>OY992799.1:20006686-22735853 GCA_963921375.1 Tiliacea citrago | reverse complement strand
GTTCGTGGACCGACACGCACTTGACCGGTTTTTGTTTAATGGCTATTATGGAACATCAATATAATTTATTTACGTAAATAAAAGTTTTTACATCTCTAATTGTATTTCAGGCATCAACATCTCCAATAACATATGTAAAGATAGTGAGCACAGTTGACTACATGGTGGGGGCTGGTAATGCAGCTGGTCAAGTCACTGTGTTCCAAATACCTAAGGAGCACCCTGAAAATGTGCCGGATACCTTTAAACCTAAAGTGGAGCCCAAAGTTGAAAGGTGAGAGAACTATGCACTTATCTGAAAAATACACCAAGGATTTCTGTTTTGTCCAGCCCCTTTATTTCTTTTGAAAATAAAGCCTCTGTTAGCTAGACCACCAAAATAGGCTGAGCTAGGTCTAGGTGATCATATCTTACAAAACCAAAATTGACTTATTTATTTATTTATTTATTTATTTAAAACATGGAGGACTTACAGCTACTAAAAACAGACAAAAATAAAGAAACCTTAGTCACTAGAAAGCCAATTACAAATCCTCACTTATAGACTTATAATAATAAATTATGGTGTGAGCAAAACAAAAAAAACAACACACAAAAAAGCACATCGCCTCAAAATGTAAGAAGCAATATAAAACATACATAATATACATTACTTGGTTACTTGGTTTGCAATTAAATTATATAACTGAGAAAATATTATGAAAAAAAAAAAAAAAAACAAATAATAAACCTACTGCTACTTGAAAAATTTGAGGCTTAAGCACCTTCTGGCCGAATTCACACTAATTGTGAATGGATCAAAATCATATTCCTTGCATATATCATTGAAATTTCTGCTTGCGCGCACAATATAACTGTTTTGCCTATAATTCGAAGAGGTATGAGGTACACGTATGGGTGGATAAAAACGAAATGCTTTACTTGGCACATTAAAATAAAATTTTGACAATAACTCAGGGTTATCAATATTGTTATTGAGGATTTTCAACAAGAATAAACAGTGCAATTTTACGTCGATCTACCAGTGGTAGCAGATGATACTTCTTACAGAGTCCAAGATAATCAGTTGACTGATATGGAATCTTTTGATGAAAGCAAAGATATTTTATGAACCGTCTTTGTATGTTTTCTATGCGGTCAATGTATTTATGATACCGTGGATTCCATATCTGAGACGCATACTCAAGCTTTTTTTTTTTTTTTTTTTTTTTTTTTTTTTTTTTTTTTTTTTTTTTTTTTTGGGTGGGAAATTATCAAATAACTTCTCCCGCTCTGGGTGGAGCGGGAGGGAGTGTCAGACTTTTACTGACTAAAACCCACCGTGTTCCTTCAGATGCCTGTGTGCCAGGGCCACGATATCCCTTTCGGACAGGCTCGTAACCCTGGCAGGCATTGGCCCTTTCGGACCCCGTCAATTCGTGCTGACGTCTCTTTGAGGCGCGCGTGGAACACAACGCGCCGTCGACCCGGGCTTGGTCCTTATCGGACGGTGAGCTACCCATCGCTCACCGTCCGCAAGCCCGCGCCTACGGTGGCCGGGAATCGGCCTGCGATTCCCGACGCCCGGGGCGTCTCCTGCGGCGACTAAGGGCGCGAGGGCGTTGACTTTGCCTTACCCTCACGCGTTCCGCCTCCTCCTTCGCAAGCATCACTGTTTCGCAGAAGGAGGTGACGGCCTCCCATGCACTCTCGCTCCGAACCATGGCCTGAACCAGGGCCGGACGCGAGAGATCACGCATACTCAAGCTGACTTCTTACAAAAGTGCAATACAATATTTTTAGTGTTTTAGCATCAGTAAAACACTTAGACAGACGTATAATAAACCCAAGCAGTTTAGAAGCTTTTTTGACAATTGCATCAATGTGCGTGTCAAAAACTAACTTACTGTCTTGATGAACGCCCAAGTCACGAATAGTATTGCATCCTGACAAGATCTGGCCCGCCAAAGTATAAGTAGTGGCTAGGACTGCACGTTTTCTAGTGTAAGTGATCACCGAACACTTGGATGGGTTGAGATCCAGTTTATTAGCCCGACAATACTCTTCAAGCCGATACAAATCAGCCTGAAGTGCTAGACTATCTTCGGGCGTTGAAATAGTGGCAAATATTTTCATGTCATCGGCAAAGCATAATAGTTTGGATGACTGGAGGCACTGATCGATGTCGTTCACATAGACTACAAATAACAGAGGACCGAGCAACGAACCCTGAGGCACTCCGCTGGGGATGGTTACCCAACTAGACATATAATTATTGAGCACTACTGCTTGGGACCTGTTATCAATGTAAGAAGAGAACCACCTTAAGAGATCCCCACGGATGCCCATGTAGCTTAGCTTCTTTATCAGGGTATCATGGTCGATCCGATCAAATGCCTTGCTATAATCTGTGTAAACCACATCGACCTGCTTACCATTATCCATAGCATCCGCAATGAAATCATTAAATAAAATCAAGTTAGAAGTGGTAGACCGTCCTTTCAAAAATCCGTGCTGAAAGTAGTTGAACGAGCTAGCAAAGGCGGAATATAACTGGTTATAGACAATCCTCTCAAATATTTTAGCTATAATACACAGCTTGGATATAGGCCTATAATTGGTAATCTCCGTTTTAGACCCCTTCTTATGTACGGGTGTAATAAAAGCAGATTTCCATACTTTGGGGACAACACCTTGAGTCAAAGACTTGGAAAACAAAATTGATATAGGTAGGGCAATAGAAGGTAGGCAATAGAAGGTTATTAAATAAGAAATCAATTTGTATAACTGGTGGCATTGATATGGTAAATATTATCAGTATTCTTAGCTAAATATTATCAGTATTCTTAGCTAAATATTATCAGTATTCTTAGCTAAATATTATCAGTATTCTTAGCTAAATATTATCAGTATTCTTAGCTAAATTAATTATCATAGAAGTATAATATAACCATGAACTTATTCATAGAAATAAACTACTTTGTTTATAAACATTTTAATTAGCCCTTTAATAAACTTACAACTTACTTACTTAACTAAAAAGTTAACTCAAATAAGTTTACAAAACAGTTTGATAATGCCCTGCAGTGGTAATGGAAGGCTTATGGCAAGAGTGGATGTCCATCAGTGTTATCCATTTTACTAAACACACAAAACTGACATTGTAGATGGAGGATAGCCTTGTTGATATTATATTCTGTATGTTGTGGTCATAAAACCCTTACCTCAGTGTAACCACAACTTAATAGAACTAAACAACAATAATATCATGATAACGTTGATGTTATCCTAACTCCTAACTTTTATATATTATTAAAATAAAAAAAGAAGAAGTTTAGTAATTTTCTCAGGGCTGCTACACGTTTGTTCGGGTCGACAAGATTCGCCACAACAAGACGGCAAAATCGATTAAGCATAGCTATATATAATATGTTCGGGAAAGAGCCCCTCGGCTTAGCTCGAATTGTGCCGAGCCTACCCTAATTTGACACAGCGAGGGAGACGGAGTTTGCCGATCGACACGAGCCGACTGAAAGCCGAATATAATGTAGTAATTACAGTTTCGGATCGGCTTCGTTGTTCAACAAATACTGCCGAATCGAATGTGCCGACCCGACCAAGTGTGTAGCACCCCTCAGTCTTCGACTGGACAATAGTCGACACATGTAACACTATGTGAAATGCTCGTCTTTAAAAAAAAATCTGAGAATTTATTATGCGATATTGTGCTTTATTTTCAGATATACTATAGGAGAATTACACAAAAGCAAAATCACAGCTATAGAGTGGTCCAAAAACGGCATGAGACTGTTCTCTGGTGACAAGAATGGCGTCATCATTATGACTGAGATCGACTTCTATATGGTAAGTTTAGTATGCTAACAGGCCGAGACATTAAGGCAACTGGAAAGAACCGGCCACTTAGAGCATCGGTCACGTGTTCGTGTTAGTACGATGCAAATCTGTCAAATATTTGCTGATTTTAATAATTGTTAAGATTTGGTAAGCTTGGATAGATTTAAACTGGTCCAATCAACTAACACTTAATACACTCAGATTTGTAGAAAACAGGGAGTCTACTCCGAACATAAACCCGAAGTATCGGCCGAATGTTCGGTCGTTTCTTACTACAGATACTTTTTACTATTTAGCAAAAAATTATGTTTCGTTCTCAAACTTTATTTTGTACGTCTTAACTTAACATTTCGGTCGGTCCGTGGGTGACCATCCACTATATAATCGACCCCTCCGTGGAGTCGGACAGGACGGCCTTTGGTTCCGGCTGTGATTTGTAGTTCTTTGACCGTCGTTACGGCTAAATTCTGACAACCAGTCTTGCCAAGGGATATCATGTTACCCAGTAACTGGTTTATGAAGGTTAGATAGGCAGTCATTCCATGATAAACTGGTATTCAGCTGCGTCCGGTTAGACTGGAACCCGACCCTAACATAGTTGGAAAAAGGCTAGGCAGACTCAACAAAAGCTTACCGAAATATCGTAAAAATATCGCCAGAACGATATCGTTCAGTTTAGTGTTGAAGAATGAATTCCTATATAATTATAGTCCCCATATTTATCGATTCTTTATCATAAAGGTTATACAAAGAGAGCTTTACAACATGTTCCCTGTTTGCGTAAAAACCGATAATAAAACTGTGTTTTACGCTCAAAAGTTTCCTTTTACTCGCTGGGGAAGATTCTAAGTAATACGTTAATTAAATATACATTTTTATCACTAGCGGTAATTACGTTCGATATTACATTGAACGGAAACAATCATAGTATTGTGGTCAATGCTCGGCAAGGTTGATTTGTTTTAAGTCTCTTTTATACGTGACGGTAATGAGCTTAATTTAATTAATGTCAACCGCAAAGATTATGACAAAAGGATAACTGTGAATGGTTTTACATTGATATTATTTTTGAGTTGTACAGGGTCAAACAACTTTAAAAAACACTATAAAATGAAAAATAACTTTAATTTCAGAAGTCAGTGGCAAACAACGAAAATACAAAACCAAAGACCGACTTCCGATATTAAAGTTATTTTTCACTTGTGTGTCAGTTGTTTGTTTTAGTTTTTTAGTTTTTATTTATCACTTTTTAGTTGTGGTACCTACCTCACACAAATTCGAATACTACTACCTGCTATGTAAATAACAGCGACAGGAAGTTATTACTAAGTAGAAAAAATATTTATTATTGAAGCTAACTCAAAAACCACCCAAGCTATGTTAATAAAATTTATATGGGACCACCGCGCAAGTTTCCTCTATCAAATGAAAAGCGCCGAGAGTTCAAAATCCAACAGTGTGTTATTTTGACGCGGGGATGACATCCAACAGAGCGCTATTGGATTCTCAATGCTCAGCTCAATACCGAGAGTTAAAATCCAGTGCGGTAAAAAAATTGTCGCTTTAAAAAATCGCCCGTGCGTATACCTGGGCTAAAAGATGTGTTAGGGCCTTATATATGATCGACTAAAGCACAAATTGATACTTATTTCTGTACAATTTCCTCAGCATCTCTGCAAATCAATGGAGATAGTGAACGAAGAACACGAGATAGTTCAGATGAGCTACTATCAGAACACGCTGCTTGTGTCCAGTGTGTACCGCAGCATCGTGTGCGAGCGACGTGACGCGCGCTGGCACGTCAACCAACTGGGCAAGAAGGAGCGCAAGAGGTGAGCACACCCTGTGACAGACAGACATACAGATGAACTATAGACACCTCAACACCATCAGTTGAGCCGAGTGCTTGTTTTCCACTTAGTACCAACAAATGAAATAAATTTTCTTTCTACAATGCATGAAAACACGATGATTCAAAACTATCCCTCTCAACTTATATATATTTCTTTTTTATGCGATTTGTCACGTTCCCTATAATGTGTTCAGCCTGTGCGCGCTCGGAGCAGTGTTCCAGCACTCGTACGCGCGCGGCGGGCCGGCCGCGGCCTACTGCGCGCGGCCGGGCCTGCGCCTGTGGCGCGCCGACGCGCAGGGCAACGTGCTGCAGACGCTACTGTTCAAGGTACGTGCTAATCTTTGCGTAGTCAAGAAAAATCCGTTTTAATAAACATCATAAGAGGTACTCCGTAAATAAACGTGTGTAAAACAAGAGCATTGTTGCCAGTATTCAACCAAAAACATCAATATTTTTTTACATAATGTTGCCATTCTGAATAGACAACATTTAGCGAATTTTGTGCAGCATTTTATTCGTGCACACTAAAGATCCTTATTTAAGAAATTGTGTAAAATGCAACCCTCAACCTAGTGTGACTAGCATGAATGCATTCAACAACTCATGCGTTTTTCCTATTTTCGTTTTTAATATGCCTGCCTCGTCGGTGTAATGGTCGCAAGCGCTACTGCTGAGCACGAGGTCCAGGGTTCAATTCCCAGGTTGGGCAAAGTGTTATTGGGTTTTTCCAACAGGAATTTCTCAGTAGCAGCCCGGAGTCTGGATTTGTGCCCGGTTGATGGCAAGAGGCACGCCCCGAAATGTGGGTGTACCATAGGTACACCTCTGCCTAACCCTTCGGGGATTACAGGCGTGATGTTAATTTAAAAAAAATGCTTTGATTCCTAATTCCAGGAAGCGATATCAAACCCCCTTACAATAGCAGAGCTTCTTAACCCGAGCCAGCACAAGCACTCTCACACCCAACACGAGTACAACCTAGGCCCGCTCCACGTGTTCCGGGAACACTTCCTGGTGGCGCACAACGAGCACATGCTGTACATACTGGACCCGCGCTCGCTCACTGCGGTGGCCGTCGTCGACGATCTGCGGAGGTGAGCCTAGCTAGCGACACTTGCGACTATATAGTACAACCTGGCCCGCTCCACGTGTTCACGTGTTTGACGATTCGAGAACGTAACTAAATAAATTATTTAAAAAAATCACTCGTAAATGCGACTAGAAAGTGAAAATAACATTTAAAACAAAACCAAGGCACCTACTTGACTAAGAGTGTTGCATGAATTCATAAGCGATTTGTCTTGTTGTAACTATAAATAGGCATGCTATCTCTACAACTCCTTGAAATATTGCACTACTAGGTGCACCCCGCGGTTTTACCCGCATAAGTCTCGATCCCGTGGGAATATCGGGATAAAAAGTATCCTATGTCCTAATCCAGGTCATGTCTTCCCTAAAACTTCAAATTTCATCCAAATCCGTTCAGCCGTTTTAGCGTAAAAGGGTAACAAGCAAACTCACTTTCGCATTTATAGTATTTTAGTTTGGATTATTGTTAGAAGTGACATAATATGAGCACTACATCACGATCTCCCTCCCAGGATCCTGTCGGTGTCGGTGCACAAGGACGAGCTGTTCGTGCTGGAGGGCCCGCGCTCGCTGCTGCGCCTGGCGCACGCGCCCGAGCGCGCGGCGCTGGCGGCAGGTCGGTGCAGCAAGCTTCACTAGCTAGCTACCATGTACAGCATGAAGGCTGGATGAGCCATGATACACTCAGAAATAAAAAATTCATACAAATAAAATAAAAAAAGCATTAAGTCCATTTGTGTGCTCAAAGTATTAAATAAATAATATTAATACACGACTGACGGCTGTCACAGATAATAAATAAATCGAATGCCTAAAGTCCTGATTGATTATTCAAGTGACACAGGATTACCATCTTAAAAATTAGACTTAATGTAAAATTGAGGGATGAATTCAGGGAATATGATACATTATTGACAAGTGTCGTTTTTACGATATAGTGTCGATGTAAAACTTGTATTAGAGGAACTTCCTTTAATACTACTCTCACATTGAGTAAAACAGTACGGAGAATTGATTACATTCCATTTACTGTATAATCTGTCTGAGGAGCTCGTGGCTTAGCACAGGTCGATCCATCAGGTTAAACTACGGTTACCGGGTTGGTCCGTGGATAGGTGACCATCTTTACATACCGAGACTCCTCCGTGCCTCGGAAAGCACGTTAAGCCGTTGGTCCCGGCTGTCATTCGTAGATCTTTGACAGTCGTTACGGGTCCTCAAGCCCGAAAGTCTGACAATCAGTTTTACCAAGGGGTATCGTGTAACCCAGTTACTGGTTTGTGGAGGTCTGATAAGCAGTCGCTCCATGTAAAATGCTGGTATTTAGCTGCATCCGGTTAGACTGGAAGCCGACCCCAAAATAGTTGCGAAAAGGCTAGGCAGATTGATTTTACTGTATAATCTGTGATGGTTTTCATGTTCTTATTTCTGTTTTCTTGCTAGCGTTAGTTCACCCAGTCGCATGTCCCTTCCAGTTTGAATGTTCTACATTAATGTATTGGCGTACTTATTTGAGCATGTTTAATTTTATAGAATGATTCGCTATCAGATTGAATGCAGGTTTATTTTATTTATTAGAATATAGACTGTTTTTAGTTTATTAGGCTTGTTTGCTAGAGCGATACTGAAGCACTTAAATCTATATTTGAGTAGAAATATTTAAACAAAATTTGTGCTTGAGCGTCGTTCTTAAATATGGGCTTTAGTCATTATTAGATCATTATAAGATTATTGACTTATTTGTGGGAGTCCAAGCAAAAAGGGTCCAGTTTTTGGCATTTCGTTTCCGAGTTAAACGCAGTATTGTAAAGTTGGGTGAAAAAGTTGCATTTCGCGATTTTAATTGATTATTAATTAATGCTCAATTATCTAAAAGTTCATATAGTTTTTCTCAAATCAAGCTTTTTCAGAGTATCAACTCCAAACGTCTGATAAAAAAAAATGTGTCAGATTTTCAATAATTTTTTAAAATCCGTTTTGCAATTCTAGATACCTAATCTAGTCTCAACTCAGTACCTACCGGTCCCTTTTTGCTTGGACGCTCACATTTAAGCATTTATGGAAATAAGCAAGTTCGAGCGTGTGAACAAGTTACTTGTACATTCTGAAATAAACTGACTAAGGAGACATGTACCGTTCGAGCTTAGTTCAATTCTTCCCTAAAGTACGCACAAAGAAATGCATTATGTGCGATTTAAATAAGAACACGGCTGACCTCGTGTCACTACGTACTAAACAGCAAGGTTTATAGCAGGCGTGGCATAGAAAGTGAGAGCGAGATGACACGATAACTATATTATACAGCTATCACTAAATATTGATAGTCCTACTCGCATTCACCCGATTCAAAGTCAAAGCCAAAAGTCAAAGTCAAATTATTTATTTCAAATAGGCACATAAGAGGCACTTTTGAACGTCAAAATTTACAAAAAATTAGAATTGATTCTATTTGCCCCTTCCAAAAGGTAGTTTCGTATGGACAAGAATGGGCAAGGAACTTCACCGTTACTCTTTTAAATATGTTTTACAATATTTTGTTTGAGTACATTAATTATATGATTATATGTGAAGACCTAGAATAAAATTACTATATCATAATAGGTAAAAAGAATTAAAAACTAAGCAATGAAAAATAACTTAATTATGAGATAGATACATGGTGCTCACATATTTACAAACATCGTAAAAGTATGTTTTTCTAAAAAAAAATAAGTCAGTGTGTGAGTTCAACAATTACTCATCCAAGTGAAATTAAGGCCAGTTGTATTCTTATTTTAATCGCATATTCCAGAAATTTCTACAAATTGAACAGCTACATCATATATTTATAAACACTACTGAATATATACCAACCTTATTTTGTATTCTTATTCCCTCCGATATTTTGGCAAGCATAACCCAAAAGTGTTGTTATTTGCCTGTCGACTCCTCTATGTAACGTCATTATTAAGTAAAAGTTAAACTTGAACTTTTCATAAGATATACAAGGTGTAACAGATAGAGAAATATTACTTTATTAAGGCAGACACCTTGCCCAAAAGTTGAGGGCTTCTAAAAGTATGACCGATTTTTATAGTTCAGAATCAGTTTTGTTTGTCACTTCCTACGAAATGTATGGGAAAAGTATTTTGCGATTTACGACTTTTCTAGTACTCAAACCTCAGTTGGTCCAATAGAGGTTTTTGATAGTTATAATAAAGACGCGCCGCGTTCTGGCGTAAAAAAAGTTTTTGTGTAAATTGCCCATTTCCCTGCTGACTGTATTTTTTTTTCAATATTTGTGAATGTAGATCAAAGTTTCTCAAAAAGATAAGGACAGTCTCTTAAGACCGTTTCCCTGTAGCTACAACGGTTAAGGTAGCTGCCCTTACTGCCCCATCTCAAAAACAACATTCCTGTATACAACATTATTTTTAGTATATGCGAAACCTGAATATAGTTGGTTCAGAATAAGGAACTGAATCGATTTCAATAATTTTTACTCCATGTTATATTTAGTCCCAAAAATATTTAAGTGTGATGGAAAATGTTATCACCATTTAATTAATATACTTACAATACAATCGCCGCACGGTTAGGTACCTACTGCCAAATTATTATCAATGAGCGCAAGACGACCCTGGAGGCGCGGGGGGCCGTTAGCATGTATTCGTACGGACAACCCGGTAACATAACAACCTTATAACTTTGTGATTTTTTATGATACAGTTTTGAAATTTTGTACATAGATTCTTTACATTAAAATAATAGACACGTGTTTCGGGTTTTCCATATACTAAAACTAATATTGTATATTCATGTGGTTTCACACCCACACATATTGTTTCGCTTGCCTGTTACGCTTTGTATACCTATAACTATTATTAATAAAATGATGATTAAAGTCGACAGGTATGATGTATTAAATAGGTTGTTATTATATATTATGTAATGTGTTCAAGACAATGTTGTGAACTACAAAAGTATTACGAACATATTTCCGTCCTGTATGAGCATGCTTTTATATTCAGGGTCACATTAAATTAGCTAGCGCAACTCCGCAGACGTGAAGGGTATATCTAAACACGATTAGGCTCAACGACCGCTGGTAGTTTGTTACTTGAAGTTCAAGTTGAGAAAAACTGTTTTTTTGTTTTATCGTGTTTTGGTGTTTTCCCAATATGTTACGTCTGTGAGGATTGGTTAACTAATTTAGTTTGCCCTGTATAACGAGGCACTGAGTAACTTTTCAAACAATAATAAAAGGGAAACGATTTCATGTTTTACTAAAAACTCCTACGTTATAATGAAAACAAAAAACTGTTATTTTCTATTTAGTCAATTAAAGTGCCTTTAAAACTATAATCTTAAATAAAGTAACTTTTGTACTGACATAATCATTATATACGCCATAAGTAAGTGTAGTGCCATCATAATAACATTTTAGGATAAACATTTTCAAAATTACATCGATGTACAATGGTGCCTAAAATAGTTGGGGTCCAATTTAATGCATAGCGGGCAAAAGACCCGCCCTTCGTTTTTTTTTTATTGAAAAAGTACCTTAGTTTTTTAATCTAATTACATCATAGATGGTTTAGATACCCGTATTTACTTAAATATTGAGTCAAACAAAATATAAGCGTATGAATCACTACTTTGTACCTTAGGTGGTGGAGATAACGTTCATTTTAATTTAATTCTAATTTATTTTCACAATTGTGCCAATTTAAACAATTCTGAATAAATTATATTTTTGAAATACGTAGGGGTCATGTTTAGAAACTAAAAAGATCTAAGGTTGTCATTCAAGTAAGATTTGCTTAGGAAACTTTAAACAGTTTTCGGCCGTAAATATGGTACATTGAGTTTAGGAAAATGTCTGTCTGTGTCCATCGTACCTGTATCTCTTTCTACTACTCTATGTGCCGTATTAACTCCCGGGTACTGTACAGTCAGGAAAATTAATTGTTAACCAAATTTACACGCTACGTCAATTTGCCTTGTTACTACAACTGTCAAAGAATAACAGTTGTGATTTGAATATACGGACAATTTAAGTTGGTCGTGAATTAGATTAGCAATTAATTTCTCAATTTACGATTTTTTATAATGTGAAAACAAATAGAAAACCGGTTAATAAAAAAATATAGTTGTGAGATTAATATTAATAAGATTAATGTTGTTATAGTAAATAAGTTAGAAGTGCCTTAATCATACCAAATAGCGACCAATGTATTTCATACATCTTTAATTAATATGTAAAATAGACAATAATATATTGATTATTGTAATAATTATGTGCTAAAAGTAGGTAGGATCTTATATTTAGCCGCATCTAGTTATAGGAGACGATTCCCCTTCGCGCCAACTGATTTTAAATCAAGAGTACCTATTGCTGTTTTTTACTTAAAGACAGCGTGAGATAAGTACAGTGTTGACAGACAGCTATCCTTCTGTCTCTTGTGTTATCTGCGAGAGAAATATGTTAATAGCATAAAAATAAAAATTGCGGTTTGAGAGCTTTTGTATGGAAAATATGTCAAACCACCATATTTATTATCTTGGTAAAAGTTATCAGACGAAAAAACAGCCCTACAATTAACTTTAGTTGGTGCACAAAACATCACTGTATTTAAATTTTTGGAATAATAATAATATAACGTTTAGCAAACGTTAACGTTGTAACGTTTTCCGTTTTAAAGTGACTACCATTTATGATCTAATAAAAATAATAATATAAGTTTTTATCTTACATTAGGAATGTAAAAGTATTTATTGTAGTCTACTTTTACTTATAATAATGTGTTGTATTAAGACATATCATCACGTACTTATACTGACAATATGTACTTAAATACCTACATTCCTATTATCCACTGTATAATCGTCATGACGTGACGTCATTATTGTGACGTTGACATGGAAAACTGTGTATTAGGGTGTGCACACATCGGTGTAACTGAGGTGCTCGTATGTGTACGCACCTTTATGGTGCTTGAGAAGTTGGCTTTATTTATCAACTATTTTATTTAGTATTTTACTCTATGATAAGATAGATGCAATAATAAACGTTACGTATGGTGTTTTCAAAATAAAATTAAGTATAAGTTTACATTCATGCAAACTATCGCAAAATTGTACAATAGTTGAAATTATTAAAAATGAGTTAGATAGTTCTTCGTTGAAGAAACCATATGATATGACTTGACATAACACACTTTAACCTTGACATAAATGGCGAAATGTGGGTGTCTTATAGGTACACCTCTGCCTAGACCTTCTGGGAAAACAGGCGTGATGTGTGTTCTTTGTCAGATCAGAAAATATTGATTGATTTTACATTCTTGTAATGCCTTCTGACCTGATTATGTTTTAAAATTACACATTTATTTCTGTATCTATCTTACAGTTGAAAATATTGTAGATTAGATCTGTCGCTTATTTAAAGCTTCATAAACAGGGTGAACCTTTTGAGCTTGTTAAAAATAATGTATTTACAGGGTAGAGATTTCAGTAGAATTATTATATAACACACCCTGTATCTAGTTACCCACTGTAGTGAGATAATTGACAACGATTTTTGTTAATTTTAGGTATTTGTGGTACACTTGCTTGCAAAAATATAATTAAGCTACACTTTAAATAAATTACAATATTTATTTTGGACTTGATGTGCTTGCTATTTAAAAAAAATTGTATAATACTCGAATGGTTTTATTCCTTTTTTTTTCAGTAATTACTATAGTTGTTTTTATTTACTTAACTAGTTTATATATTTTTCGTTAAAATGATGCATGTATTATTTATATTGATATATTTTTGCAAGCAAATGTGTCCGTACATGCGTTGATTCGATGTCAGCATGGCCATTGACTTATATATAAATATACACATGCACAACATACATGCGCATTTTTATTTTGTATCCGATCACCTTTCGCTTTTATATCTGTATATTTATGTATATAAGCAATGGCTTTGTTTGTCCGCTTGTCTTCCTGCTCATGTTTGCTACTAACACCGCTAATCGCATTTATGCTAACTTTGAATGTTTATATTTAATTCAGTAAGAACAACCATATTCATTTTTGTACAGTATTCTGAAAAAAATTCTTAGACGGTTTCGAGATTATTTCCTGCCATCATGATGGAAATAATTCACCATGATGATGTATCATAATTATGGGTTCGATTCCCGCTTAATAAGAAATCAATTCTATTACACATTAAACTGAAATAATGGTAAGTCGCACGTGGTACACACGAGTTTGTACTGTGAATAATACCTTACGCTGCAGTTACACATTTTTATAAAGTACATTATTCGCAATGATTGTTCAAGAGCACACTATAGCGTCTAATGCTGGCTCACAAGCCATACACAGCGCTGATAGTGACGACTTTAATTTGTAGCTAACTAATGTCCATATGAAATGAATACTGTAAAAGCATGCATGCCATATTATTATTATTATATGTATTTTTAGAAAAACTTACAAAAATGAGATTCTAATTTGAAAATAAAGTTAAATCTTATCAAAGCAATGAAAGAATCTTATCCAAACCAGTATCTTTTCCCAACAGAAGAACCGATGAACATGATGACGAAGTCGCTAACCTCATCCATCCAGCAAGCCGTGAACTCAGTGCGAGACTTCACGCACATAGACCAGACGGTGCCATACATCTCCAGTGTTCTAGAACAGCCCATCTCCATGTTCACGAAGAACGAGCTCATAGAGACCGGCACCGTCGCCAGCGCAGAAGAATGCTTCGAACTACCCCCCATCAAACATTTACCCCTCGATATATCCGAGAATGTTCTCGAATCAATTGTTAACGAGTTTCGAGATGTCTCAAGCGACGCTGAGGAAATAAGAAGGGTTAAAACAGAGGAATTACAAAGGAAGTTGAAGTTATATAACAGCATAATGGAGAAGAAGTACGATGGGGAGTTGATTCATAGTAGCAGACGGAGTCGGAGAAGAGATGGGGGGTCGGGGGGTAGCACTCCTAGGATGGCTACTCCGGTCAGGAAGGCAGTGGATAATGTGAGCTATACCAGCCCTTGTGTTATGAATATCAGCGTTTATGGGTGAGTAAGCAAAGGTACAGCGCGATTCAAAATGAATGGCGGCTCGGAACATGAGGCGAGTCGCTGCGCAGTTACGAATTCATGTGCTAGCGGGGGTGAGGGGTGCGGTACTGCGCTGCGGGTAGCGCACTTCAGAGCCGCCATAAAGTTTGACGCGTACTATATAACTTTTTTATGAGCTTAAAAGACGTACTATAGTAAATAAGTAAGTTGAAATAAAGGAATAATTTTTTTTTGTCTTCTATAAATTAACTTAACTACTTTAACTACAATTTTTTTTATCTTTTGTAAAAAGTCTTGAGGTTATTCAACAAGTAAAAATCAAAGACTATCAACTTTATTGAAAACTTTGCTCAAGTCCCTACTGAGTTTTATCATTTTTAGTAGCCTGGATAAATTTTGTCAGTGTCTTAACCTGCATTTAAATTCCAGAGCCATCCCACAACAGAACGATGAACTACTGGAAAAGCAAATTGAAGAGAAAGAGAAAATACTCGCTAAGATGTTGAACTTGTCGTCCCTGAGCATAGACAGCCCCAAGCTTGACACGCAGACCCCGCCGGAGCCCGCGCCCACCTTCAGGCACGTCGACATACTGCCCCCACCCCAGGTAACAACCATCATAACCCAAAACCTCAAACCTCTTCAAAAACCCACAAAAACTCCTATAAAAGACCCAAATCCCATGGACTTAGTCCCTAAAGTACTCCAACTACCTAATACTTGGAACTTAGAGAATATTGAACTGAAATTGGACACGAAACATAACGGGTTCAAACATAGATCACTTTTGTCCCCTGACGACCATTTAGACAGTGAATGGGAAATAATCTGATACAAAATGATAACGAAATCTGGTATGATTTAGGAAATTAAATGCCCAGAGTTTGGTTGTATATTCCAAAACAATAATGATTTTCTATATTAATATAGGCTTATTACATAAAGGCATGATTTATGTTGAAATATATGAATAGTCCACAAGTATAGTAGATTGTTATACAAGGGTCGAAAGGAATCAATAGGTGACTTTCACCCATGTTAAACACTCTACTTTTCGTTTCAAATTTATGGAAAGTAAAAAAATATAGTTTTTCTTAAATATTTTATTTTCTTGTTTGCTCGCCACTTCATAAAATCATTGTATGAATTTAAATATCTTTCCTTTGAAATTTCTGGCAAAAGATTTTGGATTACTGTATTTGCCTCGTCTTTAACCGAATCTAAGGGTCAACATTTCAGAATCGCTTGAACTCATTTTTAATCAAATATTAGTCCAAACTCAGATTTTGAATTTCGGTACAGCTTACAGAGTTAGTATTCCGTCAAATTATAATAGTCTTTTTTAAAATTTAAATATGGAACACACCGATTCACCGCCGCAGCCGTCTCGCTTAATAGGTATTTTTTTTTTAATTCACACTGGCTGTTACACTCGCAGACTACCTAACCAAATTTAGTTCTATATTTAAAATTCATTCCCGCCCTAGGGAGGGAAGTAATTACTATGAATCTTTCCCGCCCTAGGGTGGGAAGCAGCGTTTTCCACCCGCTACTCAGATCAATCAAACACTACTTTCCGAGTATGAGAAATGAAAGTATATTATATGAAAATCTTGATGATTTTACATAGCTTAAACATAATTATATTTATTTATTTCTTAATAAAGCATGGATTGTGCAACTATACAAGTCAATTTTGACGACCTATGATTATAACCAAGTATTTTTTATTAAAGTGAATCAGCAACTATAGCCCGCGTTTTTTTTTTTTTCTTTCAGTGCAGCTTGTATCTTGGATAAAAAAATATGATTCGCGACTATAACAGATATGTATTTACATAATTATTATCATTAAAATCATTCATACATCTTTCTAAGTTAGATTTGTTCCCCAATGTCATGATTTCATGAAAAAGTCATTCAATGGAACAAATCTAACTTAGAGAGACATATGAATGGTTCTAATGATAATAATAATTCTGGTATTATACATATATTATAGTCGCGAATCGTATTTTGATCATGACACTGACCTGCAATCGGCAAAAAACGTAAGAACATTTGAATTTCGCGGGCTGCAGCTGCGGATTCACCTTACGTGTTAAAGCAATGTTATTGTGTACGCACTGCTTTCGTGATTGATGACCTGAATCAATTGAATGGAAACTTGTAATGATAGTAAAATGCAATTGGAGTGTTTTTGCACCCCACACATACATACCATTTAAAAATCGTGTGTTATATAGCTCTTAAAAAAAAAACAGCTGTACAATATGTAATGGAATTAGGTAGATCCTAGAACGTTTCCTAAATGTTTATTGAAAATTGCTAATATAAATCAAAATCCTAATGCTTGGCAACTTTATACCCGATAAATAAAATTAGCTGGTATACAGGAATCTGATCGTAAATATCATTTGTAAAGGGACACTTATCAATAAATTACATAGGTTAGTTTTATAATCTCATACATGAATAGTCAATAGTTTGTAATGGACAAGAACAAAAATAGTATTCGTTTGCACGCAAGACGTTGCATTTAGAGGCTTATTTGGTACCTAGTATAAGTTTAGTACCCGATTATGATTTTATTAATTGAGCCACAATCGAGAACGTTAGGCAGACTAGATTTTATAATGTGTATAGTGTGTAAGCTTCTCAAGACACATAATTGATAATATTACAGGAATGCCTGAATTATGTTATGAACTTTGTATACATGCAGTTTTGTTTATTGCGGGCCTGCGAGCTAATTGCGTATCACACTACCAGTAAGAATCGGTTACAATTTGACAGTTCAACAATATTCATTGCGGTATTTCCGTTGGTGAGCTGACAATTTTTTTTAACATATGAAGCAATGGATTAGCATTAAACTTCAAAATCATTCCGAATGTGATTCAAACTGTGTTACGCAATCAGGGCGCTGCTCTTGACCTCGTTCTTCTCTGATGACTTATCTTGATCTGATCTGATCAAATTTCAGATAACTTATCTTAGGAATAAAATTGCAGTTTGACAGCTTTTGTATAAAAAATATGTCAATCCGCCATATTTATTCTTCAGATATAAGTTATCTGGCGATTGAAAAATCGACGGTTAAAAAAAAAGATGTAATTACCTACTTACCTGTTACAGTATTTATATCTCACGAAGCGACAAATTATCAAATAACTTCTCCCTCTCTGGGTGGATCGGGAGGGCGTGTCAGACTTTTACTGTCTAAAACCCACACGTGTTCCTTCAGATGCCTGTGTGCCAGGGCCACGATATCCCTTTCGGACAAACTTGCAACCCTGGCAGGATGCAGTGTGCCTGGTTACCAAGCACACTGTGAATGTTGTGTAAGCTCAGGAGCTGTCGGTACCGTCCGAGCTACGGACGAAGTGTGTGAGTTATGTGCTGACGCTACTCGTCATCACGCACACATTCCCAGCGTGTACACTTGGTTACCACGAGTAACGCGCGACGCTTCGTGACATAAAACTACTGTGTCTAGATTACATGAAGGTTTTGACATCTTTCTATAGACTAACTACATATTTTGAATATCATATTAGTGGTGGCTATAAATATAAGTAGAAAGTGTCCTAATACCGCATTTAATTTATTATAATAAGAACAATAGCGAGATTGCGACGAGGATTGAATTATCATTATGAATTAATTTTATTTGACCAATTATGGCGTGTATGTACATAGTATAAGTGATCAATCTTAGTGGTTCTGCCCACTATAATCAAAAGGGAGGTGTTTACAGCTCTCTTTATTCATTTAAGTTTTAAAGGAAGTCATCATGAATTTTGTAAATCATTAAGACTAATATTTATGTCAAGTATATTTAACGTTTTTTTTTTTTTTTCACGCTGATCTGGCAACTAAAGTAAACCTGAGGGATGTAAGGAATATGATCAGACATTTTAATTTATTAGCTTTGAATCGAGAAATAACGAATAAATCCTATGTCAAGCGGAAAATTCTCGTTATTTTTACATATCTATGTTTAGAAACAATTAAAAATATCTTATTATTTAAAGTATACGCTAACTATGAAGTCACAAAACTGACATTAAATTCGAAAACATAAACAGTATTCGATTTTATTTCTTTAAAAGAAAGTATTATTGTAGTAAATTGAAACAGTTCAAGGAAACTAAATTTATTTTAAGCTTACTTCGTCCCGATGGTAGGTGAAAACTTGAAGAAGTAAATATAAAATGAACGAAAAAATATTTTTTTAAATAAATATTAATGGCCACTAGTGGCTGCGAATACATACGATAGGTCTCACTCTACGCACATTATAACATTTTGTATAATATAGAATTTGTACACTGCTATGCACCAGAGTGCAATAAATAGCAGAATAAGTAGATACAAAACCACTTTTTTTTTTATTATAGATAAATATATAAACAAAACAATCATTGTGATCAAATAAATGTTAAAAAATATCATCACAATTCAATTATTTCACCTTTAAACGTAGTCATATTAATATATTATGTAAGCATAATGGATATAGTTCCTTGCATCACAACATAATATCTAGTTATAAAAATACCACAATGATAGAATACGGCCGATAAATCATGGCTGTTCCGAATTTTGCGCAGACATTTTTTAGGAAATAAATGGTGAATTCAGGCGAATACATGCGCGAAATTTCGGAATTCGAGCCTATGTTCAGACCGGCCGTGATTCATTGACCGTATTGTACTTGAATGCTATTAAATGCAATATAACATAATGCACTGCCACCAGGCCACAATGCAGTTAATAATTAGGGTAATTATGTACTTATTCGTTCTTCTATATTTTTATATATAAGATCAATTTATTTTTGTATCTCTAATCATCAGTTATCCAAATTGGCTTTAACTTATTTATCCATAAAACAATATTTTACTAAGTTATTTTTTTACTGTTAGAATAATAAGTTTTATATTTTTTTTTTATACAAATAATCTCGTTTTCATCGAACAATACTGCTAAATAATATGTGCAACAACAATTACCGCAAAAAATGTATGAATTGTGATATTATGTATTTTGTTTTTGGCTGAAAATAAAGTATTTGATAATTAATTTTCCTTTTGTTTTAATTAGTCCTGGATTCTCCTTGAAATATTTGATGCACTAGATGCGACTTATGACATCGTGCTTCGCCTCGGCTTGCAGACACCGGTAAATTATTTTTCAACACATTTGCTCAAAAAATGCATTTACGAAGCCTGTATACATTGTTCGAAAGTTAAAAATTACGCACCATACAACGGAATGTGCGGTAAAATAGGTACTTTCACCTAAGTACATGTACCGCACACTCCGTTGATAGCTCTCGTTAGAGAGTAGTATATTCCTTGGTTGATAGCGCCGTGCGTATCCTTTACAGTTTTTTTTTAATTTCCATAAAAAATTATGAGAATTCTACCAAGAAGTTTCACATTACGAGAATGATGATCGAACCTCCTTGGAAGCGCTTTTGCTCATCGTTTATCTTACTTTATTATTAAAGAGAAAATGAGACGAAAGATGTAGTACTATTTAATTTTTTCACCATGGCACCAGCCATTTGCAAATCCGCGCCATTTTTAAATTAGAAAGGTCATAGATTGTTGCGAATTTCCGACTGATATTTAAAAACAAAATAATAATATGAATTCAAGCGAGGAATCTGATATTAATCTATCAGGCCCGGCGAGTAAACCCGCCACAAACAATATTAGACTTAATCTTAGTAGAAATTCAGCTGTTAATGGCGTGAGGTTAACACCGCACCGGTGCGTTGTCAGACCATCTACTCCACCTCCATGGTCTCTTGCCGCCAAAATCGCGAGAGCGCTATTTAATGATTTACAATCATTTTATATCATGGAAGATTTGAATAAATACCTACTCAATCATTCTCTGAAAATGTTTTGATGGCTTGTTTCATTAACTATTGTACTGTTTTCTCGCAAATGTGTTGAAAAAGATTGTATGACACACGTGCGGGAATTGGTATTTTACAACCTCGTGACTATGATAAGCTGGTTTGTAAAAACCAACTTACCGCACTGGTATCATAAATAACTATAATCGGTTTCCCAAATCAATACGACAAATCGTCACATTAAAAATTATAAAAGCGCACATTCGCTCTTCAATCAATATGTGGCCTGACTGTATGTTAACATTATAATAATTATGTGTGAGGGACGGCAGATGACCGATGGGGCCGAAAGGTTCTGGAGTGGCGACCGTGTACCGGAAGACGTAGCGTTGGCAAGCCTCCCATAGGACCGATGACTTTGTGAAGGCTGCAGGAATCCGCTGGATGCGAAATAAACAGAACCGGTCGAAGTGCTCGTGGGAGACCTATGTCCAGCAGTGGACCCCTTTCGGCTGAAATGATGATGTGAGGGTGTGTGGAAATAAAACAGTGTTTAACCAGCCTGCGTGTGTTTCATTATGCTGCGGCAACATTGTCGCGATAAAGCGAATTCCGCATACCGCTCGACTTCTCGCTGTAAACAGAGAGCGCATGAAGTGTAGTTCGCTTTATCGCGACATTGTAGGCGTAGCATTACAAGTCAGTGACCAGAAGTCACATTATGTTTATTCATATACTAGACCCTAGTGTATGAATAAACTTGACATTGACTCCAGTGACTAGAGTACGTCGAAGGAGTACCGTGTCTTCATCAGACCAAAGATGCTCATCTAGCCGCCTTTGCTGACAGATTATGTATGCATTTGTGAGTAACCTTTTATAGACAGAAAAATAAAACATAAGTTGCACATACAAACTTTATTTGCATAACACAATGCAATGTTACTTAGCGACACTTCGCAGTACAATAAATAAACGGAAAAAAAAAACAATTTGGTCCATTACCGAGTTCCGAACTAGCTGTCTAATATACAAATAAAAAAATACTGTCGTTTCCACAATCAACAATGATTTTATACATTATGTTTAGAGCTCTCGCGTTGTATTCCTTAACTTGATTGAGAGAAGTACACCAGAATCAAGTAAATAGCTGCCTTGGTTGCAAATTAACTTATTAGAAGTAGACCCGAAACAATACTTTGGACAAAATCAGATAAGGTTTTTAAAAACTTACTTAATTTACTTTTTCTGACTACAAACAAGTCTTATCATAATTCAAACTACAATAGAAGTACAAAATTCTGTTGCATTTACATAACAAGAGCTCTATTAATCAACCGAAAACAAAAAAAAAGAAGGAAAATACAAAAAAAAGCAAGAAAAATGGTAACAAATTGTGATGAAGCAAAGCGGAAGAATAAAATATATTCTCATGA
The DNA here is from genome assembly GCA_963921375.1 of Tiliacea citrago. Taxonomy (NCBI): domain Eukaryota; kingdom Metazoa; phylum Arthropoda; class Insecta; order Lepidoptera; family Noctuidae; genus Tiliacea; species Tiliacea citrago. The sequence continues at coordinate 22,713,684 of OY992799.1, read as the reverse complement.
TATTTATAATTGGCGAAACAGAATAACAAAATTAGAAAAACAAACGCGTACAGGCATCTATCGCAATTGATTGGAATCAATCAAATAGTTGTGATGGCAATCATAAGCGCACGACAAACGAGTAATTAATTGATACTAAATAAAAATCCTGGATCTTAGGAGATCGTTAGAAATCAGCCAAGAGGCTCCGACAGGAATCAATCTGTGTATTATAAGTAATTAGCTGAATGTCATGGGAGGCTATTTTAAAGATAGTATATAAGGGCAAATTAAATTAATTGCCGAAACAGTTAGACCTTGCATAATTCTCAATTAGAAAATAATCTAATTAATTAAAGGATGCTTTCTTTGATTGATTTCTGTCACAATTCAGTCTCACAACTTTTTTCCATCTCAATGGATATTTTTAAAACCTCCAAATTACTAATTAGTGCTGTGTGCCAAAATGATAACGTTCATTCATTTTTATTAGTAAGTGTAATAAGTTTAAGTACGACTACAGCTAGATACAAACTTGGTCAGTGCGTGTGTTGATATGAACGCGACCTACTATAATTAAATTTTCATTATGGCGGTCACCCACAATTCTGAGTAAATTTTTCTAACTAATCAACTCTATCCACCCTGTTGGCCTGTTCCCAAGAGACGCTTCGGTCCTGAAAAATCTTCAATCATAGCACAAAAACCCTTTTCATTCCAAGATCAATAAGATCGGAAATCTGCATCCGCCCAACAAAACTATAAAAGTATGTCGATTTTATTTTGCAAAGGCGTCAATTTATATGCACACTTCGATATCAACATTACTTCGTGGCGACAAGTGACCACACGAAATATTGCGCAGTTATTATGCTTCGATATCGTTCGTTATTGAACACTTGGTGGTCCCGGCATAGCGTTCAGTTGTAGTACCCATCGCCTCATGCGAAAATATAAAGAGATCTGAGCCTTCTCTCCAAAGTGCGAGCTTCTATTACAACATTTTGAAAAACAGATGGCAAAGTTTCAAGCTGTTTGTATTGTAGTCACAATTTGGGAATTTCAAAAACCAAACGATTACGAAATCTGACAATTTTTTTTTCAGTTTCTCAAAACGTTGCAATAACAGCCATACAACATTATACTGCATCCTTAAACTTTGAATACCTAATCCTATCGAACTGTGGACGACGCCAACGAAATAATCTATACAATTTTAAGCTGAACATTAATAAAGATCAGCTGAATACTGCTTTTTGACTAAACACACAAACATTTGACAAAACATTGGCGCTGCCCATCAAACATTTGGCGGCAACGCGTTATATAGAAATAGGTATAACCAACAGAAGCCTTCAAGCTTATAGAAACGTTTTAACAAGTTTTTAGCATTAAATATCACAACATATAGCAAATTAAGCCGTATACATATACATACAAGCCAGGCATTCGTTACACGACACTGAGGTGACCAAGTTCTTTAAACACATTATGGTAGCAGTCTCATAAATTAAATTAAAATCGTTATTTTAATCCAATATTGGACTAATGGTGTAGTTATTCTCCAACGCACTGGACGGAATTTGGCAGTTCTATTATGCAGTAAATGATAATTTTACTAGACTTAAACACTAAAGTCAAATTGCAACACGAAAGACCATACAGACACTATTAAAAGCAAGTGCTGATTGCAGTCCCAAATGTTTTATGAACAAGGGCAAGCGAATGATAATTGCAATGCTTGTAAAAGGCTGCTAAGTCATAAGTACCTACTAACATAACTTAACACCTATATTGTATACTTAGTTCGCAATAAACGTTTTGAATTTGAAAAATCTCAACTGTCAAAATAGTTCAAAATTCCTAATATCGCGATATTTCAAGAATTCCTAAAATCTTGTGATATTATCACGATATCGCCTATTACACCATCAATATTACCACGGCATCGTGATATTATTGACAATGTAACAAGCCCCAATACGCTCGCATGAGCATATTGCATAAGTCTTGTACTGGCGAAATGAGGGAGTACTACACTACTGCCAACTCATTCGAGCAATACAAGTATTTTATGATTACTGAATCTTTTTGATATACCTATTATTAACAGAATCACTTGCTCAGTAGTATTCACGCAATACAATGAAATATACAAAATAATCGACTTAAAACTATCAAAAAATCTTTTAAATCCGTATTTAATTCAGTCCCCAAGTGTCGTGAACTTGTGCCTGTTACAATAATACCGTACAAACGCTCACGTCAACGCTTCCCTCCCGATAATACTGACCCTATGAAGCAAAATGTCTCCAAAATACCCTAGTCTTGTGCCTCAGTCTTTCGTTTCGATGACCGAACGATATTATTATCCTACACTTTTGTTCCCGCGGCTTGAGTATTATATAAATCGAGTGTTATAAAGTTATAATTGTTATAATGTGTGCGAGAATCGCGTCAGAAGAATATTATAGAGGTGGCGCATTAAAAATAAATACAAACAAAAATTTTATTGTTGGCAATAGCTGCCTTAAAGGTTTTCGATTTTTTATGCACAACCTCTGGTAAACCCAGGTGGCCATGGCGACCATCCTATACATGAGCTTTAAAATCTGTCCCACCCCTAAAAAAAACAAAAATACGCTTATCCTGGAACATTTTTGAAACACGTTGCAAATTGCACACAGGCAACTCTTGCCATACAATTACGTATCTTGAAGCCCCAAGTCCTCATCAATAATTTAGTTCAACATAACAAACATAACACAGTATTTTGCCTAGGACTCAAACATTGTAACTACAAACTTTCGTAAAGAAAGGTCTGTCGCTCTCAAGCCGCTCCCTACACCTACCCAGATTAAACCTACATTTTTGGCAGTATTCGACGAACCAACATATACAAACAATCCTAACTAGTTACTTGCTAGATTACCTTCGTAATGGCGATCTGTAAAATAATTACATCGTCTTTCGTCTAGGTTGTCTTTATTTCAAAAAATCTTAACTTTTCCGAGTCCATGGTACAGTCATCAAAATAAATAAGTAACCAAGGTTGTCTACGAGTCCTTTTTCTTTAAGGAGGATGCGCTAAGGTAGCCCGCGAAATTAGAATCGGCATTACAACTCTCTAAGTTCAAAAAATCTTACTGATAGGATTTTTCGAAGAGAGTTAGTTGCAATGCCGATTCTAATGATTATAATTCTGTAAAGCCATATTTGTTACGGCCGCGAATCATATTTAGATCAACATACAACCTGTTACTGACCAGCAAATTGCAATAAACGTAAGAAAATTGAAATTTTGCGGCCAACATTAGCGCATCCCCTTAAACGATGTCATGGCTATCTGACCTACACAACCCAGTAACTGGGTAACACGCTTTCGGGTTGACTACCCGTAACAACTGTCAAAGATCTACGAATAAAAGCGATGAAACTATTCACAATGAATACAGACGAGGTTGAGACATTGAATATTATAATGATGGGTCGGATTAAAGATACTTACGCCACATAACTTTCTCATTAACGGCGATTAATGATAAAGTTATGTGGCGTCAGTCTTTTTAGTTTTTAATGTCTAAAGCAGCTAGAATTTGGTTAATTTCTGTTTGTTGGTTCTAACTTAAGCGCTTTTTTATAACACATTATGGAATCAATGAAAGTCAACATTATATACATATATTTTTTCCAACAAAATGAGGCTTTTTTTATCAAAAATAGTTACATTTTCTCTTACGTATTTCATGAGGCCTTATTTATACGGAAGATTATTTTGAGGTAAAACTAAAATATGAAATGTTTTCGTCTTTTCAATGATTGGGTGAATTTGAGAAACAAATAATGTTTCTGGTTTTTCGTTACTAATTTTTTGTGTACACTCGCAAAACAAGGTCTGACTGACAGTGACGCTGTCAAACTGACAGTCCATGTCAACTTACTATTAACTGATCGATAGTAAGGTTTCCTTCTTACCTATTCAACCTTATAAAACCAAAATCCAAATATACTGTATAATTCTTAAAATATGCAGAGGTTTCATGATTTTAATTTTAGAGAGCTTTTATTATCGTAGTAGAAATAATTTATAGTAAAAGGGACATAATTTAATTTATCTGTAGCTTTGTCACGCTGGTGTCGTGTCACATTTTGTCACAAGAGTATTTTTATGAGACGTGACAAAATTCATGACAACTATGTATTATGTGCTAGGCCTTTTACGTGTATATATATTCAGATCTATAAGCAGTCTATTAAAACACAGTTGTCTTAAGATTGTAAACAAACTGTAAGTCTTCAAAGTGATTCGATATGTCTCACTAATCAGTTCGACAAAATGCCTTTTTTAGCAGTTATCGATAAATCTATCGACCATCACTACACTATCGGAAAATCACTTACTGCCATGCCTATTACTGGCAAAGTTGATATGTAAGCAATGTGAGCATTATCCGAGCAATATCAACATTATGATATTTTGTAAAAAAAAAAAAGACAACGCATGAACAATGTCGATAAATTGAATTTTGAACCTGGTCAATAAATATAGTTAAGTAGGTTTTATCGGCATTGCCCGGGCGAAGTCAATATCCAGCATAAATGATATAATCCTACCTTTTCACGTATTTGCACATGATTTTATCTACACTGAGTATTAAATTAAATTTTAATTTATTACTGAATTTAAATACGATATGAAAAGTATGTGCAAACCGTGAACAGCAGACTAATATCAAAAATAATCTCTTTGAGAATGGACTTTGACCATATCCACGCATGATTACAAAACATATACATATGAAAACTGTCAACACGTCCATACTTACGGCTTAACTAACTTATAGCATAGGCGACTAGTTCATGCGATATTGGTCCTTGGCGACATGACTATGTAGTGGTGTTCCATGGGGGCAGGCGGTATGATCGGCGACATTGGCATGTAGTCGTTTTCGATCTGATCTATTAGGCGTACTTTGCTCATTTGCTCGTGACCTAGGAGCAGGTCGACGATCTGTTGTGGGAGCGAGAGAGCGGCTACATTATCTTCTGTGAATTCTATTGAGAGGTCCGCTTCGAAGTCAAAGTCATTTTCAAGACACTCTACTGACTTCGAACAGCGGTTAGTCTGCACGTGTTCGGTGTCGTCAAGAAATTCGCAGCTCTTAGTCTCGCCTTTAGACAAGTTCCCTGTAGTGATCTTTAGGTTCTTCATCTTGCGACTGACCTTGAAACTCTTGAATATGTCCCGTGTGGGTGTGAAGTCGAACTTCTTCTTTTTAGTTTCGACGTCTTTGTTTTCTTTTGATGTTTCGGATTTCTGTGAGCCAGTGATGCGGGAGTCGCTTTTGAGCCGTTTTCTGTAAAAAAAAAACGAATAAGATGTTAAAACTTATACAATGTTCTATAGTGTTTTCTAGATAAATGGCGCACACAAATAAGACTGAGTATCAGGTAAATACTAGTGGAAAGTACCAGAAAAAATACTACTCTTTCTGTTTAAAATATCCTACGCGTATTTAAAATATCCTAAAATATCTTATGAATTGCCGAGGAAAATTAGAATGGGATACCAAAAACTCTATACTGAGTCTCATGTCGTCTTGCTTCCACGTTTTACCACGTTTGTCTCCTGTGCACACTGGCGTACCACAAGGCTCCATACTAGGTCCGATATTTTTTATCGCGTTTGTTAATGACCTTATACAACACATGAGTGGAAAAGCTGCGGGATCTATCCAGCTTGTGGTGGTTGCCAAATTCTTCGCCTTAAGAGTGAAAACCTCTGGAATGCAATTTTGGCCATTTTTATTTTATTACATAATTGGAAAGAAAACCTCGCAACGCACGCCCTAGTTTCACACAAAAAAGTTAAGTAACCTGTAACGCCATCTATGTCGAGTTTGAAAAACTCGCAAACGGACATACGAGGTTTTCAATTTACCAGCACTTAGAATTTTTTAAATAATAATTATGTTTAGGTCTTTTTTGATGATTATTTGCCATACATTTCAAGTGTTACTTATTATTATAAGTTATAGTTAAGTAACGAAATAAAACGGATTAAAAGAAGTATATCAATTTTTATTCTTTAACGTATCATTGATAAACTTGTAACCGCTACTAGCAAACCATGTGATTTTTTAAGAAAAGCTCTCAAGTAGCATTTTACGCTTTTACAATAATAAAATGAAATAAATATCTTATGCAACAGTAAATGTATCCAAATTGCAAAATAAAAGACACATATTTGAAGAAACTGTGGTAATAAACTACTATTTTAAACTATTCTCTGTTATTCCTAATTTTTTTGTTTGTTTTATTTTTTATTAATTAATTCAGACATAATAATGAAAATCAAATTAATGCTTGGTTACTGTATTGTATTATTGTAAATTAAAACTTTTTTTTTTATTAGCATGTAAATTTTTTATAATAGCATGAATATTTTTTTTTTTTTATGTATTCTTAATTTTAATTATGTATTCAGAGCATGTGTACTCGATACTTTGTGAGCTGTGGTTACCTGTAATTGAGTGTGCATTACAGGATAATGTATATTAGACAAGTTTTTATTATTGTAAAAGATAATTGTAATGTATCTCGTTGGTAATCCTTAAATAAATAAATAAAATTTTACAGCACGCAGTTTTTTCTTCCTCCTGAAAAGTTACTTATTTTACACTTACGAGGTTTTCACTCTAAGGCGACGCAATGCAGTTGTTTCGGCTGACAATATACACGCTCTTAATTCCATAGTTTTTTTTTTTTTAAAAAAAAACGTTGCCCCACACTAGGAATTTCTCCTGTATCGTGGGTGCGTTTACAAACATTTAAACTCACATACACAAACAGCCAGACCCGGAACAACTACTTGTAGGTCATACAAATATTTGTTCCGTGCGGGAATCGAACCCGCGACACGCAGCGCAGCAGGCAATCGCTTAACCACTGCGCCAACCGTGCCGTCAAAATAAGGAATAGATATCTAAGGTTAATAAAACCTTAGATATCTTCCACAGATGGTTTGCTGTTATTGGTCTTAAAGTCAATACCAGTAAAAGGAATGTAATGCTTTTTCGTTCCACTTCCAGAAACAAAGATAACATTAACTGCGTCATAAATGGAGAAACAGTGAACGTGGTCCCAGTGGTTAAGTTTCTAGGAGTTCATATTGATAGCCAATTAAAGTGGAAATAAGAGCTAACATATCTCGAGAAAGCAATCAGCTCTGCCTGCTACGTACTAAGAAGTCTGAGAAACGAGGTAACCATAAACCATTTAAAAATGGTCTATTACGCATTAGTTGAGTCAAAACTAAGATACAGCACACTTTTCTGGGAAGTAAGTTATGATTACAATACTCAAAAAGCTTTTGTAATTCAGAAAAGAACCATTGACTTAATTTTGAATTGAATTAAATGTATTGACAGTCCCAAGCTTGTACATTTTGGTCCTACTTAGTCACTTATCAAAATATATCTTTGAATAAGAGACTGAAGATGAAAGGCAAAACAGGAAGAGTACCAGAAGAAAATATCTCCAGATGAAGCAAGTGCCACAAGTCATTAAAAATGTTCAATAAACTGCCGACAGAAATAAAAAGTCTAGTATATACAAGTGGGTTTCAAAATAAGCTCAAACGGTTCTTGTTAGATAAGTGTCTATATTCTGTTGATGAATTATGAATTAATACAAAAGTCTAATTTTAATTATTTGAATTGAAATTTTTATTGAATTTTATGAATTGACATTTATGACATTTGTTTTTATATATATTTTTTTTACTTTTATTATTATTTTGATTTTAATGTAATTTGGATAATTATTGTAATGATTTAAATATAGATTGCATGCATGATGTTTCATAAATATTTATATACAGAAATTCAGACACAATGTAAAAATTGTTAGTGAATAAATGAATTGAATTTATGACCGCATCTGCCAAAAACGTTGAGGTTTAGTATAGAAAAGCTAGTTCTGGGCGACAGTTTTGGTATAACTAATATTTGTGATTGGCATAAACAAAGACTGGCCTTGCTTTTTTTTTCTCCTGTGGCAACACTACAGCTAACAGCTGATTTGAATTTGTCCCTGTAATTTTAATTTTAAATAATAGATTTCCTTCTTAAATAAGGCCTATTTCCAATTGATTAACTAGTTTAAAGCGTAATTAAGTGTTTTCTGTGTTAAATTTATGCATTCAGTGCAAATGATGTGTAAAAATCTCATTGTGATTCGTTGACAGTTACTTTACCGGCTCAAGGTTGCATTTTCATCTTGAATATCTATACTATATTATTTACTTGGTAGTAGATTGTTTACGTTCTAATATTTTGCCTACAATTAATTAGACCACTTTTTCTTACGGCTACAGGTTTATGCCAATGACCTTAAACACGTAAACATAACCTTAATTCGTTTGGTGACAGAGCTTCTTTCTTTACAATCTAAACTTCATATTCCGTTCAACTAATCATCTGTTACTGTAATCACTACTTACTCTTTTCTCTTTTCCTTTTTTCTTTTCTCTTTACTCTTTAATCATGATTATGACTCGTAGCGCGCGGGCTCGCCTTGAAGAGTCCAAACTCACTCAGGCTTTGAGCGAATTAAAGGCGTCTAAAGAGCACTGTGACCAACTGATTAAGGAAAGGGATGAAAATGAAATAGAGTTCCTCGGTGTCCTTGAAGGGAATAGCAAGTTAAAAACAGAAATGGCTCAGTTATATATTCAACACACTGATGCCATAGCAGCCCGGGATAGGCTCCAAGTTGTTGTGGACGGGTTCAGCCAGTGTAGCAACGAGTATGAACAAGCTCTGAGTCACAAATATTTACTACAACAGCAGCTACATGAGGCTCAAAGTCAGATTGAACAACTTGAGACTACAAATCTTAACATCACAGCCTCGTTGAACCAAAGTCTATTTAATGAATTGGTACCTATAGCCCTATCTATGGTTTCTGCAATAAACCCCTCATATACAATAGATTTAACAGGTCAGGATGATTCAAAATCAAGTAAATCATTGAGGGTAGTTACAAGTAAAAATAAACTTAAAAAATACATAAAAATTAATAAATACATTGTTAAAACTAAGAAAATGGTCAAAAAACAAAAGTTCTTCATCAAAAATGTAAAACTCAATAGAGAAAGGTTACATCTACTGAAACAATTGGATATGTATTCAATTAGCTTAGAAAAAAGTACTAGGAAATACCAAATTGACACAGAAGACTTGCGGTATGAACTTGACCAACTACAGGAGAAACTTACTTCTATGACCATTAAATATACAGCCTCTGAAAACCAAATGAGGGAATATGTATTGGCAATGAATGAGCTGGTAAGCTCACAAACAAACAAATGTGAACTTTGTCAACCACCATCTATTGAACCCACACCAGACCATTCATTGACTATATGTGATACCACCATACCGCAGCAGTCTTGTGCTAGTTTGCCAGTATCAATTACTAACTGTTTCCCTAAACAGAGTTTAAATAAAGAAATACTATTATTTTGTGATGAAATTGGAAAGGATCTAGGCCACTTGTTGACAAATAAATATCCAGGTCACTCTATAATGAACTACTGTATGCCTGGTTGTTCTTTATTTGACATAATGAAAAATGTTATAAAATGCAATTTTAACCGGGATACTATAATATTAATATTTGTTGGTAATAGGGGTAATGTGAACAAAGGAGAATTACTCCAATATTATAGATCATTGTGCAACCTAAGTTTAAGAAAAATTGTGTTGTTCACATTCCCATATAGCCAAAGTTTGCCACAGGAAGAAAACAAACTTAGATCAGAAATTAATATGACATTGCATAATTTGACTTATAATAATAATTTATTTCAATTAATTGACACTAACAATTATGTTGGTAATCATTTTTATTTGACAAAGGATAGATTTTTTATGGATACGTACTATCTTTCTAAATACTGTAAAAGACAGATAGCTGTGTCGCTATCTTATTATTTTTCTATTACAGCCAAGAATTTGGCTAAACAATTTGCTTCTATTGAGCAATGCGATGACATGTTAAATAATTCAGCCAATAATTTGGTAACAAAAATTGACATTAAAAATAATTTAAATTAGAAATTAGGACAATAGAGTCAACCTCTAGCAATAATGTACAGAATTGCAAAAATAAATCAAATAAAAGTTTAAAATCAGTCAATAGTATCAACCTGGTGCATCAAAATATTCAAGGATTTCTGAACAAAGATTTAGAAGTAGAATTATTTATGAATTTTAACAGTATTGATATTCTTTGTATAACAGAACATTGGCTTAAAAGCCACCAGTTCTTGTTAAATTTTAATAATCACCAGGTTGGTAGTTCGTTCAGCAGAGTAAATGCTATACACGGTGGCTTATTAATTTTAGTAAGTAACCAGCTTAAGTTTAAAGACCGTAAGGATATTGTGAGCCTATCTGTTGAGCGGACTGTTGAAATAGCCTGTATAGAATTGGAGCAGTTTATTGTATTAAGTGTGTACAGACCCCCTTCAGGATTGTACGACTGCTTTGAAAAGGTAATGGGTGAAGTGTTGCACAAGATTTGTAACTCAAACAAGTCCATTATCACTTGTGGTGATTTTAATGTTAATTTGTTAGAGAACTCAGGTTCTTGTAGTAAAATAATAAGTCTGTTTCAGTCATACAATCTTGTAAACTTGTTTTTGGAGCCCACAAGAATAACCTCTACTAGTGCCACATGTCTAGATAATATTTATACAGATATTATACCAAGCCACAAAGAAATTATAAATTTACTTGATTCTGATCATTGTGGGCAAAGGATTACTATCCAAAACCGAAACAACAAAGTGGCTAAAAAGGATATCACTGTTAACCCCAAAACAGCACGTCGCTTGGAAGCTTTTAAAGGTAAACTCATTGATAAATTACCAGTTCCATCTATTAATGATGATCTTAATCATCTTTATAATGTTTTTTTTAATATTTACTGTCAACAATTTAATTCCACATTTATTCCCAAGACTATCTCGGTTAATAGTAACGCATCTTTCAGTGATTGGGCTACCATTGGCATTCATAAAAGTAGAACACGGCTTTATGAGCTGTACAATGAAAGGTATTATGTAAACACTGATGAATTTAATTTGTATGTTAGAAATTATTCAAAATTATTCAAAAAAGTTTGTTGTATGGCCAAGTCGCGTTATTTGAGTTCGAAGATTAAAAACAGTAGTAATGTAATTAAAACGACTTGGAATATTATTAATAGTGAAACGGGAAGGTCTAGGAACCGAAATACTGACTATAGCATGTCAATTAATGACAACATAATAAAATCAGACTCACAAGTCGCCGTGGCCTTTGAAAATATCTTTTCGGATATTCCCGTTTCAACTACTAAATCCCTAAACTCATCACCTTCTGTTGCTGAGTCTTTGCTTAAGGAAAATGTAAATGATTGCGATTCGGAATTTCACTTTGAACATATTACCTGTAGAGATATAATTAAAACCTTTAACACTTTAAATGTAAAAAAGACTGCAGATCTGTGGGGTAATTCTGTAGAAGTTGCTAAGTCTATTATAGACATCGTAGCGCCTACTTTAGCTCTTATCTTTAATAATTGTATTGACTGTGGGGTGTTTCCTGACCTCATGAAGAATAGTAAAATAATACCGTTGTTTAAATCAGGTAGTACATAGACCCTACAAATTATAGACCTATTTCAGTACTACCTACCTTTAGTAAAATTTCTGAGAAATTAATTTTGGACCAATTGCAAAGATTTTTTAATAAACATAAATTACTACATAGCAAACAGTTTGGTTTTACAAGGGGTCGTTCGACTACTGATGGTGTTGAACTGTTAGGACATATTTATAATGCATGGGAAGATAAATGCGATGCCTTGGGCATTTTTTGTGATTTGTCCAAGGCTTTCGATTCCGTTTTTCATGAAACGTTAATCAGGAAACTCCGCCACTACGGGATCCGGAACACCGCTCTGGATCTTCTTACTTCATACTTGAGATTCAGAGCGTTGACGTCAATGGAAAAAGATTTCCCGGATCTATAGTAACAATGGGAGTTCCACAGGGCTCAATTCTTGGTCCTTTCTTGTTTCTTATTTATATTAATGACATGACTTGCCTTACCTCATAAAGGATAATCATGATATAGTGTTGTTTGCAGATGACACTTCACTTTTGTTTAAACTTAAACGTCAGTAGCTGGTTACTGACGATGTAAATAGCGCGATCTCAAAAGTAGTTCACTGGTTCAATGTTAATAATTTACTTCTAAATGAAAAAAAAACCAAATGCATTAAGTTTACGCTACCTCACGTTAGGCAGGTGAAAACTGATGTGTTGATAAAGGGCGAAGAATTGAATCCTGAAGAAAGCACAGTATTCTTGGGCTTAACTTTGGATGCTAAGCTTCAGTGGGGCCCACATATAGATAAACTGTCTAAAAAGCTAAGCTCCGCAGCATATGCTGTTAGAAAAAATCGTAATTTAACTGACATAGAGACAGCCCGTTTAGTGTACTTTGCCTATTTTCATAATGTAATGTCGTACGGTATTCTGTTGTGGGGAAATGCCGCCGACATTCAGAATATCTTTGTTTTGCAGAAAAGTGCTGTACGATCAGTTTATAAATTAAGTCCAAGACACTCTCTCCGAGAGAAATTTAAGGAGATTAATGTAATGACTGTACCTTCTCAGTATATTTTTGAAAATCTTTTATATGCCCATAAAAATATAAAATTGTTTAAAAAATACAGTGATATCCATAATATAAATACTAGAAACAAACATAAATTTGTTGTACCTATTTGTTGTATCTTTTATTTTTATTTTCACTTTGTCTTTTATTCTCAGTTAGTGTTAATCATGGTCTGGCAGTTTGAGTCATTTAAGCGGCCTACGCAAATGTCCTTTCTTTGGTATTGATCGTCGCATCGTTGAGCTCCTTAAGTTCTGAGTAGAGCTGCACGATTACTGACAAATGCGTGCACTGACTGGTCAGGTCCACTCAATCTGCGTGGTTCTTTCCTCAAAAGACCATTTCAGACACCAATCTACATGGCCTTCACATGATCTGACCAAGATTATGTCTGGACTTTAAAAGAGACTGTGACCTCTGAGTTTGTTTCGGCCTTTCTTCTCAGAGTAGTCAGATAGGAAACGCCGACCTCATCTAGTTTTAAAAATATGACTGACGTGTAAAAGTGTTTGTACAAACCTACTTACAGAAATAAAAATCATTTATCATCATTTATCATTTATACCTAATGTGAGTGAAGTAGGGCTGTGGGTGATGATGACCAGACTTGCTCTGGCCTATCTTCACGTTGCTAGTTACCTGAACACGCTGAAGGGTTGTCTCTTGGGCAGCGTGTTGGTTTGCGTGTGAGCGAGCGGCAGCGTGTTACTGCAGCGCGGCAGAGAGCCCAGCGACGAGTGACGTGTCACGTTGCCTTCACGAGGAGTCTTGGAGCAACGGCCCCAGGTGTCGTCGGCTTTTAAAGTGCTGTAAAGGAACAGTGGTTATATTATTACACATATTCAAGTTGCGTAAAGCGTAAGCGCTGCGTGGCGTACACACAGTCGCCCACACACTCGTACGTGGGCTGGTGTGTGTGTGTGTGTGTGTGTGTATAGTGTGCGACAGTAGTACCTGCAGGGGTGGCGGGGCGGCAGCGGCGGCGGGCGGCGCCGGCGCTGCGTGGCGTACACACAGTCGCCCACACACTCGTACGTGGGCTGGTGTGTGTGTGTGTGTGTGTATAGTGTGCGACAGTAGTACCTGCAGGGGTGGCGGGGCGGCAGCGGCGGCGGGCGGCGCCGGCGCTGCGTGGCGTACACACAGTCGCCCACACACTCGTACGTGGGCTGGTGTGTGTGTGTGTGTGTATAGTGTGCGACAGTAGTACCTGCAGGGGTGGCGGGGCGGCAGCGGCGGCGGGCGGCGCCGGCGCTGCGTGGCGTACACACAGTCGCCCACACACTCGTACGTGGGCTGGTGTGTGTGTGTTGTGTATAGTGTGCGACAGTAGTACCTGCAGGGGTGGCGGGGCGGCAGCGGCGGCGGGCGGCGCCGGCGCTGCGTGGCGTACACACAGTCGCCCACACACTCGTACGTGGGCTGGTGTGTGTGTGTTGTGTATAGTGTGCGACAGTAGTACCTGCAGGGGTGGCGGGGCGGCAGCGGCGGCGGGCGGCGCCGGCGCTGCGTGGCGTACACACAGTCGCCCACACACTCGTACGTGGGCTGGTGTGTGTGTGTTGTGTATAGTGTGCGACAGTAGTACCTGCAGGGGTGGCGGGGCGGCAGCGGCGGCGGGCGGCGCCGGCGCTGCGTGGCGTACACACAGTCGCCCACACACTCGTACGTGGGCTGGTGTGTGTGTGTTGTGTATAGTGTGCGACAGTAGTACCTGCAGGGGTGGCGGGGCGGCAGCGGCGGCGGGCGGCGCCGGCGCTGCGTGGCGTACACACAGTCGCCCACACACTCGTACGTGGGCTGGTGTGTGTGTGTTGTGTATAGTGTGCGACAGTAGTACCTGCAGGGGTGGCGGGGCGGCAGCGGCGGCGGGCGGCGCCGGCGCTGCGTGGCGTACACACAGTCGCCCACACACTCGTACGTGGGCTGGTGTGTGTGTGTTGTGTATAGTGTGCGACAGTAGTACCTGCAGGGGTGGCGGGGCGGCAGCGGCGGCGGGCGGCGCCGGCGCTGCGTGGCGTACACACAGTCGCCCACACACTCGTACGTGGGCTGGTGTGTGTGTGTTGTGTATAGTGTGCGACAGTAGTACCTGCAGGGGTGGCGGGGCGGCAGCGGCGGCGGGCGGCGCCGGCGCTGCGTGGCGTACACACAGTCGCCCACACACTCGTACGTGGGCTGGTGTGTGTGTGTTGTGTATAGTGTGCGACAGTAGTACCTGCAGGGGTGGCGGGGCGGCAGCGGCGGCGGGCGGCGCCGGCACTGCGTGGCGTACACACAGTCGCCCACACACTCGTACGTGGGCTGGTGTGTGTGTGTTGTGTATAGTGTGCGACAGTAGTACCTGCAGGGGTGGCGGGGCGGCAGCGGCGGCGGGCGGCGCCGGCGCTGCGTGGCGTACACACAGTCGCCCACACACTCGTACGTGGGCTCCTGTGGCTGCTCGCTGAGGGTCGCACCCAGCACCTGGCACACGGTACACACGTTAACATAACACCACGCCTGTATTCCCTGAATGGTAGTCTGAGGTGTACCTATAGTACACTCACATTCCGCCAATTATTGTTTCTGTATTTTTTATTTGATAAACAAGTTTTATAAGAAATAAAGTAGTAACATTAACGTTTTAGCGCTCACGATGAGTCGAGGTATGTACGTAATATGTTTCTATCGCAGGGAACGCCTGGTACATACTTATGTATTATATAAACCTAGAACTACCAGTCGGATTTAGTTATTTTTGCATTTGATAGATATACGACCCTTAGACGCTGAGCAAGAATAAAAATAAAACCAGCCAAGTGTTTGTCGGACCACGCACAATGAAGGGTTCCGTAGTTGGAATGAATTTGTCTTTAGAACAAACTTAACATTGTAGTTGAAAAACATGTTCTCTTATGTATCGATAAACGCCACGGTCAATAATCCAACTGCAAATGTAAGTTTGTAAACGCAATTATTTATTTGATAAAACTACAAATTAACAATTTTCGAAACTTTTTCCTTTACTTGTGCTACGAGACCTTGCTTCTTGCCAAATTTCATGGCTCTAGGTTAATGGGAAGTACCCTATAGGTTTTGATTAATTTGCGAGTATCAAAATATGTCGCATAATTGGCCGTATTTTTTTTATTGCTTTGAATTTGTAGCTTGTTGAACTTTCTACTAAGTCTATTGTATCATAATTCTGTCTACTTAGGTAGGTTTATGTTTGCATTCAAGCATGTCCGTCACCATCACCGCGCCAAAATATTACGTACAGAATGTTTAGTCCTTTAATCTTGAAGAAAGCCGCCTTTTTACACGACTGCCCAAAAAAAGGACAAAACAATATCCCATTTTAAAAATATACTTTCAATTTTATTGGAGGTAATGTACAGAGATCGAAATAGGTAGAACATATTTACCTAAACTTCGAGGGAGTATTTTTTGTTTATGATTCCGGAATTTTAGAGGAGGTGTTATCCACTTAGTTACTTACTTCCTCGAAGTTTAGGTAATACTCTACCTATTCCAATCTCTGGTGATGTAGGTTACGTCATCGCCGTCCGACCTTCAATGAAATCGCGCATGTGTACGTGATTAGCGTTTATTTATTTTATTAGTTCACCAATAATTAGGTGTGCAACAATCACTTACAGACAAACTCCGCAGCGTTCGTTGGTATACTACGAGGGCGGCACTGAAAATTTCGGGAATCAAGGAAGTGACACAACATTACTATTTAAAAATGTATTTATTGCTTTTCGAAGTATTCTCCGCGAAATTTGACACATTTTTCCATACGATGGAACCAATCATTGAAGCAACCATTCCATTCGGAAGTTGGGGTCTCCAAAATGGCCGTTTTGTAGGCGTCCACAGCTTCTTCAGGTGATGAAAATCTCTGTCCACGCAATTTATCCTTTATTTTAGGGAAAGTATAGGAATCATTAGGGCTTAGGTCGGGGCTGTACGGCGGATGGTCTAATAATTCTATGTTTTCTTGCTCTAAAAACTCTTTTGTTCTGTGCGCGGTGTGAGAACTCGCATTGTCGTGATGGAGGATGATGCGGCGGTTGCAGTTCTCTTTACGGAGTTCAGAAACGACCTGTGGCAAACAAATGCTAGTATACCATTCTGCATTAACCGTTCTTTGTCCCTCAAGAGGAATAGTCGTATCATGGCCGGTTTTGGAGACAAACGTGGCCACCATTTTTTTTGCAACACTCCGTGAACGAACAATTTTTGTTGGCTTTAACTCATTTTCGAACACCCAAACTCGTGACTGGTTTTTTGTTTCGGGTTCGTACGCGTATATCGAGGATTCGTCACCTGATACAATGGTGTATACAGCATTTGAGGATCCTGCGTGGAATCTTTCGAGAGTTCTGACGCACCAAGTAACGCGAGCCGCTTTTTGCTCTTCACAGAGCGAATGCGGTATCCATCGGGAAAACAACTTTTTTACACCTAATTGTTCATGCAAGATTATTAGTATTTGACTCATGCCAATGTCTAAAGTTGCCTGAATTTCGCGGTATGTCACATGTCTATCTTCAGCTTACGCACAGCATCAACGTTTTCTTGGGTGACTGCAGTTTTTGGACGACCTTGACGGGGATCATCACTGAGCTTGACACGTCCACGTTGAAATTCAGCAAACCAGCGATAAATTGTGGTTTTGGATGGGGCTTCATCACCAAATGCAGAAATCATCCGGTCAACACACTGTTTTTGTGTTAAACCACTTCGAAAGTCTTAATAAATCATCGCTCTTGAATTTTCTCGAGTCAATTCCATTTTCTCAACGACTAAACAAGTTTGACAAAACCTTGTTACAAGACTGAGAATCTTTTTTTAAATAAATAAATGGTATTCGATTTTTAAAACCAAGGAGTTTTCAATTAAAAAGACTTTAATATGACAGGAACAGTGGAAATATTCCATTCCGGATACTTTTAGTGCAGCCCTCGTATATAAGGGAGTGTGTATGCATGCGCGCACTAGTTTCTTACTGCTCATCACAGAGTTTTCCCCTTTTGCACACGATGTTAGATGAAATAGGATGCATTTTGACTACGCCCATCAACGAGTTCAAGCCGGCGGGCGCACAGTGGATCGAAACTGCTTTAGGAGGGACATTCGTTTTTTTTTTTTTACAAACTGCATTTTTTTTAATACCTATCGAAAGATCTCGTCATTCCGATGAATCATATGTCATTACAAGTTTTTCTCTAAAACTGATAGTTTGGCCGGAAAAAAATATTTTAGATTTTTTTGTATGGAATGAAACCGAAACTGCTTAAATTTGGCCATGTCTTGAAAGACCAGGCTTTCAAACTACCATACTCTTGTTCTTTGTCTTGTTAGCTATAATTCTACGCTATCAGCGCGCGCCCATAGTGGGCAACTATCTAAATATCAAGAGTTATGAGGTTCGGAAAAATGAAAAAAGTAAGTCAAAAGTACTTTTTCATTAATAATATCATAGATAGAACATTAAAACACACATCTTTCTTTGAATTTTTTTGAACTAATAGGTATCTTGTGCACTATAACTAGGTTTCTGTGAAAACAAAAAATATAATATAAAACTTGGAGAAACAAACTCAGTATAAGCCTGCAAAAATCTGCTTTTCTCCACAAATTTAACCTGAACTTTGGCCGTTCATAATGTACTCATAAATTGTAAAAGTAAAGAAAACATCTTCATAGAAACCTCGAACATGTAATGGAGATTCTAAATAACTAATATTTATTTCACAAACTTCTAAAGCTTACTCAAAAACAGGTATTTCCTGGAACAAGTTTTATAAAATTTCCGGACACAATGTTTCGTTCAATGTTATCGCGTTCTCACTTGCTTGTTAGTAGTTCACACTTGCGCTGGATGGAACAACAAGCTTTTCGACCATGTTGACGATAGACGGACCGGGAAGGGCCCTCTTAATTTACGTATTCAAAACATTATTTTGTGTTTATTATATTTTTTATATAGGCTGTTTAGCGGTTTTGTCAGTGCCTTTATTATACCTGCGCACGCTTCACAATTTCTGCTTAACAATACATTAATACAAGTCTGTTTTTTTCCTCGCAAGGGTGTTGAAAAACGTCGTATGAATCGCATTGGCATTGATTATTTATTACACATGTCCCTTATCGAATCGAATAATACCGCCTCGGGTGTTAAGCACACTTGTACCATAATGTACTATTATGAATTTTGCCTTGAAGAACGGTTGTGAGCTAATTCATTTTTTAAATTTAATTTTGTAAACGAACATAAGTTAATTCATATTTTTGAGAAATAATTGCATAAAAATAAAGCCATTGGTCACGTAAATAGAAACAAACTTTATGTATGTCAGACAAAAAGTTCCTTTTGCATTAACAATAGAAGTACGAATGGAATTAAATAGTCTTGGGACAATAACACTGATTGGTAGTGTTGCCCTCTCGCACAATAGGGCAGTGTTCAATATTAATCCACTAAATTAGTAGTGAATACTACACAAAATATGACTGAAAAGTCATATTAGGTTGGGGAAAAAGTCTTTTCGCATTATAGTATGTATGAACTTGTAATAAAATCTCTTTGGCTATACTATTTGTATCTGGCTGGTTTTGGTATCATTGAAAGTTTAAATTTTAAAGAACATAATTCCAAATTCAAATTAGGAAAATGTGTGATTTTCATTTGTTTTTCGTACTGTCAAGATGAGTGAATCTAATGAAGAAATTCGATACATTTTAAAATTTTACTACAAAAAAGGTAAAAATGCAACGCAATCCGCGAAAAAAAATTGCGATGTTTATGGACCTAGTGCAGTGTCTGTGAGAGTAGCACAAATTTGGTTTAAGCGTTTTCAATCCGGAAATTTTGATGTCAAAGATGCACGTCGCTCTGGTCTGGTATTACGGATAAAATGGATGCCATTTTTGAAAAAGTGGAGCAAGATCGGCATATCAGTAGTTACGACGTAGCTGAAGAACTGGGAATTGACCACAAAACAGTTTTGGCACATTTGAAAAAAACTGGGTACACAAAAAAGCTCGACATTCGGGTACCTCACGAGCTCTCTCTCCCTCACGAGACTCATTTGTGATTCTTTATCACGACGTAATGAAACCGAACCATTTTTGAAGAAGCTGATAACTGGTGATGAAAAGTGGATCACGTACGACAAGAACGTGCGAAAAAGGTCGTGGTCAAAGGCCGGTCAAGCTTCACAGACTGTGGCGAAACCCGGGTTAACTCACAACAAGGTGGATGGTGTGGTGGGATTGGAAGGGCATTATTCATTATGAGCTGTTACCACCAGGCAGGACCATCGATTCTGAACTCTACTGCGAACAACTGATGAGATTAAAGCAAGAAGTTGCGAGAAAGAGGCCGGAATTAATCAACAGAAGGGGTGTGGTTTTTCATCATGATATCGCTAGACCTCACACATCTTTAGCCACTCAGCAAAAATTAAGATAGTTTGGCTAGGAGGTGTTAATGCATCCGCCGTATAGTCCTGACCTTGCACCTTCAGATTTCCACCTGTTTCGGTGTCTTCAGAATTCTTTAGGCAGTGTCAGGTTAACATCACGAGAGGACTGCCAAAACCACTTGTCGCGGTATTTTGATCAGAAGTCCCAAAATTTCTATAGCAATGGGATCATGTCCCTACCTACAAAATGGCAAAAAGTTATCGAACAAAATGGTACCTACATACTTTAGTTAAATGTAAATAAACTATATTAAAAAATGTTTTGAATTTTCTTAAAAAATGCGAAAAAACTTTTTACCCAACCTATTATTAAAAAAAAAAGAAATAGAAAATAGAAATCGTCTACCGAGGACTGTCAAAGTAAACATTAACAAAAATTATTATTTGTCTGTTTTGAATATTATATTTTTAATATTTAAAAAATACGAATAACACTAATCAAAAATCGTCAAATGAATTCGTTCTTCGAAAAGAAACCCCAAAGGAAGTGGACCTGGCAATGCCCCGATAACGTGACAAGGAACGAGATAGACTTCATCATGACGGATAAGAAGCATATATTTAGAGATGTCTCCGTGATTAGTAGGTTCAATACCGGAAGCGATCACAGGCTTGTCCGAGGCACTCTAAATATCAATTTTCGAGCTGAAAGGATCCGTATGATGAGGCCTACCCTCCGACCTACGCAGCTTCAAGCCGCTCTAGGATCCGAAAAGTTCCAACTGGAACTTCAAAATCGATTCGCCCAATTGGAAACCATAGACATTGTTGAAGAGAAAGCTGACGAGGTGGTCAAAGCATTACGCGACGTGTCCCGCAGACATTTCCCGTCGCAGCGAAAAAGTAAGGTGTCCAAACTTTCCTCGGAGACTCTTGGGCTTATGAGGGAAAGACGAGAGCTGCCATCCACGCAGCCGTCTTCATCAGTTAGGAGAACCCTTAACCTAAACCCGAAACTGACGCGACGCGATCTTCGGTGCTCCAACACGCGCGACATCATGGTCGCGATTGAGCAGAACCGAGGGTCGAAAGTGTTCGCTCAGCAACTAGGGAGGTCTCATCTGACGAAACTAAGAACTGCGGATGGCAGAATCGTGACTTCGAAGCCCGAGATATTCGAGGAAGTCGAGGATTTCTACGGGCACCTATACTCAACGCGAACGCCAAAACCAGCGGGGCATAGTGCGGATGACTATCGAGCCGAATTAACGCGCCACTACACGGAGGACATCCCGGATGTCGACCAGAGCGAGATTAGGGCGGCTCTCGAGCAGCTTAAGAACAACAAGGCACCTGGTGATGACGGAATAACGACAGAGCTCCTTAAAGCGGGCCGGGCTCCAGTCCTGAAGGAGCTAGCGAGTCTGTTTAACTCCGTCATCCAAGAGGGTACAACGCCCGAAGCGTGGAGCAGAGGTGCGGTAGTTCTGTTCTTCAAAAAAGGCGACAAAACCTTGCTGAAGAACTATAGACCCATCTCACTTCTGAGCCACGTATACAAACTGTTCTCGAGGGTCGTCACGAACCGTCTCGCCAGGAGACTTGACGAGTTCCAGCCACCAGAACAAGCCAGTTTTCGAAAAGGTTTCAGTACCGTAGACCACATCCATACTGTTCGGCAAATTGTACAGAAGACCGAGGAGTACAACCAGCCGCTGTGTATGGCATTTGTGGACTACGGGAAAGCCTTCGACTCCATCGAAATATGGGCAGTTCTGGCCTCTCTACAACGATGTCTGTCCAGGTCCAAGATCAGAAAACCAGTCCCATCCAACTGCTCAGAGGGGTGAGACAGGGGGATGTGATATCCCCAAAACTGTTCACCAATGCGTTGGAGGACGTCTTCAAGACGCTGGACTGGACTGGATAGGGTATCAACGTGAACGGCGAGTACATCTCACACCTTCGCTTTGCTGATGACATCCTCATAATGGCAGAGACGCTGGAACAGTTTGACCAGCTGCTGCACAGCCTAAACAGAGCCTCTCGGCGGGTTGGCCTCGGCATGAATTTGGACAAGACAAAAGTCATGTACAATTCGCACGTCTTGCCGAGTCCAATCCACATCGATGGGTCGCTACTCGAAGTTGTGAAGGAGTATGTCTACCTAGGACAAGTCATCAAGGTCGGTAGACACAACTTTGACAAAGAAGCCGACAGAAGGATCCAGTTGGGTTGGGCGGCATTTGGAATGGGCTATGGAGCGGGCTATGCTTGGAGTCTCTTTGAAGGATAAGAATGAGATTATCCGGAAAAGAACCGCAGTTACCGACATAGCTTGCAGAGTAAGCAAACTGAAGTGGTAGTGGGCTGGCCATGTTTGTCGAAGGACCGATGGCCGATGGAGCAGACGAGTCCTGGAGTGGAGACCGCGTATCGGCAAGCGTAGTGTGGGACGCCCCCCAGCTAGATGGACCGACGATCTTAAGAAGGTGGCTGGGTCAGACTGGATGCGGAAGGCGGAGGACAGGGTGTTGTGGCGCAGCCTGGGAGAGGCCTATGTCCAGCAGTGGACTGCGATAGGCTGAGTTGATTGAATAACACTAAAAAATTCGCAAGATTTGGCTAAACGGAAGAAATTAAGTCACTAAAGCCGCCGCCATCACAGAATTTCCTAATCAAAATTAAATTACGTTATAAAAATTAAAAATTAGTTCCGTTATATTTCGCTGAAATATTCACATTTTGAGGGAAAGAGACCACACGGCATTATTAATCGGTGTCTCAAAAACGGTCAACTAGCCATTATGTCAATACAGTAATAGGTACTATAAAAATAAATACCTTCAATACGTCGCCGGGCACATCACAAGATGTGTAGCTACACAGCGGGGTGGTGCTGGCGCCCTCGGGCAGGTCGGGGATCTCCTCGTAGATGCCCGACGCGACCGACAGCAGGGACCGACGGTCTGATACGCTGCACAAACAAACAAAAATATTATAGTTGCAGATTTTTTCCTTTTTTTTTGCATAAACAATTGAATGCCCTGGTTCGAGGTAGCTCAGGAAAGATACGTGGAGAATTTGGGAGGGGGTAGGGGGTTGCTTTAACCAGAAGTGGGACAGTCAGATAACAAAAAAAATTGAGGTGCGAATGTCTAATTTATGGTTCAGTATTGTCAGAATGTCAAGATTAGTATTCAAAACTAAACAAGTATCAATTAAAAACGAGTGTGCTTTAGACCACACGACTGAAGTAAAACTTAAACGTAACTCTCTCTCTTTCTATCTTCAATCATTTATATCTCCCTCTCAACTTCCGTTCGCTCGCTTCCGTAACGCTCTCGTCACGCATTCACCAGCTTACTCCCCAAGTCAAGCGTGCGTAAAGAAGTTTTACTTCAAAAAGACAAGCAAACGATGGTTATCATATTTTAAGTTACAAATATCTCCACAATTATTTTAGTGCGTGACTGTGCATGTTATGAAACTTTCGTTAAGTTTTCCAGAACAGTTTTAAACGTGATTTAAAATAGAGTTAATTATATAATAGTAATCTTAAATCTAGTTTAAAATATTCTAGTTTAATATCAATCGGTGAGGGTAAAATAGTCCCCTACTATAATAATTTAATAATTAATAATAATTTATTTCTTACCACAAATTACATAGAATGTTAGTACAAAGTCTACAGACACAATTTTATAATTAATTTGTGGGAGACTGGTGCCTAAACTAAGTTTTTTCAAAACCTGTATGTCAGGTCACCAGGCCCCCTAAAACCAAATTTTACATTTTGTGGTTGTACTGGAGACGACCTGATTCGCGTATAATATTATTCAAATGAAAATCTTACAAGAGCAGTATTGATCATTAAAATTGATTTACAAAAATAAAAATAGAGAAAGAAAAGTAATTCATTAAGGGTACATGCAAGGGAAGATGTAAGTGTATGTGTATGTGTGTGGTGTTTGTGTGATGTGGAGTGCGTGAGTGTGGTGTTGGGTAATTGTGCGTAGCAAAGGGAACATTATGTTACGACATGGTTTTGAAAAGATCTTCAATTTGGGTATAATCTAAAGTGATAAGCCAGTCGGTTATTTTTCTTTTAAAAGTTGTTTTGTTCATGGTATGAATTGATAGTAAATCATTCAGTCTGTTGTATAGAAATGGGCCAAGAAAAGAAAATAAATTACGGGCAAATTTGGTTTTTACTCATTTAGGTCGGCATACATTCCTTCTTCTGCTTCTCATGTCAGAATTTTGATGGGTATTTACAACAGGAATAAGAGATCGTTGTTTCAAAGCAATGTGGAGAATAAAAAGCTGCCGAATTGAAAGGACTTTGAGAGGACTTATAAACTTCTACAGTGGGATGTCGGAAAGGAAGGAATAAAACAACTTTAAGGACTGCCCTTTGTGCCCATTCAAGTACTAAAAGGTTAGTTTTAAACGTTCCACCCCAAGAAGTGATGCAATATGTCAGGAGCGATTGGCACAGCGCACAATAAACAGATAGTAGTTAGATATCCAGAAGATTTTTAACCATGAAGATAAATTTCCGTATTCTGGTGGTGAGACAATTTATATGTGCACCAAAGTTCGTCGATTTTCCGCAATTTAGAACAAGAACAATCACTGTTATGAGGCCATGAACAGGTGTGAGCGAGAATGGAGAATGTCAATCCTTAAACTAAAGGCTAAATACCAAGTATTTTTATTACTTAATTTATTTTTACCCGAATTTAAGGTGAGTATGTTAGTACTCAGCCAATCATTTAACACATTAAACCCGACTTGATCGTAGTTATAAACTTCCTCCCATGAGTCTGCACTGAAAAGAATCACAGTGTCATCCGCGAAGGTATAAATAATACGTCCATTTTGAAGAGAGAGATTGCAGAGGTCGTTAATATAGACCAGAAATAACGTAGGTCCAAGGATACTTCCCTGGGGAACTCCAAAAGCTACGGGAAGAGTGTCACTGAACTTGTTATCAATTTTAACAAATTGCGTGCGGTTAGTTAAGTAATCTCTGAAGTGACATCTGATTTCCCCGTATGCCGAGGTTTTCGAGCTTACGTAGAAGAATTGGAACCGACACTGTATCAAAGGCCTTAGCTAGGTCTAAAAAGATGGCTAAGGACTTCTTTCCATCGTCCATGTTAGAAACAATATAGTTTGTCATCTCATGCACCGCCATGGCCGTCGATTTCCCTGCACGAAAACCGTACTGAAACTGGGACAGCAAGTTATTTGATTCTAGATATTTCACTAACTGTTGTTCAATAGCCGTTCCAGAATTTTTAAGGCAGGCAGAATTCCTATTGGTGTGAGAATTCCTATTGTGAATGTGATGGATAAGTGTTTTTTTAAACGCAAGTGGAAAGGTAACAGATTCTATCGCCAAGTTGCAGACATGCGTAATGGATGGTGTTAAAAGATTCTTATGTGCAATGAGAAGGTTTGAAGAAATGTTGTCGCAGCCCACGCCACAGTAGCGCTTGAGAGAGGAAATAATAGTAGCTAGCTCATCTTCATCAGTTGGAAGGAAAACCATGGAATGGAAAAGGGTAGGTAGGTGGGTACTTGCAGCGGGGTAATTATGACCCTGCTGCTGGGCGGTTATTTTGTTAGCTAATGTTGAGCCAATATCGGCAAAAAAGTGGTTTATTTTATTCAAAGAATGAACTGGTAGATCCTGCGTGCTTATAAACTCAGCTTATTATTTTTTTATCAACTTATTACTTTCCAAAGGCGGTGGTAGTCCTATCCCGCCTTTTTTACTTCTCTTTCAAATTCCCTAATAACTTTTTTTTAAATTTTGTTGTAATGATTTCGATACCTTGTATATTATGTTGTCTTAAGTATTAAATTGACAGGATGTTTTTTTGTTTGTTTTGTACTATCTGTATGCGCTTGCACATAATGCACATACAGAAATAGGTTGAAACTTGTTGGTACTAAGTACACTTTATCATCGGCAGCGGGCACTCGTGGGTTAATCTGTAACCAGAACTAGCAACCTGTACCTACAAATTGGGACCGGAAACCCGGTATCTTTATGCAAGTACCCTAAGGGTCCATAATATAGTTCATACCTGTCATCGAATGATATGACAGACTGTGTGTTGAAGGGTTGCGCGAGTGCAACCGTGGACATGAGCTGTCCCGCTCCGCTGTAGCGAGACAGCTGACCCGCCGGGATGTGCTTAGACTCCTGATGATAAATAGGAAACAATTATTAACATAAAAAAAAATACGGTCAAGAGCGAGTCGGACTCGCGCACCGAGGGTTCCGTACGTATATATGATGTTGATGATTTCTGAAAACTGTGCTATTTAGAGACATTCTTTTATTTTTCCTGTAATCTTTACATAAACTTCTATCACATAGAATAATTTCAGATTTTTCTCTATGCCAACTTCGTAGATAAGGGGCTAATTAAATTTGACCCTGTAGAAAAACTTTGCAAAGGGCATTGACAAATTATTGCATCATGAGCGTTGACAAGACCAAATTCAACTCAATTTATTATATATTGAATTTGGTCTGGCCAACGCTTTTTTTAAAATATTTCTTTCTAATTCAAAGGTCAATTCTCACCTTAGACATGACGAGGTCTATATCATCCAGAGATACTTCCGAGGGGCCGCTGTACCAGCTACTGCGACGAACATCACCTGTAACAAACACAAGTTGTACATATCTTCCTATATCTCAATTTTCCTGGTCTGAGCTTATATTACAATATATACCTACCTAAAATGCAAGCTAGGATGACGATATGCCAGTTTTGTGTATCATAAAGTCTCCCTAACTAGAACATATGAGCTGAAAGTTTTCCTAGTTACAGGTTTTACATAAATAATTTCCATAAGAATTGAAGACGATAATGGTAGGAAATTTCAATAATAATAGGTTGGGGGTTTCTTCGCATTTTTTAAGAAAATTCAAAACATTTTTTAATATAGTTTATTTACATTTAACTAAAGTATGTAGGTACCCATTTTGTTCGATAACTGTTTGCCATTTTGTAGGTAGGGACATGATCCCATTGCTATAGAAATTTTGGGACTTCTGATCAAAATACCGCGACAAGTGGTTTTGGCAGTCCTCTCGTGATGTTAACCTGACACTGCCTAAAGAATTCTGAAGACACCGAAACAGGTGGAAATCTGAAGGTGGGTCAGGACCATACGGCGGATGCATTAACACCTCCCAGCCAAACTATCTTAATTTTTGCTGAGTGGCTAAAGATGTGTGAGGTCTAGCGATATCATGATGAAAAACCACACCCCTTCTGTTGATTAATTCCGGCCGCTTTCTCTCAACTTCTTGCTTTAATCTCATCAATTGTTCGCAGTAGAGTTCAGAATCGATGGTCCTGCCTGGTGGTAACAGCTCATAATGAATAATGCCCTTCCAATCCCACCACACCATCCACCTTGTTGCGAGTTAACCCGGGTTTCGCCACAGTCTGTGAAGCCTGACCGGCCTTTGACCACGACCTTTTTCGCACGTTCTTGTCGTACGTGATCCACTTTAAATCACCAGTTATCAGCTTCTTCAAAAATGGTTCGGTTTCATTACGTCGTGATAAAGAATCACAAATGAGTATAGGTTTCTTTTAGTGAGCTCGTGAGGTACCCGAATATCGAGCTTTTTTGTGTACCCAGTTTTTTTCAAATGTGCCAAAACTGTTTTGTGGTCAATTCCCAGTTCTTCAGCTACGTCGTAACTACTGATATGCCGATCTTGCTCCACTTTTTCAAAAATGGCATCCATTTTATCCGTAATACCAGACCAGAGCGACGTGCATCTTTGACATCAAAATTTCCGGATAGAAAACACTTAAACCAAATTTGTGCTACTCTCACAGACACTGCACTAGGTCCATAAACATCGCAAATTTTTTTCGCGGGTTGCGTTGCATTTTTACCTTTTTTGTAGTAAAATTTTAAAATGTATCAAATTTCTTCATTAGATTCACTCATCTTGACAGTACGAAAAACAAATGAAAATCACACATTTTCCTAATTTGAATTTGGAATTATGTTCTTTAAAATTTAAACTTTCAATGATACCAAAACCAGCCAGATACAAATAGTATAGCCAAAGAGATTTTATTACAAGTTCATACATACTATAATGCGAAAAGACTTTTTCCCCAACCTAATATTTTGAAAAAAGTAGTGTCCGTCTGTTTGTCCGCTTAGTTCTTTTAACCTACGCAACGGATGTTGATGCGGTTTTCAACATCATTTAAAGCAGCCATACTCAAAGTGTACTCTGCGGAGCCCTAGGGCTCCGCAAAGCCTCTGTGGGGGCTCCGCTAAAATACTAGTAATAATGAAAAAAAAACATACTAAAGTAATATTACTAGTAATATTATTTACTCTGCAACCTGAGTCAAATAAAATCTGTCTAAATATTCCAACATAAAGTAAAAAAATAAGCAAATGTTAATGTCAAGTAATAAAGAATACACATAAACAAATTTTTGGTTATTTTAGGGCACCGTCAAATATTTCGTTTTCCAAAGCGAACGTTACGTCGCCAAAAAGTTTGAGAACGAAACGAAAGATTTAGAGAATAGATTCCAGAAGGTTTATTTATTTATGTACACACAGTGAGAGATACGACATAATTATAATATTAGTACAAAGGTACTGCTTATTTCTTAAGAAATTTCTTCCAGCAGACCTGCGAAAGGAGAAAAAAAGAAATGTAGACAATAGTGTGTGAGAACAAGAGAAAAATATGAATATGCGAAGTCTTAAACTAAAATGTTAAATATACCTATACTATACCATATCTATATATATACATATACAATTTACACACGTACACTTGTGCAAACAACTTACATATACCTACACAAATACATAAAGCATATATATACAAACATATATATAAAAATATTCACAGTTGAGAGGAAAGGTAGTGCTCTTTTAATTGATATTTGAATGAGGAAATTGTTTTTAAATCACGAATTCTAGGCGGAAGTGAGTTCCACAATCTTACAGCATGCACCGAGAAGGAATAAGAATAGTAGCCAGTTTTATGAGGATGAGATTTAAGGAGGGATCTAAGGTGCGATCTACATGGAGCGTCGCTAGGACGAGCGTAAGAAAAACGCTCCCGCAGGTAGGAAGCATAAGACGGGTTGTGTAAGATGTTGAAGAGGAGACATAAGATCCGAGTGTTCCTGCGAAGGCGGATTGGGAGCCACTTGAGTTCCTTGCGAAGGTGAGAAACATGGTCATACTTTCGAAGACCAAAAACAAAGCGAATACACAAGTTTTGCATGCGCTCAAGCTTGTTCAGTAGCTCCTCAGTAGCATCCAGATAGCAGGCGTCGGCATAATCTATAATCGGCTGAATAAGTGTATGCGCCAAATGAATTTTAGTCTTCAAGGGCAGGAGACCTTGAAGGTTTTTCAGCGAATGAAAGGAGAAATGTACCTTTCGGCTGACCTCGTTGACCTGATTACGCTATGAAAGATTGGAGTCAATAATGACACCCAGATCTTTGGCGGTTTCGGTATAGTCAATGCGAGCACCATCGAGATATAAAGGCGTCAGAGATCTCGTCGTCAGAATCTGCTACCTATGATCATGGCCTGGGATTTAGTTGGGTTAATTTGGTAAAGCTGCAAGTCATCTGCATAGAGATGAAAACTAGAGGAGATTACTCAACAAAGTTTATGAAAATAGAAAAAAGAAGAGGAGAGAGGACGCTACCCTGGGGAACACCCTCCGTGAGGCTACACCAATCGGAGAAGGATTCCTCCAGGCGAACACACTGAGAGCGCTCCCGTAGATAAGCACCGAACCAAGCTAAAGCGGAAGAAGAGAAATTTATAGATTTAAGGATACCCAGTAAAATATCGAAATCCACTGAGTTGAAGGCGCTACTAAAGTCAAGCAATACTAGAACATTGAGGGACTTACGAGGGCTGCACTAAAAGTATCGGGAATGGAATATTTCCACTGTTCCTGTCATATTAAAATCTTTTTAATTGAAAACTCCTTGGTTTTAAAAATCGAATACCATTTATTTATTTAAAAAAAGATTCTCGGTCTTGTCACAAGGTTTTGTTAAACTTGTTTAGTCGTTGAGAAAATGGAATTGACTCGAGAAAATTCAAGAGCGATGATTTATTATGACTTTCGAACTGGTTTAACACAAAAACAGTGTGTTGACCGGATGATTTCTGCATTTGGTGATGAAGCCCCATCCAAAACCACAATTTATCGCTGGTTTGCTGAATTTCAACGTGGACGTGTCAAGCTCAGTGATGATCCTCGTCAAGGTCGTCCAAAAACTGCAGTCACCCAAGAAAACGTTGATGCTGTGCGTAAGCTGATTGAGGAAGATCGACATGTGACATACCGCGAAATTCAGGCAACTTTAGACATTGGCATGAGTCAAATACAAATAATCTTGCATGACCAATTAGGTGTAAAAAAGTTGTTTTCCCGATGGATACCGCATTCGCTCTGTGAAGAGCAAAAAGCGGCTCGCGTTACTTGGTGCGTCAGAACTCTCGAAAGATTCCACGCAGGATCTTCAAATGCTGTATACAACATTGTATCAGGTGACGAATCCTGGATATACGCGTACGAACCCGAAACAAAAAACCAGTCACGAGTTTGGGTGTTCGAAAATGAGTTAAAGCCAACAAAAATTGTTCGTTCACGGAGTGTTGCAAAAAAAATGGTGGCCACGTTTGTCTCCAAAACCGGCCATGTTACGACTATTCCTCTTGAGGGACAAAGAACGGTTAATGCAGAATGGTATGCTAGCATTTGTTTGCCACAGGTCGTTTCTGAACTCCGTAAAGAGAACTGCAACCGCCGCATCATCCTCCATCACGACAATGAGAGTTCTCACACCGCCCACAGAACAAAAGAGTTTTAAGAGCAAGAAAACATAGAATTATTAGACCATCCGCCGTACAGCCCCGACCTAAGCCCTAATGATTTCTATACTTTCCCTAAAATAAAGAATAAATTGCGTGGACAGAGATTTTCATCACCTGAAGAAGCTGTGGACGCCTACAAAACGGCCATTTTGGAGACCCCAACTTCCGAATGGAATGGTTGCTTCAATGATTGATTCCATCGTATGGAAAATGTGTCAAATTTCGCGGAGAATACTTCGAAAAGCAATAAATACATTTTTAAATAGTAATGTTGTGTCACTTCCTTGATTCCCGAAATTTTCAGTGCCGCCCTCGTATTCTCCATTGCCCAGTGGATGTCGTCAGTTACTTTTAAAAGCACGGTCACAGTACTGTGACCCGAGCGAAAACCGGATTGAAAGAAGAAATTATCGAGTTTGACGCCAAGAATAATGATAATTGTCTATGAACTATGTGCTCAAAAACTTTAGAGAGAAATGGGAGAATAGAAATAGGTCTAAAGTGTGTTAATAAAGTAGGATTGTTAGTTTTAGATAAAGGTATTATGTGAGCCTGTTTCCAAACAGACGGAAATGAGCAAGAGGAAAATGAGTGGTTGAAGATGTGAGTGAGAACAGGAAGTAACGTGGAAAGGATAAGAGTTATCATTCTTGAACATAACTTATCATTACCGACTGCTGAAGAAGTAATCGCAAGTATAGATTTCTTAACGTCATCCTCAGTAACATCGCTAAGTTTAAAGTGAGCACATTGTGGTAACGGTAAACTAGAAAGACTCTCCAGTGTCGCTGCTTTGACAGACGGATCAAGAGAAAAGGGAAGGAGAGAGAAATGTTTATTTAGATCATTGAGGTTCACATCCTTACACTGGTTGGTAGGTGACTTGCCTATACCTACAGATTTGAGAAATCTCCATACATCGGAGGAACTGCGGTTAATGAGTTGATCGTGGAAATAGCGTCTCTTAGCATCTTGACACAAATGACTGCAACGATTACGTAAGGATTTGTAATAAGAGAGATTCAGCTCTGAAGGTCTGCGCTTATATCTGCTCTTAGCTTTATCCCTGCGAGCCATAAGCTCTTTAATTTGTAGCGTTATCCATGGTGCAGGGTTATGTCGAACTTTGACACGTCGGATAGGGGCATGCTGATCATATAAGTCGAGAACGGTTGCGTTAAAACAATTCACCTTATCGTCGATGTCATCGATCTCGACCAGAGGGGTCCAGTCGAGATCGCCGGCATCACGCTGCAAAACCTCCAAGTCTATGCCCTTGTAGTTACGAAGATATAAAAGCTGAGACTTACGCTTGGGAACACGGATACGATAGGAAAGATAAATGAGATCGTGGTAAGAAAAGGTAGCCGTAAGTTCACCATGGTAAGAAACATTATTAGGAGAGGAAACAATCATAAGATCTAGAAAAGAGGGTGTACAATTAGGAAAATAGTGAGTTGCAGAGAGAGGCAAAACTTGAAGATTGAAAGAAGACAAGAGTGAAAGGAGTTTAATAGAGCGAGAGTCATTTTTAGTCCGCACTAACAACACTAGTAGAAGAACACGAGAAGAAGCTGTCGTTAAGATCAGCTACATCATCCATGAATAATAATAATAATATAAATATACAAATAATATGAATATCTAAAATACAAGTGTAAATCAATTAAAAAAAACAAAATACCGTAAGTACTAAAAATACTTATTACAATTTTTCCTTTAACCTCCCCCACTCTTATCTGTCTCTGTCTCGTTTATCTGTATAAAACAATAATATTTTACTTAGATATAGCACAGAGAAATCGACGTTTTGACGGGTCGCACCATCAGTAGATTGCACTCCCGAGTGAAGCAGGGGCGGGTTGCTAATTACAAATACAAGTGAAGTACCCATATCCGTGTCGCTACACCGGGGCTCGCGCAGGTCGCCGTCGCTCCTGCTGAGCTTGCGGGCCGCGCGCACGCCGGCGCCGCCCAGCGCGGCTCGCAGCGCGCGCGCCAGCGAGCCCGCGAGCGGGGACGACAACTTCAGCTCGCCGGCGCCGTTGCTGAACTCACTGAGAAAGGAAATAATCGTGAATACTGTGAAAATATAGTAGTTTATTGTCATCTCTGGTCGACGTTCTAATCCCGTAACCACCCACGAGCGACACGCTCAAGCGACATGCGTATTGCGACAGCAAATCCGGAGAAAGTAAATTAAAGAAGTTGTTTAGAGCATGCCAGGAGTCACCGCGACCCGACTGGCGGAGCAACGGACGGAAACATGTGGTCCGCGCGCGTGTCGCTTGACGCAAGTCGCATCGTCCCTATGCCCTATATATAGTCCCTATGCCGTGAACGAGGCTTAACTTAGGCCGCAGCCTGATTTCTTCCAACCGGTTACGGACAACGAATTAATAAAAGATACTTACATGATTGATGACCATGAAAATTGATGTAAGTATTTTTATGGTAAAATGCACAAATAAAACACGCAATGAAAGATTTTTATGAATGAGTTGCCAAGCGATTGAAATGTTAATTAAGTATAAAAGCTATTGACAGTTAAAAGTAACAAATTACTAAAGAAGATAGACATACCTAAAGTAAATAAAATAAATAATTATCTTTTACTTTATGAAGTTTTCCAAGGACTACACACAAGGATACACCCGACTTGATATAAAAACATTACTGAACTTGTTTACTTGTAAACAGTGTAAAAACCTTGTTAAGCACAAACATATTGTATTTTCCTAGAACACATCTGGCTTAGTCAGTTGAATCAATTTGACGTCAATGTGTTGACAAATAAACAGTTGTAAATAGGTGTTTACTCATTTTAAAAACAAATGGTCAATATAGTATCTACTAGTTAGCTGTATTATGAGACTACCTAAACATGTTGTAGTGGAAAGTGAAATCATTACCAATTAAAAGCTTTGCAACCACTGTTGTATACAGGGCCATCTTTAGCCTATTGATGGCCCTGAGCAATTTAGGATAACGGGGCTCCTATGGAGAATGCAGGATGCAAGAGTGAGGTAGCGAGCTCGAAATTTATAGCACCCCGTCTGGGATCTAGAGAGGCTGTCAAAAGAAAAGCTAAGCAAAGCTTTTATTTTGACAGCCTCTAAGCTACGACGCTGGCAGAAACATGGATCGCGGAGCCCTGGATAATTGCGCAGAGTGGCTAATGGAAAAGAGGGCCCTCGCTGTATGCAGAATACGTCCGATTTGGCTATTCACTCAGAGATATTAAACTCTCAGAATTTTAAATAAATTTCTAATAAAAATGTTAATTGTGTTCCAAGGTTCCAACACGCAAATCAAATAAAAGGCTCTCAAATAATAGCCATTTAATGAACGAATTCAATCTGAAAGTGTCAACGCCTTTCTAAATTTCAACATCACGGCTCTGGGAATCAGTTCATTGTGCATTGTACGAGTTTTATAGAGTATTGTGCGTTATGCAATTTTATGTTTACCACCTAAATATGTTTATTTACTATGCCCGGAGCCTTTTGTTCCCGGGATTTGGCAATAGGCTCACCCCTTAAACGTAACAGGCGAAATATGGGTGCACGATACATACACCTCTTCCTAACCCTTGATGAATACCTACATAATCGAGAAACTTGACTCTAACAAAAATATAGCACTTATTACGCAAACGAATCCCTGAATCGAAAAATGGTTTTCACAGACCCGCAATATTTTGTACGGTATAGTGAATATTGAACGGCCTATCCAACGATACCCCACACCATGGGATAGACGAGATAAAAAAATATCATCCCCACTTTACGTGCAAGGGAGGTACACAAAAAAAATATATTTCCAAGATTATGTATACTTATGCCAAATTACAGCTTTCTCGTACTAAGAGTCTCTGAGCTAAGCCGGAGACAGACAGACGGACATGGCGAAATTATAAGGGTTCCTTGTTGACTACGGAACCCTAAAAATGTTTGCATAATCGCCACGCTTGGCAGGCGGGTTTGCGATCGCAGTATGGTGTTAAAATGCATAGAGAACGCTGCTGCCCATTCCCTAGTAAGTCCCTTAGTCGCCTTTTACGACACCCACCGGAAGAAATAGGATGGTGCTATGCTTTACGTCCGGCACCACACGGTACAAATAAATAGAACAAATATCTACCTCTATTAATAATAAAGCTGATGAGTTTGTTTTTTTGAACGCGCTCTCTGGAACTACCAGTCGGATTTGAAAATCTTATTGTATTTAATAGCCCAATTCTTAAGGAGGGCTATAGGCTATTTAACATCACGCTCCGACCCTAAGGAGCCGAGCAAAACGAAAAAGGGCAGAAACAACGCTAAGCGAAAACGAAGTAATAGCGCGGGCGGGCGAGGCGATGCGACGCGGTGGGTCGGGGGTACAAGAAATTTCACGCCGACGAAGTCGAGACCAGAAGCTAGTAAGTAAATAAATATGAAACGAAATATTTTTACAAATTCACTTATGAAGCTTTTGTTTCTTGTTAAGTAGAGTGGCTGTCCTACCATAACATTATGTTTGTCACGTAACTCTTCGTGAGAAAAGTTTTACAGCATGATGTCTCAACCAGTTACCGTTTGAACTTTGTACTGTGTTCAGTTTCCGTGTTATTGTGTTGTTTGTTATTCTACTAAACTCGTTTAATTGCATTTCTGAGATTTCAACAAACAATCCTCAAGTTTCCTAAGCATTAAAAAATAAACCGGTCAAGTGCGAATCGGACTCGCGCACGACGGGTTCCGTACCATTATCTATAAAAACGGCAAAAAAATCACGTTTGTTGTATGGGAGCCCCCCTTAAATATTTGTTTTATTTTAATTTAATTATTGATTTTTAAAGTGAATATATGTATAACTAAGTATTATGTGAATATTTCAAGTGTCTACCTGTTACCGTTATCAATATCGAGCAAAAACGACCAAAAAAATCACGTTTGTTGTATGGGAGCCCCCTTAAATATTTATGTTATTCTGGTTTTTAGTATTTGTTGCTATAGCGGCAACAGAAATACATCATCTGTGAAAATTTCAACTGTCTAGCTATCACGGATCATGAGATACAGCCTGGTGACAGACGGACAGACAGACGGCGGAGCCTTAGTAATAGGGTTCCCGTTTTACCCTTTGGGTACGGAACTCTAAAAAGGTAGATTTTACATTAAACTGTTAAATAGGGCCTCTATTTAACAGTTTAATGTAAAATCTACTTTTAAAATTTATTTAACAAAAAAGACAGGTGAATTTTAGCTATAACTGGGCTTTTCGATACCTTCGCATTTTCACTACTACACATGAGTAGATATGCAACAGAAGCCAAACTTCACACTGCTTTAAGGAAGAACGGCTATAAACGCTATGCAGGTGAGATAGTTCAAGAGTGTAGACGCGTGGCAAGCAGACAACCGCGCCGTGTAGTCGTGAATATACAGGATATTTAAGAAATTGCGAGCCATAGCTTAGGGGTAGGTTCAGTATCGATAAAGGAACCCAGGATAAATAAAAAAATAAAAAAAATATTGCAAGATCAACGTAATTTAGTACTACCTTTTTACCAACACTTTGATAGTAGGTAAGTAATTAAAGCATTTAAACAAATAAAATAATTTTAATTCTAAACGATTGCTATTTTAAGTTAGTAGGTACTAAATTAGGTTGATCTTGCAATAATTTATTTATATTTTTTTTTTCCTGGGTTCCTTTATCGATACTGAACCTACCCCTAAGCTATGGCACGCAATTTCTTTAACACCCTGTATAATCGCAGAACAAAAAGATTTAAAAAATTGATGAAGCTTAGCGCCTGTTGTATATTTTGGCCTTTGTAGCATATCTAATCACAGTATATTACAAAAAACACCAACCTATCAACACTAAGAACACAAGTTCTGTTCTTATCGTCGTCAGCGAGGCGAACATCCCTGATATGTTTCCACTCTAGGAAGGTGGCAAGCTGCGCACGTGCCACTATCACGCCGCCCGAAGATAGCGTGACCACGGTGTCGGCGCTCAGCCCGCACTTGCGTGACAACTCGGTCGCCACCACGCTCACCGAGTATGAGTCTTTGAGCAATGGTTCAGTGTCTGAAAGATGAGCCAGCATGAAGGTGAGGGGCGTTATGCATTAAAAACTGATGCAAGATAAAACGGTGTTGGGTTTGGTGAACCGTTACACACACTTATGAAGTTAATTCTAGCTGCATGATTTCAAAGAACAGTTTCCAAAAAAAAAAAAACTATACAACACATTTATTTTTAAATAAAAATTACTGCATGTTTTAATTAGATGTTATTAAGTAATGTTATCATGTGATCACAAGATTTGGTTTTACTTGTACTTGTGTTCAAATTAGAAAACTGTAGTGAAAATACCATATAATATTTAAAAGAGATAATTGGATAGTCCAACTTACTCCCATTGGAAATTCTCATAATTTGCTTCCAATCTCAACTTCATATCTGCTTTTTTTAATTTTAATGCAAAATTACCCTCAACACATTAAACAAACAGCCGAATGAAATGTAATTAGTATGACAATTCTCTGATGTATGTTATTCCAATGAGCTTACGACATTGAGGTATACATACATACATACATAAACTCACGCCTTCTTCCCATGGGGGTAGGCAGAAACTATAGAACGCCACCTGCTACGCTCCTTACATACTCCCTTTGCTTCGCCTACGTTCATACATCAGCGGGCTAATTGCGAAACACACTATCAGTAGGAATCGGTTTCAATTTGACAATTAAACAACATTCATTGCGTTATTTACGTTGTTGACCAGACAATTTTTTCTGAACATATAATGATATGAACATTTATGAAGCAATGGATTAGCAATACACTTCAAAATCATTCCGATTGAAACTGTGTTACGCAATTAGGGGGCTGGTCATACACGCAGTAGACGAATTATGTAACAAATTCACAACAATCATACATACAACACCATGTAACCACCTTATACAGATAATATCAGCAGTATAATGTAATGGTTAATGACAATAATACCCAGTGAATATTGCCATTGAACATGCAGTCAATGACGCATTTTAGCAACAATGAGTAAAATAAATGTTTACCCAATAACTAACATTGAAATCTTTGAAAAAAACATGGATTGTTTATTTTATATAAGTACTTCTTAGTCATAAATGTTGGATCATTTTAGTTTAAAAGTTCTGTGTTCATCATTTAATTGTTGTTTTATTAATGCGAAAGAAACTGTGCTTCCTTTAAATTAGGACTATTAAGGACGCTATCACATTTTTCCTCAAATATCAGTGCTTTTCAGGTACCGTATTAACAAATTAGGAGTCACAACTGCAAGGATATCATTGTCTTAAATTAAAGATAATATATTCATCTCCAGAATGGGCACATAAAAATTGTATAGCCCCATACAAATTTTTCACGAAAATACGTTTTAACAATCACAATAAAACCAACAAATGAAAAAATATAGGTCTGAATAGGAACCCATATAGCTAAATCCACTGCTTAGTTATACATAAAAATAATAACAAACTATTGTTTATATAGTCCTCTATACGGTCAACTAAATATTTTGTAAGTAAATAAATAACTTTTTTATTTATGATTAAAATAAGAAGCGCCTTCAAATTTCTCCATACATTTTCTACTCGCGGTTCGTCATTCCGCGCTCAGACGCGCTCGTGGAAGCACCGGTGTATCGATTTTTCGCAAAAAAATATTTACGTACAGAAGTGTGTGCTGCATTGTATACTGTGGGAGGACGAAGTTGATACTTTTTCGGACCGAAATAAAGGTAAGTACGATTATTGGAATTTGTTTTAAAAATAAATACATAGTTCAAAATTTTTGTATGAATCATGGTTGTAGATTACGGATAAACATTGTGTAAATAATTATATTATCTTTAATCAAATGGCGAAAATATTTTTTTTTTTGAGATATTCGATACATAGTCAATTTTGGGGTTTTTGGGGGTGGTGATTACGTATTTCATTTTTTTTTATCCAAGATGGCGGGTGTATTTTTTTAAATAAAAATTCGACATTGTTAGCAATTGTGGAGGTTTGTTATCAATTGTTGAAGGTGGTGTTTACAAATATACCATCCAACTTTTGATTCATGATGGCGGATGTACATTTTGGTGATAAATCGACTTAGTTGTCAATTCATAAATCCAGAATAGTAGATGGTTATAACTTTCGACACCAAGTATGGTTTTTGATTGTGGTGTGCATTGCTAAAATATTTACATTTGTTATTACAGATGCCACGAATTCAGAAATTTGGATTTAAGGACTAAAAAACCGTACACGTAGCAGTAAACAAAAGTAATGAGACTGTATTTTCATTCAGAAATCACAAATCTACTCTGGAGTTTTGTTACAGACGTTGATATACGTCTGTTGGTAATTTGTTTTATTTGATTTACCTTAGGTACTTACTAATGTTGTCTTTTTAGGGTTCCGTACCAAAATGGTAAAAAAGAACCCTTATGGTGAGACTAAGTCTGTCTGTCTGTCGCACCTGGATATCTCAAGAACTACTAATGCTATCAACTTGAAATTTAGAATAGTTTTAGATGACGTTTGCCCAATTATTTTGCAAACAAGAAATTCAAAAAAATGTACCTTTTTTGCAAAACGGACTGAAAGGGGGTCTTAAAAATTTGAAATGGAGCTACTAGGGCATGTGGGGTATCATATGAAAGAGCGCTGTTTGCACCTTCTCAAAAATCTTCTTTTTTTTAGGCAGCGTGGTTTCCGTCTTTTGGTGCAAAATGTAAAAAAAAAACCGTTCCCCTTATCTCCGAAGTTTGCATAGATAAAAATCTGAAATTATTCTGTGTGATAGAAGTTTATGTAAAGATTACCTACAGGAAAAATAAAACGATGTCTCTAAATAGCACAGTTTTTCAGAAATCATCAACATCATATATACGTACGGAACCCTCGGTGTGCGAGTCCGACTCGCTCTTGACCAGTTTTTTATTTTCAGGATCAAGAATGCGCAATAAAAGAATATAAGCCAAAAACCACAAAAATAATCGAGATGGATTCCTTTTTTGAACAGCTAATCCTTGTGGGTAGCCATACTTCTCTTTTTGATTGCGGCGTGAAGTATCTCATCATGAATAAAGAAAAAACAAAGGTTAACAAGATGCTTATACTGTGAAAATTTAAAGACTGTAGCTTCATCAACCGTTTGGTTGCAAAACCTGTGTGATAGACGGACACGTGAGTGACAGCAATAGTGCTCCGCTTGGACCCTTCGGATACGGAACCCTAGAAAGAGCTGGCCTTCATTCTAAATTTGAACTTCTTTGAAACATGAAATGAAAATATACTTTTTACTACCTACTTTGGTTTTAATTTTTATCAAAAGTACTGAAATCGCGCCCCAGTCTCTGTAAATAAAATACTGTTTTCATAAGGCAATGATTTTTTTTAAATATCACAACGAAAGTCTACGATAAACTCCCAGGCTAGTATTTGATTATGAAATGCTCCAATATTTGCCAGCAAAAATAATATTTACAAGTACCTGATGGCTGATGAATTTAAAAAATACTAAAAACATAATTATCAAACTCAAACTCAAAGCATTTATTTCAAATAAACCATTTACAGGCACTTTTGAATTGTCAAAGAGTCGGTCAGTTAGTCAGAAAGTGGAAGCTATTTGCCCATTCCAAAACGTAGATCTCTATGGAGAAGAACAGGCAAGAAACTCCAAGGACACTCTTTTAAATCAAGATATTACAAAATCCTGGGTACATTATTCTTGTCGCTTCTATATGCGAGAACAATGTAAAAAACCAAAAATAAATATATTAAAAAAAAACAATTGAAAATATAAGATTAAAAGATTACAAAATAAGCCCTGGCATTTAAGAGATGACCAGCCTCAACTGACAGCGCCCGTTCACGAACATGACGCGTGGATCAGCACCATCCAGCTCAACCACTTTGTAGGGAACCGAATGATCCAACACAC
The DNA here is from genome assembly GCA_963921375.1 of Tiliacea citrago. Taxonomy (NCBI): domain Eukaryota; kingdom Metazoa; phylum Arthropoda; class Insecta; order Lepidoptera; family Noctuidae; genus Tiliacea; species Tiliacea citrago. The sequence continues at coordinate 22,672,625 of OY992799.1, read as the reverse complement.
GCGCCACCATCAGCGAGACATTTAAGTGAGCATGACTATCATATATGATATCACGCAGATAGTACTTAGCCACAGTTACTCAAATTCGATTGCAAACTTACAATTAACTTTATTCAATCAATACCAGTAAAATTAAAAAAAATATACCTTCAAGTACCAAGATTAGTTAAGTTACGTATAAAATCGAGCGGTCAGCGGTTTCAATGTGTGCGTGCGCGTAATGTTGTTGTGTTGCGGTTCAGATACCTAAACTCGAGCGAGTTCAAAATGTGATAGCGTCCTTAATGCCCAGTGGAAGTAGCACAAGATATTAGTTTCCAATAACATCTGCCTGCGTTGCTAGGCAGAGGTCACAAGCACTACTATTGAGCATAAGGTCCTGTGTTGTCCCCAGGTTGAGTTTTCCCAACCTGATAACACAACACACAACAACTGGGAACAATTTCTCAGCCCAGAGTCTGGTTTTGTGGCCGGTTGATGGAAATAGGTTCGTCCCCTATTACATGGGACTTGAAACATAATTGGCGAAACGTGTGTACTACAGGTACGACTCTGCTGAACCCTTCGGGAGTTACACGCGTGATGTTATATTCATATGCTTTAAGTTACATTGAGAATGTTTTCTTTAATAGGAATAACTTATCGACATATTGTCCTTAATCTGTCGAAAAGATGATTCTGTAACCGAGTTATTTTTTCTATTTAAAATGCGGTTACTCATACAAATAAAGTTAGATCGTTTTGGTCAAGGCGAGTCCTATTATAAAGTTGATTGCATAGTGTTTAGATGTCTACAAGCTGCAATGGGTTAGCCAAGGCCTTGGCCGCATTTCAATTTTACTAAAATGTTACAAATGATGTCTTCTTCACATACAGTGTAAATGTGTGTGCACAATAGAAGCAAATTTAAAGCTGGACTCACATTGAGGCGTATCAAGACCGAGTTTGCTGGCTGTAATACAACTGCTAAGAGCCAAAGAATGGATACAGGCAAATTCGGCGCAGGATTCGCCTAAGTCTGTTTTAAGAACCATAAAGCTTCGGCCAAACCTGCGCGTCAAGTACGCGGGACGCGAAGCGGGAGCGTCAGCAACGCGAAATTAAAGCACACAGCGCGAACCGCGAACTTCATTTTAAATCTATTATAAAGGGGTGTTTGTAAGTTTTTATGTAGGGGGTAAGCTCTGGAACTACCCGTCGGATTTGAAAAATTATTTGCATTTGATAGCCCAATTCTTGAGGAAGGTATTTAACATCACGCTACGACCCTTAGGAGCTGAGCAAAAAGAAAAAGTCAGAAATGACGCTAAGCGAAAACGAAGAAATATCGCGGGCGGACGATGCAATGTGACGCAGTGGGACGGGGGATCAAGAAATTTCACGCGGACGAAGTCGCGGGCAAAAGCTAGTAAGAGATATACCCATACACACGTCTGACCACAAGACACGTGCGTCCCGCCCGTGCCCTGCCGTGGTGTTCCCGCGTTACGGTCGCGTGTGCAGCGTTCGCCGCGCGACTGACGCTCCCGCTTCGCTGTCGCTTTGGTCGCGCAGGTTTTGCCGAAGCTTAATATTGATCATTGTTTGCAGGTATTACAATTTTAAATAGGTTTTGTGCGTATTTGCATTGAATGCTGTGATGTCAATGGTGTGGATGCTTGCAGGCCATGGACGGGGCGTATAGTTGGCGCATGTGATATGAATTTGGACCGTATGAGTTTCCTTATTTTATTTTTATGAAATAAATTTTCAGAAGTTGTTTATGTTATTACGTTTTACTAATAACAACTTGGTGACTGTCCTGAATTGTCTTTCCTTATTTTTAGGGTTCATACCTCAAAAAGAAAAAACGGAACGTTTCGGGGATCACTCGTGTGTCTGTCTGTCCGTCTGTCTGTCACAGCTGATTTGCTCCACATCTACTGGGCCGATTAAGTTGAAATTTGGTACAAATAAACGTAAATAAATAAATTTTGATTATGGAGGTCACTTTTGGGGGAAAATTTAGAAAACTAAAAAAAAATGTTTTTCTGACTGTAGGTACCGTGTGACATATCAAATGCAAGGACTTTGGTGTATAAGTTGAAGCGGTTTTTCGACTTCGAAGGACCAATACGCGGGGATGTATTTTATTTATTTTGCGGGTTGGAAGATTGGACGACACACAGAATTGAGCAAAAGGGAATATGAGATTATGGGTAAGAAAGAGGGATGGATGGACTTACTTGAGAACCTTCTGGACGAAGCACGTTGACGCAAGGGGCAGCCTTAGCAGACTTCCCACGTATTCACGACTTTCTTCCTTTCACCGTGATGCACTATCACTTGAGTTTTAAATATTACACTTGTGTCGGCCAACACTTACAAATAGAGAGTTTATAGTTTTTGATATAGTAGCGGATTATTAGCGGAGCGGCGCGGTACGTGAGCGGTTGAGCGGTTGCAGTAGAACACACTGATCCATGCGAGAATGTTTTTTCAAACCACGGTGGATATATATGCGGTGATTGGCTTTCGCCGCGGAGGAAGTGCCTCTGATTCGGCGTGCGACGAGCGTGCTTCTCGTTCTGTTGTATGGGAATTGGGAGGGAAGGAAATACAGCTCAAAACTGCGGTCGGAAATATTATAATTTACCTTATTTCTAAAACTTGCGCGAGCATCCTGCCCGGCTTTGAGGATATGTAATATTCTCAAGAGGAAAGAAATTATATTAAAGCGGGCTAAGAAAAGAAAATATTTTAAATATACTAACTACAGTTAAATTAGGTAATTACGCGGTGATGTTATTGAGAAGGTAAAGGACATAGTTTGACAACGGGTCTCTTGAAAGAGCCACTGCATGTCTTCACCATAGCAACGCGGGTTGTCCCATCCTTGCCGGGAAAAACTTCAGTGATCACACCCATTGGCCAACGTAAAGGAGGGACATCATCCTGATGCATGAGAACCACTGTACCAATCTTAATATCGTCTGCGGCGTTCAACCATTTTTGTCTGACTTGAAGATTATGTAAATATTCTAAACGCCACCTCTTCCAGAAACTACAAACCATCTGGTCAAGCAATTTTTTGCGGCAAGTCAGAGATTTCGTTGTTTCGGGAACATTCACGACAGGCAACGAAGTTAACGGAGAAGCCATTATAAAATGAGCGGGTGTAAGCGGTTCTGGGTACGGATCCTCATTCAGGACACAGAGCGGTCTTGAATTTAGAACTGCCTCAATTTCAGTGAGAACAGTCGAAAGCTCCTCATAGGTAAGGAGTTGAGAACCGATAACACGGTATAAATGCGTTTTAGTAGATTTAATATTTGATTCCCACAACCCTCCAAAGTGGGGAGCGCGGGGTGGAATCATTTTCCACTCTATGCGGTAGCGGTTAACAAGTAGTTCTTGCAGTTGAGCCTTGGCTCCAACGAAATTGGTTCCGTTATCGGAATATAAATAAGAGACAGGTCCTCTGCGGGAAATGAATCTTTTAAAAGCGGAAATAAAAGTGTCCGATGACACGTCGGTAACCAATTCAATATGAACTGCTTTGGTAACGAAACAAATGAATAAGCATATGTAAGCCTTCTGACTTCTCTGACCTCGGCGTCTACATAACGTTACTTTAATGGGACCAGCGTAATCCACACCCGTATGAACAAAAGCTTTAGTCTCCTGTACGCGACAAGCGGGTAAATCAGCCATCTTTGGGCTGGGGTGAGAAGGAGAAACTTTAAAACAAAGGTTACAAGCATGTAATCTTTGTCTGATGACACCTCTAGAAGAGAGGATCCAATATTTTTGACGTAACAGAGAGCTAAGAAGGCTTACACCGGCATGACAATAAATACGGTGATAATAGTTTACTATAACATGTGTAAAATTATCATGTTTAGGTAAAAGAGCGGGATGCTGAGCTTCATAAGGAAGGTTCGCATTTGACAATCTGCCGCCGATTCTAATTATATTATGCTCGTCTATGAAGAGATCGAGTTTTTTCAATTGTGAACGAAGTTTTTTACTTTTAATTTCGTCATAAACATCTTTAAAATGAAATTTTTGAATACAATGAATTAAATAAATTTCAGCGGTAGCTAATTCACGGACAGTAATTGACTTGTGTGACTTATCGTAAGGAATAATACGCAAAAATCTCAGAATGTATACAATTATGCGCAATATTTTATTTAATGATGCAAATTTTTGAGAAAGACTATATATTAAATTGGGTTCTGATACGGTAAGTACCAATGTTACAGTTTTATTATTAAATTCAGGCAATTGTTCGTTGCATGAAGAAACAAAAGGAGTGATAGGCCACTCAGCAGTTGGGCGCAGAAGCCACTCAGGGCCATGCCACCATAAATCGTGTTTTAGTAACTGTTCAGGTAGAAGACCTCGAGACAGACAGTCACTAGGATTTTCCTTTCCGTTAATATGATAAAAATGCTTAGGATCAAGATTTTCTTGACATTTAGCGACGCGGTTACTAACAAAAATGTTCCATTTATGCGGTGAGGAATGAATCCATGAAAGCGTAATTGTAGAATCGGAAAAGGCAAATATATTATTGATAGCGGTACGAGAGCGGTAAGTGTCATAAGCTAATTTAATTAATTTAGACAAAAGAACAGCGGCACAGAGCTCTAGACGAGCTAGAGATATGACCTTAACAGGTGCCACTTTGGATTTAGCACACACCAAATTTACGTGTGTGTAACCATTTGTATCAGTGACATGTAAGTATATGACGCAGCCATATGCATTCAAGCTGGCATCAGCAAAACCCACTATATTGGTCACGCAACCCATAGTAACGGCTACATGGCGAGGTAATTTTAAAGAAGAAAGTAAAGGTAATTGCTCTTTAAATTTTTGAAAGAGAAGTACAATAGAATTGGGTGGAGTTTCATCCCAATCTGTATTTAATTTCCATAATTCTTTTATGAGTAATTTCGCGAATAAAACTACAGGAGCCACAAGACCGAGAACATCCCACAGACGGGCAATAGTGGAAAGTATGGAGCGTTTAGTACAACTATTATCCAAATTAGATGTAGTAAAGGTGAAACAGTCCTCAGAAGGAATCCATTTGAGTCCTAGAATCTTTAAGTTATCCCCATCAGAGAAATTAATAGAAGAGCGGTTGGAATGTGGGATGGCCTCTAGTAGCTCCAAGGAATTACTTGCCCATTTAGTAAGGTCAAAGCCTCCAGCCTTAAATAAGGCGATAAGTTCAGCGGAAAGAACCTTGGCTTCCTCCAGAGACGGGGTCGAATTAGCTAAATCATCCATGTATAGCTCATGAGAAGCAACAATGGATGCGCGAGGGAAGCGGTGTTTTTCATCTTCAGATAGCTGGCGCACTGTGCGCATGGCTAGAAAGGGGCTGGGCTTGAGACCAAATGCAACTCGATTAAATTGAAATTCGCGAATAGGTTCAGCGGTATTAAAACGAAACAATATTTTTTGGTATTTTCGATGCTCATCAATAACAGCAATTCGAAGATACATCTGTTTTATGTCAGCTGTAACTGCAATAGAGAACAAGCGGAAATTTAAAAGTAATAAAAATATATCAGCCTGTAAATTCGGCCCTGTGTGTAACAAGTCATTCAATGACACGCCATTATGAGACTTAGCGCTTGCGTCAAGAACGATACGAACTTTAGTTGTTTGTTTATCATTCCTAATAACAGGGTGATGCGGTATGTAATAACCTACAGTCTGATCAACAGAACTAGGTGTAGTTTCAGTTAAATAATTTTGATCGATATACTCTTGGATTATTTCATTATAACTAGCGCGCAAAACAGGGTCGCGAAGCTTAGTTTTTTCCAAATTAATTAGACGTCGATAAGCGACAGCATAAGAATTTCCAAGTGAATCTGGACGTTTACAGAATGGTAACGCGGTACAATACCTACCACTGGAGTCACGTGACACAGTAGAAGCGTACAGCTGTTCACACTCCAGTTCAGCAGGGCTCATAAAAGGTTTGGAAGGTATTTCTTCGATGTTCCAAAATTTATGTAAAGATTCGTCTAAAGACAGAAAACAATATGAATTATCTATATTTAGCGCGGTAGAAAAATATGAAGCGGAGTTTAATTCAGCGGGACTATAATTATTATTAGATAAACTAGCGGGTACCTCACCCATAAGAATGTAACCAAACACGGTTTCAATAGCGGACGGAGCGGTAGGTGAGATGATTTTATTATGAAGTAGTAAATACGGGAACAGTTTTGCCCCTAGAAGCAATTCAACCTCACCAGGTACGTGCCACAGTGGGTCAGCGAGCGGTAAATCAAACAAATGTTGCACTGCAGAAGTGTCAACAAAGTGAGATGGTAAGTTATCCGTGATACAATCGACAACAAGAGCGGTAATTTTAAAAGAATTTGTTTTGTTTTTAGCAGTAACGATTGTCTCAACGTAACCTATGATAGGCCGCGAAGAGGATCCGACACCCTTTATAATTGAGTTTGAAAGCGGTATAATGTTTAATTGTAGTTTTTTACAACAAGCGGAAGTAATTATATTATTTTGCGAAGCGTTATCTATTAAACATCTCACAGAAACGTATTTTTTATATTTGTTATCAACATAGACTTGCGCAGTTGACAGAAGTACAGTAGTACGCGGTGTGTTTGCACCAACGCGAGAGCACGCACACAGCACCACCTGTTGCGAATTCGCTGAGCTAGTGACAGCGTCAGTCGAGACAGACCTAGGCGGCTGCGAACTGTGTTCTAGATGTAAAAGAGAATGATGTTTTTTGTTACACGTCCTACAAGTATGTATAGATTTACACTGTGAAGCAGTGTGCGTTACACTAAGACAGTTTACACATCCACGTTTGTTTTTAATAAAATCCAAACGCGAATTGGCTGATAGTGATTGAAAGGTTGGGCAAGTGTAAAGTTTACAATGATCAATTTTATTGCAATACAAACAGGTTTGATTATTATCAAAAGCAACAAAGGCATGTACTGTACTATCACGTGACTGATTACGAGAAGAATTATTTTTATTAGGGTTGTTACTCACTAACGCGGTTCGAGATGAAATAGTGCGATCCAATATTTTAACTTGCGATTTTATAAATTCAACGAAATCCGTATAAGTAGGAATTTCCTCATCTCTCTTATTCATTTCGAATATATGTACGGTTGCGGGGTCTAACTTTCTCAAAGCTAAATTTAGCAAAATGAAATCCTTTAAATCGTTAATTTTTAATTGTTCTAAAGCTGAAACAGAAGCGTGAAAACTTTCAATGAAGCTATTTAAAGATGCGGAATTATTAATTGCGGGTTTAATATTTAATATGTTAGACATGTAATGTGAGCCTAGTGCTCGCTTATCTTGATATTTTTGAACTAAACTGTTCCAAATAGCGGTATAGTTATCACCCGAGGGAATAATTCCGGCGATAATTTGCAATGCGTTTCCTTTTAAATTACCTATTAAATACTGCACACGTTGAGAATCTGTAAGTTTTAAATTACTATGGATATTTGCTTTAAATGATTCATAGAAAACAGGCCAGTTGTCAATCCTACCATCAAAGAACGGAATTTGAATCGGTGGCAGTTTGATCGCACCTTTATATGGGTTTGCGCTATCATGAAACGCTGAGTCATCTAATGATCTGGAACACTTCGCGGCGATAAGTGATCGCACTCGTTCTACGCGAGTATATATTCCGTCGTAAGATGTCAGATTGTTGTAATCGATTTTATGATCAGGATTTAATTGTAAAGAATATGTATTTATTTTATCTAAATTGGTACTAAATTCTTGACGAGTGACTGAGATTATCTCCGAGTCTGCCATAAATGTTTCCGTTGAACGAAGCTCGATACCAGACGTATTTATTTTCTTAGAAGTTTCATATAGTGACGATAAACGTTCAAAGATTGCTTGATTTTTAGCTTGAAGTAATTTCACTTTCATTTTAAGATCTTCCATGTTGGAATAGTCCTTGAAAATATAGCTTACAAAATATTAAATAAAGCGGGTAGATTTAGAATAATAATTTTATTCTAAGCGAGTATAACAAAGGAATGCGGTTTGAATATAAGTTGTAGGTAAGTTAGCTTAACTAACTCACGATAATTAGCGGTTAGAATATTTACCTATGCTATTTCAATGCAATAGGCGAAATATTAAGTCGGTACAGTAATTCTCAATGACTAATGTATCTAGCGAAAGTGTACTAACGTAAGTATGCGTTCAATATGGCGGTTTTATGAACTTTATATTTTAGGTATTTCGACCTAAATCCTAGGTAAGTAGGGTTGATTCTTGGAATCCGGCTCGATTGGAACCAAAACTTATGGTGTATAAGTTGAAGCGGTTTTTCGACTTCGAAGGACCAATACGCGGGGATGTATTTTATTTATTTTGCGGGTTGGAAGATTGGACGACACACAGAATTGAGCAAAAGGGAATATGAGATTATGGGTAAGAAAGAGGGATGGATGGACTTACTTGAGAAACCTTCTGGACGAAGCACGTTGACGCAAGGGGCAGCCTTAGCAGACTTCCCACGTATTCACGACTTTCTTCCTTTCACCGTGATGCACTATCACTTGAGTTTTAAATATTACACTTGTGTCGGCCAACACTTACAAATAGAGAGTTTATAGTTTTTGATATAGTAGCGGATTATTAGCGGAGCGGCGCGGTACGTGAGCGGTTGAGCGGTTGCAGTAGAACACACTGATCCATGCGAGAATGTTTTTTCAAACCACGGTGGATATATATGCGGTGATTGGCTTTCGCCGCGGAGGAAGTGCCTCTGATTCGGCGTGCGACGAGCGTGCTTCTCGTTCTGTTGTATGGGAATTGGGAGGGAAGGAAATACAGCTCAAAACTGCGGTCGGAAATATTATAATTTACCTTATTTCTAAAACTTGCGCGAGCAGACTTGTTACGAGGTTTTTTTTAATATAATTTCGTATTAATTAGTATTAAAGTTATCAAAGAAAATTGATGAAAATTGACCATTACCATGACCCTTATCTCGGAAAATGCAAATCTTGAAATTTTGAAAAAAATACAGAGAATAGTTGTATACTTCTAGATTACATGAAATCCTTTATGAAGTCTTGAAGTCCTTATGAAGAAATTACAGAAAGTTTCAATAAAAACACTCAATATTTTAGCTGAAAATTTAAAAAAAGTACTTAGTTCTACAATATTTATTATTTCTTAACTGATTCAGTCAACAGATGACCGTATTCCCAGAATTAAATTAAGTTGTTTCCTAATTGAATTCCACTAAGGTGTTTGGCCTTGCCTTCATCTACATACAATACAGAAATACATATACATTTATTACACAATTCAAAGGTTCCATTGTGTGTGTGATTCCATTATGACTAAGGGTTTGTTGACTTATCAGATCAACCATGTTTCGGATTATCTAAAGTACATACATCTTATATGGGGTACTGTGTTAAATGTTACAAGAAAGTAACTTGGGATAAATTGCAATTAAATGAAAGACAATTTAAAACTCATAGGATTATAGGTATTAAAAGTACACTTTGTAAACAAACATATTACAAATTAGAGGATTATATCCAAGATAAGAATGCTTGGAAACATGCTGGTCCAGCTCCATAGGACAATCTAGAGTCTAGACAAAATCAAACTGGTTGCTATTTTAATGGTATAATTTATTAGTTTTATGACATTTTTTTTTTCTGTAAAACCACACACCACACATACCACACACACACACACATACATACACACCCACACACACACACACACCACATCCATATTTCTTTCTTAACTCACACACTGACCTATTACTTTAAAACAGGTGGGGTAAATCGATTATTCAATCCACTTCAGCTCATTAAAGAAGGCCAGCAACGCCTTGGTGTAACTGACAATCTCACAGAGGGTACCTGGGTTACCAAAGTACTTTGCCCTGTATATTAATAACAATTACCTATCTAGTATTCATAGTAATTATGAAGTTGGTCCAATTTCATAATTGTACCCTGTTTAATTACCTGTTGCTTATGTAAGCACAACCATACTTACATAAGCAACGGGTTGGTTACATACAAACCATTTACAGGTTTCCTAGGTACAGTGTATCTAGGTCACATACATACTAATGTATTGAGACCTAGATGTTTCTAATAATTCCTGAAAGAATTATAATAGGCAGTATTTTCATTTGAATTGTGAGTAACAAATAAAAAGCCGGTTAAAAAAAATTGTGTTTATGAACTTGTGTTTGTTTGATAGATGACTAAGGCCCGTATTACAGAATGTCACTCAATACTCAAGCATTACTTAAAAGTAGTTTCAACCAATCAAATGGCTTGAATCAAGTTTTAAGTAATGCTTGAGTAATTGAGTGACGTTCTGTAATACAGGCCTAAATTTCTCATTGGAATGATTTATCATTGTTGGTAAATATATTTTATTTCTAAGAAAACAAATTAAGTTGTTTAATGGTACATGAAAGTTTATACATAATTATACCACAGTATTGGATAAGATCAATGAGTCATAACTTTACGAAGACATTTTGGATGGAAATGTTGTCAAAATTACACAACACATTTGGGGCAATTAGGGTAATTTGATAACATTTTTTTTCCCATTCAAATAATTGATTAAGTAGGTAGTTAAGTTTTCATGCATACATTAAGTTTGAACTAAAAAAATCAATGACAACACCACATAGTTTCTGTCTTGAAACTTTGATACTAAATCCAACAAGCACTGAGTTCTTTTTGGACTTTGCCACATATAAAAAATTAACAATAATGAAGGTAGACTCACCTAATAATTTGCTCCCATTTAACAAAGCTCGGATTTTTTCCATCCAAACTTGTGTGTCATGAAGCGATTGAGCTGCAAGCAATACGCGGGGTTTTCGCGGCTCGTCTACAGAGAACACGGCGAAGGCATGCGGCCGCGTGCGAGACTTGGCTCTCTTCACCACGCAGCCCAACGGCAGCTCCACGGAACCCGCCGCAGCACCCGCCTCACTGCAGTACACCGCGAGAGAGGCCCCGGAACACGTCGGACTTGGTCTCAAAATACACCATTGTCTTTTCCACGACTGACAATAACAAAAATAATCAATGCTACAGTGTTGTGATACATCCCAATCAAAGACATCAAATTATTTACTCCCAATGAATAAATTACACTTTACGAAACTTACCTTGAAAGGATTTAAGCCCAAATTAGATTTGAACGGATACTTTATCTCCAAGTATCCGGACATCGTAAGTTTCCGATTTTACAGTGTACAATACATGTCTAAATTAAATAAAGTTGAATAATAAACACGAGATGCACATGTTCAATCAAACAATAATGTTTACAAAAAATCATAGACAAACAACAAAAGTAGTGATTGGTCGTTTATTTAAAATCGATAAGTTAAAACCGGTTTTTGCCGACGACGGTATGTGTCTATGGTTCCGAAGAAATGTGAAAAATATTGGTTTTGTCCAAAATGTGAAAAAATCCAAGAAAAACTTACAATGCAGTGGGAGCGCCTTATTTTTCCTTAATTCATGATTAAAAAAAAAACAAACATCCTGAAGTATTTTCCAACCGTTCCATGACAAATTGTCTCGGTTGGCAACTCTATACTCTTTGGTTGTCAACTTTTATCTATTGACTACTGTCAATTGTCATTCTTCCTCTTCTGTCCTCTTTCATCACCTGACGGACATTATTTGCAATTTATGTGAATTGAAATCGATTGTGGCTATTTAATTAATGCGGAATTAAAATCAAAACTAACACTAGAAAAAAATAAAAGCAAAACCTCCAAACCAACTCTGAAAATGAAGCAACTCCTTTCAATTCTCCTCACAGTGTGTATATTTTCATTGGGACTGTCTGCAGTCAATATCCCTGAGGAGGAAGTTGGAAACGGCAGATATTCTATCGAGGGTAAAGTATTTCCACCAGAGGATCAAGACCTAGGGCCATGGGAAATTGAAACACGAATCCATGTAAATGGTGGTGAATACATAGGCTTCATCAGAGGAGACGGAACATTCGTGATACATAATGTGCCCTCGGGTTCATACGTTGTTGAAATTATAAACCCTGACTACATGTACGAGCCAGTCAGAGTAGAGATCAACTCTAAGGGCAAGTTCAGAGCCCGGAAAGTGAACTACATGCAGACATCACAAGTTATCCAGGTGCCATACCCATTGAGACTCAAGGCTCTGTCAAAATTCAGATATTTCCAGGTCAGGGAGCAATGGCGATTAACAGATTTCCTGTTCAACCCAATGGTTATCATGATGGTACTGCCACTCCTGTTCATCATGATTTTACCTAAAATGATGAATGACCCTGAGACCAAGGAGGATTTGAAACAGATAAGCAACTTGGCAAAGATGTCAGAAATGCCTGAAATGTCAGAGATGTTTACTTCATTGTTCAGTGGTGGTGCTGCAGCCAAAGCCTCTGCTTCAAAAGCTAAACAAGTAAAAAAAAGGCAGTAGCTTTTGCTAGTCCAGTTATTGATAAGTATTTATGATCAATAAGTTTATTGATATGTATTGTATAGTGATTTAAAAATTAAATAAATTGTTAAATGTACTGTGTTTATAAATATTTCCTTATTGTTTGACTAGATGATGGAATGCTGATGTGTCACTGTTGAAATTGTTACAACAGCACATTTTTTCACTCGAAAAATCATTGGGATCACTTTTTGATACTATCCCTTAGCTCCATACTACAAGTAACTATGATAAGAAATTTGTTTTAGTTTTTACCAAATGCAATCTTAGGCTCAATTAGCACTGTGGCGATAAGTCCCCTCTTTGAGGAGTGGCTGGAGAGGCGCCACGGCGTCCTCACCTTCCGCCTGACGCAGGTCCTCACCGGACATGGATGTTTCGGGAGGTTCCTGTTTAGGATTAAGCGGGAGGAAACGCCCGGGTGTCACCACTCTGTGGATCGCCCGGAGGACACGGTGGAGCATACGGTGGAGGTCCGCCGTGTCCTCACGGAGGCGATCGGCGGCGGCGATCTCTCGCGTCCGGCCCTGGTTCAGGCCATGAGACAAGGTTCGCGCCCTCGCGCCCTTAGTCGCCGCAGGAGACGCTCCGGGCGTCGGGAGTCGCAAGCCGATTTCCGGCCACCGTAGGCGCGGGCGGTCGGTGAGCGATGGGTAGCTCGCCGTCCGATAAGGACCAGGCCCGGGTCGACGGCGCGTTGTGTTCCACGCGCGCCTCAAAGAGATGTCAGCACAAACTGACGGGGTCCGTTAGGACCAATGCCTGCCAGGGTTGCGAGTTTGTCCGAAAGGGATATCGTGGTCCTGGCACACAGGCTACGGAAGGAACACGGGTGGGTTTTAGTCAGCAAAAGTCTGACACGCCCTCCCGCTCCGCTCAGAGCGGGAGAAGTTATTTGATGATTCCCACCCAAAAAAAAAAAGGCTCAATTAGCACCGGGATGGAAGCGACGCGACGATTATGGCAGAGGGGTGCGGTAGGCTCGCGTCGCTGCGGGCCTTCGCTCGCCGAGTCTCCTCTTGACCAGTCGAGTTTCTACACTGGGCAAGGAAATTCGTGAAATTGGTCATTATAGCACTTCTATCTGAAGAAGATGAACAAGAAATAAAGAAACAAAGGAAAAAAGAAAAGGGATATGTGGGTCCATAAATTATGGAAGAAAGAGCAGAGCGGGGAACGCGCGGCTGCCCACTGGATGGCGGCGCCGCGGGTAGGACCGCTGAATAGCAACATTTCGAGCTTTTCAAGGGACACTGGTCTGGTCTTTTAAGTATGAAGATAAAGTTTAAATTGATTTCACACTCTAAAGGGCTTGCAGCTCCGCTGCCATCCCGGTGTGAATAATTGAGCCTTATTTTATATAAAAATGTTTTTACTGTTGTTAACCTCCATTGTTTGATTGTCTCCATATTTGCGTTTCAAACAGAAACTTGTTTCAGACACGATTTGGGGTGCGCAGTAAAGTATGGCAGTGTATGAGCGCATGTACACGAGACCGGACCTACGCCCGGCGCGTGGCAACTAAACGCTCATGCCCACGAGTACAAACCGTCTTGTGTGCAAGCTCGGACGGTTTCTACCCGGCGCCGGCAAAAAACCGGGCCGTGTTAAAACCGTCTTGTGGGCAGGAGCCCTTAAACCACGCCCCCAAATCGTATAAGGCGCAGCAGACCCGGCTTTAAACGGCTGAACATAGGCACATGGGTAGAGATTAACTACGATAATATGGTTCGCCCCTCCAAAATTCAAAACGTTTGAAAGGTTTTGTACGCATGTATGCATAATAGACGGCCGTCAAACAAAAACAAATTACGGATTTGTTGCTCGACTAGTGGCGTCATTAATCGCTTATTATTACTAGTATGGCGCTGCACTGACGTACTCTATGAAAACGACACGTGCGTTGTCTTACGCGATTGGTTAGTTATAATTAGTTGACCAACAAATACACATAACCTATGTCAGATATTACGAGTACTTACAACTACATAGCAAACTCTTTCGTAAGGATGTGACTACGCACATTGAAACAGTACCGTAATTTGGAGGGGCGAGCCATGTTATCGTAGTTTATCTCTAGACCATAACCTGGTTAAGGACATAGGCTACTTTACATCCTGGATCGCAGACGAAGTCGAGGGCATCAACTAGTAAATAAAATACGCGCACGTGCGTGTTGCGGACACTAGCCCGTATTACCTATTACCAGAAGCAGAACATAAGAATAAAACATACAGATATTTTCATAAGGTTTTATTTTGAAATAAATCTATGACATTAAACCACTCTCCTACTCTACAGAGAAGCTTTGTAACAACTTAGGAAGATATTACACACAAATATATAAAGTAAAAAAATCAGTCGTTGGGAATTTGGACGGAAACTACTTAAGTAACATGCTCACATTGACTTACAGACATGAGATTCATTTTAATTTATTTTTCTATCATTATAATTTTTATTTTCTTTTCTTGGCAATTTTGGACGGGACATTTTTGTACTTAATGTCAAAATCTAAATGCTATCCGAATATATTTGATGAATGTGGCACTACAATACATAAACATAAGAAATAAATAGGTACTCCTAGCTACCACAATACAAAAACTTATACTACTAATTAATTATATAATTACAAATCAATGTATATTTTTCATTAAAATAATTCCAATATTTTTTTTTAATTCTTGTATTGTCTTTTGATAATAAGGCATTATGATTGACATTTTTTATAGATTATTGCTTGGATATTTAATTTTAAATAGTGTGCAGTTGTAATAATTACGTTATGCTATCTAATAAACTATTCCACAAATCGTAAGTAAGTATACATAAATGTGTCCACAAATGATGTGTCAAAGGCCAACCTAGTCAACATTACTAGAATTTCAAAATAAATTCATCAGATGGTATAACTTCCTCTCTTGCCATCGGTCACATTTCTTTTCAAATACTACATAGACTTAAACTATAATATTTACATACAATTGCTGCACATTGCCTTCATATAAAAATATTCGAATCAAGGCAAGGACGCATTTTATGCTATTATATAATCACAAAAATTTCTCTCTTCAAATTGATCCAAATATGTATGATTTCGATATGTATGGTATATTCGATTGATATAAAGATTATGGATCGTACAAGACATAGAACTAAAATCAGGAAAAATTAAATGCTGACAGCACCCAGGAGAATAGAAACCGGGAATAATATTGAGATTCGTAAAAAAAATACACAAAGAGAATCTAAATTAAAAATGGATTGTTCATAAGCGAAAATATAAACAGATTATAACATGATTAAAATACCATACAATTTTGTTTTAATACATACTGCACAAAATGTGTATATTTTTAATGTAGACATGCATCGTGTTTCTAGAAGCAGTAAAAACCAGGCCATTGGCTTTGAATACTGTAATACCAGGGCATCCTGCTGGCACATATCTTCTAATAGATTTTTAATCACTGTCACTGAGGTATACATTGAACGTTCACTTCTAGATGCACGCGACACCACGATACACGTCTATACACTTTTTTAACACTTAAACTACAATTAACACTTCTTAACTAATAATAAATCATGGAATGGAGAAAGGAATCATGGTCGGAAAGGGTCCCCTTTACTTCGTCATGGAATGGGGAGGGGTCCTCATGTTTATAAATGGCAATTTATGGAAGGTACCTAGTACACTTAGAAGTCAGGTCAAGAAATTGGGATTGTGGAATTTGTTGGCACAGTGTACTTGTGGCCGATTGCTCATATGCCATCGGACGAATACCTGTGCATTACCTGATGTAGTTTTTATGCAAGGTATGAAAATACCTTGTATTGGTAACAAGCATCTTATACGTATTTTTATAATACATAATTCGAAAAAAACAAGGTAATTTACTGTCTACGTATAATACGAATTTTATACTTGTTTTTTCCTTATACTCTTATTAGACCGTTGTTAAGATGAACAAATCGTTATCCTTAAAAATAAATCGGCTGCTTATACAAGTTTTCTGTAACATTTTGTTTATGCACAATTAAGGTCTGTCTTTTCATTATCATACAC
Source organism: Tiliacea citrago (assembly GCA_963921375.1). Classification (NCBI taxonomy): domain Eukaryota; kingdom Metazoa; phylum Arthropoda; class Insecta; order Lepidoptera; family Noctuidae; genus Tiliacea; species Tiliacea citrago. Next base: position 22,656,029 of record OY992799.1, on the reverse strand, counting down.
ATATAAACTAATTTATAAACGGTGGTTAGTATGGAACATGGTAGGCCACAAAATAGCATGATACTGGATCATAGATATTTAAACACAGCAGATTAAAGCTGCACAAAGCAATAGTAACTATTGCATAAAATAATTATTTTATAGCTGCCAGTTGTAATGAGAATGATCCAAAAATAATATTCATTCATTTTCATCATGAAAATAAAAGATTTCTCAATTATAAGACTAAGAGCAAGAGACTAACAGTAAGTATAAGACTGAAATGGTATATAAAATAGCTGCATATTCTATAACATCACTAATAATGTATGTATTTATATCTCTGATAGCAACCATGCCTGTCTTTTAAATCGTTTAAAAGTTTCATACATAATATAATAATAAAGCCAATGAATACTGGTGTTAGTTTAAACTTTCATAGAGAACTGGTACGGGGTTATGCCTTTATTTTACATAGAAACAATAATAATTATGATAAACTAATGTCATTTTCTGTAATTTTAGTCGCTCTTGAGAATTTGTTATTCAATAATTGTATACATACTATCTACATTCCTATGGATGCGTAATCGTAAAATAGCTTGTTTATAGAATGACTAAAGATATAAATGTCGAGATAGACAGTCAAAGACGTGAACTCTTCGAATAAAAATGCGCCCAACTGTTGGCCGCAAAATGCACGCACACCAACATAACAAAGTTGGCCTGTTTGTTTTAGTTCTTTTGCAGCGCGACACTATCTAGACATAATATAAATAAACAAAGACTCAAAAGTTATAAAAATAATCTATAACATAGAATGAATTTGCCGTAATAAGTTGAGATAATGTACCTACGATCGACGTAAGATATTATCCGTAAGATATTACACACATTCGTGCAAGGCACGGTCATAAAACATGAGAGCGAGATAACACGCGACTCAGTGTAGTTTTAGAAATCTGGTACTAAATAATCTTTGTCGTACTCGTACTTCTTATGGCCGCAACTATGGCGGGCGTTAGCGTAGAGCTTTAGGACTGTATATATTTTATAACATAGATATTTCCTTCTCACTGTAAATCAATTGTTACCAATTCAATAATTAATTAACATAGGTATAAGTTACCATAAATGAGTCATTCTATAAACAAACCACAAAGTTTTGGTATTCATTTTCCATAAATCTTTTACAAAACCGATTCCTTATAAGTATAACCTATAACAAACATAACTATGAGATTTCATATAGATTCATTTGCGGTCGTAAGTACCTTGTGATCGTTAGAACGACGGCTACGAGCAGAAGTGGGGTCGCGATAGTAGTTCGTAAGGCATTGTTGTAAATCGCGCAGTATGGACATTGTGAGGAGCCGCACACTTCGCAAATGTTCAGTAGGTAAGTCGGTAGCGCGTCGAAAATGCTCTCGTTGAAGCGTTCTGTTGAGAGAATAGTGGTATATTTAAAATCTAGTACTTATAAAAAAATCAAGCATGTATTGACATAAAATCGTAGACTTTTTTTTTCTACCGAATTTTATGTAAATAGGTCATGCCGCGCCGCCGTCGCAATTTAGTCAGTAAGATGGTATAACCATATTTGTAATATGTACCCATTTTACTGTCATATTGAACTATCGAGGGGCTTGTAATAACAGCCACACGGTCGATCGACATCGATCAAGTTAAGCTACGCTTGCCGCGGTTGACCCGTGGATGGGTCACCATCTTTATATACCAAGACCCCTCCGTGTCGGAAAGCACGTTAAGCCGTTGGTCCCGACTGTTATTTGTAGATATTTAACAGTTGTTACGTCGTCTCAGAAGCCCGAAAGTCTGACAATCAGTCTTACCAAGGGGTATTGTGTTACCCAGTAACTGGGTTGTGGAGGTCAGATAGGCAATCGCTCCATGTAAAAACTGGTATTCAGCTACATCTGGTTAGACTGGAAGCCGACCCCAACATAGTTGGGAACAGGCAGTCAGATGATGATTGAACTATCGAAATCGTGGTGCAAAGAGTAGATAAGTGTTTGTAAAGTAGAAACACTGTAAATCGCCTTTCTACATGAGTGTTCATCATTTCAGCCGAAAGACGTCCACTGCTGGACATAGTCCTCCCCGAAGGGGGGGGCGGGGGTACCCCTTAATCGCCACGCTTGGCAGGCGGGTTGGAGATCGTAGTATAAAATGCCTCGAGATCGCTGCCTATTCTCTAGTAACTGCCTTAGTCGCCTTTTACGACACTCACGGGAAGAAATAGGGTGGTGCTATTCTTTACGTCCGGCATCACACACACGATGCGTGTTCATAGTACCTTATTAACTGTACAAAGGCGGACTAGATTATTTATGGGGAATGGCATCTCGCAGGTCCACGTAGGAGGTATGTCGGCTGCTTAACCGGACTTTCCTGTGGGTGCCTCAATAAATTAAGGCCTCCAGCCAGGGCTTAAAACATAAACTCATACGTTGATGGCACCCCTGTGGAGTACGTACATTTTCTCTTGTCTATATCTAGAACTGAGACAATGCCGCAAGGATGAAGAATAACATACTTACCGGGCGCATAGTAGTCGTAAACACGCATCGGCAGGTACCGGGACATGTTAGCCACCGGGAACCAGCGCTCGATCGTGAAGTTCACACACGTCGGCTCTTCAGACAGCTGTATAAACACGTTACATGTTAATAAGTTATATCACTGCTGCAGTGTTTTTTAGTTTGTAACTATTGTCACGTACAAAGATGTGTGAGCCCTGAAGGCACTTAGCAAAACAAGGAAGATGTAAACACAGAACATTGATGATGCTGATGATGATAAATGGCAGAAAAGTCAACAATTTTATTATATGGTATAAGACGCAGTTCATAAAATCTTTAATGCATCCTAACTAATATTATAAATGCGAAAGTGAGTTTGTTTGTTACGCTTTCAAGCTAAAGGACGAAATTTGGCTCATGGGTAGACCATGACCTGGAGAAGGACATAGGATACTTTTCAACCTGGATCGCAGATGAAGTCAGACGTCACGGGCAACAGCTAGTACTAAATAAAGGAAAACCAATTGAATCCTACAAAGATGGTGAAAATAAGATTTTAGGTTCATAAAGGCCTGCGCAGACGATGGACAATTTGGAATCGTATGGAAAACTTGGCATTTTGTCCTACGTGCGCGTTAGATTTCCATACGATGCCAAATTTTATTGTCCGCGGACAAATTGTCCTTCGTCTGCGCAGGCCTTTAGATTCGCCTGTGGCATACTCCAAAAATACGAGTGTTTTTAAGAAAAACTGTGATATCAGGGGGGGGGGGGGGGGGGGGCGTAGTGAGATATCACGTGTATTTATTTTTTCGTTGATTGCGCGATTTCTGAACCGAAAAGCGGCGCGTGACCTTGAACCGCTGACTTTAAATGCAGGTATAAATTAGATTATATCTGTAATTAAAGATAAAATATATTGTTTTTTTTTTAGGTTAGTCTAAAATCTCACCACGTATCACCAGGCAGGAGGGTTGGGGTCAAAAAGTTGCTAAAAACATCACGTGATTAATGGACGACCCCTAAGGTCATCAAGTGCAAAGGTAACAGGGCACAGTGCTGGTTTGTGGATGATATAATAAGTACGTACATAGTCGAAGTAGAACAGAATCTTGGTGGGCAGGTACTTGGCGCGCTGCAGCGTGGGCACGCGGCGGCTCAGCACGTAGGCGTCCAGCTTCTGTTGCTGGATCATGTAGCCCGTCGGCACGCCCACTTCCAGGACGGCCATGCCCGAGCGCGGGGACTCGGAAGCCAGGGTCCAGCTGGAGGGAAGAAGACTGGTTAATGTAGGTATTCAATATAACAATAAAATAATAATTCCTTGGATGACAGACCACACGCTTGATAGTAATAATAATCAACGCTTAAAATTGTCTAAGGGGCCTGTGTTGAGGCCTCTGTCGAGTTGGCTTTGGCCCCTCGTACGCCTTCCAAAGGTCAGGGACCCCAGGGTCCCGAGATATGTTGAAGGCTTTTAAATAATAATCATTATTTCTAGTTATACAATTTTACATTTACCACTTGGACTTGATAAATTTTGTCTAATAATTTGTATGCTAATACAGAATCATAAACCCAAGCTAAGATTAAACTTGTGTTATGGGTGTCTATCAGGAACACCAGTTAAACAACCAAAAGTTCGGAATTTCACAGTGTAAGCAGTCTAGTAGGCTGTCTATAGGCAGAAAATAAAGATTTTATTGAATTCATTTATATATAATATTAATTTATGTATACATAATAAATAGAATAGCTTAGATGGTTAGGTTACGTTGTAACGATGAGTGAAAGGCGACTAACAAAAGGTATTTACAAAGCAGAGGAGGACATAATAGTGATCTAATTGGTGTTATTCTTCAGAAAGGTCAGGTGCGTAGTACTCGCAACCAGCGCGCGTGTATCAAAAAAAAAAAATCATTTTTTTTTTATTTCATATAAACCTACATGGGCACTTATGAAACGTCAGAAGCTAGGTGCACGGTTCCAATTGGTCGTTTCCTATGGAGAAGAGCCGGCAAGAAACTCCACGGTTACTCTTTAAAAAAAAAAGTGGGCTTTAAGAATGTTTCCAAGTTACAGTGTTAATAGGTATGGGAGGACAGTGTAGGCCCGTCAACAAGTACCAAGTACTTAACAAAATAAAAGATAGTTTACAAAGCTACAGTATAATAAGCCTACAACGTTCTCACATTCACAAATTAAAAAAGAATCTATATAAAATATTACTAAAATAATAAAAATAAAAACCTACATATTTAAACCAAATGACCAAATTGTCATTACAACTGTAAAAAAAAAAACTGAATAAATATTCTGTCCACAAGTCACTAATAAATATTTTTTTTTTTTTAAAAAAAAAACGTTGCCCCACACTAGGAATTTCTCCTGTATCTTATCTCCTGTATATTTTAAATTAAAATTGTAGGTTATGTCAAAGTATGTAAAACAAAAAGAAATAAAAATCGTAATTTAGGAGCAGTTAATAGATGTTTACATAGTTATGCCGTTAATGAGGTACCAGGGAAGCCACATGTGCAGAAGGAATTATTGCCAAACTTCCTTGTCTTCAACGTAGTCCTTAACCTTATAGTATGCTTTTAGATTAGGACACGTTTGATGTGGGTTTTGAACTTTCCATCGCTAAGTTTTATAACCGACTTTGGCAACTTGTTATAGAAGCGGATACTGTTTATAAGAAATGACTTGCTTGTTTTAGTTAATCTAAATTTGGGTATCACAATTTCATGTTTACTACGTGTATTTATATTATGGAAATCGCTTTTTATTTTGAAAAGTCCTAAGTTTTTGCGAACATATAAAATACTTTCCAAGATATAAAGGGAAGGCAGAGTTAGTACATGAATTTCTTTGAATTTGTTTCTAAGGGACTCACGAGGACCCATTCCATAGATCGCGCGGATTGCCCTCTTTTGTAAAATGAAAATTGAATCTACGTCAGCAGCCGATCCCCACAGCATAATGCCATATGACATAATACTGTGGAAATAAGCAAAGTACACTAACCTAACTGTGGCTATATCAGTTAACTGCCTTATTTTTCTTACTGCATATGCAGCTGAACTTAATCTACTTGAAAGAGCTCTAATGTGGGCACCCCATTGTAATTTTGAATCTAAAGTAATTGCTAGAAATACAGTTTCCGTAATAGCATCTAGTTTCTTGCCGTCAAGTTTTAAATTTAGACTCACTTGGGGTACATTTGGTAATGAAAACTTAAGACATTTTGTTTTGTTCGCATTAAGTAAAAGATTATTAGCTGCGAACCATTTTGAAAGACCAGCCAGACTATCGTTGACATGTAAGACATCCGTATCTTTTCTATCTATTTTAAAAATAAGGGAAGTGTCATCAGCGAATAGAATTATATTCGATAAGTTAGCCATCATGTAAGGCAGATCATTAATATAATATAATAATATTTTTTATATAGATTCTTTTTTAATTTGTGAATGTGAGAACGTTGTAGGCCTAATAGACTGTAGCTTTGTAAAATATCTTCTATTTTGTTAAGTAGTTGGTACTTGTTGACGGGCCTACACTGTCCTCCCATACCTATTAACACTGTAACTTGGAAACATTGTTAAAGCCCACTTTTTTTTTTAAAGAGTAACCGTGGAGTTTCTTGCCGGCTCATCTCCATGAAACGACCAATTGGAACCGTGCACCTAGCTTCTGACGTTTCATAAGTGCCCATGTAGGTTTATGTGAAATATATATATATTTTTTTTGATTTTGATAAACTAGAAATAGGAAAGGGCCAAGAATTGAACCTTGAGGGACGCCCATCTTTACTAGAGACCCCAAGGACGTTGCCCCGTTAACGTTTACTTTTTGCTGCCTGTTTGATAGATAGGAAAAAACAAGATCAGCAGCTTGTCCACGAATTCCGTAGTGGTGTAATTTACAGATTAGTGTATTGTGATCAACGCAATCAAACGCTTTTGAGAGGTCACAGAAAATGCCAATGGCATCCTGGGTTTTCTCCCAGGATTCCAAAATGTGACTGATGAGTTTCACTCCTGCGTCAGTCGTCGACCTACCTTTCGCGAAACCAAACTGGCGACTATGTAAAATCCCATTTGAATTAAAATGTGACAACATCTGGTCTAGCATTATTTTTTCGTATATATGACCGTATGACCAGATGTATGAACGTAAACGAAGCAAAAGGAGTATATAAGGACCGTAGCAGGTGGCGTTCCATGGTTTCTGCCTACCCCCATGGGAAGAAGGCGTGAGTTTATGTATGTATGTAAAATAAACTAAATAAATAGAAAACCATTTGTATAGTATGTTTGTTTTTAGTGTTGTGTAGTCAATGTCGCCTATGGACATCAAGTCATATCAGTATCAGTACCATTGAAGATGTGCCACAATCCTAGACACAAAACCCATACTCATCATACAGAACACAGTAACGCAAGTTTAGTAGCGTTACGTTGCCACAGAACTAGAGGTACAGCTCTAGTACTTCCAAAGAAGAGTTCCTTTTTATGGAGCCATTTTTCTTTTTATTCCACCTGAATTATACAAACCTGGCCTTAATTCATTGGCATCCCTGTAGGGGGTGAAAATTAATAATGAATATAATGTTAGCGCCAGAAGCTTTTTGGAAAACCTAACATGAGGAGGCGGGGAATTTACCCAGAAATGAATAGAACTGTCCAAACAGCTCTTTTCAAGCTAAAACCCCCCTTTTTTTTTGGGAAATTATCAAATAACTTCTCCCGCTCTGGAGGGAGCGGGAGGGCGTGTCAGACTTTTACTGTCTAAAACCCACCCGTGTTCCTTCAGTTGCCTGTGTGCCAGGGCCACGATATCACTTTCGGACAAACTCGCAACCCTGACAGGCGGTTTTTTTTTTCCTTTTTAAAGTTTATGTGGCAGCATACATTAAAGTTGCATGAGGCAATTTTTTGGTATAGACAAACAGGAATAAGAGAAAGGGGGACACGGGACGCAGCGCTTTAAGTCTGGGGTCGGTTTCTTACTGCTAGGGCTTTGCATGTCCTCGATGTGAAGGTTGGCCACGCGGCGAGGCAGGGTGGTTTCACAGATAAATGATTCCTATTTCTGGCACAGCACTTCAAATCAGTGTAACTTGATAAGTAGGTAGGTCTAGTTCGATAAATAGACCTGAAAACCCGGATTTATCACGAAATCGAGATATATTAGCGGTAAAAGCTCTGGAAAGATGCTTTCGCAGCAGCGGGTTATACCAACTTAAACTCCTTTTTTTTGAAAATGGCGTCCGTTACGGACTTGTATTGCTGTTTCGCTCTAACCTATTTAGGCGCTGCAGGAATGAATAGGAAGGAAGGTGACTGATAGGAAACGTACCTACTACCCCCACATTCTAGTATCTATAACTAAAAGTTGAAACTCTAGTTTGCAGTATAAACTGACCTGGCGCATCCCTGAAACTCGATGTGCGACTGATTCCTGCCGTAGAAGTGATGGGACGAGAGCAGCGAGAAGCAGTGGAGGGGCGGCGGCGTCTGGAAGCGCGCGATGTCCACGTTGTACTGCACCGACATCTGCAGGATCGCGTAGCCGGCGCCGCGCGCGGTCACTTTCACGGTGCCCCAGGCTTCGGGGATCTGGGCAACATATTTATTTTATTTTTTTACAATAATTAAAGACATGCACATAAAATACAACATTATAAAGTTAACAACATACAGTTTATAGTAACCCGAACAACCGGCTTGAAATAAACTGGCACTCGGGTATGCTGTATGAATAACAGAAACGACGTTTTACAAAGGCGAACAACAACTCGAGGTGTCATATTAACTTATAGTATTTTTATTTCACGGTGCGCCGCGCGCTTTACTTGTGGTAACCAAGTGTACAAACACGCTGTGAATGAATGCGTGAAGACGAGTACCGTCAGCACATAACATAGATAAAATGCTGATACTGTACTACGTAAAATCCTAGCAAGTGTTTTTGGTCGATCTCTTTTAAGAACACTGTGACATAATTATCATTAAATAAAAATCGCTAATATTTTTAAGTATTCGAGTAGTAATTTGCCCCAAAAAACATAATGTAATGTGGCACGAGTCGAAATTGTATCAGAGTTTTCTGGGACTGTATTTCTCTGGCTATTAAGTTCGGATGACTGATAATAATAAGTTTATTTTGTAACCAATAGGTTTAAACAAACAGTTTGTAGATGCCATCTTTTAAGTATAGAGATATCTGTGCCTGTAACAGAAGACCTCCCTCTTCCATGTGTAATTGTCTATGTGTACACAAAATAAATCCTGAATTTTAAAAATTTAATTTTGAAAAAATAGGTAAAATAAAAAAACTAAAACTAGAGAATTTAAAACTAATTAATTACAGGTGGTTCAACTCATCTGTGCGCACGGCGCTGTGTGTGTGCAAACTTTGTATAAAGCGATAAGGACACGTGTTTGCTCGGACGACAACTGCCGCGTCAGTGCCACACACATTAAAGCTATATAATTACAAGCGCTCGCACACATGGCGCCGCGCGCACAGGTGAGTTGAACTATCTGTAGGTACATCAATTCCTAATCCCAGATAATTTACAGTACACTTCCCCACTTACTCAATTGCTTACTCCAGATTTATGCATTTCAAGCTGGTTTTTGAGTAACGGTTTGTGGTACTGAGAAAAAGCAGAAAAAATGTTTACAATGGAACTTGAATCCTGTCGAGTATGCCATTGAGTTTATTGTTCCAAATTTATCACTGATGGGGCCGAAAAGTTCTGGAGCCATGAACGCGTACACCAGACGCAGCGTTGGGAAGCCTCTTATAAGGTAGACCGATGAACTCTGCGGGAAGCACTTAGCATTTTAGAGTTTCCTAGTTATGATAAAAGACTCACGTCAATGAACTGCATGATGGCGATGTTGTCTTTCCGCACGTGCAGCGTGCGCGTGTGGCCGGCCAGCGCCACGGCGTCCACGCTCACCGTGAGCGACGACACGTCGCGCAGGCGCTTGCGGTTCGTGTAGTCGATGAGTGCGCGCATGGCTATGTATGTGTCCTGCGTGGAGAGAAACTTATAGTAAATATCACTGAGCCAGTGGCCCAATAGCCAAACCGCCTACAGCCTTGACTATGGGCTAAGGCTGTTGCCTAAATTCTCTAGCTAAACTGAGATTGAAAACGAAATAATGATTTTTCGTTTTCTAAAATCAATCACAAGTTTTCTTTTGACGAATTTTAAATATCAACCTGTGTAACTACATTATTCATGCAGATTTATCCTTATACAATCTATACGTATAAGACACATACGTATTAGTAAGATCAATGTTTTCGAGATGTGGTGTTGGCGGAGGCTACTTCGTATACCATGGACCGCCATGAGAACGAATGAATCCATACTGGAGAAACTCAACATCACCAAGCAGCTATCTGCAATATGCCAGAGCGTGCCCTCAGCTTTTTCGGACATATTAGAGAGAACGCGCTTAAGGCAGAGCACCGTCAAGATGGTCAGATGCGAGCAAGAAGGCTATTGGAGGTAGCATTTACCGAGCAGTCCACACTACAGAAGACCGCATAATTTGGACACGCGTCGTACGTGATCGCTATCCTCAGCTTTGAGGGAACGGCTAAGAAGAACACGTATTATAAAACAAAGTCGCTTTTCTTGTCTGTCTGCATGTCCGCTTAAATCTTCTAAACTGCACATTGGATTTTATTGCAGTTTTTACCATAATCAGAGCATTTATTTCGGAAGGGCTATGTGTATAATACATTCATATTTAACTTGCAGATAGCATATAAGTGTCGATGTTTTAACACGTCATTGCACCCACATGAAACAAGGAGGATCACTCTCTAGTAAAATATAATTAACATCTGCATAAATAAACCACAAACCTGCGTAGAAGCCCACCCACCGTCCTGCAACCTCTGCGAGTTGAGCCACATCACGATAGCCTCGTTGTTGTCCTGTCAAAGACATATCATTTATATCAATCAAATTATTCCTCAATTACAAATAACATGGGCAGGAAGATTATTATGGTGATTTATTAAAACTGGCACTTTTAAAGTCAAAATGGCGAAGGAAAGGGCTACCCTGATGCTTTCGTCTTAACTAAATCAGTGTGTGAGTGAAACACATACCTGATGGTCCATACACGCGAGTAGTGCATAGGCTGTGGCCGCGATGTTGTTGGAGTCGTACTTGTACGGCAGGCGGGGGAGAAGGAACGGCTTCTGATTCTCCATCTTGTATGGAGGTTGGGGGACTGGTTCTTTGCCCCAGTAGCTTAGGCCACCTGTGGGTGAAAGTTGTGTTAGGATGATGTAAGTTAAATTTATTTTCAATACAGTTGTTAAACATGGCGTACTTTCAGAGACTATAATTATGATTCAAAAATTAAATCTTTTGCATAGGCATCTTTCTGTTACGCGGTCGTGACTTTTGTTTACGAACTCTATCATTAGTTTTGCAGTTGGGTTTTGAATTTATAAGTCAATTTAAAAAGTTTAGTAGCAAGGAGTTTTCAAACGTAGAATAAAATGGGATAGATTTTATACGAGGAAAATTGAATGAGTCCGTAAGTCTTAGCATTGAATTCTCAAAAGTCTTTTAAATGGTTCTTTAATATATTTAATACCAGTTTTAATTTAATTATTTTCACATCAACATTTGTCAAAAATCGATTAGGCTGTGTAAGGTGTTTTCGTTGTAAAAAAAAATATGTCCAGTTGCAAAAACACGCCATTTTCTGAAAATTTTAATTAATTCTTTGATTTGTTTTTTTAATATTTCCCACAAGTGTATTGAAAAATGTCGTGTGATACACGGGTGTGTAGATTATTGCATATAGATAATAACCTACTTTCCACCCTTGTATCACAATGTACTATTGCTTACTTTGTACGTACATTACATAAGATGTAGGTACCAATAAAATGTGTGATCTTTGTACAATCTATCTTATATTAGGCATGCACACAAGAAAATATAAATATAAACCAATCTCGAGTCGATCGATAGAATCCCTAAATCTAGTCTTTCTTCAATTCAAAATTAGATACAAGTTTATATTACAGTTATTGAAATTATACATGTGAGAACGATGTAAAAAGACATGCAAGTTAAAAGCGTCCGTAATAAAAATATTAAAACAATTCAAAAATTTTATTTCTTTAAATTTAGTTGGAGTATAGGAGGTATTTTATTGAAACTTTTTAAACAGTACACCTCATGAAGGTTGAGTCTACTTTAGCCAGTCTGAAACCTGGTTGAACTAATTGGTCCCTATTTCTAATCCCATAATTTTGTTTTTCACCTCTTTTACTGAAAAGTTCACAAAAAAAAAAAAAAATATTAGCAGTAAACTAATTTGGGACATGCAGTAAGGCGTTATTTACGTCGTCAAGATTTGATGCACGTCTATTTATCTTAAACGATAAGGAAGTATCATCAACAAATAACATCATTTGTGGTTCTTTTTTAGGGTTCCGTACCCAAAGGGTAAAACGGGAACCCTATTACTAAGGCTCCGCCGTCTGTCTGTCTGTCCGTCTGTCACCAGGCTGTATCTCATGAATCGTGATAGTTAGACAGTTGAAATTTTCACAGATGATGTATTTCTGTTGCCGCTATAACAACAAATACTAAAAAACAGAATAAAATAAATATTTAAGGCTCCCATACAACAAACGTGATTTTTTTGCTCGATATTTATAACGGCAACAGGTAGACGCTTGAAATATTCACAGAATATGTGTAGTTATATATTCACTTTAAAAATAAATAATTAAATTAAAATAAAACAAATATTTAAGAGTATCCCATACAACAAACGTGTTTTTATTGCCGTTTTTATAGATAATGGTATGGAATCCTTCGTGCGCGAGTCCGACTCGCACTTGGCCAGTTTTTTTTTAATAGATGGGGTAGATCATTAATATATTCTAAAAAGAGGAAAGGATCCAATATCGAGCCTTGTGGAAAACCCATTTTTGCTTTTAAACCGAGTGAATTGACACCAATTGTTTGAACTTGCTGTTGTCTATCATTTAAATAGGATTATAGTAAACTGAGCGCAAGTTTACCTAGTCCGTAATGCTAAACTTTTAAGAGTAAGGTTTCATGATTTACGCAGTCAAATGCCTTGGAGAGGTCACAAAAGAACTCCTACGATATTTATGCACAGATTCACCTGTCACTTGTTTATCGCATGCAGGTATGTGATGATGTGTTCGCTAAGTGAGTTACCTTCGTATCTCTGGCGGCGCTTCAGCAGCTTGTAGGCGTGCTCGGAGGCCGGCGCCTTGGCGTGCGTGAGCGCGTAGGCCACGAGCGCCAGCGCGTACGGCTCGCCGCACTCGTCCAGCAGGCGCAGGTGGCGCTCCAGCCAGCGCACGCCGCGCTGCACGGCCGACGACACGCGCGCCGTCAGGCCCTGCGCCACAGCGGACCTTACTATGGTGTGCCATACTCACCAGTTTATTGCTCTTTACAGATGGTCAAAGCGGGTGTTTTCGTAGAGCAACAGACAAAGGGCGGAAGTTCGAGCATAAATTTAGGTCTACTATTGACCTTTAAATAAATAAAATAATCAGAAAGAAGATGTACGCAACTTCAGCTTTCTGACTGTAAATGACACCTAAATGCTGAGCATAGTAAACGGACAAGAAACTACCATAATTTAAACAAAATTAGTTTTAGTATATGCAAAACCTGAATATAGTTTGTTCAGAATAAGGAACTGAATCGATTTCCATAATTTTTACACCATATTATATTTTGTCCCAAAAATATTTAAGTGTGATGGAAAATGTTATCACCATTTAATTACTCACACACACACACCACACACACACACACATTACACCTACTGCCAATTTATTATCAATGAGTGCAAGACGACTCTGGAGGCGCGGGGGGCCGTTAGCATGTTTTCGTACGGACAACCCGGTAACATAACAACCTTATAACTTTGTGATTTTTCATGATACAGTTTTGAAATTTTGTACATAGATTCTTTACATAAAAATACTAGACACGTGTTTCGCGTATACTAAAACTGAAGTAGTATAATTCGAAATATAGGGCGTTACAACTATAGCTTCGGACGTAATTTTAATGGCTTTCGTTTTCTGATTTTGAGTCTTACATCTCGTACTCCAATATCCTTGAGATTCTTGACAGTTTCCAACGTGATGACAACTTGAGCAGTCAGTGTGATGTTACGCTGCATTATTATCGAGTTATTTACCTGGTAACAAAATTAACTATTATATAAAACTGAAGGACAAAGTAATACATACTAAGATTTTGTAGGAAGAATTAAGGTGATAATTATTCAAAGAGGGTGGGTGGCGTAGATTTTAAAGAGTTAGTGTATTATGAAATTGCCAATTCCAACGGGCAACCCTATCTATGGGGCAAAGCATGGAAAATATTCAATAGTAAAGTGGTTACAAATTTTCTATTCCAGTCCACATTATTTTTTATTCTGACGTCACCAAAATAAGACAGTTTTATGAAGAAAAAGAAACATAATGGTAGGTCTCTAATCTTACTTCGACAGCACTCGGATCGTGCCAGCCCGCGTGACCGAATGCCTCTCTATACAGGGTGCTGTTCTTAGGCACCACTATGGAGGAGTTGTCGTTTCTGTTGGGCAGCCACGTTACTTCGTAGAACGCACCCTCGGGTGTCTGATGGTCCAGGACCCAGGATACGGCCATTGATATCACCTGGGAAGAAAAGTTGTTTAGGTAATTTTTATAAACTAGATTCAATTTTGACGACACGGTTGGCGCAGTGGTTAAGCGATTGACTGCTGCGCTGCGTGTCGGTGGTTCGATTCCCGCACGGAACAAATATTTGTATGACCTACAAGTAGTTGTTCCGGGTCTGGCTGTTTGTGTATGTGAGTTTAAATGTTTGTAAACGCACCCACAATACAGGAAAATTCCTAGTGTGGGGCAACGTGGCATAAAATCAATATTTCGTACAATTAATGTGCCAGGTAAAAGTAAAATTGGTTTTCTGAAAGATTATAGACGATTTTGTGGAACTTAAATGAAATTGTCGTAATACAATTTAAAAACATTGTTAATAAAAATCTCAACAAATCAAGCCTTTTCGAAAAACAAAACTGAATTTCATAATCTTGAGATTTAGATACCTCTAAATATTGCCTGTTTGTTATGTATGCTAGTTATTTTATCGTAGTTATTTACCTCAGGATCGATGTATATGAAGTTCTCCCACTCGTTGAACGACGCGTCTTGGAATATCTTAGCGCAGAATGACGTCAACCAAACACTCGACGCCGATTGGTTCCTATTACGAGAATAACAAGAAGAATGTTATAGTCTCAACATTTTCAAATATAACACAATAACTCTTAACGTTTTAAAATATAAATTAAAAAAAAATATTATGATGCACTTTCACATGTCTTAGAATTTTTAGTTTAGTGTCCTCACGATGTTTTCCTTCACCGTTTTTTTGAAATTGTTTACACAAAGTAAAGCGCCTCTGTCTGGGTTCGAACCTACGACCTACAACTCGTAAGCCACGGTCGTTACCACAGGGCCACTACTGCTCTATTAAGTTAAGATTCTTTGAAAATTATTCTAACTTCTCTTGGTAAATCTTCCTACTAATATCTTACAATGGAATACATTTTTTTGTTTTATTTTTCTAATTTTTTTTTTTTTGTAATATGTTGCGTGGCTTTTAGTCTGTGCTAAATAAATATATTTTCTTTATTTCTTTCTTACGGAAACCGCGTACCGGAAAATGCAGCGTGGGTAGGATCACCACAAGGTGGACTGGTAACCTTGAGAATGTCGCGGGAATACGCTGGATGTGAAGCACAGGACCGGTCGATGAGGCGATGCTTGGGGGAGCAGTGGCCGTCTTTCGGCTTACTGAACACGATGACATTACTCACCAATCACTTCGGAACAAGCTGAATGACCCGTCCGGCTTCATGAAGGACAGCTGTCGCTGGTACAGTATGTTCATGTGGTAGAACGCGTCTCGCTCCAGTGTTTTGTTACGTTGGTTGATCAGACGCATGTATAGCGTCAGGTACATGTTTGCCGCGAAACTGAACATGTTCTGTTCGGCCGAGTCCTGTGACGGTAATAAAACATGTTACACGGTAATTTGTTTACCAGAATTACAAAGACGGCGAAAATCGCTAAATTGTCTGATGGATTTACAGACCCGATCAGGGCTAAGTAAATCCGGCCAAACGAATGCAACCACGTTACAACTTTATCATGTTGGAACTGCGCTAGTAATTTTACAAAAATGTGCCAGCCTTGGTTACTGCGAAATTAGACTTTATCCACTTAATAAATTATAATACTGAAGAAACATACCAATAGGGCACGTAATTCTAAACTTATCCATTATTTAAATATACATTGTGTAGGAGTCAAGAAATAAATAACATTTTTTTTTTCATTTTCGAAAGCATTAATTATTTTACAATTCTTAATTTTATGTAGCATTTTTTTGGTGGAACGGAACGCAAGCTCAAAACCGTCAATCAAGCCGTCGTCTTCAATAGTGCCGGAAGTGACGAATAAAAACCATGTGAATAAAAATCTAGTCTTTGCATAGTGTTTGAAATCTCACTAAGGTAAGTGCGATTTCTGCTTGAATAAAGCACAAAAAATAACTTAATTTATATAATTTGGGGTAAAAAAGCAGTTTCGTGGTAAATGACGTCACAATCATGATCGCGACAGAAATGAACGTTTGAACTGCAGTAGAAAATTATCGGAGTTTCATAATTTTTAGAACCACAAGCAGTAGTTGAATTTAACTTTTAATACTTGTCTTGGGTTTATATCAACTAATTTAATTGATTTAGTGAAAACAAAAAAAAAAAAAACGTGACTACGTACGACGTACGTACGTTACGTCACTTGAGAACGGCTGGACTGATGCGATTTTTTTTTTGTTTTAAAATGTTCGTAATAGTCCGAATTAGGTTTGGAAAGAAAAATTGTGACCAAAAAACTTTATTAGCACCGCAAAAAAAAAACTCACTTATTTATTCACGAAATGTGATGAACATGGTGATTTATCATTTCATGACTAAAGATTCACTCACCATCGGCATGTGCAGCAAGCTGGTCGCGTTGACGGGCATGGTCGGGAACAGTGGCCCCACCACATCGCCGACCACAGAGATGCGCGCCTTGTTGGAGCCGAACACGTAGTAGCGGTCCACTTCGTACGGGATGATGGGCGTCTCCGTCACGTTCACGTGCATGTACTGGAACACGTAGGCGCGGTTGGACAGGTCCAGCAGGACGGACTGGTGACGGTACTGCGGAATGCCGTCCGCCTATGGGAGAAATTGAATGGTTAATTTGTGTTCGTAAAAAGTCGTGAGTGGAAATGATGTCAAACATGTGAAAAAACCAAGGCACTAGATAGATATATAGGAAATATGCTTTGTTGTACAAAAAAACATTAAGAAAGCTCATCTATATATCTATACTAATAATAAAGCTGAAAAGTTTGTTTGTTTGAACGCGCTATTCTGTGGAACACCTAGTCGGATTAGAAAAATACTTTTTCACCTCAGCACCTCAAACAAGCAAGTTTTGCTGTTTAAAGACAGTGATCAAAATTCGACTTTGCTGCGAACGTGAGACAAAGTAACTTTTTAATTATAATTTTTTTAAATGCCGAGAACAGTACTGAGTGTTCTCACAAAATTCGAAAGATTTGAATTTCACTTTGTTCTGAAACAAACAATAAAAAGTTTGAATACACATATAACCGTAAAATTGCAAATCATCTATCTGTTAAGGTTTTAATTGGAATTATTATATATTTTTTTACCTCAAAATTATTTGATATTGTTTCACAAATATACATGTGGTTTAATTTTGACAATGTTGTATTTTTTCCCTTTAGGTAATATGTTCTCGTACTGAGGTGAAAAGTTGTGTGTTACACAAGACCAAAGTTATTTGCATCTCCTGTCTTTTAATCCCTCGCTGCACTCAGAATTCCTAGAATCCTTCGTTTATTCGGGATTCAAAATCAACACTCGCAGCATAAACCAACTTTGCTATCGTTATTTGCATTTGATAGCCCAAAGATTGAGGAAGGTTAAAGCGTATTTAAAATCACGCTGCGCAAAAAAATTAACAGTTTGCCAGTCCTGTAACTTAATTTTGTGCAATAAAAATCACTGGAGAGCAAGGATTTCCTTTATTAGTTTATTGCTTGCCTTAGTAAAAAGAGGAATTGGACTGTCTCATTTCGCACATAATTAGAACATGTTGGATAGTTTAACCAAGAGTGAAAGTTGTGGTCCCCACGACATTTCAACTAGTATTTCTTGGCCTTTTTATATTACAATAAATTTTAACCCCGCATTTAAACCCAGGTCATCATCATCATCTGCCTAGCCTTTCCCTAGGTTGGGGTCGGCTTCCAGTCTAATTGAATGCAGCGGAATACCAGTATCTTACATGGAGCGACTGCATATAAACCAAGGTATAAAAACAAGTTGTGTTTTCGTTTATCGTTTACATCTAAAACAAGTTGTAAAGACAGGTGAGCAAAATAGTTAAAAAGAAATGTCTGAAACAACGTCAATACATGTATGATACTTGATTTATACACGAAATGTTTTTGAAAGTCTTGTCGATCAAATGTATCACAACTTGTACACACGTCTACCTGCTTTCATAGAAGCCAAAAAGGCAGCTTGCCCTAATAAAATTCTGATTTTATTAGGACAAGCTGCCATTTTGGCGAAAACGTTTGTTGTTGTGAATTATGATTCACAACTACAAACGTTTTGTAACCAAAATTATAACAATGATGTTAGTACTACTAACAACCATGAACAACATAAGAGAATCTCTGAGTTGGCTGTTTTTTTTTTAATAGTAAGAAATCTATTGGCGTTCCCTATACTTAGGTTCGCCACTGACGACTACATATCAAGCTATACATTTCCAGTATAATCTGACCTCTCATTGTACGGAAATCCTATACAGTGCG
Organism: Tiliacea citrago; assembly: GCA_963921375.1. Taxonomy (NCBI): domain Eukaryota; kingdom Metazoa; phylum Arthropoda; class Insecta; order Lepidoptera; family Noctuidae; genus Tiliacea; species Tiliacea citrago. The sequence goes on along the minus strand of OY992799.1, from coordinate 22,637,468 downwards.
CGATCAGCTTAAAATGGAAATGTGTAGCTTGATATATAGCCGTGTGTACAGTGCTTCAAGGATCTTTAGGCGCGCGTTGTTGGTGATTTGGGGTTTTTTAATATTGTATTTAAAAACAAGATTCGATAAGTTCCGATTTTTGCCACGCGCCAAAAGATCCTTATATATGGGTGTAAACCCGGGGTAATGACGTCTTGGCTCAGTCTTATGTGTATGACTCGTACCTCTACAGTGATCTTCTTGACGTAGTGGTGTTGCCCCATGAGCGTGGACGCGTGCAGACGCACGTGGATGTCTCCCAGGCGCGTGGGCACCACGGGCACGTACACCGTGGCCGCGTCGCCCGAACTTATGTACACGAAGAACTGGTGCTCGCCGAATGAGGTGCGTGGGTTGTATGAACGGACCTGGGGAGAAAAGTGTTGGGTTACTTAGAGCATAAGGTAAGGTTGGGTGATACATTATCGAAACTAGTGACTACATTATAGGACAGCAACAGGGCGTGGGAATATCTTACTAAAAAGTGAAAAATAAAAAGAGAAGGTACGAGTTTTTATAGCCACGCTTGCTCAAGACGGGTTGGCGATTTCAGACTTATACTGAACTTGAGATTTTATTTTTTATACGATTCTGACAATTTTATATTTTATTGACATTTTTAAGTTCTATTTTTTTAATGAGTTATTGAATATTGAGGTTATAGATTTTATTTCAGAATACCTAAATATTTATAAAGTGACTAATCTATTATAAAAATAATAAATTACAACAAAAAATACACTTAAGCGTCAAAGTACTCGTCCGCATCGCTGTCTCCGGAAACGTGCCCAGAAGACTGGAAGCATTGCCACGTTGAATGGCAATGCTAATTCTTTGGGCAATGCTAATTCTTTGGCCAAAGAACAAGCCAGCTCTCTGGTCACGTGAAGTGTCGATCAGTCGGCGAGAAATTTCCTAAAAAAAGAGACGCGCTCTCGGGCCCCACGACCCGAGCGTATATTTAAATTTAACTAATCACATTTTCATTTTGTTGAAATGTATGAGTGTAAAACTAAGGACTAGAATTATGTCTGAAATAAATAAATTATTATTATATTATATTAACTAAGTCCAGGTTTCCCCACGATGTTATCCTTCGCCAATGTCAGTAATGTCCAAGACTGTTTTGTTTTATGTTCTATACATTATAATTATACTCACGATGCCATTCTCCTCCACATGCACGAACTTGTAGTCGGGCGAGGCGGACAGTACCACGACGGCCTCGATGTCTTGCGGCTGGTAGTTGAACACGATCACTCGCAGTCCTACTTGCTCGCCCTGGCGACACTGCTCGGGACCCTCCACTTTTATGAAGAATGGTAAGACGCCTATGTACTGCGTAAACAAAATAAAATTATTCATAATTAAAATATTTTATTTCACTTAAACCTACACATGGGCATTTATTAAACGACAGAATCTAGATGCACGGTTCCAATTGGTCGCGGCAGGAAACTCCACGGTTACTCGGTTAAGAAAAGTTCTTATTTCTGATAGTGTAGGTTAACCTGTAATTGGCGACTGTGTTAGACTGAGGCTATTGTTACCAATAGTAATATACAGAAGCTTTTGGTGTACAAAATATTTTTGTAATAAATTTTTATAAATTCATAAGTCAGAGAAGTATTTGAATTTGGAAATAAGATTTTAATGTATTTTGTTTATGATAGTTTAGAGACAAAATCCGTTTATTCAAGGCAGAGAATTAGCACGACAGCCCTCAAAAGGCCCGCCCTAAAGCCTAGAATTCACATGCAAGAATAAGCACTCTTGTTTGCTACTAGGTAGCATGCTCATTAGTAGCATGCTCTTGTACTACTAGATAGCAACCAAGCATGCTTAATAGTAGCATGTGTAAATGTCCCAGGCTAAATGTTAATGATCATAAATACTTACGCGTTTAGGTTCAGTCAACATGCCTAGACCGAGGCTGGGTGACATACTAAATGCTGACACTATCCAGTGAGCTGGTATCTATAACAAAATAGAGCATTATAACAAAATTCAAACAACATAGGTATCGTACGATAGACGAAAGAACGACTTAGTCCAAACATTAAAAAAATGCTTACCATAATCAATTACAACACAATTTTATGTATTCAACCAAGTGCAACTTGAAAGACGAAAAATAATTTAGTCCACTTTTTTCCGTCAAAATTGGACTTGGTGCATTTATTTAGGGCAAAAATGTGCACAGAATCTGTTGCCGTAAATAACTTTCGCAAGCTTGACTTGAGTTAGGTATATGTTGATGATACTGATGTGATAAAGAGCAAAATATATATACCTGAGGCACATCCGCGGTGAACACGTATCGCCCGTGTGGCCCGATGTTGACGTCACGCCACAGCCACACGTTGTCGTACTGTCGCTGCACGCGGTTGAACCGGAACTTGCGGAAGTGGGTCAGCTCGAACGACTTGTTTATGTCGGTTTCACCTGGATAACAATTAGACCTCATTGTAAGACGGATAGAATACTCTTTGTTATTTCTTTTGAAGTGAAAATGGCAGAACATCGAAATAGTATGTGAAGTATTTGCTAGGAAAAGTAAGACTAGGCCCTAGTCACTAGGGCCGTGTATGACCTAGGTTATTCAAGTGCGCTTCACAAATTTTCAGTAAATCAAATCCAAAGGAGCAATATGGACTTTCGGCAGCTATAATGTCATGTCCAAACGCACAATACAGTGCAATTATTCTACTAGCAAGTTAGATACGCTAATCGAATTGCTGTACGTGTTTTCACCAAAGTTCAGTTTTCATTAGTCATCAGTGTCCTGCTCTAATCCCAATCTATTTGGGGTCGGTGCAGTGTCCACTTTTTCCATACTTCTCTAAGTCGCCATCTCGGTAGTCACCTCCTTTCTAGCCATATTATCTTTCACACAGTCCATCCATCGTTTCTTTGGTCTTCTTTTACTCTTAAAGCTAATCTTATGTCGACATGTCAATCAATCTGCCTAGCCTGGGGTTGGCTTTCAGTATTACCGGATGCAGCTGAATACCAGTATTTTACATGGAGCGACGGCCTATCTGACCTCCACAGTCCAATTACTGGGTAACACGATATCAGTTGGTAAGCGTGGTTGTCAGACTTTCAGCCTTCTGACGAACCGTAACGACTGTCAAAGATCCACGAATGACAGCCGGGACCAACCGCTTAACGTGCTTTCCGAGGCACGGAGGAGTCTAGGTATGTAGAGATGGTCACTCATCCACGGACCAACCGCGGCAAACGTAGCCTAACCTGACGGATCGACCCGTGCGGCTGTTATTACTTAGCCACGAGCTCCTCCTTATCAAGTTTATCAAAGTATAATGTCGTAATAATGTTAAGTCGACACGTGCAGGTCGAATATAAACTCACAGTTAGACTCGTCCGTGTGGTCGGGACAGTCGTAGGCGCCGTCGCACCGCTTGGACAACGGGAAGCACCCCCCCTCCAGGCACTCGCCGACGCCCTGCGACACGTTGCACGTGGTGTAGCGACGGGTCACGGGCACGTCGCTGAATACTATGAGGCCTGCGTATCTGTGGGATAAACATTATTCAGTATGCATGTTTCCCACGCTCTTCAGGCTGAGAATAAGGACTAGTCGAATAAAGAAAAAGCATTTATTGGGACTCGCACAGATCACAAATTAAACTAAAACACACTCATAGTAAGATAAAGAACAAAAACAAAAATAAAAGAAAGTAAAAATAAAAACAGAAAGTCCTGTACGAGGCCAAAACGCCCCGAATAAAGGCAATCCTTCATAGCTATGAATAAATAGCTTATATGAGCACACATCCTTTTATTTTTCTTCAAGTAACAGAATAATTTAATTGCACGTACCTAATTGTAAGCAACCATCGCTTTCGTTTTATAAGTTGTTTGTATATTATGTGGAAAATGTCGTGGGTTATACATTTACTCACTCTACAGCTCAAATTTTATGTAGTAATGTAATGTGAAACTGTTTATTTTCCCAAATAAATATAATAAAAAATAAAAGTGATTGGTTCTTCACAGTAAATAAATATTATTTATTTATAGCCTATGTCCTAGTCCCACCGTAGAACGAAGGCCTCCCTTTGTCCTTTCTACTCGTCTCTGTCTTGAGCTAGTGTGGACCAATCCTGTCTGTAGGCATCAAGCTTGTCCCTCCATTTTCGCCAGGGTCTGCCACGATGTCGTCTGACGTTTTCCGAGACCCACATTTTGGTAGTAAACATATCGTTCAATTTAAAATCACGAAGAAAATCCTCTTCGAATGTTTTGTTTACATTCGTTTAAAAAGTCATACTCACTCGAAGGTCCTGTTAGCATCAATACCGAAGGTGGACGAAGGGAAGTACACGAGGTCGTCCGCATCGCCGAAGTGAGAGCGCCACGTGTAAGAGAACGTGCCGTTCGTAGACTCGTCGAAGTGAGACATCTTTGATATAACCTATACAAAGTTGGGGTATTAAGTATAGGATAATATATTATAGATCTAGGACAGATACTTGAAAGGTTATAATGCGTTCTATGTTAAAACGGCTTAACGATGTGTCGAATTCTGGAAACCTGATCAAGTCACTTACCAGAAAATATGGTACGAAATTGCATACTGCTGTGATAAGATGGTAAAGACCAGTTAATTATGACTTTCATAACCGACTAAATTGCCTTTGCCTTTAGTAATATGGTGTTGTTATTCCAGTCCAAATGATTCTTTTGATTTGAACCAGTGAGCAGTGGTGGCCCAGTGGTAACAGCCGCACCTTACGAGTTGTAGGTTGTAGGTCCGACCACTCACCACTGCACTCAAAATGGTGACGGAAAAAATAATTTTTCAAATCTGTTGTTAAACGACGGAGTTCAGAGGTAACAAACATAAAAAAAAAAACACAGACTACTTGAGAACCTCCTCCTTTTTGTGAAGGCGGTTAAAAAGTTGTTATTTATTTTAGTTTTTTGCCACCGACTTCCGAATTAAAGTATTTTTTCACTTTGTAGTGTTTTTTTGGAAGACTGTTGTTTTTTTTGTAAAAAGTTTTTTATTTTTTACTTTTTTGTGGGTCAGTTTGTAATTTATCTAAGTTACAATAGCCTAATGTCAACTGCTCATTACCTTTTACAAAAAATTGCTTTCCCGATGAAGGGGCGTTAATTGTTGAGGAGTTCTCCTGGTAAGAACCAGGCGAACTGGAGCTGTTGGTGACTTCACCATATGCATTGTGTTAGGTTGTTCACAAGTTTAAGACACAGAAGCTATAGTAGTCTCAACTTGGACCGTTACTGTGGAACAACAAGGAACTCATTTTAAACAGTATAAATGAATATTTACTAATAATACCTTAGCATAAGTAAGCTCGTTCCCGGCCTGCATGGTGTAGAAGGTGTTGTCTATGCCGGACAGGCCCACGTAGGCGCCCGGCTCGCCGTAGATGGCCACCTCCACACGCTCGCCCGTGCGGTGCTTGCGGTTGTTTATGAACACCGTGAACTGGTAAACAGGTTATAATGTTAGTGGATAGTCAAGTCATTTATTTAAACTAGGCTGAGAATCAGCACTTTTCGAACGTAAAAATTACATAAGACAGTCCCCCAAAACGCCCGCACTTCGCCAGTAACACAAGAAGTCGTAAAATTCGCGATTTCAGGCAAAATCTTTTTAATAAATAATTTATTTGGGTCTCATAATTGTCGAAGGATGCTGTAAAATTACATAACAACTTTTTGGCATCCTTTTCGGATTGATTCTCGGCTGAGACAAGCAAGTTTTCGAAAATATTTCAATGCACATTTTTTTTAAATAATGTTTCCTTTTAGTAAAATTAACTATCATTAAAGTTACTTTTCCTCCACTCAACTCGTTTTTCCACCTAATACAAAGTTACATAGAAAAACACAACATTTCAGTCTTAGGAGAACTTCATAGTCAAAGTTATTTAGAGAGCGGCGATTCCCTTATTTTTATGAACGCTCGCATTCTGATCTCAATCTGTCACAAACACCTCTAACTTACCTTATTTACCTACATTTGACATTGATTGTCGCTAAGATGAGATTGCAGCTTGATTTTGAACGTTTTGAAATACGGGAATTGGTCTTCTGCTCTTTTTCAATGAGCCTACTGGTCAAACTCACATTGTTCCTGGAGATGCCGTTGACGGGGAAGGTGAGCGAGTCGGCCAGCACGTGCGCGCGTCGCTGCGCGCTCCACACCAGCACGGACGCCACGGGCGCCATCTCCGCCGACACCGTCACCGCGAACGTGCGCACGCCCTCCTGTGAGCCGGAACTTATACCATAAAACACCAAGCTTTATATAAAAAAACCGGCCAAGTGCGTGTCGAACCACGCACAATGAAGGGTTCCGTAGTTGGAATGAATTTATCCGAAAAACAAACTTAACATTGTAGTTGAAAAACACGTTCTCCCATACATCGATATACGCAACGGTCAATTTTACAACTATAAATGTAAGTTTGTAATCGCATTTTTTTTATGTGATAAATCCACAAATTAACGATTTTCGAACTTTTCCTTTATTCGTGCTATGAAACGTAGCTTCTTGCCAAAGCTCATGATTCTAGGTCAACGGGAACTACCCTATAGGTTTTGATTTATTTACGAGTAACAAAATATGTCGCATAAATCACCGTATTTATTTACTGTGTTGACATAGAAACTTATTTTTTTTATACCTTGGTACCCTAAAAAAATTAAGTTTTTTTAAACCTTCATATTTAATATTAATTTCAACTTGATACCTCCACGCGTTCCTGAGAAAAGGGCAGACTGACAGACAAAACAACGACGTGATCGATATAAGGGTGGAACCCTTATAGAATCACGCCGTTGTCCGTTGTTTTTTACCTTTTGGCTACAGAACCCTTAAAATGTATATCATTTATACATGTCACCGTAAACATCGTTAGTTAATATAATAATCTATCTAGCGAGATTATAAACTATCGAAAAATTGTGAACAACAATTAACTTTTTTCCCGTTCATTCTATTTGCAATCGGTCATCGGACCTTAAGCGAATTCATTCCATGTCAAATGGCGTTGTGGTGGAGCAGCCAGTGCTACACCTCCCACTTATAGAAATACAATACCGAAAATGAATGCGTTTTAATGTAAAAGTTTCCAATTTTTTAAGATTTATAAACTAATGATGCACACAATCTTCACAATCAGCCTATAATGTTCCCACAGCTGGGACACAGGCCTCCTCTCTGTGAGAGGGAGTGGGCCGTAATCCACTACGCGGGCCCAATGCGGGTTGGTTCATTGGCTCACTATCTTACGGTGACCTTCTTACCTGCGAGCCAAACTGCGAGCATATCATAGTGTTTGTTAAAAGCATCTGAACTTTTAAAACTAAACAATTTTTTTTTGAGAAATGATGTTCGGTTGCGCAATTTTTAAAGTTGCGCCACTAATTCCAAGAATATTACCTAATTACAAACAACAGTTGCGTAGAAAAGGACTACAACTTTGGAAGAAAATAAACAAAAACAAAACATTACTATAAAAAATATTTTTAAAAAGGAAAACATGTTTACCTGCATCACAATTTTTTTTTTGAGAAATGATGTTCAGTTGCGCAATTTTTAAAGTTGCGCCACTAATTCTAAGAATATTACCTAATTACAAACAACAGTTGCGTAGAAAAGGACTACAACTTTGAAAGAAAATAAACAAAAACAAAACATTACTATAAAAAATATTTTTAAAAAGGAAAAAATGTTTACCTGCATGATCTCCTGTCCGCTCGTGAGAATGATTCCCTTGGACATGACGACGTAGTTGAACGACTCCATGTAGAAGTTGCTCTGCACGTGGAAGATTATGTACTCGCCCACCTGTGTGACGACGGCCTAATGTTAGGGTAATTTTTATAATATCGAGGCCCGGTCATGGTACGAACAGACGAGCATGAACACAGATGTGAAAACGAACAAAGTTGTTGTTTTTGGCTGGCTCATCCCCTTTGGCAACGGCAAATAGTAACTCTGGCTTCTGAATTTATCAAAAGCTGTTCGTGTCACTTAGGTTTCTTAAAACCCTGCAGACAGAAATGGGAATCCCGTAACGGAGCTCCGTCAAAAACCTCATATCGATGCTTCCCATCCGTTATCACACAAGACAAGAGAAAATATACATATTACGCCATAAAAATAGGTTAAACTTAACAAGCTAAAAAGTACACTAGTCATGTCAATTAAAATAAAAATTAAGCAAAATACCAGAAAAAAATTAAGAACAAAAATTTAATACAACCATAAATAAATTAAAATAATTTATATTATCTAAATGCTATTATAATGTCAATGAATATTTAAATGACAAATTTTAAATTACATAACATAACATAAACTCACGCCTTCTTCCCATGGGGGTAGGCAGAAACTATAGAAATTAAATTACATGGTTTAAAATTTTTTTAATTACAATATATTTAACAACTAAGTATAGTCAAATAAAAGCCCTCTTCCTCTATTCTACCTTTGCTGTGCCCGACAGGGTTCACAATGATCATATTTTGTGAAATCTATCAAAACATGTGGTAGCAATAATTATAATATTGAGTATTGAGTTTCACACACACGTGTAGTACCGGTTCCACACGTACATCCAACGTTAGCCTGGGCTATTTTGTGCAATGTTGGGCCCAACATGCGGAGCCGGCGTACTATTGAACATTGGCGTAATGCCACTCACCCTAGCATCAGTAGTGCTGGTCGAGATGCGGATATGTTGGTTGTTGGCGCTGTAGTGCGCGATGAAGTGCACGTCAGCAGTTGCGTGGGAGCCCACTGCGTCCACCAGCTGGGCACTCAGGCGCACGCCCGTGATGCCGTTGAGGACGTCGCGGTAGTTCGGGTCGTTTTGTAGGCCTGGAGGAAGGATGTAGTTAGTACAAGCTATACTAAAGGTGGTGACAATGCAGATTGAAAAAAGATCCAGTTGCGGGACATATCAGCAGCCGCCGTCAAGACCTGGCAGAAAACAAGGCGCGACGACCACGTTATGTCAACGCGACGAACCACCGACAAATGAACGCGCCCTCGTGCGCGACTTACCATTAGACCTGACCGAGCCGCCTCGCTAGCACGCCACGCCACGAATAATGATTTTAAGGGGTCCCCGAAACGATCAATCGCAATTCATTAATTGCCATACATTTCTATTGTAGTAATATTGTCAATCACTTCAATTGCATTTGGTATACGATCGTTTCGGGGACCCTTAACACTTCATAATACCCAGACACAACTGGTGACGTGTATCGCTCCGCTTTGCCTCACGATATTATTTTCTTCTTTCACAAAGTATTGCCGTGGCCGTGCATGATGTGTACTCCGTATACTCACGCGACTGCCCCGTTGGTCTCGTGATCGCAAGCGCGACTGGTGAGCGTGGGGTCCTGGGTTCGAATGCCAGGTTGGGCAGTGTTATCGTGTTTTTCCATTAGGAAGCATTTGGCGGTGTGACACCCGTGTGCCTCGGTGTGCACGTAAAGCAGTTGGCCCTGCGCTTGATCTCTCTCCGGTCGTGTCGGATTGTGAGCCAGCCCATCGGACTATGAGAGTGAGGGAAGAGAGTGCGCCTGTGTCTCCAGCACAGAAGGCTATTCTCCGTTGAGATTGGCCGACATACGGTCTGGAGGACTATACTCACGCAACAACTTGTAGAGGTCTAGCTTGAGATGCCACACGGCGTCGCTGCCCGGCACCAGTGCAGGCTGTTGAGGGTCCACGCCACTTCCTCTGCCCTCTACTTGAACGTGAACCTGTAGCGATACTCCTCGGGCTTGCCAGCTCGGTAGTGGGGATCCGTCGTGGTACGATACTACCATCTGAAAGGACAGTGTACAGTCAGTGTGCTTTATGACATAGAAAGAAAAATAATTTACTTTGTATAAAAGTGAAACTTGCTTTAAACGCGTTGAAAGTCGCTCTATTAGCCAACAGCTTTTGGTTATATGATACGCCCTTATGGTCTATGAGACTTGAAAAGTTCTTATTGGTTTTAGTTGAACTATAGATACCAACTATGTTTGAAATTTTAAAGAGCAATTGAAGTCTAATCTCGTTCACATATTTATAGCACTAGCTGTAATCCTAACATCCTAACTATTATCAATGCGAAAGTGAGTTTATTTGTTTGTTACGCTTTCACGCCAAAACGGCTGAACGGATTTCGATGAAATTTGACACATAGTTAGACCATGACCTAGATTAGAACATAGGATACTTTTCATCCCGATGTTCCCACGGGATCGCGACTTATGCGGGTGAAACCACGGAGCGCAGCTAGTTCTAAATAAATGGTTAAATGCTATACGTTATGCTTTTATTCAGTCCGAAATCAAAACTAATAGAAATTTTAATCCAGAATACACAAAACTCGTAATGAAAAAAACCCAGAAACCTATTACACATCAAAAAAATCTACTCACATAAACATCAAACGGCATCGAAGGCTTGAACACCTGCGGCGTCCCACCCAGGAAGCTGACTTGTAACGAGGAGTTGAAGATCCTGGCGATGCTGTAGCCCTCGATGACCTCATCCAGGAATGGGTCTCCCACGGACGCCGTGATGATGACTTCCACGCCGTCCAGGGTGGGTACCAGCTGTGCTAGCTCCGACATCGGGTATTTGAAGTCATATGTGCCGTTGAACTACGAATTATGATTGCATAAGAAATCACGGCACTATTTCCCGAAGTAGGAAGAGGCAATACATATAGTACATATATACAGGGTCAAATTAAATTAGCTAGCGAAACTCCGCAGCAATGATGGGTATCAATATCTAAACACGAAAAAACCGGCCAAGTGCGAGTCGGACTCGCGCACGAAGGGTTGATCTATTCGTTATCTAAAACGGCAAAAAAATCACGTTTGTTGTATGGGAGCCCCCCTTAAATATTTGTTTTATTTGAATTTAATTATTTATTGTTAAAGTGAATATGTAACTAAATATTCTGTGAATATTTCAAGCGTCTACCTGTTGCCGTTATCAATATCGAGCAAAAACGAGCAAAAAAAAACCGACCAAGTGCGAGTCGGACTCGCGCACGAAGGGTTCCGTACCATTATCTATAAAAACGGCAAAAAAATCACGTTTGTTGTATGGGAGACCCCTTAATTTTTTTTTTTCAAGTGAATATATAACTAAAACTATTCTGTGAATATTTCAAGCGTCTACCTGTTGCCGTTATCAATATCGAGCAAAAACGGGCAAAAAAAAAAACACATTTGTTGTATGGGAGCCCCCTTAAATATTTATTTTATTCTGTTTTTTAGTATTTGTTGCTATATATATATATATTTAGATAAGTTTATAAGTTATAGCGGCAACAGGAATACATCATCTGTGAAAATTTTAACTGTCTAACTATCACGGTTCATGAGATTCAGCCTGGTGACAGACGGACAGACAGACAGACGGCGGAGGCTTAGTAATAGGGTTCCCGTTTTACCCTTTGGGTACGGAACCCTAAAAATGAAAAAGATTTTTTTTTTTTGGACGAGCGACGGAAGTATGAGTTGTAAACTCTGTGCCTCTTACTCACACAGCTCTGATATCTATTTATCTATCCAAAAAATACTCACATATCTCAAGTAAGGCAGTTGATCGTAATACGGGTTGTTGTAATAATTGTTGTACGTCGAAGTTGTTGTGTAAGAGTTGTAGTTGGGATTGTTGTTGGGATTGTTGTTGTTATTGTTGTTGTTGTTGTTGTGGTCGATCGCGTACTGAGTCGGGTCCTGTTTCAGCATCCAGAATGGGTATTTTTCATCCTGTTGGAGAAATAGATTGATTGTCTGTTAGAATAGAGAACATCACAAGGTATTCATGTGTATAGTAACTGCTGAATACTTCGGTATGCTGTAGTTCAGTAATGTTTCATAACCAGTAAAACATCACAGTAGTTTGTTTTTTTTAGAAACGATCTACGGTAAACCTACTCTCTACATGGTTACTAATTAGAAATAAAGTTGGATTAATTTTTTTTTTTATACTAGTATGCACGAGACGAGAGAATCAAAGAGGCAAACAATGATATTATAAGTAAAAAGAGGTACATAGGTTAGACACGCTCCGCAAGTGGCACGTTAAAATTTGGCTAATTTGTCTCTTTTTGGCTCACGATAATTATGGCATGCCGTCCTACTTCCACGTGTCATCTAATAGTGTGACATGGTGCCGTATTTGAAGATCGAATGTTGAGTAAGTCTATACGTCTGTTTACTTGTAACATCATTGGAGACACATACGAGGGCGGCACTGAACATTTCGGGAATCAAGGAAGTGACACAACATTACTATTTAAAAATGTATTTATTGCTTTTCGAAGTATTCTCCGCGAAATTTGACACATTTTTCCATACGATGGAACCAATCATTGAAGCAACCATTCCATTCGGAAGTTGGGGTCTCCAAAATGGCCGTTTTGTAGGCGTCCACAGCTTCTTCAGGTGATGAAAATCTCTGTCCACGCAATTTATTCTTTATTTTAGGGAAAGTATAGAAATCATTAGGGCTTAGGTCGGGGCTGTACGGCGGATGGTCTAATAATTCTATGTTTTCTTGTTCTAAAAACTCTTTTGTTCTGTGCGCGGTGTGAGAACTCGCATTGTCGTGATGGAGGATGATGCGGCGGTTGCAGTTCCCTTTACGGAGTTAAGAAACGACCTGTGGCAAACAAATGCTAGCATACCATTCTGCATTAACCGTTCTTTGTCCCTCAAGAGGAATAGTCGTAACATGGCCGGTTTTGGAGACAAACGTGGCCACCATTTTTTTTGCAACACTCCGTGAACGAACAATTTTTGTTGGCTTTAACTCATTTTCGAACACCCAAACTCGTGACTGGTTTTTTGTTTCGGGTTCGTACGCGTATATCCAGGATTCGTCACCTGACACAATGTTGTATACAGCATTTGAGGATCCTGCGTGGAATCTTTCGAGAGTTCTGACGCACCAAGTAACGCGAGCCGCTTTTTGCTCTTCACAGAGCGAATGCTTATCGAATCGGGAAAACAACTTTTTTACACCTAATTGTTCATGCAAGATTATTTGTATTTGACTCATGCCAATGTCTAAAGTTGCCTGAATTTCGCGGTATGTCACATGTCGATCTTCAGCTTACGCACAGCATCAACGTTTTCTTGGGCGACTGCAGTTTTTGGACGACCTTGACGGGGATCATCACTGAGCTTGACACGTCCACGTTGAAATTCAGCAAACCAGCGATAAATTGTGGTTTTGGATGGGGCTTCATCACCAAATGCAGAAATCATCCGGTCAACACACTGTTTTTGTGTTAAACCAGTTCGAAAGTCATAATAAATCATCGCTCTTGAATTTTCTCGAGTCAATTCCATTTTCTCAACGACTAAACAAGTTTGACAAAACCTTGTGACAAGACCGAGAATCTTTTTTTAAATAAATAAATGGTATTCGATTTTTAAAACCAAGGAGTTTTCAATTAAAAAGATTTTAATATGACAGGAACAGTGGAAATATTCCATTCCCGATACTTTTAGTGCAGCCCTCGTATGTTATTCTTAGAATTAACTTATTTTAATACCATTGCTAGTCAAGAATACTAACAAGGTTTCATAAATGTAGTTAAATGAAGTAAATGCGTTTTTTTTGTTTAGAATTGATGCGTTCTATTTAAAAAAAAACATCAAAACTACCTAATTTCTCCTACATTTGCTGTGATTATAAACCTTTAACCTGACAAGTCTGACTAAACTTGCATATTTCTATAAAGCTGAAACAGTATTTTGTACTTACAAAATTAAACATCCTTGTGACCACCTTCTGCGGATCATACCACCAGTCAGGCTGCTCCAGCTGGTTCGGCTGACCAGGGATGAACCGATTCTCTTTATTAACTACCCTGCCGAATTCATCCACGAATGTCTGTCCGTAGTTGTCGTATTGTTGTTGCTGATAGTTGCCGTCGTACGGTTGCTGGTAGTTGCTGTCGTTGTTGTTATTGTAGTTGTAGTTATTGTTGTAGACAGGGTTGTATGGGTAGTTTTGGCGGACTGTAGGAAAAAAGTTATTTATTTATATAAAGCCTTACCTACTAACTAAACGCACACAGCATTAACCCAGCCTTTGATAAATCTCGCATGTATTTAAATTATAGGAAGGCAGGGCACTATCAGTTAGCGTACTCTCTAGCGTATCTTTTTTCCAAAACTATAACTTTTAATTAAACCCAGAGAAACTACATTAGGGCACTATCAGTACCGTGCGAGAATCAAACATGCTATCCTTAAGGTATATTACTATTCCTACTTTGTGTGTCATGACGATTTTTGTATCGTTGGACAACTGTCATTTCCAGCTGTGCCCAATCGGTCGTGACAAGAGCAAATAAAAAATCGCAGATGTTTAATCGTACTATGATAGAAAGAAAAATAATTTTATTTGTCACAGAAACACGTGCATATAAAAACATAATTAACTCGAGTAGGTAAACAAAAAAACCGGCCAAGTGCGAGTCGGACTCGCGCACGAAGGGTTCCGTACCATTATCTATAAAAACGGTAAAAAAATCACGTTTGTTGTATGGGAGCCCCCTTAAATATTTGTTTTATTTTAATTTAATTATTTATGTGAATATATAACTAAATATTCTGTGAATATTTCAAGCGTCTACCTGTTGCCGTTATCAATATCGAGCAAAAACGAACAAAAAAATCACGTTTGTTGTATAGGAGCCCCCTTAAATATTTATAATATTCTGTTTTTTAGTATTTCTTGTTATAGCGGCAACAGAAATACATCATCTGTGAAAATTTCAACTGTCTAGCTATCACGGATCATGAGATACAGCCTGGTGACAGACGGACAGACAGACAGACGGCGGAGCTTAGTAATAGGGTTCCCGGTTTACCCTTTATCTACATATAATCACGAGCACAAAAAACAAATAGTCGGCAGATGCACGTTATGACTGTGACACTCCGGCTTGCACAGCGTGATGCTGTGTGGGGGCCCACAGCGCAGCGCTGATTTCAAATAGTTGTGAACAGTTCCCGTTTTCATTTCGAAGCAACGACTCTTTGCCCCGGTCTACTATCTGTAGTCACGACGCAGTGGGAGCCGTGCCCAACGCATACAACAGTTTGCGCACTGCATCCGATCCAAATCATCCGAATTGAAAATGTTTTAAATTCTGACTGACGGAGTTCACGCCTAGTGCGCAAACAGTACTACGGCTACTTCAGACCGAAATTTCTCGGATCCGAATCGAATCATCATCTACCGAGCCTTTTCCCAACTATTTTGGGGACGGCTTCTAGTCTAACCGGATGCAGGTGAATACCATTATTTTAAATGCATCAACTGCCTATCTGACCTCCACAACCCCGTTACTGGGTAATACGATACCCCGTAAGACTGGTTGTCAGACTTTCGGATCCGAATCGAATGCAATACACAAATGCTCTTACGGAAAAACATCTGAAAAAATATTATTTTGATTGACAACTTACCTCTAGTATACTGGTTCCCTCCATACCCTGTAGGTACTCCAAACTGCCCCCTATTATTGAACTGCCCTTGCGTGTAGTATCTCGGTCGATACTGCGGTATCGGCCTGATGGTCGCCTTTAGAGTCAGATTGCCCCGAACAGGCGCGCCTGATGTGTAGTTCGCCATTATGCGGCCGTGGATAAACGGTTCCGTGTTGAAGAAGAACGCGGGCATTGTCACGTTTACCTGGGTAAAGGGATGATAAAATTATAGATTTGTTTAGGAAACTTATTTTCATAGAGATGTTATGCTGCCCATCTTCTTGAGGTGATCCGCCTCACGATATGAGCCCCTACCAGGCTACCACAGAATATAAGAGCATTGAGATGCATGAATTACGCATTACATGGAATCAATATTGATTTAATCGTTTTTTTTTTTTTCGTATACCAACTTTAATGCTTTTTATATTCGCGTGGCTGCGTCTGGTATCGGCTTTACCATTACATTTTTGAACAGAATCTGAATCACAAATAAATCATTCTGATTCTTATTCTCTTCAAAGATGTAATGGCAAAGGCGATACCAGACGCTTAATTCACTCGAGTCAATGGTACAATCGATTGAAGGTTCAGTTTTGTTTCATTCCACGTTCTCACGACACCGACAAAATTATATAAGTGTCGCAGATGGATTGACGAATTCGCTATTTTACATAACCGCTAGCTGTTTTACAAAACAGCTCCGTAATTTAAAACAGCTGAACGACGTTTAGCGGTTTTTCATAATTACAGAACTTTAATAAAAACTCAGCTACAATGGGGCTTGAAAGATAAACACGCAGAATAGCAGTAACGTTTTGCATTTATCAATGCAGCGGGTCAACGATTACAGTTTATGTTAAACAACGTGAAATGAAACGTTAGATTGTAGATTTTAGTTCTAAATTTTTTCGCTCGTGGCTCTGTCCGCTAGTTGCACGTGAGTCCATTAAATTTAATTCCCCATTAAAAGTAATGCTGTCTGTATCCAACGGAACGCATCAGAAAGTGACGATTGAAGTTTTAATGGGGAATTAAATTTAATGGACTTACGTGCAACTGGCGGTTAGTGTCATAAGCATAACAGATAAATAAATAAAAATAACAACAATAATGGCGTCCGAAACAGAAATAAATAAAGCGTTTTAAGTGAAAACAGTGATTTAGGGACAATATTAATTATAACTTATCAGAGTTTAAGTAAGTAAGAAAGAAAGTCAGTCCTAAAAATACTAAATAGCCAAGTAACTGCAGCCGACCAACTGGGAAGTAGCGCTCTCTCGGCTCGCGCGCGGTAGATCACAAAAATTCTAACTTGACCTAAGCCAATTGGTCAACGTGCCAAAGCCACACCATGACACCAAACGCTTATTGTGACTGCAAATAAGCCATTCTACATTACACGTGAGTAACAGTTTTGTTAAACGTAGCGCAATGGCAATCCAGCTGAACGTTGTTCAGTTGTTATGTAAAACAGCTAACGGTTATGTTAAACAGCAAATTAAGCAATCCATCTGCGACATAGAAATGAACGATCATCTGCTCCTTTCATTGATATTTTTGATCATTCGATAGGTGAGTGAAAGATGCCGAGTGCCGAAATCCAACATCGTTGGATCGGTTCACTAACGAATCCATTTTTCACTTTTGATTAATTTTGTGTTCAGACGTTTCACTTTGAGTAATGCTGAATGAAAGACAAAAATAAACAAAAACTGAAGCATCTGATATCGGCTTTAAACAAAAGAGGGCGTTAGTTACGCCCATATACGTTCAAATATGGAATCATCAGAATGGAATGGTGGTGGTTACAATAAACGAATTATCAGAATGGTACATACCTCATATCGTGTTTGATAGTACTCCTCAACGAGGAATTGCGACTCCTCGATCTGTCCCAGCGCCTCCACGCGGATGTACCACTCGCCGTACAGCGGCTGGTCCGACATCTGGTACTGCAGACTTACTGTGCCGAAGTTACTCTGAATAGAATATAATACTCTTTATTATGTACATCATACGAATTACATTATAATATATAAATGCAGGTGTAGGGTGACACAATAGGCGGCCTTATCGCTAAAAGTGATCTTCTGTATAGACATGGATAGGATAGTATTTATACCGGAAGACGATGATATTACTTAGAGTAAAAATGGGAATGGTGTTGCCTTTAAAACATAACGTAACGCATGTAATCCTCGAAGGGTTAAGTAGAGGTGTACCTATAGTGCACCCAAATCTCGCCAGCTTTATTTTAACTCCCATGTAACAGGGGGCGAGTCAATTACCGCCCTTACTGGTAAGAAATAAGAGTACTGTCAACGTCAAACTGCTACCATGGGCGTGCGGTTGACAATCCATCATACGAATACCGAGAAACTTAAAAAAAAACGGTTTTTGTCATTTGGGGTATGTCTGTATACCACGCGACTCTTCGACATAAAGAATCAATGAGGAATTTGATTGTATGAAAAACTCGTGGTCTACCGCATATTCTTCAAGCTATAAGCAAAACCAACTAAAGTTGAGATCCGAATCCCAAAACAGATTAATTTACATGCAAATCGATAAGTTTGATATTTAATCCAGTGTCAAGATCAAAATCGTACCTCATGCTCAAAGTTCAAATCAAACTACGTAATTATACAATGCACTCATAATAATAATTATGTATGCAGTTAGAATTAACACCCAGCAAACGTGTGAACTCCCGACCCTGTGAAGTTAACAGTTTATACTAGAGTTACGGCCGATTCGGAATTTAGCTAGATTACTTAACCAACTCCCTTAATCAAATGCAATTTGACTTTAATATTAATAAAAACATTCACCCTTGTTCTGCTGTAGTCGTTCCGGTGTAGTCGAGAAAAAAACCTAACTACTGCAAAAATATTATAGTTTATCCTTAGGCTGAAACATAGACATCGTTTCATTTTTAAATTGACTAAACTAGTACGGGGTCGTCCGGATCGGAAATCGATATTGTTATTTAATGCATATAAATAAATCATCTTTATTTCCAGTTTTACAATTTTACATTTACCACTTGGTATAACATGATAAATTGTAGGTTGGTTGGTTAACACCGAGTTATAATAATAATAATAATACCCCCCCCCCCCCGTCTCTCTCTCTATAAACCTCTGACACCCAAGCTAAGATTAAACTTGTGTTATGGGTGTCAGGGCTCTCAGGTTAACATCAGTTAAACAAGAAAAAGTAATTTCACAGTGTAGGTAATATAGACAGAAAATAAAGATTTTATACAGAAACTAAAATAAACGAATTAAAGAGCAAACCATTTTTATAGTGTAGTGTTGTGTTGTGTTGGAAGGAAGGTGTATTCCAGGATTTGTCGGACCGGGTACTGATTGGGTGAAAGATACACAGGAGATAGTGACTGTTGGACGTTCTGAGGACCTTTCACATTGACGAAGCTTTACATTGAAGTTTTCAAGCTATCTACCACTATGTTAGTAGGCGTAAAGTCGTAATATATCTTGTATCATTTGACTACAGTTTGCGTGAACAATGGTCTTGAAGAGACCCGACACTAACTGGCCTATCCGATCGAGTGGCAGGGTGGCACAATAGAACATTATTCACTTATTATGATCCTGTCAGCCACAGCCTTATTATGATGTGTGAAAGATGAAGTGACTACAAAATAGTATGGTTATAATTTATGAATCCTGCACATTGAAGATTTTAATTCCCATTTTTACTGCACTGCAAAGAAGGGTTTTTTGTCCATGTATGAATATCATGAGCATTTATTTTGTCGCCTTTCAAACTTGCACTTCTTAGGAATGTTATAAAAATACTGATATTATTAAAACATTGACTAAGTGCATTCAAGGCTGCCATTACCGAAGGGTAACGAAATAGATTTCCGCTTACCTCTATAAAAATGCCATTTTTGCGTAAACAGTTTTGCCCACATTTGGCATATAAGTTTCCCTTCTTTTGATTATGTTTTCCCTGTGAAAACAATTAGCCTTCACCTATGCTGGTCATAGCCATCTACTGCAAACCACTACCAAAATGTATTCTATAAAATGTCACACTACTGCAAAGTTTACATTACCTGTCTAGAGAGCCATCTCTTCATGATGCGTCGGTTGGGGTCCAAGATGAACACGTCGATAGCTCGCCCGAAAGCCTTCAGCTCAGTGTTGATCGGTATCACGCGGAAGCGAACTGAAATATAAAGCTTTATTGCAGTATTTGTAACCAATAAAATTGAGGTGGTTTTGAGCAGTCCAACGAAACACGTGTGGAGTTTAGGTTTGGGTTGCATTTATCACACCTTCTTTTGCGAGCGGGTGGTCGGTGTTGCATTTGCGTGCATACAAGCCTAGGTGGATGGTTTATGGCAGAATGTAACGTTCTGCAAATTCAATATTTAGTTTGACTAAATATTGAAATTGCAGAAAGAAAAGCTTTCCATCGTGGTTTTGATTTCTACTAACAATAACACTTCTGAGATTCGAATAATCTGCCTAGCCTTTTCCAACTATGTTGGGGTCGGCTTCCAGTCTAACCGGATGCAGCTGAATACCAGTATTTACCATGGAACGACTGCTTATCTGACCTCCACAACCCAGTTCCTAAGTAATACGATAACCCTTGGTAAGACTGGCTGTCAGACTTTCGGGCTTCTGAGGACTCGTAACGATTGTCAAAGATCCTCGAGTGACAGTCGGGACTCGGGACCAACGGCTTAACGTGCTTTCCGAGGCACGGAGGAGTCTCGGTATGTAAAGATGGTCCATCCACGGACCAACCCCGGCAAACTTAGCTTAACCTGATGGATAGACTATGTGGCTGTTATTACTTAGCCACGAGCTCCTCCCATAATACCACTTCTGAGACTAGGAAATTAAAAAAAACAACAGACTTCCAAAAAAAGACTACAAACTGAATATTAAAGTTATTTTTCAGTTTGTAGTGTTTTTTTGGAAGTCGGTTGTTTATTTTTTCATTTTTTGTTGTGGTACATCATAATCATCATTATTTCAGCCGAAAGACGTCCACTGCTGGACATAGGCCTCCCCGAAAGGGGTTGCCATAATCGCTACGCTTGGCAGGCGGGTTGGCGATCGCAGTATGATGTTAAAATGCATAGAGAACGCTGTTCCTGGTCTTGACAGACTGACTGACAACGAAGTGATCCTATATGGGTTCCGTTTTCTCTTTTTGAGGTACGGAACGCTAAAAAGAGATAGAATAATAGTTCTATAATTATAGATTACAGAAAAATCTACAAGAAGTCTATGGTGTTAAAATAACATGGTAAACCTCTCAATATTGCGCGTACAAACTTACATTTGCAGTTGGAATGTATGGGTTTTTTTTTTTGAGTGGGAAATTATGAAATAACTTCTCCCGATCTGGGCGGAGCCGGAGGGCGTGTCACACTTTTACTGACTAAAACCCATCCGTGTTCCTTCATTTGCCTGTGTAGTACCAGGGCCACGATATCCCTTTCGGACAAACTCGCAACCCTGGCAGGCCTAACGAACCCCGTCAGTTGGTGCTGACATCTCTTTGAGGCGAGCGTGGAACCCAACGCGCCGTCGACCCGGGCCTGGTCGTAGTCGGACGGCGAGCTACCCATCATTAACTGTCCGCAAGCCCGCGCCTACGGTGGCCGGAAATCGGCCTGCGTCTCCCGACTCCCGGGGCGTAACATGTTTTCAACTACAATCTTAAGTTTGTTCTTGGGATAAAAAACATAGTACAGACGCCAGCACATCAAGCTACTACAATCTGTCAAATTTCTTTAATAGATTTTCAACTTTATTCCTAAGCATAAGGTTCAAGGTTGATTGGGAAAATTTTACAGTTTCGGGTAGTTTGATCTGCTGGCGTCTGTACATAACATATTCATTGTACAGAACCCTCCCCACACGAGTTCAACTCGCACTTGTCCGGTTTTTTATCATCTCTTCCACATTCTTTATGATTGTTAGATTACCCAGGTCTTTTTAAAAACATCTTAGTACTTACCAGTTTGTCCCTGCATGTAGACAGGTTTGTCCATCTGTATGAATATGGTCATGAAGCGCCTGGAGAAGGACAGCTGCGACTCGTTGACGAAGGCGCGCCCTCCGAACGGCGTGTCCAGGTATAGGCCTTCCACACGGAGCTTATAGTCACCTGGCACTGTTGTTGCGGGCACCTTGAGGACGGACATAAGTCAGTTAAATACATACACAATCACTCACTAAACGGAATCAGTAACACATTCAAAATAATTATTGTTTGAATAACACTATTTATAATAGATGTTTGTATTTTTTTTCGCGCATAACTCCGTCGCTTGCCAACCGATTTGAAAAATTCTATCGAATGGTCCCACGAAAATTTTATCGAAATCAGACAAGCGGTTTTTGAAAAATCAACAAACTGTTAAAAATTTATCTATATTGTCTACATTAACGATCTTTTCGTTTACTCTGCATTGCGTTTTTTGTTCGTGCATCGTCATTTACGAACCGATTTGGAAAATTCTTTTTCGGCACTCAAATAACTTTAATTTCGGAAGTCGGTGGCATTAAACTAAAATACAGATCCAAAGACACCAACTTCCGAAATTAAAGTTATTTTTCACTTTTCAGTGTTTTTTTGGAAGTCGGTTATTTTTTTTTGTAATTTTTTTTTTTTTGTAATTTATTAAGACAGCTTACCTTCATATTCAATATTTCAGGAACTCCCTCTTTTACTCTCTGGTTTATTACATCGGTAATTTCTACTCCGTTGCAAGAGATGGAGGCCCTGATGGTCATCTGCATGCGGGCTTGAAGAATATTCGCTGATATCTTGTAGATCTGGCCTGGCCGCACCATTCTAGATGCTACTATGAAGTATGTTCTGTGAATATAAAGCTTTATTGTAATTCTAAAGAGTTAGAAAAGTATGTTTATTCAATGATTACTTTTAAGTCATACAGCAGGCAAGCAGAGATATAAAGCCGGCTCCGCTGGGGCATGTTTTCGTATTTTATAAACATATAACATTGTTTGCTAACCGATTTAGGGGCGTGGCCCAACTGTTTTGTTAGCAAAAACATAAACATATTGCGTTCGCCTGCGTGGGGCCGGGGGGTGTTGTCACTTATTTTATGTTAAATGCTCTCCAGACGCAGACGTTTCGTGATTTTTTTAAGTTTTAAGTACAAAATCACTTTCGAGCATCGTTTTTAGGGTTCCGTTTGTCCGAATGAAACAATGAAACCCTAATAGGATCACTCGTCTGGGTGTATGTCTCTCTGTCTGTCACAGCCAACCTATGATTAAGTTGAAATTAGGTACACATATCAATTTCTATGACCCAAACACAGACATGTTATGTAGATCAATGAATTTTGAATATGGGCGTCACTTTTGGAAAACAAATAAGAAAAAAAAAGTTTTGCACACTGTACCATGATGTGACATATCAAATGAAAGGGCTTACTGTGAGGGTCACAAGTTTTTCTTATTTTATAATTTAAAAATAAATAGTTTAAAATATTTAAGGAAATAGATGAAAATTGACATTCGAGGCCACTTATCTCCAAAACCACCGAGACAATATTTTTTTTTTAATATACAGAAAATAGTTCTATACTTATAGATTACAGGAAAATCTATAAGAAGTCTATGGTCTTAAAATAACATGAGAAATCTTCCAATATTGTGTGTACAAACTTACATTTACAGTTGGAATGTATGGGAAAACATGTTTTTCAACTACAATGTTAAGTTTGTTTTTGGAATAAATTTATCCCATCTACAGAACCCTTCATTGTGCTTGGTCCGACATGCACTTGTTTTTTTTTATACCGAATTTATACTATATACATATAATATTATTATAATATAACATTCATTCATTGTTTACTCAAGTCGCACGGATGCAGCAGACCGTCTGTTTTGCTAATATGTTTAAATAACATGTTTTGTTAGAAATTGGTGCCAGGTCCACTGCACCAATTTTCTAACAAGACTAAGCAACAAGCATATGAAGGAGTGTTAACTTAAGAATATTATTTATAGCGCAACCTTAATTGCAGTTATTAAGGGGTACATTATGTATCAAAGAACCAATACTTTTACACACTAGTAAATGGCAAAATAATTTTGCCATTCATTTACTTCAAACAGCAATAGCAATGGTGACTTGTAAGGCTTAAGTAAAGTAGCAAAATGAAAATAAACTTACGCCTCATTAATGATGACACTCTCATGTTCCAAAGGGGCACCTTTGTAAGTAGTACTGTAGGTCCTGCTGCTATCCCAGGCAGGTCTTGGAGTATTTTCAGGAGTGTACTGATTCAGATTGTAGTTCACATCTTGATTCCGGTTCTCAAACTGATTGAACCTCTGTTCTGGGCTACGATTTGTATCATATTGATTCCGGTTTGGGTCATATTGATTCCGGTTTGGGTCATATTGACTCCGATTTGGGTCATACTGATTCCGATTCGGGTCATTTGAACGACTGGGATCATATTGTTGTGTTGGATTATTTTGGTTATGATTCTGATTCTTCTTATTCGGATCATATGGGTTGTCATACTTTGGGTCAGAGTTGAGGTAATCGTTAGTGGGATTTGTTTGTGGAACGTCAGGATTGTATGTAGGTGACGCATAATCTTGTGATGTACATAGTTGTAATAATGTTGTTGATATTATGTATGTTAATGTTAAGAGATTCATAATTCAGTCTTTGATTTTGTGTGCCTGTAACAAAAATTCCGATTGTTTGATTGTTTTCACTCATCAGAAGTTATCAAACAATTTGAAAGATCAAAATAAAATATTAAAAGTAAGTTGAATAACAGTTGCATTTTAGTGTTCAGTCATTTGTAAGTTTCAACCTGTTTCTTGCAGAAAGTAAACAGTATTTTCCAAATCCTGGTGCAGTCCATGATTAGGAAAGTATTGTCTACAGCCTACACTTTACTTATATTAAGTTACTATACTACAGCACGAAAGTAAACACTACTCTTGTTTAATTTGATCACAATGAAGGGTCATGCATGACAGGTAATTAGCAGTGCTTCCGTATTTAGTCAAATCTGCTGGTATATGATAGGAATACACAAAGAAGGCATAAGGAAACCAATTCAAAGAAAAATATTGAAAAGCTGCTTCAAAGTGCTAAGTAACTTAAAGCGTATTAGCAGTTGTTGAAGTTAGTTTATAGTCAAGATTCGAATTAGCAACAATCGTTAGCCAACATAAACACCGACTATTGTCAGTTAAAAGTTCAGTTAATTACATAACACCGGTCTCATAAACAAAATTATAGTTCAATAAGTAAAGATAGAACGAGTTTAATACTCGATTAACCTTAATTTTAATTTAATAATAACTTTAACAATTCTCTTAACCTGAAGTTAACGCCCATGGGTACTCTCCGCTTTTATATTTTAAGCAAAGAACACAACCGCATTTGCACTAAAACTTCACTTTACTACCTTTAGACACCAAAGTCACTTAATGTAAAAGAAATTCATTTAAATTAAGTTTAATTCAAATAAATAAACAAGAACGTTAGCAACGTCCCATTACTCACTTCATTCAAGAAAATGCAATTGTTGCGCAGCCGCACTTCACCACGCCCGGCTAGTGAGATAACCGGTTTATTCCGATAACGTTTTAACGTTATCGTAAAGACTTTATTACATTCAAATTGAAATAAAATATTAAATGTGATGCGCATATGGGAATATATGTGAATGCATTAATCTAATGATAGGAAATAGTTGTGTACATGTTTACTCCAATCGTTTATTCAGATAGTACTACTTGGTCTTTGATTCAGATTAATTTTTGATATAACTAAGATTATCCCAGGTGATATTTTTGCCTGTCTGTGGTAAAAGTGTGTACGTCTGTGTAATAGGCGATAGTTTAGAAATGGACTTCTTGGCGGGAAAACGAAGCGTCATATTTAGCAGTTTTGTTTTATTTTCAAAAATTTGTATTTAGCGGAATATGTGTAATAATGGTGGATTATTAGTGTGAATTACACTGGCATGGCCACCATCAGGGATTCAAATTTTGATAACACAAAAAAATTGTCACTAATTAGTCCAAATTTGTCGCCAAATATCAGAATTTGTCGGTCACTGGTTCCAAAGATGCATAGGTTTATAGGTGGCCGATCTGGGGCACGTCTCCCCAGCTTGGCCACATTATATCGGAAGCTTTGTAACTAAATAAAGACTTGGCTAAAAGGTCCCAGCAACCAGGCCACTAAAATATTATATATTAAAAAAAAACGTACATCCTCCTCAACTTTTTAAATAAAGATGAGATAGTTGCCAGAGTATTATATATATTTTTATACAGTGTGTCTTGCTATTGTGCACTTAACCAAATGAGAGAAACTAAACATAATTTTATCGACGGAAAAAATATAAAAATAATTAATTTTTTATATTCTTGTTCCCTGCTGTGCAAACAAATCGGTATAACTTATAAACTAGACGATCTATCACGATAAAACTTACTCAATGACTGGAAATAATAGGGTGTCTTCATAAAATAAAAAGTAAAGCAAAAACTCGCCCTCAATTGAGAATTAGGGTGATTTTATGACAAAAATCTGATATTTTTTCCTTCATTTTTACAATAATTGTAAAATAACTCAAAAGTCGCGATTACCTGCTCTTTTTTATTACTTTTAAAATTATTCTCCATCCTATCAGCTTTTTAAAAGTAAAAATACCGTGTTTATAATTCAATCACAACGTTTCCTATCAACTGTTAAAGAAAAACCTTGCACTCGGCTACAGATGTTCTATGTCACGAAGTCCGTTTGGCTATGAATGTTGTCAAGCGTGCACATGAACATTGTTTTTGTGTGCGTAACCTCGAGAGCGCTCAGTGTCGATCGGGACCATAGAGTATAGTAATAGATCGGGACACGGTCCGGATCAGTAGTGGTTTTTAGTTCGCGCCAAATTGTTTCACGGAGTAAGGTCAGCATGGCAACAAAACGAAGAAGAGTTGTCCATAGTGTGGTAATATTTATTTATACGTTTTCAATTAAAATGTTATACAAAGATACTTAATATAGCAATAGAAGTATTTATAAAATGAATGTTTTTTTGTGTTATAAAATGTTTATATTACTTAATTATTTTGATTACATTTTGTTTTAGGGTCGAAACATGATAGCTAGTGTTTATCATTTTCTGCGAGAAGAATATGAATTTACAAAATCATTAATGGAACTCAACTGTGATTTGTCTCATTTACGAGACATTACACGCCGTACAGCTGAAGCTACGGGTGTGAGCCAAAAAACAGTTCAAAGAATATTAAAAGAAGAGAAGGAATTCCCATCCACTTCATCAAAATTCACTTCACCTATGAAGAAAAGGAGAAAGCGAGATAATAAAGTGGATATAGATAATTTTACAGCCGATGTGGTTCGCAGTACTGTACAAGATTTCCATATTGTCCATAAAGAAATTCCAACATTAGCTAAGTTAAGAACAGCATTGAATGAAAAAATCGGATTCAAAGGTTGTTTAGAAACTGTTCGCATGTTACTGTTGAAATTAGGTTACAAGTGGCGCAAAACAGAGAACAACCGTAAAGTCTTGACGGAGCGTCATGATATACAAATGTGGCGTTTAAAATATTTAAAAAATATAACAGAGTACCGCTCTCAAAGTCGGCCCATTGTCTACACCGATGAGAGCTACGTCCTTTCGACACACGTGCGAAACAACACCTGGGCAAAAAAAAGGAAAGAACTCCGTTTTTAAAAAAAATTAGCACAGGCACTCGCTTTATTTTAGTGCACGCGGGAACCAAGGATGGTTTTATTGAAAATGCTTCCTTGGTTTATAAGGCCAACTCAACAGCTGGTGATTATCATTCAAATATGAGCTATGATAACTATGTAAAATGGCTAAATGAAAAGTTGCTACCCAATTTACTTCCGCGCTCTGTCATTGTCTTAGACAATGCATCTTATCACAACACGGGCTGAACGACTACCGACGCAATCTACAAAGAAAGCCGATATGCAGCAATGGCTCAGGGATAAGGGTATAGCATTTGATGAATCTCTTCTTAAATTGGAATTGTACGATACAATAAAGAAGTACAAAGCCCAACACGTAATCTACAAGATTGACGATTTTATAAAAAGCAAGGGTTTTGATGTCTTACGCCTTCCCCCTTATCACCCAGAATTAAATGCGATTGAAAATATTTGGGGGATCGTTAAAAATTATGTCGCATCTAAAAATATCGAGCAAAACATGACGAATACGGAAAGACTGATCAATGAAAGTTTGGGCCAAGTTAGCAGTGAAACGTGGCAAAAAACTTGTGCTCATGTTGAAAAAATTGAAAAGACTACTTGAAATATTTTGATCTCGATTTTGAATTTATAATCAATGTACAAGATGATTCTGACGACAGCAAAACGGAATCGGAAATCGATAATTTATCTGATAGTGATTGAAAATACTGAATAGTCCTACTTGTTTCGTTTCCATTCTGTAACACCAATGCTTAATTAAATGCCTACATATTCTTAATATTTTTGTATTTATTGCAACCTAATCTAATTTATTTACAAAATGTATATACTTTTAAAACCAAAATTTTATTTAGATTATTAAATCTCGACTTGAATATATATCAGATTTTTTTGCTAACGTTACCTACTTTTACACACACAAGCGCGCTTATCGGGATACGTCACTACTACAATCAAAGCCGAACGGACTTCGTGAAATAGAATATCTGTACGTACTTTATTTTTAGCAGGCCCTTGTCATGTACAGACGCCAGCAGGTCAAGCTACCCGAAACTGTCAATTTTTTCCAATCAACCTTGAACCTTATGCTTTAACCATAAAGTTGATTTTTTTTTAAAGAAATTTGACAGATTGTAGTAGGTAGCTTGATGTGCTGGCGTCTGTACTTATTTTTTTAGATTTTTTCATATAAGCTTAGTTTCCCTCATTTCGATATGTGCACAATATATAAGACTCACACTGTATACACTACCTTTATAGTGCCAAAAAAAGATGAGATAGCCAGGTGGTGAAATAGGAACTTGTAGTTGCAGTTACTTACCGAATGTATTTCAATTGTAACCATCAACGCCAACACTATCACCCGCCCGCCGAGGCTGATACTGCACGGAGACGCCTACGCTTATGGTATCCACCATAACCACTAGTTACCTTTACGTTACATCCTTACATTTTGGTTGCAATAAAATAAGATGGTTTAGTAAGTCAGTCTTCTGATGATTCAAAAGTTGCCTTTGGCATTTTCTGTGACCTCTCAAAAGCGTTTAACTGCGTTGACCACAATACACGGATCTGTAAATTATATCACTGCGGAATCTGTGGACAAGCTGCTGGTCTTGTTCTTTCATAGTCTACAATACAGGCAGCAAAAAGTAAACGTTAACGGGGCGATGTCATCGGGGTCTCTAGTAAAGATCTCGTCTCGTGGGCGTGCCTCAAGGTTCAATTCTTGGCCCTTTCCTATTGCTAGTTTATTGATGATCTTCTTTAAATCTCGCATTTTATAGAATTTCCGTACAATGAGAGGTCAGCGTATACTGGAAATGTATAGCTTGACGTGTAGCCGTGTGTACCTCCCAAGTAAAAGTCGGTTACAGAACTTAGCGATGGAAAGTTCAAAACCCACATCAAAAAACCGGCCAAAAGCATGTCGGACCACGCACAATGAAGGGTTCCGTAGTTGGGATGAATTTATCCCAAAAAAACTTCAATGCAGTTGAAAAACATGTTCTGTTAGACATTGATTTACGCAACAGTCTGTTTTCCAACTGCAAATGTAGTTTGCAATCGCAATTAAAAAAAAAAAAAATGTAAAACTAAAACATTTTCCTTTACTTGTGCTGTGAGACCTTGCTCCTAGGTCAATGGGAAGTACCTACCCTATAAGTTTTATTTGCATCAAAATATGTCGCCTAAATCGCCGTATTTTTTATTGCGTTTATTTAGAAGCTTGATTTTTTTTTAGAGCTCTAAGGGGTCGCAGACCTTCGTATTTCTATTCATTTCAACTTGATACCTCCACGCGTTCCTGAGAAAAGGGTCGATTGACAGGCTGAAAACGAAGTGATCCTATGGGTTCAGAAAAAGCATAGGAAGTATTATAAGACTACGTAGAAGACAAGTTTGACAATAATGTCTTCTGCACATGTGGCTTCCCTGGTACCTCATTAATTAACGGCATATCTATGTAAATGTCTAATAGCTGCTCCCAAATTACCAGTGGTCCCCTCCCGTAGTCCCTGGAGGGACCACTGGTATTTTTTCTACCCGTGGTCCCTTCGAGAAATACAATGCTGCCAAATTAAAATGGTAGACCTTTAGTTTTAGCTCTTAGTTATTTGAAACATTCAAAATGATTCATCAAAAATAGAGGGAATTTGGCGCTCGGCGGCCGCTGCCGCGGCACGCTCGCTCGCCTTCGCGCGTTAATGGTCACTGTTCTAACCTAACCCAAATGATTCAATAACAGTAATGGTTTTAATTTGGCAGCATTGTATTTCTCGAAGGGACCACGGGTAACAAACTCAAATTACGATGTTTATTTTTTTACATACTTCTTTGCCATGATCTTCATTCATCATCATCATTTCAGCCGAAAGAGGTCCACTGCTGGATATAGACGCCTTCCCCAAGCAACCCGCAACTTCGATTGGTTCTATCCTTCTCGCATCCAGCGGCCTTCACAAGGTCATCGGTCCACATTGTAGGAGGCCGTCCAACGCTGTCTTCCGGTACGCGGTCGACACTCCAGAACCTTTCGGCCCCATCGGCCATCTGTTCTCCGAGCAATGTGTCCTGCCCACTGCCACTTAAGTTTGACAATTCTTCGGGCTATGTTGGTTGCCTTGGCTAACTGGTACTTGGCTTGGGCTATGTATGTTGGTTAATCTTTTCATCATTTGACAATTTATATACCTACAATTTTAATTTCAACTATTGTTTGGCTTTTGATAGGATATTATTCAGATTTGTTAATCGTCATTTGGTTTGGACCTACCACCAAAGTTCACATGTGGAAGCAATAAATATATTGATAGGTTTTTATTTGTGTTGTGCCTATATCCTTCCTTGTCGTCAATGTTCATCTTCATAGGTGATAGGCTATTATACAAGGAGAATGGTTACCAGCATCTAACTACCTACTAGATAACAAGCAATTCAGCAATTATTACGATGTTGGTACTTCAGTGAACTAATGATCTACAACAAATTAAAGCTCATTTACAGCACTTCGAGGACGGCAGATACTTACATTCGTTGACCAAAATAAAGGCAAGCTGTTGATGGCTAAATTGTTTTCTAAAAATACCTTTTTTATTGTTGTCCTCTGGTGTCACACCGATACACGTGTCGTGTAGACCTTTTTTATTGTTGTCCTCTGGTGTCACACCGATACACGTGTCGTGTAGGTAAATATAATTCGAATGTATGTATTCTAGGTATGGTTGAAGGATAGGTAATGCCCTCTTGTTCAGTCAATTGATATGAGCTCAGTTATGTGAACTAAACTTAATTCAAATTATTACACTTGGGAGATTTAAAGACATTACTGTGTGTTCCTGTTGTGAGCACATGTTAACAGTCAAAATAAATATATATGACGTTAAAAAATAGGGCAAGATGAAAACTTGTAAAATAATAAGGCAAGATTTTATTAATTAATCATCTCCCACTGTTATTTGAGTAATCATTATACATTTCAGTGTATTACAGAGAGGCACATTGACAGGGATAACAAAATAAAAAATGTTTTGATTGATGAATTTCTAATTAACCACTGAATTCTCCACAAGTTAGCAGGATCTCATAAACAAAGGAATTGATCAATAAAAATAAATCACGCGAAGTGATAGGATGTAAGATTGAGACTCGTCGGATCGCATACGATCGCGTAAGAACAACTGTATAACAAGACGAACAAGAGAGTCCAGTAGGGGTTCGGGTCGCTCCGGGGCCTCCACTCTTCATATTGAAAACTCATTATGTACGCCAGCATCCAATTTATCTTTTGTCAAAAAAATCTGTACAAAATATATTAAATATATACTCTGTAATGCTAAAAACTGTAACGCTACCTCCTCAATAGTTCAATCACGATTATTAAATGATTTAAAACACAATAACTCGTTCACGTCGTGCAAGAACAAACATTAACGTATCGACGAGCGCCGCCGGCGCTCGCGCGGCGGGGAGACCTATATACAAGTCAACATTTAAAAAATCATACACCTCAGTCTGTCACGTGAATACCGCTGCTGCATCTGATTTATAATTCCGTTGCATTAATTTCATACAGTCGTGTGGTCTTACGATCTAGTGTCGCGTATCGCGTCCTTTGCTTATCGTCCGTGCGTGGCATCATAATATACATAGTTTATTTTATATATAGGCAGTCGCGACGAGGCGTGTGTTAGTTCCGCTCCTCATCGCAGTCGCGGGAGATGTGTCCGGGCTTTCCGCACACGTAGCAAGTCTTAGTGCCGTCGGGGCAGTTGCGGGAGATGTGGCCGGACTTGTTGCAGTTGTAGCAGGTCTGGTTGGAGCTGTCGCGGCCGCCCTCGGGGCAGTTCCGTGCGATGTGCCCGGTCTTGTTGCAGTTGTAACACGACGGCTCGTCAGGGCTCTGCGCGCACTCGCGCGCTATGTGTCCCGTGCCGTTACATCTGTACCACACAAATACACGTGAACATTACATATAACAGCCTAAAAACCAGTAAACTTGAATAAAAATGTAATTATTAGAAAGAATAAGACAAAGGTCGATGACAAGTTAATTGGAGACGTGTGTCGCCAAGGTCAATGCCAACAGTTCAACGTGACATTTGAGCATTAGTGGACACACTACACTTTCTCTATGACCTCGTTACTCAGGCCAATGTCTACAATACATTAATCAGTTATCGATTGCGCCAGAAACATCCTATGCTTTTTTACAGGTTGAACAACTAACTACTACCATCTAGGAATTTAAAATACTTAGGTATTAGGTCTGAGGCTTAAGCAGTTAAGCTTTTTAAGTGATGATTTCCGGAGATTCGAGCTAAAAAGGAAGAGCAAAAAAAAAAACCTCAAAGACGATTCTCGTTACCGAAACTGGTTTTAGATATGATCAATGATAATCCGACGTGACTTGGATAAGAATCGCGGTTAGCTCATGTGCACCCACCGTTACTTAAACACGCCCAGAATGGAATAGCCGATAAGTTGGTAGGCGTAACTGGCGGAGAGGCTTGTCTCGAGCGAAACTAGTTTAACTTAAAATATCGATTTTATTGAGTCGCTGTACAGAAATAGTGCAAATAGAAAAGTCAATTTATGAAACGTAGCCTATTCAGATTTAGTAGTGTTTCAATTTCAACACTTAATCAGTTTATGATGGGACAAGCTGAACTGTTCAGATATTCCTTTCACGCGGACGCGAATGGCGCGTGGCACTTGTTTCCTCGTCGGCGCACGCTCCGCCCGGCGATACACGCGTGTCCAGCCGCTCAAACGTGACCACTCATACATAACGAGCCAATGGAGATACTTCATGTCTACATGAAACACGTATCGTTTGAAGTGTCGTTCACCTATAGCAATGTTACAACTAAGAAGCTTGATTGATTTACGCTACTGCTTCAAGCAACCGCTCTGGGCGGTTGAGTAATGGGTCGCCGATCTTACCCTTCGACTCGCCGTGCAGACCATTGACTATGAACATGTGGTACAAAATGTAGGGAACGGAAGGCAAGCAAAAGCCAGAACGGGTGACCTGTTTTATAACTTTTGGACCAGTTGTCGAATTTTCGCCTAGTCTTTAACTAGGTATGCGGCCTCGTCTGGTAGCTGATTTGATCCTATAAACTTAGGAGACAACATTAACCTGTAGCAACGGTCGGCCTCCTCCTTGCAGTCACGCGCGAAGTGTCCGGCACGGTTGCACTTGAAGCACTTTTCGCGCTGGCGGTTAAAGCCAGAGTCGCGAGCACCCTGCACGCCTCCTCCCTGGGTGCACTCGCGGGCGAAGTGCCCCGTCCGGTTGCACTTGTAGCATACGCTCGAACTCATTGTCTGGAACAATAGGATTCATTCTGTTGATTACATTCTTATCACTAACATAACGGCACCTCTACAAGAACACTAACTAACTTGAAAAATACGCAGCGGGCTGTTAATTTTACAATAATTTGTAATATGTGACGGTAAAACACGTTTTGGGGCGAAATAATTATTCAGTCAACATTTTGACCTTGTAATAATGACCTTTATAAAATACGGTCATTCGCCTTGTCTATCTCTTTCTCGCCCCCTTTTCGAGCGATAAGTGTAACAGAGATATCAAGTTTAATTACACTAGTTTACACGGTTTTTATACCCCAGCTGAAAGTTGTTAATTATTGTTTATATAGGTAAGAGTTATCCAGAAAAAATAATTAAAAAGTTATGTCACGTCTGGTTTTAGAAATATTTATTTAACTAAAAATTTAAAAATGTAGTAGGTACACACGGCTACACATCAAGCTATACATTTCCAGTATAAACTGATCTCGCATTGTATAGGATTCCCGTACAGTGCGAGGTCATCGTAAACTGGAAAATATAGCTTGATGTGTAGCCGTGTGTACGTACTACTACCACTACCGTATTAATGAAGATTATGCACTTTTTAACGAATCTACAATGGGTGTTCTCTTTTTGAAAATATAAACTAGGTAGGAACTTTGTTTACACTTTCTACTCGACAAGATATTTGAATCGAATAAACTCATCTAACTAACTAACGGTTAACATATTTTTATAAGTACATTTCTTTGGGGGTATTTATAATAGTAAAATTTGTAAACTAGTATTATTTGCACTTAAGTTCCTCTGACGTGATGACCCTGAAGTTGATAGCGTGCTTCATGTGCCAAGATCACGGCAAATTACGTACGATTGCTCGATTGTCACCAATTGATTCGCGGCAAACATTTAGATCGAGACGTTAAAGGGAGGCCCGATACATACGATGCAAAACAATTGAGAACATGAACGTCGCACATTCCACAAGGTCTGTTGACTTGAGTATTTTAACAGCATCTCTGGTGGTGGGACAATGCGTAACGTATTACGATGATGAAGCAGTAGGTACAACAGGAAAAATAACTCAAGATAATTTTAGTAATTCTTTCCTTCGAGTCATAATAACTTATATTCTTATCACTCTTGTGTTATCATATTATAACATAGCTCTGAAAAACTGTTTCGAGTACAACCAAGCAATGGCTTGAATTCGATCAGAATTAAAATAGGTCATAACGAACTGCATTATGTAATTCTCAGAGGACTAACAAGGGTTTATAAGACGCCACATGTACTTACACTGATTCAAGTACGTACAGTGTATCGACAATACAATGATGTATAGTAATATATTATTCTTATTTGAACAGATGGTACCAGTTTTGTGTACATTTCAGATTAAACAATAAATTATAGAAACCGTAGTGTTAGAAGCACATTACGGCCGACCTCGACATGGCGACACCTTTCTTTGGCCTCTAAACTATTGATCAACACTATAGCAAGACATTATTGAGTACACAGTTTTATTTGCATAATCAATAAACTTTACTTGTATAATTAATGCCGATAGGAGACATTTTCGCTTACGTATCCCCTCTACAATCTGATCACACTTTATTGCCGTGTAATGTTGATCTGAAAGTTTTGTATTATTTTACTTTAAAAACATTCATTAGAACATGGTCCAAGTGTCCAAAAAATATAATTTCCAAAATCAAGACGTTTTGTGTTTTAATAAGGTAAAACACGAAAAATATCTTAATAATTGGAGATGATATTTTTACTGGCAATACTGAGTTTAAATGCTCTTGGACCATGTTTTAATTGATGTTTTTAAAATAGAACGATACAAAATCTTCAGGTCAATCACATTACACGACGATAAAGTGTGAGCAGTGTAGAGGGGATAGAGGGAAAGCTGCAAGTGGGAAAGTCATTAACTTGTAGCAATTATGATAACTAGTGTATGTACCGTCACTATGTAAATAGCTGGCCCACACTTATGTGCCTAACATGTAATAGCAGTTCCCAGGAGAATCAAGACTTGTTTGTTTAAGTGTCCATTAAGTAAATTGGCCGTTTTTTGTGGGGTAATAATTGTATGTCTATTTTGTTACAAAGAGCTTCAGACCAGGAAACTGAAGCAGCTTTGTAAGAAAATGATGACCTCAATCAAATACTAAGTTAAAGACAATCTTTTAAAAATAAAATACCTACTTTCAGTAAATTATTGTTGTTTCTAGCATGAGTCTTAACACAAAGTTAAAAATCTTACCAAGTCTGTACAGTAAAGATTTCAAAACTTATCTCAAACTAAATAAAAGACAACTTAAAACAAATAATTACTTTGGAAAAGGCTCAACATCAAAAATACAAAGTCCTACATGAATTTTAGTGTGAAATCTAGTTGGTTGTGGAGCAATTTTATGAAATGATGACTTTCTAAATGCAACTAAAGGGTCAATAGAGCAATCATTTGAAAGTTTTAACTGTACTCTTGAAAAAGTGTAACAAACCTCTTTGGACTTATTTGGGATTGTTTGTAACAGCATATTTTTTTTATTACTTTTTTTTCTTTTGCATTGTGTTACCTTATCCATAGTTTGTGTTACAGGCCAGTTTTACTAAAATAAATACTACAAGTTGGTTTTTAGTATTTATAACCTTAATTTGACTGCTATCATTCATTTGTTGGTTTTCCATGTGCTAAATGCATAAATCAATGTTTCTAGGTGCAATTTACATAATGCAAATATTTCTAGTATTTAGCTCGTAATGTTCACAAAAAGCTGGTATTTTAATGCTTCTACTGCCAGTGATATGTGACACTAATATTGAAGAATTTAAATTCTTAGAAACCGTATTATTGGAATTGTTCACCAATTACATTGACTTTCATACTGAGAAATTCTGCCGAAAGGCAATTAATTGAATAACAAATATGGTAAGCATTGTGGAGGCAATTGAAAATCAAGATCTTGGCAGAATGGTTTATGTCCTTGAATATTATTAGAACAAGGGTGTTTGTTAAAAAATATACTAATACAGTGTGGAACAATAAATTATCGTTAACCAGTGAACATTATTATTGTATCTGCTGAAATGATGTCAATGAATCCATAAGTACACAGATAATACATGTCAATGTACAATAATGAGTCCTTTGTGTGAGCATGTAACAGGTAGATAGCATAACACATGCTTAAAACTAGACTTGTAAGCATTATACGTATTCGTACTTTCCACATGCTGTTCATAGTGCAGCGATGCGTCATTGTCTTATACCAACAGAAAAAAAAGAAAGCTACAAGAGAAGGCATGATGAAGCCTTTGAAGCTGGTAGAGACCGCAGAGTGATGACGGAACAATTTCAGAAATTACTTCAGCTGCAATTTAACAAATCCAAAAGAATCCCAATAGCATAATTCGAATATAAAATTACCTCAACAGCAGCTACAAATGTGTCAGCAACGAGTCACCGTTTGTCAAACTAACCACGTTCAATATACAACCTAAATATGATGCGTTGACATAAAAATAACAGAATTTCACTTGGAAACACTTGGGGAATTTGCGTCGTTGCTTTATTCGCTGATAATTAAACGAAAACACATCTGTAATGTACGTACGCCATATAGCAGCCTAACCACGTGTAGAGGTACCGGTAGCGCGCGGTTTCACAATCAATGTTGCACTTTTCACTTACCGATTAGTTGTGAAACTTCTTGAGCACTTAAATCACTATTGATTCGATCGTTTCACGATCAAATTTTTAATAAGATTTACAAATAAGATGTAATTTACGATGCTTCGTTTGCAAGGAAGCCAGCCACCATCACTACGAATTCGTAAAAGACATTTTGAGCATAGACAATGTAGCTAAAAAGTTTTCAACGCTCCTCCAACGTGACTGGCGGATGATTTCAAAAAAATATTTTTAAATACAATATCAACGTCAAATGGTTCGAAAATAACAAAAATTTGCAAGGAAACAGTTTTTTCAATTTATTTTTCTTTGAAATTAGATAGAAACATAAAAGAAAAATCATGATGACGCTCGCTATTGTCTATGCATACAAGGATGCTGACCAATGGGAGGTACGGAGTTTTCGTTGTCAACCAATCAAAAACTCCGGCTTTGCTTGCCATTTATCAAAAATAGAATAGAATCAAAAACTCCGTCAATAAATTACCAATGAGCTCTTCTTATTTTGTTTATTACCAAAAACTAATTCTATGCATCATAATCTGTATAAAGAAAACGAATTAGGAAGTCTCAAATTACTGGGAAGTTTGCAAGAAAACAAGAAGTTTTAATTTTGTTAGGTTATTTAAGTATTGTCAAGCGAGTTGCACGGTGTTTACAAAATTGCGAAAACTATTTTAAAATCAGATATTTTTGAGATAAAAGAGAAGCCAAATTGGTTTTAGGAGTGCCAATAATGTCCACGGAGAAAAGACGCAGCAGCGTTGATAACAATGAAGAAGCTGAAGAGACCGATGGCTGGATAGGGCCTATGCCGGCCGAGGCATCAAAACCTAAAACTAAAAAGAGACGAGGTAGTTTTATGATAAAAAATCCTTGAATATCAGAAGATTTGCAGCAATTGCAGATGCTAATTAATATCTTCTACTTTCCAGTGTTGGAGTTTGAATCTCTGTTCATCGATAACCTGCCAACGTCTGAGACGTACGAGTTTAGTTACATGCATCGCGATGTGGTCACTCATGTAGTGGTCACTAAGACAGACTTCGTGATCACCGCTAGTCAGGATGGCCACTTGAAGTTTTGGAAGAAACAGGTACACAACATAATTCTGAAACATCTATGAGACCAAGGGCCAGTTGCATTTTGGCGCCACAAAGGATAATTAATTTGAATTTTTAATTGTACTCTAGGTTTAGTAAAAAAAGCTCTACTGTTAAAGTTTCTCCAGTTAATATTTATGTCAGTATTCATTTGCGTTTGGAGTATTTTGATGCTAAAATAAGACAACAAAAAGAACTTACAAATCACCATACATTGCAGACAGATTAGATAACAATGAACACAAGACGTAAAAAAAACTTGATGATTTCTTTCCCTATAAAATATTTTTTCTAGAGCTAAAATGTTTACTGGTTTTCCAGGAAGAGGGCATAGAATTTGTGAAGCATTTCCGTTGCCACCTGGCACCGATCAGCCATGTTGCTACTAACACCACGGGTACACTGCTCTGCACTGCTTCTCTTGAGAAGACTATCAAGGTGTTTGATGTTGTTAATTTTGGTAAGATAATTATGTTTAAGAAGTGGTAACTGGATTTCTGATCATCATCTTCATCATTATTGGCTTACAAGACAAGAAGATAAGATCAATCATTTATTTGCTCAAACATGAGTATAATACATACAACATAAATAGTTAGCATGCTAGAAATGATAAAAATAAAAATAGCTCAACAAGTTTGCCTTAGCAAATATGCCATGCAAATATTTAAAAACAAAAATGTATAATTTCACTCTTGATTATTAAAAAACACTGTAAAAAAAAATATACATATATCAAAATCTCTCTTTGCCATGCCATTGTAGCTGTCTACTGTCATCATCTGCCTAGCCTTTTTCAAACTATGTTGGGGTCGGCTTCCAGTCTAACAGGATGCAACTGAATACCAGTATTTTACATGGAGCAACTGCTTATCTGACTTCCACAACTGGGTAATAGAATGCCCCTTGGTAAGACTGGTTGTCTAACGACCTGTAACAACTGTCAAATATCTACAAATAACAGCCGGGATCAATGGCTTAACGTGCTTTTGAGGCACGGAGGGGTCTTGGTATGTAAAGATGGTCACCCATCCACGGACCAAACGCGGTAACCTGATTGGTTGACCCGTGCGGCTGTAATTAATTAGCCCCAAGCCCTTCTAACTCTAGCTGTCTACTGTGTGAATTTTTAGGGTTCCGTACCCAAAGGGTAAAACGGGAACCCTATTACTGAGGCTCCGCCGTCTGTCTGTCTGTTTGTCCGTCTGTCACCAGGCTGTATCTCGTGAACCGTGATAGTTAGAAAGTTGAAATTTTCACAGATGATGTATTTCTGTTGCCGCTATAACAACAAATACTAAAAAACAGAATAAAATAAATATTTAAGGGGGCTCCCATACAACAAACGTGGTTTTTTTGCTCGATATTGATAACGGCAACAGGTAGACGCTTGAAACATTCACAGAGTATTTAGTTATATATTCTCTTTAAGAATAAATAATTAAATTCAAATAAAAAAATATTTAAGGGGGGCTCCCATACAACAAACGTGATATTTTTGCAGTTTTTATAGATAATGGTCCGGAACCCTAGGTGCGCGAGTCCGACTCGCACTTGGCCGGTTTTTAATCATCCTCTTCTCATAATCTTAATTAATTTGGGGTCTGTGCAGACGCTACATGTCTTTTTGCAAACATCACTTCCACACTACTATGTGTATAAACTTAGTCTTCAGAAATTGATGCATTTAAAACAAACCCAAGATATGGTTTGTGCAACTGCTACAAGATAGGGTTTAAAATTATGTCATGATTATCACTTTTATGCATTTATCTGAATATATCTATAGATGATTATGAAGACGAAGTCTGGATTTGTGCCCGGTTGATGGCAATAAATAGGCCATAAAAAACAAAAAAGGCATAGGCTATATATAACTAGCGAAATCGTGAGTGTACTATAGGTAGGTACACCTCTGCCGAACCCTTCGGGGAATACAGGCGGGATGTTATGTTATCTATAGATGGATTATATTCATAATTTTTTCTTAGTGCATAGACAAAAACTCATCTACTTGGTGTGGATAATCATTTCTAAGTGACCTTGTTTAACACTTGTCTTGTTCTAAAGATTGCATCATTCGCTACTGAACTTTGTTCTTATAATTAATAATATTAGAAAGACTCAACAACAAGAAATGTCTTGGATACAATATCACGATTAACATACATATACAGACGACAAATAGGCGTTTCTAGGATGTTAGTTTCTATGATCTATAAAAAATCCTACACCAAAGCTTAAGTTCTTTTGATTTATTTGCGAGTATCGAAATATGTCGCAATAATGTCGCTTATATCGCCGTATTTTTTTATTGCGGTGACTTGGAAGCTTGATTTTTTTAGAGCTTCAAGAGACCATAGACCTACGTATTTGATATTAATTTCAACTTGATACCTCCACGCGTTCCTGAGAAAAGGGGTCTTGACAGACTGACTGACAGACAGACAGACAACGAAGTGATCCTATAAAGGTTCCGTTTTTTTCCTTTTGAGGTACGGAACCCTAAAAATCATATACTTTTTATAGGCCAATACCTAACGAAGGTTATAGGCTATTTGAAATCACGCTACGACTCTTAGGAGCTGTGCAGAAAGACAAAAAGTCAGAGGGAAAGCTAAGCGAAAACGAAGTAACAGTGCGATGCGATGGGAGGCCGAAATTTCACGCGGACGAAGTCGCGGGCAGAAGCTAGTTTTGTATACTTGAAGAAAACATCACCTCAGCTCAATCATTCTCTTTACATAATCTATTTTATTAAATGTTTGCTGTTATTTCTTTTGCAGATATGATAAACATGATAACTATAGAGTTTGAGCCCTATGTTGCTGAA
This sequence comes from Tiliacea citrago, assembly GCA_963921375.1. Classification (NCBI taxonomy): domain Eukaryota; kingdom Metazoa; phylum Arthropoda; class Insecta; order Lepidoptera; family Noctuidae; genus Tiliacea; species Tiliacea citrago. Next base: position 22,596,136 of record OY992799.1, on the reverse strand, counting down.
TGGGTGCACTCGGCAGGGGATCCCATATCTGCACTTGCTATGTATGTATTACTTGTCATCTATACCAAACTTAGTAGATATTACTTATATATTCCAATCTAATAGATGGAAAAAACCAACTTGTGGTTTCTTAAACTTGATCACTTGCTCCATTACATAAAAGATGGAATTCAAATACCTGGAAACCTGAAAATAAGTTTTTGTATTGCGGCTAATTAAAAAAAAAAAATATTATAAAGGTAGTTTAAAGTATTTTAAAGAAAAAAATTAATCATTTATTATAAGTTAAATATAAAACAAGATACGGATATTAAAAAAAAACAATATAATTAAACTTATTATAATGAAAGTGAAAGTAGCTGGATTTATGCCCGGTTGATGGCAATAGGCTCGCCCCCTATTACATGGGACTTAAACATAACTAGCGAAACGTGGGTTTACTATAGAGTACACCTCTGCCTAACCCTTCGGGGATTACAGGCGTGATGTGAAATTGTTTATAAAAGATAAACATCATTTTAAAAGTTGTTCATAATGATGAATACAATGACCCCTTTTTCAGGATTTGGGTTATTTAATATCAATTACATCTTGTATAACTAGAAAATAAAACTGAATACAGGATTCTTAGACTGTTGCTGTTACTGTTAGCCTGTATCATCGCTCTGCTGGGCAAAGGCCTCTCCCCTACCTATGACTTCCAGTGCTTGCGATCCAGAGATATGGCAAAAAAGGCTTGAAAAAGATTTTTAGTGATTGTTGAGAATTCCCTTAACTCTCCTTTACCGCACTTATACGAAAAGGTGACTTTCCTACATTATTCGTCTATCCTTCTTTTACCCAGCTCAGAGAAAGCCAGCAACAAGATCCACATTTTCGACGGCACACAGACGGCGAGCAAGCCCCTGCACACCTTCGAGAGCCTGCACCAAGCCACCGTCACCACTATTGCTTACAATCCAGTCTATGAAACAGCGGTATCGGTAGACAAGCAGGGTAAAAGCAAATCATTTATTTCGTTTAGACCATTAGGCACATTCAAAATAAAATAAAAATGCTAAGAAAAAAAATATACAGATTTAATATATTATATTTTGTATGAAGGCAAGCAAGGTTAAGTCAAAGTCAAATAAGTAATTTCGGTTAGTAGACCAAATAGGGATTTTGAAAAAAATGAAGCTAAATAAAGAAAATTTCACATTCCAAAGTATACGAAGACAAGTCAAATCATTTGTTTCGATTAGAAGACTATACGCACTTTGAAAAAAAAAGCTAACAAAAGAGAATTGATCATTCCGAAATGTATAAACAAACATTGTTTTTATCAACATTCAGGAAAAATGTGAAGATGATATAAAATAAACAGTCAACCGCACATCCATAAAAACAATTTGACATTGGCCCTCTTTGGAAGAATGTCCATTTGCGAGTGCTTTTGACCGTACGGGATTGCGCGTAGGAAAGCCTACACCACAATGGCGCGCTTTCCCTTCCCCTTCAACATCTGTAAATGCGCGCGCTTACACGCATCACGATTGTTGTTTCACACGCGATTGAGCGAGTGCGTAAAGACCGCTATTGACGGCTTTCGTATAAAGTTGTACTACTGACGGGCCATACAAACTATGTTGATAGCTACATGGTGTTCATTTATTTTACTAGGCATCATCGAATACTGGACGGGCCCGAAACACGAGTACAAGTTCCCGAAAACGGTAAACTTCGGCTCGAAGTTGGACACAGATTTGTATGACTTCGTGAAGAACAAGACGTATCCGACTGCGCTTGCGTTCTCGCCCGACGGCAAGAAGATGGCGTCCATTAGCTTAGACAGAAAGGTAAGATGATATGGTGCTGATGCTTTTGTGAATAACATTGTAGTTGGAAAAATGTTATGCTATTTTTTGTAATTTTAATTCGGCAAAGACTATATTAAAGCCTGGATGCAGAATGCAGCACCGCATTCCGCTCGCAAAAATAAGCACATGCATTCATTATGATGAAACATGACACAAATCTATCGTCGACGCGTGTTTCGCCCCTCCACGGGACATCCTCAGGAGATGTTGACTGGTCGAAACTCATATTTTTTGCATAACATTGTGCTGTAATGAATTTCCGCAAAGTAATGCCTGATTCCATAACTTGCAACATTTGAGTTTTTGACTAAATAGAGTCCTATTCGCTTGAAACGCTTGATTTCTTTTGAAACACTTTCCTCTGATATTTCGTTTGGTAGGTTGAATCGCTTTGGCTGGGTTGATCTTCGTATCCTAATGATGTATTATAGAGTAAATTACAGGCCCATAAAAATAAACTAGTAAAACTGGTGGTTTGTCTGAAAACGACTACCAATATTATTCTGCTTTAGTTACAGGTGCGTAGAATAAGACTCATGAGAGCTCATGCAGTGTGCGGCGATACCCATTTTCCATCAAGGGGGTCAGTAAGGCTATAGTCCCACCTCTAACATAACATCATGCCTGTATTCCTCGAAGGGTAGTCAGAGTTCTACAGTGTGATTCTTCATAATGTGCACATGTCGAAAATGAGGGAAACTAAGCTTAATTTTATCGATGGAAAAAATGTTAAAAAAATAATAAAAATGTGTCTCTACCTGCTAAAGTAAAGTACTTAGCCGAGTACAAGGCCTTTCTTTAACAGTTGATAGGAAACGTTGTGATTGACTTATAAACATGGTATTTTTACTTTTAGAAAGCTGATACGTTGGAGAATAATATAAAGTAATAAAAAAGGGTAGATAATCAGGACTTTTATTGAGATATTATAAAATTATTATAAAAATTTATGAAAAATATCAGATTTTTGTTATAAAATCAACCTAATTCTCAATTGAGGGTGAATTTTTTCTTTAGTTTTTATTTTATGAAGGCGCCCTATTATTTCCAGTCGTTACTGAGTTTGTGTCATCGTGATAGATAGTTTAGTTTAAAAGTTATACCGATCTGTCACAGGGGTCACAGCCGCGAACTAGAATTTAAAAAATGCTATACAAAATTGAATTGTTTTTTAGTTTTTTTTTTGCCGTCGATAAAATTAAGCTAAGTTTCCCTCATTTCGCTATGTGCACATTATCAAAACACTGTATAGTAGTCTCACATTTAGCCAGTCATGTTTAAATCCCATATGAAAGGGGCGAGCGTATTGCCATGAACCAGGCACAGAGTCAGATTCCAGACTGGTATTGAGAACTTATATGACACTTAGCCCGCCCTGGGTATCGAACCCCAGGACCCAAAGCCCCTGTGACCATAAGGCTAACCAATGAGATAGTCCTCTAACAATAACTCAACTATATAACTTTATTTACTTTATGGTGCTTGCTGTGGTTTATAATTGAAGGAGTACACCTATCTATCTGATGTTGCCCTTTATTACACGACTGCCCAAAAAGGAGGGTAATGTGTTTGTTTACACAGGGTCCATGTATGTTTCTATTTCTTTGAGCCACCATAACTTTCATAAATGCCTGAACAGATTTAGATGTATGGGGTATCGTTAGAATCCTTAGTGACATAGGCTATAAATATTTTTGAAAAAAAAAAATATTATTAATTTTTAGGCAGTCGTGTTTTATTTTTATGTGTCATGTATTGTGTATGTCTTTTATAATATATTTTCTTCGCAAAAGGAAACCAACAACTAACCTCTAACCCCGTTTGAGCCCAGTACATAACAAGTAGGATGTTTGTCTGTTTATGTAATAGGTGCGTGTGTTCCATTTCCTGTCAGGCAAACTGCACAAGGTGTTGGACGAGAGCCTGCAGCGCTTCCAGGAGTTGCAGCATCAGACGCAGCAGCTGCCTAACATGGAGTTTGGTAGACGGTAATATTGCATTAATAATCCTTTTGTGTGGTGTACAATAAAGTGTTTAAATAATCTGATAAAAGATGAAAAAAAAACTCAACAACACGTCGCCCGACCTGAGTATTGAACCCACTACCACAAAGAGACAGTCAGTCCTTGGTGTTCTATTAAAACAGACAGCTTACGAACGTCAGTTTCAATCGGGCCGAAGGTTCCGAAGCTGAAACCTGATGGAAAGAACCTCATCTTCAAAAGACAACCCAAAAATTCCATAGTTTCGACTCAATTTTTCGATTCAATTCAGGTGCACACTGGCATCACGTTTCAATGGGCTGTTATTAGGGTTACATAAAATAGTTATTATATAAGTTATAAGAAGTCTATGGTCTTAAAATAACATGGTAAATCACTTAATATTGTGCGTACAAACTTACATTTGCTGTTGAAATGTATGGGGGAACATGTTTTTCAACTACAATGTTAAGTTTGTTCTTGAGATAAAGTAATCCCAACTACGGAATCCTTCATTGTGCGTAGTCCAACCAGCACATTTTATCTAGTAGCGGCTTTTATGGAACTTTTAGATTTAATATTTTTCTTACTCACCCAGAATGGCAGCCGAACGTGACCTAGAGAAGTCAGATTCGGTCCACCTGGCCAACGTACTGTTCGACACGAGCGGCCACTTCGTGATATACGCGACCATGCTGGGGGTGAAGGTCGTCAACCTGGTCACCAACCGCTGTGTCGCCATGCTCGGGAAACCGGAGAACTTGCGGCCTTTACATCTTGCGATGTTTCAGGTAAAATATATATGTACTATGTTACGTGAAAAAATGCATGTGCTTGGAATCATATTAATTTCAATAATTTCTAGAGTACTTAAACCGGAATCAAAAATGGGAAGCCTTCTTCTCATATCATAATTTCAAAATGTCTTGAAGATCGGTACAAACAAACGAAACTCACTTTTTATCACACACAAACGCAACACCCCCACATTTCCACACACATACGCACACACATTCACATTACTATTATTTTCCATCTTCTTTCCAGGGCCGTACAAACCAATCAAAAGTAGCAACAACTCTCGAGATGGAAGGCTCCGAGAACCCCACACTCCTGAACATAAAGATAGACCCCACGCTGTTCTGTACTGCGTACAAGAAAAACCGCTTCTACATGTTCTCGAGACGAAGCCCTGACGATATCAAGAGCCCTGATGCTGACAGGGATATCTTTAACGAGAAGCCTTCAAAGGAAGATATTATTTCTGCTACAGAGGGGCAAGGTATGGCTATCTACTTCCGTTTTAATTTATCAAGTTACTTCAGTCTCTGATCAGTAAATCTGAGGACAAATGTCGTGTTGGATAAAGCTCTGGCCTCGCTGAGGCGAATACCGCGCGGGATGCGAAAGCGCGTGTCGAATTTTTAATGATTAGGAGGTTACGCGACTATTCGTGCCAGTTTGGACACCTCCATTCAAGTTAGATGAATCAATCGGCGCGTGTCAATTTCATCCCGCGCGGGATTCACCTCAGTTTGATCATAGTTTCAAGTCAGTTTTTGCTAGGTAGTAGTAACATTTTCTTGTAATTCATTTTCAGACGTCGCGTCGTGTTTAATGATGATGACTCATAGATATAACATAAATTTTGCGCGATATTCTCTCTCGCGTGTATGAACGTTAAAAAAAAAAATGCTAGTTCATGCTGTTGTGTAAAAATCTATTTGCAGCGACGCTGACTGTCTAATGAGCGCTGGGTGACCATTTATATGAATACCAGCTGCGCTCCGTGGTTTCACCCGCATAAGTCTCGATCCCGTGGCAATATCGGGATGATAAGTATCCTATGTGCCAGGTGTTTAGCCGTTTTAGCGTGAAAGCGTAATAAACAAATAAACAGAAAAGCTCATTTTCGTATCGTTCGTATTAGTTAGGATCGCGCCGGGGCTCATTTAAAATGTATAATACCCATAATTTATTTGTGAGAATAGTGCAGAGCGACGCCTCGAAAAGCATTTGAGGAAACTGTCAGAAAACTGGAATGCGTGAGTCAGCTATAAGAATCAAATTCATACCTAAGCTCACGCCTTCTTCCCATGGCAGCAGGCTGAAATTATAGAACTCCACCTGCTACGCTCCTTACATACTCCTTTTGCTTCGTTTACATTTATACGTCAGTACCCCAACTGTAAGTTTGCAAGAGAGTAAACGTAACTATTTCGTTTGCGTTAAAATTTGGCCGATAGATCATACTGCTAAGACTATAAGGGTGAGAATAAAAATCTTAACGCAAACGCGCTAGTTACGTTTACTCTCTTGCAAACTTACACCTGGGGTACTGGTTGCCGGTTGCGAGTACTACGCACCTGACCTTTCTGAAGAACATCACTAATAACGTATCTATATTCGCGCACGTCACGGTTGGCGCAGTGGTTAAGCGATTGACTGCTGCGCTGCGTGTCGCGGGTTCGATTCCCGCACGGAACAATATTTGTATGACGTACAAGTAGTTGTTCCGGGTCTGGCTGTTTGTGAGTTTAAATGTTACGATGTCACGATACAGGAGAAATTCAGTGTGATGCAACGTTTTAAAAAAAAAACCTTGGGCGTCCCTTCCCAGTGTTTCCTCTCACTTCTGCCTTGTAAATACCTACCTTTTATTGGTCGCCTTTCATTCATCCTCTCAACATGAATAAGAATCACTTCTTTACATTATCCTTCCATTCCTACTCAGGTGTCCAGCGTCTCTACGAGCAAGCGATCCTCCACACGTCTCTCGGCGACGTGCACATCCGTATCTTCGGCAAAGACGTGCCGCGCACAGCTGAGAACTTCTGTGTCCATTCACGGAACGGGTACTACAACGGACATGTGTTCCATCGCGTTATCAAGGGCTTCATGGTGCAGACTGGAGATCCTACAGGTAAGATACAACTAGCTTTTTTGTCTGATTTGATTATTTCTTAGCCCAACAGGGTTTATGCTCAAAGGAATTCTCTAGGTCATACTACACTTTTTTTATGGTAAAGAAATATTTTTTTGGAGACAAGGCAACGGATTTGATCATGGTAGGATTTTAACAATATGGCCGTTCTTCAGTTGCTCTGTTCTAATATATTCAGCCACATCAGCTTATGTTCATAATTTTGTTGCTGATTTGAATGTTTGTGCATGTGAGATTTTTAAACGAACCCTGGACTTTAGTTTATTCTTTGAGATGTCGTTGTCTTGAAAATTGTGGTATTGAAATTCCTTAACTTTATCTATCTTCTATATAAATAAAAAACCAGCCAAGTGCGTGTCGGACCACGCACAATTAAGGGTTCCGTAGATGGGATTGTAGATGTATTCTGTATTCTGCCGTGGGGTAAAGCAGCTGACATTTAAAATATATTTGTACTTCAAAAACGAACTGTTCAAGCAATTTACCAGCTGGGTGCCACAGTTTCTCTAAGAGATTTTTTTAAAGATATTGGTATTCTCACGGTGGCATCACAATTCATCTTCGCCAACATTTTATATGTTAGGCAAAATATACACTTATACACTAAAAACAGTAATATTCACAATATTAACACCAGAAATAAGGACAAATTACGTGCTCCATTTCACCGGCTTCATAAGGTTCCTAACTCATTTGTTGGACTTGGTATAACTTTTTATAACAATTTACCCTCTTCTTTGCTAGATTTGCCTTTTAATGTGTTTAAAGTTAAATCCAATCTTTGTTCAAAGCCATACTATTCTATCAATGAGTACTTAAACAATAAGAATAGTTGGTCTCTGTGATTAACTCAAGACAATGTTCAAGTACTTTCTCCAGAATTAGCGTACCTACTGACAGGCTATATGAGTTCATATAATTGTTTATTTTATTTGACTGTCTAAGTCAATTTATTTTTATTTATTAGTGACATAATATACTCATTAAAATGTTTTTTTAGGGTTACGTACCCAAAGGGTAAAACCGGGAACCCTATTACTAAGGCTCCGCCGTCTGTCTGCCTGTCTGCCTGTCCGTCCGTCTGTCACCAGGCTGTATCTCATGAACCGTGATAGTTAGACAGTAATTGAAATTTTCACAGATGATGTAATTATTTTGCCGCTATAACAACAAATACTAAAAAACAGAGTATAATAAATATTTAAGGGGGCTCCCATACAACAAACGTGATTTATTTGCTGATTTTTGCTCGATATTGATAACGGCAACAGGTAGACGCTTGAAATAGTCACAGTATATTTAGTTATGTATTCACTTTAAAAATAAATAATTAAATTAAAATAAAACTAATATTTAAGGGGGGCTCCCATACAACAAACGTGATTTTTTGCCGTTTTTATAGATAATGGTACGGAACCCTTCGTGCGCGAGTCCGACTCGCACTTGGCCGGTTTTTTTATGAGTTGTATTGCATTAAGTGGTTAGCTAGCGACCTCGACAATTGATTATATTATTCTTGCCTGAGCAACCGGCAGCAAGTTCGTCGTGCTCCCTTAGATGTCACAGCTTGCGGTAGCGTCGGGGGTCGGGTTGCCTCCCCCCCTCTGCTACGGCGAGGGGGGTGATGGCTGATCTTTGCGTTATGCTCGTGAACGGGTGCTGCTTGTGGTGACTGGTCGTCTTGCTGACCATGGTTTTGTTATTGTTATTAATGATTAACTGTTTTTTACTTTACTTCGATGGTGCTAGTTTATCATTTGTGACTTCGAGTTACAGCTATAGCTTTATGTAAGCGGGCACGCCCATTATGCCTGGAGGCTTTTATTTGCGTGCCTCCATGTCGCACCGTTTCGCGTGCTAAGTCCCCAGTACCTCGCACTCTGGTCGCACTTAATGATCTCTTGGATTCCAATCCAACAAACGATCTGTTTGCGGATGAATGGACGAAGATTTTATTGGCATGCCTGAAATATTGTGAGAGCGATTCATGAAAGTATTGTAATTTTTACTTTTTTATAATTGTTTTTATGAATTTTAAAATTTTATATTCTCTTTTCTATGTATGTGTCTCTGCCTTTAATTAATGTAACTGGTTTCACCGTGTTAATTAAAGTTAAAATAAATAAATAAATAAATTTAGGTACGTTCTGTTTACGTTATTTCTGCTTGAGAAATAACGAATTTGTTTGTTATTTTACGACGATTTTTATGTCTTTAGGGTTCCGTACCTCAAAAGGAAAAAACGGAACCCTATTAGGATCACTCGTGTGTCTCTCTGTCTGTCTGTCCGTCTGTCACAGCTGATTTCTCCGAACCTACTAGACCGATTAAGTTGATATTTGGTACTCATATGGAATTCTGTGACCCAAACACGGACATGTTACGTAAATAAATTAATTTTGAATATGGAGGTAATTTTTGGGGGCAAATTAGAAAATTTAAAAAAAAGTTTTGCTGAGTGTACCATGTGACATATCAAATAAAAGGGCTAGTTTTTTTATTTTATTATATTATTATTTTATTTTTTTTGTAATTTTAAAATAAATACTTTTGAAATTATTTAAGAAAATGGTATGGTACCCCCCCCCCCCCCCCCCTTATCTCTGAAACTACTAAGCCTAAGATTTAAAAAAAATACAGAATATAGTTCTTTACTTATAGATTACAGGAAAACCTATAAGAAGTCTGTGATCTTAAAATAACATGGTAAACTTACATTTGCAGTTGGAATGTATGGAGGATCATGTTTTGGGGGACTGTCTTATGTAATTTTTGACGTTCGAAAAGTGCTGATTCTCAGGCTAGTTTGAATAAATGACTTTTGATTTTTGTTTTTTTTTTTATTTGGATGAATTTATCCGCAAGAACAAACTTTGTAGTTGAAAAAATGTTGTCCCATACATCGATATACGTCACGGTCAATTCTCCAACAGCAAAATATGTAACTTTGTAATCCCATTTAGTTTTTTAATGTGATAAAATTACAAATTAACAATTTACTTACTTTTTCTTTACGTGTTGTTCTTGCTTCTTGTCAAATTTCACGATTTTAGGTCAACGGGAAGTACCCTGTAGGTTTTGATTTATTTACGAGTACCAAAATATGTCACATAAATAGCCGTATTTTTTTTATTGAATTGACTTAGAATCTTGATTTTTTTTAGAGCTCCAAGTGGCCGCAGACCTACGTGTTTGATATTAATTTCAACTTGATATCTCCACGCGTTCCTAAGAAAAAGGGTCTTGACAGACAGACGGACAACAAAGTGATCCTATAAGGGTTCCGTTTTTAGGGTTCCTTACCAAAATGGAAAAAAGGAACCCTTATGGTGAAACTAAGTCTGTCTGTCTGTCTGTCACACCTGGATATCTCAAGAACTACTAATGCTTTCAACTTGAAATTTAGAATAGTTTTAGATGACGTTTGCCCAACTATTTAACAAACAAGAAAGAAATTAAAAACAAAATCTCTTTTTTGCAAAAGGTCTGAAAGTGGGTCTTAAATTTCTTATAAAATACCGTTCCCTCCCCCTTATCTCCGAAGTTTGCATAGATAAAAATCTGAAATTATTCTATGTGATAGAAGTTCATGTAAAAATTACAGGAAAAATAATACGATGTCTCTAAATAGCACGGTTTTTCAGAAATCATCAACATCATAATATATGTACGGAACCCTCAGTGCGCGAGTCCGACTCGCTCTGGACTGGTTTTTTGTTTTTGAGGTACGGAACCTTAATAATTAAATGCTGTTCGTTTGTAAGCGCATCACTTGAAAACGGCCGGACCTTGGCTATTTTTTGTTTTAAAATGTTGTCAGTAATAGTCCGAAGTAGCTTTTCATGGAAAGAAAAAATGGAAATGTTTCCCGGAAAATTTTCAAATTCCGGAAAAACTGAGCGTCCTTTTTTCTATGAGATTTTTATGAACTATTGAAATTTAGACGGGGCAGCTAGACTACGTCTGTCGGGTCAGCTAAATTTTAATAAAATAAATATAAAAACCTCTAAAAAGTAAAAACAATAATATGTATTGGCCCTTTAAGTTTATTATAAGTTTTAGGTAATATTTTGTTCCAAGCGTCGCGTCGAAGGACGGCTATAAGAACCCTCTTTTTCGTGGGGGGTTAAAAATACGAGATCGGTTGATCTTTGAAACAGATACAATAGCTTATGACAGTCAGAAATAATCACGAAGTTTCGAGGCGCGAATTATGTAATATTTGAACGAAAATCTTTTATTATCATCATGTTTTCGCGACACGTATCACATCCACGTGCCACTTATCATGACGTGATAAGAGAAACCGAATTATTGGTAATTTGAAGGACATCAAAACAGATAATATGTATGTTATCGGTATCACGCTCGCTTGAAAGCTAAACTCCAACATCATGAATTGCATGATGATCTGACGATTATAATAATGTAAATGGATTTGTTTGTGTAACTTCTTCCAGTCGATCAATATTAAGTTTAAAGTTGTATTTAGCATGTTTAGATTTATTAAATTGTATAAAATTAGATTTCTCTAAGTTGATTTTTAATTTATTTGTCTGTAGCCATCCTAAAATATTGTCAATAGTGTTATTAATGTCTATTTCATGATCAGATTTTGATTTATACTTCCTATCAGACGTTACGATAATTGAAATGTCATCTGCAAATAATATACACTTATGATTAGTCACTAGTGGTATGTCATTTATATATAATATAAATAAAATGGGTCCTAAGACACTCCCTTGAGGGACGCCGCAATTTTTTCCCTGAAGTCTGATGAATAGGAAGAATGTAAGTTTTCATGTACTTTATCTATGACAACGTATTGTTTCCGATCACATAAATAAGAAGAAATCCACCGCAGTGCTAGTCCTCTTATTCCAACGCTTTCTAACTTTTTTAACAAAATGTCATGTGCTACGAAGTTGAAAGCTTTTGACAAGTCGAGGAAAAGTCCCGTTGTTATGTGATTATTATTTAGATTAGTCAGGATATTGCTCAAAAGGGAAAATATTGCCTGTGTTGTCGTTGTGTGTGTTTTTGAAATCCATGTTCATTCGCTATAATTTTATATTTAGTACAAAAGTCGACAAGTCTGTTGAGCATACATTTTTCGAATACTTTTGACAAAATAGGAATAAGAGTGATCGGGCGATAGTTTTTCACGTCATTTTTATAGCTTTTTTTGTAAAGTGGTTTCACGACTGATAATTTTAAGGCATCAGGAAAAGTACCTGATGAAAATGAAAGGTTAATTAGATATGTCAATATATCATTTAATTCAGTGTTGCACATTTTAATTATTTTTGTGCCAATTCCATCATAGCCTTCGGAGTTAGTGTTATTTAAAGCCATTATCTCCTTTTTAACTTCATCTTCAGTCATGAAACTCAGAAACATGGAATTAGGAATTGACACCTTATTAGAGTCATTATGTAAATTATTAAAATTTAAGGTGTGTGTCGAGTCAATAAAATAATTATTAAAAGCATTCGCTATGTCAGTGGGGTTTGTCAGTATTTGCTTATCTAATTGTAATTCAGAAATGTTATGTCACTTGGCGATAGCTGTATATTTTGGTAGATCTTAATGACCTCACTAGTTAGTGCGTATGGCTTAGTTAGAGATGTGACAGCATATTCTACATATGAAGTATCCTGTCTTGATCGCATCAATGCAGATGATAGTCCAACACATTGTTGACTGCCAAAAATATGTATTTTGTTTGTGCGTTCCACTTTTAATGCTTGCAATGGAATATTTTTTTCCTTTTGATATTCACCTTTGTCCTGTTGTCAATATCTTCTGAAGCTTCAGTAATTGATCCTTGAGGTTGAATATTTCATTTCCGGCTTGTTTCAACTGATGCTCCAGATCTGCGATATTTTTTTGTAGGCTTAAGATATTCCCACTGAGTTCTGTCTTTGTATTACTAGCATTACTTGTGGGCAAATTTAGTATTTGAATTATTTTTGTTGAATAGTTATTATAAATGACTTACTTTATTACGTATGTATACCGATTCTTAAAACGTAGGTAGAAGGAATAACGCGGTTTTTGTTACATATTGTATATACTAGCCGCGCGGTAAACTCTGCTTGCGTGATGCAGGATTTTGCAATGCGTAGTTCGCATGTGACGATGTTAATGCCGCCACAACATCAATTATTTTGGTGATGTATCGCCATAGGTTTTCCTATAAAATTTGATCATCTGATTCTGATTTGGTGGCAATGGGACCACCTCGGGAGTATACCCTTTCAAACAAAAATATATTTTCAAAATCGGTCTATAATTAACGGAGTAATCGCGTAACAAACATACAAAAAAAAAAAAACATACCTACCGCCGAATTGAGAACCTCCTCCTTTTTTGAAGTCGGTTAAAAAGGCACTTTTGAACGTCAAAATTTACAAAAAATAGAATTAATTCTAGTCGCCCCCTTCCAAAAGGTAGTTTCTAATAATGCAAATTATTATTATTATTATAAATGCCAAAGTTTTTTTTAAGGAAATACAAAATACAATACCACAGCAACAGCTTGTTCGATTTTTTTTTAATTAAAAATCTTTCTCTTCCATTTTCCAGGCACGGGTACCGGTGGTGAGAGTATATGGGGCGGCGAGTTCGCGGACGAGTTCAAGGCGCATCTGAAGCACGACCGGCCGTACACAGTCAGCATGGCCAACGCTGGCCCCAACAGCAATGGCAGCCAGTTCTTTATCACGCTAGCACCTACAGTAAGTGACATAATTTAGCCTGTTTTTTGTTTTGGCTTTTGCCTGTGATTTAATTCGCGTCTTCTTTATTATATTTTTTTATTAAAAAAATAAAGTTAACTATATTTGGTTTAACAAAAACATACCAACAAAAACCAATCTTTTATTGTTTTTTTTGTTTTGTGTAATTTATAGTTTTTCTTTGATACTTATTTTTCGTTTTTCTAATCAGACCAATCATAACGTAACTTATGCGTTTTTACCTGACTCAAAGGAAGTTATGTTTTCGGCGCGAGTCACACAGTCGGGCACTAAGAACATAATTAATATAATTACAAACTAAGCAATAGTGCTTAGGATTCTCTTGTATGTTATGTACTTTTAACTAAGGGCGTCGCTAGGGGGAGGGCAATACGGGACTACAAATTCCAGCTACATTTGTTTGCTTTGTTTTTGGTCTTCGAAAGTATGACCATGTTTCTCACCTTCGCAAGGAACTCAAGTGGCTCCCAATCCGCCTTCGCAGGAACACTCGGATTTTATGTCTCCTCTTCAACATCTCATAAAACCCGTCTTATCCTTCCTACCTGCGGGAGCGTTTTTCTTACGCTCGTCCTAGCGACGCTCCATGTAAATCGCACCTTAGATCCCTCCTTAAATCTCATCCTCATAAAACTAGCTACTATTCTTATTCCTTCTCGGTGCATGTTGTAAGATTGTGGAACTCACTTCCGCCTAGCATTCGTGATTTAAAAACAATTTCCTCATTCAAATATCAATTAAAAGAGCACTACCTTTCCTCTCAACTGTGAATATTTTTATATATATGTTTCTATATAATATATATGCTTTATGTATTTGTTTAGGTATATGTAAGATTTTTGCGCAAGTGTACGTGTACGTATATGTGTGTAAATTGTATATATAGATATGGTATAGTATAGGTATATTTAACATTTTAGTATAAGACTTCGCATATTCATATTTTTCTCCTCTTGTTCTCACACACTATTGTCTACATTTCTTTTTCATTTCTCCTTTCGCAGGTCTGCTGGAAGAAATTTCTTAAGAAATAAGCAGTACCTTTGCACTAATATTATAATGATGTCGTATCTCTCTTTACTGTGTGTACATAAATAATAAAACAAAATAAATAAATAAAATAAAGTAGCAAAGTTGTAGTCTTAAAAATCTACTTACAGAAATAAACATCATTTAATTATTACAAACAGTTCTCCGTTATGTTTAGCTTTTTATAGTTATTAGCATCATTCATCAACATCATTTCAGCCAAAAGACGTCCACTGCTGGACATAGGCCTCCCCTAAGGGGGGTGTTTGCCATAATCGCAACGCTTGGCAGGCGGGTTTGCGATCGCAGTATGGTGTTAAAATGCATAGAGAACGCTGTTGCCCATTCTCTAGTAGTCCCTTAGTCGCCTTTTACGACACCCACGGGAAGAAATAGGATGGTGCTGTTCTTTACGTCCGGCACCACACGGTACTTTTTTCACACGGTTAGTTATTAGCAGAAGGGATGAATTCGCGTTTATTTGTGGGTCTCAATACCTCTATTAAAATATCATACAGATTACTCCAAGCGGCGCGGCGTTGAAGTAATTAATCATGTGTCCGGTGTCAGCAAGATAAATTTGGCATGATACCAGTGTAAACTAGCATTGTTCTTAAACTAGTATGTGCTTTATTTGCGCCTAATATAACGGCGGTGGATTTAGGTGGCTTATTATCAAACTAAATAAAACTCCCTTTATGAATGCTATGACAACAGCGAACGCGCAAATCGAACACGCTTCCATAACCAATATCAAAAATTCTATATCCATGGGGTTTATAGCCTTTGAGCACTAAAATATATGACATGCAGACAGCATACTGCAAGCGTGCAACGACGTCATGATCTTACAATGCACATAGATTACACGGTGCGTGCGTGTGCGCAGATCTTTTGTAATAGATTCAAGGATAAGATTTGAAAAATGAATTGTCACCTAGCTAGACATTATAGAAGCACTTTAAAAAAATACCAGGGGAATGGTTATATTTTAATCATGACTTTGTTTTTATATTTTTTTACATTTTGTTATAAATAATATTTGCCACCATTAATGGTAAATAGGGATATTGTCATATTATCAAACATCGATCATATCATCAGTTAATAATAGTTCCCATAGTGGTAATCTGTAGTAGCCTAGCCTTCATCAGTATCATCATAGTCACAGTATCTTAGCAGAAAACTACTCGATAACTAGCTCCAGTCCACTTTATCCATTCTCAACTTTAAAGTATTTAGTTATATGCCTACATTGTTATATTAGAATAGTAGTTTATTGTTTTCAGTAGAAAGTAGTAAATAAAATACTAGTACAGATATTCTATTTCACGAAGTCCGTTCGGCTTTGATTGTAGTAGTGACGTATCCCGACAAGCGCGCTTGTGTGTGTAAAAGTAGGTAACGTTAGCAAAAAAATCTGATATATATTCAAGTCGAGATTTAATAATCTAAATAAAATTTTGGTTTTAAAAGTATATACATTTTGTAAATAAATTAGATTAGGTTGCAATAAATACAAAAATATTAAGAATATGTAGGCATTTAATTAAGCATTGGTGTTACAGAATGGAAACGAAACAAGTAGGACTATTCAGTATTTTCAATCACTATCAGATAAATTTTCGATTTCCGATTCCGTTTTGCTGTCGTCAGAATCATCTTGTACATTGATTATAAATTCAAAATCGAGATCAAAATATTTCAAGTAGTCTTTTTCAATTTTTTCAACATGAGCACAAGTTTTTTGCCACGTTTCACTGTTAACTTGGCCCAAACTTTCATTGATCAGTCTTTCCGTATTCGTCATGTTTTGCTCGATATTTTTAGATGCGACATAATTTTTAACGATCCCCCAAATATTTTCAATCGCATTTAATTCTGGGTGATAAGGGGGAAGGCGTAAGACATCAAAACCCTTGCTTTTTATAAAATCGTCAATCTTGTAGATTACGTGTTGGGCTTTGTACTTCTTTATTGTATCGTACAATTCCAATTTAAGAAGAGATTCATCAAATGCTATACCCTTATCCCTGAACCATTGCTGCATATCGGCTTTCTTTGTAGATTGCGTCGGTAGTCGTTCAGCCCGTGTTGTGATAAGATGCATTGTCTAAGACAATGACAGAGCGCGGAAGTAAATTGGGTAGCAACTTTTCATTTAGCCATTTTACATAGTTATCATAGCTCATATTTGAATGATAATCACCAGCTGTTGAGTTGGCCTTATAAACCAAGGAAGCATTTTCAATAAAACCATCCTTGGTTCCCGCGTGCACTAAAATAAAGCGAGTGCCTGTGCTAACTTTTTTTAAAAACGGAGTTCTTTTTTTTTTTTTGCTCAGGTGTTGTTTCGCACGTGTGTCGAAAGGACGTAGCTCTCATCGGTGTAGACAATGGGCCGACTTTGAGAGCGGTACTCTGTTAATTTTTTTAAAATATTTTAAACGCCACATTTGTATATCATGACGCTCCGTCAAGACTTTACGGTTGTTCTGTTTTGCGCCACTTGTAACCTAATTTCAACAGTAACTTGCGAACAGTTTCTAAACAACCTTCGAATCCGATTTTTTCATTCAATGCTGTTCTTAACTTAGCTAATGTTGGAATTTCTTTATGGACAATATGGAAATCTTGTACAGTACTACGAACCACATCGGCTGTAAAATTATCTATATCCACTTTATTATCTCGCTTTCTCCTTTTCTTCATAGGTGAAGTGAATTTTGATGAAGTGGATGGGAATTCCTTCTCTTCTTTTAATATTCTTTGAACTGTTTTTTGGGTCACACCCGTAGCTTCAGCTGTACGGCGTGTAATGTCTCGTAAATGAGACTAATCACAGTTGAGTTCCATTAATGATTTTGTAAATTCATATTCTTCTCGCAGAAAATGATAAACACTAGCTATCATGTTTCGACCCTAAAACAAAATGTAATCAAAATAATTAAGTAATATAAACATTTTATAACACAAAAAAAAACATTAATTTTATAAATACTTCTATTGCTATATTAAGTATCTTTGTATAACATTTTAATTGAAAACGTATAAATAAATATTACCTCAATATGGACAACTCTTCTTCGTTTTGTTGCCATGCTGACCTTACTCCGTGAAACAATTTGGCGCGAACTAAAAACCACTACTGATCCGGACCGTGTCCCGATCGACACTGAGCGCTCTCGAGGTTACGCACACAAAAACAATGTGCATGTGCACGCTTGACAACATTCATAGCCAAACGGACTTCGTGACATAGAACATCTGTAACTGAAAGGGTAAGCGCCCATTACGTTGAGATTTAAAAATAGTATAAAAATGGGTATAAGTATCACAATTGACTACGTGGTGCGCGGTGAACCAAAAGAAATATACAAGAATATTCATTTTATAATTACGGATCGTAAATTATTTTCCTAAACGATTTTGTTTCGTAGTGCGTGCTCACTCTAAAAGTAAAAAGGCTTGTGGCAATTTTGGTCATAAAGCGCGCGAGCAGGACATTGCATATTTAGTATTTCCAAAAACTCTACGACTGAGGCTCGTATCGCCTCGCTCCCACTTTTTTGACCGCGGCTGCTACAAACCGTGGCGTATACTAAAGTACCATTTCAGTGCAATAATTTTGTAAAAACATCTCTTTTTTCTCAGCCCTGGTTGGACAACAAACACACAGTGTTCGGTCGCGTCGTCCGCGGCATGGAGGTGGTACAAAACATCGGCAGCGTCAAGACTAACCCCAAAACAGACAAGCCGTACGAAGATGTCAGAATTATATCAGTTACTGTGAAATAAATAAATTAATAAGTGATAATATATTAAATAAATTATGAGTTTATCTTGGATATTGACATCGGTGAAGGGAAAACATCGTGAGAAAACCTTGACTTATAGTTAGTTTATGTCAAAAATCACCAACCCGTCTTGACCAAGCGTGGTGATCAATGCTCGTGCCTTCTCTGTATGAGAAGTGGCCTTTGCCCAACAGTGGGACAATAATAGGCTGGTATTATTACTACTTAGCTATCGCATTAGGGCAACCTGTAAGGAGAGATTTAGGGCCAGTTTCTCGAACGAAAATGAATGTGACAAATTGTCAAGCGCGAGTAATCTGCAGCGATTGGCTATTGATAAATCATTCAACCAATCACAGCAGTTTACGCGCGCTTGATCTATTGTCACATTAATTTTGCGATAATTTTCGTTCGAGAAACTGGCTCCTAAGGTGTTACAATAATAAATAAATATTATTATTTTATGTGAATCTACGATGTGATGTAAAAATGAACTGTTGCAATAAAGATCGATGTTGTATAAAGTGGGTTCTGTTTGATTTATAATTTCTCTGATTATCATAGTCCTCTGCTGGACGTAAGTATGTTCCTAGGTACTGCCACAACCACAACATTCCGTCCGCCAAGTTCAGTTCAGTATTTATTATCTTAGCCGAAGGTAATGGACAGAAATAAAAACAGTATTTTAATTAAGGAAGGGTTACCTTTGACCATGCTTAAACCGGTAACACTATAGCGTCCCATACGGTGGTCCATTCATACTAAATTAATATTCCGACCCTAAGAAAAGAGACTTTTTTTCTGAATGTATGGAGGCTACCGCTAATACCGGACTAGCGTCCGAGTCGGTATTGTGATTTGCAATCATAATTTTATTTGTATGCTGAAAAAACAGTAGGTAATATGCTTTAGGAATACCATGAGCATAATATGCCATATAATTTTTCTTGACCGAATAGCAAACTAGTACATGAACAATAGACGTAGCTGTATAAAAATATTCGTATTATTATTGTTGTATCTTTGAAATAACTTGGGACCGTGGGGTCCAGGGCCTTTGGAAGGCGTACGAGGGGCCGAAGCCAACTCGCAGAGACCCGTTAGACGCTTTCTATGTAATGAGGCACCAGCCGACGATTATCCCTGTGCGCACTATGCAAATGTACCCAAGGACAACCCCCGGTTAGTGTAGCACTATTCTAGGATATGGAAACAAAGATATTGGATTATGGATTTGGATGGCTAAAGTGGACTGTTACCTAAACTATGGAAGGACTATGGCCCCTGCCAGACCAATGTTTTATACATACAATACACGGATAAAATGGCAGGGGGTGACTTCACCACGCCACAATTGTAGCGATAAGTCCCCTCTTTGAGGAGTGGCTGGAGTG
Organism: Tiliacea citrago; assembly: GCA_963921375.1. NCBI lineage: Eukaryota > Metazoa > Arthropoda > Insecta > Lepidoptera > Noctuidae > Tiliacea > Tiliacea citrago. The sequence goes on along the minus strand of OY992799.1, from coordinate 22,576,367 downwards.
GCGCCACGGCGTCCTCAACTTCCGCCTGACGCAGGTCCTCACCGGACATGGATGTTTCGGGAGGTTCCTGTTTAGGATTAAGCGGGAGGAAACGCCCGGGTGTCACCACTGTGTGGATCGCCCGGAGGACACGGTGGAGCATACGGTGGAGGTCTGCCCGGCTTGGGCGGAGCACCGCCGTGTCCTCACGGAGGCGATCGGCGGCGGCGATCTTTCGCGTCCGGGCCTGGTTCAGGCCATGGTTCGGAGCGAGAGTGCATGGGAGGCCGTCACCTCCCTCTGCGAAGCAGTTATGCTAGCGAAGGAGGAGGCGGAACGCGTGAGGGTGAGACAAGGTTCGCGCCCTCGCGCCCCTAGTCGCCGCAGGAGACGCCCCGGGCGTCGGGAGTCGCAAGCCGATTTCCGGCCACCGTAGGCGCGGGCCTGCGGACGCTGAGCGATGGGTAGCTCGCCGTCCGATAAGGACCAGGCCCGGGTCGACGGCGCGTTGTGTTCCTCGCGCGCCTCAAAGAGATATCAGCACCAATTGACGGGGTCCGTTAGGACCAATGCCTGCCGGGGTTGCGAGTTTGTCCGAAAGGGATATCGTGGCCCTGGCACACAGGCAACGGAAGGAACACGGGTGGGTTTTAGTCAGTAAAAGTCTGACACGCCCTCCCGCTCCGCCCAGAGCGGGAGAAGTTATTTGATGATTTCTCACCCAAAAAAAAAAAAAAAAAGGGGGTGACTTCACACTTAATAATGGGTCCCCGGAAACGGTCGCTAGCACATAGTGACGTAGCGACAAGGGGGCAACACTTCCTGAGGTGCTTGAGGACTGGAGAGGTATTTCACGGCTATCAGCACACGACCCCGGAGCCCAGATGATGGCTAAGACTTACTGAAATACTTCCTTCCTCCTAGCACGTTTGCTCTTGCGAATCTCAAGCAGGCATTAAAAGCAAGAATGAGGAGGAGCTTTGTTCCTCGCCAGTGTTCCCTCCAGCCGGCCAATAAAGGCAAGCCAGAGACGAGGAACAAGACTTCTCCTGGAAGAAAGGGACCGTGGGGTCGTTACTGCCCAACAGCTCGCTACATGCTGCCTTGCGAGTTTCTGTTTACCTCTTGGTCTGGCTCTTTACCCTAGACCTGTTCCGGCAAAGTAAACTCTACCAGCACAAACCTAGAGTGTGGAGCGCGCAAGCCCCAGCACGACGTCAACGTAGAGATACGGCGGTGGGGTTCTTATTATTATAATATTTTTTTTTCTATACCCTTCTAGCTTAGGCTGGGAGGTGAATGACCCAGCGCATAAAATTACGAACGATTAAGAACGTAATCCTAATGTAACGTGATGTTACGAAATGGTAACGCACAAGGTAACACAGCAGAACACTATTTATCTGTGTTGGTCCAATTATTCTGCCATCATTTACGAATTTGTAGTGTATTACTTTGTCTAACCTTATTTTGGTGACTCACGTGCATGATCCTAGTTTAAATTTAAAAACACGCCATCTGTTATCGAGTAGTTTTAAATATAACTTGTGATTTACAACGCCATCCAGTGTGAACTAGACGGACTAGTAAATATAGTAAATAACTGTTCAAATAGATGGCAACACCAGTATTCGTTTAACCATATTTTCTGATAGGTGGACAATGTTGTTTGGATACAACTTTTCAGGTTTGCCGGCAAATCACTTGCCTAACCGAGAGATACGTACGGATTAAATGTTTGAAAGAGATGAATATGCACGTGTCTGATTAGTTGTTTTTTTTTGTTATAGTAGTATCGAAAAAAGGGAAATGCTATCAGCATCCGTAAGTTATCCAATAATTTCTTTATTTTCTCTTCTTGGTAGTCGCCATTTACCACGCCTCTGGCAATTGGCTGGCAATATTCTCCAAATATTCGTTACCTATTTATTTAAGTAGGTATCTTATAAGTGTTTATCGACATATATACATAGCTTAAGTTCATTTAAGTGATGATTCCCTTTATCATGGACCTATAAAATATAGGTCCATGCCCTATAAATATAAATAAATACTTAGAATTAAGTTTCCCACATGGTTACCTTCAACTTGTCATTAATTTATATGGTAGTAGATACCTAGTACACACGGAACCTTCAGATGTGGTACGCAGATGTGCACTTGACCCTAAATAAGTTAACGATGCGTAGGTTAGGTCGGTAGGTACCTAAATCATAATTTATTATTATTATACCTACACAATGTAGGTTCTCTAGTAGACAGAATTAGTTTGATAGGACAGCAAAGCAGCTCGTAGGACAAGAATGCATAACTTTCCTCCTTCTTTGAGATAATAACATCTGTTTTATTAATTTTCTGATTGGATTGGTTTGTGTTACAGGATTTGAGGATGGAGGATTTATAATAATTTCATATTTTGTACTTACCACAGGAAAAATATATACAATGTATAAATATATTGTATAATATAGAGGTATTTTATGTAATAATAACTTCGACTACACGTTACTTATTACATTTTTATGTAGCCATAAAACCATAGTTATTAATTTAATGATGCATATTGTCCTTAAAGAGTACTCAGCCGTTCGCTGCCAACCGTATACTAATACCTACTTATGTAGGTATCTAGAGGATTCTTTATCTGATGTTGTTTATGTCCATAAAAAAATGAAGGTCAACATCAAAATGTGAGTGAATAATAATAATGAAGGAATTTTAGCTGCATTTTATTTTCTTTTTACTCAGTTGTTGGACTTATCTTTCGTGGGAGCGGGACGGGAGTGCGCTGGCTTGCTCTTTCCCGTACAGTTCCCCCCACCCCGTCGCCCGCACAATATTTTCTTGCACCGCTCGGGCGCTCGCTAGCGGCTACCCCGCCTCCGTGCCTCACCCAAATTCGTGCGTTTCCATTGTTACACTTTGACTCTCGTTCCACGATTTATTTTTTTATTTACTTTGGAGATTGTTTTTGCTCCAGAAAATTATTACTGAACTAAGCTACTGCCTCCTATTAAATGTATTCAGATTACCTAGAATCCACCATATAAAATGAATAAATGTGTTCGTTTTTTACCTACTTATATTTAAAATAATTGTTAGCAAATGGCAAAATAATGAATAAAATTTAAAAGTGTAAAATCGCGAAAAAAATGTCATGTGACCATCATTTTGACGTATAAATCGGGACTAGTCCCGATTCTGTTTCAGTCAAATGAAAATTAATCCTTAATTAGCTGACCCGACAGACATCGTCCTGTCAAAATTTTAATATGATCTTGACTTCATACAAAAATAAAAAAGCACTTAATTTTTTTTCCGAATTTTGTTGTTTCCCGGGCAACTTTTCCAGTTTTTCTTTCCATAAAAACCTAATTCAAATTATTGCGAAGCTTTTAAAACAAGAAATAGTAGAATCGGTCCAGCCGTTCTCAAGTGATGCGTACCAACGAAAAGCATTTAATTTTATTTATATAAAAGATGAAATATACGAATACGTGAGATGTACCTTTACCCGATACATTATTAACGGATGTAGTACTTACCATGTCCATTTACATTATTATTAAGTATATTTATTTTTATTTAAGGATCGGAGAATAAAACATGAACCAAGAGAGCCTTTTAAATCTAATTTCGAAAGGAGCTTTTAGTGTCAACCTGTGTTGAGTATAATCTTTATGTAACAGTATTTTTACTAGTGCTAAAAATACCTATATTTGGTAAACAAACATTAATTTGGATGTACGTTTAATGGTACGACATAATTGTTATAATGGACATGCGCCTGCTGATTCTCGGTAATCGTACGAAGTCGTAAACAGCCCGACGCGGCCTCGCGCTACGCTACGATGCCAATCACCAATCACACGCAAGCGTTACTTGGTATCGCGCGATATCCGACCAATGAGCGCTCGACTTTATCACGCTACTTCTAAAAATAGCTTATCTGAGTCACTCAATAAAAGCAGTGGTTGTTTCTTAACAATGTTTAGAAACAAGTGGAACGTTGAGAGAGTCGGACGTGTGTTGCCGCATGAAAAAGTTTTGATATTCGCGCAGTGAGTTCAGTGATACCGAGTTATTCGGTGCAAACACATGGTTCGACGCTACCAACACGGCATGGAGACCACTTTCTATGACGAGCAGTATCCCCTCAGTGGACCTGTGGAGAACCTGAAGAGGCCCCTCACCTTGGACGTGGGGCGGGGCATCAAGCGGGCTCGGATCGGCGGTGCGCCGGTCCTGTCCTCACCAGACCTGCAGATGCTGAAGCTCGGCTCTCCGGAGCTCGAGAAGCTGATCATACAGAACGGTATGATAACAACGGCGACTCCTACACCCGGTGCGCCAGTGTTATTCCCGGCCAGTCTAGCGCCGACGGAGGAACAAGAAATGTACGCGCGGCCGTTCGTTGAGGCGCTGGACAAGTTACACCACTCGGACCCAACGCCGCAGATCGCACGCGTCATCGACAGGCGAGTATACGCAGACCTGGACAGGCCACTTGACCGCTACCCCACACCGGTGGTCAAGGACGAACCGCAAACAGTTCCCAGTGCTGCAAGTTCGCCACCACTGTCTCCCATAGACATGGATACACAAGAAAGAATCAAATTGGAACGCAAAAGGCAAAGAAATCGAGTGGCTGCATCCAAGTGTAGACGGCGCAAGCTGGAGCGCATCTCCAAGTTGGAGGATAAGGTGAAGATCCTGAAGGGCGAGAACGTGGAGCTGGCGCAGATGGTGGTGAAGCTAAAGGAGCACGTGCACCGGCTCAAGGAGCAGGTGCTGGAGCACGCCAACAGCGGCTGCCACATCGACTCGCACTTCTGATCGTGCCGTCGCCGCCGCTCCACCACATTCCATGCTAGTCGCGCCCGGTAGGACGCAGCATACAAAGCGATTTGTGATCTTAATTTTACTGTGTAATATATAGTTAATGAACACTAGTGTATAAGGTGTTGACGCTACGTTAAGGATGCTGTGGATGTATCGTTAAGTTTGAGAGATTAGGTTGCCAGTGATGTGTGCAGGCAGAACCTCCGCTTGGGTGAGCTGATTCCAGGACGTTTGTTGTTTGTGAAACGGTTATGTTATGGACGGTCCACTTAGCGAGGGATGTACTTAGTGCGAGTCACAACTGCAAAAGCTTTAGCTTCCATTGTAAGTTGCAGAACTAATGTTTTCCTTAAATCAGTATTGCGTTGTCTCATTTAGAATAGTGTAGAAACTAGAAAGGATAATCGTGCGACGTCATTCGTTTGCAGACTGACTGAACGAGGTTGAGGCGGCGTTGCCAGCTTTACGGCGAATTTCCCGTTTCAGCGATGTTGCCGCACTTGCCTCGCTGAATCGGGGATTTCCATTGTTCATTGTGTCCCGGCCATTGTGTGTATTTTTCTGTCCAGTAGAATCTTATTATAATAATTAGTTTACATTTCGGACGTTATTTATTTCGATTTAGATGGAGACGCACGTCGTCTCTGTGTTGTGACAGGTACAAAACGCAGCCGGTGTGAAAGAGATAGTGTAGTGTAGAGTGGCAACGGCGCATCACGCCGAGTCACGAGCGGATGTTCTGCTAATTAAAATTCCGCCTGCGCCGCCCTCGCGGAATGGCGGCCATGTGTTCAACACTCGGACGTTCCGAATCACGTTTTGTTGCACAAGGTTAACTTTTTAAACGCGACCATAGCGTTTTATCGCTGCCGTGGACTGGAACGTCTTTGTTTGCTTCGCTTGATTGTTTCCAGATAAATTAAGTGCTTGTGTGGGAGACTGATCGAATGTAAGTAAGGAGTGCCTTGTACCGTGTACGTTTGAGCGAGAGCGTGGATTGCGCTAATAATTTTCTCCTTTTTGAAAGATGATTCTCGGAACTGACCCGGTGCTCTGTAGAGGACGTGACTTTTGTAATGCGAAGCCGTCCGATTTAAAATATTAGTTGTGGATGTATAGAAGTGATTCGTAATGAGCAAATGTTTGACATGTGAAATTGTGAACGATACGAGTGAATGTGTGATGGAAGTATTTATTAGTGAGAATGTTTATCTTATAGGGTGAAGTAGCAATCTCGAGTGCCTACGCTTTGTAAACTAAAGCCTATACCTATGTTTTTAATTGTTTTTGTTACCATTAATGTGCTACAGTAAATTATTCTGTACCATTGTCTTCTATAGGTTATTGTAAGTAATTATAATACCAATTAACAAGTTGAATTGTTATATAGACTATATAAGGCGAGCGGGTGGCGTGGCGCGGTAATGAGAACTCAAAGAAAGTTGTTCTGTGAACTGTAAAGAACGCACCCCACGCCTATTTGTATGATTTTTATACAAAAGAATTCGTCAGAATGTTAACAGTAATTTGTAAGTTTATAAAAGATATGGAAACAGTTATACTAAAATAATATATTTCTATGAATTTAACAAAGAATATTGTTTTATACGAAGTATCATATTGTATGATAAAATTGAAAGAGAAAATAAATTATGAAGATTATTATACCATTTACTCCTTGATTTCATTTCTATGCCCCAGTAAAATAGCAATGTTGTAATAAAAGAACTGTCCGGAAATCTAAACACCCATACGCTATTTGAGGCAGTTCTTTGTAGTTTCAATTAGACAAAAGTTCAAACAAGCGCAACTTCAAAAAAATGCTGCGGTATACATTAGCAAATATGCAAAACAAAAACAATGATATGGCACATTCAAATTATGTAAATAAATAATGACAAAGAAGCGAACTACAAATTCCATTACATAACATATTAACGACACAATGTAATGAGCAATCGGAGCAGGAAAAGACATAACATTACAATAACATATACAGATGGAACGAGTTTAACAGCTGTTACATGATGGAGTAGGTAGATTTTGTTACTCCATAGCAAACCACTTGTCTTTGAACCATCTGTTTATCTAATCTGGGAAGGTATTTCCTCGAGAAACCACCCACCCAGTCACAGCATTAAAAGGCACCGGAAAAAGTGTTCAAGATCATGCGCTCAGTTGACTTGTCAATTTGCTCTTTTTCCCTAATGATTATTGGAATTCTGAGAACAATATTTTTAATATTGTTTCGAAGAATACTCTTTCAAAAATTAAAATACCTACTCATTCTGCGAATTTTGAAAAAATGTTCATGCAAATATTGTAAAAAAAAAAACAAGCAGGAATAAAATACTGTCTAAACATTTTGTCAACAAAATATATTTTGTGAAGATCAGTTTTAACCGATAAATTCAACAGAAGTGCAATTTTATGTCAAAATATACACTTTGATAACTATGTGTAGGTGCTATGCTTGTTACTAACCTGTACCGGTGAATGAACGTAATAAGACTTTATTTATTAGTCAATGTGTCGATATTCGTCTTACAATACAAACGAAGGTCAAACGAATCGATGCCAACTATATTTCGCCGTCCGGATGTCCGATTTTTGAGGCAAAAACACCAGATGACTTGGAATTCTTGGGACGAACACGATTGGCAAATACGAAAAATATTAATTTAAAAAAAAATGTAACCCGCTACTGCGTCACCTGCTAGTTGGGATCATCAGTGGGCGGCACTATAGCTGTAATAAATTACATTTATGATGTATTTCCCATACATTTTGAAATGGGGGCAGCAAGAGTGGGAAAAATTGCTCGATGACAGCTCTGGTATCTAATACTAAATTGATTATTTTCCCGGGCATGCACACCTACATGCATTGTAAGGTTAAGAAGTTCAATTATAATGGCTGTGTCCAGAATGTTCCCAACTTCCCGACAGGCAGTAAGAACCTAAGGACATTACGCCCAGTTCCGGGGGCGACAAATCACGGTCATACACTTATTATATGGGTCAGTATGCTGTTAACATGAACATTAGCTACTGAAGCCTACGCATTGCTCTCGTTAAAACATCGCAATATTTACTAACATCACCGTGTTTATATTGGCTGTTGTTAAAACACTTATATATTTATGATTCGATGTTTTTCATACGACGAGCGTGTTGACTGATTGCACTGCGTTTGCCTATTCATTTCGTTCGCCGAAAATAACATGCGAGCGTGTTGAAATATCAATATTTTATGTTGAGTTAATGTCAACAAAAATGCTCGTATTGCAAAAGTATTTATTATTAATTGCGCACATTTGCTGTACTGCATTTGTATGAAGCGTGCATGATTTCGCTGTTGTCTTCTGCATACACAACGCACGCTCCCAAAATCTACAATTAATAAGAGAACACTACTTTTCTTGCTGATCTAGTGACGTATCTGTATCTGTTACCTTTGGTATAAATTCTGATTAGGACCTCAGTCAATTATTCAAGCATTTAATGGTCCTATAAACAGTAACACACAATTGGCAGACCTTGCAGTTGCAAGTTGGACATATTGTGACATTTTATTAAAATTTATATCTCTTGTAGGACGTTAATGATGATTGTAAAATGACATATATTGTCAGAAACTGGATGGAGAATTGGAGATCTGTTTAATATGAACAATTAGATATGTAATTCTTGCCAAGTAGTAAAAATACTCCCTGTTTTCCTATCATAGACAGAAATACAATCCATCGCAGCAAGTAAGTTCTGCAAGATAATCGAAAGAGCATTTTTATGTCTATGGACTAAATAAATGTCGATTTTCGTTGCAAAGCTTTTTAATATTGGAAAAGTTCCAAAGAAAACACCGTGTGCGGTCGTTTGCCCTCGAAAACGCTTCTGACTCACGTAAAAGAAAAGAAAAGTAGTCGAAAACTATTGTGTGATCGTTACAAGGACGACGATACGACATCGAGGAGTCGAGGACAGTGTGAACGGAGGAATACAGTTCATTGGGTTCCAAGAAGTGTTGTTAAGTGGTCTCAAGCGGCGCCGACCCATTGTGTGGCTCACTAAACCTATTAGCTAAAATATCTAAACGAGTTGGAAAATGTTCTGAAATAATTTATTGCTACGCGAGCTACGTGTTTCTTAGAAATTATGTATTGAATTTTATGTGACAACAAAACGCTAAATTGCTGCCAATTTGTACGACCTTTTATTTATCAAGAAGCCGATTGTATTTCTACTGGCGTTTAAAGGAAATTCGGCTTTTGGCTGGTGGCGGAGGCAATTTCTGCGAAAGACCCCGTTGGCTTTTAATTTTAATCTGCGGGTCACCTTCAACTCGGCGACATGTAGTGCGCGCAGGTGCGCCCTCTGCTAATATTCGATACAGTTCGGAAATCGGTTGGCGAGCCTCCAACCACCGCACGTGCCGTGATGTATATGGCTACCATGCGTGATTATTTTGTAGACTGATCCTGGTGGCCATTGGGGAAAGCCTGTTAAATATCACAAGCAAAAGATTAGAAAAAAAAAGTAATTATAACTTATAACCCAAATTGGAATGCCAGAAAAACAATTCAATATCATATCATCATAAATCTTTCTCATACTGGAAAATATTTAAAGTTTTTATCAGTTACTATCTAGCTCATACGGATGTAGAGCAATGGTTGTCTCTGGCATCCCTTTCTGAATCACAGCCGTGACGGTCGTAATCTGACCTTGTCCTACTGACCTCCTGTCAAGCAACAAGTTGATAAAATTGTACACTAGGCTACATTATCCGCATAACATGTACAAAACAACATTTCAATCTGTAATCAGTATTTCTATTGTACCTACAACATGAACAAAAAGGCAATATGGCATCCATTTATTTAAAAATAGTTTATTTTAAAGAACACCAATAAATTACGCCACAAAAATAATGTCAACATCTGTGTCTCTGTATAAATGACAGAACAAGAAAAGTCCTGTAAAATGAAAAATTATGGTGACTATCCTCGGCCCGCAGACTATAAATCAGGTAGATTCATTGCACCATTGTGTAGCGTCTCCAAACTGTCTAATAATAAATAGATTATGCAATTTAATAGATTTACTGCCTACGCCTTTTATTTTTGTAACAGAAATATACATAGGTATAGCACGAGAAAAATTGTCACTGACGCAAGATCTTCATCTGAAATATCGTTTTGAATTCATTCTAAACTTTAATAATTATCTACAGGCCGAGTTTTTAATCGTGTGATAAACTATTTAAAAAAAAAACGAGTGTGCTTTGGACCACACGACTGAAGTAAAACTTAAACGGTTACTCTCTCTCTTTCTATCTTCACTAACTTATATCTCCCTCTCAACTTCCGTTCACTCGCTTCCGTAACGCTCTCGTCACGCATTCACCAGCTTACTCGACCCCAAGTTAAGCGTGCGTAAAGAAGTTTTACTTCAAAAACTGCCATCTACACCTAAAAGCTCTCAAATCGCTCATTTCTTTCCCTAAAAAAATTATTTGACGGTTGAATCGGTTGAAAAATTGCTTTTTCACTTGAGCACCTCAAACAAGCAGGTTTTGCTGTATATACAATATTAGTTTTAGTATATGCGAAATCCGAAACACATGTCTAGTATTTTTATGTAAAGAATCTATGTACAACATTTCAAAACTGTATCATGAAAAATCAAAATTAGAAGGTTGTTATGTTACCGGGTTGTACGTACAAAAACAAGCTAACGGCGCCCCCGCGCCTCCAGGGTTCTCTTGCGCTCATTGATAATAATTTGGCAGTAGGTACCTGACCGTACGGCGATTGTATTGTAAGTAATTAAATGGTAATAACATTTTCCATCACACATCGTAAAAATTATTGAAATCGATTCAGTTCCTTATTCTGAACAAACTATATTCTGGTTTCAACACACAGCAAAAACCAACTTTCCTCTCTTGTTGCACAAATAACTATTTACTGCACATCATCTTGATCCAAATTTGATTTAAAATAAAACACAATCTGTCTCCCAAATCACTTCAATATTATATTCAATTCGAATTGGATAGATTACATGGTTACGTTGAAATAGGTTATGCTAATAAATAGGTAAGCCTGAGAATAGGCGACGATTGACATTCAATAGAAGTATAGATTCCTGTCAGCTTATAGCCATTGTACATTGAAATTTTGAAAAAAATAAATTAAATACATAATTCCGCTGAACTTAATCATTTAAGTCACCACCAGTTAGTTACCTTTTAGTCTAATGTAAATGTACCTAAACCGTTGCATCCATAACCCTATTTTCTGGCATGTCGAAGGATACCGGATCCTGAGACACTGGGTGTAGGCGAAGCACCATGATTTGATAATACAACAACATGAGTTGTAACTATGTTTTATTTACTTATAGCATGCCATAGTCAGATATGCTGTAACAGATTGTGTTACGTATCACTTTACATGATAACAACATTGTAACATAACATGTATTTTGATAACATCATCATTTGGATAATGATCGTAATAATGCAAGGTAAAAACTCGGGTTGAAACATGCATGATCAATCTTACGCAATAATATTGTCAATTGCGTAAGATTAATCAAGTTGCAACACGATTCTGAGGTGGCGACCTAACTCAAGGCCAAACCCAGCCACGCTTTGGTAACCCGTAGCATTGTATGGAAGAAAAGTTAAAACCCTTCAGGGCCCACACGCTACTTGAGCTAATGACCAAAGCCATATATACAGAAGAAATTCAAATTAAATTAAGTTCTAAACGCTTAAAAGTTCTTACAGTTCTAAAAGTTCTTATTGTGTCAGCAAGTGCAGTCTTCGACAAGTCTCCGGTGAAGTAACAGCTCCTCATAACTGTTAGCTTTACAAGTCGCGAATTTTCTATAAATAGCTCAGGGCAGTCAAGTTATCATAGCTTAGGATTATTTTACTTCTCTATTATTGTGTATTTCCGTGTGCTCTTTAATGATCCTTTATGCTTATTTGACTGTATTTCCGTGTTGTGTACAATTAACTAACCTTACGTATGTGATTTAAATTCGTGTTAAACTATTGTGTGTGTAAATAGCAAATATAACGTTTTAAAAAGTGCTGAAAGTGGTTTCAATTAAATTCCCTCGTCAAGGGAACATCATCACCCCCGCCTACATCACCTGACTCCCGCGTTAATAACATTTTGGTCCTGTCGAGCCGGATCAGGTTCAACTAGAGGGAATTAATAAATAATAATAAATAATAAATTAATTAAAAAACCACATAATAATGAGTTTAAGGAGCGAAATAACCACACGCAGTAAACTACGTAAGCTAACGGAGGAAATGAGTGTTCGTAGACATCAAGAGATGGTCTCTGACTCAGGTGTGACCACCGAAAGGGCACCAGAGTCACCGTCTGTTGCACCAACGATGGCATCCACGTCTGCCCTCAATATCCCACTGACGGGTGGTCGAGTAGTCGACTTCAGTAGGAGTACGCCAGAGGGACCACAGGGAGGACAGACAGCCACTAAAGACCGACATAGATCGCCGCGAAGCAAAGGCTCGTCTAAACATAGCCGAGTCGATTACTTAAGGAAAAGAGTCGAATACGAAGCTGAGCGCGAGTTGGTGCAAATGAAGGAGAACTTAGTCAAAAAGAGACTAGAAGCTGACATCGCCGAAATAGAGGCGGCTGCTGACAGCGATGACTCTCACTCAGATGTGAGTACGACACAGCGCGTGGAAGAGTGGGTGAATACAACGCCCCAGGTGCCGCAATTGAACGAAGTATTGCGCACACCGGCTGTGTCAGGCGCGACCACTGAAATGGCTGCGCCCCGTGAACCATCTGAAACTGTAAGTAGAGTGAATCGCGTACCGAATACATACCGTGCGTCGTCAGTGCCTAATGAAAATGTGTCGCGTATAACAAGGGCATCTGAGCCAGTACCGTTACGTAACATAACGGTACCGAGTACGCCATCATACGTGCCAGTGTCAACAGAAGGTGTGAGATTTCGTCTACCCGAATATTATCCCGTCTTTACCACTCCGGTCGCAAGTGTACCTCAAGTATCAACACTTGAGTCGGATACACGGCGGCAGACGCAGTACGGAGCGGGTGAAAGAGAGAGACGGCGAGAATCGTCGGGAGACAGAGACAGCAAAATCGACAGACTGGCAGAGGCAATCTCAAGCATGGCACGACCACGGCCGGTACCAAGACAAGCTTACGAATTGCCATATTTTAATGGGGACCCATCCGACTGGATATCTTATAGAAATATGTATTGGGATACGACCCGGCAATACGAATTTAAAGCGCATGAAAACTTAGCACGGTTAAAAACCTCATTACAAGGCGAGGCAAAGATATCAGTGGAGGATTTATTAAGGACGTCGACGGATCCCACTGATATAATGCGTGCGTTAGAGGACGAGTTTGGTCACCCGACCTTAGTGCTACAGTGCGTACTGAAGAAAGTACGAGATTTACCTAGAGTGACGGAGAGTTGCCGGGAGCTAGGTAAATTCTCTTCTACAGTAAGAAATTGTGTATCATTATTAAAAAACATACACGCAGAGGGCTACATAAATAACCCACAATTAGTGAGTGACCTGCTGAGCAAGTTAACACCGGTACAACGTACGAAGTACGGTGACTTTGCGATGGGCCTAGATAACGCGCAGGGGGTGGATTTAAGAGTGTCACCGAACTTAGAAATGTTCTCGGAATTCCTGACACACCTAACACGCTCGGCATCATACTACGCGCAAGCTAACATGTTCGAGTCGAGTCCACCCAAACAACTTGCGAAGCAACAAAAGCATGGCGCCGGTCAAACCCGACCAGTGACCAATGCACGCCCCGCTGCCAGCAGGCCACCGTGGGTTCAAAAGGTGAACACGCAAAGTGACGAATCCCTCGCACCGAAAGAGTGCATAATATGCCAAAAGAAACACACCATTGAAGAGTGTGAACAGTTTAAAAAGCTGACAGTGCAACAGCGTTGGGACACAATCAAAGATAAAAACACGTGTTTCAAGTGCCTGGTGAGAAAACACCCTAAGAGGTTTTGCCGCGCAAGTAGATGCGAAAAGTGCGGCTACGGGCATCACCTGTTGTTGCACGCGGACAAGCAGCCGAAGGAGGATAAACAGCCGAAAACTGAGAAAACAGAAAGCATCACGAACATAGGAGAGTGGCGAGCAACCGCGTTATTAAAAATAGTGCCGGTATCAATCAGCGACAATAAACAATGTTACGCATTATTAGACGATGGTGCGACGGTATCGTTGATAGACAGTTCTCTCGCTACCGACCTAGAGGGTCCGTGTGTACCTCTTTCGCTGAACACCGCGGGCGGCCACGGAGTGACGGACCTAACCTCGCGAATGGTACAAGTGCGCGTAAAGGGGCCCAATGGTCAGTGCCACAAAATAAAGTGTCACACAATGGTAGACATAAACCTACCAACGCAGACAGTATCCGCCTCAGTGATAGGCGACAATGCCCATCTCAGCGACTTGGGTTGCGTGGAGATGAGGGGCGCGAAGCCGCTGCTGCTCCTCGGGCAGGACAACTGGGAGCTACTCCACGGCCGGTACATCCGGCAGGGACGATCCGGTAAGCCAGTTGCCTCTCTTACTAGATTAGGTTGGGTCATACATGGACCATTTAATAATTCTAGTACTAATGCAGTAGTCAATTGCATGACAGTCTCCCTCCCTGACTTACATAACTCAGTTAGGTCACAGTTTGAGCTAGAGTCAATAGGTATTTCAGAAAATAAGCGCAAACGTAGGGATGTTGAAAAGGCGGTACAAGTGTCGGACAGCACTAGCCATCACACCACAGATAAGTCGCAATGTGAAGTAGGTATATTGTGGAAACAAAACGACACACAATTACCTAACAATTACAATCAGGCCCGGCAGAGGTTGTACGGTACCGATAGAACGTGCCTCAATTACAACCTGCCGACCGGACCTGACTTATTAACAAAATCTAGTATTTTAATAAAATCTAGAATAGGCCCTATAGCCTTTTCAGGCGGCATCGCTGACAAGTCCCTAAAGGTACGAATTAGGGCAAAAGGTCAAGGTGCTCGATTATTTTTGTGGCGAGGCGCGAAGCCCCACAGGGAACCATATAAATATAAAACAAGTTCCGTAAAACTAGGTGCAGCCTCATCACCTAGCACAGCAATTAACGTGCCTAACATAGTGGCCCTTAAACAGGGAATAGGCACAATAGAGGCGACCCTAGGTTCGATAAGGTCACTGACCAATAAGAAGTTAGGCTACCCTGCGCTCATACACCCAGTAGGCAATAACTCCGTAAGACAGAGGGAGATTGTCATGAAGCTAGGGAAAGCGCGAGTAGCACCGCCTAGAGGCAACTGGCGCTGGGTACCCTGGGGGAACGACCCACCTGTCCGAGCGACCAGGTTGTGTTGGCCCGATAGCCATGCAGGTTGGCTCTCGGGCCCCTCTTTTCCACGTGGTCCACAGGAGCAGCAGCTGGCGTGTCGCGAGTCCAAGGCGATGAACGCAGACCCCGAGTGCAGCCAGCCAGTCTGTGCAACGACAGCGCCTGTGGCGCCACCCCTGAACTACAAGCGCTATTCATCGTGGGCGCGCGTACAACACGCTATGGTGCGCATACAACGCGCTGTGGCATGCATGCAACGCTCTAAGGCACGCATTCAGCGAGCTATGGCGCGCATACAACGCGCTGTGGTGCGCATGCGTCGAGCTGTGGCGCGCATACAACGCGCTAAGGCGCACACACGGCGAGCTATGGCGCGCATACAACGCGCTAAGGTGCGCTTACAACGCGCTATGGCGCGCATACAACGTGCTATGGTGCGCATGCGACAAGCTGTGGCGCGCATACAATGCGCTATGGGGCGCTTACAACGCACTAAGGCGCTCATACAACGCGCTAAGGTGCGCACGCGACGCGCCGTGGTGTGCATACAATGCGCCAAGGCGCGCATACAACGCGCTATGGCGCGTGTACTCACCCGCCTCAACGTGCTCCGAAGTACTCCGCCTCGTGAGGAGGTCCTTTACACCCTCCTCACAGAGGCCAAGCTGATCGTGAGCAGTCGACAGCTGAGCTACGTGCACGACGACCACAACCAGCCCGTGGTCCTGACAGCGAACCATATTGCTCCTGGGCATGGCGTCCGGGAGTACTCCAATGGCACCAGGCGACGTCGACGACGTCGACTCGCGCCGGCAATGGCGGCGTGTAAACGCGCTCGCCGACATGTTCTGGCGGCGCTGGCTGCGGGAATATCTCCCAACGCTGCAACGTCGCGAAAAGTGGGCAGATAATGTGCCAAATGTGCGTGTCGGCGACGTTGTGATAATAGCCGACAATAACAAACAACGTAGTGCGTGGACTAAAGGAGTTATAAAAACAGTGTACCACGGGAGTGACGGCATCATCCGTGTAGTAGACATTAAAACTACAAACGGGGTCCTGCGTCGGCCTGTAGCTAAGATCATCGTGCTTCCCACAGACCAAGAAATGTAATACGGTTGAACCCTGTTACAGGGGGTGGAATGTAGGCGAAGCACCATGATTTGATAATACAACAACATGAGTTGTAACTATGTTTTATTTACTTATAGCATGCCATAGTCAGATATGCTGTAACAGATTGTGTTACGTATCACTTTACATGATAACAACATTGTAACATAACATGTATTTTGATAACATCATCATTTGGATAATGATCGTAATAATGCAAGGTAAAAACTCGGGTTGAAACATGCATGATCAATCTTACGCAATAATATTGTCAATTGCGTAAGATTAATCAAGTTGCAACACGATTCTGAGGTGGCGACCTAACTCAAGGCCAAACCCAGCCACGCTTTGGTAACCCGTAGCATTGTATGGAAGAAAAGTTAAAACCCTTCAGGGCCCACACGCTACTTGAGCTAATGACCAAAGCCATATATACAGAAGAAATTCAAATTAAATTAAGTTCTAAACGCTTAAAAGTTCTTACAGTTCTAAAAGTTCTTATTGTGTCAGCAAGTGCAGTCTTCGACAAGTCTCCGGTGAAGTAACAGCTCCTCATAACTGTTAGCTTTACAAGTCGCGAATTTTCTATAAATAGCTCAGGGCAGTCAAGTTATCATAGCTTAGGATTATTTTACTTCTCTATTATTGTGTATTTCCGTGTGCTCTTTAATGATCCTTTATGCTTATTTGACTGTATTTCCGTGTTGTGTACAATTAACTAACCTTACGTATGTGATTTAAATTCGTGTTAAACTATTGTGTGTGTAAATAGCAAATATAACGTTTTAAAAAGTGCTGAAAGTGGTTTCAATTAAATTCCCTCGTCAAGGGAACATCATCACCCCCGCCTACATCACCTGACTCCCGCGTTAATAACACTGGGTATCTTAATGCGAGCTCCAGTGTCACATCTAAATAATGTAACATGATACTAGTGCGGTAAGTTGGTTTTTACAAACGAGTAGACGAATGTAAGCCCGAGACGAAGTCGAGGGTATACCATAGTCACGAGTTTGGAAATCCTAATTGCCGCACGTGTGTCATACAACGTTTTTCAACACATTTACGTGAAAACAGTAAAATAGGTAATTAAACAAGCCATCAAATATTTTAAGAGAATGATTGAGTACTTTTTAGAGTCTTCCATGATATAAAATTATTGTAAATTATTAAATAGCACTCACGCGATTTTGGCGGCTCATCCAAGATATCACGTGGAGTAGATTGCATCCATATTAACGGATTCCTCGCTTGAACTCATATTATTATTTTGTTTCTTTTTACCAGTCGGAAAGTCGCAACAATCTTTGACGTTTCTAATATGAAAATGGCGCTACGTACGCATGGTGAAAATTAGTACTACATCTTTCGTCTCATTTTCTCTTTAATAATAAAGTGAGATAAACGTATTGAGCAAAAGCGATTCCAAGGAGGTTCGATCATTCAGCTTATTTAATCTCGTAATTTGAAACTCCTTGGTGGAATTCTTATAATATACGTTTTATGGAAATTTAAAAAAAACCGTAAAGGATACGCACGGCGCTATACAACTGAGTATACAACGGAGGTAAAACATGTAAGTACTTACGTGAGAGTGCCTAGTTTACCGCACATTCCGTTGTATGGTGCGCAATTTTTAACTTTCGAACAAAGTATACACGCTTCGTAAATGCATTTTTTGAGTAATTGTGTTGAAAATGTTATTATTTTCTTTATTACATTCAAATACATTTTTTTAAATATTTTTGTAAAAAACATTTTGAAATCCAAAAAGTAATAGCCCTTCAGTATCTTGAGCAGGACCCAAGCTACCAGTGGTCAGGGCTTTTGAGAGAGGAACCCCCTATTATTACTATTATTATTTCCAATATCTAAAGTCGTTTAAATAGGTAAGTACCTACCTAACTGTTAAAAATACCCACATAACATAACATAACGCCTGTATTCCCCGAAGGATTAGGCAGAGGTGTATCTGTAGTACGCACATTTTGCCAGTTATGTTGTAATTCCTTGTGGGGGGGCAATAGGCTCCTATTGCCATCAACCGGGCACAAATCCAAACTCCGAGCTGCTACTGAGAATTTCTAACATGCTTAGCATGACGCTTTCTATTTCTACTCTACTGTAGCATAGAAATCGCTTGTCTACCGAAAATGTTCTACTGTCTACACGGAAACGTAATTTTTGTCTGTCTACTCTTCCATCGACAAAACGTTTCTCTACGGTTGTCGTGCTAAGATGGAAAAACCCAATAGAATAGAACAGGATCTCATGCTCTGCAGTAGCGGTTGCGACCACTACACCAAGGAGGCAGAATAAATAAATAATCTCTCTTAAGAGTCTATACTACCTCGGCGCCACCTGGCTCTTTATCTCGCTCGTAGTCACGCCAGCAAGCGAGACAGGGTGGCAGGGAGTAGACTCCAAGGCACCAATAGTTTTGTTTATTTCTTTTTACGGTGAAAATAATGGTAAATTCAAAAAAATATAACTTAAGACCTGCTTTATAGTTAGTTCAGTTAATGTGCAAAGTTTCATTATCTTTATTTTTCAGTTTGGAGGTAACTATGGAATCGTATTTTCGTCAAACATAGTACTTAACATTAATCCTCAACTTTACCATATATTTACATCAAAATGAATGCTGCAGTATTTGTGACGTAACGGACGATCATGCTAAGCCATTTGAGGTAGGAAGCTAGGTAGGCTCCAGTAGCGAAGCTTCAACTTCCAATAGAGGGAAGCCGAAGAAAAAGTTGTTCAGTTCACATTAATTCAATTTTGATGTTATCAAAATTACCTCAAAAATGTTTGTCATTCTTTTACTTTTCTTAATTTAACGCCATGTATATTTGTCGGAATTCTTATTTAAAACGGAAAATGTAAACTGCGTTCGCGATTTAGGATACCTATAGTCTATCCTAAAAACGCGTACGTACCTAGGTACACGTTTTTTATCTATTATTTAGTAATAGTAAACTCAGATAAGAGGGAACCCGGTTCCGAAGGGAAGCCGGTAGGAATCGGGTTGTATGAAGCCGTCGCCCCTGGTAGGCTCTTAAGAGAGCCCTTCCCGGTCCATCAATCGTCAACGCGAGCATGGTCGAAAAGCTTGTTGTTTCATCCAGCGCAAGTGAGAACTATTAAAAAGTAAGTGAGAACGCAATAACATTGAACGAAAAATAGTGTGCGGAAATTTTATAAAACTTGTTCCAGGAAATACGTGTTTTTGAGTGCCTTACTCAAAAACACGTATTTCACACACATGCAAGTTTGTGAAATAAATCTTGCTAATTTAGAATCTCCATTACATGTGCGAGGGAAATATCGTAATGTTTTCTTAACATTTTCAATTTATGAGTACATTATGAACGGCCAAAGTTCAGGTAAAATTTGTGCAAAAAGCAGATTTTTGTAGGCTTATACTGAATTCGTTTCTCCAATGTTTTATTTTTGTTTGCCTAGAAACCTAGATAGAGTGCAGAAAACTGGTTGATTAGTTAAAAAAAAACAAAGAAAGATGTGTTACAACGCCATAATCACGTAAGAGCGTTTGTATGGAAACTATGACGGGTTGGCTGCTCTTAAGAGCGGCCAATCCGTCATAGGCAAACAAAAAATAAAAATTTGTAGAAACGAATTCAGTATAAGCCTGCAGAAATCTGCTTTTTTGCACAAATTTTACCTGAACTTTGGCTGTTCGTAATGTACTCATAAATTGTAAAAGTAAAGAAAACATCGTGATAGAAACCTGGTACATGTAATGAAGATTCGATTCTAAATGACAAACATTTATTTCACAAACTTGTAAGGCTTACGCTAAAACACGTATTTCCTGGAACAAGTTTTATGAAATTACTGCACACTATTTTTCGTTCAATATTATCGCGTTCTCACTTGCTTTTCAGTAGTTCTTACTGGCGCTGAACGGAACCACAAACTTTTCTACCATACTCGCGTTGACGATAGACGGACCGGGAAGGGCCCTCCTATTACGGTAAAGTTGCCTTAACTAACACGTCGCTGCTATTAAGCCCTGTTTTAACTGCACCTCTTCAATTAATTATAAGCGACTCCTGCCGTTAATTAGGTCATTTACACACTGTCAATTTGAACACTTTAACGCCATTAAGGTATTACTCGATACATCGAGAGTACCTAATTTTGTTAATAAGTTATTGTGTGGTAAGTTAAAACAGCTGGTAAATACAATGGAAAACTTGAAACAAATTAAAGCCGGAGCTGTTGAACACAATAGACAATTTAGGTAATTTTTTCTCTCTCTAATAATTATATATTAAAAATTATAATAACGCGTACGTGTTGACAAAATGAATGCGTAGGATTTTCACGCACGGTACACGGGGTCCTTTTATTTGGGTAAATTAGTGTTAGTAAGTACAAGTGTAATTACTACATTCTGGAGTTTATTAGATGCCATGCGCCAGCTGTCGCTGAAAACCAGCATTAAGCTGAGCGATGGCCGTTTTGCGTGGATGTTACGCATATTTTTGCCCAAATTGTTATTTTTTGTATTGTTTTCTTTCTTGGCGTCATGTTTACCGCAAATAAACGTTTTTTCTTTATCTTTTCTTTCTATAAATTATTATCCAATTTATTTAGATTCAAAAACCACCACTTAGTGGATACCAAATAGCAGGAAATGACTACGCAGGCCCAGAGAGAGATGGTGGAATCAGCTGGAGTCCTCCACAATCGCAGTAGACCGGGAAAAGTGGAAAGAGGAAAGAGTAGTCTTTGTCCGGCTGTGGGACAACACATGCTTATAATCTATACAAATAAATAAAATTGAAGAGTCTGTTTGTAATAGCTTTTTACTAAATGCAGCAATCAATCTGTCCAGCCTTTTCCCAACTATGTTGGGGTCGGCTTCTAGTCTAACCAGATGCAGCTGAATACCAGTATTTTACATGGAGCGACTGCCTATCAGACCTCCACAACTCAGTAACTGGGTAATATGATACCCCTTGGTAAGACTGGTTGTCAGACTTTCGGGCTTCTGACGACCCGTAACGACTGTCAAAGATCCACGAATGACAGTAGGGACCAACGGCTTAACGTGCTTTCCAAGGCACGGAGGAGTCTCGGTATGTAAAGATGGTCACCCATCCACGGACCAACCCCGGCAAGCGTAGCTTAATCTGATGGATCGCTTACTTAGCCACAAGCTCGTCCTACTTGTAACTAAATGCATATATGAAAGTATAATATACGGTAGGTACCTACTGAAAACAAAAAAAAAAAAAAATTTTTTTGTCTGTCTCTGTGTGTTTGTTCCGGCTAATCCCCGAAACGGCTGGACCAATATTGACGGAACTTTTACTGGCAGATAGGCTACTTTTATTTTAGAAAAAACCGGCCGAGTGCGTGTCGGACCACGCACAATGAAGGGTCCCGTAGTTGGGATGGATTTATCCCAAGAACAAACTTAACATTGTAGTTGAAAGACATGTTCTCCCATACATCGGTATACGTTAATACGTCACGGTCAATTCTCCAACTGCAAATGTAAGTTGGTCGACTATTACTCGTTAACTTGTAAAGCCTACTTAGCTGGGATAATTTTCCTTTATATATTTTAATTTTGTTACTAATATACTACTGCCATGAATTTTTTCACATATCAAAAAACAACCTTTTAGCTGGCAGGGGGCTGGAGGGGGTGGGGGGGGGACACTCGAAAGTAATTAAAATAGCAATTTAAAGCTTAATATTAAGCAAACGGATCTCTGAATAGAAAAATGGCTTTCCCAGACCCGCAATATTTATTAACGTCGTTAAGTTTTCCTCTAAAACAAGTTGTTTAAAGTTTTAAAGGACCCATTAGACAACAAAGTAGTTCGACATAAAAGCCGTTGTGTACAGTCGCGGTCACTTTCTATGGATTTCACAAGTTGTGCAAGCGCGGAAGCTCCCCGTTATAGTCCTGGCACACTTTCCACTCGTGTTCGCAACTGTACCCGCACCCACTGCTGTTTCATTGTTGGCCACATTTATTTATACCTACCAAGCTTCCTTTAAGGAGTTTATTATTAAATGGGTGCAATTTATTGTAGACAGGGGCCTCGAGTCTGCTATTACAATAGTGTCAGAATGGTCGATCATTGATTTCATAATTGTTGATTTTGACAGGTTTGGTAATCTACTATTATAATGGCGTCATTATGACTTTCCAATGGTCGCCCACTGACACTACATTGAAAGAAATTGCAAAGAAAATGATCGACCATTATGAATTTACCAGATTACGAACTTTTAGCAAAATGACAATGGCATGACAATGGGATCGTGTTGGAATGACTGAATTTATAAAAATAGCAGACTTGGGCCCCAGGTAGAAAGTAGCTATAACAAAAAATTTAAAATAATCAACTGCAACTAAAAAGTTCAAACAAGCTCATTTTTTTTTTTTAATTTATTTAGGATCTCCAACTACGGATACAGAACAGGGGGCCGATCGCGCTATTTCTCAACGTAATTACCGTTCGAACGGAACGTTTTTGGTTTAGTTTTGGTTTACCTGATGTAAGAAACGGTATCGCGCTATTTTTTCTGAGCGACAAAATCGTTGTCGTTATCCAATACAGAAAGTTCGATCGATCGTTCCTCCAACGTAAAGAACTTCCAAAGTAAAGCTAAATCGTATCCGTTGAAATGATTAGCGCGATACGAAATGTGTCTAACGTAACGTTTTTGGTTGTGGTTTAGTTTTGGTATTAACGTTCAAAATTAGCGCGATCGGCCCCCTGTTATACAATATAAATAAAAACACACATTAATAAAAAAGGAGGAACGACGATCCGGGTACGTGTGATCCTTCAATTACAGGAGACCACAGCATGCACATATAACTAGGTTTAAACTGGATAAAAATAAAAATAGAGAAAATTAATGACGCCATTAATTCAAAAATTAAAATTAACATGTCAAGATTGAGCATTGATATTACAAATTGTTTAGTATAATAATAATTCTTACACATTTGTTAACTATTGGAAGGATGAAACATAGTTATGTTATTTTGCAATGGTTTAATTATTTTTGTGTTTTGAAATGGGGAGAGTTATATGTCCGTTACAACGCTTTGACAATTCATTGTATTGCCTAGAAAGAAAAAAGAAGAAAGAAAATACGTTTATTTGCGGTAAACATTACGCAAAGAAATAAAAACACAAACACGAAACAAGTTGAGGGAAAATATGCGTCACATTCACGTAAAACGGCCATCGCTCAGAATAATGCTGCGATCCTATGCGAGACAGAGCCCCAGCGCTTTCAGCGACAGCCGGCGTTGACGTGATGACGTCAACCGGAGCAGCATCCGGTCAAACAGACAAGAAGAAAATAACAGAAAAATACGTACAAACGTGATGCTATTTAAAAAAAATCTCTTCCAGCATACCTAAGATAGAAGAGAAAAAAAAAAAGACTTGCATTATAAACTTTTTGCTCGACTGCGCGACAGCAAAGACAATAAAATTTCCAAACGAGCTCACGTTTCAACGTCTGATGCAGATTCTGGCAGTTATTTTGGTTCAATTTCAGATTTAGTTACTACTTGAAAAGTGAGCTTGTTTGGAACTCTGCCTACCCCATTCAGGAAGTTCAGGCGTGATTAGCATGTTATTATTGCTATGTAGGTTTGTACCATCATCAACCATAGCACTCCACTGCTGGACATATGCCTCTCCAATTGCACGTAATTCAGATCGATTCTCGGCAACTCTCATCCAGCTGCCACCGGCCATCCTGCGAAGATCGTCGCTCCACCTAGCCTGAGGGCGTCCTATCTTACGTTTGCCGATTCGCTGTCTCCACTCAAGAACACGTCTACCCCAACGGTCCTCGGTTCTACGGCTAATAGGGCCGGCCCAGCTATGTATAGGTTTGTCCCAGCTATGTATAGTTTTGTCCCAGCTATGTATAGGTTTGTCCCAGCTATGTATAGGTTTGTACATACATGGTATGCAATGATGTATAAATAATACGTCATTGGTGGTATGCAGCAAATAACTTAGTTGGTATGCTTATACTTTTGCGATCAACACTAGTGAGTGTTTATTGATTGAAGATTATAATTTGAATTCCAATTTTATATGTTATTTAATTTGAATTTAAGTGGCTGCTATTGGTGTGCTTATTATAAATAAATGTTTTAAAACCATAATTAAGAAAACGTAACTAACAAAAAAACTCACTTTCGCATTTATAAAATTACTTAGGATTAGGATAGTTAGGATTATAATTATTATAATAAAGTTAGGATTCTTCGTTGGTCGTAAGCATGACTGCAGGCATTACGTCTTTCCATTGAACATTTCCTAGTAACGGCAATAGGCTTGGCCTCTTATATATTTTGAAATGTGGCTGTAATAACCACCTCTGCCCAACGCTGCGGGGAGTTCAGGCGTGATGATGTTAGGTAAATTCAACATTTTATCGTTATAGTAAGTATTGACCACCTGACAGGAAGTTTGATAAGAATAAAATAAAGTTCGTACTACATTAGTTATATTTTAAACTAGCTTTTGCCTTTTATCGAAATCCGTTTAGCCATTAGCACAGGTAAGTGCTGACGTACGGGCGATTTTTAAGGGTACACTGGATTTTGAACTCTCGGTATTGAGCCAAGCATTGATAAATGAACAGAGCGCATCCCGCAGCGCGTCAAAAAATCAAACTGTTGGATTTACAACTCTCATCGCTAAGCGGAGCGCTGAAAACACAGACGGTGAAAAATACAGATGTTGAAAAACACACAGACGGTGAAAAACACAGACGGTTTTTTTTTTCCAACTTCAACGACCTATGCAGTGATACCCCACACTATGGGATAGACGAGAAAAAAATATGTCATCCATACTTAAGGTACAAGGGAGGTACCTAGAAAAAAATTATTTTCAAATTTTTATTTTATCACTTTGTCGGCGTGATTGTTATGACTGTACCTATACCCATGCCAAATTACAGCTTTCTAATACTAAGGGTAAGGGTCTCTGAGCTAAACCGGGGACAGACAGACGGACATGGCGAAACTATAAGGGTTCCTTATTGCCTACGGAACCCTAAAAAGCTGTGGGCTTTGGGCGTGAAAAGGTAACGAACAGACAGACAGAGTAACTTTCGCTAATATTAGTATGGGTTAATAATATTAGTATGGGTTACCGACATAGGTTCTTGTTGCCTCCTTCCTTCACCTTATGTAACTCACCATCATCTGCTTACCCTTTTTTCCCCAACTATATCGGGGTCAGCTTCCAGTATAGCCGGATGCAGCTGAATACCAGAATTTTAAATGGTGCGACTGCCTAACTGGCCTCCACAGTCCAGATACCCGTAACGACTGCCAAAGAAGAAGAAGAATGACAGCTGGGACCAACGGCTTAACATACACATTTCCGAGGCAGGAGGCGTCTCGGTATGTAAAGATGGTCATCCATCCACGGACCCACCGCGGCAAGCGTAGCTTAACCGTTCGATCGACCCGTGCAGCTGTTATCACTTAGCCACCAGCCCCTCCTTATCAACCTTATCAAAGTATATAAAGTTGTATCCGTATCAATACAACTTTACTTTTTCAAAACGTCAGTTAATTATTTCCTACTTCAACTCAGTATTAGTTTGAAGTATATTTCTATTAACTGCTAATCTTATCATAATCATAATGATTGCTCAAGAGTAGGTTTATTGATCGATTCGCACGAATTTACTAGACCAAACCGGGCGAATCGACACTTTGATTTTTTCTGTTGGCGATTCGCACGAAGTTAATTTACTTATTAGTGGGCGAAATGACAACTCCAGAAATAGGGTATTAAGCAATTAGCACATTTTGGATTTTATTTTCAATCATCATCATCTGCCTAGCCTTTTCCCATTAATTTTGGGGTCGGCTTCCAGTCTAACCGGATACAGCTGAATACCAGCATTTTACATGGAGCGACTGCCTATATCTGACCTCCACATCCCACTTACTGGGGTTTGAATTTTGTGCAATAACGTAATAAAAAAAGTATACTGGAAACTATATTTAACGATTATTTTTGTACAAGCCTATATTTTATTCAGTAAATATTAATGAGTAATTAAAAATAAAATATTTTATATGCCAATTGTCTGGAGGTGTCGATTCGCCCACTAATAAATTAACTTCGTGTGAATCGCCTACAGAAAACATTTTTTTTTTCGCGATTTCAACTTTGCTCAGTACGTGAGCGTCCAAGCAAACAGGGTCCAGTAGTGGGGTATTGAGTTAAGACTAAATACGGTATCTTCGAATAGTCAATTGATATGGATTTAAAAAATGTAAAAAAACCGGCAATTTTTTTTTTTATCAGGCAATTGAAGTTGAAACTCTGAAAAAGCTTGATTTGACAAAAACTATATATTCTGAACTTGTAGATAATTGGGCATTCATTAATAATTAATTAAAATTGTAAAATGTAACTTTTTCACCCAACTTTAAAAAACTGCGTGTATCTCGGAAACTAAATGCCGAGAACTGCAGTGCTATTCTGTAACCATCTCACCGTGAAAACTTAGGTGAAGTGAGCGTGGAGTGAACTGTCAGTGAGGGATTGACACTATTAACAAGTCACTTCAAGCTCACTTCACCTACGTTTACACGGTGAGATTTTTTCAGAATAGATCGGCTGGACCCTTTTTGCTTGGACGCCCACATATTTTTTTAAAGTTTCAATTCGCCCGTTTCGGGTGAGTAAACTCGTACGAATCGACCAATAAGCCCAAGAGTACTGCAGGGTCTGCAGGTGTTAGAGTAGGTACAAGGTAGGTACTCCAATGGTGCACAGTGCAATACCTTGTCT
Source organism: Tiliacea citrago (assembly GCA_963921375.1). Taxonomy (NCBI): domain Eukaryota; kingdom Metazoa; phylum Arthropoda; class Insecta; order Lepidoptera; family Noctuidae; genus Tiliacea; species Tiliacea citrago. The sequence goes on along the minus strand of OY992799.1, from coordinate 22,549,160 downwards.
GTACGTACTTTGAAAGTACCTACATGGGTCGCGGGAAACACCGCAAGAAACGCTTTGTTTAAATAACTGTGTAGGTACTTGTTGCACCATTTTATTGTTTTTTACGAGTATTACCTGTGTTGAACTTTAAAGGCTTCCTGAAGTAATGGTTGGTGCAAATTACATTGCCAGTAGATTGGTTGATTAAAAAAGATTTACTTTACTTTGAGGTTTTGGTGAAAGATGTCTTCTGTGTTCATGAAAATAAGAAGCAGACGCCAGCATTGCAAGCTACTACAATCTGTCAAATTTCTTTAATAGATTTTCAACGGTACAAGGTTGATTGAGAAAAACTGGCAGTTTCGGGTAGCTTGACCTGCTGGCGTCTGTACAAAACTGAAATCTTAAGGAAAAACTGTTAGTTGGGTTTTCCAATAAGGTAAAACTATCTACAATTTTCCTGAAATTATAAGAGGAAGTAAAAAGCTTTAAATTTTCTGTAATCGTATATAATGGTTTTCTTAGTAGGTAAGTTAGCGTTAATATATTTTTTTCAGCCCGTAAGTATATAACAGTAAAAGGCTACCGCATAAGACTCTATTAGGATAAGTCCAAAGCAATATTTTCCCGGCCGTCCACCAAGGAAACAATAAAAAAACGTCTTCCTAAATGTACGCAGTCTAAACCGTCTATTACCGATAAATTAGCGGGCAATGGCCAGACATTCAGGCTCTTAGCTACAAAACTAACAAAACGTGACGAAACAAAGCGAACAACTAATTATTACTTGCTACTAACTAAATATCTATAGGTACAGTCGCCAGATATCGGATATATCAAACTGTCAAATTTCACCAAGTTATTTTAAACCTTAAAATGTTGAAGGTTAAGTTCAAAATCGGATGAGAAAATATGACAGTGCGTGGTAACTTGATGTGCTGGCGACTATTCTATTATTATAATAGAACTTAGTTACAATTTAAACAAAGAGTTTTTGTACTTTGATATGAGCGACAAACCTTTGTTTAATAAGGTACCTACCTAGGTAGGTAATTATAATTATTATTCAGAATAATAATGATGTATAATTAATTGTATGATACTCCGAAATAAGTAAATAAATTATATTATTTATTCGATAAAAATGAAATGCTGTTCGTTGGTAAGCGCATCTCTTGAGAACGGCTGGACCGATTTGGATAATTTTTGTTTTAAAATGTTCGGTAGTAGACCAAATGAGGTTTTTAGGGAAAGAAAAATTGGAAAAATTTCCCGGAAAATGTTAAAATTCTAAAAAACTGAACGCCTTTTTTGCTATGGGATTTTTGTATGAACTATGGTTTGGATAGGACTGCGTCGCCGGCGCCGGCGCGCGGCGGCGGCGGCGCGGCGGCGGTCGGGTCAGCTAGATTTCAATAAAAATGGCGTAGTACAAAAAAAGATTTGCTGAATGTTGTGGCCGAAACAAGTGTTTAGTTCATAAAAATAATCAGTAATCTGTCCAAATACCACAAAAACCACTGAATACATAAAATACTCACAAACAAAAAGGCCAATAAAAAAAAAACAAGTCGTTTCAACTATCGAATGTTTTAACAGTTTTATAAAATGATCGAGCCTCTTTGTTCGCGCGGACAAAGAGCAGACGTGCGAGCTAGCACGTATGTGTGTGCAACCGTGCACGTGTCTAACGTGACACGCCCACCACGACATTGAATTATGATGAAATCGTAATACTAATAAAGAAACTAATTGCTACATGGAAGATTTTTCAATCCATGAATGGGTTGAGGAAAAACGTGTGTAACTTATAAGGGACTTTTGTTATTGAATGAATTTAAATTATGTCTACAGTAATTTATTACTAGTTAAGGCTCCGTGCGCGAAACAAACCCTTTTTCGTCAATTTCTTATCTAATTGTGAGAAAGCGTGGAATAATTGAAACATTAAGTCTGTGTAATATAAGTACAGTTTTTGAGGTGCTAAAGCTGCTAAACCATTCGTGTTAGCCACTGCACCTGTTAATAGTTTCATCACTTTTGCGCTCTTGAAAATATAGTTTATTTCGCCTTTGATTTACACAATGAATGAATGACAATTAAATGACAGCCTATTTCTTATTTCTTCCCGTGGGTGTCATAAATGGCTACTAAGGGACTTACTAGAGAATGGGCAGCAGCGTTCTGCATTGTTCATGCATTTTACCACCCTATTGCGATATCGCCAATCCGCCTGCCAAGCGTGGCGATTATGGTAACCCCCCTGGGGGAGGCCTATGTCCAGCAGTGGAAGTATTCCGGCTGAAATGATGACGATGAAATGGCGGCCTCTTATAGTGTCTCCTCTTATGTGTAGATCTAACATGACAATAAAACAAACTAATGTATTAGGTTCAAAGGTTAATAACACCGATCGCTTTTATTTTTAACTCGTTTATGTAGGTACGTACTGTAGCTAAAAATAAAAGGAATAGCGATACTGTTGACTTCTTCACCAGTTGATTCTTGGTTCGCTTATGGGCTATGAGTCTATGACTCTTCATCAGGAAATATTATCAAGAAAAAAATATTCATAAGTTTTACGTAGTGTTATTGGGTTTTTCCATCAGGAATTACTTAGTTGCAGCCCGGAGTCTGGATTTGTGCCCGATTGATAGCAATAGGCTCGCCCCCTATTACATAACTGGCGAAATGTGGGTGACTGGGTGTACTATACAGCTCTGCCCTTCGGGTATTACAGGCGTGATGATTATGTTTTGTGTGTTCATCTGACATTGTGCTGAGCTGAGGCCCTTTTTGCATTAAGTGATTTTTTTTGCTGTAATGACAATAAACGCATTTAACTTTCATTATTTTCTTGCTACGTTATCTACGGTAACCCATCTCCTTGCTCTTTGTGGTGGTAAGGGCAAATAGCATTCTTTACTGCAAACGGTCAAGGAGCGATAATGTTGTCAACTTCCCGAACTGTCATTTTCATTGCAAATTATGACAAGATGATATTGTTGGAAAAATATTAAGGTGCAAGCAAAAATAAAACTTAGTGCTAATACAGGGTCAAATTAAATAAGCTAGCGAAACTCCGCCATATCTAAATTAATCTAAATACAAAAAAAAAACAACAAAAAAAAAAATAATTTGATTTGTGAAAATCTCTAATTACAAATTAAATTCTAAAGAATTTGCGCCAATGTCTTTTTATTATTTCTTCTGTAGCCACAATCAAGGAACATTTATATACTCACCTACGGCGAGGCCGCAACGAAATGCCACCGAAGAGACCGCCGCTTTTAGTTCCATTAAAAAAAAAACTTTTTTTTTAAGAAAAAGTATTAAGTAGAGTCTTTATCATTGTTTTTATTCATGATTATTTTACTTAGGGTGAATCCGCAGCTGTAGCCCGCGAAATTCAATTTTTCTAACGTTTTTTGCTATTTGCAGGTCAGTGGCAGGTTGTATCTTAATCACAATATCATTCGTGACTATAACAGATATGTATTTACATAATTAAAATCATTAATACAGCTACAGCTGCGGATTCACCTTAAAAATAATGACTTTTCGTTTTTGTAGGCTCATTGTCGTTGGTAACAGACAAAAAAAGAAAACTTTTTCCCCTAAACTGTGATATGTTATTTTAGCCCCGCTCTGGTACGCTAAAATGACGGACTTTTTGAGCAAGAGAAATGAAAAACAGATTTTCTCAACGTAACATAAATCATTTTTATTTTATTTTATCGCGTTTAGATATCGATTCCCATCACGTTTGCGGAGTTTCGCTAGCTAATTTAATTTGACCCTGTATAATTAACTTAATATTTTTTCGTTGAATACTCAATAATCACCTCGCAGGGCAGACGGGTCTGTGAATGTAGTTTCTTGTATTTCGTGATGGAAAACAGGTCACTTATTCTTTATAGATCTTCTAGGACCTACTAGTTAGTACCACTGCCTTTGTCTAATATGTAGACAGCTCAGAATGCTGGCACCATGGCAGAAATACGTATGTTAATGTTTATATTGACAATGTAAATTCTCTGGCAGGGGTTCAACCCGCATTCCGATCTACAGGAGCCTCCTCAAGGTTCTGAAGCGGAAGTACCTGGTAAAGGCATTGGTTTTAAAAGCTAAAGCATAGAATTATGTCAAATTCGGTCAGGGAAATTCAAGCATCCTAGGTCTGGGTTTTTCTGATTACAATCTACTTATTTTTTTCAGTTGCCGGAATCAGAAAGATGCGTAACACACTATCAGTAGCCATGGGTTTCATTTTGACAGTTCAACAACATTCATTGCGTCATTTACGTTGTTGAGCAGACACATTTTTCGAACATATGAAGCAATGGATTAGCAATATATACTTCAAAATCATTTATAATGTGTTACATAGGGTGCAGGACTAGCTAAAGTCAAAGTCAAAATCAAATTATTTATTTCAAATAGGCACATACCTAAGAGGCACTTTTGAACGTCAAAATTTACAAAGAAATAGAACTGATTCTAGCTACAAAACTTATTCAAGTTAATACTAAAAAGTACTATTTTATATAGATAAATCACTTTCAACAACGATTTTGGAAAAGCTGCCATATTCATTTACGATTTTTTCATGACAAGCCACACACTTGCCGTTTCCTAAATAGATAAGTTTTTGCCACGAAAGACTTAAACTTAAATTTCTAAAAGTTTTGCTATAAAGTAAAACTCACATCTCGCGTGTAATACTTCCTAGCGCTCAAATTGTTTACTATTAACAGACTGGTGTCCTTCAAGATAGCTTCCTATTATTTCGAGCCTCGAACAAAACAAGTTGGCGTTAAATTATATTGTGTGATTATGTAAACACTTTGTGATGATGTTACATGTCTAATTATTATAGTTTATTCATACAATAGGCACGTGATTCTCAAGCCCGGAATCCATCAAAGCGGTGACGAGACGATATGTCTCGTAAACAAGCAATAATGTATTATTGTACAGTTGTGTAAAAAGTTAAATTAAACGTTTAAAAAACCCCCGACACAACCAAAAACCTCAAGTTTAAAAAATAATAAGTTAAAATTGTTGTTCCTTATGTTTAATTTATGTTGTAGGTAGCTAATAGTTTGATCCAAGCATTGCATCGTCGCGTTGGGAGACAGCTAATGAAAATAGGAAGTTAACTGGGATAGGATTTCAAGTTTCGAATCGATTAGACCTGTGGGAGTTGTTTTTATCTCTGTAACCAAAAAGTTCCCAGTTATGGTCCAGTATAAAAAAAATAACAATAATGAGAAGAACAAGTGACTTTCGAGTCCCGTTATTTTGTTTTTGCGTTGTATGTAAGAAAAGATGATGTTAAACACATAATATCCTCACCGCTTTGGTAGAAAACGGCCCTTTCTGGAAGCGTTACGGTCACCATATCTCATTTTCCATTTTCTCCTTAGGCCAACTTGCTTTGGATTTTTTTTTACTATTTTTATTATATCTAGATAGAGTGTCGTGCTACAAAAGAACTAAAACAAACCCTTGCTAAGCTGGTGTGCGTGCGCGTGCGAATGCAATAAAAAAGTACGGCGATATAAGCGACATTATTGCGACATATTTCGATACTCGCAAATAAATCAAAACCTATAGGGTACTTCCCGTTGACCTAGAATCATGAAATTTGGGCACAAGCAAGGTCTCACAGCACAGGTAAAGGAAAAAATCCGAAAATTGTTAATTTGTAATTTTATAACATAAAAAAAACATTAAAAAAAAAAGTAGTGCTGACTGTACCGTGTTATATATCAAATGAAAGGGCTCGTTTTAAGGATTTCATTTATATATATATATATTATAATTTTAAAATAAACACTTTTGAAATTATTGTAGAAAATATTATCTATTGTAATCTTATCTCCGAAACTACTGAGCCTAAAATTTTGAAAAAAATACAGAAAGTAGTTCTTTACTTATAGATTACAGGAAAACCTATAATAAGTCTGTGATCTTAAAATAACATGGTAAATCACTCAATATTGTGCGTACAAACTTACATTTGCAGTTGGAATGTATGGAGGATCATGTTTTTCAACTACAATATTAAGTTTGTTTTAGGGATAAATTCATCCTAACTACGGAACCCTTCAATGCGCGTGGTCCGACACGCACTTGGCCGGTTTTTTAAATGAGTTCACAGCTTTGACTGTCTATCTATATATATTTATATCTTGAATTAATGAATGAAATGCACCGACCTCCGCGTTGTCAAACAAGACTCGATCACTCGAGTGAACCCAGAGATTCACACTAGCCCCTGGAGCCTCATGTTTCATGGGGCTACAGAGACCATTGCATATCAAAGAGTAGACGGGGGCGCGATAATGGTAGGGAAGACGTGCCCTTGGGATATGGAAGGATTATGAGAGACTACCGGATATGTATCCTTGAGCAAGCATTGGAATAGTGGAGAGACGGGTTATATTTAGGTATCCATGTCTTTTAATGACGTCGCCGCCAGGTGTTGTTCAGGTCCAGCTTCGCCGAATCTTGAATTTTAGGACAAATCATGATCAAAATGCACAGATTAAACTGGAAAATGATATCTGAGTCTCTGACAGACTTCAGGGAAAGTTTACATGAGGCTAAAAAATAACATGATAATACAGATTATCATCTTATTTTTTTACCAGTAGCTCAAAGTTATGTGCACAGTTGTGTGAACAGTGTACCGACTGTTTTATGACTGCAAGCGATGTAAATATTTTGCACATTTTCAATGTAGTCGCCTCTCAGTTTACTTTGGTGATATTCGTGAAGTGAGATCTATCAAAATATTGATTTGTTCGATAAGATAGAAGATGTAGCGGTCCTCGGGGCTGTAATCACTTGAGTTGCTGTCGGTATTTTTAGGGTTCCGTACCCAAAGGGTACCCTATTACTAAGGCTCCGCTGTTCGTCCGTCTGTCACAGGGCTGTATCTTTTGAACTGTAATAGGTAGACACTCGAAATTCTCACAGTGTGTACTACTATGGCCCTAACACTAACAATTAAAATTAAAGGGGAACAGATACAGGAAACGTCAGTTCGAGTCGTACGTAGCCGTTTTTCTGTTTTTTCTATAACTTCCAACCAATAATCATGGTGGTTGACTCCATCGCGAATAATCATGATAATATTTAGCCAACCGTAATAGTTTTCGTTGGCGGTTTTATTGGATCCTGATTCTCTAACGCATTGTAAAGTTTATTTAAACTAACCACTAATCACGCGACTACATTGGTAAATCGCTAGAATAATAAGATTAATTTATAATTTATTTATTCACCAAAAATAATATCACGGATTACACATACTTACCTATAGGCTAGTAATAGGCAGTATAATATGCAAGCATCTGTAGCCGAACTAGGACGAGTCCACTCCTGTATCTCGGATAAGTACATAAGGATACTCAGAATTACTTATAATGAAATCTACAATTTTTAAACTCGCACTCATATTGCTAGTACTAAAAGCGTTTGTAAGTGAATTATTAGCCATTTCCATAGAAAAAGATAGTGGAGGCGTGAATAGTACCCTAAGTACACACGGCTACACATCAAGCTATACATTTCCAGTATACGCTGACCTCTCATTGTACGGAAATCCTACACAATTCTAGATCAGCATATACTGGAAATGTATAGCTTGATGTGTAGCCGTGTCTACAAGTGCAAGCTAAGTTGCAAAAACACTACGTTACCGGAGGAACGAAGCGGTATTTCCACTGAGTTGTTTGCTTTGGCTGCATATTGCCTATAATAATATAATCCCATAAGGTTCCCAACTTCCCACTGCTGGGACACAGGGCACACAGGCCTCCTCTCTGTGAGAGGGAGTAGGCCGTAATCCACCACGCGGGCCAAGTGCGAGTTCGTGAATGTCACATGTCATAGATGGTTGGTTTTTCATCACTGGATTTATTGTTTGTTATTTTGGCTGCCTTGAATCGAACTTATCTTGATGTCTGGGTAGGTACTTACAACATGCGACTGCTCTAGGCATGTACCTACAATTTGTACATTGTAGAAGCTGCGAGCGATGTCGCGTCGTTTGCTTAAAAACTTCAATCTTCCGTTTGGATTTAATTAATTTTCTTAATGCACTAAGAATTCCTTCGGATTTGTCTGCCTTGTGTTGTTTCTTTCTTTTTAGTCTTCTTTTTTATTGCGTTTCTTCTTCATCATGTCGCTGCCTGGTACACACGGTTACACATATCCAGTTTAGGCTGATCTCGCATTGTATAGGATTTTCGTACAATGAGAGGCCAGCGTGTGTACCTACAGTCCTGCATACGATAAAATTTGGCGAACTCAAAACTTCGCAACTTCTTATCTTGTTAACTTTATTTCTGTCTTTAGTGGTTTAGACTTAGCATTTTTTTTCAATCACGTTCTACTGTTTTTATGTTAATTGCAATTTCTAAGCCTTTTGAAGTGTCACTATATTATATAATGACACATGACACTAATTACTTTTTCACTACTCTTGCTCAAAAAGTCCGTCATTTTAGCATACCTGAGCGGGATAGAATAGCATCTTGGAATCTAGGGCAAAACGATTTTTTTTTAAATATTTTGTCAGTTACCAACGAGCCTACAAAAACGAAAACGTCATTATTCTTATGGTGAATCCGCAGCCGTAGCCCGTGAAATTCAAATTTTCTTACGTTTTTTGCAATTTGCAGGTTAGTGTCAAGTTGTATCTTGATCAAAATAATGATTTGTGACTATCAGATTATATCTACAGAATTATAATCATTACTTAGATTTGTCTCTTAGTTAGATTTGTTCCATTGAAGTATTTTCATGAAATCATGACATCGGGGAAAAAATCTAACCTATAGAGATGTTTTAATGATTTTATTGATTATAATTAGGTAAATACATATCTGTTATAGTGGCGAATCATATTGTGATTAAGTTACAACCTGACACTGGCCTGCAAATAGCAAAAAAAATGCAAAATGAATTTCGCGAGCTGCGGATTATCATGGATAAAGATTCGACTTAGTGTTTCTTAAAAAAAAGGTTTATCTATGTATAATGGGTAACGGTATAACTCGGTTTCTATTTACTCCCTCGCTAAGCTCGGAGTAAAACTACCTCGTATTATATAATGGGTCATTTTAGCCCCTTGTACCTATAACAATTTACTATTTTTATTAAGTTTTTGTGTACAGGGCAATCAGAGCAAATATAAATTCGTACCTATATTATTTGTTTTGATTAATATCACAGAAAGATTTTGTTAATAAAACAAGGAAAACAAAAGTTTTCGTTTTGTTGATAACAACTGAATCATAACACCAGCTGAATGTAATGCTATTGATAACCTACTTCTTTGAGTGCATAGTAGGAAGATTTGAATAAAATCTACTGCTTACATGCACCAATAGTATGTTTGTAACCTACATAATATCCTCGCTAAATGTTACTTATGTTATCTAAGTAGGGCAATTCGTCATATTTACCCAGTACTTACAAAGGTACATATGTTGCATTATCAAGTAGGAAAATAATTTGGACTAAGTAGGTACAGTAAGTCTGCTCGGACCTGGATTTGAACTGGTTTTTAGGGTTCCGTACCTTAAAAGGAAAAAACGGAACCCTTATAGGATCACTTCGTTGTCCGTCTGTCTGTACTGTCATTCTGTCAAGACCATTTTTCTCAGGAACGCGTAGAGGTATTAAGTTGAAATTAATATCAAATACGTAAGTCTATGGTCCCTTGAAGCTCTAAAAAAATCAAGCTTCCAAGTCAACACAATAAAGAAATAAGGTGATATAAGCGGCATTATTGCGACATATTTCGATACTCGCAAATAAATCAAAACCTATAGGGTACTTCCCGTTGACTTAGAATCATGAAATTTAGCAAGAAGCAAGGTCTTACAGCACAAGTATAGGAAAAAGTCCTAAAATTGTAAATTTGTAGTTTGATCACATAAAAAAAAATTGCGAATATCTCGCACATAAATCAAAACCTATAGGGAGGGTACTTCCCGTTGACCTAGAATCATGAAATTTGGGCAGATGCAAGGTCTCACAGCACGAGTAAAGGAAAATGTCCTAAAATTATAAATTTGTAGTTTTATCACATAAAAAAAAATTGCGAATATCTCGCACATAAATCAAAACCTATAGGGTACTTCCCGTTGACCTAGAATCATGAAATTTGGGTAGAAGCAAGGTCTCACAGCACAAGTAAAGGAAAAAGTCCAAAAATTGTTAATTTGTAGTTTTATCACATAAAAAAAACATTTTTTGCGATTAGAAACTTATATTTTCAGTTGGAAAATTGACCGTGGCGTATATCGATGTATGGGAGAACATGTTTTTCAACTACAAAGTTAAGTTTGTTTTAGGGATAAATTCATCCTAACTACGGAACCCTTCATTATGCGTGGTCCGACACGCACTTGGCCGGTTTTTTACTTTTTAGTTCGTTTTATGGCATTTTTTTCGAGTACTGTTTTTAATTTTTTTAATTATTTATTTTTACTGCAGCTAATTAAAATTCCTTAAAAAAATAAATAATACAAAAAATTAAAAACACGACTGAAAAAAAATGCCCTAAAACGAAATAAAAAGTAAAAAGCCAGTTGCATTAGTTAATCTGTTTATACAAATCAAATCAAATATATTTATTTCGGATTAATCAATTAATTAAATTAATTAATTAATTAATTTAATCCGAATCAGCTAGTAAATGAGTGACCTTTTGCCAAAGCAAAAGGTCACTCATTTACTAGCTGACTAAACATATCATAGAAATATAAAATTGTAGAAGCATGAATGTTTGCACAAATGTTCCTTTTATAACAAAAGTGAGCCCTAAGAAAGGATTCTTGAAAAAAATTCCCTGAAGGGGTTAAAATAGAGGATGAAAGTTTGTATGGATGTTGATCGTCATTATTCCGATGGGAGATCCCATGGCTTGTATTATATAAGTTTCCTAGGGATTGGTACCGCAAATTGAAAAGGCTTTCAGTACTAGTTTACTGAAAGCATTGACTTTTTAAGTCAATGCTTTCACTATACTAGTACAGACAGAGAAACTTTTTCCTTTGATTTTGGGTCTGCAGTGTCTTATACAAAACTCTGAGTTCCCACTCACAATAAGACAAGAATACAAAGGAGATAAACGACGATCAGCAATTAGACAAAAACAATACCCAAACATGGAAAACGACTTCAAGTAATTTGTTTCGTTTTCCGACAAAAGAAAGATGGCGGCAAGTCAACGACTTCGCGCCAAAAATACAAGTTGAAAAGAATGGTTCCCATCACTCTTTGTGTCATGTCAGTCCGATGCAGCGATGGGGGAACGTAATAATATGAACAGACGGACAACTAATTATCTGACACAATTCAGTGTCGTATTTCGTTATTATAATATCCCCAAATGACGTGTAGGTAAATGTTTATTTTGGATTGAAAATGGACGGATGCGTTTCAGCTGTTGTAGATATTGTTTGGATATCGCAGGAAGTGAGTAGAATATTTTATCTGTTTCTCTCTATTAATGAAATTAATTGTTTCAGTTTGTCCCAGTTATAAAAGAAGCGCTGTAGATTTTATTTTATTTTCTTTTTTATCGTGTAACATTTTCACGATAAAAACATCATCATTTTCAATATTTCATAATGAATACAGTATGTTGGTATTTTATGAATTCAGGTATCTATATAGGTACAGTAAAATAAATAACGCACAACCTATTAAGGGGTCATTGTACTCATCATTATGAACAACTTTTACAATGGGACCAACCCTGCAATTGCGAAAAAATAATCAGCTGTTCCCTACATTTTGACGAGATAGGAGAAAATAAATGATAGGCAACAGCGGATTATTTTCGCCATTTCAGGCATCCCATAGTAAAAGTTGTTCATAATGATGAGTACAATGACCCCTTAAGAGGTCGTGCGTTATTTATTTTACATCTTGTATAGGGTCAAATTAAATTAACTAGCGAAACTCTGCAGACGTGATGGGTGTCGATATCTAAACACGATAAATAGATTTTTTTGGGGTCAACAACAGCTGGTAGTGTTAGGTATTACTTGAAGTATAAGTTGAGAACATCTGTTTTCTTTTCTTTTATCATGTTTAGGTATCGATACCAATCACGTCGAAGTTTGCAAAAAAAAAAATGATTTTTTAAAATTGACATTTCAAGTGACTACACTAACTGCGGTCCGCGAAACCACAAAAAAAAACATCACATTTATTTATTTTTGTTTTATCATGATTAGATCTCTATAAGTCTATACCCATCACGTCTACAGTTTCGCTAGCTAACTTAAATAACACCCTGTATACTTTCATGACAATAAGATGCCTAGGTTCTTTCAGACGGTTGTTGAAATTCATGATACTTAGGTATGCTACGAGTTTTTATTGTATCAGGTTCTATCATAATGGATCAATCAATAGACATCCAGACCATTCTTCAATACACAAGCCACAGATCGAGAACCCATGAAGGTTCTCGATTCTTTTATCTATGTCTAGTTGAGTTCTGACCATAGATCTATAGAATATACACTCCCAGAGGGTAAACATCAATATTCTACTTTATTAATTAGCATGAGTATGAAATAAATATGAAAACAACGTTTTTTTTACAGTCTAGCAATTATATAAATTGACGTAATAATTCAATTGACCTTTGCTAGGGTTGTTTGTGTTGTACCTGTTTGTGTCCATTCAATTAGTTTAAAAGTCTATATTAGTACATATATCAAAATATTTTTATATACCTACTTATTTATTTTTGGGTCAGCCAAGCCTTTTTATAATTGCTTGATCAATTTAATAAGGGAAGATCCATCCTGAGTTAAGAATATACAAGATACCAATAAAGAACTGCTGAGAACGAAGAATGATGAGAACCGGGATATAGTTTAGTAGTTCTGTGATTGTCGAGAGTCCAGAAGCATCAGATGGAGAGAAGCAGATCTTTACAGAAACGGTAATTTTTAGGATCGAACTTTCTTAATTTTTTTTTTTGGGCTGAAGAAATAATCCGTTACACGACTTTATTCCGCGATTAAAAATTATGAATTCACCACACCCATTTAAAAATTAATCTAAAAAAAAAATACAAAGATGTATATTGTTATAAATCTGATCCTGACATACCTACCAGAGATAATAACATAACAGTATCGTATCGTATATTATAATCTGTGGACTATAGAGTGGCGACAATGGAGTGTGTTGACCCCTCGTTCATTCCACCCGCATACATGTGCCGAAACTGAAGCTGAGCTAATGGCCGCTCACTTTGACAATAAACTGCTTATTGGAGCCATGTGCTGTGTAACGCTCTTTGTTACGTATTTAAGTGGGAATTTAACTTTTTTTTATTGTTGATTTGTTTCTTCGCCTGTTCTATTTTTGGCTCCAGCTTTCTTACAACGCCATGTATTATGTTCTACGATTACCATTTTTGCTAATTCCACTTTCAAGCATCTTTTTCTTTTACCTGGTGATATTAATTCCGGTTTTGGCCCTGGTTCCGTGGTCCTGCTCCACTTTTGCTAAACTTTATGTAGGTATAACTTTGTGCACATAGTCAAGCTAGTGCAAAGTGAAGTGCTACTAACATAGACTTATGTCTTTTTTATTAAACACAAGTTTTTTTTACAATAAAAATATGTATGTTTAGGTTGAGGTTCTATGGGACTGGGTTGCCTGAAAATAAATGGATTTAGTATTATTTATCATCCTCAATCGTTAATCCATTGACTTTTGTGCCATCCTTCACGACCTCTAGCCAACCCCTTTTAGGGTGGCCCCGAGGTCATGCTTTGGGGACAACAGGTCAAGGTAAAACTTACCGACGTTCAATTTTACGGCGTACTCTTTACCAGCTCATCAGGAATTAGGTCAGTTTTGTTCCTTTTTGGCTCCCCAATTTTACTATCCCTTTTTAGGGTTGTGTAGTTGTAGGCGAAGCACCATGATTTGATAATACAACAACATGAGTTGTAACTATGTTTTATTTACTTATAGCATGCCATAGTCAGATATGCTGTAACAGATTGTGTTACGTATCACTTTACATGATAACAACATTGTAACATAACATGTATTTTGATAACATCATCATTTGGATAATGATCGTAATAATGCAAGGTAAAAACTCGGGTTGAAACATGCATGATCAATCTTACGCAATAATATTGTCAATTGCGTAAGATTAATCAAGTTGCAACACGATTCTGAGGTGGCGACCTAACTCAAGGCCAAACCCAGCCACGCTTTGGTAACCCGTAGCATTGTATGGAAGAAAAGTTAAAACCCTTCAGGGCCCACACGCTACTTGAGCTAATGACCAAAGCCATATATACAGAAGAAATTCAAATTAAATTAAGTTCTAAACGCTTAAAAGTTCTTATTGTGTCAGCAAGTGCAGTCTTCGACAAGTCTCCGGTGAAGTAACAGCTCCTCATAACTGTTAGCTTTACAAGTCGCGAATTTTCTATAAATAGCTCAGGGCAGTCAAGTTATCATAGCTTAGGATTATTTTACTTCTCTATTATTGTGTATTTCCGTGTACTCTTTAATGATCCTTTATGCTTATTTGACTGTATTTCCGTGTTGTGTACAATTAACTAACCTTACGTATGTGATTTAAATTCGTGTTAAACTATTGTGTGTGTAAATAGCAAATATAACGTTTTAAAAAGTGCTGAAAGTGGTTTCAATTAAATTCCCTCGTCAAGGGAACATCATCACCCCCGCCTACATCACCTGACTCCCGCGTTAATAACATTTTGGTCCTGTCGAGCCGGATCAGGTTCAACTAGAGGGAATTAATAAATAATAATAAATAATAAATTAATTAAAAAACCACATAATAATGAGTTTAAGGAGCGAAATAACCACACGCAGTAAACTACGTAAGCTAACGGAGGAAATGAGTGTTCGTAGACATCAAGAGATGGTCTCTGACTCAGGTGTGACCACCGAAAGGGCACCAGAGTCACCGTCTGTTGCACCAACGATGGCATCCACGTCTGCCCTCAATATCCCACTGACGGGTGGTCGAGTAGTCGACTTCAGTAGGAGTACGCCAGAGGGACCACAGGGAGGACAGACAGCCACTAAAGACCGACATAGATCGCCGCGAAGCAAAGGCTCGTCTAAACATAGCCGAGTCGATTACTTAAGGAAAAGAGTCGAATACGAAGCTGAGCGCGAGTTGGTGCAAATGAAGGAGAACTTAGTCAAAAAGAGACTAGAAGCTGACATCGCCGAAATAGAGGCGGCTGCTGACAGCGATGACTCTCACTCAGATGTGAGTACGACACAGCGCGTGGAAGAGTGGGTGAATACAACGCCCCAGGTGCCGCAATTGAACGAAGTATTGCGCACACCGGCTGTGTCAGGCGCGACCACTGAAATGGCTGCGCCCCGTGAACCATCTGAAACTGTAAGTAGAGTGAATCGCGTACCGAATACATACCGTGCGTCGTCAGTGCCTAATGAAAATGTGTCGCGTATAACAAGGGCATCTGAGCCAGTACCGTTACGTAACATAACGGTACCGAGTACGCCATCATACGTGCCAGTGTCAACAGAAGGTGTGAGATTTCGTTTACCCGAATATTATCCCGTCTTTACCACTCCGGTCGCAAGTGTACCTCAAGTATCAACACTTGAGTCGGATACACGGCGGCAGACGCAGTACGGAGCGGGTGAAAGAGAGAGACGGCGAGAATCGTCGGGAGACAGAGACAGCAAAATCGACAGACTGGCAGAGGCAATCTCAAGCATGGCACGACCACGGCCGGTACCAAGACAAGCTTACGAATTGCCATATTTTAATGGGGACCCATCCGACTGGATATCTTATAGAAATATGTATTGGGATACGACCCGGCAATACGAATTTAAAGCGCATGAAAACTTAGCACGGTTAAAAACCTCATTACAAGGCGAGGCAAAGATATCAGTGGAGGATTTATTAAGGACGTCGACGGATCCCACTGATATAATGCGTGCGTTAGAGGACGAGTTTGGTCACCCGACCTTAGTGCTACAGTGCGTACTGAAGAAAGTACGAGATTTACCTAGAGTGACGGAGAGTTGCCGGGAGCTAGGTAAATTCTCTTCTACAGTAAGAAATTGTGTATCATTATTAAAAAACATACACGCAGAGGGCTACATAAATAACCCACAATTAGTGAGTGACCTGCTGAGCAAGTTAACACCGGTACAACGTACGAAGTACGGTGACTTTGCGATGGGCCTAGATAACGCGCAGGGGGTGGATTTAAGAGTGTCACCGAACTTAGAAATGTTCTCGGAATTCCTGACACACCTGACACGCTCGGCATCATACTACGCGCAAGCTAACATGTTCGAGTCGAGTCCACCCAAACAACTTGCGAAGCAACAAAAGCATGGCGCCGGTCAAACCCGACCAGTGACCAATGCACGCCCCGCTGCCAGCAGGCCACCGTGGGTTCAAAAGGTGAACACGCAAAGTGACGAATCCCTCGCACCGAAAGAGTGCATAATATGCCAAAAGAAACACACCATTGAAGAGTGTGAACAGTTTAAAAAGCTGACAGTGCAACAGCGTTGGGACACAATCAAAGATAAAAACACGTGTTTCAAGTGCCTGGTGAGAAAACACCCTAAGAGGTTTTGCCGCGCAAGTAGATGCGAAAAGTGCGGCTACGGGCATCACCTGTTGTTGCACGCGGACAAGCAGCCGAAGGAGGATAAACAGCCGAAAACCGAGAAAACAGAAAGCATCACGAACATAGGAGAGTGGCGAGCAACCGCGTTATTAAAAATAGTGCCGGTATCAATCAGCGACAATAAACAATGTTACGCATTATTAGACGATGGTGCGACGGTATCGTTGATAGACAGTTCTCTCGCTACCGACCTAGAGGGTCCGTGTGTACCTCTTTCGCTGAACACCGCGGGCGGCCACGGAGTGACGGACCTAACCTCGCGAATGGTACAAGTGCGCGTAAAGGGGCCCAATGGTCAGTGCCACAAAATAAAGTGTCACACAATGGTAGACATAAACCTACCAACGCAGACAGTGTCCGCCTCAGTGATAGGCGACAATGCCCATCTCAGCGACTTGGGTTGCGTGGAGATGAGGGGCGCGAAGCCGCTGCTGCTCCTCGGGCAGGACAACTGGGAGCTACTCGTCAGCCAGGACATCCGCCAGGGACGATCCGGTAAGCCAGTTGCCTCACTTACTAGATTAGGTTGGGTCATACATGGACCATTCAATAATTCTAGTTCTGATGAAATAGTCAATTGCATGACAGTCTCCCTCCCTGACTTACATAACTCAGTTAGGTCACAGTTTGAGCTAGAGTCAATAGGTATTTCAGAAAATAAGCGCAAACGTAGGGATGTTGAAAAGGCGGTACAAGTGTCGGACAGCACTAGCCATCACACCACAGATAAGTCGCAATGTGAAGTAGGTATATTGTGGAAACAAAATGACACACAATTACCTAACAATTACAATCAGGCCCGGCAGAGGTTGTACGGTACCGATAGAACGTGCCTCAGTTACAACCTGCCGACCGGACCTGACTTATTAACAAAATCTAGTATTTTAATAAAATCTAGAATAGGCCCTATAGCCTTTTCAGGCGGCATCGCTGACAAGTCCCTAAAGGTACGAATTAGGGCAAAAGGTCAAGGTGCTCGATTATTTTTGTGGCGAGGCGCGAAGCCCCACAGGGAACCATATAAATATAAAACAAGTTCCGTAAAACTAGGTGCAGCCTCATCACCTAGCACAGCAATTAACGTGCCTAACATAGTGGCCCTTAAACAGGGAATAGGCACAATAGAGGCGACCCTAGGTTCGATAAGGTCACTGACCAATAAGAAGTTAGGTTACCCTGCGCTCATACACCCAGTAGGCAATAACTCCGTAAGACAGAGGGAGATTGTCATGAAGCTAGGGAAAGCGCGAGTAGCACCGCCTAGAGGCAACTGGCGCTGGGTACCCTGGGGGAACGACCCAGCTGTCCGAGCGACCAGGTTGTGTTGGCCCGATAGCCATGCAGGTTGGCTCTCGGGCCCCTCTTTTCCACGTGGTCCACAGGAGCAGCAGCTGGCGTGTCGCGAGTCCAAGGCGATGAACGCAGACCCCGAGTGCAGCCAGCCAGTCTGTGCAACGACAGCGCCTGTGGCGCCACCCCTGAACTACAAGCGCTATTCATCGTGGGCGCGCGTACAACACGCTATGGTGCGCATACAACGCGCTGTGGCATGCATGCAACGCTCTAAGGCACGCATTCAGCGAGCTATGGCGCGCATACAACGCGCTGTGGTGCGCATGCGTCGAGCTGTGGCGCGCATACAACGCGCTAAGGCGCACACACGGCGAGCTATGGCGCGCATACAACGCGCTAAGGTGCGCTTACAACGCGCTATGGCGCGCATACAACGTGCTATGGTGCGCATGCGACAAGCTGTGGCGCGCATACAATGCGCTATGGGGCGCTTACAACGCACTAAGGCGCTCATACAACGCGCTAAGGTGCGCACGCGACGCGCCGTGGTGTGCATACAATGCGCCAAGGCGCGCATACAACGCGCTATGGCGCGTGTACTCACCCGCCTCAACGTGCTCCGAAGTACGCTCAAGGAGCGACCGCCTCGTGAGGAGGTCCTTTACACCCTCCTCACAGAGGCCAAGCTGATCGTGAGCAGTCGACAGCTGAGCTACGTGCACGACGACCACAACCAGCCCGTGGTCCTGACAGCGAACCATATTGCTCCTGGGCATGGCGTCCGGGAGTACTCCAATGGCACCAGGCGACGTCGACGACGTCGACTCGCGCCGGCAATGGCGGCGTGTAAACGCGCTCGCCGACATGTTCTGGCGGCGCTGGCTGCGGGAATATCTCCCAACGCTGCAACGTCGCGAAAAGTGGGCAGATAATGTGCCAAATGTGCGTGTCGGCGACGTTGTGATAATAGCCGACAATAACAAACAACGTAGTGCGTGGACTAAAGGAGTTATAAAAACAGTGTACCACGGGAGTGACGGCATCATCCGTGTAGTAGACATTAAAACTACAAACGGGGTCCTGCGTCGGCCTGTAGCTAAGATCATCGTGCTTCCCACAGACCAAGAAATGTAATACGGTTGAACCCTGTTACAGGGGGTGGAATGTAGGCGAAGCACCATGATTTGATAATACAACAACATGAGTTGTAACTATGTTTTATTTACTTATAGCATGCCATAGTCAGATATGCTGTAACAGATTGTGTTACGTATCACTTTACATGATAACAACATTGTAACATAACATGTATTTTGATAACATCATCATTTGGATAATGATCGTAATAATGCAAGGTAAAAACTCGGGTTGAAACATGCATGATCAATCTTACGCAATAATATTGTCAATTGCGTAAGATTAATCAAGTTGCAACACGATTCTGAGGTGGCGACCTAACTCAAGGCCAAACCCAGCCACGCTTTGGTAACCCGTAGCATTGTATGGAAGAAAAGTTAAAACCCTTCAGGGCCCACACGCTACTTGAGCTAATGACCAAAGCCATATATACAGAAGAAATTCAAATTAAATTAAGTTCTAAACGCTTAAAAGTTCTTATTGTGTCAGCAAGTGCAGTCTTCGACAAGTCTCCGGTGAAGTAACAGCTCCTCATAACTGTTAGCTTTACAAGTCGCGAATTTTCTATAAATAGCTCAGGGCAGTCAAGTTATCATAGCTTAGGATTATTTTACTTCTCTATTATTGTGTATTTCCGTGTACTCTTTAATGATCCTTTATGCTTATTTGACTGTATTTCCGTGTTGTGTACAATTAACTAACCTTACGTATGTGATTTAAATTCGTGTTAAACTATTGTGTGTGTAAATAGCAAATATAACGTTTTAAAAAGTGCTGAAAGTGGTTTCAATTAAATTCCCTCGTCAAGGGAACATCATCACCCCCGCCTACATCACCTGACTCCCGCGTTAATAACAGTAGTCAACAAGGAACCCATAGTGTCGACATGTCCGTCTGTCTGTTTGTCTGTCTGTCCCCGGCTTAGCTCAGAGAATCTTAGTACTAGAAAGCTGTAATTTGGCATGGGTATAATATTAATCACGCCGACAAAGTATGTTTGACAAAATTGCAGTTGGAGAATCGACCGAGACGTATATCGATGTATTGGAGAACATGTTTTTCAACTACAATGTTATGTTTGTTTTTGGGATAAATTCATCCCAACTACGGAACCCTTCATTGTGCGTGGTCCGACACGCACTTGGCCGGTTTTTTATTAATCAACGTTAATTCATTCTCACCAGGGGGCCGATCGCGCTAATTTTGAACGTTAATACCAAAACTAAACCACAACCATAAACGTCACGTTAGACACATTTCGTATCGCGCTAATCATTTCAACGGAAACAATTTAGCTTTACTTTGTAAGTTACGTTGGAGGAACGATCGATCGAACTTTCAGTATTGGGTAACGTCAACGATTTTGTCGCTCAGACAAAAAATAGCGCGATACCGTTTCTTACATCAGCTAAACCAAAACTAAAAACGTTCCGTTCGAACGGTAATTACGTTGAGAAATAGCGCGATCGGCCCCCAGGTCCCAGTCCCTAAACTCGCAAAGCATACTTATATTTTATCTCATAGCTAACGATTACAAATAAATGAAGCACAATTTAATTAGGCTAGGCAATGGTATAGCTTTGATTATTTATATGTCTAGCTAGATATAGTGTCGCGCTGCAAAACAACTAAAATAAACCGGCCAACTTTGATAGGCTGGTGTGGGTGACAGCTAGGTCTTACACTCACGCCACGTCATTGTGCTGGCATTGTGTTATTCTAGTGTGCGTGCATTTAGCGGCCAACCGTTGGACGCAATTTTTTCGACGAGTTCACAGCTTTGACTGTCTATCTAGACATATTTATTTCTTTGGGATATAGCTAGTTAGTTCAGTTCAAATAAAGCTTAGTCCAAGTAATTTGTCAGTGAGTTACGATCGTAAACGAGGGAGCTGGTGCCAACTCTTGGCGCCCTGCTGTTGCCAAATAGTTATACATTCTTGGAATAAGTTTTAAATAATGAACCAGTTGACATTTTCTACATAGTTGTTAACTATTTTGTTATTGTTTACTTTGTAATGCTCTGGAGGGAGCTTCGGCTTTTGGGGATCCCGATTCCTATTGACATAGTCATCACGACGACATTAGGAACTTGTCTATGAATCTGGCAGCTTTGTTGATTCGCTCGTTATACGCTTGGTAGACCAGCCGTCTTGCGTACAGCAGCAGTATTGCGTTAACACACTAACAATCATATCCAAGGGTTTTAAAGGTAATTCCAAATCCATTGGTCATGGGTTTGAAAAATTCCTTTGCTCAACAACGTAATAACGCAAAAAACGTGGCTGAATGGGCTGAACTGTCAAAATGAAAGGTATTGCGGTCAGGTGTCATTTTATGTGTAGCATAATCAGCTTATAATGTTCCCACTGCTGGGACACACGCCACGCGGGCCCAGTGCGGGTTGGTAGATGTCACATGTTTTCAAATTTTGGTTCTAGGACATGCCGGTGTCGTCGCGATTTTTTCCTTCACCGTTTTGAGAGCAGTGGTGATGAAATAATTTATACAACCTCAAATGACCACTGGACTACCACTGCTCCCATTTATGTGTGTTACCCAATAACCCCCAATAAAGGCCTACATAGGGGAGAACAGATGTTATGCAATGGAAATAATACTCGTAGCGACTATAAAGCGGCTTTCTACGTAGGAATTACCTACTTACATAATTATCCGAACACTAGATTATATCGATACAGATTACCACACAATTCTACTTCAGCTTAAAGTCATGATTCCCATTAATACCAGATAAGTGACGTCACAAGAATAATTTATCCTTTAATCTCTGAAGAGATTATCTGCTGACAAAACAAGATATAAGGTTCAAGAAAATGGACGCACGTTGTTTGTAGATACTTTGCTGATGTCTAATCTTATGTGATAAGATATGACCAGGTACACAGCCACGGTAAACAGTCGCGTGTTTGTAGATTTGAAAAAAGATTACAGCTTTTTGCATATTTCCACAATTCCACCAGTTTCGATTTTCAATGTAGCGTCTGGATAACATAAACCTATACTCCATTTGAAATAAAATTAGAAATTTATATAAACCTTTTTTACAGTCCGTTCAACCGTTCAATTTTTAACTTCTATTCCGTAGGATGGCATTAAAAGCAAAAACGTGGTTACAATACCAACTATTTATTACAGCTGGCATTTGTCATGCCAGCGACGCAACATAAGTCAAAATCGGTTGACACGTATGTTTTTTATAATTATTGCGGCGTCAGAGGTGTTGTTGTTCAGATCGTCAAGTGGTGCAGGTGAACGGACATCCAAACCTAGTCAATAATAGTTTCCTATAACTTACCAACGATCAGCATCATCTGCCTAGCGTTTTCCAACTATGTTGGGGTCGGCTTCCAGTCTACCGGATGCAGCTGAATACCAGTATTTTACATGAAGCGACTGCCTATCTGACCACAACACAGTAACTGGGCAACGCGATACCCTTTCGTAAGACTGGTTGTCAGACTTTCGGGCTTATGACGACCCGTAACAACTGTCAAAAATCTACAAATAACAGCCGGGTCCGACGGCTTTCTGAGGCACGGAGGGGTCTTGGTATGTAAAGGTCGTCACCCATCCACGGATCAACCGCGGCAAGTGTAGCTTAAACTGATCAATCGACCCGTACGGCTGTTATTTATATTTATTTACCATTGAGTCGCGGAGAAGAAGATGATTATGTGGTTCATGTTAGGCAGGCCATGGGGCAAAAGTCCTTGATGCAGAAAGCTTTTGGGAGATTTTTTTCTTTAGGTGGTGGGCACAGACCACCGTAGCAACTAGTCTGGAACCTACTCCCGACATTAGATAGCTAAACAATTATATTTTCATTTCTCATAGTCGGAAAGTAGTGTTTGTTTGATCCGAGAAGCGGGTGGAAGACGACCCTCGGGGACCCTTGGGCGGGAAAGAATCAATTGCTTCCCTCTCTATGGCGGGATAGAATTTAAAAATAGAACTTAATTTGGTTATGTAGTCTCGGCTACGAAAAATCTTGCCTAATTAAAATAAATACTGACTATAAAAAAAAAAAAATGATGCGGTCTTGTGAGTGTATAAACAGACGTGTGTATTAAAAAAAAACGTATTATGCGGGACGGCCCGCGGTGGCGCCGAGGTGTGTTCCATGTTAAAAATTTAGAAAATACTTTAATTTGGCGGTATAGTAACTCTGAAATTTTACTACTAATATTTGATTAGTTAATAAAAATGAGCATTTTGAAGTTGACCCCAGATTCGGTTAAAAACGAGGCAAATGCAGTAATCAAAAATCTTTTGCCAGAAATTTCACAATACATACAATGCTGATATTCGAAATGAAAAGTAGAGTGTTTAACCCTTAGGACCTGCACTTCAAAGGTTAACACGAAGGGAATCGGAATGATTTTGAAGTATATTGCAATCCATTGCTTCATATGTTAGAAAAAACTGTCTGCTCAACAACGTAAATAACGCAATGAATGTTGTTGAACGGGCAAATTGAAACCGATTCCTACTGATAGTGTGTTACGCAATTAGTCCTCTGGTTACAGTCATAAAACAGCCATTCTTGACTTCGATTCTGCAATTTACAGCATGGCATCTGTTCAGTGTCATTTACCATGTTTTCTTAATTAATTCTAATAAATTGTAATTAGGTTCCTTCTAATTTTCCTGTTTACAATAAAGTCAGTTACAGGGAAAAACAGAATTCATAAAATATCGCTGATTGTGGTCAAGTTGTTTAAGTTCATAGCAACTACTCGTAGCAGTTAAAGGTCCTGCCCATACTATCAGTTCTCGGTAGCAATTGACCGTATCCTTTCATTCTAGCCACATTTGGACTGGGAGGAATAATGCAGAATCTTTTTGTTTCTCTTTCTGTACCCATACGAGTACGTACACCTACATAGGAAAGGTAAGAAACATATTTTACGTACAGAGTTTTTTCTGTAGAGCGAGAAAAACGACCTGCTTTCAAAATGGTGCAAACAAAATGATATTTTTTCTGGAAAGTATGATAATATATATTATTAGGTAATCTAAATTGACTAAATTCTAAAAGGTCAACGAACCTAATCAATAAAACAAACCTTTTATTTATTTATCGTCGTTGAATCTATCGCTCACAGCAATTTCGTTGACGTAATTAGTCCTAAAGTTATTATCATCGGCATGCAACGAAAATAGCTGAAAATCTCTCGAAACTGTAAAATCAAAACAATTTAAATCAACAATAAACTCTTGTTCGATGCTCCCGGTCCTCGCTTTAAGGAAAACGTACAGACAAACAAAACAATAAAGTCTGCTTTTAAAGTCAATGATCATTTCGGAATTTTAATTTGATCGTTTGAAAATATAACTAAGTACTAGGTATTTCCCAGTTGGTCAGAAGCCCGAAAGTCTGACAACCAGTCTTACCAAGGGGTATCGTGTTACCCAGTAACTGGGTTGTGGAGGTCAGATAGGCAGTCGCTCCATGTAAAATACTAGTATTCAGCTGCATCCAGTCAGACTGGAAGCCGAGTCTAACATAGTTGGTAAAAGGCTTGGCAGATGATGATGAGGTATTTCCCAGTTTCTGAATTGAGAATATTAAGTATTAAGTTGATTTTAACTTATGAGCACAAAAAATGACTACTTCAATGCAGCCCGCGACATTCAAAACCCCTTCCGTTTTTTGGAAAGCAATTTTGAAGTTTAGGGCATTCACCTTTAAATTCTTCAGCCAAACTTCAAATTCTCAATGGAGAAACCGTACCGTACTGTACTTAAATCATGTAAGTCATAAGTGATTCTAGTCTTCAAAGTCTTCCCTACTCTACAATAATAAATTCGTTCGTGAATTGGTTCGTTAGTTACTCACAAAAAGTAACAGGAAAGTTTTCATCTCATAAGATCTTATTCATAAAACTCTTCACCTATCTTTTAATTTTAACATTTTCTTTCTTATCTTCTGCGTTCTAATTTCATTTTAATTTATATTGTGTACATTATAATAAAGAGTATAATATTATGTTTCTCTTCTGAAACTTCGGCTGATGCAAACTGGAATGTCGTTGACTGTACCGTGCACGTCGAGCTGTGGGCGCAGGCACCGGTATGGAAACTTGCGGGCTGTGGGCACGCCCACTTTATCTCAGGAAGTCTATGGTCACGTAAACGTCTGTAAAAGGCGAAGAAAGGTCCTGTTATTTTAACAAGGCATTATTATAAATTGAAAAGTTTATAGCTGTCGTCTGTTGACAGAACATGATGTCAGGGGAGCTGCTGTCGTACCACGTCCACGACGAACTGCTATATTCCGGCACAATCCTGATGATATTGAAGGTGCTGGACCTAGTGGTTCAGCAGCGATCTAAGATGAACACGATGATCACTTCTGGTAAAGGCTATTCTGCGCCGTTATATGAATGTTTTGAACTTTTGATATAACCAATGCCAGTTGCCTGGCTCCTGAGTTATGTTTATGCAAAGATATTTAAGATAGATATTAGAGAGAGGCTATCAGAAGTAATCTCATAGAAAAATTGTGATCCCATGTCTCAGTGACGCCATCTAGCGTAATATAGCAAAATTCAATAAAAGCTAAGTTTGACACGTTACACTATACCGACACCAACCTTTGATTATGAACTGTCAGATAGTTTGAAACATCTTAGAAATTTATTTATTTTATCTAAATACTGTGTAAATTACAAAAACCTAACGAAAATCTTTATCATACCACAATGCACAATTCAGTATTATATACTTCGAAAGTACTGTATTTTGGTGGGCACGAATGCGACTTGACATGCAGGCGTACCACACTAATGCCCGTATTACAGAACGTCACTCAATACTCAAGCATTACTTAAAACTAGTTTCAACCAACCAAAAGGCTTAAATCTAGTTTTAAGTAATGCTTGAGTATTGAGTGACGTTCTGTAATACGGGCCTAAGTCTAAGTCTTGAGTCGAGCTGCACGATTACTGACAAATGCTTGCACTGATTGGACAGGTTCACTCAAATTTGTGTGGTTCTTTCAAATTCAAATTCAAAATCTTTATTGCGAACTAAGTGTACAGGATTTTGTAGATGTTAACAATAGGTAGGTTCTAGAACTTAGTTGCCTGTTAAGGCATTGCAATTTAAATGGTTAAAAATATAAGAAGAAAAAAAAAATTACATACTCAATATTACAGTAATACAGACTTAACATTATATTATATTAATTATCATTATTCATTCATATATTATCACATACTATTCATAGAATTTATATTAAGTATCACAATCATTTCAATATTAAATAATTATTTATCTTCAAGGAATTCTTTTACAGAGTAGTATGCCTTTTTAATCAGGAAGTCTTTTAGCTTCCTTTTAAAAATACCAATTGAATGCTGGTTCTTGACTTCAATGGGTAACTTATTGCTACTACGAGTACTACTGCTACTTATTATTACTTTCCTCAAAAGACCATTTCAGACACAGATCTACCTGGTCCTTACATGATCTGACCAAGATTATGTCTGGACTTTAAAAGAGACTTTGACCCCTGAGTTTGTTTCGCCATTTCTTCTCAGGGGTAGTCAGATAGGAAATGTCGACTACATCTAGCTTATTTTTTACTTTTTAATTATTCGTGTAAAAGTGATTCCGATATCCTATTTACAGAATAAACGATTTCATTTCATTTCACTAGACTGAGCGACTTTTGCCCACTAGGACAAATGTATCGGATTACGATTTTGTTCGCTATGTCCCGTCGATTGTTAAGTAAATAATTTAAAGTCTTTGGTTGTCATGGTATGGGCATGTAATGCGCAGGAATGAGAAAAATGTCGTGAGAAAAGTGTGAGTATGAATTTCGATGGTAGGGGAAGACCAAAGAAACGATGGATGGACTGTGTGAAAGATGATATGGCTAGAAAGGGGGTGACAACCGAGATGACGACCCCAAATAAATTGGGATTACGGCATCATAACATGCAGATGGAGGCGATGGTAATAGGCCAGGTGTTCTTGCTTAAAACCATCACACGACCTAGACGAATCGATACACACCTCGTGTATTGAAAATCCATCCGGCCGTTTGAATGCTTCGAGGGTATTAAGAATTCCACCTTGCTCTCGCGCAGACGGGGAAAAACTTTGCTAACTCAACCACTTTTTAAGACCTCGAGTACTACACACCTAAGCCGCTGACAGTCAGCGACAAATGTCGGCGACACTTGGTGACAAATATCGGCGACAGTCGGCGGCTTACGCGTGAGAGTCCTTGCATTTAGAAGGCAGCGGCTGCCTATCCTTAATTTCACCTTTTACAACTGCCACGGTATATCAGGCGAAGTCTTTCCTTTTACCAATCAATGTTATCAAATGTGTCATATAAGTATCGGTATTGTTATTCGACACTTCCGAAGATACCGATTACATATACAAAGTTCTGGAAAGCGGAATATTATCTGATTATATTGAAGTTAGCGATTCATAGGAAACAATACTGTGAAATATTATCTTGGAGTCAATCGGTCTACCAGGTTCTCAGTAACGGTTGAGGAAAAGTAACAGAGAATTATGTTACATAATATTTTATAGATCTGACTCGACTCGATCTCTGCGTCGTTGGTCCAGTGGTCGCAAGCGCCATTGCTGATCATGAGGTCCTGGGTTGGAGTCCCAGGTCGGGAAACTGTTATTGGGTTTTTCTATCTGAAATTTCTCAGTAGCAGCTTGGAGTCTGGATTTGTGTCCGGTTGATAGCAATAGGCTCGCCCCCGATTACATGGGACTTAAACATAACTGGCGAAATGTGGGTGTACTATAGGTACACCTCTGCCAAACCCTTTGGGGAAACAAGGTGTGATGATGATGTTATATTGCATAGATAAGTAACCTGTTGCCCACGACTTCGTCTGGAGTGTATTTTGAATTTTATATCTAATTTTTAATACAAATATCCAGGATGATAGTCAGCCTATATGTCTTTCTCCAGATCCCACTCTACCTGTCTGTTAAATTCAAAACTTATGGAGAAACTGATAAAGTTTCTTTCGAATTTATAATGTTAGTAAGTATGAATAAGTATGGACGGAAGGCAACGGAGCGGTTTAAAAGATGTAGTGACAAAAACCGGCCAAGTGCGTGGCAGACTGCCTCAGACTACGCACAATTAAGGGTTTCGTAGTTGGGGTGAAGTTGAAAAACATGTTCACCCATATATCGATATACGCCACAGTCAATTTTCCAACTGCAAATGTAAGTTTGTAATCACATTTTTTTTCAATGTGATTAAACTTGTAGTTTTATCCTAAAGTAAAAAAAAAAAAAAATTGGACTTTTTCATTTACGTGTGCTGTGAGACCTTGCTTCTTGCCGAATTTCATGATTTTAGGTCATCCTAAAGTTTTTGATTTATTTGCGAGTATCAAAATATGTCACATAAATCGCCGTATTTTTTTATTGCGTTGACTTAGAAACTTGATTTTTTTAAAGCTCCAAGGGAGCATAGACCTACGTTGATATCTACACGCATTCCTGAGAAAAGGGGTCTTGACAGACTGACAGACGGACAACGAAGTGATCCTATAAGGGTTCCGTTTTTTCCTTTTCAGGTGCGGAACCGTAAAAATTGTAAAGAGTATGCTTAGATGGTTTGGTCATGTTGAGAGGATGAGTGAAAGGCGACTAACAAACGGTATTTATAAAGCAGAGGTGAGTGGAA
Organism: Tiliacea citrago; assembly: GCA_963921375.1. Taxonomy (NCBI): domain Eukaryota; kingdom Metazoa; phylum Arthropoda; class Insecta; order Lepidoptera; family Noctuidae; genus Tiliacea; species Tiliacea citrago. The sequence continues at coordinate 22,520,309 of OY992799.1, read as the reverse complement.
ACGACGGGACGGGAGGCCCTAGGATGACATAATTCTGTACCTCAGAGGTATACAACATTAAGTGAAAAAACGAAAATTTTACAGGAGAGGCTAAAATGCGCGGAGTGAAACTTTGAATGCAACTTTGACATAGTTGCTCTATAGATATTGGAATAAACTCAACAGTATTTTTTATTATTATTAGATGGAATTATTATGTATTACACATAATTACAATAAAGTTAATTCTTATCTGATTTTGTGGACTTGAGACTCTTTACCTTGTAACATAAATTAACTTAGGTGTTTTAAGAAAGCATTATGATATCATAGTATTGTTTATCTCTAAATAAAACTTGTGGATGTTGTTGGAATTCGGCACCTAGAAACATTATGTCTCTTGACAGTATGTAGCGATAAGGAATTATTTAACAATTTGGTAAGGGGGTTTACTAATAAAATTAAACTAAAGTTACTTCATAAAGCTTCATTTATTTTTAATAATGAACACAGCTACTCGCATGCTTCAGCTAAGTCAGGGACTTCAGCATATGGAAGATTCCTATAATAATCGTGGAACATGGATGAAATCCACTGCAACGATTTTTGTAAGACGTTGTATTCAAATACAACGTCTTACAAAAATCGTCTCGAAATGGGCTTTTGAGTTTCTCGAATAGGTTTCGGCGTAGGTATAGAAAATCCTCTCCGTTTATTTCGTATGAAACTAATTTCTTCAAAAGTTTCCTGATCAATAGAAGTTTTGCAGAACATCGAACCTATTTCATTTTTTCGAAATTGCATCCATATTATAGCGGAATATGGTACAGACTCGGCCGCAATAGAGTTTTTTCTATGCACAAAAGTAGCTGATATTCCTTTGCAGAAAAATCCATGAAATTATCAGTTTCCATGGTTAAATTTTTGAGTTTCTTGAACAGCGCTTTATAAACTCTAGCCAGTCCCAAGGAGTCACGGTGGGAAACTCTTGAATTTTCTTCTTTTCTCTCTCTATTATTGAGTGGACTACATCCACTTCCATGTGAGTATGCCCTTTTAAATATTTGTGGTTTATTACCTCCACATTTTCTTTTAGAGGCAATATCCACAAATAAGCCATCATTAAATAAATATATTTTTTATATACAATTCCATTTTAATTTATTTAAAGTTCTTTTACGACTCTTCATTACAGAAATGTGAGGTGATAGCTCTGGATGAATATCTGAGGGAGTATTGTTCACCAATTGAGTCGGTCCGTTTTCTCTCATATTTTCCAGATCATCGATGGACGACGTGTTTGATTCAGGTATAGTTACCCGTCTTCGTTTTTTTGAATTCACAATCTGTAGTCTTCATCAGTGTTTGAAATATACTCTTCGTCTGATGGTGAAAAATCTTCCTCAGAGCTCATACCATCTTCTGTTCTCATGTGGTGAAAGCTAGTCGATGGCACGAAATTATTTGAAATGTCAGTGAGCAAAGTAGAGGTTGACGGTTGTGCATCATCGTCAGTAGCATCGCCGACGGTATGTATTACTTCGGTTAGATCCGGAACCACGTCAATATCTTGGCATGGCCTTGAAAATGAACCTTCGTGCCTTTCTAGGAAAAAATGGTCTTCCCCTGAGATCCTAAAAAAAAAAGTTTCTACCTTAGGATCCATACTATGCGAGAATGTACCTATTAATTAGGTCGTAGATAAAACAGGACACGGCGAAAAGTTAATCGTTAAACCATACAAAGTATTGACGAGCAGTCATTGTCAACTGCCAGCTGGTGTAAGTACGTACCTTTGTTAAAATGTCAGTGAACAAAGGTTCACTGACATTTCTGATGAAAGTTATCGAGAAGATTTCCTCTTATGAGGAAGACCTCTTTAGAAGGTTGACGGTTGTGTTTCATAATCAATAGCGTATGTATGTACTTCCGAGGGAGCTACAAACATGTCCAGGTCTTGACAAGATTTTGAAGATAAAACTTGGTGGGAACGGTGCCAGTCTTGTAAATGGTGATCTTCTCTCTGAGATCCTAAAAATAACAACATAATATTTTCATAAATTAATATTTTTTATTAATTAAAAACGTTATTGTTGTGCGTTTTCGGAGCAGAATCTAATTAGTAAATTGATGGATCGCAAGCATCATCATGAGAAATTAAGATTACTTATAATGTACATTGAACATTATGTAGGTACCTAACTATCCACTGTGTTTATGTCACTGAAAAACGGACCCTTAACACACAACATTAAAGATCAATGGCATATGACGTTTACAGGAGATACTATTGTTTACCTCTCGTTACGTTTTCGATAAACTATGTTATTAAAACTAATTATAAAAGTACTTACCATATTCTGAAGTTCTATCATGTTCAGTTGATCTCTGATATTCAATAAGCTACACAGTAATTTTCCGCGTGAAAACATGAGGTTATTACAATTTAAATATTTTTTTAACAATTACGCGGATAGTTTTGCACGCACAGTAGGTATACGACGGCACACGCACTGACGCAAGCGACGGTTCATACGTATAACCAGCGGGCTGCGCGCGAGATTTCGTTCAGAGGTAAAGAACATTAACTCCAATGAACAACATTAAGTTCGCGCAAAACTTAGAGGTAAATAATCTTATCATCATTTGAGTTCCTATACCCAATAAACGTTTGAGGATTTAATGTCATATACGATTGGGTATTTCTTTTCATAGATGTCATAGGACTTAATGTTGTATACCATTATGTAGAACTGGTTCTTGCGATTTTAATGGTGCAAAAAACATATTTTCAAAAAAAGTGGAGTTACTATTGTATACCTCTGAGGTACAGAATTATAGTGACCTAATTGGTGATGTTCTTCAGAAAGGTCAGGTGCGTAGTACTCGCAACCGGCGCACGGCGGCGTGCGCGTACGAGCAGATTTATGAATGTAGGCGAACCAAAAGGAGTATGTAAGGAGCGTAGCAGGTGACGTTCTATAGTTTCTGCCTACCCCCATGGGAAGAAGGCGTGAGTTTATGTATGTAAGTATGGGTGAAAAATATGTGTAAGGAAATGTGGCGACCATTAGTATAAGGAAACCATTTGCAAAACTACTTTTCCCTCTGAATAGGTGTCATACCTAGGTAGCCACAACAAGCTCTGGTCAGGTGAAAATGTTTTACAGATGCTGAAATCCTGCCCTGTTATAGCATTGTAATAATCTTTTTGTCCATTATCTCTCACTCTTATCTCCGAAAACTTTCCAAAATCTGTCTGCAAACATCATACGATCAGTTGCTAGTAGTATTATCAGACTAACTATATTATCAGCTCTGTAGGCATAGGCAGTAAAATCCATATATTTACTGATAACAGCTTGCTGCGATCGTAATCAGGGAGGGCTTGATGATTATTGGATTAGCCCATAGATTTATGAAAGAAGCTTTTTATACTTCTATGGATTATCCTCTTACGATATTTTGTTTCATACTTTATTGGTACTAAGGTAACTCAACCGTAGAATCCTAGGCTCGTACAGTAGTGAACTGTGAGTTGCATTCACAACCGTTTGATACGACGCTTCCGTGCCGAATCGAACATCAATCATTTTTTCAAAAGAGCCCTCTAAAGGCTGTTCACAAATCCAAAACCCGAAAATTTTGTCAGTTTAGATCAAATAGACGACCGCCATTTTTCCGACAACTATTTCCTGGTAATTATGTAATTGAAAATGTGTCATTTCCTATTCGACAACCTGTCGAATGGGTGTGAATACTCGTAGCTATGTTGTTCTAATGTGACAAACGGAGGTGGTATTAACAAACATTGTATGAATACCTCATTAGTACAATATATGCATAACCACTATAACGCCTGTAAGTCAGAAAATACAGTGGTGCCTTACCAGAAAAAGCCCCCAGACGATGAAACTCCGCAAGTTCCAGTCCAATTATTAAACTGTCTTGGAACCCGCAACAAAATTATAGCAATGACATGTGGAGTTGCGTCGGTCACAACTTCGCGCAGCCCTGGTGGCGGAATGGCGGGACAGGCTTTCACGCCCTACCCGGCCTCGTCACCATCGAGGCGGTCCGGCCGGTACTCCAACCCTGGCTCGGGAGGAGGCACGGCTCCCTTTCGTTTCGGGTGACGCAGGTGCTCTCGGGGCCTGGTTGCTTCGGGAAGTACCTGTGTCGCATAAACAGGGAGCCGGACGCCCGGTGTCACCACTGCGTCGACTGCCGGGAGGACACGGCGCGGCATACGCTGGCAGAGTGTGCCGCTTGGGAGGAGCCACGCCGTGCCCTCAGCTCAGGAGTAGGCAGTGACCTGTCGCTGCCGGCCGTGGTCGGGTCAATGGTCGGCAGCGAGGAGTCCTGGGACGCGGTGGTATCCTTCCCCCCCCCTGGTAGACTTGTGGTGGCCTGCAGAGGCGGGCCGGCACTAGCCGGGGATTGCGGAAGTAATAACAGATCCGAAAATTCCCGGTGCAAGTGTGGGAAGGGAACACTGGGGTGGTTTTTAGTCAGTTAGTCTGACGGGCCCCACCACCCGTCCAGGGCGGAGGACACCCATGAGGATTTTCCACCCCGGCAACAAAAAAAAAAGTTCAGCTGCTTTCTCGACTATTTTCTGTGTCATTGCTATGCTGTGTTACAAGTTACTGTTTCCTCTCACTACTATTTGTTTCACATTGCTAAAGAAACAGTCAATTTATTCAAAGTAGATAGTTTTAATGTTATACTTAATTATAAAGTTAAAGAAGTAGGTAACCAAAAATTCGAAGACATGTGACATCTACCAACCCGCACTGGGCTCGCGTTGTGGATTACCCACACACCATGTGGATGGCCCACTCCTTCTCGAAGAGAGGAGGCCTGTGTCCCAGCATTGGGAATATTATAGGCTGATTATGGGTTCCTTTTCGATATTTACTTATTTATTTGCTAACATGTAAAACACTGGTTAGTGCATGCATCAAAATTTCATGACACAATATTAAGACATGCACCCCGTAAGGGCATTGCAAATTTTATGCATCGAATTACTATAATAAAATAAATTAAGTTATTAAATTACATAATATTGATTCTAATTATTACATTAGGTATACTACACATTAATCAATAATTTATTACATCTTATTTTAAAATAAATCATTAATAACAATCCGTTCATTCATATTAGTTATATACGTCACACGTTTACGTCAAGCATAATAATAAGGTCGATCGATTCACAATTTGTCAGTTTTAAATTCCTCAACGGTATAGTACCATTTCTTTACTAATAGAGATTTCAACTGTTTCGAAAAAACTTGACATTTGGTAGGGATTTTAAACTTTCCGGTAGTTTATTAAATATGTTAGCTAATCTTGAATAAGGGCTTTTCCCGATAACTTTTAAGTTTGTAATGGGTAGTATTAATCTATTCTTGTTCCGTCGGTTATAGTTTTCAATCGGTCTTATCTGTAAGAATCTCACCGTCAAATCTTAGGAGACGTGAGCTGTCGGTCCAGACTGACACTATCGACAGCTCACTTCTAGTTCACTTCACCTACGTTTTCACGGTGAGATTTTTACAGAATAGGTCGACAGAACCTAAAAATTGTAATAATGATAGTTTCCGATTTGTTTTTCTCTGGCAGATTGTTTTCCTCAATCTACCCTTCGTGGAGTTCGTAGATCATTCACGTGGTGGTTATATACTGAATATGAATAAAACCTTTTTTACAAAATAAAATATAACAACTTTAAAAAAAACACTACAAAATGAAAAATTACTTTAATTTCATCAGTGTTTTTCGATTTGTATTTTAGTTATTTTTTACCACTGACTTCCGAAATTAAAGTTACTTTTCGTATTGTATTTTTTTGGAAGTCTGTTGTTTTTTTTTGTAATTTTATAAGTATTTTATTTTTTTCACTTTTTAGTTGAGTGACAGGAATTATTATAATATTATCAAGATACAGAAACTGGATTAAATACGTACTATTATCGAAGCTAACTCAAAAACTACCCAAGCAAAGTTAATTAAATTTATAAGGGACTACCGCGCAAGCTTCCTCTACAAATGAATAATAATTTTCACAATTGACGAAAATATCGATGAACATACATAAATATATATATATATATATACATAGAGACGAACATATAACCTCCTCCTTTTCTGAACTCGGTTAATAATAATTAATGCTTTTAACCTAAATTACTACCGCTTCTTAGAGTAAAACTATAAATCTGAATGAAATACTTATGTGAACACTTGCTACGAACGTTTTGACATTAACGCTACTTGTAATTTATAATATGTGAGTCAGTCTTAGCTCAGGCTTAGCTTATAGTCGATGATGTAACCAACAATTTGAACGCAAAATTCATAGCTACCTCATCGGTTTTAATTAGTGGTCGCTACATTAGACAGGATTTTCCACCCCTTTTCCGTGAAGTTTCCAGTGAGATCACGTAACATCCTTTTTTTTGTTGGGCGGAAAATTATCAAATAACTTCTCCCGCTAAATTATCAAATAACTTTTACTGACTAAAACTCCCTCATTTGCCTGTGTGCCAGGGCCACGATATCCCTTTCGGACAAACTCGCAACCCTGGCAGGCATTGGCCCTAATGGACCCCGTCAATTCGTGCTGACATCTCAATGAGGCGCGCGTGGAACACAACGCGCTGTCGACCCTGGTCCTTATCGGACCGCGAGCTACCCATCGCTCACCGTCCGCAGGCCCGCGCCTACGGTGGCCGAAAATCGGCTTGAGTAACATCCTGGACATAGGAAAACGTGTTTTGTCTCTACTTCATTTATGTGGCGTAGCGTGCCCTCATCATTTCAGCCGAAAGACGTCCACTGCTGGTCATAGGCCACGTATTCCAGTACGCGGTCGCCACTCCAGAACCTTTTAGCTCCATCGGCCATCTGTTCTGCGAGCAATGTGGGTGATGCACTATAGGTGCTCCTACAACTTTCCAACCTATAAAAATCTACTTAATAAATACAATCTTATGAGCCTGAAGTCTAGACGTTTATATCTAGAAATTATGTTTCTTTTGACGTATGGTACAACAGGTATAACTGCTCTGAGATTACTAATAAAATATGCTACTGTGTCCCAAGAACTGTTATTAGACGAGAGGTGCGCGCGCGTCCTCTTTTTGCTGCGTCCCATTGCCGCACCAATGCTGGTCTGCGGGCGCCTCTACGTCGCTTGTGCAAAAGTTATAATGATTTTTGTTCAGAAACTACAGAATTAGATTTATTCTCAGTGTCAGCAAATAGATTTCGTTCTGCTTTGTTAAAGAAACTTAAGGATTCCGATGTATAGTTATTTGAACAGTCTTGTAGTCTTACTCGCATAGATTGTTCATTAGTAAAGTTATATGAATTGTATATGCTGTGGATAACGGTGTGAGTTTCACATTTATATAATATCTTTGTTTATATTATTTGCGCAGATATAATGTGTTACTGTTTGTTTGTCCCAAATAAATAAATGTGCCCTGCCCACTAGGTGCCAATGGAATACCTATTTTAATCATGTTGCCATCTATCCGTCCGTATGTTCCAAACATCAGCAAAATATCTTCAACATTATGGTAGTTATTACCTTCGTGTTAGTAATGATGGTGTTTGTTGTATTGTACTGTATAACGCTGGTTTCCGCGCATCCTCACGTCCAAGCGCGTATTTTGGTGTCGTGTTATGTTATGAAGACTTCAAATTCTACAGCTCTGCTCAACTCTTCAGGGAATTAGTCGTAACAACTATCAGTGTTGATTACAACAAACCTATTTTCACTATATTATTCATATTTTCGTAAATATCCATGTGCCAACAGCGTCTGTGTTTTGGCACTTGGCAGCAATAAGTCACTTCCGGGCTAAAATCGGTCAATCGGAACACATACGATATTTAATCTACTTCAAAGGAAATCTATTTTATTGTTATGTAGTACATATTACCTATACTTGATTATTTTAGCTGTTGCCTGTTTCCCCTTTTGCCCTTTAAATTGCCTGATTTTCTTCGAATCATAACTATATGCCTGAACTTCTCGGTTTAAAACACGCACCATCATTGACTACATCATCACTTACCATTAGGTGAGATAGCAGTCAATGAGGGTTTTCTGAAATGACGTTCACTAGGTGGCAGCACTGAGACGTCAGGGCCGGGCACCTGTCAATTTAGTTTTCTGTGGGTCTAATCGATTCAAGAAGGTAAAGACTATAAAAACTAGATTTGAGTAGGTATGGTATAGAATCTGTCATCATCGTCATCACTTCAGCCGAAAGACGTCCACTACTGGACATAGGCCTGCCCCTAAGGGGGGGGGGGGGGTAGAATCTGTCAGTTGCATGGATTTAATTTTTCGATAAAGACGATCATAATATCACTATGTGCTGTCTCGACTTTAACGTCTTTGGTCCGTCGAGATAAATTCATTTTTGGATCGTCTGCTTTCAATTTGTATCGTGCCAGGCATGCATGATAATTTTGAAAAAAGGGGCGTCTAAAATACTTAATTATTGAAGATTAAAAAGTTAATTAGAAATGAGGATGTGTACATCTTATTTTTTTCTTTAGCAGTCTATTAAGTGAAATGATGCTGATCATGTAAGTACTGGGTATGTAACACGATAGACACGTGTCACTTGTGAGCCCTACATGTGTCTCAAGCTACTGCGTTTGTTGCATAATAACGATAGAACACTATGCAATAGAAAACTAGTTCTATGCAAACCGAACTTGTATGTAATTAGTATGAAAACGCTACTTACAAACAGCTTTAATCCTATAATATCTGGTCAAACTTTTGCAAACCAGTATTTGAACTATAGAGACCCGCAATACTTACATTCAAAATTTAACCTTAACACTTGGATCTAAGTTTGAAAGTTCCATAATTTTGCTGACTTCGGAAATGACCCCATTCCGGGTAGTCAGTCCGCATTGCACAATCTCTTGTTCTTATGACAGCCTTGATTTGAGAGAAATTATACTCATATGGTTCTTAAGTTGTGATTCATAAGGTGCACAATCGCATAGTTGGTTAGATATGGCGAATTAATTTGTTAATCGAAGAATTATGGCCGTTTATCAATCGTTTTGCTTCCTATTAGAATTTGAGGGTTATGTAATTTAACTTAATACTTGTGCAATTTGTAGAAAACTGTTTCTGTTTCGAATATCTGAGGATATAAAATATCGCCTTAAAAAAATTAAGAAAGTAATTAAGTTTTGTAAAATCGATTTTTAAGTAAATACAAATCTTTCATCACTATTATGCAATAGACATATTACGAATGCTTTGGGACTCTGAGCGCATAAACAAAGTTCCATAGAACAACAGCTGTCACAAAAATGAACGGGAACTCTGTGGCATAAACCATAAACCACAGAACTAAAAACTAATTTTAAAAAGTTTCTCAAAGTTTTACGATTATTTTTTATGTATGTTATTCACATCACTGAAATGATCTCATCATTAATTTCTTCGCGACTTTTATAATTTAATTTGTAAAATGTTTGATGGGCACAATAAATAACATTATGGTAATTTTAATTTAGAAGACATTAATTAATACCTAATGTATAATTTAATTAGGTTCGTTTTTATGGAGAACTTTTAGGGTGTGTATTCTATTAACATGAGAACAGTACAAGGGAGTGTCGCCTGATGTGTACATACAAAGAGCGTTGACACGTAACATAGTAGCTATGTAAAGTATATAAGGGCTCAGCTGTTAGGTTGGACCTTAATTGAACCACTGTGTAGCTATTCCATATTTTGCTTTGTCATAGAACTATGTTAATGATCAGAAAATATCTCTAGACATTCCTGAAGTTAAGATAAGATAATTTATTTGCTTAAAACATGGTATACCTACATAGGTGTTATTATAAAAAATGAGATCATACATGTTTTGCTTAAAATTAAAGCATGCAAACTTAGACATACAAATTTGAATTTAAAAACATTATTAAAATTTATGTTCAAAAAAATCCTTAATATTATAGAAATTATTTTCATTCAACCATTCATATAATTTAATTTTGAATAACCTGCAATTTAATATTTTTAATACATTAGGTAATTTATTATAAACACGTACACACATAGCCAGCCAGTAGCTTTTGTTATATTTTGCTAATCTAGGGAGCTCATCTAGTACAAGTCTGTATTGGTCACTGGTCACGCCGACTTCGAGAACTTATTTCCTCTGCTGTTTTGAACAATTCTTTATATTTCCTAACAAGTTACCAACAATGACGAAGTTAAACGGTTGATGGATTGGCATCCTATTTGCAATTGCTGCAAGAATAAGGAATACGTATGAAGTTAATAATCCTCATCAGTAGAATGGAGGCTTCTCGGCAGCTACTCTAATCTATTATCTACTCTAATATTTTAATTTTCCAACCTAATTTTAAACAAGACAAGCCATTTAATTCAAGCTACAATTTTGAAGTGAAATTTAGGCGCGTGGAGCCATTTTTAGTAGGGGAAATACTTATGGGTTAGCGTCATAATTTTAATTCTTTCAGATTTTATTTGCAATCTTTTTATTAAATTATTTTGAATGAAATTTTGGTAATAAAAAAATATTGAATAACTTTAATTATTATAAATACTTATCCGTTTTGGCTTTGTAATATGTAAAACCATAAATGGTGCATGTTGTTAGCCTGTAAGTAATCGTTGCACTTATAAATGTACTAATAAGGAAAATATTTGTAAACAATTGTTGGCTAACCTAAATAAATAAATAGGTGCCCGCGCCGACATGCTGTAGTAGTAGTAAGTGAAGTTAAATTGACTACGTAAAAAGTTTAATTTGTGTATACTGTGCATTGTTTTAATTGTGTTTTAGATAATCATTAATTTGTTGAAGTGAAAACTTCTATAGGCACGTTGAGCGATTACTAGTGTTCATTTATAATAAAGAATAAAATAGAATAAGAAAGAATGATAGTGATTAGAATTTTGTATTAAAAAACTCAGACGCAGTCACCTGCGTCTGTTTTTTTAATACAAAATTCTTACGAAATCGCAACTTGGAACTAGATAACTTTAATAACATAAGGTGAAGACCAAACGGAATTCTTCTTCCATTTTGGTTTCCGGCGACTTACAAATTGTAGGTCGTAGGTTCGAATAGGTGCTTTACTTTGAGTAAATTATTTCATCACCGCTGCTCTCAAAACGGTAAAGGAAAACATCGTGAGAAAACCGGCATGTCCTAGAACCAAAAATTCTAAGACATGTGACGTCTACCAACCCGCACGAGGCCCGCGTGGTGGATTACGGCCTGCTCCCTCTCACCGAGGCCGGTGTCCCAGCAGTGGGAACTTAGAGGCAGATTATGTTGTCAGGAGCTCTTTCCAATCAACAAGCCTTAAAAAAATTAAACGTAAAGTGGTTTTGGCGATGGAATGACATTGACAGGGGAACGTTGTTGGTAAACAAAACGGCGACGCTAGTTCCGCTTTTGGCCACGCGCCAAAATAAGCTTGTAGCGCTATAATAATGACAGTTTGTCGAAGGCGACGTTTGTCCTGCTGAAACTGGGCCAAGGCGCAGCGGCCATCGGCACACGGTCAGGCCAAGCCTACGAAATTATCTGCCAGACACTGGGAAAATACCAACGGCCATGTCTGCTTCATAAAAAGTATTTCATGATAATCATTACAGTTTTTATTGTGGTTTAAATATTGTTATTAAGAGAGAGATATTTTATATAATGTTTTATTGGTGGTAATGAAGCGTTCTGGCCACTCACTAAAGCTTATTTTAAATTAAACATTAGATAGGTACCTATTACCAGAATTTATGTAGATTATATAATAAAAAAGCAGATTAATAACTGAACAGAAAGTTCGGTGTTTCTTATCTGACTACTCTTGGAAGAAAGACCGAGACAAACTCAGAGGTCAAAGTCCCTTTGAAAGTCCAGACATAATCTTAGTCAGATCATGTGACCACCATGTAGATTAGTGTCTGAAATGGTCTTTTGAGGAAAGAACCACACAGATTTGAGTGGACCTGTCCAATCAGATAATCAGAAAACATCTACGTTTATTTCGTGATACTTCATTTTGTACCTACCAGCTACCAGTAAATATTAGCCTCGCCGAATACTGATTTGTATTAGACGATGTAAACATTTACATATAATGTCTGAACAAACTTGCGATTCTGTAATCAAACGTAAACGAAACAAATGTGAATTATCTTTTACATAATAACTCTTTGAACTTCATTGGAATTGTGTATTTTTCTGGAAATCTCCTACATATAAAGTTGAAAAAAAAAAAACCTCTGGTAGCATAAGGAAACATGTTCGAAAATAGAACTCGTATCGTACATACACGTATGGATTCCTGAAATATTTGATTTCTTCTTAACAATAACAAAAGCAGATTCTAGTATTACGTTAATCATGATTAGATTACAAAGCTTTTATGTATTATTGCATTTATACTATATTATTAGGGTGCTCCTAATAGACATAAATAATTATTATGTTCAGATAATTTAATAACAGATAGTGTTCTGAATTCGAATACCAATGAGTCACGCAATACCTGGACAAACTGTACCACGACAGTTGCGAGACTTGATTTTGTGTGTATTTCTGTTACTTTCCTATAGAAATAAGGTTGAGTATTGCGTGGCATGTGGTGACATAAATGGCAAATGCTTATTAGGTATCGTGTCAATTGAAATTTGTAACGTTTGACCTCAGTGTGGGGGCTCCCTCGCGTATTTAGTTGATTTATAATATCCGTCGGTACTAGCATTCGCTAATTTATAATAATGTTATCAAGATCTACTTACGTATCATGTTTTACGAGAACAATGCAAATAATAATTTAAAATTGTTCTACAAAATAATAACATACCTAACATAACATCACGCCTGTATTTTCCCGAAGAGGTCTGGCAGAGGTGTAACTATAGTAGGTCTACCCACATGTCGCCAGTTATGTTTAAGGTCCATGTAATAGGGGGCAAGCCTATTTCTATCAACCGGACACGAATACAGACTCCTTACACTTACTTTTATTAGGGAAAAATAAGGAGGTAGGTACAGTCACGAGCATTATATATACTCGTATACTTAGCAACTTTTAAAATTGATTTCCTCCAACTATATTGATTGAAATCTTATTTTAATAAGATCATAGTATTTTGGAACGCAAACTATTATGAAATAGACCTTTACTCAAAGTTGCAATTGTTATTCCACGAGAAAATCGGTTTTGTATTTTGGTAAGTGTTTACTTATTAAATGTTGTCAAAATTATCCGTAGCTAAAAATAATACTTAATTATAAAAGTAGGTCGTGTTTCAAGGTGAATCGGCCCAAAATATCAGCAAGTTCACACTGTACTAAAGATATCAGACATCCATTGCGATCTTACTATCCGTCTTAAGAGCACTCAGAAACATACATTAAACTTCCAATTAGCTGGCCATCGTGTTGGCTCGGAAACATCCTATACTTAGGTAACATCACGTTAGGCCCTTATTCTTTGCATTTCTTTCACTTATAACACCGGCCAGGATTAAGAATGGATCACAGTTAAACATGGCCCTCTGTAGAAATAGAAATACTCCCAAATTATAGGCATTGGTGAATGGATTGATTAAAGCAGTTTGTCCTACTGCTTAACAATAACCAAAACTCTTCATGTCCATTAAAATGCTCAAAGGCGAAATTGGATCAAATGGCGAATGGCAGACGCCGCTATCGCTAGTTTTTTTATACAGATTCAGAACTTGTGTAACTATCAAAATACAACAGATTTGTACCAGTAGGTACCTAAATGTCCATTATTTCGAAGCCCAAACATAACGCGGCAGTAGCCCCAATATATAGAATGGAGAACCATACCTTTGATCGAAGCCCTATCCATGATCCCTATCCTCTCAAAACGGTGAAGGAAAACATCGTCATGTCCACCAAGAACCAAACATTCTAAAACATGTGACATCTACCAACCCGCACTGGGCCCGCGTGGTGGGTTACGGCCCACTCCCTCTCATAGAGAGGAGGCCCGTGTCCCAGCAGTGGGAACATTAAAGGCTGATTATTCTATCCATGAGTATCGTAACCGGTGACTTGAGGAAGAAGGGCAAAACAGTCAGACAGAGTAGTCATTTTACCTTAGGATGTAATATTTATAATGCTAAGTTTGAACTGAGCCTCGAGAGAACTTAACAATAATATGGAGAGTAAGTCGTTAAAAACGGGCACTAGTCAAGAAAAAGATCAGTAAAACTCGCAGCGTTTACATGCTATAAAGTTGTTTAGTACTTAGTAGTAAAATCAAGACATTCTAGGTTTCGAAAGTCTAGCTACGCGTAGGTACTAAATATTTCCAACGCCTGAACAAATTATATTTTAGTCGATTCAGTTATAAAACTCGAGGGCATTACAATGTATTTTATTGTTTTTCGTGAGGGACCAAAGACATCATTAGCGGTACAAAGGTGTTTCAGTTAATAACATTGAAACCTGTTTTCTAATGATAGGTACTATAAAGTACATGCACTTATAAAATTATAAGTGCATAAGTTATAAAACATATGCACTTATAATTTTATAAGTGCACATCTCCCCATACCCCGTACTATGTTGACGATGCTCAACCCGCTCGTGGACACCGTGGACCGTGGACCGTGGACTGAACTTGTTTGTATGTTTGATGGATGGAAGCCGATAATGTTAGAATGTATGAAAACAGAGTGAAATAAAAAAGAAAGAAAAGAAAATACGTTTATTTGCGGTAAACATAACGCAAAGAAATAAAAATACAAACACGAAAGAACAAGTTGAGGGAAAATATATGTCACATTCACGCAAAACGGCCATTGCTCAGCATAATGCTGCGACCCTATGCGAGACAGAGCCCCAGCGCTGGTTTGGCGCTGGGAGTGACAGGAATAACTTAATTTAGTAGGTATAAATGGCTAATTTGCTGGACTAAATAATAATTTTAAATAACATCACGTTTGTATTCCCCGAAGGGTTAGGCAGGTGTACCTATAGTACACCCACATTTCGCCAGTTATTTCTACGACCCAGGTGGAAAAACCCAAAACTTAACACTTTGCCCGACCCGAATATAAATAATGTCTAGTTGGAAGGTTATAAGTAAGTATTAAAACAAGACAAAAGCCTAACAGTAATTAAGTTGTTAAACTGTTTTATTGCACAAAACACTTGATGCTTTTAGCATAAATAATACTGAAAAAAAAATATTTTATGATTCTTTGTCCGTGGACCATAAATTATGAAGATGCTAATTTCGTAGCACAGAGTTTAGCTCGTAGCAGCGTAGCAAGGACCATTGGGAATTTATAGACTCCTGGCTACGAAGTTTTGAAAAAAGAATTGTATTATGGTAACATTTTTAGGGTTCCATACCGAAAGGGTAAAACGGGAACCCTATTACTAAGGCTCCGCCGTCTGTCTGTCTGTCTGTCTGACTGTCTGTCTGTCCGTCTGTCACCAGGCTGTATCTCATGAACCGTGATAGTTAGACAGTTGAAAATTTCACAGATGATGTATTTCTGTTGCCGCTATAACAACAAATACTAAAAACAGAATAACTAAATATTTAAGGGGGCTCCCATACAACAAACGTGATTATTTTGCCTATTTTATAGATAATGGTACGGAAACCTTGGTGCGCGAGTCCGACTCGCACTTGACGTGTTTTTTTTTGTTTAATGGTGATTCGCTTAGGTAGCCCGTGAAATTAAAATTTTGATAGTGAAGTTTAATTCTCTGACGTTTTTTGCACCTAATACAGATCTGCGAATTACAAAAAACGTAAGAAAATTTGAATTTCGCGAGCTACCCTGGCGCTTTCGCCCTAACAATAAACTGAAATCTTAAATCAATTTCGCCTTTCAACATTTTAGCGGACATGAAGAGTTTTGATGTGTGTTCCTTTTGTCTGTTCACAGAGTACTTTTGTCTGTTCAACGAGTCCTGGCGCGTCCTGGCGCGGCCTTAGCGGCGCAAAATGAACCTGCCCATCGGCATGGCGATGGTAAGTTCTGCCGTGCGCCATCTGGCGGCGGCGGGCCAATAAGTTTTGAGTTCTCGCCAGGCGGTCACCGTCACTATTCACAATTTAGGTAAGGGAAAACGACAACTTGGAGACTGTTCTCACTACTTATTTTATTTACAGTCTCATCTTCAATGCAATCAACTTAATTCCATTCCCACTAATGCAAACATTTTAAAGTATTTTTGCATCTGAATGCGGTTTCATTAGCATAGACTCGCGTGACAAACGTGCCTGACTAGATCTCATCTAGCGATGGTGTTCTATACACACCTATTAATTATGTATGTAAGGGTGTATGTATTGTACGGCTCGTACCGTAAATAGCTTCCAATATTAAGCACGCGGTTGGGTGCGTTTTCATACAAAATTGTAGGTAGATTTTATATGACTCAAGTTTTAATGAAGGGGAGATACAGCCCGAGTCAAACGACGTACTGGGCCTCAACTCTGCTATTACAATAGTGTCAGAATGGTCGATCATTGATTTCATAATTGTTGATTTTGACAAGTTTGGTAAACTACTATTATAATGGCGTCATTATGACTTTCCAATGGTCGGCCACTGACACTACATTGAAAGAAATTACATATATTGGTAATCTCGTACATAATGACAAATGAATGACATTTCTACTAATGGGTTTTTTAATAATGGCAATACGACAATGCCATTATAATAACACAATTATATTACGAGAACATTGACCGACCAATGATCGACCATTATGAATTTACCAGATTACGAACTTTTAGCAAAATGACAATGGCATGACAATGGGATCGTGTTGGAATGACTGAATTTTATAAAAATAGCAGACTTGGGCCCCTGGAACCGTGTGAAACGACCAATTGGAACCGTGCACCTAGCTGCTGACGTTTCATAAGTGCCCATGTAGGATGTGTTATGTGAAATAAAATATTTTGGTTTTTTGAAAACTATATGGCAGCTCGGAACATGAGGCGAGTCGCTGCGCAGTAACGAATTCATGTGTCAGCGGGGGTAAGGGACGGGGCAGCGAGTAGCGCACTTCAGAGTCGCCATAAAGTTGGACGACACGTAGGTACTACTATAAAGTTAATTACTTACCTAGGTGATCTATTTTAATCCACACCAATATCATAAATGCGAAAGTTTCTCTGTCTGTCTGTCACCTTTTCACGCCTTGACGGCTGAACAGATATCGATGAAATTTGGCACCCAGGTAGAACACATTATCAGTAGGAATCGGTTTCAATTTGACAGTTCAACAACATTCATTGCGTTAGTTACGTTGTTGAGCAGACAAATTTTTCTAACATATGAAGCAATGGATTAGCAATATACTTCAAAATCATTCCGATTGTAATTCAAACTGTGTTACGCAATTAGTGCTGGATGACCTGTGTTAGTATTAGGACATAAGAAACCTAATTTTAATCCCGGTAAGTAGCACGTTCCCGTGAGATTATTTCCGAACTCCACGCGGGCGAAGCTGAACGGCAAAAGCTAGTATTTTTTATTATCAAATAGCTTCAACTTTCTGACTAACTGACCGACTCTTTGACAATTCAAAAGTGCCCGTAATTGGTTTAATTCAATTTTATAAACCAATTACGGGCACTTTTGAATTGTCATAAATGCTTTGAGTTTCAGTTTGATTATTCTTCATCTATGTTCACTATGGAAGTTGAAAAGACTTCATAAGAAGTTTCGTTGGCTGAAACAAAGTCACAGAGGTAGATTTTTCGATCGTCAGCTTTGCTTCCAACCTTACTACCTGGCTTATCTTTTCACTGCGGTGATTCTCGCACAGCTACAAGGAGAGAACAATAGAAAACACGTGTCAAAACTTTATACATAGGTAATGCATCACAAAATTTAAAAAATTAAATAAACACATATTTTGTATGAAACGGCGCCACAGCCCGCCGCCGTTCAATAATCAGTTGCAAGGATATAAATAGAAGCGTAAGTACAAGTGTACTGTGTAGGTACAGTCAGCCTCAACAAGATGTACGTATACAACATTTGTATTAAAAAATGTGTACTCATATATATTCAAGGCGAAAAAATTATCATATTATAATTAATTTTAAAAATTATTCACTGTCCCTTATAAAACTTCAATACCTACTCGACCCAAAGATATGGACGGCTTTTTAATTTTTGCGAAACTGAACAACTGCTTCTATGGAACCAACATCGTAATGTTGGTCCCATAGAAACAGTTGTTCAGTTTAAGGGTTTTTACCACAGCCTTAAATAACACCCCACCTTTTATATACATGCTGTATATTAAATCGACAAGAATTTCTACTTTGTGTTCCATAATACTGTCTGAAGACAATGTGTAGCTCCGATTTACCTACCCAATGTGTTTTTGTTGCTACACATTGATACGAATATTAGATATTTATTTTTCAACCTGTATCGTCCCACTGTTGGGCAAAGGTATCTCCTGCAGCTTTCCACTCATCCCTGCTTGCCTTCTCCGGCCAATCTCCTGTAAACGCCTCTATAAGTCACAACGCCAGCGTTCCTTCAGTCGATACGATATTATGGAACCAAGAGTGTAGACATTTATATGAATTCTTGTCGATGTGTACATCTTTTTGAGGCTGATTGTACAAAAGTTTAGCATTCAAGGCGGGAGGCTGCGTTGCATCACCTCTTGTTTTCACAGACAACCTCGTACAACACGATCAGAATACTTCCGGATTTGTACTGATGAGTTAGGTAGGTACTATACAAAATGGTTTACACAAAGATGGCAGCGGACTTCTTGGCGGGAAAGTGAAGCGTCATGTTTAGCAGTTTTGTTTTATTTAAAAAAAATTGTGTTTAGCTGAAATGGTGGATTATTATATATTATACCATTAAGTGCCAATTTCACCAATAAAACTGAACGCGATCAGCACATAAACCACGTTTAATAGCTGTCAGTGTGATTATTTTCTTTGGAATATTGAGACTGACAGCTCTTGAACTCGGTTTAGATATGCTGAACGCGTTAAGTTTCATTGGTGAAATTCACCCTAAGTGTTCTTGAACGTGCATTAGTCTACAGGCAAATGAAACAAAACAGTACAATATCACTTTAAGTTCTCTCAAGAAGTCCGCGTGAGGTCTCTGTAAAGTGCCACGTATTTACTGAAATTCAAGAGGAGCGGGCGGGCGGGGATATCATTTATCATGCATTGATTAAAATTAACTTCATCATTATTTAAAGAAACTTTGTACTTGTTACCTAATTTTACTGGACACTGGCTAAATGTGCAAAACGCAAGAAGCTATAACAAAAAAAAAATGGCAGCTAGATACTGACAGTTAACTTTTTTTAAATCCCATATGCCCATTGACTTAAAAACCTATGGCCATACCTACAAAATTAGCGTGACTACCTACAAAAATCAAGTACTTATAATGGCCGCCTTTCGTAGGGTTGTTACTGCGAGTGCGAGAGAGAAAGCAAGCAACCGTTTGACAGCAAATTGCTGAGTTTTGTACCACAAAACTTGGCACTATACAAGGGGACCGGTCACGCATAGACAGATTTTGATATCACACAAAGGTCTTGCCAAATTTAGCCCTTGACTTAGAAGTTTCTTTTTAGGGTTCCGTACCCAAAGGGTAAAACGGGAACCCTATTACTAAGGCTCCGCCGTCTGTCTGTCTGTCTGTCCGTCTGTCACCGGGCTGTATCTCATGAACCGTGATAGTTAGACAGTTGAAATTTTCACAGATGATGTATTTCTGTTGCCACTATAACAAAAAATACAAAAAAACAGAATATAAAATAAATATTTAAGGGGGCTTCCATACAACAAACGTGATTTTTGCTCGTTTTTGCTCGATATTGATAACGGCAACAGGTAGACGCTTGAAATATTCACAGAATATTTAGATATATATTCACTTTAAAAATAAATAATTAAATAAAAATAAAATAAATATTTAAGGGGGGCTCCCATACAACAAACGTGATTTTTTGCCGTTTCTATAGATGATGGTACGGAACCCTTCGTGCGCGAGTCCGACTCGAACTTGGCCGGTTTTTTTTTCATATGTAGCTCTTGATTAGTTAGAAAGAAACAAAACGCTTTATGACAATGACTGTGTCGATATGATAGATACTTGTATAACTATTCTTCATATAGTAGAATATGCCATCTCCATAGTACTCCTACCTCAATGCAGATTCCAGAGTAACTAATTTGACAGGTGCAAATGTCAAACTCAAAATTGAAAAAAAAACAACAATCATTTGAAATGTCAAATTAGTGTCCGAGATTAAAAAAAACGAACTATAGTTTCCCATAATTATTCTTTATTCAAATCAAAATATTTTATTTCACATACTACATGGGTATTTATGAAACGTCAAAAGCTAGGTGCACGGTTCCAATTCCAAACCACCCCGGTGTTCCCTTCCCACACTTGCACCGGAGATCATGGGATCTTGCTCGACTTCCACGATCCCCGGCTACCGGTCTTTGCGGGCCACCTCAGGCCTGCGGGGGGAGTGAGATGTAAGATTCCTCCCTCGACGTCCAATACGGGCTGGCCTCTGGTTTTGTATGATAGGGGGTGGCGGACGTCCCCGAGTCCGCCGTGGAGCAATTTCTAATAGGGGCGAGCCTATTGCCGTCAACCGGACCCAAATATGGATTCCGTCATGCTACTCATTCAATTGCTGCTTCATTTTAAAAATAAAATTAAGTATATTAGGTACGCCTTTCCTTGCACCACCTTACATTTTTAATAATCTGTACACAGGGTCAAATTAAATTTGTTTAGCGAAACTAAGCAGACGATGGGTATCGATATCTGAACATGATAAAAATAAATGAGAAATTAATTTCATGTTTTTTCTGTGGGGTAATGAACCGCAGTTTGTGTAGACATTTGAAATAACTTCAAAGACGTGATCGGTATCGATTTAGTAAACATGATAGATAAAACAAAAGAAAACAGATGTTATCAACTCAGACTTCAAGTAACAACACTACCAGCGGTCGTTGACCCCCAAAAACATCCAATAAATCTTTTTAATTTTAATTTCATCACGTTTGCAGAGTTCCGCTAGTTAATTTAACTTTACCCTGTATTCAATGGCCTACGCTGGCTAGCCTTCGGTGTCCATAATCAAGGCAAGGATGCTCGATTGCATCACCAGCTTGTTTTCAAAGCGAACCTCGCAGTCAGTACAATAATTATGTTACTTATTTCCGGATTCAAATGGGTGTGTACGCGTTTGTTTGTTTGTACAAGGAAGGCCTTGGGCGTAGCTGGTCTAAGATAACTTGTGCTATTTTACTTTTAACTTGTTTTTGATTAAGTAAGTTGGTTTTGTTCATAGAAATATTAAAAACAGAACAAACTCCTTTCTTATATCTATAGTTTTGTTAAATGTCCGTGTGGTGGGGGTGTCGGATTTCAAGGGACTTACTAGAGAATGAGCAGCGGCGTTCTCTATACATTGTAACACCATACTGCGGTCGCCAACCCGCCTGCCAAGCGTGGTGATTATGGCAACTCCTCCTATTGGGGGAGGCCTGTCCAGCAATGCACCTCTTTCGGCTGAAATGAAGTTGGTTTTGTATGGGTTCAATAAATTTAAAAGAGTGTCCATGGAGTTTTTTGCCCGTTAGAATAGAATACTCTTTATTATGTACACCATAAAAATTACAGATATAAATGTTGAAATTTTACATAGGGCGGTCTTATCGCTAAAAGCGATCTTTTACAGGCAACCTTTGGATGGATTAAAGGGAGAAGGAGAGACAATACTGCAGGTAGTCAGTGGTGTACCATTTACATATACAATAAATACATACATGCTTAAAGCCCGTTCTTCTCCGTAAGAACCTACTACGCTTTGGAATGGGCAACTAGCTTCATGTTTCTGACTGACCGACTTGTTTGACAATTCAAAAGTGACTGTAAATTGTTTCATTGAAATTGCTTTGAGTTTGAGTTCAGAAGCACAACATACGATCACTTTTGGGGCGAAAACTAAACTGTATGTACATCAGCCTCAGTGTAGTTAGGTACTCATATAATGAGGGTTTACATGAAAATTCACGCCACCAGTTGGCGCCACTTTAACAAGGTCTTCCATTTCGAAAATGAATATAAAATATATGATGACGTTCATCATTCGTTTCGTTCATTCGTTCATCATTACAAATAAAATAGAGGCGCTTTGACACTTTTGACAGGTGTCCGGGGCTGGACGTCTGAGTGCTGCCACCTATTAAACGTCATTTCAGAAAACCCTCATTCCAAGTCCTGTCAAGAAGTGATCATAGATGCAAGTACTGGAGTTCTCTGAATATTATTAGTAAAAAGGTAGAGGCATTGTGTCTTGTTTCACACAATGCCAGTCTTGTCGATCAACCAGCCAGCCACATTCAAATTTCGAAACGCACGCTAATTTGTTCAACCCCGTTCTGCCTAGACTGGTAAACGGACGATGTCTAGAATATAGATGAGCCCAACCTGCTTTGTATACAACCTCCTTTTCCGATGAATCATCCTTACAAAATCGGTATATTCCGAAACATAAAATACGGTTTTTGAAAGGTTGAATGGACTCGTTTGTTAATGTTAAAAGGTCTTTTGAACTTTTAAAAATAAAAAGGCGTAAGCGTAAAATGTGACTTCAATGTCTTAATGTTTTTTTGTTTAAACTTAAACTACACCCCGTTTAGGGGTCTTTCAAAGTTAAATTATTAATTTGTCCTGTTTAAACAATTGAAAAAACTGACTACCTGGTCTGGAACTCACTTCCAGCGTATCTATCCCTTTTAGGTCTGTATTATTAATGGTCAGTGCAAACAAGAAACTGCTAAGAATGCTACAGATTCTAGTTGCGATTGCGATACGTACCTATAAGCTATTACCGTCTTTTGAACCTTGATTAGAGTGCTTATAATAGCTTGAACATATTTGGTGTGTTTACACAAAACTTAGAGCATGAGCGTGCTAATCAAAAGAATAGATTCCAAAAGGAAACGAGTATTGCTCAGTTCACTGGTATTACTACATTTTGTTCAGCACATCGAAATTAATGCAATCTCTGTTATGAATTGATGATCCAGTCAATTATGTTACTACCTAAGTTAGTTCTAATATAATACCAATTTTCATGAGCTTTCTTCATGACATATTTCAAAAGTAAATGTTGCCATCCCTACATAAAGGTCGACGAATCTTCGGTTGAGAATGGAGATAACGTTAGATAATGAAGCCAAATGTTGTACGCTTTTTCCTTACGTACGCATCTTATTAATGTCCATTATAAGTACATACTCTAAAAATAATGACGATGACTCAACGACAACATTATTGATTTACTACTTAGTTATAGCAATTTTTACACAAGAAACACCAAACGGGTTATCTACAAATTAAAAGTGTCCATGAATTTATCAATATTCAAACGTAGAACATTCCACGCGGAAGTCAGTTACACAACTGCGTCATTTATTTTGTGACAAACTTAGAAAATAAAATTTTGACTCAAATGTTAGTTTTGGTGTCGCCCGATCGTTCCGATTCCGAATTAAAAAATTCTAGTTACCGTAGTTTAGTATACCGTAAATATGAATAATCAGGAATATGGCACATAAAAATTAAAAAAAAATCGCTATTCATAAAAATATAAATTCTTAGAACCAAAAAACATGTGGTCTGTCATTAAAACCATATTTACTATGTTCATTGTACTACGGTCTTCACGTTAACATAAGTCGATGATTCACCGAACTTCTAACTCGACGAGAATTCACTCTCAATCCACATCCGGTCACGTGTTTGTTCAGAATATGGCCTTCGTAGAAAAAAGATTTTATTGAAAAAAGAAGTGACCTCTTGTATGAGTTGTAGGGCATTCTTAAATGTTTTTTAAAAACTTTTTGTGAAGATTATTAAATATTGAGTGGGATTGTTGAATCAAAATCAAATAAATCAAATAATTTATTTTTGCAAACATGGGTAATTGGTACATAGATGTTTTCTTAAAAAAGTAATACTCCATATTCAACCGTCTCATGGGCATGCAAATAATATTCAATTCCAAAATTAAACAGAAATTCTATTGAAACTGAATAAATATAAATGTCAAATCATTAGTAGGTATTAAAAAAAAAAAACAATAATAAATAATAGTGACATTTTTACAGTAATGTCAAAAAAATAATATAATATCTCAAAGTGTCCATCAGAATAAACACCGGCCAAGTGCGAGTCGGACTCGCGCACGAAGGGTTCCGTATCTATAAAAAAGGGGAAAAAATCACGTTTGTTGTATGGGAGCCCCCTTAAATATTTGTTTTATTTTAATTTAATTATTTATTTTAAAGAGAATATAATTAACTAAATAATCTGTGAATATTTCAAGCGTCTAACTGTTGCCGTTATCAATATCGAGCAAAAACGAGCAAAAAAAATCACGTTTGTTGTATGGGAGCCCCTTAAATATTTATTATATTCTGTTTTTTACTATTTGTTGTTCTACAGACAGACAGACTGCGGAGCCTTAGTGATAGGGTTGCCTTTTTACCCTTTGGGTACGGAACCCTAAAAACGGCAATAAAATTACGTTTGTTGTATGGGAGCCCCCTTAAATATTTATTATATTCTGTTTTTTTGTATTTGTTGTTATAGCGGCAACAGAAATACATCATCTGTGAAAATTCAACTGTCTAACTATCACGGTTCATGAGATACAGCCTGGTGACAGACGGACAGACAGACAGACGGCGGAGCCTTAGTAATAGGGTTCCAGTTTTACCCTTTGGACGGAACCTTAAAAAGTATCAGAATAGGAACATGTACGTCAATCATAATATTAGTTTATAAATCAGTGCAGAGATTTTGAAAATGATTTATCATTTGAATTCGAACGCGCGCGGCGTAGGTACTAAAAACTTGACGCCTATAAGAATGTCGTAGTAATGGGGAAACCCACAGCGATATTGTGTTGGTTTGGTAAGAACCCTCTTCATCACGTGTTTTTAATGATTTAATAGACAATTTTGGTAATAGACTTTTTTTTAATATAAAGCGATGATATCGATCTTAATTTGCATGTTTTAAGATTTGTGAGTTAAACCTCACACACAATTTGACAGATCGACCATTGGTTGATTGATGTAGGACCGCAGATAGAGTTAGGATGTTAAAGATCAGCCGGGGATCGCGGAAGTCGCGCATGATCCCCGGTGCAAGTGTGCGAAACACCGGGCTGGTTTTTAGTCAGTAAGAATCTGACAGACTGCCATGAGGACTTTCCACCACGGGAACAAAAAAAATTTAAAAAAAGATGTTAAAAATTCTGCAAGAATCTTTTGAATCTGGCGAGCTAGAATCAACGTATTTTTTTTTTGCAGTACACATTATGATGGATTATTGAAAATTCCTCAGGTCGGTAAAGAACTGCTGCCTCTGGTAGAAACTAGAATATATCCAACTACTTAAAGTACCTACATAACTGAACTTATTTTTCTAGGTCTCTTTATCAACTCTTGTGAACTACTCTGAAGCGCTAAACCGAAGTATCGGCCGAATGTTCGGTTGATTCTTTACTACGGCTAACTATCGCTGACTACGGCGAAAAACAAAAAAGACAGTCGAAGAGATAAGCCAAAGTCAAACTGTGACTTGAAGTCGGGTAAGGGCTCAAAGTCAAAAAAGGAAACTGTAGAAGTTATAAAACGGCCGAACATTCGGCCGATACTTCGGTTTAGCGCTTCGGAGTAGACCCCCAGTTTGAGTAAACTCCACAAAGCAAGTGATAAGACTAATCAACGATAACGAGTAACGACGCAATAATCCGTAAAATGTTTACGTTTTTATCATATATACACCGTATCACTCCACCTGAGACTGCACACTGTGGCGCCATCTACATAATAATACTATATCTTTTTAAATTTTATAAATTAGAGTCGCTTTTCGTGACAGTCTGTGACCGAGTTGTTCTTCTTAAAATAAGTAACGGATTCACCATCAATTAGAGAATTTACTCTAGAAGGTATAAACCTTCTGGAGTAAATTCTCTAATTGATGGTGCAACAATAATGTTACATAATACATATTATTAAATAAATATTTCTGTGAAGCCGTAAAAACAGTCTGAAGCAGGAGCTGGTTGGTAGTAAAAATAAATGCCTATGGCAGCGACAAGCACGAACTGCGGAACACCCTAAAAATGGGAACCTAAATTGTGAACAGTTCAGCCGATTAAGTTTTGAATTCCGGTTTAAAGTTCCATCTCTACGATTTATTTGTAACTAGCTGACCCGACAAACGTTGTCCTGTCCCAATAGTTCATACAAAAATCCCAAAAAAAAGGACGTTCAGTTTTTCCCGAATTTGAAAATTTTCCGGGAAACTTTTTTTTTCCTATAAACTCCTAATTCGGTCTATTACGAACATTTTAAATCAAAAAATATCCAAATCCTTTCCAAATCGGTCTAGCCGTCCTCAAGTGATGCGCTTACCTGCGAACAGCGTCTTATTTTTATTTATATAGATTTATCAAATAACTATAGCGACCCGCCCCTGCTTCGCTTGGGTGCAATGGCGACATGTCAAAACATCGATAAAAAAACCGAACATTTTTTATTAAAGGGTACCCTTTGATTTTTTTTGGTATAATTTTGTCGAAAATTACTGAGGGTGAACACAATGAAACATTAAGTAAACATTAACTTATATTTATTATTAGGTATGGTTAGAAAAAAAAAACACTTTTTAACATATTTGGCAATAGATGCTACTGCTTTTAATAATAAGTTTATTGCCTGAAATTGTGTCTTTAAATTCAGTGCAAATGACATTTGAATTAAAGAAAACACTTATCTATTCCCAGCCCTTCTATTCACTTATTCCCAGGTCGGGCAGTGTTATTGGGATTTTCCATTAGGAATTTCTCAGTGGCAGCCCGGAGTCTGGATTTGTGCCCGGTTGATGCAATAGGCTCGCCCCCTATTACATGGGACTTAAAAACATAACTGGCGAAATGTGTGTGGACTATTATAGGTACACCTCTGCCAAACCCTTCGGGGATTACTGGCGTGATGTAATGTTATGTTAAAACACTTATCTCGCTTTTTACGGTATTCACACCTAGTCGATTTCTTTCATCAGTCCATACATTACCCATTACCTACACTAAAAACTCTTTCTACGAATGCATTGGAGACGGGAACACTGCACACATATTGTACCAATTTCAACAGATTTGGTGCTGATTCATCGTTGAAAAACCTACACCACATATCAATGTATTTTCCTTCAAGTGAAGGAAAAATGCTGTGAAGTGCAGCCAGTTCCTCGTAAAGACCTTTCAGGCCCCGATGCCTCTCAATGAGAGACACCTGTCATGAATCTGTGCCCTCCTGAACCTGAATCAGTTTACACAAAGACCCTTGAGGCCATAGAAACAACAGGAGACCATTTTTTGTGCGCGCCGTCATATACATTGTATCCCAGAAGGCGCTTCCATGGGGATAGTGACCATATTTCAATTAGTTCATCTAGCGTAGGTAATCTTCCGCGTTCAATATCCAAGCAACTTTAAGCTTTGTAGGTGTGGTTTTTAAAAGGGTACCACTTTTCAGTATAGGCCAGTGCTCTTTGGTAAACGTTAAGAGCGTTTTCTGTAAATTCTCGTACTTGAAGGTAATACAATAATATAATATAATTATAAATATAATAAATAAGGTATACAATATTAGTTTTAGTATATGCGAAACCCGAAACACGTGTTTTTATGTAAAGAATCTATGTACAAAATTTCAAAACTGTATCATGAAAAAAATCACAAAGTTAGAAGGTTGTTATGTTACCGGGTTGTCCATACAAAAACATGCTAACGGCGGGCGCGCCCCCGCGCCTCCAGGGTCGTCTTACGCTCATTGATAATAATTTGGCAGTAGGTACCTAACCGTGCGGCGATTGTATAGTAATTAATTTGTAAGTAATAAAATGGTGATAACATTTTCCATCACACTTAAATATTCTTGGGCCAAAATATAACATGGTGTAAAAATTATTGAAATCGATTCAGTTCCTTATTCTGAACAAACTATATTCAGGTTTCGCTTATACTAAAAATAATGTTGTATATAGCGCGTATTTAAAAAAAACCCGGCCAAGTGCGAGTCGGACTCGCGCATGAAGGGTTCCGTACCATTATCTATAAAAATGGCAAAAAAATCATGTTTGTTGTACGGGAGCGCCCCTTAAATATTTATTTTATTTTAATTTAATCATTTATTTTTAAAGTGAATATATAACTAAATATTCTGTGAACATTTCAAGCGTCTACCTATTACCGTTATCAATATCGAGCAAAAAGGAGCAAAAAAATCACGTTTGTTGTACGGAAGCCCCCTAAAGTATTTATTTTATTCTGTTTTTTAGTATTTGTTGTTATAGCGGCAACACAAATACATCATCTGTGAAAATTTCAACTGTCTAACTATGACGGTTCATGAGATACAGCCTGGTGAAAGACGGACAGACAGACAGACAGACGGCGGAGCCTTAGTAATAGGGTTCCCGTTTTACCCTTTGGGTACGGAACCCTAAAAACCGGAGATTCTATTGTCCGGTTTTCCAAAATTTTCTAGACCGGAAAGCCGTTGAAAAAACCGTACTGTCCGGTCCAAAACCGGACATCTGGCAACTCTAGCTACAGGTCATAACAATACTAGTATTAATAGAATTGTTAGAAATACTCGAGGTTGCATAGGTATATGGAAACGGCACGCAGGCTAATAATTGCATTGATAATAATTTGGCAGTAGGTACCTAACCGTACGGCGATTGTATTGTAAGTAATTAAATGGTGATAACATTTTCCATCACACTTAAATATTTTTGAGACAAAATACAACATGGTGTAAAAATTATTGAAATCGATTCAGTTCCTTATTCTGAACAAACTATATTCAGGTTTCGCATATACTAAAAATAATGTTGTATATAGCGCGTATTTAAAATAAACCGGACATTCTATTGTCCGGTTTTCCAAAATTTTCTAGACCGGAAAGCCGTTGAAAAAACCGTACTGTCCGGTCCAAAACCGGACATCTGGCAACTCTAGCTACAGGTCATAACAATACTAGTATTACTAGTATTGTTAGAAATACTCGAGGTTGCATATATGGAAACGGAACGCAGGCTAAAGGCTCTACGTACAGTACATAAAATTTATCAATAGAGCAGTATTCCACTTCATTAGATCTCATAAGATGCTGTAAATGACATACCAACAACTAATAATTTTCCTCACATTCTCATACTATTACGGACATAATTATTATAACTAACAGCTAGCAGTTACAATACTACTGCTTATTAAAGGCTCCCGTAGACAGGCGTGACGCGACTCTAGTAGAACAATTTCTATGAAAACGTCATGGGAATTGTTCTACCAGAATAGCGTCGCGGCGTCGGCGTCGCACCGTCGCGTTATGCCTGTCTGTGGAAGCCTTAAGGCTGTCTTGTAGTGCGGTGTGTAGCCGGCTGTAACTGGCCGGCCGTTGCGAGCTCTTGAACTGCTAGATTTTGTGTATATTTGCTCCATAGAAAAAAATAGTAAGGAAATTATGAAATGTGTTCTCACCAAGTACTAAAAAACAATAAGGTCTATGTTTTGGTATAACTTTTACATGGTTTAACGAAGTAATCTCTTCAAGGTACACGTTTTAAACAGCGATTTAGTGTCATCTTTGTGATTTTTTTTATCGAGCCAATTAATTTAATTCATGTTTCTATCTTCACGCAGTGCTTGATACTTTGTTCAATTTTCTTAAAATATTTTCTTTTTGCGCAAAATTTATATTTTGCTACATTTACAGAGGTTTAAAAAAGTTAAAAAGTACTGCAACCTCGCCTTAAAGCCGTTCACACACCTGCGTATTCCATTCATGCGGAGTATAACAAGTTGCCTTGTGTGGACAAAGCACTGATTGTTTTCCTACTTGGTAAGTTGGTATTTACTTAATTGTGTTGCAATCTGTACTGTTTGTGGTGATAGACTTCATTATGCAGCTCCATAATGAACTACTGCTGAACATAGGATTCTTAATTGGTTACTAAAGTGAGTGGTCAGAATGTCATCTTCGGATTGATGATCGCAAAATATTGCTATATACACAAAAGGATGCCTGATTCTTTAGACAATAATACCGTTCAGTCATCCTTAAAAAAAAACCGGCCAAGTGCATGTCGGACCACGCACAATGAAGGGTTCCGTAGTGGGGATTGATTTATCCTAAGAACAAACTTAACATTGTAGTTGTAAAACATGTTCCCTTATACATTCCAACTGCAAATGTAAGATTGTACGCACAATATTGAGATATTTACTATGTTATTCTAATTAATACTATAGAGGTCTTATAGGCTTTTCTGTGATCTAGAAGTAAAGAACTATTTTCGGTATTTTCTTCAAAATTTGAGGCTCAGTAGTTTTGGAGATAAGGGGAAATTGACAATTTTTATCTATTTTTTAAATAATTTTAAACTACAAATTATATACTTAGACCACAAATTATATGCAGTAAATTGATCAGCGTCCGCCCTTTACCTTCACTGAACACTTAGCAGTCGTCCTTATTCATATCCTAGAACAATCGTGAGAAATGATTGTAATCAGGTAAAAACGTTACTGTAGAAAATATTACTTAGAAGTCAGTAGTCAGATAGGAAACGCCGACCTCATCTAGTTGTAAAAATATGACTAACTTGTAAAAGTGTTTGTACAAACCTACTTACAGAAATAAAAATCATTTATCATTTAGTAAGTACAGTCGAGAACCAGCCGATCTATTCTGAAAAATCTCACCGTGTAAACGTAGGTGAAGTGAGTTGTTAATAGTGTCAATCCCTCACTGACAGTTCACTCCACGCTCACTTCACCTAAGTTTTCACGGTGAGATGGTTACAGAATAGCACTGCTGTATTACCTGACCCATCTTACATTATTCTTCTTTGAAAGAAGGTAATGCTGGTCTCCGACTGTATATGGTAACCTTACTACTGTAGTATGGATTTTTATGAAGGAGTTCGTCTGGGCATTGCATCCTTATTTTTTTTGTACAGATTATGCTTATACAATTATACACTCACCATCTGGCTAGCCTTTTCCCAGCTATCTTGGGGTCGGTTTCCAGTCTGACCGGATGTAGCTGAGTACCAGTATTTTTTATTGAGCGACTGCTTATCTGACCTCCACAACCCAGTTACTGGGTAACATCGTATTCCTTGGTAAGACTGGTTGTCCTGGGCTTCTGACGAACCGTAAAAACTGTCAAAGATCTTTAGAGGCATGAGGAACAGGGTGTAAAGATCCCTCATCCGCCATAAAAAAGGATGGACCTCCGACCAGACGGGTGTTGTGTCTGGTGGGCAACTGCCCGACGGTTGATGTCGGGACGTTGTATATATGCTAGTTGCGCGGTAAACTCTGCTTGCGCGATGCAGGATTTGTGTGACGTCAGTGTGACGCGTAGTTCGCATGTGGCGATGTTGATGCCGCTACAGATCTACAAAAAACTGAGGCATGGGTTATGGTATATAAACATGGTCACCGATCCACGGACCAACCGCGGCAAGCGTAGCTTAACCTGATGAATCGACCCGTGCGGCTGTTATTACTTAGCCACATTACTAAATCATATAAAATCATATAAGGCTCCTCAATTCAAACGTCTGTATTCGCCTGCGTTCAAGAACAGTCAGTATCATGTATTCATTATAATTGTTCCTGATAAATAAATAAATAGTATGAATTTGACACAGCTCTTGAACGCGGTTTAGATGTGCTGATGGCGTTCAGTTTCATTGGTGCAATTAGCCCTAAGTAACATAAACTGTGAAATAGCAGCATTATGCTGAGATAGGAGCATTTTGGCATCGCACAAGTCTTGATTGTTTTTTATTGTATATTGTTAGTTTTAAATTATATTTTTTGTATTTCTTGTGCATGTCCCAAATAAAATATTTTTCTTTTTCTTTCAAATATCTTAGAGTAAAGGCTCTTACACACTCACGCGATATCGCGGGCGCGACAGGCACCGACAAAGAAATTGTCCTACTAGTGTCGCGACGCGCCCGCGATATCGCGTGAGTCTGTAAGAGCCTTAAATGTATTCTGTATTTCTGAGTGCATTTAGAAACTAATACCTAATGCATGTATATTATCGTTCGCCTCCACTGATCAGCCTTATAATGTCCTTATTCGTGATTTATCTTAGAAATCACGAGGACAGCTACTTTGCGATCGGTTTACAAATGATACGAAAGATATTATTTCATTGTGCTCTATAAATACAGTCAGAACTGCCACAGACGACGCCGTGGAAGTGGCGAAGATTTGGGCCGACATCATTTAATAAACTATCGTGCAATCGTGTCGAAGGAGAAGCAGACAGTCAGCACTCAGAAAGTCAGAATAATAAGAAGCGAGCCTATTGCCATCAACCGGGCACAAATTTTAGTTGTGGAAGCGGACCTATATCTATCTTCTAAACCCAAAAGTCCTTTCTTTAGTATTGTTCGTCGAGTTGTTGAGCTCTTTTAGTTCTGAGTTGTGCTGCACGATTACTGACAAATGCGTGCACTGACTGGACAGGTCCACTCAAATCTGTGTAGTTCTTTCCTCAAGAGACCATTTCAGACACCAATTGCCATGGTAGGTACCTACTCTCATGATCTGACCAAGATTATGTCTGGACTTTAAAAAGAGACTGTGACCTCTGAGTTTGTTTCGGCCTTTCTTCTCAGAGTAATCACATAGAAAATACCGACCTCATCTAGTTTTTTTTTAATATGATTGACGTGTAAAAGTGTTTGTACAAACCTACTTACAGAAATAAAATCATTTATCTTGAACACAACAAGTATACATAAAAAAAACACTCCTGTGCTGGTTTCCTCAACGCTTTCACTGCCCACGAAGCAGACACAGATCATCCCAACTACGGAACCCTTCATTGTGCGTGGTTCTACACGCACTTGACCGGTTTTTATTCTTGGGTGACATGAGCACCGGGTGCCACATGTATTTCAACGAAGACTTAAATTCCAAGCCTGTTATTCCAGTCATTTGTTACAGTTAATATTGACTTAGCTTATAAAGTCAACGTTAGTACCGGAGCAGGCCAACCAAGCAACTTTCTCGGAATTCGCAAGATTTGATAAGATTACACGTTTCACTTGAAACATGCTTGTTTGCTCGTCCGAGATAATGTTCTTTGTTCTTCGTGCTGGCGAATAGTTCAATGATAACTGGTGATAACGGATATCTTTGGAATTCTTCAGTTGACAGCATAATGTAATCATCGTCGTGATTGTTCTTAGCAGCCGCACAGGACCCGCTTGGTGGATTACGGCCCACTCCCTCTCACAGAGGCCTGTGTCCCAGCTGTGGGAAAATTATGGCTTATGCTAATGTTCCTAGTTAGGATTCAGGCCTCCTAATATTATATAATGTGACTTCACATTCTGTTTTCGTATAATTGGGTCTAGGACATAATTATACCTGTTTCCGAACGATGACAATGTTGAGATGCACCGGATGCTCGATGTTTTCATTCACATTATTTAAAAAGGCATTGTAGCAAAATCTGTGGGTACTTTCTTAGCTATATGAAAAACGGTTATCAGCCCATTAGTTGCATAAGTAATAGACAGACACAAAGAAAACAAGTGAATCTTACAGTAGTCGCATACGATGTGTAAACATCTGACATCTCACCTTGGTAATGAGCAACTGAGCAGCGACAGAAATTAACCTCAACTTTAAAAAAATTAAATACTGAAATATTTATTCGAATAATTTACAAAACAAATAGCGTAGAGTCATCTGAATTACTTCTTTCCTTGAATTTGTATGTATATTTATATATATATATATATATATAATGTAGGTATATAAATATTATAGTAAATAATTATGTATGTATGTGTATTATAAGTCTTTAACCTATTTATGTACTTGTGCACCCGTTTTATTTATAATTAATAATGTTATAATTTAATATTTTTTAATATTATTATTTTCTCTCAATCAGAGCACCCGCCATCTTATCTCTTCACCACCCTTGGTTGACTGGTAGAGAATGCCTAAGGCATTAAGTCCGCCTTTGTACCTAATTGTGTGTGAGAAGTTTAAATAAATAAATAAATAATTGATCATTACTAGTGGTCGTCCACTGGTCGAAATTCGACCCCCTCTACTTAAAATCTTAGTAATTACTAATTCCATGAGTACACTAATTCCATGCTATTAAAAAGTACTTACTTATTCCATGCTCAAGCTGAAACTTCCTGTTACATCAGTTACATAGTTCCGTCCCTTTTCACGAAAACACTCCCAAGAACACATAAATAATATTATGTGGTTGTATAAAAATAATAAGTAGTTGTATAAAAATAACAACTAAATATTTTATTTTATTTTATTTATTAGGGACAACAAACAGCAGTATATTAAATATTACACATGATAGGAGTACTAAACTAATAGAATTAACAAATACACTACTCACGACGTTATCCACAGATTACCATATAAAATAATTAGCATAGGTAACAATAAGGGCAAACTTAAAGATACTCATTAAATCATAACAGTACAATGATTAGGAGTTTCCCTACGTGATCAAATCAGAAATGAAGAGATCCGCAGGCGAACCAAGGTAACCGACATAGCACGAAGAATTGCCAAACTTAAGTGGCAGTGGGCAGGGCACATTGCTCGCAGAACTGATGGCTGATGAGGCCGAAAGTTTCGGGAGTTGCGACCGCGTACCGGAACACGTAGCGTTGGAAGGCCTCTTACAAGGTGGACCGATGACCTTGTGAAGGCTGCTGGATGCGGGAAGCAAAGAACCGGGCGGAGTGGCGGTGCTTGGGTGAGGCCTATGTCGAGCAGTGGACATCTGTCGGGTGAAATGATGATTATGATTAGGAACATTATTATCACATACCCCGTAGAGGTTATAACTCGTAACTGCGTAGTCGGGAGTACTCGGGAGCTACGAACAACCGCGTAGTTACAGTATCCGGGACAATTCAATTTGAAATACTCTTTTCTAAGTCGGTGTGAAAATTAAACAAGAAATACCAACACCTAATTTGTATGAATGTTAAGCTCCTTGAAGAAATATTACAACGTACGTAATAAATAAGCTAATGAACGTTCTATTTTCAAACACGCAAAAATCTAAATTAATTTTGCCGTGTAAACAGGAAGCACAGTTGCGTCTGTTTGTGTATATTCAATGTTTTCAAGGATTTTCGCAATAACATGACAATTTTCTTGTTTTTAGGGTTCCGTACGTCAAAAGGAAAAAACGGAACCCATAAAGGATCACTCGTGTGTCTGTCCGTCTGTCACAGCCGATTTGCTCCGAATCTACTGGACCGATTAAGTTGAAATGAACTTCTGTGACTCAAATACGGACGTGTAACGTTAACGATAAATGAATTTTGAATAAGGGGGTCACTTTTGGGAGGAAAATCAGAAAATAAAAAATAAAAGTTTTGCTAACTTTACCGTGTGACATGTCATATTAATTACGGGCTTGTTGTAAGGATTTCAGATATTTTTTTGAATCATTTTAAAATATATATTATACTTTTAAAATGATTTAAGAAAATAGATGAAAATTTACCATTCGAGGAAATGGTCAATTTTCATTTATTTTCTCCTTACCACCGCAACTACAGAACCTAAAATTTTGAAAAATATATTTACAGAAAATGGTTCTTTACTTATAGATATAATATATATATTCCACATACCCACATGAAAACCTATAAGAAATCTATGATCTTAGAATACCATGGTAAATCTTTCAATAATGTGCGTACAAACTTACATTTGTAGTTGAACATGTTTTTCAACTACAATGTTATGTTTGTTCTTAGGATAAATTAATCCCCACTACGGAACCCTTCCTTGTGCGTGGTCCGACACGCACTTGGCCGGTTTTATTTTTATTAAATTAACATTTTCCAATTTGAAAACACTATTAATTTATTTGTGGACGACAGGCTATATATCTATTCATATTCCTGTTTGTGAGTTGTGTCTTCTTCGTCGGCTGGGAAGAGGTGTATATTATTCTTACACCCATGCACATGTCGCCAGTTATATGTATGTCCCATGGAAAAGAGGGCGAGCCCATCGCCATTAACCAGGGAGCAAATCCAGATTACATAACAGGCTACAGGCGGCCTGTCCGACTCTGTATATCGGTGAGCCTCTAAAGTATTAAATAAATAAATAAATTATGAAATTTTCCTGAAACTGTAAAACCTGAAACCTGAAAAATAAATACAGTCATTTATTTTATTAATTTATTTAACATTTTATTTAGGTACACATATACATATAAACAGATAGAGAAGACACACTTATCATCACGCATGTATTCCCGGGTTAGGCAGAGAGAGGTATAGATACCTACAGTACACCCATGTCGCCAGTTATGGTTAAGTCCCATGTAACAGGGGGCGAGCCTATTGCTCTTTTTTTTTTTGATGGGTTAGCTCGTGACCTTTTGGGTTAGGTCCTTGAGTCATCAGGGGATATCGCACGATCTCCTACGAGGCGGCTTGTGTACTGGCCGGATCCCCGCCCTGGGACCTCGAGGCGAAAGTACTCGCGTCACTGTATCGGTGGCGCGAGGAAGCGAGGGCGCGGGGCGAGTGGCTGATGCAGCGTCATGTGGAGTTGCGTCGGTCACAGCTTCGCGCAGCCCTGGTGGCGGAATGGCGGGACAGGCTTTCACGCCCTACCGCCGGCCTCGCCACCATCGAGGCGGTCCGGCCGGTACTCGAGCCCTGGCTCGGGAGGAGGCACGGCTCCCTGTCGTTTCGGGTGACACAGGTGCTCTCGGGGCATGGTTGCTTCGGGAAGTACCTGTGTCGCATAAACAGGGAGCCGGACGCCCGGTGTCACCACTGCGTCGACTGCCGGGAGGACACGGCGCGGCATACGCTGGCAGAGTGTGCCGCTTGGGAGGAGCCTCGCCGTGCCCTCATCTCAGGAGTAGGCAGTGACCTATCGCTGCCAGCCGTGGTCGAGTCGATGGCCGGCAGCGAGGAGTCCTGGGACGCGGTGGTATCCTTCTGCGAAACAGTCGTGTCGCAGAAGGAGGCTGCGGAAAGGGAGCGGGAGATCTCGTCCGCTCACCCGGCCCGCAGCAGGCGCACTGGGCGTCGGCAGAGGGCAGACAATGCCCTCTTCCGGCCCCCCTAAATGGGTCCAGGGACGGCGGACTCGAGGACGTCCGCCGCCCCCTATCACACTGGACCCGAGGTGGCGGCGCGTAGTGTTCCACGCGCGCCCCTTTGAGACGTCGCGGGGGGGTCTAACACCTCACCCCCCCGCAGACTTGAGGTGGCCCGCAGAGGCGGGCCGGCACTAGCCGGGGATCACGGAAGTAATACTAGCTCCCAAGATCCCCGGTGCAAGTGTGGGAAGGGAACACCGGGGTGGTTTTTAGTCAGTAAGAGTCTGACAGACCCCTCCGCCCACCCCAGGGCGGAGGACATCCATGAGGATTTTCCACCCCGGCAACAAAAAAAAAAAAAAAAAAAAAAAGGTCAGAGGTGACAGAGACAAAGTCGACGATGTAATGAGCTTACCCAGAAGAAGTCTGTTCAGCCTGTTCATCCGCCGGGCATAGAGAAGAAAGAAACCGAGAAAATACAGCAGCAGTAGTATTTTTAACCGACTTCCAAAAAGGAGGAGGTTATATTTTCGGCTGTATATTTGTTTTTTTTTTTTTTATGTATGTTCACCGATTACTCCGTCAATTATGGACGGATTTTGAAAATTCTTTGTCTTTGTTGTATGGAAGGGTATGCTCCCGAGGTGGTCCCATTGCCACCAAATCAGGATCTGATGAGGGGATCCCATGGAAATCGAGGGAAATCCTCAAATTTTATAGGCGATTATATATATATATAGGCGATATAGCGATTTGAGTATTTTTTATAGTAACTCGTGCATTTGCACTGGAAAAGCACCATTTGGTGAAGTGGAACTGATGATGAAGACCACAGATGGCCACCGGAACTACTTAATAATAAGTATTTCACCGTTGCGATTCGATTAGGCACTTTAATATAGTTGCTAAGCAATTTATGCTCGTCAAAATGCTTATGGTGAAGTCACTATCAGTTCTCCTGGTTATTACCAGGAGAACTCCTCAACAATTAACGCCCCTGCATCGGGAAAAGCAATATTTTGTAAAAGGTGATGAGCATTTGACATTAGGCTATTGTAAATTAGATAAATTACAAACTGACCCACTAAAAAGAGAAAAATAAAAAACTTTTTACAAAAAAAAAAACAACCGACTTCCAAAAAAAACACTAGAAAGTGAAAAATAACTTTAATTTCGGAAGTCGGTGGCAAAAAATAAAATACAGATCCAAAGACACCGACTTTCGAAATTAAAGTTATTTTTCACTTTCTAGTGTTTTTTTTGGAAGTCGGTTGTTTTTTTTTGTAAAAAGTTTTAGAACCGTATAATACTTCTGTCTGTTGCTTAACAGTACCTAGGTATTTAGTAAGTAAGTAGGCAGTCATTTAGACACTGTCGTACTTACCTATAACATTTCAAACAGGATAGTGTGAAACTAGGAAATTCCCAATTATTATAAAATACAAATGAATACAGTTTCATTCAAAGAAAAGTACGTCATTTACTTGGAAAAAGCCATTCACTGTCGTACTATGATAGTCATTTAATGAAATGACATAATACAACCTGTTTTTTTTCACCACTGTTTACCCATTACGTTTGATGATTCATACATTTTGTAACTTATGTATGAATATTAACATAACTTGTATGAGCATTTATAATAATCATATAAATATTATATCTATGATACTATGATAATAAATCAATTGTACAAAGTATTGCTTTAAAAAAACTTCTCAACCTTTTTAAGCCAGGTGTACCGACAAAATGCCCAGTATATCTTGGCACGCCCACGCGGTATAATTTTAATAAGTATTTTAAATAGCAGCTTTTCGTGTCTGTCTGAATGTGAACTTCAGGTTCAGGTTTTCACCATCATTTGGAGAATTTATCCCGGAAGGTTTATGTGTACATTAAGACATACACTAATACACATAAAACACATTAATATACATTAATATTTCAATATAAAACAGAGAAATCTCGGTGCAGGGTCGTTAGTAGGGAACTAACTACAGAACTACAGAATAATATTCAAGGAACAGGTTAAGTATAACTACAAAAACATCAGTTATAGAAACAATAACTTCTAATCTACATTTTATATCCCTGAAATTTGTTTGATTGAAATAACTATCACCACTTCGAGCATTTAAAGCCATCACAAGCGTTCTCTATAATTTTATTATAAAATTCACTTTTTGATTCAATCGTTCAGAAACTACAGAAATAAAACGTTTTTTCGCCTCCTGTAAAATCATTTTTTTGTACTTCACCGTCGCGTCGCACGGTTGGCTGAAAATCGGCTTTCATAGACTTAAGGATTTCAATTTGCAAGTGCCGGATTTTTGCCGGATATTGCTTCTATTAGTTATTACTATATTCAAAAATGACACCCGAGTTAAGTCTGCACAAAAACGAAGGAATTATAACTTTTTTACGAAAAATTTGTATGAAGCTAGTATGAAAAAGTTAATTATCTCGTAAACAGCAAGGAAAACCGTAATATTCTTACAGGTGGTTATAGTAATAATTATTTATGATTTTTTGACATATGTCATATAACGGTTATCACTGCTATTTTTTTTTTTTTAAATCGTCTAAATATTTTTATTTATT
Source organism: Tiliacea citrago (assembly GCA_963921375.1). Classification (NCBI taxonomy): domain Eukaryota; kingdom Metazoa; phylum Arthropoda; class Insecta; order Lepidoptera; family Noctuidae; genus Tiliacea; species Tiliacea citrago. The sequence continues at coordinate 22,480,394 of OY992799.1, read as the reverse complement.
TTTACATATGAAACGGTTCCTTTTAGTGTTTAAGTTCAGGAACACAGACTTTTAACAACACGTAACCATTAAAATAGCATCACCCCTATATTCCCGAAGGAGTATTCAGAGGTTTATAGTACATCCACACTTAAACAACAATGTTTGAGCTAGATATTTATCAATACAAAATGAGTTTTAAAACTTTACATACAACCAAAATACCAAATAATAAATTGTTTAGTCTTCTAGTGAGTCTGAAAATAAGTGATTAAGTAATTACAATGATTTAGTCTTCTAATAAGTCTGAATAGGTGATTAAATGATTGTTAATGATTTGAGATAAGTAAGCTAATTTGTTGATTAGTTGTGTTATTTATTTATTTAAGTTCGGACAACAATATGGTCCAATTGTTAGTAAAATACCTTATCACTAGTGTTAGTAGTACACAAAACAAAAATTAACAATAGGTTGTGACTGTGGCAGGATGTGCAGAGAACGATAAAGCAAGGAATATGCTACTTGACCATTCTCCCCACATAGTGCCTCAGAAATGGGCTGTAAGGGTTCTCCACCACTGTTTTCAGTTATGAGTAGTTTCACTGTTATGAGTTCTAAGAAATGTTTTTGACGATTATAAATTTTCATTAGCACATTTTTTCAAGCAAATATTGATTGGCCAAGTTGTGTGCAAACTTTAGTTAATCAAGAACCAACTGTTGATGAGATACCAAGAGCACAATCAGACTCTCAAGAACCGTCGCCATCATCTTCCGTTGGAACAATGACAAAAAGGTCCCGAAAACCATTCGAAGATTTGGGAAGTAAACAGAAAAAGAGAAGATCTGATGATCATACAGGCGAAGACTCCAGTGAATTGGCATATGCTGCTGCAGCGCGTTTAAAAGAAGAAGGGCATGAGGATATCGCATCTGTGATCGAATACATGATGAAAAATCCTGAAGCAGCCGTTAAAATGAAAGAATCGCTTAAGAAACCAGAAAAAACAGTCATATTTACACCAGAGAAAGCGCTTGTATTGCTTCTTTGACTAAAACTGTCAAAGTGGCAATATATTACTTTGCGAGAGGCTGCCATTCGGGAAGGCGCTAAGGATATTTATCCATCCTACTATAAAGTGCAACAAACTAAGCTTGATTGCTACCCTCCGAAGCAATCAGTGTCAGATACGGATTCCTCGGCTAGGATTACACTTTAAGCTTTACTTGACATCACGGTGACGAGGATCCTTCAAAGTCTTTCTGACTATGATGTGCAAAATAAGCAGCTAAAGCTGATATCCAAGTGGGGATTTGATGGTGCTTCCAACTAAAGCCGATACAAGCAGAAAATGGATGGTGAACAAGATGATGCAAGCATTTTCATGACCTCCTTGGTGCCACTAAAACTGACAGATGGAGATAATACTGTACGGACGAACCCAAAACGGTGCTCAACTTTGTATTGTCGTCCAGTTCAGTTTACTTTTGTAAAGGAGAGCGAAGCAGTTGTCATTGGTCTCAAAAGACAAATGGATAATGAAATTCATTCATTCGCGGAAAAGAAGCAGGCAAGATTCTAATCAAGATATCTTAAATATTGGCCTTTATGCACTTTCCTAAAACTGAATTAAGTCGAGAGTTTCAGCAAAAAAGCTCTGATTTCATGCTTTCTCTTGGCATCTAACTTAGGCCTTTATGCACATAAGCATGAAATCAGAGCTTTTTTGCTGAAACTCTCGACTTAATTCAGTTTCAGGAAAGTGAGTTCGAGTTTTTAGATATATTCAATCTGGATTCTGACTCAGAATTGGAGTCCGACAACGACAGAGATAAGGAAAACGAATAATATTTGATTTAATTTTTTCTATTTTTAAAAATATTTTTCTTGTTTTATATATTCTTAATATTTGGGTCAATAAAATTCTTCATAATTAACAATGTTCTTAATTTAGTCACAAAAAGGAACCGTTTCGTATGTAAAAATAAATAAAAATATTTTGACGATTAAAAAAAAAAATAGCAGCGATAACCGTTATACAGGGTGGAAACTTTCAGCGGGGCAGTAAGGGGAAGTACTTTATCCGTTGCAGCTACGCGAAAATGGTCTTAAGAGGCTATCCTTATCTTTTTGAGAAATTTAGATCTGCATTCACTGATTTTGAAAAAAATGTGCAGTCAGCAGGAAAATAAGCGATTTTCACAAAAACTTTTTTTTATGCCAATCGATCCTCTTTCTTATAAGGATCAAAAACCTCTATTGGACCAATTGAGGTTTGAGTACTAGAAAAGTCATAAATCGCAAAAAACTTTTCCCCTACATTTCGTAGGAAATGATACTCCAACTTAGTTTTTATGATGGATAAATGGACCGCTACAATGAAGACTGGCCAAAAATAAACAAAAAAATAAACTTCGTATTTCGAAATCTAAATTGCTTATTTTCCTGCTGACTGTACATTTTTTCAAAATCTGTGAATGCAGATCAAAATTTCTCAAAAAGATAAGGATAGTCTCCTAAGACTATTTTCGCGTAGCTGCAACTGATAAGGTACTTCGCCTTACTGCCCCGCTGAAAGTTTCCACCCTGTATAACATATGTCAAAAAATCATAAATAATTATTACTATAAGGATAAGGATCCTGTAAGGATATTACGGTTTTCCTTGCTGTTTACGAGATAGTTAACCTTTTCATACTAGCTTCATACAAATTTTTCGTAAAAAAAAATATAATTCCTTCGTTTTTGTGCAGAATTCACTCGGGTGTCATTTTTGAATATAGTAATAACTAATAGAAGCTATATCCGGCAAAAAATCCGGAACTTGCAAATTGAAATTCCTAAGTTTATGAAAGCCGATTTTCAGCCACCGTGCGTCGCTAAGCGATATTGTTACCTATACTAGCAGCGCCGCCGGCTGTCGCCGTCGCCATGACCTCTCAAGATATAATGGCCACTCTAAATTCAAAAAAGTTTGCTATAAAAACGAACAACAAACGTTTTTTGGACAACACAGTTCACACCCACTAAATAGTAATTTGCAAAATAAATTATTCAGCTCTAAAAACCTTATTGTGATGATAATAAGGTAAAAAAAAACGAATTTCGTTATTTTGCTAACTTTGCCACTCGTTCCCCAATTACGTTAAACGATTTTGAGTCTTATGACGATAAATTAAAGCCGAAAAACACTTTAAAAAGAAAAGAACTTTACTATTACTACTACATTACCAAGCAAAATTCAATTCTATTTGAAGTGCTTTAAAGTTCATTTAGCTGAAAACATGAAATGGCTATCACATATTTTGCTTGGATTTGTCTGGCATTGGTGTCGAGGCCGATGGAGTACTTTAATAGATAAAATTATTGACTTTAGTCAATGTCAAGTTTGGGTTTAGCTTGCATTGTGTTCGTTTCAGAGTGAACACATTATTTGTGTTCAAACGAGTTTTGTCTGTTTCATTGTTTTCCAGAAGTTTCTAAAGGCTTCAGACTCGGTTATGAAAAGTTAATAAGTTTCAGAGTATTTTTAAAGTGCGTTCGTAGAATCGCTGATTGGGGTTCCGTACCCAAAGGGTAAAACGGGAACCCTATTACTAAGGCTCCGCCGCCGCCGTCTGTCTGTCTGTCTGTCCGTCTGTCACCAGGTGTGTCACCAATTTTCACAGATGATGTGTTGCTGTTGCCGCTATAACAACAAATACAAAAAAATTGAATATAATAAATATTTAAGGGGGCTCCCATACAACAAACGTGATCTTTTTGCTCTTTTTTGCTCTATATTGATAACGGTAGCAGGTAGATACTTGAAATATTCACAGAATATTTAGTTATATATTCACTTTAAAAATCAATAATTAAATTAAAATAAAACAAATATTTAAGGGGGGCCTCCCATACAACAAACGTGATTTTTTTACCGTTTGTATAGATAATGGTACGGAACCCTTCGTGCGCGAGTCCGACTCGCACTTGGCCGGTTTTTATAGATAATGGTACGGAACCCTTCGTGCGCGAGTCGACTCGCACTTGGCCGGTTTTTATTAATAACGATGGAAGAACTTGAAAACAAGCTGTACGGTGCAACCGCACATTCTACAATTCAGCAGTTTACGCCACACATTCATTTCGACTCATAATAATTAGTTCAGTTCGCGTTCGGCTGTGAAGTAAGCCAGGCGTTCTCGTTACAGCCTCAGACCAAATAAAAAAGGGAGACGGAGCGTACGCCAACAAGAATAGCGTTCAAATAAGTGAAGCCTCGTTTTCGAGGTTATGATGTCTAGCGCGTTCGGTGTCGCGCGTCGCTCTGGAACATGGTCGGCTTCCTGTTTCAAATTTGATTTCCTTTACCCTGCTTCACTCTGAGAGCGCCGCGCTCTGGGCCCACGTCTGCTATTTTTATAAATTCAGTCATTCCAACACGATCCCATTGTCATGCCATTGTCATTTTGCTAAAAGTTCGTAATCTGGTAAATTCATAATGGTCGATCATTGGTCGGTCAATGTTCTCTTAATATAATTGTGTTATTATAATGGCGTTGTCGTATTGCCATTATTATAAAACCCATTAGTAGAAATGTCATTCATTTGTCATTATGTACGAGATTACCAATATATGCAATTTCTTTCAATGTAGTGTCAGTGGCCGACCATTGGAAAGTCATAATGACGCCATTATAATAGTAGATTACCAAACTTGTCAAAATCAACAATTATGAAATCAATGATCGACCATTCTGACACTATTGTAATAGCAAACTTGAGGCCCTGGGGCCCAAGTCTGCTATTTTTATAAATTCAGTCATTCCAACGCGATCCCATTGCCATGCCATTGTCATTTTGCTAAAAGTTCGTAATCTGGTAAATTCATAATTGTCGATCATTGGTCGGTCAATGTTCTCGTAATATAATTGTGTTATTGTAATGGCATTGTCGTATTGCCATTATTATAAAACCCATTAGTAGAAATGTCATTCATTTGTCATTATGTACGAGATTACCAATATATGCAATTTCTTTCAATGTAGGTAGTGTCAGTGGCCGGCCATTGGAAAGTCATAATGACGCCATTATAATAGTAGATTACCAAACTTGTCAAAATCAACAATTATGAAATCAATGATCGACCATTCTGACACTATTGTAATAGCAGACTTGAGGCCCTGGGGCCCAAGTCTGCTATTTTTATAAATTCAGTCATTCCAACGCGATCCCATTGTCATGCCATTGTCATTTTGCTAAAAGTTCGTAATCTGGTAAATTCATAATTGTCGATCATTGGTCGGTCAATGTTCTCGTAATATAATTGTGTTATTGTAATGGCATTGTCGTATTGCCATTATTATAAAACCCATTAGTAGAAATGTCATTAATTTGTCATTATGTACGAGATTACCAATATATGTAATTTCTATCAATGTAGTATCAGTGGCCGACCATTGGAAAGTCATAATGACGCCATTATAATAGTAGATTACCAAACTTGTCAAAATCAACAATTATGAAATCAATGATCGACCATTCTGACACTATAGTAATAGCAGACTTGAGGCCCTGGGGCCCAAGTCTGCTATTTTTATAAATTCAGTCATTCCAACACGATCCCATTGTCATGCCATTGTCATTTTGCTAAAAGTTCGTAATCTGGTAAATTCATAATGGTCGATCATTTTCTTTGCAATTTCTTTCAATGTAGTGTCAGTGGCCGACCATTGTAAAGTCATAATGACGCCATTATAATAGTAGATTACCAAACTTGTCAAAATCTACAATTATGAAATCAATGATCGACCATTCTGACACTATTGTAATAGCAGACTTGAGGCCCTGGTCTGAGGTTACAGCCAACAAGGGCCGCGTCACTCACTGCATTTCCACACCATCAGTCTATTATGTTAATTTTACCCTTTAAGTACCTTTGAGACAATACAATGGATAGTATTTTAGTAGTTAGGTACCTTCTTTTATTCTACTCAACCCTCATCTAAAAGTATTGTATGATCTAACAAGGGACCATACACTAGCCGATGGATATTTTTGAATATATTTTATGGTTTAGTAGTGTGGCTATTATCAGCCACTTGGGTTTGTCGATCAGGTTAAGGTTATACGCTTGCCGGGGTTGGTCCGTGGATGGGTGACCATCGAGGTCATAGGGTGTACATACCGAGACTCCTCCATGCCTCGCAAAGCACGTTAAGGCGTTGGGATCGGCTGTCAGTCGTTACGCCGGGTCGTCAGAAGCTCGAAAGTCTGACAGCCAGTCTTACCAAGGGGTATCGTATTACCCAGTAGGAAACTTGGGTTGAGGAGGTCAGATAGGCAGTCGCTCTATGTAAAATACTGGTATTCAGCTGCATCCGGTTAGTCTGGAAGCCGACCTCAACATAGTTTGGAAAAGGGTATTCAGATTGAAAACTTAGGTAATTTAAAGATTGTAAGTGGGTCTGATTTCGACCAGTGGACGAGTAATGAATAATTATTCGAATAAATATTTCAGTATTTACTCATTTGCTTATTACCAAGGTGAGATGTCAGATGTCATACACACATCGTATGCGACAACTGTAAGGCTCGCTCGTGTTTTGTTTTTATCACCAAATACTTCAATACTGTCTTTGTAAGTTATGTTTGACGCTAACGCCACCCACATAAAATTATAGGCCGAATTTCACAAATAAAATTGAACGCGAACAGCACATTTAAACCGTTGTAGGTACTCAGTACCTACTCCTTAGCTCTATTACAAACATGTTTACAAAAACACGAGTCACACAAGTCGTCAAGTGTTTGTGGTTTTTCAAGTAGGTTATATTTAATTAAGAAATATTATTATTTATAAATATTTATTTATTATACAAGAACGCTTGATAGTTTAGGTATGGGGTGGTGTCGACCGCGTGATGCATTTACCATTCATATTAACTTACCTATCGGTATTTATAAATATCTTGGAATTTCATTCATGTTATATACTGTGGTATTTTGTTATTAAAAGCCACATCTTTATTATATTTATACCTATATTTACCTTTTATAGGGCTACTATTGTCCATCAAATCTTGTTAAATAAATCTTTTCTTTGTTTTCGAACATCAATTCTTACACATATATTATCATCCCCGTTACAAATTACTCCTGGAACACTATTAACGCTCAAAACACAACCTTTTAAACAGTTTTTGAATACAAATAATGTATTTTATAATATTAAATCTTCTATTGTAAACAGTCTTTATGTGACATTGACACTGTGGTCCCGTGCTGTTCCTGTCCTGAGGCCGGCTGAGGATCCTGTACCCGTACCTGCTTTCCCATCCAACTGAGGGACGCTGGCACGGTAGCCCCGTCCGTTCCTGTCCTGAAGCCGGCTGAAAATCCTGTTCCCGTACCTGCTATCGTGACCCGACTCCATGCCTCTGAAGATCTAATTCCTTTTATATTTTTTATTATTTCTTAATTATTTAACTTGTGACCTATGACTAGAGAATACAATCCCGAGCATGTTTTTCAATCCCGGGCTTACGGGATTTTTGAAGCCTTTTCCCGGGATCCCGAGCTCATCCCGGGATTAGACTATGTGGTTTCTAATTGGGCTAAAATAAAAAAAAACACGAGTAATTAAAAAAAAATGTCTTTAATGTCTTTGCACAACACAAATCAGAATAATAATAAGAAAAGAAAAAACACAAACCAAAAAATACTATACTTTTGCAAGAAATTAAAAAACGGCACAAAATAACTATTTAGAATTTCGAAAATATAATCGCAGAAATATCAAAGCATCCAATGTTTGACTTCCGAGCCTGCTTCGTAGTTTATTGCCAACATAAGCAGCAGCTGAAAACGCTCGTTCAGCTTCTACGCTGATTGGAGGAATAGACAATAGATACTTATATGCTGTTTCTAAGTGATATCCACGAACACCTCCATTTTCGAACAGGCTCATTTCAAGTCTAATACTATTTGCCAACCCCAATTCATTTTGTACTTGTACTTCAGGATCTGGGGATTTCATACTCTTGTTAATTTCCAGCTGTAACTTTTCCTTTAATGTCAATTGGGGTTGGGAGGTTTCTGACCTTAGCTCATCATCTGTTTGTGATCCTGACCTTGCTTCTTCTTCCGTGTAATCTCGACTATTAAGTCTTTTAACAATACTCTTTATTTGCTTCCTCACTACAGCCTGTGTCGGAACTGGAAATAAGTTGTGCCATTCCAAATCCGATAATAACTGATTTTCAACATCCATTCGTAGATTTTGTAAATAATTTAACACGCCAGTTAAATCATCACTTCGTCGTTGCTTTATACGTTCCACTAAGGATGTTTTAATTTTTTTGGCAAGTGCTGAGTTTTTGCTAGTCAGTTGTTTTATAAGAAATTTCAAAGCGGCATCAGCTGTGCCTAAATTAACATCTCGCCGACAGATTGCTTCTACTGTCAATTTAATTGGGGTCAGCACATCAACAATTTTATTTACCAATTCAAAATCAACATCTTCTAAACGAATTGGATGATTGAGATCTATAAGAGCTTTTTGAATGCATGCTTTTAAAAGATAAAATCGCTCCAGCATTGTTAAAAGACTATTCTACCTGGTTTTACAGTCCAAAAGAAGTGACAACTCTTTTCCATGTTCAATTTTCACATATTTTTGAAGTACTATTTCATTTTTCAATGGAGATCTTTTGAAATACACTACAACTTTGCGGATTTTCTTTATCAGCTCATTAATATTTTCATATTGTGTTAACTCTGGTACGTGTTCTGGCGCAAGATCATTTTGTGACATTAGATTAAACCTGATTCTGGACAGTCTAAGTCTTCTAAATGGTGTTCATCATCGCTGTCGTCCATATAATCAACAGTCACAGCTGGTTCATTTATAGTATCATCTGAGGTAGGGGGCTATCTTGCAAATTATTATGTTTTTCATAAAGCACATCACAGACCGCCAAATTGATACCATGTGCGAGACACAGTTGTTGTTCAGTGCAAATAAGCCGCCCCACCTTTATCATAACATTCGGTCCATCGGTTACAATAGCCACGATGTCAGTTTCTAGGGAAATGTCAAATTTACTGAGACGCTCTTGCAATATACGAAGACAATTTTCAGCTGTCATACTATCGTAAATAGGAACAAGTCCTAAGTTCCAAAATTTTTTATATGAATGAACGTTATCCGCCATGTATCGTTTATTGGAAGTTGAAGTCCACTCGTCGAAAGAAAGACTAAATCTTTCACCTGCACTTTTCAAATGTTTTAATTCTGCAGTTACTTGCTTTCTGATTTTTTCACTCTAATTCATAACACGTTTTCGAACAGTGACGGCTGACTTTGGTAAATCCGTGTATTTTGCTAAGAGCAATTATTATTCACACTGAATGGAAATCCATCTAATGCAATCATTCTTGCCAAAATATCATCCAGGCTATCGTCGGCACTTTTAGTAAAATAATTATCTAACTTTCGCTTGGCTGGCGGCGGTGCTGTGTTCAGATTTTCAGAATCTTGACTTGTTGAAGCTGATATAACCTTGATGTTATGTTTTGATAACAAATGTGTATGTAATCCCTTAGTTGATCCACCCAAAGTCTTGAGGATGGCTGGGCATCGCTTACATTTAGCACTATTCCCGTCCTTCTCAACTAAATAATAACTCCACACTGACGTCGTATCACTGTCTTTTTTATGTCTAACAAAGTCTCCCGCCATTTGAAATACTTAATTTCAGATAATTGACTTTTAAATTTTAATGACGTAGCCTACGTAACCCGTCGTCACTGACGTAGCCTACGTAACCCGTCACTGACAGAACAATAAATGAAAAAAATAAAACCTGATTTGCATATTTATACTTTCGTACAGGGAATCCCCGACCGACGGGAAATACCCGCAACAATATTATGACATGAGATGATCGGGTGATTCCCCTGTTGGTTCGTTCCTTAAGAGTATTCCGAGTGGGGAAGTCCCTTCTAAGTTCTACGACAAACATATTATTAGGACTGTACCTGTGTAGTAAATAGTGGGTACCTACGTATTGTACGAGTTGCTTTTTGTCGTAATGTATTAAAATAATCTAGGCAAGGTTATCTTCAAGGCGCAACGGACTACGGAATACAAACTAGACTTGTTTGTGGCAATCCCGAAAATCCCGAGATTAGCCAAGAACAGTCAGATTTTCGGGACCAGAAAATGGTCGGGATCCCGGGATCCCGAGATTCGGGGTCCCGGGATTGTATTCTCTACTCAAGACCCATAAATACGGGTAATTGATTGACAGCAAATAGTTAATATCGGCACCTACTCCATATATTTTACATGATTACGGTCTGGAGCTTTACAGCATTTATGATCAGTGATGTTTATAATGCAATGGCCTGTTGGTCCCAGTCAAGACTCCAGACAATAAGTAAGTCCAGTAAGTCTTCAATAAGTTATTATCTAATCTCTCTAAGTTGCCTAGTGACCTTCTAATGTCACAGTTTTACCCATTACGGGGTACGGGGGATTGGGACATCAATGCTTCACAAGCATTATCTCAAGATACTAGGCATAAAATAATAAATGGTATCTTGAGTTAAGTATCTCAAGATGGTGTCTTGAGCTAAGTATCTCAAGACGGTGTCTTGAGCTAAGTATCTCAAGACGGTGTCTTGAGCTAAGTATCTCAAGACGGTGTCTTGAGCTAAGTATCTCAATATGGTGTCTTGAGCTAAGTATCTCAAGACGGTGTCTTGAGCTAAGACCTCCCAACCCCAATTGACATTAAAGGAAAAGTTAGAGCTGGAAATTAACAAGATTATGAAATCCCCAGATCCTGAAGTACAAGTACAAAATGAATTGGGGTTGGCAAATAGTATTAGACGTGAAATGAGCCTGTTCGAAAATGGAGGAGTTCGTGGATATCATTGTACATATATAATATAATTACCTACAGTATATACAGTATATTACTTTTGTATTATATAATGCAATGGCCTGTTGGTCCCAGTCAAGACTCCAGACAATAAGTAAGTCCAGTAAGTCTTCAATAAGTTATTATCTAATCTCTCTAAGTTGCCTAGTGACCTCCTAATGTCACAGTTTTACCCATTACCTTTGTACGGGGGATTGGGACATCAATGCTTCACAAGCATTATCTCAAGATACTAGGCATAAAATAATAAATGGTATCTTGAGTTAAGTATCTCAAGATGGTGTCTTAAGCTAAGTATCTCAAGATGGTGTCTTGAGCTAAGTATCTCAAGACGGTGTCTTGAGCTAAGTATCTCAAGACGGTGTCTTGAGCTAAGTATCTCAAGACCCATTAATATGGGAATTAGATTGACAGCAAATAGTTAATATCGGCACCTACTCCATATATTTTACATGATTATGGTCTGGAGCTCTACAGCATTTATGATCAGTGATGTTTATAATGCAATGACCTGTTGGTCCCAGTTAAGACTCCAGACAATAAGTAAGTCCAGTAAGTCTTCAATAAGTTATTATCTAATCTCTCTAAGTTGCCTAGTGACCTTCTAATGTCACAGTTTTACCCATTACCTTTGTACGGGTGATTGGGACATCAATGCTTCAAAAGCATTATCTCAAGATACTAGGCATAAAATATTAAATGGTATCTTGAGTTAAGTATCTCAAGATGGTGTCTTGAGCTAAGTATCTCAAGACGGTGTCTTGAGCTAAGTATCTCAAGATGGTGTCTTGAGCTAAGTATCTCAAGATGGTATCTTGAGCTAAGTATCTCAAGACCCATAAATATGGGTAATTGATTGACAGCAAATAGTTAATATCGGCACCAACTCCATATATTTTACATCTGGTCTGGAGCTCTAAAGCATTTATGATCAGTGATGTTTATAATGCAATGACCTGTTGGTCCCAGTTAAGACTCCAGACAATAAGTAAGTCCAGTAAGTCTTCAATAAGTTATTATCTAATCTCTCTAAGTTGCCTAGTGACCTTCTAATGTCACAGTTTTACCCATTACCTTTGTACGGGTGATTGGGACATCAATGCTTCAAAAGCATTATCTCAAGATACTAGGCATAAAATAATAAATGGTATCTTGAGCTAAGTGTCTCAAGACGGTGTGTTGAGCTAAGTATCTCAAGATGGTGTCTTGAGCTAAGTATCTCAAGACGGTGTCTTGAGCTAAGTATCTCAAGACGGTGTCTTGAGCTAAGTATCTCAAGACGGTGTCTTGAGCTAAGTATCTCAAGACCCATAAATATGGGTAATTGATTGACAGCAATTAGTTAATATCGGCACCTACTCCATATATTTTACATGATTATGGTCTGGAGCTCTACAGCATTTATGATCAGTGATGTTTATAATGCAATGACCTGTTGGTCCCAGTTAAGACTCCAGACAATAAGTAAGTCCAGTAAGTCTTCAATACTTGCTTGGAATTGCTATTTGCCGGTCGTAGTGAACAGACGTATCGAACAATTATTGCAATAAACAAATAATCACTTGCGAAATTGTGACCTAGTTATCAATAGCCAGTAATAAACTCATTCTCGTACAGTAAATTTGTGTAAGGTGTATTATTAGATGAAATGACAAGTGTTTAACAAGAACGATATAACCTGCTTCATGATGGAGGATAGTCCATTCAACCGGAGTAGTAAATGTGTTCGCTCCCCGCCTTCTACTCCTGTGCCCGTGGCCGTAGCCGCCTCTACCCCTCAAGCACCTATACAAAGGAACGATGCCCCTGAAGTTGTATCGACGTCAGAACTTCAGAGCTGGATGGCGACTATCGAACAGAGCCTGAAAGAGGTGTGCGCTATTGCAGCTGAGGGAAAGCTGAACGTGGAGCAGAAAACGTGCATCACTAACCTATGCCGGAAGATTGGTCACGGAACCTCGCAGATGGCCGTCATGTACCAGTCCATCAAAGCTAAAGCCCTCCAATCGCACTATGCCGTCCGAACTCTGGAAAACCAACTCGACTTTTCGCAGCAGCTACAGAACCTTAGGCTGAGTATTGAAGATTCGACGAAATCTGCCCAGGGACCTTCTTTTGCTGACATGGTAAAGAAAGGTGCCAACAATTTTATCCAGCCAAGTTCTGTAAGTTCTGTGGCCATATATCCGAGTGACAAATTGAAGACCAGCGATGAGACTAAAACTCTTGTCCAAAAAATTATCAGTCCCGAACAAATGAAGCTCCACGTGAGAGGCCTGCGCAAAACGAAGAACGGCGGTGTTATCATCAGCACCGAGACGAAGGACGACATCGAGAAGCTGAGACAATCGGTGCAGCTCACCAAATCAGGTCTAACAGTCGACGAGCCCCTTAAAAGGAAGCCTAGGGTTGTAATTATAGGAGTGCCGACATCCATGCGGGAAAATGAGGTTTTTACCTGTGTGTACAACCAAAACCTAGCTGAAAAAGTTCAGGACTGCAGCCTTGAGACGTTTTTGAGTTTGATTAAATTGAGTCATAAGTCAGGTAAGAAAGAATCTGATACATGTAATTACATTGTTGAGGTACCTGCAGTCATACGCAAAGCCCTGATATCACAAGACCGAGTTTTTGTAAATTGGTCATCATGCCCTGTGAGAGACTTTACTTTGGTCACACGATGCTATAAGTGTCAGCAGTATGGACATGCGGCCAAGTCATGTCGGCAAACATCGCATACCTGCGGCCACTGTGGTGATCAAGGTCACTCAGTAAAAGAATGTCCAAAGAAGGCTGACGAACCAAAATGCGCTACTTGCTTGCATTTCAAAAAGCCAGACAAGCATAACACAGGTGCTGCTGACTGCCCGGCGAAAATAATGGCTGAAAAAAGGTACATCCATTCTGTAGATTATGAAGGCGCCTAAGAGCGCCGTTAATTTGTTATTTTTCTGTCCTTTTTTTATTTTATATTTTTATTTGAACTACCATTATGATTAATAATTTAATTAATGATTTAGATAATTTCTCTGTATCCGAGTCCAAAGTTTGTGAAGCTGAAAACTGCAAACAATATCTATCCGGCTATAAATCTCCATTAACCATATTAACACAAAATATTCGCAGTGTTTTTAAGAATTTTGATAGCTTTAGTACATTTCAGCAACGGCTAAGCATAAATTGTGACGTCATTGTTTTAACCGAATGCTGGCTTGCCAAACAATATAACATACCACAAATCCCGGGATATAATATGTATCGAAGCACCATAAATTACAACCAAAATGATGGTGTGATAGTTTATGCAAGAAATCATCTGAACGTCTCTGTCGAGGAACCTGATATGCACGACTGTAACAGATTGTTAGTTAAAATTGGCTCAGAATTTGCGATATTAGCATTATATCGACCTCCGTCTTTTAAAAATACTAGCAATTTTACTGACTCTCTGAATGAAATCTTGCAGAACCTGTCATCCATCAAAAACACGATTGTAATTGGAGATATTAATATCAATATTCTTCCCGGAAGTGCTGATGCTACTGCTCAGGACTACCTCAACCAATGCGCCTTTCATGGCCTGCTCCCAGCACACAGCTTTCCTACACATCACAGTGGTTCCTGTTTGGATCATATTATGCTTAAATCGAATTTCCCTTCACTTGCACTTGTTGTTAACTCAACTATTACCGATCACAATGCTGCCCTACTAACCCTAAATTGTAAACTACCTAAACAAGACACTCGCAAAATTTCAAAACTGAACATAAATAAACTTGAAGATGATTTACGCGTCATCGATTTCGATCCAGTCTATAATTCCGCTGACCCGCACTTTTGCATGTTGTTTGTAATTGAAAACTTACGAAATGCAATTCAGAAAAACACAGTCGTATCGCAGTTTAGCAACAAAAACTACAACATAAAACCATGGATCACATCAGGCCTTATTCGTTGTATGAAACATAGGGATAAACTGCATTTGAAAGCTAAATCGAATCCAGAAAATGCAGTATTGCAATTTTCGTACAAAAGATATCGAAATTTCTGTAATGATCTCCTTAAAAAAATTAAAAGCAACTACGACAAAGTGGCATTGGAAAAGGCTGGAACAAATAGTAAAAAGATCTGGAAATGTATTAAAGACGCAACGTATACCACAAAACAATATGAGTCATCTTCAAGTTTATTACAAGCACACTCGTCACCGGTGGAATCCGCTAACATAGCAAATAATTTCTTTATAAATGTGGGTAAGTGTCTGGCAGAGAAAAATCTGGGTCAATCCCAAAACCTAACGAGCACTCCTTTTACATCTAACACTGCTTTAACATCCTTCGCGCTGCTAGATACGGACGAGACTGAGGTAGAAAGTATAATCATGACCTTGAAAGAAGACTGTGCAGTAGGCTGGGACAACATATCGAATAAAATTATTAAAAAATTCAAGGACATTTTGGTACCACCACTGACTTATATTTTCCGCATTTGTTTATCTTCAGGTAATTTTCCAGAGTGTCTCAAAAAAGCTGTAATTGTCCCTGTCTATAAATCAGGCAGCAAAGAGCAAGTGGCAAATTATAGACCTATTTCTTTACTTCCTTCTATGTCAAAAATACTGGAGAAAATAATAAACAAAAGGTTGTTGAAATATTTGGAAGATAAATCTATTCTGTCTGAACGGCAGTTTGGATTCAGGCCTAAAGTTTCAACTGCCGATGCGGTACATCATTTGACTGACTATCTGGCGCAAGAACTTGACAAGGGTAACCACACAGTAGGAATTTTCCTGGACCTTGCCAAAGCTTTTGACACAGTTTCCATTCCAATTCTGTTGCGCAAGCTTGAGACCATGGGTGTAAGAGGCACCCAGCTGAAAATATTCAAAAGTTATTTAGAAGATCGTTCCCAGTGCGTAAAGATTGGCGATGTTCTAAGCGAGGTTCAAAAAACACATTTTTTGGTGTTCCCCAAGGAAGTGTTCTAGGGCCCACTTTGTTTTTGATCTATATAAATGACCTTTGCAATCTAAAGCTAGAGCATGGCACTATCATAGCTTACGCTGATGACACTGCTTTACTTTTTTCGGCTGACTCAGAAAACGAAGTCTACAATCTTGCGCAACACGGATTTAATATTGTAAATAAATGGCTTAAAAATAACTTACTAACTCTAAATGCAGAAAAGACAAAATACATTAAGTTTTCGATGCGCAAGCATATATCGAATATCCCCACAGCGTTGCATGCTCATTGTTGCCCAGAACCAGCAGATGACAGGTGTAAGTGTCCCAATATTAAAAAGACTGATAAAATAAAATACCTAGGTATTATAATAGATGAAACCCTTTCCTTTAAACCACATATGGAAGCTCTAAATAATAGAATTCGTAAGCTGATATTCGTATTCAAAAAGTTACGATTTATTACAGATCCAAAAATGCTGAGGCAAGTATATTTTGCTCTTTGTCAGTCAATTCTGACTTACTGTATTACCTCATGGGGTGGGGTGAGTAAAGGTCTGTTATTGGCCATTGAAAGAGCTCAAAGAGCTATTCTCAAGGTGGCTACTTGCCGCCCTTTCCTTTTCCCCACTAACCTCCTGTATAAATCTTGTGAAGTACTAACAGTTCGACAGTTATTTATTATGAGCACTGTACTAAAACAACACGCAGCACTTCCATACAGCACTGATTTTACTAAAAAAAGACGGAAAGATATAGTTTGCCCTCAAAAAAGTACAAAACATGCTTTCACAGCCAAGTTCTATATGTACCTCGGACCGCTACTCTATAACAGGCTAAATGAAAAAGGAAACATCTACTCCTTAAACCACAGTAACTGCAAGAAAACCCTTAAGGAAGCTCTTCAAACTATGTCCTATGAAGATACAGAGAAGTTATTACTTGTGCTAAAGTAAATATTGTTCATATTGTATTTTTGTTTTATTTTAGTTAGCTAGGTTAAGATACTATATTTTTTTTATTTTTTTTATATACCTTGTTACCAAATATATTATTAAGCTATGTGATTATTATGTCAACTAAAGTTACCTCCAATCGCCTGAAACACAGGACTTCCTAGTTCAGGCACAAACCATCGTGAACTTGACGTAGATTTAAGGAAAACTGTAAACGTTGTATCTTATATTTTTGAATAAATTTTATTATTATATTTTTTATTAATAAGTTATTATCTAATCTCTCTAAGTTGCCTAGTGACCTTCTAATGTCACAGTTTTACCCATTACCTTTGTACGGGTGATTGGGACATCAATGCTTCAAAAGCATTATCTCAAGATACTAGGCATAAAATATTAAATGGTATCTTGAGTTAAGTATCTCAAGATGGTGTCTTGAGCTAAGTATCTCAAGACGGTGTCTTGAGCTAAGTATCTCAAGATGGTGTCTTGAGCTAAGTATCTCAAGACGGTGTCTTGAGCTAAGTATCTCAAGACGGTGTGTTGAGCTAAGTATCTCAAGATGGTGTCTTGAGCTAAGTATCTCAAGATGGTGTCTTGAGCTAAGTATCTCAAGACGGTGTCTTGAGATAAGTATCTCAAGATGGTGTCTTGAGCTAAGTATCTCAAGATGGTGTCTTGAGCTAAGTATCTCAAGACCCATAAATATGGGTAATTGATTGACAGCAAATAGTTAATATCGGCACCTACTCCATATATTTTACATGATTATGGTCTGGAGCTCTACAGCATTTATGATCAGTGATGTTTATAATGCAATGACCTGTTGGTCCCAGTTAAGACTCCAGACAATAAGTAAGTCCAGTAAGTCTTCAATAAGTTATTATCTAATCTCTCTAAGTTGCCTAGTGACCTTCTAATGTCACAGTTTTACCCATTACCTTTGTACGGGTGATTGGGACATCAATGCTTCACAAGCATTATCTCAAGGTACTAGGCATAAAATATTAAATGGTATCTTGAGTTAAGTATCTCAAGATGTGTCTTGAGCTAAGTATCTCAAGACGGTGTCTTGAGCTAAGTATCTCAAGATGGTATCTTGAGCTAAGTATCTCAAGACCCATAAATATGGGTAATTGATTGACAGCAAATAGTTAATATCGGCACCAACTCCATATATTTTACATGATTACGGTCTGGAGCTCTTATTTATGATCAGTGATGTTTATAATGCAATGGCCTGTTGGTCCCAGTCAAGACTCAAGACAATAAGTAAGTCTAGTACGTCTTCAATAAGTTATTATCTAATCTCTCTAAGTTGCCTAGTGACCTTCTAATGTCACAGTTTTACCCATTACCTTTGTACGGGTGATTGGGACATCAATGTTTCACAAGCATTATCTCAAGATAATATTACTACTAGATACTAGATTTTTCTTCTCAAGATGGTATCTTGAGCTAAGTATCTCAAGATGGTATCTTGAGCTAAGTATCTCAAGATGGTGTCTTGAGCTAAGTATCTCAAGATGGTATCTTGAGCTAAGTATCTCAACACCCATAAATATGGGTAATTGCTAACTTAAAGTTTAAACTTTAAGGGGGATTTGATAAGGCTTTTCAAACTGAATATTAGTAATAATAGCAGAGCAACAATAATTTCATCAATTATCCTCAAAGATTAACTTGAAGCCCATCTCCCATGCTCTTTGAAAGACTGGTGATTTTCATTTATTACACAAAATTAAAACTCTAAAAGCAGGCTTAGCATGATGCTTTCTATTTCTACTCTATTGTAGAATAGAAATCGCTTGTCTATCTTTCTTCGTAGAAAACTGTCAGCTGTCTACTCAGAAGCGTAATTTTTATCTACTTTAAAACACTTCTCTACGGTTCTCATGCTAAGCCTATGGAACCAGGAATGGTTGGTTAAGTTTCTTTTAGTACTAACCTAATAAGCAATGTGGAGATATGAATAAGCAGTTTTTTATACATGTATAAGATTTTGCAATATCAGGTGGCGATGACAAAGATAGGGTCAAAGGTAGGTCTAACAAAGTCTCCCGCCATTTGAAATACTTAATTTCAGATAATTGACTTTTAAATTTTAATGACGTAGCCTACGTAACCCGTCGTCACTGACGTAGCCTACGTAACCCGTCACTGACAGAACAATAAATGAAAAAAATAAAACCTGATTTGCATATTTATACTTTCGTACAGGGAATCCCCGACCGACGGGAAATACCCGCAACAATATTTATGATATGAGATGATCGGGTGATTCCCCTGTTGGTTCGTTGGGGAATTACCTTATTGTATTAAAGTATTCCGAGTGGGGAAGTCCCTTCTAAGTTCTACGACAAACATATTATTAGAACTGTACCTGTGTAGTAAATAGTGGGTACCTACGTATTGTACGAGTTGCTTTTTGTCGTAATGTATTAAAATAATCTAGGCAAGGTTATTTTCAAGGCGCAACGGACTACGGAATACAAACTAGACTTGTTTGTGGCAATCCCGAAAATCCCGAGATTAGCCAAGTACAGTCCCGGGATTTTCGGGGCCAGAAAACGGTCGGGATCCCGGGATTGTATTCTCTACCTATGACTGGCCCTCCGGCCAACCGTAACGTTACAATACGTACATAAAATAAATATAATTTCTCTAGTCTTCTGGGCCATGTCATATGAGTCTGTGCGACAACAACAATTAGCAAAATATTTAAATCAGCTTCATAATTATAGTTACTAAGATAGAGCCCTGTGTGACGGACAGCCAACTATTCATAACCCTATACCTAAATGCTTATCATATTTAACAAATCAGATCAAAAATATTTAAGTAATATTTAACAGAGTATGATACAGTCGGTGACCAGCATTATCTGACCCCTCTTCCATTATTCTTCTTTGTAAGAAGGGTCAGGTAATGCTAGTCACCGACTATACAATTGATATTTCAATAAGTTTCAGCCTATACAACATCATCAGTCTATAATGTTCCCACTGCTGGGACACAGCCCTCCTCTCAGAGAGAGGGAGTGGGCCGTACTCCACCACGCGGGCCCAGTGCGGGTTGGTGGATGTCAGATATCTTCGGATTTTTGGCTCTAGAACATGCCGGTTCCCTCACGATGTTTTCCTTCACCGTTTTGAGAGCAGTGGTGATAAATTAATTTACACGAAGTAAACCGGCTGTCTGGGTGCGAGCGAACCTACGACCTACAACTCGTAAGTCGCGGCTGTTATCACTGGGCCACCACTGCTCCAGTTTCAGCATATCCTGCCATGATAAGGCGTGCAAATACACTTAATGTCAGTGATAAAGTCATTATGATTATGATTTTCTTTTATTTCATTACGTACATATAAATTACATTTTTAAATATTATAATATTAAAAAAACACAAAAACATTTAAAAATATAAAAAATACGCACTGGTATCGGTGATGATAATGAGTATCAGATTACATATTTACATTAGGTATTGGTTCTAACGACTTAAACTTATCCTCTATATGTACAATACAAATACAAATACAAATTGTTTATTTCTTTACCTATTTTCTATATGTATATTCCATAATAGTGTAATATAGTTAAAACATTATTTTATTAACAATGTCAATGAAGGGAATTTGGTAAATGGTTGTATATTTAATTATACATGTTGTAACATTTCTCTTAAATAATTTAAATTTTTTTGGTGGCAACCGTAGGCTACCAATATTTTCGAATTGGTTATAATTTTTTTGTTTCAAAAATTATTTTTCCAAAATATACAGACACAAGCACTTCGCCCGCGACTTCGTCCCCGCGGATTTCGTATATTCGCCTACAAAGTTCAACACTCTCTCCATATTGTTTAAAAGATAAGTTTCCGAAAACTAATGATTGCGATCTTTTTATATTTATTATAATAGGTATTTACCTATGAGATAGCCGTTCTGCAGTACTGGCCATTTCAAATCAAAATATTGTTTGTTTCGCTAATAATTCTAATTTCAAATTAATTTTATTTAAAAAACATGGAATGTTTTTTTCAAAATTAGTCAATTGTTTATTGATTAACTTTATGTTTTCATCGCATTTGAACCATTTTCGACTTAATGGATACGTCAAAAATTCGAGTAATTATGGTGTTATTAACGCGGGAGTCAGGTGATGTAGGCGGGGGTGATGATGTTCCCTTGACGAGGGAATTTAATTGAAACCACTTTCAGCACTTTTTAAAACGTTATATTTGCTATTTACACACACAATAGTTTAACACGAATTTAAATCACATACGTAAGGTTAGTTAATTGTACACAACACGGAAATACAGTCAAATAAGCATAAAGGATCATTAAAGAGTACACGGAAATACACAATAATAGAGAAGTAAAATAATCCTAAGCTATGATAACTTGACTGCCCTGAGCTATTTATAGAAAATTCGCGACTTGTAAAGCTAACAGTTATGAGGAGCTGTTACTTCACCGGAGACTTGTCGAAGACTGCACTTGCTGACACAATAAGAACTTTTAAGCGTTTAGAACTTAATTTAATTTGAATTTCTTCTGTATATATGGCTTTGGTCATTAGCTCAAGTAGCGTGTGGGCCCTGAAGGGTTTTAACTTTTCTTCCATACAATGCTACGGGTTACCAAAGCGTGGCTGGGTTTGGCCTTGAGTTAGGTCGCCACCTCAGAATCGTGTTGCAACTTGATTAATCTTACGCAATTGACAATATTATTGCGTAAGATTGATCATGCATGTTTCAACCCGAGTTTTTACCTTGCATTATTACGATCATTATCCAAATGATGATGTTATCAAAATACATGTTATGTTACAATGTTGTTATCATGTAAAGTGATACGTAACACAATCTGTTACAGCATATCTGACTATGGCATGCTATAAGTAAATAAAACATAGTTACAACTCATGTTGTTGTATTATCAAATCATGGTGCTTCGCCTACATTCCACCCCCTGTAACAGGGTTCAACCGTATTACATTTCTTGGTCTGTGGGAAGCACGATGATCTTAGCTACAGGCCGACGCAGGACCCCGTTTGTAGTTTTAATGTCTACTACACGGATGATGCCGTCACTCCCGTGGTACACTGTTTTTATAACTCCTTTAGTCCACGCACTACGTTGTTTGTTATTGTCGGCTATTATCACAACGTCGCCGACACGCACATTTGGCACATTATCTGCCCACTTTTCGCGACGTTGCAGCGTTGGGAGATATTCCCGCAGCCAGCGCCGCCAGAACATGTCAGCGAGCGCGTTTACACGCCGCCATTGCCGGCGCGAGTCGACGTCGTCGACGTCGGCTGGTGCCATCGGAGTACTCCCGGACGCCGTGCCCAGGAGCAAATGGTTCGGAGTCAGGACCACGGGCTGGTGGTGGTCGTCGTACACGTAGCTCAATGGTCGGCTGTTGATGATCAGTTCGGCCTCTGTGAGGAGGGTATACAGAACCTCCTCACGGGGGGCCCGCTCTTTAAGCGTGCTCCGCAGCGCGTTCTTTACGGATCTCACCAGGCGCTCCCAGCAGCCGCCCATGTGTGGGGCCGCCGGGGGATTGAAATGCCACTCGATTCCTCGATTGATGGCCTCGTCCCTTACTCGACCATGGTTGAGGTCTTTCAGGGCCGCTCGGAGCTCGGTATTTGCCCCGATGAAATTGGTACCCTGGTCAGAGTACAGATGCGCTGGCTGCCCGCGGCGCGCTATGAGGCGCCGCAAGGCTAGTATGGCGGAGTCGGCGCTCAATGAGGCGGCCAACTCCAGGTGGACGGCGCGCGTAGTGAGGCAGGTGAATAGGGCTCCCCACCTCTTTTCGCGCCGTCGCCCGATAGCGACCTCCATCGGGCCGAAGTAGTCGACTCCCACTCGAACGAAGGCTCTTCGGTTCACCTCTATCCTGGCGAGTGGGAGGTCACCCATCTTTGGTGGGGCTGGTTTAGCTCTGCAAATACGACAAAGCTGACAACTTGCGATTACTGCTTTTACTGAGGTCCTTACCTTTGTGACCCAGTATTTCTCTCGTAGGTTGTTAACGACTGTTTCGTGGTTAGCATGTAGAGCCAACGCATGGTAGTGTGCGATTAGCTTTCTAGTCAGAGGGTGACGACCCTCCAAAATTATTGGGTGCTTCTCGCCGAATGTGAGCGCCTCACAGGCACTTAGACGTCCCCTCACTCTTAGCAGCCCTCCGTCGGCGATCATCGGGTCGAGCGCCTTGACGTTGCTGCTGATAGGGACGGGCAGGCCTTTTAGGATTGCGGCCCGCTCGTCATGGAAGCTATCTTCCTGACACAACTTTATTAGGAAGTCGTGTGCTTCCTCTAAGTCACGTGGGCTTAGCTCGGTAGTGACCCGGCGTTTACGACACCGGGCGACAAAAATTAGTACGCGCGCTGTGACGCGCTGTATGCGTGCCCATGAAGAGTAGCGCTCGTACTGTAGAAGTGGAGCCGCGGGCGTTGTGGTCGCGTGGACCCGCTGGATGCGCTCGAGGTCCGCCTCGGTTTCCTCAGGCTCGCGACATGCCGGCCACTGCTCCTGTGGGTTACGTAAGAAAGAGGGGCCCGAGAGCCACTCTGCATGGTTATCAGGCCAACACAACCTGGTCGCTTTATCAGCTGGGTTGTCCTCCGAGGGTACCCAGTGCCAGTTGCCTCTGTCTGATAACCTATCTATCTCGGCTAGTCTGTGAGAAACGAACCGTTGGAACTCTTGGGCATCAGAATTGATCCACTTTAAGACAGTTTTACTGTCGGTCCAATAGAATTTCTTTTTAATTTGCAAACCTAACTCTTTCTCAGCGGTGTCTGCCAACCGGCAGGCCAATACCGCAGCTTGCAGCTCTAATCTGGGAATAGATACTACTTTTTGTGGAGCCACTCTAGCCTTCCCTAGCAGCATGACAATCTCCCTGCTACCTTCGGAGTTATAACCCACTAGGTAAATGACCGCGGCGTATGCTAGTTCGCTAGCATCTCCGAAGGCATGCAACTCTAGGTTTTCTAGGTTTAAACCATACCACCGTGGTATTTTTACGTCTTCTAGACGTTTCAGATTACTTAACCAAATGAACCACACCTTGGCGTCTTTGTCTAGTAAGGGTTCGTCCCACTGGATCCCCGATTTCCATATCCTCTGCATCAGTATGCGCGACTGAATAACGCATGGATAAAGGAAACCCAGTGGATCATAAATTGACATAATCATGCTCAAGAACTGACGTTTCGTGGGCACCAGGTTACCGTTCAATATTTCGGCCGGCAGCCTTTTAAATGAGAGATCAAAGCCTAAATCGTCTTTCTTTGGTGACCATATCAGACCTAGGGTCCTCTCCACAGTGCCCGCTCCTTTCTCAAGGGCTACCCTATCAGGCATATCTATTGCCAACCTATCCCTAACCTCTGGTGAGTTGGTGACCCACCCCCGGATTATGAACCCGCCAGAGGCGTGTATACTGGTCACCTCCTCAACCAGCCTATTGGCTTCGTCTGCGGACCAGGCACTGTCTAGATAATCGTCCATGTAATGCCTGGTCTTTATTGCCTCAACAGCCTCGGGATATGTCGTTCCAAACTCACTGGCATTTTTGTTTAATATATATATCGCCGTGGTAGGTGATGAGGCTGCGCCAAATATCATGGAATTCATCGCATATGTATCTGGTTCCCTATGTTGGTCCGCGTCTCGCCACAAAAATAACTGGGCGCCTTGATCCTCTGCCCTGATTCGTACTCTTAGGAACATGTCAGCGATGTCGCCTGAAAAGGCTACAGGGCCTATTCTAAATTTTATTAAAATTCCTAACAATGAATTTAATAAGTCAGGTCCGGTCAGTAGGTTGTCATTTAGACACGTTCCATGTGACGTGGCGGCCGCGTCGAACACTAGGCGAAGTTTCCCTGGTTTGTTGGGATTTACCACTGCAAAATGTGGCAAATACCAAACCGGTGTACTGGCTACTTCGCCTTCTACTTTGCGCGCGTAACCCTCGTCCACTAATCGATTTATTTGCTTCGCATATGCCTCTGCGAAACTAGCGTCTTTGCGCATTCGTTTCTCTATACCGTACAACCTCTGCCGGGCCTGATTGTAGTTGTTGGGCAATTGTACGTTATTATGCTTCCACAATAGACCTACTTCCCATTGCGACTTATCTATGGTGCGATGGCTAGTGCTGTCCAACACTTCTAACGCCTTTTCGACATCCCTATGTTTGCGCTTATTTTCTGAAATGCCTATTGATTCTAGCTCAAACTGTGACTTAACTAAGTTATGTAAGTCAGGGAGGGAGACTGTCATGCAATTGACTATTTCATCAGAACTAGAATTATTGAATGGTCCATGTATGACCCAACCTAATCTAGTAAGTGAGGCAACTGGCTTACCGGATCGTCCCTGGCGGATGTCCTGGCTGACGAGTAGCTCCCAGTTGTCCTGCCCGAGGAGCAGCAGCGGCTTCGCGCCCCTCATCTCCACGCAACCCAAGTCGCTGAGATGGGCATTGTCGCCTATCACTGAGGCGGACACTGTCTGCGTTGGTAGGTTTATGTCTACCATTGTGCGACACTTAATGTTGTGACACTGACCATTGGGTCCTTTCACGCGCACTTGTACCATTCGCGAGGTTAGGTCCGTCACTCCGTGGCCGCCCGCGGTCTTCAGCGAAAGAGGTACACACGGACCCTCTAGGTCGGTAGCGAGAGAACTGTCTATCAACGATACCGTCGCACCATCGTCTAATAATGCGTAACATTGTTTATTGTCGCTGATTGATACCGGCACTATTTTTAATAACGCGGTTGCTCGCCACTCTCCTATGTTCGTGATGCTTTCTGTTTTCTCAGTTTTCGGCTGTTTATCCTCCTTCGGCTGCTTGTCCGCGTGCAACAACAGGTGATGCCCGTAGCCGCACTTTTCGCATCTACTTGCGCGGCAAAACCTCTTAGGGTGTTTTCTCACCAGGCACTTGAAACACGTGTTTTTATCTTTGATTGTGTCCCAACGCTGTTGCACTGTCAGCTTTTTAAACTGTTCACACTCTTCAATGGTGTGTTTCTTCTGGCATATTATGCACTCTTTCGGTGCGAGGGATTCGTCACTTTGCGTGTTCACCTTTTGAACCCACGGTGGCCTGCTGGCAGCGGGGCGTGCATTGGTCACTGGTCGGGTTTGACCGGCGCCATGCTTTTGTTGCTTCGCAAGTTGTTTGGGTGGACTCGACTCGAACATGTTAGCTTGCGCGTAGTATGATGCCGAGCGTGTTAGGTGTGTCAGGAATTCCGAGAACATTTCTAAGTTCGGTGACACTCTTAAATCCACCCCCTGCGCGTTATCTAGGCCCATCGCAAAGTCACCGTACTGCGTATGTTGTACCGGTGTTAACTTGCTCAGCAGGTCACTCACTAATTGTGGGTTATTTATGTAGCCCTCTGCGTGTATGTTTTTTAATAATGATACACAATTTCTTACTGTAGAAGAGAATTTACCTAGCTCCCGGCAACTCTCCGTCACTCTAGGTAAATCTCGTACTTTCTTCAGTACGCACTGTAGCACTAAGGTCGGGTGACCAAACTCGTCCTCTAACGCACGCATTATATCAGTGGGATCCGTCGACGTCCTTAATAAATCCTCCACTGATATCTTTGCCTCGCCTTGTAATGAGGTTTTTAACCGTGCTAAGTTTTCATGCGCTTTAAATTCGTATTGCCGGGTCGTATCCCAATACATATTTCTATAAGATATCCAGTCGGATGGGTCCCCATTAAAATATGGCAATTCGTAAGCTTGTCTTGGTACCGGCCGTGGTCGTGCCATGCTTGAGATTGCCTCTGCCAGTCTGTCGATTTTGCTGTCTCTGTCTCCCGACGATTCTCGCCGTCTCTCTCTTTCACCCGCTCCGTACTGCGTCTGCCGCCGTGTATCCGACTCAAGTGTTGATACTTGAGGTACACTTGCGACCGGAGTGGTAAAGACGGGATAATATTCGGGTAGACGAAATCTCACACCTTCTGTTGACACTGGCACGTATGATGGCGTACTCGGTACCGTTATGTTACGTAACGGTACTGGCTCAGATGCCCTTGTTATACGCGACACATTTTCATTAGGCACTGACGACGCACGGTATGTATTCGGTACGCGATTCACTCTACTTACAGTTTCAGATGGTTCACGGGGCGCAGCCATTTCAGTGGTCGCGCCTGACACAGCCGGTGTGCGCAATACTTCGTTCAATTGCGGCACCTGGGGCGTTGTATTCACCCACTCTTCCACGCGCTGTGTCGTACTCACATCTGAGTGAGAGTCATCGCTGTCAGCAGCCGCCTCTATTTCGGCGATGTCAGCTTCTAGTCTCTTTTTGACTAAGTTCTCCTTCATTTGCACCAACTCGCGCTCAGCTTCGTATTCGACTCTTTTCCTTAAGTAATCGACTCGGCTATGTTTAGACGAGCCTTTGCTTCGCGGCGATCTATGTCGGTCTTTAGTGGCTGTCTGTCCTCCCTGTGGTCCCTCTGGCGTACTCCTACTGAAGTCGACTACTCGACCACCCGTCAGTGGGATATTGAGGGCAGACGTGGATGCCATCGTTGGTGCAACAGACGGTGACTCTGGTGCCCTTTCGGTGGTCACACCTGAGTCAGAGACCATCTCTTGATGTCTACGAACACTCATTTCCTCCGTTAGCTTACGTAGTTTACTGCGTGTGGTTATTTCGCTCCTTAAACTCATTATTATGTGGTTTTTTAATTAATTTATTATTTATTATTATTTATTAATTCCCTCTAGTTGAACCTGATCCGGCTCGACAGGACCAAAATGTTATTAACGCGGGAGTCAGGTGATGTAGGCGGGGGTGATGATGTTCCCTTGACGAGGGAATTTAATTGAAACCACTTTCAGCACTTTTTAAAACGTTATATTTGCTATTTACACACACAATAGTTTAACACGAATTTAAATCACATACGTAAGGTTAGTTAATTGTACACAACACGGAAATACAGTCAAATAAGCATAAAGGATCATTAAAGAGTACACGGAAATACACAATAATAGAGAAGTAAAATAATCCTAAGCTATGATAACTTGACTGCCCTGAGCTATTTATAGAAAATTCGCGACTTGTAAAGCTAACAGTTATGAGGAGCTGTTACTTCACCGGAGACTTGTCGAAGACTGCACTTGCTGACACAATAAGAACTTTTAAGCGTTTAGAACTTAATTTAATTTGAATTTCTTCTGTATATATGGCTTTGGTCATTAGCTCAAGTAGCGTGTGGGCCCTGAAGGGTTTTAACTTTTCTTCCATACAATGCTACGGGTTACCAAAGCGTGGCTGGGTTTGGCCTTGAGTTAGGTCGCCACCTCAGAATCGTGTTGCAACTTGATTAATCTTACGCAATTGACAATATTATTGCGTAAGATTGATCATGCATGTTTCAACCCGAGTTTTTACCTTGCATTATTACGATCATTATCCAAATGATGATGTTATCAAAATACATGTTATGTTACAATGTTGTTATCATGTAAAGTGATACGTAACACAATCTGTTACAGCATATCTGACTATGGCATGCTATAAGTAAATAAAACATAGTTACAACTCATGTTGTTGTATTATCAAATCATGGTGCTTCGCCTACATATGGAATATGAGTACCGTCGTGGTAGCAACGCGGCACGCAACATCAACAACATTTACGGAGCGAACACTACAAACGAACGAACCACCTTATTGGTTGGCCCGCTTCCGTTCTGGAAATTTCGACCTTAAAATGAACACCGTGGTCGTCCAAAAACTTTGGTCGACAATGACGAATAAAAGGCGCATTGTGGAAGCTGATGATACTCAATCTACGGCTGAATAAGCAGAAGCTTTCGACGATAGCATCAAAACATGGTCCATTTGCTTCAAACAAGCTTGACAAATGGGTGCCCCACAAACTCAATGATCGCCAGCGCGTAGTACGCGTCGAGACGTGCTATGCACTGCTCAACGGTACACAAACGAAGGAGTTTTGAACCGCATTATTACCTGCGACGACAAATGGATTCTGTTTGACAATCGCTAGCGCTCAGCAAGTTCGTTGGATCCTGGTTTAGCACCTAAACAATGCCCTAAACAAAAACTTACCCCTAGAAAAGTGATGGTCACTGTTTGGTGGTCTAGGGCCGGTGTGATTCATCAAAGCTTCTTACCAAACGGGATGAGCATTACTGCAGATGTGAACTGTGAAGAACTGAACACAATGATGGGGAACCTCGCACGTCTCCAACCAACTTTGGTCAATCGCTCGTCTCCGCTGTTCCTGCACGACAATTTAACGCGCGACCTCATACTGCACAGCAGACGGTCTCCAAGTTACAAGAGCTGGGGTTGGAAGCTCTCCGTCATCCGCCATAGTAACCAGGGCCTCAAGTCTGCTATTACAATAGTGTCAGAATGGTCGATCATTGATTTCATAATTTTTGATTTTGACAAGTTTGGTAATCTACTATTAGAATGGCGTCGTTATGACTTTCCAATGGTCGGCCACTGACACTACATTGAAAGAAATTGCTTAAATTGGTAATCTCGTACATAATGACAAATGAATGACATTTCTACTAATGGGTTTTATGATAATCGCAATACGACAATGCCATTATAATAACACAATTATATTACGAGAACATTGACCGACCAATGATCGACCATTATTAATTTACCAGATTACGGACTTTTAGCAAAATGACAATGGCATGACAATGGGATCGTGTTGGAACGACGGAATTTATAACAATAGCAGACTTGGGCCCCAGACCTTGCGCCTACAGACTTCTATTATTTCTAGAATTTGGACTTGGCGGAAAAAAAATAATACCCGAGAGGCAGTACAAAAAATGCCTTTGAAGAATTTATTGCCTCGAGTCCAGCTGATTTCTTCAAGTAGGGTAGCAATAAACTGCCACTGCGTTGGCAAAGATGCATCGATTGCCTGGGTGATTACTTAGATTCATTTTAATAGAAATAAAATTGCTTTAACATAATTAATAAAAACCGGCCAAATGCGAGTCGGACTCGCGCACGAAGGGTTCCGTACCATTATCTACCTTTAGGTATATTAGGGTTCCGTACCCAAAGGGTAAAACGGGAACCCTATTACTAAGGCTCCGCCGTCTGTCTGTCTGTCCGTCTGTCACCAGGCTGTATCTCATGAACCGTGATAGTTAGACAGTTGAAATTTTCACAGATGATGTATTTCTGTTGCCGCTTTAACAAAAAATACTAAAAAACAGAATAAAATAAATATTTAAGGGGGCTCCCATACAACAAACGTGATTTTTTTGCTCGTTTTGGCTCGATATTGATAACGGCAATAGGTAGACGCTTGAAATATTCACAGAATATTTAGTTATATATTCACTTTAAAAATAAATAATTTTTATAATATTTAAAAATAAAAAAACGCGCTCCCCTTTCAGACGTCGCGGGGGGGTCAAACACCTCACCCCCCCATACGTGAGGTGGCCCGCAGAGGCGGGCCGGCACTAGCTGGGGATCACGGAAGTAATACTAGCTTCCAAGATCCCCGGTGCAAGTATGGGAAGGGAACACTGGGGTGGTTTTTAGTCAGGAAGAGTCTGACAGACCCCTCCGTCCATCCATCAGGATTTTCCACCCAGCAACAAAAAAAAAAGAAAGGATTATGATAATATCATGAATTACTGATACGAATGTCAATCTTTAGATTCTACCCGTGTTTTGATTGACTAATTTGAACAAAAAACGGTTATTGTGACTTTCCAATAGCTAGACAGTAGACATTTATAGCCTTGTGGATAATGATGAGTAAGTACTATAAACATGTAGTACATCATTTTATGTAGGTATCATCAATAGTTTTCGCAGCTCACGCCAAATAATGAGTTATAGGCAAATTTTTGATACCTCGGATTACATTATTGTAATTTTCGTAGGGATCTCTATTTAAAAAAAAAACAAATGCAGCCCATGTTACTTGCTGATAAGGTAGCTTCCTATAGGTGAAAGATTTTTTTTTTAAATCAGTTAAGTAGTTTTTGAGTTTATCCATTACAAACAAAAAAAAACAAATCTTTTCTCTTTCTATTATTAATTATTATAGTCTGACTTACAGCTATCTAAACAGTGAGCTCCACATATTGCTCAGACACATGTTTTTTAAAACTGTCAACGTCTTCTGAGTTATCCCAAATTATAACACCTTATCTAGGATGCGGAAACATGGTAAGCAACATGGTAGTTACTATTAATAGAGTCCCGTGATCTCGTTGGCACTGGCACACCATAGCTACGGAACCTTCTAAGTACCTAGTTCAATATAAAACCGCCGTGCGCGTGACGAACCACGCTCAGTGAGGGGTTCCGTAGACACCATCATTATTCTCATGCCCTTATCCCAATATTCTGGATGAATATTTACGCATTGCACAGTATTGATCTTATCGGCTGCAAAAAATGTTTGTATTTCTCGAAAAACTATGAAAAAGAAAATTATTTCTGCGATTATTTGTAAATACTTTCAACCGTAAATATCCCTTATCTCAAAAAAAAACGCAGACACAGAAACATCACAATATTTTTAAATATGAATCCAATGAGTCCCCACACCGCCGTGTGTCCGGTTATACGCATTTATTTATTTTTTTATCCCTCTGTTACATGCATGGGGCGTGCCACACCTAATTATTATTTTCTTAATTTTCATAGATATCTGATCCGGTCGATATCCGTGGTAATTTTACTACCTGCATCATTGTTAAACGGTGTACACCTTCTTTCCAATATGAATTCATCGATATAGTGCTAATAGTCTCCGAGTACAATGGCGTGTAAATTCCGGACGGGACAGACGGACATGATGAAACTATAAGGGTTCCGTTCTTGCCATCTGGCTACGGAACCCTAAAAATCGAACCCACGCTCTCAAGCTTAAAATTCCTTCAACCACTAGACTATGACACTGATCTAAAAATAGTTATGAATAACAAAACAATATTTGCTGCTTCTGATAATAATTATATTATACTAGTGAATTAATTAAATAAACATGTCTGTTATAGTGAATACAGTATCACCAGTGAGTCAGCGTCAGCTTTGACAATACGGTTACTTCCTACCTCGTGATAAAACCTTTGTTTAGCTTCGTTAGTTCCACGGTAATTCTCGGAATTAGCTTGATAAGCTAGCCTTTGTACACCTAGCCTTAGCCTTTGTGGGTTGTTAAGATTACGGCAATTACCTGCTGTGTTAGTAGAAGGAACTAGATGTAACCGCGGGCTTGTCCTAATCAATGATATTATGAGGTAAAAGACCAGGGGCCCAAGTTTGCTATTTTTATAAATTCAGTCATACCAACACGATCCCATTGTCATTTTGCTAAAAGTTCGTAATCTGGTAAATTCATAATGGTCGATCATTGGTCGGTCAATGTTCTCGTAATATAATTTTGTTATTATAATGGCATTGTCGTATTGCCATTATTATAAAACCCATTAGTAGAAATGTCATTCATTTGTCATTATGTACGAGATTACCAATATATGCAATTTCTTTCAATGTAGGTAGTGTCACTGGCCGACCATTGGAAAGTCATAATGACGCCATTATAATAGTAGATTACCAAACTTGTCAAAATCAACAATTATGAAATCAATGATCGACCATTCTGACTCTATTGTAATAGCAGACTTGAGGCCCTGGAAGAGGAGAAAATCGGCACAATGTCACACTATTAGATGACACGTGGAAGTAAGACGGCATGTCGTAATTATAGAGAGCGGGAAAGAGACAAGTCAAAGAAATGTGGCAAATTAGCCAAGTGTTGACGTGCCGCTTGCGGAGCGTGTTAAACCTATCAAACGCTTTTCACTTATATCATTGGTCTTAATTATATAATAATGACTTGAACTGCAGGTATAGGTGGCATGGTACACTCAGAGGCAGTAATGACCGCGCTTTAGCTGTTGTCACAGCTTTTGCTTATTCTATTACCTAATAGGGAATATGCATGTTTTTTTTTTTCACTAAATCAATAATAGACAGTAATATAAACCTAAGAATAGTATTGAAAGTTAAATTGAACTACTGATTGATGTTCAAAAAAATTATGAAACTCCAACAATTTTCTACTACAGTTAAACGTCCGTTTCTTCGCGGTCATGATGTGACATCATTGTTCACGAAACTGCTTTGTTTACATCTGTTTTTTAGCCCCAAATCTTATATATCAAATTATTGTTTATGCTTTATTCAAGTAGAAATCGCACTGACATAATTATTTACCTTAGTGAGATTTCAAGCATTTAGAAATAGATAATAGATTAGATTTTATTCACATGTTTTGTTTCGTCACTTCCGGCATTTTCGAAGAGGACGCGTTTTGAGTTTGCGTTCCGTTCCACCAGAAAAACGCAACATAAATTAATTAATTGTAAAATAAGTAAGGCATTAGAAAATATAAAAAATATTGGAATTTGTTTCTTGAATCCTACACAATGTATAATAAAATAATGGATACGTTTTGAATTACGTGCATATTCTAAAATCAAATCATTACGATTTCTTATAATGATGGGATTTCAAATAATACACCCTTATGTACCTACATAACATTAAAAAAAACCGGCCAAGTGCGAGTCGGACTCGCGCACGAAGGGTTCCGTACCATTATCTATAAAAACGGCAAAAAAATCACGTTTGTTGTCCATACAACAAACGTGATTTTTTAGCCCATGCTCCCCCTTAAATATTTGCCCATTCCATAAAGTACTTACTAATTCCATGCTATTAAAAATTACTTATTCCATGCTCAAGCTGTCACTTCCTGTTACACACTTCCGTCTCTTTTCACGAAATCACTCCCGCAGGAAGCGAAAGGGAAGATGATACACATCAAAAACAATTTTACTCTGTATCGATCTTCCACGTCTGGTTAGAAATGAAATGAAACGAAATGATTTTATTTCTGTAAGTAGGTTCGTACAAACACTTTTACACGTTAATCATATTTGAGGTCGGCGTTTCCTATCTGACTACTCTGAGAAGAAAAGCCGAAACAAACTCAGACAGAGGTCACAGTCTCTTTTAAAGTCCAGACATAATCTTGGTCAGATCATGTGAAGACCAGGTAGATTGGATAACCATACAGATTTGATCGGACCTGTCCATCCAGTGCATGCATTTGTCAGTAATCGTGTAGCTCAACTCAGAACTTAAGGAGCTCAACGACTCGACGAACAAAACCAAAGAAAGGATATTTGGGTAGGCCTAGAGACCTTCCTTCCCTTAATCCTACAATCAAATAGCTAATTTCAACTATCGGATAATTTCAATGATTTTAGCTCTAAATTACTAAGTTGTAGGCCCTCTGGTACTCGTAGCTGAGGGGCAAATAAATCTTTCATCGAAATGTAACCTATGGCATATCGTTCGTGACAGACATGTTTGTTTTTGTATAGCGTGCCGTAAATTCTTTAACATTAATAAACACCCCATAATATGACTTTCAATTAAAAAAAACTTTATACACAAAGGATTTTCAATTGTAACACACGTATGTTAAGATTTAAAATTCGTTAAGGTATTCAGAATTTTTAAGCAGCGCGCGAGCTGATGCATTCCAAAGAGGCGTGATGCATTCCTTTCCTTCGCTCATTTATCACTGAGAAAGAAAAAAGTTGCATTCCTTTACAAGCAGAGTGAACGACATATTTCACAGTTTGTGAGGTCATGATGTTTTTAGTGAATGAATTTCGTAAAAAAATCATTGTTAATTTCATACTCGAGTTGGAAGGATACCGAAAAAAACAGCTTTATTTTTTACATTTCTTATGAAATACAAATTACATTGGCGTAAAACTAAGTAGGTACAAGTTTACTGTTTATACTGTACTTGCTACTGGCCTCGAAGAGCACATGTCTACTAAAAAAAAAAAAACAAGTAAACTAAGCCATGTTTTAGTTTCCTATCCACATTTCTACAGTATTTTATTTCGTATTTCTACGAGTAAAGAAAAACACACCATTATTTTATAGATCTAAATCTGCATGTCCTTGAAGTATGCGTTTTGAATACCTCAATTTGGGCGATACGATCAGCACATAAGCATCGTAAATTACAGATCAGTCACTAGGTACACGAGTCCATCACCTTTTACTTGCCAATTTGCAAAATGGACATTAAACCAAAAAGGTAACATTACCCGTAATGAACGTACCAGTGATCAAGGGAACATGATGTAAAGTTGCCTCGGGTCAAGGCGAGTAGGTACTTCACACATACGTGTAAACAGTGCTTAGCATTGAGCTTTGACGGGTTTAAATTAGGAAACAATTTGAAAAAACCGGCCAAGTGCGTGTCGTACCACGCACAATGAAGGGTTCTGTAGTTGAGATAAATTTATCTCAAGAACAAAATTAACATTGTAGTTGAAAGATATGTGCCCTCATACTTTCCAACTGCAAATGTAAATTTGTACGCACAATATTAAGTGATTTACCAAGTTATTTTAAGACTATAGACTTTTTATAGGTTTCCTGTAATCTATAAGTAAATAACAATTTTCTGTACTTTTTTAATTTTTTTAGGCTCTGTTGTTCCGGAGAAAAGAGGTGGAGGAGATGGTAAATTTTCATCTATTTTCTTAAATAATTTTAAAAGTTTTAATTTTAAAATTATTAAAAAATAATATTTGAAATTCTTACAACTTTCATTTGTTATGCTTATGACACACGGATCAGTTTGCGAAACCGTTTTTTTTTAATGTTCTAAATTAATTGCTTTCCTAAAGTGACCCCTTATTCAAAATTCATTTATTTATGTTACACGTCCGTGTTTGGGTCACCGAAATTCAGA
The DNA here is from genome assembly GCA_963921375.1 of Tiliacea citrago. Lineage (NCBI taxonomy): Eukaryota > Metazoa > Arthropoda > Insecta > Lepidoptera > Noctuidae > Tiliacea > Tiliacea citrago. The sequence continues at coordinate 22,444,658 of OY992799.1, read as the reverse complement.
AATTCATATTATTTCATAAATAAATAAAAAATAAAATATGTGTACCTAGTTTCAACTTAATCGGTCCAGTAGATTCGGAGCAAATCGGCTGTGAGAGAGACAGACAGACACGAGTGATCCTATAAGGGTTCCGTTTTTTCCTTTTGTGGTACGGAACCCTAAAAACGAATATATCCTTGACATTTATTTTGTTTTCGTATGAAATAACAACATTTTATTAATTTCTGCTTGACTTGACGATTCCTCGTCTTTCCTCGTATTCAGTTTCTAGAATTCTTGGCTGGCTCTAACTCAAATTGACCCAAATAAACACGGTTTCCATTATGTCTCGTCCTTGACAGACTGGAATGGTTTACTTTACCGTTCCCAGAATATTGTAAAGTTACTTATTCGCCTCAGAAAATTGCGAAAAGTTCAGTTCCTGCAGTTGAAATGCTCTATTCTAGCCATCCTACAGTAGTAGCAGCTGACCTCACCAGGACGCCATGGCGGCCTAACCAGGTCGCGTCGGCGTCGTCAACAAAATGTATGGTTGGCTGCTTAACTAAGCTTGCTACTTGTTGCTTGAATAGATGGCTTTCACGCCATCATGCGCATGCGTTGCGCTTCCACCATGCGCAGGGTGCGCGCCAGCCCCAACAACATCCTGAAAACTATAGCTGATAGGTGGGACAGCCCCATACTGGGACATTGGATACGCCTACATGCCACTGTGGCGTACTAATTAATAGTTTGTGTTGTTGTTCTGGTAGATTTAAGTACTAACACTAGTTTCTAAGTCGTGTGTATACTAATCAATTGGATCTATGGATTGGAAATAAAAGATTCTTTTTTTAACCAAGCGGACGCCAGGCGATCCATCCTCTATTATAGAGCTGTATACCTACATTTAGTTGCCAGCGCGACCTGGCGACGTCGCCATAGAGTCCCGGTTAGGTATGGCTCTTATTTTCTCAATGGTCCTGTAAAGGCTCGTGCAGATTGGTGCGATATCACGGGCACGAAAGGCAGCGCGATATCACGCCAGTCTGGACGAACCTTTAAGGTGCATCCGCAGCTGTAGCCCGCGTAATTCAAATCGTCTCACGTTTTTTACTTTTTGCAGGTCAGTGTCAGGTCGTATCAAGATTAAAATATGATTCGCGACTATAAACAGATATGTATGTACAGAATTATAATCATTAGATCCTTATTAGATCATTAATACATAGCTCTCTAACTTAGATTTGTTCCATTGAATGACTTTTTCATGAAATCATGACATCGGGGAACAAATCTAACTTCATTTCAGCTGAAAGACGTCCACTGCTGGACATAGGCCTCCCCAAGAAAAGGAGGGGGTTGCCATAATCGCCACGCTTGGCAGGCGGGTTGGCAATCGCAGTATGGTGTTAAACTTAAAATACATAGAGAACGCTGCTGCCCATTCTCTAGTAAGTCCCTTTAGTCGCCTTTTACGACATCCACGGGAACAAATAGGCAGAACAGAAACAGGTGCTATTCTTTACGTCCGGCACCACACGGAACAATCTAACTTAGAGAGATGTATTAATGATTCTAATGATTATAATTCTGTAAAATAATACATATCTGTTATAGTCGCGAATCATATTTTTATCAAGATACAACCTGACAATGCAAATTGCAAAAAACGTAAGAAAATTTGAATTTCGCGGGCTGCAGCTGCGAATTCACCTTAACTCAAGTCAGCCAGCTATACTTTTTCTTATAATTATTTTGTTTGGGTATTACCTACCCCATTTACAGGAAAATAATGACTTCTTTAACTACTACATTTTCCCAGAACTGTCGTGTAAAGAGAGCATTGGCCCTGGACAAATATCCTGTACAATATTCACAATTGACAATCAAATGCAAATGCATCCGTAACTTTCACCAACCACGCAACATTGTTGGGTAAACTCCACGCGGCCAACTTAAGTTAAACTCTAACGTCCTACCGAATGTTCGACAATTTGGCTCTTTCTCTTCCACACGTGGGTCACGGCATACTGGCCACCGACAAACATGGCGTCGGTGTCGGCAATGGGTTTTTCCGTTCGTTGCAATAAAATGTATTTGTTATTGACGACGTTAATCTTTGTGGTTAGTTATTGTGAGGAATACCTAAATGTTCGAGCTGATAATTTTGTGGTGAATTGCGCACTTGTCCCAATTATATTATTGTAACGACTTATGTACCTATTTGTCTTAAATAATATCAATTGCCTATTAGTTTTATAATAGCTCAAACTTACAAGGGGAAACTCAGTAATCGAATTTATGCCGAAAGACGAAGGATTTATAGACCCAAATCTGACATCCTGTTGGTTTATGTATTTGACTCTCAAAAACCAAATAAATTGGTAACATACATAGAAATGGCGTTCACAGAATTTGAACCAGTGCAGCAGTGGCGTAGCTACCGGAGGGCTAGACGGGGCAGTGCCCCGGGGCCCCCAAGCTCAGGGGCCCCCTTGGACTCTGACTTAAAAACTATAAATTGAACTAGTGAAAATTTCTCCCACTTTCGGAATATAAATAAACCAGATTCCAGGAACGCGACTTTAATAATGGCAACCAATTAGAAAAAATACAGAGGAATTCCCAACAAGTCTCGAATAGCTGTGTTTGAAACTTGCGGGGAACTCCCCTGTATTCTTAAATTTTTGGGAATAAGCTTTTAAGTTACAATTTGTATTTGGTTTTGAATTTTTTATGTACTCGACTATATTACAACGAATCTGGAGTACGACGAATCTGGATTAGGACAAATCTGGAGTGCGTCGAATTCGGAAAACAACGAATACAAAGAACAAACGATTTAATTAGTTAAGTTGGGGCCCTAGTTTATTTTTTTGCCCCAGGGCCTTTGAGCCTAGCTTTTTTTGCCTAGCTACGCTACTAATTTGAACGGAGTACTCCTGTAACGAATTAGCTATCTGAGGCTGATGGACCTATTCTAAGATAGAAGCCAAATAGTTATTGAATACCTTTTAGGTAACTAGTTAGTAGTTACTGATAACATTTAAATAACAAGGAAAACGTTAAGGTCGGCGAAAAATCTTTATTGTTTGTCAAAACAATACCTAACATTTTCCTCTTGATAACATTTTCCTCTAATTTGTGTAATTTTTAGTTCTAATTACCTAACATACTATGTACACCTAAGTATATTATGATTACCTACAAAAAGGCTATGACACGCCAAAAATAATTAGGATAAATTAATGTCAAACGATTCCACAGGGGAAATATTGTTAGTTAATTATTGTTTTCAGGGACTTATGAAGTTCGTACGAATGGCAATTTACCATAGGTATGTTTTGACAGTGACCGGGGGGCCAAGTCTGCTATTTTCAATGATTAGTCATTATGACGACCATACCAAGGCAACGCCACGACCATGGTGCCAATAGTTTGTAAATAAATTCTAAATTCATAATGGCGTGACAGTGGTCCATAGGGAAGTCAAAATAATAGGAGCTTGTCAGTACGAGATTACCAAATACTAACAATTTTTCCAATGGAGTATCTGTGGCACGTCATTGGAAAATCATAAAGACGCCTTTCAATTAGGAGATTAGCAAAACTGTGAAACTCATGATCGGCCATTCGGACACAACTGCGTTAGCAGACTTGGCCCCCTGTAAGATGATAATTTCGGAATTGTTCGAATTGAATATCGTAGAACCTAATTATTATTTTGAATATAACATCAAATAAGAAAAACGGTTTTTTTATTTACTCAGTTTTAAACCTTAATTAAAATACACAAGGTAAAACTAAAATATATGTATATAGTATGTACACACGGCTACACATCAAGCTATACATTTCCAGTATAAGCTGATCTCGCTTTGTATATGATTTCCGTACAATGAGAGTTCAGCGTATACTGGAAATTAATAGCTTGATCTGTAGCCGTGTGTACAATTTAATAGAAAATGGGGAAGAGCTCATTGGGCATCAAAAAATTCGTCCGCATCGCTGTCAGTGGGAAAACTGCCCAAAAGGCTGGCAGCATTATTGCCACATTGGATGGTAATGATTCTCAGGTCTAAAAAAATATTGAAAAATTCAAAAAACCTGACTGCGTAAAAAGTGAATTTAAAAACTTAAAAATAGATTGAAACAAGCTTTATAAAAATTAATACTATAAACAATCTCATGAAGTCGGAGGCAATAGGTCCTTATTGTTAAGAAGATGCCTCCGACTTCGAGATTGTATAGAGTATTACTTAATTTATATATAAATCTTGTTTCAATTTTTTTTTACCCGACTGCGGCGAAGCCAAAAAAGGAGGGTTATGTGTTTGACCTGTATGTATGTATGTCCGTCCATAAGTTCCCTTGTAACTACTAAACGGCTGAACCGATTTTGATAAATCATATGTCGTTAGATTCGTCTATATTGCACGAGTGTCGTAGAGTATATTAAAATTATTAAAAATCAAAATGGCGGAATTTTGGCGCCAAAAGGTGTGTTTTCGAAAAAAAAATATCTCCCAAGCCAAAGCCAAAGATCAAGTGGGGTATCAAAATGAAGGGGTTTAAAAGGTGATTACAAAAATAAACACAAGTTATATGTTTAAATCTAATTTAAATGAGAAATGATAAAAAAAAATCCCGAACTTTTTTTGTGAGTGAGTGAGTTTTGGCATCTTCTTAACAATAACGACCTATTGCCTCCGACTGCATGAGATTGTTTATAGTTTATATAAATCTTGTTTCTATCTTTTTCTAAGTTGACTTTTTACGCAGTCGGGTTTTTGATTTTTTAATTAACTTTGTTTATTTTACACTTTTTAGTTAGGATTATAAGACGGTAAATTAGGTAATTTACTCACTTATAATCGGGTTATAAAGGCCTTTTACTCACTCACCCAAAAAGTTCATCATTTTTCATTTAAATTAGGTACATTTAAACACATTATTTGTATAAATTTTTGTAATCACCTTTTAAAACCCTTCATTTTGATACCCACTCGATAGGCTTGGAAGATATATTTTTTCGAAAACACCCCGTTTGGTGCCAAAAAGCCTACATTTTGTATTTTATATACCCAGTGACACTTGCGCAAGAAAGACGAATCTAACGACATATCATTCATCAAAATCAGTTCAGCCGTTTAGTAGTTACGAGGGAACATAGGGACAGACATACATACATACAGGGCAATCACATAACCCTCCTTTTTAGGGTTCCGTACCCATACAGTAAAACGGGAACCCTATTACTAAGGCTCCGCCGTCTGTCTGTCTGTCCGTCTGTCACCAGGCTGTATCTCATGAACCGTGATAGTTAGATAGTTGGAATTTTCACAGATGATGTATTTCTGATGCCGCTATAACAAAAAATACTAAAAAACAGAATAAAATAAATATTTAAGGGGGCTCCCATACAACAAACGTGATTTTTTTGCTCGTTTTTGCTCGATATTCATAACGGCAACAGGTAGACGCTTGAAATATTCACAGAATATTTAGTTATATATTCATTTTAAAAATAAATTATTAAATTAAAATAAAACAAATATTTAAGGCACGTTTTTTTGCATTTTTATAGTAATGGTACGGAACCCTTTGTGCGCGAGTCTGACTCGCACTTGACCGGTTTTTTGACTTTGCCCCAGTCGGATAAAAACAAGTTGTATTATTAATCTGTATAAGTATACAAAGCGAAAGCTGAAGTATACAAAGCGAAAGCTGTCACTCATTTACTCGCTCGCGCTGACTACAAGCTGACTACAGATAAATAAAATTGTCATTGCTGGGGACCGTTCTGTGTAACACTTTTTAATCTAAGAGGTCGCCCGACTGCTCTAGGTCCTTTTTGGGCAATAGAGTGAAAATAGCCCAGCCCTCCGATCACATGAAGATTCGACCAACCGCTTGACGATGTCCTGAAATACTCGAAGAGCACTCGGACCCCAATGCCCTAGTGTTTGAACCCCAAATGGCTCAAACATTGAGCACCCAACGAGTTAATTTATTCGTAATGCTAGTCTTTGAAGTTTTCTCTAAGTATCTACTCTTCAATGAATGTGTGTGTACTTTGTAACACAAAGTACACACACAAGTAATAATTAGCCAGTTGTCATTCTAAATCTCTTCTGTAACTTGGGACTGTGTTTACGGACTAATGTTGCTAACCGTACCTACTTCTGTAACTTAGGACTGTGTTTACGGACTAATCTTGCCGACCGTACCTAGTTCTGTAACTTGGGACTGTGTTTACGGACTAATGTTGCTAACCGTACCAACTTCTGTAACTTGGGACTTTCTTTACGGACTAATATTGCTAACCGTACCTAGTTCTGTAACTTGGGACTGTGTTTACGGACTAATATTGCTAACCGTACCTCCTTCCGTAACTAGGGACTGTGTTTACGGACTAATGTTGCTAACCGTACCTAGTTCTGTAACTTGGGACTGTGTTTACCGGTTAATGTTGCTAACTGTACCTACTCTCGGTCCTCCTTTCTCATGGATCCTCTCTCACAATTCGCTTTGCTTTTTAAGCCGAAAAACCGCAAAAACCGGAGATTTACCTATGCTTACAAATAAGCAGTAAAGGTAGGTTTTTTTTTTTGTTTCGTATGTTTTGGTATTTAATAGGGTTGTTAGAACGGAACTGATTCACTCTGTTCCCCGTACTAGTTAGTATACTGTACTACGGTGAAACAGTTTTCCTCGTTCTCTGTGAACATCAACATACTTAGGCCCGTATTACAGAACATCACTCAACACTCAAGCATTACTTAAAACTAGATTCAAGACATTTGATTGGTTGAAACTAGTTTTAAGTAATGCTTGAGTATTGAGTAACGTTCTGTAATACGGGCCTTAGAGTAGCAGACTTGTGACAAAATGATTATTTTAGTAGCAAAAATAATTTTATTTATTAATAACAAAGCAACAAAGTATAGCAGAAGTTAAATTGAGGTAGGTAAACATAAAAAAAAAACTATAAAATTGTGAACATTTTTTTTTTTTGGGTGTTAAATTATCAAATAACTTCTCCCGCTCTGGGCGGAGCGGGAGGGCGGGTCAGACTTTTTCAGATGCCTGTGTGCCAGGGCCACGATATCCCTTTCGGACAAACTCGCAACCCAGGGGGTCTACTCCGAAGCGCTAAACCGAAGTATCGGCCGAATGTTCGGCCGTTTTATAACTTCCATAGTTGGTTTTTTTGACTTTGAGTCTTTACACGACTTCAAGTCACAGTTTTGACTTTGGCTTATCTCTTCGACTGCCTTTTATTTTATTTTTTTCGCCGTAGTCAGCGATAGTTAGCCGTAGTAAAGGAGCGACCGAACATTCGGCCGATACTTCGGTTTAGCGTTTCGGAGTAGACCCCCTGATTTGTGAAAACTTGTCGGTAGATGTTAAAAGTTGACATAGTATTAAAATAAAAATAATAAAGTAATAAATAAATAAATTATGCACAAAATTTAGATGCTAAGTTTGTTTACATATAGTTTTTTTTCCATGTTTTTTCTTAACACGTAAGTGAACCCCCGTATCAATTATTTTCCTATACAGCCTATTTTGTTACCAGGTATCCTTGGCAACCAGGGAAGCATAGCACAAAAGGGAGGAGGCCTGTACTGAGCAGTGGGTGGAGGCTGCCATCCTGCCAATATTGCTGATGATGTTCATGCCCTTCATTAACTTGTATTCTGTTGTATTTTATTTTATTAAAGTAACGTTAGAACGTCCGCTCCGTCTTTACCAACGAGCCTACAAAAACGAAAAAAGTCTTTATTCAATGTAGAATAATCATGAATAAAGACTAGGTACTTATTACTGTTTCATAAAAAAAGAACGTTTTATTTTTGAAAATGGAACTAAAAACGGCAATCTCTTCGGTAGATTGCGTTTAAAAAAAAACCGGCCAAGTGCGTGTCGGACCACGCACAATGAAGGGTTCCGTAGTTAGGATGAATTTATCCCTAAAACAAACTTAACATCGTAGTTGAAAAACATATTCTCCCATACATCGAAATACGCCACGGTCAATTTTCCAACTGAAAATTTAAGTTTGTAATAGCAAAAAGTTTTTTTTTATGTGATTAAACTACTTTACAATTTTCGGACTTTTTCCTTTACTTGTGCTGTAAGACCTTGCTTCTTGCCATTTCATGATTCTATGTCAACGGGAAGTACCCTATAGGTTTTGATTTATTTGCGAGTATCGAAATATGTCGCAATAATGTAAAATAAATAAAATAAAATAAAATTTATTCAAGTATAAAGTAAAGTAAAATTAAGATTAATTACAATCGGGGAAAATTTAATTCTAACTGTAATGTAGACCTGCCTGAACTAGGTTTATGAAAAACCTGTGTTTCAGGCCATCAATATACATCAAACATTTAAAAAGAAGACAACAATAAGTTTATTACTAAGCTAAATTAAGGACTTCTTGGCGGGAAAGTGAAGCGTCATGTTAGCAGTTTTGTTTTATTTTCTAAAATTTGTGTTTAGCCGAATATTAATGTGTAATAGTGGTGGATTATTAACCATTAAGTGTTCGTGAACCTGCATTAATGTAGGCAAATGAAACAAAACAGTGCAACATCACTTTAAGTTCTCTCAAGAAGTCCGCGCGAGGTTTCAGTAAAGTGCCGCGTCTTTACTTAAACTCAAGGGGAGCGGGCGGGATATCATCAATCATCTTTATCATGCATTGCGTGGAGTTCATTGCATAATTATTTACATGTTAACTAATTTTACATGACACTGGCTAAATGCACAAACCGTGCGAAGCCAAAAAGAAAAAAAGAAAAAAAAAAAAAAAAAGCTAAATTAAAAAGTAGACAATATTTTCTATGACTCAAAAAGTTACTATTATAAAGTAACTAGATTATGTATGATAAATTATGTATAAATAAATTAACAAATAATATTAAACTAGATAAAGTGGACACTATTATTAATTAGACAAAGGAATAGACTTTTAATAGAGTAGGTCTTATAGATATTATTTGAAAATTTCTATTAGTTTTTCCGTGTCTGCGTAATTGAGTTTTGACAAATATTCCTGTACTAGTAAATTACACCTATTATAACTTAAACTATGAATCTTTAGCACTGTATTAAACTGGTAATACAAGTAGGGCCCTAAAAATAAATAAAATCGATTAGCAAAAGCATGTTTAGTCTGAGAGTTAGCACAAACCAAATCTTTTCTTCTCCTATCTGAAGGTACTGGACTAAAATAGAGTTCAGTATGTTGGAATAAAACTACATTCAAAACAAATAATTGACGTACTGTTAGCACCTTACATGCCATATATTTTTTTATTGCGTTTACTTGGAAGCTTGATTTTTTTAGAGCTTCAAGGGACCATGGACTTACGTATTTGATATTAATTTCAACTTGATACCTACACGCGTTCCTGAGAAAAAGGGTCTTGACAGACTGACAAACAGACAAGCGGACAACGAAGTGATCCTATAAGGGTTCTGTTTTTTCCTTTTAAGGTACGGAACCCTAAAAAGGCATTAGCATGAAATATTTAGAATTTTCTCTAATTACAAATTGAATTGGTGACCGTGATTTATTTTACAACAGTGAAAATGTCATCATCTAGTGAGAATGGAGACTATTGGAGACCCTAATTTGCAGATGGAAGAGAAAGGAAAATAAATAATTTTCAATCAGTTGCCGTCGATTGCGAGAAAAGTAGAGTTTACACAGGGCGCTAAAAACCCATTATAATTCGGTATTTAATGGCTCATTTTAGCCCCTTGTTATTATAACAATCTACTATTTAACCCCCGGTGAAAAACAGGGGTGGTATAACACACTTACCCTACCAAACCTGTAGGTTGGTCATGTCTCATGGCGACATGGAGAGTGCGATTGTCGCAACCCAGCGCTGGGCACGCCACAATTGTGGCGATAAGTCCCCTCTTTGAGGAGTGGCTAGAGAGGCGCCACGGCGTCCTCACCTTCCGCCTGACGCAGGTCCTCACCGGACATGGATGTTTCGGGAGGTTCCTGTTTAGGATTAAGCGGGAGGAAACGCCCGGGTGTCACCACTGTGTGGATCGCCCGGAGGACACGGTGGAGCATACGGTGGAGGTCTGCCCAGCTTGGGCGGAGCACCGCCGTGTCCTCACGGAGGCGATCGGCGGCGGCGAACTCTCGCGTCCGGCCCTGGTTCAGGCCATGGTTCGGAGCGAGAGTGCATGGGAGGCCGTCACCTCCTTCTGCGAAGCAGTTATGCTAGCGAAGGAGGAGGCGGAACGCGTGAGGGTGAGACAAGGTTCGCGCCCTCATGCCCCTAGTCGCCGCAGGAGACGCCCCGGGCGTCGGGAGTCGCAAGCCGATTTCCGGCCACCGTAGGCGCGGGCCTGCGGACGGTGAGCGATGGGTAGCTCGCCGTCCGATAAGGACCAGGCCCGGGTCGACGGCGCGTTGTGTTCCACGCGCGCCTCAAAGAGATGTCAGCACTAACTGACGGGGTCCGTTAGGACCAATGCCTGCCGGGGTTGCGAGTTTGTCCGAAAGGGATATCGTGGCCCTGGCACACAGGCAACGGAAGGAACACGGGTGGGATTTAGTCAGTAAAAGTCTGACACGCCCTCCCGCTCCGCCCAGAGCGGGAGAAGTTATTTGATGATTTCCCACCCAAAAAAAAAAAAAAAAAAAAAAAAAGTTGGTCATGTAGTGTGTATCTGTGTGTCGTTCATCATAGCTCCTAGGCCTCAAGTCTGCTATTACAATAGTGTCAGAATGGTCGATCATTGATTTCATAATTGTTGATTTTGACAAGTTTGGTAATCTACCATCGTAATGGCGTCATTATGATTTTCCAATGGTCGGCCACTGACACTACCTACATTGAAAGAAAACGCATATATTGGTAATCTCGTACATAATGACAAATTAATGACATTTCTACTAATGGGTTTTATGATAATCGCAATACGACAATGCCATTATAATAACACAATTATATTACGAGAACATTGACCGACCAATGATCGACCATTATGAATTTACCAGATTACGAACTTTTAGCAAAATGACAATGGCATGACAATGGGATCGTGTTGGAATGACTGAATTTATAAAAATAGCAGACTTGGGCCCCTGAACGGATGAACCGATTTTTTTTTTTTTATATTATGCATACCTCAGATTACAGAAAGAAGATGCACACCTATAATTTGTTTATACATTAATAGTAGGTAAACCCTTTCCTAAACACTTTTGTAAAATAAAACAATGTTGAATGTTTAAGCTGTTCGTTAATAAATAAATAAATGATGATGATCCTTGACGACCTAGGTTGAGACCTTGCATCAGATCCGACGTGACACAAACCGCCTGCATTGTACTTAACTATGAGTTTACGATCGCGCCGAGGACGTTTCTACAGTAAAATGTTTATGAATATGCGGTGACCATGGAGTTGATGGTCATTTCATTATTTTCAGTTTTTAAGGGTCAAGGTGACCTACCTCAAAGTCGGGTACCATATTATTAGCTGAGGTACACGTACCTGCTAATGATGTGGTAATATCTAAGTTTCGAGAATAGCTAAATGTTAGTTGCCGTGTTTCAACGTGGGTAGTAGGTACTTGTATAAACCATGATTGCGATAGGTACAAGATTTAATTGCAATGAATGGAAAACCTAATAACCTACTCCTAAATAACTAACGTATTACAAGATTCTCAAATATGCAATAACAAAATTGTCAAAAAAAGCCGGCCAAGTGCGAGTCGGACTCGCGCACGAAGGGTTCCGTACCATTATCTATAAACACGGCAAAAAACACGTTTGTTGTATGGGAGCCCCCCTTAAATATTCGTTTTAATTTAATTATTTATTTTTAAAGTGAATATATAACTAAATGTTCTGTGAATATTTCAAGCGTCTACCTGTTGCCGTTGTCAATATCGAGCAAAAACGACAAAAAAAATCACGTTTGTTGTATGGGAGCCCCCTTAAATATTTATTTTATTCTGTTTTTTAGTATTTGTTGTTATAGCGGCAACAGAAATACAACATCTGTGAAAATTTCATCTGTCTAAGTACCACGATTCATGAGATACAGCCTGGTGACAGACGAACAGACAGACAGACGGCGGAGCCTTAGTAATAGGGTTCCCGTTTTACCCTTTGGGTACGGAACCCCAAAAAACATGACTCGGTGAAACCTTTTTAGTAGATAAGTACCTACTTTAATTGTGGGCGTCCAAGCAAAAAGGATCCAGTTCTCTGCATTTAGTTTCCGAAATTCCGAGATAAAGGTACGCAGTTTTGTAAAGTTGGGTGAAAAAATTGCTACTCGCGGTTTTATAAATTATTAGTTAATGCTCAAGTAACTATAAGTTCATATAGTAAATGACTATAAGTATATGATGTTTCCAAGTACCAGAAATTTTAAGAGAAATGTTTAGTAAAAAGATACCAGGGGTGGATGTCAAATTTGAAAATGCTTTTTCTCAAATCAAGCTTTTTCAGATTTTCAACGTCAAATATCTGATAAAAACCTTTTTGCTTGGACGCCCACAATTTATCTTTGTGCATTCTAAATTCTGGAAAAAACAGTAAATCTATGGTCACCCTACCGCTATGACTATTTGCTTACTACTCAATAAATGTTTTGTCTGTGTTCTCTGTATCCAAGAGGTTACACGTGGACACGCAGGCAAGCCACATGTGAACGAGCATCGTATATCTAAGTACCTGCATAAAATTATAATTCTGGACGATCAAAAGTGATCATAATTTTATTGCCAGACACATGTCGCTATTGGTCGAAACGCCCTAGGTTAATGGTGGTTAGCATCGCATCGCTTTGATCAATCAACGTTGGGTATTATAATCAGCTCGTTAAATACACTGAAGATAGCATAAAGATGACATAAAACGCTTCCAGCAGTGCACTGCTCAGAGCAGTGGTGGCCCAGTGGTAACGGCCTCGACTTACGTATTAGGTCGTGGGTTCGAACCCAGACGGGCGCTTTACTTTGTGTAAATTATTTCATCACCACTGCTCTCAAAAACGGTGAAGGAAAACATCGTGAGGAAATCGGCATGTCCTAGAACTAAAAAATCGAAGACATGTGACATCCACCAACCCGCACTGGGCCCGCGTGGTGGATTACGGCCCACTCCCTCTCACAGAACGAGGAGGCCTGTGTCCCAGCACTGGGAACATTATAGGCTGATTATGTAAAACGCTTCCATCCGACTACCTTCTGAAAATACAGTACCTCGAATCATTACTTATTATTTATTTTAACTTTAATTGACACTATTATGATTTTGATTGCCTCTACTTAAGTTATCATTTGGAAAAACTGTGTTAACTACATAAATTATCCAGCACCAATATACACAGTCCTTAGTGTGTTAGTACAATAGCTGATACCTCGAAACGTGTTGAACCAAACACACTTTCTATAATTAGTGACATGTAGATTATTGAATGGCGTAAACATAAGGTACGTGCAGGTGGCACCTGCAGCGCATTACGTAAACTTCAGTGTCTACCAGATAACACACAACGTCGCGCCTTCGTTCCTCGATGGAGTAGGCAGAAGTTTATAGGACACCAACATTTCGCCAGTTATGTTTAATGAGGGCAAGCCGACGTTTAAAGGTAAAAATTTTGATGCCTTTTATTTTGGGGCATCCGAGTCACCCCCATGTATGTTCCGCGATTATTATTAGTTCATGAGATAGATTTTGAAATGATTTTGTGTTATTTTTCACCTGACATCAGTTTTGATTTTTTTTCTCTTTCTATTGAACGTTTGTTGATGTTTTTTTTTTGTGATAATTCATCACCCATTCTAAGACCCAGGAATCCAATCCTATGACGCTATATGCTTCCGCACAATTGCAACTTTCCGATAGGGTTGACCAAAAACGCAGCATTTAGGATTTGGTCTGGATACAAATAAATAAAATTGATGTGTCTGTAATGTCAAAAAAATAACTGCTTTTTACTAAATGCATAATATTTAAGTAGATTTATAGAAAGCTACATATAACAAAAAAAAAAAAACTGTCTGTTTGTTCCGGCTAATCTCCGAAATGACTGGACCGAGTTTGACAGGACCTTCACTGGCAGATAGCTCATGTTTTAAGTTCAGTTTTAACAGTTGTTAGATTTTACTAAAAATAAAATCAAAACACAACACACCCAGTTGTTACTGAAACTTTTTTTTATCTCGAATCTCAGTAATTTTTTAGTATTGTTACCTTGATGCATATAGTAAACATGGAAAAATACCAAAAAAAAACTGAGTTTTCAGGAAAGCTCGGAAAATGCGGATCGTTTTAACGATCAGTAGTAATAGGCAGGTAGGTTAACGCTCATATAACTACCACTTTATCGATTGTATCCTATTTTAAATTAAAGAAACAGTTATAATTATGAAAAAGGCTTTATTATCTAAATATAAAACGTTAATTAACAAACAAGTCTATGTAGGAGTATGGTAAGTAACAAACATGTTTTAGGGTGCAAATGGATTTTACATTTTTGACAGGTGAAGTTTGTATTTTTTTTGCAAAGCGAACATCGAAGCTGAGAGTCATTGTACTCTACTAGATGATCAACTCTATCATAGCGTGAAGTTTCCCTGTATGTTCTAGGAGTGGGACAAGGACCGCGTTTCTCATTTTTTTTATATGTTTCCAAGATACCTCTGGCGATAGTTCTCCGGAATGTGAGATGATCGTACTCTCCTCCATTCGTTTTGTAAACTTGCCACGCATTGTGAGTCGCCATGTCCAAGCAGTGACAAAACAATGAGAAATACCATTTCTTGCCACGGATAGATGTACGATAAAGACCAATGTTTTGGTCGGACCTATCGACTCCCCCCATATTTTCATTGTAGCTTTTTATAATTGCAGGCTGATCGATGTATACATATTTTTTCTGCTGATGCGAGAACCGTTTAGCTTTATGTAAGGGCTCGATGTTTTCTGAATTGGATGCAACCGACACCACACTATTATCATTCCATTTGCAAACCAAAATATGCTCTGGTTGGCTAGACTTGTACTTGAATGTGCCTCTTTCTGTCTTCTTGAATTCTTTATTGGACGGCAAAGGACACTTTTTTGTACGGTCCTCGCGAATTGTTCCAGTGGCTTTGAGCCCTCTGTTACTCAATTCGTGGAAAAGTGGAATAGAAGAAAAGAAATTGTCAAAGAATAAGTGACAAGACACACCTGGGTGACGAAATTGTAAATGATCAGCAAAACGCAAAATCACACCAGCTCCCATACCTAACTGCCTATAAGCCGGTGGAATAATTGCTGCATGGCCTTGGTACGGATCAAACCATAGTACGTATCCCAATCTAGTCGCTCCAACCCAGAACTTATATCCCCATCTAATCGGTTTTCCACGTATAAATTGTTTACAGCTGTGTCCTCCATAATATGGTACCATAGCCTCGTCTATGCTGTACATTTCTTCTAAAGGAGCCATATTCAGGAATATTTCATTCAGGACATTGAAAAGCGGTCTCAAATTTGCAAATTTGTCATTTCCAGTAGTTATCTGAGCGTTGTCACAACAGTGGAGGTGAGTCATGATAAATGTGAATCTATCCCTCGACATGGCGTTATATATAATACTAAAATCAGTGTCTGATGATTTCTCCCAGTACATGTATCTTCGGGGAACTTTGATATATCCACTGTAAAGAAGTAGCAAGGAAACACTTCATTTCACTCGTTGTCACATTGCCCACTTTGTTCTTTTGAATCGCGTAAATATTTGTATATTTGATCAATAATTCGATAACAGAGTCATCAAACATACAGTCAAAGTAATACATGGGTGTTTGAAGGTATCTTGGCCCATGGTTTTCTTGCCATTGTGGTCGGTCGCGAGGATTATGGCGATTTCTCCAAGTATATGTTTGATTTTTTGGTACGGTTGGATCAACAAAAGAAATGGCTGACGTGCTGCTAATAACTGGAGCTGAATTAGATGTAGATGGCTCAAGTTGCCGACCTTCCACAATTAGGGGTTCTTCGGTGGTTCGACTTCTTTTTGCTAAAGAAGACAAGGGTTCACTGTCCTCGTCACTTTCGGAACAAATGTATTCTATCTCAGCAGGAGCTCTTAGCTGAGAACCTAGATAGAAAAAAATATATATAACAACTGTCATGAGAAAATAACGTAAGGATTTATATGACATCTATATCAAACCTGGAAGATTATTCAGAGTTACAAACTCCTCATCACCAGAATCTTCATCTGTAACATCAGCATTCGCGTTATCTGGTGGTAAAATAGTTATATTTCTTGGAAATGGGGCATCATCATCTAATTATTCCAATTCGTCAACGATTTCATTGAGAGACAATGGTTTATCGGTATTCCTGGGTCTGAAAGTCAAAAATACATCCCCAAATTACGACCGATCGTTAAAACGATAATCAAATATAATATCATTTGTTTTTTATAAAAGATATAACAAGATCAAATTTAATTCACAGTTTTGTTAGACAGGTTATAAATTTATAAAAAAACGTGCATAAAATAAATTTCAATCACAAGCTAATTTGTAAACTTACCGTTTTGACGACATAGTGAAAGTTAATTACGCCAATACGGACTAAAATACAAACGCACTTCAAAATTATGATCATAAGATAATTTTCTATGCACCGAAACACTGTCAAACGATCACTGCAGCGATTGGTATACAATAAGCAAAAGTTATCCGCTCGTTATTATTTTTAAATTGAGGGTATTCCCCAGTATTTTTTTTGATCTTTATAACGATCGGTCGTTATAAGTGGGCAATACCACATTACAATCTTTTAGGACCTTATCATACTAGCGGTTTGCGAACGGCTGCGGGGCAGGGCGGGCGCGCAGCGAATGCGTCGCGAACACGGCGCGGCTGCACAGCGAGGACGTCGCGGATGCGTGGCAAATACGTAACGTTTTCGTCGGGTGTTTGTAGCAAGTACAAATGGCGTCCACGCTGCTGTTCGCGGCGATCTTGTTGCGCGTCCGCAACAAATTCGCTGCGCATGCGCGGCGTGTTCGTTGCGCGCCCGTAACCTATTCGTTGCGCGCCCGCTCCGCTTTGAGGACGCTCGCAATCCGCTAGTATGATAAGGCCCTTAGAAGCAATCACACCTTTGTCTCGACTAATAAAATCTATATGTTTATCACGTACTTATTTATCGGCAGTAGTTCCATATGTATTAGCTGCTCGCCTGCTCCCATGGTTTTATGAGTGTATTATGTACTGCTCAGCATTTATTTATAGATTTATTTGCAGCTGATATCTGAAGGCTGATCAAATGCGTGCATAATGAAACGTTTGATTTATTGTTACTGCGAAAATGTAATAATTGTTTGATACTTTATGGGTTAATTTATTGTTTGATTGTGTGTTAAGATAAGTTTAGTATCTCCTAGTCAGTGGAAAGTGGGAACCTGTAAATCGAACGTCGTAAAGTGGGGTTATCTCGACGGAATGGCATCAGGGTGTGGATGAGGTGCTACGTCGCCTACGTCACAAACTATGCTGCATCTCCTATCCTGACCTCTGTGCCCCGAAACATGCAGCCAAAGTGACCTCTGCGCTGCCACCGATAGCGTCGTGGAAGTGGCGAAGTTTTGGGCCAGCAAACGGAAAATGTCCAAATCACTATGGGAAGTGGCGCACTTGGTTTTATACCGCGGCCATCGTGAAACCTTAGTCGGTATTGGAAAAACCTATCACAAAAATGAATTGATAAACGATTTTTCTACAAATGCAGTCCCAGATGATATATTTGATTTTTTATGTAAAAAATAAGCTCTAAGCTGTTCAGACCTGCTTTTGGATGATAAATAAGTAAAATTTATGTTTTATTTTTGTCTATAAAACTCGGTTCAGATGATGTTAGGTTATGTTACCGCATAATTACTTTTATTCGTTATATTATTCTGCATCTAATTAATAATGTTTGATTGATGGATGCATACCGTTACTGGGAACTCTGGAAGAAATCAATCCCACTTTAATTCCTCCGGTTTCTCTTTCCTTGTATTTCACGGACTGGATCGGAATCACGTTAAAAATAAAATGAAACTGAAAGGTTTACCAATGTTCAGGGCAAAAAGAACAATCTGCTTCGAAAAAAGGGTAGCTCTTTGATGTCTTTGTCAACGTTACTCACTAGGGACATTGCTAACGCGATTAGAACGATAACTTGTACTCTCCATTCTCCATGATAACTAAATTTAATAAAGAAAACATGCCGTTTTAAGTAGATTGGTATTTTTCAAGCCTCAATGACCATAAAAATACCACTACCTTACAGCAGTAAACAAATTGTTTAAAATAATAGACGAGAACAAAACAAGCAACGGGATCTTTTTAAGAGAAAGAGAAACTCCATTTTTTTTTACTCAAAAATATACTTTCACGTTACCTTAATACCAGGAACGGTTACTCAAATAACGTTCAAAACCCGATGAATAAATAACGAACAATACAGAGTAGGTAGGGAAGTTTTTGAAGTGGCACAGACTATAATAGGTGGAGTATGTCGTTTATTTGGCGGGGCGGCGCCGGCGCCCGGGCGGCGGGAGCGTCGCGCCGTCGTGGCGCCCTACGCCTTCGCCCCTGACGCGACAGGAATTACTATTGCAAATCGACTTCTTTCTGGAATTATGAGTTTAATGACCAAAATGTTGAAGAGAAGTAAGTCAGCATCATGTTTGCACATGATTTCTCTAATTATCATAAGGTAGAAATTCATGCATGATAAATATATGTATGGTAGAAAAAACCGGCCAAGTGCGTGTCGGACCACGCACAATGAAGGGATCCGTAGTTAGGATGACTTTATCCCTAAAACAAACTTAACATTGTAGTTGAAAAACATGTTCTCCCATACATCGATATCCGCCATGGTCAATTTTTCAACTGAAAATTTAAGTTTGTAATCGCAAAAATGTTTTTTTTATATGATAAAACTACAAATTAACAATTTTCGGACCTTTTCCGTTACTTGTGCTGTGAGACCTTGCTTGTGCCCAAATTTCATGATTCTAGGTCAACGGGAAGTACCCTATAGGTTTTGATTTATTTGCGACTATCGAAATATGTCGTAATAATGTCGCTTAAATTGCCGTATTTTTTTATTGCCTTGACTTGGAAGCTTGATTTTTTTAGAGCTTCAAGGGACCATTGACTTACGTATTTGTTATTAATTTCAACTTCATACCTCTACGCGTTCCTGAGAAAAATGGTCTTGACAGACTGACAGACAGACAGACAGACAGACAGACGGACAACGAAGTGATCCTATAAGGGTTCCGTTTTTTCCTTTTGAGGTATGGAACCCTAAAAACATGGAAAAGGCATCTTAGATGCATCGATTCAATAAAATAGGATTAGGGCATAGGTAACTAATCCCAACACTGGCACAAGAGGATTAAACTTAGGAATTATATAAAGCAATAAGATTTATAGCTAAACCAACATTCTATTCTGGCTCATATTTCGATTGCCGTTGATATCTCTGTGATTAAAGCAGGTCGGATAGACATGTGACTATAAGACAGTGATGAATATGTCGATGGATGGAGGGGAAGAGGAAGAGCAAAGAAAATATGGATGGATTATGCCATGGGAGAGATCAGGCATGATATCTATGAAAAGGGACAACGTGAAGCTGACAGGGGAGAATGGAAGTAAAAATTGTTTTACGCTGATCCCAAGTAACAAGGCTATCGGGTACATAGTCTTGTTACTTGGGGTCCCTGTGTTTTTTTTTAGAAGAAGGAGGTGGACCAGACTGACGCGTGGGTCATTAACTAGCTTAACTGTGGGTTAAATGAGACAGTGCTCTGATTTCAGTCGAATAAAATAAGTAACCAAGGAATGAAGGAAGTCCATAATAGGCAGCAGTCTATAGAAATCAAAACAAAATAAATCTGTAATTTTGAATTAATCAAATGGTAGGGGAAAGTTACCCTATACAGACGTGGCACGTATTTTATATCGCTAGTGCGGGGGTCGCTACGCAATGGATTTTAGCTTAGCGTTTCATTAGGAGTGACAGGGTTAACAATATAACGGACAGCTAGTAATTTATGTACATAATAATCAACAGCTTTTTTTAAGACTTTCAGTTGATAAATAGGTATAGGTCTTGAAACAAGATCGTTTGAACACGCATTTTGAGATAAGATAATTTATTTGCATAGTACAAGGTGTTATGAAATATATATATATCGAACTAAAAAAAAATATATATAGATCGAACATGTTTTGCTTAACTAAAGCATGGAAACTTACTTACTAACAATAGAAATATATTAAGTACATTGAAATTCATATTAAAAAACCGGCCAAGAGCGTGTCGGACCTCGCACAATGGTTAGTTCCGTAGTTAGAATGAATTTATCCCAAAAACAAACTTAACATTGTAGTTGTAAACCATGTTCTCGTATACATCGATATACGTCACGGTAAATTTTCCAACTGCAAAAAGTTGGTCGACTATTACTCGTTAATTTGTTAACCCTACTTAGCTGTGCTAGTTTTACTTTTAATAACGTATACCACTGCCATGAATTTTTTCACATATCCAAAAACAACCATAATTATATCGATTTATAAAGGGAGAATTGGGAGAACATGTTTCTCAACTACAATGCTGTTTGTTTTTGGGATAAATTCATTCCAACTACGGATCCCTTCATTGTGCGTGGTCCGACACGCATTTGGCCAGTATTTTTTGTTTTAAAATGTTGGTAATAGGGTAAAGTTTTTAGGCAAAAAAATGGAAAACTTGTCCGAAATATTGGAAAATTAGGGAAAAACTGAAAGTGCTTTTTCTATAAGAATTGGAATTTAGTCAGGGCGACTGTCTGTCGGGTCAGCTAGTAATGCAATCAATATTTATAATTGTATACACCTACTTACCTATGTAACCACGAAGTTATAATATCATTATAATTTACTAATTAACAGGATTCGCCATACAACGTGGCAATGCTGCCAGCCTTTTGGGCACTTTTCCGGTTGACAGCGATGCGGACGAATTTTTTGATGCCCTATGATTCTGTCCCCTCCTTTTTTCCTTCATTAACAGGGGATCCGAACCTCCTTTTCCTTGAGGGGTAAGGCAAAACACCGGGAGAAAACCCGAGTAGAAAACTTTTTCAAAAACAATAATAATATGATGAGTTATTAATTATTTAATTGCCATAAAATGTCTTCAGAGGACCATATAATATGGACAGCGAACAGGATCTATATCTATCCAGTTTATAATAGCCATTATTATCTGTATTACTACCTACTATAATATTTAACTTCACACAATTGAATTGTCACTTGCCGAACTAAGTGAGCAATTAATATTATGTCTGAAAATAGAATTCGCTGAAAAATAGTAGGTACAAAGCTGCGCCCGCGCCGACGTCGATCCGTGTGACTCACGGCCCACTGGCGCCACTTGATTTATGGCGGACACTTGCAGAACTAAGGGATTTAGAAGATCATTAACTTAAATAATAATTACTTATTTGTCACCCTGATGGCGCCTGGTTTAGTGATTTCTTGCTTTTCTGTATTAATAAGTTAGTCGTCGTGGATGGACAGAAGTCACAATGATCTAAGTCAGAAAATAGCTTAATCATAGTTGTTATATTTGTCTCTCTGCCATTATCAACCTCTTCTATCTCTTTTAACTTTTCAATGGCCTAATCAATGTTTTATATGAATTTTACGTTGGTAGCTACTTCTGAATATGACTCGGGGCAGCTGCTTGACTGACACTGTCATCAGTTTGTTGGAGCGAGCAGTTTATTTATGAAGAAATATTACAATGTCGAGGCTGCCGACAGACTGCCTCCATATTATCTGATTTATAATTAATAAACAAAAATGATCATCGGTTCAATTGCTTCGTGATTTTCCTCCAGGAAAACATTAAATAAGGAAACAACAGAATATTAACGTGTTATTCCTTGAGAACGGACGAGCCATAGATGGTCAGGTCACGTTTCATAAAATACCAATCACGTGATTCGATGTAGGTACCTACCTATAGTGACAATACAATACTTACCTACCTCGCTTTATTTAATGAGTTGGCTAAGAAGCTTCGTTTCATTTGAAATGAATAACAAACCGCAGGTTTTCGTGCAAAGGTTACCAATTTGGTCAAAATTCCTCAAATGTCGGCTTATTCCGTATAATAGCCATCCTAAGGTGGATACTCGGAAACGCGTGGCCATCTATCCACCCTGAACGGGGTGGTTAATCGGAATTCACTTCTGATTGTTCTTCCAACTTTTTACCCCAAGTACAGTCGACAACGAAATAAACTTATCTATTAAAATAAAAACTTGCATCCTGTATTTCTAAAAATCACATTTTCATTAAACAAAAAATAAATCATTACTTATCTACCAACTAAAAAGAAATAAAAAAGAGTACCGTGCGAAGCCGAAGCGGGGTAGGTAGTAATAAATAAATTCTGTACTCTGTATTATTCTTGTATTTCTAAGTATTCTAATGTTCACTAAGTATCTTGGGTCAGTTTATATCATGTTTCTCTAAATGACTGTACACAGTCGAGGGGGAAAATCGGAAGAAAAATAATACGTGAATTCCGATTATCCACCCTGTCTGGGGTGGATACATGAACTCGCGTTTCCGAAACCCTAGGGTGGCTGTTTTAGGGTAGATAAACGGAAAACAGCCCAAATGTCTGACCTTTTTGACCTTGCCTTTGACTAATGGAGAGCAGGTAAACAGGAGCAGTGGTGGCCCAGTGGTAACGCCACGACTTACGAGCTGTACGTCGTAGGTTCGAAGTAAGTAAGTTCGAGACAGGCGCTTTAATTTGTGTAAATTATTTCATTACCACTGCTCTCAAAACGGTGAAGGAAAACATCGTGAGGATGCGGCATATCCTAGTACCAAAATTTCGAAGTCATGTGACATCTACCACCCCGCAAACGGCCCGCGTGGTGGATTACGGCCCACTCCCTCTCAACCGAGGGGAAGCCTGTGTCTCAACAGTTGGGTACATTATAGGGTGATTATGCTGTTGCTTTTCATTTGGCAACTGATAAATTGCAGGGCATTCACTGAACTGGCCACCTCATTCTTTTTAAAAGGTCTCTGGTGAGTACCAGCACTACCAGCACCGTACCGTGTTCCGTGTGGTGCCAGACGTAAAGCATAGCACCATCCTATTTCTTCCCGTGGGTGTCGTAAAAGGCGACTAAGGGTCATACTAGAGAATGGGCAGCAGCTGCGTTCTCTATGCATTTTAACACCATACTGCGATCGCCAAGCCGCCTGCTAAGCATGGCGATTATGGCAACCCCTCAACCTGGGGGAGGGCTATGTCCAGCAGTGGACGTCTTTCAGCTGAAATGATGAGTACCAGCACCGATCTAACAAAACTGGCGTTTAGTCTTCTGCTCGCATGTGCACCTAATCCTGGCTTTATTTTCTTGGATATCTACGACTAATGCCTTTGTTTTCAGTCATTATTTATACCTATAATTAAAAAGTAAAGATGTCAAGACTGTACATGGAATACTTAAACAAAAAAGTAATTGTTACGAGGTGTGGCAACGAGTCTGACGCCGAAAATATTTTTTTTTTTAGTTTTTGTCCGTTTTTCCGGATTGGCGCAAAAACGGCTGAACGAATTCGGATGACATTTGGCACACAGATAGTTTATAGCCTGGATTAACACATGGGGTCCTTTTAATCCCGGTAGTACGTTCCCGTGGGATATTTTCCGAGATCCACGCGGGTGAAGCCGCGGGCATAAGCTAGTCAACGATGCGGAAATATCGTTGACTAGCTTATGCCCGCGGCTTATTTATAATTAGGTTTGCCTTTGTATCAATTCAATCAACAGCTTGACGTGGATTGATGAACAGAATTTGTCTCTCGATCTCTGTGTCCATCCGAATCCTCTCCGCCTACACAGCACCTCCTCTATGCCGAAACAACTTTATTAGGCTGTCAGACTTCGCCAATATATTTTCTAGAGTTTTCTGTAAACTGACAGATTAATAGGAAGCTTTTAAAGTTTACATTGTTGAGAAAATAGTGCACATTTATTATTGGCGAGGAAAAAAAATATTCATCGACTTCTAGCTATACTCCATTTGAAATAAGATTAGAAATTTAACTAAAAATCTGTTATAGTCCGCTCAATGATTTGTTTTCAATTTCACAGAAGTCAAAATCGGTTGGACGGACTTTAAAAAAGGTTTTTCTAATCTTATTTCAAATGGAGTATACTTAGATATTTCCTGGAATATTGTTAGGGTTTACTGAAGAGCTGTCTTGTCCAAAGCCGAACTTAAAAATCCTTCAATTTCAAAAGATGTGGCTGTTTTTATTAATGTTTCTGACCTGATACGTAGTTATTTCACAGAATCGAAGGACTCCACAGACACATTAGGTATCACCGAAGATAACGTAAATAACAGGAAAAATGCTGATCCCACTAATAAACATTTTAAAAGAGAAACGGTGGAGTTTCTTGCCCATTATTCTCCATGAGAAACTACGTTTTGGAAGGGGCGACTAGAATCAATTCAATTTTTTTGTTTTGACGTTCAAAAGTGCATTATATTTGCCTATTTGAAATCAATAATTAGACTTTGACTTTAATAGGAGGAGATATAGAGGGGAGACGGATACCAAAAACATAAGTTAGCCCTCGTACCCACTAGCGATTTTTTATCGCGCACTGGCTTCTCAAAGCACTTAACGCCGAGAATTTAAAATCGAACAGTCTATTTTTTGGAGCGCTGAGCACTCTGTTGGATTCTCGTTGAAAAATCGCCCGTCCGTACCTGGGCTTATGGGAGCCAAAGTCAAAGTCAAAGTCAAAGTCAAACCATTTATTTCAAATAGGCACATAAGAGGCACTTTTGAACGTCAAAATTTACAAAAAAAATAGAATTGATTCTAGTTGCCCCTTCCAAAAGGTAGTTTCGTATGGAGAAGAATGGGCAAGAAACTCCACCGGTACTCTTTTAAAAATGTTTTACAATATTTTGTTTGATTACATTAATTATATGATTATATGTGAAGACGATGCACCTAGAATAAAATTACTATACCATAATAGGTAAAACGAATTAAAAACTAAGCAATGAAAAATAACTTAATTATTAGATAGATACGTGGTGTTCACATATTTACAAACATCATAAAAGTATGTTTTTCTAAAAAAATAAGTCAGTGTGTGAGTATAGGTTATCACAGAATGTAAAATGAATATCATAAAAATAACAGATTTTACCATAAAAATAGCAACCAGTTTGATTTTGTCTAGACTCTAGATTGTCCTATGGAGCTGGACCAGCATGTTTCCAAGCATTCCTGTCCTGGATATAATCCTCTAACTTGTAATATGCTTGTTTACAAAGTGTACTTTTAATATGTGTTTTAAATTTTCTCTCATTTAATTTCAATATATCACAAGGTATTTTGTTGTAACATTTAACACAGTACCCCATAAAAGATGTATGTACTTTAGATAATCTGAAAAATGGTTGATCTATTTTATCTTTATTTCTAGTATTAAAATTATGTCTATCGCTTATCTTGTTAAAAATATGTAGATTTTTCCTTACATACATAATATTTTCATAAATGAATTGGCAAGGTACCGTCATAATATTAATCCTTTTAAATAGTTCCCTAAGAGATTCGCGGCGACGGAGATTATAAATTGCTCTGACAGCCCTCTTTTGCAAAATAAAGATGGACTCAATGTCAGCAGCCCGACCCCACAGTAAAATGCCATACGACATAATGCTGTGGAAGTAACTAAAATAAACCAAACGCGCGGTTTCTATATCTGTTAGCTGTCTTATCTTTCTAACAGCATAAGCGGCCGAGCTTAGCCGCCCCGCCAGAGAGGTTATATGTGGTCCCCATTGCAGTTTCTCGTCTATAGTGATTCCTAGGAAAACCGTTTGATTAATAAATTCCAGTTTTTCTCCGTTCAATATGATATCACATTCGCTACTTCTAACATTAGGTAATTTAAATCTAATACATTTGGTTTTTTTTTCATTTAATACCAAATTATTTACCGTAAACCAATCTTGGACCTGAAGAATAGAGTTATTCACTTCGTCAAGATTTTGTGATCGTCGATCTATTTTAAAGATCAATGATGTGTCATCAGCAAATAACACCATCTTCGGTTGATTTTGAAGTAATTGGGGTAAATCATTAATGTAAACTAAAAAGAGGAATGGACCCAATATCGAACCTTGAGGAACGCCCATTGCCATTTCAGGCCCTAATGAGTTAACGCCGTTTATTTGAACTTTAACCTTTCTATCTTTTAGGTATGATCTTAGTAAATCAAGAGCTGCATTCCTAATCCCATAGTGCTCTAGTTTCAGCAAAAGTGTCTCATGGTTCACGCAATCGAACGCTTTAGAGAGGTCGCAAAAGATTCCAATGGCATCTTGTGCTTCCTCCCAGGCGTTAAAAATGTTCTTTATTAGGGTAACACCGGCGTCAGTGGTACAACGCCCTTTAGTGAAACCGTACTGCTGTTCATGAAAGATGGATTTTTTATTAAAGTGACGTAACATTTGATTGAGCATCAACTTTTCAAACACCTTACTGAGAACTGGCAGAATTGACACAGGCCTATAATTATTGGGTTCTTTACTATCTCCGGATTTGAACAAAGGAACTACTTTACTGTGTTTCATGAGATCCGGAAAGACTCCTTGATCCACACTGGTGTTAAATATAAAAGCTAAATAGGGCGCAATGGTTTCGATTATAGATCTACAGACTTTTACAGACATGCCCCAGAGATCTTCTGTTAATTTAATTTTAAGATCTTTAAAAGTTTTTATAACAGCCTGGGGGTTTGTATGTTGGAACCTAAATTCCAAAGGGCATACTTTTACATTCTTTCTAAGTAAGGCAGCCGAGAGCGCGGGTGAGGAATTTAAAGTTTCAGTAGTTTTAAGGGAAATATTAGCAAAAAAGTTTTCAAATTCCTGAGCTATTTCTACCTCTGAAGTGATGGGCCCATGTGCAGTTTCTAAATTTAATTCAGTATTACGCTGTTTTTTCCTACCTGTTTCATTATTTATTATTTGCCAGGTAGTTTTTATTTTATCATCAGCTGATTTTATTTTATTGCGAATATAAAGAGCTTTAGCTATTTTGCACACACTTTTAAAAGTTTTAGAATATTTTGCAACATATTGATGAAAGCTTGTATTATTCTTATGTTGCTTTAGGCCATAAAGTTCAAAAAGATTTTCCCTGCTTTTACGAATACCTGGAGTCGCCCAATCACTAAATACGAACTTTGTGTAAATACTTTTAGTCTTTAGTGGAAAAGTGTCATTAAATTGTGTGTTTAATAGTGAAAAGAACTCGGCGTAGAACTCATTTGGGTCACAAATATTATTTAATCTCTGAACACATAATGCACTGGCCAAAGAATTATTTAATTTCTCTAAATTTTTACTTGTAATTGGCCTAAACCTTATTTGAGTTTTTTGTACAGGCATATAGGAGCAAAATGTTAGCCCATGAAACAGTTTTGATATATTGCTTTTATCGAGTTGTGAGAGTCAACTAAGGGCAACATAATTATATATTCGTCATGGTCATCGAGGAGCAACTGATTCGCATAAGACTTGGAACAGGTATTCAAGGCAAAGGTATGTATAATAATCATCCTAGGTCATCATAATCAGCCTATAATGTTCCCACTGCTAGTACACAGGCCTCCTCTCTTCGAGAGGGAGTGGACTGTAATCCACCACGCGGGCCCAGTGCAGGTTGGTATCGGTAATTCTAGGTACCGATGTTAAAATGGAAAAGGATCAATAAAGAACACCAAAGAAAAGAAAGGAAGAAAATACATTTATTTAGCACAGACTAAAAGGCACACAATATTATTAAACAGCACATAAAAAATAAAAAAGTAAATAGTGTAAAGTGCGATGTAAGAAATTAGCGGGTAAATGTGCCTCACGGCTGCGCCAAAAAGGCTCTGGGGCTGTATTATGAAGTATAAATGCCATTATGATTCCAGACCGAAAAAGGGACGGTGCTAGCGCTCATGTATAGATCCATCTCTCTCTTGCACTGGAATCATGATGGCATTAAAACGTCATAATACGGCACCAGTTCAGCAAAAAATGCCAGACAACTTAGTGACGACGCTGGTTTTCAACTGGACCTGAACCATCACACCAAACCGTGTGGATATAGCAGTAGTTACACTGTCTTTTAAAACACCATTGAAAGTCTAACGTTAACTCAATGCGACTTGACTATATCGTCTATAATACCTATTGATTTAATTTTGCAATCAGGGGCCCAATTCTGTAAAATAACCAACTTGTCAATAGTGTGTCGGTAGTGTGTCAGTAGTGTCTCAATAGAATAGTCATGGACATTTGGGCCCAATTCTGTAACTTTGAGTTAAGCAACACGCCATTGACACTCTATCGGCACACTACAGACATTCTTTTGCCACTGTTGCACATTTGGCATTCTGCAAAAACTTCAATGGCGTTTCAGTGGTGTCTCAGTAGTGTGTCGGTAGTAAGTCGATAGTGTGGCGTATTAGTGTCGCTATCAAAAATCTTCCATGAGGTAAACCAAACCTACCACTTATTCAAATCCAATTTTTATCAATTAAATCTTTATATTATGGGTTTATTTATTAATACAAAAACCTTTTATTATTAGAAACATCAAATTTCACTAAAAACGTGCGTTTAATAACGTTTAATGAGTGTAGCCTTAGGGGCGCTATTGGGATCTGGAGGCGAAAGTCCTCGCGCACATTTGGGTGTGGCGCGAAGAGGCGAAACTCCGGGGCATAACTCCGCTGCCGCAAGAAATCGCGGCACAGCGGACGGAGCTCCGGAGGGATCTCATGGCGACATGGAGAGTGCGATTGTCGCAACCCAGCGCTGGGCACGCCACAATTGTGGCGATAAGTCCCCTCTTTGAGGAGTGGCTAGAGAGGCGCCACGGCGTCCTCACCTTCCGCCTGACGCAGGTCCTCACCGGACATGGATGTTTCGGGAGGTTCCTGTTTAGGATTAAGCGAGAGGAAACGCCCGGGTGTCACCACTGTGTGGATCGCCCGGAGGACACGGTGGAGCATACGGTGGAGGTCTGCCCAGCTTGGGCGGAGCACCGCCGTGTCCTCACGGAGGCGATCGGCGGCGGCGATCTCTCGCGTCCGGGCCTGGTTCAGGCCATGGTTCGGAGCGAGAGTGAATGGGAGGCCGTCACCTCCTTCTGCGAAGCAGTTATGCTAGCGAAGGAGGAGGCGGAACGCGTGAGACAAGGTTCGCGCCCTCGCGTCCCTAGTCGCCGCAGGAGACGCCCCGGGCGTCGGGAGTCACAAGCCGATTTCCGGCCACCGTAGGCGCGGGTCTGCGGACGGTGAGCGATGGGTAGCTCGCCGTCCGATAAGGACCAGGCCCGGGTCGACGGCGCGTTGTGTTCCACGCGCGCCTCAAAGAGATGTCAGCACAAACTGACGGGGTCCGTTAGGACCAATGCCTGCCGGGGTTGCGAGTTTGTCCGAAAGGGATATCACACGGGTGGGTTTTAGTCAGTAAAAGTCTGACACGCCCTCCCGCTCCGCCCAGAGCGGGAGAAGTTATTTGATGATTTCCCACCCAAAAAAAAAAAAAAAAAAGGGGCGCTATGGCGCGAGGATACGGGCCTTCGATATTAAAAAAAAAAACCTTAATTCATGTTGGGATGCTGTTTACACGGGGGGTGGTACATAGGGAGGGGGTCAAATTTTGGTTATTTTTTGCCTAGGACGCACTGTTTTCGAAATATTTGAATTTGTATATTAATAAAAAAAATATTAGATATTTGATTGAGATTTTTTTTTCGTAGATTTTTTACATCATCTCATGGTTTTCGGTCGGAGTATCAAATTAGGTACCTTCACATACAAACCTTTAATTTAGCAGGGATTCCATTCCGCCGTCGCTGTCTCTGGAGAAAGGGAATGAGCTCGTCAATTAGCTTCCTTGCTTGCTCTACGTCCACTTTATCAATTTCACTACGTAAGTCGCACACACACACGGACACATTATTTCAAATTTAAAAAATATACAAATTGAACCCAATCAACAATAGGGAAAATAGGTGTCGTTTTTCGATGGCTTCACAATGGTGGTTCGATGGCCAAAACACTATTCAAACACGATAGAAACAACTGTCAAATACTCGTACACTTAAAATATTTACAGACTACCGTAAGCTTGGCATCACGATGCCATTGTATCATTATAGTGGACCAGACTACCAATGATTGTTGCCAAATTTGCAACAGTGGCAAAAGAATGTCTGTAGTGTGTCGATAGAGTGTCAATGCCGTGTTGCTTAACTCAAAGTTACAGAATTGGGCCCCTGAAGCCTATTTTTTTTCAACTTTGTTGGAATTGAAATCATTGGAATTGAATTCAATGCCTAATACCATAGTAACGATGCAAGCAAGAAGTGTGCAAACGTTAAACAATTGTACAGAAGCTATTGTT
Organism: Tiliacea citrago; assembly: GCA_963921375.1. Lineage (NCBI taxonomy): Eukaryota > Metazoa > Arthropoda > Insecta > Lepidoptera > Noctuidae > Tiliacea > Tiliacea citrago. Next base: position 22,414,080 of record OY992799.1, on the reverse strand, counting down.
TGGTAATAATTTGCTGCCAAACGAATCCTTATTCGACCTTCATTGTCTGTTTGATGTATTTTCCATTACATTAGCATTTAATCACGTCCCATTTGAATTTATTTTCTATTCAGAATCTGAAACAACAGCCCACCTTGTGTTGCAATGTCACACTGCACTGTCATTTGCATCGGGACTTGATCTTGGAACGATCCACTGGAATCTTTAACCGAATGACCGTGATTATATCCTATGCATTTTTAGGATTCGTCTGGACTTAAGAATCCATTATAAAGTAGGTGACAGCATTCAGTCATCATCATTCATCATTTCAGCCGAAAGACGTCCACTGCTGGACATATGCCTCCCACAAGGGGGTTTGCCATAATCGCCACGCTTGGCAGGCGGGTTGGCAATCGCAGTATTGTGTGAAAATGCATAGAGAACGCTGCTGCCCATTCTCTAGTAAGTCCCTTAGTCGCCTTTAACGACACCCACGGGAAGAAATAGGATGGTGCTATTCTTTACGTCTCGCACCACACGGCATTCAATACGGGGTTTCAATAGAAACCAGCAGCAAGCCAGCTTATACTGATATTGTTACTACTGGCCTGTGGTCTACTGTACTTACTTCAATCAGGTGTCTATGTATTACACGAGTTGAGGCTTCAGGTGTGTGCTGGAAAACTAGCTCTCTTTGTTTCTACTCTCGCTTCAACGCGAGCTTTCTTGCACAGCCAGCGTGCAAGAAAGTTAGGCTCCTTGGTGAAAACTATTCAGTAAGGTTGGTCGGGAGTGTAAACTGTAAGGAGATTGCCTGCCCAGTCTGCGCCGGGTATCTACTCAAGTATCATCACTGAAGCTTGTATTCTCACCTCAATACCATTCGAGTTCCGAAGTGATGTTCAGAAAATATCTACTGATAATAAATTCTTAAACAAACAATAGAAAATTGGCAGCTCCAAGACCGAAGCCCCATAATTGATGCCATGAATAACGAAGCAGCATGATTCAGAGTCCTGTTTTTAGTTTTAAGGTCGGTCCGCCAATTCTAGCTCGTCTTAGCTCTTCGACGAATCGTGCGTATCCGAAAATAAATTGGGCCAATAAGAAGTATGGTGACAGTTGATGCCAGATGGGCACCACCGGTTTTAGATTGGTAATTTGGGCTTGAATGATGGCTGATTGTTTTTTGCCTATGGCTATTGTTCGCAGTGTTATTCCATTAACCACATCCATACCTCATATCTTCAAACCCACCAACAAACCCGAGCTCTCTCTAATGGTACTTACTAAAACGAATTATATAAAGTAAAAAAAAAAAAAAAAAAAAGTTGTGACACACAAATGTCCTAAGATTATTGTTAAATATTAGAATGTCAATTTGATAGCTGAACACTATCCCCCGAGATACAGGTTAGATAAATAAGGATTAGGCTCAATACTCTGTGCAGTTTATTAAGATCACCACAATTTTTTTGAAATCTTCTATCCTATTAGAGAAATCCTATTTACATGTACAGTTTATAATTGTAACCTTTAGTGGTGAGAAATAAACAATTTTTATTGTTTTATTTCTATTAAAATTCAAATACCACCAAAAGCTGACTAGCCGTTAACAGAAGGTAAAATTGTTGGTATTATTTTAAAAATACCGAATTTATTTTGTAAGAAAGTACGTCAGTCTGTTTCCATGCTTTTGCCAGTAACAAATCCAGGGATCACAAATCCAGAATCTGGGCTCGTACCGAGAAATCAACTAGTTTAGAACCTCTCTACTGTTACATTAAAGGCCTCTCCCTTGCACTTCCTAAGTATTTTTGTAAATAAAGTGACCATGTTTATAGAAAACGTCTTGTAACGTCGATGATACGTAGGTATGAGATTCAGAAAATTACTGTTCAATAACAATCTATCTTGTATTAGGTACCTATGTTAATTTTACATTTGATTGACGCGCCTATTCTTAGATGTTACATTTTGGTCTCAGGGGCTGGGTACCAAGTACAAACTTTTACTTTTCAATATGGCGTCGATTGCTGGCTTCATGCGAACCCAGTGCGCGATAAATAATCGCGCGAGCGGACCTGGGCTTAAAGCATCAGTTTTTATTAGAACATCCTCATAATTTAATCCTTTATTACCTTGTTGACTGCCTGGGTTGGTCGAGCAGTCGTAAGCGCAACGGGTCCTGGGTTTTATCCCCACGTGGAGCAATATGTTATTGCGTAAAGATTTTCTTAGAATCAGCCCGGAGTGTGAACTTGTGCCTGGTTGATGGCATAAACTCGGCCATTTGTTAGATGAGATGATGAGACTTAAACAATGAAGGATACACCTCTAACCTCTAGTAGAATGAATACAGATGTGATGTTTTGCCATTTGGTTTAAATTGCTTTTTTTTATATTTTATAATTTTTACGTTTCTGGAACTGGAACCTGAGGGGTCAAGTCTGCTATTTTCAATGATTGGTCATTATGACGACCATACCAAGGCAACGCCATGACCATTGTGCCAATAGTTTGTAATCTTCTAAATTCATAATGGCGTGACAGTGGTCCACAGGGATGTCAACATAATAGGAGCTTGCCAGTACGAGATTACCAAATACAGACAATTTTTCCAATGGAGTATCAGTAGCACGTCATTGGAAAATCATAAAGATGCCTTACAATTAGGAGATTAGGGAAACTATCAAACTCTACAATTACGGTGCCAATGATCGGCCATCCGGACACAACTGCGTTAGCAGACTTGGCCCAGTTGGCCCCCTGTTGACAGAACTACACTGTCCTGGGAGGCCGGTGTAGTTACCTATTAACAGAGTAATTTGAAAATATTATAAAACCCAATTAATTTTGAAAGAGTAGCAGATACTTACCTAGTTGTGGAGATTATTGCGGACTCTTCTCCACGTAGCTTTTTGTGAAATAAATAATTTGAATTTGTTATGTGTTATTTATTATTCCTTAACTATTTAACAACCAATTAATAGATAATTTATTATTAGCACATTACTCACAGATCAATATGGAGATAAAGTTATTGGATTATTTATAAAAGAGATAATTCTATGTAAGTTGTACTGTCTGCGAGTAGGTAAGGCCGTTTAGTATCTAAACAAGGCCAAGGCAACTAGCATTTAATAGTATTTGATAGATAAACTCCATTTATACGATGTTATTTATTTATTAGGATAATTAGGGATTAAGGCGTAATTATAATCTTTTGTTTTTATTGCTTGGAGGGAAAAACTATGATCGAGTTTCATAAACGTGCAACTTTACAAAATTGAGAAAAAAAAGTGAGAATTAAGAAAATGAGAATTATTTTTCCTTTTTAGAATTATGAAATACCATCATACATCATTATGACTATGAGGTAGCCGATTATTTTATCATAATTATTATAGTATTTATTTTAATATTAGGAAATAATCTGACCTAAACAACAGATTGAATAAAAAAAAACGTGTACGGTCGGAGGCCTTCGTCAGAAACGAAGTTCCTTACGCGATACTCGCACGCACACTCGCTTACATTAGAAAGAGACAGAGAGAGAGAGAAAATCGCATGGAGGGCCCGCTTATGTGCATAAAGCTTTTCCCTTACCTACCTGAAGATTTCTACTAGTCAACTCCTACCGCGAATCGTTCCACAAAAATTGTTTTAGATTAATTAAACATTGGAAAATTCCGTACTTCCTCGTTTCCAGCCAAGACAAGATTTTTCTCAAAATAAAAATGACGACTTTTCGAAACATCTACCTATGTTTTCTTGTGTAAAATACAATGATAATACATTTAAAATACATTTTCTAGATGATTCCATGCATTGGTGCGTTGCGTCATATTTATTTATTCTGTGTTTTCATCCGTTTTAACGAACTACTGGCACTTGTCCCATTACAGTGCAGACCAAATAAATTGACACGAGCTATTATTTTCATTTTATTTACACACATGATCAAAAGTGTAGAGGGATCAAGGTATTTTTAAATGGATATTATTGCCTTATTACTGTTAAATACAAATGTCTACTTAGATTGATTTAAGTAATAAAATGTTTTCGTATGTGCAGATCGACGAAGTACTCTCTGCTTTTGCATTAATAAAGACTTTTCGTGATTTTTGCTTCTGCTGAATTTTTCACCTTAGTTAATCCTAACATTAGAATTTGATAAAAGATAAAAATAAAAGTTTTTAAAGGTTTTTATTGCGTAAAATAAACAATTAGCAGTCTGTATTTCCGCCGTTAACACGTATAACACAATCGTTGCGTTGGGGCGGCATACTCAGTATGAGTTCATCCAAATCACGTTGCGGAATGGGCACCTACGCCTATTGTAACAGCCGAAAAAGATTTTCTGGTGTGTTCGACATACATATTTGGCAGAGCCACTCTGGCAGTGTGTGGACGTGCATTATCATGCATAAGCAGAAAAGAAGCACTAAATTGGGTCCGCAAAGGAATAATATCTGATATAATGATAATCGTTTCAGCGTAAATCTGTGCTTTGAGATTGCCTCTGATCCAAATCAGTTCGCTTCTTCCGTCGATCCAAATGTGCCCATATCATGATTGTTCCACCACTGTATGCATGGACTTCCTGACATGATTTTAAACGTTCTTGGCGTCCAGAGGACCTTCCATACCGTGTACGTCTAGTATCAGGCGTCATATCAAAGCGAGATTCGTCACAAAAACAACAAATCAAATCAAATCAAATCAAATCAAATCAAATTATTTATTTGCTTAATACAGGTGCATGCATAAACAGATCTTACAAATAAATATAAAGGACACTGTATCATTACCTAACCAGGTGTGCAAATATTTATATTATTGGCTATCTAATTGAATAATTATTAAAGTAACATTTCAAAATTATTATACTCAAAAAAAAAAAAACAAATAAAACAAAAAAAAAAAAATTCAGAACACTGCAAAAGTCGGTTTAAAAATAAAAATAGTTAGATGAATTATACATGCCAAATAAAGTAAATTAAATTAATGGTCCAAATTAAAATATAATTATACAGATGTCGATTTAAATCATGTTATATTATTTGTATTGTCATAATATTCAGTGTCAATAAATTACTCTTACTTGAGAAAGCTATCTATATTTTTATCCTGTAAGTACTCCTTGACATTATAATAACATTTATTCACCAGGAATTTGTGCAGCTTCGACTTAAATTGATGAACAGGTAAATATTTGACATAATCAGGCAACTTGTTGTAAATCAATGAACAAAGAATACTTTTATTGATTAGTGCTGTTTTCCCGTATGGTATGTCAATTTCTAATCTTTTTTTGTCACGTAGTTGTCTATAGTAGCTTTTAAAAGCAGTCTTATGATAATTAGGATTCAATTTAACAAAAACATTTATTTCATATATGTATAATGAAGGCAGAGTCAGAATTTTCAAGCTTTTAAAGTAGGGTTGACAGCTGGTAGTGTTGTCTACATTACACATTGCTCTAATGCATTTCTTTTGAGCTTTAAATAAATGATAAATGATAAATGATTTATTTCTGTAAGTAGGTTTGTACAAACACTTTTACACGTCAATCATATTAAAAAAAACTAGATGAGGTCGGCGTTTCGTATCCGACTACTCTGAGAAGAAAGGCCGAAACAAACTCAGAGGTCACAGTCTCTTTTTAAAGTCCAGACATAATCTTGGTCAGATCATGTGAAGACCATGTAGATTGGTGCCTGAAATGATCTTTTGACGAAAGAACCACACAGGTTGAGGGGACCTGTCCAGTCAGTGCACGCATTTGTCAGTAGTCGTGCAGCTCAACTAAGAACTTAAGGAGCTCAACGATTCAACGAACAATACCAAAGAAAGGAAATTTGGGTAGGCCGCATAAAATCACTCAAACTGCCAGACCTGCATTAAAAATTTTTTTGATTGAGAATAAAAATAAAAAAACAATTCACATAGTCCTCACATTCATAATAATTAAAATAATATAATACTTTACAAAGTAAATATTCATGTCATAGTTTAGGTATTTAAAAATTTCAATCAAAAAATAGTATAAATAGTTGGCAAAAAAAATCAAATCAAGATTCACTGTAAATTGGAGCAGCTCAATCCCAAGCCTTTTTGTCCTCAATAAAGTCTTTAACAGTATAAAATGCTTTCTGGCACAGTTTCCGTTTTATAAAACATTTGAATTTATTAAGGCTTAATTCTTGAATATGGCTAGGAAGTTTATTATAAAAACGTATACACTGGCATCTAAACGAGCCACCTATTTTTTTAAGCCTGGTTTTAGGAACAACAAATTTGTGCTTGTTCCTAGTATTTACATTATGGATATCACTGTATTTTTTAAACAGATTAATATTTTTATGTGCATACAATAGATTTTCATAAATATACTGAGAAGCTACAGTCAGTATATTAATCTCTTTAAATTTGTCTCTGAGGGAGTGTCTGGGACTTAATTTATAAATTGCACGAATTGCTCTTTTTTGTAAAACAAAAATTGTCTGAATGTCGGCGGCATTTCCCCACAACAGAATACCGTACGACATTACACTATGAAAATAACTAAAGTATACTAAGCGGGCTGTCTCTAAATCAGTTAAATCACGAATTTTTCTAACGGCGTATGCTGCAGAGCTAAGCTTTTTCGACAATTTATCTATATGGGGGCCCCATTGAAGCTTGGCATCCAAAGTTATGCCTAAGAACACTGTAGAATCTTCGGGTTTCAACTCTTCACCCTTTATGAGCACACTAGTTTTTACTTGTCTAACATGAGGTATTGTAAACTTAATACATTTAGTTTTTTTCTCGTTAAGAAGTAGGTTATTAACATTAAACCAGTTAACTACTTTTTCGAGGACACTATTTACATTGTCAGTAACCAACTGCTGACGTTTGAGTTTAAATAAAAGTGAAGTGTCGTCTGCAAACAACACTATATCATGTTTATCCTTTATGAGGTAAGGCAAGTCATTTATATAAATAAGAAACAAAAATGGGCCAAGAATTGAGCCCTGGGGTACCCCCATTCTTACTACAGATCCGGGAGATCTTTTTCCGTTAACATCAACTCTCTGAATTCTATCACTTAAATATGAAGTAAGAAGATCCAGAGAGGCATTTCGGATTCCGTAGTGGTGCAGTTTCCTGATTAATGTTTTATGAAGAACGCAATCGAATGCCTTGGACAAATCGCAAAAGATGCCCAAAGCATCGCATTTATCCTCCCATGCATTATAAACATGTCCTAAAAGTTCAACACCGGCATCATCAGTAGTCAAACGACCCTTTGTAAAACCGAACTGTTTGTTATGCAATAACTTATGTTTATTAAAAAATCTTTGCATTTGATCTAAAATAAGTTTTTCAAAAATTTTACTAAAGGTAGGTAGCACTGAAATAGGTCTATAATTAGTAGGGTCTGATGTACTACCCGATTTAAACAACGGTATTATTTTACTGTTTTTCATAAGATCAGGAAACTCACCAAGGTCAATACAATTATTAAAAATAACAGCTAAAGTAGGTGCTACAATGTTTATAATCGACTTAGCAACGTCCACAGAATTACCCCATAGATCTGCGGTCTTTTTAACATTTAATGTGTGAAAGATTTTAATTACATCTTTACAGGTGACATATTCGAAATGAAATTCAGAATCACAAACTGGAACGTTTTCCTTAAGTAAAGACTCTGCAGCAGTGGTTGATGAGTTTAGAGATTTAGTAGTCAATACAGGAATCTCTGCAAAGAAATTTTCAAAGGCCGCGGCGACTTGAGAATCTGATTTAATTATACTGTCATCAATAGCAAGGCTGTAGTCACTACTTCGGTTGCATGACCTTCCCGTTTCACTATTAATGATATTCCATGTCATTTTAATTACATTACTACTATTTTTGATTTTTGAACTTAAGTAACGTGACTTGGCCATACAACAAACATTTTTAAATAATTTTGAATAATTCTTAACATATAAATTAAATTCAGCAGTGTTTATAATAGTCCGTTCATCATACAACTCATATAGTCGTTTTCTACTTTTATGTATACCAACGGTGGCCCAGTCACTGAAAGAAGCATTACTATTAACCAAGAATGTTTTTGGAATGAAAGTGTTGGCAAATTGTGTGCAATACATACAAAAGAAATCATTATATTGTTGATTAGGGGCAACATTAGTTGACAAAACTGGTAATTTACTCAACAGTTTAGTTTTAAATGTTTCCAAGCGCTTAGTAGTTTTTGGGCTGACAGTGATATCTTTTTTAATAACTTTTTTGTTCATATTTGGAATAGTGATTAATTGTCCGCAATGATCTGAGTCTATTAGATTAATAATTTCTTTGTGGGTTGGTATAACATCTGTATAAATGTTATCTAGGCATGTGGCACTAGTGGGAGTTATTCTAGTGGGCTCCAAAAATTGGTAAGCAATACAGATTCCTTATTGACTGCGTTGCCCCAAGACAGAATACCATATCTTAGGACAGGTGCAATAAGACCGCGATAAGCAGCTAATACGGCTACTCTTAACAAAACACTACTCTTCTTCTGGCCAATTTCTGTGTTCACATGCCCATTGTGAACGGGCACAATAGATGGTGCACGTAGCGGCCTTTAGGAACGGAGATTGACTTCATGCAAGCGATTACTTAAGGTTTGATCGCTTACTAACACCCCTGAAGAGCTATAAAGCCTCCTAACCAACATCGTCGCGGTCATTGTAAGATTTCGTCGAGCAGTATTTCGTATGTAACGATCTTGTCAGCGTGTGGTGAACTGTTGATGCGAGCTCGTCATCCATGTCACTCTGCCACGCCGCCAGTGACGCGGTAACGTGTCTAAAGTCGACTTATAACACTCTGCGTAGTGCCCAGAGCGATTGCCACAGCACGTTGCCGAGAACCAGCTTCCAACATTCCCACGGCTCTATCGTTTCTTCTCGGCTCAAATGACGTCTTCTCTCCATAATAACGTTTTTTCACTCAGAAAGTAGTATGGTAGAAATTTTTACTGATTTGGCCGCAAACTCGTTGCAGGACTTTAAAGGAATACGACTTGACAGATTTTCATCTTTTGACAGAAATTCAAAAAGATTCTTTTTTTCAAATGATGAAACTCATAAGTATCCATAGAAGTCCAAAAAGTTGGTATTGTTTTATTGCAATACCTGATTTTTTGTAACTAGCAAAAATGTGCTTGATCCCTAGACACTTTTGATGTTGTGTACTTTACGTTTATATTAAAATTAATAAGAGTCAAACGCTATGGACTAATAATCATAAAATATATTTGAGAAATTCATTGGTAGGTAGCAGAAAACGAGGATACTCTATGTTTACTGCAAGATTTTCCAAACAAATTAAAGAAAATTTTATCAAACGACAAACTTAATAAACCTGGAATTTAAAAAAAATCTTTGTTCTTGCGCTAAGTTTTACTACACAGTTTGACTGCTTTGCTGCAATTTTGCTGCTGGGGAGTAATGAGTTTGTTGCGCCACTTGTTCTTCCTAGCTAAAACACTAGGAAGTGGTGAAGGGCGGTCGTTTTGGGGGACTGTCTTATATAATTTTGACGTTCAAACATTGCTGAGTCTCAGCCTAATTTGAATAAATGACTTTTGATTATAACACTTGTCCAAGCATTTTCATAACCTCCAAAAATAAAGACTGATTCATTATTTTTATTTAAATATAGTGTGCCAATAATTCTGCACGTTCTGTACTACTGAAACGGATCTTATGCAACATTTTCCCGGGAACTGTTTTCAGGAACATTTAATTCATCACTCGTTTGGCTCCATTCAGCTGATTTCGTCGCGCTGTGCGTTATGAGATGATGCTGATTAATAGCTTCGGTAGATACAGGAGGATTCAAATTAAGTACAATACATTATTTACGAGGATTTTTTATTGAATTAAACAATAAGCACTGGTTTATATTTGACAAAAAGTCAAGTGACATACGCCTGGGCCTTTTTTTTTGTTTCCAGGGTGGAAAATACTCTTGTATGTCTTCCGCCCCCGGGGGCGGGCGGAGGGGTCTGTCAGACTCTTTCTGACTAAAAACCACCCCGGTGTTCCCTTCCCAGACTTGCTCCGGGGATCATGGGATCATGTGCAACTTACGCGATCCCTGGCTGGTCTGGCTGGCCCGCCTTTGCGGGCAACCTCGAGTCTGGGCGGGGGTGAGGTGTTTGACCCCCCGCAAAAAAGGGGCGCGCGTGGAACACCACGCGCCGCCACCTCGGTCCTGTATGATAGGGGGCGGCGGCCGTCCCCGAGTCCACCGTCCCTGGACGCGTTTAGGGGGGCCGGTAGAGGGCATTATATGCCCTCTGCCGACGCACGGCGTGCCTGCTGCAGGCCGGGTTAGTGGAAGAGATCTCCCGCTCCCTTTCCGCAGCCTCCTTCTGCGACACGACTGTTTTGCAGAAGGATACCACCGCGTCCCAGGACTCCTCGCTGCTGACAATCGACTCGACTACGACAGGTTGCTGCCTTCTCCTGAGATGAGGGCACGGCGCGGCTCCTCCCAAGCTGCACACTCTGCCAGCGTATGCCACGCCGTGTCCTCCCGGCAGTCGGTGCAGTGGCGACACCGGGCGTCCTGCTCCCTATTTATGCGACACAGACCGTACTTCCCGAAGCAACCATGGCCCGAGAGCACCTGTGTCACCAGAAACGACAGGGAGCCGTGCCTCCTCCCGAGCCAGAGCTCGAGTAGTGCGGTGGTGCCGGACATACGCCTGGGCCTGGTGCAACTAAGTACAGCGCCACAAGGTACCCAAAAAACAATTTTCAACTCGTAAAGTGGGGATGATATTTTTTTTTTCTCGTCTATTCTATGATGAGGTATCGTTGGAAAGGCCGTTCAAAAATATTGAGAAATATTTTTCGATTCAGGGATCCGTTTGCGTAATATTAAGCTTTAAAGTGCTAATTTTTGTTAGTTGTGTCCCCCCTCTGCTAGTTAAATTGTTGCTTTTACATAGGTACATGTGAAAAAAATCATGGCAGTAGTATTTATTATAACGAAACTAAAAGGAAAACTATTACAGCTAAGTATGCATTACAAGTTGACGAGTAAGGCCGTGTTCAGATAACCCGCGCCGACCACGCGCACGCCCCGCACACGCGTTAGCAGCCTAATAGTTGACCAACTTACATTTGCAGTTGGTGAATTGACCGTGACATATATCGATTTATGGGAGAACATGTTTTTCAACTACAATGTTAAGTTCGTTTTTGGGGTAAATTCATCCTAATTAGGGCGTGGACACATCACCACGGCGCAGTGCCGCCACCGTGAAACGGCACGACGACGTCGAACGGGCCGTGTACAGTGCGCCGCGCGCGCCGGCTCACGGAGACAACCTTCTTCACCATTAATACCCTGTTCTACAGTTTCCGCATACAGTTTGTCCCTCATTATTCAGAAGATCTTCCCACCGTCCCACGCTATAATTGCCGAGATGGATACCTATTTTTATTTTAAATTATCTTGGTAGATTAGTCATCTTATCAGATGCATAGATGCAAATGATGCAATGGATCTCAAACAAGTTCCGACACGAATCTTTTAAATAGCAGTGACTATTGCACCATTCGGATCAATTATTGCGTTGATGCTTTAAAATATTCCATAATTATTCCGAAGACTTGATAAAATAATGAGTCACAAATAAACATTAACGAAATATTAAATTATTAGTTAACTTAATTCAGCCACAAATTACGCGGCTAATCATAAAAAAAAAACCGACTAAGTGCGTGTAGGACCACGCACAATGAAGGGTTCCGTAGTTGGGATGATTTTATCCCAAGAACAAACCCAACATTGTAGTTGAAAAATAAGCTCTCCGATACTTTCAAACTGAAAAAATGTAAGTTTGTACGCACAATATAGATTTACTAAGTTATTTTATGATCATAGACTTCCTAAAGGTTTTCCTGTAATAGATAAAGAACTATTTTCTGTATTTTTTTTTCAAAATTGTAGGCTCAGTAGTTTCGGAGATAACGGGGTAATGGTCTTTATAGGTAAACTTTATAAGTATTTCTAGAAAATTACAAAAAAATAAAATTGTAATCCCTTTCATTTTATATGTCTCATGGTATCTACAGTCTGCAATACTTTTTTTTATATTTTTATTTGCCCGCTAAAAGTGACCCTCTTATTATTCAAAATTGAATTTTGTTTACGTTTCACGTCCGTGTTTGAATCACATAAATTCATAATTATGTGTACACAATTTCAACTTAATCGGTCGAGTAGATTCTGAGCAAATTGGCTGTGACAGACGGACAGACAGACAGACACACGAGTGATCCTATAAAGGTTCCATTTTTTCCTTTTGAGGTACGGTACCCTAAAAGTTTGAGCGTCATCTAAGATATTAAATCAAATGAAATCTATTAACTAGGTCCCCTCTAGCTATACTTTATCTTCCCAAGAATGTTTCTACAGGAAATTAGGAACTTCAACTTCACTTCACTGGTATGTTTTCGCCATTTCCATAAAACCGAAGGAAATAAAATTCCAAACGACTTCTCAAATTAGTTTGATTTATATCTACTTTTATTATGACAATCGGAAGACGGTCATTGGCATGCTTTACTAAAGTTCCGAGATTTCGGAAAAATACTTTACGATCAACGTTTCTACCTACGCAATGTCCTTCAGATGTTGAAATAAACAATCATAGATTGCCATAAACTCGTTTCTATGAAAATGCGACCCATAAAATTTTCAAGGCTGGCAATTCTGTACGTTTGCCAAAATCTATCGTGAATAACGCCACTGAAATCTTCAATTTATGATTTCCTATCGTTTTTCTGAGGAAAACATTTCTTTTCAGAGACTATAGTACCTATAAAGATAGTTTTAGTTTTTTTTTTTATTCTTGTCACCCTTGAGATCTAAGTAGATCTGCCACAAATTCACGATCATCATCTTTTGATTTTGGAGTCTCCTAAATAATATTTAAGTAGTAAGTTTTCACTTCGACCCAATGCATGTGACATTTTACATTTCGACATTACAGTCGCCAGTAAAATGAAATTATGTCAGACTTAATCAGCCAATTTCCTTTTACTGACGACTCGAAAATGTAAATTATCTTTCTCTTTGGCTTCGTGTGCCAACGAAAACTTGATGGGTCTGAGAGGGACCATATTTTCGTCGTAATATTCCGCTAATATCTTATTGGGACTTTGTTCTGAAGATGATTTCATCCAACTCTTGCTTTCACGTAATCTATGTTTATACCTGCGTCCAATCTCCTATGAGCAACATTCAACATCAAGCGACAGGGAGTCTGTATCTTGCTGGCGCTGATCCAAGGAGCGTTCAGTACGACCAGCCACGGTTGCTATCTGGCGGTGCGTTGAGTCGTTGACTCATTGGAACAGTTGCTTTAGGAAGGTCGTACTGTTTAATGCTGCTTGTGCTTATTCGTTACTATCGCGCCCTGTTTAAGGGTTGGCAAGTTGGCAGTAGGTACATGTGACCTAGAACCCTTGCTGATGTTTCGTTATTCAAATGCTTTCATGCATTGAAAGCATGGGCCATGCCCATGGCTGCTTTCCGAGTTATTGAGTCCTTTGCTTGAATTTGACATTAAAATGAAACAAAAAAAATGCTAACAAAATGAAGCAAAAGTGAGGATCGTAGCAGTTGACGTTGTGTAGTTTCTGCCTACCCCCATCGGAAGAAGGCGAGACTTTATGTATATGTTACGGCTAATACCCGAAGTGCGGCTATACCTAGTTTTAGCCGGTTAGAACTAGGTGTAGCCACTTACTCTTGGTTAAATCTAGTACGAGCCGATTGTTTTCGGGTAAAATCATTTGGGTTAGGTTAGGTTAGAACAGTAACCATTAACAAATCCCCCAGATCCCCTCTATTGTTGGTAAATTGGTTTTATCCAACAGGGATTGTCTGGACCTATAATTCTAACCGGCTAAAACTAGGTGTAGCCGCACTTCGGGTATTAGCCATAACATATATATATATGTAAAATAATGCTAAATATTTATTTCAGCCTTAAATGCATAACCAGAGGTTATCATCCTTCGTCTTTTGTCTGTAGTTACAAGATTAGACATTAGACACTACAAGAAAGTTTATTAAAAATCAAACAATTGCTCTATGAAGCAGCCCTGAATTTCATGCCATGGCTACACACAGGGTCAAACAGCGGGAGGGGTCAGGGGTGGTTGTACATACAGGGTCAAATTAAATTAGCCAGCTAAACTCCGCAAACGTGATGGGAATCAATATCTAACTAAACATGATAAGACAAAAAATAAATTAATTTAACGAGTTTTTTTTGGGGTCATCAACAGTCACTTGAACCATCAGTTTTAAAAATCTGTTTTTTATGTATTGTATGATTCACAGACGTGATGGGGATCACGTCTGTGAATCGATCGATAACTATATATATAATACATTATGTATCGATCGATAAGTTAACTAGATCGACAACTAAACACGACAAAATTTTAAGAAACTGCGGAGTTTCGCTAGCTGATTTTATTTGTCCCTGTATAACTATCGTGGTGTCTGCACTCCTGACATTACCGAAAAGATAACGAAACATTGTAGCGCACCTACTTGATGATACTAATGAATGCTTTTAATTATACGAGTATTTAACTGAGTTATCATTAACGACTTGTTTTACTTTCTTTGTTTGATTAAAAATATAACATAAATAAGTTAACTATCTACATTTTTGTGCTACTTCACCTAGTGGTCGCATGCACGGCTGCTGAGCTTCGGACACTGGATTCGATCCCCAAATCGCGGTGTTATTTCGTTTTGCTCTCAGAAGTTTTTAGTAGCACCGTGGAGTCTTAATATGTGCTTGTTATTCCTAACTAATAACGTAACACACTCACCGCCAGTTGATCGTAAGTCCATTAGATATAATTCCCCATTAAAAGTAATGCTCTCTTTATCTGACGGAACGTATCAGAAAGTGACAGCATTACTATTAATGAAGAATTAAATTTAATGGACTTACGATCAACTGGCGGTCACAGTGGCAATTATTTCTTTCAGTTTATCAACATTCATTGCGTTATTTAAGTTATTGAGCAAACGACCTATGCAAACGTAAGACGCAATGGATTGTGGTGCTTTTTTTTTTTATTGGGTGGGAAATTATCAAATAACTTCTCCCGCTCTGGGCGGAGCGGGAGGGCGTGTCAGACTTTTACTGACTAAAACCCACCCGTGTTCCTTCCGTTGCCTGTGTGCCAGGGCCACGATATCCCTTTCGGACAAACTCGCAACCCCGGCAGGCATTGGTCCTAACGGACCCCGTCAGTTTGTGCTGACATCTCTTTGAGGCGCGCGTGGAACACAACGCGCCGTCGACCCGGGCCTGGTCCTGATCGGACGGCGAGCTACCCATCGCTCACCGTCCGCAGGCCCGCGCCTACGGTGGCCGGAAAAGGATCCCCCCATATACCTACACAGTACGACACACGGGACATAAACATAACTGGCGAAAAATGCGCGCCCTATAGACCTCTGCCAATCCTTTCGGGGAATTGGTACTGTAAGCGTGAAGTTATATTAATAATGACACACAGTGGTGACAATCGGGCGTTTCCTCCCGCTTTATCCTGAACAGGAACCTCACGAAACAACCATGTCCGGTGAGGACCTGCGTCAGGCGGAAGGTGAGGACGCCGTGGCGCCTCTCTAGCCACTCCTCAAAAACGGGACTTATCGCCACAAATGTGGCGTGCCCAACGTTAGCCACCCGAGGCGGCATCAAAATCAAAAGTCATTTACTCAAACTAGGCTGAGAATTGACACTGTCTTTTTGAACGTCAAAACTACATAAGACCGTCCCTCAAAACGCCCGCCCTTCACCACTTCCTAATGTTTTAGCAGCACAATAGCAAATTGTATAATCCCCTACAGAGACAAGAATTGATTGAAGAAAATTGTCTGATCGTAATAAATAGATTAATGACTGCAGAACACTATGACCGCTGATTGGACACACTTCAACGAACAATGCTCCAAGGTACAGTCAACGTAAAGAGCAGTCACATTATTGCACGATTTCAAAAAAAAATATGCTCGATTTTTTCATTTCAGTGCAGTTTTTTTTTTTAATTATTCATAATATTTAAGTTATCTTCGTTTTTTCAATCGGTTACATGATTAAAATCAGCTGACGGTTGCTAATCTGAATATAGGTAAGTACTTAATGATACTGATTAGGTACTATCAAATTGTCAAAACAAAATTATTAATTAATTAGGTAACTATTGATCGGAAAGTTACTTATATAAGTATTTACAACACTAATTTATTGGTCTTTGCATCCGGGTCAGTTAATTAAATCGAAGAAAAACAATGGAAGTTTTAAATGAAGGCCATGTGCCAGAATCGTTGTTACTGGACTGATTCTCTGTACATATTCTTCCAGCACCTATACCTGAGTATAGAATATGTACAGACCGGGACCCTAAATGGGTAACACACTATTGATCACAAACTGAATGATTTTGAAGTATAGTTATTGATAATCCATTGCTTCTTATGTTCGAAAAATTTGTGGCTTGTTGAATTTGTCTGGTCAACAACGTAAATAACGCAATGAATGCTGTTGAACTGTCAAAATAAAACCCACTGCTACTGATAGTGTGTTATGAAATTACAACGCAGCTTTGGTTTTTTTTCGCATTATATATTATCAAGCTATAAATTTCCACTACAAGCTGACCGCTCATTGTACGGAAATCCTATACAATGCGAGATCAGCTTATACCGGAATTGTATAGATTGATATGTAGCCGTGTGTAGGTACCTACAATCAGCAACATAAGTCCCTAAATTATGTTTATTAAAGCATGAAAATTACGTTAAAATTACCTAAATTCTCTATTACATCTTTACATAACACACACCTTGTATTCCCCGAAGGGTTAGGCAGAGGTGTATGTAGAGGTGGTGTAGAAGTGACTGCCTCATTGGTAGAGTGGTCACAAGGCTACTGCTGAGCACGAGGTCCTGGGTTCGATTCCCAGTTCGGGCAAATGTTATTGGGTTTTTCCATCAAGAAGTTCTTAGTAGCAGTCCGGAGTCTGGGTTTCTGCCCGGTAGATAGCAATAGGCTGAAATGTGTTTTTCTATAATCTCTTTAATTGTTCCAAAAACATTGTAATTGGCATGTTTTGTTTCAGCAACTGCCGTTGAAAAAGAAAATATACAAGGTTTGGGTTTTTCTTTTGCCCTTGTCAAACTTTAAATTCAAGGCAGACAGGTTTACAAACCACAAACCATAGCTTCTATATCTAGAGATTACCGTCGCGTCGTGATTACTAAATGTATTCCCTAACATCTTACAATCGCTGAACCTATTCGCGTACATCTGGTCGTGGATGTTCAGTGGTCCGAAATAGCCGCCTTATATTTAACACCGGTCTATTATTGTGCCCCTGCCGAGCTAATTGCAAGCCGTAGTAACGGATTTACAACATCTAGTTACTGAGCAAAGCAAGCTGCAGCTGTAAAGGTGAAAAGGAAAACGATTAAAATTTCAGAATTTTCCAATGCAGAGGACTAGTTCTATGTATTTATTATTAAATAAAATACAACAGTAGTAGGAATTTATTGAAAAAATAAGATACTTTGTGAAGTTTGAACCCTTGCACATTCATCATTTTCATTTGTCGTTGACTGTACCCACCTACTTATAAAAAAGATCTCCAACAGAGGCTACACAAATTTACATGCATCTTTATAAAAACAGAGACAAATACTAAACTGTTTTTTTTTCCAGATAAAAGAGACCACTTCATTCGATTGTAATCTAGGTAGGTAGGTTAAATGTTTCTTTTATCGGTGGTCAGCAGTTGCAGATGTTGCAGCTCGTCTTTAATTTTGGGTACCTACCTATATTTCTCTTCAGGTTTTGCAATTACATGTTATAGTGGTTAGTACTTCCTCACCGAGTAGAAGATCTTAGGATATTGTTTAAAATTTAAATATTCATGAGCCTATTGGTTAAAGTGACCTTTTGAATTTTGATACTTCCGTACCGCCTACGCGCGTGCGCATGATAGCAATATGCGTTTCTCTCTATCTACAGCTTACAGCAAGCTACATAGCATTGGTATACGAATATTAATGTATAAAATTTAAGATAATGGGAAGCTACCTACTTAATTTCTAAAATTAAGTACCTAGGTACCTAAATAACGGCCATTTGTTGGAACTGCGTTTATTAAAGCCTTTAATTTAATTTGATTAAAAAAAAAATTAATTAAAACAAACAGTTGAATTTAGAACCTCCACCATTTTTGGAAAGATGGCTACAAAAATGGGGGTTTTAAAAACCATTCACTGCCACCAGTCATCGATTTATGTAACTTTTAATAATCTATATAAAATGCAACAACAAAGGTGTAATTTATTCGGACACGCACCCACTATATTAGACGAGCAATTTTGTCCAAATTTATGTAATCTCGCGACCTTGGCATCTCCCCTACGACCGCCGCGGCGGCGGGCGCGCGCGTGGTGGCTCGGCGGCGAAACAGGGTTGCCCGACCGATGTAAATAATTGCCATCGTGTTAATTGCTTTTTTTAATTTATTTTACGGTCTTTAGGTTATGTGTAGCTGACTAGCTGGATATAATGTCGATTATATAAATAAATGTGTTAAGGCGAGCAAACACGCGCGACGCGACTCTAGAATCAGAATTTCTATGAAAACATCATGGAAAGTGACGCGCCCGCGATTACGCGCCAGTATGCCTGAAACCATCATCCTGTTTAGTGGTAATGCTCCTCTCTTTTCTTCTCCTAAGTCTGCTGTTTTGCCCAGCAGTGAGTAACAGATGAGGAAGGCAGACACTATCCAATATAACTAAAACTTTTAAATGTTTATAGAGAGAGCCCTGTCACCCATAACACAAGTTTAATCTTAGCTGGGGTGCCAGAGGTTTAAACTCAGTGGTATTTTTACAATTGTTTAGGTTTTAAACTCTTTTCTACATAGTGCTATTCTGCTAAATTGTAAACCTGGAAATAAAACATTTATTATTATTATTATCCAATATAACTACTATCTAGTAACTACCTAGATGAACAACAAACTTATCAAAAATAATGAGAAATGACAAAAGTAAAATCTCCACGCCTAGATAAATCTTAATTTGTCTACTATATAAGTTCTTTGTCTTGATAAACATGCCCGTATCAAAAACAAACATAACAACCTTGAAATGCTTAGCTAACTGTTTTGTTTTAACTTTAGATAAACTACGTGACTTGGCCGTTCCGAGGCATTTAAAAACCTTTTAAAGCAATTTGTAATGAGGTAAGGTTATGGTAAAATGTCCATTATCTACTTATCTACTAACTATTCCAGGATTTCGATGTTTAAAAAAACAACATTTTACATTTAGTAAGTTTCTGCTACATACCTAGTACTTACCTACATAATTTACAATAAAATAGATATATATTTATTTTTCAGGTAATACAATTCAAGTACCTAGACAGGTAGGTAGGTACATGGATGGATAACATTCATAAATTATAAAATTTTAAATAATAAAATAATGTTTCAGGAGCATTGCTATATAAAAAACCCTTTTTAATAGGCTTTTTAGTATATCAATGTTCAAGAGGTACATAAATACTTGTAAGTACATACCTAGATAGGTAAGTAGTAGGTACTTACCTACATAATTTACACTGGGACATCAAGGTCTGGTTTTGCCTATCTACTCGATTTTTCACTGTGATCTGCCTTGGAATCTTATCCAACTTACAAAATAAAAACAATTATTAACCAAGACCAATAAATATGTTTGGATGCCACAACCGCAGAGGTGTAGGTGCAGTATGCTGGTTCTGTCAAAGTTGGCCTCTATTAAGAGGCAAAGTCTTAACAAATCCTTACGACCAGTACGAACTTACGACTGGCTTGGGACTTACGAACAGTAACCACTTACACCATAATATTTCTACATACCTACAGAAAAGGTCTGAAAATAAAACGAACCCAGGACTTCACATTTAACAGCCGCGCTTGTAACCACGACTCAAAGTAGTTTTTTTTTAATATTTTATTACGAAATAAAATGTTTCTACGTAATGACAACCCTATTTCCACCCTCGCCATAATGCAATGTCCACCCTAACCTCACTGCCCTTGCCCTGCATTACGAACTGAACTTATTTATCTATAGAATCTGTAATATATTTTATTTTAATTGATATAGATAAACAGCTGTGTTTTAAATTGTTTGGGTGTATATATTTTAATTTGATTCCTGATCCTGACCCTCGCCCGATAATTTTTTTAAAGTTCGAAATTAGTTATAGGTAGGCATAATAAGCAGTGTAGTCTGAAAGATCTTCAAGGAAAGGAGGCAAAAAAACAAAACAAAAGTTTTATGTTTTATAATACCTATAGATAAAAAATTATATCGGTGCTGATAGCTGCGGCTGTGATACAGTTAAGTACAGTACATTAATCCACAGAGCAAAAATGTTGCATTATTCTAAAAATCGGTATTCTAATAATATTTCTGTTGATAGAAATTTACAGCATTGCCACCTAGTGTCGAGTAGCACAACTATTATGAGTTCAGTTTTTTTTCCTCTAAGAGTACTAATACCGCCATCTGTTGGCTACAAGATATGAAAAATAACTCAAGATGACTCATTCAATGACACGTTAGAAATAAAATTAGACCGCAACCATGTTTACACAAGTATGAAGCCTGGAATACACAATTACACATGCTACTAATAAATAAGCATGCTTGTTTGTTACTAGGTAGCATGCTCTCTGTGCCTGTAAGATAAGATACTCATGCTCTTTTCGTATACACATGCTAGTTGCATGCTTTGCTTTATGCTACTACTTATTAATAGTAGCATGCTCTTGTACTACTAGGCATGAGCATTGCTAGACAGGCATAATTATGTTTATAAATGGGGATGCACTAAGGTAGCCCGCGAAATTCAAAATTTCTTAAGTTTTTTGGAATTTGTCTGTGTCAGGTTGTATGTTGATAAAAATATGATTTGCGGCCGTAAAAAATATGGCTTTACAGAATTATAATCATTAGAATCAGCAATACAAACTAACTCTCTTCGTAGAATCCTATTGAATGATTATTTCATGAAAAAGTCATCAATAGGATTCTAGGAACTTAGACAGTTGTATTGCTAATTCTAATGATTATAATTCTGTAAAGCCATATCTTTTACGTCCGCGAATCATATTTTAATCAAAATACAACCTGATACAGACCTGCAAATTGCAAAAAACGTAGGTAAGAAAATTTG
Source organism: Tiliacea citrago (assembly GCA_963921375.1). Classification (NCBI taxonomy): domain Eukaryota; kingdom Metazoa; phylum Arthropoda; class Insecta; order Lepidoptera; family Noctuidae; genus Tiliacea; species Tiliacea citrago. The sequence continues at coordinate 22,392,743 of OY992799.1, read as the reverse complement.
AATTTCGCCGGCTAGGTTAGCGCATCCCACTAAAGAGGAGGCTCCCTATTTTATTATGTTAATTTGCATCAATATTCTGAAACAGTCACACATAGAAGCAAAATGAAACTTTAGTATAGGATTTATTGGATCTTTTTCGTTCCATGTTGAAGACAGTTACGTAATTGTAATATTTTATCTCAATATTTTTTTTCGAAAATTATGTCTTTTTATAGTTATTTATGATACTAGTGCGGTAAGTTGGTTTTAACAAGTCGAGGGCTTACCATAGTCACGAGTTTGGAAATCCCAATGCTCGACAGATCCCGATACACGACAGTGCTGCCATTTTAGTACTTTCGGCGCTAGGTCTAGCGCTTTTTCAATGTGCCTAGCGCGGGAATACACAATATTTTAATTTAAAATACTTATTAGGGACTTGTGGACAAATTAATTCCGATTTATCACAGTTGTAATGGCAATTCTGTCATTTGGTTTAAATATGTAGGTTTTTATTTTTATTATTTCCGTAATAGTTTATAAAGATTCTTTTTTAATTTGTGAATGTGAGAACGTTGCAGGCTTAATAGACTGTAGCTTTGTAAACCATCCTCTATTTTGTTAAGTACTTGGTACTTGTTGACGGGCCTACTACCCTATAAATAAAATGTATTCTGTGGGGCCTACACTGTCGTCCCATACATTGTAAAAGCCCACTTAAAAAAAAAAAAGAGTAACCGTGGAGGTTCTTACCGGCTTTTCTCCATAGGAAACGACCAATTGGAACCGTGCACCTAGCTTCTGACGTTTCATAAGTGCCCATGTAGGTTTATGTGAAATAAAATATTTTGATTTTGAATAACAATTTTAGCCCATAACGGATAATTTAGCGTTTTTGATTTCTAAGATGGCAACACATATATTAAAGAGTGTTTTACCGACATGTTCTCATTTTCTGACATGTCTACACAGTATAGTGCGTTTTACTTACCCACCTTACCACTTACCCTTTAGTTCTCAGAATTAGTTCAATTCAAAGATTAGTTATATTGGGCGCATCACCTGTATACGAATCGGCAGTACAACTAACTCTCGTCGTAAAATCCTATTGAATGAATATTTCTAACATAATCATTCAGTAGGATTTTATGAACTTTGAGAGTTGTAATGCTAATTCTAATGATTATAATTTTGTAAAGCCATATTTGTTACGGCCGCGAACCATATTTATATCAACATACAACCTGTTACTGACCTGAAAATTGCAAAAAACGAAATAAAATTTGAATTTCGCGGGCTACCTTAGCGCATTACCCTTAAATGTATTCTAGTTGTAGTGTTGTTTCAAAACGATAGCACATAGTCTCGACGAAATATAGGGTTTTTGTTTTTTTTCCGAGAGCTTTCTTCCACAGTTTTCGTATTTTAACATCTTTGGCAAATACATGTGTCCCCGTATTTTTGCAATCAATAGCTGCGCAACGGGGCATTTTAATTAATTATGCGTAAAAGAAGTCACTTGTTTACAAAAATTTAAGGTTGGATAGTGACAGCTAGCTGCCAAATTCTTAGACGTTGGATAGTAGCGACATCTGAAGTGACCACGACGCAGTTTTATCCTCATTAAAATTGTTCATATTTATCCAAGTAAGTAGATGATAGACTAAGGGCCTTATCACACTGGCAATTTGAGAGCGTGTTTCCGGTGTGGCGATTGTTTGACGAGCTCGCCACGAGTGCGCAACGTGTTTGCCACGACCACCAGTGCGTAACGTGTTCGCGATTTTCACAATATTTTACACTCAATTGTCTCGCTCTCTCTTGTACACTCACGTTAACCACTCTCGTTCCGCAAACGTGGTAAATACGTTGCGTACTCGTGGCAAACACGTTGTGCACTCGTGGCAAGCTCGTCAAACAATTGCCTCGCTGGTAACATGCTTACAATATACGATAAATAAGGGCCTAAATTTTCTGAAGAATAATTAAATGGCTAATTAATAGTTGAACCATAACCTTAGGGTGAAAATATAGTAATGGTTCACATTAATTGTCGACATTGGACATGTTCCAAAGTAAAATCCACTCTGGGCCAACGTGATGTCCAAGAATATTGTGTTTGTGTTGTCCAATCACTGTGCATGTTGTGCGTACCACAAACAATAATTTATTTTTTAATGTGAGTGTGCTAGTGCCTCTAGTGCAGTGAACGTATGATTTTTATATACCGAAATTGCATAAAAATTATCATTTTCTTCGTTACTAGCAAAGTGAAAAAACCTGAAATAGGTAAATTTACATTACACACTTGCTCTAAAAAAGTGTGAAGAGGAACGTAATTTATTTGTTAATTTGCATATTTGTTGATATTTATTATTTGGTATTGGCAATTTATGTTGTCTATGGACTGACTTTCATTTGACGGCTGCCTGCCACATCCGGCCATCTCGGACGAAAGGGTCCTTTTTCAAGCGTACGCCATTGCTGGCGTATGGTAGTTTATTTTATTGAACGCAAAATCTAAAACCATCCAATATGGTGAGTATTTAACATCATAATTATGTGCCGAAAAGTGTTCCTGTGTATCCGTGCTAACGTTTCGCGTTCATATTTTACGGCTTTCGAGTTTAAAATAGAAATAAAGATTATAATTCTTCACGACGGCCGTCTTTGTGATCGGGTGACGTTTCCAAGTGTTGCGGTGATTGATCGGTGTCTGTGTAGATTCGCGGAAAATCAGCTAGAATAGCACAAATCATTAGCGGATACGAAACTGAAGATTATTAAACCGTCTGAAAATGAAACGTGCGTGTATCAAGTGTTCCATCTGTGTTGTGATGTTGGATAAGTTGACGAACTGTTTTCTGGTTTGCGCAGGTGAATTTCACCGTAGACGAGATCCGGCAGATGATGGACAAAAAGCGGAATATCCGCAACATGTCTGTCATCGCTCACGTCGACCACGGCAAGTCCACACTGACGGACTCCCTGGTCTCAAAGGCCGGAATCATCGCTGGCGCCCGCGCCGGCGAGACGCGGTTTACGGATACGCGCAAGGACGAGCAGGACAGATGCATCACCATCAAGTCAACGTGAGTACTTGCGTCACCACATGGTGCAACTGACAGCCTTTTGTTTGCTTGACATGGATGCCACAGAGCCGGTAATTAAGTACCTACCCTTGAACTTGACGGTTGAAATGATTGTCGATTTCGCAATTTGAGGTTATACTCGCATTCTAAAGTCATGGTTGATAATTTGACATTCTGCAAACTTTCCAACTTGTGGCAAATAATGTTATCAAGTATACAAACCAGTTGTAGCTTCTGCTCTAATCATATTCAGGATGTTTTCTTTGTCATATAAATTGTTGTGACATGGTCTCTGCATGACACCAGCCAAACAAATCAGCTGTTCAAAAAATTTCCTACTATTATTCATTGAACAGTAAGCTGTGTTTACTGTGCTATACTAAAATACTAACTACAAAAATATTTATGATTTCACAACAAGATTAAACGGTTGTGAAATATTAGAATAATGAATTTTGAATAAATAATCATCTCCCAGTGTAAATAAAATCCACATGATGAATGTTCTTACCATTTAAAACTGAAAATCAATGAAGATCCTTCAGAACGGCCATCTGACATACACTTAACAAATGATTACACAATGTACGCAACAATGACCGTGCTAAACCATAAAAATTCTTTCCCAGTGCTATCTCTATGTACTTCGAGCTCGAAGAGAAAGATTTGGCCTTCATCACTGTCGCTGATCAGCGTGAGAAGACTGAGAAGGGTTTCTTGATAAACCTGATCGACTCACCTGGACACGTAGACTTCTCGTCTGAAGTGACTGCTGCGCTCCGTGTAACTGACGGTGCCCTCGTCGTCGTCGACTGTGTCTCTGGTATATTATCGTTTTTACATGAATTCAGCCAAAAAATTATCACAATTTACTCCTCTAGTTTATGAGAATGACTGACATTGCTCCCTCTTTGTTAATCTTGCTACTTTCCAAATAGTCTTTCATAGATTTCTACGGTACACAAACAAATCTAATATGATCAAAATTGCACTCTTTCAAGAGTGAAAAAATAGTTTCAAGATTGCATGCAACATTGCATAACTTCTTTCAATAAGGGTGCTTGAAAGTGCATTAGGTACTTGGTTATTGGCAGCCAAGCTGAAATAGCTTGCATACCAAATGCTAAAAGATTATAATAATTCCAAATGACTAGCAATTTCTAGGATAGCTACATGATAATTACAAAGTAGTTGTCATTGAATGACATTAACTTTTACCAATAACAGATATTATAAGAAGTAGACATTTGTTGATAAAGATTTGAATAACGATTTTTTGCTTACACAAGGTGAAATTTTCGAAAATACCTAACTTTGAAAGTCCCAATATGTCACCAGTGAAACAAACCTACTACTTGTTTGTAAACTTCAAATGGTGTTTGTAGATCAAGCTGATATGGCTAATGTATGCTTTGATTAATAAGAAAAGTGCCAATAATTAATAAGCAGTATCTTTGTACTAAAATTATAATTATGTTGTATCTCTCTGTATTTTACTGTGTACATAAATAATAAAATAAATAAATTAATAACTTTGAAAGTCCCAATATGTCACCAGTGAAACAAACCTACTACTTGTTTGTAAACTTCATATGGTGTTTGTAGATCAAGCTGATATGGCTAATGTATGCTTTGATTAATAAGAAAAGTGCCAATAATTAATAAGCAGTATCTTTGTACTAAAATTATAATTATGTTGTATCTCTCTGTATTTTACTGTGTACATAAATAATAAAATAAATAAATTAAAGTGCAAAAAACATAACACAATCTAGCTAAAACATTAAAACCCAGTAAAAAAATCTATATGATGAATGTTCTTACCATTTAAAACTGAAAATCACTGAAGATCTTTCAGAACGGCCATCTGACATGTAATTAACAGATTATTACACAATGTACCCAACATAGACCGCCACATTAAACATGTTCCATTTCCTTAGGTGTGTGTGTACAAACCGAGACCGTACTGCGTCAGGCTATTGCCGAGCGCATCAAGCCCATTCTGTTCATGAACAAGATGGACCGTGCTCTTCTGGAGCTGCAATTGGAAGCTGAGGAGCTTTACCAGACCTTCCAGCGTATCGTTGAAAACGTCAATGTCATCATTGCTACCTACAATGACGATGGTGGCCCAATGGGTGAGTTTAGCTGATAATTATACAACTACAAAATGTAGTACAGATTAGATTAGTTGTACCAATCTTGCTGACTGGCTGTTTTTAACTAGGAATGATTTATGAGCTGTTTGCATTATGACAGGAGGAAACAAATTTGTTGATCATGTTTGGTGTGTATTTAGCATGTTTTGCACCAAACGCAGATGATTTCTTTATTAAAACTTTATGCAAAAGTAAAAAAATAATAATACTGTACAAAGTTGGACTTAATTTCATCAGGCATTTCTTACCCAGTCAACCTTAGATAATGTGACACTGGAACATTTTTTTTTTTTGTGATCTTGAAAAAGGGTTGCTTGGACAGTGTCGATTACATTACCATGTAATTCTTGAATGATGTGGATCATTATATAAATCGTATAATATTCTTAAAAGTCGAGTAATCTAGCAGTTTATAAAGCTGCCATTTTGTGGTTTACATGTTAACTAAGGTTACTACATAACTACACATGACGTGTATACACGTGGCCTTAATGCATTAAAAGAGTAGGTATCTACTGATAAAGGTTTGCAGGAAAAGCAATATAAAAAACAAACAATGCCAACATTTTGTTTTTTTTTTTCAAAGACTGATTACATTGCCTCAAATTTTTATCGCCATTTTAGGCCAGAACATGGCACCCCTTGTGATTTCTGTGTCCTACGCTTAGTACGTGGGATTGAATCAATAATGTATTTCAGTCTATTCCACTGACGTGTTTCACCTACCACCACACCTGCCCACGCAATGTTCCCCTTCGCCTGTGACGTCATAGCACTTGGTCCAATTTGCGAGATCCGGGAACATTCGTCAGTCTAAGCTTTCCAAAGCTTCCTTTCTCCTACTTTTTGCTCGATATTGATAAACGTAACAGATAGACACTTGAAATATTCCCAGAATATTTAGTTATATATTCACTTTAAAAATCAATAATTAAATTAAAATAAAACAAATATTTATGGGGGCTCCCATACAACAAATGTGATATTTTTGCCGTTTTTATAGATAATGGTACGGAACCCGTCGTGCGCGAGTCCGACTCGCACTTGGCCGGTTTTTTTGCTCGTTTTTGCTCGATATTGATAACGGTAACAGGTACATGCTTGAAATATTCTCATAATATTTAGTTATATATTCACTTTAAAAAAATAATTAAATTAAAATAAAACAAATATTTAAGGGGGGCTCCCATACAACAAACGTGATTTTTTTGCCATTTTTAGGGTTCCGTACCCAAAGGGTAAAACGGGGACCCTATTACTAAGACTCCGCCGTCTGTCTGTCTGTCCGTCTGTCACCAGGCTGTATCTCATGAACCGTGATAGTTAGACAGTTGAAAATTTTCACAGATGATGTATTTCTGTTGCCGCTTTAACAACAAATACAAAAGAACAGAATAAAATAAATATTTAAGGGGGCTCCCATACAACAAACGTGATTTTTTTGCTCGATATTGATAACGGCAACAGGTAGACGCTTGAAATATTCACAGAATATTTAGTTATATGTAAACTACTCAAAACTAAATAGGGCCCACCATGTTTTTTTGCCTTAACTTAAAATTGAACGTAATTGTTCAGTTTTTATGAATGTACAAGTGTCAAGTGGGCATTCAGGAATAGTGTAAAAATAAACAATGGAATCATTTGTTTATTTCCTTTAATAAAAACACAAATAACAGTTTTTAGGAAAAATTACACAAAATAAAGGATCAACATGATCTTGTAAAGCACACGTCTTCTGAAAAAAATTATGGTGCTTGTTATTTTTTAATAACGAGTGGGTCCTCCTCTGCTCCGTATGCACTCTCTGAGCCTATTTGGTACACTTTCAATCAAGTGAGTCACGTTTGTATGCGGTATTTGTTCCCAACAGAATTTCAGGGCGTTAATGAGCTCCTGCTGGCTGTTAACATCACTGTAGTTTTCTTTCAGGCTTCTTTTGTGTTGATCCCATAAATGTTCTATTGGGTTGAGGTCGGGACTCATGGCTGGCCATGGCAAAACGGTGATATTGGCTTCAGAAAGGGCTCTTTGTGTGGTGCGGGCTGTGTGTGCGCGAGCGTTGTCATGCATAAAGACAAAATTATTGCCCACTCTTTGTGAAAACGGGATGACATGTGGCCGGATTACTCGCTCGATGTAACTGGCGGCGGTTACGGTACCTTCATTGAGAATTACCAGCTCTGTTTTGCCGTGTAAGCTAATTCCACCCCATACCATAACACTGGGACCCCCCATCGGTCTGTTCCATGGACGCATGGTTCAGAAAAACGTTCCCCTTCTCTTCTCCACACGCGTATCCGTCTGTCATCACTGTAAAACTTCACTTTAGACTCGTCCGTAAAAAGCACATTCCTCCAGTTATCCATGGTCCATTCCAAATGTTCCCGGGCGTACCTTAATCGTGCTGCACGATGAGCCCTCGTTAGTTTCAGTCGAATAGCGCGTACTCTGGAGCGTTGTCCATCTTCGTGAAGCCGATTCCGAATGGTTTAGTCGCTGACTCTCGTCCCTGTGGATTACCGTAGTCGAGTTTGTAAGGTCCGAGCGGTAACAGTACGCTCCCGTCGTGCGGTTAACCTTAGATATCGGTCTTCCTGGGTAGTCGTAGCCCTAACTCTTCCTGTGCCAGGTCTCCTAGCTACACTTCCGGTCTCCTGATACCGTTCCCAAACATTTCGGATTGCTCGTCGCGAAACACCGAGGTGGATAGCCACAGACCTCTGAGACTGTCCCTCTTGAAGCAAGGATACTGCTCTTGCAGCGGTTTCCATGTCCATATGACGGCGAGGACCAGGCATAGTGATCACAACTAACACAGGAACCAAACGAAATTGTTAAAAACGTGAGTATTCCACAACACTGTTTAGTGTAGACTGAAAACTTAAGTGACTGAGAATTTGTGCATTCGACGACTTTTTCGAGTACTTCACTTTTTTAGCTAACCTCTTGAAACCAATATGAATGTTGTCGAAATAAACATTGATAAGGGTTCCTAAACATGTCAGCTTGACGGTTCAATGCATAACTTTGTCAACAACTACTTAGATAACTTTATTTTGACCAAAATAGTGACTGATTCGAGGTGGGCCCTATTTTGTTTTGAGTAGTTTATAATCACTTTAAAAATAAATAATTAAATCAAAATAATACAAATAATTAAATCAAAATAAAACAAAATTTAAGGGGAGCTCCCATTCAACAAACGTGATTTTTTTGCCGTTTTTATAGATAATGGTACGGAACCCTTCGTGCGCGAGTCCGACTCGCACTTGGTCGGTTTTTTATCTTTTTATAGATAATGGTACGGAACCCTTCGTGCGCGAGTCCTACTCGCACTTTGGCAGTTTTTTTTTGTTTTTTGTTAGTTCCATTAACAGAAGTCCTGACCCCCTAAAGAAACAATCTGCGGAATCATTCATTAACCCTAAAAGTACCTACATATCTACTTAGTTTGAATACAAACTCAAGCGTCACGTTATCATGATGCCGCGGCGGTGTTTGGTACACGTAATGTATCGCGCGCTCCGCATTGATAAACCGTTAACTCCGCACCAAGGTCGTCCAATGTGTTCTCTTACGATAATATTGTGTAATTTTCACATGACAAACATTTTGAACATCCATTAGTTACGCTTGCTATCGATTTTATAAATTTCGTTTCAATAAACTTTGCGATTGGTTTCAAATGTAAATTAATTCTAGTTTTAAAATATTTCTTTCTTGGAACAGTGGGCGTTTTGGGGGGCTGTCTTTTATAACCTTTGACCTTCCAAAAGTGCCGACTCACTATTTCATTAAAGTAACTGAATACCTTGAACCGAAAATATTTTGATAAATTATGCAATAATGAAATAGTTTAGTGCCTTCATGTACCCTTACATAATATATTATAAAACATGACACCCGCCGTGTCTGTTTGTCTGATCGCGATAAACTCAAAACCTGCCGAATGGATTTTCAAACGGTTTTCACCAATGGACGGAGTGATTCAAGAGTAAGGTTTAGGTGTACAATTCATTAACCGTAACAGTCTGCAATAGCATAATGTCTATCTTCTAAGGATAACCCACAATAACCATTTTTAACTTTCAGAATTGAATTTGATAATATATTCATAGTTATTTCCGAAGCCATTTTGACCGGTATTTTATTATTAATCTTTATCCAATCAAATATATTATTTAAATTGGGCAATTAATTAAAATATGCCTTGAAATCATATAATTTAAATTAATTACTTTAAAAGATATCACAGATTCAAAATAACGCATAACAAAATAATTATGATTGATTGCTACGATAGCAAAAACGGCTGAACAGAATTGAATGAAATTTGGCATACCTGGATTAACACATATGATAAATTTAATACCAGTAGTACGTTTCCGTGGGATAATTTCCGACTTCCACGCGGACAAAGCCGCGGGCAAAAGCTAGTTAATAATAATAAATGTTATTCTGCAATAAATTGTAAGTCAGTCAATTTGACCGCTAATTTAAATTCCATAGGTCAATTTAATACCAGTAGTACGTTTCCGTGGGATAACTTCCGACTTCCACGCGGACAAAGCCGCGGGCAAAAGGTAGTTAATAATAATAAATGTTATTCTGCAATAAATTGTAAGTCAGTCAATTTGACCGCTAATTTAAATTCCATAGGTCAATTTAATACCAGTAGTACGTTTCCGTGGGATAACTTCCGACTTCCACGCGGACAAAGCCGCGGGCAAAAGCTAGTTAATAATAATAAATGTTATTCTGCAATAAATTGTAAGTCAGTCAATTTGAGCGCTAATTTAAATTCCATAGTTCAATGAACTTTAAGGTCATGACATTGGCCTCAACAGGATCGATATATTTCATTAACATCGTCAATTTCGCCTGAATACCCCTAAAGGATGAATTGTTTCTTTTCTATAAAAAATGTCGTGACCATAGGAAGTAGTATAATACAATAGGTACTTCAAAATAGAGCTAGGTATATAATATGATTAGCAGTCATGGTGTCCCAGTGATAACGGCCGCGATTTACGAGTTGTAGGTCGTAGGTTCGAACCCAGGCAGGCGGTTTATTTTGTGTAAATTATTTCATCACCACAGCTCTCAAAACGGTGAAGGAAAACATCGTGAGTAAACCGGCACGCCCCAAATGAACCAAAAATTCTAAGACATGTGATATCTACCTACCCGCTTTGGGCCTACGTGTTACGGGCCACTCCCTCTCACCGACAGGAGGCCTGTCCCAGCAGTAAGAACAGTATATGCTGATTATGACGTAATATGATTAAGCAGTAGGTCATTTTTTTAACCCTAGACTCCGTGATAAAATTTGTAGGTTTATTGAAAAACGGTGTACAGAACCATATCAGTCTCAGATACGAAGAGCTACCCGCAGGCTTAGCAAGAGAACCGTATAGAAGCAATTTTTCGATGGAAGGGTAGACAAAAATGACGTTTCCGTGTAGACAGTTTTCTACCGAGAAGGGTAGACAAGCGATTTCTATTCTACAGTAGAGTAGAGATAGAAATCGTCATGCTAAGCCTGCTGGCAGTAAGGCCCAAAACCGTGCCGAGCGAACGGCCGACTGTTTGCTGACTTTCAGTAAAAGCTCTTCGTTATAGGTTTTCTCTGAAACATTCGTCCCATTGATACTGGGTTAAGCATTTAATGCTATACACTAGCGGCAGACCGGGACGAACATTAAATCTCAACTTGAATTGGTGGATTGATCACTGTTGACTCTTCACGACGGTTGTTGAGATACATTTCAATATTATCGGAAGACTAAATTACCACTTCTTTGATTATCGAAAAGCATACTCTAGACTTTACTGGTAATAGAAAATGAGGATTACTGCTATAACGTCACAGCAACCACTTTTCATAATTTTATCTTCAACAAGAAACATCTTTGAAAACACGCGTTCTATTCTTCAACACACAATAGGTATTGATGATCAGCTGAATAGAGGCTTTCCAAATGATGCACAGGAACTGCCGACAGAAATGAAAACGTCGGTGACGCGAACTCTAAAGTTTTTCCCCTACCAAAAAACACTCAACGCACATAACAAATAAATGCAATACAATCAGCAGGATTGGTAAATTGATCAGTATTTGTGACTCTATACATGTTCCTTCATCAAACCTTCGAAATATTCAACGTCCGTTTCCATTAATTAGGTGAGGTGCGTGTGGACCCCAGCAAGGGTTCCGTGGGTTTCGGATCCGGTCTCCACGGCTGGGCCTTCACCCTGAAGCAGTTCGCCGAGATGTACGCTGACAAGTTCAAGATCGACCTTATCAAGCTTATGAACAGGTACGTCTTGTTTTACTATTTCAGGAGTGCTAACCGCTTTTTGGGTCGGCTTGATTCGGCAAAGTCCGCGAACAGCCTGGTGGCTGCCCTGGTGTGCCGAATCATGCCGACCGAACATTGTGTAACTGTCATAAATACCTATATTTCCGAAATAGTCTTGTCTAAGAAAGGCACAATAATGTATGTATACCATTATTGAAAGGGTGATGCTGTAGAAAATCCTCTAAAAGAGTCAATAAAATGTTTTCCGCGCACGTTTAGTTTTCTAGGGTTACGAGCCTGTCCGAAAGGGATATCGTGGCCCTGGCACACAGGCATCTGAAGGAACACGGTGGGTTTTAGTCAGTAAAAGTCTGACACTCCCTCCCGCTCCACCCAGAGCGGGAGAAGTTATTTGATAATTTCCCACCCAAAAAAAAAAAAAAAAGTGTAAATGTCAATAATTTGAGGTTATGTTTGAACACGTGTTCGTGTTGCACGAATGTTTAGTTAGGTAGAAGTGAAGTTAGTCCATAAATAGCTTACGAAAATGCGAGTTTCTCAAGTAATTATAGAAATAAAATTGCTTTCTAATTTTCTAAACGGTCACCTATTTTTTTTCGTCCTTCGCGAACTTAGTATTCCATTAAACGCAAGTAAGGTCCCAACTGCGGCATTGCAGATGCACGTAATGACGAGTCGCGCGCATTGATTCGTACACGCGACCTCGTCTACAGCATAGCCGCACTGTAACGAACTTTATAGTCTTCAAATATAACTTATTTTGTCTTGTATAACGAACGATAATTAGTAATTTACGTCATTCGCTAGGTTCGAAAGCCTCATGCCACGTTGTTGGCCTGTTAACTTATGGTGTTTTAATCATGTCTTAAGGCACCAAATTCTGAGTCTACTCAATTTAGATTGCTATCGACACGATAAGAAGAAGATTGCGACAGATCTACATCGGATATGCGATGATTCAAACTCAAACCATTTATTTCAAATAAACCAATTAAAGGCACTTTTGAATTGTCAAGGGGTTGGTCAGTCAGAAAGATGAAGCTAGTTGTCGTGGTAGGTTCCTATGGAGAAGAACTGGCAAGAAATCCCACGAGCACTTGCACGCGTCTCGCGTATGACCAATTCTATCTCTATTCTACCAAGAATAGACAAAATTCTTTCTATCCAACTCTAGTCATCTCTTCTGCCCGAGCACGGGGCAACCCGGTAGACTCGCGTTTCTACGAAGACAGACTATTTATTCTTTCCTTAGCAACGGAGGGTAGCTAGTGATTTAGATACTGCTAAGAGTTCTACTAGAAAAAGCGTTTCGTTATCAAAAAAATGTGTCAAACGCCAAGTTTTAATCAATAATTAAACCAGCGAAAAATCGTTTTTTTTTATGTTACTTTATGTAACAAAAAAAAAACAAATATCTCGACAACGGTGCCTCCTAGATAAAAACTTACAGAAATTTAACCCCCCCTGTGTCAGCCCCGTGCAGGCAGCATCCCAACATGAATAATAATGAAGAAATTTTTTTTTCATCGGCTTATGAATAGTTTTCTATTAGAACAACAATTTCTTTCCCACCATTTTTTTTGCAAAAAAAGCATATACTACAACTCCGCCTAAGACGACCCACTGACCAGATTGTTCAGTGAGAAGAAATTTGGACGGTGAAAATATTAAATTGAGTTTTCAAAATCAATATAGTCTTGTCTCGGTCAAATGTGATGTAGACTATATTTAACACTTGTCGAGAAGAAATGTTTCTTAACCCCAAGTGTCGAAAGTGGAGAAAAATTGGTCGTCATGCTTTTGACATTGAAGACTTTTGTCGACTGAAGAATAGAAACATTTCTTCCCTTCCGTTTTAACATCGCCATGCTTAGGCACCGTCCTAAAAAAGGTCGTTAGAAAATTACAGATTGTAGAAAGATTTCTACCGAGTAATCTTTCTACAATCTGTAATTTTATATATTCTTCCGTCGAAAAAACCCGATTCTACGGTGGTTATGCTACGCGTGTTGATTGATTAGTTCGGGATGGTGCACGCTAACCTAGTCCCTACTCATTCGTGACGTAAAGATTACCTATTTATATCCATCAGGACAGACTCCGACAAGAAGTTCTTCCCTTCTTCACTAAGATTGTTCTAGAATTCTAAGCCTAGTTTCCATTTATCAGATTTCGTCCCATTGATACTGGGTTAAGCATTTAATGCTATACACCAGCGGCAGACCGGGACGAACATTAAATCTCAACTCTCAAATGGTGTATTGCTTATTGTGGGCAATTTACTACGGTTGTTGAGATACATTTTGTTGCTATGAAACAAAACAATGTTGTAATCGTACTCCTTGGAACTCTTTAAAAAAACATAACAAGGTTTCGAGATCGATTTGTAAATTAAAGTACACAATGATAAGAGACATTAACGTTAGCTAGCGGAAATGTATGTGGCTGCAACCATTTCTGTTATAGAAATTTTAAAAAGCATTTTGTTTATAAAATGGATAATAAGATTACTGATTACTTAAATTAGGGGTGTTCACTTAGCTTGTTTAAAGATCTTAGTTCAGCACGATATTTATAACACTTCACATTGTCGTGTACTCTTCAATTTATTAGCCGTACCCTACACATGATAGCCAAAATTTACCCCAAACTTTCCTTCAGGCTGTGGGGAGAGAACTTCTTCAACGCCAAGACAAAGAAGTGGGCCAAACAGAAGGACAATGATAACAAGCGCTCTTTCTGCATGTACGTATTGGACCCCATCTACAAGGTGTTCGACGCCATCATGAACTTCAAGAAAGAGGAGATCGACGGTCTGCTCACTAAGATCGGAGTCACTCTCAAGCACGAAGATTCCGACAAGGACGGCAAGGCTCTGCTTAAGGTAAGAAACTTCTTACTTAGTCATTGCCACCAACTCAATTATCTACTTTAGCGTTACGTACTCGTAAGTTGATTTTTAACCGACTTCAAAAAAAGAAGGAAAAACACTAGCCAAATGCATAACCATTCGGCTAGTGTTTTTTTTAAGAGAAAACTTCTTTAGGCGCGTTGAGCAATAGTGCCTTTTTTAGGGTTCCGTACCCAAAGGGTAAAACGAGAACCCTATTACTAAGGCTCCGCCGTCTGTCTGTACGTTTGTCACCAGGCTGTATCTCATGAACCGTTATATTTAGACAGTTGAAATTTTTACAGATGATGTATTTCTGTTGCCGCTGTAATACAACAAATACTAAAAAACAGAATTAAATTAATATTTAATTATTTGCTCTATATTGATAACGGCAACAGGTAGACGCTTGAAATATTCACAGAATATTTAGATATATATTCACTTTAAAAATAAATAATTTAATTAAAATAAAACAAATGTTTAAGGGGAGCCCCCGCTTAAACATTTGTTTTATTTTAATTAAATACATGATTATACATACAAACCCATATAATATACAAATACCCATACAAAAAACATGATGTTATTACCATTTTTATAGATGGTACGGAACCCTTCGTGCGCAAGTCCGACTCGGGCTTGGCCGTTTTTTTTTTTTTCAGTGACATTTTTTTTTTAATTCTAATTCATTTTCGGTTGTAGTCATGTACGGATTCTTGTCTTGAGATTTCGGGTAAAGTCGCACGCGATTATTGCTTTGGATTTCAAAACAGGGATTGATTGTTGTAAATATTATAATTATCATCATCACCACATTTTAGTGTGATAGTCATATCACACTCATATACGTTAGTCAGAACAATATGTATAAGAATAGCCTGTTGTTTGATGGAAATTAAAATACGAATGTTTCCGAAACATCCAGACAATCTTAAAAACACCATTGCGTAAAGAAGCCTTATATTAACTTCTAAGATTATACACTACATTGTAATTACTACAAAAAAAGTAATGTACTTACGTAATTAAGTACAATTGAGTCCCAAGTGTTGCCAGTTACTTACAATAAGCATCTGGGTGTCAAAGAGGACTAACAGTATACTTCATACCGGAATTGGTTGTAAGACTCCATAGCCTGCAACCCCATAAATGTATGAGACAGTTACCGCATACAATAGATGATGTACAAACATGTTTTTATAGCAAGCAGTAGGACACGGTGTGGTCTTTGTGACCTCTAAAAAAAAACGTTTCTTAAAAAAACGTAATTATTTTCGTTTAAATTTATTATTAATTTGCTGGCAGTTTTATTATTTATGTTTGCTTATTTGAATTGAAATTAATTTATTCTTATATAATTTTACATCTAATACTTATGTTTCATGTGCTGGATTATATTCAAACAAATAATTAAATAGAACTTTGAGTAGTAAACTGTTGTCTGTATTGTCCAGGTGGTGATGCGCAGCTGGCTGCCGGCAGGCGAGGCTCTCCTGCAGATGATTGCCATCCACCTGCCTTCCCCCGTGGTTGCGCAGAAGTACCGTATGGAGATGTTGTACGAGGGACCCCATGACGACGAGGCCGCTCTCGGTATCAAGGTAAATTAACAACTATGGTGTACTGTTTTTACACAGGATTATTTAAAAAATACTGATAAGATCTTAGCTGATATTTTTTATCATTTAAAGTTATGATAACGAAACAAGTAATTGTTAATTTTGTATGAAAAATGAAAACATGTCATTTATCTCTGTGTTTAGACTAGATAAATATTGATTCACATAAAACTACATCAAAACTATAAGTGAATAGGATTGATAAACTCCCAACAATATTTGACATGGTATTTTTTCATGAAGGATTTTATATAGGTTTTTAGATCCGGACCTTTATGCAGGCGAAGCCACGGGCAAAAGCTAGTTCCATATATTTAATTTTATAATATCTATTCCTTTACTTGCCATGACTAATCATTTCTCCCTGTTGTTCAGACCTGCGATCCCGAGGCGCCCCTCATGATGTACGTGAGCAAGATGGTGCCGACCTCCGACAAGGGTCGTTTCTACGCCTTCGGACGTGTGTTCTCAGGCAAGGTCATCACCGGACAGAAGGCCCGCATCATGGGACCCAACTTCACGCCCGGCAAGAAAGAGGTAAGGCAGTATTCAGAGATGGAAAATTCAACTTGAGCAAAGTCCGAAAATATAGAAGTTGTTTGATAGGATAGTCTTTCGTCTTGAAGACAAAAGTAGGGTTCTGATTTTTTTTATTGTTATTTTTAACTTCTTTGTAAACTGGGAGATGTCTTTAGTACTGGAGTTCAAACCATTGATTAACAAATATTAGTAGCGAGTGCTCTAATGCTTACTAACGCCATACTAACCTTAAAAATTGTTTCCATAGGACATGTACGAGAAGACCATCCAGCGTACCATCCTCATGATGGGACGTTACGTAGAGGCCATCGAGGATGTGCCCTGCGGCAACATCTGCGGTCTGGTCGGCGTTGACCAGTTCCTTGTCAAGACCGGAACCATCACTACCTTCAAGAACGCACACAACATGAAGGTAACAGAATCATTAATACAAGTTGTGTGCCCGATGGGATTTTACATTGGTAAAAATGTAGAAAATTTTGTCCTGTAGTTTCTTAAATCCTTCCTTAGTGTTCACGTTCTTTTTCTTTATAGAAGGTACTCCTCATATACAAAATTTTGTGCTTCTAGGCTCAGCTGTTTAGGCTATGCGTCAGTGGATGAATTTTAAGATTTTTATTAAGTAGATGCTGACGCACAGCTGCGTCTTGACTCTGGTATTGCAAACATCCATTGGCGCGGTTGCCAGTTACCATCTTAACTCCGTCTTATTGAATATCAAAAATCCCTATAATTAGTAAATAAGCTGCTAGACATTTTACCAAAGTATGTCTTTAAAGGCTCCCAAATACTATAACTCCTCACCTCTCCCCCAGGTCATGAAGTTCAGTGTATCCCCCGTCGTGCGTGTGGCCGTCGAGCCCAAGAACCCCGCTGACCTGCCCAAGCTGGTGGAGGGTCTGAAGCGTCTGGCCAAGTCCGACCCTATGGTGCAGTGCATCAACGAGGAGTCTGGAGAACACATTGTTGCTGGTGCCGGAGAGCTGCATCTTGAGATCTGTCTTAAGGTTAGTAAAGATTGCTTATTTAAGTTTAAAGCTAGATAAAAGTGGTGTAGTGTTGTTACAGAAATACTTCTTACAAAATGTATGTGCATTTCGCGTAAGTTTTTGTTGGCCATAAATAAAGGCTTCATGATGCATACTCATCGTCTAATAGTGCGAACATTAGTATGAATATTGATAGTTTTAAAATCATGGCAAAAGAATGATTGGCCTATAATCCTATATACATACAAAAGAAATAAAAGAGTCCCAAGTGTTGCCAGTTACTTAGAATAAGAATCTGGGTGTCAAAGAGGACTAACAGTATACTTCATGCCGGAATTGGTTGTAAGACTCCCATAGCCTGCAACCCCATAAATGTATGAGACAGTTATTTTACGAAACATACATTTTGTAGTATGTTTCGCTAGAATAATATTTTTTGTTGATATGTGTACCAATGTACTATTTTCATTTATTTGCCCAGGACTTAGAAGAGGACCACGCTTGCATTCCAATCAAGAAATCCGACCCCGTGGTGTCGTACCGTGAGACCGTGGCGGAGGAGTCTGACCAGATGTGTCTGTCCAAGTCGCCCAACAAGCACAACCGTCTGTTCATGAGGGCGCAACCCATGCCCGAAGGTCTGCCGGAGGACATCGACGATGTAAGAAAACTACTTGATTATTTTACCAAATTTGCTGGTCATCACAAGATGCATTGACTGTCGAGCATTAATTGTGCATAATTTGCTTTTGTTTCAACAAATACTCAATTACAGCTTATAGCTGCAGTTTCCAAATAAATATAATTTTTTTAAACATGTTTATAAATACAAGTACCTTCCGGCACACCGTGCCGCGCCGTAGCGAGTCGGTCGCTCGTCGGCCGTTTCGCGCAGACGGCTGCGGCGTGCAAACGAAGCATAGTGAAGCGAGCCCGCGTCTAAACGCTGCACAGGACCTCTATCCTTATGTCCCGGGACTGCATGCTACGGCGTAGGCACTACATTACTATGAAATAAATTAAATATTTTACATAGTTGAAGGCCATTGAACGATACACAATATAAATGTTAACAATATTTCTGTCTCTAGGGCAAAGTGAACCCCCGCGACGACTTCAAGACCCGTGCGCGTTACTTGACCGACAAGTACGAGTACGACGTGACCGAGGCGCGTAAGATCTGGTGCTTCGGCCCCGAGGGAACCGGTCCCAACCTCATGGTGGACTGCTCCAAGGGAGTGCAGTACCTCAACGAGATCAAGGACTCCGTGGTCGCCGGCTTCCAGTGGGCCGCCAAGGAGGGAGTCATGGCCGAGGAGAACCTGCGTGGTGTGAGGTTCAACATCTATGATGTCACGCTACACACTGATGCTATCCACAGGTTTGTCATTACATGTCTAAAACGCTACAAAGTTCTTTGGCGCGAGGCCAGTCGGAACTAACGCCGCCAATGATTACATTGATTCTAACTTGATGGCGGCTCTGAAGTGCGCTATTCGCTGCGCAGTACCGCACCCCCCCACCCTCTGACACGAGAATTTGTTACTTCGCAACGACTCGCCTTATGTTCCGAGCCGCCATAAAGTTTGAATCGGGCTGTACCAACGCTCCTCATGCTCCAAAATATTCATGTATCTCACTCGTACCTAGTTCATTTTTGAAAAAAGTTGGTAGAATTAGGCGCCATCTCCACGAACGAAAGAATCGCGGCGATAGTCCCGCTATGCCTTCAAATTATCGCCGTGTGGAGATGGCGCCTTGGTCTTAATGTAGTAGCTTGTTCCGGAAATGCTAATGCCATAGCTATTTCTGCCGCGGGTATGAACACCGTTGGCATTTCAGCTTCTCGGGGATAGCAACACACCTGGGATGACACCGATATTGGAAATGTCCATTGACCACATAAATTCAGATGAGCCATCTGATTTTCACCAGTAATTATTAAAGTTAAAAAAAAAATACTGTTTAGAGCATTTTTTTTTTAAATGCTCGAATATTTTTTTTTTTAGAACGTAGGCAAACGAAAATACAAATTTTATAATAAAATGAATGCTACGACTAACGACAACAAAATCTAATCTTTCTCTGATGTACAGGGGTGGCGGTCAAATCATTCCAACAACGAGAAGATGTCTGTACGCGTGTCTGCTGACCGCTCAGCCGAGACTTATGGAGCCTGTGTACCTGTGCGAGATTCAGGTACGTGCCGCCGCCAACCTGCATGAAGTGTCTGTCTGTAGAACCGCTAATCCAGTCTGTACAGTAGTGTTTGTTGCAAGAAACTCTGTTGATTCGTAAATTCAATTCTCCAATGTGTCAGTATAAAGAGTGAGATTTGATTGTTTTTAAAGTGGTTTTGCGTCTAGATTACCTACCGATAAAGTTAGAAAGTTGAGTTTAAGCTAGTTGCGGAAGTTTAGTATTAGTAGAAAATATAATGCAATGGCTTGACTTACTCACAAGACTGGATTGCGAGACTACGATTAATATGTATTTTATATCTATATAAATGTTATAGCAACAGCTATCTAGCTCATATGTTTGATCGGCTGCGAATGTTCCCAGCATGACCCCACGTTTTTCCTGAGCGGGCTAGCATGCTACGATAGTTCCGCCTTTCCGAGACGTGGCAGATCATCAGTTCTATGTTTAGGCACTGTCACCCATACATGATGCCTTGCCTGAATAGGGGAACTAACACTCCTACAAAATTATAACAAACCTTGATTATTGGAATATCCTGAAGTTCAGAAAATTTTCCATAGTGAGCAGTAATCCAATGTTTGCTGCTGACAGATTTATGCCTAAGTATAAATACCGCTTGCTCCAGAAGCATCTACATTTTCAGTGAAAGAATGTTGGCATGAAACCTTGAAATCAAATAATTCCACATAATAAATTAGAAAATAAGATTTATGTTGTACACGACTTTTCTGAAGCAGAACATCTTACAATTACATTATATTAACATGCATAATATGTGTGATCCCCACACAGTGCCCCGAGGTAGCCGTCGGAGGTATCTACGGCGTGTTGAACAGGCGTCGTGGCCACGTGTTCGAGGAGTCGCAAGTGACCGGCACGCCCATGTTCGTCGTGAAGGCGTACCTGCCCGTCAACGAGTCGTTCGGCTTCACCGCCGACCTGCGCTCCAACACCGGCGGCCAGGCCTTCCCGCAGTGCGTGTTCGATCACTGGCAGATCCTGCCCGGAGACCCGTGCGAGCCCGGCACCAAGCCCTACGTTGTTGTTCAGGTTTGTACTCAATGTCTCAATACTTTGCCTCATAGAGAAGTATGGAAGAAAGGAACATGTTGAGCCGACCCCAAATAAATTGGGATAAGATCAGGAGAATGATTATGATCTTCTTAGTGAGTCTATGGGAATCTAAAGATAGTTTGGCACCTTCAGTAGTATCCCATCAGTTCCTGAAACGTGCAGACAACAGGACGCGCTTATACCTCTTTGCTGACTCTTGAATTAAATTAAAAAAGAGTCATTATGAAAATGCTTTGCTTAAAATGCTTTTCGATTAGCTAATTTCTAGGCGGACGCGAAAAACAAAATTATTTGTCAAGAGAAAAGTGCTGCTAGCCAAATTTTGAATCTATTCATAAATATATCTTTGGCTAACAGAGTTGTAATTCACAATATTTAGTAATGATCTTAAATATACCTTCCGGCACACCGTGCCGCGCCGTAGCGAGTCGGTCGCTCGTCGGCCGTTTCGCGCAGACGGCTGCGGCGTGCAAACGAAGCATAGTGAAGCGAGCCCGCGTCTAAACGCTGCACAGGTCCTCTATCCTTATGTCCCGGGACTGCATGCTACGGCGTGGGCACTACATATACATTGTTGAAGCTGCAAAAAATTATATGAATTATTTCTTGTTCTGAAATATAATTCCTTTTTTTATATCTTTGCAGGAGACAAGGAAAAGGAAAGGACTTAAGGATGGTCTGCCCGACCTAGCTCAATATCTGGACAAATTGTAAACGTCGTAGCTAATGCAATCCATACTGTAATATATATATGTAACATTATTGAGCGCGCCTCACGCAATATACAATTTTACGTTTTACCATTATGAATAATTTTATTTTGAACTTAAAACGGAATGTATCGCCTCAATTAAGTTAAGTGTTAAGCACGACGACGCTGGTCGGACCGTTTGTTACTGAGTGGCAGAATGTTGCTGCCACCACGAGATACTAAATAAACTATTGAAAATTACACAGTCTATTTGATATGAATCGCTATGATGTCGGGAACCATGATTCATTACTTTTACTGTAATTAATTTTTTAAATTATAATTTTTCTATTGTAAACAACCCTAGTGTTTTTATTTGGCTGAAACAGTCATTACGGAAAAGGTGAGTTGATAAAATAATCATACATTCAGAGGTATATTCTGGCGAGCTTGTTGTCAGTTTGTTACCCGTGGGTATGTTTTTTACCCATGGTCCCTTCGAGAAATACAATGCTGCCAAATAAAAAACAATTTACTGTTATTGAATCATTTGGGTTAGGCTTGGTTAGAACAATGACCATTAACGCGCGAAGGTGAGCGAGTGTGCCGCGGCAGCGGCCGCCGAGCGCCAGATTTCCTCTATTTTTGGTGAATCATTTTGAATGTTTCAAGTAACTACGAGCTAAAACTAACGGTCTACCATTTTAATTTGGCAGCATTGTATTTCTAGAAGGGACCACGAGTAAAAAAAATACCCCGTAGTCCCTCCAGGGACTAGGGGACACCGCGGGTAACAAATGCTTTTGTCTTGCAATTTTATTAGAAATCCGCCAGAAAATATCTTTTATTTTGTAACATACATTAGTGCAGTAGATAACATTACTTTTAGCACAAATCTTATCATCAATTAATGAGGAATGTAATCACAGCACTAATGCATGTTTCATTTTAGATTTTGATCATAAAATAACCGCACAATTTGATTCACAGGGCAACAGGTCTTGTAAATACTGCATGACGACCAAAATGGTAAGCATGTTTTTCAGTGTCTGAAATTTCTTATTACATCTAACAAGTCAGTTTGTATGTATATATCTACTTATTGTTTTGACAGTATTGATGTAAGATAAATTTTTCGAAAAAGAAACAGCTCTAAAATATTCAAAGTTACATGAAACAAATGGTTCAAGAATTCCCAAATAAATTTTAATGATGATTATCACAGACCTGTACTGAGTAATGAGGAAAAAAAATATATCACACTGAAAATATGAACTAAAACAAATTACAGTTATCCAGAAAAGAATTGGTTGCTTACTTGTTATTATTTGTTGCAGGATTGACTAAGTGAGGAGAAGACTGATGTTCAACAAAAGGTAAATATTATTGAAATCTCTAATATGTTAGGTAGACAATCGATTATATACTCTATGAGGTACATAATGTATAAATGCGTCATGTTCCAATATAATGATCATCTGATCATCCAATGTCAACAAGTTAACTCAAGTTGCAAGTCATGCTAATAGCACGTCATTTGATGATAAGGAACTTAGACTTGTAAGCACTTTTTTTGCAGTCACCTTCAGTAGTTTATTGAAACATTTTATGATAAATGGCTAACATAAGCCTCGTTCATCATATTTAACGAATTTTTCGTTATTATTATACTCCTTTATTAATATAATAAGTATACACAGATAAAAATTTAAATATTTAGTTATAATTAAAGAATACAAAAATGTATCAACTGATATGATACTGTTAAGGTGTGTCCAAACATTGAGCGGCAAGAGCGCGGCAGCAACACGCGGCGTTCGCAGGACACATTTCTGCTGCGCTCTAGTTTGGACTAAACCGACGAATGTTTACGCGGCAGTACTGCGTGGCACATCCGAGACACGCCGCGCACTGCAGTTGGCATCAGAACTAAAATGAAAGTGGTTGCGTGTGTCATAGCTCTGCTTATTATTCGAAAATTGCGAAGAAGGAATAAGAAAAAACCTATTAAGATAGATTAGAATAATATAATGCATATACAACCAATAATTAAAGAAGTTCAGAGAGAGATTTAAGATCTATATTGTTGGTTGTTTCATCCCATATGTCTTCACGTTTGATATTATTATGGTGTTCTTTTTGTCGAAGATCCCATAACACATTAAAAGATCCATACATTTCAATCAAACGAATCGATGTTTCGTTGTCCATTTTTATACGCATCAGATATACGTCCAAACACAACTACTGACGAATGTTCACTGCAAATGTTTGTGCGCGGCAGGTTGACAGAAGCGTTCGCGCACGGCAGTCGTCTAATCACAGCGCCGCAGGCAGCTGCGCTCAAATGCCGCGCTTTGTTTTACCTTTACTCTAACTTTTCAGATAATATTTAAACATCTATAACCATGGGGATGCTTTTATTTATTTTATTTATTTATTGACTTAGACAACAATGATCCATTTGTTAGTTAGTTAGGTACAAAAACAACCTTAAAAGCTATGTTAGTGTGTTACAATAAAAAATACAGAAAAAAGAAATACAAATATTTACATATTACGTTCACCGGATGTAATGAATCACTCCTGCCTAACCAACACCTGCACAAAGTGATTCACTATCGGCGAGTTAAAGTCCACTAACATCATCAGAATGCCATTAGGGCTTGACCGCGTTCTCTGCAATAGCGACGCCGTTTTTCTTCTCACCATTCCGTGGAAGTCGTGATAAAATAATAACATTATTTATTATTATAGAATGCTTGTTCATAATTATCAATTCTTTGAATTGCATTTCAAAATGATGACAACACTGTTCTAGATGCCCCGTGATGGTTTAACAAGCTCAACAGGCCTGAAAACTTTAAATTGCTTACAAAACATAATAAACTGTTAGAAACAAACCAACATTAGCTATTTTTTGTTACAGATATGCATCGGTATGATTCGCGTGTACCGAAGAACCAAGGACGCTGATAAGTCCCTTAACAGGTAATTAGCAACATTAAAAATCAGCTAATAAGATAGTTACACTAGGTTTTTCAGATAATAATCATTAACCATGGTGGGTGCTTTTATTTATTTGAAGTAATAACATTATTTTTTATAATAGAACATTTCTCTATTTCATAATTATCAATTCTTTGATTATTGTATTTCATAATGATGACAACACTGTTCTAGATGCCCCGTGATGGTTTAACAAGCTCAACAGGCCTGAAAACTAAAAATTGCTCACAAAACATAATAAATTATTAGAAATAAACTAACATCGGGTATTTTTTGTTACAGATATGCATCGGTATGATTCGCGTGTACCGAAGGACCAAGGACGCTGATTAGTCCTTTATCAGGTAATTAGCAACATTAAATTAACTGATAAGATAGTTATACTAGCTTTTTCAGATAATAATCTACCTTGAATGCTTTTATTTAATTAAAATAACTTGAATTTCTATGATAGAACACTTCCTTAGTTCGTAATTAACAATTCTTTGAATTGCATTGCATAATGATGACGACATTGTTCTAGATGACCCATGATGGTTTAACAAGCTCAACAGGCCTGAGATTTAATTTGTGTCACAGAAATTCGCCCAACCATTTTGGTCACCGATTTAAACCTTTTTTTTTTATTACAGATGCCAATTAACAATTGCAGCTACAAAGGAAGATGTAAGCTAAATCCAATAGATAATAAAAATCTTGACTAAGGCTGGTTTTATAGTCACGCCGCTAGACTGCGTGATTGAATGGCTGTCATTTGATGGACTGGTTACCTGGCTAGATGAACAATAGATGCAGTGAGACTTTTGATTAATTTGCGGATTCCGACTTTTGTCCGGTTTTATTAGCCAAATACTCCCAAGGGCAGCGGTGCACTGTGAAACGACATTAGTACCGACTACCGCGCGTTCCACTGCTGTGAGACAGTCGTGTACAATATGAACGTTAATGCGGTTAGAGGCGGCTTACGGCGCGTCTCACTAAACGGCGTCACACTAAAACGCATATTGGCCGTAGAAGCGTACGAGCGGCGCGGCTCAAGCGCGCGACCTTCAAACGCAACTACTACCCCATTCATCTCCGAACGCGCGCGCTCCAACGGCGCTGCCGAAACGCGTAACAATAAAACCAACCTTAGCTATTTATAATTTAGCATACAATTATTTTAAAATGATGAACATTCACAGACCTGTTCTGAATTATTTTGAGGTCGACCTATTATTACTTCTGATTACATAAACTTGATGCTTTACATTATATTGTAATTGCGGATCTGTTCACTAGGTCACGGATATTAACCTTTTTTTTAAATTACAGATTCCTTTAAGAAGTGCGTCTGTAAAAGAAGATGCAAGCTAAATTCAATAGGTGAGAACAATGGCTAAAAACCTGATTAGACCAATTTTATCATAAAATGATGAACCTTCACAGACCTGTTCTGAATTATTTTGAGGTCAACCTATTATTACTTCTGATTAAATAAACTTCATGCTTTACATTCTATTGTACTTGTGAAACTGTTCACTAATTTAATTATATCTCTGTTTCAGGTACTCTGGTAGTTCTGGTGATAACTTACTATTGAGTTATGTGTGAAAACATTTGAACCAATAAATGATTGTAAAAAATTCCAGTCTTTCCATTTCAACATAGAATCATAACCCTTGCTATGTCCGTGCACTACAGGCAAACCTACTTTAACATTATTGGAATAAAATAAAAGATATGGCCACACTAATTGCGTGACAAGTGCTTCGCCGCGGTGCTCATAGTACAAATAAAAAAATGGCGTGAGCGCGCAGCGTTGCTGTTATACCCAGGGGAAACACGAGGCTAGTTTCTCAAGCTATAGGATAGCGCAAGCTAAGTGCATTTAACCTAAGTAAGCAACATTCATTCGTAGATCTTTATCAGTCTTTACGGGTTGTCAGAAGCACAAAAGTCTGACAACCAGTCTTACCAAGGGGTGTCGTGTTACTCAGTGAGGGTCGCGTATTCCATATCCGTGTACATTAGGAGGCAGTACTGCCTTGAAACGCACGGGTTTGTCGCGCTAACTGCCTTTACAAAATCGTGTTCAATTCAAGGCACATGTCCTCCAATCGCGCACGGGTTTGGAAGAACAGATGACGTTCCAAACACGTTCAATATGCGCCTTGATTAAGCGCCACAAATCCGTGAGTCCGTTGTCCCCGTGGTTTGGTTTTACATTCAAAAATATGTTTCTGCCACTCGCCGGCCGCTGCCGCGGCACCGCTCGCTTCGCTCGCTCGGCTCGTGCTTTGTGTGTTCACAGTTCTAACCTAACCTAACCGTTTCGATATAAAAAAGGTTTACTTCGTACGATAAGGGGACAACGGGAAAAAAAAAAATCACGTCCCGCTGACCCGTGCGCGATTGGAGGACATGTGCCTTGAATTTCAGTTAGCGCGACAAACCCGTGCGTGTTTCAAGGCAGTACTGCCTCCTAATGTACACGGATATGGAAATACGCGTGAGGGTCAGCTCAGACCGAGACGCGACGCTGCGCGCACACTTTAAAAGAGCGACTCAAAAAATAACTATTTTCTACACGAAAAGACACACATTTCATTGTGAGAATTTAGAATACGTTACACCACGCAGCACTACGCCTCGTGATGCCTCGCGGCGTAAAGCGACGCAGCGGGGAATCGCCGGTACGCGCGGCGTGCAAGAGCGGCGCTGCGCCTCGGGAAGCCGCGCGACATCCCGAGGCAGCCGTACGTCGTTCTCATGCGCTTGCAAATGGTAGACTGCGGGTGGACGCGGGGCGGGGCGGGAGCATGTGGCGAATGTAGACTGTTCTTTACATGGAGCGACTGCACATCTGACCTCCAAAATCCAGTCAGGGTCAGCTCACACCGAGACGCGACGATACTGGAAGAGGCCAGTGATTTCGCGATGCGCCGCGCGGCGTCTCGCTGCGCAGCGAGGCGTCGTGTTGCCAACGATTTTACTATGTGCCTCGCGACGTTGCGATGCGGCGGCGCGCGGCGCATCGCGAAATCACTGGCCGCTTCCAATATCGTCGCGTCTCGGTGTGAGCTGACCCTGACTGGATGTTGGAGGTCAGATGTGCAGTCGCTCCATGTAAAGTACTGGTATTCAGCTGGATTCGGTTTAGTTTGGAAGTCGCCCCTAGACTAGACAGGTTGAAGCATATTCTGGCTTGATACGTGCTAGTAGCATACGATGCTAGAAAATAAGCTAATAGCATTGCATTCACTTATCCCGTGGAGTGAAATGATCCGATTGGATAAGCTTCGCCGACCACCAAAAATAGAATCCCATTTTGTTAAAACTATCACACTAGCTTGCTACCCTAAAAATGAGTATAGTTGTGTGTCGTACTGCTTGACTACTTATTAGCAATATCTTGATATCCTAGCGCAAAAAAAAAAACCGGCCAAGTGCGTGTCGGATCAAGCACAATGATGAGTTCCGTAGTTCGGATGAATTTATCCTACAAACAACATTGTACCTAGTTGAAAAACATGTTCACCCATGCATCGATATACAGGGCGGCCCACGGATATGCCACATGGAGGGAAAGTACCTTCAATATTGTAGATGGAACATTTTACTGAAAGAAGACATTATTTGAATTTAAAAAACCATTTAAACTGCATTCATAGATATTTAAATAATTAGGTACATGGTTGAACGGGAAATCGAACCCGTTACACGAGAAAAATAATCAACCTGTAGCTTTATCATACCGATCGAAAGGCTTCATCATAAGGATTATTTTTTGCTAAATAACATAGTGTCACAAATAAAAGGAAGACAATGAATTTTAAATTGTGCCTAGTTTTCACTTGAAAAATTATGCACTACCTACTTATTTTATTGCGTTTTTTTCATTGAGGTAGGAAAGCTAGCTAGCTTGTGGCTTTTTCAGGTCACAAACTCGAAACGCATCGTCTTCAACAATGCCGGAAGTAACAAAAAAACCATGTGAATAAACGCGGAATTCCTGTATTACACAGCTATGCGTTATTATGCTACGAAAACTTTACAAAAAAAAAAACATCGGTCTTCCAAAGAAAAATATTTTTTTTATTATTAAATTCAACCAATCAATTCAGTCAATTTTTATTATATATTTTAAATAAAAGTAATTTTTCATTTCTTAGTGTTTTTTTTTTAGTCTTTTTTTTCATTTTTTAGTGGGCCAGTTTGTAATTTATCTACGTTACAATAAAGCCTAATGCCCTAATGTCAACTGCCATGCTCATCACCGTTTTACAAAATATAGCTTTTTCCGATGCAGGGGCGTTAATTTTTGAAGAGTCAGTCACTCACAGAGCCACTCATTATATGCATTGTGACGAGCATAAATTGCTTAGCAACCATATTAAAGTGCCTAATCGAATCGCAACCAGTGAAATACCTACTTATTCTTCATTCAGTAGTTCCGGTGGCCATCTGTGGTCTTCATTAGCCACTTAGTTCCACTTCACCAATTGGTGCTTTCCGAGTTCAAATGCATGAGTTAAGTACTATAAAAAATACCCAAATCGCTATACGTGTACCTATAAAATTTGAGGATTTCCCTCTATTCTCTCATCAGATTCTGCCATGGTGACAATGGGACCATCTCGAGAGCATACACATACAAACAAATAAAAGAATTTTCAAAATCGGTCCACAATATATTGACGGAGTAATCGGTAAAGACGAACAATTATTTTTATTTATTATAACCACCTTTTTGGAAGTCGGTTAAAAATACAAGTAGACCGTTATCTTGTCGCACTGACGTCACTTTTTTGTAGGAATTAAATGTTTTAATTTATCGACTATAGAAATGTCGATGGTATTGTACTTATATAAGGTGTATCTATTCATACACGAAATCTCTTAAGGGGTCATTGTGCTCATCATTATGAACAACTTTTACTATGGGACCAAACCTGAAATCGCGAAAAAAAAATTGCTGTTCCCTACATTTAATTGACGAGCTAAGAGAACATAAATGTAGGTTACTCGGTCAAAATGTATGGAACAGCGAATTTTTTATTAAAAACCGTCGAAAAAAAATTTTTACGCAGGGGGGTCAAGAATGGTGTACTAAATCCATGGTAACAGGATGCGCGTCGATGTCCGTTCCACTCTGTACATGGTGTGTACATACACGAAATCTCGTATGAGGTTACATTCAATTAGTGAATAAACAAAATCAAAATCGTTTCATGCGTTCGGCAGCTACGATCAGGCAGACACACACAGACAGACGGACACGTCAAACTTATAACACCCCGTCGTTTTTGCGTTGGGGGTTAAAAATAGCGCATGGATTTCCTCGGTTAATGTTAATGAGTTTTTAGCACATTCATAATTAAAAGATCTTTGTTTTAGCAAGGCTGGTCGGTAATTGACTGGACTAAATGTGCTCTATATCATTAAGTAATTGAATATTAACTGAAAGCGGCTCTTTCTCTTTCGTCGCGTTAGGTGTTTGACGGATAACCAAAGTCTATCCAAAGGATTTTGCAAGTAGGGTAAATACGCCATACATCGGCTCCCCCCAAACTTCGGCAGTCTGCACATTTTCAGCTTGCATTCATTCAAAAGGTAATTAAGTGGCAATTTTACCACTCGAATTGCATCCTTAGTTCATACTCTATAAGTACAAACCGTTACTATTCGATTATGTCACTCGCTCTTCGCACACTGAGCATCAGCAGCGGTCGCGGCGTTCAAGCGTCAAGTTCGTAGATAAAGTAGCTTAGTTGCTGTGAATACCCACGCTGCGGGGATTGATATTACAACGGTAAAAAGTTACTTTTTTAATTTTAAGCTTTGTTATCACTAAATCGTTATTTTTACTATATTTTGAGATAGTTTTTTCAATATTTTGCGTATTGGTTTAAGGCAAAAATAGGGGGCCGCCATTAGAATACCAGTTTCGACTTAAAACTGGATTCTCGGCCGGGGCCGACTTAAAGTAAATGCAGTCTGTTTTATAAATTCGAATTCTACCAATTTCATTGGCTTAATAGGTGAATTTGCAAAGTTTAGCTGCGCCCCGCGGTTTCACCCGCGTAAGTCTCGTTCCCGTGGGAATATTGGGATAAAAGTAGCCATGTCTTAATCTAGGGTGTCAGCTACCTCCATTAATTTTTTTAACAAAATTGGTCCGGCCGTTTGAGCGTGAAGAAGACACACACACACTCACAAACTCTCGCCTTTATAATATTAGTGTGATAAATCTATTTTACGTTTAATCGCCAAATACCGGCCGGGGTGATATTAGTTGAATCTCGAGAAATAAGGTACACGAAACAGGGGCCGACTTTAGAAATATTAAAGATCGTAATGTCGGCCAGCCTCAAATTCGAGCGCCACTATACAGGCTGATGACTGTATTTTTTCGTTGATTCTATGGGTAGTAATTTTTAATTATAATTTATTAATAAGTATTATGTTTATGATAGGTTAAGTTTGGATGTAGGAGTTGACAATATTGAAAACATATTTATGATAGCTAAATATGGTTTGGGATACAAATATAAATTGCTCTTTGGAACTTGCTACCTCTCTATTAAACCCATGTTTATAAGCTTAAAAAATATAAAGGGTTGGTCGTGAATCTTTTATAGATTTAACCTGAGTGGGACAAAAAGCTGCCTTTAAATACTAAGCTCGTTTTCATTTAATACTTTTGATTTAAGGTAGATACTACAATGACAGACCAGAGAGATCCAGGGCCTTCACGGAAAGAAAGAAAATTATGCGGTTACGATCGCGCTAAAATAAAAGAAGCTCTTGAGGCAATAAGTAAAAAATATTTAATTTTATCATAAATATTGTTACGGAGAAGTTAACAATTTTACCAAACAATCACTTTTGTTATAATTATGTATTATTTTAATCCCTTTGACTTATTTAAAATTCTAGTCTGTTTTAAATTCCAATTTTTATCACATAGTTATAAATTTTTATTTAATTGTATTGTGATGTTTAACTTTGTTATAATAATTAAAGTAGATAACATTGTTAAAGTGCAAATCAAAAAAACAATTTACAATTAAACAAATACAAATGTATACTTAGTGTGATATTATACTCCGCCAAAATAAATCATATTAATGATATGTTTAAATGTCTTCATTTAAAACACCCTATAACCGGCCGACATTTGGGAAAAACGCGACCGACCATGGGCCGAATACATTTTGCTTTTAATAGAAAAGTCAACCTTAAGCCTATAAACATAAAATTGGGACTTCTTGGCGGGAAAGTGAAGCGTCATGTTAGCAGTTTTGTTTTATTTTCTAAAATTTGTGTTTAGCCGAATATTAATGTGTAATAGTGGTGGATTATTAACCATTAAGTGTTCGTGAACCTGCATTAATGTAGGCAAATGAAACAAAACAGTGCAACATCACTTTAAGTTCTCTCAAGAAGTCCGCGCGAGGTTTCAGTAAAGTGCCGCGTCTTTACTTAAACTCAAGGGGAGCGGGGCGGGATATCATCAATCATCTTTATCATGCATTGAGTGGAGTTCATTTCATAATTATTATAACTTTGTACTTGTTACCTAATTTTACATGACACTGGCTAAATGCACAAACCGTGCGAAGCCAAAAAGAAAAAAAAAAAAAAAAAAAAAACATAAAATTGATTTATCAACCTGTCTAAAGAGACTTCTTGGCGGGAAAGTGAAGCGTCATGTTAGCAGTTTTGTTTTATTTTCTAAAATTTGTGTTTAGCCGAATATTAATGTGTAATAGTGGTGGATTATTAACCATTAAGTGTTCGTGAAGCTGCATTAATGTAGGCAAATGAAACAAAACAGTGCAACATCACTTTAAGTTCTCTCAAGAAGTCCGCGCGAGGTTTCAGTAAAGTGCCGCGTCTTTACTTAAACTCAAGGGGAGCGGGGCGGGATATCATCAATCATCGTTATCATGCATTGAGTGGAGTTCATTTCATAATTATTATAACTTTGTACTTGTTACCTAATTTTACATGACACTGGCTAAATGCACAAACCGTGCGAAGCCAAAAAGAAAAAAAGAAAAAAAAAAAAAAAAAAAAAAAAACCTGTCTAAAACCGCATCACAAGCTATCCTTTCGTTGCAAACTGATGGAGCCAGAGCGATCCCAGTTAGAAAATCCGTACGGGGGCCGACGTTTAGCGTATTTACCCTACCAACGTAAAGGCTCATTTTCATTAATCCATAGGGCTCGTATGGTGGTGCGGGGTGCTGGAGATTTCTGTAATACATTTCATTTTTTCATTTTCATTTCACGTTCGGCAGTTGCTTTGAAGGCTTATTTTTATTGGGAGTGAATCTCCGCACGCTTTTTATCAACCGATGACTGTCATTAGTCATTACTCCGCCTGCTTTATATCAACCGAGTTATCGACTAATAAAAATAAGCCATTATATCTCATAATTATTTGCCAGTATCATTTTGATATTCCTCAGGAGTTATCACATTACACTTACAGTCAAAACCACTATATATTGTTCTGAATATTTTCATCTGAATCCGGCACGCAAGAGGATCCTTGTCTGAAAAGTCGCTACCAAATAGGTATTCTTCCTCATTTGATAGGTACATCTGACGCATAACAACAAATTATCTGACTTGTAAACGCAGTTACCTCAGGAGATTGATCTGCATAAAAATTAAAATTGTAAAAAATACTATCTCATAATAATCATACATAATCATGATAACACAAAACGCAGCATTTTTATTGTAACAATACCGAAAATCGTATCAGCCAAACGACGACGCCCACTGCAGGACATAGGGCACTCCAAAGGATCGCCACAATGCCCTGCCTGGCGCCGCCCGTATACTATACGGTTATAGTAAGATGGAATTGAAAACAATATCAATATACCTGTATTTATGAAATTATCCTCGAGAAGATCCTTCATTTTTAAAACAGTAAGGTTAAAATCTGATGAACTATTTGAAATTATATCAACGTCCGCGTCGTTTGATGACATAAAATTAATAAGTTTATTCAACACAAAATATCGAACACTTAAATAGGTACCTAAGTACCTAGGTCATTTTAGTTAAAATCATTGAACACTCATTACAAATAAATAGCTATAAGTGGCTTTATGTGGTGCGTGAAATAAAAAGTTCCAGTTTTTTAGTTTTGTCTAAACGTGGTCATTTTATTTGGGTTATTATCTCTAGTAATTTTAATTTTTTGTCGTCAATCCCGCCGTGTTTGAAGACTAGAGTATTTAACCAGTGCGTCCTGCCCGTTATGACATACGGTGCCGAAACGTGGACACTAACAGTCGGGCTGGTCCACAAATTCAAGGTCACTCAGCATGGTATGGAGCGGGCTATGCTCATAGTTTCTTTGAAGGATAAGATCAGGAATGAAGTTATCCGGAAGAGAACTGGAGCTACCGACATAGCCTGCAGAGTAAGCAAGCTGAAGTGGCAGTGGGATGGCCATGTTTGTCGAAGGACCGATGGACGGCGGTGGAGCAGACGAGTCTTGGAGTGGAGACCGCGTAATGGAATATAGCTCAAACCAATGAAAAGTCTGTGGCCACCGACGACATATAAAAACCGGCACTCATCAGCGGCACGGGCTGGCACGCAAAGTCGTTTTGTAGTGCGATGAGAAATGTCTTTTGTTCAGGATAATTTAAATAAGAAAGCCAGGTACGAAACAGTTGTCCAGAGCGATACGTTTGACCTTTTAATTAATAAAAAATAAATCTTTTATGTTACATGGCATGCTCTGTGAATCTTTTCGGACACTGGGGTCAGGGGACTCAGGGTGCATCCACGGAGTACATTTGTATCTATGGGGTGCATCACCATGCATCACTAAATTAAAAAGTAAAACGTTTGACGTTAATTCGTTCAGCTTCAGTCATTCAATCAAACGATAGGGTGCGTTCCGAGTTGCACTGTAATCGATTTCAGCGCGCTTACACCCGTACTGAATTAGCGTGAGCGCGAAAACGATGTCGCGTGAATCGTCATAGATGACGTCATGATATGCGCCATCTTGCGATAACGCCGACCATGCCCTAAATTAATATCACCGTGAGCGCTGTCAAAAATGACAATTGCGTTGTTTTGTTTTGAGTCGCATTTTATCTAATTACCGTGGCATTTTAGAGATTGTGCTTCTGGCTACAGTCACCAAAAACAAATTACTCAACAAATACTTCAACATTATCCCAGCCCGCCTTACCAGTTGACCTAAATCCTTACTTCATAGGTATAGCAACCATTACTATTCTCTTTTAGCCTTGCGTGGGACCAGACGTCTCACGTAATATTAGTTAATCACACCTTCCATTATACATATAACTAAAAGGATAATAAACATATTATTGAAATCCTTTAGAACGGCCTTTCTTTTAATTGCCCCTTAACCCTAATAAAACCAAAGAAGAAGACGTGTAAAAATGTGTGTGTGTGGTCGCGTTCAGAATTGTTGACAGCTGTCATAATCGTGATACTTATCTCGGAACGGAAATTATCGATGTGACCGCTGTCAGCGATTATGTTCTAAGAATGCAGCATAGATCGGTACACAAATTAATTACGTTATTTTTAGCGCTCTAGAGCTAATAAAGCCTAATTCGGAATGCAGCCAATCATTGATTCGATCGAACAACTGAATAGTTCAATTCGTCCATCATCATTCATTCATCTGTGAGTGTGGTGTTACGTCAAAACCCAAGGCTGCAGCTGTGCGCATGTTTTATAAAACTAATTGGAATCCAGCTAAATAAATTAGTCTCGCATAATTAATGCTGAGTAGCGCGTTGCGGCAGTGTTCGCAGTATCTCAACAAAATGGTGCCTGAAGTTGTGTTCGTATTGGGTGCTCCTGGCGCTGGCAAAGGAACGCAATGTTCTTTTATTTCTAAAGAATATGGTTTTGTACATCTGTCCGCTGGTGATTTGCTGCGCGAAGAGCGACAGAGGCCTGGATCCGAGTTCGGGGAGATGATCGAGGAGAAAATCCGGAACGGTGAGATTGTACCAGTAGAGGTTACGTGCTCTCTTATTCACAAGGCCATGCAGAACTCCGGTAAGACGCGCTTCCTTGTTGACGGCTTCCCGCGCAACAAGGACAATTTAGACGGCTGGGAACGCGTCATGTCTGACAAAACGAAGCTGCTCTTCGTGTTATTCTTCGAGTGCTCGCGGGACATTTGCACGGAGCGGTGTTTAGGACGCGGCGCTGCCGGCAGCGGCCGGTCGGATGACAATATGGAGAGCCTCAAGAAGAGATTCGGCACTTACCTAAACGACACCTTGCCCATCATCAACCACTACGATGGAATGGGTCGCGTGCGCAGGATTAATGCCGAAGTGTCTCCAGTCGAAGTGTTTGAAGATGTTAAAACTGCATTCAACGACATTGGATTGCAAAGAATAGCAAACTAATTAATTTAGCATAAGTAGGTCAATCTTGAGCCGTGTACATTGCAGAGTATTGTCTTGTCTTAGGAATATAGACGTTATTTAATAAACCAGTGATCTTTAAAATGCTGAGTAAATTATGAGCAAATGAACACACATAAATAGCCACTGCACTAAAAGAAAAATATTGCATGGAATTATTTGCAGCATTTGCATGTGTAATTCAAAGTTTCAGGTCTTGAGTATGCCAATACTGACATTAATTTTGACCTTTACAATAAAATTGTAGTTTGGATCAGCATTCAGCAGGTTTGGTGAATATACACAATATTTACATAGATTCTGATTCTCATAGTGACTTTATCTCTAAATTGCCAACTCATTATTATACAATAAGTTGAAAAGAATGATAAAATTAAAAAAAAAAATGGAACTGAGCCATTGTATTCTTATTTTTAAAATTATTGTGCATAAGTTTTAGTTTTAAACAGTGGGTCTACACATACTTTTGTCTAAATTAAATATAATTTATTATTGCATATTTGTTTAGCTTCTCAGTCTATAATTTGAGTAGTTTCAATGTGTCAAATCAGATCAATATTGGCTTGGTAAAGCAGTGGTTGATAAATCAAATTGTTATCTTTACTAAAGTACTTTGCAATCATCTTATCAACGAGAGGTCTAACATTGAGTTAAGCCATTAAGTGACATATTGAGTGGGAGTTAACATTGTTGTATTATATAAAAGTATTCTTCATAACAAACTTTAATGTAAACAAATTATGTAACATAGTGATTTTTTTCTCTTGGGTTTCGAATCTTGGGAGTATCATTATCTCTTATGTAAATGAATGTAATATTTATAATACCTCTTATCTTTTCTTTACTGAAGATATATTTCATAATATAAATTAAAACCTGTACTGTACATGCTTAGTTTTGATGCCTTAGCCTTCGCTTAGCAGTTAACTAGCAGTGCAAAAGTTTAAATCTATTTTAATAAATTTCAAAGCAGATTAATCAAAATAAAAATAGCATTTCTTTCTAATCTAGTTTAATAGTGCTGTTTATACCAGTATGTTCAAAATGTGCATTGTCAAAGACACATTCCTTGAGTTTCGTATTTATAGGTAGGTAGCCCAATGTAAAAGTATGTGTATCACATAGATTATTGATTAAGTAGATAATGTGAAAGTTAATACAATATTTATTGTTGTAAGTAATTTGTTTTATTATTTATTTCCATATCACACCCTACTTCTTTTAGCTCATGCTCTAGAAACCAAACCAGACGAAGGCTGAAATAAAATTCAGTTGAATTGAGAACCGCCTTTTTACAAATTGTTAAAAAATCGGTAAAAATAGAAGACCCATTATTACCGGTGAGTTCCGTACAAGGCGAAAACACTTGCTTCAAAGCGAAGCCTTTTAATTTTTTTTTTTTTGGGTGGGACATTATCAAATAACTTCTCCCGCTCTGGGCGGAGCGGGAGGGCGTGTCAGACTTTTACTGACTAAAACCCACCCGTGTTCCTTCCGTTGCCTGTGTGCCAGGGCCACGATATCCCTTTCGGACAAACTCGCAACCCCGGCAGGCATTGGTCCTAACGGACCCCGTCAGTTTGTGCTGACATCTCGTTGAGGCGCGCGTGGAACACAACGCGCCGTCGACTCGGGCCTGGTCCTTATCGGACGGCGAGCTACCCATCGCTCACCGTCCGCAGGCCCGCGCCTACGGTGGCCGGAAATCGGCTTGCGACTCCCGACGCCCGGGGCGTCTCCTGCGGCGACTAAGGGCGCGAGGGCGCGAACCTTGTCTCACCCTCACGCGTTCCGCCTCCTCCTTCGCTAGCATAACTGCTTCGCAGAAGGAGGTGACGGCCTCCCATGCACTCTCGCTCCGAACCATGGCCTGAACCAGGCCCGGACGCGAGAGATCGCCGCCGCCGATCGCCTCCGTGAGGACACGGCGGTGCTCCGCCCAAGCTGGGCAGAACTCCACCATGTCCTCCGGGCGACCCACACAGTGGTGACACCCGGGCGTTTCCTCCCGCTTTATCCTGAACAGGAACCTCCCGAAACAACCGTGTCCGGTGAGGAACTGCGTCAGGCGGAAGGTGAGGACGCCGTGGCGCCTCTCTAGCCACTCCTCAAAGAGGGGACTTATCGCCACAATTGTGGCGTGACCAGCGCTGGGTTGCGACAATCGCACTCTCCATGTCGCCATGAGATCCCGCCGGAGCTCTGTCCGCCGTGCCGTGATTTCTCGCGGCAGCGGGGTTTCACCCCGGCGTTTTGCCTCCTCGCGCCACTTCCAGATGTGCGCGAGAAAGCGAAAGGCCTACAGTAACATTCGACGAACCGCTAGTGTACCATGCATCCGTATGTATGCGAAGCGATCTACCTGCAACTTCCCCTTCGATTTATACGTGAGACTTTTAATCGTATTGTATCGGCTATTAAAAAAAGTCGCGTTCAGACAAAGTTTCTAAGCTGATGATAATAACATAACATTAAGTAATCTAATTGTCACTGAATTTTAATGCTGACTCTACAGATTCAAGTTTTCAGTTCAGTTTTATTAATAATCCTTCCATATCCCAAGGGAAAGTCTTCCTTACCATTATTGCGCTCCCCGGTCTACTCTTTGATATACAAAAATGAGGCTTCAGGGGCTAGTGTTATTTATCATTGGGTTCATTCGAGCAATCGAGTCTAGTTCAACCACGCTGGAGTCGGTGCATTTCATTCATTCATTAAATTAGGTAATAGATACATTTAAAATTTTTAATTAATCTGATTTGATCCTTGTCTTTGCTGTCGCGCAGTCGGGAAATAAAAAAAACATTAAACTACATGTCAAATATATTTATTGATAGTGGGAATAAGTTTAAAAAATATAAACACACGCATTTAAAAATAAGATTGTATAGATAGGTACACACGGCATTTCCAGTAAAAGCTGACCTCTCATTGTACGGAAATCCTATACAATGCGAGATCAGCTTTTCTATACTGGAAATAAATAGCTTGACATGCAGCCGTGTGTACATTAATTACAAAAACGAATACAAATCAATAAAATAATTAAAAATTATTCAAATTTCAGATACGAGTTGGTATACTAACATAACATCACGCCTGATTTCCCAGATGGGAGAGGCAGAGGTTTACAGTACACTCACATTTTGCCAGTTAAGTATTAGTAAACTATTGGTTAATAAGTTATTGTGCTTAAATAAGTGTATATTATCAGATTTTTGTTCCGTTTAAAGTAAGTACTTACTAATATATCAGTCAATGTCTTGCCTTTTGACATTCAGTAATAGGTAGTTGCCAATAAAAACTCTATGAAACTTGTAAGACTAATAAACAATTTGTAATTCAGTTGATTACGACGCAGTTCTTTTTATTATAACATAACATCACGCCTGTAATCCCCGAAGGGTTAGGCAGAGGCGCACTTATAGTACACCCACATTTCGCCAGTTATGTTTAAGTCCCATGTAATAGGGGGCGAGCCTATTGCCATCATTCGGGCACAAATCCAGACTCCGGGCTGCTACTGAGAAATTCCTGGTGGAAAACCCCAATAAACACTTTGCCCGACCTGGGAATCGAACCCCGGACCTCGTGCTCGCCAGTAGATCTTGCGAGCTCTAAACCAACAAGGCAGTCATCATCAACGTCTTTTTATTATACTACACATTAATTTAATTACTATTTATTGATTTACTTAAGCCATTTGTGTATTGAATGTTAAGCTTTTTTGTATTTTTGCTGTGTGGCACCAAATCATAATTATTGCCTATAATACAATAATAAGTTAATATACAATTCATTTAATTTTCTTCTGAGATCATAATAACATAATATCACGCCTCTAATCCCCGCAGGGTTAGGCAGAGGTTTACATATAGTACACACACAATCATTGCATTAGCTAAATGTGGAGGCTTGTCGTGAACTACCTCACTATTACCTCTGTATAGCTGTTAATGCCACCCAAATACAATAAAATATAATCATCATAATAATAATATCGTTATAATTGAGAACGCCACACACTGCAATAATTATACATATAGTATCAATCCGTCTCACGGTCACCTATTACCTATGGTGAAGCTAAACGGGCGTAATTTCGGTCGCTCAAAATGAGTAGCAAAATTTACGTTCATATATTTTTTAAACGTTGCCCCACACTAGGAATTTCTCCTGTATCGTGGGTGCGTTTACAAACATTTAAACTCACATACACAAACAACCAAACCCGGAACAACTACTTGTAGGTCATACAAATATTTGTTCCGTGCGGGAATCGAACCCGCGACATGCAGCGCAGCAGTCAATCGCTTAACCACTGCGCCAACCGTGTCGACGATATGAAATTTACTATTCAGACAACTCAATTTGCGTCATTGTGTGTCACAACTGGCACAAACCAGACGTTTATTTATATGAAACTGAATGCAGCGTAAATTACGCGACTCACAATTCTCAAAACTAGGCCCGTTTGGTACAAATCTACAGATAAGGCCTCTGAATATACACTTTTACATCATACAAGCTATCTATTTAATGAAATAGCTATAGCAATTAGTGACAATGAATAAATTACATGATTTTCGGACGGATTTTTAGTAGGTGGGTTTTCACTATTCAGCCAAAAACTCTACTCAAACTTGGCTGGTTCATTTGAACAGGTATTTCAGATTGAACATTTTTAAATTAGTACTGTGATTTTTGTTGACATTTTGACTATAAATGCAATGCAGCAAGGGACTTTTGTGGCTGTAAGAAAGATGCCTTAATATCCTATTTGCATTTCCTATTCCTAGTAAATAATTGTAAATATCGGTGGCGTCGCTCAGGCGCTTGTCAGCAGGCCATAAAGTGTTTTCTGTGAATACTTTCAAAATAAGCGTCGAACTGAGTTTTTTTTTTTAATACTTTCCGTTCGAGTTTCTTTCTAGAGAGCTTTCATATTATTGCATTAGGTACAGCAAAGTAAGGTAAAGTTTGTTAAATATTGGGGTTAAACAATATATAAACTGCTACTAAGATCTCTTGAAGCTCGAATGACGTTGACAGGGGGCTGTTGGTGAACATTTGTGCAATTGTTTTGTGAAATGTGACTTGAAATTTGTTCTAACAACAAATTGGCGGCGTTACTACGCCCCTAAAGAACCTTGTAGCGCTATAAGAGCAGCCAGCCCGTCACTATCTTGCTGACTGAGTAATATTTTTTATAACGGCATTAGCTATTATAGTTCGTACCAGTTCGAAAATAATATGATCATTCCAACAATTTTGACTTTATCAAAAAAACGTCAATTTAAAGCGAAAACGCAAGGGTAGCCCGCGGGATTAAAGTTTCCTCACGTTTTTTGCTATTTGCAGGTCAGTATCAGGTTGTATGTTGATTAAATTATGAAAATCATCAATACAACTCTCTAAGTTCAAATTAACCTATTGAATACAATGATGTATTACCTTTAGATGCGTTACCCGCGCTCAATATCGGCAAGGTAAATACAAGGCAATTGCCTGGTATGAAATTATCGCGCACCATCCAGTGACGCGTCTACACGACACTATAACTCGCCATTCTCAACAATTATTTGTGAAGAAAATGCCTTCCTGTGTCTATAGACGCTGTACAAATTATACTAATACTGTGAGAGAAAAGAAAAATGTCTCATTTCATGCGTAAGTACTGTATTTGTTTTGATTATGACATAAAAGGTTTTGTACTTGTACCGCCATTTTTCCGCGACAGGGCTCGCGCGCGACTAGTGGAGGTTGGTGCAATTATGGTAGTAGCCTTTTTAATACAGCCTCTTTTTGGGTATTTTTTCTATTATGGATACTTATTGTTTGATATCAAATCGTGTTTGTATAAAATCCTTCATATTAATTTTATGTGTTATGAATATTACTTATCGTTTTGCTCTCATTTTAGATTGCCTAAAGACGGACTGATGAGCGAAAAATGGTTAAGGATAATTAAGACTCAAAGGAGTGAAGATGATTGGATGCCAACTATATATTCTACGGTCGGCGTATTTGAGTAAACATCCAAATATTCAGAAACATATTATAATGTACATAATATTATGTACTAACAACTCGCCCCGGCTTCACGCGAGTACAATAATTTATAATATATGTTCACATTATTTATTTTGAAAATAAAAGATTTTTCATTCACATTATGTCTTGTTTTATTATTTTAATTAGGTAGGTAGCTACTTCATTTCCGAAATATTAAAGTAATATATCTTTTATTTCTTCAAATAAGCTTTGTCAATAAAATCGAGTGTTCACTTATCCCCAAATTCCTCTGACTGCTGTGACCGACGCGCAAGCGCCAATGAACATGCAGCAGCTAGTGACGTAACTAAATATGTATATTCATCCCTTTCTAACAACAGGTATCGGTATGGGTCTTTCCTTTTCTTCGCGCACTGTATGATTGCTTAGACTAGTATGTAGCTACATTCATGGCTTACGCTGTTTTTGAGTGCTCTAATGTTCGTGTATGACGCGTCTATTTATAATACGTCATTGATTGAATACCTTTTTCATGAAATCATGACATTTGATGTGACATAATAGATGTAAGTATTGATGACTCGAATAATTATATTTCTGTAAATACATATTTGTTATTTTGATCAACATATAACCTGACACTGACCTGCAGTCGCCGCGAACCTTAGCGCACCCCCTTTAAGGATGAAAATTAAATCGGAAGTAAAAATAATACTTTATGACTAGAAAACTATGTTGGGAATGTACAAGTCGGTAAATCAGAGTTTCTACAGTCTTTCAATATTTATTTAGCATTATTTTGAAGTATTCGCCAAGAAAAATGTATTTTTTAAATAAAATTTCGTTCGCCTATTCTTTTCCTCATAAAACATTTTCCTTTGACTTATTGTTATTAGGCCCCCGTAACATTACAAGTTGATTTCGTTTTATTCAGCCATCACGAAGGAGTAACTTTAATTAAATACTAAAGCGGACATTGATATTCCTTTAATACTAGATCTATAATTATATTAGCCTCTTGAACTTTCGGACCATCTTTTTAATAACTTGTGGTCGGAAATTGCTACTGGTTTTTAATTGCATTCGATTAAGACTGGAAGCTGACCCAATATTGTTGGGTAAATTGATGGACAAATAATTTTTAATGGATTCTTAAACAAACCAAGTTTTATAAAGGTAATTTAGTACATCACAAGCTACCCCAATAAAAAACAGGTTGACAACAGCAATAAGCAACTACGAGGATGTTATAAGTTGAAATTATCAAGCCTCGACTGAGACACTTGTTACACCCGGCGCCACGCCGAGACATGAAAACATGTGACAAATCAGCAAGCTACATTGACGTCACGTGGCATGGCGTGTCGTAAGCGTATTCCTGCCCTTAATGTGTTCGTGGCTCTTTTGGGAGTAAGCAGGTTTCGTAGTTAAATATTCTGCGCTTCGGTCTGATGTTCCTTGGCGAAGGCCAGGAACACCTCCTCGAGGGTAGTCTCCGTGACGGAGTAGTCTTCGATGAGGGAGGGGAATGCGTCGCGAAGGGATTCTAGCGCAGTGAAGAGATCACTGTAGCGCATTGTCTCGTTTATGTGATAGTGTAGCATTGTCTGTGGACAAATGAGTCGTGGTAAGTTATGCCAGGTTAAATTAAATTAGCTAGCGAAACTACGCAGGTATCGGTATCTAAGCACGATAAAACAAAAAAAAAAACAAAAAGTTGTACTATACTGTGTATAATATATGAGTTGCGAAAATTTGTTTTTGTTTTCTTTAATCAAAACCAAAATATGTTATTTCACATAAGCCTACATGGGCACTTATGAAACGTCAGAAGCTAGGTGCACGGTTCCGATTGGCCGTTTCCTATGGAGAAGAGCCGACAAGAAACTCCACCGTTACTCTTTTAAAAATAATGGGCTTTTACAATGTTTTCAAGTTACAGGGTTAATAGGTATGGGGGGACAGTGTAGGCCCGTTAACAAGTACTTAGAAAATGGTAGTACAAAATAGAAAATGGTTTACAAAGCTACAGTCTATTAAGCCTACAGCGTTCTCACATTAAAAAAGAATCTTAAAATATTACTAAAATAATAGAAATAAAAATCTATTTAAACCAAATGACAAATCTTGTTAAGATATCGATACACATCAAATCTGCGAA
Organism: Tiliacea citrago; assembly: GCA_963921375.1. Lineage (NCBI taxonomy): Eukaryota > Metazoa > Arthropoda > Insecta > Lepidoptera > Noctuidae > Tiliacea > Tiliacea citrago. The sequence continues at coordinate 22,348,547 of OY992799.1, read as the reverse complement.
GTTTACACAATATTCCAAGTAACTACACTAAATAGTGTAGTAGACTACAAAAAAAAAAAGTTTTTTTTTTGTTTTATCATGACCCATCACGTCTGCGGAGTTTCGCTAGCTAATTTAGTTTGACCTTGTATTTATTTTTCGTACAGATATTAAAGTGCTGAGAAAACCAGCTAAGAAAACAACATCATTGTACTACAACTGCATGTTATTTAATATGTAAATATTGCACACGTACGAAGTCAAATTAATTGACTTGTGGCTCTGTGGACATATTCAAATAAATGTATTACAAATTTGAACCTTATCACGTTCACACAAAAGCTCTATGCGCCATCAGAAAAGAAAAAGATTTTTTTTTTTGGTTGTTCTAGTTGCTATTTGAAGTTAAGTACTTACACATACTTATGTACATAGATAGTATCGTTTCAAAAGCTTTCTTGAAGCGGGTATAGTCCGCAGGCCTAAGCTGAGCTTTGCATTTGTGTGAGTGCACACATAGATAGTGTAGGTGTGACGTCGGCCTAGAGCGCGACGCGTCCTTTGCTTGGTTTAAACCGGTTTATACCGGTTTTTTTATCGGTTTATACTCTACTTTTGGTAATCACTCACACAAATGCAAAGCTCAGCTTAGGCCTCGCGACGTACTGCCAAGTTATTCATTTATTCTAAAGATGTCAGCTTTGTGTTAGGTTATAAAATGAAACTTACTTTGTGCTCATCCTTTAGGGTGCAGTTGAAGATCGTTTGTAGCTTCCCCTTTAATTGGTTCATCACTGTCTTAGCGCCGTCTACCTCTGAAATATGTATCATACGAGCTTTATTAGTTTGACTGCAATACATTCATCGAGTATTTTATTAACGTAGTCATTGGGTTAGATATCATCGACCGATCGATCGATCGTCGAGCCTTTGTTCAATTTAGTCTTTTGACAAAAAAATGAAAGAATATTCCGACGTTAATTTGAAAACTATTTTATAATTCTTATTTTTGTATGTTAATGCAGGTAAAAGGCACTGTAATTCGTCAAAATTTTCAAAAATATTGTTTTAAATCATAATTTGGAATTTAGTATTTTGTGACTCGATTCACAATTCTAGCGAATTCACAAAGTTGTAAAAAGATTTTTATGGCATGTGGCATATCACTAGCAAGAGGATAGACTAGAGAATTTTTGAGGGAGTTGGAAGATCCCGGTCGCATTTGGTTTTTTTTTATAGCCATGTAAATAGCTGTAACATGGACAGCTTTAATTGAAGTCCGAAACTTTGCAAGTAATTAAAAAAACAACTAGATGGCTAATGTCACTAAATTTGAATTTAAAAGTACTGTAATACAATACACATCTAAATAAAATTAAAATTCAGAGTCTACGACTGATACTTTTAAAAAAAAATTGTACTTGAATGTAAAATTTGGGTATTTTTTAAATAAAACAATAAAAAGTCGATGAAAAAAAATCCACAGGGCATGAGAAGTGTTTGAAAAGATGACTCTCCCAGTCGACCATTTCAGTTTGGCACACGATACACCAAACACCCTGTATATTGGGGCTATTCAGTAAATAAAGAGTATGTTTACAACGCCCAAAATGTGCCCAGCTATGCGTGGTTCACAAAGTACTAACAGCTGTCAACCTCTAAAGCCTCAAAATCTTAACCTTGCCTTCTCTGTATTTTTATGAAGTAAATATATTTGCTACTAGCTGCTGCCCGCGGCTTCGCCCGCATGGCTTTTAACATCAGTTATTTGCCAGTGAAAGTCCCGTCAAAATTGGTCCATTCGTTTCGGAGATTAGCCGGAACAAACAAGACAGACGAACAGCCAGACAAACATATAAAAAAAAATGTTACAAGTACCGTATTTACTTTCATATGCATTTAGTAAAACGCTGTTATTTTGAAATTACAAACAGACACTTTCATTTTATATTTTTGTATAGAAAACAAACAGCCCTAAATGTAAAGGCGAACGCTATTATTATGCCGAGGGAATAAGCCCAACGCTATGATCCCGCTGTAGTATGTACGTACCGTCCGCGGCCGCCGCGCGCTCGCTGGCCAGCTTGAGCACGACGGCGTGGCCGTGCGCGTGCGCGGCGCGCAGGCCGGCCGCCGTGCCCAGCGCGCGCACGTGCCCGCCCGACATGATCGCGATGCGCGAGCACAGCGCTTCCATCTCGTCCATGCTGCGGAACACATACTTATAGTCAACATAATACCAACCTATTATTGTCTTACTGCAGGGCAAACGCCTCTTCTGATACAGAGAAGGCATGAGCATTGATCATCACGCTTGCTCACGACGGATTGGTGATATCAGACTTATATTAAAAATAAGTCCAGGGTTCATGACGTTTTACCCTCACCGATGTCAGTAATGTCCAACATAAACTCTCACACACAGATGACAGATATGACAGATATCCTGCCAGGGTTGCGGGTTTGTCCGAAAGGGATACCGTGGCCCTAGCACACAGGCAAGAGGCAACTGAAGGAACACGGGTGGGTTTTAGTCAGTATAAGTCTCACACGCCCTCCCGCTCCTTCGAGAGCGAGAGAAGTTATTTGATAATTTCCCGCCCAAAAATAAAAAGAAAAGAGTACATATTATGAATATGCTATTAATCTGACTGATCGCTCTGGTTTTAGATTGATATTCTAATAAATTGTGTACGTTTCTTTTCCATGGCGAGTTGTAGTGAGTTGACATCGTGAGGAAACCGCCATGTCCAAGAACCAAAAATTCGAAGACACGTGATATATGACGCGTGATAGATTACGGCCCACTCCCTCTCACAGAGAGGAGGCCTATGTCCCAGCATTGGGAACATTATATGCTGATTATGACAATTTTTTTAATGCATTTCCTCTGTTTCATGTAAGGACCATTACATTGTATCGGAAGAAAAAAATTAGACAGCAGAAGTAGGTCAAATTTATAAAATATTTTTTTCATACAAGTGAAATAATGTCACCTATTTTTTTTGTCTTGACTCTCTTTTATGTAAGGGCCATTTCATTGTATCAGAAGAAAAATATCTGGACAACCGGTATGGTCCATTACAAAACAATGATCACAATACCTTTTAACACCTATAATAAGCATCATACCATGTATATTATTTACACATGTCTTGCAAATAAATGAATCTGAATGACGGGGCTGACAAGTGAGTCTGGGCTTCCATAAGCGTCTTTTGACACCCACGTTCTGTTTAAAGTGTACCTGTGTGAGGTGATGATGATGGCTCGCTGTTGCTTCAAGGCCCTGCGCAGCGCGGTCCACAGCCGCCTGCGCGCGGCCACGTCCACGCCCGCGCTGGGCTCGTCCAGCAGAGCGAGCTCTGTCAAAGTCAAGCACGTGGTTTGAACGTCAAAATTTAAAAGAAAATAGAATTGATTCTAGGTGCCTCCAAAAGGTGAAGAATGGGTAAGAAACGCCGTAGTTACTCTTTTAAAATCTTTCATAAAGTTTTGATTACATTACATACATTATACTCACGCCGCCTTTCCATGGGGTAAGACAGAAACTACAGAAGTTACCACGATCCGTATATACTCTTTTCGCTTTCTTTACGTTCACACATCTGGCCATACACGCACGCCGGACACACCAGACCTTACTGAAGAACATCACCAATAAGGTGACTTTATACTCCTAGGGTGTCCCCTCCCGGCGATTCCACTCTCATTTGCCTAGTAAATACCTTTTGTTAGTCACCTTTCATCCTCTCAAACCCTGCAAGCATGGTGTCATGATATCGCTACGCTCGTGTAGTGTACCTGCCCCGCCGCACAGCGCGGCGGCCGCGCCCAGGCGCCGCACGCAGCCGCCGCTGTAGCCCTGCACGCAACGCCGCGCGTACTGCTGCAGGCCTGGTGGGGAATCACAGAAACACTTCTTACATTGTAATAATAAACTTTAGACTCGGACCTAATTTCGTTTTCTGTTTCGGCATAAAAAATAAAATGGAATGTTTCATGTGATTTAAGTTTAAACCGTTAAATATATTTATTAAAAATGCAAAAAATTCAGCGCAAAATTCTTTTACTTTAACCAAAGAAATATCTATCATCAAACAAAAAATCATTGTTTTTGTTTTCGGTTGTTAGGTGAAAATGCAAATCAGGCCGAAATTAATTTTAACTTTCAGTCACTTTAGTATTAAATAATCTAAAAGCAACAACCTGACAAAATCTTCTAAGGCCAGGTTCGTACGGACGATTTTATTACGCGATTTTCACTCAACTCTCGGTATTGAGCATCCAACAGAGCGCATCCCAACGCGTCAAGAAAACACCGCCCATGGAAACCCTGAGCTAAGTGGCACACAAGTGACATACCAATGAGCATTGGTATGTTACTGGTTAGGGGTGTTAGCATACTGGTTGTTGTATGTATTTGTCGTAGCTACTTGATCTGATAGTCCTATTTAAGTACTTGATTTGGCTGCTTTAAAAGTAATGACTGGTCATATCAAGTCATCATCTGTCTAGCCTTTTCCCAACTATGTTGGGATCAGCTTCCAGTCTAACCGGATGCAGCTGATTACCAGTATTTTACATGGAGCGACTGCCTATCTGACCTCCTCAACTCAGTTACTGGGTAACACGATATCCCTTAGTAAGACTGGTTGTCAGAGTTTTGGGCTTCTGACAACCCGTAACAACGGTCAAAGATCTACAAATGAAAGCCGGGACCAACGGCTTACCGTGCCTTCCGAAGCACGGAGGAATCTTGGTATGAAAAGATGGTCACCCATCGACGGACCAACCGCGGTAAGCGTAGCTTAACCTGATCGATCGACCCGTGCGGCAGTTATTATTTAGCCACAAGCTCCTCTTGACTTGACTTGTCATATCAAGTATCTCCATAAATACGAGTATTTATGGATGTGAGAGAGGTGAGGGTTGTGGGTATTTTATTAAAACAAAGAAATTATAACAATCAATAGGCATGTACTATCGGCCAAACTTCCCCATGCTCACCTCTAAGGCGATAATCGCATAGCACGGCTCACGACTCGATCGCCCGATGCATGCGTAGATCTCCTAGCACAGGTATATATTTTACTTAAAAGGAGGTCCCTATGTAAAATTGACTGTTAAAGTTGTACAAGTTTCTGCAATAAACCTTTTTAGGGTTCTGTACCCAAAGGGTAAAACGGGAAGCCTATTACTAAGGCTCCGCCGTCTGTCTGTCTGTCACCAGGCTGTATCTCATGAACCGTGATAGTTAGACAGTTGAAATTTTCACAGATGATGTATTTCGGTTGCCCCTATAACAACCAATACTAAAAAACAGAATAAAATAAATATTTAAGGGGGCTCCCATACAACAAACGTGATTGTTTCGCTCGTTTTTGCTCGATATTGATAACGGCAACAGGTAGACGCTTGAAATATTCACAGAATATTTAGTTATATACACACTTTAAAAATAAATAATTAAAATAAAACAAATATTTAAGGGGGGCTCCCATACAACAAACGTGATTTTTTCGCCGTTTTTATAGGTAATGGTACGGAACCCTTCGTGCGCGAGTACGACTCGCACATGGCCGGGTTTTTTATGCGTTTCGACCAATAGGATGCACGAAGCGAGATTTTAGTCGTGTTCGTATCAATATAATGATGTATAGAAGTGTGACACTCACACTAGGCGCGTGCTATGCTCACTTGTATGTGAGATTTTTTTTTAATGGGCACGGCCAGCGGGTACTGTTTTAAGAATCTTTTATAAGAATTTGTTGTTGACAAAGTAATTTCGTACTCATAGAAAACTGTTCACTCACCAACAATATGTAGCCAGTTCTTGACTTCCTCGTCCACCCGCTTCTTGTCAAACCCTCGCAGAGTGAGGATCAGCGCCAGGTTCTCTTGGCCAGTCAAGAACATATCCAGCCCAAAGAACTGCGGGCAGTAGCCCAGGGTCTGGAGGTACTGTGGGGAGGGAACGAAGGGATTATAGAAATTTAATCGGCCAAGTGCGTGTCGGACCACGCACAGTAAATTACGAAGTCGAGATGAATATTTACGCATGAACAGAAATTGATTATACCAACCCGCAACAAAGTTTGTATTTCATAGTATAACTTGAAAAAAGTACAAAGACAAAGTTATTACTGCAGTTGTAACCGAAAACATCGCATACCTCATAAAATATTGACTTAAATAAAAAAGTCACTTAGAAACAGCATCATTACTTTTTTTATTATGGGATCTAACGATACCCTGGCAGTGCAATGTGGACCTGATGTCAACGTCATATGGACTACAGTATGTTACCTTCGAGTTGCCTCTCTTGAGGTGGTATCCGTTTCCGAAAACATTGCCTCTGGTGGCGCTTTCCTCGGCTGTCAGCATCTTGAAGGTGGAGGACTTGCCCGCGCCGTTGACGCCCAGGAGGCCGAAACACTCGCCTAAACATAAAGACAAGATTAATAAATAGTAGATTGTTTGCCTAGGGAGCAAATAACTATTTTAAAGGTGAGTGTTTCTTTGAGTTCAGAGCGAGAGCGCTCAAGTAGAATTCTGAGCGCAGCTAGGGATTCAAATTACGTCACTTGAGCTTAATGTAGTGTTGCTCCCGAGGTGGACTATTTTAAGCTCTACTTTTTATCACCCTCTATGAGAAAAAAGTAAGCCCAACTTATGAATAATAATAGTACGTTTATTTATTTACATACAATTAGGAACAATATAGAAATAACTAGAGGCTAATGTTTATATTTGAACATAAAACTAAGTAAAATCCTAATTTGAGTAAACGATTACGAACAAAGGCGGAAACAATTCGCGCGTTTTAGGGTTCCGTACCCAAAGGGTAAAACGGGAACCCTATTACTAAGGCTCCGCCGTCTGTCTGTCTGTCTGTCCGTCTGTCACCAGGCTGTATCTCATGATCCGTGATAGCTAGACAGTTGAAATTTTCACAGATGATGTATTTCTGTTACCGCTATAGCAACAAATACTAAAAACCGGAATAACATAAATATTTAAGGGGGCTCCCATACAACAAACGTGATTTTTTTGCTCGATATTGATAACGGTAACAGGTAGACACTTGAAATATTCACTAAATATTTAGTTATATATTCACTTTAAAAATAAATAATTGAATTAAAATCAAACAAATATTTAAAGGGGGCTCCCATACAAAACGTCATTTTTTTGCCGTTTTTATAGATCATGGTAAGGAACCCTTCGTGCGTGAGTCCGACTTGCACTTGGCCGGTTTTTTTTTTTTTTGCTCGCTCTTGGCTTGGGTTACTTTATCATACAGCCTGTTACTTGTTCATACAATGCTCGTGATTGATCTGGTTGGTGATTGGAACTTTTACTAACAATATCCACATGCCAAAAAGACTTTTGACAGAAGAGATTTGACTGCATTTGTAGAAAAATCGTTTATCAATTCATTTTTGTGATAGGTTTTTTCAACACCGACTAAGGTTTAAACGATGGCCTATAAAACCAAATAAGCCACTTCCCATAGTAATTTGGTAATTGTCCTTTGGAAAGGCGGGCTAGTACAGTCAGTGCTCTGCATAACCCGACCCCTTTTTCTCTCTTTTTCTTTGTAAGAGAGATCAGGTAATGCAGAGCACTGACCGTACTAGCCCGCCTTTACCTATATTTTTAAACGCTACGTCACGTAACTGCCTCTAGCTGTATGTAGTTTATTATACATTTTTGAACCGTGCAAAAGATTTATTCACATAAGTGCCGCTAGAGGTGGTGAAACGCGATAAAAGGAGAAACTGTTACCTTTCTTGACAGAGAAGCTGATGCCCCTGACAGCATTAACATTCTTCTTGAAGAACGGGATGTAGTTCTTGTGCAGGTCGTGCACTAACATCGCGTCCGGGATCTGTTTCGTAGCTGTAAGTAAAAAAAAAACAAATAAAAATGTTAAATTCATTCATTCAGTGATAGACAACGCTCAGCCAGAAAGGTAGAGCACGAAGCATGTAATGAGCATGAGTTCCTTAGGGGGATGCGCTAAGGTAGCCCGCGAAATTCAAATTTTCTTACGTTTTTTGCAATTTGCAGGTCAGTATCAGGTTGTATGTTGATCTAAATATGATTCGCGGCCGTATCAAATATTTATTTATAGAATTTTAATCATACCTTAGCGCATCCCATTTAAACGGGTAAACGGGACGTTTGAAAATTTGTATGGAAGTTCGTCATTTGTGATGAATTGGGCGCACGGTTTCTACGTAATAAATTACATACATTACATTATATTTGTCTGTATTTTTTTATCCTGCATATAAAACTGATATTTTCTAAGATCATTGTAACACATAACGATTGATAAATATTGATATTTTATAGTTGTACAGTCGACCATGAAATTACTTTATCAATTTGACATCAACTACCAGTAATTTACAATTTGCCTAAGGTCGTTTATTCGATTCATTGGTTGAAACTCCATTCTATTGTGAACTTTCTAATCAAAGCAATAGGAATTAATTCCTAATAATTCAAAAAACTCAAACTCAAAGCATTCATTTAAATTAAACCATTTACAGGCACTTTTGAATTGTCAAGGAGTCGTTCAGTTAGAAATATGAAGCTAGTTGCCCATTCTAGGTTCCTATGATAAATGGTTTTTATTTCTGTAAGTACAAACACTTTTACACGTCAGTCATATTTTTAAAACTAGATGAGGTCGGCGTTTCCTATCTGACTACTCTGAGAAGAAAGGCCGAAACAAACTCAGAGGTCACAGTCTCTTTTATAGTCCAGACATAATCTTGGTCAGATCATGTGAAGGCCATGTAGATTGGTGTCTGAAATGGTCTTTTGAGGAAAGAACCACACAGATTGAGTGGACCTGACCAGTCAGTGCACGCATTTGTCAGTAATCGTGCAGCTCTACTCAGAACTTAAGGAGCTCAACGATGCGACGATCAATACCAAAGAAAGGACATTTGGGTAGGCCGCTGGAGCCGCTGGGCCGATGGAGAAGGACGGGCAAGAAACTCCACCGACACTCTTTTGAATTAAAATATTGATACAAAGTATTGGTTACATCATTCATTTGTCATCGTCATTTAATACAAATACACTCATATACTTTCATAAATTCACGCCTTTTCCCATGGGGGTAGGCTTTTCGCCTACAGCGCGCCACCTGCTACGCTCCTTACAAACTCCTGTTGCTTCGTTTAAGTTCATACATCTGGTCATACACGCACGCTGGTTGCGAGTATTTAATTATGTAATTAAAAATGTCACTTAAGGGTCGGGTAATTGCCGTTGACGTTGGATATACAAATGGGCGTCTGCTCACGGCGCGCCGCCAGCGGTGCCGTTCGATTTCATAGGGAATAAAAGTTTTTAGTAACGATAGTATGATTATTTGAAAAAATCACACATATAAAATTATAGATAGTAAAATCAGTTAATACAAAAATAACCATAAAAATATCTTAAGTAGTTTGAAAGTAATATGGTTTTTTTATGTTTTGGGTAGACATTAAAGAGTCCGCTAGACGTTAAGTATTGTAGTAAAATATTTTATGAAAAGTGTGATTAATGTGAGTCCGCGTACCACTGGTCAGTTTCCCTCAGTCGTCAGTTTATTTAATTTGCCAGTTTCGCTGATTGGTCAGTTTTACCGATTAGACAGTCGCGTTAACTCGACAGTTTCCAGTGTTTGCCAGTTTCCTCGATTCGTCAGTTTAGTACACTCAACGTAAAAGATATGTTTACGTTGAAGTAAACAAAAGTGGAAAATGTAAGGAACCCAATTTAAATCAAACTTAAAGTTGTATTTTTACAATCACTATATTTTTATTTTTTTTAATGTTTTCTAAACAAAAAAAAAAAAAATTATCTCTGCCTAGCCCTTTGAGGAAACAGCCATGATGTTATGTTACGTAATACGTACATAATTAAATTAGCAGACGTGTGGGCAGTTTTCTACCGACTGTACTTTGATTGACGAATTGAATAAAACTGATGAATCAACGAAACTGGCGAACACTGGAAACTGTCAAGTTGATGCAACTGTCTAATCGGTAAAACTGACCAATCAGCGAAACTGACTAATCAACGAAACTGGCAAATTAAATAAACTGACGACTGAGGGAAATTGACCAGTGGTACGCGGACTCACATTAATCACACTTTTCATAAAATATTTTACTACAATACTTAAATATTCCCATATAGAATTGATGTGTATGTGTTCTAGTTTAACAAACATTTTTCGCATAATTTACTTGCATTATATGAAGGCGTAATAACATTTAAAGTCACTAAAATTATATATCTGCGCCTTAAAGCTCTGCCTACACTGAGGTGCATCCCGCGCAGGAACTTAGACGCAAAGCGTAGGTCGTCCCGCATCCGGCGCGGGATTTGCTTCAGTTTGGCCAGAACTTAAAACTATGGAGTTTTTATGTAACAAGAGTATCTATGTCCAGTCACATCAAATATGTTCTTCACCTTACGGACTACTTTTGTCTGCTCAATGCCTAATGGAATCTACTTTATCTTCGTTGACGGACTTAGAGAGAAAGCCCGCTGGTTAGAAGAGTATTTATGTACTTACGTAGAGTGATAGCCTTTCTAACGTATGCGTTTTCCGCGCGCACCATCTCATCTTGTTCTACAGGCTCCTTTGGCTGGTAGCGCAAGTTCATCACTTTGTCAAATATTCCGTTGAAGATGCCCCGTTCCGTTAGGAATACCATCGTCTGAGGAACAAAAGATAAGGGAAATATTTAATTGATCTTATTGATCTCCTAATGAAGTACGCACAGCTACACATCAAGCTATATATTACCAGTATACTCTGACCTAATTGTACGGAAATCCTACACAATGCGAGGTCAGCTTATACTGGAAATTGTTTAGGGTTCAATTAAAAATACGCAAAAATTAAATGTATTAAGGCTGACCCAGACTTCTTCGTTTATACATATAAGGTCTGAGTCGGACTTATTCGTTTGGATTCGAATTGTTCCATTACTCTATCCCTTTCTACATACAAACATAGCATCACGCCTGTATTCAGCGAAGAGTTGGCCAGAGGTTTATAGTACTCCCGCATTTCACCAGTTTTGTGTAAATCTCATGAAATAGTGGTGACCCAATTGCCATCGACCGGGCACAAATCCAGCCTCCGGATAGCTTCTGAGAAATCATAACGAAGAAACCTCGGTCGGCTATGCGGTTAGCATGTTGGTGATGAAGTTAGAATTTCACTGTATGCCACTCATTTTCATTTCCGTGATATTGTAATTTAATAAAAAAAAAACAATTTGATTTGAATCGGTAAAGTCAGTTACAAAAAAACTAAACATAAAAGAGGTGGACGTAAAATCAATATAGACACATACTAATTCCATGCGTAAAATCGAATGACTGAAACGGAACCTCAAGTCGATGTTGCTATCATAAAAATGATTTGTTTTTTTTTTATAATTTCTTACCGGTCTCTCGTCGTGAGATAAAGAACTGTCGAAGTGCCTTTTTCGAGTTTACTCGAGCCTCACGCTCATGTTAGGCATTAGGATGACGTCAGAATCGTAGACAAATCGAGAAAGAGGGAGTTCTCGCGCTTGTCATGTACGAACCCAGGGTTAGCAGTGCTTGTGGCGCTCAGAAACATCGATTTAAAAAAATCTTTCTATTAATTCGCTGACAGACACAGTCTAGAAACATGAATTTTTGCTCGAGAGTTCAGACACGACATTGAGCACTAAAGAAGGAAACAAATAAATAAGACGAATTTAAGAAGATGCCTCCGACTGCATGAGATTGTTTATAGTATTAAGTTATAAATGTTGTTTCTATCTTTTTTTAATCCACTTCTTACGTAGACGGGTTTTTAGAATTTTTAAAGGTGAACGGCAGGCTTGTATGGGAACTTCGTACCGCTAATAAAATTTCGTGTTTTGGGATATTTTTTGTTTTAATTGGTAGTTAATAAGATAGACAAGCCCTTTTTAAATTCTTAGATTTTTAGAAGTTGGGACGTAAAAGTTATAACGAGTTTTATTTTTTAAGGTTATGTACTAGTGTATCAATGAAGATTGTTACTTATAGGTACATAAACATTGTTTTGGTGATAAAGTAAATGTTCTAGATTGCTTGTCGCTATCTTTGTAGTGTTCTACTAGGTAGTTCTAGTAGGTAGATTGAGATGAGAATCGTACCTACTCAGTGAGGGGTGTATTAGGAGATATCTATGTCCAGCTGCGTACTGCAACAGTTTGATAATGATGAAGTTAATTCACTAAATTGCTCAGATGCAGTCACAAACCACAATCCAAAACAACAGCAAAGAACTGAACTGAAAGACAGTAACAGTAATACAGATTTTCTTTACCTGTCAATAAATAATTGCCATATGAACAAAAATAATATTGATGACGAAAATCATTCCTATCATTAAATTGTTAAGTATTATGATTTTATGTAACAATCACGCATTCTTAGGTTTAATATATTAGTCTTTAATTATATTGAATGTTATTTCTATTTCTAAATAATTAATCTATCATTTCGTTATTAGTGTTATTTTACATATGGCAACTTTAAAAAACATAACTGCGCTTAGTTTACGATTTTATTACGTTTAATTATTAAAATCTTTTTATTGATATTATTTATTAATCCGAACTTCTAAAAATAGTAAACTTACATGAAAATAAATGTCTTAGTTGCCTTAATAAATGGTATAAAATCTATAAAAAAAACAACAACAAAAATATGCGGTACGAAATCTGCCGTTCGCCTTTGGATTATAAGACGGTAAGTTTTTTTTTTTTACCTACTTATAATCGGGTGATAATGGCCTTTTACTCACTCGCTCCGAAAGCTAGGGATTGTTTATTTTTTAAATCAAATCACATTTTGGCGCCAAATATCTGCCATTTTGTTTTTTTTTTTTAATATATTTTGTTCTTTTCTGCTTGTCTGTATAAATCTGTATACATAAACGGTTAAATAAATAAATAAGGCGAGGAACATCATCTGTTTTCACGAGTGACTAAGGACAGGTACTTACCATCATGACTAAGAACTGCACAAACATTATGATAATGCCTTTTGCGGGAGAGAAATCATCTAGGCATAAATAGCACCGCGGGTTTTCGCCGGCTGAAACAATAATAATGAAATAATAATACAAGTATATTATTGCCCCACTGGGGAGGCCTCTTCTCATAAGAGAAGGCACGACCATAGATCACCACGCTTGTTCAAGACAGGGTTGGCGATTTCAGACTTATTTTGACTACCAGCTGCGCCCCGCGGTTTCACCCGCATAAGTCCCGATCGCGTGGAAATATCGGGATAAAAAGTATCCTATGTCCTAATACAGGTCATGGTCTACCCCTGTGCCAAATTTCATCCAAATCCGTTCAGCCGTTTTAGCATGAACGCGTAACAAACAAACAAATACACACAAAACACATTCATCACATAGTTGACCACACTAGGCTTGCCATAGTGTAACAAATGCATTAATGCAATCTGTCACCATCTCCCAGTCTAATATTTGTTATGGTCGCGAATCATATTTTGATCAAACTCAAAGCATTTATTTCAATTAAACCATTTACAGGCACTTTTGAGTCAATCAATCAATCTTTATTTGTGAACATAGGTATTACAATAAAGGTCTTATGTATACATTTTAGTTGAGCTCTATGTCCTTCCAATGAAATTGGTGTACAAATATATTTAGTCAATTATAACTTATTTTTACATGCATGTCAATGGTAAATTATAGGGCTAGTAATGTCATATTTCATCATATTGGTATGTAAATTAAATGTATTATTAAAATTATAACTTATTTTTCATGCATGTCAATGGTAAATTATATTATATTAAAGGGCTGGTAATGTCATATTTTATCATTAAAAAATTCTTCGATACAGTAATACGTCTTATCTATTAGAAATAAATACAATTTACTTTTGAATTTGCGGACATTATCTTCACTCCTTATACATTTTGGTAATTTATTATAGACCTTTGGAGCCATTACAAAAATACTGTTTCTGTACAGTGCAGTATTAGATCCGACTGTTTGCAACCGATCACAACGGCGCTGACTAGTTACTCGAGCAAATTTATGTAAATTATTTTTGACGAACATAGATGTTTCATAAATGTACAACGACATAGTTAATATTTTCGTATTTTTAAAAAACGGTTTGCAACTGTCTGTTGTCTGCAAATTGTATAAAGCTCTTATGCACCTTTTTGGCACTTAAACACAATATCCTTACTTGTGGCATTACCCCAAAATATAATTCCATATCTCAACGTTGAGGCTACTAGACCATGATACGCCGTTAAGACTGTTGCTCTATTGGCCGTTTTACTTAACATGTGTAAAGCATACGAATGTTGGTTTAGCTTACTACATACTTTGTAAATATGTGAATTCCATTTTAAAGTGTTTTCTATGTTTAGTCCAAGAAATTTAGTCACATTTGTTTCATTAATAATTTTGTCCTTGTATTTAATATTTAAGTCCAGATTGTAATTTACTCTTTGTTGAAATTTCATTAATACTGTTTTATCAAGATTTATAACCAAATTATTATTTTGCAGCCAATTAACAACTGATAGTAAGGTAGAATTAATCTCAGCCTCTAATGTGCTTACCTCGTCACTATCAAAAAGTAAAGTGCTGTCATCTGCAAACATTGTCATAGCATATGCTGATGCTGTCGGAAAGTCGTTAATATAAACAATAAATAGGCCCGAGTACACTACCTTGTGGTACTCCATAATTTACCGTTCTCTGGCTAGATTTATATGTTACTTCGTTTTTTTTAGAAAATCTACTAGTCGTTATTTGTTGCCTGTTACAAAGGTAAGATTCTATAAATTTGATACATTTCCTCTTACTCCGTATGCGTTAAGTTTAAGTATCAGTATTTTATGGTCTACGCGATCAAAAGCCTTTGACATGTCCATATATAGCGCCAGAGTAGGTAGAGAATTATCAACATGTCGGTCAGTTACAAATATGAAGCTAGTTGCCCATTCCAAATAGTAGGTTCCTATCAAGATACAACCTGACACTGACCTGCAAATTGCAAAAAACGTAAGAGTCTTTGAATTTCGTGGGCTACCTTTGCGCATCCACCTTATCAGACAGACGCGTTGCTGGGGAAAATATTGCACCACTTTTTCTCACAATTTAAAATATCAGAAAGGGAAGGGTGGGGGCGTTTTCGAGGATGTCATTTGTAACTTTTGACGTTCAAATAGTACACACGGCTACACATCAAGCTATACATTTCCAGTATAAGCTGGCCTCGTATTGTACGAAAATTCTATACAATGCGAGATCAGCCTAAACTGGAGATATGTAGCTTGATGTGTAGCCGCGTGTATTCAGCCGAATTTGAATAAATTACTTTTATTATGTATGTGTGTTTTTTAAATTGTTAATATAACTTCACGCCTATATTCCTCGAAGGGTTAGGTAGAGGTGTTTCAAGTTCCATGTAATGAGGGCGAGCCTATTGCCATCAACCGGGCATAAATCCAGATTCCCAGCTGCTACTGAGAAATTCCGGATGAAAAAACACAATAAGACTTTGCCCGACTCGAGAATCGAACCCAAAACCTCTCTCACTCATTCATCTTCATTAAAAAGCAAGCTCACCGCAACACTTGTCAGCATCAAAGCCCAGTTCGGTAAAGTAGATCCCGGGGCAGCGTGGCCTGGCGAACTTGCACATCGCATTGACACGAGCCACGACGAGGCACTGGATTGCCGACTCGACCATTGTGTGAGGGGGCGCGATGTACCTGCACATCACTAGCAGGTAGTACACCAGACCGGAGGTATCTTCACCCTTGATATTATCTCGAGCTGCCTTCGTGAAGGGCGTGAAGATAGCTGCAGACATAAAGGTGGCTGTTGAGTGAACATGATTTGGATATATTCATTACCAGTGTTTAGGCTTATGCATTTGTTGGTAAAAGCTTCTTCATGGAAAAATAACTTTATTGACTGCTATAAACTATATTATAAACTGCTAGTACCTACCACATAATTGGGTGTGTGGCCATTAATGTACACACTGAGTGAGTGTATATACTCAGAGATCGCTCAGTGCCTTGCGAGTCCAATACAATAATGGATTAAGGATGTTGTTGGGGCTATCGCGTTTCTGTAGTGCTTCGAATATGTTTGGGGAAGCTAGGGTTGATGGCTTCCACGCCATCAGACGTAAAAGAACTGCTTCATTATTGAGCAGGTTGCGCGATAGTTCTAACAGCATCTTGCAGGTTATTGCGGAAAAATTAGATTCTCCAATTATGAAGGCGTTCGTCCGGGTTTTGATCGAATAACCTCTTAGTAGGATATTCGATCGAGACCAAAATGAATCGTCCTAAATGTATTATTCAATTTATAATTTTTTCTATTTATGCTGTTCTTACTAACATAGTGTATAAGTCAGTGTTACTAACAAAGTTGACTAAATGTCCGAAAATAAAGAATTTGATTTGATTTGATTAATGTATTTATTTACATTTTTTTACACACTTACATCCGTAAGACGTCCTCGTAACATAAGGTCCAGTTGAAAACCAGCGTCAGACACTAGTTGTGTGGCATTAATTGCTGAACTGGGCCTATTTGGCGCAGCCGTGAGGCACTCAATACTATTTTAAGCATTTATTTTTTTCTGTTTTTTGTGTGCCTTAACCTGGGTCAAATAAATTTATTTTCTTTCTTATTTTATTTCAATCTGTTTAGGAAACTTACAGCTAACTTATTACCTTAACTTGGCTTTAAAAAATATTAATATGAAGGTAAATTACAAGTTTTCGATAAACACTAAAATAAAAACGAAAAGGTTGGTACAAAAACCTATACTTATCATAAATTTAAAAATAATAAGTACTCTATCGATTCGTTCAAACCAATAATTTGACACACGAGTGATCCCATAAGGGTTCCGTTAAAATTGTAAGGTATTTCTATCTAATTTAATTATTTAGTGACTAAGGCCGTTTTATTATAAATATAACGTAACACAACGCAACGTAACGTAATATTAACGTATTATACACATAAACATTCTGGAGGGGCTTGTGGCTAAGTAATAACAGCCACACGGGTCAATCGATCAGGTTAAGTTATGCTTGCCACGGTTGGTCTGTGGATGCGTGACCATCTTAACATAACGTTAAGCCGTTGGTTCCGGCTGTTATTTGACAGTTGTTACGGGTCGTCAGAGAAAGTCTGTCAACCAGTCTTACCAAGGGGTATCGTGATACCCAGTAACTGGGTTGTGGAGGTCAGATAGGCATTCGCTACATGTAAAATACTGGTAATCAGCTGTATCCGGTTAGACTGGAAGCCGCCAGCTAGGCAGATGTCACATAAAAATGCTAGAATGAAAAGCGACTTTAATTCATAATATCTATACTTTTAGGTATAGTAAAATTTTCCCAAAAAATACTGACCAAATATGAAGATGCAGGCAACGAGAATCGTGCTGGTGCCTCTTTCTCCGAAGTTGAAGCTGATGAGGTAACTTAACGCTAAGAACGACAGGCTGCCCAGCAACAGGATCAGCGCGAATATGGCTGCAGATAGAAATATTAAATTAAATTCAAATAGTTAATTTGCACCTTCAAGTAACAAAAAAAATTATTTACAATAAATTAGGCCTTAAGGTAAGTAAAGTTCCCTAAGCTAACAGATCGTCATAATTTCCCTCCCCCAACAATGGGGGGCGGGTGTTGCCATAATCGCCACGCTTGGCAGGCGGACAAACGGCTGCGGATAACGTATCTTGTAATAATGATAGGTATCAGCCCCATTCTTATTACCATTTTTGAGAAAAAGACGGAGATGATTCATTCATGATGAGACACTGACTGGTCGATGTGGCGATACTTGCAGGTTTCCTGGGCCCAGCAATGGGCCTCTTTCTACTCCCCTGCATGCTCTAACGCACGCCATATTTCTGTCTTCTGCTCGTGATTATAGATCTGTGTGATTTTTTATTTATTCAAGTTAACTAGTATTTTTGTAATTTTTTCTTTCTCTTACCTAACATATCTGGTTGGTTGGTGGTCTCATCTTCTTCTAACACGAGCACAGACAGCACAGTGGGCAGCACGAGCGTCAGCGCGCACAGTGCGACGTGGAAGCTGAGCGTGGCCAGCCAGTGCAGCTCGACCGGGCAGCCCGACATCACGTGGATGTGCCGCGAGTTTGTCTGCCGCTCCTTGCACGGGAGCGACACGTTGTTGATGTTTGTTGATAGGATTACTACAGACAAAGAAAAACGGTGTGATGAAATTCCGGAGATTTTCTCGTATAAAATCTGTCGCTGCTGTTCTGTGTGTATGAGGGTGTGTGTGTGCTGTATCGTTGGTTGGTCTAGTGGTAGTAAGCGCTACTGTTGAGCATGAGGATCTGGGGTCGATTCCCAGATCGGGCTAAGTGTTATTGGGTTTTTCCATCAGGAATTTCTCAGTATTCCGGGATTTGTGCCCGGCTGATGGCGATAGGCTCGCCCCCTATTACGTGGGACTAAAACGTAGCTGGCGAAATGTGGGTGAGATACTTACACCATTGCCTATCCCTGCGGGGTTTAAAGGCATGATGTTATGTCAAGAAAAAAGCATGATGAAACTCCGGGGTTTTTAAAAAAAACGGCTGACCGGATTTGGGTGAAATTTGGCATACAGATAGTTAATAACCTGGATGAACCCATAGGATAAATTTATCCCGGTAGTACATTTCCGTTGGATAATTTCCGACCTCCATGCGGCCGAAGCCGTGGATAAAAGCTACTTAAGAATATAAATGTACAGTACAGTAACAATCACGGCCTGAACCTGATCGCGTGGTCGCGCAGACAGAGGCGTACGCACGCGACGATCGCGAATTTGCGCGGCGATCGCTATACATATACAGGGTCAGATGAAATTAGCTAGCGAAACTCTGCAGGCGTAAAAAAGTAATTACTTGGATGAGTTTCTTTTTTTGGGGGTCATCAACTGTCGGAAGAGTAGTCACTTGAAGTATCAATTAAAAAAAATAGTTTTCTTGTGTAAACTTCACAGATGCGATGGGTATCGATAACTAAACACGATAAAATAAAAATATCAAGATTTTCTCAACTCGCACTTCTAGTAAGAAGAGATCAATTACCCAAAAAGATTTTTTTAAAATTTTGTAGTGTTTCGTGTTTACTATCGATACCCATCACATCTACGGAGTTTCGCTAGCTAATTTAATTTGACCCTGTATAGGACACGGGGTACACTGCTACAAGGATCTTTAGCGCTCGAATGACGTTGACGGGGGCGCTGTTGGTAAACATTTAGTGCAATACTTGTTTTGTGAACATAAATGTCACTGGAAATGTATAAAAAAACCGGCCAATGCGTGTCGGTCTACGCACTATGAAGGGTTCCGTAGTTGGGATGAACTTATCTCAAAATTTTTATGAAATTTACGGTTTAAGTACCATTTCCTTTACTTGTGCTGTGAGACTTTGCTTCTTGCCAAATTTCATGATTCTAGGTCGACGGGAAGTACCCTATAGGTTTTGATTTATTTGCGAGTATCAAAATATGTCGCATAAATCGCCGTATTTTTTATTGCGTTGACTTAGAAGATTGATTTTTTTAGAGTTCCAAGGAATCGTAAACTTACGTATTTTACATTAATTACCACTTGACGCGTCATCCACACGTTCCTGAGAAAAATGGTCTTGACAGACTGACAGACGGACAACGAAGTGATCCTATAAGTGTTCCGTTTTTTCCATTTGAGGTACGGAACCCTAAAAATAAGATGGCGGTGTTAGTTTGGATTTTGGCCACCTGGCAAATTATCATTGTAGCGCTATAACACCACTAGAGTACACAAGCGTTGTGTGTGTGTGTGCTTGTGTTTCTGTTTGTGGGTGTGTTTATGTGTGCGTTTAGCTATTGGTGTTGTATAGTGTTCTGTTCTAATACTAGTGTTTAAGTTGTTTATATAATTACTAAACATTGGATTGTATTTTCTGGGAATTAAATGATTATTATAACTTACTGACTGCAATAAAGATGCCCCACGTGAAGGCCGTGAGCATTTCCTTGGGCTGAGTCATTGTGACCGGATTTTCAAGCCGCAGCTCGCGGCTGATGGGGTCGTTGACAGTGGTGAGGGTGCGCCCGTCGGCCCACGGCATGTGCTGCGCCGCCAGCAGGTTGGACAGCAGGTTGAGCGCCACCGGCGCCGCGTGCCGGACTAACGTAGTGTATAGGATCTGAATAAATTGGGACGTTAGTATTGGTTAAAAAAAAAGAAAATATTATATGATGCTAGTTTTCCTAGAAGGGGCTGGCAGATGCTTATTGTCCACAAAACAAAAAAATAAAAAAAAAAAAATTTCTTTACTTTGTGGGTATTAATATGTATAACCATGTTAAATATTAGCTTTTTAGTATCAAGAGACTTAGCGAAACTTGAAGGGTTCTTGTTTTTACTACGGAACCCTAAAAATGATACCCAGATGTTCTCGCATTTACGTACAGACTTATTTACTTTACATAGTTATCATAAAAGCTAGCACTTCAAATATTGAAGATAGCTTTACACAAGCAAACCACTTTATCGTATAACATGGACTGCCTCGTTGGTCTTGTGGTCACCAGCGCTACTGGCGAGCACGAGGTCCGCGGTTCGATTCCCAGGTCGGGCAAAGTGTTATTGGGTTGTTCCATCAGGAATTTCTCAGTAGCAGCCCGGAGTCTGTATTTGTGCCCGGATGATAGCAATAGGCTCGCCCCCTATTACATGGGACTTAAACATAACTGGCGAAACGTGGGTGTACTATAGGTACACCTCTGCCTAATCCTTCGGGGATTACAGGCGTGATGTTAGGTTATGCTAGTTTTGCTCGCGGCTTTGTCTGCGTGGGGGTCGGAAATTCTCCCACGGGACTGTACTACTGGGATAAAAAGTATCCTTTGACCTAACAAGGTCTACTGGTATGCAAAATTTGATCAAAATCCGTTAAAGCGAGAAAAGGTGACAGACAGAGTTACTTTCGCATTTATAATATTTGTTTCATGCTTTCATTTGATGGGGGTCAATGATGAGGATCTAATTTGTCTTTGAACAGGCTCACTGACGACGAAGCAAACACCATTTAATATGTGGGTTACTGCACTGCATGTGGGTTTTGCGTGGATGTGACGCATGTTTCCCTCAAACTTTTCTTATTTTTGTGTTTATGTTCGTTTTTGCGTCATGTTTACCGCAAAAAAACATATTTTCTTTCTTTCACTAGGTTGGTATAGCTGCTCTAGTAATTCTTGTTGCTTACAGAGACAAAGACAGACTACGGTTGCCACCAATAAAACTAAATTTATGTAAGAGCAATGTCTACTGCATATCTAAATATACAACCATTTACCAAATTCCCTTAAAAATACTGTTTAAACTTTTGCTATATAAAAAATATTACACTATTAAGGAATATTTCGAGTTAATTTATGAATTAAGAGTTATGAGTTGGGTTAGTTAGTTAGTTATGAGTTTAGTAAGTTAAGTTAGTTAGTTATGAGTTTAGTTAGTTAAGTTAGTTAGTTATGAGTTAAGTTAAGAATATTTAAGTCGATAGAACCTATAACTAAAAAAAATAAAAAATAAGAATAATAAATGTGTAATAATCATATAATAATAATAACAAGTTAACCGCCGTATCTCTACGTTGCCGTCGTGGTGGGGCTGCGCACTCCGAACTCTAGGTCTGTGCCGGTAGAGTTTACTTTGCCGGAACAGTAAAGAGCCAGACCAGAGAGATACACGCAGGACAGCATGTGGCGACTTTTGGGCAGTAGCGACCCCACGGACCCTATCTCCCGGGAGAAATCTTGTTGCTTAACTGTGGCTAGCCTTTATTGGTTGGCTGGAGTGAACACGGACGAGGAACAGGGCTCCCACCTCATTCTTGCCTTTATTGGCCGGCTTGAGTGGAGATTCGCAAGACAAAAACGTGCTCGGAGGATGGAAATATTGCAGTAAGTGCTGGTAGAGATCTTGATCATCTTCCGGGCTCTGGGATTGTTCTGATAGCCGTAAAATCTCTCCACTATTCAAGCACCTCAGGACATGTTGCCCCCTTGTCGCTACGTCACTATGTGCTAGCGACAGTTTCCGGGGGCCCATCATTGAGTGTGCAAGTCACCATCTGCCATTTTATCTGTGTATTTCATAACAAGATCAGGCAGGGGACATAGTCCTTCCATAGTACAAGGTTACCACCCAAACCCTAATATGTTATGTTCTGCAATAGTCCTGCACCAACCGGGGATTGTTCTTGGGTGCACTTGCATAGTGTATACAGGGATAATCGTCGGTAGGTGCCTCCTCATCATTTAAAATTGTCTAAGGAGCCTCTGCGAGTTGGCTTCGGCCCCTCGTACACCTTTCAAAGGTCCGGGACCCGGGTCCCGGGATATGTCCAAGACATTTTATAAACAATAATAATCATTTCTAATCGGACCCTGTCCCCGATAACGTTGGGCTAATATTTATTTTTATTTTTATATATTTAAAAATTTAATTTATATATAATAAAATAAAGGAAAATTATTATCATAATGACTTCTTTACTGTAATGAAATGTATTTGCACGCCATATCATGGCAGGATGCAGGATATGCAGTAAACAAAATTACTATAATATCTATTGTACCATATTCTGGCAAAAAAATATTTTTGATATGATTTACCTTGGCATCAGTTTCGTTGACCTCCACTCCCACTAAGTACTTGTTGTACTCTAAAATGTCCTTCTGGCCAGTTCGGAGTACCTCTGTAAAGGAAACATACAGATAAAAGCATCGAAGAAACTTTGAAAAAAAAAAAGGGCGATTTTAACCACCTAGGTGTAACTTAGCACGAATCATACGTACATTCTCGAGCATAAATACTTGCACAAGATGATACCTTACACTTACGTAAACTAATGATTGCAATTTTGAGAAAAGACATATTCCTTATTATGGTTTCAAAAATACTATGCTCGTGACGTCATAAATTTTCTAATCTTCTTAAACTACGACGTACAGTCGGTGACCAGCATTATCTGACCCCTCTGCCATAATGTTTCGTTAATGCTGCCACAGAATGATTTTTTATATATATAATATTTTAATGGCCTGGTTGCTGGGCCTTTTAGCCAAGTCTTTATTTAGTTACAATATTTAAACAAAGTTTGTAAAGATTGCTTGAGTTTCAGTAAAGATGTGGCACTTTACTGAGACCTCTCGCGGATTTCTTGAGAGAACTTGAAGTGATGTTGCACTGTTTTGGTTTTGTTTCATTTGCCTACACTAATGCACGTTCACGAACACTTAATGGTTAATAATCCACCATTACTACACATTAATATTCGGCTAAACAAATTTTAGAAAATAAAACAAAACTGCTAAACATGTCACTTTACTTTCCCGCCAAGAACTCCTGTCACAGAATGATAGAAATCACAAGCAACAGACTATCTAAATTTTGTTTTCAAAACAAATAAAATTATGACTCGTTATTCGTTCGAAATTTGAAGATTTTTCATTTATTTTTTCTGTCGACGAGAAAAAAGAAATGATAAAATCGCTAAGCGGCTTGTCTTATCCATCATAAAAAAGTAAGTTGGAGTCTCATTTCCTATGAAATGTATGGGATTTTTTTTACGATTTCTGACCTTTTCAGTACTCAAACTTCAGTTGGTCCTATAGAGTTTTTTGATCCTTTTATGAAACACGATCGATAGGCAGCTAAAAAAGTTTCGTAAAAATTGCCCATATTCTTGCTGACTATATTTTTTTTTTAATCTGCGAGTGTATATCATTTCTCAAAAAGTTAAGGGCAGCTTCCTAAGACCGTTTTCGTGTAGTTGCAGTAGTTAAGGTACCTGCCCTTGCTGCCCCATCTCAGTAGTAACCCACCCTGTATAAAAGTAAATACTCTAGTAGTACTCTACGTAAGTTCTATACATAAATAGATTACAGGAAAACCTATAAGAAGGTTATTCTACCGTTACCTTCATTATATTTGTATGAAGCACGTATGTTTGTTAGGAAATATAAAGAATTGTTCGCGGTCTACTTGGGTACGTTATAAATGTAAAATAATAAAGATACATTATAGAAAGTCAAATTAAATTAGTTAGAGAAACTTCGCAGACGTGATGGTATCGATATCTAAACAAATAAAACAAAAAAGAAACATTCAATGTACGTTTTTGGGGTCAACCACCGCTGATAGTGTCTTACTTAGAACATCAGTTTTTGTTATGTAAACTTCACAGACGTGATGGATATCGATACTAATACTAATAAAAAAATATAATTCTAATTATCAAAGTTCAAAAGATACATTAAAAATCATAGTATCCATCCAATACGTAATGTTTTGTTATTTTTGTCTGTTGCCTTTTATGGTTATTCTTTTTTTTCTTATTCGTTTGTATTTGTTTTTATTATTCATTGGTGTGATTTTTGTGTTATGTAATTTGAATTTTTTTTTTTTTTTACCTAGTCTTAAACTAAACTTAATGTACCTAGATTATATGTAATGCATGTGGTCTCCTATAATTGGAAGCGCACACTTGTATTTGTCCCTGTTTTGTGTCTACTAGCAATTGTGTAGCCTCTGTTGGAGATCCAATAAATAAATAGATACCCATCACGTCTGCTGACTGCTAAATTAATTTGACCCAGTATACTAACCAGTGGCAACATCATCAGCATCCTGAAAGGCGACCTTGGGGTACCGTTTCCGGACCGTATTGACGTCCGGCGGCTGGGCGCCCAATCCGTTCACATGGTACAGGACGCGCCTGTCCGCCCGGTCTCCGTACATATCCAGGTTCATAGTCAGGGCTTTCGTTGGCTCCTCCTCCATGCCGTTCAGTGAATACGTCATAAAGATTATCATTGTTACTGGTAGAACGAATTGCTGGGGACAAAAGTTAATATGTAAGGTCTAGAATAAAAAGGAGCCACCTCCAAGGGCGAGAAAATGAAGGCACAGCGTGACTGTCGCCGCGATTCTCTCGTCCATGGGGATGACGCCTAAATGTAAATTGTGCACATATTATGTTTTGAGGAATAATTGTTCAATAAAAAAAAAATGTTAAACGTATTGTAAATAAAAAAACCGGCCAAGTGCGAGTCGGACTCGCGCACGAAGGGTTCCGTACCATTATCTATAAAAATGGCAAAAAATCACGTTTGTTGTATGGGAGCCCCCCTTAAATATTTATTTTATTTTAATTTCATTATTTATATTTAAAGTGAATATATAACTAAATATTCTGTGAATATTTCAAGTGTCTACCTGTTACCGTTATCAATATCGAGCAAAAACGAGCAAAAAAATCACGTTTGTTGTATGGGAGCCCCCTTAAATATTTATGTTATTCTGTTTTTTAGTATTTGTTGATAATAACAAATACATCATCTGTGAAAATTTCAACTGTCTAGCTATGAGATACAGCCTGGTGACAGACGGACGGACGGACGGACGGACGGACGGACGGACAGACAGACAGACAGACAGACGGCGGAGCCTTAGTAATAGGGTTCCCGTTTTACCCTCTCGGCACGGAACCCTAAAAAGAAACATATAATAATAATATATACAAATAAAAAATATATAAATATATACAATATACAGTTGTAGGCATTCCTAATAAATAAATAAACTTTACTAACAGCCGCATTAAATCATCAAATCAAAAACTCTATTTCGAGCCAAGACTTATATAGGGTTAGTAACTAATTGTCCATATAACTAAGTATTAGTAAACAACACGATACGATGATACATGTATACTAAAGCCAACGAAACGAGATAAATTTCATGCTTTGGGATTAAAAACTTTAAAGTAATTGCGTATGGTTCAGTTTCCATTGCAACAAAAATTATTTTATGACGTTAAGCGAGTTTTTTCATAAAAAAATTCAACCTTAAGCGAGTTTTTTCATAAAAAAATTCAACTTGAGTTTAAAGTTGATATTTGTATAACTTGCAATTTTATGTATTTATCTGTCGTTGGCCTAAGTATAACTGACAGCAGTGAACTATATTTAAATGTGTACTATAGAGTGTACTGTCCATTTAGTACATTATATACATTTAGCGCTAAGGGCATTTGAAACACCGTTGTTTTTCTGTCGTTCGGTAGAAGTTGTCAGAGACGGAAAAATAATGTTTAGCGCTCGAATTAGTTTAGTGATGAATGATGCAAATGGACCTCATCCTCGTTACAGTAACTGGGTGGTTCGGGTGGTTCACTTTTGCAAATAACTACCCTTGCTCCCTGTTCGTTAAAACGCAGGAAAACAATTGCATATTCCCTGTTGTTTCGGAAATAACTGGGACTATGCAAGTAATTCAACACTTCTTTATTTTATTACGTTGGAGCCTGGTAAATATATTTATCTTCTACTTTATAAAAACAACTTTAATTCACTGACAGACAACTCACAGCACAGTCAAGATGACCTAGCGGTGAAGCGCGTGCAGATAGATGCCTAAATCAGTGAGCCGTGAGTCCAAATCTCACGCGGTACCTACTTATTGTAGACTTTTCTGCCAGGTTTGCGAGTTTGCCCGATAGGGATATCGTGGCCCTGGCACGCAGGCATCTGAAGGAACACGTGTGGGTTTTAGTCAGTAAAAGTCTGACACCTCCCTCCCGCTCCGCCCAGAGCGGGAAGTTATTTGATAATTTCCCACCTAAAAAAAAAGGGTCTCGAAGCACGAAATTGTGCACAAGAGTTCGTTGTACGGGTGGATTTTTGAGATGGGGCAGTAATGGCAGGTACCTTAACTATTGTAGCTACAAGAAAACAGTAGGAGACTGTCATTAACTTTTTATTTTGTAAAATGTACAGTGACCATGAAAATGTGAAAGGTGAACGGCAGTCTTATATGGGAACTTCGTACCGCTAATAAAATTTCGTATTTTGATATATTTTTTGTTTTAATTGGTAGTTAATAAGATAGACAAGCCCTTTTTAAATTCTTAGATTTTTAGAAGTTGGGACGTAAAAGTTATAACGAGTTTTATTTTTTAAGGTTATGTACTAGTGTACCAATGTAAATTGTTACTTAAAGGTACATAAACATTGTTTTGGTGATAAAGTAAATGTTCTAGATTGCTTGTCGCTAGCTTTGTAGTGTTCTACTTACTATTAAATAGGTAGATTGAGATGAGAATCGTACCTACTCAGTAAGGGGTGTATTAGGAGATATCTATGTCCAGCTGCGTACTGCAACAGTTTGATAATGATGAAGTTAATTCGCAAAATTGCTCAGATGCAGTCACAAACCACAATCCAAAACAACAGCAAAGAACTGAACCACAGAACTGAACTGAAAGACAGTAACAGTAATACAGATTTTCTTTACCTGTCAATAAATAATTGCCATATGAACAAAAATAATATTGATGACGAAAATCATTCCTATCATTATATTGTTAACTATTATGATTTTATGTAACAATCACGCATTCTTAGGTATAATATTTATTATCTATTATATATTCTTAGGTATAATATTATTAGTGTTTAATTATATTTAATATTATTTCTATTTTTAAATAATTAATCTATCATTTCGTTAACAGTGTTATTTTACTTATGATAACTTTAAAAAACATAACTGCGTTTAGTTTACGATTTTATTACGTTTAATTATTAAAATCTTTTTATTGATATTATTCATTAATCCGAACTTCTAAAAATAGTACACTTACATGAAAATAAATGTCTTAGTTGCCTTAATAAGTGGTATAGATTCTATAACAAAACAACAACAAAAATATGCGGTACGAAATCTGCCGTTCGCCTTTTCATAAAAAGTTTTTTTGTTGGCTATCGGTAGTGTATATTATAACGATCCAAAAATTAGATAAGACCAACTCCGGTTTGAGTACTAGAAAAGTCAGAATTCGCCAAAAAAAACTTTTTCCATACGTTTCGTAGCAAATGAGACTCGTAACTTACTTAAGTAAGTAGGTAAGTAAAAGTCTCATAATTTTTTTGGAAACTTATTCTGGAAAATAATTAAGGCTCCCTAAAAGTTGAAGATGGGAAATCCCATCGGGCACACTGCTTGTAAAATTATAATTTAATTGCATATTCCTTAGGCGTAGGTGGACAAATTGCCAGTTTTCGAGAAATATCTCGGCCATCCCCTTCGGGGAAAACTGGCATAATATAATTCAAATTCACACAAAGCATTTATTCAAATTCAACCATTTATAGGCACTTTTGAGTTATCAAAGAGTCGGTCAGTTAGAAAGATTCCAAAGCGTAGTAGGTTCCTATAGAGAAGAACGGGCAAGACACTCCATGGAGACTCTTTTAAATCAAATAAAAATAATTGAAATTGTGTACTACAAACTTACCAATATAAGGAAGACCCATTTCTTATGGATAGCGTATTTGACTTGTCTCTTCAACAGCACGTACAACTGTCGCATATACAAGGAAACGCCAGTTAGTTTCTTCGGTGGAAATTCTGGAACAAGCAGACACAGTGGTACTGTTGTGTTCAGTAATTATATTCATATATTTATTTGCGTTCCATAATGTTTAAAGGAGTTCAATCTGCCCAGCCTTTTCCCATCTATGTTGGGGTCGGCTTCCAGTCTAACCAGATGCAGCTGAATACCCGTACTTTACATGAAGCAACTGCCTATCTGACCTCCACAACCCAGAAACTGGGTAATACGATACCCCTTGGTATAAAGACTGGTTGTCAGAATTTCTCCCGTGGATTGTTGCTTATATCTTTTCAAATGCGCCTGCGCCGCGATAAACACTTCATTCGGCGGTAACCGCTATATTACGCATTAAAATGGTGCCCCAACAAGATAATAATTAGCAAACTTGGATTAGGAAGCTTGTAATTAGCAATTGTCAGTTGTTACTATTTAGTTACCATTTACGTGTACACTTTCTTTAAAATTGTAAAATTAAATAAATAAATAGTCTACTATGATAAATATAAGATAGGTACTCACCCGGCTCTCTAGCATTGTCCACTTCATCTTCAGATAAAGTTGTGTCGATGTCACTGCATAACCTTTGGACAAAAATTTAAACAATTTTATTTAGCCAACGTTAATAACTCAAGATATTTTTATATTAAGTATAAGTAACTTGCTGATCGGACAGAACTGCCTCGTTGGTCTAGTGTTTGCAAGCGCTACTGCTGAGCATGAGGTCCTGGGTTCGATTCCCAGGTCGGGCAAAGTGTTATTGGGTTTTTCTATTTGGAATTTCTCAGTAGCAGCCCGGAGTCTGGATTTGTGCCCGGTTGATGGCAATAGGCTCGCCCGCTATTGCATGGGACTTACACATAACTGGCGAAATTAAAGTGTACTATAGGTACACCCCTGCCCATCCCTTCGGGGAAACAAGGCGTGATATTATGATATTTTTCCGGAAAACTTTCCAATTTTACTTTCCATAAAAACCTAATTCGAACTATTACAAACATTTTAAAACAACAAATTGCCAAATCGGTGCAGCCGTTCTCAATTGATGCGCTTACCAACGAATAGCATTACATTTTTATTTATATAGTAGATTATTTTGGCGATTCTGGAGAAGGATGTTGTCCAACAGTGGACGTCTTTCAGCTGAATGATGATAAATGATTTTATTTCTGAAGTAGGTTTGTACAAACAAGAACGATATTTTAAAAAGTAGATGAGGTCTGTGTTCCTATCTGACTACTCTGAGAAGAAAGGCCGAAACAAAGTCAGAGGTCACAGTCTCTTTTAAAGTCCAGACATAATTTTGGTCAGATCATGAGAGTACCATGTTGATTAGTGTCTGAAATGTTCTTTTGAGGAAAAGACCACACAGATAGAGGGGACCTGTCCAGTCAGCGCACGCATTTGTCAATAATCGTGTAGCTCAACTCAGAACTTAAGAAGCTCAACGACTCGACGAACTAAACCAAAGAAAGGACATTTGGGTAGGCCGCATAAATTACCCAAACTGCCAGACCATCATTAAAATTAACCGAAACAAAAAAAAAGCTGAATCGTGATGATGACTTACTTCAAGAACACCTCCTCGAGCGTGGACACGCCGACTCCTATAGAATCTATCCCCAGCTCGGATCTCTTGGCCTCCAACGCAGAGAACAGCCCCGGGAACTTGCCGCACTGCGTCGCCGGCAGGCTGTACGAGATCGAGTTGATCGTCTGTTCCTTTAACGACGCGTCAGGTACTTGAGACGTCACTACTTTAGTAATCGCTTGCTCTTTCGGGGATCCGATCGTGGTTAATGCTAAGCGGTAGCCGGAACCTGGAATGAAGAGAAAATCCATTTTTTATTTATGCACATACATGTAAGGATCGTGTAGTTTCTGCCTATCCCCATCGGAATAAGACGTGAGTTTATGTTTGTTTTTTGTTTGTGTAATTGAAATAACTCAAAAACCAAAAAGGGGTCATTGAACTCATCATTATGACGTTTACTATGGGCCAACTCCGAATTCGTCAAAAAATAACTCGTAAGTATGAGTTCAGAAAATAAGTTTTTGAGTTTTGCTAAGAAATAAATACCTGTTTTTTAAACTGATATATCAATTACCAAAATATCATCAAATCAATTTTTTTTTGTTATATCATGTTTTGTTATATCGATACCCATCGATCGTCTATGGAGTTTCGCTAGCTAATTTAATTTGATCCTGTAGGTATAGCATCTGTGGACTATTCAAAGTCATTTGATAGTGTCAGCCTTGGTTCAATTTTTAACGCTCTACAAAATTAAGAAATAGACTCATGTACGAGTACCAGCAGAGGTGACCAATTGGTTTTATCAATTGTGTTGAGGATTTTTGCAATAAAAACGATGCGTTAGATTAACGAGATACATTTTGTACTCGCCATCTTGATCTTGTACGGCCTTATTACAAAACAAGGTTTATCTTCAGACCCAAGTTTAAACCATCGTGTCATTTTTTAATTTGGAACCTTATTTCGTCTGAGATAAAGTTCTTAATACAAAGTTGACAACTTAGACTCGGGTTTAAAATCAGTTTTTGTATTGGATCTTAATCATTTTATCTCTGTTTTGCTTACAATCATTACTAACATTAATCCTTATTCAGTATGAACAAATAGTTACGAGATAAATAAAAAAAACAGCCAAGTGCGAGTCGGACTCGCGCACGAAGGGTTCCGTACCATTATCTACGATATATAAAAACGGCAAAAAATCACGTTTGTTTAATTATTTATTTTTAAAGTGAATATATAACTAAATATTCGGTGAATATTTCAAGCGTCTACCTGTTGCCGTTATCAATATCGAGCAAAAAAGAGCGAAAAAATCACGTTTGTTGTATGGGAGACCCCCCTTAAATATTTATTCTATTCTGTTTTTTTAGTATTTGTTGTTATAGCGGCAACAGAAATACGTCATCTGTGAAAATTTCAACTGTCTAACTATCACGGTTCATGTGATACAGCCTGGTGACAGACGGACAGACAGACAGACGGCGAAGCCTTAGTAAAAGGGTTCCCGTTTTACCCTTTGGGTACGGAACCCTAAAAATAGGTAAGTATTGAGGAATGAAACCAAAATATAGAACTAAGGATGTCATTTCAAGTCAATATAAAATAAACAATAAATGCTTTATGTTACAATATAAAAGTGTGAACCAAAAATCTGCAAAATCTGGTCAGGCAAACAAAATATAAAATGTTTCACTGACGTCACATAGGAGTTCCATCAGTTCGTATCAGTGTTCACTCACAGATGGCGTTATAGTAAATTAAACATACTAAAATCCTAGAAGTATAAACCATACTATGATCAGTTTTCGTAAGTTTGACTCCTAAAACTTATTAATTGACAAACTAGAAAATAAAGCGGTTATAAAATAATAACAATCTTTACTGAACATTGTTTGATGACCCACTGGAAATGTACTTTAAAACTATGCAATAAGTTACATTTATGTCTGTAATGTTGTGCATGCGGTTTTTGTATGTACTCACCCACGGCCTTCTTGAGATGCATGGTGGTAGCGAAGCAGCGCAGCACGCCCGCGTGCAGCGCCGCCACGCGGTCGCCCAGCGCGTCCGCTTCCTCCATGAAGTGCGTCGTCAGCAGCACGGTGCGCGAGCCGCGGAGGGACTGGGACGAAACGCACGATAATATTGGGTCTCTTGGTCGTGGTGAAAGAAATAACCATTGTGTGACTGAGATTAAAGACCTGATTATCTCCAAAAATTCTGAACAGATTTCCATGAAAAATTGCTAAAAACTACCCCGATAAGCCAGCCTTCTAATAAAAAAAACCGCATTGAAATCGAACCGCCCGTTTGGGAGCTACGATGCCAGACAGATACACAGAACGACGGAATTGTTAAACTTATAACAGCCCCCTTTATGTGTGTCGGGGTTAATACATTTACTAGCAGTAAGTACCACAGTTCTCTGCGAGAACTGTCACGTTCACGTTGTGTCCTAACGAGGGTTTCTCAAGCACGTCTATTTTGAAAAAAATCTCACCGTGAAAACTTAGATAAATAATAGCATGGACCGGCAAGATATCAGCTCCGCCGGTTGGGGGATGCGCTAAGGTAGCCCGCGAAATCCAAATTTTCTTAGGTTTTTTGCAATTTGCAGATCAGTGTCAGGTTGTATATTAATCTAAATACAATTTGTTACTAACCTGCAAATTGCAAAAAACGTAAGAAAATTTGAATTTCGCGGGCTACCTTAGCGCATACCCCTTAAAGCATAGGTCATTTTGGCACATGAGTAAAATCAAAACTAATGCCGCCATCTTAGTTTTTGAGTAGATTTCATTCAAGTGACATTTCACAAAACAATTACACAAGTGTTTACCAACAGCGCCCCCTGTCAACGGCATTCGAGTGTAAACATATTATCCCGTAGCTCTCTAGTTGAGATTACTTACCAGTAGCAAGTCCCACAGTTCCCTGCGAGTCTCTACATCGAGTCCTGACGTGGGCTCGTCCAGCACCAGGACGTCAGCTCCGCCCGTTAAGGCACAAGCTAGTTGAACCCTTCTCTTCATCCCTCCTGATAGTTCGCTTGGCAATGAATTGAGCTTGTTGGTTAGAGTCAATCGCTCGGCATGTTGGCGGGCTGACATCTGCGCTTCTCCGTATGTGCCTTGTTTGAGCTGAAGAAAAACGATAAAAAAAACAAACTAAAAAAAAAACATACAGGATCTGGTACGCAATAGACGATAAGATACAATAAAAATATCTATGAAAATAATTATTGAAAATATTATTGATTTTCAGAACTGAAATTACTATTATGGAGTCATTTTAATAGGTAACGTTAAAATTCATCAAAATTCAAGAACGTAACCTTGTAACGGCGGGCATAAAATAATATATTTTTCGTTTTGTTAGAACTGCACAATTGCTTAACTTTTTTCAATTACGATTACATATTTATTGTAATAATGACCGATACGAGTTTTGCTTTCACTACACTGACAGACGTCAAATGTTACCTATTAAAATGACTCAGTAATAACATACTTACCTAAAATATTACATGAATAAGTCATTAAATTTACCCTTAAGCAATTTTGCTATAGCAGTCCATTTAGTAGTCCGTTCAGTTTATTTTACAAAATCCACCTAATTGCAAGCAACAATGTATTTGTTTAGTTCACTTACGAGCGTAAAGAACATAATATGTTCCTGTACAGTCAAGTCCTCGAAGAACAGGTTATGTTGCGGACACAGACCGAGGTGCTTGCGTACTTCGCTCTGCTGCGTCACCGTGTCCTTGCCGTTCACAAATACACTCCCTTCTGTGGCGCCTGTCATTCCTGTGGACATAGCATATAATTATGTAGAACATCGACATAGTCAAGGGAGGGTTCTGGCATAGATAACAATGCAAGATGAGATTATCATTCTCTTGCATGTCCTTTTCTTCCATACTTCTCTATTAGTCGTCGCAAGATGAGATGATACCATTTTATTTAATATTGAAAATAAGCCAAAATTAACGGAATTGTATGATGCAAGTGCAATTTTTAGAAATGTAGATCTTTGTTATTCCTGTGGATATACGACGGGGAGATGTCGGCCATATTTCGTTATTTATTTAGGTTTCAATCTTTCTCTCCATTACGTTAATAGTATATTTCCTTAATTCATTGTAAATACATATAAATTATATTTTAAAATATTTGAATATTATTATAAAAATATAGATATTTAACATTTAAAATTAACAATTTATTTCCTACAATAACATAAATACATTATTACAACATTTAAATGCATAAGTCACGGCAACACGTCAAAAAACTTAATCAAATAACTCGCCCCTAACTGTTCCCGGCGCAAAGGTGCCCATAACGCTTGCTGCATTGCCACGTTGGATGCGGGTAAGTAATAGATGATATAACAACGAAATCTCTAATATTAACAACATATAACAACAGAACCTATAATTTTATTTAATATAGCGATTAGTTAATGAACGATTGATATAATTTTAAAATAACTAATTTTTATAAGCATAGCATACATTAAATATAACATCGTTTGGCATAACATACATTAAATATAAAATCGTTTGACATACCGCTCAAAAGATATAAAACTTATTTGGTCTAATATGATGAAAACGCCTACTTAAAAATACAAAAATAAACCGAATCCGGGTTTTTACTATATGGCAAATGAGCTTCTACATGAGACTATAAAAATACTTATAGAAATATTAACAAACGGCGTAACACCACCAAAACGTAAGAAATTTTATGAGCAAAAGCAACAGAGCATTAACAATATACTGCAGCGGCAAAACGAATATTCAGAGTGTGACTTTTACGAGCTGTGGCTTCTAATTTAAGCTTAAAAAAACAATAACTTTGTATTTTGTTTAATAAATATTTAAATGTATTTTTTCTTTGTGTTATTCTTTGTAAGTTCTAACGTAGTTATAGGTAATAGTAACCTAAGTAGATATTAAAAAAACATAACTAGTAACTGATTACCAACTGCGCTAAGAAAGGTCGAGGGAGCCCTCCTATTTCTGGGTGGTAAAGAAAAAATAACCACGGAGGCTAAGGCGGGAGCTCCGCTCCGCTTGGCTCCGCCTTAGCCTTCTAACCTAACCTATCCGAGTCGGGGTGTTAACCATAATGACGTTTTTTATATACAGGCTGTCCCGTAAATAATGGATCAAACGTAACGGGTAGGTAGCTTACCTCATTACCAACAACTAATTTGAACAGTAAAAAAAAAACCGGTAAGGTAACCGAAATATTTTTTTTTTGCGATTTTTACGTGTGATTTTTGTCAAACATTTCTGAATAGCTTACTAATGTTATTAGATACCACTTTTTAAAATAACTTTTTATTTGCCTTAAAAAAAATCTTGAATTGCAAAGTTTTTTTTTTACGATGAAAAGACCAGAATGGAAAAATTCTCCTGTAAAAAAATTGTATGACCCCGAAGTGTACCATTATTTTAAAAACTTGTACAATTACTAAGGTTTGCAAATTGGTATAAAACGTACGTCTAGTCTAGTCTTTGTGGTTACAAAGATGTTGCTATGAATCTGAGAGGTGCAAAATTACGAAATAAAATAAAATTGAAAAAGTGTGCACAATTCAACTATTTTCTTAAAAATGTTTTACTGTTGTATTTCAGAGGCAATTTTCATTGAATTAATTAGGTATCTCAGCGTATGACAAGAATAAGGAGGTCGAATAAAAAAAAAAAACGAATAAATCGTTTATTTTGTGTTTACAATAAATGTTCGAACTGACCCTACGAGAATGCAAAGTCTACATACACCTCCTAATAAAGGAAGCTCTTATCCGTCGGACAAAATGGCTTTCGTTTATTTCTGATACAGCAGATTGGATGCGCTGACGTAATTCTTCTTCCAACGTTATTCGTTGTTTGTAGACCCTGTCTTTTAAACATCCCCAGTAAAAAAAAATCTAAGGGATTTAAATCCGGAGATTGAGGAGGCCACAAAATTGGTCCTAATCGGCCGATTCAGGATAAGGATCATCGAGTCAGGATAAGTTTCATAATAAGTTTCTGTCAGGATAAGTTTCATCGAGTTGCGCCCTTACTGCCCTCGCATAGTGAGCAGGGCACCCATCATTTTGCAACCACATTGCTTGCTGCACGTCTTCTGGAACGTTTTCTAATAACGTCGGCAACTCATTCCTTAAAAAATGCAGATAGTATTCGGAATTTAGAGTCGCTGCTAGTTCAAAGGGCCCTATTATTTGCCCATTTATTATTCCCGCCCATAAATTTATTTTAAATTGATGTTGGCTCCTGTCCTCACGCATCAAATGTGGGTTTACCAGCTGCCAACTGTGCAAATTATGCAAATTTAGATATCCATCTCGCCGGCATGAAGACTCGTCACTCCATAGAATTTTGTTAAAGAACTGGAGTCCGCTCGAATCTTTATAAGCATCCTTTGGCAAAATGCTACTCTTTGCGGGTAATCACGTGATGTCAGCGTTTGAACACGTTGCACGTTATATGGGTACAACCGGTACCTTTTTAAAACTCGATGCACCGTCGATCTCGGAATACCTGTGCGTTGAGCTATGACGCGAATTGAGACCGACGAATCTTCCTCGATTTCTCGAATGATGATTTCTTCATTGAATTGTGGCGGTCGCCCTTCACTGGAACCACCAACTTTGGTGCCAAGAATTCTTCCCTCAAGAAGCGCGTTATGCACTCTAATGAAAACGCGATAGTCGGGATGTCGATCCCGGTTGGGGTATCTTCCACGGTACAATCTGGTAGTGAAAATGAAAAACGAAAAATATTTTTTTTTTTCGTTTTTTACCATTTTCTTTACAAGCATTTAGTGTTTTTAATGCCGTTGCTGCAAATGACAACATTTTGAGGTGTGATTTTTGTCAAACATTTCTGAATAGCTAACTAATGTTAATAAGATACTTACCACTTTTTAAAATAACTTTTTATTTGTCTTAGAAAAAAAATCTTGAATTGAAAAGTTTTTTTTTTACGATGAAAAGACCAGAATTAAAAACTTGTACAATTACTAAGGTTTGCAAATTGGTATAAAACTTACGTCTAGTCTTTGTGTTTACAAAGATATTGCAGAAAGAAGACAGAACAGAAATTAAAATGGTAGAATCTAACTTTCCTTTCTCGTAATGGCTTATGCTTGTAATCTAAGCATGTGGTTAAGCGTGTAGCGTAATTCCGAGCCGATGACGTCATCTGTTCGGAATTTGCGACCTCTACCTGCGGAGTTGCACCTCACTCAGTGTGAAAGGGATAGATAGCGCCGCTTTTGTATTTTTGGTAAATCGGTATGTTGTTGTGCAGGTATTTTTTTCCCTTCACCCTTCCCTCGTACAGGGTTTCATTGTTGCATGATTTTATTCTTTTAGTTGACACGAATCTCTCTTCGAGTTGATACATACGTCAGACAACTTTGGCTCCTGCTTTGCCTAACTGTTGCGTTCTGTAAAATTAGACTTGTGCTGTTCAAAGTCAAACCATTTATTTCAAATAGGCACTTTTGAACGTCAAAATTTACAAAAAAAATAGAATTGATTCTAGTTGCCCCTTCCAAAATGTAGTTTCGTATGGAGAAGAATGGGCAAAAAACTCCACCGTTATTCTTTTAAAAAATGTTTTACAATGTTTTGTTTGAGTACATTAATTATATGATTATATGTGAAGACGATGCACCTAGTTAAAATTACTATACCATAATAGGTAAAAAGAATTAAAAACTAAGCAATGAAAAATAACTTAATTATCAGATAGATACATGGTGCTCACATATTTACAAACATCGTAAAAGTATGTTTTTCAAAAAAAAAAAAAAAATAAGTCAGTGTGTGAGTATAGGTTATCACAGAATGTAAAATCAATATCATAAAATAACAGATTTTACCATAAAAATAGCAACCAGTTTGATTTTGCCTAGACTAGATTGTCCTATGGAGCTGGACCAGCATGTTTCCAAGCATTCCTGTCCTGGATATAATCCTCTAAATTGTAATATGCTTGTTTACAAAGTGTACTTTTAATAATATGTGTTTTCAATTTTCTCTCATTTAATTTCAATATATCACAAGGTATTTTGTTGTAACATTTAACACAGTACCCCATAAAATATGTATGTACTTTAGATAATCTGAAAAATGGTTGATCTATTTTATCTTTATTTCTACTATTAAAATTATGTCTATCGCTTATCTTATTAAAAATATGTAGATTTTTCCTTACATACATAATATTTTCATAAATGAATTGGCAAGGTACCGTCATAATATTAATCCTTTTAAATAGTTCCCGAAGAGATTCGCGGCGACGTAGATTATAAATTGCTCTGACAGCTCTCTTTTGCAAAATAAAGATGGACTCAATGTCAGCAGCCCGACCCCACAGTAAAATGCCATACGACATAATGCTGTGGAAGTAGCTAAAATAAACCAAACGCGCGGTTTCTATATCTGTTAGCTGTCTTATCTTTCTAACAGCATAAGCGGCCGAGCTTAGCCGCCCCGCCAGAGAGGTTATATGTGGTCCCCATTGCAGTTTCTCGTCTATAGTGATTCTGATATCTGTGTATTTGGACTTTGCTTTGCCTATCGATTTGAAACTCTTTGTGTATTGGACGAATGACTTGGCGATCCTACGGACTTCGAAAACATTCGTTTGTGTGTGGTTGTACGTGTGTGCAGTAGTGCAAAAATTTTATTCAGCGCAATGCCTCCTTACGAGTACACGCCACGGGGAATGCCGAAATGCATTTTATCTACGGAGAAGCAAAAGGTAATGCCAGGGCGACCGCAAGAATGTACGTACCGTGAAAGATACCCCAACCGGGATCGTCATCCCGACTATCGCGTTTTCATTAGAGTGAATAACGCGCTTCTTCAGGGAAGAATTCTTGGCACCGGAGTTGGTGGTTCCAGTGAAGGGCGACCGCCACAATTCAATGAAGAAATCATCATTCGAGAAATCGAGGAAGATTCGTCGGTCTCAATTCGCGTCATAGCTCAACGCACAGGTATTCCGAGATCGACGGTGCATCGAGTTTTAAAAAGGTACCGGTTGCACCCATATCACGTGCAACATGTTCAAACGCTGACATCACGTGATTACCCGCAAAGAGTAGCATTTTGCCAAAGGATGCTTATAAAGATTCGAGCGGACTCACAGTTCTTTAATAAAATTTTATGGAGTGACGAGTCTTCATGCCGGCGAGATGGATATCTAAATTTGCATAATTTGCACAGTTGGCAGCTGGTAAACCCACATTTGATGCGTGAGGACAGGAGCCAACATCAATTTAAAATAAATTTACGGGCGGGTATAATAAATGGGCAAATAATAGGGCCCTTTGAACTAGCAGCGACTCTAAATTCCGAATACTATCTGCATTTTTTAAGGAATGAGTTGCCGACGTTATTAGAAAACGTTCCAGAAGACGTGCAGCAAGCAATGTGGTTGCAAAATGATGGGTGCCCCGCTCACTATGCGTGGGCAGTAAGGGCGCAACTCGATGAAACTTATCCTGACAGATGGATCGGCCGATTAGGACAAATTTTGTGGCCTCCTCGATCTCCGGATTTAAATCCCTTAGATTTTTTTTTACTGAGGATGTTTAAAAGACAGGGTCTACAAACAACGAATAACGTCGGAAGAAGAATTACGTCAGCGCATCCAATCTGCTGTATCAGAAATAAACGAAAGCCATTTTGTCCGTCGGATAAGAGCTTCCTTTATTAGGAGGTGTAGACTTTGCATTCTCGTAGGGGGACGTCAGTTCGAACATT
Source organism: Tiliacea citrago (assembly GCA_963921375.1). Classification (NCBI taxonomy): domain Eukaryota; kingdom Metazoa; phylum Arthropoda; class Insecta; order Lepidoptera; family Noctuidae; genus Tiliacea; species Tiliacea citrago. The sequence continues at coordinate 22,308,668 of OY992799.1, read as the reverse complement.
TATTGTAAACACAAAATAAACGATTTATTCGTATTTATTTTATTCGACCTCCTTATTCTTTTCATACCTCGTTAATTCAATGAACATTGCCTCTGAAATACGACAGTAAAACATTTTTAACAAAATAGTTGAATTGTGCACACTTTTTCAATTTTATTTTATTTCGTAATTTTGCACCTCTCTCAGATTCATAGCAACATCTTTGTAACCACAAAGACTAGACGTATGTTTTTTTACCAATTTGCAAACCTTAGTAATTGTACAAGTTTTTAAAATAATGGTACACTTCAGTGTTATTCAATTTTTTTACAGGAGAATTTTTCCAATTCTGGTATTTTCATCGTAAAAAAAAAACCTTTTTTTTTCTGAAACAAATAAAAAGTTATTTTAAAAAGTGGTATAACATTAGTAAGCTATTCAGAAATGTTTGACAAAAATCACACCTAAAAATGTTGTCATTTGCAGCAACAGCATTAAAAACACTGAATGCTGGTAGAGAAAATGGTAAAAATCGAAAAAAAAAAAAATATTTTGGTTACCTTACCGGTTTTTTTTTACTGTTCAAATTAGTTGTTGGAAATGAGGGAAGCTACCTACCCGTGCCGTTTGATCCATTATTTACGGGACATCCTGTATATTAAACTTAGACCTAATGATTTTCGAATAAATAAACAATATACATTATTAAACGTTAGACCAAATGATTTTCGATTACATAAACGTTATATCAAACAGCGTTATACTAATTACGTTTTAGAATAAATAAATGTTATATTATATGTAAAGAAATTATATCAACAGTTGTTATATCTCACGTTGATTATATCTTATGAACGATAATAAAATGAGTTAGACCAAATGAGTTTATACGTTATGAGACGCACCCGTTGGATGCACCAAGAACGAGCCGGCGAGGGAGTCACCCGTATTTAAACGGAGCTTGTGCCATATCTTCCTAATGAGCTGATGATCTTTCTCTTGTTTCAAATTGATTACTTCTCTTATTACTCTTGTGTCTTGGTTAGACTGAAAGCCGACCCTAACATAGTTGGGAAAAGGCTAGGTAGATGATAATGAATACTCTTTTTGTCTTGTAATGTTGCAAACAAATGTTTTTCTTTTATTGTTACCTGTGATGATAGACATGAGTGTGGTCTTGCCGGCACCGTTGTGGCCGAGCAGCACTGTGATCTCTCCCTTATACACCTCCAGGGACACATTCCTCAATGCGCGGTGTTTCGGGTACACCTGATACAAATAATTTAATGTCAAAGAACTGTCACATTTAATTTTAAAACGACAGCGTTGTTGTAAATCGCTACATAATAAGAAACCAAAATAAAAACCTAAGGCATTCTGAAAGTTAGCGACAGCTGAAATGATGAAATATCGCTCTGTGTTGCACTAAAATATTGGTTATGAATATAATTAATATCAATATTTTAGTATTCTTCTTTTCGTATCGACGGTACATTTGCTTATACTGTTTGTGACCAGTAGGCGGACACATTAATTCAAGTCAAGGGTGCAGGTGGACGGACTTTTGGGACAGTAGCAGATGGGTCATAGTCTGTTCAGGAGCATCGGTTGATGTTGGATGAATCGATAATGCCCCATTTCGCATTTTAGTGCAATATCGCGTGTTAGTGTTACTAACAGTTCAAAATGTGTGTTTAGCCGATTATTAATGTGTAATTATTGTGGATTATTAACCATTAAGTGTTTGTGAACGTGCATTAGTGTAGGCAAATGAAACAAAAAACTGCAACATCACTTCAAGTTCTCTCAAGGTCTCAGTAAAGTGCCACATCTTTACTGAAACTCAAGGGGAGCGGGCGGGAATTCATTTCATCATTATTTAAACAAACTTTGTAACTAAATAAAGACTTGGCTAAAAGGTCCTAGCAACCAGGCCAATAAAATATTATTTAAAAAAAATGGGCTGGTATTATTTAATATCGCAAATTACGTTGTTTTTCCAGTTTCCTTCAGTTAAAACCTTCACGATTCCTACCTTGGAAACGTTGACGACCTTGATCCCGGGCTCGGCATCCGTCGGCGCAGACTCAAAGAACAGCTGGTCGGAAGTTATGGGGTCTTCTTCTTCACCTTCTGATTGCGGTTTCACCTCATTTTTGTTCCAATACGAGGCCTAAATACGAATAAGGGGTTAACTCATGTACAAGTTGTGATACTTGTTTTCAACAAGTCTTTTAAAAGATTTGTCAAAAAACTGTCGGGCATAAAACATGTATCATACATGTATTGAGGTTAGAGTTGCCTACTTTTTTATATCAAATTATAGTATTTTCGAAGCGAAAAAAAAATATACAGAATGGATTTTTGAGATGGGGCAGTAAAGGCAGCTACCTTAACCGTTGTAGCTACAAGGAAACGGTCTTAAGAGACTATCCTTAACTTTTGAGAAATATTGATCTTCATTCACAGATTTTGAAAACAATGTATAGTCAGCAGGAAAATGGGCAATTTAAACAAAAACTTTTTTATGCCAGTCGATCCTGTTTCTTATAAGGATCTAAAAACCTCTATTGGATCAACTAATGTTTGAGTACTTACTAGAAAAGTCATAAATCTCAAAAATCCAGCCTGTATCTACAGGTTCAAATTAAATTAGCTAGCGAAACTCCGCAGACGTGATGGGTCGCTATCTAAACATGATAAAAAATGATTTTTTGTAGGGTCATCGACCGTAGTTAGTGTAGTCACTTGAGTATCAGTTTAAAAAACAGTTTTTGTTGTATAAGTGTCACAGACGTGATTGGTATCGATAACATTACCTAAACACAACAAAACCGATTTTCTCAACTCATACTTCCAGTAACAACACTACCCGCTGTCGTTGAGCCTAAAAAGAATCAAATCTATAATATTTATTGTGTTTAGTTATCGATACCCATCGCGTCTGTAGAGTTTCGCTAGCTAATTTAATTTGACCCTGTATAGTAGGTATGTTTCTTAAACATTTTTATTCTTTAAATGCATTTTTTTTTGCTACTAGGAACCATTATCAACAGATTTCTTTTTTTACACCAATAATTTTGATTGTTTCAATATATTATATAATAATAATAGTTCACTGGGCTTTTAATTTAATAACCATTTAGGGTATTTTTACACTATAAATGAAGGGTACAAAATACCATTAATTCAGCTTTTATGAGAATAAAACTGGCCCTAATACGATCATCTCGCCATTTTGTATTGAAATATGTATAAATATAGTAGTTTCGCTTATTATATTTTTCCTTTCGAAATATAGTATTTAGGCCTCATACAGCAGAATACTATATTAAATAGTAGGGTTTGCAACCCTAATAGAGCTTGTTTCAGATATCTGTTGTTGTTGTTAACTATTTTGTTCACTTTTATGTCAAGTTTTGAATATAACTAGTCTTTACAACTTGTTTTAGGTGTAAACGATAACACAACATGTTCAATACATGTTTTATACCTTGATGAGCCAGGGTTAGTACGGTATGTGCCATATGGAGTAGCTTACAAGTAAAGAGAGAGATGCACAATACGTGACAACACTGATGGTTTGTTTTGCTTAAAACTTGTGCTGAAAAGTAGACACACAAATCATATACTGATTTTTAAAAACAAGCTTTTCAGAGTTCTCCTGTATTTTTTTTAATGTTAAGATCTGTATGCTCTGAAACTATTTCTGGGCTGTCACGCACTTAGCTATAAGTACAGTCAAACAAACAGATACGTGCACAGACAGCTTATTGTAACTACGTTTTAGCGTATTGTAAGTGTGCAGAAAAGGCAAGACTTTGAAAATATCGACCGTTAATTTGATGTTTAAAAATTATACTCAGTGTCTTTACTTTCCCGTAACTAAGTTCCCATATATTTTAAAAAGATGTATACAGGGTGTTTGGCAGAACGTTGAACATACGAAAATGGTGGGTAGGTGGGGTCATCTGCTACTTACTCAGCCCTAATTTATTTGGCCCTGGCCCCCTGGTATTTTTTAATTTTTTTTTTGCTTTCTTCTAGTTTCACCACTTTCTTAACTTTAAAGTGTAATTTTTATTAAAAATGGGTACAGGCAATATTTTTGTTTTTTTTTTAATCTTTAATGTTGGCAGATGCTTATAAAGTTATTGCTTTACTCAGATGTTAGCTAAAAAATTAAAATTAAAATAATATCTAGGGGGCCAGGGCCAAATAAATTAGGGCTGAGTAAGTAGCAGATGACCCCACCTATCCACCATTTTCGTATGTTCAACGTTCTGCCAAACACCCTGTATACAATTACCAGACTCGTAACAATAACAAATAAATGTTGTCTATGGCCTGTTTCAATAGTATCTGATGAAAATGGAAATAAATGGATCAGAAAACGTACCACTTACAAATTGCGTGCTTATTATGTTTATTTGAATAACTAAACCAGAAATCCTAATTTAAAATCACCTTAATTAAAAAAATATGTTTTTCATTTGACCTTTGTGATTAATTTTATAACCTTCTAAACCTTATAAATACAGACGAATGTTACTTATATTTAGTGAATGAACAGGGTTTGTTTACACTTTTATCACATACTTTTGGAATAGACATTACGTTGTGCAAAGACGTTTGTTTCTTTCCTGCATACCAAATTGTTTGGTTGACTGTACAGTCAGTGACCTGCATATCCTGATCCCTCTTCCGTTCTTCTTCTTTGTAAGAGGGGTCAGGTCGAGGGGGAGGGGTCTGACATGGAAATCGTGGTCAATAGTAAAACTACTATAGGGTAGGGTTGCAGATAGTGCAAGTATCATTATTATAATTTCAGCCCAAAGACTCACTGGTAAATAAAAAAGAATCACTGGTAAATATTTGCGCCCAAAGGATTTCCAATGCTCGGCCCCGCGCCGAGAGTTGAAAATCCAACAGTGCTATAATATTCAGGTGTTAATTCCGCTAACTATTCATTATTTATTTACTAACACTATTTATAAATGTATAACATTATAGCCTAAAATATAAATATGTCTAGATAGGCAGTCAAAGCCATGAACTCGTCCAAAAAAACTGAGTCCAACCGTTGGTCGCAAAATGCACGTACACTAGAATAACAAATTGACAGTACAATGACGTGGCGCGAGTGTAAGACGTGGCTGTCACCCACACCAGCATAACAAAGTTGGCCGGTTTGTTTTAGTTCTTTTGCAGCGCGACACTATCTAGACATATAAATAATCCAAGATTCTAGCAACATGTTTTGGAATGTCATATACTTCCACTAAGTAACGCAAGATTCACAATTTATTGAAACACAAGAGCTACAGTGCTAAAGAGGTCTTTTGGCGCTCGAGTGACGTTGAGGAGCTGTTCTTGGCTGTTGGGAAAAACTTGTGAAAGGTCATGAAAAAAAAAAGATGGCGTTTGTTCCGAATTTGGCCACGCGCCAGAAGACCCTTGTACAGCTATACTAACATCATCAGCTTCACTACTATAAAACCGAGTGGAGTAATCAGTCCGTCTGCCGATTCCCTGAGTCACTCTTCTCAGTTCGTAGGCGACCGTTCTTACTGTGGACAAAACCGAGCTCCCATACTCGGACATTTCATAGTTCCCGCATTGTTCTTTGTCGAAGCTTTTCTTTTCATTTGGCTTGGGTTTCCACTGAAAGCAGGAACGTATAGTACCCCGGCGTTAATATGACACGTCGAGCGTAACAAAGAGACTGTAACACAAGTACAGTATTTTTTCTCACGAAGCAACGCGAGCTTTATTTGTGGTAACCAAATGTACAAACATGCTGTGAAAGTGTTCGTGAAGAAGTAGCGTCAGCACGTAACAAACACACGCACACACACTTCCGACTTCGCTATCGTCTCGGACGGTACCGAGAGCACAGATTACCAGATAAATCACTCCATGTACTTCCGCACGCTAACTACCTACCGGTCGCTCGACCCATTTCTCAGTGAGTTGCCTACAGCTGCGAGGCGCGTACGCACGCATATATTTCGGTCGACCTGACGTTCTACAAAGCAAAACTGCCTTTACGCTTGTAAGGTTAGGTACATTAACGGTCGCAGCGTAGGGTTATAGCAGTAGTTATTGAAAATTTTGTATGAAGTGATTTATCTAGTAATCTGTGCCGAGAGCTCCTGTGCATGCACACAGATTCACAGCGTGTTTGTACACTTGGTAACCACAAGTAAAGCGCGCATCAGTTCGTGAGATAAAACTACTATATGAGTGGCAGATACCACGCTCTACAAAGCCGATCTTTTGCTAAACTCAATTTGCGACATTAACGGCCGGCTACTGTAAAGCTTGGATTTCCTAAGAAAGCGGTGCCGTCGTATAGCGGCCGCAAAGTGATGGTAGTCATGAACATCTGTGGTTTTACCGGTGTGTGTTTTAACATGATGGTGTCAAAAAACGTTCGAACCAGAGAAGGCATCACTTAGGCATCTTAGGAAACCCACGCTTAATGAAGCAATGGAATGTAGCTCATTTTAGTAGGGAAGAAAATCCTAAAATATGTTTTTTGCACTGAATTACGTGACCCTTTACGTCAGCCAGAAAACAACAAAATTAAAAAAAAAAAAACAACGAAATTGTCTCCATGAACGATTTAAATGTGCATCATAGTACTTTGCTAACTGTTTCCGGGTGGCTCCTAAAAAAGGAATGGCCGCGTGGTTCGTTCGACGCCGCCGAGGTAACACCCTCGTGATTTATGAAATTCCTTCAACAATTTTAGGATTGTGACGGACACTTTCAATCGGGTACGGATCTAACAATTTTAGTATGAGCTATTCTCATATTAAAACGAAAAAGATCTCTCTCTTCACTTCTCCTTTGTATACCCCACATACCTTGAAAATGAAGTTCCAGGGTAAGGCTTGACCATACTGGCCTGGCCTTACGTGGGAGAGGTACCACGCCAGGAAATAATTGATGACGGCTTGAAGCAACATGAAGATGTAACTGAGGAGGACGGAGCCGGTGTTGTATGCATGTGTCGTCCATATGTTGCTGAAGGTCGAGCCGATGCCTGTAAGGATTTTTTTTTACATTTTTAAACTTACGTTTAATGAGAAATGGACCAAATTAATAATAGAGATTAATAATGTAAACAAGTGCGTGTCGGACCACGCACGATGAAGGGTTCCGTAGTTGGGATGAATTTATCCCAAAAACAAACTATACATTCTAGTTGAAAAAAATATTGTTGATCCAGCAATAAGTCAGACATTTTGGAGATGAAAACTCCTGTCCCTTGAAACACAAGAAAGTTATTTTTAGCTTTGGAGCCAGTGCCTAATTGTATTTGCGAAAAGGTTTGTGTTTAGTATAGCTGATTTATGGACCTTAACGTTAACGACAGTAATATTTTTGCACTATTTAAAAGCATTTTGGAGAATTTTGCTTTCATGGCAACATTAAAATATATTGATGTCATCCTTCTAATAAGGATTTCGTAGTAGGCTAGTTTGAACATTACTAACTAGTTTCCCAACAACTGTCAACAAGGCTATTAATACATAATCAGGGACGTACTTAAAATCAATACACACAATTTTTCATCTAGAAATACGGTAAAGTCACAATAAATATATATTACTGTTCAAATGTTTCAAATTAGGTACTACAAAATATATTATGGCTTTGTTGCTACGGAGAATCACTGACTCGTAGGTTACAAGAACTTACACCTACACTCGCTGTTCATGATCATGCATGATCAAAGGCCACTCGTCAAGTTAACCAAATAAATTGTATTTTATTCCAAAGTTGTACACGACGCAACTAGATGGCGTTGGCGTCGAATTAGAAGGCGCTATGGTTTCGTTACAAGGAAATTGTTAGGGTCTTGTGAATTTTAGCAAATATATTACCAGATATAGAACAGTATACAGTTTGGTTGTTTAATTTTAACCTTCAACCCTACTTGTATACACATAAGATCAATATTTAAGTACTGAGTACCAGCACGGTGTTCGGTATTTAACACTCGCGGTGAAATAATACGGTTTGATGACTAAAATCCCCATAACTTGCAAATTAATAATGGTACATGCATGAAACCAACTTTATAATACAGAGAATTTTAATATCGTATGAAATAAAACCTTATGATCTACAACGTAATTAAAAAAAGTTAATATTTTAAAAACTTTGGATTTGGATATAAATGCAATTCGTGGTTGTTTTACTTTTGGTAGTTATATTGTATACTATTATACTCCTGGCCTCTTAAATCGAGCCAACCTTGCTTTATTTTGTAATAAGTTCTATAACATTTTAAATGGTTGTGAATTCAAATTACGAACAATAACGACACCGAACTGTTGGCCAGTATGTCGGCTTCAAATCTGTATCAAAACTTTTTCTTCGACTTAACACTATTTTGATGTTATAGGCCTTTATACCTAATTATGGAAATGTATGGAGGCTTAATTTAGTAGTCTGGGAGTGAACTATAAATAATACAAAAAATATTAATACACTGACCATAAGTTTCAAGTGTGGACACCTCTGTCCAAAACCATAACATGGGCGTATGCGGCAAGAAGCCGGTCGCTAGTGTCCCAATGTACGGCAGCGAGTAGTTCAAAACTACTCGCGTTGGTATCCAGAGGAAAACATACGCCAGGACGGACAGGCTCGCCGCGTATTGCGCTGTGGGGACAAAACAGTAAATAAGATAGGGTTGAATTCTGAAATGTAACTTAATTTTAAACGGCCATTAAGTTCTATTGTGATAAGTTCACTGTGATTTTCTATAATACTGTAGCTATAGACAGAATTTTGTGAACATCTTAAAAAATAGTTTAATTTCATTAAATTCGGAGGTTAGTTATCTTAGTGGCTTGACGGCTATACCGTCAGCAACTAGACAAAGACATTTATTCGTAAGATATGGTAGGTACAGAGTTGGACAATTGAGTTATGTTGAAATGTCACATCCAGCACTGCAAGCGGCATACGAATATTAAATATTGCAGATGGGCATAAAACCTAACTTAGCTATACAATTACTACTTTTACCCTATTTTACATAACAAAACACTTAAGACACAAAGATACATATAAACTCTACTAAACAATAATATAAAACAATATAAAAAAACACAACAACAACATTAGTATTAAAAAAAAAAAACTAAATATATCTAATTTTTATTACTCTTATATTCAAGGAATTCTTTTACTGTGTAAAAATTATTTTGGAGAAGCCATGATTTTAGAAAATCTGTTATCACTTCCGTTAATCTTCACAATAATAATATGAACCATTACACAAATATTGTAAATATAAGTTCTTTGTCGTAACTATTATATACTCCATTTGAAATAAAATTAGAAACTTAAATATACTTTTTACCAGTCCGTTCAACCGATTTTGACTTCTATTACGTTGGTGACATGAAGAATGGCAGCTGTAATAAACAGTTGGTATTGTAACCACGTTTTTGCTTTCAATGCCGTCCATAATCCAACGGTATAGAAGTCAAAATCGGTTGTCGGACCGTGAAAAAGTTTATTTAAATTTCTAATCTTATTTTAAATGGAGTATAGATATATACTTATACAAATGATCAGCCTAAAACGTTCCCACAGCTGAGACACAGGTCTCCTCTCGGTGAGAGAGAGTGGGCCGTAATCCACCAAACGTGCCAAGTGCGAGTTGGTAGATGTCACGTATCTTCAATTATTTTTTTCTACGACATGACGGTTTTCTCACGATGTTTTCCTTCACCGTTCCAAAAGCAAACGATAAATAAAATAAGGAATATATTATTAAGATCTTAATGTAGGTACCATATACTGAGAAATAAATGATATTCTATTCTATTATTATTAAAAACCCCCGACTGCAACTAAAAAGTTCACAATCGGGTAAAAACAAGGAGTCTGTCAATATCAGATATGATGCCTCCAACAGCTTGTTTTGAACTTTATGGTTACTAATATAGGAATGTATATACTTCGACGGCAGTAAAGTAGAAAGAGTCAACTGCACTTTTTTCGAAATTCACTTTTTTACATAATTCGACACAGAATTCTTTGTTTTATGATAAGATTTTCTTTTTCTGTTAACCAGCGAAGCCCCGCCGTCTCCGAAAAGGTGCCGCAAACAATAGGTTCAATAACAACACAAGCAAGAGACTTTTAATACCTAAGTCACATATTATATAAGGACAACTACAAATATTTTTTACAAAGTGACGAATTAGACACGGACATATACCATTAGTCCGTGTGTACGTCGGACAATCGGCACGTTCACCTGTTGTCAAGAAAGATATCAGTCACATAGCCGTTTTAACGTCGGCTTTTTGAACTTGCGTTAAATGATAAATGATTTATTTCTGTAAGTAGGTTTGTACAAACACTTTTACACGTCAATCATATTAAAAAAAACTAGATGAGGTCGGCGTTTCGTATCCGACTACTCTGAGAAGAAAGGCCGAAACAAACTCAGAGGTCACAGTCTCTTTTAAAGTCCAGACATAATCTTGGTCAGATCATGTGAAGACCATGTAGATTGGTGCCTGAAATGTTCTTTTGACGAAAGAACCACACAGGTTGAGGGGACCTGTCCAGTCAGTGCACGCATTTGTCAGTAGTCGTGCAGCTCAACTAGTTATTTTAGTACAACAAAAATAATAAGTCAGGTCGGCATTACAAATAATGGTTAAAAAAGGTTAATTATTACATATCTACCTTTATTTATTATATCAATAAAAAATGTAAAATACAAAAGAATAGTAATAACTATTTTAATATTAAAAACCGGCCAAGTGCGAGTCGGACTCGCGCAAGAAGGGTTCCGTACTATTATCTATAATAATGGCAAAAAAATCACGTTTGTTGTATGGGAGCCCCCCTTAAATATTTGTTTTATTTTAATTTAATTATTGATTTTTAAAGTGAATATATAACTAAATATTCTGTGAATATTTCAAGTGTCTACCTGTTACCGTTATCAATATCGAGCAAAAACGACAAAAAAAATCACGTTTGTTGTATGGGAGCCCCCTTAAATATTTATGTTATTCTGGTTTTTAGTATTTGTTGCTATAGCGGCAACAGAAATACATCATCTTCATCATCATCAAAATTTCAACTGTCTAGCTATCACGGATCATGAGATACAGCCTGGTGACAGACGGACGACAGACGGCGGAGCCTTAGTAATAGGGTTCCCGTTTTACCCTTTGGGTACGGAACCCTAAAAATGACATCAACTCAAGCAATTAGGAAGTCCCGCGTAAAAGCGGATAAACGGCAGTTGACTAATTTAGTTTACTTTTTTTTACGAAGTAGATACAGACATCTACCGTATTTTGGAAAAAAAATATTTATTACAGTAATTAGTAATTTTTTGGTAATGCCCTATTAACTAAATGTGGTAAAATAAAATAAGATAGCTTTATTCTTTTATTAATTATCACAGTTTTGCGTTCAAAACGCTCTCCTGTAAAATCATGATTTTGTAGATAACCGTATAGACTTTGCGGCCGTCGACTTTATTTCGGACCACACATTGAAGTTCACACTATTCATATAGTATTAGTAAAAACGATTAAACTTAAAACTGAAATAATAGGAGCGTTGCTGTCGCACGATCGGGTAAAAATACTTACTTCCTGACGAAATGTAACTGCAGACGAAAGCCAAGGAGACAACCGTATTGAAGTACAGCAGCAGCATCAGGAATATGACGAACCCTGAGGAGTGCGGTATAAGAGGATTGGAGGACGCCTTGAAGAATATGGTGCCTCCGATGGAAAAGATCAGCGCGCATGGCAACACGTTCAGAAAATGAGACAGCCCCAGAAGTTTCGGGGACACCCCTAACATTTTCATCAGCTCCTGTGAAAGGAATTGGTTTTAATTGTGTGTAAAACTACAACTAGATTGCGGTTAGGTAATCGATGTCGACATTGATCGCCTCAAGAGGTAATCGATAATCTTGAGAAGCTTGATCAATTCCATCAATCGACGTGACGATGTTGATCGCTCATAATCACCGGCTGCCATTCATCATCACAATACTTGATCGATCCGAATGACCAATCCATCTAACATTCAAAGCTACCGTTTTTAATTTTAGTCACATCGTACATCGTTTTGTTCAGTTTATATAAACAATTTCTCTTTTAATCGGTTCACATTCAGTAACTGAACTCTTAAAGGCGAGCTGAAAGCCTATCGGTATAATTACATCAATAAACTTGCCTACAAGCATGCAGTACTTGCAGTTACTTGGTAAAATGATACCCCTTGGTCAGAACCAAAGGGTATCATTTTACCAAGTAACTGGCTTTTGAAGGTCAGATTCGAGTCGCTCCATAAAAAAAATATATTCAACTGCATGCGGTTAGACTGGAAGCCAACCTTATATGGGTAGGTAGACGCTGATACTCACTTGAATGCCAGAGGCTCGTTCCTGGAGCAGACGACACATGAGGAACACGAAGGTTAGTAACAAGGAGAGCCAGCACAGCACCATGAGGGTCTTGCAGATGATGATCGTGATTTCGTTCATACGCCTGTAGTAGTACGGGAACTCTTGGAGGGACAGCGTCTGCGGGGAGCGAACGATTCTTTGAATTTATAAAACAACAAGAATCAAACGCGTATTAGCATAAGTTGTGCTCACACGGGAAATTGAAATTGTGCAATTCTTGCTAATTTCTAGACAATCTTGGAATTGCCGTAAATTTTTCGATGTTGCCGAAATGCTGAGACGTCGTATTGACCACAATTGTCAAGAATAGTGCACTGAATTGCCCGTGTAAGCTGATTCTAAGGTTCCTAAGGACCCTAAGGTTGCCTGGGCGAAATATCTGATTGCAATAACACTGCCCATTGTATCACTCTTAAATTGTATTAATACTGCACAAAGTCTGTCAAGCGTAAATCTGCATAATATTTGTTTATATAATAATTATAATTATGATTTATTGTACACCAGATTATACATTACAAAAAAAAAAACTACAAAACATACAATGCCTTATCGCTTACTGCGATCTAGCAACATAATATATTTATTGATTTAAACTACGTCTATTGTTTTTATAAAATGAGAATGCTAAGAGGGATGTGTGGTGTGTGACAGGGATGGATATAATAAGAAATGAGTACATAGAAGAAAGTCTGAAAGTGGCACCAGTGACTGAAAAGTTGTGCGGAAATCGGTTGTCATGGTATGGGCTTATGATGCGGAGGAATGAGGAAAATGTCGTGAGGAAAGTTTTGAGTATCAATGTCGATGGCTACAAGAGTAGGGGAAGACCAAAGAAACGATGGATGGACTGTGTGAAAGATGATATGGCTAGAAAGGGACTGACTACCGAGATGACGACTAATAGAGAAGTATGGAAGAAAAGGACATGTGGCACCGACCCCAAATAAATTGGGATAAGTGCAGGAGAATGATATTGTTTTCATATAAATCGCATGCCAATAGCGAGCTACCATATTTTATTACGAGATTTGAGTATCATTATTTATACGCCGCGCCATATTAGTATTACTAATCCCAAAATAGTTCTGACGCTTGATAGTATTTCAAACATTTTCCATAAAATTGCTATTCAATCTAGCCTGCAGTATTGTCCCAGCGCAGAGCCCAGGCCTCACTTTTCCACCCATTTTTATCTTCTATTAATGGCACAGGGCAAAATACTCGTTAGTAGTAATTACAATGAAAAAGTGTTCATTCCGCTAATCATTATGTTATCAAGCTAGGATGCAACACATACACATATTTTTATAAATGCACCTATCAATCCAAATCTATGCTCGACACGTGTTTATTTAAGGTGAGGTGGAGATGTATTAATGATTCTAATTCTGTAAAATACCTATTTATTATGATCGCGAATCATATTTTGATCAAGATACAACCTTACACGTACCTGAAAATTGCAAAAAAACGTAAAAAATGTTGAATCTCGTGGCTACCACCGCGGATCCAACCTTAATTTAAGTGTACCTATTCTATGATTTGTAAGATCGATAGAATATATCTTCACTGTGTGGTAGGCCCACACAGTGTAGTATATTCAATCGATCTTTTACTGTGCTTCCCTTTTCCGTCGTCAGCAAGCCAGCCAAATACCAAGAGGTTAATGAGAAAAAAATGGCCCTTCTTAAATCCAACGTTTTTAACCAGTTTCTTCGTATTGTAACCACTGCACCGTTCCAAATCTTAGTAAATGTCGTAATTCTGTAGTGACAAAATACAGTTGCAAAATCACTGCGAGTTTCTTGTCGCGGGACTCGAGAGCTAAATTCCATAATGGGATTTAACAAGCAATTGTTCTTAAAAACTGGTTCGATTGACTAGTGGTCAAAAGTGGGACTGCTGAACAAGGGATCCTGGGTTTTATACGCGAGTCGGGCAAAGTGCACGGGGTTTTCCATTACGAGAAAGGACATCATTTACCGTCCATATACATTTGGGATAAATGTGACGCTATATTACGCAAGAATACGATTGTCTCTTCATTTCTAACTATGGGACCAAACCTGTAGGGTCATTCTCCGTTAATTTCAAATCATTTATTTAAATTAATTAGACAGAAAAATAATTTAATTGGGATAAGCACAAGAAATACAAAAATAGCATTTAAAACTAACAAAATAAAACAATCAAGACTAGACTAGAATTAGGTGCCTAAAAAGCCTTTTTAAATGTCAACATTTTTAAGTAAATAGAATTTCTTGTAGTTGCACTTCTGCTTACACCACCGGGGAGGATACAAGCGTAATGTTATGTATCAGGCATTCATGTGCCGGTGATAAGATAATTGCATGGTGATTTGTCATTGCTATGGGCTTACTTTGTGACCGTATCCTGTTGAATACAATAGGCATTGTTTTTTACCATGATTGAACATTGAAAAGTCTTTGTTCCGGTGGCATTTGTAATATTGTGTAGTGAAATGCTTTAACAATAATAATGGAAGAGATACATTACGCGTTGGATTTATTACGGATTGGCTTTTGTAGACATGATTTCCATTCAGATTTGTTACAGTTGACAGTGACATTTGGTTTAAATAGGTTTTTGAAGTAAAACTTCTTTACGCACGCTTGACATGGGGAGTAAGCTGGTGAATGCGTGACGAGAGCGTTACGGAAGCGAGTGAACGGAAGTTGAGAGGGAGATATAAGTTTGTGAAGATAGAAAGAGAGAGAGTTACTTTTAAGTTTTACTTCAGTCGTGTGGTCTAAAGCACACTCGTTTTTTTTATTACTAACTGCGCCCCGCGGTTTCACCCTCATAAGTCTCGATCCCGTTGGAATATCAGGATAAAAAGTATCCAATGTCCTAACCCAGGTCATGTTCTACTTCTACCCATGTGCCAAATTTCATCCAAATCCATTCAAATCATACGCACACGCACCCTACTAAATGCGCGGCGAGTATCTATCGGCCGGCTTCAAAGGATAGGATCGCGCTACGAGTTCAATGAAAAATTACTGATTATTGATTACTACAAAAAAAAAAAAACATTCAAGTGCGAGTCGGACTCGCGCACGAAGGGTTCCGTACCATTATCTATAAAAAGGCAAAAAAATCACGTTTTTGTATGGGAGCCCCCCCTTAAATATTTGTTTTATTTTATTTTAATTATTTATTTTTAAAGTGAATATATAACTAAATATTCTGTGAATATTTGAAGCGTCTACCTGTTGCCGTTATCAATATTGAGCAAAAACGAGCAAAAAAAACACGTTTATTGTATGGGAGCCCCCCTAAATATTCATTATATTATGTTTTTTAGTATTTGTTGTTATAGCGGCAACAGAAATACATCATTTGTGAAAATTTCAACTGACTAGCTATCACGGTTCATGAGATACAGCCTGGTGACAGACGGACAGACAGACAGACAGATAGACGGACAGACAGACAGACAGACGGCGGAGCCTTAGTAATAGAGTTCCCGTTTTACCCCTTGGTACACCCATATTATATGGAAATTCGTAAAATGGTCAGAAACTACAATTCATAATACGATCTGCGTACAATTCTTAACCCGCAATTCATCTGTTTGACAGCTGCTATTTGACATTAGACTTCATAAAGCAATTCATAAGTTGTGGACCGTTTACGAATCTCCATACAAAACTGTCAAAAGATGAATTGCGGGATATGAATTGTACGCAGATCATATTATGAATTGTCAGTTTGTGACAAGCGACACTAACGAGGCAAATGTTTTAATTGGTCAACAGTAGGTATCGTTTATTAATTACTTACAACAGAAATAACTTCGGCAAAGTCTACATACCTATATTGACGTATATATGTTTATGTAGTCAGTAGCAACGAAGTACAAACGAATTATAACATGACGTATGAAATTTTAAATTCAGGCGGCGTATTGGGGGACTGTCTTATGTACAATTTTGACGTTCGAAAAGCGCTGATTCTCAGCCTAGAATGAATAAATTACTTTTTATTTTGTATCATCGTTTCAGATTAAGGCTCAATTTACATTGCCGAGGAACGGAATGGAAGCGAATATTTGACACGAAATTGGGTCAAAGCATAATGAACTTTATAACAATTGTGTAACATACACACTACTACACTATCTTCGAGCTGTTAGCTGCGAGAATTCCCGAGAATGCGCGAGAATTCTCCGGAAGACGCGAGACCTGTTTTTTTGCTCTTGACATTAGGTTATGTGAGTTTGCTGGAAAGCACTGTCGGATATTCTAGTTTCGGCGCTGAGACGAGCGTTAAAAATCCAACAGCGCACTGTTTGAGTTTTTTATTACAATAATCTCACCTGAGGCACTTCATTCCCTGTCAGTAACTTGATGTAGCTTGTGTCGACCGCCCATTGGATGCGCATGAATGTTCCATATTGGAAACCTGTAGAAAACCAAACATAAATCAACTTAATAAAAATCTTAAATTCACTCCATTCTTAAAATCTTCAATTCACTGCCCTATGTTTATTATTTAGTGTTTATTATATAGTTTATTATTTCCAAGAAAGCCTTTTGCCTAAACCTTGCCTTTCATGGAAAAAATAAACTTCTATTTGTCCGAAAGCGCATCAAAGCGTACAGAGATGACAGACAATCAAAATGGCGGAATTGATACGTCAAAAGTCTTGAATAAATTGTACATCAAAAAAATTTTACCATGACCATGTGGGGTAAAAAATAAAATAAAAAAACACAAAACCCGACCGTGTCACTTGCTTAAAGAAAGTGTGAAGGAAAACATCGTGAGGAAACCGGCATCACCGGCATGAGATATATTTCTCGACTGCATGTGAAGCCCCGTCAGAGGCCCATGGGCGGCATAAAAACTCTGACACTTGTTAGAAAGAAAGAACACTATTCAAGCAGTCTGATGCAGTTGGTGGCATCAAATCTGAGATTGAAATAAAATAACTGCCATCTGACTACTTGAAAAGTGCTCTTGTTTTGGACTTTTAGATACAGTCGGGTTTATGGTCTTTTTTTTTTCTAAAACTACCTTCTGCCCGTGACTTCGTTCGCCTGAAATTTCTTGTTTCAACATAAAATCGGAATCGGAGCAGTAGTTCCTAAGATTACCCCCTAAATACAATGAATGAATGAATGAAATGCACCAACCCCAGCGTGGTTGTACCAAACTCAATTGCTCGAATGAACCCAAAGACTCACCCTAGCCCCTGAAGCCTCATGTTTCATGAGACTACAGAGACTATTGTATATCAAAGACTAGACCGGGGGGCGCGATAATGGTAGGGAAGACGTGCCCTTGGGATATGGAAGGATTATTAGAGCCTACCGGATATGCATCCTTAAGCAAGCATTGGAATAGTGGAGAGACGGGTTATATTTATCTATGGATCACGTTGGCTTAGGATGCTCAAGTTCAGCTGCTTTCTCGACTCTTTTCTGTGTTACTGCTATGCTGTGTTACAAATTACTGTTTCCAGTGTCTTCGACTGAGGTTTCACTACTATTTGTTTCAGATTTCTTGTAAGTCACGCTAGCAGCCTTCTTAATCTTATCCCAGTCTTCAGCCGTGTCCATCTAAAAATTGATTGCCTTGTCGAAGTAAGTCATATCCTGTTTTAAGTTGTCCTTCCATGTGTAAATAGGTCAGCCGACTTTCTTGGATTTGGCCTTATACTCCATTGCTGCATGTAACAGGTGTGGTTCGGCGTCTGCGAACATGTGCGAGATAGCACATCCTGTGTTTCTTGATGCGTTTGGTTATGGTTTTTCCGTCCAATATTTCATGCTTTTACTTTTGTCTTGGTTTATTCCACGCCTGGTTAATGAAGTGTCAGCAGTCAATACCACTATTTGTCGCACACGTATTATAGTTATATTATAGTTCAAAATTATGCCAACTGTTCAGCACATATAGCTAATAAAACGAGACCCGAGTACCTGAGTCGACCATAATCTTGACATGTCTAAAAATAGAATACGCCATTCACAAAAAAAAAAACAACCTTGAACTGAAACTCGATTTTGGCGCATTATTGCACTGCACATAATATTATTATAATTGTCACACATGCATTATAATTAACTTAAGGTTAAGGGTGCTATCACAAAAAAAAACGTTTTTTGTCAATTTCTTATCTAATTGTGAGAAAGCTTAAAATAATTGAAACATTAAGTCTGTGTAACTATAAAAGTACAGTTTTCGTGATGATAAACCATTCGTGTCAGTCTCAGCACCTGTTAATAGTTTCATCACTTTTGCGCTCTCGAAAATATAGCTTATTTCGCCGTTCATTTACTTAATGAAGATATTGTATAATCATAAAATAAATGTACATGGATAGCTGAAGCCCAGTATGTGATTTTTAAATTTCTTGATATGGTTTGTTAAATAATAGGAAAAAAACATTACCGACAGTGTTTTTTTAAAAAATATAGGATTTTTCAACATTATTTTCTGAGACTATTTGTAAAATTTTGATAGTTCTTTTTGCTACCTTTTTGAGTTGAACTTGTCTGCTTACATAAAATATTTTTAATAACTAAATTTATGTTATTATGTTGAAGAAAAATGTTCCTAAACTCAACACGATATCGTCAATTTTGTGTGAAGAGGCAACGAAAATTATTTTTTACAATATTATAAACGAACATTTTCGAATAAAAAATTGCTATTCATGGAGATGAAGGAGTAATCTATCTGCGACAATTACTAGTTACTTTTGGTTTAGTTAAATTTTGCCGAAAAAATGTACCGAAAAACTGCGTATTTTTGACAGATTTTGTGATAGCGTCCTTAAGGTTACTAGTTAGCTCATATAACCAATAAACCTTCCGAAAATTACCCCCCCACCTACAAACTCACAAATTTGACTTTTTTGTAATATCAACAACATTACATTTTTATTTATAGAAAGGCAATGTTGATATTTGTTTAGTAGTGAAAACCACGCTGTTTTGCGCCTCATCGGATGTGTGGTGTACTCCGGCTCTCAATTCTAATAGCGCCAGCTAGCCATGTGGTAAAATACACATTATAAGTGGTAAGTACATGTTTTGTCACGGTCAACGAGAATTGTATTGTATACTGCGAATTTTATTCTGACTTGTTTCAGTACTTAATTCAGTTTGATAGGTTCCTGATTTATTTTTGGTTCGAGAGTTCTTTAAACAAAATTGAATTGAATTAAGTTATGAATGTGAATGCAATGCAGTACCATAACAACTAAACACCATGACTTGTGGCAGTTGTGTTCATAAAACATGCGAGTAGTACGGTGAATATTATAAAATTTGAAATAAAATAAAAAAAAGGATGGACTCACGCATGAGTGCCTCGGCTTCGCCTCGGCCCACATTTTCTCGTTCGTCCATCAATGCCCCTATTGCAGGCCGCTGCAGTAATGTACTAATATGTACTTATTTTTTTTTATGGAACAAATTAGTACCTAATTAATTTTTATGACCACGGTTGCCGTGGTCCAATTGGCGATTAGTAAATTAGTAAAAGTGTTTACCTACTACTTGTGGTACTTAGGTATAGTACGCGTCAAACTTCATGGCGGCTCGGAAGTGCGCTACTTGCTGCGCCCCTCACCCCCGCGGACACATGAACTTGTTACTGCGCAGCGACTCGCCTCATGTTCCGACCCGCCATAAAGTTTGAATCGGGCTGTATCTAGATCGACAGAAAAGTGTAAATCTTACCAAACATCCTGTGAGGTCCTGGTGTATCATCCAGAGACTGGTATGTTCCTGTTTTGAAGTCGCCCTTCATACGAATGGTGTAGTTCAGGTGGGTGGGCCACGACTCCCCCGACATGCCCTGTCAAAACAACGTTTAATTTACTTCAAAATTAAAATAAAAACGGGTTAGTGCGAGTCGGATCGAAGGGGAATTCCATACAATCGCACAATATTTAACTATAATTAAAAATAACAAAAATGGGGACCCCACTTTAATTTTTTACTTTATTAAATTTTTTGTTGTTGTAACGGCCGTAGTAGTACGAGTACTTATACACTCAGTGAAAATTTCAAGTGTCTACATATTACGGTTTAATAGATACAGCCCTGTAACAGACACGGATGAACAGCGAAGCCTTAGGCGTCATCTCCACGTGCGAGAAAATCGCGGCGATAGTCTCGCCGTGCCATCAAATATTGAAACTCATTGAATCAATCCCCACACGGCGATAATTTCAAGGCACGGCGTGACTATATCGCCGCGAGTTCTGTTGGCACCATAAAAACTAACACGGTAACCTCAGCGTTACTCAACAGGGATACACTACCCGACTCTTAATATAGCACATCTGCACAAATCTCGGTTCTCAAAGAAACTGACACTGGTATGTGTGACAGACACAACTCTCTACAAAGCCGAAGTTTTTCTTAAACTCAATCCGCCTTATTACAAAACAAGATTTATAATTTGGCATGGCTTAAACCATGCAGCCAGTTTTTTGTAATAAGAACGTAACCGTGATTGAAATACCGTTCTTTATACAAAACTGAAAACTTAGTTCGGTACGAAGTTGTCAGTTTTGTGTTTAGGAACTTTACCATAGTCTGAATAAAGTTCGGAATTCCATAATGGCTCCATGTTTTAAACCTGGGTCTGAAGATAAAACTTGTTTTGTAATAAGGGGGTATGCGTTTTATAACAGCTACGTTCTGTACTTACTTGAAAAATGATGATAGCCTCCATGATTTTCATTTTAGTCGCGAAATCAGGCAGCCGAGATAGATTCGATAACGGAAAGTAGCCTCTTTCTGAGTGACCTGCGAGCAATAGAATTAAATTAAGTGATTTGTTAATGAAATACGTCGAGGTGACTAACAAAAGGTAATAAGATACGTCGAGGCGCCTAACAACAGGTAATAAGATACGTCGAGGCGCCTAACAACAGGTAATAAGATACATCGAGGCGACTAACAACAGGTAATAAGATACGTCGAGGCGCCTAACAACAGGTAATAAGATACGTCGAGGCGCCTAACAACAGGTAATAAGATACGTCGAGGCGACTAACAACAGGTAATAAGATACGTCGAGGCGCCTAACAACAGGTAATAAGATACATCGAGGCGACTAACAACAGGTAATAAGATACTTCGAGGCGCCTAACAACAGGTAATAAGATACGTCGAGGCGCCTAACAACAGGTAATAAGATACATCGAGGCGCCTAACAACAGGTAATAAGATACGTCGAGGCGCCTAACAACAGGTAATAAGATACATCGAGGCGACTAACAACAGGTAATAAGATACGTCGAGGCGCCTAACAACAGGTAATAAGATACGTCGAGGCGCCTAACAACAGGTAATAAGATACGTCGAGGCGCCTAACAACAGGTAATAAGATACGTCGAGGCGCCTAACAACAGGTAATAAGATACGTCGAGGCGCCTAACAACAGGTAATAAGATACGTCGAGGCGCCTAACAACAGGTAATAAGATACGTCGAGGCGCCTAACAACAGGTAATAAGATACGTCGAGGCGAGTAACAACAGGTAATCAGATACATCGAGGCGACTAACAAAAGGTAATAAGATACGTCGAGGCGAGTAACAACAGGTAATCAGATACATCGAGGCGACTAACAAAAGGTACAAGGCAAATGTGAGTGGAAAGAAGGACACATATTCAGAAAGATCAGGTGCGCAGACGCAGGTGTGCGGACCAGATGATTGAACGTAAACGAAGCAAAAAGATTAAAGGAATAAGTATGTAAGTATCGTAGCACGTGGCGTTCTGTAGTCTCTGCCTACCCCAAGGGGAAAAACGCGTCACTTTATGTATGTATGTACATCAGATGAGATGTCGGCTTAAGAACTACCGAGTGGGGCATTAGGTGGTCATTAAACGCTGCAGGACACCGCTGCAGACCAAGGCGAAGATGGCGGGACGAAATTGACTCCTACCGAATGGTCAAAGAAACAAACAGAAATAAGAGAATGTGTGTGTATTATAAGAGTATTGTGCTTCATTTATTTTCCAATCTGATACATTCCGTTGTGATTTCCGATGTGCAATTACGTATGTGCAAAAATTTGGTCCTGAGTTCCTGACCCACAGGTTAGATAGATGTATGGTTTTTATCACATCACATGTCCCAAACCATCTCTGCATGTCTTTTGCATTCGTAGAGTCTGGGTGAATCTAAAGAAATGGGGACAAAATTGATACAAACACAGAAATTATTTTTGGTGTTTTTAAATAATAGTCATTCCACACAGTCTGAATAGAACTCGAAATTAATACATAAACTCACGCGTTTTTCCCGTGAGGATAGGCACTAGGCAGAAAGTAGGTAGAGAACGCCACCTGTACCCTAATTGCGTAACGCAGTTTGAATCGGAATCGGAATGATTTTGAAGTATATTGCTAATCGTATGTTAGAAATGGCCTGCTCAACAACGTAAATAACGCAATGAATGTTGTTCAACTGTCAAATTGAAACCGATTCCTACTGATTGTGTGTTACGCAATTAGCCCTCTGGTACGATTCCAACAGTACTCATTTTATTCCGTTCTCGTTCTTCCATCTGGTCTTAGACGTGCATCGGTAGCGAGTACTAATGCACCTGAACATTTTGAAGGACATCACCAATAAGGTCTATGTATGTCCTAGGCCCCGGTCGTCACCACCCGGCGTGTCCACCTACATCCGTATACGCAACGTACGTGCGTTACGTTTGATTGTACTTGTAATTAATACCTAGTTACATTTAGGGTTAACATTGCTTAAAATTTCGACGTCCTTTCCCAAAATCACGGCAAAATGCACTCATTTTGACAGATTGGAGCTTACGCTAAGTTTGCTGTATCTTACACTTATTTCGCAGAATTTGTCCGATGTGTGTAATTTAAGAATACTGGATTTAATCTGCCAAAACACGTCTCTATTGCGATCACTATATAAAGCCGTGCCCCTAAAAATCCGGTTCCCCTCCGTCTATGAAAATGAGTCAAAATCAACCTATAATGTCCCAACTGTTGGCACACAGGCCTCCTCTCCGTGAGAGGGAGCGGGCCGATAATGATTTGAATGGGAGTGAACTACTTATCGTATTTAATTAGTTACATTGTGTATTCGTATGTTATCAGTTGTACAATGAATCATTGTATACTAATGTCGGTAGGTATAGTCTGCCAATGCAATGCACATACATAATATTTTAAGTTACCTATATAGTGTTCATATAGTTTATTTATACGACTATCAACTTTGCTGACTGACTACTGCTACTGGCTGGCTACTACTGGCTGTCTGCTACTGGCGGGCTGGCTGCTACTGGCTGGCTACTACTCCGCGGAATTGTAGATTTGAAGATAAGTCAAGGTGTAAGTCATTTTTTTTTTCCTTTTTGCCAACTGAGCCGATGTCGTCAATTCTGCCAGTTATTTCATGACAGATCAATCGATTACCATTGACAAGTGACAAGTCCGATGCGGTTCGGTGCGCACCAAGTGCGTACATAATGCGGGTACCTTACCTATCACCCACACTTCTAATTTATAGCCTCGCTGGTCTACTGATTAGTCTACATCTGGCTAGCTTTACGTACGCGTCCTTTTATGGCTGTGGATCTTGAGGCGCCGGCCTAAAATTCTGAGACCTGTTAAGAAAAAGTCATTAGGGGTTTCTCACAAGAAATACTCAGTGGCAACCCGGAGTTAGGAGTTGGCGGTATGAGTTTGACATCCTCGAGGAGCAAGTAAAGCCATCGGTCTTGCACCTGATCTCTCTCTGGTCGTGTCAGACTGCCGGCGCCGTGAACTTAAAAAGATAACCTATAGGAAAATAAGAAGGAATACTTACTGAATTTTAGCAATATATTTCATGATATTTTGACCTGTTCTGATACCAGAACCAGAATCATTTTGCAGACACACCTTTACAATATCTTACTTAGCTAGGACACTTCCGTCAGACTGATCGAAATTCGGATCACCAGTCAAAGTAGGGATCTCTCTTTAGTTACCTGGGGTGGAGTTCAGCCGATTCAGGTTCAGTTTAGCGCCCACTTCACCCATGAGTGAATTTGTGAGCATCGTTTCGGGGTAGTACATGATCCAATATGGCGGAGGTATGATATCCCCTACGAGCGGTATTATATCCTGCGGAAGAAAGTCATTTTTGAGATTGTTTACCAGCAACGGATTTTTCGTAAATATCAGGCTAAGTTCCAGACCGGTCGATATGGTGACTTCCTGGCAACTGAATTCTCAATCAAATAAATGGCAGGAAATTTCAGGAACATTTCAACATTTTGTGTATTTAGTGCTATCTTCAAATAGAGGGTTTAACATGGACGTGCAAACTTTAAATATGAAATTGGCGTTTTAACGTACTGGCTACTTTGAATTAAAATTAAACCTGCATGACGTGAGATTCCAGAGTGAAACTTTTTCACATGATAACCATCACATTCTAAATTTTAAAAATGTAAAACATTCGATTGTTGAACATACAATTGTTTTTCATTCGGCTTTTAAAGTAAAGATAGATTCGTTGAAAATTAGAATAGTTTTTAAATAAGAGTTCCGACGTGGAGCTAACGCAGCAGAAATAGCTCGCAATATCAATGCTGTGTTTAGGGAGGATACGGCCAATGAACGCACCGTGCGTTTTTGGTTTAATCACTTTCGTAGTGGAAACTTCGACTTGAAGAATGAACCCCGAGGAAGACCAGCCACTAAGGTAAAATAACGATTAATTGAATGCAAAAAAAAAAAGTTCAAAGTCGATCCGTATCAAACTACCAAGGAATTAGCGGCATAGTTTGATGTTAGCATACCCACAATATAGACCCATTTACATCAAATCGGTAAGATAAAAAATCTTGAAAAATGGGTGCAACATGATTTGACCGATCTGCAGAGAGAAGCGCTAGTTGAAGCTTGCCTTACCTTGTTGAACCGGTACAGAAATGTAGGGATTTTGGGGCGAATGAAAAGTGGATTCATTACGATAATCGCAAGCGAACAACGCAATGGCTGACTCCAGGTCAAACACTGAAATATTGCCCTAACGCGAAGCTTACCCATAGAAAAGTGATGGTAACTGTTTATTGGTCACCTCATGGTGTAATTCACTACACCTCCCTCAGATCCGGTCAAGCAATAACAGCAGATGTCTACTGTACTTCGAACAATGATGGCGAAACTCGGAGCGAGACAGCCCCGACTCGTCAACCGATCTTCACCACTATTGCTCCATGATAACGCAAGACTTCACACTGCTCGAGAAACCGTTTTAACACTACAGAACCTACAGTTAGAAACCATCCGTCATCCTCCGTACTCGCCGGACCTGGCCCCAACCAACTACCATTTTTTCCGCGATGTGGATAATGATATACTATACGTGACATGGTAAAAAAAATCTTCCCAGGAAGCAATATAAAATGCCTTCACACAGTTTGTTGAGTCCAGGGCCCTAGAATTAAACAGCAAAGGCATAAAAAAAAGGTGTCTTAATCGAGAGTGTTCTTAGCTATGTTTCAAGAAAATCTGCTCAGCCGTTTGAATATCCCCCTCTTACCTCTATTCTAGTTGATGAAGCGATAAAAACAACTTCCACAGGTCTGACGATTCAAATATTTCATCCTGTCAATGGGTCAGGTTGTCAATGATATTACAAAAGTATGATAACCTTGACCTGATGCGCAGGCATCACCAGGATCCTGCAGGATACCTAACCTGCCAGAAGAACTCATCAACGGTGTACAGACGCCAGCACATCAAGCTACTACAATCTGTCAAATTTCTTTAATAGATTTTCAACTTTATCCCTGCAGCAGCTTTTCCTAGGTTGATTGGGAAAATTTGACAGGTTCCGGTAACTTGACCTGCTGGCGTCTGTACCTTGTTTTTCGGCTCACGGCTCATACGATGCGTTTTGACGAGCACATGCTAATCTAAGTGTACTAGTAATATATAGTTTTGTTGTTCAGTACCCCAAGTGTAAGTTGAGTTGACAAGAGAGTACTCGTAAAAGTAACTAGCGCGTTTGCGTTAAGATTTTTATTCTCACCCTTATAGTCTTAGCATTATGATCTATCGGTCAAATTTTAACGCAAACGAAATAGTTACGTTTACTCTCTTGCAAACTTACACTTGGGGTACTGATCTAGGGAAGTGGGGACAACGGTTCCATGGCTTTACGCCAAAAACTTAGCTTGGCGCCAGTCGTCCTCGGTAGAAAACATTGGATGGTATTGATTGGCTGGATACAAATAAACTCGTTATATGTTGAAGGTTGCATTTCAATGGAATGTGATTGCTTCTTTATTATTCTATACTAATATTATATAGAGGAAGAATTTGTTTGTTTTTAAGTAGGAGGTAATACCAGGAACCTACCAGTCGGATTTGAAAAAAATATTTTTGCATTTAAAAGCCCAATTTTTGAGGAAGGTTATAGGCTATTTAACATCACACTACGACCCTTAAGCCGAGCAAAAGGAACAAAGTCAGAAAGAACGTTAAGCGACAACGAAGTATTAGAGCAGAATATCATAATAAGTAATAGCACAGAAATTTCACGACGAAGTCGCGGGTAGAAGTTAGTCTACAAATAAAAACCTTTTTCATTAAATTTTTAGAAGAGAAGACCTCAATGAAAAGCTTTAGAAACTAGTAGAGGTAGGACAATGAAGTAAATTATATTCCATTGGGTTTTTTGTTGGTATCAAGTCACGTATTTATTTATTTTTCGGCGTTAATATGTCCCATACCTATCGAGCTTTAGACGCAGTTCGTCACACAGGTACAGTTAGCCCCAAAAAGATGTACACACGGACAAGGAGCCATTTTAATGTCTACAACCAGTGTTCCACAACATTTTACCCACCGTATAGGTACAAAACATAGTATCCAATTTATTTTACCAAAATAAAGTAAACAATTTGTCCCTAAACATCTATGCATACAACATATTGCTAAAACAAGGTTGTCAATTATGTCTCACAAATATGTATACAGTAATCATGCAATAACTAGGTAAACAAATCTTAATGTTCTTCCAATTCAAAAGTTCAACTTCGAGATGAGGTGCTAGAAATAAGTATTTAGTTGAACGCGTCAGACTAACATAAATTATTACTGCCATGGCAATGGCAACGATCATGGTATTCACTCACCCGGAGCATTTGCGTGTAATGTAACAGCTCA
The DNA here is from genome assembly GCA_963921375.1 of Tiliacea citrago. NCBI lineage: Eukaryota > Metazoa > Arthropoda > Insecta > Lepidoptera > Noctuidae > Tiliacea > Tiliacea citrago. The sequence continues at coordinate 22,281,009 of OY992799.1, read as the reverse complement.
GATTCGCTTCGCGGTTCGTAATACTACTCTTCTATACCTAGTTCAGCTTGGTACAAGAGAAGGTGTGACACCAGACACCCTCAACACGTGGATCTTATTGAACTGCTCAATGCTGCTTTTTAAATGTAGAAAATACCAAGAGGAAGTAAGGTAACCAACCGGCAGTCTGGCACTACTTTCCGTCCGACAATGATTATTATCCTTGCAATGAATGTGAAGGCAGTTTTGTACTACTTTTACATTACAACAGCGAACAATGTTTTGCTGACACATTACTTATGTATTTTCTCTCTGTGGCATAATGTACGTACTATCGCGGGCATCCAAATCGGACCAGTTTCAACTCAAAATTCCATGCTCATGACGACTAAAGGCTCTTACAAACTCACGCGATATCGCGGGCGCGACAGGCACCGACAAAGAAATTGTCCTACTAGTGTCGCGACGCGCCCGCGATATCGCGTGAGTCTGTAAGAGCCTTAAATCTGTTTACCGCCCCTTTTTACGTCGACCAATAACTTTTTTTTTCTTTGGTTTAAATAATTTTCTCAGGCTGTTATAATGATCATAGATGTCTGACCACCCTTTACCCGGTTATTTTGCGGTCTTTTTTTTTTCTTTTACAAAAATGGGCCCAGCAAGAAATCTGACGAGGCGATGCGATTGGTTGATGAGCGATAGCAGCCGAGCGCTGCAAGCAGGAATAGTCCTTACGGTGGTCTGATTTGCACATAGTAGTAACGAGCATAAAAATTACTATGGACAGTGCATGATTTATCTATATAAATAAAAAGACAAGTCCTGACTGACTGATTGACTGACTCATCAACGCCCAGCCTAAACCCTTGGACCTAGAAAGCTGAAATTTTGTACAGAGGTTCTCTTTATAATGTAGACAAGGAATAAGAAAGGATTTTGGGAATTCCACCCCTAAAGGGGTAAAATTGGGGATGGAAGTTTATATGAAAGTCCGTCAGTTTTGAAGTTAGGATCTTCAAATTTTCTGTTTAGGCTGACGATTGAAAATTAATATATACGTGTTTCAGTGTTTATGATAATTCCACCCCCGAAGGGTTAAAAAGAGGAATGAAGTTGTGTATGTGTTGGAATATATACTTGTAAATCTGTAGCCTTGTTTACATGACATTAGAACTTGCTATACTAATGTGTGAGCATCGTTATATAGCCAACTCGTTCTTGATGTGCTAGCTCGCTCTTTCCCTTTTGCACGTCTGCCATTGCATAGTTCGCATGTGTCGCCCTTTTATTTTTACTATTATTACATACACCACTGTTATTTTATCAAAACCTCGTTTAATTTAACAGTATGGCAAGTCCTTCATTTTAGAATGTAAAAATCACTAAATTTATTATCTTGGCTTATGGTATTTCTACCCTTAATGGGTGAAAAGGGGATGAAATTTTGTTTTTAATTAAAATTCTTTATTTTTTAAGTTAAAATCACTAATAGTTCGGCTTATGGTTTGTTTTGTTTTTTTAATTTCAACCCACAAGGGGGTGAAAAGGAGGATAAAGTTTTGTATTGAAGTTGTTCATTCGCAAAATTTTGTATTCGAGTAAAAATAATAAAGATGATAAACTTGAAACTTGGCACGAATACTTACCTAAGCAAATAATAAAGTTTTCCATTTTTAGTTTTTTCTAAGTTCCCCCCGAAGGGGGATTGGGGGATGTCAAAGTTTGTATAGAAGAATTTTAACGCGCGGTCCGATTAACTCGAAACTCAGTATTTATACTTAAAACCAAAAATAAAGACTAAAATGTACTGGTATTTTTTTTTTATCTATCTCTAACGGGATGAAAAGGGGTTGTCAATTTTACAAGGGAGGACTTTACTGCGTGGCTTTATAAACTTGAAAATTGCTATTAATAATTAGCAACAAAAATTAAGAATAACAGGTATCAGAGTTTTTCGAAAGTTGACCCCTGACGAGGTGAAAAGGGGTAGTCAATTTGACAAGGGAGGATTTTACTGCGTGGCTTGATGAACTCTAAATTATGACGTAGGCATCTGCTAAGAAGGGGTTTTTGAGAATTTGACCTTTAAAGGGGTGAAAAGGGGGATTTCGTTTGTATAAAAAAAATTATTATTTGAGTTAATAAATCTGAAACTTGGCACGAATTAACCTAAGTAAATTATAAAGTGAGTAATTTTTTGTTTTTTTAAGGGGGGATTGGGGGATGTTAACGTTTATATGGAAGAGTTTTAACGCGCGGTCCGATTTAATCAAAACTAGGTATTTCATATAATTATACCTAATGCTCACAGAATATAAAGCCTTACATGTTTTTGGGTTTATTCTAATGTAACCCTCACGGGGCAAAAGGGGGTTTTTAAGTTTTAGGGAAGGATTTTACTGTGCGTCTTGAGAAACTCCAAAGTAATTGAATAACATAACAACGATTAAATATTTTTCAAAAATAAACTCCTTTTGGGGTGAAAAGGGGGACACAGTTTATATCAAAACTATGTTTCCGTTGATCAAAAACTTGAAAATTGACCCGTATATTTTCTTTAAATAAAATGACCATATACATACATTTTCGAAAACAACCTTTTAAAGGGGGTGTTGAATTTTGTGGGGGAAAATAATTGTAAGGAAAGATATATCGCGCGGTTCGATTAACTTGAAACTCGGTATTTATATTTAAGATCGGAAATAAAGGAAAAGGTGTATCAGGGTTGTCAAAAAATCTACCCCTAACGGGGTGGAAAGGGGTAGTCAATTTTAAAGGGGATGATTTTATGTTTCGGATTGGCGCAAAAATGGCTGAACGGATTACGATGAAATTTTGTAACATAGTTTATAGTTTATAATCTGTAACATTTTTCCGACATCCACGCGGGCGAAGCCGCCGGCAAAAGCTAGTACATAAATATATCTATTCTCAAGAAGACAACAATTATATGTGATCATCTGTGGAAGCCATACAAAAAGTAGCGGCACAGATACATCGAAGAAACACCAAAACTATCTGAAGAGACAAGCGACGCCAAAATATAGGATACTGCATCAGCTTCAATAAGATGTGTAACCTCTCAGAATGCATAAATATCGGTCATGTCTTGCGATATAAATATCTCCCTACTTAGTTCAGCTCAGAAGAATGTGATCTACCACTAGTAATATATTTATGCTCGAGACTGCGCAAAATGATGGATTTTTAACCCTAAATGCCCTTAGCAATAATAATATTGAAAAGCGGTCAACTGCAGCTGTTATCCGCTGTTATACACGCGCGATTTTTAACGGACTTCCAAAAAGGAGGAGGCTATTTATGTATGTGTTAACCGATTTCTACGCCAATTGTAGACCGATTTTGAAAATTATTTTTTTGTTTGCTCCCGGGGTGGTCTCATTGTCACCAAGTTAAAATCTGATTAGGGAATCCCATTGAAAACTTTACAAACTGAAAAATAACTTTAATTTTGGAAGTCAGTGGTCAACTAAAATTCTGATCCAAATACACTAACTTCCGAAATTAAAGTTATTTTTCACTTTGTAGTGTTTTTTTATGGAAGTCGGTTGTATTAGTATTCTACTTAACAGAATGCAATTAGTGGTTGTACTATTAGGCCAGGAAAGTAAGTTTAATTAAAAGCAAATCTGCGAAATAAATCCTAGTGAAGATTTACTTATCACCGGGATTATCAATATTCAGATATTTGAGGAGCTCGTGGCTACGTAATAACAGCCGCACGGGTCGATCCATCAGGTTAAGCTTTGCTTGCCGGGGTTGGTCCGTGGATGGGTGACCATCTTTACAACCGAAACTCCTCCGTGCCTCGGAAAGTACGTTAAACCGTTGGTCCCGGCTGTCATTTGTGGTTCTTTGACAGTTATTACGGGTCGTCAGAAGCCCGAAAGTCTGACAACCAGTTTTACCAAGGAGTATCGTATTACCCAGTTACTGGGTTGTGGAGGTCAGATAGTCAGTCGCTCCATGTAAAACACTGGTACTCAGCTGCATCCGGTTAGACTGGAAGCCGATTTTAACGTAGTTGGGAAAAGGCTAGGTAGATTGATTGAGATATTTGAAATACTGTGTGAAAAGTCCATTGCGATATATTGTGCGAAAAAACAAAAACACTTTCAAATGTTGCCGGCCCTCGATCGGCAGAAAGGTTGTGAGTACTCAATACTCAATACTTTATTGCATTCCATAATGTGTACATAATATAACAGTTGGTATGTTAAACATAGAATCAATTATGGACCCTGTCGGGCACAGCAAAGTTAATTTTTAATAGGAGAGAGGATGAAGGCGCTTTTTGTTAAAAAAAAAAAAATCATTAAATTAAAATAGTATCATGAAAATAGTATCATTTGCTTTTCTGGTATTTATATTTTATACAAGTATTTATAGTATATATTCGGTTTTAAATTATTTGAATATATTTTTAAATTATATATTGCACGATTTACATTATTAATATTATAAATTACAATAAATAAATATTTAGAATTTTATTTAGTCTTGTAGAATGTTATTATCAATATTAATTGTGCACTGTTTAGCATAAGTATTAATTTTTAGATTAACAATATTTTAGTGTGTTAAAATAAATTTATATTCAATTCAAAGTGAAATTTAAAATTAAATATTATGTAAAAAAGGTAAAAAAAGGTACTTATTATGTAAAAAAGTTTTTATTGTTGTTGAAATGTATCGCTAAAATATTCGTTAATAGTGTAGTAGCTTTTGATTATCAGAAATTGTTTTAATTTATTTATAAAGATATTATTTTTATTTATACTTTTGATATATTCCGGTAACTTATTGTATATTTTAATGGACATAACGAATGTACTAGAAGAGTGCATTTTTAATCGTGAAGTGGGTATGTTTAATCTGCTTTCATGTCTAAGTGCAATTTTTGTTTGGATATCTCCTCTTTTGGTATAGAATTGCGGATATTTACGTACAAAGTAAGTGTAGTAAGTGTTGTGACTATGTATAGTATTTTTATTAGTATGCGCTTTACCTGTAGGCTGTGGTTACCAAGTGTACACGCAGTCGAAGTGTTGAACACAATGTGTAAACGCGGGACCTCTCGGTACCGTCCGAGACAATGGCGAAGTCAGAAGTGTGCTTGTGCGTGTTATGTGCTTACGCTACTCGTCTTCACCATTCACAGCGTGTTTGGACACTTGGTCACTTCGAGAGATAAAAAAACTGTAACGTCACTCCTCACAAGGCGGCAAGGCGCGGCATGGCATGGCCAATGATTTCCATAAGCGGAAACGTCTTTGAATCTTATTTCCATCTCTTTAGCACGCTCATTTCGTTGACATCGTCACAAGGGGACTTGAGAATACCGCGGGATAATTCGCCGTGCTGCAAAGTGAGTGTCGGCCTATATGATCAAGTCGTGATTCATCTTGCAACTCACGATGAAACGGTCATCCATATACGTCTGAGCGCAATATTTATAAACAGTTTTGGAATGCTAAACAATATTAATGTATTAAACACCTAAGTACTTAGTAATATTGCAGAGTGAGAAAAGATGCATGTTGTTATGCTCTCCAGATAGTACTAAATATTGCAGATAGTAAACCGTACTCAAAGGAAACATTGTTAAGTTTTTATTTTTCTTTTAGAATGAAAAACCGTTTGTCTCGTGGTAGCAAGCGCAACTGCTGAGTTCGATTCCCAGCTCGGGCAAAGTTTTATTACTTTCTTAGTAGCCCGGAGTTCGGAAGTTGGCGGTGTAACAACCCCGTGCCGAGGACAGCACATAAAGCCGTTGGAGCTGCCCTTGGTATCTCCTCTGTTGTGTCAGATTACCCTCCCATCGGAGTATGAGAGTGAGGGAAGAGAGAGTACACCTGTGTTTGCGCACACACTTTAATATCTCCTGCGTACTTGGCTAATCTCCGATAAGATTGGTCACCGCGCGCCGAAATTCGGTCGGGAGATTTATTACTAATGATTTTTACGATGGTAGTTTATCATTGTGACTTCGAGTTACAGCTTTATGAATATAATCCGGCATTGCAAATGTAAGCTGATGATGCTTTTATTTAGGTATTGAGTTCTGTTTCGTTTTTAGGGTTTCGTACATGAAAAGGAAAAAAACGGAACCCTTATAGGATCACTTCGTTGTCCGTCTGTCTGTCTGTATGTCAGTCTGTCAAGACCTTTTTTCTCAGGAACGAGTAAAGGTATCAAATTTAAATTAATATCAAATACGTAGGTCTACGGTCCCTTGGAGTACTAAAAAAATCAAGCTTCTAAGTCAACGCCATAAAAAATTACGGCGTTTTATGCGACATATTTTGATACTCGCAAATAAATCAAAACCGGGTACTACCCGTTTAGGCACGCCACTATTGTGGCGATAAGTCTCCTCTTTGAGGAGTGGAGTGGGGGCGCCACGGCACCGGCGTCCTCACCTTCCGCCTGACGCCCGGACACGGATGTTTCGGGAGGTTCCTGTTCAGGATAAAGCGGTAGGAAACGCCCGAGTGTCACCACTGTGTGGATCGCCCGGACGACACGGTGGAGCATACGGTGGAGGTCTGCCCGTGTCCTCACGGAGGCGATCGGCGGCGGCGATCTCTCGCGTCCGGCCCTGGTTTGGAGCGAGAGTGCATGGGAGACCGTCACCTCCTTCTGCGAAGCAGTAATGCTCGCGAAGGAGGAGGCGGAACGCGTGAGGCTTTGCACCCTCACGCCCCTAGTCACCGCAGGAGACGCCCTGGGCGTCGGTAGACGCCCTGAGCGTCGGGAGTCGCAAGCCGATTTCCGGCCACCGTAGGCGCGGGGCTGCGGACGGTGAGCGATGGGAAGCTCGCCGTTCGATAAGGACCAGGCCCGGGTCGACGGCGCGTTGTGTTCCACGCGCGCCTCAAAGAGATGTCAGCATGAATTGACGGGGTCCATTAGGGCCAATGCCTGCCAGGGTTGCGAGTTTGTCCGAAAGAGATATCGTGGCCCTGGCACACAGGCAAATGAAGGAACACGGGCGAGCGTGTCAAACTTTGACTGACTAAAACCCACCCGGTTTTAGTCAGTAAAAGTTTGACACGCCCTCCCGCTCCGCCCAGAGCGGGAAAAGTTATTAGATAATTTCCAAACCAAAAAAAACACACCATTGTTTTATCACCAACTGAGAAGGTCAATGATTAGGATCAGATCCCTTTAGTTATGATATCTTTCACATTATGTGTGTACCACTTCTAAGGTAAGTATTTAAGCAGAGAACAACATTATCATAGATGAATTGAATGTTCATTATTCCTACTATTGAAGCTGGCAGCTCGAATCTAGTGTGTACGTTACACAATTGACATTTAATAAAGTTCATTATGCTTAGACCCCAATTTAGTGTCAAAAATTCACTACCATTCCGTTCCGTGGTAATGTAAATTGAGCCCTAGTCTGAAATGATAATTAAATTTCATACATTGTGTAAAAGTACTCTGTTGTTACTGACTACATAAGATATAAACATGCATACAGTCAATATACGTATGTAGACTCTTCACCGAGGTTATTTCTGTTTAAGTAATTCATAAAGGATACCTACTGTTGACCAATAAAAAAAACTGCCCCGTTGGTCTAGTGGTCGCAAGCGCTATTGCTGAGCATGAGGTCTTGGGTTCGATTCCCGGGTCAGGCATAGTGTTATTGGGTTTTTCCATTTGGAATTTCTCAGTAGCAGCCTGGAGTCTGGATTTGTGCCCCGTTGATGGCAATAGCCGCCCCTTATTACATGGGACTTAAACATAACTGGTGAAATGTGGGTGTTACTGAAGGTACACCTCTGCCTAAGCCTTCGGGCAATACAGGCGTGATGTTATGTTCTAATACTTAATGTTTTTAAGTTAAAATATTGAATATTATTAGTTGTTAAGAAACTAAATTTGAAGCTTATTTTATTTACATGACTGTTTGAAATAATATAATTAATTATTATGTGAAAAAAAGGAAACATAAATATGGGTGCATCATAGACCTCATTCATTGCTTTCCATCACGCACCGCAAGATCGAGGTCAAGTCGAGGTCCTCAATATTACTCTATGGAATTATAAAATGTGGCTCTGTAGTGCACTAAAATATGTAAAAAACCGGCCAAGTGCGAGTCGGACTCGCGCACGAAGGGTTCCGTACCATTATCTATAAAAACGGCAAAAAAATCACGTTTGTTGTGTGGTAATATTTTATTTTATTTTAATTTAATTATTTATTTTTAAAGTGAATATATAACTAAATATTCTGTGAATATTTCTAATGTCTACCTGTTGCCGTTATATGGAGCAAAAACAAGCAAAAAAAATTACGTTGGTTGTATGGGAGCCCCCTTAAATATTTATTTTATTCTATTTTTTAGTAATTGTTGTTATAGCGGCAACATAAATACATCATCTGTGAAAATTTCAACTGTCTAACTATCACAGTTCATGAGATACAGCCTGGTGCCAGACGGACAGACAGACAGGCAGACAGACGGCGGAGCCTTAGTAATAGGGTTCCCGTTTTACCCTTTGGGTACGGAACCCTAAAAAGGATGACCATATGTCTAGGCCCTAGCCTTTTCCTATCTATATTGGGGTCAGCTTCCAGTCTAACCGGATGCAGCTGAATACCAGTATTTTACATGGAGGGACTGCCTATCTGCCTCCACAACCCAGATACTGGGTAATATAATACTGTTTAATAAGACTGGTTGTCAGACTTTCGGGATTCTGATGACCCGTAACAACTGTCAAACATCCAGATATTACTGCCGGGACTGTTTAACATGCTTTCTGTGGCACATCGGGGTCTTTATCAGTAAATATGGTCACTAATCCATGTAAAAAATTATATATTTCACAATGAAGTAATATTAGACTAATTAAACAAAACAGCAAAATATTGGTCAGCTATTTGCAACGTTGCCAACTTTCAGAATGTGTCACAAGAGGGGACTGAGCTTTTCAATACTAGCAATAGATGTTGCCTACTCTACTGCCAAAATACCAAGTTTTATTTACGATAAATGCCTACTTAGTTGTAAATGATAAGGAAACAAATCACAGATTTTGTAAATTAACTATTTGGTTGCGGAAATGACCAAATACTTAATTGGTATAATTAAAGAAATTGTAAATTGCTCTAATTACTTAATTGCCGTTGCTCATAATAGACTCCATATGTATGAAAAAAAAAATACAGATTCGATTTTAGACATGCATAATACTAGTGTACCATGTAAAGCATGTTAAAAACTCAAGATTAAAACCATTTTCTTTGATCCTAAAGTAAATTCAACAGCCTAGCATTGTTTAAACTATGTAATAACCATGTTTGATTGAGAATTCAGCTAATGTTATTTGACTTAACAGTAGTTGAATTATGATTTTTGTGGCAAGGAAAATTCAAAATGTATGTTTAAATGCTACAAACTCACCGTGTTGGCCACTGGGTCTCTCTGGTGTGTGTCCAGCGTTGGAGGTTTTATTGTATCTTTTAAAGCAAATAATAATATGAAAAACATTAGAGGAGACACACAATCCACGGCTGTGTGGATAAACCTTCGGACCCTAACCACAGCATGTTTCCACATCAGAACTGACAATACTCTCATACTCATTATCACTAATATCACGAAATATCTATTTCACAAAGATTTAATTCGATTGCACTACACATAAACACTTCTTCTTCTTCACAAAAACACACAAGACTTAAACACTAATTATCATCATAATGAATTGTTTACCCGAAGTTTAAGCATAAGTTATAAATATTCGCACGATTAATTGTTTAAAATTGAAAGTATAATCATAGATATCAGCGGTGGTTTAGGTTCGTGTGAAGTTTACGAACAATTTATTGAACATTTTATGAAAATTCCTCAAAATAAAGTGTTCATTTTCCAAAACTAATCAAGTGAACTGTGAAATGATTGTGACGTTGACAATGACAATGTTAACATACAGCTAGCGATGCGCGTTGAATCAACAAACTAGTTGAATCAACCGTTGATCTCCTGTCAACGTATTAACGTTTGTATAAGAATCAACTAGTTGAATTCGTCAACGACGTTTATGAATTTAGCTCCTATAATAATCGACTAAATTCTAGAACGCAAACAATGAAATGAACAAATTAAAAAACTTGCGTTGAAAATAATATCAAAAAACGTTAAAATTCTATGACATGACCGTCGCGACGCCGATGGTCATGTCATAGAATTTTAACTTTTGAACTAAGTAACAAAGGAGAGTTGATTTTTGAAATATTTAAGAAAAGTATGACGATATTAGAGGAATGGCGCGCGTGGCTCGTGCCGCCGTAGAGAAACCAGTTCATACTAGTTTGTAAACGTTAGGAACCAGCGTTGAATAAAAACCGTTCAATGAATTAACGGTTTACGTTGCTAGTTGATGAACGTTAACTCGTTGACGAATTTATCGACTAGTTAATGTAAATCGTCGTTGACATTTCCTTAACGAAAAAAAACCATCAACGATCCATCACTAAGGTTGCATTCCAAACACATATTCCGAATTATGCCATCTCTTTGTAAACTAGACATAGACTAAACGTGTACGGGAATTTCCCTCGTCATAGACGAGATAGCAGCAAGCAAAATAATGATGCGATCTCTGTTACACTTTAGAGATATTTGTATTGTTCTTTCTTTGTTTCACATAATTGATTGTTTTGATACGTTAGTTCAGACAGATCAGACATTGCGAATTTTCTGTTCTTGCGTTTTTTTGTTAGTTGGTGAAAATGCCAATACCGACCAATAAACAAAAGTTTCGTAGTGACTGGCTTATGAATAAACTGCAAGAAAAATGCGATGTTTAACGGTTTCCTAACGGAATTTCGTAATGAAGTTAGCAGAATTTCCAAATTATTGTCGGCAGCACTGTTCATCGGGGGTTCTTGGCGGGAAAATGAAGTGACATATTTTGCAGTTTTGTTTTATTTTATAAAATTTGTGTTTATCCGAACATTAATGTGTAATATTGGTGGATTATTAACCATCAAGTGTTCGTGAATGTGCATTAGTGTAGGCAAATGAAACAAAACAGTGCAACATTACTTCAAGTTCTCTCAAGAAGTCCGCGAGAGGTCTCAGTGAAGTGCCACATCTTTACTGAAACTTAAGGGGAGTGGGCGGGGATATCATCATCATGTATTGAATAATTCATTTCATCAATATTTAAACGTGGTTTATGTGCTGATCGCGTTCAGTTACATTGGTGAAATTGGCATAAATAAAGACTTGGCTAAAAGGTCCCAGCAACCTGGCCATTAAAATAATGTATAAAAAAAGCCATAATCGCTCACAGCACGCTCACAGCGCTCACATGAACTTACATCAATAATTTGCTCCGATTTTGACACGATTATGACAGCTGAGAGCTGTCAATGATTCGGTACGCTCGTGAACACGCTCACGGTTGGATTACAGTATTTCTTTGTGTAAACCTTAGAGGTGTAAACACATGTTGTTCTTCTTTGGTTAGGTGGCAACTGTAGCCATAACTTCAAAAACACAATTTCAAAATGCCACGTTATTTTATGATGCGCCTCAAACAAAACAGTACAACTTACATTTTTGACAGCACTCAGTGATAATAGATTACGGTACGCAAATTATTGATGTAAGCGCTGTCAGCGATTAAAGTCTAACACGGAATGCCATTGAGATAGAAAAACGTCAATGCGGAATGCAGCCATGGTCGGCGTTATCGCAAGATGGAGCATGTCATGGCGTCATCTTTAACAGAAAAAATTGTTAATGGTTTCGTTTTGGCCAACGACCGTATCTTTAAACCAATGGAAGTACAATGGTACAGGTATTTTTTGGCACGTGGTCGAAATGGGAACTAACGCTACGCGCCACCATTCTGTTTTTAGGGTTCCGTATCCAAAAGGTAAAACGGGAACCCTATTACTAAGGCTCCGCCGTCTGTCTGTCTGTCTGTCCGTCTGTCACCAGGCTGTATCTCATGAACCGTGATAGTTAGAGAGGTGAAATTTTCACAGATGATGTATTTCTGTTGCCGCTATAACAACAAATACTAAAAAACAGAATAAAATAAATATTTAAGGGGGCTCCCATACAACAAACGTGATTTTTTTACCGTTTTTATAGATAGTGGTACGGAACCCTTCGTGCGCGAGTCCAACTCGCACTTGGCCGGTTTTTTTTTACTCAAAACAATTTCTGTGACAATTTCACATATGTTCAGGTACTAATTAAAGATAGCATATCGAAGCTGGCCTGTTTGTTTTAGTTTTTTTGCAGCGTGACACTATCTTAGGGATGCAAGAAGTGCTGTTGTGCGTGATAGCTATGTCTTACACTCGTGCCACGTCATTGTGCTGGCATTATGTTATTCTAGTGTGCGTGCATTTTGCGGCCAAATGTTGGACGCAACTCTTTTCAACGAGTTCACAGCTTTGACTGTCTATCTAGACATATTAATATCTTTGATTAGTACCTAAACATTTGTGAAATGGTCACAGATTAAAAAAAAAAAACAGTATGGCGGCTCGTGGCGTTAGTTCCGATTTCGACCACGCACCAATAAATCCCTTTACCATTGTACAGACGCCAGCAGATCAAGCTACCCGAAACTGTCAAATTTTCCCAATCAACCTTGAACCTTATGCTGTAGAGTTAAAGTTGAAAATTTATTGAAGAAATTTGACAGACTGTAGTAGCTTGATGTGCTGGCGTCTGTACTTCCATTGGATAAAGATACGGTCGTTGGCCAAAACGAAACGAGTAACAATTTTTTGATGTGAAACATCTGCACGTAATACGCGATTTACTGCTCACTCCGCGTGCGCGGTTCCTCAGCTACGCGAGTGTGTAAATAATTTCGATGTTTCACATCTGCCAGGCGTCCCGTGACGGCTCAATTTATTTTTCTTATAGAAATGCATGTATCTTGCGATACATGCATTTCAGATTTCATTACAAAATAAACTGATGATAACTGAAATTACAAAAAAAATATGAACTAATGATTAGGCAGCATGTTCCCTGAGCCTAGCCTGTTCCACAAAAAACAAAAGAGAAAAAATAAAAAAAAATGTCTATAATTTTAGATCAAGCCCAGGAACTTCGTTACCACTTTAAAAGGAAATCATGAAAAGGACAAAAGAAATAATACAATAATAAGCATGATCGATTTTATTATCAGTCTTAAGGTTTAGAATACTTGCCCAGGATACCGGAATCAGCAGAACAGATCGGTGCTGGAGGGAGCGTACAATGCTGTTCACATTTTTGCCGTGTAGTAAATTTGTTGCGAGTGCCGCCACATCCACTCCATTCGTATTGCTGGCACTCGTCAATGTAAGGATTGTAGCCCCATCTGTGAAATGGAGGATGTAACTTGTAGTGTCACTGTAACCACTGAGGGTCTAATTTCAAAACCAGCTAAAGTTATTTTTCCTTGAAATCGACTATCTCTCTTTGGAAAGTTTTCTCAATTCTGTACTATGTGACAAACTCATTTCCGAGTAAATGCTTCTTTAGCAGTTATAAATGAAGCCTCAAACCAGCTTGCGGTGAAAAAATCCACTTGGGTAAAATTCAAATTCTTCGACAACGTAATCAACCAATCACAGCGCTTGCTTTTGCACCAAGCGACCTTATGAACCAATGGCGACTTGTGTAATTATTATTGTGGTATGCAGCAAGAAGTGCGATACAATTTTATTGAATTTAAAAATCATGAATAATTCCATTTCCAGAAAAATCGTTTTAACTGGTTTTGAATTAGACTTTATGGCGATTCCTTCAATGTAGGCCGCAACATTCAACATTTGTAATTGTTCCGCAACGGTATCCTGCGAAATATTATTTTTTATTTTTTCTTTCTTTTTTTAAAAAACGTTGCCCCACACTAGAAATTTCTCCTGTATCGTGGGTGCGTTTACAAACATTTAAACTCACATACACAAACAGCCAGTCCTGGAACAACTACTTGTAGGTCATACAAATATTTGATCCGTGCTGGAATCGAACCCGTGACACGCAGCGCAGCAGTCAATCGCTTAACCACTGCGCCAACCGTGCCGTCCATATTTTCTTAGGTACTTTCGTTTTTCGTAATTTGCAGGACAGTGTTAGGTTGTATCTTGATCGAAATATGATTCGCGACCGTAACAAATAAGTACTTACAAAATTATAATCATTAGAATTATTAATACCTAATTAGAAAAAGTAATTCAATATACCAAATCTAACAAAGATATGTATTAATAATTATAATTCTGTAAACACAATATTTGTTACGGTCGCGAATCATAATTTGATCAAGATACAACCTGACACCTTTGAATATGTCTAGATACTGTCGCGCTGCAAAATAACTAAATTAAACAGGTCAAAGGCTTGTGTACGTGACAGCTACGCCTTAGTGCCTTACACTCGCGCCACGTCATTGTGTTATTCTAGCGTGCGTGCATTTTGCGGCCAACAGTTAGACGCAATTTCTTTCGACGAGTGTGAACTCGGCAAATATATAAATATGTCAAGCTTCGACTATCAATATCTTTGCCTATCCCTGACCTGCAAATTGCAAAAAAAGTACGAAAATTTGAATTTAACGGGCTACCTTTGTGGATCCACCAATTTACAAAAAAACTCAAGATAAGGCGAATTTCGCGGGTTAACTTGACGGATCCTCTAACTATAAGAAAATACTTCCATTTTCTTTTTGCATTCCATCTCGGTGGCTGTCTGGCTGGCCTGGCGTATCATAAATTTTCTCTTTAATCTTTAATTCTTTAATTAATTACTTGCAATTGGACGTCTAGCAAGCCGACGACTAAAGTGACTTACGATAAGTTGACTACATTAACTTTATTTATAATTATAGAATATACTTAATTAATTCTGACCTCTGTCCTGGTTTCTTGTCCGTGTCCGAACTTTTGCAAGTTCCTTTTATTGGAGCCAGATAGCAAATTGAAGGCTTGCCAACGTTTTTGGGAACATATGCCCAAGGCGGAATAGGCGCCCCATCACTGCCAGCACCTAGATCTGTTTTTATAATAAAACGCATGTAGGTATTACTATATATTTTTACTAATTTTCATTTCATTATTTTTTTTTTTTTTTTTTTTTTCATTTTTAGTTTCTGAATACCTAGCTCAAAGATATATTTTATTTTCTAACTTATTTTACAATCGGTCGATTGGTAGCGAGAGTATGAGATGTTGGATCCCGAAAAGGCATATTTTTATAGCGTAGTAAATGAAGCCAGTATAGTGAAAGCACACCGATAAAAAAAAGTTTTTTTTTTTTGGGTAGGAAATTATCAAATAACTTCTCCCGCTCTGGGCGGAGCGGGAGGACCCAGAGTCAGACTTTTACTGACTAAAACCCACCCGTGTTCCTTCCGTTGCCTGTGTGCCAGGGCCACGATATCCCTTTCGGACAAACTCGCAATCCTGGCAGGCCATAAGTGTACCTAAGTATCTGTATCCAACCTGCATAGCTATTCACAAAGTTATCGCGAAACCGAACAATTTACACAGTTCAAATACGAATTCTTCCGACAGGTATTTGCTGGCGGAAGCAAATACCTGTCCAAAAAAAAAAACTAATTTAGGCACTATCTGAAGTTAGTTAAAGTCACAAAAGAGGTAAAGGCGTCGAGTGACGAAGAGTGTGCGGAATGTTTGGCTTCCTACTTTCATTCCGTGTTTAAAACGAGGTGCGTCCAGCGCTGGACCCCGCTGAGGCGGGGCGCGTGGCTGGTGTGACCGCGGGCGCGGCGCGAGTGCACGTTGGCCAGCTCGACTTGCGCGAGCTGTGCGCCGCGCTCCGCCGCCTAAAGCCCAAGCATTCGGCGGGACCAGATGGGATTCCCCCCTTACATAGTTGAAATGAATAAAATTAGGTTAATAAAAAAAAACATTGTTTTAAATTATTGCAAAGCTATCCTATAATTCGGCTGTTCCCCAGGTTAGTAGTCAAAATTATCGAACCCACGATGCCTATGTCCAGCAGTGGACTGACATGATTGATCAAAATTATTGAAGACGACGTTAAGGAGTACTAGGTGTCCTCGTACGGAGATGCGCTTGGTCATCTCTTTCAAATAAATTAATGTTTTGTCGTCGCGACGAAATGAGTATCTCAGTTTCAATGTTATTGGACAAGAGGAAATTAATGAATAATAACATTATTTATTAATTAATTCGACATCTTTAACATAATCGTCACATTTCAGTCAATTTACACAAAACCTAAAAACATACTATTTATTACTCTTTTTTGCTTCGATCAATAATGTACTTTTTTGGTCCGATATGCGCTGTTCTGATAAATGTGACAAATGAGGGTAACATTCTATATCTACATTTTTTTTTTCCCGCTATATTGTCTTATTCGTCTCCATTTTTGTTGCCCTAAAATAACATTTCATAAGTGTTTCATTGAGTTCGTTGGACCAATGCGTTTAGGTTCTGATTGTGAGTACGGTTGTGTGTTCGTTTGAAATGAAAGAAATCCTGTAGTGTGTGGGGCTGGAGTTGTAAGTCAATATGGGTCATTTTTATGGCTGCTATTACACATAGCGTATGTTGTCAGTCCCATCGTATGCTAAACAATAGCACTTTCACAAAACGTGGGCCATGAATTTGAACATTCATACGATAGTGTATATTTAAATATGAAGTTATTAGTGAATTACTTATATACACAGGAGGAGCTCATTGCAATCTCAGAGGCATTGACTTATTATAATTAATCATTGTTGATATAAAAATGTTGTCATTCAAGTACAGACAGCAAAAGTTCATTACAACATATAGCTCGATGCGCCTCTGGCTACAGAGGTGCATATTGGATTGCGTGGCAACGAACAGGGCCTCAAGTCTGCTATTACAATAGTGTCAGAATGGTCGATCATTGATTTCATAATTGTTGATTTTGACAAGTTTGGTAATCTACTATTATAATGGCGTCATTATGACTTTCCAATGGTCGGCCACTGACACTACATTGAAAGAAATTGCAAGGAAAATGATCGACCATTATGAATTTACCAGATTACGAACTTTTAGCAAAATGACAATGGCATGACAATGGCATGACAATGGGATCGTGTTGGAATGACTGAATATATAAAAATAGCAGACTAGGGCCCCAGGGCCTCAAGTCTGCTATTACAATAGTGTCAGAATGGTCGATCATTGATTTCATAATTGTTGATTTTGACAGGTTTGGTAATCTACTATTATAATGGCGTCATTATGACTTTCCAATGGTCTGCCACTGACACTACATTGAAAGAAATTGCAAAGAAAATGATCGACCATTATGAATTTACCAGATTACGAACTTTTAGCAAAGTGACAATGGCATGACAATGGGATCGTGTTGGATTGACTGAATTTATAAAAATAGCAGACTTGGGCCCCAGGCTGACACGTTGACGAAATTAGCGGCTAGGAATGGAAAAGAAATAAATTTTATAATATTACATTATTCAGAATTTTTACCAAAATTGAAAAATATATGTTATGATTAATGGAATTAATATTTTAATAAACGGTCATTAGAGAAGGGTTTATGGTACAAAACCATACAGCGTGAACCTATCCGCGTGCCCTGGTTCATGAATAGTCATGTTAGTAGAAAACTGCTTGTTACTGCTCTTAGACTCAGATCTGGACATATTCTATGCAAAAAAAACTTAATGAAGAAAATCGGTTCACCCAATTGTGAGGAATGTGGAGTTGTCGAGGACCTACAACATTTATTGATGGAATTTGTCCAATAAGAGTCCAGTAGAAATAATTTAGTAAGGTCCTTGAATTTGAACAGAATTGACGTAGGCATGTTCCATATAATTCTATCCCGACCAAATTATGGGTGTTAGTAAACTATTTCTTACTGCTAGCCTAATTGAATCAAGTGTAGTGGAAGGTAACAACTTTTTGGACATTATTGCTCTCGTTTGATCTCCAATTCTTTGCTTAGATACTTTCTGTTATCGTTTTTTTTAGTATAGAAGTATAAATGTAGATAATACCTGCCCATCCGGGTAAATTGGGCCAGCCACTTCCTGGTCCGCGTTCAGCACTAAAGTCCTGCCCTCCAGGCCCGTCCCCACCAGGAGCTCCCGGATCTTCAGGCCCTCCCGGCCGTCCAGGCCCTTCAACCTCTCCTTCACCCTTTTTCTTCTTTTTCTGTTTCCAGGGAACCTCTCCATTCTTTGCATTTTTTTCTAGCCAATCCTCATGCCATTCTTTCCACTCCGTTTGTGTTGCCTCAGACGGTTTCCAACCACGCCACGCAGTCTTTATGTTTTGTTCCACGGGGTCTCTGACACCGGTTAGGTTTACGATAAGGGTTTCATCCAAATCAAGAACATTTAAGGTGTCGTTCCTAGAGTTATTCAAAAATGTTTCCCAGTCGTCGGGGCTAGGATTGCCGTCGTAGTAGCCGCCGCTGCCGCATGCCAGTGAGGTCGTAAACGTCAGAACGATGAAAACTATGCAAACTTTCATGAGCAATCCTAGAGGTATCGACATGTTTTATTTATTACTTGCTGTTGGCTCTCATGGCAAAATCTATCTCGACGAATGTTACTCTACATTCAGTTTGCCTGTGTTTTATAAGGCAAACTGATTTCCAATTATTTTTTTAATTTGTATTCGTTAATGAACATGTTAGTTAATTAATACGATTTGCTGGTTTTTGTTTCATTTAACCGTTATTCATTGTAGATTTGTAACCCGTTGGCTGTAGGTACCTATAGTCAACCTGGTAATTGGTTAACCATCCTACGGTTGAATGCCACTTATACGTCATAAAATGACAAGATAGTTTCAACCTTAGTGAAATTTGAATTTGGATACAGTGGGCTGCATCAATTGGGTACCCCAGTTGTATTCAAATTAACTTTTCTCCAAGTTTGCAATTCAAACATATACATCCATATGAATAATACAAAAAGTATTCATATGCGTGGACGAGATTCGAATCATTATATCCTTTGATTACCGCGAGCTCTTACCAACTAAGCCAGTTAGGTAGTTAATATTTATTATTACAGCAAGTATGCAGCAAGTTCAAATAAATGGTATCAATTCAATCGGTTTAAAAGTAAAAATGGGTGTTCCACAAGGCTCGATATTGGGTCCTTTCATCTTTTTAGTGTATATTAATTTAATGGTCTACTCCATTTATTAAAAAATCAACCACAAATGGTGTTATTTGCTGACGATACTTCCTTAATTTTTAAGGTAGATAGACGTGCTACAAATATTGACGACGTAAATAAAGCCCTACTGCAGTTCCAAAATTGGTTCACTGCCAATAATTTAGTATTAAATGGAAAAAAAAACTACGTGCACAAGATTTGCTTTACCAAATGTCAAAGTAGTGATAATGAGATTGAATCAAGAGAAACTAGAATTCATCGATAAAACTGTTTTCCTGGAGATCAAATTCAATACAACGTGACATTCACAATTTCTAACATTCGGTAACGCGAATCTCATGCATTTAGTTTTCTTTTCATTTCAATCAATCAATCAACTCAGCCTATCGCAGTCCACTGCTGGACATAGGCCTATCCCAGGCTGCGCCACAACACCCTGTCCTCCGCCTTCCGAATCCAGTCTGACCCTAGCTAGATGGACCGACGATCTTAAGAAGGTGGCCTTCTTAAGATCGTCGGTCCATCTAGCAGGGAGGCGTCCCACACTACGCTTGCCGATACGCGGTCTCCACTCCAGGACTCGTCTGCTCCATCGGCCATCGGTCCTTCGACAAACATGGCCAGCCCACTGCCACTTCAGTTTGCTTACTCTGCAAGCTATGTCGGTAACTCCGGTTCTTTTCCGGATAATTTCATTCCTGATCTTATACTTCAAAGAGACTCCAAGCATAGCCCGCTCCATAGCACGCTGCGAAACCTTGAATTTGTGGACTAGCCCGACTGTCAGTGTCTACGGTTCGGCACCGTATGTCATGACGGACAGGACGCACTGGTTAAAGACTTTAGTCTTCAGACATTGCGGGATAGGCGATGAGAAGACTTGACGCAGTTTTCCAAATGCCGCCCAACCCAACTGGATCCTTCTGTCGGCTTCTTTGTCAAAGTTGTGTCTACCGACCTTGATGACTTGTCCTAGGTAGACATACTCCTTCACAACTTCGAGAAGCGACCCTTCGATGTGGATTGGACTCGGCAAAACGTGCGAATTGTACATGACTTTTGTCTTGTCTAAATTCATGCCGAGGCCAACCCGCCGAGAGGCTCCGTTTAGGCTGTGCAGCATCTGGTCTAACTGTTCCAGCGTCTCTGCCATTATGACGATGTCATCAGCAAAGCGAAGGTGTGAGATGTACTCGCAGTTCACGTTGATACCCTGTCCAGTCCAGTCCAGCGTCTTGAAGACGTCCTCCAACGCATTGGTGAACAGTTTTGGGGATATCACATCCCCCTGTCTCACCCCTCTGAGCAGTTGGATGGGACCGGTTTTCTGATCTTGGATCTGGACAGTCATCGTGGCAGCGTCATACAAACATCTCAACACTTCTATGTAGCGCCAGTCAATTCGACATCGTTGTAGAGAGGCCAGAACTGCCCATATTTCGATGGAGTCGAAGGCTTTCTCGTAGTCCACAAATGCCATACACAGCGGCTGGTTGTACTCCTCGGTCTTCTGTATAATTTGCCGAACAGTATGGATGTGGTCTACGGTACTGAAGCCTTTTCGAAAACCGGCTTGTTCTGGCGGCTGGAACTCGACAAGTCTCCTGGCGAGACGGTTCGTGACGGTTAAAGAGACTCGCTAGCTCCTTCAGGACTGGAGCTCCGCCCGCTTTAAGGAGCTCTGTCGTTATTCCGTCATCACCAGGTGCCTTGTTGTTCTTAAGCTGCTCGAGAGCCTCCCTAATCTCGCTCTGGTCGACATCCGGGATGACCTCCGTGTAGTGGCGCGTTAATTCGGCTCGATGGTCATCCGCACTATGCCCCGCTGGTTTTGGCGTTCGCGTTGAGTATAGGTGCCCGTAGAAATCCTCGACTTCCTCAAATATCTCGGGCATCGAAGTCACGATTCTGCCATCCGCAGTTCTTAGTTTCGTCAGATGAGACCTCCCTAGTTGCTGAGCGAACACTTTCAACCCTCGGTTCTGCTCAATCGCGACCTTCTCATTTAATACCAAATTATTTACAGTAAACCAATTATAGACCTTAAGCATAGCGTTATTTACGTCGTCAAGCACCTGTGCATGTCTGTTTAGTTTATAAATCAGTGATGTGTCATCAGCAAATAACACCATTTGTGGTCGGTTTTGCAGTAAATCATTTATAAAAAGAGGAACGGACCTAATATTGAGCCTTGCGGTACACACACCTACACCTATTTTGACTGTTAAACCCAATGAATTCACACCGTTTATTTGAACTTGCTGCAGTCTATCATTAAAATGTGATTTTACTAAGCTAAGCGCTAAGCCCAGTCCGTAATGTTCGAGTTTCAGGAGCAGTGTTGCACGCAATCAAATGCCTTAGTCACAAAAGATCTTGTGCAAGAGGCACAAGATCTTTTGTGCCCATGCGTTAAAAATGTGTTTCAATAATGTGACAGCGGCGTCAGTTGTACAACGTCCTTTGGTGAAACCATACTGTTGATCGTGTTGGATTTTATTACGATTAAAATGATTGAGCAATTGATTTAACATAACTTTTTCCAACACCTTGCTGAAAACCGGCAAAACCGATACGGGTCTATAATTATTAGTTTATTTGCTGTCATCGGATTCGAAAAGTAGATTAACTTTACTGTACTTCATTAAATCTTAAATCTGGGAATATCCCTTGATCTACACACAAATTAAATATTAAAGCTAGATAGGGTGCAATCGGTAATTTTGATCTTAAGTTTCTTAAAAGCCTTTACAACGACCACAAGGTTTATTTATGTTTAAATTTAAATTCCACAGGGCAAGCTGAAACATTCGCTCTTAATAGATCAATAGCAAGTGAGGGCGAGGAATTTAAAGTTTCTGTAGTTTTAATTGGAATATTAAAATTTGTAAAATTCCTGAGCAACATTGATGTTATCGCTAACGAGACCGCGGGAAATTTTCAGTGTGTAAACAGTATTATGTGTTTTGTTCCTGTTCGTTTCATTGTTAATAATTTTCCAAACTGTCTTTATTTTATTGTCTGCTGATTTAACCTTATTGCTAATTTATGAAGCAGACATTTTTAAAAGTTTTGGAATAAGTAGCAACATACTTATTAAAAGTTTCCGTGTTTATAATAATAACAATATAATAATAATATAATAATCGGCCAATGGCCTGATGGCTGAAAGTCTCGAGCAACATCTTTCGAGGCTCTCGTTAGGTGGTTGGATCAAGGGCCTGATTCAGAAGGCAGTACTCCTCGATACGGCTCGCTTCGTGAGGAGGTTCCTA
The DNA here is from genome assembly GCA_963921375.1 of Tiliacea citrago. Classification (NCBI taxonomy): domain Eukaryota; kingdom Metazoa; phylum Arthropoda; class Insecta; order Lepidoptera; family Noctuidae; genus Tiliacea; species Tiliacea citrago. The sequence goes on along the minus strand of OY992799.1, from coordinate 22,258,560 downwards.
TCTCTGCAGCCCTAGCCACCGGTAGCTTGGACCCTGCTCCCGATACCTGTGGACAACTATTTTTTATATTTTTAAATGTTTTTATATATTTTTTATATTCTGATATTTAAAAATATAATTTGTATGTATCTAAATTAATAAAGGAAATAATAATAAGGAATAATGCAACACTGGCAAGTCAACACACCTCAAATTTCTCACATCCCATATTTACTTTATTTATTTATTTCCACAGCCACATTTTAGTCCCAGAAAGTTAAAGAATACATTTAAAACCTTTAGAAGCACATATACAACAAGAAAATGAAAACCGGCCGCCATCGGTACCCAGCCCCATTGTGAACGCTGTGACAACACCGGCCGCGGTAGATGCGTCGAGCTGAGCGACGAGTATTTCTCTCCGCCCACGACGCCACCACCTGTTCGTCGACGGGGAGGACGCCGGCCGTCGGACGGCTTAGGACCTCGAGGCCCACCGGCCTCTGATAGGGTCCCAGCTCCCGGCGGAAGTGTGCAGCGCATGAGATGGACACAATCCATCAACGAGAATGTCATGCGCTCATACTATGGGGCTACAAAGGGGGGAAACAATCTGACCGCGTACCGTGTTCGGATGCTCTCTCTTTTTCAAGTGCTTGAGCCGGCTGTCAACGTTTCGGCACAACGACTGTCGGATCAGGTGCGAGTCATCCAGCGTAATCATATGTTGGATGACACTGTACTTGATCGCCTGCGAAATGAAATGCAGAGTAGCCATGTCATCGCCCCCGTATCGCAGACTGCTGTAGTATCACCACAGCCCAACACAAGCCAAGCCGACGGGGGGAGTGATGACAGAGCAACAAATGTGCAATGACAAATTGAGGAGTGCTTTGGAGGATGCGATTCGGGAATATCGGTTTATGTCACCCGAACTTAGACCACGCTTACCTCGTTTGCCCATGCATAACAAAAATAGGGCGCTGGTGGCGGCTCTGGATTCGCAGTTGTCAAACTATTTTGATGACTGCGAAGACCTCACTGATACTCATTCGATTCTGTACTGCGCGGCTGTAGTGGCATGTCGTGTAGCTCGTGTAAAATTTTTTAATGCCTCTATAGCTACACGACCGAAAGCAGTCGTACCAGCTTGGCAGTGCAGAATTGAGCGTCGTATTGGTGGGGCCAGAGCGCTCATTGGCAAACTAATCTGCTTCAGGGAGGGTAATACTCGCCCAAGAGTGATGCGCTTTGTAAGGCGGGCGTTCTCGGGGACTGATACCAACCCTGAGGACTATTTGTCTCGTGTCACAGAGCGCATAGACTTCCTGAAGCAGAAAGTGTATGCCTGGGCGAACCGTATTCGTAGGTATAAGCGGCGGGTGGACCGATACACTCAGAATCGCACCTTCCAAAGCGATGAAAGGTGGGTTTATAGCGCCTGGGAGCGACCGAACCAAGATGTGGCTGACACGCGCCTGCCGGATAATGATGCCATGTGTTCTTTCTGGCGCAGTATCTGATCGGTGCCTGTCAGTCACACTGAAGGTGACTGGGCTCAGGAAGTCGAGCGAGCCTGCGATCCAATACCAGAAATGGGGGCTATTACCATCTACCCCCAAGATGTAGCTCGTGCAGTCTGTCCGTTGCCTAACTGGAAGTCTCCAGGACCGGACGGGCTGCACAACTTTTGGATTAAATGGTTTATTCGGTCGCACGCTCGCTTGGCGGCTCAGTACCAGACTGCTTTGGAGTCTGGTTTGCTACCCCAGTTTCTAACGACAGGAATAACCCACCTGCTCCATAAATCAGGTAGAACCGTGGAACCCAAAAATTATAGGCCGATCACGTGTTTACCGACGGTCTATAAAGTTCTTACATCCATTTTGAGAGCTAAAATTAACAAACATATAGAGACCAACTCCATCATGTCTGCCTCTCAAAATGGATGTAGGAACGGGTCCCGCGGTACTAAGGAGTTACTCCTCATTGATATGGCCTTAGCCAACAGGTTCGTCGTTCCCGAAAGGATCTGTCGACATGTTGGATAGATTATAAGAAGGCCTATGACTCGGCGCCACATACATGGCTCATGAGGGTGCTGGAGTTGTATAAAGTAGATACAAGTCTGCGCACCTTCCTGATGTCGTGTATGAGGCAATGGAGAACGGTCCTTCGCTATCCAGGATTTCGAAATATCCAGACGAATAGCGAGCCGATAAGGATCGAGCGAGGCATATTTCAGGGTGATAGTTTGAGTCCGCTTTGGTTCTGCTTAGCCTTGAATCCTCTAAGCACACTGCTGGAGGAATCAGGTCTAGGCTATCGGTTGAGGAGAGGTGGTCAGGTTATATCTCACCTCCTCTACATGGATGACATAAAACTCTTTGCTCCCAACAATTTGCAACTGATGGAGCTACTGAAAGTAACTGAAACTTTCAGTAGCGCCATCAGGATGGAATTTGGTGTGGACAAATATGCGGTTATGCATGTAAAGCGAGGGAAGATTGTGGAATCCGTGGGAACCCAACTCTCGGATTCCATAAACCTTAGCTCTCCGCATCCGAAACCTATAAGTATTTGGGTATGTCGGAAGCGTTGGGCATCAATGTTACTGACATGAAGCAATCGTTGAAGGAACGCTTCTTTGGCCGCCTGAAGAAAGTATTTAATAGTCTTCTATCAGGCGGAAACAAGGTGCGCGCCTTCAACGGTTGGGTCATGCCGGTTTTGATGTACTCTTTCGGCACACTCAAATGGACTCAGACCGAACTCGACGCCCTGGATAGGAGGGTTCGTACGCTGCTGACTGCATATCGAATGCATCACCCACGGTCTTCGGTAATGAGACTGTATATCCCGCGAAAATGTGGAGGTCGAGGCTTTTTAAACGCTAAGACCCTCCACAATCGCGAGATATGCAGTCTCAGGGAATATTTTCTAGAAGCCGACGTGGGGATGCATCGAGATGTAGTCGTAGTGGACAAGGGCCTCACCCCGCTCTCCTTGGCTACAGAGAACTGGCGCAAACCTGTAGTGCTTGACACTAACGATCGCAGGGAGGTATGGCAAGTTAAGGAACTTCACGGACGCCTTTTCCGGGCCCTACATGAATCCGATGTAGACTTTTTAGCGTCCGTAGCCTGGCTGCGTTTCGGTGACCTCTTTGGGGAAACCGAAGGTTTTGTCTGTGCAATTATGGACGAAGTTATTCTGACGAAGAATTACTGGAGATTTATTGTGAGGGACGGCACGGTTGACGTGTGTCGGGCATGCCACCGTCCGGGAGAATCAATCCGACACATTATCTCCGGGTGTTCTCGTCTAGCTAACGAAGAGTACCTGCATAGACACAACCTTGTAGCCAGGATTATCCATCAGCAACTTGCTCTGAAATACAGCCTTGTGGAATCGGAGGTGCCGTACTACGTATGTACGTATGTGCCCGACCCAGTTCTCGAGAATGGAGATATCACATTGTACTGGGACCGATCCATCATCACTGACAGGACTATTGTTGCCAATAAGCCTGATATAGTGGTGGTGGATCGAATAGAGCGGCGCACAATGATTATTGACATAACGGTCCCTCATGACGGGAACCTCGTGAAAGCGGAGAAAGATAAACAAATCAAGTATCTTGACTTGGCTCGCGAGGTTGTCGACATGTGGGATGTGGACGCAGCAATCATTGTGCCGATAGTTGTATAATGCTGCAATGGCTTAATTGCCAAGAGCCTCGATCAACACCTAAGGAGGCTCTCGTTGGGCAGCTGGATTAAAGGCCTGATTCAGAGAGCGGTACTTCTGGACACGGCTCGCATTGTTAGGAGGTTCCTCTCTCTGGAGCCCTGACCGCCGGTAGCTTCGACCTTGTTCCCGATACCGGTGGGCTACTATTTTTTAACCGACTTCCAAAAAGGAGGAGGTTATATGTTCGGTTGTGTTTTTTTTTTTTTTTTTTTATGTTTATTCACCGATTACTCCGTCGGTTGTGGGCGGATTTTGAAAATTCTTTTTTTGGATGGAAGGGTATGCTCTCGAGGTAGTCCCATTGCCACCAAATCAGAATCTGATGAGGGGATCTCATGGAAATCGAGGGAAATCCTCAAATTTTGTAGGCATACCTATAGCGATTTGAGTATTTTTCATAGTAACTCGTGCATTTGCACTGTAAAAGCACCATTTGATGAAGTGGAACTGATGATGAAGACCACAGATGGCTACCGGAGCTACTTAATAATAAGTATTTCACTGTTGCGATTAGGCACTTTAATATGGTTGCTAAGCAATTTATGCTCGTCAAAATGCATATGGTGAAGTCACCATCAGTTCTCCTGGTTCTTACCAGGAGACCTCCTCAACAATTAACTCCCCTGCATCGGGAAAAGCAATATTTTGTAAAGGTGATGAGCATTTGACATTAGGTTATTGTAAATTAAATTAATTTACTAACTGACCCACTAAAAAGTGAAAATTAAAACACTTTTTACAAAAAAAAAAACAACTGACTTCCAAAAAAAACACTACAAAGTGAAAAATAAAAAGATCCAGACACCGACTTCCAAAATTAAAGTTATTTTTCACTTTGTAGTGTTTTTTTTGGAAGTCTGTTGTTTTTTTTTTGTAAAAAGTTTTTTTTAATATTTTAATTTTTTTTATATATTTTTTATATTCTAATATTTCAAAATGTAATTTATGTATGTATTAAATGAAATAAAGGAGATAATAATAATAAAACGTTTATTTCGGAACCTTGCTCCATAGGTCTTTGTTAGTGATACAACTTACATAACTATGTTAGTACTTACATTTAATTAAAAATAAAATAAAATAAAAATTAAAATTAAACCTACAATTATATTTAATTCATGTATTTTCCTGCAGTATCAGACCCGTAGATATGCATACGGGTCCAATACTTCAGGAAAACGCCGTCCAGCCTATCCCCAATCACCCTCAGGATGCCATTGGCACTCCCACGAATCCTGCGTAACAATGATGCCGTTCTTTTCCTCATGATTGCTGAAAAGCTATCGGTACTAGATCCAGCAAACATGGCTGACGCGCTACAGAATCGCGGTAGCCCCACCAACACCCTGACGGCGTTGTTGTACTGGACACAAAGAGCGTTGTTTGGTACTGCGTATGCTTGACCCACAGGCTGCATGTGTAAAATGAGTGACAATAAGCCTTGAAAAGGGTGATCTTGACCGGTCTCGTACATCTTGCAAACCTACGGGCCAACATATTGCATCGGACCGACAACGCTCGTCGTTCCCGTTCTATGTCCTGGTCATCATTAAGATCCTCGGCTACTATGTATCCAAGGTATCTAAAACCAGGCACTCTGTTTAGAGCAACACCATATAGGTACACCGGCGGTACTGCCCTGTGACCCTTTGCAGTACCATGAACACACTCTTCTTCACGTTGTACAGGAGGCCGTGGATCAAGGCGTATCTCTCACAAATTTCAAGCAATCGCCTGAGTGCCTCAATCGAGGGACTCAGCAGCACCATGTCGTCCGCGTAAGATACGCTATTTATAATTTTATCATCTACCGAGCATCCAACCCTAGTGCTGCTGAGTTCCCCGATCAACTGATCGACATAAAAACTGAACAGTGCTGGGGAGGTCAGACCACTCTGCCTTACACCACATCCCAGACCATACGTCTCCGACAAAGCACCCGACCATCTGACTTGGTTAATCTGGTGATTATACCAGTACCTGAGAAGCTCAACTATCTCCTCAGGTTGTTACCGGTCACGCAACTTAGTCCATAGGACGTTATAATTAACCAGGTCAAATGCCTTCGAAAGGTCTAAAAATACAGCGTACACAGGTGTATTCCTGCTGGTGTAGTATCTGACCGTGTGCTTGAGCGCCAAAATAGCTGTTTCTGTAGACAGCCCAGCTCTAAAACCGAACTGTACGTCATGTAAATTGAGCTGTGCAGCCATCCTACGCTCGAGCACACTGTCAAGCACTTTTGTTGTTAGAGTAGCTAATGAGATTGGTCGATAGTTCTTCTTGTCCGAGACGTCGCCTGTCTTATTTTTCACTATAGGTACAACAATCGTCCTCATCAACTCAGCAAGCAGGTATGAGTGCCTAATACAAAAGTTATACAACATAGATAAGACCCTAGGAAGATGCGGATGTTGGAAGTGTTCTATACTAAGGTTATCATGACCAGGAGACTTACCCCTAGTCATGGTTTTTATAACCTTCCCTATCTCCTTTGACGAGATGTAAATCGGGCTAGACGACCCAAGTCTCTCCCCACCGCACCCCTCGTGCTCATTGACTTGCAACCGTGGTGTCACAGATAAATGCATTTTAAACATGTCCGCTATCTCCACTGGTTCAGACACGCCATTAACGCTCAAAGGTACAGCAGGTCTGGTGTTTAACTTCTGAGATGTTTATGTTTATATACGGCTTAAGGACATACAGTTCAAATATTCTTTCCCAAATTTCCTGAAACTTTTAGTTGCCCAGTCACTGATTAAAAACTTGGCAACTAGAATCAATTCTATTTTTTTTGTAAATTTTGACGTTCAAAAGGGCCTCCTATGTGCCTATTTGAAATAAATGGTTTGACTTTGACTTTAGACTTTGGGCAAATAGTTTTAGTTTTCTTCTCAAAATAATTATTGAACTCGGTTTGCACTAATGAAAACAATTCTCCATAAAAAATATTGCCCTTGTTCATATTTAGGCCCTGTGCACTTAACTTGCTAATTAAAGTGCTATTCAATTTATTTAAATTACTTAATGTTATTGGTTTAGTTTGTACGAGTATCTGCACTTTTTGTAATGGTGTGTTGGACTTAAAAGTAAGAGTTTGACCGCTATGATCAGAAGGGAGATCATTTACAATGGCTTTATCTAAATAGTTGTAGTTGGCTTTATCTAATAGTTGTTTATTTTATTTATTTATTTTTATTTATTTAACCATTTATGTACACACATTATAAACATACAAGAAGAAAGGAACAGAAAAATACGTACAAAGGTGATGCTTATTTCTAAAGAAATCTCTTCCAGCATACCTGCGATAGGAAAGTCGATAAAGAGATGTAGACACCGTGTGTAAGAGTAGAAGAGAAAATAGAATACATATAATCAAAAACAATTTACTTAATAAAACTAAACAAATAATATACATACATACATACACACAAATACATACTTCTAAAATAAATATCACTAGAATATTAATTATAATTCTATTAAAATAATAAAAATATACGCAACTATGACGAAGTGGAAAGATAGTGTTGTCTTGTAGTTGTAACATTATCAATGCATGTTGCAGTAGCCGTTCTCTAGATATTCGCGTTGGTTCCAAAACCACATTTGACACATTGAACGATTTGAAGAGGCTTAATAATATACTGCTATTTGAATTATTATCCAAAATATTAATATTAAAGTCACCAAAAATAATTACTGATTTATTACCAGTTGCTAGTTTTGCTAAAACATCTCCCATTACTGACTCAAATATAGAGTAGTTTTGATAATTTGCGGGTCTGTAAGCGCACACTATAAAATGCTTATCTAGCTCAACACAATTCAATGCTATGTTCAATCGATAGTTCCACTATGTCTTTACAAGACTTCCGCCAGTTAGTTCCGCACGTAAAACCGATTGCTGGCGTGGCGACGCATGCCGCGGCCGTGGCGACGCGTCGCCAGTAGTGTGTACATAATTAACATTAAATCTCTAAGCAGCATTGATTTTCGGTTAAAAACTGCCCACACTGTAGTTCTCATAATTAATTAGCATTTCATAATCATTCGACCAGTATTCAGATATACAAATAATATCAAACATTGTTTTTTCTAAAAACAATTCAATTTCTAATTGTTTGGAAGAAAAGCAAGAGCTAAATGCAGTTGATTTATTAATATAGCCATAAATTATCAATTTTCGGATTTTTAGCAGAAAAAATCGAAAACAAGATGACGTCGTTTCGTTAGTTTCGATTTTGGCCACGCTACTAGACTCACTAGAGCTTCAGTAAATGCATAAATAAAAGGCAACGGTCCAGCCACGTCCCAGCCACATCCCGGTGACGTCTCTGATCCCGCTTGGATGTGGCTTTATCGCGCCAATCTGTCATAGGTTTACAGGCGTCGCAATCACAGGGTCGGGTCCAGTGATTAAGGTCAGGTTCGCTGGGTCGGGTGTAGTGATTAGCACTGGTTTACAGGCTTGCCTCAGGTCCTTCCTCTTCCTCATCTTCTTCGTCTTCGGCCTTCTTCTCTTCGACAACTTTTACGACCTGGACACAAAGTTAAGGGGGTTTTCAGTTTATCGGTAAATAGTTGCCTGTTACTTGTACAAAGGTTTATTCAGTTATCGACTAAAAACTAAAAAGTATTATTTTCATGATTTTATTTTACCACGTTGCCATGGCTACCCATGCTAAATTACAGCTTTCTAATACTACGAGTCTCGGAGCTAAGCCGCGGACAGGACGGATGGACATGGCGAAACTATAAGGGTTCCTTGTTGACTACGGAACCCTAAAAACGAAATGCTGTTCAATGGCAAAGCGCATCACTTGAGAACGTCTGGCCCGAAATGGCTATAGTTATTGTTTTACAATGTTCGCAATAGTCGGAGCTAGGTTTATATGGAAAGCAGCTTCTCGAAAAATATTCGAATTCGCGAAAACTGAACGTCTTTTTTTCTATTGGATTTTTGACCGGACACCATTCTGTCGGGTCAGCTGGTAATAAATAAATGTTTAATTACCTTTTCAACCGTTTCCTGGCGCAGTTCAACTATCTGTAAATACAAATTATTTATGTACATAAGTCAATAAATATACATACAATGCAGGGTCAAATTAAATTAGGTAGCAAAACTCCGCAGAAGTGATGGGCATCGATATAAAAAAAATAACATTTTAATTCAGGCATTGTACACACAATATATACATTTCACCCATAGTGACTACATGTCATACATAAGCAGTAAATTATTTTAGTAGGTACTATTAATTATTACTAATTAAATTTAATCTTAAGTATTTAGTTAAGATTCCAAAATAAATAGATTAAATGCAATTATTGATCTAAACACAATAAAAAGAATTGATGATTTTTTTTGGGGTCAATGACGGCTTTTAGTGATGTTACTTGAAGAATGAGTTGAGAAAATCAGTTTTTTTGTTGTTGTTTTATCGTGTTTAGATATAGAAACCCATCGCTTCTGCGGAGTTTACACAACAAAAAATGTTATTTTTTACTGATATTTCAAGTTCACTCACACCTGCACACTTAGCACGAGAACCGTAAAGAAGCGTTTTGTCGATGGAAGAGTAGACAAAAATGACGTTTCCGTGTCCGTTGACAGTTTTCTACCGAGAATTGTAGACAAGCGATGTCTATTCTACCGTAGAGTAGAAATAGAAAGCGTAATGCTAAGCCTGGTAGTTGACCCTAAGCTAATTTAATTTGACTCTGTTTAATAATGAACCACTAGAGAGCGTTTGCCCCTGGGTTTGATTCCCATGTCAAGTTAAGTGTAATGTTGTGCTGTGCCCTTCAGTTTATGGTAATAGGCTCGCTCCCGGGATGGGTTTAAAATCCCACACTCCCCGGCCTTATTCCCAAACCTGGACGCCTTTTGAAGGTTTGCCCCCAGAAAACAAAAAGTAGGCTTTATTGGTGATGTTCTTCAGAAAGGCCAGGCGCATACTACTCGCAACCGGCGTTGGTGTATGACCAGATACATGAACATGGACGAATTAAAAGGAATATGTAAGAATCATAGCCAGATGACGTTCTGTAATTTATGTATGTACTAGCTGCGCCCCGCGGTTTCACCCGCGTAAGTCTAGATAGATAGCCTATGTCTTAATCCAGGGTGTCAGCTACCTCCATACAAAATTTTATCAAAATTGGTCCAGCCGTTAGAGCGTGAAGAAGTAACAAACACACACACAAACTTTCGCCTTCATAATATTAGTGTGATGTCACATGTAACAAAAGAAGGTAAGAGTCGTTATAGCCCTCACTACCTTTTCCTCTTCTTTAATGCTTTCTTCTTCAACGTAGTCATCGCCGTATCCAACCGGGAACATGGCCAGGCACTCCCTCTCGCCAGCGACAACGTCAGAGCTGATGTACACGGGGCTAAAGCTGGCTAGCTGTAGGAGAGGCAAGCTTCGTTTGCGGGACACCATGAGAGCTAGACGGTCGTAACTGGGGACAAGTAGTTTTAATTAAGATATTCACGATCAATGTAAAACCGTCCGTAAATCGTTAGTACTTCATTACAATTTAGCTTTCATCTCGGTACGGTAAAGGATAAGTTAGAATGATTGTGGAGAGTTTTATCAAACTCACGGCTGTGACGGATTGCCGTGAAACGATTGCCATGAACTTGGGATATTATCTATCTATTTATTTAGCCAGTCCTTTCGGTAGGAGTCAAGTACGTCCCTCCATTTCCGTCTTTTTTAGGTGGACAATAAACATACTATCTCCTCGGTCGTATAATTTTGTCGTATTGCTTGATGGTATAAGCGATGTGTTCTGCTTTGTACGGATCGTCGCCCACGAAGATACCCATCTGAAAAACCAAGTATTTTTTGGCGTAACTTAATTCAACTACTAAATTTTATACAGTTGTTACTAGTGCAGCAAAACAACTAACTCTCTTCGTAGAGAGCTTGTATTGCTGATTCTAATGATTATAATTTTGTAAAACCATATTTGTTACGGCCGCGAATCATATTTAGATCAACATGCAACCTGTTACTGTACTGCAAATTGCAAAAACGTAAGAAAATTTGAATTTCGCGGGCTACCCTGACGCTTTCACCTTAAGTCATACGTGAGAAGGAACGTTTTTTCTTTTCTTTATTCGTTAATGTTACCAACGCAATGAAGAAAAAAACTCACGTTCAAGATCTCGGAGGAATAATTGTTGACGACTTCCTGGACATCATATCGCTTGTCTATGGGGAATATGACGAGTACGTGAGGCGGCAGGAACTCAGTCTCTATGGTTTCTGCTAAGTCGTTCACTTGCTGCAAAATAAATTAGAATGTTACAGAACAGAAGGTCAGGGCCATTTATAATAAAAACCGATAGGTGACAATCCGACAATTTAACAATTTTATTTCATACATTTAAACAGCACCTGTCGTGACAGTGTCACTATTTTGTATTTTTTTGACAATTATGTTACGCCCAACCCGGGCACGCGTTTCGTGTGCTGACATCCTTAAAAGCCCGCCGCGGCACAGTGGGCTGAAACGGGCCGGTAAAGGACTTAGCATTTTAAAAAAAAAAGTTTCTTTTTCTGAAATTTTAAATATTGTGTTGGATTTATCTATCGATTATAAGTAATTATTTCTATCAGGGTCGTTCAGATAACTTAGTATTTTCGGAGTTATAAATATCCAAAGTAATTTTTGTATGAAGCAAAAGAAAAAAATGTGAAAATCTCGAAATTCTCAAATTTTCTCAAAGAATTGACTCTACGTATGCATAGTACGTATATTTGTCCTATTTTAGCGCCTATTCTCGGGTTGGGATTTTCTGCGATTTGGTCGCAATTTCAAATTTTGTTCTTTATTCCACACCACCATAGAGGTTAAGAACTAAGCGCGTTTTTTTTTATGTAGTGGTCTCCCCTTTAGGCCTTATCCACTAAGGACTAATAAAATAAATAAATAAAAAAGTAAAAATCACAATCACTACTGGCCACTGCACTGTTTTAATTTAATCACTGTCAAGGGTATCCACATTAACGAATGCAAAATTTTCGTATTCGTCATCATCCAAATGTTTCCGCTTGTTCAATTACTAATAAACTTTGTGCTTCTACTGACAAAGTTTTATGTTTTCTGCGAAGTTTGTGACGTTTCGCTGAGATGAGTGGATCAGAGCTGGTCAATAAATTATTTAAAATGTCTTCATTTGTAGTTTTTCTACTGCATTTCCTGGAATGGTGTTGGCGGTACCTACGAAAGTCTTTATTTCTAGCTTCAGCAGCTTCTTCAGATAGCTGTCCAATTGGTATTAGACCAAAACTTTCAATAATAGCTGCACCATGCATAAGAACTTTATGAACACTTGAAGGCATATAATACCAGCTATATAATTCCAAATACAGTTGCATGGTCACTTGAGCATATTCGTGAAATTTCGCTGTGTCAATGTGGTAACCTGATGAAATTGCCTCTAAAATGATTGCAAATCGCTTTATTAATTCTTCACTAACACCAGTTATCTCAGCAGTCATGTTTGGATTTGCAAAAAATCTTCTACCAGTATTTCCGTCATTCGTGGAGCCGTGCCCTTGTTTAACAACATCAATCAGAAGTCCCATTCTATTTTTAAAAGCGTCTTGTATGTCTTTCTTTCTTCTTTCCATGATGCACTTGTTGTCTCCCTTTACTGTCCATGTCTGTACCGTTAATCTGTAGGCTATATGCAGAATGCATTCCATCATTCGTATCCAGGTATGCAATGATGACAATCCGTATTTATAGAGATCTGGATCAGTCGGTTTTGATGCAATTAAGGGCAAATTATTCATCAAATCAAATCAAATCAATCTTTATTTGTGAACATAAGTACAAAAAGGTGTTATTTATACATTTTAGCTGATCTGTATGTTCGGCCAATAATACAAACGGCAAACGGCATACAAATATAATATTAGGTTATTTTTACTATCATAATTAATAAAGACTAGGATAAAGGAAATGAAGCAATTGAAAAAATGTCATGAGCCGCATAAAATAAAGTAATTGAATTATATTATTATAATAGAATGTCAAAGAAAATTAAATTTAGTCATAATTTGTCATTAAAAAAGTCTTCAATCGAGTAGTACGTCTTTTCAACTAGAAACAGGAACAACTTTTTTTTTAAATGGCTGACATTTTACTCACTTCTGATACACTTTGGCAATTTATTGTATAATTTTGGAGCCATAACGAAAATACTGTTCTTGTATAAAGCAGTTTTAGATCCAACAGTTTGTAGCCGGTCAGCTCGACGCTGACTACCTACTCGGTCAAATTTATACATATTATTTTTGATGAACATAGATGTCTGGTATATGTACAATGAGGGCACTGTTTAAATTTTCATACTATTAAAATATTGTTTACAGCTGTCAGTGGTTTGCAAGTTACAGATCGCTCTAATACATCTTTTCTGACACTTAAACACCATATCTTTACCCGAGGCGTTTCCCCAAAACATAATGCCATATCTTAATGTTGAGGCTACTAGACCATGATATGCAGTTAGTACGGTGTTTCGATTGGCCGTTTTACTTAGGATCGCAGCGCATGAGAAAATTGGTTTACTTTACTACATACTTTGTCAATCTGGGTATTCCATTTTAATGTGCTTTCAATATTTGATCCCAGAAATTTTGTCACATTCGTCTCATCAATCCTTTTATCATTATATCTTATATCTAACATTAAATTCTGATTTACTGTTTGTTGAAATTTCATTACTACTGTCTTGTCTAAGTTTATTACCAAATTATTATTCTCTAGCCAATTTATAACTGATTTTATGTTAGAGTTAATGTCTGATTCTAATGTATCTAATTGGTCACTGTTGAAAAGTAGAGTGCTGTCATCTGCAAACATTGTCATGGGGTAGGTCGATGCTTTTGGGAAGTCATTTATATATATAATAAATAGGAGAGGTCCAAGTATGCTACCTTGTGGAACTCCATACATCACTGTTCTCGGGCTAGATTTAAATGTTGTTTCATGTTTTTTACATATTCTATTAATAACTGTTATTTGCTGTCTATCTTGTAGGTATGATTTAATTAAATTTGATATGTTACCTCTAATCCCGTATGCGTCAAGTTTATCAATTAATATTCTATGGTCTACGCGGTCAAAGGCTTTCGACATGTCCATATATAGAGCCAGAACCGGTTTTCTTTTATCTACTCTGTTGCTAACGAGTTTTAAAAAATCATAGATTGCCATGTCAATGGACTTATTTTTCCGGAAGCCCTTTTGGCTATCGACAAATAATTTATTTTTCTCGAAATATGAATTGATTTGATTGTATATTACTGTTTCAAATATTCATCTCTGTTGGAGTGGCTTTACAAATGTCGCATCTCTGAGATGAAGTATCACATAAAATTGATGTTGCTTTTCCGTCTATCATAGTCATTAATAAAGAGTGTGAAATTTTTATTTCTCCAACTTCTGTTTTCACTAAATTTTTAATCTCTTCCTTAATAGCACTTTTTTCCCGCAATATCGTTATTTTATTTTCTTTCACAAATTCGAAAAAGATTGGACGACACCAGTAAGATGAATTTGGTGAATCGTTTTGCCAGATAACTTGTTCGCCGCACACTAATTTTATTGGCACTAAACTACCCATAAATATGCTTGAATCGTCAAGTTGACTTTCTTGTTCATCGTCTGTTTGCATTTTTTGTTTGTAATTGGCTTGATTAGAAGCACCGTCAAATCCCCACTTACTGATTAGTGTAAATTCTTTACAACCACTATCTATGACGAGTGACGTCATTATTCTTGTTGTCGTTATATCCAATAGAGCTTGTAACTTTATTTTAGCTGAGGTTTCTGTCACTGTAATAGCATCTTTTGGTGGATAGCATTTCTGTTTCGCATGTTGCACTTGATAATAAGATGGAAATATATTACTGTCTTTTTCGTTAACACTTTTTCTTAAAGTATTGTATTGCCACTTGGTCAGCTTAAGTGATAAAAATAACCCTAAAGCCTCATCCGGAGAAAACACAGGTTTTGTTTCTTTAACAGATATGCACTTTTTAACTTTTTTTACATCTTGGGGATTCTTTAGTAAATGTTCTAGTATTTTAGCAACCTCCTCGTTCCCATCCGCTTTCAACTGCTCAAAATATGCATATTTTATTTCGTCCGTAGATAAATGAAAGTTTTCTGCACGTCTTTTTTTCTGTTTAGGCGCTAATTCACAAAAAGATTTTCTTGGGCTTTGTTCGGTGGAGACACCGACAGAAACTTTTGATGGTGATACATACTGAGTTGATGTACTCGGTGCTGGTTGATCTTCATTACTGCCTATTAAACACTTAATAAAGTCTGGCCATATTATGTTTTCTTGTAACCATTCACTATTTTTAGTTCTGAATATATTTTCTTTACGATAAGCGTTTTCCCATCTTCTATTTAAATTATAACAAAATTTTGCACAAAACAACTTTAAGGTCTTTTCGTGATCATCACTTAATTCGACTAAAAATTTAGACCTTATCTCACTACACAAACTGTCATTATTTTTAATACTGCCACTGTTTTTTTAAATAACGAAAAGATCAAGGTTTGTCACTAAATTTTCAAACATTTTCACAAATACAAAATAACAAATAAGTAAGTAATGAATGTGTGGGGGTAGTGCGTCTATTATGGTGGGTAATAGAACACTGAAGTACGTTTGAATGCAACCGAACATTCCGTAGATACCCTATCGTTGCACCAATCACGTTACGAGACGTCATAACTTGTTGTTGCGCTCGCGCACTCTTATCCCTTGATTCCCGGAAATAAGTCTCAAAACAAATTACGTCATACCTACCTATGGTGGTGGAAAATGTCGAACATTGTTTTTTTTTTAAAGAACTAAGTAGGTATTGAGGTTTTCAAGCCGTTTAGTATACATTATTTTCAATTTCAATTTAATTGGAATAAATTGCTTAACTAAAATAACATGACTCTTCATACAAATTTGATATGGCTATATCTCCGATTGTAATCCCAGCCCACTGTGCGCCGCCCCGAACTGCCGCGCCGCGCCGTCTAAACTCTCATTTATATATTAGTCTATGGTCTAAACCCATGCTCGACCCGCACCCGCTGTATGTGTGTGTTGAGTTTTATATTAAACAAGTTGTGCGCGCGATGGTACTTCCTATCGGCAAAATAATGAACTTTCATAAAACTATCATCGAACCAGCAATTTTTTTTTTGTAGAATATACAAATTAAAACATGTGTCGTTGTTGTTCACGTTGTGTGGCTTTTTTTAGTTTATTTTTTAAAACCCGTTATCTTCAAAAATAGAGGTTACATTAATTTGCATAAAGCTGAAAATTGGTATGAATGTTGCGAACACCATTATAAATAAATTGTCAAAAGCCCCATAGATCCGACATGTGCAAATAATTTTATTCAAGGTCAAATGTTGCAAAGATCGTTTTTTTTTAGTTTTTCAGCTAATCGGTAAGTTTTATCATAAAAATAGGTGACACAAAAATTGTTCATCATGCAATTATCTATAAAAATTGTTCTTACACTTTTTTCCTAAGAATCACCATTTCGATGCAAAAAAACCGGCCAAGTGCGTGTCGGACCACGCACAATGAAGGGTTCCGTAGTTAGTTGTAGTTGAAAAACATGTTCTCCCATACATCGCTATACGCCACGGTAAATTTTTCAACTGAAAATTAATGTTTGTAATCGCAAAAAATGTTTTTTTTATGTGATAAAACTACAAATTAACAATTTTCGGACTTTTTCCTTTACTTGTGATGTGAGACCTTGCTTCTTGCCAAATTTATTGATTCTAGGTCAACGGGAAGTACCCTATAGGTTTTGATTTGTGTACAAGATATTAGCAATTTTTTTTTTATGTGATAAAACTTCAAGTTTACAATTTCAGGACTTTTTCCTATACTTGTGCTGAAGACCTTGCTTCTTGCCAAATTTCATGATTCTAGGTCAACGGGAAGTACCCTATAGGTTGTGATTTATTTGCGAGTATCGAAATATGTCGCAATAATAGAATACTCTTTATTATGTACACCATAAAAGTTACAGATATAAATGTCGAAATTT
This sequence comes from Tiliacea citrago, assembly GCA_963921375.1. Taxonomy (NCBI): domain Eukaryota; kingdom Metazoa; phylum Arthropoda; class Insecta; order Lepidoptera; family Noctuidae; genus Tiliacea; species Tiliacea citrago. Next base: position 22,241,707 of record OY992799.1, on the reverse strand, counting down.
TACATAGGGTGACACAATGGGCGGTCTTATCGCTAAAAGCGATCTAGTAATGACGCTTATATCACGGTATTTTTTTTATTGCGTTTACTTGGAGGCTTGATTTTTTTGGAGCTTCAAGGAACCTACGTATTTGATATTAATTTCAACTTGATACCTCCACGCGTTCCTGAGAAAAAGGGTCTTGACAGACTGACAAACAGACAGACGAACAACGAAGTGATCCTATAGGGGATCCGTACCCAAAGGGTAAAACGGGAACCCTGTTACTAAGGCTCCACCGTCTATCTGTCTGTCTGTCCGTCTGTCACCAGGCTGTATCTCATGAACCGTGATAGTTAGACAGTTGAAATTTTCACAGATGATGTATTTCTATTGCCGCTATAACAACAAATACTAAAAAACCGGCCAAGTACGTGTCGGACCACGCACAATGAAGGGTTCCGTAGTTGGGATGAGTTTATCCCTAAAACAAACTTAACGTTGTAGTTGAAAAACATGTTCTCCCATACATCGATATACGCCACGGTCAATTTTCCAACTGAAAATGTAAGTTTGTAATCGCAAAAAAGTCTTTTTTTATGTGATAAAACTACAAATTAACAACTTTCAGACTTTTTCCTTTACTTGTGCTGTGAGTCCTTGCTTCTTGCCAAATTTCATAATTCTAGGTCAAAGGGAAGTACCCTATTTAGGTTTTGATTTATTTGCGAGTATCGAAATATGACGCAATATTGTCGATTATATCGCCGTATATTTTTATTGCGTTGACTTGGAAGCTTGTTGTTTTTAGAGAAAGACAAACAGACAGACGGACAACGAAGTGATCCTGTAAGGGTTCAGTTTTTTCCTTTTGAGGTACGGAACCCTAAAAATGGGGTGTGGCTTTGTTATGGACACGGCCGTTTGTTGTACGTGAATACTTCTCGTAACGGGTAATAGTTTCTATATAAAATGAGCGCAGAAACCATAGAGAGAGTTGACGATTGTAACTTGAATGACCGCCGCCGTAGCTTCACCGAGTCGAAAGTTATACTAAATGGAAATCTCGATACGCAGCAGAATGACCTTCAAAATGGCGGGGAAGGACTGTAACACATCGCGCGCGGCGAAGGGGGATGCCATTCGCCGCGCGCGATGTGTTACGGCCTTAGCATAATAAATTATTTGATTCTTAAGTTCTCCAGTGGTGTAATTGAAATTTGGATTGGGATGATAGATATGTAACTGCAACACTAATCTGTATCCCCTTAATTGCGTCCCTACGGAAGCAATTTTAAAGACGTATTTCATGTCAAAAGTTGAAAAAGTTGTGAACTCTTTTGGAAGTAAGTATTCTTTAGATTATTCGTAACGAGTTCAATGTTGTAGCAGTGTAACATTTTAAAACTTGAGGGGTGAGCACATACTGATGCTGTGTGTACCTTGGGGAAGAAGAAAGCGAGTCCACAGGCCTTAGCCAGCTCATTGGCTGGTGTGTACAGCCCGGGCACGAACAGGCCTCCAGCAGGGATGAAGTCTTCGCCCTCCACCTCGATGTCAGAATCGAACACCTCCTCAATTTCAATCACTTCCACCGCAATTTCTTCCGGTGGAACGTCTTCTCCAACCTCGCCCGCCTTTATATCTCCAACTTCCTCCGCCTTAAAAGTTTTTGTTGGTTTAAATAAATATCTGCTGTTCCATACAAAAGTGCCAAATGCTATACCTATACGATGAAAATGGATATAACGGCTATGATGTCCCTCTAAACCGCGTTTACAGGGTGTCCCAGGAAACCTGTACCATCGAAGAATTTTCAGGTTTTGAAAGAGGGGTTTACAGCTATCCAAGAACCATGCCCTGTTTAATACCCGGATGCAACGTAATTAATCTAATAATATTACAAATTTTCGAATATTAATTATTACAATCTATAATATTTATTTGGGTTATTTTTCAAGTTTATTGATGAAAGGAAATATTTTTTTTTTTATATAAACTGAATTCCTCCATTTTTGAACGAGCGAGCGAAGCATCTCTGCTTCAAGTCTGGCAAAATTTGCTTTCGTCTGTTGGTTGGTTGGTACTCCTCCTCAGGTCGTATTTTACAACCGATCTGGACGAAATTGGCATATAGGTTAAACGACTTTATAGATTTTTTTATAGTCAGGAATTTTTATTTGGAGGGGTACTTCCTCCATAAAGGGGGCTACTGGATATCTCCACCTTATGAGATCTGAATTCAGTGGTTCTTTTTTATTTGAAGGGTAGGAAATTTAAGTTGGTCTCATATAATTATGGCAAAGATCTGATGAGGATCTTCGGCGTGATGAGCAGAATAGCTCTTCAAAATGCAGTAAATTGCTCACTTTTAGATTTCTACCAACGGAATCGGCTGGTTTATTAATTGTTGCAAAAAACTTGGTGGCCGCGAGGTCTACTGTTCGCAGAACTACCAGTTTATATAACAGTTTATTTACACATACACAGACAAGAAGAAAAGCTGTAGCTACTTCAAAAATCCAAACCCGTTAGGACTAGTACTAGGAACGCACCTCTCCCGGCGTGGGTGTGGGTGCTTCCGAGACTTCGGTCTCCCCTCCTAATGTCACCTCTCCTTCATCGCCTACCTTCTGTTCTCCTTCTACCAGTGCCTGTTCCGGTTCCGGGATTGGTACGGGATCTGCTGGTAGCTAGAACATTTTAAATATTCCTTAACTTTACTTTACCGAACAAACGAAAACGATGGATGGACTGTGTGGAAGATGATAATATGACAGGAAAGGGAGTGACTACTGAGATGACGACTAATAGAGTAAGCATAGTATGGAAGAAAAAAACATGTTGCACAGACCCCAAATAAATTGCGATCAAGGGCAGGAGATTGGGACCACGGCCAAGGAACTAGAAAAGTCGAAAGTACTGCGAAGTTATGCTACCTTACAGAATTAAGGGTAGCTACACTAAAATTACAAGCAGGCATTTTTATAGACGAAGGACAGAAATTGATGGCCATCCTCAGATCTCGAATCTAAAGTGTATGAAAAACCACTAGCCCAAATAAATGGTTACTCGTTAGTACTAACAAAACCAGTATAAGCTGGCTTCGCATTCTAATGAATCTCCGTACTACGTGTTAGTGTTACCACTGACGTCTTACCCGATACTTGTTTTCTTACAAATACGTTTAGCGCTGTATTGCCTTATCTTATATTTCTAAAGACGAAGATAACGGTGGCTACAATTTAAGGTTACTTGAACTTTGAAATTAACCAGAGACCGCATATTATGACGTTATTTAGAACCAACCATGATTGTTCCGTTTCGAAAAAGGTATAATGCTATTATCCTGTATAACTCCATGATCCATCTCTCCCTCACACTGGAGTAGGAATGACGAAAATGTCGTGAGGAAAGTTTCGAGTACTTATGAATGCGGATGGCTAAAAGAGAAGGGGAAGACGAAAGAAACGATGGAGGGACTGTCTGTGAAAGATGCTAGAAAGGGGGTGACTACCGAAATGACAGTTACTAATAGAGAAGTATGAAAGAAAAATATATGATGCGGTGACCTCAAATAAATTAGCATAAAGAAATAAATAAAATAATTCATTTCTTTCAGGTAAATAACACCCATTGCCGAATTTAAATTGATAGAAATATACCATACACACTATCCAAACAGAAAAAAACATAACAATAATCATTAAAATTGGCAAAATAAAATGTCAGAATCTACAAAAATTAAAATGTCAAATAAAAAAAGTAAAAGTCAAACTGTAAAACCGTTTAAAATACCAAGCCATAAAAAAAAATTAAAATCTATTGCAATTATTTCAAATTTCTACCTGCCCCAAGCCCGATATACGGGTGCCAGTGCTGCATAAAGGCAGGAGAATGATGATGATTTGTTGGCTGGGACAAACGGGTTTATGGAGATGAATGTCTTACTCCAGCAGCTATCCTGGCCATCCTCTCTTCATCCTGGCGAATTTTCTCGAGCATCGCCTCTTCCTCTTCAGCCTCCCGAGCTAAGCGTGCTTGCTCAGCTGCTAAACGTTCTGCCTCTTCTTTTTCCTCTGCCTGCATGAGACGCAGACTTTAGTGTAGGTATATCGTGAGTCATTACATGAATCATCTCGAAATCTATAAAAAAAACCGGTCAAGTGCGTGTCGGACCACGCACAATGAAGAGTTCCGTAGTTTGGATGAATTTACCCCAAAAACAAACTTAACATTGTAGTTGAAAAACGTGTTCTCCCATACATCGATATACGTCACGGTCAATTCTCCAACTTCAAATGTAAGTTGGTCGACTATTACTCGTTAACTTGTAAAGCCTACTTATCTGTGATAGTTTCCTTTCCTACTGCCATGAATTTTTTCACAGATCCAATGACAACCATTTAGATGGCAGGGATACTTGACTAAAAAAAAAATAGCACTTAGCTTAATATTACCCAAACGGACATGCAACTATAAGGGTTCATTGTTGACTACGGAAACCTAAAATGTATGACATATGTGCTTATCTAAGAAAGCCTTGTCGTCATGTAACGGCAGTAAAATGACGTTATGTTCATGACGGCGGGGTTTGTTTCATCAGTGTAAAAAAATGCTCTTTAGAGTATTTTGCTTAGGTTTCCTAAGAGAACAGTTTATTAAAGGCAATTAGGTTTTTTAGCTATAGCTCAGGGCCAAACTTCAAATTGAAAATTGTTTCGGCAATACAATAGCCGTCATAACATCTTAAGTTATATTAACTTGGTGGCAAGGACGACAGGCCACACGCTGGGATCACGGCGCTGCGTTTATTTGCCGTGGCGATTAAGGAGGAAGCGCTAAGGTAGCTGGCGAAATTATAAGAAATATTTTCGTGGTCTACCCTGGCGTTTTCGTCTTAAATAGGTTGTCCTCACCTTTTTCTGCAGTTTAGCGTTGTACCGGTCCCGGCGTATTTCCCTCGCAGTCTTGCTGATGCTGGCGTAACGCTCGTAGGCGGGTATTGGAGGCACCTGCTGCTCAGGAGGCACATCCTCCTTGGGTATCGGGATCTCCTCATATAAGCTGTAGCGCATCAGTTCTGTTTGGGAGATGGAGGAAGGCAGACTTTGCAAACTGACAGGAAGTGTATGTTAATAGAATATTGGGTTAAGGCTGATTTATATTTGAGGTGGCCCGCAGTGGCCAAGATCCCCGGTGCAAGTGTGGCAAGAGAACACTGCCTGAGAAAAATGATCTTGACAGACTGACAGACAGACAGACGGACAACGAAGTGATCCTATAAGGGTTCCGTTTTTTCTTTTGAGGTACAGAACCATAAAAACCGGCTAAGTGCGTGTCGGACCACTCACAATGAAGGGTTCCGTAGTTAAGATGAATTTATTTCTAAAACAAGCTTAGCATTGTAGTTGAAAAACATGTTCTCCCATACATCGATATACGCCACGGCCACGGTCAATTTTCTAACTGAAAATTTATGTTTGTAATCGCAAAAAAGTTTTTTTTTAATGTGATAAAACTACAAATTTACAATTTTGAGAATTTTCTTTTACTTGTGCTGTGAGACCTTGCTTCTTGCCAAATTTCATGATTCTAGGTCAACGGAAAGTACCCTATAGGTTTTGATTTATGCGCGAGATATTCGCAATTTTTTTTATGTTATAAAACTACAAATTTACAATTTTCGGACTTTTTCCTATACATGTGCTTTAAGACCTTACTTCTTGCCAAATTTCATGATTCTAGGTCAACGGGAAGTACCCTATAGGTTTTGATTTATTTGCGAGTATCGAATTATGTCGCTTATATCGCCATATTGATTGTTTTAGAGCTTCAAGGGACCGTAGACCTACGTATTTGATATTAATTTATACTTCATACCTCCACGCGTTCCTGAGAAAAGGGGTCTTGACAGACTGACAGATAGACAGACAGACACACAGACAGACAGACGGACAACGAAGTGATCCTATAAGGGTTCCGTTTTTTCCTTTTGACGTACGGAGCCCTAAAAAGAGCCAAGTGCGTGTTGGACCACGTACAATGAAGGGTTCCGTAGTTGGGATAAATTTATCACAAAAACAAACTTTACATTGTAGTTGAAAACCAACTGCAAATTAATGTAATCGGATTTTTTTTTATATGATAAAACTATAAGTTAACGTTTTTCGGACTTTTTCCTTTACTTGTGCTGTAAGACCTTGTTTCTTGCCAAATTTTAAGATTCTAGGTCAATAGGAAGTACCTTAAATAGGTTTTGATTTATTTGCGAGTATCAAAATATGTCGCAAAATCACCGTATTTTTTTATTGCGTTGACATATAACCTTGATTTTTTTAGGGCTCCAAGGGACCGTAGACCTACGTATTTGGTATTAATTTCAACTTGATACCTCCAAGTGTTCCTGAAAAAAAGGGTCTTGACAGACTACAGACAGACGGACAACGAAGTGGTCCTATATGTGTTCCTTTTTTTCATTTTGAGCTACGGAACCCTAAAAATGTTGGCACAGGATTTTTTTATTATTTATTTTATTAACAACACAATACACAGTGTTAAATTAAATTAGCTAGCGAAACTCTGTTGCTGTGATGGGTAAGATCTCTTTAACTTGGAAAAGAAAATGGCCGTCATAGCATCTTTATCATCTGCGTGATATGCGTTAAGAACCATTCGTGACGAAATTGACATTTAACAATAAAAAATCGTATACTACGCGCTTATTGAGTCTAAATTAAGATAATTATAACATAAAATTTTGGGGGCATAGCTATAATTATTATAACTGCCAAAGAGCCTTTGTTCTACAGAAAAGAGTTTTAAGTACCATTGTCCGTATTTCACAAAAAGAGAGCTGCCGTCCACATTTCTTAGATTGAAACATCCTTACAGTGCCCAGTCTCTAGGATCTAGTACTCCTGACTGATCTTAAAAAGTAAATACCTACATGAATATGAGACGGATGAGGAAAGACTGGGGGTCTACTCCGAGGCGCTAAACCGAAGTATCGTCCAAATGTTCGGTCGTTTCTTTACTACGGCTAACTATCGCTAAGTACGGCGAAAAAAAAAAAAGGACAGTCGAAGAGATAAGCCAAAGTCAAAACTGTGACTTGAAGTCGGGTAAGGACTCAAAGTCAAAAAAGGAAACTGTGGAAGTTATAAAACGGCCGAACATTCGGCCGATACTTCGGTTTAGCGATTCGGAGTAGACCCCCTGGTTAGGGAGAAGCACATGTGGAAAGGATTTGAGAAATAAGATAAGTCCTCCCTTCAACATTGTGAAGCACAGTTCACAATATCAAGAAGTATAAATATTCAACAAGCTACCATTGCTTACGAGTACACTTAAAAAGCTTAATTTAGACATCTGCATTTAATACAAACCTTCAAGCATTCCCTACTCCGTTTACGATATGAAATATTGTGACCGCGTTTTTTCTGTTTAATTAAGTACTTATTACTAGAGCCGATTGAAATTATTGTTTTATATAATATTTAATCGACATTTTTTTTTAATTAAAAATGTAGGTAGGTACTATTATTACCATTATTTATTGAGGGTTGACATTCCCGCTGTCTGTCTGTCCCTTTGTATGCTTAGATCTTTAAAACTACGCAAAGGATTTTGATGCGGTTTTTTTTAATAGATAGTGAAGTCAAGAGGAATATTTATATGTATAATACATGCATAATATAGTAGAGAAACTCTGATAATTTTAGAGGTTTCTAATGTGATGTCGTAAATAAACACATTTTTGTGCGCTTACATTGCAAACACTGGCTGAATACTATAGTATTGTACACCATTGTAAGGGTAAGGCCAAAGGAGCGTAATTTGGTGAGTCATGAGTCGCAGAATTTCGGTCGTAGATATTCTGCCCGGCAGAAATTCTGTTGGGATGCCAGACGAGCGTATTTTATTCAGTTACTATCCAACGTTTATAGCGGATGTTTGTGTTATACAATGGAACCAATTTCTTGAAATTAATTTCAATTATCATTTTATCTGTGTCCAGCATTTTGTGAGTAAAAATACGTGTCGACTCTCACGCAATCTGTACCTGACTGAGGCTTTGCTCAGCCCGCGTCAGCCCCTCGCCCCCCGCAAACTCAATTCGCTCCGAATAACGCGTGTGAGTCGGCAGACAACTCATTTTGCGTCGCCGTGTGAATCAAATAGGACTTTTTTATGAAACCGTATGCAGCAGAATTTCTGCGACTGAAATTCTGCGACTCACGACTCACAAAATTACGTTCGTTTGGCTTCACCCTAAAAGGGTCTACAAAAAAGTCCGCGATGGTATATGTCAATCTCATAAGGATAACCCACAATAACCATAATAAATCGAAGGGTCAAACTTACAACGGTGCTGGCTTAGATTTGTGTGTTTTTCACATGGCCAATTAAATGTCACTCTTTCAAGAGTAACCTCTAAAGAAAACATGTTTGTATTGCTGTGAACGTTGTATATAAATACATTCTGTAGTATATTTAGTATTAAACACTGCACCCGTGCGAAACCGGGGCTGGTCGCTATTTTAATTAAGTATAAAGAATGATTTCAAACACAATGTAAATTGTTAATGAATGCATTGAATATTTACACCGGGCATGAGTTATTCTCACACGATGTAATTAGGAGTCTTGCACACTGAGAGGACTGCTTTTGAGTTAATTGTATTGGTGGAATTTTACTCTCATTCACGACTTTTTTATTATAAGTACCTATTTAATTTCTCAATCTTTACCTATATTTTGCTGCCTGCTTTGTGTATAGAAGAAGAATACTAAGTACTCAAAGTGAAAGCATTTATTATCTACCATTCACACTTTTGAATTCTGAAGGAGTCAAAAAGTTGAAGCTACTCGTAGTTCTGCCCTTTCCAAAACGTAGATCTCTATGGAGAAGAACGGGCAAGAAACTACATAGATACTGTTTTAAAGTTATAAGAAAATCCTAGTTACTTACTAACAAAGTCTCGGGTATCCGTTTCCATCATCTTGAACAGCACGATTAGCGCTTCACCGTCGAACAGCGCGTGAAGACATGCTTCGTTAGTATCCACGTCGCTCATGTAGAGAGCCTCCCGCGCACCGTTCTCGTCCATGTGCATGGTTTCTTTAGCAGCTACGGTTACATCTGGAAGTAGTCATTAGTAGCTATGACAGGAACTAAGACACATAAAATCACGCCTAGATTTTCCTCAGACAGAGGTGGGATTTTACGAAATAATAGGAGGCTATTACAATTAACCGGACACACAGTATCCTCCCCTGTAAAATAACTTTTATTGCAATCACGAGGTTTTCTATGCACGTCGACGATAACGAAAAACCCAGTAACACTTTGACATAGGGAGTACCTACTCAAAACATCGAGCTCAACAACTGCGCTTGCGAACTTCAGACCAACGAAGCAGTCAAGCCAAGACAAAAATCAGAAATATAATATTTTTTTAAGATCGCGAATCATATTTTGCTGAACATTCAACCTGATACTTGCTGACCTGCAAATTTCTCACCAAAATTGATTCGTGATCGTAAAAAATATGTATTTGATTTACAAAATTATAAAATTAAAATCATCAATACAATTCTCGAAGTTCAAATTACCCTATTGAATGACTATTTCATGAAATCGTGTCACTTGAGGCCAATTTTAACAGTTTTATTAATGATTATAATTCTGTAAACAGATATTTGTACTTCGGGGATCACATTTTGATCAACATTCAACCTTAATACGGTCAGTATTCGGTTGTATGTTGATCAAAATATGATTCAATTTCCAAAAATTTAAGGATATTTGAATTTCGTGGGCTACCCTAGCGCACCCCAGTAGGTATGTCACCCTACATGTATACCTTGCTGTAAGGTGAGCAGTTATTTGTGTATGACTCACTGATGTTGTCCCACTTCTCGTACAAGTCGTAGTGCGCCTTGTGGCAGTGCGGCCAGAACATGATGAAGTTGAGGCGCTTGACCATCATCGATAGGCGCTCGTTCACTCTCTTCTTGCGGGCGGCAAGGGTCAGCACGCGCAGCCTCTCTGCTGCTTCTTTGTATTCTTCCTCTAGCTTCAAGTTTTCTTCCAGTTTTTCCTTCAAAAACGTTAGGAAACTCTTAGCATTTGCCTTTCAAAATGCCGTCGCTCAACACAGCCATAATATATACCTATCCAATGACTATTAATTCTCTTTGTACCTACCATTACCATTTCAGTGCCTAAACCGTTTGTGTGGGGATAAGTGTAGCAACACATCTGTCAATATTACGCGATGGAAAGTTGCCGCGGCGTGTGTCGCTGCAATTGTTTTTATTAAAACTTTTGACACATCAAGCCTAGTCGTGGAATTTCCATATGAGAACTTAAGTACGCGGAACTTCTTTCGCGTAGGTACCTACTGGTCGGCTGTGTGTCGGTAGGGTCGGTAGGTTAATTGATATAAATATGGCGTCACTAATTTTTACTTTTTTTTTCACATACTTCAAAGCTTCTTCATTTAGGTCTTAAAAATACTTACTTCCTAAAACATGCACATAATAATATAATATATGACGGCGCAGCAAGTGGCGCCGTCTAGTTTTGTTACGCAGTACGGGAATCTCCGAAAAGGTCGAATAAGAGTGACACTGGCTGGTGACAGTCACTCCAGCAGAGCGACGCATCGATGGTCGCGTGGCGGCTGTCTTCTGATGACAGAAGATTATATCAGGGGAGCCGCTGTCGTACCACGTCCGCGATGAACTGCTATATTTCGGCTCAATCCTGATGATATTGAAGCTGCTGAATCTCTAATACGATGATCACTTCTGGTAAAGGCTACCATGCGCCGTTATCAGAAGTAAGTTCGAATACGATTAGCGGCACGATTGTTTTTTTTACCCGACTGCGGAGGAGCCCAAAAGTAGGGTAATGTTTTACAATCAGCAGTCAATAAGATTGTGTCGTAACATGACCATTAAGGAGGTGCTGCTATTGCGAGTTTGTGATATCGTTAACGCTTACCTACTATCATGTGTAACAAGATCAACACTGTGAAAGTCAGATCCTGATGATTCGGAGTCTTTAGTGTAAAATATATCATGAAAATATCTTGAGGATGTCGCATTTTTGATGGCACTTACCTACTAAAGCGTCAACACATCGTGCTGCCAAAGTACCTACCTGAACAGCCTGTACTACAAGGAATTTACATAGAGCGCGCCGCTAAGCAAACATCAATGTCTAGATCTTCATACTCTAGCTAGATCGTCCAACGCAATATCTAAAAATTTCAAATCTGAGTAAAGGAAAATCAAAAAATCTGAGTGAACTCGATAGACAGTAAGACCGAATACCAAAATTTGAGTTAACTGAAGAATAGACTACTGGATTCCTAATATCAGCGCTACGTCAAAGGGATAGTTTGATTGATACACAGAGAGTTGACGGCTCATGTCATGGCTACCTAATATTTAAAAAAATATTTTTCCTCAAATATTTTTCATATTTGAAAGTGTCTCATAGACAAGCGTCGATTGGGATAATATTATTATTACTGTTAAAAACCAAGAACCAGAATCAAATCGATTGTAACATGTGACATAATTCCCAAGAAAATGTCCTTGACAGGTTAATGACGTGTAATGACCGGATAAGCGGTGGTGGAACTTTGGAAGGCCAAGGAAATTAGTGCGAATTTTCACTGAACTTAGGGGGGTTAACGAGTTCCATGTAGATTGGCGATATAATCCGGTGAGAAGTTTTCTTTTTTATTCAATGCTGGATCGTTTTGCTCGCTTTTTAACCCACTTCAAAAATTTGATAGAAATTGTTCACGATGGGTTTTTGAGACTACCTATGCAATAATCTTGTTTATTTTTAACCGGTGTATTTGACGACGAGATACAATGCGCTTCTTAAACGATTGTAGCAAGAATAATATTATAGGGGCTTAGGTTTACTTGAATTTTCATTTCGCTTCTGACTGTGTAATTTCAGTATGCCTTGGGTAGACCGTACAGCATTATGTCAGTGGTCCGCGTTTCCCCGTGGACATGGACATGGACATTATAGTTTACCCAAAATTACTGTTAGTCTTTTGAATGATAACGAGGCCGTGGCGGCGCGGCGGCAGTTAGAATAAGACAGGTATCAGAGATTTATTGCGTGCAAACTCAAACCATCTGATCTCATGAATGTGGAGCAAGATTGTCCAAAACTAGTTTCGTACTATGACAATACTGTACTGTACTTATTGTGTGTTACGTGACATGACGCCGCTAAGGGGATGGTTGAAGGGTCATGGTGTGGTGGTGGTGTGGTGATCGAAGATACGGTGTAGTTCGGTCCATGCCGTCTCTATCGGGCGGCGAAAGGACGCACTCGTCAGGTCCAGGTGGTCGTGTTGAGAGAAACATATTGTCTGGTCCTGAGTTGAGATGGTCGGAGGGATACATGCTTTTCGGGGTACATCGGTTCCTGTAACTGGTCGACTCGAGCTCCTAGGCATGGAATTGACATCTAGTCTCAACTTCGATCGAGTACAAAGCCCAAACTGCGGCCAAGAAACTGGGCATCCTAAATAGGGTGAAGCGATACTTTACGCCTGGACAGCTTTTGACCCTTTACAAAGCGCAGGTCCGATCCTGCATGGAGTATTGTAGCCACCTTTGGGATGGCTCAGCTAAATACCAACTTGCCGCGCTTGACTCGGTGGAACGCAGAGCTAAGAGGCTCATTGGCGACGTAAAACTGGTGGATGCCAAGCTTCACAGCTTGGCCCATCGCCGCAAGGTTGCCTGCTTGTTGGTCTTCTACAGACTGTAGTGAGTGATTTCGGTGAGTGTGCCCAAGAACTCCACGACCTCATTTCACCATTCCACCGGCCCCTTCTATTATCGGACATCTAGACGCACTGCAGGTTACCATCCCTTCCTGGCTGGTATTCCACCAAATCGCACTAAGCGTTTCCAAATGGCTTTCATTATGCGCACAGCAAAAGAGTGGAACTCTCTGCCTGCGTCTGTGTTTCCGAACGCATACAACCCTAATCTCTTCAAAGTGAGAGTGAACAGGCTTCTTCTGGGTAAGCTCACTCCATCGTCGGCTTCGTCTCTGTCACCTCTGACCTTGACTAAGGTCAAGAGCAAACCCATCGCAACAAAAAAAAAAAATGCTTTCAGTGCCTTTTTTTTATTTTAATAATATTTATTCATGACCATAGATTCAAGTCTTTCAGTCGAATACATAAAAATGCTTAGATTTAAACAATAGTAAGAGATGCTTAAAATAATGTTCTTACATCAATTTTTGTTCATATTATCCACACCCTTTCGGGTTCAGTGAATACATCTCAGTGATAATTGGTATCGTCTTCATACTAATTTAAATTACAACTACCTACCTAAATAATTTATATACATTACAAAATGAATTAAATATTTTCTACCGTATTACAAATATATTTATACAACACATTAAAATATTTCTTATTTTGTAATAAATGCTGGACACTGCGGGGAACACTTTCATTTTGACGTTCACTTTCAATACCATTGTCATTTAATTCACTCAATTCACTGACCAAAATCAAACGTTGAATGTTAAAACTTGAACACTTTAAGATAACATGATCCAAATCAGCATCCTCTGCTCTACAATGATGACATCGGCTATTGTTAATTATGCGAATCCTATTCAGGTGAGCTGGTGTTAAGCAATGTCCCAATCTCATGCGTGATATAATAGTTATAAATCTTCTTGTAAAGTATTTGAAGTTATTATACCAAGGTTTAATCGGTAATTCATTTTGTATTCCAGCATACCATCTGCCTTTCGTTTCTAGGGTTATGTCCCAATATTCCTTCCCTATCTGTCTATTAAGTTCTTCAAAAAGGCTGTAGTAATCAGTGAATGGAACCTTGAGCAACTCTGATCGATCCTTGTCATGGTCTGAACGGGCCGTAGTGTCAGCTATTTCGTTTCCACGAATGTCACTGTGTGAAGGTACCCATACTAATTATACTTTAGTATACTGATCATGTAGTTTTTGGATTATAAGTCTAATATTATAAATAATATAATTTAATTTAAAAGAAATATTAAAATTATGTAGAACAGACAAACACTTCTGGAGTCTGTAACTATCAAAATATTATGTACTTTATTTACAAGACTATTTACATGCTGCAGTGCACAATAAATTGCGTAGCATTCTGCAGTGAAAATGCTACACACCCTGTTTAATTTAATACATTTAGTATAGTCTAGCTGTGGATCATAGAATGCTGCATTTACATTATGGTGTGTTTTAGATCCATCTGTATAAATAACATAATGTTCTAGTCTATTGTCTTTAAACTGTAAAAAATCAAATTGATTGTGCACTGTGTCTAAATGGATTGCAAAGCTGTTAATAATACCATTATAAGGAATTTTATATACAGGCCAAATATCATTTTTAACAATATCTATTGAATTATTATTTACATGTTCAAATATTGTTGGCATTTCAGGTAGAGTTCCACCAACCAAAGAAAAAGCAGTTATGGCATTGGAAGCAATTGACTGTGAGATTTCAGGATGTATTGTTAATTTCTTAAGTAAAGGATTATCATTTGATGCCATGACTTTTAATAAAAATCTCTCAGCCAACAACAACCTTCGTAATGTCAAGGGAGGTATACATGACTCAACTTCTAACGAATTAATAGGTGTGGAGCGCATAGCACCACAAATAAGTCTCAATCCCATATTTTGAATTATATCTAATTTTCGTAACAAGGTGCAATTGGCATTCATGTAAGCTAAACTGCTGTAATCAAAATGGCTTCTGACTATACTTTTGTACAGCATACTCATAACTTTGGGGTCAGATCCCCAAAAACTTCCTGCCAAATGTCTCAATAGATTAATACCATTCAGTGCTTTGTTACATATATGTTTAATATGTTCATCAAACTTTAATTTATCACCAATAATGACGCATAGGAATTTATGTTGTTTACCAGCAGGAATTTCTACATTATTGTATGAAATTTTAACATTGCTATGAGTACTTACATTTTTATTGATAATTAAAACTGAACTCTTTTCTGGACTTATTTCTAATTTAAGTTTACTATGGTATAGCTGTATAATTGAGACAAAGCCTTATTGATATTAGCCATTGCTATATCAATGTTTTGATTTATACTGTACAAAAGCAAGTCGTCCGCAAATTGCAGGATATTTAAATCTGGTACATCTACATATTTTAATATTTCAGAAGTATATAAATTATAAAGTAAAGGAGACAGTTGCTCCTTGCATTGTGCCTTTGTTGACAGTCCTAGGTCCATGTAATTTATTATTATATTTAACAAAAACAGTTCTATTGTTTAAAAAAGAATAAAGCCATTTTAGAATATGACAAGGTATACCAATATCGTGAGATACTTGAATGAGTTCTTCTATATTTACATTGTCATAAACACCTTTTACATCTAAAAACACGCAGATTGCATTAGAGTGACTTAATTTAACATGTCTTACATCTGATAATAAAGATACAAGGCTTTCAGAGCAACTTTTACCTTTTCTGAAGCCAAACTGAATAGAAGGAATTAAGCTTTGTGATTCAGCAAAATAGCCTAATCTTAACTTCAACATATTTTCAAAGAGTTTACCCAAGCAAGATGATAAGGAAATAGGTCTATAGGAAGAAGGATTATTTACAGGTTTATTAGGTTTTAAAATTGGAATGACACACTGTGTTTTCCAAGACTCCGGTATTACTAAATCATCCCATAGTGTATTATAGTGTCATGCTCTGCCGCAGAGCCTAAAAACTTAAATAAAAAAAAAGCTTAAATACTAAGTAATGTTAGTTGTGCATTTAAATGTAATTTTTTGATTAACATGTAAGGTATGTCGTCTAATCCCGGTGTAGTATCTTTCCTACTCTTTAAAGATGTTTTCAACTCTTGTATAGTGAAACTGTTCTTGAGAAATACATTTACATCATTTTCTGTAGCATTTTCGAACGAATACTCAAGCCTATTGTCATCTTTTTCAGTAGAATCTGATAAGTTATCTAAAAAACTTGGAATCCATTCATTATTGATGTTTTTGTTTCGATTTGTGCCATTTTTTTTTAAATTTTTTAATGTTTCCCCATATCCTAGAAACTGGAGTTAACCTATTGAAGCTACTACATAAATTTTGCCAAGAAGAAGAACTTTCTTCCTTCAAAATTCTTTTCTTTTTTGCATCTATTTTTTTATATATTATCCAGTTATCAATATTGGATTGAGAAAAATAGTACTTTAATGCATCTTTTGATTTTGCGACAGCATCACTACATTTTGTATTCCACCATGGTACTGGCTTTTTAATAGCTGTGGTTGCAACTAATTTTCGTTTTGGAATTGTTTTATTCCTTAAATCATTTAATGTTTCTATAAAATGGTTATATGTATTGATAGGGGAATCATTTATTGAGTTCAAATGGGAAAAACAAGTTTCTGATAAGCTATAATATTCATCACAATCTGCCTTACTATAAATATATTTCTCTTGATCCACAGGAGGTGACGTGTCATACATAGATGGTTGAATGTTGATCTCAAGTAAGGTTGGAAGATGATAGCTACCCATGGGATCATCATGAACATACCAGTTACATAAATTAGCTATTGAAGAGCTGACAAGGGCAAGATCTATCGCTGAAGCTTGTCTATTAGGATAAGGAACAGTTGTTGGTGATCCATCATTCAAAATACATCAATCAAATTCATCAATTATATTAAATAAACATATACCTCTATTATTATCACTATGGCATCCAAAGGCTATGTTATGAGCGTTAAAATCACCCATAACTACACAAGGTTTGGGTATGTTATTGATTAAGTCCTTTAACTTCGCTGAGTCAAACCTGATACTTGGAGGGCTGTATACACAAAGTATTGCCATTGCTCCAAATTGTGTTTCTATAGAGATACATAAGTTTTGAATAGATTCTGAGAAGTGTGTATTAATTACTTTATACTTTATACGATGGTTCACCAAAATGGCTACTCCATTATGAGAATTTATGGAATTTTTGTGTATTAAATTATATGTGGGAAAGTGTGGGATTATAGAATTAGACTTGAACCAAGTTTCATTAAGAAGACAGACATCTATATTTTTTTCAATTAATAAATTTTGTAATAGGCTCTTTTTACTCTGTAAACTCTGTATATTAATACTGTAAAATATTTAGATAATTATCCATGTTTAAATTAAATTTGATAAAAATATTTCTTTTATTTTCTTATGTGTGAGTGGCCCATCAGAGTCACTCTTGTTTTCTAATGCAACCAACGATTTAACAATTGCGTTAATTATAATGTCATTATTTGCTACTTGTTTAATGTCCAAAATATCATTGACTTTAGCCTTTTCAGTAGCCTTGGGTAAAACAGGAAAAGATTTCTCATTAAATGTAGGAGGTGGTTTCACAACAGTGGCATACGATTGCTGCAGAAATTTGGCCTTTTTCTCTTCAATTTTTTGTTTTTTAATGGGACAGTCTCGTGAAATGGCAAGATGATTACCGGCGCAGTTGATGCATGTGATCTCTTCAACATCGCATTCTTTTTAGGAGTGACGACCAGCACAAGAAGAGCAGTGTTGCTCGCCTCTGCAAGCCTTAGCCGAATGATTAAATTTTAGACACTTATAGCATTGCAATAGTGGAGGAATGTATGCTTTCACCTCGTATCTAAATAGTTTCATAAAGGCGTATTGCGGTAAACATGTTGATGCAAAGGTGACGGCAACTGTATTGAGAGGCACTAGTTTTCCCTCTACTTTACGCATAAATCTTCTAATTGAAATCACTTCAGAATCGCACACTATATTTTTATATATTTCCTCATTGGAGAGTTCTTTGGGCACAAACCTCAATACACCAATCCTTTCTGTTAAATACGATGGTATAAAGGCTTTAAATTTATTTTTCCATAGGAAGTCTTTCATCTTCAGAAAATTGTTGGCCGCAGCCGCCTTTCTGAATGTAATTCCTATTTTGTGCGCATTTATTCTATGTACTCCTAAGACTCCTATAACATTGTCCGATATTAGGTTGGTGAGCGTGATAGGGTTTTTATTTCCTACCTTCTCCTGCTCTGTTGACTCGACGTATACGACATATTCGGAATTGGTATTTTCTATGAATAGCCTTTTATAATTTTGTTTGGTAAAAAGATTATACTTATTAGTTGACTCAGAAGTTCGGCTGTGGTTGTATTTTCTTTTCTTCTTGTCTCCCATCTCTGGCGGCTCCTCGCCGCCACTGGTGACACTCATGGTTGTTCGAGGTCCTACTCGATGTTATTTAAGTGGTATTTCCGTACAATTAAATAATTATTAACTTTTGGCAAAATCAAAATTTACCGCCTCGTTTGACTTCCCGCCAAAAAGTCCTTTCAGTGACTGATGTAACGGTGATGCCTACCTACTGGGTTATGGGAACTGTCACACATGGGTAACTACACTCGCGAGCAATAAACTGTAATCACTTCACAGTCCGCTGCTCGAAACAAATTTTTAAAACTTCTATGCGATGAACTATGGATTGTGGCATATCATTTGAAAGGCAATTTTGGCAAAATTTGTAAAATTGTCTAGAGCAACACGCGATGAAGTGATTCCAGTTTATTGCTCGCGACTTCGCGAGTATATATCCTGATTGCCAGGATGAACGAGCGGATAATCGAGTGTTTGAGTTTCTCAATTCCAGAACAACTTTAGCGAATGAACGCCCGCGGACGGGCGTACGTCCGAATGGCCTCGACGGCGCGGCGTAGCAAGTGGCGCCGTCAAGTTTTGTTACTCAGTTACTGGAATCTCCGAAAAGGTCGGTTATGAACTTATGACGTTATGAATGACACTGGCTGGTGACAGTCACTCTAGCAGAGCGTCGCATCGATGGATGGCTGTCTTCCGATAATAGAAGATTATGTCAGGGGAGCCACTGTCGTATCACGTCCACGACGAACTGCTATATTCCGGCTCAATCCTGATGATATTGAAGCTGAAGAACTAACACGGTGATCACTTCTGGTAAAGGCTATCCTGCACCGTTATATATTTTTAGGTCCTGAAATATACGATTGCTTGTATTGCTGAAAATACGAATAGTACAGCCCCATTTTAATATGTTTTTTTATAAAATAAAGAAAAAAAAACCTTTTTTTTTTCATTATAAATGAGCATCTGGCGTGAGGACTCATTTTTCAAGTCTTTACGAAACAAATTGAGACCTAATTATAGGGAAATTACTTAAAAATAGTAAAAACTTGAAGCCAATCTTAAGGCTCCGTGCATGAAAAAACCCTCTTTTGTCAATTTCTTATCTAAATTGTGAGAACAATTGAAACATTAAGTCTGTGTGACTATAAAAGTACAGATTTCGTGGCGCTAATCCATTCGTGTCTGTCACAGAACGTTTATAGTTACATCACTTTTGCGCTCTCGAAAATATAGTTATAAAAAAGTCATAAAAAAATATTTAATCCTTGTTTG
Source organism: Tiliacea citrago (assembly GCA_963921375.1). Lineage (NCBI taxonomy): Eukaryota > Metazoa > Arthropoda > Insecta > Lepidoptera > Noctuidae > Tiliacea > Tiliacea citrago. The sequence goes on along the minus strand of OY992799.1, from coordinate 22,222,185 downwards.
GGTCTTAAAAAATACTAAGCATGAGGAGATGAAGTCCCTACGTCATCGGTCGAACACAGCGCAGCGTCATGCGGGTAAACCGTACGGCGGGCGGCCGCGGCATCAAGAATTCTTGTTTTGCTATGAGAATGCCTTCAGGTGGTTTCATTGAAAAGCTTTGAAAATATTCTGTTAAGTAACACGTTACTGACATCAAAAGTCGCCGCGACCGTCTAATACAAGTTTCCAGCGTAATTTACGATTGTGTCACAAACTACTTATACATAGAATATGTACTACATAGAAATATCTTATATCTATGCTGTAGGTACATACTAGAATCCATGAAGAACATGTCTCTTAGTAGCAGCCCACAGTCTGGATTTGTGCCAGGTTGATGTCAATAGGCTCGCCCCTATTATGTAATAGGGGCGTGTTGGTCTTAAACATGACTGCCTAAAATGTAGGTGCACCTCTGCCTAACCCTTCGAGTTTTACTGGCGTGATGTTATGTATGTGTACTAGAATAAGAAATCCTACCGCTTCTTCAGGCAGCATCTCATCAATCTCAAACAGTGGTCGATGAACCGGGATGCCCTCGGTTTCTAGCGCGGATTTCTTTAGCTCTTCTTCCAAGATCCGACACAAATCTATCCCGTTCGGGCCGAACATTGCACGAACCAGTTTGCCTCTCTGCCGTATAATGGATGGTTAATATTATTCAATAGTCATCTAGGGGTCTATTTTCCAGTTTTTTTGTTCGCAGATTTTTTAAATTCATAAATTGCAAGACTATCATGCTAATCTCTAGAACGGTCTCAACTGGAGTCCGTCTGGAGTCCATACTATAAAAAGTACATTGAAATGATTGAGTGTACAATATAAATTCCTGCGTACCATACATTATTAGATACTATGGAAATTATTTGCCATACCAAGATTTTCTTGCAAAGTATAAGCTCGCAACACTTGAAAATAGACGTACATAGAAGTACTTAGAAGCCATGTGTTTTTATAATATTGTTACTGGGCTCGGAAACCGGTTAATTTTCTATGTAACCTTAACCGTTATTTTAAAGGTTTTCTAACATATTTCGTTAATTATTTAATATTTTGTTACAAAATCAATGCTGAATTTAATGTAATGAAACAATCTTTGAAGCTAATATCAATTGTATCAAAAATAATTTGTATCTTCTGAAATCAAAATTAACCGGTTTCAAGCCCAAAAGAATGCATTGAACTGTCCAACATGTTAGGTGCAGCGCTGACGACAGACTTTTTGTGCGAAGGAGTGATTAATGAAAGCTTGTGAGCTAATAAAATGTATTCACATTGGTGTGTGCATCAGACTCCTTCGCACAAAAAGTATGTCGTCTGCGCTGCACCTTATGCTATGCGGTTGCTAGGACAGTCCGCAAGCGAAAGATACGTAGGCGTAGGGCGTAGGTAAAGTAGGTACTGGCAGATTATTTTCAGTGTTGCAAGTCCAACTCTGGCTTGCGTTCGCCTGTTCGCAGAATGGTCAATTCGCTCAATAACCCCATATTATATAGATTTTTGCATGTTTTCGGTACATTAAATGTAAAACAAATGAGCCATTCTTTGTATAATGCAACATGAAATGTTATATATAACGTGTTTGTGCTGTACCAGAAGGAAGCTACTCTATCGATATACGAAAAATAAATACCACAATGAATAGGAATGCAGGTTCACTGTGGTGCTTGAATCTTTGCAACGCATCTATATGGTCGGCGAGACACTGCAACAAGAACACGCAATGGATGACGTAAATGTTTTTTCACCTCAAAACAATTTGCTGTTTAAGGCTGCGTTCAGACGATACGCGCCCGCTACACGCACGTCACGCGCCCGCCCCGCTCGCTTTGTTTGTTGTTACATATAATTTGAGTCATACGACTGATACGACACATCAATAGATCTCAAATTGCATTTATCGAAGTCGACCCGCACACGCTACGCGCCCGCCTCGCGCCCGCCCCGCACACGCGCTGCACACGCCTTGTGCCCGCGCTTCGGCTAGTGCCGTATTGACTGTGATCAAGGGCGTTTTTTGATTAAATAAAAAGTAGTATAAGCGGATGCGAGGCGGCCCCAACGCGTGTGCCCGAGTGAGCGTGGTCGGCGCGGGTTATCTGAACACGACCTAAAGACTGAGCAAAATTCGATTTTGCAAGTAACTTTTATTTTTTTTGTTAATTTCAAGAACAGTGCACAAAAAAATTATAAATTTAAAATTATTCAACACATTATTCAAAAAATGCATTTACGAAGGCTGTATACATTGTTCGAAAGTTAAAAATTACGCACCATACAACGGAATGTGCGGTAAAATAGGTACTCTCACCTAAGCACATGTTTTACCGCATCCTTCGTTTTGAAGCGTCGTGCGTATCGTATCCTTTACGGTTTTATTTAAATTAAAGGCTCTTACAAACTCACGCGATATCGCGGGCGCGACAGGCACCGACAAAGAAATTGTCCTACTAGAGTCGCGTCGCGCCCGCGATATCGCGTGAGTCTGTAAGAGCCTTTAACGTATACTCCAAAGTCTAACTCCTATAACTCCGCCGCTAAGACGACCCACTGACCATTTTTCAGAGAGAAGAAATTTGGATGGTGAAACTGAAAATATTGAATTGAGTTTTCAATCAATAAGTATACATTCTTGTATAGGTCCAATGTGATATAGACTTTTTAACACTTGTTAAGAAGAAATGTTTGTACTTTCCCAAGTATCAAATGTAGGGAAAAACTGCTCGTCATGTTTGAAATTGTAGACTTTTGTCGACTGAAGAATAGAAACATTTCTTCTCTTCAGTTTTAACATCGCCATGCATAAGACGATAGAAATATATCTACAATCTGTTATTTTGTCTATTCTTCCGTCGACAAACCCGTTTCTCCGTTCCCGTTTCCCGTTTCGATCAGTTTTGTATAATGTTTATCTTTGAGTTTATTACTTAGATATGTTTTTGTATGCACGTTTTTCTGTGACAAATAAAATTATTTTTTCTTTCTTTCTTTTCTATGGTGGTCATGCTACCGCATCAGCTCGCGAGCTGAAGTGGGCTACTCGCTGGGCAGTAGGACCCTCCTGGGGGTCTAAGGTCCTCACCTAAGCGGTCACATGAATTTGATACTACGCAGCTACTCACCTCGTGGTCAAAGCCGCCTTAGGGTCGCCGCACACGGGCTTCACGCCACAGCCACAAACGCCGCCACGAGAAGCTAGTTTACGTATAGTATACGTAGCGTGTGGCGGCCACCGGCGTCAACCGTGTGCGGCGAGTCCGTATAAAATGTACGAAAACTATAGGAAATATGCCGGTGGCGTCGTTTTGTGGTTGTGGCCGGTAGCCCGTGTGCCCCACCCTTAAAGTTTGCGTCGGACTGTAACTGCTGTACTTCGCTTACAACCCCGCTACTCAAATTACTTGGCATGATTTAGAAAGTCTGATAAAAATACCGATGTAAGTATCAATTACTTACCTTGACCATAGCGACGTTATCTTGACCGATCTCCAATTTACCCTTTCTAATAGCGTTGCCAGTTGCTAGACAAGGACCACAGAATTCGGAGTACACCTCCATACCTAAAGAAAACCACATGAGTTCTTAAAAAAAGAGTTCTGCCTTGATTTTAGGGATGTGCATGCATATTTCACAAGCGACTACATTGTATTGCTAGATAAATTAAGATCATAATTGAAGGCCCATTTGTGTCTAGCTTTTTGGTCTGCGGGGTTTTAATGGGGGGGGGGGGGGGGGGTGATTTAATGGGTAACGACAACCAGTCTTAAAATGGGTATCGTGTTTCTTCATGTGAAATACTGGTATTCAGCTGCATCCGGTAAGACTGGAAGCCGACCAGAACATAGTTGGGAGAAAGGCTTGGCAGATGATGATGTTGAAGGTGTTTTTGCATGGGAATAACAATCAAATATTTATGTTATTTTACATACACCTTGTATATGATAGGGGTGAGGCGTATTTATCGTAACAGATAGGAATAACAGGTATTTAAAAATAACAAATAACAAATTATTCGTCCACCAATTTAAATTATCTGTTCTCAAAATCTTAAAGACTGTTACCGCGGCTGTTACTGTTAATTCATTATTATAACAGTCACAGAGACTGATACTGCGACTGCTATATACTTACATACACACTCACACAAACGAAGGAATATAGCAAGGTTATCAATGTCTCTGTCTTTCTCATTAAAGAATGACCCTTACTAATAACATAAACACCTATTACTGAATGTACTTTGAATTATGTTTACTTCTCACTCTTACTAAAGCGGTTAAACTACGCTAAAAGTGAAGCACTTAGTATTTATTATACCTAAAATACAGTTGGTGGTCTTACATGATCAAACATTTTCGAAAAAGTGACTCCTCAATTAGGTCATGTTACCTGATTCTGTGACCAGTGACTATTTTAAAAACAACTTAAATACATATTTATCGTCCGTACAAAATTAACAGGCTGTTATTTAATAACATATATATTTGGATCTGTTATTTTTGTGTAACAGTAACAGTGATAACAGATATCATGTTTAACCTTAGCTGTTACAATTCTTGAATTCAAAATCTCTAGTATATGATGTTAGCAGTCAGATAGGAAGGCGGTTTTGAAATGGGCGTGTGATGTGCATTCCTAAATTGCGCACCGTGTGAAGCTAGCATTACCTTCGTACCGCATGATAGGTATGGAACAGACACCATTTATCATTGCAGGTTAACATAGCTTACATTGTTTTTTTATTTTTATTCTCAATCAAAAAAAATTTAAAATGCAGGTCTGGCAGTTTGAGTACTTTATGCGGCCTAACCAAATGTCCTTTCTTTGGTATTGTTCGTCGAATCGCTGAGCTCCTCAAGTTTTGATTTGAGCTGCACGATAACTGACAAATGCGTGCACTGACTGGACCGGTCCACTCAAATCTGTGTGGTTCTTTCGTCAAAAGACCATGTCAGACACCAATCTACATGGTTCTCAAATGATTTGACCAAGATTATATCCGTATTTTATATACACATTGACATTGATTAATTTTATATGTATATACAATGACATGCATATTTGCGTGAGTGTCCGTGATCCATCGCCGCCCGTTCAATGTCCATCACGCACAGGATGGATGGATAGCAGCACATAATGTAATTTTTGCTCCGTTGGTGTAATTGCTGTTGGCGTTCCAGTGAGAGGATAAATAAATAATATTTACTTTTAAGTATTATATTGTTTTAAGTATTGTAAATGTGAAGACTATGTGGGTTATTGTTCATTTTTCTTTTTTTCTCAGTTAGTTTTTGTCATAGTCTGGCAGTTTGAGTAATTTTATGCGGCCTACCCAAATGTCCATTCTTTGGTATTGTTCGTTGAATCGTTGAGCTCCTTAAGTTCTTAGTTGAGCTGCACGACAACTGACAAATGCGTGCACTGACTGGACAGGTCCCCTCAACCTGTGTGGTTCTTTCGTCAAAAGATCATTTCAGGCACCGATCTACATGGTCTTCACATAATCTGACCAAGATTATGTCTGGACTTTAAAAGAGACTGTGACCTCTTGAGTTTATTTCGGCCTTTCTTCTCAGAGTAGTCGGATATGAAACGCCGACCTCATCTAGTTTTTTTTTAATATGGCTGACGTGTAAAAGTGTTTGTACAAACCTACTTACAGAAATAAATCATTTATCATTTATCTTAAGTATTTGTTTGTGAATGAGTTTCAGGGTAAGTATCAACTACCAGCATACTTTTTTCAGCCGCCAAACAGCGTTGCTGTTGTCTGGTAAGTGTAGGTTTACAAGCACATGAGAAATATCAGCTTCGTCTTAGTGAAGGCAAAGCACCGGTGTCCTCAAGCGACAGTGACCGCTTACCACCACCTGCAGGATTGGCACGAGAATAATAGACAAGCGTTTTGTCAACGGAAGAGTAGACAAAAATTACGTTTCCGTATAGACAGTTCGACAGTTTTCTACCGAGAACGGTAGACAAGCGATTTCTATTCTACAGTAGAGTAGAAATAGAAATTAGCGTCATGCTAACCCTGCTGATGGTAAGTGGTGCCGTAAACCCTTAGCGTTAACCCCATGATAGATACCCAACCAATGCAAGAACAGAGAAGAAGGGTAGGTACCTACTAATTTACTCACAAATCAGTGTATCCGCATGAGTTTCGAGGTAGTGTTCATATTCCTCGTTAGTTTCCACAGTCTCCTGAATCGCTATTGCCGGTTTACGCGCCATTTTTTTAGTTCTTCAATGCGTGAAAACAATATTTTACGACTAGAAAATTCTTCGCAAGTATGTGACAGAACTTTTCGAAATTGTCATTAAAAAAAAAATGTACTTGCCTTTCTTGTCTAGGCTATAGAATGAGGTCGACTCACCATTGCAAAGATTCAACTTAACAGAATATTATATAGGTTTTCTTACGGCCCATCATCAAGACGAAATCTACGCTCTCGCGTACAATTTAGTAAAAACAATTGTTAGGAAAAGAAAACCGTAGTGATGAGAAGAATCCGTGAGTCACCGCTTAGTAATGTAGGTAGATTCTTTTACCCGACTGCACCAGAAAGAGGGTGAGGTGTGTTACTTACTTGTTCGGATGGGAATCGTGCCGGACAAGAGTAGCCCTAATGTTTTTCACAGGTGTAAGATGATAAAGTCTTCTTAATTTAGTGAGATGCAGTAATCAAGTTAATAAAACACAAGTGTAATAAAATAGACATTTATAATTTACTTATAATAACTTAACGTTTACTTACTAAAATTACATGACAACATATCGTCAACATTGTATAAATAAAATCAACAACATTTAGGTCCAAACAATAAAAGTGACCAAGAAACGATCAGTCTTAATTAGCTATAACTTTTTATTTAGTATGTGTATAAAAATAGATCATCTCTACTAAGGCTCCCGCAGACAGGCGCGATGCGACGCGACAGTAGCAGCAAAATTTCTATGAAAACTTCATGGAAAGTGTCGCGCTGCGCGTCTGAACGAGTCTTTATTGATCAACCCATAACCGTTTTAGAGGTGGTTAGTGGCATCAAAAAATGAACGATTAAAGTCACCATAAAATGGTAAGGAGACTTCAATCGTGCTTTTTCAAAAAAAATAACTGCATTTTAAAATACTGTCAAGTATGGATTTGTCAGTATTTTAAAATGTAGTTTTTACCAAAAAATCCCTTTAGGTATTTATGAACAGTAAAAAATAAAAATAAACCGCGATTGAAAATATCACAAAAGTTCAACACAATTTCGCCTTCACCGTGTGAAAATAGAGCTTGGAATTAGGTTTGACCATGGACGTATAAAAATTTGACCAATAAAATTTTAATTTACACTGCTACAAGAAATTTTGACGCTCGAACGACGTTGACACGGCGCTGTTGGTGAACATATTATATTTTGTGCAATTATATTGCGAAATGCTCAGGCGAAATCTCACATAAAATGTATTCAAAAAGAAGATGGCGGCGTTGGTTCCGATTTTGACCACGCGCCAAAATATCCTTGTAGCGCTAATAGTTGACTGTATGGATCATATTTTTGATCGATAAGGCATCAATCTCCACTGTGACTGAATCATTTCCTTGTTGTTCTCAATCATCGCCAATTTTGTTTCGTCTGAAAACAAAAGTGATATTTTAAGTACTACAAAATATTCCATAAATTCGTTAAAAATAAAGTTGACCCTGAACATCTTTAACCCAAACGTAGCCTGTATATAAAATCAACTTTATTTTGGAACAGGGGGCCGATCGCGCTATTTCTCAACGTAATTACCATTTGAACGGAACGTTTTTGGTTTCGGTTTAGTTTTGGTTTAGCTGATGTAAGAAACGGTATGGCACTATTTTTTCTGAGCGACAAAATCGTTGACGTTACCCAATACTGAAAGTTCGATCGATCGTTCCTCCAACGTAACTTCCAAAGTAAAGCTAAATCGTTTCCGTTGAAATGATTAGCGCGATACGAAATGTGTCTAACGTAACGTTTTTGGTTGTGGTTTAGTTTTGGTATTAACGTTCAAAATTAGCGCGATCGGCCCCCAGGTTGTCTAACGTTGAGTTGCACAAAACCAACATTAGGTTAACGCAGACTTTAAATTCATGCCTTCCCTTACATTTTGTATCAAAACGCTTTTGCTGAACGTTTTGACTGTCAGTACGTGAACCACTGCTGCATGGTTCACGTACTGACTAATGTCAAGATATTATTTTAAATTTAACTTCGTTTTTATATTAATGTATAATTTTCAATTTAATGTATTTATTTAATTGTATTAATAATTTTTAATTTAGTAATTGTATGATCCAAAGTTGATTGAAATAAATAAAAAAAAAAAAAAAGAAAGTGACAGCATCCCTGTTAAACTGATGTTGGTTTCGTGGAACTCACCATAAGATGTATACATGATACTAATTCCATGGATGCCAATAAGCGCCATAGACCCAATATCTTATAGTTTTAGAGCTACAAGTCTTAACTACTAGTTAATTCTATAAACCTACATAATTAAAATCAACTTTATTTTCAATGAACTTGGATATTTTGGCGCCTGAATGACATCGAATGGCGTCGTTGGTAAACGTTTTGTGAAATTATTACAGATATTGCAATGAAAAAAGCAAGATGAAGGGGTTAGTTCCCAATTCCACCATGCGCCCAAAAATCCTTATACTGTTGTAGCTTATCTTAGCGCATCCCCCTTAAAACTATGACATATTGGGTCTATGGTGCGTCCATTAGCATCCATGGAATTAGTATATAAATAATTGGTATCCCAGACAACCAGTACCCTAATTGCGTAACACAGTTTGAATCGGAATCGGAATGATTTTGAAGTATATTGCTATTCCATTGCATCATAAGTTAGAAAAAATTGTCTGCTCAACAACGTAAATAACGCTATGAATGTTGTTGAACTGTCAAATTGAAACCGATTCCTACTGATAGTGTGTTACGCAATTAGCCCTCGGTTATTGCTTCTTCAATCAAATCAGATACCTCTTTCAGACTTTCCTGAGTTGATCCTATAGCATAATGATGCCCCTTCGGCGTCAGTCAAGCATTCATAGGTTCAACAAACAAGTTACCAGGACATGAGGCAAACAGCAGAGCTGTCTCAGTCGCTACGTACAGCATAGCTATTCACAACCATTCGACAGGCTGTCGTATCGAAAACACATTTTCGAAACATCGAGCTGTCGGAAGAATAGCGGTCGTTTTTTTTATTAAAACTGACAAAATTTTCGGGTTTTGGATTACTTAACAGCGTTTATAGGATCCCTTCATTAAAATTGATTCATGTTCGATTCGGAACGGAAACATGTGGAATGGTTAGGAATAACTAGACAGCCAGTATAGCTGGTCGGACAAAATAAGAGTTATCGACACCAGAAGAATAAGATTACGAGGTAGTCCTCACCTTTATCGAGTATGTAGTGCTTGAGCGCGTCGCTGAACACGGTGACGGGCACGGCCATGTTGACGTACGGGAAGCACGCGCCGCCGTCTGACGTCACGTTGATGGCTATGATGCCCAGCACTTCCACGCGGTTCTTTGGACTTGAGGGCAATGCGAAAAAGTTATTAGGTTTTTAAATGCTCCGTTTTTAGGGTTCCGTAGTCAACAATAGGAACCCTTATAGTTTCGCCATGTCCGTCTGTCTGTCTGTCCGTCTGTCCCCAGCTTAGCTCAGAGACTTTTAGTACTAGAAAGCTGTAATTTGTCATGGGTATACATATTAATTACGCCAACAAAGTCGTAAAATAAAACCATGCAAAACTTTTTTTTTTTGGGGATGACGAAGACGAGATTTTTTTTTCTCGTCTATCCCGCGGTGAGGGGTATCGTTGAATAGGTCATTCAAAAATATAGTGGGTCTGTGAAAACCATTTTTCAATTCAGGGATCCGTTTGCGTATTATTAAGCTTTAAAGTGCTATTTTTTGTTAGAGTCAAGCGTGCCCTTGCCAGCTAAATGGTTGCTTTTGGATATGTGAAAAAATTAATGGCAGTAGTATATATAATGAAATTAAAAGGAAAACTATCACAGCTAAGTAGGCTTTACATGATAACGAGTAATAGTCGACCAAGTTAAATTTGCAGTTGAAGAATTGACCGTGACGTATATCGATGTATGGGAGAACATGTTTTAAGGGTTCCTTACCCAAAGGGTAAAAAGGGATCTCTATTAGTAAGGCTACGCCGTCTGTCTGTCTGTCTGTCCGTCTGTCACCAGGCTGTATCTCATAAACCGTGATAGTTAGACAGTTGAAATTTTCACGGATGATGTATTTCTGTTGCCGCTATACCTAACAAGAATACAAAAAAACAGATTATAATTTATATTTTACCCCGGGCTCCCATACAACAAACGTGATTTTTTTGCTCGATATTGATAACGGCAACAGGTAGACGCTTGAAATATTCACAGAATATTTAGTTATATATTTACTTTAAAAATAAATAATTAAAATAAAACAAATATTTAAGGGGGCTCCCATACAACAAACGTGATTTTTTGCCGTTTTTATAGATAATGCTACGGAACACTTCGTGCGCGAGTCCGACTCGCACTTGGCCGGTTTTTTAACTACAATGTTAAGTTTGTTTTTGGGGTAAATTCACCCAAACTACGGAACTCTTCATTGTGCGTGGGCCGACACGCACTTGGCCGGTTTGGTCTATTTAATAAATGTAAGTATTAGCCCAGGGTTTGGAAGTTTTGCCCGGTCGCTCCACATCTCATCATCATCATCTGCCTAGCCTTTTCCCAACTATGTTGGGGTCGGCTTCCAGTCTAACCGGATGCAGCTGAATACCAGTATTTTACATGGAGCGACTGCCTATCTGACCTCCACAGCCCAGTTACTGGGTAACACGATATCCCTTGGTAAGACTGGTTGTCAGACTTTTGGGCTTCTGACGACCCGTAACAACTGCCAAAGATCTACAAATGACAGCCGGGACCAACGGCTTAACGTGCTTTCCGAGGCACGGAGGAATCTTGGTATGAACAGATGGTCACCCATCCACGGACCAACCGCGGCAAGCGTAGCTTAACCTGATCGATCGACCCGTGCGGCAGTTATTATTTAGCCGGTCGCTCCACATCTGCTTAGTAAAAATCTTTAATTGATATTTTTTAAAAAATCCACTGACAGTCAACGCACGGTTATAGAAGCATGCAATTTTGCACAAGACCTGTTCCTGATACAATGAAAGTGAGCACTAAGGAAGGATTTTTGAAAATGAATCCCCTGACGAGGTTAAAGATCAAGGTTATGGAAGTTCTTTATTTCTGCCGATGAGCATCCCATCGGGTGCACGGCTTATAGCTGCATGAAGAGCGTGCTTGCATCTCTAACTCAGATCTTCGTTCAGGGAATAAAGATCTGATGTTATGTTACATAAGAATTTGACGATGATCTGAACTTTTGTGACAAAGAGTTCGGGAGAGAGAGAGGTTGAATAAAATTGTCTCTTTCCACATGGTTCGATTTGCTGTACAAAGTGTGCACCAAATTGTGTGATTTTTCATTATGATCCATTTGAATCATAATGGGCGACACTATCATCATATTTTACCTGGTAACCCTGAATATCGGTCCGCCGCTAAACCCAGATTGTACGCAGCAAGACGTCTGTATCATAGATGGCGACACTGTGTTGACGTGGCCCGACGTTATCGTTGGTATTAAGTTAGTTAAGTCGTACTCGTTGTAGTAAGGGAAGCCGGCGGCGAGTACTGATTCGCCTGGAACAAAACATTGAATACTTGTGCAAGTTTTATTCAGTCTACTAGTTTTGAAAAATAACACTAAAGTAGGACATTCACGATCAAACTTGAATGATGTAAAACCATTAGCAAGTCATTGCAATGTAACTTTTATCTCATTGTACTATAACTTCTAATTTATCCCTTAACATGCGGAGATAAGAGTTATATTCCAATTACTTACTAATGGTTTTAGATCGTGAATGGATACCATTATAATCGGTTGCTGAATTCAGAAAGTGTAGAATTGAAGGTGGACTTGGGATAGTTCTAAGTCGTTTACATGGTATCCTACAGTAGCAAAATATCGAATTAATTAAATGAATTTTAATGAGAAAAAAAAAACAAAGGACACCGACTAGCAAGACAAGATGTCGAGAAGAATGTTTAAAGTGAATATCTCTTTGCGGTGTCGATAGGTTCTTTTAAGGTGAATCCGCAGCTGTTCCCCAATGTCATGATTTCATGAAAAAGTCACTTAATGGAACACATCTAACTTAGAGAGATGTATTAATGTAAATACATAAATCTGTTATAGTCGCGAATCATATTTTGATCAAGATACAACCTGACAATGACCTGCAAATTGCAAAAAAAAAACGAAAGAAAATTTGAATTTCGCGGGCTACGCTACCTTAAGCGGGATACACTAAGATAGCCCGCGAAATTCAAATTTTCTTACGTTTTTTGCAATTTGCAGGTCAGTAACAGGTTGTATGTTGGTCTAAATATGATTCGCGGTCATAACAAATATGGCTTTACAGAATTATAATCAATAGAATCAGCATTACATTTCTCTAAGTTCAAAAAATCCTTCTGAATGATTATTTCAGAAATAATCATTCAGTAGGATTTTTTGAACTGATGATGATGCTTTTTTTTATTCTAATGATTATAATTCTGTAAAGCTAAATTTGTTATGGCTGTGAATCATATTTAGATCAACATACAACCTGTTACTGACCTGCAAATTGCAAAAAAACATAATAAAAAAACATTAAATATACATTGAAAATGAAGACGGAAGTTAGATTGAAAGAAATTGATAGTGTTGCCAGTTGCCAAAGAACATACCTTTTTCAGCCGGAATATTAGACAGCACAGCAGATTTCATATGGCTTAATCTTTCAGGGTTGGTGAATAGTAGAGCTAAGTCATATGCCTTCCTGTCTGGCGTCTTGTATCGCACTATTGCTGTCTCGTTCACTCCTCGGCAGTACACCGACAGCTTGTGTGTTTGGTACTGGAAAAAGGGTGTATTGGCAATTTTTAAATTATCATTAATAATCATCTGCTTCGCCTTTACCAATTGAGGTCGGCTTCCAGTCTAACTGGATGTAGCTGAATACCAGTATTTTACATAGAGCGACGGCCTATCTGACCTCCACAACCCACACGGTAATACGATAGCCCTTGGTAAGACTGTCAGAATTTCGACCTGTAACGATTATCAAAGACATACAAATACCAGCCGGGACCAACGGCTAAACGTGCTTTTCGAAGCACGGAGGGGTCTTGGTACCAGTCTTACCAAGGGGTATCGTGTTACTCAGTAACTGGGTTGTGGAGGTCAGATAGGCAGTTGCTTAAAAATGATATTCCTATAAAGAAACCTCCCTACACTCAAAGTTATCATACTCATTAATCAGATCCAGCCTGTCCCTTGCTGTCCTCCCCCAGCGACGCCCTAAGCTGAGGTCCGTACCCCACAGGGGGTGCCCTTAGCGTGCAGTCGCTTAGTTTTTAAGTTTATGCCCTGGCTGGAGGCCTTAATTTATTGAGGCACCCACAGGAAAGTCCGGTTAAGTAGACGAGTACATCCTAGGTTGATCTGCGAGATGCCAATAAAAAAGAAAATGTATGAGCACACTCACAGTTTTGACGACGTGCGCGCACGTGACGACGTACCCGCCGCCCAGGTGCAGGCCGGCGCCCCACGCGTGGCCGCAGCGCACCAGCAGCGTGCACTCGTCCACCTGGGCTGCGAGCGGACCACACCATAAGCTCATGAACAAAACTACACTGATAAATTGTTTTGGTGTAAACAAAAGACATAGAGAAAAATATTCAATTATAACAAATTACATGAAGGAAAGACAAAGACTTCATCATCACGTGAATGTGGATTGGTGCCGGGTTCCGTGTGGTGCCGGACGTAAAGAACAGCACCACCCTATTTCTTCCCGTGGGTGTCGTAAGAGGCGACTAAGGGACTTACTAGAGTATCGGCAGCAGCGTTCTCCGCAGCCAACCGGCCTGCCAACCGTGGCTACTATGGCAAACCCCCCCCTTTGGGGAAGGCCTATGTCCAGCAGTGGACGTCTTTTGGCTGAAATGAATCCCCGGTTTCTGAGTTTTCTAAAGATGGAATCGCAACTGTAGCCCGCGCAGTTCAAATTTTTGTTGGTATGTATTTACAGAGTTATAATCATTAGAATCTTGAATTACTAATACTTAATAAGTAATTTTGATTCAAAATTATAAATTCTGTAAGTACCTAAATACATATTTGTTACGGTTGCGCATCATATTTTGACCAAGATACAACAACTTGACAGACTTGCAAATTTCAGAAAACGTTTTTTTTTTTTAAATTTATTATCTTTTCAAAAACCAGGTGTTAGTTAGCTATAGCCCCAAACAGTACCTGGACTATTGTCAAGCTACTGTTTCACGAGACTAGTTCATAATGTAAACCCGGCTAAATCAGCCGGGAGCAAGACAAATCAGGTAGTCAAAAATGTGTAATTTTCGACACGGCAGCTTGTTGAACGGTTGTGAATAGTTATGCTGGACTGGCTGAATGGACCGACGACTTTAAAAAAATAGGTTATACAGTCTGGATGCGAAGAACCGGGTTTTAAGGGACATCTTGGGAGATGCCTATGTGTAGTTGAATGTGATAGATTGGACTCACAGAGCACATCGTGCAGCGGATGCTTGTCCAGGGGCCGGGCGGGCCGCTGCGGCTGCACGTGCAGCTTGGCGGCCAGCACGGACGTGAGCGGCGCCACCAGCGTGAGCCCCACCCACTCGCCGCGGCACCACGACACCGCGCACACCACGCAGCCGATCAGCTCCTTGCTGGAAGGACAGTCACCTCCTTATAGCGCTACAAGGTTATTTTGGCGCGAGGCCAAATTCGGAACTAACGCCCCGCCATCTTGTTTTTTTGATAATTACAAGTGTTATTTCTCACAAATGTTTCTCAACAATGCCCCCTGTCAACGTCACTCGAGCGCTCCACTCAAGAAGCTTTTAGATAAAAGTGGAGGCAACACTCTAAATACCTAAGTGAAGACGACTGTGGTCAGACTCTCTCTTCTGAATACATACCTACATATTGCGAAGACAGTGATATGTGTTTTCTTTATCTTATGTATGTATCCAGAAAGAGAGAGTCCGACCACAGTCGTCTTCACTTAGGTTTTTAGAGTGCTGCCTCCCCTTTTATCTATAGATACTCTTCATGGCTCCACTTCACCATAAGCATTGTGAAGAGCATAAAATGCTTAGCAACCATATTAAACTAGGTACCTAATCGAATCGCAACAGTGAAATACTTATTATTAAGTAGTTCCGGTGGCCATCTGTAGTCTTCATCATCAGTTCCACTTCACCAAATGGTGCTTTTCGAGAGCAAATGTACGAGTTAATACTAAAAATACCTAAATCGCTAGGTTAGCCTATAATATTTGAATATTTCCCTCGTTTTCCATGGGATCCACTCGACAGATTCTGACTTGGTCACATTGCGACCACCCCGAGAGCATGCCCTTTCAAACATAAAATACTTAATTTTCAAAATCAGTCCACTATTGACGGAGAAATCGGATAACATACATAAAAAAAAATAAAAGACGACATACG
Source organism: Tiliacea citrago (assembly GCA_963921375.1). Classification (NCBI taxonomy): domain Eukaryota; kingdom Metazoa; phylum Arthropoda; class Insecta; order Lepidoptera; family Noctuidae; genus Tiliacea; species Tiliacea citrago. The sequence continues at coordinate 22,206,488 of OY992799.1, read as the reverse complement.
AAGAAGAAAGAAAGAAGAAAGAAAGACGAACATATAATAAACAAGCAATTACAATTAAGGTGGCATGCCAATAGATTACATTAATAAATAATTCAATTTAAAATATGTCAGTTTGATAAATTGGGGCCGTATTATGAAGTACAAATGCCATTATGATTCCAGACCGAAAAAGGGACGGTGCTAGCAGTCATGTATAGATCCATCTCTCTCTTGCACTGGAATCATGATGGAGTAGTAAAATCTATCTAAAAGGAATTTAATCGAAGACCTCAAGGATCCCAGACACTCTTTACTTCTAATAGCTGCTGGTATACTATTATATATTTTTGGGGCCACACCTAGCACACTTTTGCCGAAAAATGTAGTTTTATGAGGTAACATGAATGTAATTCTTTTTTTTTTAATTGCATAAATCACTGATTATTACCTCCGTCCGGCACCCAAGCTAAGATTAAACTTGTGTTATGGATGCCAGGGGGTCTACTCCCCTGCCAGGGTTACAAGCCTGTCCGAAAGGGATATCGTGGCCCTGGCACACAGGCATCTGAAGGAACACGGGTGGGTTTTAGTCAGTAAAAGTCTGACACTCCCTCCCGCTCCACCCAGAGCGGGAGAAGTTATTTGATAATTTCCGACCAAAAAAAAAAAGGGGGGTCTACTCCGAAGCGCTAAACCGAAGTATCGGCGTAGTCAGCAATAGTTAGCCGTAGTAAAGAAAAGACACCACATTCGGCCGATACTTCAGATTTATGTTGGGAGTAGCTCCTCAGGGCTCTTTCTATTCTGCCAGGTTTGCGAGTTTGTCCGAAAGGGATATCGTGGCCCTGGCACACAGGCAACGGAAGGAACACGGGTGGGTTTTAGTCGGTAAAAGTTTGACACGCCCTCCTGCTCCGCCCAGAGCGGGAGAAGTTATTTGAAAATTTCCCACCAAAAAAAAAAGGGCTCTTTCTATTAATACAATTTTCCAATTTATAATATACAAATAGTACGGAGTTGCGTTGGGTAAGTAGCTATCGTTTGGAGTACAAAAATAAAATAAAGTTATTAAATTAAAATAAAAATGTATGGCCTCTCTAGAGTGTGAATTTGGGTGTGTAAGTGTATGTGTCGTATGTCTGTGTGTGAAGTATGTTTGAGTTGTCTAAAATAAGCAAGAGTTTTAAAAGCTTTCCGAGCAACTTTTCTATCTCCTCGTACGAGTCGTGATCGAATGACTTACTTTAAAAAATAGAAGCCACCTCGATACTTCAGTTATTCTGAGAGTAGTTTATGTACACAAAAGATTCGCAATATACTCACGTAGGTCCTTCAGTGAAGACTGGTCCACCTTCAGAACCTAAAGCAGTGGCCGCGTCGGTCAGCAGTAAGGATGGTCTGTTACCCACCACACCACATATTGAACCCCGCGTCACTGCATTTAGGAACACCTGCAATGAGTTACCACTAAATAAGTAAAGCCATGGTCTTCAATACTCACCAAAAATCAGGGGTCGTGCCAAATGTTAGAGCCATTATTACTGTCCCAGTGCGAGAGAGGTATTTAAAGGGCACTACTTGTGCTTAGAAAAAAACAGGGGTCGTCTTATGGCGTGTTAGTGCCACAGGACTCTAGTTATTTGACTGGATCATTATTATTATTTTGATCATTGAGGAAGATAGGGTATTTATTAACTGGATAACTATTATTGGATTTTTTGAAACATAAAAAAAATATAAGCCATATTAGAAAAAAATATTGTTTATCTTAAAAAATGGCTAAGTTATATGTGTTTTAAAGTCTATGGTAGACAGAGATAGCACTGCTGCAATCTCAACATAGTAACTTCGGGCCATTCAAAAAAATTTTAGTTTTGCGTCACCGGATAAAAGAAAATTTTCAAAAACGTGCTACTAGTTTCTCCATTCTGCCATCGATTTTATATATTTTAGCGATTATTGGGCTAAATATGGCCCCCGTAAATCTCTTCTGATGTGTGTCCTAAGACTTTCGATGTACTTGACCTTCGTTTCTTCATCATGATGTTCCCTAAATATACTTTTTACTAAATATTATATTCTTGAACATGACAAGTACTGTTTGGAATATCTTTAATTTCCTAAAAGTGGATCGGATTTCTGAATTATACAATGAATAAAGATGTTCGTTACATTACCTCACACCCGAAAGGCGTCGAGTGGACTTCAAGAGTGGAACCTCTTCCTGTCGCAGGTCGAACTACGTCTAGCAAATAAGACAGCGGCCGTAAACTTTCTACACCTGAAATTATAAAGAGTTGGTATTCATTTTTCTTCTCTTTTCAACTGTTACTTTGAGATTCTTACTTTGGGATTCTTAAGAATCCATAATACCTCAGCGCGACCTCATTTTTTATGTCGCTCGCACAATACTACTAGCGGTCATGCGAGCAAGCGTGACAAGGCGGCAGGGAGAAGGCTCCAAGGCACCGAGAGTTTAGGTAATTTCTTTTTACGGTGAACATAATGGTAATAAAAAAAAACATAGCATCTACTTTATATTTAGTTCAGTTATTATGCAAAGTTTCATGATCTAGGTAATTTGAAGTATTTTTTTAATACTAGTGGTTTATTGTTCGTCTTGGAGGTAACTTTGTAACATTTTTCTGTCGAGATCATTTTATGGAATCGTGTTTTCGTCAAACATAGTACTTAACATTAATCCTCAATTTTATATAAATTTATTTATAAATTAATGCTGCAGTGTTTTCGATATAAGGGAGGATCAAGCTAAACAATTTGAGATATTGCAGACTCTTAAAAATCCACATGGGCGACTGCTTCGTTGAATCTCAGCCTAGGGTGGGGTCCTAGTCAGGCAGTGTAATTGGGTGTTTACCTTGGAAAATTCTCAGTCAGTACTAACTGGAGTTTAGATTTGTGCCCAGTTATTGGCGTTTGCCTGACCCCTTATTAAAAGGGACTAATGACTGGCTAAACAAATACCTTCACAAAGAGATATATTTTCTCTACTACGGAAAATCTTAACCCTCTTTAATTTTTTTTTACTTACATACTTTTTGACGATAGATGGTCAGCAAAATATGCCAACCTATGACAACACGATATGACAGTTTTCGGCTGTCAACATTCGATCGCATTCGACAGTTTGGTTTTGGTTTTTATCAGTCAAGTCAAATATGTCAGACAAGAAAGACATAAAAGACCAGAAATCAGAGACACCAGCATGTGATACTAAGAATAGTTATTCCAGATATTACGATAGTCCCGATGGGTGCGACATAGAAACGAAGGTAAATGTAACACCTCGCTGTACCTGCAGTCCAAGATGAGAATAGTTATTCCAGATATTACGATAGTCCCGATGGGTGTGACATAGAAACGAAGGTAAATGTAACACCTCGCTGTACCTGCAGTCCAAGATGAGAATAGTTATTCCAGATATTACGATAGTCCCGATGGGTGTGACATAGAAACGAAGGTAAATGTAACACCTCGCTGTACCTGCAGTCCAAGATGAGAATAGTTATTCCAGATATTACGATAGTCCCGATGGGTGCGACATAGAAACGAAGGTAAATGTAACACCTCGCTGTACCTACAGTCCAAGATGAGAATTTCGCTGCAACCCGTAATATTTTAAAAATAATTCGCCGTTATCTACGATGCTTTGCTATTTTGGGACACAGCGACTTACATGCACAAACAGTTTGTGTAAAAATTTACACGATATACACTGTGTACTGGGCAATTGGGCATCCACATGATACTGCACGATAGACTGTTTTTCCGTCACGTTATACAATATGCTTGTTCGTGCAAATTTAAAATTTAAATTATTATTATATTAAGTAAGATTGAGCGTGTCAGGGCTTCAAAGACAACACGTTTCCCAAACGACAATGAGGTAGAACTATCGTAATAGCAACAGCAATAAGGCTAAACTTTTTCTTAAAGAGCTTAATTTGAACTCCATTTTATATTATGGAACCTAAAGTCAATTATATAATTGCATAGCTCGTTGTTCTTTTAATGATTCTTTAATTTTCCATCAGATTATGGTGGCCAGCCGCTACGGCATTGTCACTGGTCTCATCGCAGGAACGTACGACGTTCTGATGTACTCCCATGTCGTAGGACTGGGGCCTATAATGAGGCGGTAAGTATTAGTGAACTATACAGCTTTAACTTAAATTAGCTGGCTATGATTCAGAGACGTGATGATATTTAAACACGATAAAACTAAAAAGATTTTCTAAACTCATACTTCGAGTGACTATACCCGATTACGGAGTCAACAGCCGCGGGTAGAGTCTATAGTTACTTGAAATTATGGTTTGATAATATTTACCCGACTGCCCCAGAAGGAGGGTTATGTTTTTCGAGTGTATGTACGTCTATGTGTGTATGTATGTCTATTTCTTTGACACGCTCTGTAGCCTAAACGGCTTGATGGTTTTTAACATTTATGAGGTAGATTCGTTTTAATCGCGGAAGTGACACAGGGTATGAAATTTTAATATGGCATCTGCAAATCAAAAAAGAAAAGGGGAATAAAACAAAATTTGTGATTATTATAATAAGGGTATTCATAAAAGCTAGTAAATAGCCAATTCCAAATATCATGTATATATTATAACACTTTTAAGCTATTATTTTGCTAATTAGCTACATTTTCATTTCTAAAACCTAGCCTATCTCGTGCTAACCTTACTGATCAATTTGTTCATTTAATAACACTAGGCTTAAAATAAAACAAATTATTTAAAAAACAAAAAAACGGACTGCAAAAAAACGGACTGAAAAGATAGAAACAAGATGAAAATAAAAACGATTATCTTCCAATAATAAATAAATGCAGTCGGAGGCAAATTTTAAGGCGTTCGTTACATCCTAGATGCCTCCGACTGCATTTATTTATTTTTGGAGGTTACTCGTTTTTATTTTCATCTTGTTTCCATCTTTTCAGTCCTTTTATTGCAGTCGTTTTTTTGTTTGTTTATGTTTTTATAAGTAGGTATATTTTTTTTTTGTTTTATCATGCTTACTTATCGATACCTATCACGTCTTTCACCAACTAATTTAAATTTGCCTGTGTATTTATTTAATACAGTGTGTATCAGAGATGCGTGTTACCCAGTACCTGCGTTGTGGAGGTCAGTTAGGCAGTCGCTCCATGTAAAATACTGGTATTCAGCTGCATAGGGTTAGACTGGAAGCCGACCGCAACATAGTTGGGCATCTAGGCTGATGATGGATGATGATGTATCAGAAATGCATGGTCATGTTTAAGGGTGTGGTACAGATCATCTAACTGAACAACTTTCTCCACGAGACCCACATCGTAATTGCATAAAAACAAAGTGATTTAAGATAGATACTATAGAGGCCATCAGAAGTACTGTCATAGAAAAATTGTGATCCCTTGTCTCAGTGACGCCATCTAGCGTAATAAAGCTAAATTCAATAAAAGCTAAGTTTGACACGTTACACTTTTACCGACACCAACCTTTGATTATGAAAAAAAAAAAAAATATTTTATCTAAATTCTGGGTAAAATAATATTAACGAAAATATACCGTAGATAAGACGAGATTTGCATACCATATTTGCATAGTTAGGCATAATTGTACTTCGAAAATAATTTTCTTTTGGTGGACACGAATGCGACTTGACATGCAGGCGTACCACACTAGGCTGAGCGACTTTTGCCCACTAGGACAAATGTATCGGATTACCGCTATGTCCCGTCTATTGTTAAGTAAATAAATTAATGTCTTTGCAAAAAAATATCATCCGTCCCATACATTTGTGACGAGTAGGTATTGAAGTTTTGTACGGGACAAATCCGGGCTAATTGCGTAACACACTATCAGTAGGAATCGGTTTCAATTTGACAGTTCATTTACGTTGTTGAGCTGACAAACTTTTCTAATATATAAAGCAATGGATTAGCAATATACTTCAATGTCATTCCGATTGCGATTCAAACTGTTTACGCAATTAGGGTACTTTTTCGCGTCTATTTGCAATACAAACGCACGATTTCAATAATTATGTGATCGGCTTCGACAATTATTGTCTTTGTTGTTGTATCATATTTTATTTCTTTACAAATTAGACCTTTCAAATCAAGGTATGGCAGTTTGTTACAATTTAAGTTATCAATGTAAGTCGGTTTAAGCTGAAATGTGGCGTACTACCTATACGGTAAAGTAAGCTACGCCGACGTTATGTAGGATTTAATGGCAAGAATTCAAAAAAAATAAGCATATATAGGCTCTTGAGGTGAATCCACAGCCCGCGAAATTAAAATTTTCTTCCTTTTTTTTTGCAATTTTCAGGTCAATGTCAGGTTGTATCTTAATCAAAATATGATTCGCGACTTTATCAGATATGTGTTTACAGAATTATAATCATTAGAATCATTAATACATCTCTCTAAGTTAGATCTGTTTCATTGAATGAATTTTTGATGAAATGACATTGAGGAACAAATCTAACAGTAAGATTTGAATTTCGTGGACTTCCTTAGCTCATCCTGATGCACGCGTGCATAGCCTGTCTTTGCCATCTATGCGAAATATTACATACTATTTTATAAAAAAAATATTGCTATTATTGATTAGATATTACTATTTTAATATGTTTCCAGATACGCCCGCCATGTCGTGCCTCTTGGTCTGATGGGAGCCACATTCGCCGCGGTCTCTACTTTAACCCTGCGCGCTAGAGATGTCGACGACAAACTCAATTATTTTCTTGGCAAGTTTCTTCTGCCTACGGATTTTCTTGATTGCACTTCCATTATCATTCTTTTACTTTTTCTCGATTTTTATAGTGTCGGTGCAGCATAGCTTTTTCGTCCATACGTAGTAATATCACATTCATCCATCGTTTCCTTGGTCTTGGTCTGATCGTACAGGATTAGGAAGCATGTGTGAAGTTGTGGACATTAAAGCCTTAGATGGTATAATAACATGATGTCCAATGGCTGAAGTTCAATTTCCTCATGTAATGCTGTATTAAACCATGATCTACCGGCTCATCAAGAGCTCATACCTTCTGGCCTACAATGTTGAATTTGCAAAATGTTGAATCACAAAATGTTTAGTTTAGAAAGTTTAGAAATATAATTCTGACTAAATAGCCACGTAACTGCGACCAACTTGGATGTAGCGCTCGCCAGCCGCTGCCGCTGCAAATTCAACATTGTGGTCCGGATAGAGCTCATCAAATACAGTAAGTATCTGGACGGGAATCTAAAGCCTGTCATACAAGGTTATTATATATTATATTATAATTATTTATCTACAGGGTCAAATTAAATTAGCTATCGAAACTCCGCAAACGTGATATATTCCCTGGGGGCGTGGTTGGGAAACATTATTATGTGAAATTGTCACAGAAATTGTTTTGAAAGAACAAGATGGCGGCGTTAGTTCCGATTTTGGCCACATCCCAAATGATCCACCATTGTTTTGAATACTGGGAATGCTAAAGTTATAATTTTTTTGTTGTCCAGGTGGTTTAGCTTGTGGACCGCTGCTTGCGCTGTACGTTCGCTCCGGGCATGGGGTTGTAGCTGGTGGAATTTTGCTCGGTCTCATAGGATTGGTAAAGAAGGAAGCGATCGAACAAAACTATTCATTCTTTCAACGGATTCCTGACCACATGAATACGATCACGGGCTGGAAGTTTGATTCTTCATTAGTTGCTGACCCTCGCGATGGTAATCTATATTGCTCCTTAACTAAATATAAATTAAAGTCGCTTTTCGTGTACGTCTGTGTGACCACTTTGGTATTTTAAACTGCGCAACGGATTTTGATGCGGTTTTCACCACCAGTTAAACTCAAACTCAAAGCATTAACTTTTGAATTGTCAAGCAGCCGGTTAGTTAGAAATATGAAGCTACTTGCCCATTCCAAAGCGTAGTAGGTATATATAGAGAAAAACGGGCAAGAAACTCCATCGACACTCTTTTAAATGATAGTGTTACAAAAATATTGTTACATCTTTAGTGTTGAACTCTTTATGAAGAAACTCATGGCCACGACCACGACTGGTCGTGTTCGTGGTCACCCTTGTCACAACTTTGTACTTTGAAGCTCCGACCAACACGCTGACGTTTATTTTAAAGTACACACAAGCTCAACTAGTCGGACGGCACGTTGTGCGACCAGTTGGTCGCTGCGGCCAAGTGCGCGATTCGTTGAGTTACGATACTTTACTATTGGACGCTGCGGCCACTGGTTAGAGTCGTGGCCGCGTAGTGTGCGGTGTCCCTTAGAATACATTAAGCACTGATATTATTTATGCAACTGTTGTTTAATACCAGTTGCGTAATAGACTTTACCTACACCCATACTAAGAATCCAATAAACAAGTTTCTGAAACAGTTAGCTTATTTTTCATTTTTTTTTTTCTGTGGTAGTGGAACGCGCGTGCATGACAATGTTCTTTTCTTGAAATTCATAAAGATACCACGAAGTGAGTAGTGAGAATGTGGCTGTTTGATGAGTAAGGAAGGGATCGAAAAAGCAAAGGAGTTGCATAATTAAATTTAGTACAACATTATAACACTCGTTTGGGTGATATAATGGTTACTATGACACTGGTTGTTTTAATGTTGGCAATAAGGTAACTGTTTCAGAAACTTTTATAAAAGATTTATAGCATGGGTGTAGATAAAATAAATGATAAAACCCGAAAATAACTCAAAGCATTATTATTTCGCAGCAATGGTTCACACTTGCGAGGAAGACTTCGACGGCGCGGGCGGCGGCGGCGGCGGCGGCGGCAGCGACGAGGCGACGCAAAAGAAAAAGAAAGTAGCCAAACGGAAGAAGCAGCTGGAGACGGCTCAATGCGACTAATTATAAACAGGGTTTCAGTTAATTAATGCATAACCTTGAAAAGGATTAAAGAAGAAGCAAAACAGCTGTTATTTTTTACCCGAATGCCCAGGAGGGTTAAACTTTCTTTTTTTTCATTTATTTATTTATCCTCTCACTGGAACGCCATACAGCAATTACACCAACAGAGCAAAAAAATACGTCATGTGCTGCTACCATCTATCCTGTGCGCGATGGACATCGAACGGGCGGCGATGGATCACGCACACTCACGCAGCGCCAAGAGACTTCTCCATATTTCCATTACTCCATCCATATAGCGCACATTCTTTGCGAGACTTAAAGATTGTGTTAAAATTAATACATTAAAATTGAAAAAACGGAAAATTTTGATGTGTCATCATGCCTGACAGATAAAACATATGGGTTATGTGTTTCGAGTGTATGTATGCATGTATGTCTATTTCTTTGGCACGCTCTGTAGGCTAAACGGCTTGATGGATTTTAACACACGAGGTATCATTAGATTAATTTTAATTGCGGGAGTGACATAGGGTATACAAATTTAATATGGTATCTGCGAATCAAAAAAGAGGGGGAATATTTTTTTTTGTGATTATTATAATATGGTTATTAAACAAAAGCTAGTAAATAGCCAATTCCAAATATATATAATAACACTTAAGCTACCATTTTGACACAAACTACAAAAAAAGTAGGTACAGTTTCTGTTCTGAAACCTTATCCTATCCTATCCTATCTTGCTAACCTTACTTTGCCGTAACCGTAAGTATGGTTTAAGTATATACTTACCAATATTTAAATGAACATTATTTTCATTAATAACACTAAAAAGCTTAAAATAAAACAAATTATTAAAAAATGTGCAATCGGAGGCATTTATTTATTTTTAGTACTTTAAAGTATCAAAAATAAATAAGCATATTCTTAAAACATACTTACGGTTACGGCAAAGTAAGGTTAGCAAGATAGGATAGGATAGGATTTAAAGTTTCAGAAGAGAAACTGTACCTACTTTTTTTGCAGTTTGTGTCAAAATAGTAGCATTTATTATATATATTTGGAATTGGCTATTTACTAGCATTTGTTTAATACCCATATTATAAAAAAAAAAAACTCAAAGCATTTATTTCAAACTAGCTGACCCCACAGACGTTGTCCTGTACAAATTTAATAAGTAATTCATACACAATTCCCATAGAAAATTCACTTTTAGTTTACGCGAATTTTCAAATTTCCCCGACAACTTTCCAAATTTTTCACCTTCCTCGGACTTTAATGAATATTTGACAAACAAAAAAAATTGCCGAATTGTCTGTCTGCCAGTCTGTCAATACCCTTTTTCTCAGGAACGCGTGGAGGTATCAAGTTAAAATTAATATCTAATACGTAAGTCAACGGTCCCTTGGAGCTCTGAAAAAATCAAGCTTCTTAGTCAGCGCAATAAAAACATACGGTGATTTATGCGCCATATTTTGATACTCGCAAATAAATCAAAACCATAGGCTACTTCCCGTTGACCTAGAATTATGAAATTTGGCATGAAGCAAGGTCTTATAGCACAAGTAAAGGAATAAGTCCGAAGATCGGTAATTTGTAGTTTTATCACATAAAAAAAACTGCGATTACAAACTTACATTTTCAGTTGTAAAATTGGCTGTGGCGTATATCGATGTATGGAAGAACATGTTTTTCAATTACAATATTAAGTTTGTTTTTGGGATAAATTCGTTTCAACTACGAAATCCTTCATTGTGCGTGGTGCGACACGTACTTGGCCGGTTTTTTTAAAGTTAAAATCACTAATATTTCGGCTTATGGTTGGAAACTAACACAAAGTAAATCAATGTTTTTTTTTATTTTCAATCTACAAGGGGGTGAAAAGGGGGATGACGTTTTGTATTGAAGTTGTTCATTCGCAAAATTTTGTATTCAAGTAAAAATAAAATTCCCCCCACCTGTGAATCATTTTTAAAGTAGTCATTCATGCCAAAAAGAAACCACTTAAAGGTCATAGAGGACGTTTTAACGCCCCAACGACCAACGAAGTTGCTTTGGTGATGATTGATCAGCAATTTGAGAAACGGGACATTACATTAGAAAGCCGTAGTACTTCTTTACGTCGGATAAGTGAACTGCATCGGTCATACGATGCCTTGCAATATCCCATAATATTTTGTTATGGCGACGATGGTTATTCTGTCAACTTGCCTCAACACGATCACATAACAAAATTGCCTCTAAAAAAAATGGTTTCAGCAGCCAGTTTCTATTCCTTCCGTACAATGATAAGAGACGCTGAAGATAACATTCTCTCCCGCGTTTTATCGCTCTTTTTAGTCAGTGTTTAGTGGATCAATACGCTTAAATAGAAACCGAGAGACTAAATTATATACGACATAATCAGGCAAAGTTACGTGCAGATAATTACATATAGTTAGGGTGCAGTTAGACGATAAGATGCTGATTCCAATCAATTGGGGCAAGTGTTAGTAGTACCGTCCTCTTTCACTGGTGCTCCGAGGTACATGTACGAGCGTACCCAGGATGCGATGACATATGTACGCAACTACGGTCGCCCTGATCTCTTGGTGACATTTACATGCAACCCTCGCTGGGAGGACATCACCAAAGTCTTGCGATCGTCACGATATAATTGCTCGAGTGTTTCATATAAAAGTAAAAAAAAAAACTGATTAATATATTGATTAAAGGACAAATATTCGGAGAAATTCGTTGCTATATGTATTCGGTTGATTGGCAAAACGTGGACTTCCACATGTCCACATGCTTCTATAGCTGAAAAGTAATCTGCACTAAAATACCTGACCCTGCACTTGACCCAAAACTTCACGAAATAGTAAAGTCGAACATGATTCACGGCCCTTGAAAGCTTCACTTTAATCATAAATCACCTTGTGTGAAGGAGAACAGCTGCACTAAAATATATCCCCGACCTCTATTGAGGGAAACACAAACAGGTGATGATGGCTATCCACAGCATCGGAGACGATCCCCTAGCGAAGGCGGTTTTACCGTTAATATTCATGGTGTGGATCTAGATAATCGTTGGGTAGTTCATTTTTAGGGTTCCATACCCAAAGAGTAAAACAGGAACCCTGTTACTAAGGCTCCGCTGTCTGTCTGTCCGTCTGTCTGTCTGTCTGTCTGTCCGTCTGGCTGTCCGTCTGTCACCAGGCTGTATCTCATGAACCGTGATAGTTAGACAGTTGGAATTTTTACAGATGATGTATTTCTGTTGCCGCTATAACAACAAATACTAAAAACAGAATGAAATAAATATTTAAGGGGGCTCCCATACAACAAACGTGATTTTTTTGCTCGTTTTTGCTCGATATTGATAACGGCAACAGGTAGACGCTTGAAATGTTCACAGAATATTTAGTTATATATTCAATTTAAAAATCAATAATTAAATTAAAATAAAACAAATATTTAATGGCTCCCATACAACAAACGTAATTTTTTTGCCGTTTTTATAAATAATGGTAAGGAACCCTTCGTGCGCGAGTCCGCCTCGCACTTGGCCGGTTTTTTTACCCTGTACTATTAAAAACTTTTAACGCACTTATAAACGTTGCGTATTGCAAATCTGTAAAATCAATAAAATATATGTATGCAAGTATCTTAATAAAGGGTCGGACTAGGCTACATTTGCACTAAAAAACGAAAAGGATGAGGTGAAGATACATGAGAGCGGAAGGTACATTAGTAGCTCAGAAGCAGTGTGGCGAACTCTTGGGTTTTCTTTACATGAACGTTTCCCCACAGTTGTTCATTTAGCAATTCATTTGGGAAACGGTCAGGGAGGTTATTTTAATTCAAATAATGTCGCTGACGTAATAGCTAATCCACCAAAAACTACGCTTTTAGCTTTTTTCGAACTATGTCAATTAGATAACTTTGCTAAAATTCTACTTTTACTCTGCGGTTCCATATTACATATGAAATAAGAGTAATTTCGAAAAACAAGAGTAACAGTTGATGTTTGGCCTGTTGTGATGAAGGAACACACCTTAGGTAGAGTCTAAACTGTTCACCCGAACAATACGGAGTGCTATCATCTGCGTTTACTGCTACATGTAGTGCGGGGCCCAACTTCATTTGAAGCACGAAAAACTGTGAATGGTGTGTTGCAGCCTACTTTACAAGCTGCTTGCAAAATGTTAGGTTTGCTTGAAGATGGCCTACACTGGCATGCGACGTTGGAGGAGGCAGCGCTTTGTCAGTCACCAGCAAAAATGCGAGAACTGTTCACAACTATGTTAGTCTTTTGTCAAATATCAGACCCAATAGCTCTGTGGGAAGACTTCAAAGACTATTTGTGTGAAGATTTTAAGTACAGGCTGCAAAAAGACATCTGGGACAATGTACAGAATTTCAAAGACCAAATTTTAAATGAAGGTCTATCTGAAATTGAAGAAGCAGTGCTAACGTTAGTTGGAAATCGATTGATATGTACGGTTTGCCAAAACCGACCAAGCCACAATTTGCCGGTAATAGAGATTACACGAGAAAAACTAATTTTGATGCAGTAGCTTTGGAAAGTTTTGTAAATAATAATACGTAATCGTTGACCGCCGAGCAAAAGTCTGTATATGACCAAGTCATGTAAAGTGTAGAAGTGAAGGAAAAGTTTTCTTTCTGGACGCTCCTGGTAGCACAGGTAAGACTTATAAACATTGCTCTTGGCAAAAATAAGACATAGCTTTAGCTGTAGCCTCGTCCGGGATTGCTGCTGCATTAGTAGAAGGAGGTAGAACTGCACACTGCCTTAAAACTACCTCTAAACCTTACAAATGTAGAGACACCCTTACGCAATATACCAAAACAAAGCAATCTTGCCGTAGTTCTTAAAAATACTAAACTAATAGTATGGAACGAAATAACGATGGCACACAAAAGAGGAGTCGAAGCCTTGAATAGGAGTTTGCAGGGCATACGAAATAATAGAAACATAATGGGTGGTATGACGTTGTTGCTGGCAGATTTTAGCCAGACTACCGGTAGTGCCCAAAAGAACGCGCCAGAGGAGATCAAAGCATGCATCATCAGATCTTTCCTATGGCCTTCAATTAAAGTGCTAAAGCTTACTCGAAACATGAGAGTACATCTCAGAGGTGAAGTTTCTACCGGCAGATTTTCAGATCTTCTTCAAATCGGAAACGGAAACATTCCACAAATAGATGGGTTGATACAAATACCAAATGAATTATGTACTTTGGTATCAACAGTTGAGGGACATTTTGACTCCCAAAAACGACCAAGCCGCTGCGATCAATGAAATGTTGATAAATACATTCGAAGGTGAAGAAATGATTTATAATTCTGTTGACACCATGGTCGATATGGACGAGTCGGTTAATTATCCCGTAGAATTTTTAAACTTTCTTAATCCGCCGTCTTCCGCGTCACAGACTTATGTTGCGTGTAGGTGCTCCTGTCATGTTGCTTCGAAATATACGGCCTCCAAAATTGTGCAATGGAACTAGACTCCAAATAACAGCTCTCCGGCGCAATGTTATTAAGGCCAAAATACTAACTGGATCTGCCAGAGGAGAAACAGTCTTCGTGCCGCGTATACGATCGATACCAAATGACCTTGCGTTTTAATTTAAAAGATTGCAGTTCCCAATCAAGGTTTGTTTTGCGATGACGGTTGATAAGTCACAGGGACAAACTCTGAAATTTGCTGGAGTTCATTTGCGGCAAGTTCTATGTGGCTTGCTCACGTGTAACCTCTCCAACTAGCCTGGTTGTTTTAGTGCCCGCTTCCGAATTAGTGAAAAACATTGTACCTATATAAAGAAATACTGTGAAGGACGGTATTTAGGTAGATACCAGTCCTTTACAATAGGTATTTCTTTACAGTATTCCTCAAATATCGCACGTAGTGGAGGACAATTAGCCATGAACAAAGCTTTATATTGTTATTGTTATAATAATTCATAATTATCTAGAAAAAAGAATTTATACTCAACGCGGACGAAGTAAAATAATAGTTTTGTAGAATTTGGGTCAGTTTGTTTAGATGTATGTTCTGGTTTTGCACAAAAACGGCTGAAAGGATTTGGATGATATTTGCCACACAGATAGTTTATAACCAGGATTAACCTATACGTTACTTTTTAGTACGTTCCCGTCGGATCTTTTTCGACATCCACGCGGGCGAAGCCGCGGGCAAAAGCTAGTAAAAAGATAAAATTCAAACATTTTATTAAATTAATTAGGCGTGGCATCTAAGAAATGACCAGTCCCTACTGACGGCACCCGTTCACGAACATGACGCGTAGATTAGCGCCATTCAGCTCAACCATTTTGAAGGGAACTAAATGATCCAATACATGTGCCACCATCAGCGAGACATTCTAGTGAGCATGACTTACTGCCTGGGCACATTCAAGTCAATAAAAGAAGTACACAGAGAATGGTAGCTTTACAGTAGGTACACATAGTACTCACAGTCACACTATACATGTGCTCTGAGTGTGTGCTGTGTATGAAAGCGAACATACTTACTGAACAAAAAAATATATAACTAAGTATATACAGTCCTCCAGACGGAATTTCAGCCATGGCGACCAGCCTTCCGTGCGGGAGTAATTAAAGTGCTCAAGTGTGTGCGCATACACAGGTGCACTCTCTCTTCCATCACTCTCATAGTCCGATGGGACAGCAATAGAGAGATCGGGCGCAGGGCCAACGGTTTAACGTGCTTTCCGAGGCACGAGGGTATCACACCGCCAACTCCGGGCTGTTACTAAGAAATTCCTAATGGAAAAACCCAATAACACTGCCCGACCCGGGAATCGATCCCAGGACGGTCCAGGTCGCTCAGGAGTCGCGTTTGCGACCACGAGACCAACGGGGCAGTCAAACTAACACATCACAACTAAGTACTACACATACGAACCTCTTTTATCGCTCTCCAAGTCGATGAGTACGAAGACGGAAAACAGCGCGTTGCCGAGCTTCATCTGGCTGTCAATGTCGCCGTCCTTGTGGCCGATAGTCCAGCTGTAGAGGATGTCGTCTGCGCATCGATCCAGGATCGGACACTGCCAGACGTGGCATATTCTGGTGACGATAAGAGTTCATTGTAGTAGGGAATATGAAGCCAAGCGTACTTTCTACAAAAACCGTTCAAGTGCGTGTCGGACCACGCACAATGAAGGGTTCCGTAGTTTAGATGAATTTATCTCAAAAACAAACTTAACATTATAGTTGAAAAACATGTTCTCCCATACATCAATATATATTATGTCACGGTCAATACAACAACATTACAACAAACTACAACATTTATATCTGTAACTTTTATGGTGTACATAATAAAGAGTATTCTAGTCTATTCTATTCAATTCTCCAACTGCAAATGTAGGTTGGTCGGACTATTATTCGTTAACTTTAAAGCTTACTTAGCTGTGACAGTTTAGATGTAAGAGGGGCTTGTGGCTAATAAGTGGTAAGTAGTAATCTTTGACAGTCGTTACGGGTCGTCAGAAGCCCGAAAGTCTGGCAGCTAGTCTTACCAAGGGGTAAACAATTCTGGTAATAAGGGAGATTTATTACAATTACTTACAACTACATACAAACCCTTCCTTAAGGATATATGTGACTACACACATTGAAACAGTAATTTGGAGGGGCGAGCCATGTTATCGTAGTTTATCTCATACTTTTGTCAGCGCAACCATGTTTTTACCACCATAACGTCACATCTGAGGGACAATTCCCGTATTTTCAAGAACGTTCGTATTCTGATCTCAGTCTGAGGCTGCGTCCTATTTAAAGCGATCGTCGCGCAAATACACGATCGTCGCACGAACGACGATCAACAATCAAATCGACGAACAAAATGTGTATACTAATATTAAGCGATCGTCGATTCAACGTACTGGGGCCCAAGTCTGCTATTTTTATAAATTCAGTCATTCCAACACGATCCCATTGTCATGCCATTGTCATTTTGCTAAAAGTTCGTAATCTGGTAAATTCATAATGGTCGATCATTGGTCGGTCAATGTTCTCGTAATAGAATTGTGTTATTATAATGGCATTGTCGTATTGCCATTATTATAAAACCCATTAGTAGAAATGTCATTCATTTGTCATTATGTACGAGATTACCAATATATGCAATTTCTTTCAATGTGTCAGTGGCCGACCATTGGAAAGTCATAATGACGCCATTATAATAGTAGATTACCAAACTTGTCAAAATCAACAATTATGAAATCAATGAGCGAACATTCTGACACTATTGTAATAGCAGACTTGAGGCCCTGGATGGTCGCATCGCGTATTCGTGCCCTGCCAGCTAAATGGTTTTTATTGGATAGGTATATGGAAAAATTCATGGCAGTAGTATATGTACATTTTAATCGTCTTACAACGGCAGCCCACTTCATGTATCCAATGACTACTAAACAATCATGAAAGTAAAAAAAATATTTATCAACATTTGATAATTAAAAAAAATCGTTATGACGCATGACGTAGTTTGAACACCATGTTATGAGCGCGGTGGGAGCCTTGCGTTTCAAACTAAATCATGCCTCATAATAATAATATAAAAAAAAAATGTTAATAAATATTTTTTTTACTGTGTTAATGATTAGTAGTCATTGGATACTTACATGAAGTGGGCTGCCGTTGTAAGACGGCTAAAATGCCACGGTGTAACGAAATTAAAAGGTAAACTATCACAGCGAAGAAGGCTTCACAAGTTAACGACTAATAGTCGCCAACTTACATTTGCAATTGTAGAATTGACCGTCACGTATATGGAGTACATGTTTTTCAACTACAATGTTAAGTTTGTTTTTGGGATAAATTCATCTCAACTACGGAACCCTTCATTGTGCGTGGTCCGACACGCACTTGGCCGGTTTTTAATTACGGGAATTGGCCTTCTGTTCAGTTTGAGGAGTAAAGTATAAAATAGACATACCTTCCAGTAAGCACCCTTATCAAATAACTGCTATGATCCAAATCTCCTTGATGCAGATTCCGTTCCCTGCTCAATTTCTCAACACTCTCATATAGATTCGGATTATTTGACTGTTTCTTTTCACACGTGACATGAATTTCAGGTAAATTAGCATAGAATTCATCACTAAGAATCGGTTTTCCTTTAGCTTTCTTAATTATCTTGGCTTCTTTTAGCGGAGAGAGTATGGAACCGTGTGTGAGGACCCAGCGTTTGGAGAATCTAATGCCTGACGCTGACACTGTCAAGATGTTCGCGTATTCACCGTCTTCGGAGTAATTGTAGGTTACCATAACGCCTTCGACTGCCATGGTTCTGGAAGCAGAGAAATTAGGAGATGAATACTTGGTATTAAGTGTAGCTGCGAGAACACAGTTAAAAAGTAGGATTTGATTTATTGACTGATAAACTCAAAATCAAAAGTCTCAGGCAGCACTTTTCGAACGTCAAAATTACATAAGACAGTCCCCCAAAAACGCCCGCCCTTCATCACTTTCTAGTGCTTTAGCTGGGAAGAACAGAACAAGTGGCGCAATAAACTCCCCAGCAGCACAGCTGTCTGTTCAGTTAGAAAAACTTGATTCTATAAAAGAGTATGTAAAATAATGTACATTACGCAACACAAAACATTAAATTAAATTATTTAACATAAATGTTAGCTACCACTCGCCACTATACCGGATAGGATAGGATGTAGGCATATAAATATAAAAACCTTTCGTATATCTATGGATGTAGGTATAGTAATGTAGTGTGTAAGTCCATTGGAAACAGCCGCGACTTATGAGTAATTGTAGGTCGTATTTTCGAACACACACAGGCACTTTACTTTGTCAGAATTATTTCATCACAACAGGGGGTCTACTCCGAACATAAATCCGAAGTATCGACCGAATGTTCGGCCTTTTCCGTTTCTTTACGGAAAAGGCCGAACGGCTAACTATCGCTGACTACGGCGAAAAGAAAAGACAGTCGAAGAGACAAGCCAAAGTCAAAACTGTGACTCGAAGTCGGGTAAGGACTCAAAGTTAAAACAGGAAACTTTGGAAGTTATAAAATGGCCGAACATTCGGCTGATACTTCGGTTTACCGCTTCGGAGTAAACACCCTGCTCTCAACTGAGGTGTGTGGAAAAACAGAGGATACACAGCATGTGTTGGTGGAATGTTTCCGATATACTAACAAAAGAAACGCACTTCTCAACTCGTCGAAATTGTCGGTAATGGATTGGAATGCTCCATGGTATTTTAGCTAAGCCTACTTCTGAAGCAGCAAAAATATTATATACTTTTTAGATATTAAATTAGATTAAGTTTTCTGTGACTAACGGTGAGTTGCACGAAACCAACATTACTTTAAATTGATGTTGACTCTTTCTTTTTGATTCAAAATGTAAGGAATGGCAAGAATATAAAGTTTCCGTTAAACTAATGTTGATTTCGTGCAACTCAACGTAATATTAGTTAATTTTGTTTAGGAGTAATATATTATTTGTAAAAGCATGATGGGATTTGACATCGTCGCATAAGTGTACAAAAGTCCCTTAAATAAAAAAAGATTATAAAAATAAAATTAACTGTTCTCAAAACGGTGAAACAAAACATGATGAGGAAACAGGCATGTCCTAGAACCAAAAGTTTGAAGACATGTGACATCCACCAACCTGCACTGGGCCCGCGTGGTGGATTAAAGCCCACTCGCTCTCACAGAGAGGAGCCCTGTATCCTAGCAGTGGGAAATAGGCTGATTCAGCTATTATGCTATATTTAGCACCTTGCCTGCTGAAATATTATAACTTATTGTTATTCTTCTATCTATTAGTACTCTTTTATCTATTAGTACTCTTCTATATATTAGTACTCGTCTATCTATTAGTACTCTTCTATCTATTAGTATTCTTCTATCTATTAGTACTCTTATATACTCATATAATTATATCTTCTTTCTATTGGGTTCGTCTTCTACCAAGCTCCTAGGCGTCTATGACGTCACAGGAAATTCAACATGGCCGCCGCTAGAAGTCATCAACTCATCATGGCTTGATGATATTTCATATTTTACAGGTTATTTTACGCAGTCGAGTTCTGTACTCTTAAATGATTATGTCCTATTACCGCATTTGTCGGTCATTTTATCGACGGTCACACCTACAATCCTAGTAGAATAAAGCTATCTAAAATGAAGATCGCAATGCACTATAAATAGAACAATCTGGTGGAAACTGGAATCGTCTGTATGCCGGCAATAATAGGACGACAGCTATAAAACGCGCGCGTGATTCCTTTACGAATGAATGACACTTTAAGTAATGAACAATGATGAGGTGAAGGACAGGAGGCCCATAACAAATTATTGAAATATAGGGTGAAAATAAATTCGTTAGCGAAACTCCGCAGACGTGATGGGTAATATCGATAACTATCTAAACATGATTGTTTAAGAGCAGCCAGTCTATAATCAAATTTCAAACGCAAGCTCCGCCCTTCGCTCCCCGCCACTCCTTTATGTGCTAAACGCTAATTACATCAATAATAAAGTTGAATATCCCGTGCGCTCTTTGATCGAGTTCAAGCACGAAACTAAATAGCGTCAGTCTCAATTCTTATTTCGTTTATAACTAAATTAATAATTCTCTAGAGAAAAAATATTTTGTGTCGGGATAATAAACTATACTTGCTTGCTGTGAATATTTATTTTAGACATAAAAGCTAAACAATATTTTTTGTTTTTTTAGAATTATCCTTAAAAAAGAGATGATTTTCGAATAAAAAAATTATTTAGAGAAAATATTACAATTACGTAACTGTCTTTAACATGGAAAGATAAAGATCCAATAAATCATATACTAAAGTTTCATTTTGCTTGTATGTGTGACTGTTTCAGAATATTCATGCAAATTAACATAAAAATAGGGAGCCTCCTCTTAAAGTGATATTTCAAGTACCTACCTACTACACTACCATAGGTCGTTGATCCCAAAATATATAATCAAATCAGGATTTTTTATTTTAGGTATCATTATTTTACATCGATGATAAACGCATCACGTCTGCGGGTTTTACTAACTAACTAAATTTGAGTTTGTTTGGTTTAAAAAAAAATATAGGTAGAAGTATTTCTCTTCACCGTATCCGGTAACTGAAACCCAGAATTATTTTCTTTCCTAAAGAAAAGTAAGTTAATTATATATTTCCAAACTCTTGAAAGATCAGTAACTAACGTGAAACTAAGGCTACTGTTCATATTCGAATTAAACGATTACTGAGCAAAGTCAAAGTGCGAGCTGTGAATTTTAAGGCTCCCGCAGCCAGGCGCGACGCGACACTAAGTAGCACAATTTGTATGAAAACTTAATGGAAAGTGTCACGCCGCCTGTCGCGCCAGTCTGCACGTGCCTTTACCTGCGCCGCCATATTGCAAAGATTAGTGAAGAGATAAAGAATTATAGATTGAGCACCAATTAAGATCTTGACCTCTGTTTGTTCATGAGAATAGCATGCGATAGACATTGTTTATGTTACCTATAAGTCACCGTATAAACTATGAACTTCTTTAGTTTATAGTACTTATATCGATATGTATTATTTCCGTTACATTATAAACGACCGAAAAAACCAGCCAAGTGCGAGTCGGACTCGCGCACGAAGGGTTCCGTACCATTATCTATAAAAACGGCAAAAAAAACACGTTTGTTGTATTGGCCCCCTTAAATATTTGTTTTATTTTAATTTAATTATTTATTTTTAAAGTGAATATATAACTAAATATTCTGTGAATATTTCAAGCGTCTACCTGTTGCCATTATCAAAAACCCATTAGTAGAATTGCCTAGCTTGATCCGTAGCACGATCATCAAGAATCAAGGACCATTGCTGTATGTATCGACTTTTGTTAAGAAAAAAACTTTTTACAAAATAACTTTAATTTCGGAAGTCGGTGGCATAAAACTAAAATACAGTTCCAAAGACACCGACTTCCGAAATCAATGTTATTTTTCACTTTGTAGTGTTTTTTGAAGTCGGTGATTTTTTTTTGTAAAAAGTTTTTTTCTTAACAAAAGTCGATACATACAGCAATGGTCCTTGATTCTTGATGATCGTGCTACGGATCAAGCTAGGCAATTCTACTAATGGGTTTTATAATAATGGCAATACGACAAAGCCATTATAATACGAGTAACACAATTATATTACGAGAACATTGACCGACCAATGATCGACCATTATGACTTTACCAGATTACGAACTTTTAGTAAAATGACAATGGCATGACAATGGGATCGTGTTGGAATGACTGAATTTATAAAAATAGCAGACTTGGGCCCCAGGATGTATGGATTTCATTTTTGGATATAATATTTCCTCATGATTAAACAAATAGAAGTATTCGAACAGGAATAGATATTGGGATACAATTCCCGAATAACTTTCTATAATAGGTACATAAACAAAATAACACTACCTACATATTATAAAACAAAGTCCCCCGCCGCGTCTCTCTGTCGTAACGCTATCAACTCCAAAACTACCACACGAATTTTCAAACGGATTTCACCAATGGACGGAGTGATTCATGAGGAAGGTTTAGGTGTATAATTCATTAAGGTGTTGTGTAAATTGGCTGAAATATGACGATGATTGTTGAAAATGTCGGAAAAAATCATGCCGACTGGAAGCTTTACTGGCGTGCGCGTTACGGATCGGGAGCACGTTTCCGTGGGATAATTTCCGACCTCCACGCAGGCGAAGTCGCGGGCAAAAATACATAAAATTTAAACTAAGTAAATGAAATAAGTATGTCATTTTAATTATTTATCTTATCTAGTAGGTGGTACCTACTATCCATGCTAATAAAGTACTAAAACCTTCAATTTCATTAACTCCGTCACACATCAGATTATGAATAAAAATAGATGAAAAAAGTAATTTACTCACATTTTCTTTTAGCAACGAGAATAATCATAGCGGGACGTGGGAGGTCCCGTGCATAAAGTGCGATCCAAAAACACCACTACAGTTTATAATACATTGCTTGCTCACACACTATGCTAAAATCAAACGTTCATATTCACCCGTCGATGCATAATGAATAAAGCGAAAGTATTGCAAACATGCGACACTTTAATAATACGCTGGTACAAGTAAAAGATGAGCTGAAGACAGGGTGCGAACACAATTACAAATTAGACATAAACACACCCATGGAATGGAAGTAATGAACCATATTCAAGCGGGTGGTCAATATAGCCATGCAATTTGCGATGGTATAAAACCGATACGCCCGCCATTTCGCGCCAACTTGTGTCGAAGCGTCTTCCAGAGGGCGCTTGTGACTCGTGTTCTATTTTCAAATTCAATTTTTTTTCTGTGCATCCTGTTTTATTTGCCGAGTGCATTCACAAAGGTAAGTTTACGATTTTTTTTTTCTATAGATTTAATTTTATTATGTACATTGATTGTTTACAGGCCAGTAATTTAAATGTTGAAAGTGAATTAAATAATTTTATAAATAGCATTGAGGTCAAGTTCAGTGTTTTTAAACAGTAAGGATTAATAGTTTCTCCAAAAACATTTAAAATGAGTGTGTTGAATTACTCTCTACTTGAAATAAAGTACAATTTCAAACTGGTTGACATCGTTTCCGTAGTGTAGCGGTTATCACGTGTGCTTCACACGCACAAGGCCCCCGGTTCGATCCCGGGCGGAAACAGTTTCTTTTGCTTATATTCTTCATATCAAAATAGCTTTAGAATACTGATAAAACTTCTTTAATAAACATAAATTTCCTTACATTTTCTTTTTCTAAGAGATTAGCTGTAGGTAAAGCAGGCGGAAACACACTTTCTGTGTTAAAACGAACCAATCATTTGAAATAATCATAGATGTCAAGAGAACACTGCAAAACTTTTAATTTTTTTGCTGTAAACAACATTACAATAAGCTATTTTTTTTCTTTGAAAATCGCGATTTAAAGGTACTGATTATGACTACAATAAAGGGCCAAAAAAATAGAAAAAAACGTAACCCTCAAATTTCTAAAAAGATTATTCCTTCGAGCCGGATTTGAACCAGCGACCTATGGATAACAATTTTCTAACATCTACAGTCCACCGCTCTACCAACTGAGCTATCGAAGGTTGATAATGGCAGGCGAAATTATAAGACACTTACCATTTAGGTAACTACCAACACCTTTTTGAGATTATTCTTTAGAGCCATAGCAGATTGTTGCATCGAGCGCAAAGTGAGTTATTAACGCACGAGTGTTATGTTGCTGTCCGAGCGCATGCGAGGGACTAAATTAACACGAGTGCATTAATTACTCACTTTAGCAAGGTGCGTAATCTACTTTTCTTTCAACTACCAATCTACCTACCGTGATAAAATATACCTACCTAGTCAAAATAAAAACTCAAGTTAATGAAAACAATTTTTTTCAGCAAGTCAAAACCGACTTGGTGAAAAAAATTGTTTTCAGCCGATTTTTATTTTAAGCCAGTATATTTTTGATCTAATGCATACATTGTATACCTACTAAACATAATGGGAGACATCTCTATGGTAAATTTATATCTAAATAAAAAGGCAAAAAACAATGCATTAATAAAAACTGTGCAGCAATGCAATTTCTGCACTGTTTTGGTTCTAAGCAAAAATTACGTTCTTTGTGATCGGTTTTGTGTAGTGATTAATTACTACGTAGGTGAAAGACAAAAGTAATTTATTTGCCAGAAACACGGTACCTACATAAAATGTTGATTCTTCAATTGTTTTACTTTAAAAATAATCTTTTGAAACATGTCAAAAATCATACAGTTTATAGGTAGGTACACACGGCTACACATCAAGCTATAAATTTCCAGTATACGCTGACCATTGTACGGAAATCCTATACAATGCGAGATCAACTTATACTGGAAATATAAAGCTTGATGTGTAGCCGTCTGTACGACTCTGGCAAGGTTTATAGGAACTTATTGGATATTTCTATCTACAAGTACCAATGCACCAATAACCCTATAGATACTTACCTACACAGTAACTAACTCAAAATTCGGTCATTATTAATTGCAGTTAGAAACAGTGTCCAGTATTTCATCACCCTTTATCAACTTCAAATAATTATTTTAAATCAAATAAATAGACCTCTAGGTTAATAACTCAACTACTCTTTTTATGTAGGTAACATAAATATCTAATCGTCAAGCTTGTTTTAATACCTAATCATAATTCGAATATTTATGAAATTAAAAGTCCCGGGCGGTGCGGCGGCGGCGCTACTTATAGCCTGAAATACACATAAGTACTATGTGGTAGCCCAAAATCATGCTAATTTCGAGCATATGCAACCAGTACACACGGCTACACATCAAGCTCTATATTTCAGTATACACTGACCTCTCATTTTACGGAAATCCTATACAATACGAGATCAGCTTATACTGGAAATTTATAGCTTGATGTGTAGCCGTGTGACCACGAAGAGTTTGATCATCATTTTACACACACGGAGAGCATGCTATAAATAAGCGTGCTACTTACTAACAAACAACCATGCTTTTTAATAGCATGTGTATTGTTTATTGCAGCCTTAACTTTAAACACTTAAAAAAAAGTATTCCTTCCGCTGTCAAAACGGCAATATATCTTTTGGCGGGAAGAGTGAAAAGATGGCGACCGACAGCTGTCATCAATCCGGTTTTGTGTTACGCCGAATGGTCCCGTTTATCAGATTAGATGACCCAGTTGTAATGAACTTGGTTTTATCTATCGCATTACAAGTTACCTAAGTAAGCTTTTCTACGAGCTGACACTGACACAGTGAACACGTGCTGTTAAGAATAACCAGAAATAACTGGAATTAATGTCAGGAAACTGTGAAACAAACAACAATAGATAATTTTCTTCTTTCCTCGATATTTCCAATGATTGTTTGGTCAACTTTGTAAGTTGAGAATAATTGGAGTAGGTATCAACTACCTACCTGCCTGCAGTGGGTAGGTACTTAAATTATTAAAGTATACCTAATAATTATACAATAATTAAGTACTTATAACAAAAAAAACTATTTTTTAAATTTGTCTGGCTAAACTCCGAAACGGCTGGACCGATTTTGACGGGACTCTCACTGGAAGATAGCTGATGTTATAAGGAGTAACTTAGGCTAGTTTTATTTTAGAAAAAGCCACGCGGGCGAAGCCGCGGGCAGCAGCTAGTGTATGACTAAATTCTATTCAAAGTGCAGATAGGTACAGTTGAACAGACATGAGCTAGATCAAGTCAGATTTGTCGGGAAACCAAAGTCTATTAAACTTAGACCATCTGTATCAGTGCCCGTATCGAAGTTCTAAACTACTTAGATCATAAGCTAACTAACACCAGTATCCCATTTAGATTGGTCAAAGACACTAGGTATAACCTTTCACAACGATCAAGAACGCACATTACATTTATTATGGAATATGTGACGCATATTTTCGCCCCAACTTGTTCTTTCGTGTGTTTTGTGTTTGAAAGAAAAATTGTTTATTCTCCACAAACGAAACGCAAATTACAAAAAAAAAATGTAATAAAGTCGTGTCGGACCACGCACAATGAAGGGTTCCGTAGTTAGGATGAATTTATCCCAAAAACAAACTTAACATTGTAGTTGAAAAACATGCTCTCCCATACATTGATATACGTTACGGTCAATTCTTCAACTGCAAATTTAAGTTGGTCAACTATTACTCGTTATCATGTAAACCCTACTTAGCTGTGATAGTTTTCCTTTTAATTTCGTTATATATACTACTGCCATGAATTTTTTCACATATGAAAAAATGAAAAACTAACTATTTAGCTGGCAGGGGACACACACTTGACTCTAACAAAAAATAGCACTTTAAAGCTTAATATTACGCAAACGGATCTGAGAATTGAAAAATGGCTTTCACAGACCGACAATGTTTTTAAACGGCCTATCCAACGATACCCCACGCCATGTATTAGACAAGATAAAAAATATTTCATCGCCATTTTACGTGCAAGGGAGATACCCTAAAAAAAAATGTTTTTGTTGGTTTTATTTTACAACTTTCTCGGCGTGATTAATATGTAAGTCCACACCCTATGGTACAGATTTCTAGGACTAAGCGTCTCTGAGCTAAGCCGGGGATAGACGGACGGACGGACAGACAGACATGGCGAAACTATAAGGGTTCCTTGTTTACTACGGAACCCTAAAAACGTAAAATACACACATACAAAGTAGCCATAGTTGAAGGTTAGGTTAGTTAGATCGTTGTTGATCTTTTGTTTCTCATAATCAGAGCGCATTTTTTAACTTCATAAAATCTTAGGCTAACAATTCCACTTAACTTTTTATCGTTTATTATTGCCTTTTTTGCCACATCCTTGGCTTATCGATGTTTTAAGCAACTGATGCGCAAAGATCAGTCAAACCTCCACCCTAATTAAGTACAGACGCCAGCAGGTCAAGCTACCCGAAACTGTAAAATTTTCTCAATGAACCTTGAACCTTATGCTTTTACGATAAAGTTGAAAATCTTTTAAAGAAATTTGACCGATTATAGTAGCTTGATGTGCTGGCGTCTGTACACACTATCAATCACAATCCGACGGTTTTGAAGGTAATATCTAATCCATTGATGGTTTGACTAATTCCTCGGCTCATCAATTTCAAAAACGCATTCAACATGGCTGAACTGTAAAAATAAAACGCATTGCGATGAATTGCCATTTTATAACTTACGTAATTACCCCGCATAATAAATTCAGTAGCTAATCGAATGGGTACACAAATAGAAATCTATATCATTTACACTTACACACACACACACACACACACTGCACTGCACTCTGCTGCACTGTGCAGGGGGTCTACTCCGAAGCGTTAAACCGAAGTATCGGCCGAATGTTCGGCCGTTTTATAACTTCCATAGTTTCCTTTTTTGACTTTGAATCCATACCCGACTAAAAGTCACATTTTTTACTTTGGCTTATCTCTTTGACTGTCGTTTTTTTTTTCCTTTCGCCGTAGTCAGCCATAGTTAGCCGTACTCAAGCAACGGCCGAACATTCGGCGGATAGTTCGGTTTAACGTTTCGGAGTAGACCCCTGTTTTACAATACAGTACCTACCTAATGTCCTTGGGTGACGTAGAAAACTTTACATAAGTTAACAATTTCCAACCGTCATTTACACAAGAAACGAACGTCTAAACAAGTCAGGGTTCCTTTAGTTTTATTAATTAGGTACCTATTAGTTCCCTCCGTAACACGATGAGGTGAGGCACACGCCTTCCTACGGCTTCAAATACCCCTTCACAATAATTTTCCCTCGTAAAGGTTACGTGATAAAATTTTCTTTTTAATTTATTTGCTGAAATGTGACTGGTGGCACGTTGGATGGTGTTAGATTAGTTGAATTTTTGAAATTGAATTAAATTTGAAAGAACCAATAAATTAGCGAACTATTATTAGCTACGGACGTCTAAAAATATGTTAATTAAAAATTACAATTTTATCTATCTTTTTAAATTATGGGGCAAAGACACACCAAAATAGAAGCTGATAACAGATAAATATTTTTTGCGTAGGTAAAGTTTTTTTTTTGCAATGACGCAAAAACACTTGTAAAAATAATACAATTTGAACTTTAATCGACTATTGCAATGTTATCAGTTTGTTTAAATTCATTGCCCTTAAAATGTGCTTAAATGCAAAACAGTAATTATAAAAATACCTATATTTTATTAGTAAATAGTCTGATGAAAGCGTGATAAATATGGACAATAACAACAGCAGTACCTCGAAAGTCATTTCGTCATAACTCGAGTCAGTTCCACCCACAACCAAATGATCCACCAAAGCAAATGATCTCAAATATATTTATTAGAAATCCTTTACCAGAATATATGCTGACCCATCAGTGGTTGAAATCAGTGGTTGAGACCACTGGCGCACCTCACCAGACCGTTCCCCGTCTACCACCTGCACATCCGTAATAGGAAACCCATGCATAATATTATCGATTTAATCGATTCCTTTCGAAAAGCTTAAGTGGTCTAATGAAAACGAAATTCAGCTTATTGGTTCGGTGTTTAACATTTCTTGATCGCCATCTTGAATTTCAAGCACAGAATGTGTGGAGATGTTTAGTGATACCTAGATTTCTAACCAACCAGTGTTTATTATTTAACTCAAGGACATAAGACGACGTCATGGATTTTATTCACATAATTAATGACATCCTTGCAAGCATCTTTGTATTAGGAGTAGGTAAAAAGAAACTCTTTGGCTGCGGTATGTGTAACTTCCGGAGATACAATTGAACCGACATAATTATGTTTTGTGTACTAAAGTAACAACAATTCTCATCCACATTTTTCTTTCTTTCTTTAATATCTACGAGTATACCTAGTTATTCTTGCTTTGTAATTTATTGTAATGATGGAATTCTGTGAGATGTGTGTATGAATGTTAAATTAAAATTACATTGGTGGATACCCGTTTGAAGGTAAAGTAAAAATACGTAAATAAATAAACAATATTACAGCAGAAGTAGCTAAAATCATTATCGCATTCGTATCTTACACGTTCCGGATCTTACATACCTATCTCCCAGAAAAATTTAATCGTATAAGTAACAGAATTTGAAAGAGTAGTGAACCGATTGGTCCGTCCGGTAAAAAATACGGCGATATAAGCGACATTATTGCGACATATTTCGATACTCGCAAATAAATCAAAACCTGTAGGTACTTCCCGTTGACTTAGAATCATGAAATTTGGCAAGAAGCAAGGTCTTACAGCACAAGTATAGGAAAAAGTCCGAAAATTGTAAATTTGTAGTTTTATCACATAAAAAAAAATTGCGAATATCTCGCACATAAATCAAAACCTATAGGGTACTTCCCGTTGACCTAGAATCATGAAATTTGGGCAGAAGCAAGGTCTCACAGCACAAGTAAAAGAAAAAGTGCGAAAATTGTTAATTTTTAGTTTTGTCACATAAAAAATACTTTTTTTGCGATTACAAACTTAAATTTTCAGTTGGAAAATTGACCGTGGCGTATATCGATGTATGGGAGAAAATGTTTTTCAACTACAATGTTAAGTTTGTTTTAGGGATAAATTCATCCTAACTACGGAACCCTTCATTGTGCGTGGTCCGACACGCTCTTGGCCGGTTTTTTATATTTTGTGAATGTGAGAACGTTGTAGGCTAGAGATGGACTGTAGATTTGTAGGCCATTTTCTATTTTGTATTTGTATCCTGTTGACAGGCCTACACTGTCCTCCCATACCTATTAACACTGTAATTTGAAAAAATTGTATTAGTTTTAAAAGAGTAACCGTGGAGTTTCTTGCCGGCTCTTCTCCATAGGAAATTACCAATTGGAACAGTGCACCTAGCTTCTGACGTTTCATAAGTGCCCATGTAGGTTTATGTGAAAAATATTTAGATTTTTTTATTTTATACAGTTTATTAAGAGGCTGAAAATATCGCTATTAAGACAACAATTTTGAATTGATTTACTTTGGGACGGTTGGTGGTGCGACATTTACCCGACTGCTATCTTAACTTCTCTTAGCCGTGTTTAACTACTAACACCTAGCTATATAATCATAAGTTCCAATGACACACATAAAAACCCTGCTCACCTAACCAAAACACAACGTATTAGCTGTCAGTATGAAAAATCAGCATCGAATATGTTGACAATAAACCACAAATGGCAGCTGACTCGTTCGACCTTATAAACTCATTGTGCACATCCTTGATCGAATTCGTTGAGAGTCGGGAGCGGCTTGCCCTCACAGAGATGTCCAAGTAACAATGACACCGATTTAAAAAATATATAGACCGACAAAATTCTTTGTGCACGTAATCAGCGCAGCTTGTTTAATGTCAGAAAGCTGTCAGATCCAGTACATTTCATGTAAGTTCTTTTTTTCGCCACATATCTTACTGTATCGGTCTAACTATACTCTCATGGCTTGGTTAAAGCGGAGTTTAGCAGATACCTACTTATAGGTATTACGAGGAGCAGGATATAGTACTACAGTAATGTCTTTTGTTACAAGCTAAAGGTAGTCGTGGATTTGTCAATCTGACGTGGCTTTTTAACCTGCTTGAACTGACTACAATTTGAGACGTGTCTTTGCATTAATTGCTGGTCCGTAGGATGAGTAACAGGGCTATCGATGCATAACATGGATCTGGTGTAATTACAAGATGTTCCTGTCGTTTTGTTAGTAAGACGAGATCTGCAAATACACGACCTACTTATCTATATAGAAGGGTCGTCAAGTTACGCCATGTCCACGTTTCCCTCCGCAGGTTCCTGTGTGAAATATCAGCGGAAACGGCCGGCTTCAGAGCTTCGCCGGTACTTAAGCGTCCAATTGAACAAACGAGCGTGATAACCCTGGATCCGGTCCCGTGACTTGACTCGTAGTGGCCTCTTAATGTACATAAATGCAGTCATTACTGATGATGACTGATTTATGTCACGATAGGATCATGAAACGATGTTTCTGACGTTTCTGACGTTTCTGATATGCTATTTAGACCGTTCCTGTACTTCTATTAGTGAATAATTAGTAAAAATATGTGTTCTTGCCTACCTTCTGGATGATCTCTAACATCTTCAGAGTCAAAAAGTGCATTTACATTTATTTTTTCATTAATAGCTAAAGGCAACGCTCTCCTGAGTAACACACGCGTTCACTCGGTCCGGGTCGGCAATTTAAGGAGACACTAGCACTACGATAAGCCCACGACAATACAATAATGGACGCTCTTTTGCCTAATGGGTCGCATCCTGCACGGCCCAAGCGCAGTCCAGTCAATGCTAAGAGTTCGCTCCTCCACGGCACTTGTTCGTTTCCAGAAACTAAATTTCATTGTTCATGTTTCCCTAATCGTGTGTGTGATCACGTTTCGTGTCATTGTAGACATCCTCGTGTGGGTTTCAAGTGTCGTAGCTCTGGTGAGGCATCGCTGCGCCAATCGACGGACGTCGGCGACGACGGACGATGTGCCTGTTGCGATCTCGACAACGATAACGAATTTCGACAACTTTAAGCCACAGTTATCTATTTATCTGTATCTTTATTGTGTAATGGATGCAGTGTTGAGGATGGGAAAGTGCATTTTATGAGAGAATTTTACCTGTGCTGTGTATAGTGACGGACATGCCTGAGTTTCGACGCCTGGCAGCCAGTGTGAAAAAAAAGAAGCCAAATTTGCCGACTCAGCGGTTGAGTCACTCAAACAGTTCTATTTACTTGATGCGATAACGTTTTAGGTGAGTCTGTCATTAGTGTAAAGTGGTGTGTCCCTTACATTAATGGCCACTTAGATATCGTGGACAGGTGTGTGCTTCAAAGGCATTATCGTTGTCCTTAAAATGTTCACTATTTTTAGTTAACAGTGTTGGTTACAAGGTGGGTTATATTTTTTCCGGTCAACGACGAAAAATTCAATTAAAAAAATATTGTAAGTATCATGGGTTATTTATTTATATTTCTAAAGCATTAAAGTAGTAGGCTCCATGCATGATTTCTTTTGCCTAAGTCCATAATTTATGAGGCAATTTGACAGTTGACTTGACAGATGAAAAAAAAACAAATCAATTAAATAGTTTACTTGAACATAAGTATAGAATTAGGTTTGGAAAGTACATTACTACCTACTTGCCTACTTAACCTTGGTAAATATTAGCACTGTTTGCAATCACAGCTTATTTGCACAATAACACAGTTGATAAATTATACAGTTATCCATATTATTCAATACACAACTATTGAACAAATAACTACAAAGTTTAACCAAATTCCAAATCACTGGAAGATTACCAACCATCAATACGTCATTAAAATATCGTCGAAACAAAGAAACAGAATATTTACCTTTGACCTTAGTGCGTTTGTTTACTTTTTTAAGGTTATGTTTAACATTGGCCACTAAACCAACTTCAGAATTCTTAAAAAAAAAGTTAAATTTGTCTTATCACATCACAGACACACAAAACACACTGTTTCCATTACAATCTTCTTGAATAATGATTGTTTTCTCATAATATGTCTACATTAAATACTATTACTCTACTACTTATCAGCTGATGAGCTGAGCTGACTGTTTTGTGTTTAATTTGTTGCAATTTATTATCTCTACGCATTCTTATTGGTTGTAGTGTAACGATCTCTCGCGGACTCATTCATTACTACATTCATTCATGATTTACGTGTGTACGTCGTGGTTCTTTATGATATCGCGAGATGGCGTTAGTATAAAAACTGAATGGCTCATATAAAAAATATTTATAAAAAACAGGGAATTTAAGAAAACATAATTGTCTCAAAATATTCTTAATTCTATTTTTGTATATATATTTTTTTGATATAAACTGCATTTTGATGTAATGGTGGAAATCTTGACATCGATTGTGCGTCGCGTCGGTCCGTCCCAGGAAGAAAATGTTCCAACCGCTTTTTTCTATTAAATAGTTTCCTATCTTTAGAAAAACCGCACTTATCTACTGATAAGCGCAGTTTTTCAGCTGTAGATAGGTAGAGATTGCATAGATCTTGTAGTAACAACGCATAAACGTATAAAAATCAAAATCAATCATTTAATTCAAACTATACCTAAGTGCGCTGAGAATCGGCACTTTTCAAACGTCAAAATTACATAACGCAGTCCCTCAAAAGCGCCCACCCTTCACCACTTCCTGGTGCTTTTGCTGGGAAGAAGAAGTGGCGCAACAAACTCTCTCTAACATAGGTAGTATCTACCTACTATCTCTACAACTCGTTCGTTAAAAGCTTGGAAGGAAAATGTAGGACTTGGGATATTTTCTTTAGGATAATAATTTTCCAGGCGACTAATAACATAAAGGGCGACTAACTATTTGCTACTAAAATAATAACTTGGCGACTAATAACTTAAAGGGCGGCGGTGCCGCGGCAGCGGCCGCCGAGCGCCAGATCCCCTCTATTGTTGGTAAATTCAGTTACCAAAACAAAAATTCGATGCCAGTTTAAATTAAAATAAAGCTAAAAACTGATTATTGAGCTGCTACTTTCTACTTAAAATAATACTTCGCTGTAGCTGCCAACCTATTATTTTTAGCTGCCAACCTATTATTTTTAGCTGACAACCTATTATTTTTGCTACCCGCTTTAATTATTTTTTAATCCCAAATTCATATTAATTTGCCGCCGCGTTAAATACATGCCTTTTCTTTAATGACCATGGTTACACCTACGAAGACCGTAGCTATTAAAACTTGAAAGAGTTACCTATGTATTTTTCTGGAAAAGTTTTTCGTAATTAAGCCGAAAAATACGGGCTATTCCACAACTAAATTGCCGTCTAAATGCCATGTAGGAGTTACGGGTAAAATGTTTATTACTACCCACCACCTATTGTAAAGAAAATTGAGAATCTTAATTGGTTATTCCAATTAATCAAGATTCTTTTGTCGGCGAAGCCTTCAAAAGTGGTTGCGTGGACGTTTCATTAAATTTTTTCTATGGCGATAAATAATATGAAAATGTGGTACTTACCTAATTGGAGCTTAAAGCGTACCTCAATCACTTTAGTTATAGACACATAACATTACGCCTGTATTATCTGAAGGGTTAGGCAGAGGTATACTTATAGTGCACCCTCATTTCGCCAGTTATGTTTAAGTCCCATGTAATAGGGGGCGAGCCTATTGCCATCAACCGGGCACAAATTCAGACTCCGGGCTGCTACTAAGAAATTCCAGAAAAACCGGCCAAGTGCGTATCGGACCATGCACAATGACAGGTTCTGCAGTTGGGATGAATTTATCCTAAACAACAAACTTAGCATTTTAGTTGAAAGACATGTTGGGATCATACTGCAAATATAAGTTTTGTTTAATATTAAGACCATAGATTTCATAAGAATTCTATGGTCTTAAAATAACATGGTAAATCTCTCAATATTGTGGGTGTTTAGACCTGTAAGTAAAGCTCTATAACTATTTTGGGTATTAAAAAATTGGCTACAGGTAGTATTTTCTTAAATAATTTTAAAAGTATTTATATAAATATTATTAAAAAAAAATCTGAAATCCTTACAACAAGCCCTTTCATTTGATGTCACACCGTAGAGTTCGAAACCAAACTTTATTTTGAATTTTCTAATTTGCCCTCAAAAGTGACCTCAATCAAAATTTATTTAATTACACGTTCGTGTTTGGGTCACAGGAATTCATATGTGTAGGTACCAAACAACTTAATCGGTCCAGTAGATTCGGAGAAAATTGGCTGTGACAGACGAACAGACAGACAGACATACGAGTGATCCTATAAGGGTGCCGTTTTTTCCTTTTGAGGTACGGAACCCTAAAAACCCAATAACTCTGCCTGACTTGGGGGTCGAACCCAGAACCTCATGCTCAGAGATGCAGTAGCAGATGTAGAAACATTTTCCCAAAAAGACTATTACAAAGAAAAGGCAAACCAAGTTCACAAATATTTAAGTCTGTAGGTACGTCCTCTGCTCATAGTATGATAATCGTGCTTCAAATTTAGAGTTGACGTATTGCACAATGCATCTAGTTATAGCATAGGTACACACTCTTTTACATAACATAATATTTTTACAATTACATAGGGAAGCAAAGCAGTTTTTCCGAGTTGCGATTATTTCTATAGTTTTGCTACCTAGCCTGTAACTAATTATTATCTATAGGTAGTCTATGTACCTACTTTTGACCAAATGTTATCAACGGAATACTTTGTCCACGTTTAAACAGATTGCTGTCATTAATTTGTGAACATTCTGTATCATCTCGTATAATTCTCTTGCCCATTTCCTAATTAATTTGTGGTCGGCGCAAAATGTATTTTTCTTCCATAGCCACTTCTCTTCTTCTTCTTCGTAGCACTCTTGTCAGAGCGGTCGTTGTCCAGGGGCTGATGAGATTCGGCTCACGATATCTCGCCATCTTCTCCGATTTTTTGTGATTTTAGTGTACTCATGTGTCTCTCACGAGTGCCCTCCACTCTACCCTGCACGACAAGGCGCTCTATAGAGTCACCCTTACGCCTCGAGACGTGTCCGAAGTATTTGAGGATGCGAGAACAGAGAGACGCTTTTTGATGCCGAGTTCTTAGCGTATAGAGGTGTTGGTGCGAAACTCGATCCACGATACCCCAAGCATTCTTCTCCAGCACCACATTTCCAGAACGTCTATCTCGTTCTTCTCGATGTCACGCAGCGTCCACGTCTCAGCAGCGTATAGGAACATAGGGAAAAAAAATGTGTTTGAACAAGCCGGATCTTGGTGGCTTTTGTATGGAATTTCTCTGTTTCTCCAACCTTTTATCAGTTTGTCCATCGATGATTTAGTTATCGCCACAAGTCTCTTAATTGCCACACCCCCGTTTGAGAAATGTAAGGACTGGACTTCTCTATTAGCCATAATCTCGGTAGTCACCCCCTTTCTAGCCATTTCATTTTTCTTGTGAACTCCCTGTAGTCTTTGCGTAAAATTATTACCTCAAGCTAGGCGGTTTAGGGTCGATTCATACTAGCGCAGAGTCGAAGCGCAGCGAAGCGTTAATCTAAAAGATAACATAGCAAATTCACCCTTATCTCTGCAACGTAATGCGCGCGCACCAATCAGTGCTGGTCGCTCGCAGACGCGCGTATTTTTTTGCTCTATAGAAATATGTGCATTGCGTTTTAGATTGACGCTTCGCTGCGCTTCGGCTCTGCGCTAGTATGAATCGACCCTTAGTGGGCAATGGTCAAATACTGCGACGTCGACATCGACGTCATGTCGTCGCACTGTTCGTTCGTCGTTCGATACCAGGGGGTCCACTCCGAACATAAATCCGAAATATCGGCCGAATATTCGGCAGTTTCTTGGCTACGGCTAACTATGGCTGACTACGGCAAAAGAAAAAAGAAGACAGTCGAAGAGATAATGCCGAAGTCAAAAATGTGAGTTGAAGTCGGGTAAGGACTCAAAGTCAAAAAAGGAAACTGGAAGTTATAAAACGGCCGAACATTCGGCCGATACTTAAATTCGGATTAGTGCTTCGGATTAGACCCCCAGGGTCTGGAAGTGTTAATGGATTTATTTAAATGGAGTTTATTATGTTTTCGTATGCACGTGTTTCTACGAAAAATCGTTTAGCGCACTTGAAAAGATTTAGCTTCAAAAATTTATAACAAGTTGATTACGTAAGGGCGGGGGCGCGCCGCCGCGCCGCCGGAGCGGTGTCGCTACATCGTCTTACATAGAAATATCTGTGGCATGTCACACGATGCGCTCCGGCGCCGCACCGGACTTGCAACCACCGAGACGAGGCGGGGAGGGGTGAAGGCGTTGCGACGTCGGCGTCGGAGCGGCACCGCTCGGTTGTTTATGCGTCACAAGGGGGCCGATCGCGCTAATTTTGAACGTTAATACCAAAACTAAACCACAACCAAAAACGTTACGTTAGACACATTTCGTATCGCGCTAATCATTTCAACGTAAACGATTTAGCTTTACTTTGGAAGTTACGTTGGAGCAACGATCGATTGAACTTTCAGTATTGGGTAACATCAATGATTTTGTCGTTCAGAAAAAATAGCGCGATACCGTTTCTTACATCAGCTAAACCAAAACCAAAAACGATCCGTTCGAACTGTAATTACGTTGAGAAATAGCGCGATCGGCCCCCAGGAAGGACACACGCTCGCTCGTTTCGATTCGATCGATCGATCCGCTGCGACATAACAACGTTGCGGCGCCGCACCGCTTGTGTGCCCCCGCTCTAAGTGCCATAACAACGGGGCGAGCACGGTCTACTGTCACATGACTCGAGTCACACATTTTATCACAGTTTGAGCGATAAAACTGTTTTGTCATGAAATGCTAGTACAAATTGACATGACATAATTTAGCATGTCTTGGCACGCCCGTGCTCGGCCCGCAGTGCTGTGTCCGTACCGGATCCCGCCACTTTTCATCGACTTTTAAATCATTATTTGTACAAGAGTTCAAGAGAGTTAGTTAGTCAAATACAAGTGATTTCATTCTAACTAATTTATCTTGACGACTTCTTAGTCATCAAGATAAGTTGGAATGAAATCACTTGTATTTGACAAACCACTTCACATCACTTAACGGATGTCGCCAATACCTTAGACTCTGTAAGCTACCTACCAATTTTATTTATCTCTACTATATAGCTATTGCTCGCGGTTTCGTCTGCATGTATTTCTTAAACACAAATATCTAGGATGAAAATATCCTACGTTCTTCTCCAGGCTAAAGTTGTTTAGCAAGTTTGTGATTTTTTCGTGTTTGTCAAGCAATTTTGACTGTCTAGGGGACCCCATTAGGACTTTGCGACCGAATTCGGTCCCTGTACTCTAATTGCATAACAGGCCCTGTACCCTAATTGCATAACACAGTTTGAATCGGAATCGGAATGATTTTGAAGTATATTGCTAATCCATTGCTTCATAAGTTAGAAAAAATTGTCTGCTCAGCAACGTAAATAACGCAATGAATGTTGTTGAACTGTCAAATTGAAACCGATTCCTACTGATAGTGTGTTACGCAATTATCCCTCTGATCCCAGGCTACTTATCAGTTGAATATTATAACTATCGGTTCAGTGGTTTAAGCATGAAAAAGAAACAACAGACACAAAGATAGTTACTGTCGGAAATTATCCCACGGAAACGTACCTCCTTAATCAGCGTATATTTTTCCCACCGCTGGGACACAGGCCTCCTCTCGGTGAGAGGGAGTGGGCCGTAATCCACCACGCGGGCGCAGTGCGGGTTGGTAAACGTGTGTGTGTTAATCTAGATTATTAACTATCTGTATAACTAATTTCATCCAAATCCGTTTAGCCATTTTTTCTATCGTAGTAATAGCAGAGTAAAAGGACATTGACTCCCGCGCCGCCGTCAACCATAAATATTTTGAATCTGTGATATCTTTTAATAAAGTATTAATTTAAATGATATGATGTCAAGGCATATTTAAATGACATATTTTATTGGATACCGATTAATAATATACCGGTCAAAATAGTTTCGGAAATAAAAATGACTGTATCAAATTCTGAAAGATTAAAATGGTTCACTGTGGTCATCCTTATTTGACGACTGCGAACTTTTTTGTTGCACTTTTTAAGATGTACAATCCTGTAGATTCGGGTTGTACATCAAACCGTAAGAGACACATACAATTAATGTTCTACACTGTAGAACATTAATTTTATGTATCTCTTACGTTTTCCGACATCATCAACTCTTCAACAATTATCGTCATATTTCAGCCAATTTACACAAAACCTTAATGCATTATACACCTAAACCATCCTCATGAATCACTCCGTCCATTGGTGAAAATCGTTTGAAAATCCGTTCGATAGTTTTTGAGTTTATCGCGTTCATACAGAAAGACAGACGCGGCGGAGGACTTAGTTTTACAATAATGTATACAAAGATAATTAACTTACGAATAGGTATTCGTTTGTAGGTAAAAATATCATGTGCTTATTTAAATAGATGAGCTTTTTAATCAACTACAAAAAAGAGGTCACAAGTAGGTACCTATATTACCTTCGTGTTTTTTAAATATTTTTTTATTATGTTCTCCGATATTATTTTTTTCATTTGGTAGAGGAAGCTTGCGCGGTGGTCCCATATAAATTTTATTAACTTTGCTAATACATTATATGGAATTATGTTCTGAAATAAACTTATAAATAAATAATACGTATTTAATCCACTTTGTGTACCTGTCTTCATGATACCTATTATAATACTTCTTGTCACTATTGTCTACATAGCAAGTAGTGGTTTACGTATGGCTGTGGGGGGTGGTTACCATACATAGATATAAATGGTACCATAACTAAAAAGTGAAACAAATAAACATTTTTACAAAAAAAAAACATAGCCTACTTCTAAAGAACACTACAAAGTGAAAAATAACCTTAATTTCGTAAGTCGATGGCAAAAAAACTAAAATTTTGATCCTAAGACACCAACACACCCAACTAAAATAAGTACAGAATGTTTTTTTTTATCTTAGATAGTAAACACTTTAGTTTGCCTTAGGTCGCTAGTATACCTAAGTAAAATCGGTAAAGGAAAATCGTTTATTTCAACATTAAAATTACAATACGTTGGTCCGAAACTAGGCACAGCCTGTATCTTGGGGCACCATTAACTAAACTAGGCACAGCCTGTATCTTGGGGCACCATTAACTGAACTAGGCACAGCCTGTATCTTGGGGCACCATTAACTAAACTAGGCACAGCCTGTATCTTGGGGCACCATTAACTAAACTAGGCACAGCCTGTATCTTGGGGCACCATTAACTAAACTAGGCACAGCCTGTATCTTGGGGCACCATTAACTAAACTAGGCACAGCCTGTATCTTGGGGCACCATTAACTAAACTAGGCACAGCCTGTATCTTGGGGCACCATTAACTAAACTAGGCACAGCCTGTATCTTGGGGCACCATTAACTAAACTAGGCACAGCCTGTATCTTGGGGCACCATTAACTAAACTAGGCACAGCCTGTATCTTGGGGCACCATTAACTAAACTAGGCACAGCCTGTATCTTGGGGCACCATTAACTAAACTAGGCACAGCCTGTATCTTGGGGCACCATTAACTAAACTAGGCACAGCCTGTATCTTGGGGCACCATTAACTAAAACATTTTGGTATTTTTTAAAATAAAATAAAAGTTGAAATTGGCGAAAGTTCGGTAGGCTATAGGCCGAGAACTTCGTTGGTGCCAGTCCCATGGTCCCGGCGGGTGAAGTGGGACACGGCTACAAACAAATCACGTGCATCGGACCGCACAAAGTATTGCGTTGTCAAAGATGAGTCTGCAGATTTCACATTGAAATATTTCATGATGAACGAAATTTCAGTTTGTACCGTACCATTCAGAAAGAAGAAATTAAAGAAAATACGTATATTTGCGATAAGAGATGATGCAAAAAAAAGGAAAATATGCGTCACAGCCACGCCAAAGTAAGTAAGTTTCAACTACAATGTTAAGTTTGTTCTCATGATAAATGTATCCCAACTACGGAACCCTTCATTGTGCGTGGCCCGACACGGACTTGGCCAGTTTTAGTTGCTAGCTCTACTCGCTTCTATCAAAATTTGTAAGCTATTACAGGTTCCCCAAGACGAAACAAAGCACTGCTTGAAAAATAGTGAAGGAAAACATCGTGAGGAAACCGGCAAGTCCTAGAACCAAAAATTCGAAGACATGTGACATCTATCAACCCGCACTGGGACTTCCTCTCACAGAGAGGAGGCCTGTGTCCCAGCTGTGAGAACATTATAGGCTGGTTTATGTATGTGTATGCAACTAAGGACAGTTCAGCACATTTTTCCACCTGAACATTTTCTTATTCCATGAAACAAGTCAGGAAAGTTCCGACGAAGTGCAAAGTCACCGAACAACCATGACGTTTTAATACAAATAC
The DNA here is from genome assembly GCA_963921375.1 of Tiliacea citrago. Taxonomy (NCBI): domain Eukaryota; kingdom Metazoa; phylum Arthropoda; class Insecta; order Lepidoptera; family Noctuidae; genus Tiliacea; species Tiliacea citrago. The sequence continues at coordinate 22,165,094 of OY992799.1, read as the reverse complement.
ACTTTTCCATCTAAACAATGACTCAGGATCTAATTGACCCTAGTTCTAGTAAAACTATTAGAGCAAAAACTGCACAATGGAAACTGCAAATGCTTGAGGCAGTACTCATAATAGCTTTAATACTAAATACTGCCGCCGGTCATTAATCACTGGGTAGAAAATGATAGTGGGAATCGGAAAACCACTTGAAATAGGTACATATTATGGTAATTACTTAGTTGTGTTCGGGGAAAAACGATGGGGTGACGTACAATATGTTTGCTTTTAGGACCTGTTAAGCCTTTTTATCCGACTGCGGCGTAGCCAAAAAGGCAGGGTTGTGTGTTTGACCTTTATGTATATGTATGTACATAATAAAGAGTATTCTATCTTATTTAACTATCTATGGATGCAACCGATTTTGATGAATGATAGATTGAATGTCGTTAGATTCGTCTTTATTCCGCGAGTGTCACTGGGTATAATATTATTATTTTTTTAAATGGCAGATTTTGGCGCCAAAATTTATGTTTAAAAAAATCTCCCATACCTGTCGAGTGGAATAAAAATGAAGTGTTTCAAAAGGTGATTACAAAAATATACAAATTAATATGTTTAAATGTAAATTGGAATGAGAAGTGATTTAAAAAAAACTATCCCGAACTTTTGGGGTGCCGTTATCTCCCGATTATAAGTGGGTAAATAACTTAATTTACCGTCATATAATCCTAACTAAAAAGTGTTCAATAAAAAACGTTATTAAAAAAGTCAAAAACCCAATTGCGTAAAATAATTACTTTAAAAAAAGATGGAAATAAGATATATACTTAATACCAAATACATTAAATTATTGCCTTGTGTCCATCTATTTAAAAACTCATTTTTTACGCAGTCGGGTTTATTTTATTTTATATTTCCTCTTTTTTCTATTAAAGTTTGCGAACAACGAAATATTCAGTGCGTCGAGGCATTGTTTGCTCCTGCATATTAATGATCTTCGAAACCACAGAAGATGCTTATTTTTTACTAAAAGATCAAATACCTAAATATGAGTTGCCAAAACATCCTCAGCTAAGTAGGTACCTTTTTATTTTTTTGGGGTGGAAAATTATCTAATAACTTCTCCCGCTCTGGGTGGAGCGGGAGGGCGTGTCAGACTTTTACTGACTAAAACCCACTCGTGTTCCTTCAGTTGCCTGTGTGTAAGGGCCAGGATATCCCTTTCGGACAAACTCGCAACCCTGGCAGGTCAGCTAGGTACCTACACTGAATGAAAATATCAAAAGAAAAACCAAAACTTCATGTTTTGACTGTGTTGTAACAACGCTTTTTAAGCATTCGTGTCGTTTATAAATTGTATTAATCAAAATTATCTTGTTTATTAAAAAGGCATTAAGAAATAGTGATATAATAATTCTAACTCGATAATTCCGCTTATATCGGCACCCAATAAACCTGAGTCACTATAACAAATTACTTCGCGATATAGCACAAAAAAAGAGCAAACAAAAAGTGGATAAACTGACACCTCATGTTCTAATCATTATGGTTTATAGGTATGATGTGTCATGTTGTCACATTGAATATATTCGTGCAATTGACATGGTAGAAAAAACATACAGACAAACATAATAACCTCCTCCTTTTTGGAACTCGGTTAAAAAGCAGTAATGCTGTCCAGTCCGGTATATACTGGCGAATTTAAAGTAGGGCGAAGCAACGGAACTGACACTTAAATTTGATATTAAGACGCTGACAACAGCTAAACCGCGGTCACTGTCAGACTGCATACAAAAGAAAGAGAACCGCGATCACACAACGCTTGTAATTTATTGCAAAATATGAAGCAATTATCTATTTACTCAAAAATGAGCTGAGTAATCTAAAATAAAAACAACCAAGTTCTTGGTAGAAATAAGACGTTCTTGTTATTAATGAAATACCAACCGTACGTTGATATTTAAAACAGATATTTTGGATTGGAACGCAAGGTAAAGGGTTATTTTACCGTAAATTTGTATCAAGATATTTTTTCTCAACGTGTTTTGGTAACAACCAAGTTCTGAGAAATATGTTCAAGAATATTATTATATTTTTTGCGCTACCACAAACTATAAAAATTTGAATTTTTTTTTCGTTTAAGACAAGCCTACTTTTATCATTTTCGTCTTGTCAGCGCCTTAACTAGTGGTCGCAAGACACGCAAGCGCTACTGCTGAGCATGAGGTCCTGGATTCGATTCGCGGGTCAAGCAAAGTTTTATTTGGTTTTCCATCTGGAATTCCTCAGTAGCAGCCCGGAGTCTGGATTTGTGACCGTTTGATGGCAATAGGCTCGCCCCTTATAACATGGGACTTGGCGAAATGTGGGAGTACTGTAGGTACATACACCTCTGCCTAACCCTTTGGGGAATAGAAACGTGATATTATGTTATGTGCTGAAAGAATCCTTGGCTTGTGATGAAAACTAAACGAGATAATTGAATTATCTAGGAATAGTAAGGTAACTTCACTAACTACGAGTACTCGTAGACGGTCTACGAGAAAGCTCGTAGAGGGTGAATCTCGTAGACCCTGAATATTTCTTGGTGGATGTATTCCTAAGCCTAGTTAATTAGGTATGTTGCACGGTACGTACATTTATCATCTGCCTAGCATTTTACCAACTATGTTGGGGTCGGCTTCCAGTCTAACTGGAGCAGCTGAATACCAGTACTTTACATAAAGCGACTGCCTATCTGTCCTCCACAACCCAGTAACTGGGTATTACGATACCCCTTGGTAAGACTGGTTGTTAGAGTTTTGAGCTTCTGACGACCCGTAACGACTGTCAAAGATCCACGAATGAGAGCCAGGACCAACGGCTTAAAGTGCTTTCCGAGGCACAGAGGAGTCTCGGTACGTACATTGTGGTTTAATATTTAGAAAGAAAAAGAAACCATTTATTGTCACTTGGTATAGGCAAAGAAAATACAGGGTGGCCGATTTAGTCATCTGCATCCGTCAAGGTGAAGATTCTACCCGTGTACTAAATAATTTTCGCTATGAAACTCATAGACGACTGGCGGAAAAAATAACAAATTCCTAAGTAGGTAAGGTAGGTAATACGCGCTGGTATTATTCGATCCACCGCAGCTTCTCAAGGAAGGCTAGCAACGCCTTGGTGTTACTGACAATCTCACGAAGGATACCTGGGTTACCGAAGTACTTTGCCCTGTATGTGGCGACCACCGGGCAGTTTAGCAGCACATGAGCTGCTGTCTCGTCGTCCTCCATACAGGCCTTGCGCAGCGGACTGTCTGTGACTCCTATGACAAAGACTAGGTGTTTATTTAATGACCCATGGCCAGATATAGCCGCTCTAACTGTACGCAGCTGTTGTTTAATTAATTGGCGGCCATCGATAGTAGGGAGTGCCTCCTTCGCCTGCTTGCACTCACGTTGGTCCAACCATAGTTTGTGATGTTGGTCCCTGGTTCAAACAAATTCTTAAACAACAGTAGACAGACTAGTTCGATGCACCGATGATTTTTTTTTGTTCACGAATCCGATATGAGTTTGATAGCGAAAGTTGTTCAATATGACAGGTAGAAACATTCCCTTGACGGATGCAGGTGACTAAATCGCCACCTTCATCCTCAACTCAATCAGCCTAATAATGTTCCCACTGCTGGGCACAGGCATCCTCTCTTCGATACGGAGTGGGCTGTAATCTACCACGCGGGCCCAGTGCGGGTTGGTAGATGTCACATGCCTTCGAATTTTTGGTACCAGGACATGCCGGTTTCCTCACGATGTTTTCCTTCACCGTTTTGAGAGCAGTGGTGATGAAATTATTTACACAAAGTGCCTTACTGACGTCATTAGATATCTACACGTTTAATTTACTGTCGTATCGTCGATTCCACCTCGTATAAGTCGCAACTCTGATATAGCACCAGAAAAATAAAAAGGACCAATTTTTACTTTACCATCGACACCCTGTATAACTCTTTTATAATTCAAATTCCTGTATATGTAATTCCTCATTCAACTCTACAATTTTTTATGCACTAAAACTATGAAGCAGGTGGTCTGATCAATACGTTACTGTAATCAGTAGATAAGAGGCTTTAGTTAGTCTACAAATTGTAAACTCATGGTATACATACATGGAAATTGATCTATAATGTCAACATCAGCGGATTTTGTTGACATAGGTACAGACGGCTACACATCAAGCTATACATTTCCAGTTTAAGCTGATCTCGCATTGTGTAGGATTTCCGTACAATGAGAGGTCAGCGTATACTGGAAATGTATAGCTTGATGTGTAGCCGTGTGTACAAGTTACATTTTCTCAGAAAATATGTTCATCATTGTATGTTAACTGTAGATTGCACAGTTCTCGGAGCCATGTTGAATCTGTCACGTCATTCAGGACTTGGGCGGATAATAATGATTTGCCATGGATTAATATAATATAATAATTACAGATTCAAATTCTTGGTAATACCTATACGGGTCATAAGCAAAAAATGTGCAATGTTTGACGTAGCTATTTTCCGGGTAGGTATAATAATTATCTCGCAAGATTTTGTTAGGTATACATAGGTAGGTACTTATTTAATAATAGCTGCTGCCCGCGGCTTTAATTGCGCGGCTTCAATTGGCTTTTTCTAAAATAAAAGTAGCCGAAGTTACTCCTTCAGCTATCTGCCAGTGAAACTCCCGTCAAAATCGACCCAGACGTTTAGGAGATTAGCTGCAACCAACAAAAATTTAAAAATAGTTTTTTGATATGTTTTTTTTTTTAAATATATATTTTTAACTACTGTTTATACTTTCATGTGTATTTATGACATTACAAACAGACACTTCAATTTTAAACAATAACTAAACCAATTAACTAAGTAAACAATTAACTTAGAAATGGAGATATTTTTTCGTCAGTGCAAGAATAGGCAATGCACTGTTAAACCCTAAAGCCACAGTCCCACGGCCTGTCGAGGCTGTCGCGGCCAATGCCGAACATTCCCACCACAGGCCTGGCATGGCCTAGCGCGACCTGCCCCGTGAAAAAGCGGGCCGCGGGACCGCATCGTAACATAGCATCATTCAGTTTCGTTAAAATCTGTCTGAAAGAAACATTCATTACGTGAGGCATTAAGGGGGGAAAGGGTCGAGCCGAATGTCACCCAACCTCACGTTGGGGCTCGGCAAATATCACTTAATATTTTTTCCAGCAAGAAACAGTGTAAAAATGCGAGACACTGGGTAATTATTATAAAAAAAACATTAGGTAAGTAAGCAAATTATGATGATTTAAATAAATCCAACGCAATCAAGCACAGATTAAGTAATGTATTTACACTAAAGATACGCATTTCGAAAGATTTCACGTGAGATTAGGGGCCAAATCCTACGACATCTCACCATGGGGAGGGAGGAAAATCGGGGAAAGTCGGGGGAGATCGGGGTTGAAAAATCGCCAAAATCACCTCACGTAATTAATGGACGCCCCATAATTGTCGCATGTCATACTGATTGCTGATTGTCGGCAATCTGTCGATTAAATTTGTCCAAATATCAGATTTACAGATTACCTACAACCAACATACTAGGACAGTTACTTGGAAATAAAAGTACTTAGTAATAAATTCGTGGAGACATTTTTTTTTTCTAAGCTATTTGGCTTTTTATCATAGGCGCTATTAGACTAACTTGCCTCTGAGTTCTTTAATCACTACTTTGTACGTGGTACCTTGAGAGTTGCTTTCCTGAAATTTTATATAATTCAAAAGATTAGGTAAATAAAGTGCTTTACAAAAACCAATTTAAAAAAACCGATCTTGTACGAGTTTAGGTGAGGGCAAAGGGGGAAAAGGCTCAAAGCTTTCCCCGGCTTCACTCATGTGACACGGCCTTAATCTATTCCGAATTGAAGGACAAACTTAACTATGTAGTTGAGAAAATATTCTCCTACACATCGATAAACGTCACGGTCAATTCTCCAATTGCAAATGTAAGATTGTAATCGCAAAAAAAAATGTTATAATACTACAAATTACCGATATTCGGACTATTTCCTTTATTTGTGCTGTAAGACCTTGCTTCTTACCAAATTTCATGGTTCTAGGTTTTAGGATTTATTTGCGAGTATATTGCATAAATGGCCGTATTTTTTTATTGCGTTGACTAAGTTTGATTTTTTGAGTTCCAAGGGATCGTAGACTTAGGTTTTTATATGTGATACTTATTAAATTAATTATCAACTTGATACCTCCACGCGTTCCTGAGTAAAAGTGCCTTGACAGACCGACAGACGGACAACGAAGTGATTCTATAAGGGTTTTGTTTTTCCTTTTTGAGGTACAGAACCCTAAAAAGATTTGTTATACCTTAGCTTTTGGTAATAAGTACTTTTGGTGATTAATCAATATTATCGGCCAGTAAGTCATTAGGATCGATCACTAGATTTAGGTAGGAGAAAGGTATTGGGGAAGATAGGATCAGATAAAACTTGCATTTATAATTATAACTATATAAATATATTGCCTTACCTCATAAAGGATAATCATGATATAGTGTTGTTTGCAGATGACAGTTCACTTTTGTTTAAACTTAAACGTCAGCAGCTGGTTACTGACGATGTAAATAGCGCGATCTCAAAAGTAGTTCACAGGTTCATTGTTAATAATTTACTTCTAAAGGAAAAAAAAACCAAATGCATTAAGTTTACGCTACCTCACGTTAGGCAGGTGAAAACTGATGTGTTGATAAAGGGCGAAGAATTGAATCCTGAAGAAAGCGGGCGGGCGGGCTTGGGCTTAACTTTGGATGCTAACCTTCAGTGGGGCCCACATATAGATAAACTGTCTAAAAAGCTAAGCTCCGCAGCATATGCTGTTAGAAAAATTCGTAATTTAGCTGACATAGAGACAGCCCGTTTAGTGTACTTTGCCTATTTTCATAGTGTAATGTCGTACGGTATTCTGTTGTGGGGAAATGCCGCCGACATTCAGAATATCTTTGTTTTGCAGAAAAGAGCTGTACGATCAGTTTATAAATTAAGTCCAAGACACTCTCTCCGAGAGGAATTTAAGGAGATTAATGTAATGACTGTACCTCAGTATATTTTTGAAAATCTTTTATATGCCCATAAAAATATAAAATTGTTTAAAAAATACAGTGATATCCATAATATAAATACTAGAAACAAACATAAATTTGTTGTACCTACAACAAGGCTCAAGAAAATAGGTGGCTCGTTCCGATGTCAATGTATACGCTTTTATAATAAACTTCCAAGCCACGTTCAAGATCTAAGCCTTAATAAATTCAAATCATTCATTAAACGTAAGTTGTGTCAGAAAGCTTTTTATACCGTTAAAGATTATATTGAGGACAAAAAGGCTTGGGATTGAGCTGCTCCAATTTTTATTTATTTATTTTATTATTTATGTACACACAGTAAAATACAGAGAGATACGACATAATTTTTACTTATTGAAGTGGTTTATTTTTATTGTTTGATGTTTTTTTTTGCTAACTTTTATTATTTTATATAGGTAACGTAATATTTACGTAATGACATGATTATTTACTTGTAAAGTATTATATTATTTTAATTACTGTGAATGTGAAGACTATGTGGGTTATTGCTCTTTTATTTTTATTTTCACTTTGTCTTTTATTCTCAGTTAGTGTTAATCATGGTCTGGCAGTTTGAGTCATTTAAGCGGCCTACCCAAATGTCCTTTCTTTGGTATTGATCGTCGCATCGTTGAGCTCCTTAAGTTCTGAGTAGAGCTGCACGATTACTGACAAATGCGTGCACTGACTGGTCAGGTCCACTCAATCTGTGTGGTTCTTTCCTCAAAAGACCATTTCAGACACCAATCTACATGGCCTTCACATGATCTGACCAAGATTATGTCTGGACTTTAAAAGAGACTGTGACCTCTGAGTTTGTTTCGGCCTTTCTTCTCAGAGTAGTCAGATAGGAAACGCCGACCTGATCTAGTTTTAAAAATATGACTGACGTGTAAAAGTGTTTGTACAAACCTACTTACAGAAATAAAAATCATTTATCATTTATACCTTATGACGTAGGCAGAAGTGTGGTATTCCCTACCACATATCGTTAGCCATTATAATATTTTTTCGAATGTCATAAAATTATGTTGTGGTCACCATACTTAATGGTTGTATTTTTGTGGGTAATTTTTCAAAAAAACATGTTTGTTCAATAGTATACAGGGTCAAATTAAATTGGCCAGCGAAACTCCAAAGACATGATGGGTATCAAAATCTAGCATGACAAAATAAACAATTTGATGTTTTTTTTTTGGTATCAACGACCACAGTTAGCTTTGTTACTTGAAGTAAGAGTGACAAAAACTGTTTTCATTGCTTTTATCATGTTTATATATCGATACCTATCACGTCTGTGAAGTACAAAAAAAACATAACTGCGGTTAATAATATTAATAATATAATATAACGTTTATTTCAGAATCATGCTCCATAAATGTTAGTAACAGTGTAAACTTATAAAACTAGTGTTAGTACAATAATTCTAAGCTGCGTGAGGCTCGCCGATCCTGGGGACTGCCTACTGACCGCTTAACTACTTAATTACACTTAATTACTGACTGCTTAATGACCCAAAAAAAACTCATAATTTTTTTGTTTTTGGTTCATCATATTTAGATGTCGATTACTCATCACGTCTGCGGAGTTTCGCTACCTAATTTAATTTGACCCTATATATATGTAGTATGGATGTGTCATATCGTCAGGTTTTTAAAAAAAGGATGGGATAATCAAGTTGGATAGGACATGAAATCATTCATTAGTTAAAAATCTTTTTTATTTCTCATACTCGGAAAGTAGTGTTTGTTTGATTCGAGTAGCGAGTGGAAGACGCTGCTCCCCACCCTTGGTCGGGAAAGACTCGTAATAATTGATTCCCTCTCTAGGGCGGGAATGAATTTAAAAAATAGAACTATATTTGGTTATGTAGTCGGCTACGAAGAACTTTACATAATTAAATAAAAAAACGATTAAAATAAAAAAAAATGCTGCGGTCTTGTGAGTGTCTAAACAGCCAGTGTGAATTAAAAAAAAATACTTACGGCCCGCGGCGCCGTACGCGGTGTGCTCCATGATTAAAATTTAAAAAAGACTATTTATACAGGGTGTTTGGTGCATGGACCGACAAAATTTTTTGGAGGGTGGCAGGGTCATTTGCGAGGTTTCACCCAAAGACCACATGTCCTAAGTCTCACGGTTATTAAGATATGATTTTTTTAGATTATATAATTTGGCGGGATACTCTGTTAGCTGCACCGAAATTCATAAACTCGGTTTTATAGACTAATATTTGATTAATTAATAAAAATGAGTTCAAGCGGTTCTGAAATGTTGACCCCAGGTTCGGTTAAAGTCGAGGCAAATACAGTAATCTAAAATCTTTTGCCAGACAAAGGAAAGATATTTAAAAACTGAAAAATTATTTTATGAAGTGGCGAGCAAACAAGAAAATAAAATATTTTATAAAAACTATTTTTTTTTTACTTTCCTGATATTCGAAATGAAAAGTAGAGTGTTTTTTAACACGGTTGAAAGTCACCAATTCATTTCAACCCAACAATCTAGTATATTTTAATCTACAAATGGCTTTTACAGGGCATTTACCCTTTTCGAGACGTCATTGTTACATATTTCGCAAATCAAGTCATGGTTTTTCTGAAAAACAGCTATGAAAATTATTCATTCATCAATCTATCAATGTTCTAATGAGGCGAACGCTTTCATTTGGCTCTATTATTAATTAAAATCATAGGTACCTACTTACTTAATAAATATAATCATTTAAAACTATTTTTGTCATCTAGTGGCTTGTACGACAATCAATTTGCCTAGCCTTTTCCCAACTGAGGTGGGGTCGGCTCCCAGTCTAACCGGATGCAGCTGAATACCAGTATTTTACATGGAGCGACTAGCTGACCTCCACAACCTAGTAAAGTAATAGGTAACACGATACCCCTAGGTAAGACTGGTTGTCAGACTTTTAGGCTTCTGACTACTCGTAATGACTGTCAAAGATCTATGAAGCCAGTATGGTTTGTACGACAGTGATACATTTAAAAAATTAAAAACAAAAAACCTATAAGTGGTTTGAACTTTGAACACATACATTGCCTACACCTAACTATATACCTATTTACTGAACATTTTAACTTTAAATTTAAAAAAAAAGCTCCGGTTTAACTCCTTCGCCTCGTATGAGACCAAACTAATTGAAAATTAATTCATAACACAGACCGTAGACGCCAGTTCATTACTCCATGTAGTTATGTCTTCAATACCTACATTTTTTTTTCTGAGTCTTCACAATATTTCAATGTCAGGTCGTATCTCGAATGAGGCGATTTTTTGCTGCAAAATCATCGACATAGACTGTGTCGATTTCTACTAAAATATAATGTTACCAACATTACGGGATTACATACGGGACTTCTTTGAGAATTTAAAATGTTATTAGGCATCTCGCGCAGGCGTGCTAATTGAGTTGGTTTTACTTTTTTTGCTGGGCAAGTAGTCGAATTTGTAGAGCCAGACTACGTTGTACGTTTAATATTCATCGGTAATTTTATTTGTTATTTGGAACTCAAATGATATGAAAAGAGATAACTTTTGATACCTACACGTCCTGATATTATGTTTGTGGGAAATGAGTTAAAGCTTTTACATACCTGCGCGGTAAGTTGTCATCGCGGGAAACTTCACAGTATATTATTATTATTATTTTCCATAGTAGCTAGTAGTAACTCCCCGCGCAAACTTAAACGTCACTATTCCCACAGATAAAAAAAAATACCATAGACGTGTATTTTTTATTCTCCTTAGCTCGCAGACTACGGCAGTTTATTCTAAGGTTGAAGGCCAACCATTTCCGTTTGTTGTCGGCGAGTGGCGCCAACTGTTTATCATAAATGTAGGTACGTTAATTTATTGATGACTTATTGAAAATCGATTTGTTAGTTTTATTCTTATGATTAATTATAGTAATTTATTATCACTCGCGTAATAAAACATGATCTGTCGGAGTTTTTCAAAGGAGAATGGCTATTGGCAAACACGTATTGACTACGTAGAATTAAAAGAACTTGTTCTTTGTTGGTACCTACGAGAAAATTCGTTCATGCAATGTATCGTCTCCTATAATAGGCGCCAGCTCTATGTTCTTATTAATTAAAGCAGAATCCGCTTATAGTGACATCGAAGGGAAGTGACAAACACGTCATACTAAGCGGACGTCATATACAAAGCACACCTAAGAAAATAAACAACTTCCTATTTCTGTTAGGTACCTATTTAATTTTAACGAGTAGTCGCCCACTGTTCGAAATTCGACCCCCTCACCATCTATATAGTACTTACTAATTCGATGAGTATACAAATTCCATGCTATTATAAAGTACTTACTAATTCCACGCTATTAAAAAGTATACTTACTTATTCCATGCTCAAGCTTTCACTTCTGTCACCTATCTATCTTCAAGTCATGAGTGTGAGTGTGTGTGTGTGTGTGTGTGTGTGTGACTTTAAGTGTCTGTCAAACGCAGTAGTGTGCATAATTTTTTTTTCTTCATTTAATTTGTTCTAATGCACAATAGATAAAAATATTAGCTTTCTGCACTCCTCCCTCATATAAAATATAACTGTGCCTTTCATACTCCTCCGTCCGAGTAATTTTCGTAAAAAGGGGTACAAAGTTTTCTTTTCACGTATTAATAGGTATGTGTAAAAACTACAAATTATATGTATCTATCTTATTCATTAAAGGAAAGGGAGGTGTCGCGGGACACCCGGCTGGAACAGAGTTCCTTTCGCTGTACATTAGCTAAGTACTAGCTGTGCCCCACGGGTTCACTCGCATAAGTCTCGATCCCGTAGGAATATCGGGATCAAAAGTATCCCATGTCCTAATCCTAAACCAAGTCATGGTCTGCCAAATTTCATCCAAATACTTACGTTCAGCCGTTAAAGTACTTTACAAAGTGCGCATTGAAAAGCACGTCAACCGCCTGGCTTCTGTACTGACCAACCCACTGGAGCACCGTCGATTGAAAATACAGCACACATGAGACTTATCTTGATCTAGTCAAGCAACAAGAGGGACGGCCCTCACTGGAGGACCGTACTTGAAACGCCAACAAACACAGAACGCATCTGCTAAAGGCTTGAAAAGCCGATTGCAAGATAAAAAAAAAAAACAGAAACAAAACACTGCAATTACGTCAGTGGTAAATTAATATAGGCGGAGTCTTATTTAACGAATTCCACTGTATCTACGTATTTATTCATATAATTTTCTACAATGCAATGACGTGGTATAAATATTAACAGTCGGAAAAACTATTTTTACACAGGGAGTAGGTACCTATTACTTTCCATCAAAAGTTCATTAATTTGTTATTGTACCTAACCCAGTTTTTGTGAGTTTGACGCACTCAAAATAATGCATGTGCAAAAACACGTGAAAATCAAGTAAGTAGGTAAATAATTAGTATAATCTATGGTTTAATCAAGAATAAAACAAAGATTTGCAGTTTCTGGTCGATAAATATGCTAAAACCTTTCTGACAGTGTTCATTTTACCACTTCAAAGCATTATTACCAATCTACGAAAAATATCTGTCGCGTACCAGACAGCTTGACGACGCGCCTATTAACTTTCCAACAATTAAATTTCATCCTTATCTTTATTGCGCCTAAGTGTTAAAATCATTTGTAAGCAATTTGGGTCACCAATATGTCACATTGTGTGCTCTGTATAGCTTGTATTTGCTTTTGGAATACATGGCATTCCATACTTGAGTTCCATTCATAACGAGCTGTAGCCCGCGAAATTACAATTTTCTTACGTTTTTTTGCAATTTAAAGGTCAGTTTCAGGTTGTACTTTGATCAAAATATGATTCGCGATTATAACAGATATGTATTTACAGAATTATAATCATTAGATTCAATAAACATCTCTCTAAGTTAGATTTAGTCCATTTAATGACTTTTCATGAAATCATGACATTACTAAAGTACTGGCACAAAGCTATACGCTTTTGCAACTTGATACTGCCAAAAATTTTGCCATTTATCAAATTGCAAAAGCCTAAAGCTTTTTTTTTTGTAGGTACCTACATACTAACACATATATTTTTTAAATTCGTTTTAATCATTCAAACGAATTTATCAATTTCTACCTTTTCTCGGGACCTGCATTCAAAACCAACAAAGTTAACGAGGACTTAGTTCGAGGTTTTAAACTTAATAAACGACATGCTTTAAGCATTGTGAAATTGCCATAATGAAATTGTAATAAGCCCATACAAATCTAAAGTTAAATCTCTAAGCTTTCATACGAGTTTCATACTTACTCCCCATCGTACACACGGCTACACATCAAGCTACACATTTCCAGTATACGCTGACCTCTCATTGTACAGAAATCCTACACAATGCGAGATCAGCTTATACTGGAAATGTATAGCTTGATGTGTAGCCGTGTGTACCTAATAATAAGCAACCACATTCAAACTAAACTCGCGTATAATTTCGCATCGCTAGCGTTCACAGACGATGACGCAAAACCCTTGCAGCGATTTAACCAAAAAATACACGAAAAGAAAAATCTTAAGTCTTCTTTGAATGATCATCATTGATAGACATTTTTTTTGCGGGTACCAAACTAATTAACGTTCGAATCCCGACCTTATTTTGTACAGAATAGAGTCTATAGCTATAATTGAGGTGTTATAATAAGTTGGCGTCGTAACTTTGCGTGCTGACAAGAATGATTGGAAGGCTTGAGTAATGAAGTCATAAACAAAACCAGTTTAAAATTTCAGGAATCAGACTAAGGCCAGTTACGCATGGGAGCGATTTTTTTCACGCACTGGGGCAATTTTTTTTTAAAGCAATGCTTGGCTCCTATTTTTATGTTAATTTGCATGAATATTCTGAAACAGTCACACATACAAGCGAAATGAAACTTTAGTACTTAAGTATATGATTTATTGGATCTTTTTCTTTCTGTGTTGAAGACAGTTACGTAATTGTAATATTTTCGCTCGATACATTTTTATTCGAAAATCATGTCGTTTTTAAGGATAATTATAAAAAAAAAACAAGATTGTTTGGCTTTTATATCTAAAATAAATATTCACAGCAAGAAAATATAGTTTATTATCCACCCACCAGATATTGTTTCTCTTGATCAATTATTACTTTAGTTATAAACGAAATAAGAATTGAGACTTACGCTATTTAGGTTCGTGGTCGAACACGATCAAAGAGCGCTCGCGATATTCAACTTTATTACTGATGTATTAGCGTTTAGCACATAACGGAGTGGCGGGGAGCATGGGGCGGAGCTTGCGTCGAAAGATTTAGACTGCCTGGTCTTAACGCCTAGAGTTAAAAATCCAACAGCGTGTTTTTTCAATACCGAGAGTTGAGAATCCACTGAACTATGAAAAATCGTCGCGTTAAAAAATCGCCCGTCCGTACTTGGGCTTGTGGTCAATTGTTCTGTTGTCCTTACCATGACGGGATGTGTAGGTACGTCGAATAGCGAGAAGCTTTCGCGATATCTGACAGATAGATAATTAATTAATTCGTTCTATTAATCTTAATTGTAGTGGGTTTTTATGGTGGGATTTGTAACTTTGATCTTAATGTGTTACTTATTAGTCTAAAGATGACGGAAATTCTCTAGAATGTCCGCCATATTTCTACGATCTATCTATGATTCCTTCATAAGCTTAGGTTTCTTCTACCTTAGTCCTACCGACTCTACCTAATAATTATATTTACTGGTGAGGATCGTCCTTTTACATCATAAAAGATAATTTTTCTTGAGCGGTCTATGCGCCCCGTGGGTGATCCAGTTCAAGTACCAAAATTCACAAAATTCACTTTAAATATAATTAGTACTCTTTTACAAAATCCAGAATTGTGTACATTGCATACTCTGCGAAAAAAAAAGAAGAGATAATGATCAAATAATAATATACAATGACGGATCCCTCTTTAACATCCCACGACATGACGACACCTTTTACGTAATTACACCCTAAAACCCCACATTCAGCTTCGTCACCGCTTCTATAATTAACTAAGACAATTAAACTAACTATAGGTTAAACACCTGAAGTTATTTTGACATCAATCAGTTTGGCACCGCGCCCCGACACGTGGGCTAATCAGACTATAGTGGAATACTGCTACAGGATCGATAAACTATGCATATATACATCGATTCTGATTGTAATTAATCGAGTATCGATTAGGAGTGATCGTTCGTTAGTTTGTATTGAATATGGATTGTTAAAATATTGTTATTTATGTTATTGGAGAGCAATTCAAACCCGGACAGGCGCTTTACTTTGTATAAACCATTTCATCACCACTGCTCTCAAAACGGTAAAGGAAAACATCGTGAGGAATCGAAACCGGCATGTCCTAGAACCAAAAAATTCGAAGCCATGCGACATCTACAACCCGCACTGGCTGGGCCCACGTGGTTGATTGTCGATTACAGCCCACTCGCTCTCGAAGTGAGGAGGCCTGTGTCCCAGCAGTGACATTACAGGCTGAATGTTATTATGATATAAATATTGTAATTTAGTGTTAAGTTTTGTTGCTACGGTAAAAAGCTTTACACATTTCGCCTAAACAAGCTTGTCGTTAGTTCTCATATTTATAAATTTCTTGCCAGTTATTCGATTGTTTTTAACAGACTTCCAAAAAGGAGGGGGTTAATGTTCGGCTGTATGTTCGTTTTTTTTTTTTTTTTATGTATTTTCGCCGATTACTCCGTCAATTGTGGACGCATTTTGAATTTTTTTTTTTTGTCTGGAAGGGTATTCTCCCGAGGTGGTCCTATTGCCATCAAATCAGAATCTGATGAGGGGATCCCATGGAAATCGAGGGAAATGCTCAAATTTTATAGGCATGCTTATAGCGATTTGAGTATTTTTTATAGTAACTCGTGCATTTGCACTCGAAAAGCACCATTTGGTGAAGTGGAACTGATGATGAAGACCACAGATGGCCACCGGAACTACTTAGTAATAAGTATTTCACAGTTGCGATTCGATTAGGCACTTTAATATGGTTGCTAAGCAATTTATGCTCGTCAAAATGCATATGGTGAAGTCACTATCAGTTCTCCTGGTTCTTACCAGGAGAACTCCTCAACAATTAACGCCCCTGCATCGGGAAAAGCAATATTTTGTAATAGGAGATGAGTATTTGACATTAGGCTATTGTTAATTGGATAAATTACAAACTGACCCACTAAAAAGTGAAAAATAAAAAACTTTTTACAACAACACAAACAACTGACTTCCAAAAAAAACACTACAAAGTGAAAAATTACTTTAATTTCGGAATTCGGTGGCAAAAAACTAAAATACAGATCCAAAGCCACCGACTTCCGAAATTAAAGTTATTTTTCACTTTGTAGTGTTTTTTTTGGAAGTCGGTTGTTTTTTTTTGTAAAAAGTTTTTTGTCTTATAAAGTTCTAACACTGCATAATAAAAAAACAGACAGAACATGTTACCTCCACGTTTTTGGAAGTCGGTTAAAAACGAAGTCCGCACGCCGTGTGTGTTTGTCTGAACGCAATAAATTACAAAACTACCGAACGGATTTTCATACGATTTTCACCAATGGATTTAGTGATTCATGAGGAAGGTTTAGGTGTATAATTCATTAAGACGCTGACAACAGCTAAACAGCGGTCACTGTCAGACTGCATACAAAAGAAAGAGAAGCGCGATGACACAACGCTTGCAATTTATTGCAAAATATGAAGCAATTATCTATTTACTCAAAAATGAGCTGAGTAATCTAAAATAAAAAACAAGCAAGTTCTGCATACAAATAAGACGTTCTTGTTATTAATAAAATACCAACCGTACGTTGATATTAAATACAGATATTTTGCATTGAAACTCAAAGTAAAGGGTAAGTTTACCGTTAATTTGTATCCAGATTTTTTTTTCTAAACGTGTTTTTGTAACAATCAAGTTCTGAAAAATATGTTCAAGAATAACATATTTTTTTTCCGCTACCACAAACTATATAGATTTAGCCATTTTTTGTCTAAGACAAGCCTAATTTTATCATTTGCCTCTTGTCAGCGATATATAGTTTAAATTAAACCTAAAAAAGGCAAGGGGTAAATTGGCTGAAATATGAAAATGATTGTTGAAGATGTCGGAAAAAATCATGCCGACTGGGAGCTTTACTGGCGTGCGCGTTACGGTAGTACATTTCCGTGGAGTCATTTCTAACCTCCACGCGGCTATTCCCTTATTTGTCCCCTTGGTTGTTGTTTTGCCATTAAATTATGTAATAATTATCATTATATAACATAAAATAACATCATGCCTGTAATCCCCGAAGGGTTCAAAAAATCAGAATCAAAAAAAAATATTTCACATAAACCTACATGGGCACTTATGAAACGTCAGAAGCTAGGTGCACGGTTCCAATTGGTCGTTTCCTATGGAGAAGAGCCGGCAAGAAACTCCACGGTTACTCTTTTAAAAAAAGTGGTTAGGCAGAGGTGTACCTAATAGTACACCCACATTTCGCCAGTTTTGTGTGTTGTTGACATTATATTTATATTGAAAAACCGCAAATTATCTGACGTCAGTTCACATTGTGGCACCTAACACTTTTTTTTTCCCTTTTATCCTATAAAGTGATTAATCACTGATTTATTGTATCATATTTAATTTTCCTGGATTGTTTCATATACGAAAGGCGTAAAGGGAAAGCAATTTATGTTCGTCGGGCATTCGTTTTTCTATAGAAGGTATTCTTTAGATTTCCTTAACCATTATTCAGTTTCGTATTTCGTATGCAGAATGAAGTTTCTTTCCTACACTATGGGCACTTTTCAGAAGAACTAGCTGTTTTTAGCGCACTTCCTGAAAAGGTTCATTTAAAGTCAGACTTTCACTGGCTGGTCATAATGTTGCGCTAAGATGTATTAAGGGGGATGCGCTAAGGCAGCCCGCGAAATTCAAATTTTATTACGTTTTTTGCAATTTGCAGGTCAGTAACAGGTTGTATGTTGATCTAAATATGATTCGCGGCCGTAACAAATATGACTTTATTAAAAGGTTTATGCCATGTGTATTTTACTTAGTTAAAACAAAGAAATCTTAATCAAATCAAATCAAATCAATTTTTTTGCCATAAGTGTTGGTACAATTTCGGTCTTAACATAAATTTTTACAGATCCATAACACTTAGTCATAACAATGTGACATGCAAACATTTGGGTTAATACATAAGTAGTCAAATTATTATCATTACATACACACAAACATAAACTCACGCATAATATTTTTTTTTATAGTTAAAATTCAATTTCAATTGAGTTGCAATATTTTTACATTATTAGATATAAAATTAAAAAAAAATATTAAACACTATTAATGTCAAATTATAATTATTATTTATTTTTCAGTCTCTTGTTAAATATGTCGCTTACTGAATAGAAATTCTTTTCCCTTAACCATTTTTTAAGACACCTTGTAAATTTATTGGCTGGTAAGATTTTAATACTCTCAGGTATAGCATTAAATATGCGACCACACATTGCATAGCTATTTTTACTGTATAATGCTGTCCTTGGAATTATGGGCAAAACTATTCTATTTCTGTGTCTATTACTTTTTGGAAACAAATCATGAGCTTTTTTAAATAACTCCCGGTGCATTTTAACAAATCTAGCGCATTCCATGATATACAGACTTGGAAAGGTTAATATCTTGAACTTTTTGAAAAAGGGTTTGCAAGAATGTTTAATGTTTTGTCAAGTCGTAAAAATAGTGTGAAGCAGGGGAGTATAAACGAAATTCTTGAGACAACATAACTCTTCATACCTCCATTTCCAATTTAATTGTTTTGGGGGGAACAAAACAATTAAATGTTTATTACTCAGATGCCTTTTCCGAAATTTGCCTGCCACAGTTACCATGTCAAAAAAAAAAAGTGTCTTCACAACACTTTTGTTACGTAACAAAAGTGTCGTGACAGTCAAAATGTTACACTTTTTCGGAGAGCTCTCACTCGCCAAGTGTGCAGATTATATAGTGCGATAAGTAACTTTGTTCAAAAAATAAAAAAAACAACCTTTATTGTTTCAGAAAAAAAAAATGTTTTGTTTATGTCTATACTTTGCCAATTTTAAAAGCCAGTTGACATATAATTGCAAATAAAAAATACCGTTGAAAATTACAACTTGCAAATTTCCATGACTGGTCAATAACGATAAAACCTTCAATCAACAATATCTAAATCACACCACAATCTATTAGTTGCAAGGTAAACCACTCATTTGTATACATTTATAAAAATGTCGCACAATATTTTTAACAGTCGATAAATGCGGAATAACTGCTGAGTAATAGTCAAATGGTTTTTCGTCAGCTGTTATTGACACCCATTCATTAGTACTAATATAGGGAAATAGAATGTCTGTCCATGTGTTTTTTCTCTTAGGATGGACAAAACTTTTATATAAATTCATATGTTGTTAAATGTAATAGATGGTACTTAAGCCGTTATTAATCCAAAAGTCACTCTATTCTGAAATATGTTTTAACATCTTAAAAAAAGATGGCATCGATCTTTATAAACTCACGATTCGAGACCTATCAATAAGTAGGTTCTTTTACTAAGATCGATCATAAAAGTGGGTACAGTGATTCTAAATGAATGAAATTTAAAAAAAATAACCTTATGAAATTAGCTATGTTTACCATCTTTTTCAATTTTAATTTTCATGCAATGGCTGCCAAAAATCACTAAGCTTTTGAATCCTTAGCTTAGATATGTTCAGTTTCCAAATCTCTATTCATAGTAGTTAACCGTTTCTTCTCCAATTTGTAAACAAAAATTCACCAGGCTGGTCTACTAGCCTACCAATTAATTGATGACCTTCCCCCCTCTTCATCCATGTAACCGTCGGTCAACCTTACATCAGACAGGCAGTCGTGATAGTAACCTTAATGGGCTTACGAAATACGCGAAATTGGCGGCTGCACCCAATGACTTGACTTCGGAACACATTGCATCATCCTGCGTACGCGCAGTCTGTCGTGAATAAAAAACTTGAATGACCAATTTGAGAGGATCGATAAAAAAAAGGAATCCTGAGTATTATTGTGAAAGGGGAAAGACGAAAACTGATTTTATTTTACTTAAAATTCGTAAAGCAATTTATAACTACAGCCTTATTAGAGTTCAAATATGGGGTAGCATTTTGTCAGTCGCTCCGTGTAAAATACTGATATTCAGCTGAATCCGGTCAGACTAGAAGCCGACCCCAAGAAAAAAGTCTAGGCAGATGATAATAGAATACCAACTGGAGTCAGATTTCGCTCCGAGTTCTCTAGCTCTGTGTAGATGAGACGCTCTATTTGTGAATACCCATGTGACAAAAATAAACCATAACAAAGACCCGGCTACTTTGTTTTAAATTTTAATTATCTCCACTCATTAAACATGTACGCAATCTCGAAAAAGACGGCGACATGTCATACGCAAATATCTTACGCATGTTTACGTTATGACGTAGTAGAACTTGTTACGCGAAGAAAAATGTCGGTAGGTATCATGAGAAGCGAGTGAGCAATCACATTTTTTTGATCTTGATTTCATCTGTCTTCATCATCAACATTGCGGTATCTAACTAGTTAACACACATTTTTTTTTTGTGTATGTCATCTCGTAGATCAACCTAGAAGGATATCAGCTGCTTAACCGGGTTACCCTGTGGATGCCTTAAGGGGGATGCGCTAAGGTAGCCCGCGAAATTCAAATTTTCTTACGTTTTTTGCAATTTGCAGATTTTTTTTTTTTTTTGATTTGGAGGTTTTTTGATTTTTATTTTGTTTTTTGGTTGTATGTTGATCTAAATATGATTCGCGGCCATAACAAATTAAACCCTCCGGCCAGGGGATACAACTTATAAACTAAGCGACTACACGCTAAGGGCACTCTCTGTGGGGTACGGACCTTGGCTTAGGGCATGTCACTTGGGGAGTGCAGCAAGGACAGGCTGGATATTTCGTTTTAAATCGTCAACAAGCCTTGAATAATGTTTGTTCCTTCTCTGTATGAGAATAGGTATTAGCAAAACAGTGGGAGAGTAATCAGCTGGTATAATTTATCAGGGAATTCAGTGTGGTCTACAGGGTCGGTAGTTTTTTGCGTATACTTTAGTAAGACTGTAGCGGCATCTACAACGTCATATGCGAACTACGCATCAAAGACTTGACGTCACACAAATCCTGCATCGCGCAAACATAGTTTACCGCACGACTGGCATAAATATATACTGTATACAATATCCCGACTTCAACCGTGGGGCAGTAGTCCTCCAGACACAACACCCGTCTAGTCGGAGGATTCTCCTTTTTCTATTGAGGATGAGTGAACCTTACTCACTGACCAAAGAAATGATGGACGGACCATGTGAAGATGATGTTCCTGTATAGGAAGATATTATGTTGAGTAGAAGAAATGTGTGGAAGAAGAGTGCCGATACAGTTGAGTCATTTGGATTTCAAGACACGTAGCTTTAATAGGACAGGTAAAAATACCTTTAGTTCTGCGGAGGAAAACCTGGGAACCATGAGGGTAAAAACACGCAATGAGTAAGCGTAGCTATAGTTTCTTTTTAGGTTTTTAGTATGCGAAGAGCCTTTGCACTACAGGGAGACAGTTACAGGCTGATACCAGGATTCTGTTATATTTTCCGTCGAGGTAAAATCCAAGTTTAGTCACACAGTTTGTACTCATAAGAGGACCTTCGAGATACAAAATTCAGAAGCAACAAAGAAACTGGACTTTTTTAACGTCGAAATAAATCATATCCACGATGTTAATAGTTGATACAGCCTGATTCAAATTTTATGCCGGCTCGGTACATGAGGCGAGTCGCTGCGCAGTATAAATTCACGTGTCAGCGGGGGTGAAGGTTGCCGTACTGCGCAGCGAGTATTGCATTTCAGAGCCACGGTCAAGTTTGAATCGAGCTGTATTCGAGGGGTAATCCCATGAGTTCACCGCGGTATTTTTAAAGGGTTGCTGACGCCTCTTTTTGATAAACACAATAGGGTTGCCATTATTTGCAAGTTCACGTTTGATTAAGGTTTGGTGTCTCATGCCTACTTCCTAAGTTTGGTGTGTCATGCCTACTTCCTAAGTTTGGTGTCTCATGCATAATTCCTAAGTTTGGTGTCTCATGCCTACTTCCTAAGTTTCATCATTTTCCTGCTCTTATCCCAATTTATTCGGGGTCGGCGCAACATGTCCCTTTCTTCCATACTTCTCTATTAGTCGTCATCTCGGTAGTCACCCCCTTTCTAACCGTATCATCTTTCACACAGTCCATTCATCGTTTCTTGTGACCTCTTATAGCCAGCCACAACTACCAGCCTACATACTTTCTATGTTTAGTGAGACACAATAAACATTTTTTTTTTGTGATTTATAATTTAATACCTTCCTGTTTTTCAGAATGACATAACTAGGTACTTTTTTATTTATAATAAATTAATAACTGAACAACAAAAAATATTATATACGGTAGATGACGCTACTAACTATTTACACTAGGTTCTAAATTAAATGACTAACTAAGTCTACAAATAAATACAAAAACAAAAGGACACGAGTCGTCAAAGTACTCATCCGCATCGCTGTCATCCGGAAACGTACCCAGAAGCCTGGCAGATATTTCAGAATAATTAGGTATTAGGATTTTGAGAAGTTTCATTATGAGTCAGACAGATTAGTTTATATTTATCGGAAAATGGTGACTGAATCAAATTTGGATTGTAAGATCCGTTTTTATCGTTTTTGCTCCCATGTTTAAAAAAATACATCGTACCTATGTTGATTTTTTTTTTATATCGTGCAGCTAGGCATGAGATGCAGCACGGCACAGCCCTATTGTAAACGCGACCACAACACGCAAACATTTGCGGTTGCGGTTAACATGAACTTGGGCTTTGTACACAAGATACATTGTTTTGTAGAGCTTTTTCTTACATTAGAAAATAATTAAATTAGAATGGACTAAATATAAAGTCGTTTTAATCGCACTATTAGCTAGCAAAATGTAGGTAGCGTGTTTCTTTTTGTCACTAGAATAGAATACTCTTTATTATGTACCACCACCATAAAAATTACAGATATAATTGTAGACATTTTACATAGGGTCAAAGAATGGGCGAATTTGTTTTAAAGGGCGGTCGTTTTATTTGGTTAAAAATATAAAATCAGCAATACCCAACTTTAGAAAAGAATCGATTTTCATAAATTTACGCGTCAGAGCTGACACCGAGTTAACTAATTACCAATTGCCTACTTTAATTAATTTAATAGGAATTTATGTTCCTAAATATTTCATCTTTCAACTGTTTTGTGGTTAATTTCTAAGTAGCAGCGGAATGTATTTATTTGTTTTGATGTTAATAATAGGCTCGCCCCTTATTACATGAGACTTAAACATAACTGGCGAAATGTGGGTGTTGCTGTAGGTACACCTCTGCCTAACCCTTCGGGGATTACAGGCGTCATGTTATGTATGTTTGTTTGTCGATGAAACTCAAAACTTTCGGCCAGTGAACAGACACCAATGTGAGCACAGGTTTAACAGCCGTTGGTGTTTTATTTATCTTAATTTTAGGGTTTTGGGGAAGCCCATTAAGAAATCTATTTCACCTTCAATGTTTAGTATTGTTACAATATTTTTATTTTGCTTTATGTAAAAATAAATGATGTGAATTGTTTGGGTTTTTACTGTAGGCTCCAAAGACATTTAAAATAATCTAAATTGGAAGAGCACTTAAGATTTGGGATTTAAATTATTTTAATCAATTTAGGTACCTACCTAGTTCTAATTTTCCCAGAGATTTTAAGGAGTAAGTAAGCCAATGGAAAATTTGCTGGATAATTTGTTAGTAAAACAGAAATTTACGGGACATGAATTCATGCCATAATATAGGGGTATCAAAATCCAGTTTAAGATCAAGCAAGATATTTCAGTAACAGCCCGGAGTCTAGATTTGTACCCGGTCGATGGCAATAGGCTCGTCCCCTATTACATGGGATTTAAAAATAAATTACTGGCGAAATGTGAGTGTACTATAGGTACACCTCTGCCTAACTCTTCGATGATTACAGACGTTCTGTTATGTATTTAGACCAAGCCATCTTTTATCACTTATCTTTGATGCGATGCTACTTTCCAAATATACAATGTTCTGCACCGCTATTGTATATTAAAGGACAAGAAACAGGCAGAAAAGAAAAGGTGATTTTACCCATTACTGGCTAAGATGCTGATAATGTGCCTAAGTCTCCACTTCAGCTTCCATTTCACCATTTCATTAAAATAGCACATATAAATCTGACTCAATAAATCTAACATCCAACACCACAGATATAATAAATCCGATTCCTATTATTACGAATAATAAACTCAGCCTGTTTTATCTCAGACTTTCATGCCGGTACCTCTTAGCTAACGTGAGTAATAGCGCTGCGCCGGCGCTTACCTATATACCTGCAAAGCATCACGGCTGGCACACGTGTTACTGCGAATGTTTGCACTAAAGCACGTGTTCCTTGATGTAAACCGTTTACTACACAACCATGTCTGATAATTTCTGTCTGTCTGACTGTTAGAAGAGTTTTCCTTTTTTTGTATAGCTTAGTAACTGCTACTGCCTGATCTAGTAAAGATGTTTCCGCGTGTTGTTTAGTCATACCTACAGAAGGACAATAAATCTTCGGATTTTTTCTTGTCCAAAGACGGTTTCCTTCATACGCGAACAGAGCCGCGTACAGTTATAATTTGTTAGTATAATCTCTATATCAATATTTGTTAAAAACTTGTGAAATTAATTAAATATATCGTTCTAATCCCTAAAATAATAGCAGTCATATGATTTTGATCGCTTTCCGCTGACGAACACTGTGACGTCAATATAAAATCGCTAATTATACACACTATGTATGTATTATTAGATATTATTCGTATTTTAATTGTATAGGACAACTGCAGTGCATATCCTCATGGGATATGTACAATTTATGATCATCGTGTATCAGCATATTTATTTAAAATGCAATTAAAATACACTACGATACAATATAATCACTGTATGGTCTAATGTTAGAGGGTCTGGCTTTCGCAGTTAGTCCTTCAGGCGGACCATTGTGCGTGGGCCATGGCGGCCGTCGATGGTTCTTCCAACCAGCCCGCCTCCCTCCAGAACTTGATCACGTCTCTGGGTCTGTTTAGAACATCTGTGAAAGATCTGGGTGCCCCGAGGGTTTCTATCCTAATCTGGGTGACACCTGTGCATTCAAAGAGTACATGCGTAACGGATTCCTCAGCCTCCATGCAGTCCTGCACAGAGGACTGTTCGTCATGCCTATTGTGTGGAAGTGTTTGTTTAGCGAGCAGTCCGTGATGGCCCCGTCACCAGGCGCAGACCGGTCCTGTCCAGGCGTAATAAACGCCTGGTTAGCTTACTATCTAAGGATGTAATAGCCTCGTTGGACTGCTTGCAACCCAGTGTCGAGGACCACCAGCTCCCCGTTTGTGTGTGAGTGTACTCCTGTAGCCACCTGCGTAGCTGGTTGAAGGGGGAGGGTAGGTTTAGTTCGAGTGTAATGCTTGAAAGTAAGTGTAGTTTCAGGGTTTTGTCGCAGAGTGATATCATAATAACCACTGTAAATCCGAGTTTCTTACGGTGTTCTTTAATCTATAGTCAGAGCTAGCTCTCACTTTATTTCATTCAAAGACACTGCAATATAATAAAGTCAGTCGTTTTATCAACTTTTGCCCGTGAAATCTGAACTAACGCCGCCATTTTTTCAATGCATTTCGCTAATGTTTCATAACAGCGCCCCATGGGTGACGTCATTCGAGCTGAACAAGATCCCGGTATAGCACTCTAAATTCAAATCAAAACTGTCATAGTTTCTACTAATCATTTAACAGTTGTATGAAATGTCAAATTGATGTAGTAGCTTAGGTGAATTTCAGGAACAATTAATTTCCCTAAAAAGACAAATGAAACGTAAGTGGGGGAACTTACGTTTCATTTTTATTTTAAATAATCATAGAATTTTATTATATATTATCATTATATTACACAATATATATATATATTATAATCATAGAATATAAATATATTATACTGTCTGAATCTCCAGTCTAGGCCACCTTTGCAGGACATTTGCAGGCTTATGACGCACATATAATATATATGTTTTCCCCGAACTTAAGGAGGTCCATCGCCAATAATTATTATGCAATGTTAGTGACCTGCGCACGCGACTGTATCTGCCGATCTATTCTGAAGAAATATCACCGTGTAAACGTAGGTGAAGTGAGCTTGAAGTGACTTGTTAAAGTGTCTATCCCTCACTGACAGTTCACTCCACACTCACTTCACCTAGGTTTTCACGGTGATATGGTTACAGAATAGCACTGCTGCGTGTAAACGTAGGTGAAGTGAGCTTGAAGTGACTTGTTAAACGGTGAGGTTTTTTCAGAATAGATCGGCTGATGTGACTGTGCGCACGTACACCTTTGATCCCATAAATATTTACTAGATTATAAAGTTTATTTTTATACCCTTCAGATCTAAAATATGTGTGTCAGTGTGAGATAAATACAGAATCTAAATATCGTAAATCTATGGATCTTCAATGAATGCATTCTTAGTAGTGCAGTGTTTATAAATTGTAATTCTATTTACTGTGTTATTAGTTAGTTCAAAGGAATTTCGGTAGAATATTCACCTCAAATATGAGTCGGTAGATTGAATACATTTAGGAATTTCATGTCAATATTCTAACATTAGGCAATAGGGAATATGCACGTAATTCAAAACTTATCAATTATTTTACTATATATCCTATATACAGGGTTATTTTTAAATCGTTTATAACCTCTTAAGGGGTCATTGTACTCATCATTATGAACAAATTTTACTATGGGAACAAAACTGAAATCGCGAAAAAAAAACCAGCTGTTCTCTACATTTATGTTCGAATAATTTGTTAAAATGTAGGGAACAGCTGGTTTTTTTTTCGCGATTTCAGTTTTGTTCCCATAGTAAAATTTGTTCATAATGATGAGTACAATGACCCCTTAAGAGGTTATAAACGACTTAAAAATAACCCTGTATATATTTGTTAATTATTAAACTAATTAGTTTAAAATTGTACAAAAATATATTTGAAATTCTCATACCAAGTCCTTTCATTTGATATGTTTGTAAAACTTTTTTTTTCTTCTAATTTGTCCCCCAAAAGTGACCCCCATATTCAAAATTGATTTATTTGCATACACATCCTGTTGGATCACAGAAATTGATACGTGTACCAAACAACTTTATCGGTTCATTAGATTCGGAGAAAATTGGCTGTGACAGTCAGACAGACACACGAGTGATCCTATAAGGGTTCCGTTTTTTTATTGGAACCTAAGGAACCCTAAAAACACAGCAGTTGAGTCGGAAGTGCTGCTCACTACAACAGTAGGGGTAAGTACTATAGGTACACACAGGTAGGTACCGACTTTTATCACCAAGAAATAGCTCTCAGATCAGTCAGGAAATAATCACTGAATCATTTCACACAAAAAATGGAGAAGGAAAGTCATAATTTAAAATAAAATTATACCTTAACTGTAATGAGTTTCCTGCTAATGACTCAGAACTGGCAAAATTCTGCCGAAATTTCTTTGTTATTCTTTAGGTTAAAAGTATTTTTGGGGTTGCCAGTTTAGTTGAATCGAGATTAGGTTTGTTCCTACCCTTCCTGGTAGGTCACAAAACTGTATAATTCAATTTTTTACATGACGAATCGGGTTTTTTGAAAAGTTTCGTGAATAATTCGTGGGACACCGCTCAAACCACATGGATCGACGACCTGGAGACTGTAGGTAGGCTAGAACAGAAGTGAAAGACGGTAAACTGGGTTACATAATTATAATCATTATATTATTAATACATTACACATTATAATACCTTTGTAAATTATTTGATTTTATGTTAATACTTTACCAATTGTAATACTGAATAAAAATATTATTATTATATTACATAATAATAGCACTTGTCTCATAGTCATAATAATACGTGAAGCGCAAACTTTTTAGGGTCAGGTAGGGTATATAAGACACCCAACATTTCTGATAAAAAATAAGGCACGATTGTAATTCCGTAGAAAACTATCTAAGAAGAACCTTATTCAATTCAAAAATATGCTTTAAGCGTACTCTGTTACGACACAACTTTTTAAACTTGTTACTCATTGGATTGAACATCCCTTGCGAACCACACATTGCGCAGGAGGCAGCTTTTAGCATACGTGCAGTCGTATAACAGGAAACTCGCGTTGTTTGGCGGGTAAAAAATGAGACGCGCATTTGGGAAAATATAAGACAGTGTTAAGACAGTTTATATTAATTGTACATCAAGATGCCTCGCAAATATGTGCCAAAACACAAAAGTTATTGTAACACAAAGCTGCCAGAAACGGTAGATAAAGTAAGAAAGGGTGATTTATCATACAGAGAAGCTGAAACGAATTGATAAATCGTTGTTATGGAGGACAATTCACAATTTCAACAAATAAGCAAGGAAGGAAGACAGTTTTGAGCAAAGAAGCAGAGCAGATCTAGCAGATACAATTAAAATAATGGCTAAAGGGGAATGGGCTACTATATGTTGTCAATGATATATATATATGAGTAAATGTCTCAAATTTACTCCTTTTCACTAGGGACTAAAGTAAAAAAAAAATTTATGCGAAATTCTGTATCAGGTTTTGTATTTTTTCGTCTTTTATACTGTCATCGGTAGGCAGATAAGTTTTTATTGTAAGTAGCATTCAATTGCTGATTGCTGTTGTAATTACCAAATAATTTAAACCAAAAAACATATGTAAGCAGCCTAGAGTACAGTGTGTTGACTTTTTTTAAGTTAAAAATTTTAATAGCAATTTTTTGTTGAATTGAATAAAAATTTTCGTATTGTATTTAAATCGACCGTCTTCTTATTGGCCCTCTATTTGAAAAACAGCAAGAAATAGAAGTTTAAAGCTGTTTCATTTTAGACTTCTGTGTCTTATATGTATTTCCTCCATTATTGAGGAAAAAAATTAAACAGATACTTTATACACAAAAATAAATATCTATATAATGGTATCATGTGAAAGATACCAATGGAAAGTATCATATAATCTCTTCTAAGACTCACTAAATAATCTTTAATTATGACCAGCCAGTGTAGTTGTAAAGATTGACTTTAGAATAAACTTTTTTCAGGAAGTGCGCTAAATACAGGTAGTTCTCCTGAAAAGTGACGATAGTGTAGAACAGAGACGTCATTCTCCACACAAATAAAACTGAATCATTACTCAATTTACAATACCTATTAAGAAAACCTAAACGTACCTACTATAAAAAAAAAACGTCAGAAAAACTAAATCTTGACGAAGGTATACCTTTCCAGGAAAAATAAATATGATGCAATAAATCAGTGATTAAACTCTTGATAAGACCCTAAAGGTAAAAAAAGAAAATTAAAGTGTTACCGCAAAAGTCAAAGTCATATTATTTATTTCAAATAAGCACATATAAAGAACGTCAAAATTAAAAAAAAAATGAATTGATTCTAGTCGCCCCTTTCAAAAGGTAGCTTCGTATGGAAAAGAATGGGCAAGAAACTCCACCGTTAAAAATCCACGCGCAAGCGACTAATGAGCTTCAATGATATGCGCCTCATTCCCGCTACGTCAGCCAATATACGTAATTCGTGAACTGACGTCAGATAATTTCCGGTTTTTCAATAAACATAATGATGTTACATAATTTAATGGCAAAATTACAAACAAAGGGACAAATAAGGGAACGGGTATAATTAAAGCTGTTTGCTTCAAGTTAAGGCTCGTACAGACTGGCGCGATATCGCAGGCGCGACAGGTCACGTGACCCTTTTGCGTGGATGTGACGCATATTTTCCCCCAACTTGTTCTTATATATATATTTTTTTTTTTGCCAACATGGGTAGGGGTACAGATGTTATACAAGTTTTTATATTGTTCTCCATGATCTGCCGTCACTTGGGCACGCAAAGTTTACCTAAAGATTTCAATCTACTATCAAAATACAAAATTATTAAATTGGAACATCATTTTATCTTTCAAGGTCAAGAAGTATCTAAAGTCAATAATTAAATAAATGTCATAGTAAATAGTGAAATATATCAAAGTCTACTACTCATGTCATTTCCATTACATTGAATAACTGATCAATATTATTGGCCATATGGATTCCCTTTTAGATACTCCTTCACACTGTAATACACTTTATCAGTTAGAAATTTCTTTAGCTTCCGCTAAAATATGTGCAAGTCGTCTGTAATATAACATGGCAATATAATATAAATCTTAGATGTCCTGCAATATACACTGGAATCCATTAAATAAGTTCTGCAGGGTACAGTCTGAATTTTATTTATTTCGTGTGTTTTTTTCTTTGCGTTATGTTTACCGCAAATAAACTTATTTTCTTTCTTTTTCTTTAAAGAAAAATTGTTTATTCTGCACAAATAAAATGCAAATTAGGTATAAAAAAATAAAAAGGCAAAATACAAACATACACACACACACGCTACACTGATAATTAACATGCATTTTTTATGGCAAGTTTTAGTTTATTTTTAAATTTTCCTACAGGCCTGGTAACTGGGGTTTTTATTGCGTCAGCCAACAGTTACTTAGTGTACAGAGTACCTAAGTTTTTAACTGTCATACATATTTTTTCTCAAACATGCTTGGAAATTCGAGTATTATTTTGACAACCTTCTTTGAGATAAATCGAAATTGCTGTACTGGCCAAATACATGCGAGCAGCGGCTACCAAAAGTTGTATGAAAATCCATATCTATCGTGTAATTTAAAAATGGAACGATCTTTTACTCCGAAACATGGCAACCAAGGAGGTAGCTTAACAAAGGTTTTATTTTCGAACTGGCTTGCAAATAGAATACTGTTTATTAAAAAAAAAACAAATGAACATCGGCGCGCGTGAAAAATTATCGTGTTCATAAATATCATTGAATCTGGAATTTATAAATAATTTACTTAGTTTGAATTTCCGCGCATTATTTGAGAAAAGCACTATACAAGCCTTGGCCGCAACCAGGCATTGATGAACTCACGTATGTGTGCCTCGGCTTCGCCTCGGCCCACATTTCCACATTCGTCCATCAATGCCTCTTTTGCTGGCCGGTGCAGTAATGTACTATTACACTTACTACTCCTACTACTACACCCACAAAACACCCCCTCCCCTCTCATACAACACACCCACCCCATCACACACACATACTCACACATTCATATTCATATAAGTTAAATCAGGTCATAATGGGTTTAATAACACACATAAATAAAGGTTTCTTTCGTACACGAAGTTACTGTAGAACACTGACTCCTTATTTTTTTTTATTTTTATTATTATTTATTACTATAACAAATCATTTTCCGTTTAGGGTTCCGTTAGGGTTCCCGTTTTACCCTTTGGGTACGGAACCCTACGTACCCAAAGGGTAAAACGGGAACCCTATTACTAAGGCGCCGCCGTCTGTCTGTCTGTCTGTCTGTCCGTCTGTCACCAGGCTGTATCTCATGATCCGTGATAGCTAGACATTTGAAATTTTCACAGATGATGTATTTCTGTTGCCGCTATAGCAAAAAATAATAAAAACCAGAATAACATAAATATTTAAGGGGGCTCCCATACAACAAACATGATTTTTTTGCTCGATATTAATAACGGTAACAGGTAGACACTTGAAATATTCACAGAATATTTAGTTATATATTCACTTTAAGAATCAATAATTAAATTAAAATAAAACAAATATTTAAGGGGGGCTCCCATACAACAAACTTGATTTGTTTTGCCGTTTTTATAGATAATGGTACGGAACCCTTCGTGCGCGAGTCCGACTCGCACTTGGCTGGTTTTATTTTATCGTGTTTACCTGCTATGACCTCTGCGAAGTTTCTCTAGCTAATTTTGATTTGACCCTGTATATCTCACAATCGCCAATCCTTAGCATCAGGCGATCTATTCTGTCAAATCTCACGGTGAAAAGAGCTGTCAAATGTGTAAATAGTTAGCACCAAGTGGACGGCATCACTGAAAATCAGCGCTGTGCTGTGGGTCTCCCATAGCACAGCATTATGCTGAGTGCAAGCCTTCTTGTCACAGTCATGACGTGCAGCTGCAGACTATTTCTGTTTTGTGCTCGTGATTATATGTAGGTTTACTTTGATTTATTTTTCTATTAACCTACTAGAGTTAATTATCTTTTTGTTTGCACGTGTTTCTGTGACAAATCAATCTATTTTTATTTCTTTCATCAAGCTCACTTCACCTAAGTTTTTACGCTGAGGTTTTTGCATAATAGACCGGCTGTTGTATTAATATTGCCTTGTTCAAAAGCTCACCCTTTAATAACTCAACGCAAACTGTAAGCTGTTATTGATTTCTCAGGTAAATGTGAGTCATGTTAGCGTAGCGCAGTGGCGACTAACTAAACTACGCAAAATTCAAAAGCGTTTTACTCGTCAAAACGAAATTTCAGCTTTGAGAAAACTCCTGTTTCATAATAATGGTTTCAATATACGATTTTCGTGACACCATAAAAATTATACCAATACTTGAGGAGAAAATGGCTTTTGAGTATTTATGCTGGCGACTCAACGTGTAGTATTTCTCAGGAAATACTGTTGTGGTCACTTAATACAAAATAAGTCGTTGTAAAATATTGGCACTGCAACAGGAAAGGATAGATCTACATGACTGACATGTTGTCTATTTTGTAGAATAAAAACCATAAAAAAAATAAGGTGACAGTTTTTTTAAGAGCTTTCTATGCTTAAATACAGTGATTTATCAATTTTAAATACATTACTTATGTCAAGAATTTTAAAGACCATGTAAATGTATGAAAGCATAAACATAAGATAACATGAGGCCTGTAATCCCCAAAGGGTTAGGCAGAGGTGTACCTATAGTACACCCACATTTCGCAAGTTATGTGTAAGCCCCATGTAATAAGGGGCGAGCCTATTGCCAAAACCGGGCACAAACTCAGACGATAATATGAAAACTGTGAGGTTTTTACGCAAGCGGAAGTGCATTAAACAATAAAATGAACCGTCATACAAACTCAAGGGCAGCCGTTCATTCACTGTACCTAGAATTATCGTGCCGTGCATTGCAGCACACCTGTTTAATTTCGTCCACTTACCAAAGAAACGGAAATATCCCACTTCCTAGTACATACTACGGAAAAGTTTGGCTTAAAAGTTCCAGCGGTTTCAATAATACCTAAATGATTCATTCAATATAATTTCTCGTAAGACCATAGTCTAGATTCCAGATGGAAATAATACGCATTTGTCGCGGTTTTTCCGCGTGTGTGTGTTTGTTACTTCTTCACGCTCAAACGGCTGGACCAATTTTCATAAAATTTTGTATGGACCTCCATACAAAATTTTATCAAAATTGGTCCAGCCGTTTGAGCAAAAAGTAGCCTGTAATGTTAATATAGGCTACTTTTTATCCCGATTTTCCTACGGGATCGAAACTTACGCGGGTGAAACCGTGGGGCGCAGCTAGATATATATAAAAATGTAAATTATATTTCCATATTTATCTTGGATTGAGGAAAAACCTGTCTGGTTGACGTTTGGAAAAATCACGATACGATTGTTGATAAATAGGATAGTCCTGACTGTATTCGTCTCGCATTATCAGCATATAAAGTTCCCACTGCTGGGACACAGGCCTCCTCTCTGTGAGAGGGAGTGTAGACCGTAATCTACCACGCGGGCCCAGTGTGGGTTGGTGGACATCACATGTCTTCGAATTTTGGTTCTAGGACATGCCGGTTTCCTCTCGATGTTTTCCTACACCGTTTTGAGAGCAGTGGTGATGACATTAAATACACAAAGTACAGTGGCTAGCTGGGTTCGAACTCACGACTTACAACTCGAAGGTAAGTCGGCGCCGGTACCACTGGGCCACTTCGCTTTACATTCGTCTGACACGTCAAAAAGAAGGCAGAGCGTGATAATAAGGCGCATTTCACTGCAGTCCACAAAAATACGAGGTCTTTCTCATACGCCTTCCGATGAAAGAATTATATATTCCTGACACCTGTCAGTTATATACAGTCCTTTCACAGATATTTTACATCTGTCAGCAACCGCATAGCAATAAAATTACTGAAAGACGTTGTCCTGATAACATTAACTGTCAAAATTTCAATAATTATTTATTTAGACGGCACGGTTGGCGCAGTGGTTAAGTGATTGACTGCTGCGCTGCGTGTCGCGGGTTCGATTCCCGCACGGAACAAATATTTGTATGACCTATAAGTAGTTGTTCCGGGTCTGGGTGTTTGAGTATGTGAGTTTAAATGTTTGTAAACGCACCCACGATACAGGAGAAATTCCTAGTGTGGGGCAACGTTTTAAAAAAAAAAAAAAAAATTATTTTAATTTTAAATAGAACGGCCGAAGCCAATTACACTATTTAAACATATAATTTATTTAAAAATTAAAAAATTCTGACAGTATCTCATCTTCCATTCATTCGCAAACATATCAAGAGCTGTGTTTGAGTTCAGGAGAGCGTTAATAGCGGCTAATGTCCGACGAATAGGTGACTTGGAATGTGCAACAATACGGCAAGTTGGAACAGCCGTAAGCAATGTTTTCTGCCACGACAGTATTATTGTCTGGGACAAATAGATTGCAGATTTCATTATGCAGATCGGGAACATCTATAATCTCCCTAAGAATTTGAAATATTACAGTCATCTGATCGCGCGACCGTCTTACTTCTAGAGAATTAAAACATAAGCAACCTTACAGGAATTTAGTGGGATACAAGAGAAGATAAAATCCGTACAAGTGCTTGTAAAGGGTATCTAAGGAATTGCTTTTCAAAAGGATTCCATACGCACGCACTAGACTCAAGTTTGCTACGGACCAATTATGGTATTGAGTTCATACAAAAATCCCATAGAAAAAAGGACTTTCAGTACACCCGAATTTGAACATTTTCCAGGATACTTTTCTAATTTTTCATTCCTCAAAAACGTTTTTCTTAGACTTTAGTAACATTTTCAAACCAATAACAGCCAAATCAGTCCAGCCATTCCTGTGTTGCGCTTACCAACGATCAACATTTCATTTTTATTTAACTATATAAGATTAATTTTTCAAACGTTGTGATTATGATTCGCACCATTCATTAGGGGTCTGTTGATAACGATGACAATCCCTCATTAGTTGGCTTTGGATTAAATGTTATCAATTCAGGCAGCATTCGTTTACACGAAATTGAAATAGGTCCGTACGCAAACAAATGAAAAACGAGTATAGAACACAGAGCAGAGACATCAATAACAAAAGCACCAGTAGACTCATAGTTATGTACTCGTCACGGAATTCCCGTAACCGACGTCAGAGATAAATAACATTTGACAATGAGAACAATTATTTACCTACGCTAGATGGTAAACGGGAATAAATTGTTCTAATAAAGACGTCATAGAATGTACAGCCAGAGGATAGACTCAATCTTTGGCTTGGGTCATTTGTTTGTGGTCGCGCATAAGTTCACGCTTTCATAGACGATGAGCCACAATAATAACATATACCTCTTTAACAATATGGCTAGAATCACTTCTGCCTAAATAAAGCTATGCTTGACTAGAGACATCATTATTTTGGTCAACAACTAAACGTAAAGGACCCTAATTGCGGAACACACTATTGTTGGAAAAATTTGTCTGCTCAACAACGTAAATAACGCAATTAATGTTGTTGATCTGTCCGCTCTGGGCGGAGCGGGAGGGCGTGTCAGACTTTTACTGACTAAAACCCACCCGTGTTCCTTCATTTGCCTGTGTGCCAGGGCCACGATATCCCTTTCGGACAAACTCGCAATCCTGGCAGGCATTGGCCGTAATGGACCCCGTCAATTCGTGCTGACGTCTCTTTGAGGCGCGCGTGGAACACGACGCGCCGTCGACCCGGGCCTGGTCCTTATCGGACGGCGAGCTACCCATCGCTCACCGTCCGCAAGCCCGCGCCTACGGTGGCCGGAAATCGGCTTGCGACTCCCGACGCCCAGGGCGTCTCCTGCGGCGACTAGGGGCGTGAGGGCGCGAACCCTGCCTCTCCCTCACGCGCTCCGCCTCCTCCTTCGCGAGCATTACTGCTTCGCAGAAGGAGGTGACGGCCTCCCATGCACTCTCGCTCCGAACCATGGCCTGAACCAGGGCCAGACGCGAGAGATCGCCGCCGCCGATCGCCTCCGTTAGGACACGGCGGTGCTCCGCCCAAGCTAGGCAGACCACCACCGTATGCTCCACCGTGTCCTCCGGGCGATCCACACAGTGGTGACACCCGGGCGTTTCCTCCCGCTTTTTCCTGAACAGGAACCTCCCGAAACAACCGTGTCCGGTGAGGACCTGCGTCAGGCGGAAGGTGAGGACGCCGTGGTGCCTCTCTAGCCACTCCTCAAAGAGGGGACTTATCGCCACAATTGTGGCGTGCCCAGCGCTGGGTTGCGACAATCGCACTCTCCATGTCGCCATGAGATCCCGCCGGAGCTCTGTCCTCTGTGCCGTGATATCTCGCGGCAGCGGAGTTTTACCCCGGCGTTTCGCCTCCTCGCGCCACTCCCAGATGTGCGCGAGGACTTTTGCCTCCAGATCCCATGGCGGCAGTCCGGCAAGGAGGCTCGACGCCTTACGGGAGACCGTGCGGTAACCCCGTACCAGCCTGAATATGCCAAGGGGAAGACCAAAGAAACGATGAATGGACTGTGTGAAAGATGATATGGCTAGAAAGGGAGTGACTACTGCGATGACAACTAACAGAGAAGCAGTAGTCACTCCCTTTCTAGCCATATCATCTTTCACACAGTCCATTCATCGTTTCTTTGGTCTTCCCCTACTCGTATAGCCATCCACATGCATACTCAAAACTTTCCTGGAGACATTTCCCTCATTCCTCCGCATCACATGCCCATAGCATGATGACAATCTTATTCCACAAAACTTTTCAGTCACCGGGGTCACTTTCAGACTTCCTCTTATATAATCATTTCTTGTTCTATCCATTCGGGTAACACTACACATCCCTCTTAGCATTCTTATCTCAGCTGCATGCAATTGCCTTTCATTCGATTGGATTTTGTTTTGATTTGGTAAGCTATATTGAAGCTAAAGACTCGAAGAGGACCACGTGTTTTCTTAATGTAAAATCAAGGAAATTAGAATAGCTTCCTCATACAGGGGTAGGAAAGCAGGCGTCTTAAACAAAACAGTGATAGGTATACCTACACTATGTTTTGCAATACTCAGCGAATGACGTTCCTCTCTAGCTGCGGTTTTCTGAATGAATCCGCGTAAACGAATTTTTTCATAAGACTGGAACGTAGATGGAGTTTCAATTGAATATATTTAAATATAGTCACAATAAGTCTTTTAGAATAAGGAGATTATTAAATATAACAAAATTAGCACCCAATCTTACATAATAGGTACCTACCACAAAACTTAGCACATTTTTGAATGATTAGAATTATCAATACAAAATATTGATAAATCATGCATTTATTAGGATAATAGTAATGATTAATTCAAACATATTGATTTGATTATAAAAACTTAGTAATTTTTATATTTTATGAGTTAAAATGGCTAAACACGTGAAATTAAACGAACAATTATTATCAAGCTTGGTTCTTGCCGGGCCATGGCGTTGATTCACCAAATCAATTTTCTTTTTAAATGATATAGGCACCATGAATCGCGAGTCAACATTCTTTAAATGTGAAAACGATGAGGCGTCATCATTTTTACCATTATTTTCCTTCGATTTATCTCGTTGGATAAGGCGAAATAAATTATACTTGTGTAGTTGTGTACTTGTGTAATGTCAATGAAAAACTTAACAAGTTAGGTAACCTCTCCGACATCGTTTTCTTTATTTTCTTTACCAATTTTAGCAGTTTTATGTATTTTTACATTAGTGTTCCTATCTACATTCACGACTATTCCTTTCCTAGCAAAATCTGTAACCTTATCTAGGTTCCAGATTTTGCGTGTCTCTAGACAACTATTGTCGCTTCCTAATAAGAGTTTTAACAAAAACAAAGGTCTTCTAAATATCCTACATAACAGTCATTAAATAAAGTCCCAAAAATTTCCATAGTTCAAAGACTTTTTCCGGAAATCTACAACTATTATATTGTGTTAAAAAATGTATGTTTCACGAGATTCTTATCTACTGATAAAAATAACCGGCCCCTGTTTCCTTGTTTTATTTCAAGTTGGAATAAGGAAATTATTCATTTAGGTATGACACTACGGTATTAATGGCGTTTTTAATCTATTTTCCTCCTTTAAGTGACGTATTGGTAACGCTAATATCATTCGACATAATAATATTTATCTCTTTTATCATAGGATCAAGGATTATTAACTACCTGTCAGGATTATGATAAATATTCGTTTGCAAAGAACAACAACATTGTGGTCAACATTCAGAGGCCTAGGATAGTTCCCTGTGGCATTCTTTGAAATAACGTATATTTATTAGTCAATAATCTTTCATCAACTCGTCACAGTCAGATAGTCCGTCAGTCGTCTCGTCAGACGCTCCATTTAAAATACTGTTAATCAGCTGCATCGGGTTAGACTGGAAGCCGACCCCAACATAGTTGTGAAAAGGCAGATGATAAATTTTTATCAACTCGTGAATTAAAGTGAATTCTCTTTTTACTGACTGAAATAATATTATTTACTGACTGTTTATAAACATTCTCAAGCGTATTTTTATAGATCAACACCAAAGGCTTATTTATCTAAGGAATATTAAAAAAAAACGAGATAAAATGACGAAGATGACGTACTAGAATACTTTCTTTGAAGTGAGTACGAAAATGTGATCAAGCTTTTTCACAAGCATTAATAATTCAATTCATTTTTTTTAATATCAGTTTGATCAGGGGAGTGACAAAATGCAAGATGTAGATAAAATCCATCTTTTCTTCTTGGATTTTCAAGAAAATATACTTCAAACATGATCTCCAGAATATAACGACGTGATTCATTGATACATCTGCTTTAGTCTTAGATTAATTTTGACAGTTGGTCGGCCATCATTTACCGATAAGTGGATCTGTCAAGGCTTCAGCGGCGCGGCGGCTACATATTATCAGTCAAAGTTTCTATTTCTATTCTAATACCTCTTTATTAGCGAGTATCATATACGTGTGTCGTGAAGCTAGATATTCGTCCTGGGCCCCATGACTGTTTTCAGGGCAGTTTTAGACCCAAATTTCAACATAACCTCACTCAAGAGTAAAGCTTTACTTAAAACTAGTTTAAAGCCATTTGATTGGTTGAAACTAGTTCTATTAATGCTTGAGTCTTGAATGAGGCTCTGTAATACGGGTAAGGTCACAGTCATAGTTGCACCGCAGAAGGCTCAAAATTGCTTAACACTTCACATGACACCTTGCTATTTGACTATTGGCCTGCTGTAAGAGTGCAGGTTAACTACCCTGTTCAAAGTGGCTTCAGTAGCTTGTATATCTACATTAAGCTGTTTATATGCCACTGCACGGTTAACTCTGTGACAATTTTACAGAGCGATTGTAATCTTAACTAATATTATAAATTCGAAAGTAAGTTTGTTTGTTTGTTTATGAAGCTTTCACGCTACAACGGCTAAACGGATTTGGATGAAATTTGGTAGACCAAGACCTGGATTAGGACATTGGATAGTTTTTATCCCCATATTTCCACGGGGTCGAGACTTATGCGGATTGAACCGCAGGGTGGAGCTAGTTTTTCATATAAATTACATTCCTACAACGATAAATCCTCACGGTCCATTGAAACCACTCGAAACATACTAATGTCAGAAAATCATAAAAGCGGTCTGTGATATGTAGGTTAAGATAGTGCACCTTCGCTTTGGACAGTCGAAATGGTAATGTGTTTATACTAAAGCATCATTTATCAAATTCGGTGAATGGTGGCTGAGCTGAATACATAAATAGCAATTTCAATGCTCTTTTGGTCCACCTTTAGTGATGTGGTAAATTCATATTTGGCCCTTCTACCTTACTTTAGGAATATGAAACTTTTGCTGTGTCATAATATTCTCGTTGTTAATCTTTCAAAAGTAAAGGACGATTTGACCTAAAGCTAGTTTAAGACACCAAGATACGGTACCGTTTTCAGGTCCTCAGACGTTAATTAAGTAAAAGTAAAACTAATTACCGCAGTAGACACGAAATTACGTGTTGATGAACCTGTTAGCTTCCGTGGTACCGTCACGGTCAGGCCTGTTCGCCGTTCAAAGTCACGGTCGACGCTTCTCAATGATTCACCACACAGACAAGCCAAAATTATTACAATTTGCGGTTTTCGGTGAGTATAAATATTTTCTAACGAGTTTTTTTTGTACCTGTTCTTGGTATAGTATAATGGTTGTAAGTGTTTCTGATTGATCCGGTGCTGGATTTCCTATTTGTGTTGGATCTATTTTTATATCTCTCGGTATTTCCGATTTGGTTTTGTTTTTTGAAACTGGTTCATATTTCTTGGACTTGAATTTTTTCTTGGACTCCGCAATTATCGTCTTCGGCATCATAAAAACGATTGGTCTTTGGTATTCCATCCGAATCTTATTTGAATTGTTTTATTATGATTGTAGGTAGTATCCATGTCATGTCAATTCTGGGCACAATTGTGGCGATAAGTCCCCTCTTTGAGGAGTGGCTGGAGAGGCGCCACGGCGTCCTCACCTTCCGCCTGACGCAGGTCTTCACCGGACATGGATGTATCGGGAGGTTCCTGTTTAGGATTAAGCGGGAGGAAACGCCCGGGTGTCACCACTGTGTGGATCGCCCGGAGGACACGGTGGAGCATACGGTGGAGGTCTGCCCAGCTTGGGCGGAGCACCGCCGTGTCCTCACGGAGGCGATCGGCGGCGGCGATCTCTCGCGTCCGGCCCTGGTTCAGGCCATGGTTCGGAGCGAGAGTGCATGGGAGGCCGTCAGCTCCTTCTGCGAAGCAGTTATGCTAGCGAAGGAGGAGGCGGAACGCGTGAGGGTGAGACAAGGTTCGCGCCCTCGCGCCCTTAGTCGCCGCAAAAGACGCCCCGGGCGTCGGGAGTCGCAAGCCGATTTCCGGCCACCGTAGGCGCGGGCCTGCGGACGGTGAGCGATGGGTAGCTCGCCGTCCGATAAGGACCAGGCCCGGGTCGACGGCGCGTTGTGTTCCACGCGCGCCTCAAAGAGATGTCAGCACAAACTGACGGGGTCCGTTAGGACCAATGCCTGCCAGGGTTGCGAGTTTGTCCGAAAGGGATATCGTGGCCCTGGCACACAGGCAACGGAAGGAACACGTCTGACAAGTCTGACACGCCCTCCCGCTCCGCCCAGAGCGGGAGAAGTTATTTGATGATTGCCCACCCAAAAAAAAAAATGTGATGTCAATTCTTCTCGCAAAACATTTCGTCTAACGAACGATGTTAATTATGATTTCTTTACCTTCAACGGACGTTACTTGGGACTTAATTTACATGAATAAATTAGTCACATGTGTTTACGTCATGATATATCTACACATACATAATCTACGTAACGATACCCTTATCTGATAAGAGACCAAATCTTGTTTTGACTGGTTGTGATCCGATTCCATAGGTAGTTGTGAACTAAGAATAAAATCTACTATTAATATACTGTGACTACCAATCTGTTAGACATGATGAAAATGGCGTATCTACTCGTAGGGTTGCTCACTTGCTTCTTCCTTGGTAACAGGTGCATGTTCAACAATGAACTCTCTTGAAGAAATGAGCAATGATCTAAAATATCACATAATTTTGTCTCTAAAACTCTGATAGATAATTAGTATAGGATTGTATTATGGACACACCATGAAATATAATCAT
This sequence comes from Tiliacea citrago, assembly GCA_963921375.1. NCBI lineage: Eukaryota > Metazoa > Arthropoda > Insecta > Lepidoptera > Noctuidae > Tiliacea > Tiliacea citrago. The sequence continues at coordinate 22,122,933 of OY992799.1, read as the reverse complement.
GAAGTACTTGAAAAGGAAGTAATTCGGCGACTTCATAAAATTAGGGTTTTTCGGTTGATCTGTGCATAATTATTTTCATACTTGTCACTTCTTAATGTACATCCCCGTGGACAATTCTCTATGTTGCTATATTCTACAAAAAGTCTTTGACGAAACTTAGGAGAAGTAGGTAAGTACTGCTGCCAACTACACTAGCTGTGTGACTTCATTAGTGTCAAATGAAGTGGCTAAGATCGAGTTTGGTTTACAGTACACCCGAATATCTATTGTTACACCAGAAGGTATTAATATCAGTTGACTAGTTCAGTGCCGGGAGCCCTCCTGGAGGGTTCACTCAAGTTGCATATGGGATGCCGGGAGCCCTCGCGGAGGGCTCATTTTAAATATCTGTTTTTCTTAGCGAATACAGAATTATAAACTGTGAAAATAAAATCAGTTGTTTATTTTAACAATATTTAATAGTATACTCGTTGGTTTTCAAATACTTACAAACATTTTTGTTTATATTTATATTCATATTTATTTTTTCATTATAACTTGCTATAATTGTATGGCAGAATGACGTATGAGCTCTACGAAAAGTGGGTGGAGTCGAAGTGTTAAACCATAAATTCAAGAGCTTTATGTTTGGCTTAACTTTACTCCGAGTTGGGAATTAGAGTATACTTCTTTAGCTTTGTTATTTACGAACTTATTGTTAAGTTCTTTTGTACGATATTATTTTTAACGGACACACCTCAAATTGTAATTTTAATACTAACCTAATAATTGTATGTACCTAATATTTGCACGCCACACTTGGCAGAATGTGATGATACCATAGACTAATCTTAAGACCATAAAATGTACCATATTCTGACAAATAAATGAATATGATTGTGATAACGAGTGATCCAATTTGGTCTTTCTCGAACAGGGAGAGTCTTATTGAGTCACGCCATCTTTCAGTGGCGCCACTAAGCAATATCTTTAAAGATACTATGAGTGTCTGAATGTTCTTTTATCGCTACTTATCTATCTACATCTTATCTGCGCTTAAGTAATCGGTTTTCCATTCGACTTTACTTTGAGTGATCGCTACTGATAATTTTCTTTTTCTCTCTTAAGGAATGTTGGTTTTTCTTATATTTTCAAACCACACCTACATTTCAATATTATAATTATGGTATCACTTAACAAGAGGATATACCATTGCCATCTTTAATTTCTCAGGACGTTATAACTCGGTACAAGTATTTTTTTTAAAGACTGTTAAGTAAATGTAGGCCCTTGGGGGGATGTGAACCTTTGATCCCAAAGGTTTCATCATTCACTCAAATAACTTTAAAAAAAACCTCACAAAATTGCTTTGACACTGTGCAACCTCCGTGCACGATAGTACAAAGGAGATTATGGTGTGACGAAGGCTGCGTTATCGGTTCCGAGAAAATTCTCATAATAATCTCTGTATGTCAATGAATCTAATCATTTACCTTTGGTATTTGCATTCCTCCTGCAAAATTCGGGCTATTTCAAGAGTGATTCTTCTCTTCCCTTTGATGGGTTGGTCCAGAGTGGACAACAGGTGGACCTGAAACCTGTGCTTTTCCATAAGTAGATTAATCAATCTGCCTAGCCTATTTCCATATGTTGGGATCGGCTTCCAGTCTAACCGGATGCAGCTGAATACCAGTATTTTACATGGAGCGACTGCCTATCTGACCTCCATAACCCAGTAACTGGATAGTACGATACTTCTTGGTAATACTGGTTGTCAGACTTTCGGGCTTCTGACGACCCTTAACGACTGTCAAAGATCCACGAATGACAGCCGGGACCAACGGCTTAACGTACTTTCCGAGGCACGGAGGAGTCTCGGTATGTTAAGATGTTCACCTATCCACGGACCAACCCCGGCAAGCGTAGCTTAACCTGATGGAGAGACCTGTGCGGCTGTTATTACCTAGCCACGAGCTCCTCAAGAGTAGAGACATAAGGAGATAGATATATTTCCTAAAATGTTCATTCGTCGTTGGTACCTACTTTATTTTTAGTGCTGTTCCTTAAATTCGTTTAATAAAATAAATAATCCTTCTTTTTTTCTTACTTTGGGATTACTTGGTAGGTAACTGGGTTTTTATCTACGTCATTTGGGCTTGAAAAAGTAATGTGGTTCTCTGGTTAGGTCTGCCAAGTTTTTGCGGAAACACTGCCCGACGCGTCGACGGGTTAAGGTGACCGCTGGACGCTCCATTTTGTTCAGACATAGCTACTGACGTCACAGTGGGTACTTTCATTTAAGGGGCTGATAATCGCCTTTGACCTTGGCCATACAAATACGCGTCGCGCTCAAGCCGCGCCGTTCGATTTCAAAGGGAATATTTATTTTTACTAACGAAAAAATTAATATTTAAAAAAAATCACAGATGGAATATAGACAATAAAACTGTCTGCTCATACAAAAAAAAGCTAAAAAAACCGGTCAAGAGTGAGTCGGACTCGCGCACTGAGGGTTCCGTAATGATGATGATGATTTCTGAAAAACTGTGCTATTTAGAGACATCGTTTTATTTTTCTTGTAATCTTTGCTTAAACTTCTATCACATAGAATAATTTCAGATTTTTCTCTAAGCAAACTTCGGAAATAAGGGGGGGGGGACGGTATTTTTTTACATTTTTCATCAAAAGTCGAAAACTAAGACGCCTAAAAAAAAATTTTTGAGAATGTTTTTGTTTGCAAAATAATTGGGTAAACGTCATCTAAAACCATTCCAAATTTCAAGTTGATAGCATTAGTAGTTCTTGAGATATTCAGCTGTGACAGACAGACAGACTTAGTCTCACCATAAGGGTTCCTTTTTACCATTTTGGTACGGAACCCCAAAAAACAAGAAAATATCTTAAGTAGTTTGAAAGTAATATCGTTTTTATGCTTTGGGTAGACATTACTTCCTGAATTTATGTCATATAGAACATTACTACAATACTTAAATATTCACATATAGAACTGAAGTGTATGCGTTCAAGTTTAACATATTTTATTGCATAATTTATTTGCATTATATGAAGGCGTAATAACAGATTTAAAAGTCACTAAAATTATATATCTGTGCCTTAATTGGCTGCCAATGCAAATGCTTAGTGCATCATATTACTTAATTTTGAAAAATAACTAGCTTTTGTTCGCGCCTCCTTGTAAATGAGGTCGTGCGGACCGAATTGACTGGTCTGCATATACTTAAAAGTTTGGTAGCGCAATGTGAAGCACCCATTCACTATTAGACTTAGTAAAAATACTACAAAAATTGTTCTAAAAGCCGTTAATTTTATTTTAAGATTTAAATTGCTTATTAGTTCTTGGGTGTCTTCTCATTAATTCGTCTTTATTTTAAGGCGAGGTTGCAGTACTTATTAACTTTATTAAACCTCTGTAAATCTAGCAAAATATAAATTTTGCGCAAAAGAAAATATTTTAAGAAAATTGAACAAATTATCAAGCACTGTGTGAAGATAGAAACATGAATTAAATTAATTGGCTCGATAAAATCACAAAGATGACACTAAATCGCTATTTAAAACGTGTACCTTGAAGAGATTACTTCGTTAAACCATGTAAAAGTTATACCAAAAGATAGACCTTATTGTTTTTTAGTACTTGGTGAGAACACATTTTATAATTTCCTTACTATTTTTTTCTATGGAGCAAATATACACAAAATCTAGCAGTTCAAGAGCTCGCAACGGCCGGCCAGTTACAGCACACACCGCACTACAAGACGGCCTTAAGTTACTAACAATAATGTATGATGTTACTAATAATACTGATGTGTTCACGGATGAATGGAAGCAGATCTTGTCAACATGTCAGGGGGCCAAGTCTGCTAACGCAGTTGTGTCAGAATGGCCGATCATTGGCACCGTAATTGTAGAGTTTGACAGTTTTGCTAATCTCCTAATTGAAAGGCATCTTTATGATTTTCCAATGACGTGCCAATGATACTCCATTGGATAAATTGTCTGTATTTGGTAATCTCGTACTGACAGCTCCTATTATTTTGACTTCCCAATGGACCACTGTCACGCCATTATGAATTTAGGAGGTTACAAACTATTGGCACAATGGTCATGGCGTTGCCTTGGTATGATCGTCATAATGACCAATCATTGAACATAGCAGACTTGGCCCCCTGGAGTATTGTGACATGAGCGTATGACTATCGAGTAGCTTTATTCTTTTGTTTTTGTACTTATACATTGCGTTGTGTCTTTATCTAATGAAATTGGCCTTTGGCCGTTTTATGTTCAAGTAAAATAAATAACCCTGTCGAAGAGAGGAGGCCTGTGCCCCAACAATGGGAACATTATAGGCTGACTACGAAAATAAATAAATTAATAACAGTTTTTTTTAAGTGCAAACCTAATATATATATTTTTTAATACCTTAAATACTTTACTTAAAATTTTGTGGATCTTTTAGGTGCCCGAATTAAAATGATTTTATTTATTTATTAAATGATCATAGTTTTTTGCTTAGCGAATTATCAAATTAGTTGTTTTTTTTATATTAATTTGTTATCGTTACAAACTTACAACTCAAAACGAATTGCAAGCATCTCATGCATCTTTATTATTCAAATCAACATTTTTTCTCAAGTCTACAAAAAATCACAACATATTAATCAAAACAAACAAAAAATCATAAAAAAAAACTAAAACCTCAATTAAACAGAAACACAAACAAACGCACACAGACGCGGCCCACAATACAAGTATATTGGACAAACAATAGGACGTGATGTACTCGCGTATTTCAGAGACACAATAAATACACAGCTTGGACGTTAGTCGCTTACTGCGGGGAGCATCAGAAAGACGTTAGTGTTCGTGCTACTGTGTGGATTTGCCGAATAAACGTTTTGATATTCTCTTGGGTAAGCCCTTTTATTAATGTTTTTCTCTATAGTTTTTTTTTTGTGCCGGACACTGGTCTAAAGTGTGACGGAAATTTTCTAATTGGATTTTTTTGCCGTGCATCGATAGGATTTTATTTCTAAATTAATGTTCTTGACTTCAACTTTTGTAGTGTTGATTGGGGGCGGGTTTATAATTAAAATGGTATAAACTAGATCTGTAAAATTGGGGTTATTTTAGAGTTCTAGTTGTGTATCTACTAAACTAAAGAGTAACTTTGGCGTCGAAAAAAGTGTGTAATGTTTTAAATATATCTTTAACTAGGGCAAACTTTTTCAAGTTACAAATCCGAGTTACTTGAACATAAACATAAATTAACATAATCATTTTGATATGATTTGAAAAAAAAAAATAAGTTGTTCAAAAGCGCAAACGCGAAGCTCACTTCTCTACCAAACCAGACCCTACCACCGAACGGTGCTACAACTCTTAACAAATTGCCAAACTATAGTAAAAATCTATCGGTTGCGTGAGCCCTAAAGGCTTTCGTGTGACGTAGCGACGGGCTCGTCGTCTCGACCAATCACAGCGTTGACTGATCCATAAAAACGTCAAGCGTGAAGCGGAAAGGCCAAACGCGAAACGTACGTGAGGCAGAACGCACGCCGGTGTCAAACGGGACGCGCTACATTCGTTCGCTCAATAAAATTTACGCTCGCTTACGGTCAGTGTAGTGTTGTTCGCATTTCGGAATAAAAAAAGTGAGTAAAAAAGAAAAAAAAAATCTGCAATCTTTTTCCTTTTGTCTCTCGTGGGTGTCCAGTCGGAACCGGTGTGTAATTGGATGCTGGATTGGTTCAAGTGATATTAACTTAGTTCCAAGTAAGCTGTCAGTTTTGTATATCAATTTATAAGTTGTCTGCAAACTAAATTTTGCGATTTGGTTCCAAGTGGACATTCATGGATGGTGATGGTAGAAACACAGTCGCAACAAGTGATACAACTTTTTTGATAATGTTTGCATTAAAGTTAGTGAGTGCTGGAGGTATGTTTGCAGTGTTTCTCAACATTGGATTTGTAATTTATAAAGTTTCATAGATTGCATATCATTGTTTTGTTTCCAAACTTGAGAAACTGCTCCTGAGCATAACGTTAACATCAAAAGTTAAGTTGATAAGTCATGCTTGAGAATCATTGATAACTATTGCTCCTACTTATGAAATATCTATCATACGATCAGTCATCATCACTGATGAAAGGGCTTATGTTGATCTCTTACATAATAATATTATCGGAAGATTTAACTTTACCGGATTGTTCATCGAATAAGTTATACATACAGGTTAACAATCCGTTATAACGTTAATGTACATTTATCTTATTAGTGGTTTAGTGATTATGATTATGATGGTACTTCAAATGCTAGAAATGGATCAACATTTAATATTCATAACGAGCACCTTTGAATTTCTATAACGTTTATCATTACATTTTTATAGAATCTTTCAAAAGCCACCCATGATTCAAAATCTCCTGCAAATAGCAAACGTAAATATTTAAAGGACTAACACAAAACGACCAGAAAATTAATCTCAAACATATTTATTGTTGCCATTGATAAAATTGTGTCATTTTTATCGTGTTATCTAATATATAAGTAAATATCATTCTTGATATCACTTATGGGATAAACACAGATATAAGTGTGCTTTAGTCATGCTAGAGGCTGAGCTCACGTGAACACATACCGTACTTGAGTAAATAATAAACGAAAGTCGATGTTTAGATAACTTAACTCTTTAAACCACAAATATGCTTGTTGGTAATGACGAGAATGCAATCTGAATCATGTGTGCTACTAAAAGAATTTCAGATGTTGACGATCGTATATTTCTGATCCTGACTACAATTTAAGATCTTCATAATCCTATGTAAATCGAATTAGAATTTATCGATAAGATACATGATAAGCATCGGAAACAAAATAAAAATTAGCTTAAGACAATACAAGCTGTCAATCAATATTGCATGAAGAATATTCTAATCCATCCATCGTCGTTGAGGCCTCGCATAAATATTGATTCATTAGGATGAAAGATCATCGAATTAACTTTACAAAAACGTATCTTCAGAGTATTATCAGATTCTCCATAACGCTATTACCTACAGATATATCCTAGCATAGAGGAGCTCGTGGCATGGTCGATCGATCAGGTTAAGCTACGCTTGCCGGGATTGGTCCGTGGATGGGTGACAATTTTTAGATACCAAGCCCGTGCCTCAGAAAGCACGTTAAGCCGTTGCACGTTAAGCACGTTAGCCCGGCTGTCATTCGTGGATCTTTGACAGTCGTTTAGAAGCCCGAAAGTCTGACCACCAGTCTTACAACGGGGTATCGTGTTACCCAGTTACTGGGTTGTGGAGGTCATGTTGGCCGTCACTCCATGTAAAATCCACCAGTATTTTTCAGTTTTATTCAGCTGCATTCGGTTAGACTGGAAGCCGACCCCAACATAGTTGGGAAAAGGCTAAACAGATTGATTGATATCCTAAGCATAGTCTGAATTCACAATAATGTTTCCTCCGTGAATCCCAATGTTATCTCTTTCAAGGATACTATTGTCATTTTACCTGGATATATTTGTATTATCAGCTACTGCATGTATTTGTATATTCAATTCTTTGATATATTTGTAAGATTCGTTAACATCTGTATGATTATGGAGTGCATTAGAGGGATCAATTTTGTCATGACCGTGTGTTTAGACCTTTCTCTGTGCGACGTCATCAGATGACGCAGTAACTGTTACTGTTTCGCTAAGATGCATACCTGTCCTATCTAATGCCTTTGTATATTCTTCGAAATTGTTGTCTTTTGTTGTCTTAATTCCATCTATTGTAGGCGCTATACCAATCAATGAGTCTTTTAAATATTATGAAAATGGCAGCAACTGAGAATGGCAATTATAATTTAAATATCGTATAAACGTTATAATTGATTTGATCAAGTCGTTTGATTTAATATCTCATAAAACTTGAGTAAATGATAAATATACCTTATTGTAAAAATGAGGGCACACATGTCTATTCTTGCGCTGTAAAGCCTCCTGACATGAAGAATCTACGCACACACGTTTGATTCCGTGTCTAGAACTACTTACCTCATAAGTAAACAGTACAATGATGAATAAAACACACAAACCTGTTATATGCAAGAAGATAAGAATGCTTTAAGTTCGACAAAAGTAATACTTTGCCCAGACTTGGCAACCTAACCTGAGAGACAGGAGCTCAAATCTTGAGGCAGGGAAAAAAGCATAGTGTATAGCCTATAGGGGGATAATAAAATGACTTTTCCGTAAACCTGACTTATGTTATAGGATAACTCAAAAAGTGGTATATTCTGGAATTGCCAAAAAGCAATAGGTAAGTAAACATGGTGATCTTTCCCCTTCAGTATGAGATTATTCCTCTAATAAGACAGTTACAGGAATTATAATAGGGCTCATATATTTACGACCCGGTAAATACCTACCTAAATGAGGTCTTCGTAACATGGGTCCTACAACAACCTTCCTTACGAGACCAGAGGGCCTAGACAAAGTAGCATTCGACTAGCGATAACGCTAGTAGAAAAGCCACAAAATGTATAGGGTTGACATAAGCTATCTAAATGTAACGTGATCATAGGTTAACGAATATAAATTAGCTAGACAATGTTGTCATCATTCGATTCCATGAAACGAATCGACAGCGTCGAACGATAACTTCCTTAGAGATGCGTAGCCAAGTGGCACTTTTTGACAAGCGTTATCGCTAGTTTTCGATTCGTATGAAGGAATTCGAATCGAAAGCTAGCAATAAAGCTTGTCAAAATGTGAAATAACGATAGGGTTTGTAGAAATAGAATCGCTCCGAAGCGAATGCCATTTGTCCAGGCTCTCTGTAGACCCATAACGGTATATCTCTAAAAATTCATTCATCAACCTCTTTCCACCGGCCTTCTATTATCGGACATCTAGGCGCACTGCAGGTTACCATCCCTTCCTGGTTGCTATTCCGCCAATTCGCAACAAGCGTTTCCAAATGTGTTTTATAATACGCACAGCAAAAGAGTGGAACTCTACCTGCGTCTGTGTTTCCGAACGCATACAACCCTAATCTCTTCAAAGTGAGAGTGAACAGGCTTCTTCTGGGTAAGCTCACTCCATCGTCGACTTTGTCTCTGTCACCTTTGACCTAGACTAAGGTCAAGAGCAAACCCATCCCAAAAAAAAAAACCGTTTAGCTATCAATCGTAAAGCTTATAAACAAATATACAAAGTAGCTGAAAGAACAATAAAATGAACGAAGTTCAGATGTTCAGCACATACTTCAGCATCCATAAACGCTTTTAAACTCAACGACATATCAAGTTATACATTTCCAGTATAAGTTGACTTATCATACTATGGATTCCCAGTATATAATGACATCGTATTGTATAGGGTTTCCGTACAATGAGTGGTCAGATTACACTGGTAAAGTTTAGCGGGGTATATCGTCGTGCGTACATAAATATGTATAGGTAACATTACGACTGCGCCGTACGGGGCTAAAGGAGTCAAAGATTTATAGCCCGTCAAACCAACTGTTTGTGTGACTAATATGCTGGAATTTATAAACGGAAAAAGCGCAATTGTTTGAAGTTAGGACTGGCGGGAGTGGTCGTGGGTTTGAAGCAAGCCCCGGTATTACGGACTCTTCAATTTAATTACAGATATAATCACTAAAAACCATTTATCAACTTAAAATCGGCGAGTATAGCAAAAACACACAATTTTCGTCACACAAAGCAATTTTTTTATTATTATTTTCCTTTACTACATTTCTATACACATTAATTACATTTTTAAATATTTTTCTAAAAATCATTAAAAAATAGTGGCCCAGTGGCATCAGGAACAGGGTCCAAGCTGCCGGTGGTCAGGGCTCTAGAGAGAGGAAACTCCTCACTATATGTGCCGTGTCCAGGAGTACTGCTTTCTGGATCAAGCCCTTGACCCAGCCGCGCAATGAGAGCCTCCATGAGGTGTTGGTCGAGGCTCTCCGCTATTAGGCCATTTACCGTTACAATTATAGGTAATCAATGGTGGACTCGTCCCACAAGTCGACAATCTTGTGTGCCAGGTCAAGATATTTGATTTTATTATTATTATTATTTATTATCAAAAAAATAAAATAATAAAAATCAAAAAAAATATTAATATAACTCAAAAATAAATTAAATTAAGAAATACATCACCCAACAACAAGCAAAGTATTCATCTCAAAACATATGTGCAAATACCTAGTATACATATTTAGCGTTCTTATAAAAGACATCAACGCACTCGGACCCCATACACGTTCGCTCGATCCTTGGTCTGTCCTTCCAGGAATAACTTCACTTAACGAACGATGGTGACCCCTAGCCAGCCCGCACGTGTAACCGAACATACTGCCTTACCTGGATTTTATACAATGTACCTCTTTCTGTCAAGTACACCAGCTCTTTACAGAATGTAAAGTGCAAGCTGAATGAAATATTAAAAATATTGTTGTCTCTTTCTTGTTAGTCAAGTAAAAAAAAGATAGAAGATTGCTCTAGCTGGCAATTCTTTGATAAATGTCGTTAAGCCTTGCTGAAGTTCTAAGTTTAAATTAGACAAAAAGATTTTTTTATTTTTATCCACTTCTTAAAAAATGAGGTTTCTCAATTCGTCTGTATATATTTTTTTTTGATATGGTATTTATCGATGTTTTCGTCAATTTGGACCGATTTTGAAAATTGGTGTTTCAATTGATACGCTATAATAAGCTTGCGCTGTGGTCCCATATAAATTTTATCAACTTTGCTTGAGTAGTTTTTAAGTTAGCTTAAATAATACGAATTTTTTTCACTTGGTGTATGTTGATGATGATAGAAAATCTTCCTGTCACTGATATTTATTTAGCCATTAGTTAGTAATGTACGAATTTGTGTGGGGTAGGTACTACAACTAAAAAGTGAAAAATATAAAAAACTAAAGTAAAAAACCAAAGACCGACTTCCGAAATTAAAGTATTTTTTGCTCTTAGTAGTGCTTTTTTTGGAAGTCTTTTTTTTTTAAATTGTGTTATAAAAGCCATATAGAACAATAAAAGCCAGTATTATATTTCCAGCTGATTTCTTGCAAACCGTTAAATAAAACAACCACAGTTATATTTATTAGATAAACTTTTACAAAATGGTTCAGTTTCATCGGTAACTCGGTAGGTACCGTTAATAAGCGATGGGAAGCGTTTCATTGACTGTTACCATATTAAATACATTAATTTTACGATGCGATACTCATATATAAACTTATTTAAATTCAATTCAAGTTCATGTATTGCGATATGTTAAATTATTTCCGTGAAATGAGCAAACTTAACTTATAAAGCTTAACTTAACTTTACTTAAAATAATAAAGTTACAACGTTTATACCTACTGACTAGTTTTATTAACACCGAAAATAGGAATATTTTAACACAAAACTAAATAAGTTAATCTACATATTATCAAAAATACCTTCTTTTTTTTTGGTGGGAAATTATCAAATAACTTCTTCCGCTCTGGGCGGAGCTGAGGGTGTGTCAGACTTTTACTGACTACAACCCACCCGTGTTCCTTCAATGCCTGTGTGCCAGAGCCACGGTTTTATTTATTTATTTGATCACATAAACCTTATTGTAAACGCTTATGTAAACTTTGTAATGTTACAAAAATAACATTTTGTTATCATTAATCTATTTATATAAATGTGTGATTTTTCGCCCGTGGCAGTCATCAGTCCCTAATGTTTTTTATAATATGTTACTAATTGTTTTTTAATTGTGCGGTTTTTTATTAGTGCCAAGACATCAACTTATAACATGTTGGCATTAAGAAAATCATTAAATAAAATATAATAGGTAAGAAAATCTCAATATCATATTTCAACTAATAATCAAAACTTTTAAACCTACATAACTACTTTTTAATGACTTACATAGAAGAAAAAGTAGTAGTTTTTGCACAGGTGTCGTCATAATTAATAATAATAATCAATTTACATAATAACTCAATAATTAATATGTTAAAATTAGAATTGTATAAAAATAAAAGACAGTTAAATCTACTAGGGACTGCACAGATGTAAAACCTTTTCGGAAAAATACTTCTAAAAACTACATAAGATTTAAAAATAGAATACTTGGTACAGAAACAAAATGCAAACGTTAGTCGCGAATATATTATTTGCATAACCTTAAAATATGCAACCATGTTATTTGTTGCTCTGGTTACAAACTTACTTACAATGTAAGTATTCTCTTACAAAAGTCAAGTAGTTCACTTGTGCCAAGCTGGGTTCAAGCTTTCATTCACCACGCCACGCAAAGAATACTAAGTAACAAATACCATTTATATTTTAAAAGTTGTTGCCCGCTGTAGAACTTGTATACTAGAGGATCTTTTTCCTGTACACCGTACCCAAACTGAACCCGGTGTAATATAATAATAATAATAATATTACCAGCCTATTATGGTCCTACTGCAGAGCAAAAGGCTCTTCTCATCGAGAGAAGGCATGAGCATTAATCCCCACGCCTGCTCAAGACAAGTTGGCAATTTCAGACTTATAAGTAGGTATTAACTTTAAGTCCAAGTTTCCTCACGATGTTTTACTTCATCGATGTGAGATGTTCAAGATAAACGTAAAAAGAAACAATATTGCATAAGAAAATAAGCCCTTTCTTGAGAACGAGAAAAAAATATGGTCGCTAACAATGCAAGTTAAAAGTTAAAATTGGGTAAGACCGTCAGGCCGTTGTGAGAATGCGTTCCTAACACCTGTCAGTTGGACAATTTCTAGTTGTAATAAGGATCAAATTGGCAAAACACATAATTATTCATTACTATGAAACTGACCGGTACCAAGAACGCATTTTTTCGACGGCAGGACTGTAGTACAATCTTACGATCTATTGACTAACAAATTAATAAGAGATAGAACAGAAAAAAGAGAAGAGTATTCTATTCTATTCTATTAATATTATACAATGTGGAGACAATGGCAATACTTGGGATATATGATCAGAAAAAAGTTAACCGGAAAAGAACCGGACTTACAAGCCTGCAGAGTAAGTAAGCTGAAGTTGCAGTGGGCTGGCCATGTTATTCAAAGGACCAATGGCCGGTGTAGCAGATGAGTCCTGGAGTGGAGACCGCGTATCGGCAAGCGTAGTGTGGGACGCCCCGCAAAAGGTAGCTGGGACAGACTGGATGCGGAAGGTGGCGGACAGGGTGTTGTGGCGCAGCCTGGGAGAGGCCTATGTCCAGCAGTGGACTGCTATAGGCTGAGTTGATTAATTGATGGAATGGCAATTCTAATGCATGTAGCGGAGTATTTTAGAACGATCAAATTAATCGTATCGTTCCAGCCGAAGTAACTAAAGTGATTTTTTCAAACTAACTAAATAGTACTTAATGATGGGCGGACTATGAGCTTTGCTAATCTTTGGCTAGTTTTAGTGACTAAACTATTATTGGATATATTTGAATTTTTGTATGTAGACTGGGAACGTCATTAGTTTTACATAGACAGTTTAATTTATTCTCCACCTTTTTTTTTAACCACCACGGGAAACTCTTGTCCTTCAACTCACCTGATGGTAAGTGATGATCAGGCCGAAGATGGACGCGAGCTTCAACCGGAATCCTCAACCACATAAGAACTGGCTATCTTACCTCTAACTGCCGAAACACAAAAATGCTGTCAACATTGTTGTTATGGCGACAGACTTAGATAAGATGGTGGTAGCTAGCCAGGCGGACTTAGAACAAGCTTTACCACCAACCAATCCAAGCAGATCATTTTGCTCCTGCTGGGAATCGAACCGACCTCTGAGACAGGTGGTCTTACCACTAGAACACAGTGGCGGTACGGAACCACCTTGTAGAAATATGAGGATGGAACCAGTGCTTGCATTCCATAAATTGTAATCACCAATCCAATAACCAAACGTGGTGATTATGACAATAATACGATCATCAGTCACTTTAGCATAGCGGGGATCGAAAGCCCATATTTCAGAGTACATAATATCAGGACTAATGACGAGACAATCGGTACAAAGTCCAATGAATTTTGACCCCATAGTGATGTCGGGTTGCTGAACTCAATGAATGTCATCTTAATATGTCTATTATAAATTACAATTAAATGAGCACTGAATAAGAACTCGACGTAATACGTGGAGAATATTATCATAAAGGGATAACTGCTGATAGTTATATAACATTGACTGGTGATCAAGAGTCCAATCCATAATGGTGATTAATTCGATACAAAAGAAAAAAAATACATTTGGCTAAGTTTAAACGGTTATTTTTCAGAGCAGTGGTAACGTGGTAACGGCCTCGACTTACGAGTAGTAAGTAGGTCGTGGTTTCGAACCCAGACAGGCGCTTTACTATGTGTAAATTATTTAATCACCACTGCTCTCGAAACGGTGAAGAAAAACATCGTGAGGAAACCGAAATGTCGTAGAACTAAAAATTCGAAGACATGTGACATCTACCAACCAATCCGCACTGGGCCTGCGTGGTGGATGGCTCATGGCTCACTTCCTCTCACAGAGAGGAGGCCTGTGTCCCAGCAGTGGGGTCAGTGAACAGTCATTTTTCTAGCACATAACCTAAATCTCTGCTGCCTCTTCTGTCACCTGCAGACTTCTTTTCTGAACCAATGAACATCGATAATTAAACTCCATAGAACTTGAGAGCATATTCCACCAAACTCGTTTAAAAATCAACGAAACCCAAAACCACACTATCATAAAGCAAGCACCCATTCAAATTGAAATAAATGATTCGACAATCAATTTAAATTAATTTGATGTTAAACAATATTTATATTATTGTTCCAATATTTGAATATGGCAGCACACCTGTGTGCAACCCGATACGTCCGTCGGCACCGCCTGACTATAAATTAACCATTAATATTACCATAAACATTATGTTTTTTTCGAATATCGAATGTCTTTTCGGTTGGTTCTTCGGGTAGAGTTCGAAGAAGGTTTCATTGATGATTCATTTGGATTGATTGGAATCAAGTCTTTTAAATCTTCTCATAATTTCAAGCTAATTGTAGTTAATGATTTTGAATTTCGATTAGCATATTCTTGGGATTATTTTTGAGTAGCTTTCATTTCTCACGTCTCATGGCTGCTTTTACACCTAAAGTTTGACAGTTCTTATTTTAAACCCGTTCGTGTAAGGCCCACTAGAGTCTATAACCAATACAGTACAGCCTATTATAAACATCTCAAAACGTACTTTATAGTACCGGCCCATTCAATAAACTAAGAGTACTCGGACATAGTCAGTATTATGCTTCACACGCTAGCAGTAACCTAACACCACGGCTATATGATTACGCGGAAACGTCTGGTATGTCGGCAGACGTTAACATTGACACTTGACCTATCCAGCGTGTGTTTTACTATCGTTAATTAATGGAAATTGTGGGGTTGTCGCATCTAGTAAAGCTTTTGTATCTTCTGTACCTTTTATGCTAGATCTTTATGCTAGATCTTCAGTTGATTTGAATTCAGTGGAATCTTTATCGCTAAGTTTAGCTTGAACCACTTTATGATAAGGCTCTACGTTTCTGTTTTTATCATTGCTAACTTATTCTTTTGGTTCATTGAATAATTCTCCACTTAATATATCCAGAACACCTTAAAAGCTTATGACATCTTCATATAGTTATACTCGTATAACCGCCATCTTTTAACTTACTGACGTTCCGAAACTCCTCATCCAGACGTAAATTTAAATCAGAAACCCGTTGATAGCCGCGATTTTCATCATCTTAATCCTCGGACCGGATCGGGCGTGCTCGGGCACACTCGGGCGTATTCGGAACCAGCGCAAGAGTCGCCGTCCAGTCTCGTTCAACTCGCTACTTATGTTACAAACCAGATCTTGTCAAGTTATATTTTATTTTGTAATGTTATTTTCTTTTAGTGTGATATTTCTTTTATGACCATATGGTAATGTGTTTTTTCTTTTGGTCTATTTTTGTACCTACCCACTTTTTATTTTTGGATTTGATTGATCTAAAAAAGGTCATGAATATCTTGGCAGACACAAGTCACTTTGAATAATTTAATAGAATCTTCCCAAACGTATATTTTCTCATGTCTGACAACTAGAGGTAACATCTTATCTTCAAACTCTATAAACTTACGTGTCTCCAAAATCATCAAGCCCGTTAATATCCCAAGAAATAAAATCCATGAAAATAGAATTATCAAAGTGAGTTGACATAATAACTTTCTCATCGCGTTCATTGCCAACTTTCATGTGATATTTTACTGATTTCAATGTCGCGGCGACTCCAAACGAATGTTCTTATTATAAACGAGGTTACTGCACATAAAACATTAGTTCAAAAGAAAATTACGTTCACAATTTCACATGTAAGCTGAGTTAATTTATAAATCGACTTATTCTGAGATCAAAATTAAATAATCAACACTGGCAATTTAACACCTTACGGTGTAAGAAACAGAGTTCAAAATGTTGTGAAATGAGAATGCTGAAGCAAATTTTCTTAATAGTGTACAGAATAATAGAGAATTACCACTAATTTGTATATGAATGACTCATTCATCAGTAATGACTAACAATCTTAATTTGAAAAGTGAAATGTTTTTCTCAGAACTGAAGAGAGAACATATCTTTGTAGTCTAGTTGAAGTAATGTAGGCATGGATACTGACATAAACATTATAACGAATAGTCTCAAAGTAGCATTAGTAACAAACAAAGCAACTGCACCTGTAAAGACGGCTTGGTTACGTATACGGGCTTAATAATATTATGACGAATAAGGTAAGCTGTATAGCCATCATGTATCTGTTGGTTTGTAGTCATCATATTAAAAATATCATAAATTCTGCTTCTGTTGACAGAGATTCTCAAGATAACTTTGAAGAGTCAATGATAAACATCTGAAAGCTACAAGTCAACATTATATTGTACGAAGTTCGTAAATTATTAATATCAATTAAACTTATAGCAACTACGGAAGTACCAACCCCATAGTAGAACATTACACAAATAGTTACCCACATATTCACGCATAATCTTAAGAGGACTAAGCAGATAAAGAATCTCGTTGATTGCCAGTAATTATCACGAAGGCTTAGTGAAAGGTGGTACATATCTGTAATTAGATCTCAAATGTTGTTTTCCTTGAGAACTTGAGACCGATTAATATGCCGTCAAAAGGCAATCTGATCAGAGTGAGTTATGAATATTTTCACGTAGACTGGGATATGGGTAGAGAAAGGATAGGTGATAACGTTGATGAAGTACGTGAAGTGAAATTAATACAAGAGTTTGGAGCAAGATAAATAGAAACGTCGGCACAACAGATGAGCTGTGGCTAGATGTCAAGGAGAATATTAAGAGTGATGAAAGATTACCAGTGAATCCCACGCATTCTTAACTTAAGGAAAATTTAAAAATACAGAAAAAAGATTTGAGAATTCCAATGAAACTCGAGTAAAGAAGAAAGTCATATAGACCTAGTGTACCCACCAATCACTAACACAGTTTAAAGCAGGACATTGCGGTATTCATTCTCACTAGCGGAGCTGTGGTCCAAGAGACACACAACAAAGTGTCGTAAAGCCATAAGTAGCAATGGCATTACTTACTTACACTACAATAATCCGTAAGTTAAGTTGTCGAACAACACGTCTTACTTACAAACAACTTGAAAGTAAAGCCGATTATTTCGAGAGCAACCCTAAAATATGTTGTTATTTCTCAACCTTATTGTCATTTCAAGCATTTTTATGTGCTAGACTTCGATTCAGCCAAGCCTCTTGTTCAGCAGGTTCCTCGTGTCCAGATAGTACGAGAAATATTCGCAAACTATGTCGATTCAAATTATGTTGCCTATTGAAGGAGTCCTACTGGAAAATTAACTTATGAAGTCCCGTTTATACTATCTGTTAGATTTACCTCAAGGCTCAATACTGGGTCCATTCTTATTTTTAGTGTATATCAATGACTTACCATTATATTTAAAGGGTATCTGTGACGTTGTACTGTTTGCAGATTATACCTCTCTTATTTTTAAAGTAGACGGGAATAGACAAGATTTTGACCGAATGTTAGAAATCTAGGACCCAACATCGCCTTAGATAAAGAGGTGCTTGAAACTGTAGATTCGGCAGTTTTTCTGTGCATAGCAGTAGATGCCAAACTTCAGTGGGGCCCATTTACATACATCAAGCAAAGCGGGAAGACTCAGTTCGGCCGCCTAGCCATCAGAAAAGCAAGACAATACACTGACGTTGATACAGCTCGGTTAGTCTGGTTTAGTTATAGTTTCATAACGTTATGTTGTACGGTATTCTGCTGTAGGGCAAAGCCGCTAAGATTCAAAATATATTGGTTCTTCAAAAACAAGTGGTTCGAGCCATTTATCAGTTAGGTGCCAGAGTTTCTCTGAGAGGGTTTTTTAAAGATATTGGTATTCTCACGGAGGCATCACAATTTATCTTCGCCAAAATCTTATATATTAGGCAAAATAAACACTTCTATTCACAACATTATCACCAGAGATAAGGACATATTACGTGCTCCATTTGACCGGCTTCATAAGATTCATAACTCATTTGTTGGGCTTGGTATACCTTTTTATAACAAGCTACCAACTTCTTTGCTAGATTTGGCTTTTAATGCGTTTAGAGCTAAAGTAAAATCCAACCTTTGTTCAAGGGCATACTCTTCTATCAACGACTACATAAACGATAAGAATAGTTGGTGGTTTACGTCGCGATTGACCATCGTGACGTAACTAGTGAAGTAACCATACGACTCGGTAATCAATACTCACGATAAATCGATTCAAGTTAAATGTCAAAACGGGACTTACATATTATACTTTATATAAACTGAAATCAAAGGCAACTATGTTATTTTATTCATAGCCTATATAAACAATATCTGATTCGCATTTTCACGTGTAATAGTTATTAATTGCAGCTAATGTCAACCATAATCAAAGTTATCGAAGCTCTCGAATAAACTAGACTGTTGGGTCTTTGTACAGTAATTTATTAAGCTATCGTTAAAGTGTGACTAACCAAGATTTGTTAGTCAATTGTCTTCTAACTGTATGACTGTTTTCACATACTACTATTAGATGTGGTTACATTTGTATATATTCATGCGAATGCTGTTCTATTAATACTGGTAAACTTACTTGCGAGTCTTATTTTGGTTAGAAATACATTGGCAGTGGGTTACATTTGTGTTAGTAATATAGTTATACAGGGTTACTGGTAACTCGACGTATTCCTTGCAGGACGTCATAGTAAGGTTAAAATGCAACAAATTAAGCCACCAAATGTCCTACCGAAATTCAGTAGTTTTTGAGTTTTTTTAAATAAAGTAATGACAAAAATTACGAAAAATAAAATGTTTAATTAGTGATCTCTGCCAAGTTTTCGGCATTTTGGATTTTTATATTATTAACAAAGATTTGCTACGGCATCAGCTATGATAATAAACTAAATTCCAGTATAGTCGCACCGTAAATCATTTTTAAATTGTATTTTTCATAAAACAACTAAAAACCTAATTAACTCAAAAACTACGGCTATTCCGGTAGAACATTTGGTAGCTTAATTTGTTGCATTTTAACCATACTATGACGTCCTGCAAGGAATACGTCGAGTTACCAGTACCCCTTTATAGTAAAATTATTCAGAATTGAAATTAAGCCCCGGATTAATAACTTCTGCAGATCTATTATTTTTAACTTTAACCAATACTTACACTGAAATTATTTATGTCTTTACTATTAAAGGTTAATATCTCTGTAAATCTACAAACTCGATTAGGATAAAAAATCAACACTTATCTTCACTCACAACCAGCGATGGACCTACTACAACTAATACTGTTGCCTTTGCTACAGCTAATTGGAATTTGTCTATAATGTTTGATGATTCATTTCATTCTCATACTTAGGATCTCAGCCTAATTTTGAACTACTAAGTTTTTTTACTGTTTATTTTCCAATTTGGCAATCATCAACTTTCCCACATTGAAGCACATCCTCCTTCTTTATCAGCTCTCACAAGAGCAGGGACAATTTCCGAAGCCACAACATGCAGTAGGTGTTCAGTTGCAACACGTCGCTCCGACGCAGTTACGATGTAGATTGGATTGCGCGCAATGTGCCGTAGATGGCGTCAAGTTGTCTCCGTGTGTCCTCGGCTTAGTGTTGTTAACGCACACTTTGGCAAGTCTGTAGGGACGCGATATATGCTGGACCTTAGAAATATTTTAAAGAATGGTAATTCTGAACTTGAATAAATTTGTATAGATTTTCTTGTACAAATCTACGTCCAGTACGTAGATCAACTAATGCAGCAATAAATATCTAAGTGCAATAAAGTATCGAAAGTAATGATGTACTACATTATGTTAGAAGCCTTTGCATTTTTTCAGTGTCAAGAGAAAATAGACACTTCTATCACTGTATAAAATTGCTGTAACACGTTCTAACAAAATCATTCTCGGAAACTTTTGAGAATTCTAGCAGCTTTCAGCGACATTGCTCAATTAATCTAACAAAAGTTCTGCATTTTTGTCAAAAACATGTCCACAGTCCAAATCCTGCACTAAATATGTGGTCAGAGTATATTTCCGTCATACATCGGATTGTTTGTAAATCGTTACAATATAACAGTTTGTGTAATGTCAACTTCAGTTATGTCTAATGGTGGCAAACGTATCTGATTGTGTGACCAGACTGTGTAATTTAGACTTTATGAGCTTTGCTTTCGCTTGCAATGGTGTTTGTAATTCGTAATCGTTAATAGGTCGCAGGAATTTGAACGTGTAGGTAAACTTAGGTAATTTGTGTAATTAGCATTTTTCTTTTAGGTATTCGTATACTTATA
Organism: Tiliacea citrago; assembly: GCA_963921375.1. Classification (NCBI taxonomy): domain Eukaryota; kingdom Metazoa; phylum Arthropoda; class Insecta; order Lepidoptera; family Noctuidae; genus Tiliacea; species Tiliacea citrago. Next base: position 22,102,020 of record OY992799.1, on the reverse strand, counting down.
TTGCTTAAGCATTATAATAATGACTTAATTCGATCTCTGTTTATATTTCTGGGCCCAACAGCGCTTTTACACAAAGACCGATCGAGCTCCCGACGACAGTATGCACCTATGGAAAAAGTCTTAGATATTATTTCCAAGCCACAAAGTGTATGCTTGCTAAGAAAGTATATTTATTCAATACTTTTAAATAAGGACGCCAGTAGTAATTCCGCATAGTTACTCTTATCCAATTAAAAGTAGCTACCTCTTTTACTTCGCCACTCTGGCTGAGCCCTTAGCTGCGCAAGCGCGCGTTGCCATCGAGTCTGCCGCAGTCACCCACTCAGGCGCACGTAGTCGCGTGTGAAACCCGATACACACTCACACACACACATACACACGACAGACACGCAGGGAAAATCAACGAACTGCACAGTACACTGCTCTGAACTAACTTGCTTTACAAAATGTTATACCTCGCCTTTCTTATACGTATATCATCAGATTTTATAACGATTTTCTTTACTTTTGGTCTAGTTTCAGCCTAACTTGGTTGAGTAATAGTATTTTTGTCGAACGACTTAAACGAAACAATCGGGTCATTAATCTGTGATTTGCAGTCCGCATAAGGGTGCCTTTTAGGGGGTACTATCCATATAAATTGACTTGACGTTCAAAGCTTGATTTGGATAAATAAGTTTAATTAATTAGCATTCGCTGCTAATATTATAGCCCACTTCACCAACACATACTTACATTATAGCCCACTTCACCAACACATACTTACAGGTAGCTAATTTCATGCAAATTCCATAGAGTTCCAGCAGTTTAATTTTACTAGATTAATCTGGTAGATAATCTGGCAGATAATGCTAAATGATAACAGCCGCATGGGTCGACCCAAATTTAAGCTACGCTTGCGACGGCCGGTTCGTGGATGGGTGACCATTACATATCGAGACGAGATCGGCCGTGCCTCAGAAGTCGTTACGGGTCATCAGAAGCCCGAAAGTCTGATAACCAGTCTTACCAAGGGGTATCGTGTTTCCTAGTTACTGGGTTGTGGAGGTCAGATAGGCAGTCGCTCCATGTAAATTACAGGTATTCAGCTGCATCCGGTTAGACTGGAAGCCGCCCCAACATAGTTGGGAAAGGGCTAGGCAGACACGTGTATTTTAAATACACAAACATATGTATGTCTTAACTACCAGCAATCTGCGCAAATATATTACTGTCTGTCCGCCGCAACACAATTATTCGGAATTTTATTTCCTTATATTAAATACCGCGTCTAAGTTAAATATTGTGATGTCTGTTTCGAATATTATTATATAAAGGTTTTTCCTCCTGTTTTGTAAACAGCAGGTATTTTAAGGTCGGGTTTTGATTAAGGAAAGTCGTTACTAGTTTTTTTTTTAAAGTACGTTATACCATTACTTCTTACTTGCCATCTGGAGGGAGTCATCAAAAGACGGAAAACTCGAAAAATGTATTGCATGGGTTTTCCTAAAAAAAAAATTAAAAAAAACAACCTTCTCCCAAAAAAAACACACTACAAACTGAAAAATAACTTTAGTTTCGGAAGTCAGTGTCTTTAGTTTTGTATTTTAGTTTTTTGCCACCGATTTTAAAGTTTATTTTCACTTTTTAGTTGTATATGCGAGTCTCATTCAGGGGGCCGAAAATGGACGCTTTGGCAGAATAATAATAAGATAATATTATGAATCATATTAAACTTCGTAAATGGTCACAAACTGATAATTCATATATGATCTGCGTACAATTCATAATTATCCCGCAATTCATCTGTTTGATCCCGCAATTCAGATGTTTGTCAACCTAGGAAGTTGTCGTCTGCTTAGCCGGACTTTCATGTGGGTGTCTCAATAAATTAAGGCCTCCAGCCAGGGCTTATACTTATAAACTACGCAACGTAGAAAATTACCTGTGGATATTAATATATGGTGCGACAAAGTAGAGTATCTAATGATGTTAGGGCCCCGCCACACGGGCGTTTTTCAGTCGCACGTCTCTTTGACGAAATTTTTGTTTATAATATTTACGTCACAATGTTTCAAGTTTTTTTTTCTTTCTATATTAATGTTTTTCCAAGCATGTCCCATGGTCTTATTCTCCTTTTTATATTTTTTTAATTATGGTTTAGAACTTTGCGTCTTAGAAACCATTTTCATAACAAATCAACAAGTATGCAGATTCAAACAAATAAGTTCTTACTAGTCACGACTTTCCCAACGGTATGGAAGCATTGAATGAAATATACAAACTATTTATAATAATTTAACAATTCATTGACATACAATGTTAGTCAGTGATAGGTAGTGTTTATTACTTCACTTACAATATCCTTCCTCTTTTACGAACTTTTATTAAACAACCACATGTAGTGACGACAATGGAGTGATTTTGCAATAGGTACCATTTTTGGCGTGTTTTGCTTCAAAATTACCTATTTCAATGGGTTTATTGTTACAAAGTTCCCATTATTATAATTCTACCTATAGGTAAGCTAGCAGGTAGGTACCAAATTGTTTAAAATTACTTATATCTTTCAGACATACATCATACTAGTAACTAATCCATTTTCAGCTCTTTGAATAAGTGCAAAACTAATTTTCTCACGATTTTCGAGTTAAGCCTTTAGATGTAAGCATTTTTTTTTTTGTGTAGGGATTCTCTTACACAAAAAAACTACTTAACCGTTCAATCCTGTGGCTGCCTTAAGCTAGCTAACCTCCAGGTAGGGCCAACATTCTTAAATTACTAAGCGACTGCACGCTAAGGGCACCCCGTGTGGGGTACGAACCTCGGCTTAGGGCGTAGATCTACCTATCCATCACAAATTATAGTTATACCTACATGCATCAGCTTAACCGTCACTCATTAGCATTTTTATTATCCAAATAAAACATAGAACCAATAAACCCAGAAAACAAGACACACCATTCCTCTCTTCTTTCCTCTTTAGGCAGTAGTGTAAAAAAAGATAAATTCAAACCGTTAAATAACCAAGTTAAAGCAGCGATCATTTACAAAGCTTGCTAGCAACACAAGCTTGCTAGCTTAGCTTATTCAAATAAATCGATTGATCTATTCAGTAGCACTTAACCCCCATAAGTCTATACGTCTTTATGACGTAATATATTTCAACCTGTCAATACTTATTCACAATCGTGGTCGTTAAGTCAACACGTTATGCACCACGTGTTACTTGGAGCCAACGCACCTATAAAACTATAAAACGATTTTACTCAGTTATATTAATATTCTCAATGAAAATGAACGTGGGTTTAGATACTTCACACGGTTTATCTCTGTTTTCATTGTTCTTCAAATAGATTTTATTGTTTATACAGTAAAATCTATTTCAAGAACAATCAAAAACTGCATCCGCCAATTATTATTATTGATTTGCATTTTTTGTAGAAACGAAACTTTTTTGCGTACTTATACTCTTTGAATCCAGTCAGGTCATCAGCCGATAAATTCTGAAAAATTTCACCGTGAAAATGTAGGTAAAGTGAGCTAGTAATTTCACCTGACGCCGCTAGGGTTTGACACTATTGACAGCTAAGTTATTAATCACATCAATTTAATTCATTCGATTTTAATTTTTTGTTTATCATTTATTAATATTGTTTTCATCATGTTAATAGTCGTTATGAATTTTCTTGGTTTCATTTTTAATTTATCAAATTTTATAATTTTCATTTTTTATTCAATTCTTACTAATTTTACCAAAGGTAAAAATGTCAAAGAATATTCAATGATACCTTTACCAAATTTATTTTTCCCGGTTCCCAATGGAACAATAGAATAAGCGAGAGTAGTCAATGGACAATGCCTCACTGCTACAAATACCAATTACAGAGTAACCTCGGACAAAGGAGCAGCTAAATGTCTTAAGACAGGTGTTGCGTTGAGCAGGATAAAAAAAAGAAAAAAAAACTTTACCAAATTAATATTTTTTAATCGGAATTTCATCAACTTATTTGCATTGTTTTTTTTTTGGCTTCACACGGTTTGTGCATTTAACCAGTGTCATGTAAAATTAGGTAGCAAGTACAAAGTTATTTAAATAATTATGAAATCTCAAAACGGCTAATTGACACTTCCCGTGACCCAAGGGCTGGCTTTTACTTTGGCCAGAGGCTACGCATTGCCATACAACGTGGCAATGCCGCCAGTCTCTTGGGTACATTACCAGTCGACAGTGATGTGGATGAATTTTTCGACGCCATATTTTAATTTGTGAATACCTAGTTTTAGATAGGATATAATTTTATTATTTTTATTAATGAATTAAGTAGGTTATTGATGTACATATTATTTTATATATAATTAACTTATAAATTTATACAAATAATAAAAAAATAAAAAATATGAAATTAACTCCACTCAATGCATGATAAAGATGATTGATGATATCCCGCCCCACTCCCCTTGAGTTTAAGTAAAGACGTGGCACTTTACTGAAACCTCGCGCGGACTTCTTGAGAGAACTTAAAGTGATGTTGCACTGTTTTGTTTCATTTGCCTATATTAATGCAGGTTCACGAACACTTAATGGTTAATAATCCACCACTATTACACATTAATATTCGGCTGAATACAAATTTTAGAAAATAAAACAAAACTGCTAACATGACGCTTCACTTTCCCGCCAAGAAGTCCCCTATTTGCATTTTTTTTTTTTTTTTCTTTTCCTTTTGGCTTCGCACGGTTTGTGCATTTAGCCAGTGTCATGTAAAATTAGGTAACAAGTACAAAGTTATTTAAATAATTATGAAATGAACTCCACTCAATGCATGATAAAGATGATTGATGATATCCCGCCCCGCTCCCCTTGAGTTTAAGTAAAGACGCGGCACTTTACTGAAACCTCGCGCGGACTTCTTGAGAGAACTTAAAGTGATGTTGCACTGTTTTGTTTCATTTGCCTACATTAATGCAGGTTCACGAACACTTAATGGTTAATAATCCACCACTATTACACATTAATATTCGGCTAAACACAAATTTTAGAAAATAAAACAAAACTGCTAACATGACGCTTCACTTTCCCGCCAAGAAGTCCCCTATTTGCATTTAAGTGTAACTTTGTGTAACCAATGTTACCAATTTTTCAGAGTTAGCGGTTATTATTACTAAGTAAGTTAGCTTATTCCTCTGATCCATTGTTTTATGCATGTTGTGTTTACCTATAAGTAACTGATGCACTGTTTTTTTTTAAATGTATTTATTGCCTTTGTGTTTACATGTATCAGTGTAATCAATTATTGGTGAACCTAATAAAATAAATAATTAAATGACACTGCGCAGTTAAGTGACGTAGCGTTCAAAAAGAAAGTCAAACATTTTCTAGCAGATAAAGCTTAATATTATTTAAATGAATTTTTAGATGAGAGATTTTGATTATGTTTTACTAATTTATTATTTTTAATGATCACTATATATTATTATGACATTTTTAAATTAGACTCGGAGTGACATTACAAAGACTTACTTAATTTTATTAATATTTGCATGCCATTGTTTAGGGCAAACGTGATGATCTGTTTTTGCTCTACTTTTCACATCTCTTGCATGCTGACAATTTGTGTTTGCCAATAAATGAGTATCTAATTATCATATCTCACTTCACCTACGTTTCACGGTGAGGTTTTTACAGAATAGACGATACGATAGAGGTTTAGTTATTTTTAGTGCCTTTATTAGAAGCCAATCAAAATTAGAGGTAGACTATTTTAGAAAGCCCCAAGCAAAGAATTTCACATAATTATGTAACTATCCTCTTCAACACTGTTTGTTTTATAGGCACGAAAAACTGCACTTAGTTTTCCTTAACCACGCTCACACTCGGTGCTAAAAATACCCAATACTTATTATGTATTAGTCACTACCATCATGTATTTGCTAATTTTGTTGCAATTCGTAACTTTACTGTCAGTTTTACACTTATTAGGTACACTCCAAACTAAAGCTTGATTTACTCGGTACGATTTACTTGCAAAGTCAAAGTCAAATTATTTATTTCACGCTCAAAAGTCTTCTTCTTTTCGATTCTAGTCGCCCATTCCAAAAGGTAGTTTTGTGTGGAGAAGAATGGGCAAGAAACTCCACGCTAAGGCCCCCACAGACAGGCGCGACGTGACACTAATAGCACAACTTATATGAATACTTCATGGAAAGTATCGCGCTCCCTGTCGCGTGAAGCATTAATAAAAGTTGCACCATCGTCTAAACCTAATTGTATTGTATACTACAGGCAAGAAAATTTTATCATGTAAATGGGGCTTAACTTACGCATGAGTCATTAAATTCAAATCGCATTACAATCTCCATGGCTGCGTTTGTTTACAAATACTCCATCAGAGCTGTAACTAATCGTTCAATGTATACAAACATGGTCTACTAATTTATATTGCCTACATTTGACGATACTTACTCATACTTGACATAATGTACCTATTTATACATAAATTACCTACTACTTCACTCGCCGCTGTAATGTAATATTTGTCACCATGACCCCAATCCGCGATCATAAGATTTTCCTTTTATATTCTAATTTATTCAAATCCTCTGGTATCCCTAAAGTATTTCGGACTATCATCAGAATTATCAATGGTTAGAAAGTCTGGCTTGTTTTCAGAAGATGGTTCAAATAATCAGTGGTGTCTTTACTATTTCCAACAAACATCAAAAAAAAATTGGATAAGGGATCTTTTGTGTATATCGTTTTTTTCCATACCTCTATTAGTATTTCCAACAACAATATTATCATTAGTCAGATCAGATGCTTATCCCATCTTCTTAATTAATCTACTTAGACACAAGAGATGGCGTGTCCGAGAGCCACACGACAAAACACGTGACGATGAACACAAGCATAAACATAACATATTTTAATGATCAAAGAATTGGTCGTAAAACTTGCACGGTGCCCCGCGACCTCTAAATGTACAGAATATAAAATTGAATGCGGTAGGTATTAATGAAATATCTTGTGTCGTACATTTAAGATGACCCAAATAAGATCATGTTTCGTGGCGACGATGTGTCTGCGAACGCTAGTCTACCAGAAACTTTAAATGTATGTTGAGATAATATTGTGTCTGCATGATATTTTAAAATTGAAAGATTTTCAATAAGACGTAGAACAGTAGCAGAAATATTGGAAGCATTCGACAATCATAAGTTTAAAACTTTAATTTATAAAGTAATGAATTAACTATCAAAAATCTAACATAATGTTTTAACAAGCGTCAATGATCTTGACGTAGAAGAATTGAATAATCGCTAACTACTTAACGTTAAAGCTATATCTACCACTTAGCAATGAATGCTTGAATGGTAGCAAAGTTAAATACAGAAAGAAGGAAAATAATAATAAACACATGCAGTTAGTAATAAACGAGTTATTAGAGTTGATTCAAAATTCCCATTTAACGATAATGGAAATCCAACTGAGTACAAAACCACGAAATGATCCGTAGTGAAAGTAGATATATCTAGGCAAAAATCTTGTAGGCAGTAAATGTGAAGGTCTAGACTAAATGGTGGATTAACTTAGTCCAAATATGACTTTATAAGCCCCAAAACTTGGCTCCTACTTTTAACCTAACCATCATACTAATAGTCCTATAAGAAACTCTCAGCTATCATTTTATATAGCAGTTGATTTGTAGGTCACAAATGAATTCCCTCGGTGGTTATAGCTAGTAACTTGACACTGGCGGCTAAATATAGTAGCACATTTGCATCGATTACGGTCGTATCGATATTTGGTGTCGATTCATTGAAGTACTTACATGTATATCGTTCGGTAGAAGGAATGCTGTTTTAGGAGATAATACTCGTAGTTGTGGTTTGGTTGTAGTGTTCATTTGACATCGATTTTTGCTTAAATACCATTTTATATTTTCAATCATATTAAGCACTTTTAAAATTTAGTCCATATTTGAAACGACTTCTAAAGCCTTCATAAGTAAGGTAATTGTTGTTTGTTTTTATAGATATAAGTTCAAATCTGTTTTTTTTAGAGTCGTTAGACCAACTCTTTATAATCCCAAAAAATCGTCCACATATGGCAGCAGATAAGTTTGACTAAATATTAATGCTCACAAATTTTGAAACCACTAAGAAAAAGCCCGAATGAAACTCAAAGAGAGTAACATCGGGTTTATCCTCAAAATAAACCGAATTTACAGTTAAAGCCGCCGTCTGGACACCAATAAGACATATTTACAACGCTTTAATGAAATAAATAAAATTAAACAAGCCCGCTCGGGAGCTAAAGTTAGCTTTAGTCTCTTGCCAATTGTCGGCTGGCTTAATGAATTGTGTTTTGTCTATCTGACTTTAGACGGTCATGCTGATCTTATTTTATAAGAAGGTCTGATTTATAGAATCAGACCTCTTTGGATTTATTGGAAAAGTTACATCAAACAATTCTATCTATAAATTTTATTATTCACCAGCAAATCTATCATCAACCTCTTCAACTACCGCAGTGCCTCTATCACTAAATTGATGGTATAAATCACCATCTTTTCAACAAATCTGTTCCTTTCAGCTATTACTGGAGTCATAACCTCCTCTGTCTGCCATGTCCTTGAGTATCTCTCAACATTGCATTCAACCTAAAAACTAAAACTCAAAGCAAAATCCGCTTTTAAACTCTCTCACCGCTTCCAAATACGTCATTTCCTCTCTTTCTACCTTGCCTCTTACATTGCATTTAACATCATTGCGTACTTTAATTTTATAATGTCGGAGTCTGCCAAGTCTCTCTACATTACTTTTTCTTGAAGATGTCATTGAAGATGAAAGCGTATTTTTCCACGGTGGGCACATACGATATCTTTGACAGTTTTATATCAATCGGAAACCGCACGGTTCACCTTCCTCCCGGCTGGTCGTCACGCCTGCGGTCGAGCCGACACGCGCTTACGCCGTACGTGCAGGGATGTACTCAGGACGGGTGCATAATCATTGGATCTTCAGCGTTTTCGTTTTCGTAGCAAAGCTACAGAATAGATGACTGAGTTCCAATTCTTAAAGATTTTTGCTGCCTCCCAATTACATAAAAGTTTTCATTTTCCGGCAAATGTAACTACATTTATTAGTTTAATAATTACTTACTTTTTTATAAGTCATTGTGACAATACAACCTTCCAAATTCAAAAACTCTTCTTTTAACGTTGCATTGCACCCTAATCCGCCCTGCTCCGTCCCTGTAAAAGATGACCATCTTCGAACCCGCGCCGTCTCGAGATCCATATCACGCAATTTACAACCAATTTTCATTAAAACTGGGTGGTCTTACTCCCGCATAAAAAACGAACTAATAAAAATGTTTTCTGTTTAACACTATCTTTTGATCAGTAGAAGTAATTTATTGGATCTATAAAATGTTGCTTGAAAAATGTAGAGCAAACTTTAGAAGTCAGTGTCACAAAGAATTTATTTCGATTTTAAAATGTCACACCTCGATGTCCAGGTCTACTCCGAAGATAAATCCGCAGTATCGGCCGAATGCATGGCCGATACTCTAGTTAAAGAGATAATTCAAAGTCAAAAATGTGACATAAAGTCGGGTAAGTCAAATAAGGAAACTTTAACATTCGGCCGATACTTCGGATTATCGCTTCGGAGTAGACCCCCAGATGTATGAACGTAAACGAAGCAAAAGGAGTAGGTATTTAAGGACGTAGCCGGTGCCGTTCTGTTGTTTCTGCCTACCCCCCCCCCCCCCCCTCCACGGGAAGAAAGCGTGAGTTTATGTACGTTGTGTTAAAATGTAAATTTTAAATACTTCATTTTTTTTATTTATAAATAATATAATATAATATCTGAAACTTATAATTGAAACATTAAAAAACAAAAAGATAGCTTTCAGGAGTATTTAACTCATTAATGAACTTAAAATAGCAAATAATCCGACGCCTCGAGGAGGTAATGACCAGAAACAAAGCAATGACAATACTTTGTACACACTACTGTTTAAACAACTAACAAAACAACTTTAAAACCTTTATACAATTTCATATTAATTATTCATAATTCCGTTTAATTCTCAAATTATTATTATCATCATTTAAGACGAAAGAAGTCCACCGTTAGACATAATTATATCCCTCATAATGTCAGTAAGGATTAAAAAATATTCAAAAACGAGCACTTTTTTTTATCAGACAATTGAAGTTGAAACTCTGAAAAAACTTGATTTGAGAAAAACTATCATTCATCATCATCATTTCAGCCGAAATAAGTCCACTGCTGGACATAGCTAGGCGTCCCCCAAGGGGGGGTTGCCATAATCGCCACGCCTGGCAGGCGGGTTGGCGATCGCAGTATGGTGTTAGAATGCATAGAGAACGCTGCTGCCCATTCTCTAATACCGAAGTCCTTAGTCGCCTTTTACGACACCCACGGGAAGAAATAGGATGGTGCTGTTCCTTACGTCCGGCACTACACTGGACGAGAAAAACTATAAATGGATTAATAATCAATTAAAATCGCGAAAAGCAATTTTCACCCAACTTTACCAAACTGCGGAGGTATATCTCGGAAACTATATAAATGCCGAAAACTGGAGACCCTTTATGCTTGGACGCCAGCATAAATATTGCTAATCCATTGCTTCTTAAGTTCGTAAATTTGTCTGCTAAATAACGTAAATAACGCAATGGATGTTGTAGAACTGTCAAAATGAAACGCATTTCTACTGACAGTGTATTATGCAACTACTTACCCCGCGGTCCTGTTCAACATTTTTACACTAACATAATTAACTTGAGCAAATAATTAAACAATTATCTATACACAGTATAAATTAAAGTCGTTTTTCACTGTTAGAATATTTATTTTATAATTCATTGGAACCGCTTTGAATGGCAACCCACGCTTCCGCAGCGTGAATGGAGCTGAATTATAACATCCTCAAAATGATAAGCAGATTTGGAAGATGGCCAAGTTTAAACTCGAAATTATATTTGGGAAGACTCAATAAATATACTTAATGGATACCGTCCAGACACCGGTGTCACTTTTACTAAACACGTTTGATGAAAAGAGTAAAATAAAACAAATAAGAAAAGGTTTTTTTTTGCTCAAAACTGTTTGACATTTTGTGTTCTGTAGTATCCATCTGTAGTATTCAGAGATTTACGGGTTGTGTGAAAGAGCAATGGACTTAAATTATGTATGCTGTTATTAAATTAAAAAGATTTTCATTTAACGTCGTAGTATGGTGAAAAATATATTACTAGAGGTTGAAAAGATTAATAAAGGCAAAACTACTAAATATTATTGATCTTGCTTCGAAAAATGATATTGGGTTCATTAATTTATTCAAGCATATCACTAACAATACCTATTTTCAGCATTAAATTTATTAATTACTACAATTCTCACGCTTTTGCTGAACTACCGTCTTATGACAGCTATTGTTTATTTCATTAAATGTATCACATCATTATTATCTTATCCAGATTACGTTACTGTGCGAAAAAAATGCTTTTCTATTCAAATGTTAGCTCAGAATTGTAAAAAAAAAATTATGGCACTATTTCTAAACCAGTTTACATAAACATGATTATATAATTTAATTATCAGATTACGTAATTATTTAAATAGGTGTTTGAACTCCTTAATCTATTTAAACTATATTTACTAATAATATAATTAGCTGAAGAGTTTCTTTTCTCTGTTTGTTTGTTTGTCTGAACGTGCTAATCTCTGGAACTACCAGTCGGATTTGAAATAATATTTTTGCATTTGATAGCCCAATTCTTGAGGAAAGCTGTAGGCTATTTACAATCACGCTACTACCGGCTATTTAACATCACGCTACCAAGATAAGAGCCGAGCAGAAAAAAAAGTCAGATAGAACTCTTAAGGGCCTTATCACACCGGCGATTTGCGAGCGTGTTTCCAGCGCGGCGATTGTTTAACGAGTTCGCCACGAGTGCACAACTTGTTCGTCACGAGTGCGTAACGTGTTCGCCGCGTTTTCACAATATTTAAAACTAAATTGTCTCGCTCTTGTACACCCGGCTACACATCAAGCTATACATTTCCAGTATACTCTGATCTCTCATTGTACGGAAATCCTACACAATGCGAAATCAGCTTATACTGGAAATGTATAGCTTGATCTGTAGCTGTGTGTATACTCACGTCAACCGCTCTCGTTCCACAAACGCGGCGAACACGTTGCGCACTCGTGGCGAGCTCGTCAAACAATCGCCCTAAGCGGAAACGAAATAATACGAGGGGCGATGCGATGCGCGGAAGAAGACGCGAGCAGAAGCTAGTAACTTATATAAATAAGAATTAACACAATTTATAAGTAGTGTGTGTGAGTGCCAGGGGTCTACTCCGAAGATAAATCCGAAGTATCTATCGGCCGAATGTTCGGTCGTTTCCAGACTACGGCTGACTATGGCTGACTACGAAAAAAGAAAAAAAACACGACAGTCAAAGAGATAAGTCAAAGCCAAAAATGTGACTTGAAGTCGGGTAAGGATTCAAAGTCAAATACGGAAACTTTGGAAGTCAAGAAAAGGCCGAACATTCGGCCGATACTTCGGATTATCGCTTCGGATTAGACCCCCTGATCTTTAGGTAAAAGGTCGCACATTCTAGAGGTTGCGTTACAATTGTTCACACCGTAGTAGGTAGTGCAAAACCAGACGCAGTGAGTCATTTTAATAGTTTAGCTTACGAACTATAATAACTTTAAAATAGTATCATCGTATTATAAGTGCAATGAAAAAGAAACCGCAAGTCGTGTTTATGATACTAACGCGTGTTTTATGTAATTTATTATACAATGACGTAATAACGAAGCGTCTCTCTGGGATCTTGTAAGCAAAGTAGACTAGTAGAAGAAAAATGTAGGTAATCAGAGTGAATTTCACCAATGATACTGTCTTAACGCGATCAGCACTTCTAAACCGCGTTCAAGAGCTGTCAGTGTCATATTTTCGCAACAATGATGACACTGACAGGTATAATTCTCCCTCCCTTAATACAACCCCCCCCCCTTCTCCTTTTTAACAATGGTTTAGCCAAGCCATTTATAAGTAAGCCAAGAATTGAGGTATTTTCTTCAGCCATTTCTCAAAGAAATTTTTCGAAATTATTCATGTAGTTTTGGGGATACCGATAAAGCTGCGCGCGCGCCGTCTGGGCGTTCTGTTGCTAATGTATGATTGGTTAATTTTGGACGCAGACGCGCGTTGACATGACTTGTTTATACGCGCCAGACGGGTGTCCTCTAAACTTTGTTTATTTTGCTTTTTTCATCGATAGCTATGTTTCATTTTATTTTATTCATGTTTTAAATGTTCTGGAGTTGGCAGATTTCCTTTGATGTGGTTGCTATGTTATTAAATGTGTGGTCTCTTGCGCAGTTAGATGAATACAGCATCTAATAATCATTACGAAATTCGCTAACATCAAATTTTGTGTCTGTGTATTTATAAGATATTAATTTTCACATCTACATTGTAGACTCTTACAACTACAAGATTATTTTGATACATAGAAGCATTGCTTGCTTACAGTAACCAACCGTTTTGTCAATACGTGTATTTATTTGGTCTTATATTTATTTATAATTAGGTACAGTATTTAATAGATATATGTATCAAGGTATATCCTTATATTCAAACTATTTATTCCACAATTTTCGTTATTGCGCCTACCACTGCTTGTCTCTGCATCACCCAAAGGTTGACTGGTAGAAAATCTCTATGGCATTAAGTCCGCCTCTGTACATTTGAGTGCCTATAAAAAAAAATGTTTATTCTGCACAAACAAAACGCCCATTACAAAAAAATAACATAAATAAAAAACACATAAAAAGTAACCAAAAGCCTCGTATTCAATACACTAAAAATCATTCCCCTCTATTTCGACAGAAGTGTCCTGAAAATAACTAGCAGTAAAATATTTAGGTAGGTATAGTTTAGGTAATAAATGTACATAAAACCCAATATGTTTGATTATGTAACCACAATGATTTCATTTTCATTAATAAGTTCGGTCAGTTGTTTACATCTTGTTACTTAATAATAAACGTTAGGTACCTAATATTTATTAGATCATGTTGAAAGGTAGGTACTTATTTACTTTTGAACACACTAACTTAGTTTACACACAGTTTTCTAAAACTGTGGCAGGGAAAGTCTGGGAAATTAATCGTTAAGCAAAGTGACAACCAACTCAAATTGTCCTTAGGTATAATCGAATCACAAATGTCATTCTTTGACGCGGCAAAGTGAAATAGGTAGTCAATTTGTTTAACAGTTAATTTTCCCGACTTTACCTAAGACAGTTTTAGAAAACTGCGTGTTTGTAAAAACGCTATCGTACTTCAGCCAAATTAATATTTGGATTTTCAGAAACTGTAGTGGTTACAGCTAAATCAGCTAATACTGTAGAACTATGTTCCTGGGAAACCATCATTGGGGAAATACAGAAATTAATGGAAACCTTTCTATCATGAAGAACCTTATACAAATACGTAATAACCCCTTTCGGGAAAAACATGAGTATTAGTGTCTATAACATGTATATTCTGAGGAAATATGATTTACAATTATGATTTTTTATTAATGAACTAGCCGCGCCTCGTGGTTTCACCTGCATAAGTCTCAATCCCGTGGCTCTATCGGGATAAAAGTATCCTATATCCTAATCGAGGTCATGGTGAGCCGTTTTAGTGTGAAAGCGTAACAAACAAATAAACAAACAAACTCACTTTCGCACATTTATATTATAAGTTAGGATACTGGAATAGTATGTAATAGGTATACGTAATTAGCAATGACATTATGACACAAGCGGAACACGTTTCAGGAAGCGGACATGAACAGAGATCACACTAGACTTGGTAATTGTCTCTGACACCAGAATTATTATATTGTTTTTTTTTCTTTACACATGCTATAAATAAATATCGTGTCGATATGCTTATTATAGTAGGGTTTTTTTTTAATTATTTTACTTAACCAGTAGTCTAAGCGTTCTTACATAAATCTAACTTGCTGACTCATTTTTAGGGTTCCGTACCCAAAGGGTAAAACGGGAACCCTATTACTAACGCCCCGCCCGCGCCGTCTGTCTGTCTGTCTGTCCGTCTGTCACCAGGCTGTATCTCATGAACCGTGATAGTTAGACAGCTGAAATTTTCACAGATGATGTATTTCTGTTGCCGCTATAACAACAAATACTAAAAAACATAATAAAATAAATATTTAAGGAGGCTCCCATACAACAAACGTGATTTTTAGGGTTCCGTACCCAAAGGGTAAAACGGGAACCCTATTACTAAGGCTCCGCCCGCGCCGTCTGTCTGTCTGTCTGTCCGTCTGTCACCAGGCTGTATCTCATGAGCCGTGATAGTTAAACAGTTGAAATTTTCACAGATGATGTATTTCTGTTGCCGCGCTAACAACAAATACTAAAAAACAGAATAAAATAAATATTTAAGGGGGCTCCCATACAAAAAACGTGATTTTTTTGCTCGATACTGATAACGGCAACAGGTAGACGCTTGAAATATTTACATAATATTTAGTTATATATTCACTTTAAAAATAAATAACTAAATTAAAATAAAACAAATATTTAAGGGGGGCTCCCATACATCAAACGTGATTTTTTTGCCATTTTTATAGATAATGTTACGGAACCCTTCGTGCGCGACCCCAACTCGCACTTGGCCAGTTTTTTGCTCGTCTTTGCTCGATATTGATAACGGCATCGGGTAGATGCTTGAAATATTCACATAATATTTAGTTATATATTCACTTCAAAAATAAATAATTAAATTAAAATAAAGCAAATATTTAAGGGGGGCTCCCATACAACAAACATGATTTTTTTGCCATTTTCATAGATAATGGTACGGAACCTTTCGTGCGCGAGTCCGACTCCCACTTGGTCGGTTTTTCTTCATAATTTTGTGCGCGATATTGTGGATTGCAGTAGTTTTTGACGTAAGAAAACTGTTCGTCAGCAGGATTGTGTAGTGCGTTATCTATTAGGAAAGAAAAATCCTAGAACTACGCCATTTATTCTTTCACTTCCAGTAAAACATACCTAGAAATAAACATCATGTGACATTTTGTGACAAAGTAGATACTTTATTCTGATAGGAAAAATACTCATGGAAAAAAAAGAGGTTACACAGCTTTGCAACGCAGAATAAACGCATGACGATCACTAATTATCATAATATGAATGCCTTGATGATAATGAACGGTTTTTGATACTCACCGAGGAAAACTTTACCGTACCGCAATTAGTTAAATTACCTGCAAGTTATTTTATATTTTTAATTACTTACCTTTTTAATTCAGGTTGATACACTGATCAGAAAATTTCTTTATTAAATCTCTAAAAATATTTCTTCAACCTTTCAGAAGGATACATTAGCTTTCCCACGAATAGTGTTGTACAGTTAAAAAACCGTAACTATCCCATGTTTGCTTCGCGGCCCGACTCTCGGTTTCTGTCGGGACGTCAATTGCCTCTCTATTATTATGCTGTATTAAATTTATCTCTAGTAATTCAAGGACCACCTGTGCAGTTCATCGGCACTAGACCGAACCAGTCAGTCTGGTTAACACAACCGCGTCATTTACACCTGTCAAATGTTATTTTAAACGATATTCAACTTTATTACATGCATAAAAGCGGCAAACTGTATGAACGATCTGAAACAAGTTTTGCCGCCAAAGCGCCGTTTGTGTATTATATTTATTTATTCTTTTTTAATCTGTATCTCGGTCTGGACGCTCGCGATTAATGAATGTGCCCGCGAATGGTGCTTCTTTTTTTAAATCTTCCATGGTGGGCCAAATAATCATATCATGATTGATAGATTATCAATCATGATATGATTATTTGGCCATTGATGCGGCCATTGAGGCCAAAATTGATGGTTTGTGGGTTAGTTGTTGAACAAAGTTTCCTTAATATTGTACTAATAATTGTATTGTATTAGGTACATATTATTGTATGGCTCTTTTATAATTCTTAACTCACCTCCTACCTTATATTTCTAATCGCTATTCAGGTAAGTATAACTCAATGCTTATAATTGAAATAATATCTATCTGAAGTTCTTATGAATTCTTATTATACAAACATGGATTCTACTGATTTATAACACCTTTATTTAATTTACACTCAGTCCACGACTCCAACTAAAATTAATTACCGTTTCAAAATCCGCAGCCTCCGCCCATGACGTGAGTTGTAAAAAAAACCGTCTCTGACCAAAAACCCGTATCTTGTACCCGTTTGAAAAAAAAAAGTCGAGACGTCTGCAATAAATTTTCACATGCGTTATTATCCGTACAGTAATCAGCTGTGCGATGACGTCATCCTGGAGCCCGCCACTTTCTTTTCTTACACTAATTGGCAGACGAAACTTGCGTGGTTTGCATTATTCCTATGTGAGTAATTGGGGATAGGACTAACTCGACTAATAGGTTAGGTGGTGTATAGTGTGGTAGTCGAATTTCACAACTAAATTATACACTATAAATTATAAAATTCTGTGTCAAAAGATGTCCACTCTAGCCTACTCTAGCAGCAAACCCAGCGCATTATGAAACAATGGAATGACCATAAACGCCTACTTAGATACCGCCTACTTGAAAAGCATCCACTCGCATCCAATACACTCCATATAATTCAAAGAGGACACCTAAACTTATTGTTTTATTTACCTCGTAAATACCTACTATAAAACTGAGCGATATAACATGTGATCGGCCGAAGTCGTGCGCTCGACTTGTTACGTTCAAACAGGCTAGCTTCTCGAATGTTCCGACTTTCCTGCCCAAGCCGTTTTGCGCGATAATTTTCCAATACGTGTTTTTAGGGTTCCCTATCTCAAAAGGAAAAAACTGAAAACATCACTTATCATCATCGGATAGGATCACTTCGTTGTCTGTCTGTCCGCTGTCTGTCTGTCTGTCAGTCTGCCAAGACCCTTTTTCTCAGGAACGCATGGAAGTATCACGTTCAAATTATCACTTTCAGTGCCGGGAGCCCTCACGGCGGGCTCATTTCAAATATCCGTTTTTCTTAGCGAATAAAACGTCTTTATATAAACTGAGAAAATAAAATCAGTTGTATATTTTAGTAAGATTTAATAGTACTCGTTGGTTTTCAAATACAAGCATTTATATTTATATTCATTATTGTTGTTTAATTATAACTTGCTATATGTATGGCGGCATGGCGTATGAGCTCTACGAAAAGTGGGTGGAGTCGAAAGTGTTAATATCAAATCCGGTCTTGAAGCTCTAAAAAAATCAAGCTTCTAAGTCAACGCAATAAAAAAATTCGGCGATATAATATGCCACATAATTATTTTAATACTCGCAATAAATCAAAACCTATAGGGTACTTCCCGTTGACCTAGAATCATGAAATGTAAGAAGCAAGGTCTCACAGCACAAGTAAAGGGAAAAGTCTGAAAATCGCCAATTTGTAGTTTTATAACTAAAAAAATTTTTTTTGCTATTACTTTACAAGTTAACTTACGAGTTGGAAAATTTACCGTGGGGTTTAACGATATATGGGAGAACATGTTTTTCAACTACAATGATGAGTTTGTTTTTGGGATAACTTCATCCCAACTACGGAACCCTTCATTGTGCGTTATCCGACACGCACTTGGCCGGTTTCTTTTCAAATGTTTTCATTCAAAATTATCAGCTTGCTCGATAGATGGTGTTGGCGTCGAATTAGATCTCGCTATGGTTTCGTTACCGCGCCACACTTGGGTCGCAGTTTCATGCTTCATTACGCTGTTTGTACTCTTGCAAGTGAGTTGGAGTACAACTGCGACTACATCATCCCATTTCTTAAATTACGATATTTTTGAAAAGATTGGACTTTTTTGATTAATTTATAAAGTTGCTGAAATCATACGGCACCCTTCGCGCTCGCGTTCAATACAATAACACATTCAGGGTGCTGATGAGATTGCCTCGATACTGTAGCGCATCAGAGATGTTTGCTGAAGCTCGCGTTGACTGCTTCTACACTGTGATGCGGAAGCGGTGCGCATCCCTGGTTAGTAGGGTACGGGGCAGCACCAACAGCATCCTGTCTATGGTAGCAAGCAGGCTAGATTGTGCGTATGTGAGCCACTGCTGCAAGGTATCCGCTGGGCCGGTCACCTTGCTGCAGTAATGTCACAAATTTTATTGTTTCTGTGTTAATGTGTTACTAACATATAATAGTTTGTAAGTATTTTGTTACTAACACTGAGTCTTGGTTGCTTGAATTAAATGATTAATAATAATGAATTAATTAGAATTAATAATAATGAATTAAAAGATGAGTGTTTTTTATTGTGAGGTATGTTCTAAATTACTAGTTATGTACGTGCATAAAGTTATGTACTTATTCACCAAATAACTTGAGATAATTAGGAGGATGATTATTTTATTAATTATATAGGTTTATTTTTCAGAAAAAGTTGGGCATAGGCTGAACAGATTTCGATGAAATTTGGCACACAGGTAGACCATGACCTGGGAGAATTAGAACATAGGATACTTTTTTTCCTGGTAGTTCGTTCCCATGGGATAATTTCCAAACTTCACGCGGGCGATTAATTATATATTTAATGTACCTATACAAAATATTTACTTATTTATTTTTCTTCTCACATCTACCATTACAGGGTAAGCCAATGCGCTTATCCTAACTTAATTCTCCTAAATAGTTACATTCATGCAAATTACAAACAATGCAGTCCTTTTGAATTTACTCAGAGAACCACAGAATAAGTCTGTCTCAATTCTTCAATCTTAATCCGTTTCAATTATAAAACATTTAAAGACATTTAAAAAAAAAATCTCCATACGAAACTACCTTTTGGAAGGGGAGACTAGAATCAATTTTTTTTTTTGTAAATTTTGACGTTCAAAAGTGCCTTTTATCATAAAAGTGCCTATTTAAAATAAATAATTTGACTTTGGCGAAGCCGCGGCCATAAGCTAGTAAATAAATAAAAAAATTATTAAAATGCTAGGTAAAATCTGGTCTGGTAATACTGTTACTGTGCAATCAACAATCTTAATTTATCGTCATACCAGCTGTGCCCTGCGGTTAAGTCCCGATCCCGCAGAAATATCGGGATAAAAAGTAACTTAATGTCATAATAACCCAGGTCATGGTCTACCCATATGCCAAATTTCATCCAAATCTGTTCATCCGTTTTAGCGTAACAAACAAACAAACTCACATTCGCATTTTTATTATTAGTTAGGATTATTAGTTGTATTGTTTTGCATGAAATTGTGACAAGTGCTTACCTTGAATTTTTTTTAATTTTTTGGGCTTTTTTTTAGGGGTTTTTTTAGGCTTTTTTTTAGGGCCTTTTTTTCCTTTTGAGGGACGGACCTCAAAAGGAAAAAACGGAACCCTTATAGGATCACTCGCGTGTCTGTCTGTCACTGCCGATTTGCTCCAAATCTACTGCGACCGATTAAGTTGAAATTTGGTACACATATGAAGTTCTGTGAAAACACGGACGTGTTATGTAAATAAATTAATTTTGAATAGGGGGTTCACTTTTGGGGGCAAATTAGAAAATTAAAAAAGAAAGTTTTGCTGACTGTACCGTGTGACATATCAAATGAAAGGGCTTATTGTAAGGATTTCATATGTATTTTTTTTATAATTATTTAAGAAAACAGCTGAAAATTTACTCCTCCCTCCCCCCCTTAGCTCCGAAACTACTGAGCCTAAAATTTTGAAAATAATACAGAAAATAGTTATTTACTTATAGATTACAGGAAAACCTATAAGAAGTCTGTGATCTTAAAGTAGCATGGTAAATCGCTCAATATTGTGCGTACAAACTTACATTTGCAGTTGGAATGTATGGTGATCATGTTTTTCAACTACAATGTACAGTTTGTTCACGGGATAAATTCATCCCAACTACGGAACCCTTCATTGTGCGTGGTCCGACACGCACTTGGCCGGTTTTTTTTAGCTGCATGACTAGGGATCTAGTTTTACATAAATAAACTTGATCTAGTCTAGTTATGTAGCATAATGGTGGGACTACAGGGAGCGGAGCGATAATTAATAGCTTTGCTCCGTTCTTGATTGTCGCATGAATTATGTAGACGATATTCTCATGGTAAAGTTGTTACAGGCGGGTTAAACCCTTTCCGAGAATACCGCACACGAACAAACAAAAATAACTTAATTTGAATTCGGAATCGGAAACCGGTTTTTAATTGGTTAATGAGAACAATATTTTTTTTTACCGAAGCTCTAATCTTCTTGCCAAAGCTGTCAAATTTGACAGATCCAAAATTGCACAAAACTATTTTTCGGAGTCGATTTTTATTGAAATATCGACTAATAAGTCCTGGATGAAGTTCAACAATTTCCTCAAAGAGAAACGCATATTTAACGCATTAGTCATGTGATTGTAGGTAATATTTATAATGTTTACGCATGTCAGATGTGCATGCCTACCGATATTGAGTTCGCCTATGCGACTCACACGCTTTGCATTGTTGCACTGATACAATATGTATTTGAGTCCTCGTCAATGTATGTTGATGCTCATTTGTCAGGCATAGTATCTGGGTAGGCGTACGTGTGAAGTAGCATGGCAAGAATCTTGTTAAAATTAAAACTATAGGTATCCCTTCGCGTAACGTGTGACTCAGGGATCATTCAAATTTTTCTGCCGGGGTTGCGGGTTTGTCCGAAAGGGATACCGTGGCCCTGACACACAGGCAACTGAAGGAACACGGGTGGGTTTTAGTCAGTAAAAGTCTGACACGCCCTTCCGGAATTTATTTGATAATTTTCCACCCAAAAAAAAGAGGTAATATTTGTCTTTTGAATGTTAAACGCTCGTGTTTTGGTCATAACTTTATTAAGATAAGATCTTACTAATCATCCTCACTCCTGCGTCTAAATTCAAATGCCTTTTGTCTTCTATGTTCCACACTTTTTTTAGATCATGCTTCAAATTACTGTTAATTGAGAAGCAGAAAAACGTGAAAAGTGAAAAAAGATTACACTTGGCTCTTTACTATCTACCTACGCATAAAATTACGTAGCTTGATATAATGACTATTCCAAGAAATCCATAGACGAAAAGTCTACCTTTACCATCGCCTAGTCACCTATTTCGCTAAGCTCCGGTGTTGCAAACATTTAATAGTTCAAGCTAATAAAACATTAAACTAACTTTAAACTCTAGCCAATAATTTAGCTAAATTAATTCTGATGAAATTGCTCGTAAGTGCAGCACATGATATATTTACACGTTTAACTAAAATCATAATCAGTAAATGATTACATCCTATCTGCTGGCGAACGTACGCCTATTAAGTGGCTAACGATTGCGAAAAAGGAAAATTCATGTAATTTCCACTACGAGGTGGTTAGGGTTGCCAGGTTCGAAGTCCTTCTAAAATATTGTGAGAAACTTTTAGCCATTAAAGTCCTGTCAAACATCATCTTCATGAAAACCACAAAAACAAACACATACACATTTTATAACAATAACAGAGACTTTGATCAGCTGATCTCTTACAAAAAGTCCCCATCTATATTCATATTAAAAATCATTGAAAGCTTGACCCATCTAAAATCTCAAAACCATTTTCCATTTGAACAAACTCAAAACATTTCCATTTGAACCAATTACAGGCACTTTTAAACTGTCAAGGCATTTTCACGTAAGTAGCTTACTTTCAATTCAAATCGTCAATTCGTCAGCCCTATCTATCATACGCATGTAGATACGCACTGCCTGCGTGTGCGCATAACCGGCCGCTGATTCTCGCTGCAGACAGCGAGGCGCGATCGCAAATGCAGGCGCACGATGTACCCGCGATAAATACATTCAACACCGCCAACTGGTGCCAACTGACTCCCATGCATTTACTAGACAGAAGTGAACTTGTATCGAGTTCGGTGACTCTAAAGATGTAACGGAGAATGAATGTGGAATCAATTTAGCTAAGACAGGTCAAATTATTTGATTACAAGAAAGGATTTTGTCAATTTTAACTGTCATTATTTTGTTAAGGTTGCCTATTTCTTTAACTCTATCGGCCATTGATTCGTTATTTAAAAGAAAGGGCAAATAAAGACGCATTTTCAGTTTTTCACAATTTTTCTTTAGGCTACTTGTAACTACAAAAACTCATATGATCTATAGTTACTGTGTAAACATTTTAATAAAGATTTTAATGAGGTGTTATAAAACTACTTCTTATTTCACATGTATAGGGTTACATGTATATCCACCATCAAAGTTTGATGATTCAAAGATTTGTTCTTTTTAGCTGAAAAACGATTACAAAAAACGATTCACATAAAGCAAATGACGCGTCATTTTTACATTAATCCTCTTTAGTTACAGGATACACTTTTAATGACACGCTATGACAAACGGTACCTATCCTAACGTAGATATTTTAATAGTTTACTTAAAAAAAAGCAGCCAAGCGTGAGTCGGACTCGCACACTAAGGGTTCGGGGGCTAAGGGGGGTGCTTTGCATGTAACTGTTTTTTGTCCCTAACAAATAAAATAAAATAAAATACCGCCGTACAATTTTTAACACTACATATTATTTTTAAATTCATTAGTTAAATCAAAAACTTTTAACATTATTTTATTTTTATTATTATTTATGATAGCGGCTATAGTAGTACACATACACTGTGAAATTTTA
This sequence comes from Tiliacea citrago, assembly GCA_963921375.1. Classification (NCBI taxonomy): domain Eukaryota; kingdom Metazoa; phylum Arthropoda; class Insecta; order Lepidoptera; family Noctuidae; genus Tiliacea; species Tiliacea citrago. The sequence goes on along the minus strand of OY992799.1, from coordinate 22,078,257 downwards.
AAGCGTTAACCTGATACAGCCCTGTGACAGAAGGACGGATGGACAATGGAGCCTTAGCAATAGAGTCCCGTTAGCACCATTGGGATACGGAACCCTAAAAATCATAAATACTAAATCAGTGGTACCGAAATACTTGGAACAGAAATAGCGTCGCTTAATAAATTGGCATCAGACAATAGATGACGACAGTTTCTTACAATGACACTAGCACAGACTTAAAACTGACTGGATGTGACTGAGGACGTACTTCTTTATCACTTTTATAAGTGTTATGTCATCGTAAAACAAAGTTACGTGTGTTAGTTTGGGATAATCTTGAGTACATGGATTTAAATAGAGATATGAGAGTTCATTGTTGGAAATAGTGGTGTACTGAACAGCCTAGTTGTATTAATCCATGTTGATCTGAGGCTTAATAGACTGTAGATTTGCAGACCATTTTCTATTTTCTTTGTTAAATACCTGGTACTTGTTGACAGGCCTACACTGTCCTCCCATACCTAATAATACTGTAACAGTGGTAAAGAGTAACCGTGGAGTTTCTTACCGGATCTTCTCCATAGGAAACGACCAATTGGAACCGTGCCCTGTGTGAGCTTCTGGCGTTTCATAAGTGCCCATGCAGGCTTATGTGAAATAAAACATTTTGATTTTGTTTTTGAATCCAGCTGCTTTTCTGCAACTCAAATTCGCCAAAATACTTGAAACGGCCTGCAATCAATGAAACGTTGGTTGGGCAAAAGCTTTTGCATAGGTATAACTGACAGCTATTATTAATCCGTCCAAAATTGATTCAAGCAGAGGCATCAGGAACATCTTTCAGTTGTAATTTGGAACACTGCCGCTTTCCTCCCACGAGTATACCTTCTTCTGCGGCATTATTAATTCAATGTTCTATCAGGTTCTGCCTTAGTTCCTTTAAAATGTTACTTTTCACCAGATCATTTCCCCCATTATAAATCGCAACATTCCACAACATTACACCACACTACCACCATATCTTTACAATCCGGATTACCAGGGACACATAATCACGCCGGCACCATATTCTCTAATTCCCCGTTGACCTACATAGCGGCGCACGCGGCTAATTGTCGCTCATTGGTGGGAGTGAGGCATCACGCGACGTCGACCTAGCCTGCTAATTGTCCTACGAGATACACAATCGTTTAGCGAGCTTACATAAAGAAACTACGATGTTTTCCAGTTGAATGACGTGTACACATGTTTTTGCATGGTTTTGATAGACAGCTTGGAAGTTTATCGTAGGTGGAAAGTTCAGCTGCATCTTTACTCAGCCAATCAGATAGCTAGTGTCCTCTGGTTATCACGTCTGCCACTTCAATTCGAATCTTGGGATCTTCTGAAAGAGCCGTGTGAAAGATGATATGGCTAGAAAGGGAGTGACTACCGAGATGATGACTAATAGAGAAGTATGGAGGAAAGGGACATGTTGCGCCAACCCCAAATCAATTGGGATAAGGGCAGGAGAATGATGAGTGGTGGGTTCTCCTTGAGTCAGGGACCCCAATACAGCGAAGCCTATAAGATATGGTTTTCGTCAAAAGTCTCACGTAGTTAAGCAGGCAGGGAACAGAATATTATTATAGTCATACTTTTTTTCATAAAACCCGGGGTGTTAATAATTTCTATCTCAAAACGAGTGATAGTCACACGACACGTTTGAAAGAATCGTCACTTGTTTACAAAGAGATTAATTACTCGACCTTGTACAGTGATCGCCAAGCTTCTCCCGATTGATAACATTCTAGGAGATTCCAGTGCAAACATGGAGACTGCACTTATAAAGACGTCACTTAAAGGACGAAGAGTTACTGAGAAAAGCGAATACTTGTTGGTATATGGTCTTAATTTGAATGCTAGCCTGTTACTAAGTGCTGTTGTATTTTCATTGAACCGTCAGAGAACACCATCATCACCATCATCTTTGTTTGGGTTCAAAGACTACAGGACCTTCTTTTAAGTTATGACATGTTCTGTCTCATTCCGATAGGAAATCCCTGGGGCAGACTAGGATTAAGAGACTCCGGAGTTCATATTTTTTGAAGACGCTCTTTTGCCTTCCAGTCCCAATCTCACCCAGCATCAAGCCAGTCCTCTCCTCCCAGTTAACCTAGGAAGTGAGAGCGTCCGAATTGGTCCGCTAAGGCCGCAGTGAGGCCGGCCCGAAGGTTGCGCCCGCGCAGACACAATGGCGGACGTTGTGCGCCATAAACGCTATTGTCTCTACTCGTGAATTAATTTAACGGATCGTGGGTCTGATTTTTGTTTTTAATGAGAAAGGTTTTACTATGACAAAAGTTATCGTTTAATATAGTCCAACCATAGTCCAACTATAAATTCAGGAAATGAATGGTCAAGCCAATTTACTATTACCAATATAAATGGTTTTAGGTAGACATGTATTTTCCAACCTCAACTGTGTTTGTGAGTAAAGTTTTCGACGATTTATAGGTTATTTTTTGGTATAGTGGCGTGTGCTAGCTAACATAAGGCAAATAATTTAATTTAATGTTGTGTTGCGTAATGCAAATTCTTTTACATTATATTGTATGTTATTATATTGTACTTCTTCTTCCCAGCTAAAACACTAGGAAGTGGTGAAGGGTGGGCGTTTTTGGGGGACTGTCTTATGTAATTTTCGACGTTCGAAAAGTGCTGATTCTGCCTAGTTTGAATAAATGACTTTTGATTTTGATTTTGATTGATTTTGTCATTCGTTAATAGTTGTGTGAGATGGCAAATTGATGTAGGTTGTCAATTTCCTTACATATTAATTTCCCTGACTGACGACTGTACGCTGTCAGTATGAAAACTAAGGGATCCAAATGACATTCAAAGTTTCCTTCAAAATTCTCTAAAAGATAGTATTATGCTCATTTAAAGATATTAAATTTTCACTGTTCATATTATGGAAACGTCCGTAGTTACATAATATTCCATTTATGGCATATTCCATAAAATGTTCCACAGCTAACAGTGGCCCATAATATTGTCATAAACACCTCGCTAAGCAAAGTTGCAGTGTGACTGACGTCACAGTCCCCAGGTAGACTGCCCATCCTTTCTTATGTCAACAAACGTAAGTACCTTTGTTTATATTAAAACCACCACGTAAGAAGATCAAAATAATAAATACCACTTATCGCTCAGGTCGTTTGTGGGCGTCTGTGATCAAAATACTCGTAAAATCCAGCGGTGCCATACCGTCTATAGAACATCCAGTCGAGTAAGACCTCTTTGGCCATAATAAAGTTAGTAAAAAGAGGTCTAGTTTAGATGGATTTGTTAATTTTGTAAACAATATAAAATGGTAGAGTTTATAAGCGATGTGAGGACATATCTAAATGCAGTTGTCTGCACATAGTTTCTACTGTTATTTTGATTATAAATAAGAATTGGAAAGCTTCATTCTGCCATGTAGGGAGCTGACTCTTTGCTTTACTTGCCAATACTTCCTGTTCCGTCTGTTGAAATACACAGCTTTTTTTTTCAGTATTTATTCAATACATTTTCATCCTTCAGGGCTTGATTTACGTTGTATTTTTGATTTAAGTTATTAGGTATTATGATCATCCACAAGCGTTCTTCGTCGTATTACAGAATCAACCGTCGTCTTACGCCTTTCTTTTATAACACAAATTTAATCTAGACTAAAGTAGTCTGCAAAACTAATTCGATTTCGCAGTTATAAACTCGTTACATTATTTTAGTACCTAAAGCAGTTTCTCGCCCACCTTGTTTACGCATACGAAGCCAATCTACACCGCAGTTTTTCTCGAACACAAAGTTGCGCTTACGCTGCGCATAGCAAGCAGGATTGCAGGCGCATTGGGTGGCTGCCGTGCAGTCTAGCTAGTCGAATAGTCGCCATAATTGCCATGCAGAGGGCGTGCCGGGCGCAGCGTGTGCGGCGAATCGACGCACACTCTCACAAGCTCTCACAAGCTTTGCGTAACGTCACGGTATCTGTGTATCCTCGGAGTCGGTCCAAGTTCTGACGACTTATTTATGAGCATATTGGATACATAGTTGAAACTGATGTGTTTTAGTTGCTGGTGATGGAAAATGCTATTTGACATAAATTGATTTCCATAATGATCAGTATCTACATCCAAATCTGATCGAATAACGTTATGTGTCAGAATTACCCTCAATTACGATTAAGCGACTAAACTTCACAGTTAAATGTTTTTGACTTTTTGTACTGTAGCTATATGGATTTGTAAGATCACACTTTTTAAAGACTTCTTATCATCAATTTGTTTTAAAAAACCTAACCTATCCAATGGCTATACCAGCCAAGATGACTACGTTATGCAATGGCTACTCTTAAAAATCTTGCAATGTAGACCTAGGCACACCACTTCAGATCAATTAAAACTATGCAGCTATGTACGTAGGCACGTATCCCACACCAACCGATCCAGTCTCGTTGGGCGGTAGCCGAGCAGTCTGCTATCTATAATTGCTATGCACCCTGTGCGTGAGTGCGTGGACCGTAAAGCTGCGGATACACTAGCTGGCAACTGTTGCGCTTAGTTGCTGTGTAGATTGTACTGTGAACTTCTGATATCAACAAATTTAAGCTAGCTAACTAACGCATGCGCCACAGTAGCTAATTTAGTTAATTAAGCCTGTGCTACTCAAATCATAATTGACGAGGTTTGGTTATTACCTGCGGTAGGTAGGTATTAACATGATTAGATCTGGACTAACACTTCATCCTGGTCTAGTAAACTCCGTTGCGCTAATCAGCGGCTCCGCCTCATGCGATGTTTAGCAATTCGGCCAAAAGTTGCCTAACTGTAGATCAACATGTTTCCCAAGTGTCGGGCGACATTTTTCCCAAGTGTTGGGCGACATTTTTCCCAAGTATCCGGCATCATTATCTGTCGGCCAATGAACACGTTACTTCAGCCGCACACTTGCGTAACAAGCGACAGTTTGTGCCCGCTGTTACATTATTTATGTCCTCGTTTAAATATGTGTGAAACGTAGCTAATCCCATGCCAGAAGAAAGTTAAGTTTTCAATGAATTGGATGCTCTGTTAATGAATATGTAGTGCAAATTCCTTTTGAATGGAATCCGTTCTGAAATTTTAGTAATGGGGGCATTGATGATTGGGGGCTTTGGTACAGGAAAATTAAAATAGGAATTGTTTTCATTGTAGTTATGCATACATTCGGAATACCGCTTGCTGAATTATCGTTCTTCACTGATAAGATAACTTAGAATTTATAACTATATAGGTACCTAGTCTTAAAAATCATCTAGTAATGAGAGTGATTGTAGAGCTTTGCATGCATTCGGGGACCCAAATGAAAACCGGCAGACCGATAAGAAACATCTAAGGTAAAATTGAATTCGCCATTTCAAATTCGTCATTTGCGCATACGTCTAATCTAACCAACATTCTAAGTAGTTCTAAAATGCAGTAAGTACTGGTTATAACCCGTTCGGTAATGTTCTCATGTATTATTCTATGTCAGTATAGCCTACATTCACTAACCGCTAGTTAGAAGCCTGGTTTTACTAAACGATCTCTGTTTCGGTCTTATCTACTATCAATTTATTTATTTCTAATAATTTACTAAAAATAAAGCAGAAAGCCTGGCCGGCAGTGAAATACCAGTTGCCAATTGGCACCCAAATTAAGGAAAGTGTGCATATTTGTAGAATCATTGAGTGAAAATATTTTAACCCTGCAAATGATAGTGAAATTCACACAGACATGAACTTAAGTGTATACCCGATGGCTATTCGTAGGATACACTTAGCAGAATTATTTATAAACTATTTTAGTTACTTACAAATAATAGAAAAAATTCATTCTGTATTACTATTAATGATAGATACTACCTTCGTCTATGCACTTCTTTTCACTTTAACACAGTTGCTACATTGTTTATTTGAGAAAGCTGAGTGCATTGCACAATGCACGTCTGTTCTGAATGATTTTTAGATCTGCATTGAATTGTAGCAGTGAAAGGGTTGGATTGGATCTGAAAGTTTAAGGTTATGTTCGAGTTTGGTACTTAATAATTATAACAACACCGCTACAATATTTGTTGCAAGTTCTATAAAGTCCCAAATAATGGTCCTTTGAGGCGAAATATTGACATTTCCTGCAATATTTAAAAATAAAACTGCAGTTTCCTGAAAATTAAGCTTAGGTACATAAATCAAATACCTCTCACATTTTTTGACCACCAACCATCCAATGATTCGACTGTCCTAACTTAAAATCGACTGATCTATAGCTTAAACTACAATATAGGTAGGTACTCCAGTCTGTACCTACCACACAAGTATACGTTGACAACTTCCAACCACCGGACCACCATTGAACGAGCCCACCATGGCATAATAACTTCATAAAATCGTCCATGAATCACCATTGCCTGGGGGCGTCCCTCGTTACTGTATCGTTAAAGCGATGCCGACTGCCGACGTATCGACACGAAAAATATTTTGAAGAAGGCTCATTTCTGATAAAATATAGGTAGAGATCATAAACGGAAGAATACACCTTTTCACGGTGATTCCCTTATATTTGTGACCTGTAGAAAACTTTTTATTTGATGAAATGCGCAGCGCGTTGAGGTCTTTTGATTTTGAAATCCGTATGCCCCGTTTTGAAGTGTAAAACTTCTGTTCTACATTTTTGGTGAGACAGTCGGCTCACTTTATACCGATACCGAAGTCAGAACCGGTCCACTTGGCCCAATCAGGAAACGTTACGTATACTTTATGTTTGTTTATTGAGACGGATAACACTTTATTTAAGTGCGTTCGCGGCGGAGGGTTAAGTAGTGACAAGTTTCGGGTTTTATTGATTTAAAAGAATGGGAAAATTGTTTTAAACTTTTAGTCCTTTGGTACGGAGTTGAGATTTTTTGCAGTGATTTCATTTAGTCACTGCGTTTAATAACCCATAAAAGAACCTTACTGTCTTGTCATTAGGGTTTAAGGTAATCAATGACCTTAGAAAGTAAATCTCTTTAACTTTTCATTCGCTAAAATGATATACAACCATGAAGGCGCTTCGCGCTCACGCCGCGGCCGCGCTGCCGTTTTTCAAAAGGAATATTTTTCTTTGTTCTTAGTACTTAATCAAAACAGTTAATAAAATACTACATGAAAAAAACATGTAAAACGTACATACAAAAAACAACATGAAAATATCTTAAGTAGTTTGAAAGTAAAATCGTTATTTATGCTTTGGGTAGACATTACTTCCTGAATTTATTTCATAAAGTGCGCGTTCTAGTTTAACATACATGTTTTGCGTAGGTACTTGCATTATTTGAAGGCCTAATAACAGATTTAAAAGTCACTAAAATCATATAACTGCGCACTAAGGTCAGCGCCCTAATTGCGTAACACAGTTTGAATCACAATCGGAATGATCTTAAAGTATATTGCTAATCCATTGCTTCATATGTTCAAAAAATTTGACTGCACTGTGAACTGTCAAAATTAAACCCATTTCTACTGTAAGTGTGTTAAGCAATTATCCCGCTGGACTTTCGTACATAAAATTGCAAAAAATACGGTCAAAACTACCCATTAGCATAGTTTAGGGCAATCACCTCAAGTGCGTCATCCAAAGTAGGCTTCAGATGAAAGAACGCAAAATAAATTATTGTTTCGAATGTTCATTCACTAAAATATGCCTTTCGCCTTATATGAGTTGATATGGTGTGATTATTTAATTGACACCTGCGGTTTTTCTATAACGATTACGCTAGGTACATCGCTCATCTGATCTAATCGATGTAATTAAATAGCTAATAAGAGTAGGTAACTAGGTTCAAGTAGAATTCCCGGAAGTTTTATATAAGAAGACAAAAAAGTGATGTGTAATCGCATTTAACTTTTTTTATGAGATGACCAGTACCCTAATTGCGTAACACAGTTTGAATCGGAATCGGAATGATTTTGAAGTATATTGCTAATCCATTGCTTTATAAGTTAGAAAAAATTATCTGCTCAACAACGTAAATAACGCAATGAATGTTGTTGAACTGTCAAATTGAAACGGATTCCTACTGATAGTGTGTTACGCAATTAGCCTTCTGGTAAAATCGCAGCTCTTACGTTTTTTGCTATTTGCAGGTCAGTGTCAGGTTTTATCTTCATTTGATGAAAAAGTCATTCGATATAACAAAGGAGACGTTCACGAAATGTATGGGGCTTGGTACTAAAATAATTGAAAATTTAAACAGCCTTCTGACTTCTTATGCTGAAAGAGGGAATTATTTTGATGTCTTTCGGCATTTAATTTTTTTTTACAGCCACCCGTTTTTTTAAAACAAGTGTTGAAAAATAAAATGTTCTACAAGCATTATTTATATTTTAGGGATGGCAGCCCTGTGGCAAATGACGTGACAATGACAACGCCAGTCAGCAGGACTCTGCTTGAAATTTACAGCGGATATTTAGTCCGAGTTTACAGCTTTGACTTTTTTAGATACGTTTTGTTATTGCATTGTCATGATAATCAATATTTTTTGTCTTAATTTCATGGAGCTGCAGCTAAAATTATAATAAAATCTCAAAGTATTTAATAGAAACGGAAACATTAGCCACATAAAATAATTATATTGCATAGAAATGAATAAATAAAGACTATGTGCGTTTTGTTTGTATTGAAACATTTTTCACTTTTTCACAAAAACGGGCGCCTGAAAAAATCAGATTTAACTATAATCGAGTAGCATAATAAATAAGCTTTCTAATAAGGTACATCACATTAGCGTTTAAAAATCGTCGGAATATTATACCAATTTTGACCTCTCCTTTAACTTAGAGAGATGTATTAATGATTCTACTGATAACAAATCTGTAAATACATACTTACCTATTATAGTCGCGAATCATATTTTGATCAACATACAATCTGACACTGGCCTGCAAATTGCAAAAAAAACGTAAGAAAATTTGGTTTTTTTTGCTGCGGATCCACCAGACTAAGAATCTACATGTACTCGATTTGCGAATCGAGTTGACTAACTCCACAGTATTATATATTTTATCAATAAACATGAGATATCGTTAATGTTCAATATAGAAATTGCACAAGTTCTTAATATCCGTGTTGATTGGAAAGTTAGGGAAAGGAGCGTGGAATATGTTGTAAGTTGTGATCATTTCCTGTTTCATGTATTAGTAATACTGGTCTACAATGGTGCTTGGTGACACAGAAACGACTATCCTTCATTACCATTGACTCATCACGCGATAGATCAGTAGGTACTTAGTAAATTGTTAATAGATGTCAAAGGGTATTTCGTCGGCCGTGAAGCTATATAAATAAAAACATACACCTGAGGGCTAATTCCGTAACACACTATCAGTAGGAATCGGTTTCAATTTGACAGTTCAACAACATTCATTGCGTTGTTTACGTTGTTGAGCCGACAATTTTTTCTAACATATGATATCAATGGATTAGCAATATACTTCAAAATCATTCCGATTCAAACTGCGTTACACAGTTAGGGTACAGGTATAACTTAAAAGTCACTGTGTCAAATAAAGCGTTTGAAACTTATACATTTTATAATAACAAATTATGTTCCATAACCTAATGCATGAAATTAGTATACATAACCGCTATTTTTTAAATCATTGCACTGTTTAAAAAGTTTGCATGAAATAAAGAGGCTTTTTATTTTATTTATATTTATAATTTAACTAGACATGATTATGACCCTGGGGCCCTAATTTAACCTGTACGTAATTGCCAGTATTTTGCCATTTATGTGCTACTAGCAATTATTAGTTCGAATAGCCCCAGCGGGCTTACTCTTCAAACTAATTTTAATTCCAATCTAAAGCCAATCCGATTCCAATCTTAATTTTGCAGTCACGTGATTCGGTACTCTTGAATACAATAATGTCAACATTGGATTGAAATTGGGATTGCGCCGCGATTATTTTGTTCCACATGAAGTTAGCTATGTTACGGGTTGCAATAGTGTTGTTCAACTCATTACGATAAATCGGTAATAGAGCTTTAAAATGCTTTATCCTTTAAATAACAAGGCTAATAAATAAATATAATATAAATAGATGGTTAATTGATGTATTGTAACGTATTAAATTCATTTGGGCGTAAGCAAATGATTAAAATCATAAAATTAACCATGACTTTGGCTGCATGCGGTAGGATCGTTGCCTATACTTACTACAATAAAAAAAGTCGGATGTTTTTAGTATTGGTCTGAGAAGAAATGTGTTCTAAAATCTCTAAAGAACCATTGCGCAAAGCTCTCAGCTTCAATGAGGTGCACTGGTGGTGGGACAGCAGACAACTTACCAGCATTGCCTGCCTTGTAAAATAGATCGGCGGTGCTAATGGGTGTACAAGAGTTTGCTACTGGAGATTTAAGATGGACAGTCAATCCATTTCCTCAATTAGTAGGTAAATATATTTTAATATTTTCAATTTTATCATACCTATGATATTTATTAAAAAATATTTTATATCCTATCTAATACCTAATAATAATCATTTCAGACTAAACATACCCAGTCACCAGTTGTGACTTGTGATAGAGGATTCATACATTGCACGAGTACAAGAAGAAATAGAAATGCATTTTTTGCATAATATTCAAATATCCCCTATTCTCGGCACGTCACACAATGACGCAATACCATCATCATCCACAAGTAAGTCTCTATTCGAATTTGTTTAGGCATGTTTAAAAACATTTTGATTAAGCCGTCCATCAGTCACACAACCCAACATAAGTGTGTAGCCTAAGTGTGTAGCATTGAAGCGTTTTGGGACTAAACACATTATGGGTTATAGCTAAAAGAAAAAAAATGTTTTTTGTAACAAGTCGAGAAGTTTGAAACTTGTTTGGTCAAATGCCGATTTTACATTAAGTGTTATATTTTTTATATTTCAGTACCTGCGCCTCCCACGCCACTTCAGGGTACCAGACCACCACGACCCCGTCGGCGCCGATCTTAAATTCAGAGGCCGTTGCCAAAATGCCAAATCCTTAACAAATTTGCCATTTTTTTGCACATAAATAGTATTCAAAATGCATTAGCGATTAATGTCAAAGCTTTATTTATTGCAAATGTTGTTGCATATTGATTAATTGCTTGTGTTGCGCATCAAATATTTGTTTGTTTTTATTATTTGATTTGATTTTTATTGTTAATTTTTGACATAGTTTTATTAGTAAGTAAATAAAAGTACATTTAAGTAAATAAAAAAATGTTTTATTTAGTTCTTCATTTTTCAAGATATATGTACTTAAGTAGTAGATGCTTAATCCTTAATGTTATATTGTTTCCTATTACACTTATAAAACAATATAACATTTAGGAATTCATAATTTATAAACATAAACTGTAGAAACACAATGTCACAAATAGCATGAAATACATTATCAAAGAAAAAGGAAAATTATTGAACTAATAGCAAAAAAATCCTAAGTATATAAATCCTACACCTTTTTACCTCTTCCTTCTACTCGCCAACAACTGCTGAACTAAAACATCTCACTTTTCGATGCCTTGTTCAACAGCTGTGCTGCTAGTCGACTCTTGAGAAGTGACAGCTGGGTAATCAATTCCATACTCTGCTGTACTACGACCCTACCGCATGCAGCCAAAGTCATGGTTAATTTTATGATTTTTATGGTGTACATAATAAAGAGTATTCTATTCTATTTTCCTCAAGATCAATACCTACTCTATTGATACACATGTTGTGTAAGACACAACTCACTCTGCATCACTTATCTGAAAATATATAAAACAAGGACTTTAAGTAATTTGTTATGAAGTGAATTACAATTAAATATTAATCGAAAGTATTGCCTTACAATATAACATTTCTTGAATGGAAATGTTTGCGATTAAAAATCTCTCTTTATTGTACATAGGTCTTATTAAAACTACATGAGTGCCAACAATACATCCTATAACAGATGGATTTTCAGGTAACCTGTAGCTTAGGGACTATAAATTATCTTATCTTATAAAAACAAGGCATTTTGGAGAACTTACATAATAATAATATAATTAGGTACTTACATATAATTTACATAATAAATTATCTAAGTTTGATAAATAAAATTAGGTATTTGTGACATTACCTCCTTTCCAAAGGATTCCTGACGAGTTTGAGGAAACTTAATCCATTTACATTGTACTATTAGATGGTTAAGAGCTGCCGTTACATTTCTAATAGGACGAGAAACAGATTCCTGCGAAATTAGGGTCCTTAGGTGCCTCCAACAATTTTTTGGTAACTCCCAGTCGCATAAAAGGACAATGCCACTAAAACCTGCAAGAATTATACAAGTATTACTATTGATCTTCCAAACAAAGTCATGATAACACTGATAAAAGTTATGAATCAAAAACAACATAGGTACCTTATATTTTGGTGATATATCACTTCCTCTCTTAGGAGTTGGCAGAAAGGGATTAATTTTTTCATGTATTTCCTCAAACGAATCCTTGCTCACTCTATAGTTTGCTTTAAATTCGTCTTCATTCATAGAAAACGTTTTGTCCGTATAACTCATCATCAGACGCTCATCTCGTCTTTGTTTTAATTGTTTTTTATGAGAATTATGTAAAACACTGAATATTACTGCTAATCGTGCCATAATATACACTTATTACTCACTGAAAATCACTTAAAACGCAAAACAATTTCTAAAAAGTTACACTTTTGCTATTGGAAAAATCACAATGAACACACAATCCCAACGTAATACTGTCGCAATACACAGCTGTCAAATAAACTCAAGAGTAGCACGCTAAGCCCGATCCCGATTCCACTTAGTTCTCCAAAATGGACACGCAATTTCAACACAATTTGGCGCTAGCGTCGAACTCAAGAGTACGAAACGTCAAAATTCCAATGTCGACCGATCGGAATTGAAATCAAGAGTAAGCGCCCAGGCTTGGCTAATTGAAACATAACTATTTCTTATTTTAAACTTAATCGAACAAGTTTATGTAACATAGTTAATTTTAAAGGCAACATGTATCGGTTTTGCGCTCTAAAGTTAGAAAGAGATTGCGGAGCCCTATAGTAGTTTGATCATTTATAGTTTATGGTGCCTAACACTATGGTAAGCGTGCTGGCCGCAAATACCTATATACACACATCTGCTTGTAACTGATCTACTGCACAACAGAGCCCTCTTTTCATAGCAGCTTTGATCAGCTAGCTCTCACTGTGTGTTGGTGACTCAGGTTTCCTTACTAAGTAGCTGTATGTTTTCCTTCAGTCAGTGCTGGACTTATGAAATGAAATCGAAATGAAATCGTTTATTCTGTAAATAGGATATCGGAATCACTTTTACACGTCATATTAAAAAGTAAAAAATAAGCTAGGTGTAGTCGACATTTCCTATGGATAATAATTTTCCAGGCGACTAATAACTTAAAGGGCGACTAACTATTTGCTACTAAAATAATAACTTGGCGACTAATAACTTAAAGGGCGACTAACTATTTGCTACTAAAATAATAACTTGGCAGCGATTATTAGTCATCTACTGTTATTGAATCATTTGGGTTAGGTTAGGTTAGAACAGTAACCATTAACAAGCGAAGGCGAGCGAGCGAAGCGAGCGTGCCGCGGCAGCGGCCGCCGAGCGCCAGATCCCCTCTATTGTTGGTAAATTCAGTTACCAAAACAAAAATTCGATGCCAGTTTAAATTAAAATAAAGCTAAAAACTGATTATTGAGCTGCTACTTTCTACTTAAAATAATACTTCGCTGTAGCTGCCAACCTATTATTTTTGCTACCGGCTTTAATTATTTTTTAATCCCAAATTCAGATTAATTTGTCGCCGTGTTAAATACATGCCATTTCCTATCTGACTACCCGTGAGATGAAATGGCGAAACAAACTCAGGGGTCAAAGTCTCTTTTAAAGTCCAGACATAATCTTGGTCAGATCATGTGAGGACCATGTAGATCTGTGTCTGAAATGGCCTTTTCAGGAAAGAACCACACAATTTTGAGTGGACCTGTCCAATCAGTGCAAGCAACTTAAGGAGCTCAGCTTATAATATAGATGCTGATATCCAGGACAGGAATGCTTGGAAACATGCTGGTCCAGCTCCATAGGACAATCTAGAGTCTAGACAAAATCAAACTGGTTGCTATTTTTATGGTAAAATCTGTTATTTTTATGATATTGATTTTGCATTCTGTGATAACCTATGCTCACACACTGACTTATTTTTTTTGAAAAACATACTTTTACGATGTTTGTAAATATGTGAGCACCATGTATCTATCTGATAATTAAGCTATTTTTCATTGCTTAGTTTTTAATTCGTTTTACCTATTATGGTATAGTAATTTTATTCTAGGTGCATCGTCTTCACATAAAATCATATAATTAATGTACTCAAACAAAATATTGTAAAACATTTTTAAAAGAGTACCGGTGGAGTTTTTGCCAATTCTTCTCCATACGAAACCACCTTTTGGAAGGGGCAACTAGAATCAATTCTATTTTTTGTAAATTTTGACGTGTATAAGTGGCTCTTATGTGCCTATTTGAAATAAATGGTTTGACTTTGACTTTGCTGTCAGTACCTACGTACCTACCTGCACTTGTCAAGTTTCCCTTTAGTGTCCCGGAAGTCACTTCAACACTTATCCATAAATGCCGCGGCACTCACATGTTTAGTTTCATACTACACCCACTGCTTACCCACTAGGTAATTCTGGGCCACCGTGCACCTACTTACAGAGTCCACTTTAAGATAATCGCCCGTTCACTTTGCGCTTTAATCTATGGATGTATCAGTTAAGGCGGAGTTTAAAACTGAAGTGTAGCTTGCCTGTGGCTGAACTGAAGGACCAAGTTTTGTGGTCCTTCGGTACCTACCCTACATCACATAACTTTAAAAAACCATCATAATTTTATGTTTATAACAGACTCGACAGTTATTGATTCTCAGATTGTCATTGGAAAACCGTCCGCAACCAGAACCAGACAAAAAGTAGGTACCTACCTGATCAAAGCCTTTTTACCGTTAGATATAGTTTAAGGCTCCCGCAGACAGGCGGGACGTAACTCTAGTAGAACAATTTCTATGAAAACTTCATGGATTTTTGTCTATCAGAATCGCGTCATACCGTCGCGTCGCGCCTTTCTGCTCCCGCAGACAGGCGCGACGCGACGGTATGACGCGAGCCTTTAATATGCTGTATTTTATACCTACATAATGTGTCTTAACAATGTTATCATAAATGGAAATTACAGCTCATCACATAGCTACGTTTATATTAGGTGGTTTAATAAACTACTGGCTATATTACGCGTATTTCCCTTAACCACGTGACAACACGCGCAGCTCAGGCGCAGACGCTGCGTAATATTGCGCCATGGCCGCGCACTCCTTTGATCCTCCTCGCCGCCATTACTAAATAACGGCCTTTTACGTATTGATAATGTTAAAGTACTTATAATAACTGTAAAACTTAAACCTACATGTATACGAAGGCCCGTTTAATTATAATACCTTCTTCCTGGTGTGAATAATTTTAATGCAACGGTATAATAACCATCTATTTATACGCGTTCTGTGGTAACTTTTAACCCAATTGTAGGTGCTTGACGTAAAGTAAAATCATGACTAAGTACATAAATAAATACAAATACAAATATTTATTGAAAGAAAAACACATATCAACATTATTAGTGTTCATTAACAGCAACATTAGTTTTAAAAACTGTGTTGCAGCCATTAGCGCCCACCTCCGAGAGGGGAGACATCGGCGTTCCAACATTTATTTTCAAGAGCTGTCAGTGTCAATATTCCAAAGAAAATAATGACACTGACAGCTCTTAAACGTGGTCTAAGTGTTGATCGCGTTCAGTTTCATTGGTGAAATACCTCCAAGTATGAAACATAACGAGCTAGACCTTATTTACGAGGGAAATCCTCTTTTCCATTAACAATGATCTAAATACGATGCATTATAGACTACAACATTTATATCTGTGACTTTTATGGTGTAATACATAATAAAGAGTATTCTATTCTATTCTATGGCTAATTGCATCAATCCGGCAATCCACTGTTCACAACAACTCAAGTTTTTCATCCCGCGTGAAACACTTGCAATGGCAAAGCCTTTCATTACAATACCTACCTACAACAATATTCAATGCGCTATTTACGTTGTCTATCAGACCAATATTTTAAACTTATGAAGCAATGGATTATGAATTTCCTTCAAAATTCTTCAGATGTCCTTAGGTAACGAGCAGTTTTTGGAAAGAAAATTATCGACGCGTCAAAATTAATCGCAGGTGAAGCGATGCGATTGGCTGTTTATAATTCATTCAATTTGTTAGAAAAACACTACTAACGTTTTACCTTTTCTTGTTGCCAGATGCATCTAAGTTCGATTCAGTTGGCGTGCGCGGCAGTGGTGGCGGTGGCCCTGGGCGCAGCGGCGCCGCCCTCGTCGTCGCACCACGTCGCGCGGCGCTCCTTCTTCACCCTCGAGTGCAAAGGAGTCTATGACGCGGCCATCTTTGCCCGCCTCGACAGGATCTGCGACGACTGCTACAACCTCTTTAGAGAACCACAGCTCTTTACCCTATGCAGGTTCGTTTCGTATTTGATTCCTTTTTCAAATGTGACGTTTTACAGTTATTTGTTGAATCTGTGCCAGTTTATGGCGGGAATTTCAAATTGAGAATGGTTGGTTTGGAATTTTGAATTATTTTATAACAAATTGTGATTTTAACTAGTGTTGTAAAGTTAAGCCTGATTAGATAAGATAAGCTATGATAGTCACATTACATTGTAAAGATATTTCGCATAATAACGATGACACTACTAATTCACAATTCAAAACCAACCTACTTGATTCCAACCTTAAAGAACATGTATTAAAGTGCATTATTCCTTGTTGGGGCACAGGAAAGACTGTTTCACGACAGATTACTTCAAAGGCTGCGTGGAGGTGCTTCAAGAAACTGACCAGTTAGAACAGTTCAAGGAATATATAAGAATATTACACGGGGCCGTACCCCCGGCTGGGAATTAGGTACAAACCGAAATTATTTTGCCTCTCCTTCTCACAACTTTATATTACCTATATCTATCTCTTTCTAATGCGTCAAGCATTCCTTCAGCCAGCTTTGGGGTATTAACAGCACGCTATATATATCGCACTCTTGTATTATATTTTAACACTGCTATGCAAAAGCAAACATAATAATATTAAAAAAACAAGGATCGTAAGTATAAACTTCAGGTAAAAAGGGTCTAATCTTCTTCTTTTCACAGCATTTTTTTAAATCTTTACAAGTTGACCTAACAGCATGCCATCTCGCCTTCTTTTCAGCACTATTATACTCGTAGTATCTACTAACTTTAAATGAGCACTATTATAATAATTTACAAACCTATAACTTTATTTGAGCACTATTGCAATAATTTCTAATATTTTAAAGCACTTTTATTATTATTTAAGCCAGATAACACTAGATGAACTTAGTCCACATATATTTTTAAGACATGATTTAGAGACATCATCTTGTGTACCTGTACACAAATAAACGTATTTGATTTGATTGATTCATTTCATCGTCATGTAAAATTCAGAAGCCTGGGGGTCTACTCCGAAGCGATAATCCGAGTATCGGCCAAATGTTTCTTGACTGTCGCTTTTTTTTTTCTTTTACCGTAGTCAGCAGGAAACGGCCGATACTTCGGATTTATCTTCAGAGTATACCCCTTGATTATCAAGTGACTTATCTGCCTTACATTTCGCTCTAAAGGGATAACATAAATGTATTATATTGTTTAGCATATTTATTTATTGTCCTGCTAATAATGGTGAATTTTATAAGCCAACAAATTAACTCAGCCGTTCCAAGTCCACTTTTGGACACGCCCATTTGAATATTATTAATTGATTTTATTAAAAAATGTAGATGGCCAAGTTTTTGTTTGCCTGCAGTTTAATTATGATTTAGAAAATTGTATTTATATTACTATAAACGAAAAAAATAAAGTAGTCTCTTCTTTTAAAACACTCTCTGCTACCTGCTACTGCCAACCTATAAAAAACCCTAATACAAGAAACTAATTTCCATTTTTTTTTTCCAGGGAGAAATGCTTCACATCGCCCTATTTCAAGGGATGCATGGAGTCTTTGTACCTATACGACGAAAAGGAACAAATTGATCAGATGATCGACTTCGTCGGTAAACGCTAACTACAACAATCGCGACCAAATCGTTCCGACGCATGCGCATCTTACCGTGTAAAATAAACTACGCAGTTTTGTACCAACTTCCAACGCAACGGTTACGCAACGACCGCTTTGCCATAAGCAGACCATAGACAATGATCCTGGTGAATCTGCTTTCTTCCTCAACATATTCTAGTCCTAAGCGACGTAAATAGTTTTATGTTCGCAACTAAATGTAATGTTATTGTAATTTGTATTAAGTAATACTAAGGACATTTATTATTATCTATTTTATGGTTTATATGTTATTAAATGTTGTAAGCTTCTTATGTAGGGAAGTGTAAAGTACATTGAATCACCTCCTAGTATTGAAATTCGAAAATTTGAGGCAGCTTCTGGTGTCGATGCTGGTCATCTGTTCTGTCTCGTGAGATCCGACTGAGATTTACGATTTTATTGTCTAGGTGTCGTTCTGAGATGGCGACGGACGTTCGAAGTGTCAACCGGTGCCGTACACCGCTTCCTATCAGCTGATAACTTCGCCCAATAGTCATCTTGTTCTCCCTCGATTGTCTCGAAACGACAACTGATTTGCGACGCATTCCAATCACAGTATTTAAAAAGAATACTTACGCTTTTTTTTCAATCTACAATTCATTTTATCACATTTTTGTATTATCTTTTGAATTTTCAAGAGCCTAACTATAATTGTTACAAAGTATTATAGGTAGGTTCCGAACCAATATTACATCTTTGCTATACGAATTTGAACTTAATTACCAAGAAACATAACTTTGATTTTAGTTTTATTGAAATTTAGTAATCACAATCTGTTGCTAGTTAGTTTATAAATATGTAAATCACGCATGTGGCTTAGACATCACTTAGATTTAACACTACAAAACTCATTCGCGTTTATTTTTTATTTATTATTCATTTTCATACACAAGGGCTAGTTTCACTAATTGATAAATCAAAAACTTTCCAATTATAAAATTAAAATAATAGATTAGTATAAAAAATATATTATGTTCATATTTCAGGTTACCTTGGTTAGTAAAACCGGCCCTTTATAAATGTACACAGGATTACCGAAATTGTGCTCACATCGATTTAATCAGATTTCGATTGCCAAGCGAGTTTTAATGATTATTTTTATTAGTTAATTTCACTAGTTAGTAAGTATTTAAAAAAGATTTATTTTTATATACTTCCGACCTATTTATTACCTATTGTTACTTTTTATTTATATTTTTTTAATAATAAGTACCTATTAATATAAACTTTTTGTGCAGCGATAGAGTGTACCAGTGTGAAAAATATTTAACTGTACTCATATTATATTCCTGATTTTTTTTATTATCTTTAAGTTGCGGTTTATACTTATTTAAAAGTTTTCTTTTTGTAAATTCCGCTGTAACTCTTGTCTGTGTTCGAATCTCATCTTTGTTTAGTTTACTAGCGTTTCTTATGTTTCATTGATAAACTTGTTATGAATATCGACACAGGAAGTGACGTAATAGTTTCGACACAAGAGTCTGTCCTGTGACGTAGATAAAATGGTGCCAATTATTGTCAGCAAGACACTAGGTTAAAAAATTAGCTAATGGTATATAAACAATTTAAAGGACGCGTTTGTAAAAATGAATTAGTAAATTATTATAAATAATTGTATAAATTTTATAAAAACAGCTAAGAAACGCTACGGGTTCCATGAAATATATTTGATTTGAAAATCACACTTGCATTTTCTTTACACCTTGTGTTTTTACCTAAATATTTTACTGTTTTATATTCACGTGTGATGAATACACTACAATAAAGGAAACTACATAAATGCGAGTCTTGAAAGACCTGCTAATTAAAGTTTTATATTTCATTTATGATCCTTAAGTAATACAACTCAACTCAACTGACATCATCTCATGAAAAGCATTTCAACAAAGATATCACATATGCAATCCTACTGCTCAATTTTAACTTAACGACACACAAAATACGACACAATTTCGCATAAATCAGGGAAACGGTACCATTAATACAACAATATTTACTAATTTATTCATATATTTTAGCGTAACAAATCTTTGACATTAAATATGACAACGTAGTTCGGGGATCACAGTACATAAGTATACATAATTACATTATTATTCAATTCCTTATATTACTTCATTAATTAAAGTTAACTATTTTACATTAAATTTTCATGTAAGTGGCAACATTAGCACGCGAGATTTATGTAACTTTTAAATAGGGCCATATTAGAATAATGAAATCAAAAGGAATTATTTATTAAATTGTAATATTCTTATTTAACCCTATTTAATTATATTTAAAAAAAACATGAAAGACGACTAATCCAACAAGGTATGAATCAGTAACAAAAGTTAAGCCCGTTCAGACGATACAGTGGCTAGTGGATATTTGTCGTGGTCCACTGACTGTACTTGCGTTGTAAGGTTCTCATTTTACCTACGAAAACGA
The DNA here is from genome assembly GCA_963921375.1 of Tiliacea citrago. NCBI lineage: Eukaryota > Metazoa > Arthropoda > Insecta > Lepidoptera > Noctuidae > Tiliacea > Tiliacea citrago. The sequence continues at coordinate 22,057,522 of OY992799.1, read as the reverse complement.
CCCTTATGGCTACCTAATAAAGGAGCTGTCAAAGCCAAACTGCTGCCGTCGTCCCCAACGGGCTTTACAGAAAATGAATGGAATGAATCATACATACACAAAAATAACATTTGCAATACAAATAGAAATTTCGAAAAATTTAACAATCTATTAATTTATAAATAATACGAATATTTTCGAGAATGAATAATCAAATCAAAACGCGGCCAAAAGGTACAACAATTAAAACTAATTTTAGAATTTTCTAAATTAATACATTCCAGTCTTATATCAATAACTCATTCAAAAATATTTCGATCCTTATAGGTTATCCAAAGGGCGATGAGTCTGAATACATACGAAAAAAAGGTTTACAAAGGAAGCTTTCAGGAAACTGGCCTGTCTGAATCTCATGCGCCTGCGCAGGGCGATTTTGAGATGACATGACAATATACTGCAATTTAATCATAGGTAGCACTCGCTTTTCTTAACTCGTGTGTTATTGGTATATTCGAACAAGCTGTTTGCTATACTAACAAAATTATTCATCTTTCTACTACACTGCCAATATTTACTTTGATTGTGTACGTAATAACTTTTTAAGCTTACCGAGTCCATAATATTTCAGCGCCACCTCACTCGTTTATCTTGCTCGCACACTACTGCTCACGGTTACGCGGGCAAGCGAGACAGGATGGCAGGAAGAAGGCTCCAAGGCGCCGATAGTTTAGGTAAATTCTTTTTACGGTGAACATAATGGTAATAAAAAATAAAAATATTTTTTTAATTTTATTATGCAAAGTTTCATGATCTAATTTGAAGTATTTTTTTTATACTAGCGGTTTATTGATCGATATGTAGGTAAGTTTATGGAATTTTGTTTTCGTACTTAACATCAATCATCAACTTTACCATATATTTATTTCAAAATGAATGCTGCAGTATTTTCGATATAACTGAGGATCATGCTAAGCAATTTGAGGTATTATGGACTCTATGAGAGTGATTTAAAATAATTGACTCACGACATTGTTTAAAAGTTACAAGTTAGCTCGTATACCAAATAGCTTGTACGAATGTACATTCATCCTGCGCAAACTGCCACAGCGCTAATTTTAGACACAGTATAAATATGTTCAGTATGGAAACTAGGCCTAATTGTTGAAATAAATACCTATGCTCCATTGGAGCGTTCGGCGCGGTGACCACTCTTCTCGACACGGCAATCGCGACTGACTCCGCGACAGCCGCTTTGGGGTCTCGTCAATGAGCGCGTCTTTGTGAGTGTGCCGATTCCAACATTTACTACGTAGTTTCTGTACTGTCCATAATCACACTGTGGTTTAGAGCAGTCAAGAGTTTTACTCAATTTGAACCCAGTATTTCGTTGCATGGAATAATTTTTAGTGCCATAGTTTCACCATTTGGATAAACAACCTTTAAACAGAAAACATGACTTTGACATTTTCAGGCATAAGTCTATAATAATATGTCGCACACGACGAGCACGAGCACGAGCACTATAACCTGTCTTCTGTGGACCTTAAGCTCTCTCTACACTATCCCAATTTAGTGCATGAAGTTTAGCAGTCAGTGTAGACTACGCCTATTGGGCACTCCATACTAAATATCTGACTTAAAAATAAAGACGAACATATTTTAAAATCTTGAAATTATTTTACCTATAAACCGTTATTACAAAAAGCCAAAATGTACAACAACGCTACAAGGTTCTTTTGGCGCGTGGTCAAAATCGGAAGTAATGCCGCCATCTTGTTTTGTCAATACAATTGCTGTGACAATTTCACAAATTTTTACCAACAACGCCCCCCTGTCAATGTTATTCAGTTGTCATAAGAACATTTAAACTCCGTTGGTTTAGGTAGTTAAATAAAGGTAAACAAAAAAACCACGTGACGAGAGCTGTCAAATAACCAACTAAACGTAATACCCTGTGACTTCAGGTGTCATGCTATGTCACAGTTGTACTTTCCAATTTAGCAACGGTTTATTTCGATAACGTTTAGTTACCTGTATTTTTGGGCTTGTTACAATAGACAGATTACAAAATATTATAATAAATCTAACAAAAAAAATATGCTCAAGCAATTACATCAACGAAGAATAGTTTAGATTAAATGATAAAGTTTAAAATACAGTAATAAAAGAGGAAACTATCGTAATAATCCAAAATAAATTTAATTTGGTCATAAGTTACAAAGTATTTTTAAACAAGAAAGTGTCATCTATAAAAATCCTTTTTTATGATTAGTTTAACTTTATTAAATTACCTAAACCAATGGACTATAGTAGCACCCTAGCAATGCTATAAATCAGTAGTGCCTAAAGTATGCGAATAGCGAATATAGTGAGGGCCCGGAAAAATAGGACGGCAAATCGACCAACCGGACCAACAGTTCTTCATTCTTAGAGTTATGCCCTTGTTCCTTCATGAAAACCAAGAGGTGAGTCCCGAATTTGAAAGTTTTTGTTAGTCACGGTCCAGTCAACTTTGGGGACCACTTTTTTATATAATTAGATTGAATACAATTCTGACTACGATATTTATGCCTAATTGAATTATCTTAGCCAATCAATTACCTAAAGTTTGCTGCTAATTATTTAAAGCCACGGACAGAATAGCGGGCGGCATTATACTGAAAAAGTTTAGCATTTTTTGGAAGACTTTGTTTAGGCCTATAACACATTGATAACCAGCAGGCTTAGCAAGATGCTTTTTTAGGGTTCCGTACCCAAAGGGTAAAACGGGAACCCTATTACTAAGGCTCCGCCGAGCGAAAAAATCACGTTTGTTGTATGGGAGCCCCCATACAACAAACGTCATTTTTTCGCTCGTTTTTGCCTGATATTGATAGCGGCAACAGGTAGACGCTTGAAATATTCACAGAATATTTAGTTATATATTCACTTTAAAAATAAATAATTAAATTAAAATAAAACACATATTTAAGGGGGGCTCCCATACAATAAACGTGATTTTTTTGCCATTTTTATAGATAATGGTACGGAACCCTTCGTGCTCGAGTCCGACTGCACTTGGCCGGTTTTATTTCTACTCTACTGTAGAATAGAAATCGCTTGTCTACCGAAAATGTTCTACTGTCTACACGGAAACGTCATTTTAGTCTACAGAAGAGTTAAAGAGTATTAGAGTTTAAGTGTCTAGTGTTTTGGCCGAAAGGTTTGGCTTACCGACGTTTTCGTGGAAGGTCACGCGACACCACTCAGCGCAACACGACGCCGACACAGTCATCCCTCCGTGTACAATAATTTGATGTTATTAATAAACATAGTATGTTTAGGTTAAGGCGCTGTCAAGAGGCAAATGATAAAGTAGGCTTGTCTTAAACAAAAAAAATGGTCAAATCTATATAGTTTGCAGTAGCGGAAAAAATATATGATATTCTCGAACTTGGTTGTTACCTTTTGGTACGTTTAGAAAAAAAATCTCGATACAAATTAACGGTAAACTAACCCTTTACTTGGAGTTTCAATCCAAAATATCTGTATTTAATATGAACGTACGGTTGGTATTTAATTAATAACAAGAACGTCTTATTTGTATGCAGAACTTGGTTGTTTTTTTATTTTCGATTACTCAACTCATTTTTGAGTAAATAGATAATTACTTCATATTTTGCAATAAATTACAAGCGTTGTGTCATCGCACTTCTCTTTATTTTGTATGCAGTCTGACAGTGACCGCGGTTTACCTGTTGTCAGCGTCTTAAGGTATTTATCTATGGTCCTGTGTCGCTTGCAATAAATGGATTATTATTATTATTATTATTCTACTCTTGCGTCGACAAAACGCATCTCAACAGTTCTCGTGCTAAGCCTGCAGGCTGTATAAATAAACGGCTGTAACAATAATTCCCATTTAGATTTGCTAACATTCCTAACGGATATGCACTGATAGTCTTTTTATGATGTGCTCTAGCCTAATAACTGAGACCAACTTTAACGTTACAGATTGTTTATAAATACTAGAAAGATTTAAAAAAAAATCATTTAGTTAAAAGACGATCATTGCTAGAAGATCAAAAAGTTTTTGGAGGATCAATTAAAATATTCCCCTAAATAAACTACGTCAGCTTATTAAAGAAACGTTGTTCGCTGATATTATCTTACATTTTAAGCCACTAAGGTTACTTTTTCATATGAGATTTCATTATAGTCAGCCTGGTTATCAGTTAAGTTATCCGTACTTTCTTCAGTATTTGCTATTTTTGTTATAATGTCAATTAATTAATCTCAATAGTATATAATATTTTTAATTATTCAATAAGGTGTTAAAAAATTAACCCGACAAACTTTAAGGAGTGTTTTAGACCATCGAACTGAATAACTTTTACTATGGGACCAACTCTAAAATCGCGAAAAATAAATACAGCTGGCCCATACAGTTTAGAACAGTAGGTAGTTTTAGAGTTACCTTCGATAACACGTATTTAATCCACTTTGTGTATCGTGACGATGTTACAATACTTCCTGTCACTGTTGTCTAGAAAGCAAGTAGTGGTATGAGAATTGGTGTGGGGGTCCATAGTTAATTGGTGTGGGGGTACCATAGTTAATTGGTGTGGGGGTACCATAGTTAATTGGTGTGGGGGTACCATAGTTAAAAAGTGAAACATAAAAACTTTTTACAAATAAAAAAACCGACTACCAAAAAAACACAGCAAAGTGAAAAATAACTTCAATTCCGGAAGTCGGTGGCAAAAAACTAAAATACACATACAAAGACACCGACTACCGAAATTAAAGTAATTTTTCACTGTTTTTTTTTTGGAAGACCAACCGTCTTGCTTTTTTTTTTTGTAAAATTATTTTTACACTACTTTATTTAGCAATGATAGTCAACAATTTGATTGTTTTTCTCGTTCTAGCATATCGCTTTGTCCCACTCTCGAAGAAAATCCTTTCGAATAACAGAATATCACGCCAGTATTCCCAAAGGGTTTGAGAGAGGTGTAGCCCTAATAGTACATCCACATTTCGCCAGTTATGTTTAAGTCCCATGTAATAAGAGGCGAGCTTATTGCCATCAACCGGGCACAACTATGGGAATCTACTCCGAAGCGATAAAACGAAGTATCGGCCGAATGTTCGGCCGTTTTATAACTTCCAGTTTCCTTTTTGGACTTTATCCAACTTCAAGTCACATTTTAGACTTTGGCAACTCTTTGACTGTGGTTGTTGTGTTGTTGTTTTTCGCCGTAGTCAGCCTTATTTCGCCGTAGTGAAGAGACGGCCGACGTCGGATTTATGTTCGGAGTAGACCCCCTAGATTCCGGGCTGCTATAGAGAAATTCCAGACGGAAAAACCCAATAAAACTTTACCCGACCTGGGAATTGAACCCAGGACCTCATGCTAAGCAGTAAACGCTTGCGACCACTCGCGAAAATGTAAGAAGTTTTATAATTTACAGTTGGTTTTTTACGAGGCCGATAGAACAGGATATTAATATGACAACATTTATACAATTTATCTAACAAAACTTGAACGTAGCATGGAATTATTTGTGCAAAAATATGTTCATAGTACTATAATAGATGTTATTTGGTCTCAGATAAATATGTACACTGTGTGTTGACATTGACATTTATTGAGTAGGTCAAAATTGAACCCTAACTCATTGTATTTAAGATAGCTTTTGAGTTTACTACAAAACAAAATTCTGCGGACACAAGGACCAACACATGAACACATTAATCTCCTTTTTGGGTTCGCCGCAGTCAGGTAATATTAATCTTATTGGCGGAATGTCTAATTTTATTGTGCTACAAATGAAGGCTGAAGACCAAATAAATCTACGGAAATTATAAAAATATATCATCTATATTTCTAATAATAATCAGTTTACGCTATAATATTTATAATTTCATAATAACAATCTAATATTACAGTAAGGAATAGCCACCGAAATAATAATATTTAAATTACAGGGTGAAACAACTAGTTATCGACCTTTTGTTAAGCTATAATTGTAATATTCAATTAAATAAGGCACTGGTATTACATTATTTTTTTACAGAGAAAAATAAAGAAACAAATTCTCTCTCAGATGAATTTAAAGACTTGCTGCAAAAAAATATAATCCATTTCAAAAAGATCGTTTAAAATCATCAAAAATCACCTTATTTATTTACAATTCGGACTAGATCGACAACTATTAGTTTACCCTACAGTCAGACTAGTGTATATAATGATACTACCATTAGAAATCATCCAGGCAGAAATCGAAGTGATCTTCCATCACTTTGTACTGATCGCATGAAAACCTCATGCATTTTGGACATGTGAAGACCTGAAATAAAGAAAAAAAAACGTATTAAAAAAATATTTGAGTATTTTTTTTTTCGGATACATTCATGCGTATTGAGTTGAGAATGCATACATGCATAAAAAATTCAAGATTATTACAGCACATTGATGACTAGAGATCGGATATTCGGATGCATATTCACCTAAAGTTTGAGAGTTGACTAGTATGAAGTGCGCTTCGGTACGGGAAAAAGTGTCGGTTTCCAGGACTGACAAGTTACTCTTTTGTACTGTGTATCCCCGAATTAATATATTTCATTTTAGAATAAAAGGTTTTGAAGAAATATTAATAGTGTTTTTTAAACGTGTTATATTTTCCACAAAATTCTTGCCTAGTTCTAAATAGATAAGAAATATTTGTTATACATAGGAATACAAAATTGTATACCTACACACTGTTATTAATGAAACCTCGCGATCCCGGAATAAAAATATATTTTAAGAAGCAGTTTCCATAGTTTGTATCCTTTGCCGGGGAAAAAAACGTAGTTTAGGTAAATATGCATCCGAATAACCGATCTCTATTGATGACATATGGCTCGCGGTCATGAAACGTGGGAGTGAGACGACAAGAGACTCGGTCCAAAATGATCAAAAGTTTTGTACTCAATCACAGTACTATCCGAACGTTTCATGACCGCGACTGCCGCGAGTCTTGGTGTTAAGCTCAATATTTAGTTGTACAAATAGTTAGTAAAGTATTTGAAGATGAATCAATCGCGAACAAAACACTTGATTACAGAAACCACACATCACGCACAAACATCAACGGGTTAGGTAACGCCTAAAAACAATCTAGAAAAATCAATACAAGATATTTTACAAAAAGGAAATTATTATTAACACCTAAAATAATACAAACGACACACAAAAGAACACAGTCTCACCTAAATGAATTTAGATTTTTTTTAATTATTCGTAGATAGGGAACGGAATAACTAAACAATAGTAGTAAATATGTATATTACTTTATCTATTACAAAAATTGTGTGATAATAAAAATAAATGCACTAGGTTAGTAATAATAATAAATACAGTAACAATTAAGACGGACAACCCTTAGTTGGCTGCGAAATCGTGCTAGCACCAACATCTTCAAGGTAAAGTCAATCTGTCTAGCCTTTTCCCAACTATGTAGGGGTCGGTTTCCAGTCTAACCAGATGCAGCTGAATACCAGTATTTTACATGGAGCGACGGCCTATCAGACCTCCACATCCCAGTAACTGGGTAATACAATACCCCTTGGAAGACTGGTTGTCAGACTTTCGGGCTTCTAATCGACCCATAACGACTGTCAAAGATCCACGAATGACAGTCGGGACCGACGGCTTAACGTTCTTTCCGAGGCACGGAGGAGTCTCGGTCACCCATCTACGGATCAACCCCGGCAAGCGTAGCTTTACCTGATGGATCGACCCGTGCGGCTGTTATTACTTAGCCACGAGCTCGTACAAAGTAAAATGCTTTTAAATACAATTTAAAATCTAAACGACCTGTTACAGAATTAAACAGATTTAAATATGTAACATATTATAATTATGAAATTAAATGAAATCGTTTATTTTGTAAATAGGATATCGGAATCACTTTTACACGTCATATTAAAAAAATAATAAATACGCTAGATGTCGTCGACATTTCCTAACTGACTACCCCTGAGAAGAAATGGCGAAACAAACTCAGGGGTCAAAGTCTCTTTTAAAGTCCAGGCATAATCTTGGGTCAGATCATGTGAGGACGTTGTAGATCCGTGTCTGAAATAGGATTTTGAGGAAAGAACCACACAAATTTGAGTGGACCTGTCCAATCAGCAAGCATTTGTCAGTAATCGTGCAGCTCAAGACTTAACGACTAAAGCTATCTTAACTGAAACCTGATAGATATGGTAACTGAAACCCCATTTACACGATCCAAGTTTTTTGCCTGCGGCAAACAATACAATTGAAGCAACAAATGACTTGCGTCGTCTCAACACTGTTTAAGAGTCTAATCAGTATTAAACCGTGGAGTTTCTCGCCGGCTCTTCTCCATAGGAAACGACTAATTGGAACCGTGCACCTAGCTTCCAATGTTTCATGTGGCCATGTAGGTTTATGTGAAATAAAATATTACTATTTTGATTTTAGTTTTTATTTTAAGAGTAGACGAGGCAAGTCATAATGTTGCCAGCATCAATAAATCAACTAATGGTATGCCACAGGTAATTAATTCTAACCGTGTAAATCGGGCTATAATCTCGACTCCACCTTCGCACGATGATCACTTGTTAAGTACATTACTTCCAGAGATTAATTACCTTTTACAAACAAATAAATGAACAATTTTACCTTTTAACAATATTAATTTAGATAGACAAATGGCCAGAAAACACTGAATTATCCTGATTTTTCTCTACGCCAAGTTTTTTTTCAATTAAAAGTAATATCGATTACTATAGTAGTCGATTCGCGCACAAAACTACACTTCAATTTTCAAGCTATAGGCATAAAATAAATTCATCATAATATCTAATTTTATAAATACAATTTTCTTCTATAATTTAACTTAGATTTCTAATCCAAAATTAACCTAGACAATGATCAACATGGTGTTGCAACAGTATGAGCGTTTTGTAAGGCTGGTCACACACAGGACAGTCGAACCGCAGCGGTGGCGGGGTGGTCTCCTTTGAAGCGGTCGCGCCTTCCTCCGACTTGTCTGATAGTTTCTTCTTTTTGTGTACCTTTTTGTATGATTGTTTGTTTAAAATGGTTTGAAGGCAGAGTTTTATCGAAGAAAGATAATATACAGTATGCATGTTGATAAAATTTGCGAAAAATGTTGTGTCCCATTGCTTAAAATGACGCAAACATCAAGGGCGAAGACCTCTCTTTGTTGACAGTTTTCCACAATCAAATCAAAAATTGGCCCAATCCTTTAATAGACCGCGGGCCGTGTTATGAAGGATTCATTCATGTAGGAAAGGTAAGGAGATGGCTTATTCTTCTATAGGAAGAATATTAACATACAAAAATATATATCATACCGACACAGATATGTCATAAAGCGTTTTGTTTCTTTTTAACTAATCAAGAGCTGCATATGAAAAGAGAGACATCTAAATGTTTGTCAAGGACTAAATTTGACAATACTTTTGTGTCACGTCACAATCATGTCTTAGCGTGACCGGTCGCCATGTTTAGTGCCGAGTTTTGTGGCAATGTGCTGTCAAACGGTTGCTTGCTCTCTCTTGCACTTGCATTCACAACCCTACGAAAGGCAGCCATTTTAAGTGCCCGATTTTTGTGCACGCTAATTTTGTAGGTATGGCAAGTCCATAGGTTTATAAGTCATTAGAAGGATCATGATTTCTTTGCTGAAAAGGATGGAGCTTATAAGTCAAGTAAAGCTCCGTCTCTCTTTCGCACTGGAAAATTATACTTTATAATACGACCCCAACCCATTCCATCATCTCTTTCTGAACCTGATGCGTTGATGTTTCACGCTTTTCGAGATCCACACTTTTTCAATCCTGCTTTAATAGTAGCTTTGTAAATACACGGCTTGAAGACTATTTATTATAATTTATCAATAATATAATATAATTCACTATTTACTAAGACTATTACTACGTTTATTTAAATGGTTATCATTGTAACTCACCATATTTCCAGTAGTACTGGCAGGTTGCGCAGGCGCAGCTCGGGTAGAAGCAGTCCTTGCGGGGGAGGAGGGGGTGGCCTTTGCGCCTGAAGTACTGCGTGACGTACTGGTGGCACTGCGGTATACTGCCGGGTTTGTCTTGCGGACTTCTTCCAACTGCGGGGGGAAACAATATTTTGATAAACATATTATCATACAGGTAAACTAGAAAAAGTATGTGCTTCTGTAATCTTCGTGTTACCGAAGTGGCACGACGCCGACGGTCGACCCACAGAGTTTTTAGTTTAGAAAAATTCTTTATTAACATAAAAACACATAGCTGTAGTACTTAAACAAATAAAGTTACAGTTACACTAATATTAACAACACTTTTACAGGCTAAGAGCACCTTTATAAGTATAAAATAAAATAATAATGGTTACAAACTTATTACAGCATGAGGCATTCCTTAATTAAAAGGCTTAAGAGCAGGCAGTCTAAATCAAATTTCAAACTAAATAGCGTAAGTCTCAATTCTTATTTCGTTTATAACTAAAGTAATAATTGATCTAGAGCCAAAATATCTAGGTCGAGATAATAAACTATATTTTCTTGCTGTGAATATTTATTTTCAATCTTGTTTGTTTTTTGATGTGTCCTTCTAAAAGACATGAATTTCGAATAAAAAAAATATTGAGAGAAAGTATTACAATTACGTAAAGCTGTCTTCAACATGGAAAGAAAAAGATCCAATAAATCATATACTAAAGTTTTATTTTGCTTGTATGTGTGTTTCAGAATATTCATGCAAACTAACATAAAAATAGGCAGCCTCCTCTTAACGTGCTTTACGAGGCACGGAGTCGGGTCTCGCTATGTAAAGATAGTCACCCATCCACGGACCAACCCTGGCAAGCGTAGCTTAACCTGATGAATCGACCCATGCGGCTGTTATTACTTAGCCACGAGCTCCTCCGAAGGTAGTAAAACTGATAAAATAATAACGCACCTGTTGCGTAAGCTCCTGGTTACGTTTCTTCGTCGTCCTGAGATCTGTGAGGATGTTCTCCTTCTCACTCGCCATCTTCTCGCGAGATTCCCTCTCCGCTTCGAAGTCACTCCTGGAAATAGAGGAACTGTTTAGTCACCCGCAGGTATGAAATAGTTAAATGTTTTAGGGCCGATTTTTCAATCCTCGGATGAAAGTACCAATAGAAATAATACATAAAAGTACAATAGAAAATAGTACAATAGATAAAAGTACTAAAGAATAAAGTTATTAGACTCTTTAATCGTCAGATAAGTGGTTGTCAATTTTTCAATAAATATTTAACCTCAGAATAACTATCTGATCGATCATATCATCTGTGAAAACGCTAACTTCAGAGAGGTGAAACAAATATACGGAATAAACGAATGTTCGAACCGGACGGAATATTTCTTTGTATGCTGTCAATGCCAAAATAGCAAACGCCAGCGCCATGTCTCTTTTATTACGATACGCCCGTTATGAGGTTGTTTGTTTGGCTCGTGGTGTTTTTATTTGTGATTTATGAATTTGTGATATTGGAATTCTTTTGAATCCTACTCAATAACGTCAGGCTTAGATCTGACGATTCTTTCTTTTCTTTCAGGTGCATTTAAATATTAATTTATTATGGCCTCTTCTTCTATTGCCAGGTCGTCAATAACATCGAAAATATCTATAATAAATTATGATAATTAATAAATTCATAATAAAATCAGTTCAAATGACTTTTTACGGTACGTCAACGTCAAATCTACCTATCGATAAGCGGCTATATGGTGGTTGAAGCGGTAGACAGATTTATTCCTCAGTTTGCGCAGTTATTCCGCAGAAGTCTTATCCGACTATTGAAAAATTCGATATCTTGCTATCTGTCGTATAAACGCTATCTGACTGTTTATCTGTGATGGCAATAGGCTCGCCCCCTATTACATGGGACTTAAACATAACTGGCGAAACGTGGGTGTACTATAGGTACACCTCTGCGTAACCCTTCGGGGTTTACAGGGATTATATCGCTTCAGAATCGTCATTGAAAAATTAAAGGATATAACATTTAAATGATTAGGCCAAAAGTTGTTCAACAAAACTTACTTATACAAATCCATTTGCGCCTTAAGCAGTTCAGTATCATCCTTCTCCCCCTTCAACTTGTTAAGTTCCGCTTGTAACATGGTAAGTTCCTGTCCCCTCGCGACTAGGGCTGCGGTCAGGGCTTCCACGTTGCCCGAGCGCTCCACACGGGGCTTCGCCACCGATTTCTTTAGGACTTCGCTGTAGTCCTTGAAGATGCCTTCGAATATTGAGAGGGTGCCTCTGACTTGGCCTCTGGAAAGGAAATTGATTGGTGAGTTTAGGATGGCTATGATTAAGAGGAGGCTCCTCCCTATTTTTATCTTAATTTGAATGAATATTCTGAAACAGACACACATACAAGCAAAATTAATCTTTAGTATATGATTTATTGGATCATTTACTTTCCATGTTGAAGACAGTTATGTAATTGTAATATTTTCGCTCGATACATTTTTATTCGAAAATCATGTCTTTTTTTTAAGGATAATTATAAAAAACAAACAAAATTGTTTGGCTTTTATGTCTAAAATAAATATTCACAGCAAGTAAATATAGTTTATTATCCAGCCACCAGATATTTTTTGTCTAGATCAATTTATTACTTTAGTTATAAACAAAATAAAAATTGAGACTTATGCTATTTAGTTTCAAATTCAAATTCAAAATTTTTATTTCAGACTAGGTGATCCATATAGTGTTACAGATGTTCTATGTCACGAAGTCCGTTTGGCTATGAATGTTGTCAAGCGTGCACATGCACATTGTTTTTGTGTGCGTAACCTCGAGAGCGCTCAGTGTCGATCGGGACACGGTCCGGATCAGTAGTGGTTTTTAGTTCGCGCCAAATTGTTTCACGGAGTAAGGTCAGCATGGCAACAAAACGAAGAAGAGTTGTCCATAGTGTGGTAATACGTTCAATTAAAATGTTATACAAAGATACTTAATATAGCAATAGAAGTATTTATAAACTGAATGTTTTTTTGTGTTATAAAATGTTTATATTACTTAATTATTTTGATTACATTTTGTTTTAGGGTCGAAACATGATAGCTAGTGTTTATCATTTTCTGCGAGAAGAATATGAATTTACAAAATCATTAATGGAACTCAACTGTGATTTGTCTCATTTACGAGACATTACACGCCGTACAGCTGAAGCTACGGGTGTGAGCCAAAAAACAGTTCAAAGAATATTAAAAGAAGAGAAGGAATTCCCATCCACTTCATCAAAATTCACTTCACCTATGAAGAAAAGGAGAAAGCGAGATAATAAAGTGGATATAGATAATTTTACAGCCGATGTGGTTCGCAGTACTGTACAAGATTTCCATATTATCCATAAAGAAATTCCAACATTAGCTAAGTTAAGAACAGCATTGAATGAAGAAATCGGATTCGAAGGTTGTTTAGAAACTGTTCGCAAGTTACTGTTGAAATTAGGTTACAAGTGGCGCAAAACAGAGAACAACCGTAAAGTCTTGACGGAGCGTCATGATATACAAATGTGGCGTTTAAAATATTTTAAAAAAATAACAGAGTACCGCTCTCAAAGTCGGCCCATTGTCTACACGGATGAGAGCTACGTCCTTTCGACACACGTGCGAAACAACACCTGGGCAAAAAAAAGGAAAGAACTCCGTTTTTAAAAAAAATTAGCACAGGCACTCGCTTTATTTTAGTGCACGCGGGAACCAAGGATGGTTTTATTGAAAATGCTTCCTTGGTTTATAAGGCCAACTCAACAGCTGGTGATTATCAGTCAAATATGAGCTATGATAACTATGTAAAATGGCTAAATGAAAAGTTGCTACCCAATTTACTTCCGCGCTCTGTCATTGTCTTAGACAATGCATCTTATCACAACACACGGGCTGAACGACTACCGACGCAATCTACAAAGAAAGCCGATATGCAGCAATGGCTCAGGGATAAGGGTATAGCATTTGATGAATCTCTTCTTAAATTGGAATTGTACGATACAATAAAGAAGTACAAAGCCCAACACGTAATCTACAAGATTGACGATTTTATAAAAAGCAAGGGTTTTGATGTCTTACGCCTTCCCCCTTATCACCCAGAATTAAATGCGATTGAAAATATTTGGGGGATCGTTAAAAATTATGTCGCATCTAAAAATATCGAGCAAAACATGACGAATACGGAAAGACTGATCAATGAAAGTTTGGGCCAAGTTAGCAGTGAAACGTGGCAAAAAACTTGTGCTCATGTTGAAAAAATTGAAAAAGACTACTTGAAATATTTTGATCTCGATTTTGAATTTATAATCAATGTACAAGATGATTCTGACGACAGCAAAACGGAATCGGAAATCGAAAATTTATCTGATAGTGATTGAAAATACTGAATAGTCCTACTTGTTTCGTTTCCATTCTGTAACACCAATGCTTAAATTAAATGCCTACATATTCTTAATATTTTTGTATTTATTGCAACCTAATCTAATTTATTTACAAAATGTATATACTTTTAAAACCAAAATTTTATTTAGATTATTAAATCGCGACTTGAATATATATCAGATTTTTTTGCTAACGTTACCTACTTTTACACACACAAGCGCGCTTGTCGGGATACGTCACTACTACAATAAAAGCCGAACGGACTTCGTGAAATAGAATATCTGTAGTAGTTTCGTGCTCGAACACGATCAAAGAGCGCTCGCGATATTCAACTTTATTACTGATGTGTTAGCGTTTAGCACATAGCGAAGTGGCGGGGAGCAAGGGGCGGAGCTTGCGTGAAAATTTGTTTTAGACTGCCTGGTCTTAACCTAATGAATCGACCCGTGCGGCTGTTATTACTTAGCCACGAGCGATGTGGTGTGGCACTCGCTAAAACAATAACGACGCAGGACTAACTCAGAGAGACCATGGCAACGAATACCCCTCCAACGTTTGTTAAGAACCAATTTCAACTGGTTAGATGCACACCCCAAAATTAATTCTAGCTCTGGGTTCAAGCCTTAACCGGTTAGCCGGCTACCAAACCGTGATAGTAAAAATATCATCACGGTTTGGTAGCGCCGGCAAACTTGAAAGATCTAAATTGTTCATTGAACTTACATATTATTAAGCGCCGTACTGTGTTGTTTCTCCATCTGCTGCTTAACCTCTGCCAAGCCGGTCTTGAATTGATCTGCTGTCATCCTTTCAAGCTTGTAGTCGTGAAGGCTCGTGATGAGACCAAAGGTTTCGACTAGACTGTCTGACATGCTGTAACAAATATATAACACAGTGAATAACAGTTTTTTTTAATCGTCTAGTCATATTTAAAATATTTTAACGATTAGAAAGAAAAAAAGAAAAAATATTTTATTTGGGACACGCACAAGAAATACAAAATTAGCATTTAAAACTAACAATACACAAAAAAAACAATCAGTTGGACTTCGAAGGGTTTCCGTCAGTTTTCACGAAAACTCTCCCACAGAAAACGAGGGAAAAAACATACCCATGTGTCAATATATTGAGTAGCTCCGCCAAATGTTTGAGCGTCTTGTCGTACAACTTGACGTTTGTCGTGAGGCTGGCGAACTCCGACGAGGACGACTCCGGCTCCGAACTGATCGAGAAACGAACTGGTTGGAACACCTGACAAAAATAAATAATCATGAGGTGGATGGATCCTCAGTGGTAGCCCGCTAAATTCAAATTTTCTTACGATATGTTGATCAAAATATGATTCGCGACCATAACAAATATGTATTTACAGAATTATAATCGATAAAATCATTCATACATCTCTTTAAGTTGGATTTTTTTTTTATGGAACAAATCTCAAACACTGACCTGCAAATTGCAAATAACGGTTGCGAATCACCTTAGTAATACATACTACTCTATTCTTATAGTTAGAAACACAGCGACATTTTAGTGATGAAACTATTTAACTGAATTATGAGTAACTACCTGGTTCTTTGTAAACCATAAAACTCCTTTATAAAGAAAATAAGTTCATGTATTCTTATCAAATAATATTATTTCCCAATTTTTAATTCCCAATCAAAATCAAAATATTTTTTTATTTCACATTAACCTAATGGGCACTTATGAAACGTCAGAAGCTAGGTGCACGGTTCGAATTAGTCATTTCCTAAAGAGAAGAGTAGGCAAGAAACTCCACTGTTACTCTTTTCAATTCTACAATCTATCAAGCCTCAATGTGAGAACTTACATTCATAAAATATAAAAGAATCTATATGTATAAAATATTATTAAAACAATAAAAATTAAAACCAAATTATCTGATTGCCATTACAACTGTAACGAATCTGAATTAATATCCTGTCCACGAAAGCCACTCATAAATAGTTGAAATTAAAATTGTATGTATATAATGTTTTGGTGGTATGAGGAACAGGGTGTAAAGTTCACTCATCCACCATAGAAAAGGGAGGATCCTCCGACCAGACGGGTGTTGTGTCTGGTGGGCAACTGCCCGACGGTTGATGTCGGGACGTTGTATATATGCCAGTTGCGCGGTAAACTCTGCTTGCGCGATGCAGGGTTTGCGTGACGTCAGTGTGACGCGTAGTTCGCATGTGGCATTGTTGATGCCGCTACAATGTCAAATAATGAAAAGATTATGTCAAGGATGTAAAAAAAAAACATCGTGATTTGGGAGGTACATACGGCTACAAATTTCCAATATAGCTTTTATGCTTATGTTTGTACATAAATGCATAGAGGCTATACATTTCCAGTATAGCTGGCCTCTCATTGTACTAAAACCCAATACAATGCGAGATCAGCCTAAACTGGATATGTATAGCTTGATGTGTAGCTCTGTGTACAAGGGAAGCCACGTGTGCAAAAGCAATTATTGCCAAACTTCCTTGTCTTCAACGTAGTCTTTAATCTTGTTATTTGATTTTTTGATATGTGGGTTTTGAACTTTCCATCGCTAAGTTCTGTAACCGACTTTGGTAACTTGTTATAAAAGCGGATACTGTTGATAAGTAATGATTTGCTAATCATTTAAGTTCTTCAAACCATATAAATATAAATAAATCAGCGTTCGCTGATGTTCTTCAGAAAGGTCAGATGCGTAGTACTCGCAACTGGCGTGCGTGTATGACCAGATGTATGAACGTAAACGAAGCAAAAGGAGTATGTAAGGAGCGTAGCAGGTGGCGTGAGTTTATGTATGTATTTGTATATACAGGGTGGAAGGGACATCGACGCGCATCCTGTTACCATGGATTCAATACATCAATCTATACAATTTGACCGAGTAGGTATTGTACAGAAGTTGCTGCTGTTTTTTTTTTCAATTACCGGCGAGAAATTTCAACGCACGGGGGTCAAGTATGATGTACTGAACCCATGGTAACAGGTTTCGCGCCGATGTCCCTGCCACCCTGTATATGTAAAATTAGCATATTTGAAGTGAAAACTTCTTTAGACGCGTTGAGCGATTTTTGGTAGGGGAAAAACTTATGGGTTCGCGACATGCCCGCGCCGACATGCTGTAGCAGTCAGTGGAGTTAAAAGACCACGTGGAAAAGTTTAATTTGTGTATACTGTGCATTGTTTAAATTGTGTTTTAGATAATCATTATTTTATTGTAGTGAAAACTTCTTAAGGCGCGTTTAGCGATAATTTTTCACTTTTGTCGGCATTCCTAATGACTGCCATTTTTTTTTTCTCTTCCTTTGTTTAGTTACGACTGACTGGATGCGGAAGGCGGAGAACTAGGTATTATTGCGCAACTTGGGAGAAGCTTATGTCCATCAACAGATTGCGATGAGCTGAGCTGGTTGAAGTCTGGCTCCCTTAACAATAGTGAATCTCTTGAGACGAAACGTATTAACTACGACTAGCTTTTGCCCGCGACTTCGTGCCCATAAAATATATCCTATGACATTCAGCAATCCTGTAGCTTCCCATCAGTGCAAGAATTTTCTGAATAGGATCAGTAGTTCCGAAGATACAAAAACCCACAAATTTTACTTCTTTATAATACTAGTACTTTACTATAAATAATCATTATCGGGTGTTGGTCGTGGGTTCGAACACAGGCAGATACTTTACTTTGTATAAATAATTTAACTCTTCATTTTCACCGTTTTGAGAGCAGAGGTGGCTCTCAAAAGGGTGAAGGAAAAGATCGGGAGGAAACTGGCATGTCCTAGAACCAAACATTCTAAGACATGTGACATCTACCAACCCGCACTGGGTCCGCGTGGTAGATTACGGCCCACTCCCTCTCACCGAGAGGAGGCCTGTGTCTCAGCAGTGGGGGAACATTTTAGGCTAATTGATTAAGCTAATTATCGGGTATCGGACCGAACGGCTTTAATACTAACGGTAGTAGACGCCTCCTTTAGCCTGAGATGCAGATCCTGTATTTGGTCCTTGTATATCTTGACGCCCTCCGATACGCCAGACTTGTGTTTACTAAATTCCAACTGAAAAATAAATACACTATTATTTAACACGATAAAAAGTCACTACGAAGTCTGCTAGCGAAAAAAAAATTAAAGAAAAGTTCAAAACCAGCGTCAGGCACCAGTTGTCTGGCATTTTTGTTGAACCAGGCCTATTACTTTCCTTCAAATATCTTTAATTTTTTACACTTTTTATTTGTTTTCTTAATTTTTACATAACTCTACTTGTTTCTCTGAAGGGTAGGGCAGAGGTGTACCCACATTTCGCCAGTTATGTTTAAGTCCCATGTGATAGGGGGCGAGCCTATTGCCATCAACTGGGCACAAATCCAGACTCCGGGCTGCTACTGAGAAATTCCAGATAGAAAAACCCAATATCACTTTGTCCGACCTGGGAATCCAACCCAGGACCTCATGCTCAGCATTAGCGCTTGCAACCACTAGACCAACGAAGCAGTTTTTTGTTTACTTGTAGTATAATATGTTATTGTGTGTCTTTTAGTATGTGCTAAATAAATGTATTTTCTTTCTTTAAGTGAGTGCCTACGATGCCTGAGTACCTTTACTTATAAATTCTACATCACAATATAAATCACCACTTATTCATCGAAATGCTGATCAGCCGGCCTATTCTGTAAAAATCTCACCGTGAAAACTTAGAAATGAGCTGTCATTCCGGCTGATGATTACGCCGGATTGACAGTTTGACGGCTCACTTGATGCTCACTTCACTTATGTTTTCACGGTGAGATTTTTACAGAATAGACGGGCAGATCACAACATGAACATTTGTCTGAAATGAGAATATTACTACATACATCCCCTTTTTTTAGGATGTAGATTATATTACTGCCTGGTTGGTCTAGTGGTCGTAAGCGCTACTGCTGAGCATGAGGGCCTGGGTTCGATTCCCAGGTCGGGCAAAGTGTTATTGGGTTTTTCCATGAGGAATTTCTCAGTAGCAGTCCGGAGTCTGGATTTGTGCCCGGTTGATGGCAATAGGCTTGCCCCTATTACATGGGACTTATACATAACTGGCGGCATGTGGGTGTACCCAACCTTTCGGGGAATACAGGTGTGATATTGTTATTATTTTGGAATGATCTTACCTTAACAGTCTCAAAGTCCAGTATTTTGAGTTGTGCGGTCTTTAGTTCAGACTGCAGTGAAGACACCCTGCCTTCCAGCTGACGTAACAGCTGGTCACGTTTAGCCACCTCCTCCGATGTTATGCTTGTCTGAAAGATAGGAAAATACTCTATAAAGTAATTATTTTGACATTTCGATTTTTGACGTTTTAATAATTCCTCAATTAGGTCTGACATAATTAGAGTACCAATTGAATAATATGTAATCATTCAATTTATTTTTTAACTTAATACCATATATGCATGGGTTTTAAATATTTTTAGTAAAGGAGACGGGCGAATTTGGACCTGACGTTACAGGAATGAAATATTTATCAATATTTTTTTTCATTTTTTTTGTAGTTTCTCTCGAAATATTACGCAGTTTTATCATGGGATAAGAAATTAAATATTAAATCAGAAAAATACGGACTTCCGATGTTTTCATTTTTAAATAATGTTGCCAGATAAATAAGTTATTCGATTCATCGAATTCATAATAATATATTAATAATTTTTATACCATTATGACATTAAATATAAATAGAAACAAAAACAATAAAAAGTGATTCAGTGTTTCCTTCCGTAAATATGTTTAACAAAATCATTTTTTTAATAGTGTAATATAAAAGTCGTAAAATAAATTGATTAAATCGATTTCACAATCGGTCATCATATTTTAATACACAGGCAATAAAGTGAAACTCATGTCAATGTCATGTCAAACGTCAACAAACAAATCATTCACTTCGTTCGTTTTGCTCTGAGCTTGCGGTAGTGGATATTTTCTGTTATTTTCGTGTGATTATTTGATTAGTGTTCTTTAGCGACTTTGGCTACTTAAAAAGGATTTTGACAGATATTACTTTGACGAACGACCCACGCGTTTCTAACAACGGACTTACTTATCTTGCCTACTCGACTTACCTCAGCCTCATCTACCCCGGTTTCCGAAGTAAAATACAATGAGTGATTAACGTCATCGTTGTATCAACTGCGGCATAGCAACTTGGCGGCGTAATCCTATAGGATTACATCAAATAGAAGACGAAGGCGTTGTTTCAGTTATACAGCAATGGGTTGCACCTCAAGTTGTTTATTTCATTACAAGTTCACATTTTGCTGAAGCTTACTTCATTATTAATCTTATAACAATATAATAAGTATAACGTGAGAGTTCAGTGTAAGAATAACATAATAAGGAGCAACAACGTTGTTTTTGTACAAACCAATAACACCCTATATTTTTTTTCTACCATGGCGCACTCGAAAACATTTTAGTTTTTTCGAAGTGGTATTCATATCTAAATAAAATAATGCAGTAATCGTTACTGTAACGTCAGGCCCAACTTACTATGGACGTTCGCCCGCCTCCTTTTAATTTGTTATCCAGCTACATTTACACACCATATCTGTACGCCTCCTGGCATAACATAGCGCTCTGTCCATCAAATATAAGATCTGTATTTTTTTACCTATGTTAACAAATAAATAAATAAAAATATTTTTTCAAACAAACTAAAGATTATTAAAAAAAAAACTTTTATTTCAAATCGATTCATATCAAATCATTTTTTCGCGAAATTAGTAACATTGCCTAAAAAGATGTCTCGACAAAAAGAGTTGTAACCATATTGATGAAAATCATTGATGCTTTAAATTCTAGTTACTTTAAAATAAAAACAATATAAATTGTCAATAATAAAGCCTATAAATAAAACGAAAGAAACCAATTAAATATTAAAACAACTTACAAAATTACTAGCAGACTGTAACTGTGCTTGTAAGTCCTGTACGGTAAACCTCAGCTTGTTTAGTTCTGTGGCGTGCTCAGTGTCCTTGGTCGATACTAGCAGCTGTAAATAACAAGAAATTACATCATGTATCTATATGGGCAGCAGAGTTCTCTATGCAATTTTAACACCATACTGCGATCGCCAACCCGCCTGCTAAGCGTGGCGGTATGGCAAACCCTCCCTCCCCCCCCCCCCCCCCTCCTTGGGGGAGGCCTATGTCCAGCAGTGGACGTCTTTCGGCTGAAATGATGATGATCTATATAAATAAAAATGAATGGCTAAATGTGTTGCTGAACGCAAAACTCGAGAACGGATTGGCCAATTCGGCATTTTTTTTTCTTCTAATAATTCGTTTTAGTCTGAGGAAGGTTCTTATGAAGACAAAAATTGGAAAAACTGAACGGAAAATAAAACGGTATTCTGTTCACGCCACGTTGTGCTCAACTTCTGAGCAGTAACAAAAGTACTAGGCTTGCATGAATTAACGACAGTATTTCAATTTTCGCGGGCTAAGGAACGGGCAAACGCTAGTATGAAAATACAAATAAACCCCGCACCTCTGCTTACCCCTTCGGGGAATACAGGCGTGATGTTACGTGTTATATTTACAAATAAAAATAAACGATCCTAAAATTTTTGGTTGCAATGGAATTTGAACTTTGTCATATATGTCATTACGTTTGTATTTACAAAACATGATAATTATCCAAGATTCTGAATTGAAGTTAAGGTTATGAACCTTGTCCTGCTTAATGATTAAACGAACTATGAATTGTTAATACACGGACCAACAATATTAGCTTGGGGCCTGGGGTTAAACTAGCTTCTGCCCGCGACTTAATCCGCGTGAAATTTCTTGTTACCCCGACCTACTGCGTCGCGTTGCATCGCCCGCCCGCGCTTACTTCGTTTTAGCGTTCTTTCTGACTTTTTTCCTTATTGCTCGGCTGTAAGGATCTTAGCGTGATGTTAAATAGCCTATAACCTTCCTCAAGAATTGGGCTATCAAATGCAAACAGATATTTTTCTAATCCGACGGGCAGTTCCAGAGATTACCACCCACATACAAACTTACAATCAAATAATACCTCTTTATAATATGAATAGCATTGATTGGGTTTGGCTGGTAGAGAACTAAATAAAGTTGTTTGAGTGAATTTATTGGTTATAAAACAAATAAAGGCCTGTTCAGATATAAGCGATATCGCTGTCGCGCTCAGTAGAGATACTAGTTCGCCTTCTGGTTATTAATAATAATTTTATTTATTTTCTTTCACAATGGTTTTGTAGCACTTAACAGTTTTCAACTATAAAAATTCACATTATGAGAGCTGGTGCCCGAAGTAGATTTTAGAAACACCTTTATTACAGGTCACCAGGCCCCACTTAGTGGCATCATACAAATAAACAGTCAGGTAACATGTATTTCTACTAAACAATTTAAAAAAAATTAAAAAAAAAAAAAAAAAAAAAAAAAAAAAAAACACTTTGGCCTAGTATCGCTACCGAGCGCGACAGCAATATCGCTTATATCTGAATAGGCGTTAAGACTTGTTTTGGTCGGGAAACAGTTGACCTGCAAAATACTTCGAACCAGTCATTTTTTGAGCTACAGTTCTGAAATATACTGTTAAAATATAATGTACGCGAGACACTTACTTCAGCGTTCTTGAGTTTCTCTTTCAGGTCATCTCTCTCTTTCGAAGTAGCGTCTACGATGTGCTCCAACGACTCCTTCTGCCAGGTCAGGTTCTCGTTATCTACTATCACCTGTAACGGAACAAATAAAAAATGTTTTACGTATCTTTCTCGATAAATGAAACTCAACCTTAGTTCCTTTAACATACGGTTGAAGTTAGTATAACGAAACTGAATGCAAAAGTCTAAACAATTGGTGACTAATATGAATGTAGTATATTCATTGTTTTACACTCATTTTATATACTAATATTATGCAAAAAAAAAAAAAAGCTAAGTAGGTAGTATACCGTAAGTCCTTTTTAACAATATCCGAATAGGCAGAATAATAAAATATCTTCCAGACATGTTAACCGTAACTTATCGTGAGATGGTGAAACATGCCAAGTGTACGTGAAATGTTATTTGGAGAAGAAAAAGTTATATGCACCTGTCTCCTCTGCTTCTCAACTAACTCCAACTGTGCCGTCAGCTTATTAATAGTATCATCGTCGGGTGATGTCACGAACTCCAGCGCAGACGAAGGGCCCGACGGCCCCGACAGCGCGGAATGTACCGACTGTGCAGACTTGTTTGACAGCACCGACTCGCCTGTCTCGCTGCTAACGTGTGAATGTGCGTCGGAGTCGGCGAGTCGAACTATGTCTGTCTTTAGTTTTTTGTTTTCTTGACGTAGCTGAGGAATGGAGGAAAATTATTTTTTTAGGTATTTTTTTTCTCTTTATTTGTTTAGAGGTCTTAAGAGATATACAGGGTTACCGGTAACTCGACGTATTCCTTGCATGACGTCATAGTATGGTTAAAAATGCAACAAATTAAGCCACCAAATGTGCTACCGAAATTCAGTAGTTTTTGAGTTTTTTTAATAAAGTAATTACGAAAAATAAAATGTTTAATTAGTGATCTCTGCCAAAGTTTTCGGCATTTTGGATTTTTTAATTATTAACAAAGATTTGCTACAGCATCAGCTATGATAATAAATTAAATTCCAGTATAGTCGCACCGTAAATCATTTTTAAATTGTATTTTTCATAAAACAACTAAAAACCTAATTAACTCAAAAACTACTGAATTTCGGTAGAACATTTGGTGGCTTAATTTGTTGCATTTTTAACCATACTATGACGTCCTGCAAGGTATACGTCGAGTTACCAGTAACCCTGTATAGATATATTTTTCATTATACAAGTTACGTAACGCCTGTGTTCCTTTTGGGTGGGCAGGTGAATAGTACGCATTTCACCAATTATGTTCTTTATATAAAAATAGCTTGCTGCACTTACAGTTTACACCAAGCGTGCAGCAAATCAACAACATAACATTCAACTAACTATTATGTTGTTATAAAAAGTTATAAGTTCCTTATAATGAACAAACAATCAAAAATCTTTGAAAAAAAAACCTAATAACACTCGCAGTTTGGTAATTGTACTCTGTTAATATAAAAATAAAGGTTAGATTCTGTTTCTACTTAAGGCACTACCCCTAGCAAAAAGTAGTTTTTCTTCATTATTCAAAGGCAAATAAACTACATCTAAAAGCACATTATTAATGTTTGATATCCCATCATGACATTGCACGTTCTTATTTGTTTTTATTTGTATAAAATACGTTTAAAATCTCCTGATAAAGAAATTACAAAAATTATTGATTGCAAGTATTGTTAATTAATGCCTAATTATTGCCTTTAGGTACCTTGGGTCACCTTTAGGTGAGGATAATATGAAATTCTAAATAATTCACGTTTAATTTTATTTTAAAAGATCGCTTTTCTTTTTTTATTAAAATAATTCCTAAAATTGAGTAAGTTCGGCGTGAGCATAGAGCGGTACAGAGCGAGGCAGAGCGGCGCGGGGGCGCGTCGCGCGGCGGCAGCGGAACAGAGAAGAACCGAACGCTCAATGTCGTTTGTTAGGGGAAGCGCCTTAACACAGGTAGCTTCGCAGCCAATCATAGAGAACATCACCACACCCATAGATTTGTAGTTTAACAACAGGTTGTTAACCAAACATTAAATTCTTTACTTACTTTAGGAAATATTTCCATGAGAATATTTAGCTCAAAACACAAATAAACATACCTTCTCAACCAACCCCTTAGTCTCATCGAACTTCTCCTTATGCAGTACATGTGTCTTCATCATATCCTCCTGACAGGACGCTATCAGAAGAAACTGTTCCTTCATGGACTCATTGTTCTGCTTCAATGTTTCCTTGAGGATGACATTTTCGTCCAGGAGTTCACCAAAACGTTTTTGCAGTTCCTCAGTGCTTCTGTCATCAGTTATTATGGTACTAGCTACCATCATGCTACCTGGTGAGGGCTGGAAAAAGAACAGAAAAAATATAAATTTGTAGATGCGTTTTTATTTTTCTTGCTTTGGCTTTGCACTAAGTAATTTGATCTCTGATAAGCTGAGATTTAGTTCGGTTCCTTTTATTACAAAAGTTGAAGAAAACTTCAAAAGTATTATTGTTGAGAATTTTTTGAGTCGCTAAAATAAAATAAAGACAAGTTTAAAAAATATATTTCAAACCAGAACGCTTTTTTTTTAAACACAATTTATTTCCCCAATACTTTGAATAAAAGTCCAATACCATAAAAAAACACAGCCTAATTACAGCCACTAATGCAAATTTAACTCCTATTCCTTATAATTAACCAAAACAAAAATCCTACCTCTCAAGTTAGATATTATCAGTTTAACTCAATAATGTTAAAAAATATCTAATTTTCAGAAAAATATACCAGCTCTCTTCTTACTCAGCAGCGACAATACTGAACACGGTTAACGAGGAAACTACCGTCAAAGCACTCAGCCATGACCTACAACACGGATTATATCCTCCATAACATAATAATATTATCCAAGGTAAATCCCCTTTGAAAAGACATAAAGGTGTGGACACATTTGTACAAAAAAGCATCAGAAATTAGAAATTATTTACTAATGTAGGCATGCCTCGCTGGGCTAGTGGAATTTCACAGTGGCAACCCGGAGTCTAGATTTATGCCCGGTCGATGGCAATAGGCCACCCTATTACATGTGACTTAAACATAACCGGCGAAGTGTGAATATAGAGGTGCACCTCTGCCAGCCCTTCGGGGAATACTGGCGTAATGTTATGTAGGCAAATAATTTTCAAGAGAGATGAAGACCAAAGAAATTACGGATTGATTGTGTGTGTGAAAGATATCGAGCTAAGAAGGGAGCCAATACAGAGAAGGCGGACAAACGGACTTTTCTGATATCAGCGCAGCAGGGAAGCGACATCATCATCCTCGGTATACGCGTTACTGAAAGCTTACAAGATCAGCCTATAATGTTCCTACTGCTGGGACACAGGCGTCCTCTATGTGAGAGCCACCACGCGGGTCCAGTGCGGGTTGGCGGATGTCACACGTCTTCGAATTTTTGGTTCTAGGACATGCTGGTTTCCTCACGATGTTTTCTTTCACCGTTTTGAGAGCAGTGGTAATGAAATAATTTACACGAAGTTAAGCGCCTGTCGGGGTTCAAACCTACAACTCTTAAGTCGCGGCCGTTACCACCGCCACTGCTCCGAAAGCTCGGAGTGGCGCAGTACTGGGGGTCTACTCCGAAGCGTTAAACCGAAGTATCGGCCGAATGTTCGGCCTTTTTATAACTTCCATAGTTTCTATTTTTGACTTTAAATCCATACCCGACTTAAAGCCATAGTTAGCCGCAGTTAAGCAAAACCGAACATTCGGCCGATACTTCGGGTTAACGCTTCGGAGTAGACCCCCTGATTCGGGTTACCGCGCCTCGGCATGCATGTCCAGTGGCCGCTCTGCATACTGCCGAGCCGGAAACGCGCTCTGTGCAAAATGACTTGAAGATGACACTATTTCGTGGCACAAGCTGCAATGGCAGGCGACGTGGTATGTTTTTGGCATCCAAGCATGCTGATGTCGCACCGCTGCTGCGCCGACAAATTAGAAAAGGCCCAAAGAAGACAGGCTGCAACGATTCCAAAAAAATGTGAAGAGCAGGAGAATGATAATGATGGCACGTGCCTCCGTACCCAATGCCCTACGAAGGGACTGTCCACTTTCTAATAATGTTTTAGGATGCCGTTGGCTTCCGCGCAACCTACCCATTCTACCCGCTGTTCTTTTCCTCATAATGGCATAAAAATCGTCAACACATATTACATCGAACCGTGAACGCCCTCCGCTCCCTCTCTTTATCAGTATCGCCAGATAAGTCCTCCGTGACTACATACCATTTAAACTGTGTTACTCTCTGTAGTTTGTGGCTTTCCGCTTAAAGTCACTGGAGGAACATTATCCAACGAGCTAGACTTACATTTAAAAATCATAAGCTCACTTTTCTGTACATTATAATTATGTGAGTCCATGTAACACAGCATAGGATTCACAAAAAGCCAACAACTTCATGAGCGCGCTGATTGAGAGGTTCAGCAAAACTGATGATCTGAGATGTTGTCTGCGTAGCTGAGATTATTCACCATAGTGCCATCACTCGAGTAACCGACGTTGGTCTCGCTGAGCTCACCAATCAACTGGTTCATGTAAACATTAAACAGGGCCGGTGACGTTAGTCCACCTTGTCTAACACCACACTCCAAGACGAACGGCGGGTGGTCAGAGTGACCACCCGCCCATCTATCACTGTTAGTCTGGGAACTCTGGGAGCTATACCAAAACTTCAGTACATTAATAAGCTACTCGGTATACCTGTAGAAGTTTAAGCTTCGACCAAAGCTTATAGTAACAAACCCAGTCAAAAGCCTTGGAGAGGTCGAGTAAAGCAGCATATACTGGCGTTTCCTTAGCTGTGTAGTACCCGACCGTCTTCTTAAGCGCCAGGATAGCGATCTCAGTTGATAGTGCCTTTCTAAAACCAAACTGAGCATCACTCAACTTTAAATAGCCACCAAGCCAGCGCTCAAGCAAACCATCAAATAGCTTTCCAATTATAGCGGTCAAATAGATGGCTCTTTCGCCGCTATAATTGTATTTTTAACCACAGGCACCACCACGCTTTCCATAAGCTCCATTGGTAGATAGGTATGACGGATACAAAACGAATACAGCATTGCTAGAACCCCGTAAATGTGAGGTCCCGCATGTAACAGATGCTCAATAAAAGCCCATCGTGACCCGCTTATACATATAAAGTATTCACGAATACCGCAACAACAATGTGTCCGCACCCTTACAGATTTTATGTTTTAATTTTGGTTCATCGTACACATTTCTACCACCAGCAGTGACATTGCCTGATTTGATTGATTGATAAGGGAATCAATATAATTATGATAAGGTTAAAAAAAAACCCTATTTGTAATAAGTTAATGGATATCGTCAAATAGCTTGTATGCGGTAGAATAAGCATTAAAACCTTATCTTATTATAATATTCTTGTGTTAATAATGACGGTAGTACGTTTAATATTTATTACATAATTATTATTACTGATAAATAATTATGGCTGAGTCAGGGGCATGACAGTCTTAGAGATGGTACTGAGACTCATGAATAGACAAGCGGCATGTTGTTTATTTAGTAGGAGTATCTAAGATAAGAGATTGGTAAACAAAATGACAGTTATTTTTAAACACAATCTTTTACGCCAACATGCACGAGCCGTGGTTAAGAAATCGGGTTCTACGCGTTAGACTGCGGATTTGATTCCCAACGGATCTTACTTAAATCAAGTTCTGGGAAAAGTTCGCCAAAATCGAAAAAAGCACACGTAAAGGTGTACAAAGAAAAACAATGTTACACAGAACTGAACTTTAAGGGTCCCCTATGTTGTTTCGAACGCCGCTGTTGCGACACACGCTGTTGCGAATTATTTTTCCACTGCCTCACAGGTTCGAAAGCTCATGGACTCGAATGAAGTAGTCGCGAAAGACGCTGTTTCGAAAAACATTTTCACTGCCTCATACGCTCGAATGCTTGTGATTTCGATTTATTTAGTCATAAAGTGTACAGAAAAGTATTTAATCATTTGGGTTAGGTTAGGTTAGAACAGTGACCATTAACGCGGCAAATTTACCCACAGAACTTGTTAACATTTTAAAGTTTTGGTATGGAAACCAGATCAACACTGTACGATGGGCTGGGACGTTTTCTCGTCCTTACGGGTTGGAATGTGGGGTGAGGCAGGGTGGATTGAGCTCACCAACGCTTTTCAACCTTTATGTAAACGAGTTGATTGGCGAGCTCAGCAGTACCAGGCTCGGATGTTATATAGACGGTACCTGTGTCAATAATATCAGTTACGCGGACGACATGGTATTGCTGAGCGCGTCAGTCTGCGGCTTGAGAAAATTGGTTGCTCAATGTGAGGCGTATGCTAAGGGTCATGGCTTGGCATACAACACCAAGAAGTCGGGGGTCATAGTCTTTGATGCTGGGGGTAAAAGTCCTGAAGCAGTACCGCCTGTACTACTTTATGGTACACCTTTGCAGAGAGTCTACAGGTTTAAGTATCTTGGTCATATACTGACCCTCAACCTCAAAGACGATGATGACATTGAACGGGAGCGGAGGGCGTTGTCGGTTAGAGCGAACATGCTGGCTCGCAGGTTTGCACGATGCTCACTTCCTGTTAAAATCACGCTCTTTCGAGCCTACTGTACTGCTTTTTACACGTGCAGCCTGTGGGCTAGATATACGCAA
The DNA here is from genome assembly GCA_963921375.1 of Tiliacea citrago. Classification (NCBI taxonomy): domain Eukaryota; kingdom Metazoa; phylum Arthropoda; class Insecta; order Lepidoptera; family Noctuidae; genus Tiliacea; species Tiliacea citrago. The sequence continues at coordinate 22,027,763 of OY992799.1, read as the reverse complement.
GGATCATACAGCGCTCTCCGCGTTCAATACAACAATGCGTTTAGCATACTGGTGGGGCTGCCCCGTTTCTGTAGTGCGTCAGCGATGTTCGCAGATGCGCGTGTAGATTGATTTTATGCAACAATGCGTAAAAGGTGCACTTCCCTGGTGCGCAGGGTGTGGGGCAGCTCCAACAGTGTCTTAAGCATGGTTGCGAGTCGCCTGGACTGTATATACGTGGGTCACTCTTGTGCCGTCTCTCATGGAATGTCACAACGGTGACCAACAGTTATTTCTTTTATTGTTTTTTTTTTTTTGTTTAATGTCTCTGCTTACTAACATAGTCGTAAGTTTCACTAACAATCTTGTTGAGTCTTGGTTACTCGAATAAAGAAATGTCTATTCTATTCTACAGCAATATTGCATTCAAAATGTGCGCATTAGGTAACTGAAAAATCTAGCTGAAAATTTTTGTGATATTTATGGTTAATTTATTTTTAAACAATTTTTATTTGGTTTGGCGTCATAACGTTGTTTTATTTTGATTCCAGCGCATTGTTGCGCTCTTCGGCCTGATCATCACTTACCATCAGGTGAAATGAAGACCAAGAGCTTCCCTGTTGTGGTTAAAAAGAAATTGACAATCACCCATCTTGTGTCAATTTGGGGAATTATAATGCTGCGACTAAATTTTGAATTTGTGGCTATAGCCACAAATTCCCCTTTAAATATATTTAAAGGGAAATTGGCGATAAATTCGTAGAATCCTAGATGTCATACAAACCTATGCTTCTGATATTTTATTTCAGAGACTTCCTCGTATTTTAATGTTAAACGGAGGTCAGACGTCACGGCAGTTGCTATGATATGCTAACTAAAACTAATCAGATAAGTTTCACAGCCTAAAAAAGTTATGAGAGTAAAGACTCTAGACCAGCCTTTCCCAAAGTGGGCGATAACGTCCCCTTGTGGGCGCTGCAGGCCTAAAGGGGGGCGGTAAGAGACCTACAAAAAAAATGGGGGCGTTGTGTAGAGGCTTGGGGGGCGATTTGTAATTTCATCTAGGAGGACTCTTAGACACCGACTGAGCTCTCGACTCTCGACTACAACTTGTGAACATCAACTAATATTAATTAAGAGATTGCTCAAACTAACTCGGTTCAATGTTTCTCTCAGCGTAGTTCATATATATGTCCTGTTTTATATAGCTCACAATAATTAATTTACTTTGAAGCTATAGTGGTTTTTAAGTAGGTGAAAAAATAGGGGCGCTAAAAAATAATTTAAAAGTGGGCAGTAGACAAAATAAGTTTGCGACTTGATATAAAAAAAGTAAAAACTGGCCAAGTGCGTGTCCGACCACGCACAATGATGGGTTCCGTAGTTTAATAACAAACTTAACACCGTAGTTGAAAACATGTTCTCCTATACATCGATATACGTCACGGTCAATTCTCCAACTGAAAATGTAAGTTGGTTGACTATTACTCGTTAACTTGTACAGCCTACTTAGCTGTGATAGTCTTCCTTTAAACTTAGTTATTACATATATTATTTTTTTATTCTGAACAAAAATACATTTGTGTCGAATACAGGATTAATACAATAATAATAATCAATAAAAGTTACAATTAATTACAAGTTATTAATACACGGAATAATAATAATAATCAATAAAATTTACAAATAATATGGATAAAAAGTCAAAAATAAAATAAGAATTCAACTCAATCAAACAAAAAAAAAAAAAAAAATCAAGAAAAATAATAATAACATGTCAAGAATGAGACTTAAACGATAAACAAGTTACACTGTGGCATTATTTTTGTCCCTAAAAAACTCTTCTATACTATAGTAGCACTTCGTCAACAGGAATGAGTTTAATTTGAATTTAAATATTCTTGGATTATTAATCATTTTTAATTCTAATGGCAATTTATTGAAAATTTGTACAGACTGTACTTTAGAGCTATGTTTGACAACATTTAATTTTGGCTGCAAATAATTAGGCAAATCTTTCCTGCGCGTTTCCACCCTAGTTACCCTTTCTTCCTTTGTCTCATATTTCTCTAGGTTTTTTAGAAAACTACTTAGTAGGACCAAAATATAAAGACAAGGTACAGGTAAAATCTTTAATTTCACAAAATGCTCTCTACAAGATTCAGTTTGCTCTATGCAAAGAATAGTTCTGAGGGCCCTTTTTTGCATAACAAAGGCTGCATTTATATTGTATTTATAACTGTTCCCCCATAGTTTAATACTGTACCTCAGCTTGGACTCAACTAAGGCAAAATAAACATTTCGTATCTGAGCAATGGTTAGTTCGTCCCTTAAACTTCTTAAGGCATAGCATGCACTGCTCAGAGTATTTGTGATTGCTTCCAGTTCTTGTTTCCAGCACAAGAGCTCATCAATTTGTATTCCTAAAAATTTTAAATTTTGCACAATTTCCACTTTATTCCCCAATGAAGCTATTTCAATACTATCATTATTCCTCACAGTTGATTTGAATAGCATACATTTAGTTTTCTCCACATTGAGTTTTAAATTGTTAGTGGAAAACCAATGTTCAAAAGCAGACAGTGCATGATTCACTTTGTTTTCTAAGTCCCTTATAGAGATATCGTTCATAACAGCACTTGTGTCATCAGCAAAAATAACCATTTTGATGTCTGGTACTATCTTATACATATATTTAGCTAAGTCGTTAAGAAATATTATAAAAAATATTGGACCCAAGACTGAGCCCTGTGGAACTCCCTTTTGTACTCTAACAAGCTTAGATTTGTTAATTTTTTCATGTCCGCTTTCAACTGACTTAATTTCGACATACTGTGATCTATTCTGTAAATAAGAACTGAAAAGCTTTAAGACGTTATCTCTTATCCCATAGTGTTCTAGTTTGTCTAAAAGGATTTTATGTTCAACAGTATCGAAGGCAGAGCTAAGATCTAAGAATAGTCCTGCCACTTTTTCTTTATTATTCAGTTTGCTAACCACATCATCCACTAGTGAGTCTATTGCATCAATGGTTCCTATGCTTCTTTGATACCCGAACTGTTGATAGCTAATGATATTGTGTTTAATCAAATGTTTGACAAGCCTATCTTTCATTACCTTTTCAAATATTTTAGAGAATACCGGTAATAGGGAAATGGGTCTATAGTTTTTCGCATCTAATTTGGAGCCTTTTTTGAATATGGGCAAAACACGAGCAATTTTATATTGCTCAGGGAAAACACATTGCTCAATACATTTGTTTAAAAAGTCAGCTATTGGCTCAGCTAATATGTCAATGTTATCCTTGATGATACTTATGGGTATTTCGTCTTGACCGTGTGAATTTTTATTGCACATATTATTAACCATTTTGAAGATTTCTACCGGGGTTACTTGATCAAACAACATGTTATCGTCTACTCTAGCCATATTGTCGGTTAAGTATTTGTTAGCTAAGCTATGATCAGAAGACTTTAATGTAATTTTGTTGTCAAATTGGTCAGATAAAATGTTGGCTACGTCTACAGGGCTGTCATATATCTTATTGTCTTGTTTAAGTATTACAATATCAGTGCTTTGTTTTTTATTCGAATTACGTCTACTATTCACTATTTTCCACATGGCTTTACTAGATTGAGGTGCCTGATCGATCTTTTTCCTAGTGTCGAGCTTTTTTGCACATCTTACTACCTTTCTAAATATCCTTAAGTAGTTTTCGCGATATTTTAAAATTGATTTATCACATCTCTTTTTATCAATAAGGCACAAAATGCGCTTGACTTTGCTGGATACTTTAACTCCTTTGCTAAACCAATAACTTTTACCAGACTTATTGAGATCAATTAAAATTTCCTTTTTTTTAAAAGAATTATCATGTACTTCATTAAATTTTCTTATAAATGTATTTATGCCGAGATTCCAATCTATCTCTGCCAACTTTTTCCTAAATTCCACCTTATTTTTTTTATTATATATTCTTTTTTTAATATACTTAAAATTACTTCGTTTTTTTTCTTCTGTTACTTTTTTTACATTTATTGTGCAAAAAAGACCGGCATGTCCATCTGATAATCCGTTGTGGTCAATATGGATATCGTTAATATTAGTATCTATTAGATTTGTCAATATATTGTCAATACATGACTCTGTGCCATTACGTACGAATGTTGTAGTGTCAAACAAACATCTAAAATTGTAGCATGTGAGTAATGATAAAAATGATTTTCGGTATTTGTCATCTTTCATCATATTAATATTGAAGTCGCCACAAATCAAACACTGTTTATTGAAGAAATGCTTCAATAGTTGTTCCAGCCTTTCAAGAAAACTATCAAAATTATTATTCACAGGAGTTCTATAGCAACAGACAATATTAATATTAAATTCTAAATCTTTTAGTCCACATACCTCAAAATAATCTTGTTTATAGAGCTTTTTACAAATTTCTATGTCCTCTATTTGTCTGTCATCGCTTATTAGCACCAAAGTACCACCTCTTTTTTTGTTTACTCTTGTGTTGTAGGAACCAAGTTTATAACTAGTCATCTGTAATTGTGATATTTGGATTTCATTTAAAAAGTGTTCACTTATACAAATACAATTTACTTTTGATTTTAAGTCATTCAAATAAATTTCAAGGTCATCCTTCTTGTTGTTAAGTCCACATAAATTTTGATGATAGATATTATATAATATAGAGTTTTTGTTTGTGTTGATGTTCGTTAAGCGAGGTAAGACAAAATCATTTCGACGACTACAATTAAAGTCATTTAAACCACAGTCCTTCATACTGTTACTTACGAAAAAAGTCACAAGTTTGTTGCGTTGCACTCAATTCATTCGGATCAGTTAAAGTCACCGTGTTACTTGTAGTAGATAGTTGGTCTTCACTTCTGCCATTTGGGTTTGTCAAATTGTCTTGACAGCTGAATATTTCGTAGTCATAAATTATGTTGGACCTTATTTGTTCGAAGATGTTTTTCCATCCGTGTTTGTTTATCTTTCCAGTATAGATGGAAAACATTTCAAACGATAGGGTGCGATTACTATCGAAGAAATATGCATGTCTATTGTTTTTAATGTTTTTAATGTCCCAGTAGAGGAGATTGTTGAAGAGTTCGACTTTGTAATTATGTATTAATGCACCACATATGTACGTTGGGGCACACACTACGAGATTAGTGTGGGTATTCTTTTTCAGATACTTTCTTAAGTTATCAAGAATTCCTATGTAATCGTTATTCTTCAAATCGTTTTCTCCCATAAAAATTAAGCAATAGTCGTTAATAGAGAAGGTTTTTAATTGGTGTTCAATAGTGCTCAATACGTCTTCCGTGATGGCGTTTGGCAGCAAATAATGACAATACTCAAAATTGTCTGAGAAGACCTCTTCAATCAACGGCAGAGTTCCTTTTGTGCAACCGCTGCTTATTATAGCCAGTTTGTTCCTTTGTTTTGGAAGTACGCCTGATGGTTTTTCAATAGCAACATCACTCAAGTGAGTTATTAAAGTCCGTTTTTTATTCTGTGTCAATGCATTGTCATAAGTCTGATCGGAAGTTTGAGTTTCTTTATTAAGCATGTCAACTTTATTTTCTGCGTTACAATAATTGTCTTGTAGGCGAGTATCCTGACTAAGATTGGATGGACTATGTGTAGACGGGCTTGGACTCTTATCGAAGCAAGTGGATATAGGTAAAACTTGAGGTCTTAGGGGCATTGAATGGGTGTGTATACTAGACTTTCCAACGTGATTCTGGGGTGTAGAATGAGTAGACCTACTGTTCATTCTAATGAGATTTCGTTTGCGTGAGGTCACTGGTGTCGTATTTGTCATGTCGGATGAGAGAATTTTTTTGTACGTTCCGATAATTTTCTGACCTTCACCTATATCCAGTTTTAGCCGGAAATTTTCACTGTTCAAGTCCTCAATCTCCTGATGTGCTGATTGAAGTTCCATAGTTAATCTTCTAATAGTTTCGTTCAGGTTGGTGATAGTGTCGTCGTCATGTATGGACGCACTTGGCAGACTCGTCATTGTGGTATCGAGCAATGTGGAGTTATTCATAAACAAATTATCGAGTGAATTTGCACGTTTTGGCTTTCTTGTAGTAATGTAATCTACTTCCATTTCAAAGAATTTGTAGTGTTTTATATAATTAGATTATAAGTTTAAAAGTGTTTGCAAAATAATAAACAAACAAATACAACAAAAAGACAGAACTTTCACATCTACAAAAAGAGCGACCGCTTCGTGGGGTTTGAACTTAGACTCCCGAGGAGCGGAGTCGAGTTGATTTCCGCAAGGCTAATCGTACATTAATTGCATTGACAAAATTGTTGATCCGTTCCTCTCAGAATTCGCAACGAGTCGCCGATGTAATTGTGGGTTGGGTTGGTACCGTTATCACACAGTCCAAAGTTCACTTCAAACGTTCACTTTTAAACAAACAATGAGTTCGTTATTTTTTATTAATGTTGATTTAGTATAGTTCCACTGGGTGTATCACTACAATTTTTTCACAGATTGTCACTTATATGTTGCACTTTAGGATTGTGAATAGTTTATAGCAGAAAAAGTATTTTAGACAACTTTATGAAATTAAAATCGTTGAGAGAACTGACAGTACGTCTGCAGTCGATAACGAGCGGCCGCGGGAATGATACATACATAGTATGCATATATATATGTATACTACTGGCGTGATATTTTTTACATATCCAAAAATAACCATTTAGTTGGCACAGGGGGGGGGACTTAAATATAACAAAAATTACATACATACATAGATTACGGAACCCTAAAAAGGAAATAAACTCTAATAAACGACTACATCATAAATCATGATTGCATCAGCCGCTTATCAGTAGCATAGGTATCGATTGAGCGAAAGATAGTACAGGTACAGTGACGAGCATAAATATATTACTATGGACAGCTCGGCAATAATATCTGATTTGAATATCTGTCGTCAAGATGACGGTGTCAGATATTTTTGATCACCACGAGGTATCACTTTCATTTGAAATTAACTGAGTAGGCAGATATTTATAACGCAATACACATGTATTGCGTTATAAATATCTATATCGTTACCGGGCCCTAGCTACGCGCATGGGCGTAGCCAGGACCCGGTAAGTGTGGGCAATGCTCTGGAAAAGCCTACCTTCCACACTCTGATTTATTTCCAACTCTTTTGCTTTTCGGGGTAGGCTAGTGGAAGAAACAGCCCACAACGAGAGCTGAAGGAAATATAGCCTCCAATTCAATGAATTTAAAAGAGTAACGGTGGAGTTTCTTGCCCATTCTTCTCCATGGGCAACTAGAATCAATTCTATTTTTTTTTAATTTTGACGTTCAAAAGTGCCTCTTATGTGCCTATTTGAAATAATTGGTTTGACTTTGACTTTGAATGCATTAATGGACGCTCACCAAAGAAACTGTACAAATCCCAAGACGCATAAAGGGCTATGAAGCGCGCCATGTTAGCCTTTCACTGAAAGGCCGAGTCCATAACTCAATAGAACATGGGACTACGGATAGCGGCTGCGAAATGGAAGTGGGCAGGACACTTGGCTAGACGTGGTGATGGCAGGTGGAGCAAAGCCCTAACGGAATGGTTGCCGAGAGACGGTAGAAAGAGCGTTGGCGGACCAACGGCTAGGTGGGTGGACGACCTACAGAAGATCGCGAGGGAGACCTGGATGAGACTCACTCAGACCAGGGACACATGGCACAAAAGAGAGGAGGCATATCTATACTCATCAGTGGGTGAAACAATGCTGCCAATGATGATGATGATGATGATGTACTTTTTTGAGGTTTGGAGTTGGGAATTTTATTGTAACAACAAATCAAAAATTCTCAACTTCATGTTTATTATTAGGCGTAATTTATGATCTCTCATTAAATGACTGTGGTTAGTTCAGCTGGACGGCTGCCTCCCCTAGACAAATCCGTAGATACGTCAATGCATGTCCGATATTATTGCATTCTAAGAGGTGACATTTTGAAGCCGATGTCAAATAGTTTTGGTGTTCCTTCTATTCCACATATTTGTGCTGCTTGTTTAGGCCTTCCACAAATGATCACATATATTTGATGTCATCTTGAAGACAGATATTATTGCAGAGGTGTCCATAGAAATATAATTTATACTCGCGACTGTACACAAATATATCACACGCTAAGAATCTGCGTTCTTCCAACAATCTTCTTCTACTCTGTCCTTCTCATACTTCTGACTTTGTTCATTCTTCCTTTCATATTCAGGCCATTCTTCTCTGGAATGCGCTTCCTCTTGATGTCAGGACGGCCACCAGTCGGTATGCATTTAAGCGGAAATTGCAGAGTTATTTACAAAACAAATAGCGTAGTCATCTCAATTACTTCTTTTCCTTGAATTTGTATGTATATTTATATATATATATATATAATGTAGGTATATATATAATGTAGGTATATAAATATTATTAGTAAATAATTATGTATGTATGTGTATTATAAGTTTTTAACCTATTTATGTACTTGTGCTCCCGTTTTATTTATAATTAATTATGTTATAATTTAATATTTTTAATATTATTATTTTCTCTCAATCAGAGCACCCGCCATCTTATCTCTTCACCACCCTTGGTTGACTGGTAGAGAATGCCTAAGGCATTAAGTCCGCTTTTGTACTTAATTGTGTGTAAGAAGTTTAAATAAATAAATAAATATATATCTACCTAGGTATGCATCTGCCTCTCTTCTCTAATCTCTAAATACATAGTATCAAACACAGTTGTTTGTGTGTGTACTCGCATAGGAGATTAGGAGCTTCTAAACTAAGTACTTGATGGAGATACGGTTTTGAATGATGGGAAAAAACTATGACAATAATTACATTGCGTTATTTCTGTTACATTACAAAAAAAAAGGTCTGTGAACCACACCTGATTAAATTTGACCTTGCATATTCTAAAACTAAGTTAATAATATTTTGATTTAAAACAGTGCCCAAGAAGTTTTTTGCCCGTTCTTCTCCATAGAAACCTACAGATTCATCTTTCTGATTGACCGTCTACGACGACGCCTTGACAATTCAAAAGTGCCTGTAATCGGTTTAATTGTTTTTTTTTTTTAACGACTGTCAAAGATCCACGAATGACAGCCGGGACCAACGGCTTAACGTGCTTTCCGAGGCACGGAGGAGTCTCGATGTGTAAAGATAGTCACCCATCTACGGACCAACCCCGGCAAGCGTAGCTAACCTGATGGATCGATCCATGCGGCTGTTATTACTCAGCCACGAGCTCCTAATTATTTTTACCTATTGTGGTATAGTATTTTATTTATCAATTATATGTGAAGACGATGCGATGCACCTGCATCGTCTTCACATATCATTGTATATTAATTAATGTACCTATACAAAATATTGTTAATCATTTTAACAGAGTAACGGTGGAGTTTCTTTCCCATTCTTCTCCATACGAAACTACCTTAGGGAAGAGGTGACTAGAATCAATTCAATTTTTTTGTAAATTTTGACGTTTAATAGTGCCTATTTGAAATAAATAATTTGACTTTGAGCTATGGTGGGGTCGGCTGCCAGTCTAACCGGATGCATCTGAATACAAGTATTTTACATGGAGCGACTGCCTATCTGGCCTCTACAACACAGTTACTGGGTAATACAATACCCCTTGGTTACACTGGTTTTCAGACTGTTGGGCTTCTGGATACCCGTAAAGACTAAAAAAAAAACTAAGAAATAATTCTAGTAAACTACGTAGTTTACTAGAATTGATTCTTAGTTTTTTTTTTCACACGGCTACATATCAAGCTATACATTTCCAGTACAAGGTGACCTCTCATTGTCCGTACAATTAGAGGTAAGGTCACCCTGGGCGAAAGCAACTAAAAAAAAAAGAAGAAATTGCACAGCTTTCGATGAACAGTTTCGACATAAATTAAGTTACAAATAAACTTTGGTTTTTCATTAATTTGCATTATTGTTGAATAAGACCAGTAAAAGTTACATTCACCCCACTTTGGGGAAATGTGACTATTCGTTATAACTCAGTTGTAATCTGTTTCTAAATGTTGATGTCAAGAGTACATGTAGATGCACACAGAATTATCTGTAAAAGCTATCTATAGTCGCTGAGATAGAGTTCAGTTTCAAGCAAATTTACTTTTCTTTTTTTATGGGGTGAATGCGACTGTCTTCCATACTGACTAGTGTTGAGATGTAGTACCTTTACTACTTATCGATAAATATTTGTGAAGACATTCGATAATTAACAATAATGAAAGGTTTAAATATAGGTAATAACTGGCATAACTGGTTAACTGTTTCCCTTTACTAGTTGTACAGCTTCAAGAAGTTTTTCAGAGCAATAAGTTTTCTCCTTTTATCTTTTATAGTTTCGGACCATCTGATAACTAAATTTGGATTTTGTATTAACTTTACATTTTTTATTTAAGCTATCTATTTCATTTTGTTAAAACTACGCAAAATCTAAAACACTTCATACTAATTGCAGCTAAACATTTATGCAAATACGCGAAATTCACTTATGGAAATATCGACACGGAACGTCACTAGTAATTTGCAGTTTTCGTACAAAAAGCATGGGGCGATTGTAACTGAAAAATAGTTGCAATAACCCACGTGCATGAAAAGTTGAGGTTAATGTAACTATATCAATAAAATGTTAATTATAACACCTAGAGTTTAACCAAATATACCAAAAACAATTACGTTTTATCTTATTTTTAGGATGCACTTATATTTTTCCTTGCAACGACTTGAAATATTTTTAATGTCATAAAACAAAACACAGGACGCGGCAACACGTTGCTCCAAAATGGCGGCTGACAGAAAATGATCTGTGAGTACTACAGTAGGTGAACTAGTGATGCCATCTGTACTTTATTTGAAAAAACTATGATTCCGCTTTACTCCAATAGATAGGGCCATCTACAAAAATGATTAGATTGAGAGAAAATTGAATTAGTTGCTTTAGCCTCATAGTTGCTTTAGCCTCATAGTTGCTTTCGCCCCGGGTGACCTTAAGCTTATACTGGACAAATAATTAAAAGAGATTAAATGTAATCTTAATCGTTTGACGTCTCACATTTATTTGTAGTCCGATGACTTTTGCATTATGCGAACAATGTTTACAAAATATTGTCTCGTTACTCATATTAAACTCTATAACCTAACAGTGATACGATTAATCTATGCTACAGACGCAGATTTAAATAACATCGTCTTTATATCGGTCAGTACTTAGGTGCTTTTATTATGCCATATTATTTATTTAGAACCGAGAGTAAACGTAACTATTTCGTTTGCGTTAAAATTTGACCGATAGATCATAATGCTAAGACTATAAGGGTGAGAATAAAAATCTTGACGCAAACGCGCTAGTTACATTTACTCTCTTGCAAACTTACACTTGGGGTACTGATGTATGAACGTAAACGAAGCAAAAGGAGTATGTAAGGAGCGTAGCAGGTCAGTAGGTGGAGTTCTATAGTTTCTGCCTAGGTGCCTACCCCCATGGGAAAGAGGCGAGTTTATGTATGTATGTTCAGCTTGTCTTCAACGGATAACCATTCAACTACCCTTTAATTCATTTTAAAACAGCAGGCTTACTCTTGAAATCAATCCCAATCTCGACCGTATTCCAATCTGATTCAGTTTCAATTCCGATCTTCAGAAAATTGGCACTCTTGAACGGAATCGAGATTGAGGTTGCAATCGACTGCATGTTCGACTACAGTGATTGACATGGGGTATACGAAACATGCCATACGAAAGAAAACGTTAATTACCAAATTTGATCGTAAACACGAATTCAAACTCGATAGATCAACGTCAAAATCTCTTCAAGAGTACCGAAAAAATGCATCTTTGAGTAAAATCGATATTTAGTTCCAAAAAAATCTACCTAATACGATTCCAATCGTGAGCTAGTGTAGCGTTCAAGAGTGCCAAATGACAAGATCTCGATCCCAATTTCCGATTCCGGTTAAGATCGAGTGTCGAGAGTAAGCCTAGAGGGCCCTATTTGCGTAACAAACTTTGAATTACAATCTGAATGATTTTGAAGGATATTGCTAATACCATTGCTTCATAAGTTAGAAAAGTTTGTCTGCTCAACAACGTGAATAACGCAATGAATGTTGTCGAACTGTCAAAATGAAAGCCATTGCATAGTGTGTTACGCATTACCCCGCCTGTTAAAGTGCGAGTTTCCCGTGCCGAATAATATATGTCGAAACTTCAATTTATAAAAGCCTATTCAATTTGGCCTATTGTTTTTTATGTCAAGTCAAGTGAACTCCCAACGGTCGTGTTTTCGATAATATCATTTAGGATAATCAGAACGCATGGTTATGTAAAACTTGGACTAGGTCAAAAGAGCAAGTCATGCAACGTTTTAAACTTTACTAAGCCAGTACTTTCAAACAGATTGCCTTTCATATTGAATAATCGACGTTGGAATGCACTTCGAAAGTTCGTTTTTTTTTTCGATATAATGTAATACATGTAACAACAACTAGTACCGCAGGCTTAGCATGACGCTTTCTATGTCTACGCTACTGTAGAATAGAAATCGCTTGCCTTATCGCTTGCTTTACCCTTCTCGGTAGAAAACTGATAACTGTTTACACGGAAACGCCATTTTTGTCTACTCTTCCGTCGAAAAACGTTTATCTACAGTTCTCGTGCTAAGCCTGCAGATGGAGAAAGATATTTTGTTCTCTTTATTATGCATCGAATTTTGCAGTCTGAGTCGCACCTTGAACGGAATTTATTTTAACTACCTACTATCCTACTGCTGGTCAAATCTCTTCTGTAGGCTTAGCACGAGAACCGTAGAGAAGCGTTTTGTCGACGGAAGAGTAGACAAAATTGACGTTTCCGAGTAGACAGTTGACAGTTTTCTACCGAGAGTTGTAGACAAGGGATTTCTATTCTACAGTAGAGTAGAAATAGAAAGCCTCATCCTAAGCCTGCTGCTCTTAAAAAAGTGAGTAAATAAATCATCTCGCTAACATTTTCTCGGCGAAACCCAAAGACACATTCGGTCCGCCATGACCACATGACGCCACGAAAACGTGATACTACATATGTTTAGCACAATATGTTGCGAAAACTACATGTAAAGGGAGTTAATCCTGAGCATTTTATCTAGATTAACTAATGAATCATACACACATATTTAAAGTATTTCCCAACAAGGGGTAAAAGCTAAAAATAAATACATGTTTCATCAAAATGTCTACCTATAATCTTTCTATGATAAACCGCGTATGATGTAAACTGATATTGAAGTACCTATTAAAAAGATAAGTCAACAATCTCATATCGATTTTTGCATACGCATAAGTACAAGGCTAGTATCAAAATGAGGACCAGAGGAGCAGTATGTAGGTAATAATCTATGCCAATCATATATTTTCAAGGTCGTCTGTACGTTTAAAAGGGTGTGTTCTATGCATTGCTGATTGATTGTTATTTAGCGGCATCTACAACGCCACTTCTGAACTACGCATCACACCAACGACCATTCACACCCTGACGACACGCAAATCCTGCATCGCGCAAGCAGTTATTCGTGCGATCTTCGATTCGAATCGTATCCAACATCAAACCCCTACTACAAATAAAAAAAACGTTTTAGAGGCAACGGATAATATTTTTACAATATAATAAACCAAAATTTTCGAATGAAAAATTGTTACCATTTGGAGATGAAGGAACGGTCTGTCTTTGGCAATTATTGGTTACATTTGGTTTAGTTTCGTTTTGCCGCAGAATGTACTGCGGATTTTTGTCGGATTTGCGAAAGCGTCGTTAATGGAATAAATTTACCTACAGTCGATGAAATTTTGGTTACCTACAGTCAGTTTGAAAGTATCGGCACTCACTAAAGCTATCATGAAAGAGTTCTCATGAGAGACTTGATTAATCACGCTAGGAATAAACCCAGTCAAAAGAAAATGCATGAAATCTTGGACGGAAAAACCGTAACCAGACGCATCAAGGCTCACAGGATGTGCTATCTTGGACACGTTCACAGGCACCGCGAACCTCACCTGTTACATGCAGCAATGCAGTACAAGGCCAAATCAAAAATTCGGCCGCCCTTTATACATGCAATGACAACTTAAAACAGGACATGACATACTTCCACAAGGACGTAAGTTTTTGGATGACACCGCTGAAGACTGAAATAAGATAAAGAAAGCTGCCAGCAAGATCTACAAGAACTCTGAAACGGATAGTGCGACCTCAGACGAAGACCTTGGAATCAGCAACGTGTAATACAGCATAGCAGTGACACAGACAAGAACCGAGGGAACCTGAGCCAACCTGGCGGCGAAGCTACTAAAAGATGCCCCTCCTATAGATAAATATCACCCGTCTCTCCACTATTCCAATGCTTGCTCAAGGATGCATATTCGGTAGGCTCTAATAATCCTTCCATATCCCAAACGCAGGTCTTCCCTACCATTATCGCGCCCCCCGGTCTACTCTCTGATATACAATAGTCTCTGTAGTCTCATGAAACATGAGGCTTCAGGGGCTAGTGTGAATCTTTGGGTTCATTCGAGCAATCGAGTCTGGTTAAACCATGCTGGGGTCGGTGCATTTCATTCATTCATTCGCACAAGTCAGACTTTTTGTAGAGCCTAATGAGAATTAATTATTTATAGGCCCGATTTTAAATTCTATACATTTATACGAGCTACTTTTTGTAGAACTTGTGCGTTTACCGTATGAAATTCTGTGTTTTCGCCACCGAAGTAATGGGTTACCGATTGTCTGACGTGGATTTAGTAGAAATTCAATAAACCACGACTTAATAAGTTTCACTCAAAAAATTACGGTCAGGCAGAAATGGGCAGGTTTGGAATTGGATATTAACTGATACTCTTGCTAGGTTGTTAATCCAGCACAGCCTGCAGCAAGATGCCCGACGAAATCAGGTTAGTCGCACCAAAGGTTAAACTGGAGACCCATTTCTAGGAGTGAAAATTTAACCCTTAACGCTACTCATTCCAATCTTCTCGACAAGCAATAAAAGAAAACTACCGGAAGTTTCGCGAATCGGACATTCTACTACCAATCGGCATTTTTCCTTTTTACCTGACGTTTTGCGAATCGTGCGCTCTACTTCCTCCTAATAATATCACGCTCAAGCTCAATGACGCTTGATAGCAGGCGGTGGACTGGTGGCCCAGTGGTAACGGGACTTACGAGTTGTAGGTCGCGGGTTCCAGACCTAAGCAGGCGCTTTACTTTGTGTAAATAATTTCATCACCACTGCTCTCAAAATAGTGAAGGAAAACATCGCGATGAAACCGGCATGTCCAAGACAAGTGACATCTACCAACCCGCACTGGGTACGCGTGGTGGATTACAGTCCACACCTTCTCGAATAGAGGAGGCCTGTGTCGCAGTATTTTTTATCCGCGTTTATGTAGGTATTCCCCTGGGATACAAGTGAAACCGCAAGCAAAAACTACTATAAAAATAAACTTACACAGTCTCCAAGTTTAAAATGCGCCTTGAAAGCCATGTTAGCTTCGACAGAGAGGTCCTTCATTGCTTCCTCCATCTGCTCCTTGTCTACAGACAAATCCCCCCCATTCTCTATACCATTGCACTTCATATCCAGACTGGTTCCAGGAGAAGTTCCCAGGATAATGAACGAGTCTTCGTCCCCGATCTGCAGGCTTGTCGTCATGTTCTTACATCAATCTGGAAAGAAGAACTTGATGTCAATTGTGTGAAGATGAAGAGCGGAAGGTAAGATATTTGTTGAGGAAGTTTCTCCCCATGCGAACTACAACACAGAAAACGGAGACGCCTCGGCAGCAGCTGCTAGCGACGTTATTGTCAACTCTTTCGATACAAACTAAGCATCTCAATGGGTGCCACTTATAGAAACTGACGACCTGTGACAATTAATTCGGACGATGACTGTGACAGCCGAAACTTGCACTTAGCGCTAATTGTGCGGGCACGAATATTAACGTCGGTACCTATCAGACTCACTATCTGTTGAAGCCATGTCAGCCACTGGTGAAGTGGTGACTGATACCGACGCATCAAATTCAATTGACCGCAGTGTGCCGTCTGGCTCGTTTACAGTGTTCTTTTCTATTAGAAATGACTGGCATAGCCCATTTTCAACATGGCCTCTTACTTTTATATTTAGAACAAAAATGATCACGTTCTTTTTATGAAAAATATGAATATTATTTACTGAGGTAATCACATATTTTTGGCGAATCATTATGTTTAACAAACAATAAAGATATTCAAAATTGTTATTTATGTTGAATATTAAAACATTCTAGACAAAAATATGGCTCATTTGTGCAGTGAGGGCAGTAAGTTACAACTTGCTTGGTCTTTTTAGGGTTCCGTACCCAAAGGGTAAAACGGGAACCCTATTACTAAGGCTCCCCGTCTGTCTGTCTGTCCGTCTGTCACCAGGCTGTATCTCATGAACCGTGATAGTTAGACAGTTGAAATTTTCACAGATGATGTATTTCTGTTACCGCTATAACAACAAACACTAAAAAAACAGAATAAAATAAATATTTAAGGGGGCTCCCATACAACAAACGTGATTGTTTTGCTCGTTTTTGCTCGATATTGATAACGGCAACAGGTAGACGCTTGAAATATTCGCAGAATATTTATTTATATATTCACTTTAAAAATAAATAATTAAATTAAAATAAAAAAATATTTAAGGGGGCTCCCATACAACAAACGTGATGTTTTTGCCGTTTTTATAGATAATGGTACGGAACCCTTCCTGCGCGAGTCCGACTCGCACTTGGCCGGTTTTGCTTGCATACATTCTGTCAACTGTTTGTATATTTATCTTATAGCATCTAGAGCAGCATTTCTGAGCTTTCCTCACAGTCCATTCATTTCTTGCTAACGTATGCTTCTTTCTTTTATTTATAATACCAACGTGCTTGACACGCCGGCGGCGCAGGGACTACAATTTGTACCATTCGAGCCACGTCAAGCACGGGTGCCAGTATTTTTTTTTTTTAAATAAAGAAAACAACACTTTTTTATACATAATTATTCAATTTAAACCATTTGGAATCAATACGCAAGACATTAAAAATGGACGATTTAGAAAATGTAAAGGCAGTTAACGTAGGTACCTACAATTGCGCCTCTAGTATCTGCCAGCAAAGTGATTCTCTGTTCTGTGGTCTAGAACGCCAATAATTCTGGTTCATGTCGGCACGAACTATTATGGGAGAATGCCGTGGTACAAGTATTAGCAAGAAAGTAGAAGGAGTGACTGCCTAAGGGCGAGTCGTTGGTACCTAAATTCTTGTAACATGCATTGTGTGACTGATGTAATTTGATACCACACAAATCGGGTGCATCAAAAGCTATGGAGGCTTTTTGTCATTTGACCGATCCTGACACAAGTCCAAATATTTAAGCCTGCTTTTCAAGCGACTAGTCAGTTCCCCAAACCTACCTCCCCTTCGTCCGGTCTGATATCCTAGTCGTTTTTAAATTTGTGAGTCAACTAGAAGAAATAGGTGAGTGTGCTACTTTCACGAAATAGGGTAACAACCTGTTAATAGAATGTTATTTTAACAAGTGACACATTTCGCAGTCAGTTCAATTATTTTGTACAAATGACTTTCGAGTGCAAACTTCATAAGTTTCATCATTTCAACTGCAAGTGCTGGACTTAGGCTTTCCCCAAACGTAGCCACGTCGTCCGGTCTTGATTAGGAACTGACCAAAATTCTAGCAGTTTACCCATCCATTTGGGTCACCGAGATACAGGCCGTGCCTAGTTTGGGACCCGCTGTTAAATAATATCAAATTTTTCTGTTGCTAAAAATTTCAT
This sequence comes from Tiliacea citrago, assembly GCA_963921375.1. Taxonomy (NCBI): domain Eukaryota; kingdom Metazoa; phylum Arthropoda; class Insecta; order Lepidoptera; family Noctuidae; genus Tiliacea; species Tiliacea citrago. Next base: position 22,009,874 of record OY992799.1, on the reverse strand, counting down.
GCATAATTGTATGTTTGTGAACTATGTGTAAGTTTAATAAAAGAATTTGAATACCCCATACTTTATATATTATATAAATGCGAAATTAACTCTGTCTGTGGACGTCTGTCACCTTTTCACGCCTTAACAGCTGAACAGAATGAGAATTTGGATGAAATTGGCAAACGGATAGACCATTACTTGGGTTAGGTTGCACATAGTATTAGCCGGGGATCGCGGGAGTCGCACTAGATCCCAAGATCCCCGGTGCAAGTGTGGGAAGGGAACATTGGGGCGGTTTTTAGTCAGTAAGAGTCTGAAAGACCCATCCGCCCGCCCCAGGGCGGAGGACCTCCATGAGGAATTTCCACTCGAAAAAAAAGGGTAGGGCATAGAATACTTTTTATCCCGGGTGAGGAAAGTTATGAGTATAAATGTCGATGGCTATAAAAGTAGGGGAAGACCAAAGAAACGATGGATGGACTGTATAAAATATAATACGGCTAGAAAGGGAGTGACTACCGAGATGACGACTAATAGAGAAGTATGGAAGAAAGGGACATGTTGCGCCGACCGCGAATAAATTGGGATCATCATCATCATTTCAGCCGAAAGACGTCCACTGCTGGACATAGGCCTCCCCCAAAGAGAGGGTTTGCCATAATCGCCACGCTTGGCAGACGGGTTGGCGGTCGCAGTATGGTGTTAAAATGCATAGGGAACGCTGTTGCCCATTCTCTAGTAAGTCCCTTAGTCGCCTTTTACGACACCCACGGAAGAAATAGTGTGGTGCTATTCTTTACGTCCGGCACCACACAGACACACAATAAATTGAGATAATTGATGGTAGTCGGTACATTCCCGTTGGATCATTTCCGACCTCCACGCGGGCAAAAGCTAGTACTTATTCATAACTTAATAGGTACCTAATTCCCCTAATCACTACAAGTATTCCTTTTAAGGCACGGAACCCCATAACTGTTATACGCCACTTCCGCCACCCAATCACCCAAGCCATAATTGATACATACATACATTGCCATTTCAATTGATACTATAGAACGAAATCTGTTTTGTTTTCCTACCGTGTTTTCATTTTAAAACATGTGACACTACGAGGGCGGCACTGAAAATTTCGGGAATCAAGGAAGTGACACAACATTACTATTTAAAAATGTTTTTATTGCTTTTCGAAGTATTCTCCGCGAAATTTGACACATTTTTCCATACGATGGAACCAATCATTGAAGCAACCATTCCATTCGGAAGTTGGGGTCTCCAAAATGGCCGTTTTGTAGGCGTCCACAGCTTCTTCAGGTGATGAAAATCTCTGTCCACGCAATTTATTCTTTATTTTAGGGAAAGTATAGAAATCATTAGGGCTTAGGTCGGGGCTGTACGGCGGATGGTCTAATAATTCTATGTTTTCTTGCTCTAAAAACTCTTTTGTTCTGTGCGCGGTGTGAGAACTCGCATTGTCGTGATGGAGGATGATGCGGCGGTTGCAGTTCTCTTTACGGAGTTCAGAAACGACCTGTGGCAAACAAATGCTAGCATACCATTCTGAATTAACCGTTCTTTGTCCCTGAAGAGGAATAGTCGTAACATGGCCGGTTTTGGAGACAAACGTGGCCACCATTTTTTTTGCAACACTCCGTGAACGAACAATTTTTGTTGGCTTTAACTCATTTTCGAACACCCAAACTCGTGACTGGTTTTTTGTTTCGGGTTCGTACGCGTATATCCAGGATTCTTCACCTGATACAATGTTGTATACAGCATTTGAGGATCCTGCGTGGAATCTTTCGAGAGTTCTGACGCACCAAGTAACGCGAGCCGCTTTTTGCTCTTCACAGAGCGAATGCGGTATCCATCGGGAAAACAACTTTTCTACACCTAATTGTTCATGCAAGATTATTTGTATTTGACTCATGCCAATGTCTAAAGTTGCCTGAATTTCGCGGTATGTCACATGTCGATCTTCCTCAATCAGCTTACGCACAGCATCAACGTTTTCTTGGGTGACTGCAGTTTTTGGACGACCTTGACGGGGATCATCACTGAGCTTGACACGTCCACGTTGAAAATCAGCAAACCAGCGATAAATTGTGGTTTTGGATGGGGCTTCATCACCAAATGCAGAAATCATCCGGTCAACACACTGTTTTTGTGTTAAACCAGTTCGAAAGTCATAATAAATCATCGCTCTTGAATTTTCTCGAGTCAATTCCATTTTCTCAACGACTAAACAAGTTTGACAAAACCTTATGACAAGACCGAGAATCTTTTAAAAAAAAAAAAAATGGTATTCGATTTTTAAAACCAAGGAGTTTTCAATTAAAAAGATTTTAATATGACAGGAACAGTGGAAATATTCCATTCCCGATACTTTTAGTGCAGCCCTCGTATCACAAAAGTAAATTGTTATTGTTTTCATTCCAAACCTAACATAACAAAAAAGAACATGCTGAATGATATTGATTAAGTATCATTAGAGTGTTTCATTGACCTAGAAGCATATTAAGCAACTTGAATTGTTAATAAGTGTTAACGGAATTAATTAAATGCTCATGCAGGATTAAATTAGAATATTTATATCTCTAATAATCCTTCCATATCCCAAAGGCACGTTTTCCCTACCATTATCGCGCCCCCCAGTCTACTCTTTGATATGCAATGGTCTCTGTAGTCTCATGAAACATGAGGTTTCAGGGGCTAGGGTGAATCTTTAGGTTTATTCGAGCAATCGAGTCTGGTGCAACCACGCTGGGGTCGGTGCATTTCATTCATTCATTATGGGTTTTAATTTGTGACACGGTTACTAGAGTCACCAAAGTAACTCCCAAAAATTGTATTTAGTGAATCAGAACCGCATCTTTTTCTTCGGCAATGTCATACAGGTAAAAAATATTAGGGGCTTTCATTCGATGAGGACAACCTAAGCTTTTCAAAAGACGTCAAAATCTTTATTAAATTGTAGACGTTTATGAATGTCTTTGTGGCCCCTTCGCTAACCCACAACCAATCTGGGGGGGTCAACTCCGAAGCAATAATCCGTATCGGTTGAATGTACGGCCGTTTCTTGACTTCCAGTTTCCTTTTTGGACTTTGAGTCCTTACCCGGCTTCAAGTCACATTTTTGACTTTGACATATCTCTTTGACTGTCGTTTTTTTTTTCTTTGGCCGTAGTCAGGAAACGCCCCAACATTCCGTGATACTTCGGATTTATCTTCGGAGTAGACCCCCTGGGCGGATGCTGGTTGATGAATGAAACAGAAGAATATGTTGTTCTAAGAAAGTGCTTTCTTACTTTGCTATTTACTTTAGCGGAGCTAGAGCTGAACTGATTGTTTGACGTGAACTGACTTTATTTAGATTTTTTGTTTGTAGGGCATCTCGTACTTGACCTCAAAGTCGTAACTACTTAACCGGTCAATCCTGTGGCTGGAATAAGCTAGCATAAAGCCTCCAGGGATTAAGCTAGCTTAAAGCCTCCAGGGATTAAGCTAGCTTAAAGCCTCCAGGGATTAAGCTAGCTTAAAGCCTCCAGGGATTAAGCTAGCATAAAGCCTCCAGGGATTAAGCTAGCTTAAAGCCTCCAGGGATTAAGCTAGCTTAAAGCCTCCAGGGATTAAGCTAGCTTAAAGCCTCCAGGGATTAAGCTAGCTTAAAGCCTCCAGGGATTAAGCTAGCATAAAGCCTCCAGGGATTAAGCTAGCTTAAAGCCTCCAGGGATTAAGCTAGCATAAAGCCTCCAGGGATTAAGCTAGCTTAAAGCCTCCAGGGATTAAGCTAGCTTAAAGCCTCCAGGGATTAAGCTAGCTTAAAGCCTCCAGGGATTAAGCTAGCTTAAAGCCTCCAGGGATTAAGCTAGCATAAAGCCTCCAGGGATTAAGCTAGCTTAAAGCCTCCAGGGATTAAGCTAGCTTAAAGCCTCCAGGGATTAAGCTAGCATAAAGCCTCCAGGGATTAAGCTAGCTTAAAGCCTCCAGGGATTAAGCTAGCATAAAGCCTCCAGGGATTAAGCTAGCATAAAGCCTCCAGGGATTAAGCTAGCTTAAAGCCTCCAGGGATTAAGCTAGCATAAAGCCTCCAGGGATTAAGCTAGCTTAAAGCCTCCAGGGATTAAGCTAGCTTAAAGCCTCCAGGGATTAAGCTAGCTTAAAGCCTCCAGGGATTAAGCTAGCTTAAAGCCTCCAGGGATTAAGCTAGCATAAAGCCTCCAGGGATTAAGCTAGCTTAAAGCCTCCAGGGATTAAGCTAGCTTAAAGCCTCCAGGGATTAAGCTAGCTTAAAGCCTCCAGGGATTAAGCTAGCTTAAAGCCTCCAGGGATTAAGCTAGCATAAAGCCTCCAGGGATTAAGCTAGCTTAAAGCCTCCAGGGATTAAGCTAGCATAAAGCCTCCAGGGATTAAGCTAGCTTAAAGCCTCCAGGGATTAAGCTAGCATAAAGCCTCCAGGGATTAAGCTAGCTTAAAGCCTCCAGGGATTAAGCTAGCTTAAAGCCTCCAGGGATTAAGCTAGCTTAAAGCCTCCAGGGATTAAGCTAGCATAAAGCCTCCAGGGATTAAGCTAGCTTAAAGCCTCCAGGGATTAAGCTAGCATAAAGCCTCCAGGGATTAAGCTAGCTTAAAGCCTCCAGACCGCGGTGAATTTCTTGATTACACATTTTACTCGCTACTCTATTGTTTATTTAAACTATTGAAATTACATTTGGTGCGGATAACAATGCCCGTACAAAACTGTTACAACAAAATATTAAATGTACATTACATTTTTGTGAAGCAGACAATAATCTTCGTTTACACTACAAGAACAAAATAAAACAATGAATTTTAACTACGACGCTGGGCCTTACAGCAAATACAAAACGTAACCCAAACTTACAGATCGCCGGCCGTAGTCCCTAACATCTGGCAATCTGGCTAAACCCGCTACTTTTAGAATGGTTTACATACAAGCGAATTACACAAACACCGAGCGCTTACATATTAGTCGTAAAATAAGGGTTTGGGAACTGCAGGCGGTTTTTCCCTAGCGCTATTTTACTAAAATTAATCATTTACGAATCTACGTCTTTAGTCGCGAACAGTCTTATATTATTATTAAATAAGGTATAATTACAGTGCAAAGTACTTAAAGGAAACCCAGGCACTCTCCGTGAGATTGTCAGTAACACCAAGGCGTTGCTGCCCATCCTTGAGCTGGGGTGGATCGAATGATTGATTTTCCGACCCGTACGCAAAATATGCACTTTGACGTGCAGTTGTAGACACCAGCCCGTTTTTCTAATACAAGATATAGGTAATTTAAATAAGTCAACACCCAAAAAACTTGTCAAGTGCATGTCGGACCACGCACAATGAAGGGTTCCGTATTTATCCCAAAAACAAATTTAATATTGTAGTTGAAAAACATGCTCTCCCATACACCAATAAACGTTACGGTCAATTCTCCAACTGCAAATTTAAGTTGGTCGAGTATTACTCGTTAACTTGCAAAGCCTACTTGGCTGTGATAGTTTCCCTTTTAATTTCGTTACACAGTGTTTGGTAGATGGGTGCAAAGCTTGAAAGGGGTGATATTTTAGGCCATTTACAACATATTAAGCTAAACTTGTCTTAGACGAAGTCTGTTCCTTTTTTTTGTTGAAACGTTAAGGTTTTTAACAATAAAAGTCATTTTTTGTCAATTAAGGGCCCATCTACCAAACACCCTGTATATACTACTGCCACGATTTTTTTCACATATAACCAACCATTTAGCTGGCATTGGGGACACTTGACCCTAACAAAAAATAGCACTTTAAAGCTTAATATTACGCAAACGGATCCCTGAATTGAAAAATGGTTTTCACAGACCCATAATATTTTTCTTATCCAACGATACCCCATACTATGGGATAGACAAGAAAAAAAATAACATCCCCACTTTACGTGCAAGGGAGGTGGTAGGTACTCTAAAAAAAATTTTTTTTAAGGTTTTTTTTACGACTTTTTCGGCGTGATTAATATCTACACCCCTGCCAAATTACAGCTTTCTAGCACTAAGAGTCTCTGAGCTAAGCTGGGGACAGACGGACGGACGGACAGGCAGACAGACGGACATGGCGAAACTATAAGGGTTCCTTGTTGACTACGGAACCCTAAAATCGGTAATTATGAACTTTTTCACAAGATCAATACAGAAATCGCGAAAGAAAAAATCTGCTGTTCCATACATAATTTTGTTGAATTAAGTGAACATAAATAGTAGAAGTAGGGGAAGACCAAAGAAACGATGAATGGACTATGTGAAAGATGATATGGCTAGAAAGGGAGTGACTACTGACCGAGATGACGACTAATAGAGAAGTATGGAAGACAGGGACATGTTGCGCCGACCCCAAATAAATTGGCAGGAGAATGATGATGTTGAGATGTATAGAGCAGCAAAAATTTTGTTATTAGTTAAAATAACACTTTACTTCGACTCTGCGTCAGTGTGTGCATTGAGCATCAACTTTACATACTGTAACTGTACTTCACATCAGAGAAAGTTGGTTACATAACTGTGGAGTTGAAACTAACAGGTACAAAGAATATTAAATAATGACTAATTAAAAGTTTCACATAGACATGGCTGACAAACTTCCAAAGAGACTTAATTTAACAGAAATAATAACAAACACAGTTTATTATTATTTCCAGAATTAATGTATTTTAACAGGAAATGTTTCTGTACATGCCCTTTAGAATACTAATGGTATAAAATAAATAAATTACTATCAATTTGTTGACTGTTATTTGATTTCCGTTACTTTAACCGCATATTAATTTCTGCATTTATATGGTACAGGTGATAACTCAAGCAAAAGTCAAATGTTACACCAATTTATTTAAACAAAATATGGCCGCACCCACTGCGTAAATAGAAACATGTAGTTTATATTCAAAATTAATTATGAAACATGAAAAATTAGGAAACAACTGTGCAAATTAAAATGATATTGCTAATTGCTTTAACAATACTTTTATTTGTAAAATAAAATAATTGTTACTAAGCATATTTTAATAAGTACAGGGCATGTACAGGGTACATGGGCAGAAATACCTTTCACTTAGGCAAGATTCAAAAGCAATTTTCTCATATAGTATTGATAGTTCAGAAACGTTATGGTGTTACAAACATAGTATTCTCGAAACCATGCTATTATGAAATATGTAGGTCTTTTCTCAAAGATGCCATTTTCATTTCATGAGAAAATTGCATTTGAATTATGCGTTACTGTAAGTTATATGCTTGTGACAGTATCCGGTATAATTTTTTTATTATTAAATGCAAGCAATCAGCTGCAATGCAGCTAAAGAGCATGATAAAGCAAATATTCATGTAATCAATATAAAATAAATACCGAAGTAATTGGAATGCTTAGTAGGTACTTACATTGCTTGAATAAGTGTTGTTATCTTTTAATGAATATTTTTTTCTATCTCTTTCTTTCTTTAATGAATGGTCAAACAATTCAATGATAATAACATCCTGCTGTCCCCAATATGGAACTCATTACATGACATACATTATTTTTAGGTGTATAAGCTAGTGCTTTAGTGCAAAGTTTTAAATTCACTAAGCACCAAATATTGAGAAACAAAAAAATTATGAAATAGAATATTCTGTGTTCTTGTTTTGGTATGGGCATGGAAACAGAACGCAAAGCAATGAGTGGCTGTAGGAGTAGAGGAAGATCAAAGAAACAATGGATGAATTGTGTAAAAACTATATGGCAAGGTGAAAATTGAGAAAATAACTAATGAGGATGTTTTTAAGAATATAACTCCGCCCCTAAGACGAACCACTGACCAATAATATGACATTGTCCTGACCCAAATAAATTGGTTGGTGCCCGTTCACGAACATGATGCATGGATTAGCACGATTCTGCTCACCTTACCAATAAGCTAGGTCTACAAGTAGGCTCTGTAGATGTAAACAATTTAATTGAAAGCTCTTTGTATCTTTATTATGACTCGAAAGATAGCTACAGCTCAATTTACTCAATAATCAATTCAAATGACTCACTTTTTCACCTACATTTTAAATTAGCAAGTCAGTGGGAGATAAATTGTGAATTCACGATAGAAAACGAAAAGTTCTAACCTTTGCAACAAGTTATTCTGTCACACGGGAAGTCCCCCAATATAATGAAAGATGATACGCACTTAATAAATAAGCCGAAAACGCGACAATCCAATGAATGCTGATGAAATTAACTATCACTTAATAAAAGCACTACCAATCTTTGATTAGTCTGAATACTTGCAAGCCCGAGCCACTTGACGCCGTAACTAAAAATAAATTATGAAACTTGTCATAATTTCGCGTGTAGGTAGAAAAATAACACTTACCGGATATTTATCCGAAGCGCTGACAAAATACAGTTGTTGTGGTCACACACAAGTTTGTATTACATGATATCCAAATTGCACCACTAATTATTTGTTATCGTAGGCACTTTAGCTATCTGAGACGGAAAGTAAATATTTTTTTTGATAGCGGAGGACGACAACTTCATTCGTTCGGTACGGTAGACCAAGACCTTGAAATATTTTGACACTGACAGTTCGAATTTGATGTAAGATGACATTAATCACATGATTTGCCATAGCAATAATAAAACGTAATATTAGATTATATTTTCAAGCAATATGTAAGGTGGGTAAAACTAAAAATTATTAAGTATATGACATAGTCTAGTTCATATTTATATTGTCTAAATGATGACGACTAGAGGACATCACAGATTTTTTAAATGTATCAGATCAGTTTATTATACAGGGTTACTGGTAACTCGACGTATTCCTTGCAGGACGTCATAGAGTAAGGTTAAAATGCAACAAATTAGCCACCAAATGTTCTACCGAAGTTCAGTAGTTTTTGAGCTAGTTACATTTTCAGTTTTTTTTATGAAAAATCCCAGATTAAATCATTTGGAGCCAATTTAAAAATGATTTACAGCGCGACTGTACTGTTTAAGTTAACATAGTTGATGCCATAGCAAATATTTTTAATAATTAAAAGTTCAAAAATGCCTAAAACCTTGGCAAATATCACTAATCAAACATTAAATTTTTGCTATTGCTCCATATAAAACGTAGTCAAGTGCAAAAAAAAAAAAATACTACGTGTATGTACAAATTACTGGGAAAATATCCTTGTCTTATCAGCTATTTAGAATGGTATGATTGTCAATACTTTTGCATGTGTGACAGGGAAGGGAAAAGTTTTATGGCGAGCAGGTAAATTATGAGACCGTCAACCTATTGTTTCGTATTCCTATTATTCGTAGTTTTTACCTGCGCTTGAACTCCCAAACACTCGGCAAGCTTTGTGATTGGTCACTATTGTTCTCTCGGCATGACGCGGGGTGCGACTTTACAAAATCTTGTCGTCAGCGTTAGTTAGTTTCAACTAGGTATACGTCGCGCAAGCTCGTGTTTTGTTATCTAGCTATTTCCCTCACTGTTGCCGCGTATCTTGCTCTTGTGCTGTGCTGTGCCTTCGTAAGTGCTGACTATGGCTGCATATTCTAACCCTGAGTACGCTGACATAATGTACTGCTACGGACTTAGTGACGGTAACGCTGCTCGGGGCGTCTATTCCCTAATCACGAAATCCGTAGTTTCGGTCGAAGTTTTGGGCGTTTCCTACTCCGTATCACTTACGGACATAAGATTAGGTCAGGGCCCGAATTAAAAATGAATGACAACATTATTTGATAGTGCTCCCTAATCCCGATGTGTATTTGCCCGTTAGTAAAATTGAATTTGTCACTTGTTTTGACGGGTCAACTATTTTCGGACGGGTATCTTCGTTGACGGACTTAGAGAGTAGACCCCCAGGCGCGGAGAGAATATCAACTTCACTTTCCCAACCGCCGACTCGCACATGTTAGTGTTTTTGGATCGACTTATCGGCGATTATCTGAAACTGGCAGCGTCCAAAGAAGCAGGCAAATTGACACTGGTCGTTCTCGGAGATACACGGCTGAGTACGAGGAGCTGATTCTTCAACGTTTTATTGACGACCCCAACATATCGACAAACATCGTAGCGCGTGAGCTTGGTATGTCACAGTGGAAAGTCTGGTCTGTAGTTCATTTATCAGCAGGGCTAACATGACATGCACGAGAACGCTCTCGTCTTCGATTTGTCGAAATTTGTCGACGATTCTGACGTCATTCTAAACACTGACATGACCGCTAAGCTCGAGATATCTGGAAAAAGGCACTTTGACAGTTCTGATTAAAAGCAAATAATTTTTATGATAGCCACATCAGCTCATTCATTCGATTTTACGCATGGAATTAGTTTGTACTATAATGATTTTCATCCACCTCTTTTAATTTATGTTTAGTTTTTTTGTGTAACAGACTTTCTGATTAAAATTAAATGTTTTTCTTTGGCATGCCGAAATTAAAATACAAAAAAACATCACGCAAATAAAAATGAGTGACACATTGTTGGTAGGGGCCGAGTGATCAACATGCTAAACGCGTCACCGACATGCTATCAGTGTCCCCGACATGTAAACAAATTCACGACTTTCCAACCACGTCATCGACATGCTAAAACCGTCCCGACATACTAACTGCGTCACCTACTTGCTCACAGAGTTCCGACATGGTATCAGCGTCCCCGACATGCTAATAGCATCCCGACATGTTAAAAACGTGCCGATATGCTAACTGCCGTCCCGTATGCTACCTGCGTTACCGACATGCTAATCAAGTCTGACTTGCTAACTGCGTCACCAACATTTCAGTAGCGTCGCCGACATGTCAGTAGCGTCACCGACATGTCAGTAGCATCACCGACGTGCTCTCAGCATCCCCGACACGTAAACGAATGCACGACGTTCCAACCGCGTCACCGACATATTAAAAACGTGCCGACATGCTAACTACGTCACCAACATGCTAACCGAGCCTGAATGCTAACCGAGACTGACTCACTAACCGCGTCACCGACATGCTAACTGCTTCACCGATATGCTTACCGATTCGCCAACATGTTAGCCGCGTTACCGAAATGCTAATGTGACGTGTTGCAGCAGACTGGCTCTGACGGACTCTGACTCTGGACTCTGGACTCTGGACGGAGATCCGTGGGGGCGCCCTTATCGTGTGGTTCGAGGGAAACTTCGAGCCGCGGCGCCTCCACTCACGGAGAGTCTCCAACCTGAGCTGCTGGAGGAGGTCGTCGCAGCCCTCTTCCCGGCAAGAGCGGAGCATACTCCGCCGCCGATGGCTTTGCCCACAGCCGCAGAGTCTGCAGAAGAAGAGAACGCCATCAGCGTCCCAGAGGTGACACAAACAGAGATGGGGGCAGCCGTGACGCGGCTCCGGACCAAGAACGTGGCTCCGGGGCCCGACGGGATCCACGGCCAAGCGCTTGCCCTCGCTCTGAAGGAGCTAGAGCCCCACTTGAGAGGACTCTACACAGCGTGCCTTGGGCAGGGCCAGTTTCCCACTTTGTGGAAATCTGGTCGTCTGGTCCTGCTCAGGAAGGCGGGGCGCCCTGCGGACTCACCGTCCGGGTACAGGCCCATAGTGTTGCTAGACGAGGTGGGTAAGATGTTTGAGCGGATAATCGCTGCCCGCCTCGTCGGCCACTTGTGCGGAGAGGGGCCTGACCTGGCCGAGAGCCAGTTCGGCTTTCGGCACGGGCGCTCCACCATCCACGCGATTTCGCGGGTGAGAGTCCTGGCGGAGGAAGCGGTGTCCCGGGGCGGGGTGATGTTGGCGGTGTCCTTGGACATCTCCAACGCCTTCAACACCCTGCCCTGGAGCTGTGTTCGGGAGGCACTATCTTACCATCGGGTGCCTTCCTACCTCCGCCGCATCGTCGGGGCTTATTTGGCGGAGAGGTGTGTCACCTACATGGGACGTGATGGCGGAAACCAGCGCCGCATGTCGTGCGGTGTTCCACAGGGCTCGGTCGTAGGACCGCTCCTGTGGAACATCGGGTACGACTGGGTGCTGCGGGGCGAGCTCCAGCCGGGCGTGGACCTGACGTGTTATGCGGACGACACACTGGTCACGGCCCGGGGGAGCTCGTACAGGGAGGCAGCGTTGCTGGCGACGGCTGCGGTCTCACAGGTGGTGAGCCGCATACGTCGCCTAGGCCTGGAGGTTGCCCTCAACAAGTCGGAGGCCTTGATCTTTCATGGCCCCCGGCGGGCGCCGCCGCCGGGATCACACATCGTGGTTGGGGGGGCTCAAATCGCTGTCGAGTCCACCATGAAGTACCTAGGATTGGTGCTCGACAGCCGGTGGGATTTTGGCCCCCATTTCCGGCGGCTGGCGCCCAAGTTGTTGGGCGCGGCTGGGGCGTTGTCAACGCTGCTTCCCAATCTGGGGGGCCCGAGCGCCGCCTGTAGGCGGCTCTACGTGGGGATCGTGCGATCGATGGCCCTTTACGGGGCCCCGATCTGGGCGGCTGACCTGACGGCCGGAAGCATCGCAGTCCTGCGGAAGCCGCAGAGAGCGATGGCCGTCAGAGTCATCAGGGGATATCGCACGATCTCCTACGAGGCGGCTTGCGTACTGGCCGGATCCCCGCCCTGGGACCTCGAGGCGAAAGTACTCGCGTCACTGTATCGGTGGCGCGAGGAAGCGAGGGCGCGGGGCGAGTGGCTGATGCAGCGACATGTGGAGTTGCGTCGGTCACAGCTTCGCGCAGCCCTGGTGGCGGAATGGCGGGACAGGCTTTCACGCCCTACCGCCGGCCTCGCCACCATCGAGGCGGTCCGGCCGGTACTCGAGCCCTGGCTCGGGAGGAGGCACGGCTCCCTGTCGTTTCGGGTGACGCAGGTGCTCTCGGGGCATGGTTGCTTCGGGAAGTGCCTGTGTCGCATAAACAGGGAGCCGGACGCCCGGTGTCACCACTGCGTCGACTGCCGGGAGGACACGGCGCGGCATACGCTGGCAGAGTGTGCCGCTCGGGAGGAGCCACGCCGTGCCCTCATCTCAGAAGTAGGCAGTGACCTGTCGCTGCCGGCCGTGGTCGAGTCGATGGCCGGCAGCGAGGAGTCCTGGGACGCGGTGGTATCCTTCTGCGAAACAGTCGTGTCGCAGAAGGAGGCTGCGGAAAGGGAGCGGGAGATCTCGTCCGCTCACCCGGCCCGCAGCAGGCGCACCGGGCGTCGGCAGAGGGCAGATAATGCCCTCTTCCGGCCCCCCTAAATGGGTCCAGGGACGGCGGACTCGGGGACGTCCGCCGCCCCCTATCACACTGGACCCGAGGTGGCGGCGCGTAGTGTTCCACGCGCGCCCCTTTGAGACGTCGTGGGGGGGTCTAACACCTCACCCCCCTGCAGACTTGAGGTGGCCCGCAGAGGCGGGCCGGCACTAGCCGGGGATCACGGAAGTAATACTAGCTCCCAAGATCCCCGGTGCAAGTGTGGGAAGGGAACACCGGGGTGGTTTTTAGTCAGTAAGAGTCTGACAGACCCCTCCGCCCACCCCAAGGCGGAGGACATCCATGAGGATTTTCCACCCCGGCAACAAAAAAAAAAAAAGACTGGCGACCCACAGCGGCCTGTGTACACACTGCAAATTAGATCGGTTTGCAGGGCACACCGACATAGATATTAGTGTGCGTACAATCAACGGGTGTACATTACTTGTGCTTGCTTCAATCACAATAACCCGTTGTCCACGCACACACTTGCAATTTCTTGTCACTTTAATGTTGCAGGCAGGGAATATGAAGCATAAATTTAGTCAGTGTAACAATCGACTCCGTGGCGCATTATCCGGGCGTTCGGTAAATAATATCTCACGCTGCCAGCGCCGTAAGTTCGAACACGACTGCCTACAATCTAATATTTTTGTATGTTTTAATAAAATATTTTGTTTGTTCAATTCATTGCTTAACTATTAGTAAGTCTTCTTTATATTTGGGTTCGAATTTATTAATTTTCTACCCTCTAAAAATGACAAATCTTATTTAAGTTAGTAGTTTAAGTTCATTGTCATAATGCTATTGACTATCGGGCTTTCGTTACGTTTTTAGACATTATACCCTGCGTGTTTTGAGAAGTGCTTTTTTTTGTGAATCAATATGAATCACTTAACTACACTTAGAAGAGCTGAGATAATTATTTTGCATGAGCAAAACGTTTCAATTAGTGAAATTGCGAGGCGTTTAAAGATATCGGTGAGTAACAGAATGTTATTATTACGTTTAGAAGTTTATTATGTTTAATAATCCACATGTTATTGATTGTTGTTTTTTGTAACAATATTTTTTTATTATTGTTCACAGAGAAGAACTGTGCAATTGTGGGCCCATCGTTATGCAGATTCGGGAAGCATTGATCCTTGCCAACCGGGACCAAAGGCTGGATTTGCATACACAGATGCGCGGCACCGTGATATAGTTGCTGCGCATATGGCTGAACCGTTCCTCACTACTCGTTCCACGGCGACTAAACATGACGTGACATTACAAACTGTACGGAATCACTTGCGTGCAGCTGGTGTGAAATGTCGTAGGCCAGCCAAGAAAATTTTACTGTCAGATATTCACAGGCAGAACCGCTTCGCAAGAGAATATTTGGATTTTGATTGGTGCAATAATATAGTTATATTTAGCGATGAAAAATGTTTTAAGTCAGACAAAGACGGTCGCAAAATATTGTGGCGAAAAGATGGTGAGCGCTATAATAAAAAAAATATTCTTCCATGCAGGTCTAGTGGCCGCATTACTTTGGGATATTGGGGATGGATGTCATCAATGGGTCCCGGTGAACTAGTGCAGGTAGGGGGTCGCAATAACAGTCAAGGTTACTTGGACGTTTTACAAAACGTGATGCTACCAACTGTGCGCGTTGCATACCCGCTGGAACACATTTACTTCGTGCATGATAACTGCGCTGTGCATCGCGCGCGGATGGTGCAAAAGCTGGTTAAACGTCCAGGAAAATTTTACTGTAATTGAATGGCCATCAAAAAGTCCTGACCTGAACCCCATTGAAAACCTATGTGGTCATATGGTGCTAAACTGGGACTCATCTGAAGTCAGGTCTAAATCGAATTTAGATGATGTCGTTACCTCGACATGGGAATCGTTTCGTGGCACTGACTTGTGTTGGAAAATGGTTGCTGGCATGAGGACACGATTGCAACAAGTAATAGATAGTGAAGGCGCACCAATCGGCTATTAATAAAAATATCAGGGGTAATTAAATTTGTTATTTGAGTGATGTTATTGTTAATGAGATTACAATTTAGGATACCTGTAAGTATCTCATTATCTAACTTACTAACATGTTTATTCATATCACTAATAAATAAATTACCCACTTGAATATGAAAAATAACGTTAATTCTTGTCCGACTTAGAATATTTTGTAATGCACAAAACTTTATAAGTATAGTAATGTTAAAAAACCTAGTCAATAAATATTGTTATTTCTTATTACAAATTGTTTATATTTTACTCCCCTATATTTGTTCTCGAATAATGTTCTTATGATCAGGTAAATTACAAAAATAAAAATTCAACAAAACGAAAAAAATGTTTTTAATAATGCAAAAAGTTAACACCAGCGCGGTGAGATTCGATCCTAAGACGTTGAAAAAAATGTTTTTAATAATATAAAAAGTTAACACCAGCACGGTGAGATTCGATCTTAAGACTCATGGTTTGCTACACGACTGCTTATACACCTATGCCACGAGACCAATTAATTACGTTTAAATTAATGCTTCATATTCTTTGCTTCACACATATTGTGAAGGAAACACTAATAAATAGGCGTAATTTTACGCACACTAACATCTATGTTGGTGTGCCCTGCAAACCGATCTAATTTGCTGTGTGTACATGTATACGTATTTATTATGTTAATTTTAGTAAGTAAAAGTATTAATTTTTCACGTCTGTCGCCAGTTATTGCCTATTTTTTGTATCATAATTTTGTCTACTCTTCTCGTCGTCAAAATCGAGGACGAGTAAATGATAGAAAAATCAGAGATATCTCGTGTTGAAATGTCAAAATTCGAGATAAAATACGTGCCATGTTAGGGTTGGTCGAGAAAACATCAAGTTTGACAGAACGAGTAGAGTATTTTGTATGGGAGCGCTGAGACAGAGATAGACAAGAATTACTCGCGCGAGAGTGAGTAATTGTCGCATGTGTCATGTTAGCCCTGCAGGCCGACATCCATACCACTATCAACCTGTCCAGTCATTAGAAGAGGGAGATCCGCCGAGACGGCTTTAATTTTGTCGTTTTATGTTAAGTGCAGACGCCGAAGGCGAAAACTTTTTAAAAAACATTCTGTGGACCGATTAGTCATGTTTTGACCGTGATGGTATCACAAATTACCACAACTTACATTACTGGGCACCGAAAGCAGAAGCAAATCCTAAGAAACTGAAACCAACCGCATCCCAGCGTAGGTTCTCGCTTAATGTTTGGATGGGTATTATCGACGACAAATTAATTTACCCACATTTTTTACCCCGAACACTAAATGGGGAACTTTAGGAAGATTTCTTAAGGAATCATTTAACACCACTGCTCACGGATGTACCGGAAGACAGAAGAGCAAACATGATCTATCAACATGACGGATGTCCAGCCCACTTCCGAATCACAATTCGACAATTGCTGGATGAAACCTATCCAAAGCGATGGATAGGGTGCGGTGGGCCGATTCCGTGGCCTGCACGAAGCCCTGATCTTACGGCGCTAGACTTTTACGTCTGGGGTCATATGAAAGACCTAGTTTATGTTACCCCAGTAAATTCAATTGAATAACTAAGGGAGAGAATAATAGATGCGGCGGCCCAGATGAGGGTAACAATTACATCAAGAATCACAAAAACCGAAGTGAGGAAGCGAATAAGAACATGTATTCGAAACCGAGGGCAGCACATCGAACAAGACGTGTGAAAGTGAAGTTTTGAAACTGATATTGATAAAAATAATGCTAATATTCACGAAATTGTTTTTTTGATTTTCCGAATAATCACTTTTTTGTGAGACGCACGTAATGTAGTCCATAACTTTGTATTAACTTTCATACCTTTTTGGATAGCTGATAAGACAAGGATATTTTCCTAGTACTTTGTACATAAGGCGTAGTATTTTTTTTTTTTTCACTAGACAACATTTTGTATGAAGTAACAGCAAAAATCACAGAAAAATAAATGTTTGTTTAGTGATATTTGCCAAGGTTTCTGACATTTTTGAACTTTTAATTATGAACAAAGATCTGCTACGGCATTAACTATGATATTGACATAAATTTCAGTACAGTCGCGCTGTAAATCATTTTTAAATTGGCTCCAAATGATTTAATCTGGGATTTTTAATCGGGGATAAAAAAAAATGAAAATGTAACTAGCTCAAAAACTACTGAACTTCGGTAGAACATTTGGTGGCTTAATTTGTTGCATTTTAACCCTACTATGACGTCGTGCAATGAATACGTCGAGTTACCAGTAACCCTATATACATGTCGAACACATTTCTGCGGATCCACTTTTTTGGGTAACTCTAGATTCATAAACATACTTGGAAGATACATATATATATATATAGACTAATATATTATATAGAATGAGAGATTCACTATTTATAAACATTCGCCTCTCTGACGTATATATTTTTTTCGAGGATTTATGTTTTATACGTTATACAAAACAATAAAATACTGAAATAGAAATGAGAAATTTTATTATTATTGAATTTATTTTTAATTTGTTTATTCTTATATAAGTGTTGACTTTCTTTTGTAATTTATGAAATTGATATTGTATAATTTTAATGATGAATTTTGCATACCTGAATTGGTACAACACAGTGGACTGCGCGTTCACTTGACATCTGGAAATTTTAATATTATGTACTGTGTTGAGCAATCAATTTTTGAATTTGAATTTGAATTTGAGAAAAATAGTTATTCTGAACAATCAACACATAATATTCCTCGGTGATCCATACAAATGTTTTTTTTTTTCACTGGGTTTATACAACAGAACATTGTTATTCGATTTTTTTTTTTAAATCACAGAATCCACTTTTTTTTTTCTTTAACTCACTGGGTTGTGATTGAGCACTGGACGAAATTTCGCTAAGTACTTCAACAATTTTCCTATTTAGGCATCGCTTCAAAGTTCATCAGACAGTTTTGTCGATACTTTTTTTATATACGATGTTGTGACATGGATATCTTGTTGTTATTCATTCATGTCAGGATTTCACAGACCATATCATTAGTAATAAATAGAGAGAAACAATCAATGGGTTCTGTGATATTCCTTGTGGTGCTCGTTGATCCTTGGCGTCTCCTCCCTAATCACGAAATCCGCAGTTTCAGCCGAAGTTTTGGGCGTTTCCTACTCCGTATCACTTACGGATATAAGATTAGTTCACAACCCAAATTAAAAATGAACGACAACACGATTTGATAGTGTTCCCTAATACCTGTCCTGGCCTGTTCCTGTTTTACCCGTTAGAAAAATTGAATTTGTCACTTATTTTGACGGAGCAACTACTTTCGGACGGGCCCGTATCTTTGTTTACGGACTTAGAAAGTAGACCCCTGGAACGATGTGCACTACTTTTCTCTCCTTTGTCCGGTTTCTTGTAAACTCAACCGCTCATTGCGTTATTTACAAAATCAACATTTTTTTCTAACTTAAGAAGCAATGGTTTAGCGATATCCTTCAAATCATTTATATTGTGATTATTGTGTGTTACGCAATTAAGGTGCTGACTTGTTCAGAAACATACACAAAAAAATAATAGTTACTGAACAGACTGACTGAAAAAATAATTTGTTTTATCAATCATTCACTCACGTTGTCCCAGCACTATTCAAATCCATACCCTGTACGGCATTTGCGCTACCAACGTACCACTGTATTTTCCTATAATGATTATTTCGACATTGTGTAAAACCATTTTTATGTATAATTTATACCCACATCTGGTAGGAAACACCATGGTTTCGTAAATTAGAAGTGGCAGATCGCTTTTTGCAACAGAAAACTGCACAATTTACCATTTTTTGGGAGGACTTACTTGCGACACAATACGATTCACAATGTCGGCTGTCAGCGAATGAACTTAAGTTTTATTTAACGTGCATGGTTATATGGCCAATTGACTTTGGCAGAGGGGAACGCTCAGCAATGGCGGGTCCAGGTTATATGCTCTAAGGGTCAGCTCAGACCGAGATGCGACGCGACGCGACGCTGCGCGTACACTTTAAAAGAGCGACTCAAAATATAACTTTATTTTCTACACGAAAAGACACACATTTCATTGTGAGAACTTAGAATACGTTACACCACGCAGCACTACGCCTCGTGATGCCTCGCGGCGTAAACCGATGCATCGCGACGCAGCGGTGAATCGCCGGTACGCGCGGCGTGCAAGAGCGGCGCTGGGCCTCAAGACGCCGCGTCGCGTCTCGGTGTGAGCTGACCCTAAGGTCTCACCTCTAGACGACAGTATGAAAAAACAAAAACTGTTGGCTAAAAGGTCCCGGCAGCCAGGCCATTTAAATATTTAAAAAAACTGTCAATGTTAAATTTGTCAATGTCAGTCTGATTCGTCGAGCTGTGGTTGTACTGTTTGTGCAGTGTAGTGTATTCCAAATTATTTTTATTATTTTTTGAAAAATTTGAGGGAAATGTCGAATGAAAACGTATTGGATTTACACCATGTCCACCAAAGCTTTCAAAGATGTCTCAAAGAGGAAGACGACGTTGTTATTGAGGCATACATAGACGGTTACAACGAATTAGTAAAGTAAGCTAGCTATTTACCTACATTGTTTCCGTATGGATTTTAAAATTCTAAGTGCTTAGCTAAGATTGGACAATAGGTTTGCGAGGTCATGTAGTGTAAATTAGCAAGAAATTGTAGAATATGATTTCGCTATTCTTTGTATTGATGCAGTCAAAGATGAAAAAAAGATTTTGCATTAACCAATGAAGACAATACAATTTCTATGGAGCAGTGTGTGGTCCACTTTCCTCTTTGACAGGAAAATGATACATTTTGGTCAATAGAAATGTAGATGTTATTACGTCAAAGTACATGTAAATGGCTAATGAGAAATATTATTTTATATTTAACTTCCTTCCTAAACTTCTATAGTACATTATAAGCTTACCATGATTCATGTATAATTGCTACTTGAGATAATTATAATTAAGAAATTACTGTTAAAGAATTTACAATTAATACTTGTGTAATGAGTAGAATAATGTATTTAAGTAAATACATACAGCAAAATGTGATCAGCAATCTGTCTACCAAGTGTAGCATTTATGGTCATGATTTTAAGATCTTTATGCATTAAAGGACCATTTGGTGTACTTGTGTTTGCCGTTTATAAACTATATTATTTAAAAAACATTTTAAAAATATAAAACCCATCAAAACCCAATTTCACTATGTTCTGAAGCAATAACCCACATATAAATGTACATACATACATACTGTATACATACATTTAAAAAATGCATGTATGTATGTATGGGTTTTTTTATTGAAATAAAATCTTTGCTTTCAGATAAAACCTCCTCATTAACTTTTTATTCTGCAATTTTTAGTCTATTTATTTATTCTGTGTTAATGAAGGCCAATTAGCTCAACACTTATTCATCTACTTTGGTCTTTTTGTGTTTTGTTCTCCATAACCATTTATCAGAATAAATTGTACAATTTTAAAATTATTTTTCGATTTACATTTTAATATATCCCCTGACCTATTTTGGTTGCAGCGGCCAATCTTAACTGACATTAGCCAGGTACACAGAAGATATTATAGTGTGTGGGTGCACTGTCTGTTCCATAGTCTGTTGGGACAGATTCACATGAGAAAGTAACCAAACTCAATTTTTTCAGATTCCTCAATCTAATAGGATCAGTATTCTCATTTGTAAGCAGCGATGTTAGAAGTAAAATAAAAATTATGGAGAAACACAAGGAAGGAGACGACGCAGTACATTACGATTCTTTTAAGAAAATGATGAAACATGAAAAAGAAACGAGCTTGTCTGAAAAGATTGGGTTTGTGTCCGGCTCCAGAACAATGCTACGTTTGCATCGAGGATTGGGTATGTTGTTTTTTTTGTTGTTATCAATGAACGGGTAATTTAATTGTAATGAGGGTATTGTAATGCTTAATTGTGTTCATTTCATCATTTCAATAATACAGTATATCTGTGTTTCAAAATATTCTTTTGTGTGTGAAGTTCCTGACACTGACCTGCCAATTGCAAAAAACGTAAGAAACTTTGAATTTCGCGGGCTACCACTGCGGATGTAGAAATAAAAGTTTACAGTAGTTCCACTTCAAAAATTATGTCTTACAATTTAAAGGGGATGCAAAATGTTACTAAGTATAAAAAAATGCTCGTGCAGGACCATACAAATGATAAGAGTGAAACTTAAAAAAAATAAGACTGATTTAGTGTGAGAGACAGAGAGAGTTATATCTTTCTTCTCTTTCACTTAACGAAATGTGCCTAAAGGTGACGCGTCCTTGAAATTTCACTCTCAATTCTCGTTCAATTATTGAATCGCCACCTAAGAAGTTCCAGTACAGATTACCAGATAAATCACTCCATGTCCTTACGCGCGCTAACTACCTACCAGCCGCCCGCCAGGCCGGGTCGCACTCGACCCATTTCTCAGTGGGTTGCCCACAGCAGTGAGGCGCGCGCGGTGCGGCGCGGGGGCGCGCAGCTACAAAGCAAAACTCACTTTGCGCTTGTAATGTTAGATAAATTTCCGTCGCATCGTCTAGCGACTCGAAGTGTAGTGTAGGCTATTATAGCATAAGGTGTTGAACATTTTGTATGGAGTGATTTATCTGGTAATCTGTGGTTTCACTTCAAAAAATGCGTTCAGACTCAGAAGAATGTCCCTTTCCCAAAATGCCCCTCGGTTTCAAATAGTTCCTTTCCCGAAATGTCCCCTCCCCATAATGTCCATTTCCCAGAAGGTCCCTTTCCCGAAACGTTCATTTCCCAAAATCCCCCTTCCCCAAATATCCTTTTCTCAAAATGTCCCTTTCCCGAAATTACCCTTTGTCAAAATGTCCCTGTTCTACGACAGTACATAACCCAAGTAGTCAATCAACTTTTAATCTAACAAGAATGAGCGCGATTATTCCTCTAGTGCCGGCAAATGATATACCAGAGGCATGGCATTATATTTTAGAAAAGGCCAACAACTCACCGAAAATGAGGCGTTTTCGTAGATATTTCGAATCTACCTGGTATCCCAAAAAACCTCCAGTGTTATTGAGCTGCGCGGGTCAGTGCCATCGCACCACAAATCCATTGGAAGGGTGGCATCGACGAGTGAATGCCCGTATACCCAAGAACCCCAATTTATATTATTTTATTTACATAATAAAAAAAGAAATTAAGTATTGGGATTTCCGTATAAGCATTCATTATTTAAAAATATGGCAAATCGAAGAAGGCCGAGAGACATCGAGTTCGATAAAAAATATAACAAAAACTTGCGAAAATTACAAACAAATCAGAGTGGCACAGTTTTATCAAAAATAATATTTTTGAGACTGTGTTTATTTATATAGAATAACTTAATCATTTAAAACTTAAATTCACTAAGACTTGTTTGCTTTCTGTAATGTTATTTTATAATAATCATCACACTATCACATCACACTAATATTATAAAGGCGAAAGTTTGTGTGTGTGTATTTTTGTTACTTCTTCGCGCTCAAACGGCTGGACCAATTTTGATAACATTTTGTATGGAGGTAGCTGACACCCTGGATTGAGACATAGGCTATTTTTTATCCCGATATTCCCACGGGATCGAGACTTACGCGGGTGAAACCGCGGGGCGCAGCTAGTATAACATAAATATGTTAACAGTTAGGTATCACGTGGATAATTATTGGCTTTTGACGTTTTGATTTATAACTTTTGACTGTTTGTTTTTGTTTTGTTTTTATATTATATGTGATTAAAAGTTGATTGACTACTTGGGTTATGTTATTTCTGCCAGGGTTACGAGCCTGTCCGAAAGGGATATCGTGGCCCTGGCACACAGGCATCTGAAGGAACACGGGTGGGTTTTAGTCAGTAAACGTCTGACACTCCCCCCAAGGAGAAGTTATTTGATAATTTCCCACACAAAAAAAAAAAAATTGAAAAGAGTTATGTTATTTAAATATTCCTAGTTTAAACGCGTAGCTGTCGTAGGAAAGGGACATTTTGAGAAAGGGTAATTTCGGTAAAGGGACATTTTGAGAAAGGGACATTTGGGGAATGGACCTTCTGGGAAATGGACATTATGGGGAGGGGACATTTCGGGAAAGGGACTATTTGAAACCGAAGGACATTTTGGGAAAGGGACATTCTGAGCCTGAACGAAAAAATGTTCCATGTATTAGAATAGGGGGGCGCTATTAATTGGGGCTTACAACATAACTGGCAAAATGTGGGTGTACTACAGGTACACCCCTGACTATCCCTACGGGGAAAACAGGCATGATATTATGGTACGTGTTTTTTGTAATGTAACAAAAGTCTATTATCACTACTAGACATTAGTATAAAACAAAGTCGCTTCCCGCTGTCTGTCTGTCCCTATGTATGCTTAGATCTTTGAAACTACGCAACAGATTTTGATGCGGTTTTTTTAATAGATAGAGTGATTCAAGAGGAAGGTTTATAAGCAGGGCTCGGAAACCGGTTAATTTTCTATGTAACCTTAACCGTTATTATAAAGGTTTTCGAACAGATTTAGTTATTTTGTTACAAAATCAATGCTGAACTTAATGTGATGATGCAATCTTTGAAGCTAATATCAATTGTATCAAAAATAATTTGTATCTTCGGAAATAAAAATTAACCGATACCACCCCTGTTTATAAGTGTTATCGACAATTTGACAAAACTCACGTCTCAGTGTAATCAAGCCGTTACTGTCTGTTGGCATACAATCTTCTCCCTCCGATTTTTAAAAGAGCAGCTGCATATTGCCCTGCTTGAGAATCATTGTGAAGTTGCACTCGCATATTTGTAGTGAGTCTAAACTTTTTTACGTGTACCCATATTACAGATGCTTTCAAAAGGCATTTATTTCATCTGCCGGCGTACCTAGGGGTACGCCGGCAGATGAAATAAATGCCTTGTAAATGTAATAACCGGGAGGGTCTGTCTAAAAGTCACCAGCTAAAAGTACCACCATCCCTCCCATGATACCCTGGTTGCCTTTGATATCTTTCATTATGCGATCTAGTGCTTTGCCGACCGAAGTCATCACACAAAAACTTTCATCCCTATTTTTACCCCGTTTAGAGTAAAATTTTTACAAAGTTTGACTGTCGTATTTATTTATATCTAATCAAAAGCCTAAAAAATAAGTTTCATGCTTCTAGCTATAAAAATGACGTAATTTACATACAAACTTTCAATGTAAGTAGGTACTTATTATATCTAATTAATTACGTAAAGTAAAATTTAATGTTAAAATTATACAAATTATGTTGAACTTAGACAGAAATCCACTATTTGTTTTTTTTTTATAAATGCTTACTTAGCTTGTTTTGTGTAATAGTTCATAATAGTTATTGCATTGTACGATTGTAATTTAAACCTTATAGGCTTATGTCAATGTACAGCCATCAAGCTACTACAATCTGTCAAACTTTAAAACATTTTCAACTTTATTGTTAAAATGTAAGGTTCAAGGTTGATTGGCAAAATTTGACAGTTTCGGGTAGCTTGACGTGCTGGCGTCTGTACCAACATAAGAGTCGCATTAACACTCTCACCCCGCAGGCCCGCATCCAATTTAAAAGCGATTGTCGCGTGCAAAGGTCACTTTTTGTGCGGAAAACCGGAATACTCCCTCTGTTGTCGGCGCGCCCACACGTTCAGGTTCACCTAACTATTCTGTGTTAAAACGTTTCCAACAGCTTTACTGGTTTGCATAAATTTGTAAAAACATGATGGGGAAACGTGATGACATTTCATGAAAACTAAATCATTAATTTAAGTATAAATAAAAAAGTAATTAATTTACGTGATGACATTTCATGGAAACTACATCATTAATTTAGGTAAAGTGCACAAATTCGTGGATTCATTATCCTTAATTGGAAGGTCGGGCTTTGACGTAAATGGGATAATAAATTAATTTGATATTGTATTATTTTGGAAGTCGTCGCGCACGCAAATAATATCACTGGGGATTTTGATGCAAATTGTTCATTTAAAGACTCTCGAAGTGCGCTTTTAAGAATAGAATAGAAATTTCTTTATTCGAGTAACCAAGACTCAACAAGATTGTTAGTGAAACTTACGACTATGTTAGTAAAAAAAACCGGCCAAGTGCGTGTCGGACCACGCACAATGAAGGGTTCCGTAGTTAGGATGAATTTATCCCAAAAACAAACTTAACATTGTAGTTGAAAAACATGCTCTCCCATACATTGATATACGTTACGGGCAATTCTTCAACTGCAAATTTAAGTTGGTGGACTATTACTCGTTAGCTAGTAAACCCTACTGCTAGCTGTGATAGTTTTCCTTTTAATTTCGTTTTATATGCTACTGCCATGATTTTTTTCACATATCCAAAACCAACCATTTAGCTGGCAGGGGGGGGGGGGGGGGGGCACTTGACTCTAACAACAAATAGCACTTTAAAGCTTAATATTACGCAAACGGATCTCAGAATTGAAAAATGGCTTTCACAGACCGACAATGTTTTTACACGGCCTATCCATCTATGCCCCACGTTGATGTGTGATTAGATGAGAAAAAAAATATCATCCCCGTTTTACGTGCAAGGGAGGTAGGTACCCTAAAAAAAAATGTTTTTCATGGTTTTATTTTACGACTTTTTCGGCGTGATGAATATGTACATCCTTGCCAAATTACAGCTTTCTAGGACTAAGCGCCTCCGAGCTAAGCCGGGACAGACGGACGGACGGACAGACAGACAGACAGACAGACAGACAGACAGACAGACAGACAGACGGACGGACATAGCGAAACTATAAGGGTTCCTTGTTTACTACGGAACCCTAAAAAGGTTGGTTTAGCCTGTCTTTATTTACTGCTTATGTTTGGCATGTAGTCACTATGGGTGAAATGTATCTAATGTGTGTACAATGTCGGAAATAAAAAGTTTTTTTTTTTTTTTAGACCAAACGAGTGGAGCTCATTCTATTCCTCAACCTCGGTTTTTTTTCCCCACTCCTGGACCCTTTTTGCTTGCACGCCCACATTATGTTCGTTTGGTCTAAACCCACCTTTAGACTCGCTATATTAGAGTTCGTCGTAACTGAAATCCTTTATCTTCAGTCAATCAAGCTGACGATATTTATAATCAATAATGTTTAATTCAATTCAATTAATTTGAAATTTCTTTTTCAATTGGTCACAATGGCTTATTAATCATAATATTTTTATTTACACTGCATGGGTCGTATGTTTACAGCGTTGATTTATATATTTTATAAGTAATCCTTCCGTTATTTCTCTAAAATACTATTACCTACTGACAACTTGACTGACGACGATAGAGAAGGAAGAAAAATACATGTGAAATAACACAAATAAATTTTGATAAAGGCAGGAGAATGGTGATGGTGACTTGCTGCAGTAAAACAGTTTCATGGATGCAGATGATGAGGCACAGTTGGTGCAGTGGCTGAACGATTCGATGAGTAGATTGTATGTTACGTATGAAAATGATTGTATGGCCTACAGATAGCTATTTCGAATCGGAGTGTTTACGTGATATAATGTGTGTAAACGCATCCACAATGCAGAAGAAATTCCTGATTTAGTCATCATCTTTATTTATTTAAGTAGGTACTCAATTATAACCAAACCATTCAGTGGAAGTTATAATACTCCGGCTGTCTTTACGATAACTTCCATCTGCACACACGTATACCACCTCCCTTCGTAGCTAACGCAAGCATTTGTTTTTCAGACTTCATACGATTGTTCCTGAAGCGACTGAGTGAGGCTGAAGAGACTATGAACACTTGTACCACATGCCAGGGCTCATACAACGAGACCCTGGCGAACTTCCATCCCTGGTATATTAGGAAAGCAGCTACATTGGCCATGCATGCGTTGCCGTCGAGACCAGATCTATTGAAAAAGGTACATTTTGATATTTATTTCTGCCTTCCTCGAATTTCTATGAATGGAGGTCGCAAGCCCGACAGTCATTGCATGGGGTCCTAAGGTTCGATCCTTGGGTCGGGCGAATTGGTCTTGCTAGAACATATTAGGTTGGGGAAAAAGTCTTTTCGCATTATAGTATGTATGAACTTGTAATAAAAACTATTTGTATCTGGCTGGTTTTGGTATCATTGAAAGTTTAAATTTTAAAGAACATAATTCCAAATTCAAATTAGGAAAATGTGTGATTTGCATTTGTTTTTCGTACTGTCAAGATGAGTGAATCTAATGAAGAAATTCGATACATTTTAAAATTTTACTACAAAAAAGGTAAAAATGCAACGCAAGCCGCGAAAAAAAATTGCGATGTTTATGGACCTAGTGCAGTGTCTGTGAGAGTAGCACAAATTTGGTTTAAGCGTTTTCAATCCGGAAATTTTGATGTCAAAGATGCACGTCGCTCTGGTCGCCCTATTACGGATAAAATGGATGCCATTTTTGAAAAAGTGGAGCAAGATCGACATATCAGTAGTTACGACGTAGCTGAAGAACTGGGAATAGACCACAAAACAGTTTATGCACATTTGAAAAAACTGGGTACACAAAAAAGCTCGATATTTGGGTACCTCACGAGCTCACTGAAAGAAACCTAATGAACCGTGTACTCGTTTGTGATTCTTTATTATGACGTAATGGAACCGAACCATTTTTGAAGAAACTTGCTCACTTTGTGATGAAAGTGGATCACGTACGACAAGAACGTGCGAGAAAGGTCGTGGTCAAAGGCCGGTCAGGCTTCACAGACTGTGGCGAAACCCGGGTTAACTCGCAACAAGGTGATGCTGTGTGTGTAGTGGGATTGGAAGGGCATTATTCATTATGAGCTGTTACCACCAGGCAGGACCATCGATTCTGAACTCTACTGCGAACAACTGATCAGATTAAAGCAAGAAGTTGAGAGAAAGCGGCCGGAATTAATCAACAGAAGGGGTGTGGTTTTTCATCATGATAACGGTAGACCTCACACATCTTTAGCCACTCAGCAAAAATTAAGAGAGTTTGGCTGGGAGGTGTTAATGCATCCGCCGTATAGTCCTGACCTTGCACCTTCAGATTTCCACCTGTTTCGGTCTCTTCAGAATTCTTTAGGCAGTGTCAGGTTAACATCACGAGAGGACTGCCAAAACCACTTGTCGCGGTATTTTGATCAGGAGTCCCAAAATTTCTATAGCAATGGGATCATGTCCCTACCTACAAGATGGCAAAAAGTTATCGAACAAAATGGTACCTACATACTTTAGTTAAATGTAAATAAACTATATTAAAAAATGTTTTGATTTTTTTTTTTAAATGCGAAGATACATTTTTTTTCAACCTATTATATCGTGAAATGTGGGTAAATATTATGTAGTATTAGCAATACAGAAAACTAGACACCAGATTCATTCGGCATAACTATTTAAATGAATACTTTTAACTGCTCCCAAATGACGGCACGGTTGGCGCAGTGGTTAAGCGATTGACTGCTGCGCCGCGTGTCGCGGGGTCGATTCCCGCACGGAACAAATATTTGTATGACCTATAAGTAGTTGTTCCGGGTCTGGCTGTTTGTGTATGTGAGTTTAAATGTTTGTAAACGCACCCACGATACAGGAGAAATTCCTAGTGTGGGGAAACGTTGTAAAAAAAGAAGAAAATATGATGTTTTTTTTTTACATACCTATGTACTTCCTGACATCTTTTCATTATTTGACACTAAATACGTACAATTTTAATTTAAAATATTTATTAGTAGCTTTTGTTGACATAATATTAATTCAGATTTGTTACATTTTTGTAAGGGCAATCATGTAATTTCGTTTAAATAGTTTTTTATTATTTTAGTAATATTTTATATAGATTCTTTTTAGGGTTACGTACCCAAAGGGTAAAAAGGGAACCCTATCACTAAGGCACCGCCGTCTGTCTGTCTGTCACCAGGCTGTATCTCATGAACCGTGATAGTTAGACAGTTGAAATGTTCACTTTTTATTTCTGTTGCCGCTATAACAAAAAATACTAAAAAATAGAATAAATTAAATATTTAAGGGGGCTCCCATACAACAAACGTGATTTTTAGGGTTCCGTACCCAAAGGGTAAAACGGGAACCCTATTACTAAGGCTCCGCCGTCTGTCTGTCTGTCTGTCCGTCTGTCTGTCACCAGGCTGTATCTCATGAACCGTGATAGTTAGACAGTTGAAATTTTCACAGATGATGTATTTCTGTTGCCGCTATAACAGCAAATACTAAAAAACAGAATAAAATAAATATTTAAGGGGGCTCCCATACAACAAACGTGATTTTTTTGCCATTTTTATAGATAATGGTACGGAACCCTTCGTGCGCGAATCCGACTCGCACTTGGCCGGTTTTTTGCTCGTTTTTGCTCGATATTGATAACGGCAACAGGTAGACGCTTGAAATATTCACAGAATATTTAGTTATACAGGGTGGAAACTTTCAGCGCGGCAGTAAGGGGAAGTACCTTATCCGTTGCAGCTACGCGAAAATGGTCTTAGGAGACTATCCATAATTTTTTATGGAATTTTGATCCCCATTCACAGATTTAAAAAAAAAAATACAGTTAGCAAGAAAATAGCCATTTTACACAAAAACCTTTTTTGATGCCAATCGATCCTGTTTCTAATACTGATCAAAAACTTTTATGAGACCAACCATCGTTGGAGTACTCAAAAAGTCACAAATTGCAAAAAACTTTTCCCTATTATTTTGTAAAGAATTTGTGTAACTGAAATACAAAAAATAAAACAAAAGTCTAATGATCATTTAGAATTTTACACATATCAAAAAGCTGGCGTACTAAGTTTCTTTTTTTATTAACTAACATAACTTGATGATGTTATTCTTATTTAAAATCTTGCTGTTTCTTGCCCTACGATATCAAGTGCTCGAAGTGACCGCCATTTTGACGAATACTGAAATTGATTCGTTTCTGTACCGACCTAGTGGCTGCTGACAATTTATTTGTATGAATTCCATACAAAATTGTGGTTACTGAGTCTTTAAGTTCTTGAACACGATCGTATTGCTTTTTGTAAACCTCAGTTTTCAGGTAGCCCCACAAAAAGAAATCAAGAGGTGTCAGATCTGGACTACGCGCTGGCCAAGAAATAGGACCATGTGTTCCCATCCATTGATCACCAAACTGTCGGTTCAAAGTCGAACCCGTACTGCGGCTGTTGTGAGGTGGAGCGCCATCTTGTTGAAAAAACATTCTTCTTGGTTCCGACAGTGGTAAATCATCGACGAGGTTTTCAAGATTCTCTAATATTCTGTTGTTATAAATGTTGGAATTCAAGGTGCCTTCATAAAATTCCACCATTACCACACCAACAATTAAAAGAAAATCGCACTTGATTATGTGTTTCGCGAAACCTGAGAGGATTTTCTCTTCACCAATAATGGTGATTTCGCCGGTTGTACATTCCATTATTAGAAAAATTTGTTTCATCAGACCATAATATGAAATTCAGAAAATGGTAATCTCTGCTTATTTTTCCTCTTAACCACCTGCAAAAAGTAAGTCTTCGAGCGGCATCCCCTGAATGTAAGGCTTGAACTAGTCGCCCCTGTCGGTAACATTTATAACCATACTTCTTCCATATCTTTAGTACAAAACGATGTGAGACACCTACTTCTTCAGCGACTGCTCGTGATGATATTTCGGGATAAGCTTCGACAAGTGTAAGAACAGAAATGATCAAATTTTCATTAGTATAAATGGGTGGCGTAGAGATTTTTTCTTGAAAGAGCCACCTTGTGCAAGATTCTTAAAAGATTTGTAATAACCTTTCTGGTTGGCACATGACGATTTGGATATTTGATCCTATACCATTCTAACGCAGCCGAGGTATTTTTATTATTTACGTAATATGCTTCTAGCAAGTCTAAACGTTCTAAATTGGAGGTCATTTTTCTCTTATCAATGTTGTGCTGTCCAATTATGCACTTCAATGTAAAATCAACAACACACAGAGCTTTTCTGACGCAACAAACTGTCAAGATTGTTTTTTATTTAATAATAACGAGTTCGAAATTTGAATTGTTTTTAAACTTTATATTTTCATTCATTCAACAAAAAGATCTCAACCGTCACTAAAAAAGGTTTTGCGTAAAATTTTCATACAAAATGTACGGGAAAAGTTTTTTGCAATTTGTGACTTTTTGAGTACTCCAACGATGGTTGGTCCCATAAAAGTTTTTGATCAGTATTAGAAACAGGGTCGATTGGCATCAAAAAATTTTTTAGTGTAAAATGGCTATTTTCTTGCAAACTGTAATTTTTTTTGAAAATCTGTGAATGGGGATCAAAATTCCATAAAAAATTATGGATAGTCTCTTAAGACCATTTTCGCGTAGCTGCAACGGATAAGGTACTTCCCCTTATTGCCCCGCTGAAAGTTTCGACCCTGTATATTCACTTTAAAAATAAATAATTAAATTAAAATAAAACAAATATTTAATATTTATTTTAATATAAAATAAATATTTAATAATTTAATTTCCCATACAACAAACGTGATTTTTTTGCCGTTTTTATAGATAATGGTACGGAACCCTTCCTGCGCGAGTCTGACTCGCACTTGGCCGGTTTTTTAAACCATTTTCTATTTTGTTAGGTAGGTACCTGTTACTTGTTGACGGGCCTACACTGTCCTCCCATACATATTAGCATTATAATTTGAAAACATTGTAAAAGTCCATTATTTTTAAAAGAGTAACCGTGGAGTTTCTTGGCTCTTCTCCATATGAAACGACCAATTGGAACCGTGCACCTAGCTTCTGACGTTTCCTAAGTGCCCCCATGTAGGTATAAGTGAAATAAAATATTTTGATTTTGATTAAAAAACCAGCGTCAGACATCATGTGTTGGCATTAATGTTGAAAAGGTCCTTTTTAGCGCAGCTGTCAGGCACAAGCTGCAATGTTGTGCTGACAACAATTCATGAAATACAAACTACAAATTTTGTATTTCATGAACTGTTGACAAATAAATGTTAGACCTTCTTTCTTTCGACACCACAGCCTTTTTTTTTTGGATGCAAATGATCAAATAACTTCTCCCTCTCTGGGCGGAGCGGGAGGGCGAGTCAGGTTTTTACTGACTAAAACCCACCCGTATTCCTTCAGATGCCTGTGTGCCAGGGCCCCGATATCCCTTTCGGTCAAACTCGCAACGCTGGCAGGCATTGGCCCTTTTGGACCCCGTCAATTGGTGCTGACATCACTTTGAGGCGCGCGTGGAACACAACGCGCCGGCGACCTGGGCCAGCAGTGCTATTCTGTAAACATCTCACCGTGAAAACTTAGGTGAAGTGAGCGTGGAGTGAACTGTCAGTGAGGGATTGACACTATTAACAACTCACTTCACCTACGTTTACACGGTGAGATTTTTCAGAATAGATCGGCTGGTCCTTATCGGACGGCGAGCTACCCATCGCTCACCGTCCGCATGCCCGCGCCTACGGTGGCCGGGAATCGGTCGACACCGCAGCCTGCGATCCTGCTCGGTTTGAGAGATGCGTGCCATGGTAGAGCACCAAACAGCATCGCAAAATGCGGTGTTTCAGTTGTCACGGAAGCTAGCAAGAATTTAAAATTTTATTCTAAGGTCGTCACCGAAAAATCGCGGTTTTGCGATATACTGATCTCGTTGTATTAAAATACTGCAGTTATAGGTTTTTATTAGTTCCTTATCAAACCAGATAATTGTATTATTTCTGCGTGGCTTTAAGTAAGGTCGTCGAAAAAAGCCTTGACAATCAATAGGTACATTAAACAATTGGGCCAATTTGTGAAGCCAATAAATACTACTCAATATAATTGTAGTAATCACTGGCATGGCTGTGATTACTGTTAGGTAATAATGCATACCTCTCCTAGTCGGGCGTTATTGGTTAGTATCAGAGGGTCTGCTCCGAAGATAAATCCGAAGTATCGGCCGAATGTTCGGGCCCTTTCCTGGCTAACCATGGCAGACTAATGCAAAAAAAAATTACGACTGTCAAAGAGATAAGTCAAAGTCAAAAATGTGACTTGAAGTCGGGTAAGGACTCAAAGTCAAAAAAGGAAACTTTGGAAGTCAAGAAACGGCTCAACATTCGGCCGATACGACGGACCATCGCATCGGAGTAGACCCCCAGGTATTATAGTATTTATAGCACCAGTAGTCCCAGACTGTATATGGTGCCGTAAGCGATTCTTTCTTTTTAGTACTTTTTCTACAAGCATTTTCTTAATACCTGTTTATAAGGATGTATAAAAATAGCCTGTACAAATGGCGAAACTGAAAAGTTTCTGAAACGGAAAAGTTTCTGAAACGGGGGTAGAGAGATGACGCGGCAGTATTCATTCTAAAGTCTTCTTTGGTATTTGTACGCATGAATTTTGTAAATTAGCTCATTCCATGGAAAAAATCTTAACCAATCAGCAAGGTGGCAGTATTAGGGCTAACTGCTTATGGTCCTCGGAACGCGCCACTGTCGGGTTCCCAGATAACGGCAGGAGGGGTTCACAACGGCGTCGAGTCGACGATGAAGTACCTGGGACTCGTCCTCGACAGCCGGCGGAACTTCGTGGAGCATTTCCGACGTTTGGCTCCCAGACGCTAGACGAGTAGGTCGCCGTCCGATGAGGACCAAGCCCGGGTCGACGGCGCTTTGTGTTCCACGCGCACCTCAAAGAGATGTCAGCACCAACTGACGGGGTCCGGTAGGACCAATGCCTGCCAGGGTTGCGAGTTTGTCCGAAAGCGATATCGTGGCCCTGGCACACGGGCATCTGAAGGAACACGGGTGGGTTTTAGTCAGTAAAAGTCTGACACGCCCTCCCGCTCCGCCCAGAGCAGAATAAGTTATTTGATAATTTCCCACCCAAAAAAAAGGACTGTCTGTTCAGGGTGTGCCTACAGTGCCTACTACGTAAATGTATCACCACTCGTGGAGGATATTTAAAGGCATGTATTTAATCGGTGCCTTGTGGTGCCAGACGTATAAAAATGGTAAAAGGCGACTAAGGGACTTACTAGAGAATGGGCAGCAGCGTTCTCTATGCATTTCAACACCATATTGCGATTGCCAACCCGTCTGCCAAGCGTGGCGATTATGGCAAACACCCCCCCTGGGGGAGACCTATGTCCAGCAATGGACGTCTTTCGGCTGAAATGATGATGATAATTTAATCGATCCTTGCATAATTCCCATTTGGCTTTCCTAAAAAAAATATTTGATCCTCCCTATCGATCCTCAAATAATGTATCTTTTTTTTTTATTGACCCTCTAATATGATGCTTGCACCTCTTTTTGTGCACCCAAAATTTTAATAAAATAATTTATATTTTGGGGTCCTAAAAATACTAAATTGCCCCTAAGTAACTGTGACCAACTTGGATGTACCGCTCGCTCTGCTCGGGCGTGGTTGGTTACAGTTCTAACCTCATCATCATCATCATTTCAGCTGAAAGACGTCCACTGCTGGACATAGGCCTCGCCCAATCTAGGGGAGGTTTGCCATAATCGCCACGCTTGGCAGGCGGGTTGGCGATCGCAGATGGTGTTAAAATGCATAAAGAACGCTGCTGCCCATTCTCTAGTAAGTCCCTTAGTCGCCTTTTACGACACCCACGGGAAGAAATAGGGTGATGCTATTCTTTACGTCCGGCACCACACGGAACCAGAGTTCGAGACGGAGTTCTAACCTAACCACCCCATTTACCCGGGTTACCCTAACTTTACTGCAACTAATTCGGCACGCGCGTGGTTTGTCACAGTCCAACCTAACCTGTTTGGTTGAGGTACCCTAGCTTAATTAATGCGACCAACTGTGGGAATAACCCAGAACGTTAAAGAGGCTCAATTATTAAAAAAAGTGTGCATCATTAGAAGGTCAATAAATTTTTAGATGATCAATTAAATATTTCCCATATTTAAATGCACCCTTCGTCATTGATACTGAAAAAATGTATTCAGTAACTCTTAAATGGTGATGCGGTCACGCCATGAATGTTTACTTAGAAAAGTACTTATTACTTATATTTATTACTTCAATTAATGTGAATGTGAGCACTATGTACGTGGGTTATGTTTTTTTTCTTGAAATTTTTCTTTTTTTAATTTTTATTTTGTTTTAATGATGGTCTGGCATTTTGAGCACTATAAGCGGCCTAGCCAAATGTCCTTTCTTTGGTATTGTTCGTCGAGTCGTTGAGCTCCTTCAGTCTTGTCTTCTTGAGTGGAGCTGCACTATTCCTGACAAATGCTTGCACTGATTGGACAGATCCATTCAAATTTGTGTGGTTGTTTCCTCAAAAGACCATTACATACCATCCTCATGGTCCTCACAATAATCTGACCAAGATTATGTCTGGACTCTAAAAGAAACTTTGACCCCGGAGTTTGTTTTGCCATTTCTTCTCAGGGGTAGTCAAATAGGAAATCCATCCTCCATCTAGTTTATTTTTTAATATGACGTG
Source organism: Tiliacea citrago (assembly GCA_963921375.1). Classification (NCBI taxonomy): domain Eukaryota; kingdom Metazoa; phylum Arthropoda; class Insecta; order Lepidoptera; family Noctuidae; genus Tiliacea; species Tiliacea citrago. The sequence goes on along the minus strand of OY992799.1, from coordinate 21,974,156 downwards.
TAAAAGTGATTCCGATGTCCTATTTACCTATTTAATTTCCACTTCACATTGTCATGTTAATAGCAAATAATTGTACGATTTCGATTTCTTATCTATCATGTTTGATGACGGACGTAATGATAACTCTTCCACCATTTTTCTTTTGTATTCGTTTCTTTTGATCTATTCCGAAAACACAGGCTGCCTAATTGTTCATATTAACTTGTTCAATTTCTATGCAAACTTCATGGAAATTGTTCTACCAGAAGCGCGTCGCACCGTCGCGTCGTGCCTGTCTGCGGGAGCCTTTCTGCGTCAAGCGTGCATTTTATAATGCTGCATCTGGTTAATTTAGTGGCCAGACAATTATTTATAACTAACTGTTGCCCGCAGCGTCAGAATTTTGTATTTCATGATTTTTTTAACAAATATCTAAGATGAAAAGTAGCCTATGTCCGAATTTCATTGGTTTAGGCGTAATAAGGTAAAAGACAGACAGAGCACAGCAGACACAGGATAGTTTTTATCACGATAGTAAGTAGGTACTGTTTGTCACCGCGACCATGTTTAAAAAAATACTTTTCAAACAATTTTTATTAAATAAATAAATAAAAAAAAAACTATTTAAAAGATATTATACCATTAAGGACTACTTAGAAGACAAATCAATAGAATCTGTCATTTTTAAGTTAGATTAATTTACATCGCTGATTGTGAATACATTAACACGCCATGTTGTGGCAATCCTGCCACAACATGGCGTGTACAGTACAGTACAAATTTGTTTCAGCGTATCCACGCTGAAACAAATTTACTGTAACAACCTTATGTACCATATTCTAGCAAATAAATATTTTTGATTTGATTTTACAATTTTCGACCTTCACGCGGGCGAAGCCACGGGCAACACCTAATTCCTACAGAAATCAAATCAATCTAAAGTCATTTAAATCAGCACTTTTCGAACGTCAAGAATAAATCTTGTCATTATGGTGACTATAGTATTTTGGTGGTATGAGGAACAGGGTGTAAAGTTCTCTCATCCACCATAGAGAAGGGAGGATCCTCCGACCAGACGAGGGTAATTGTGTCTGGTGGGCAACTGCCCGACGGTTGATGTCGGGACGTTGTATATAATTATGCTAGTTGCGCGGTAAACTCTGCTTGCGCGATGCAGGATTTGCGTGACGTCAGTGTGACGCGTATTTCGCATGTGGCGATGTTGATGCCGCTACAGTATCAAACCAGATATTCTATCATTCGTACCTACTAAGTTCACAATAGATAAGTATGCAGGCAATTTGTTTTCACGCGATTGCAACAATGCGTGCCGTAATATGAGTTATCACGTTAATCTACATTTACTATGATAATAGCATACGTCAATGCATTGTGATCCTACATTGCTTGTATACTTTTGACTGTGGAGAATCATTGTAACCGACCTTAGGGCCGGTCTTCACTGAAGTGGAGAGGAGAAATATCCCGAGCAAGCAAGTTTTATAACTTCCATAGTTTCCTTTTTTGACTTTGAGTCCTTACCCGACTTCAAGTCACAGTTTTAACTTTGGCTTATCTCTTCGACTGCCTTTTTTTCGCCGTAGTCAGCGATAGTTAGCCGTAGTAAAGGAGCGACCCAACATTCGGCCGATACTTCGGTTTAGCGTTTCGGAGTAGACCCCCAGGTTTGCGCCATTATTTTCACATGTCAACTTAATACGATAACTTATCGATGGTACGAGAAATTTCTTATCTTCGGTTTGGTGGAAACTCAAACGCAAACTCAAAGCATTTGTTTCAATTACGCCAATTACAGGCACTTTTGAACTGTCAAGGAGTCGATCAGTCAGAAAGATGACGCTAGTTGCCCATTCCAAAGCTTAGTAGGTATTTATGGAGAAGAACGGGCAAGAAACCGGTCTTTACTGGTAAAGTTCTGCAAGTCATACGCAGGTGTAGTCGACCTAACCTCTAAAACGACAAGGTCTATTTGTCTAAGTGACAGTAAGGATGTTTCAACCTTAAAGGCGGGGATACACGTGCCAGTAAATCGTGAAAGTAGCTGGCATGAAAGTTACTGGCATGTACGAGTAACTGGCACACTGCGGATACATTTGCAAGTAATACTGGCATGCAAGTTGTGCCCTTGAATACAAACGAATGAACTGTATAGTTCTCCCATCGCCCCATCGTGCCATGTTGAATACAAAATAAACAACAAAAGAAAAACTTTAAAAAACATGACCTTGGAAAAAAAAACAAACAAAAAACGTGCGCCTACGGCCACAACGAGACAGCTACTGGCATGCCCGTAGCTGTCGCGTCTGTTCACACGTGTCAGTTTGGCAACACCCGCGTCCCCTCTCTCAACGGGCATGCAAGTAAATCAAATGTTGTGCTAGCTACTTGTATGCCAGTTAGCGTATACACATGACAGTAGCTAGTATGACAGGATCCAAACATGGATATTAACGTAAATAAATGTTTTTTTTTAAAGTGATAGGCAGATATAAGGTAGTAAATTAGAAAATTTTAAAAATAAGTTTTGAAACTGTACCGTGTGACCTATCAAATGGAAGGGCTTGTTGTGAGGGACTCAAATAATTTTTAAAATAATTTTAAAGTTATTTAATAAATCAGATGAGAAATGACCATTCCGCCCCCTTATCTCAGAAGCTAATGAGCCTATAATTGAGAAAAAAGTACAGAAAATAGTTATTTACTTATAGATTACAGGAAAACCTACAAGAAGTCTATGGTGTTCAAATAATACGGTAAATCTCTCAGTATTATGCGTACAAACTTACATTAATTGCAGTTGGAATGTATGCGAGAACATGTTATTCAACTAGAATGTTAAGGTTGTTCTTGGGATAAAAAACATGGTAGATAACATTATTCATTGTACGAAACCCTCACCACGCGAGTTCAACTCGCACTTGTCCGGTTTTTTTTTGGCTAGGTTTCCCGTCTCATGAAACACTCCCAACTATAGGCAAACTGACTAATTATATTATGACCACTAATGTTTATTTCTCCTTTGTTCCAGATCTTCGGCTCAGACGAAAGCTTAACAGCAGCGTTAGCCATCTTACCACAAACGCTGTCATCCTGTGACGAAGTATACCAGCGTGTTGAACAGCTATACACCGACTTCGACTTCCACGGACTTCCTTAACGTGTCGTAAGACATTCAATTAAGTAGAAAATTGTTACAGCTGTCTTTGATGGCGGAGTCAGTCTCGCAGCGCTCATGAATTTTGAATTTTCTATAAACGGTAAGTAAAGCTTTGTTCGGCTTAAAAGGCAACCAAAGAAGCGATCGTAATATGTTGCAATATTAGGGTCCATCCATAAATTTCGTCACACAAATTTCATAATTTTTAGACCCGTTCTAGTCACAAATGTTCATATTTTTTCGATACCTCTCCTGGTGTCATACCAGGAGATTTTAAAGTTATGATGACATCAGTATCAGCATTTCAGCCGAATGTCCTGCTGGACATAGCAAACACCAAGATTTGGTAATATCTTAAAGTTTTTCGTTATAATTGAAGTTTAGAGTTTTTAATACTTTAGATTTATACATGTGACGTCACGAAGCCTATGACTCGTGCCCCTCCTTGTCACACTTTGTTGATCCCCTTAGCGTGTGACGTAATTTATGCAGGTTCAATTAACAATGCTTCTTTGCGATCTAAACTTCTAAGCGCGCTGCTCGAAATTGAATCGAGTATTTGATAATAAGCTTTTTTGGCTTAAATTTAAAATTCTGGTTCCAAATCCTTATCAATTATTATATAATAACTTTAATACCCTACGCTTTTAGGTTCAACAGAAAAAATCGTCATGAATATACGCTTTAATCAATTACAAAAATTATATCAATCAAACCCCTCTGTTTCGATCTAGATCAAATTTTTGACAGTTATTTTTATGCATAGCGTATTATTTTCGTTTTTTCCGCGACTTAATTTAAATAATGCAGACATCAAAATTAAATTATAAATGGACCTCTGATAATGGTCCTAAAATTAAATAACAGATTTTTGTTAATTTTATAATGATTTCCAAGACACATGCTCAACGAGTATAGCATCCTACCTAGCTAATATTATAAAGTTTGTTACGATTTCACGCTAAAACGGCTGAATGGATTCGGATGAAATTTGACACATGGGTAGACCATGACCTGGATTAGGACATAAGATGATTCCCAGCTAAGATTCAAAAAAAGAAGATTCCCAGCTAAAGCACTAGGAAGTGGTGATGGGCGGGCGTTTTGGGGGACTGTCTTAAGTAATTTAAAGTGCTGATTCTTAGCTTAGTTTGAAAAAATGACTTTTGATAAGCTCGGTTATGTAGAGCGTGCTCACTCGTGTAACCTGAGCGATTGTCATATTAAGTTAGATGTGGTGTCATATTGACGCCTGGGTAAGTACATGGTTGGTTTCCTGTGTCATGCAAATCATCGTAAAATTATCATAGAATAAACATAGGTGCTTAGCTATAAAAATACTGTATTTAAGCATAAATTGATGATACACTGTGTATCTCACAAAGGCCATATTATTAACTAACCAATAGTTGTGTTAAAATATGATCTCAGACATAACAAGTACTAAAATGCGCATAATATTTTTTAGTTAGTAAATAAAATATGGGGTCGATTCTCTTGTTCACCAACTAAATATAAAAAAAGCGTTATATTTTTTGCACTTATCTGGTATCTGCGCGCCTGACTGAATGAACGACGCAGATTCGGGCGGGCCGCACCGAATTGCAAAAATCTCTAGTTTCGCCCATTTTGTATGAACCATCGCGCACCCCAGGCGGCCCGCACCCCAGTTTTTGTATTGAAATGCGCTGCTCTGCGGGCTGTAAAGTGCGCTTAGCTCTGAGCCGCATGTGGCCAGCCGGGTCGTAGCCGTGACCGTGACCGCGTCTATCTTTAGGCGACATTTTCTGACAATCAATAATTAAACTGTAGTATGTTCCAAAAATATCAGATTAAAATGTACACAAATGGATCTGAAAACGTACCTGTGGATACCAATTTAGAGATCGTCTAATTTAAAACTGCACTCCACTACTTGTTGTATACACATTTTAAATGTTTATTTGAATCAGGGACTGTACAACCCCGGTTAAGAGTTAAAGCCTTTCGAAGGGGGTAACCCATTTAATGGGTTTTATACTTAAAACCCAGTGAAAGGGTTACATGATAACCCATTCAATGGGTTCTATACCTACTTAAAACCCAGTGACATGAAAAAATCATAATATTATGTTATTTCGATATCCGCCCAGCACGTGGAGCATGACCAATTCTATCTCTATTCTACCCAGGGACCATTTTGGTTACCATTTTAGAAACCCCTATCGAAAACCCTTTGAATGGAAAGGGTTTTCGATAGGGTTTTTCTAAGCAGTTAACCAAAAACCCATACGGTGTGGGTAATTTTGAATGGCTTAAACTAAGTCGTTCAAAAGGGCTACCCACACCGTATGGGTTTTTATCAAAAACCCTTTCAACAGGTAACCAAAATTTAATTTAAGCCGTTCAAAAGGGTTACCCATATCGTATGGGTTTTTGATTAACCGCTTAGAAAAACCCTATCGAAAACCCTTTCAATGGGTAACCAAAATGGTCCCTGATTTGAATACGTAAAGCCGGAATTCTAATTTTAAATCACCTTAAAGATGTTTTTCATTTGACAATAGAGGTTAATTTTATTACCTCAATTTACGTCGGATGATTATTCAATTACAATTTAATAATGTTATTTAAATAATAATTATTGGTAAATATAAAGTTGAATATACATGATTACTAGATCCATTTAGTGAGTGATCGCGTAATAATTGCGTTTCATTTTGACAGTTCCAACACATTCATTGCGTTATTTACTGAGTATATTATTTCTTGAGTAGACATTTTTTTCGAACTTATGAAGCAATGGACAACACCTAGTGGGGATTGTTACTTATTTTTCAAAAAATTCCCACTAGGCTGAGTTTATGTAACTAGTGGGAATTTCTAGAAAAAAAAAAAAAACAATCCCTGCTGGTGGGCCCATTTGTCGGTGGGGACTTCTGGCCAGCAATAGCCTTCGTTGAGTTGGTTGACAACAGATTCAGCGCCAATGTATTTGAAATAATGTAACTAACTAAACCGATGCATTTAAATAGAAATGCAGAGGAATCTAACCCTAGTTAAATACTACTTAGTTATTAAAATACTAGTGCTTTGAAAAATATAAAGTTGCTTTTTAGGATTCCGTACCCATACAACAAACGTTATTTTTTTTGGTCGTTTTTACTCGATATTGATAACGGTAACAGGTAGACACTTGAAATATTCACAGAATATTTAGTTATATATTTACTTTAAAAATCAATAATTAAATCAAAATAAAACAAATATTTAAGGGGGGCTCCCATACAACTAACGTGATTTTTTTGCCGTTTTTATAGATAATGGTACGGAACCCTTCGTGCGCGAGTCCGACTCGCACTTGGCCGGTTTTTTTACATAGTGCTACACTTGTTCGGGCTGTTTGGGCACGGTCTGGCGGCAAAATCAAATATACTTGTGTATAATTTTGCTGCCCGGGTATGCCGCCGAATCAGTCTATCATTTTAATTTAAAAAATCATTTATCATTTTATTTTAAAATATTAATGAAAATGAATTAGTGACTGCTCTAGCTGGGCCCTGATATTAATGTAAATAAATGTAATTTCCACGTATAAGAAAAACTTAGTTATTTCAGTATTTATTGGTTAGTAGGTAGAAAATAAAAAACGAAATCCACATAATATACTTATTATAATTTAACACAAATCTGCTGTTCTAATGATTTGTTATACGACGAAGCAAATACCTAAATATCTTTAGTGTGATTTAGTTTTAAAACATATCTTAAGTTTGAATATATTGCCATTTATCATACAAGCTAGCAACGAAATATCTATGTATTGGTGTACTTTAAAATTATCATAATTATTTGAGCACCTTTATTTAATATTTTTAATTTATACTTTTCTATAAAGTAGATACCGAGGGCATTATTTAAAAAAAAAAGTAATTTTAACTATACCTAGTGCTAAATGATGACTAATAATATGTTAGTCATCATTTGAAACGACACATTGGAGATGTTTTTGGAAAGTAATAATAGTTATTAGCACTGCCAGCGAGTCCAGTACAGACGCCAGCAGGTCAAGCTACCCGAAACTGTCAAATTTTCCCAATCAACCTTGAACCTTATGCTGTAGGGATAAAGTTGAAAATCTATTAAAGAAATTTGACATATCGTAGTAGCTTAATGTGCTGGCGTCTGTACCTACCTGTAATCTATAAAATTAAAGTAGCTTTTCGTGTCTGTCTATGTGACCGTCGGATTTTGATGCGGCTTTCACCTTTAGAGAATTTATTGCTTAAGGTTTATGTGTCTATTACATTCATATTAAAATTACTTATAATAGTCTGACAACCAGTCTTACCAAGGAGTATCGTATTACCCAGTTACTGGGTTGTGGAGGTCAGATAGGCAGTCGCTCCTTGTAAAATACTGGTATTCAGCTGCATCCGGTTAGACTGGAAGCCGACCCCAACATAGTTGGGAAAAGGCTAGGTAGATTTATTGATTGATTAAAATTACTTAATAATAAAGATATCGATGTTTTGTCAAGTCGTAATAATAGTGCAAAGCTGCGGGTTGCTAGTAAAATACGAAATAAATCCGTTATGTGGTTACTATCTAAGTACTCCAATGCGAAGAATTCGTGAATTTATATAATATACAGTATAGTATTTTTATCTCACGAAGCGGCGCGCGCTTTACTTGTGGTAACCAAGTGTACATACACGCTGTGAATGTGTGCGTGAAGACGAGTAGCGTCAGCACGAAACACACACACGAACAGATACACACACTTCTGACTTCGCCATAGTCTCGGACGTTACCGAGCACTCCTGCCCTTACACATACATTCACAGCGTGTTTGTAGAGATTAACTACGATAACATGGCTCGCCCCTCCAAATTACTGTTTCAATGTGTGTGTATCCTTACGAAAGAGTTTGTATGTAGTTGTAAGTACTCGTAATATCTCACTTATTACCAGATTTGTTGGTCAACTAACCATAACCAGCCGATCGCGCGAGACTAATACTAATGAGCGATTAATGACGCCACTAGTCGAGCAACAAATCCGTGATTTGCTTTTGTTTGACCGTCTCATTACGCACACATGCGTACGAATACTTTCACAAATACTTTCAAACGTTTTCAATTTTGGAGGGGCGAGCCATATTATCGTAGTTAATCGATACACTTGGTAACTACAAGTAAAGCGCACGTCGCTTTCTGAGATAAAATACAGTAAAATTACACATCGAGTTTCAGAAAAAGTTCAGATTTGTAGTGTCGTTTTTCTATCTGAAATTACTCAGTAGCAGCCTTTAGTCTGGATTTTTGCCCGAATGATCGCAATAGGCTCGCCCCCTGACGTTATTTGTTATGTTTCTGGCAGTCTAAAGCTCGAAGTGTCATATTAACGCCCGAGTGCTGTTATTTTTTTAGGCGCGCAATGAGCTCAATTGTAACTATTGCTCATTTGTAGCTTTTGATAACTGTTGTTATGGATTTAAATGTATTTCGACGTAATCGGTAACGAAATAATTAGAAAGATTAATCATGTTTTTGTGTCCAGTGCAGGTTGCCATTAAAAATTAAGGGATCGCATTTAGAAGCCTGTTTGCTCCTCTTTGACCAATTGTATATATTTATTGACCAGTTAATTGCTGTTACTTAAACAATATTATAATACATAAAAATACTATTTTATGAGTTAATATAAAAGTTATATTTTGTAATCAATAAGAAGTAAGTAATAAACTAAATAATCATGCTTTTATCGTTTCATTTACTCATGTATTTTTTATCATTGTAATATTGTTTTATACCAAACACAAAGTTCCTTTTAATAATTTATTTTTCAATAACGGTGTCAATGTCATCATTGTTGTGGAATATTGAAACTAACAGCTCTTGATGCGTTCAAGAGCTATTAAGCGCAGGCCACACCGCCAGCTAGCGGGCGGGCGGGCGGTCGAAGCGAACGAAGAAACTATACAAACTACGCGAAATGGGTAGCTCGCGGTGTGAACCGAAGTATGTAAAGAGGTGAAACAATGTTCGCTTCGCCCGCCCGCCCGCCCGCTAGCTGGCCGTGTGGCCTGCGCTTTAGTGTCAATATTCCTAGTTTTTAGATTGCGTTCAGTTGCATTGGTAAAATTGCCACCTAATTTGGTTTCGGTATTGAACAATTTTATTATAAAATTAAATGTAAGTGTAAGAATTTCTTGTAAAATGTTATCTTCATAGTCATGCTGTTATCGATGTGTAAAATAATTCAAATTGTTCGTACACTTAAGAGACAAAATATTATAGTTGTTTCATATCAAGAGCTCGTGTCATTGTAATTTGAACCTTGTGGCAATGTGAATTGCTCGTGATTTGCAACTATAGAAACATATTATAATTTATTAATACTATTGTTTTTTTTTAGAAACTTATAATCAGAATAATTAATTATATTCTAACAAATGCGCCTGTAATTTTGACCTCAAGTGTACCCTATGCTTCATACATTCCCAAATCATTCCTAGTTTAGGAAAGAGTTTTATAATTTTTTGTAACAACGTTTTGATGAATAAAATGTTTTTGCTAAGCATTTCGTATTTTTATTGCAAAAGTGTTTGCTTCTTGAGGTGAGTACTTACCTATCAGCCAATAGGACTGTAGTGCCAATAGGCATTTTTATAATTTATATCATAGCTGTATCGTGAGCAATATACATATACTGCGGTCTTATTTATAAAAAGTTATCGAACATCTAAAACCTATTTTATAAAATAGGTTTTGTCACTTTCTAACAAACACAAAGGGATAAAAGTGATAAATAAGGACAAACGAACTTTAGCAGCAATTTAACTAAAGTAGGTGTCTATGACGTTTATGAATAAGAGCCATAATATATCATTTATATCGTGAGCAGTGGCGGCCCAGTGGCGTCCACGACCTACAAGTTGTAGGTCGTGCGTTCGAACCCAAGCAGGCGCTTTACTTTGCATAAATAATTACATCACCACTGCTCTCAAAACGGTGAAGGAACACATACGTCATGAGGAAACCGGCATATCCTAAAACCAAAAATTCGAGGACATGTGACTCTCAAAACCCGCACTGGGCCTGCGTGGTAGATTACAGCCCACTCCCTCTCGAAGAGAGGAGGCCTGTGTCCCAGCAGTGGGAACATTAGGCTGATTATAATCGTAGCTATATTATCGTGGACGTCTACGGAAACGTGATAACACAAGGAAGTAAAAGGTATGGAAACATATGAAGACCCTTTTAAACTTTCGTCCACGATAACGTGCACGTATTTCCATAAAGGGTATCGCCATTCTCGGCTTAACGTGGACATGCTGTTCAGTAAAAATTATTTTATCAAATAAATTAATTCAAAAAAAAATATTTTTGCAAACCTCCTCGCAGGAAAGTCTTCTGTAAAAAAAGTTGTATTGTAAGTATTCACGTCGATTGCATGCGCAAAACACCGCCATTTTTGCAGGCTCTCGGTGGCTTAGGATCTGGGTTACCACACAAATAAAAATGTGATTTCAGTTTTTATTCGATAAAAAATCGATTGCTAGTACTTATTTGAGTAAAAAAATGTGTTTCTTTCTTTAGCACGTTTACTTACTAAGTGATTTGGACCATATTTTATTCTTATTTATCTGTGATTAGATGAAAACAATCAAAACATTTGTTTCTGTACGTACATCAATTTACATCTGAATATAGACTCGATTTTCGGATCCATAAATCGATTATTGTTGAAATATTTTTTATTACCCGGTAACACCAACTGCATCATATGTCAACTGACTATGAAAAAAAAAAACGAATTGCTTCGCTTCGTCGCTAGTTCCGTGTTGTGAATGTTGTTGAAACTTCTCCTTTTGTTGAAGTCAGTTTAAAAGAATTAGCTTACCTACTCATTTTTACTCTTTTTATTATTCGGAAAATATATACTCATATTAGACGTTTCTCAGCGAAGAAATCACAATTTCTTATAACATTTCGAAAACTTTATTATAATATTTCGTTTTTATTAGGAATGAAATATTAAAAACGCAACTCATTTATTATTATACTTAATGTCCACGTCAAGCCAGAGCACCCTAACAAACTGGGCAATTCCCTTTAAGTTAATATTCTCTCGTTAGAAATTATAAAAGCGCACAATATGTAGTGGATTTACAGTTCGCATCACGTATGTTTGCCGCTCTGAAATGCCGATAGGTTTGGTTCATGTAACAATTTTTGACAAAGGTAAGGTCTCTTGGATCAATAAAAAGTCAAATCTTTCGAAGAAAAGTGACATGAAGCTATCAAGAAGCGCCAAATACGCAAAGAGAGACCTAAGTCCTCCTACACGTAGGTACCTATACCTACATTAACACTGCAGGCCAAATTTACTGTTCTAGTTGCGACCGGGTGTTCATAAACATACATTTACTCTAGCGAGCCATAATTATAATAAGGATACACGCAAGGAATTGATTTATGAGGGTCCAAAAAAATATCTCGTGGGGTTTATACAAGGACGAGATGAAAATTTCAATGTTTTTAACCTAGGACGTCTGGTTTGAGATATTTGCAAAAAAACTCAAAAGGGGGACCAATTATACATATTAATAGTTAGTAAACCTCTGCTTACCCTTTAGGGCAATACAGGCGGGATGTTATGTTGTACATAAATGTAATAAAACAATCTCTCTCTCAAATCTTTTGACGGCACGGTTGGCGCAGTGGTTAAGCGATTGACTGCTGCGCTGTGTCGCGGGTTCGAATCCCGCACGGAACAAATATTTGTATGACCTACAAGTAGTTGTTCCGGGTCTGGCTGTTTGTGTATGTGAGTTTAAATGTTTGTAAACGCACCCAAGATACAGGAGAAATTCCTAGTATGGGGCAACGTTTAAAACAAAAACACTGTTGTACATAATAATATGTTCATAACGTAACAGTATGGTAATTATACACGAATAAATGACATAAAACGGAGCAATAATTATCAATCAACTCTGCCTATCCCAGTCCACTGCTGGACACAGGCCTCCCCCAGGCTGCGTCACAACATCCTGTCCTCCGACTTCCACATCAATTCTGTCCCAGCCACCTTTTTAAGGTCGTTGGTTCATCTAGGTGGGGAGCGTCCCACACTACACCTGCCGTTACGCGGTTTCCATCCAGGGGGCCTACTCCGAAGAGTTATTCCGATGTATCGGCCGTTTCCTTTTTACGGCTGACCATGGCTGTCTACGGCGAAAGAAAAAATAAAACGACGGTCAGAGTCAAAAACGTGACTTGAAGTCGGGTAAGGTTTCAAAGTCAATTAAGGAAACTTTGGGCCTCAAGAAACGGCCGAACATTCGGCCGATACATTGGATTATCGCTTCGGAGTAGGCCCCCAGGACTCGTCTGCTCCTCCGGCCATCGGTTCATGGTCGACAAACATGGCCAGCCCACTGCCATTTCAGCTTGATTAAACAGTGCATTATAGGAGTGTAATTATAAAAGAAACAACAATATTGCTATTATAAATATCGCATTTTATTAGCTGCACTCTTATTTGTTCATACAACGCAAAACAACAATAAGTACCTAGTCTAGAACAACAATCTAACTTTACATGTTATATTAACTTATTCACATTTCGGACACCCCTCTATAAAGGTACTTTTTGACTCCAAATAGTGGCTTAAAATTAACGAAGAAATTACATATTTTACTTTAATAAACATCCTTTAATCGCAGAAATGTACGCTGTATTTGAGATGGACCAGTACAAACGGCCGATGAATGGTCACTCTCCGAACTTTCGCGCATGTTCTCTCTCAGACTATGAATTTATCTTTTTTTTTTTTCTCATCCAGTTTTCATCTTGGTCTGGCAGTTTGAGTAATTTATGCGGCCTACCCAAATGTTCTTTCTTTGGTATTGTTCGTCGAATCGTGGAGCTCCTTAGTTCTGAGTAGAGCTGCACGATTACTGATAAATGCTTGCACTGACTGGATAGGTCCACCCAATCTGTGTAGTTATTTCCTCAAAAGGCCATTTCAGACACCTACATAGCCTTTCATGATCTGACGAAGATTATGTCTAGACTTTAAAAGAGAGTGTGTCCTCTGAGTTTGTTTCGGCCTTTCTTCTCAGAGTAGTCAGATAAGAAACGCCGACCTCATCTAGTTTTTAAAATATGATTGACGTACTACTTACAGAAATAAAATCATTTATCATTTATGTCACCATTTGGTTCCTAAAAAATGTTATCACGGAGTCTTCTGCACAAAGTCCGGACCAGCCATTTCATTCATCGGCCGTATTGAATCATGTGTTGCAACACTAACAGGCGCTGAAAATAATAACCAACGTTATAGCATCAGGCTAAGCCCAAACTGAAAGAAGTGCAGAGCAGATAATTGATGATATTGAATATTTTCATAGTCAGCAATGATATTATATTATAAGTAAAAACCGGCCAAGTGCGAGTCGGATTCGAACACGAAGGGTTCCGTACCATTATCTATAAAAATGCCAAAAAAGTCACGTTTGTTGTATTTTTTTTATTTTAATTTATTATTAAAATGAATATATAACTAAATATTCTGTGAATATTTCAAGCGTCTACGGGAGCCCCCTTAAATATTTATTTTATTCTGTTTTTTAGTATTTGTTGTTATAACGGCAACAGAAATACATCATCTGTGAAAATTTCAACAGTCTAACTATCACGGTCTGGTGACAGACGAACGGACAGACAGACGGACAGCGGAGCCTTAGTAATAGGGTTCCCGTTTTACCCTTTGGGTACGGAAGCCTAAAAGTGGTAGATAGATCATACGCTTCCTCAGGTGACGTTAAAATAAGCCTAATTTTCTTCGTCTTGTCTCTTATTTTCGCTCCCGATAATTAGGACATGCCGTCCTACTTCCACGTTTCATCTAATAATATGAGAATGTGCCTTTTTTTAAATTAAAATGTTGGGTAGGTAACTTATCTACGTCGTTTTACTTATAAAATCTTTGATTGTCAGTGTCATAAATAGAAAATTTGTACGAACACACATATAATGGCTTCACTGGGCATCCACGAGCCCGCTCACGCAATTTTGTTTGCTATGAGACACATAATAAAGTTAAATATTCAATATCATCAGAAAGTATTCTACTCTGCACTCCTCACGGAACTTTACAAGCTTCGCAAAATAGCAACAAATTAGCGCTAACAAATAAAAAAAGTGCAAAACAAAATTTAACTAAAAATATTTTTTTCGTTTCAATTAGCACTACTTATAATAAAATACATGGAACGCGAAAAAATCCATAACAGAGAACAATTTAAGCAATCAACTGTTTTGGTCGACTAAATAAATATGTATAAATCGCCTTAATTTAAATAAATAGTCAGCCGCAAGTTCCACACCCCTAGAAATAAATATTAGATTCTTATTTTAATATTAGTCTATTTAGTCCTAAGGTCTGGTATTCAACCGGATACCGACTTATGGATTTATGCAGGATTTTGATTAAGGGGGGGGGGGGGGGGTGTTGTATCTAGGCCCTGATAATGGTTAGAAAAACAAGGGCGCGCCGCTGCCGTGGCGTAGCTTAAGTTAGGGTTTCCTATGACCGCGGTGGCCGCCACATAGCGTCCGCAATTTACCGTCGATTGAAGTCACTGAGACGTTATCTATGTAAGTAAGTTGGTGTGGCTTCCTAGATAGCGTTTTATTGACACCATAAAGTCAAACCCCACTGCCATCATTTTCATGACAGCCGTAACTGCGGCCGTTACGTGGCGGCCACCGCTCTTCTACGAAACAAATATACAGAAGGGTCTGCCGTTTTTGCCTTCGATTTTTCATAGGGCTATGAAATGCTTCGATTTTTCATAGGGCTATGAAATGATTCGATTTTTAATAGGGCTATGGTTATGAAATTAAATGCGCTCTGCTCCCGGCACACAGACACGGCGCGGCATGCGCTGGCAGTATGCCGCTTGGGAGGAGATGCGCCGTAGTCGAATCGATGGTCGGCAGTGAGAAGTCCTGGGACCCGGTAGTATCCTTCTGCGAAACAGCCGTGTCGCAGAAGGAGGCTGTGGAAAAGAAGTGAGAGATCTCTTCCACGCACCCAGCCCGCAGCAAGTGCACCGGGCGTCGTCAGAGGGCAGATAATAATCTCTGCCGGCCCTAAATGGGTCTAGAGACGGATTCGAGGACGTCCGCCGCCCCCTATCATACTAGACCCGAGGTGGCGGCGCATAGTATTCCCTTCACCCCTTTCAGACTTGAGGTGACCTGCAAAGGCGGCACCAGTCGGATATTGCGGAAGTCGCACAAGATCCCATAATCCCCGGTGCAAGTGTAGGAAGGGAACACCGGGGTGGTTTTTAGTCAGTAAGAGTCTGACAGACCCCTCCGCCCACCCCAGTGCGGAGGTCACTTAAACATAACTGGCGAAATGTGGGTGTACTATACAATATACACACGCTACACCTCTGCCTAACCCTTCGGGGATTACAGGCGTGATGTTGTGTTGTATATTTTCGTTCCGATTTTTTTTTTTAAATAATTATCCTGTCTAAATCCACTGTCGGTCGTAGACGAATACACCCGGTTCTCAATAACACAATTTAGCAATATATTTTTAACATACATTCTTTATTTTTTTTATTAATCAAGCTAAGCATATACTATACAATTATAATATCTTAACATTACCAATGAAAAACTGAGAAACATCTAGCAAATATTCTAAAACTATGTATATTGAGAAACAGCAAAACGGTATTTAAATAATTACATATGTGTTTTATATGTATAAACTATTATTTATTAATTTAATATAATATTGCTTTTCAAACAGAAAAATGGAGTTTTAAATCCCATATATACAATAAATCTAGATTTATTGTTTGCAGATCCAGTTTTGAAATTGAACAAGGCACAATATCATGGAAAACATTTAATCCTATTTCAATTAAAGTACACACGGCAAAATAGTTAAGCATGCAGGCAATATATAACTACTACTAAAACGCTCGAATAGGACAGTGACTATCTAGAATGGGATTTGTTAAAACTGTCGTACTGAGTCGCGAGTTATCTCGCTCCCGCATTTTATGACTGCGGCTGCCACGAACGGCGTATACTATAGTGGAAATGTTTGCAGTTGACCCGTTCAGACAAACAATATGCCTGTATGCTTATCTGTTTTGCCGATAGTACTACAGCCTCAATTTGATATTGTAACTCATGACCCGGACTTCTTGGCGGGAAAGTGAAGCGTCATGTTAGCAGTTTTGTTTTATTTTCTAAAATTTAAGTTCTTTCAAGAAGTCCGCGCGAGGTTTCAGTAAAGTGCCGCGTCTTTACTTAAACTCAAGGGGAGTGGGGCGGGATATCATCAATCGTCTTTATCATGCATTGAGTGGAGTTCATTTCATAGTTATTTAAATAACTTTGTACTTGTTACCTAATTTTACATGACACTGGCTAAATGCACAACCCGTGCAAAGCAAAAAGAAAAAAAAAAAAAATATGATCCCTTTTAAACACAGCCAGACTCTTGCGGCGATGCGTTTACGCACCCTGCATAACAAAATATACAATAATTTCATAGTATTTTAAGTTCTTGGTTCTTGGTTCTTGTCAAAATTTGATAGTGCCACTTACTTGAAAATTATTGAGCGTCATCAGTCCTTAAGCTCGGGCCACACTGAGGCGAATCCCGCGCAGGTTGCGGCACGAAATTCAGTTGCGCCGATTGTGTCAACTAACTTGTATGGAGTTGTAAGTCGTGTGACTTCCTAATCATTAAAAAAATCGACGCGCGACTTTGCGTCCTGCATCCTGCGCGGGAGTCTCCTCAGTTTGGCCAGAGATTTATACTGCCGGCTTTTGTTTAAAATTAGATGATAGTTACATAACAGAATTCCAAACGTGTGAAGTATTTTTTTTGTCATCTTATTATTAAAAAATATTGTTAGTATGTAAACTGTGTCCTTATAATAATTTCGTGGTTAGAAAACATTTAATAAAAAAAAAGTTATAATTTCAAGATAGTATATTGTACACAGGTTATATTAAGCCGCACACAACATATTGGAACTTGGAACACATGATTGAGCACAAAACTTTGATTTGGAATTATTATATGACTTCAATTATTATGACAAATTGTATTGAGTAATGATGCTACTGTATCTTGCACCCAGTGCACTAAACACGACAACTAAATAATATGCGTCAAGGAAAATATTAATAAAAGCCTCTTTTTTATCAATAAGTTAAATTATTAGCCTCATTAATTATTCCACTTTAAAAATGTTTTATTATTAATTCAATCAATATAATTGAAAACGGTTGTCTGGCACAAAATAAAATCGTAAAATAAAGACCTCTCATAGGTAGCGCTTAAATGCGACGGGCAGTGCCAAATTTTATTACACAAGAAAAAGTAGCACCAAGGTCAAAAATCTACTTGTAACTATATGAGCATATAAAGTTCCTAATTTTGTATATTAGATAATTAAAACAACGTCAACGTTGAGCTCTCTCTCCTAAACACAATGGAACATGAGAACATTATTTACATATTTACACAATAATGGCAAAGGGCTCCGTGTGGTGCTGGACGTAAAGAATAGCACCATCCTATTTCTTCCCGTGGGTGTCGTAAAAGGCGACTAAGGGACTTACTAGAGAATGGGCAGCAGCGTTCTCTATGCTTTTTAACACCATACTGCGATCGCCAACCCGCCTGCCAAGCGTGGCGATAATGGCCCCCTCTTTGGGGGAGGCCTTTGTCCAGCAGTAGACGTTTTTCGCCTGATTTGATGATGATGATGAATGGCAGATAGGAAAATGAACATTCCTTGTGAATGTGTATGCCTGGTATAAGGATTTCTAGCAGCGTGTTTGTAACATAAAGATGCTATTTTTAGGGGTCCGTAGTCAACAATAGTTTCGCCAGGTACGTCTGTCTGTCTGTTCCCAGCTTAGCTCAGAGACTTAATACTAGAAAGCTGTAATTTGGCATGGGCATATATATATTAATTACATATTAATCACGCCGACAAAGCTTAAAATAAAAACTTTTTTATTTATTTATCTTTTGCAACTTCTTGTTTGAATTCAATCATTCATTTGTTGTTCTGTATTTCTACAACTTAAACTTTTTTAATGAATGTAATTATTTAATTTGATTTGATTAGTTTTATTGTATTATCATTGATTAATTTGATTTTATTATTATTATTAACATATTTGATTTTATAATTATCTTTATATCAGTCTAACAAGCAAACTTTGTAACTGCTGTTCACACCTTTAAGTGACAAGTTCGCTGTAGTAATCACACTAATATTATAAAGGCGAAAGTTTGTGTGGTGTGTGTGTGTGTGTGTGTGTGTATGTTTGTTACTTCTTCACGCTCAAACGGCCAGAGCAATTTAAAATTTTGTATGGAGGTAGCTGACACCCTGGATTAAGACATAGGCTACTTTTTATCCCGATATTCCCACGGGATCGAGACTTGAGCGGGTGAAACCGCTGGACGCAGCTAGTTATATAATAAGATTAAGTTCTCTGGTATTGTTTTTGTGAATTAGTCGTCGGAGTGCCATAATAAATAAGACCAGAATGGAAATTGGAAGGATGACTGTTCTCTTATCCCATTATGTACAGGAATTCTAATTGCTTAATATACTGGACAGATTAGATTTACGCAATTAATGAGCTGGATCGTTTTAAACAGTTCATCAATCTTATTTTATTTGAGAATCGAATTTTTTGGTATTTTTACGAAAATAACAAAATCTATGTATCGGTTCAGTCGGTGGGTCGGTTTATATAACGGTTATATTTCATAAATAATGTAATAAATTAGCATTTAGCCTTTACATTTAGCCTCTGCTTCGTAGGTTTGTGGCTAGTATCGACTACCCCTGACATTTGAATAAATAAAAAAAACCACAGCGCTGATAATACCAAAAAGTTCACAAAATTGTATTTATGTACTTTGACATTTATTTTTTGAAATCACGTAGATAAACTTGAATAAAACAGGCCTTAAAATACTAAACTTTTTGTACAATTTTTTTACTAGAAACTGTGCTTATTAAATATAAGAATAAAAGACAAAACTGTGCTGAAAGAGACATAAACATTGTCAGATGTATATTAAAAAAATATCCTTTATACTCCCTCAATAAATTTTAAATAAATGTAATTCACAAGATATTTGCCAAATTGCAATCGACTAATCGAATTTGCCGACTTAATTTGACGACGACAAAAAAAATTGGACGATTTCTAATTCATGTAGATTCAGAATAAACCTAACCTTAACATCACTATACATCAAGGCTACGTTCCTTCAACCGACTCCCACATGTCGTACGACCGATCGTGCGACTAGTAGCCTCTGTGATTATTCGTACGACTAGTCTTGTGATTAATTGTGGTCGTGTAGCAAGCGTCTACACGATGTGTCAAGCCTGTGGTGGTTCGTCGAGTGGATTGGCTCGCGGTAACTCGTCGTTCTGCGATTCTTCGCGCGTTTCCGGGAATGTGGCGGAGGAGGAACCGCTGCGACTTGTCGAGGTTGATGTAGCAGTTGAGGAGTCGCCCGCTTGAGGGCTGTTTGAATCCCTGGAAATGTTAGGTGGATAATTATGAATAATTAAAATGGGTAATCAAAATATAAGGTAAATGTTAGAAAAGAAGTCGTAAAAATAAATATATAAAAATGGAACAATACATCTCCAAAGCTGGCATACTATAAGTTGGGAATTCGGCACCATCGCTATCTTGCGAGCATAAATCTATACTACTAATTAAATAGGTAACATCTGTTTGTTTGTAAGTTGTATAAACAAACAAATCAACAACAACAAACAACAATTCCGAATTCCGAATTCTTTCACTAGTGTGAAGCTACAGTATTGCCGAGTGTCATAGTATATATTTTATGTTAAAACAAGAAATTTCACGCGAACGAAGTCGCGGACAGAAGCTAGTTGAAAATAAAAAGGCTAATGGTTTACGCTCCTTCCTACAAATGGGTATTATGGACAGATGTAGTGAAATGCAGTGTTCTTACCGACTTTAGTAAACCGACCTCTAATATCATCTGCCTAGCCTTGTCCTAACTATGTTGGAGTCGGCTTCCAGTCTAACCGGATGCAGCTGAATACCACTATTTTACATGGAGCGATTGCTTATCTGACCTCCACAACCCAGTTACTGGGTAATACGATAATTCTTGATAAGACTGGTTGGCAGACTTTCGGGCTTCTGACGACCCGTAACAACTGTCAAAGATCGACAAATAACAGCCGGGACCAAAAGCTTAACGTGCTTTCCGAGGCACGGAGGGGTCTTGGTATATAAAGATGGTCACCCATCCACGGACCAGCCCCGGCAAGCGTAGCAGCTTAACCTGATTTAATAATTACTATTTGTTGAATTAAACCGACCTTTAGTAATGACTATTTATTGAATTAAACCGACCTTTAATAATGACTATTTATTGAATTAAACGGACCCGTAATAATGACTATTTATTTATTAGGCCCTAGTTAATAATGAGTACTCACTTGTGAAATCCGTTGGTCTGGCACGTATTGTAGGCGCCGCAGTGCTGGCACTTCAGTCCTACTACGTGGAACTTTACTGTCGATAGCTGTAATTAAATAGTAAATCGTTTATTCTGCTGAAAGCAAAGCTAACTAATTGGTTGCAGATTTGTCTTACGACGATACAGAAGATATTATTATTCTAACGATTACCTCATGAGTATCTTTCTCAATACTGATACCAGCTGTAATTTCTGAGCCACTTTAACCTGATTGCATTAAAGTAATACTAACCAATGTTTATGAGGAACTTTGGCTCTTGAGATACAAGTATCTTTTTACTTAGTTCAGGAGCCAGCTGTTCAACATCCGCCATGGGATCTGGAGGCGAAAGTCCTCGTGCACATTTGGGTGTGGCGCGAAGAGGCGAAACTCCGGGGCATAACTCCGCTGCCGCAAGAAATCGGGGCACAGCGGACGGAGCTCCGGAGGGATCTCATGGCGACATGGAGAGTGCTATTGTCGCAACCCAGCGCTGGGCACGCCACAATTGTGGCGATAAGTCCCCTCTTTGAGGAGTGGCTGGAGAGGCGTCCTCACCTTCCGCCTGACGCAGGTCCTCACCGGACATGGATGTTTCGGGAGGTTCCTGTTTAGGATTAAGCGGGAGGAAACGCCCGGGTGTCACCACTGTGTGGGTCGCCCGGAGGACACGGTGGAGCATACGGTGGAGGTCTGCCCAGCTTGGGCGGAGCACCGCCGTGTCCTCACGGAGGCGATCGGCGGCGGCGATCTCTCGCGTCCGGCTCTGGTTCAGGCCATGGTTTGGAGCGAGAGTGCATGGGAGGCCGTCACTTCCTTCTGCGAAGCAGTAATGCTAGCGAAGGAGGAGGCGGAACGCGTGAGGGTGAGAAAAAGTTCGCGCCCTCGCGCCCCTAGTCGCCGCAGGAGACGCCCCGGGCGTCGGGAGTCGCAAGCCGATTTCCGCCCACCGTAGGTGCGGACGGTGAGCGATGGGTAGCTCGCCGTCCGATAAGGACCAGGCCCGGGTCGACGGCGCGTTGTGTTCCACGCGCGCCTCAAAGAGATGTCAGCACAAACTGACGGGGTCCGTTAGGACCAATGCCTGCCGGGGTTGCGAGTTTGTCCGAAAGGGATATCGTGGTCCTGGCACACAGGCAACGGAAGGATCACGGGTGGATTTTAGTCAGTAAAAGTCTGACACGCCCTCCCGCTCCGCCCAGAGCGCCAGAGCGGGAGAAGTTATTTGATGATTTCCCACCCAAAAAAAAAGAAAAAAAAAAGCTGTTCAACATGATTTTGACCACCAGTTGTACAATCATGGTTAGTGTATGACATATATTTATATTTTTTTTCGGTTCTATAAGTTTCTTCTCGTTTAAGATAGGTTAAGAAACCTTATACACGGGTCGGGACCAAGTATATAAGGCAAATTTTAGATAGAGAAGATGGGTGACAGTGTTGAAGAAGTCAGGAACTTTGGGCGATGCGACACCCACGACAGGTGTTAGGGATGGCTTTTCGGAGCATGTAAAGTGTTAAGGCTTCGTGAGAGATATTTTGGTATTACACCAGTAGATTAAAGAACAATGAGGACAATTTGAACGATTATTATTATTATTATAGTTTTATTTTATATTAAAATAAAAAGTATTTTATAAGTACCTTATGACAGTCCTTGCAGAGTATAGTAGCCTTGTAATCTGCGTATTCAGGCGGCATCGGTGTCGCTGCCACCTCAGAATCCAGGTAGCTCCACAACTGAAGAGAAAAAAAAAAACATAGTCCTTTGTACTAAAATTATAATAATGACGTATCTCTTTGTATTTTACTGTGTACATAAATAATAAAATAAATAAATAATCTAGGTCTCAATTCACAATAAGCAAGCACATAATAAAATTCTGTGCAGTCAACCCAAATCCAAGCAGCGACGTGTTTCTAGGTCGATTTTATTATTGAACAATAAAAAAGACGAAAATAAATAAGGTTAATAGTCCGCTAGACCATCAACGGATAGACGACTTTATTTCAATGTTGATATTATTTATTACTGCTTTAGTTTATTTAGCGCCAGCCCTTTCATGGTAACAGCTGCATCGCTGACGATTAAGGGGCAATTTTCTTAATTTGGTTTAACCCTTAGCGCGTAAAGAATAAGGTTTCCTGTAGATAACGTCGCAGCCGCACCGCGCATGTTTGTGTGCACGAATGCGAAACCGCGCATGCGCCGCACCGCCATTTTGTGTATATTAAGTACATAAATAACACTTTGTGTTTTTGGTTAAAGTTAACATTATAAGGCCGCCAGGGTTGCGAGTTTGTCCGGAAAGGATATCACACAGGCAAGTGAAGGAACAGGGGAGGGTTTTATTCAGTAAAAGTCTGACACGCCCTCCCGCTCCTCCGCGCGGAGCGGGAGAAGTTATTCGATAATTTCCCACCCAAAAAAAAGGTTTATCAATATTAAAATAAAAAAAGCAGACGTCTTTACAGTTTCGTTGGCAATGCATTATTGAACTGTGATTTTTGCTATATTATTTAATTCTAATGTGCAGTACACGCGGTTCCATGCCGGCGTCATGTACAGGAAGCCTCGTGTACTTAAGACATATTATGCTCAATAAACATATTTTATTTCTTTCTTTCTTCATAATTATTATTATTATTTGGTAAGACACACTAGCAGCTATTAGCTGATGCGTGTGTTTCAAATAGTTTGGAGATATTTAATCTGTCCGGTCCGTTTTTGAAGCAGTTCAGTGTGGGAGCCGTCACTACATTTTCCGGGTGCCGTTTTCGTAGATGAATTTTCCCATAACTTTCGGGAATGTCCACGCAAATTTTTGTTGGCATTCAGTGTGTAAAGGTGTCTGCAGGCCGGGATGTGCCACGGGATGCGGGACAGCTGGAGCGGGATACGTTTTACTCACGTTAGTCATATCAATCATGCTAGTCTGGCACGTGGGGCAGGCGTAGTGTCCGGAATGCAGCAGCTGTTCGAAGCAGGGCCGGTGCAGCAGGTGGCCGCAGTCCGGGATGTGGCACGGGATGCGGGACGTGTGGATGTCCTCCAGGCACACGGGACAATTCGAGCGGGATACGTTTTCTACGCACTGAGCATGAAGAAAATACATGTATTATTAAGAGTCAAAAATGGAAAAGCAAAAAAAAACTAGTTAAATAAATACCTACTTTTAGACTTAATATCTTTTAAATTAACGGAATAACTAGGATTTTACTTAAGTTCGTAAAAACTAGGACCGACAACTTAGAACATCACGGCTGAATTTCTCGAAGAAATGGACAGAAGTTTCGCCAATTATGTCTTAGCCCCTTGTAATAAGATTTAATTATAGTGTAATATCAAATTGTATCAGGCCGAAATACTTCCACTGCTGGGCATTGCCCCCCCCCCCTAGTGTCGGTTACCGTCAATGGGTCGTTGCTCACCATGATGCGCCTTCCAGCGAGCAAAATACGCTAATAGCCATAAGACCCACTCTTCTTTCAATAACTTCTTCATTGTACTGTCACCTGTCTCAACAATGAACTCCTATTCTCACCCTGTGGCCGACTTGCTGCAGTTGCACGGGCAGGCACATGTTGCAGCGCTCGCAGTGGAAGAACCGGTCCCTTCCTCCAACGCGGCAGATGCCACAGCCGTCGCAATGGTACTGCCGTTTGTCATCATCGTCGAACAAGTTGCAGATCAGGCATGTGTACTGCGGAAATTAAGACATAGGACGATTTATGTTAAGTCCAGAAATAGGCAAAGATAATTGGAAAATCCAAAAGGGCACGCTTCAGACACAGTAACATGTTGACGATACATTTTACGAAAAAAAATCTAAGAACATTCATCGATCTTTGTTAATATCTTTTGAACAGTTATTTTGTTTTGGGTTATGTTAAAATTCATGGTCTTCCTTTTATTTGTGACACCTTTCGATCGGTATGATAAAGCTACAGACAGGGTGATTATTTTTCAATTCTTAAAATAAAAACCCTAAACTACAGCTGGTTACAGTAAGATATAGGGGGTCCGGTTGTTGTGACAAGAGCTTCTTGTAGTGTCGGTTACAGTAAGATATAGTCATTTGGGGTCCGGTTGTTGTGACAAGAGCTTCTTGTAGTGTCGGTTACAGTAAGATATAGTCATTTGGGGTCCGGTTGTTGTGACAAGAGCTTCTTGTAGTGTCGGTTACAGTAAGATATAGTCATTTGGGGTCCGGTTGTTGTGACAAGAGCTTCTTGTAGTGTCGGTTACAGTAAGATATAGTCATTTGGGGTCCGGTTGTTGTACAAGAGCTTCTTGTAGTGTCGGTTACAGTAAGATATAGTCATTTGGGGTCCAGTTGTTGTGACAAGAGCTTCTTGTAGTGTCGGTTACAGTAAGATATAGTCATTTGGGGTCCGGTTGTTGTGACAAGAGCTTCTTGTAGTGTCGGTTACAGTAAGATATAGTCATTTGGGGTCCGGTTGTTGTACAAGAGCTTCTTGTAGTGTCGGTTACAGTAAGATATAGTCATTTGGGGTCCAGTTGTTGTGACAAGAGCTTCTTGTAGTGTCGGTTACAGTAAGATATAGTCATTTGGGGTCCGGTTGTTGTGACAAGAGCTTATTGTAGTGTCCCTAAAACATCATTAATACTACATAATTACTCTTCAACACCAGTACAATCCAGAAGACAGGTGTAATCAGCGACAATGTTGAGACGAAAGAAGAATCGAATTATTGGTTTGTAACGCAGGCGTCGCCGTCGCTAGCATTATTATCATATTGTGTGTTTGTTCGAAAAGCCCTTCTTCGTCGTGTTCTGATGATTCCTTTTCCTTTTAATCTTCGATTCGAAAATCCCTTTAACGCCAATAAACTTATTAGGGTGCCTTGCATACACGCCATACCCCATAGTTAATGTGCCGTAAATACTAATCTTGATAAGATTTATACATGTAAATCAACAAAGTTGACACAACCACATGTAATGGAGGTATACATAGCTGAGTATTGGTATGGAAATAAAAAATTGTTTTGAACCTACTTTTCTTGAATAAATCTGGTAGACAATGCTAGATCACATCATGAGTTTTGGTAACCTACTTATAAAAAAGTTTGTGAAACTCACACATCCAATATGGTGACCAAACCTTAGTGATAAGAAGCTAGACTTGCTTCAAAGCATAAATGTTTGGTATCAATAATCTTGTTTTTTTTAAACCATTTAAGTACTTATAGATGTGATATTTGTCATACTATGATTTGGTATTAAAAAAGAAGCTTGAAAAGATAAAATTTACAGATTTGCTGTTTTTTCACAAGTTTTGTGACTGACAAAACTAAGTAAATATTCTTAGTAATAATTCATTAATTATTTATTATTGATCTTATTTAAATATTTGATAAATTTTCAAGGCTATTGCAGAATTTGGATGGTGTTTAGTATACACATTTATTTGTATCATCATATTACTATTGTTTGAGGCAACAATTTCAATCAAACACGTTTGCTGACCTAGTGATACAATACGGTCGCACTAAGTGCGCCGTGAGCTCAGTGCATTACGGACAGCAACCGGGTGCAGTCATTTCCATCATTTTCTCATTTTAGCGATAGCTTAGCCTACATGATACCTTGTTAACTCTCTTTCTAAGCAATAAACCTTTGAAGGCGATTTGACTGTTTAACTTAGTAGCGTAGCAAATCTCACCAGGTACCACTTAGGTTGCGCCCCTAAAACTATGGTGGAATGATTATGAATATGAGATTTAATAAAGACTTATCATAATATCACTGAATGACTCTGCTTTATCACATAGTGTGGTGTCATCGAAATTGTGGTGGCATCTCAACTCTTAACAAAAAACCAATATCACAAGTCAAGAGTTACTGTTCTTCTTCCTCTAGTTTTCCTTTCCAACCAATAGATCAACCATAACCTACAGTGGTATTAAGTTTTAATACTCACTTTTCCAAACCGCACTCCACAGTTTTCACACTCTTCCTGCACTTTCTGTCTCTTGTCACATTCCGTACATATGAGCTCCGTCACTGACTTCCGGTTGAAATAGTGCTGTTCGTTTTCATCATGGCAGTATCGGCAGACATAAACTTTGTTGCAGCATGGTGTCTGAAATAATAATATATGCATAATTGTTCAATTATGTATATAATAGTACTCTCGGTTGTCATGTTTTCTTGTTTTGTAGATTAGTCATTTTATGATGATGAGTTGCAGTGACTTTCACTATTTATGAAGTTAGCATTATATAAAGCATGCTGATAATCTTAATCCTGACTATAATATTATAAATGCGAAAGTCAGTTTGTTTGTCTCTTTATCTCGGAAGTATGTTCCCATGGAATTATTTCAGACCTCCACGTAAGTGTAGACGTGGGCAAAAGCTAGTGATTTAATAAGATAAAGTACTTAGTTGAAAATGGTTTCTCAAGTCTTGATTTGTTGATAAAAGTGGTTTTAGAGATTGGAATTGGATTAGCGTTTTCTCAAACATGTTGATAAAAGTAAATGATCCATGCGTATAATGTAATTAGACAGTGCAGAATGCAATAAAGTTGGAGATCTCTACTTCTTCAAGCGGAAGCAAATCTGTCCTTAAGCAGCCAAGAAAAAGAAATATCCAAAACAGTAGTGACTAATATTCATTATTATTATTTTCTTATTACATAAATCTCCTTTGACTTATGTGATTTAACCAACAAAGGACTCTCCAAATATAAAAGTTCTAAATATAAAATCTTGTAAGTACCAAACTGTAATACTAAATCTTTGAAGCTGAATTCTAGATAGTGATAAAGAGGTAAATTATTTCCAATAACTGGTATACTTATATCTTGCTTAAACAATGCTACATCTTGTGAGAACTTATTGCTGAAAAGTTATGGCTTGCTTCCTTTATTTCGCCGCAATAATAACGCATGATGCGCACCTTCCAGTTCGTTGACTTTATCTTTGTTTCTGAAATCCGCATGTCACTATTGCAAGACTTCTACGATGTTGTGTTTATATATAGATCGCGACTGTTTTATTCTCGGCTATGGCTCATAAACCAAATTGATCAAATTATATCGATTAATTAACATCTGTTTATGATCTACTTCTTACCACGAACTTTGCGCGACGTTTGTAATGAGCGCAGCCGATCCGTTTTTCTTTACTCGGCTCTACGTTCATTCCACCATTGATATTCACAGTTTCTTCGTTTTCCGTTGACATTTTTTTCGGCTAATAGACCGATGCACTTCCCGATAACAACACACCAAGGTCTCAGGACGTCATTCAATAGATTCTTTCAATTAGTAAATTGGATTACTGAACAACATTTTAGTTTGCGTGCTGTGTTTGCGTGACAACTGGTTGAAGAATTGCCTGAATGTCTAATACGGATCTAAATTAGTTATTGCGCATAATTCAAGCGTGACGGAGACAGTATATCAAAATTGACTTGAATAAAACAGAGATGGACAAAAACTTGATGCCAACGAGATCATTTTGCTTTGAGCACGAAATGAAACTTAGTTTGACGTTTAACACGTTTAGTTGTTCCGTCACGTCACTTTTTGTATTTATCAAAACTTTCACTTTTAAAATCACAATAGCATTCAACTAAAAATACAATAGGTTAGCGCGTTATATTGTATGTTGTAGTGATTTAAAAATTAAACTAGAAAAATGCTATTTTGTATTTTAGCTCATTCATGGGCAAACGAGGACGAGCGCGCGGAGCAGGAGTATGAGTAATTTGTCAAATGTTCACCACGCAAATCTTCTGGTGGTTTCAAAACAAAGTAAAGCAAAATAGTTTCGGCCATAACTCAGACACATCGACAGCTTTAGTAGTGGCGTCTGGCGAGTTTTTGATTTATTCATAGCGCTACCTACTATTGCAACTGTATTATTAAAAAGCAGAAGCGCAAACACGACCGGGACCAATTATCTAAAGCGCATAAAAATCCAAAAAAAAATTGGGAAACTATAAACAACATTACTCATCGAAAGCCAAGCATAACGCCCAATACGGATCTATTAGAGCTCAAGGCTATTTCAAAAGAATCAGCTGACGCTGTAAATAATTACTTTTTCAACATAGGTAAAATTCTAGCAAACGAGATAATTGCTAGCTCCACCACAGGTTATGACCAAAACTATAGTTCTGACTCAGCTAATGTTCCATCTCTCTCATCATTTGTACTTTTAAACACTGACCAGGATGAAGTTGACCGCGTTCTAATGTCTCTGAAATCAGATAGTGCCCCGGGCTGGGATAACTGTCAATTTCTTGAAGACCGCTCATGTTCTTGTCGTCCCAATTATACCCCACTTAGCGAACCAGTGCTTTGAACACGCTACATACCCAAACGCCTTAAAACTTGCCATTATAACACCGGTTCACAAAAGTGGAGACAAAACTAACCCGTCTAATTACAGACCTATATCTGTACTGCCATCGATATAAAAAGTAATGGAAAGATTAATAAACTCACGTCTCTTATCTTACCTTAATGAAAACAACCTCCTATCGTCCTCGCAGTACGGTTTCAGGCAAAAAATATCTACGGAAGACGCAGTACTGGCGCTGGCCTCCGCTGTAACC
This sequence comes from Tiliacea citrago, assembly GCA_963921375.1. NCBI lineage: Eukaryota > Metazoa > Arthropoda > Insecta > Lepidoptera > Noctuidae > Tiliacea > Tiliacea citrago. The sequence continues at coordinate 21,944,819 of OY992799.1, read as the reverse complement.
AGTCAAGTGGACAGCGGAGGCAAGTGCCTTGCTGTCTTCCTAGATCTTGAAAAGGCTTTCGACACAGTTTCTGTCGTCAGACTGCTGGATAGGCTGGAATCAATTGGAGTAAGAGGTGTTCCCCGTGCCTTGCTCAAAGACTATCTAAGCGAACGCAAGCAAAATATTAAGTTAGGTAACACCATTAGCTCTGAAAAGATCGTCCAATTCGGAGTAGGTCAAGGCACTGTGCTCGGACCGACATTGTTCCTTATATATATAAATACTCTATGTAGGATGAAAATTGTGGATGCACATATTCTTTCATACGCAGATGACACTGCTATAGTGTTCAGTGGTGACACCTGGGACAATGTCCGGTTAACTGCTGAGCGTGTACTGGCAAGAATAGCAGCCTGGCTTGACCTTAACCTCTTAACCTTAAATACTACCAAAACCAACTTCATTTGCTTCACAAAGTACAACACTTCTCAACCCCCTCCAGAATTCAAAATTAAGATTCATAAATGCAATTATCCTGTAAATCCAGTCTGTCCTTGCACATAAATCGATAGAGTAGAATCTACCAAATACCTAGGTATTATGGTTGATCAACGATTATCCTGGACCTAACTAGACTGAATTAATAATGAAGCGAATACGGAAATTAATCTGGACTTTCAAAACATTACGGCAGTCACCTCGAAAAAGCTCCTGTTACAGATTTACATCTCACTTGCTCAGTCCGTCCTGGCTTATTGCCTACCTGTCTGGGGAGGTGCCACAAAGATTAAATTCTTAGACCTCGAGAGAGCTCAGAGGTCCCTACTGAAAGTTATGTTTTTTAAACCTTTCAGGTTTTCAACTGAGAACCTTTACCGAATTTCAGATCTTCTGACCGTTACAAAGCTTTACGTACTTAATATAATTCTAGCTAAGCATAAAACTCTATCGTTCAACCCACAGAAGACAAAAGGCAGAAGGAAAAACACGGTTGCCCCTACTGTGTCGGTAAAGTCTACATTCGCAAAAAGACAATTCCCGAGGCAATCATCCCATTTATACAATCTTCTTAATAAAGAACTTGACATATACCCACTAACCTACCGTGAATGTAAAAACGCTTCGTCTAAATGGCTTAAGTTAAAAACCTATGAGGAAGTGGAAAATATGGTGCAATCAATGAGACTATAATATTTATATTACGCCATGATATTTATGGAGCTAATGGAAGTTAATGTCTTACATTGAAGAATGAAATAATTATCTGCATTTTACCTCAAAAAACCATAGATAATAATTAATCTCCACCTGTATCAAGTGTGGATTATGACCCTCCCCCCCACACTTACTCTCACCCACTACTACACATACACATACTACATACACATTCACCTCCACACCATCTCCTACACACATAACACCACAGACTACAATACTATATAGGACTTCTTGGCGGGAAAGTGAAGCGTCATGTTAGCAGTTATGTTATATTTTCTAAAATTTGTGTTTAGCCGAATATTAATGTGTAATACTGGTGGATTATTAAGCATTAAGTGTTCGTGAACCTGCATTAATGTAGGCAAATGAAACAAAACAGTGTAACATCACTTTAAGTTCTCTCAAGAAGTCCGCGCGAGGTTTCAGTAAAGTGCCGCGTCTTTACTTAAACTCAAGGGGAGCGGGGCGGGATATCATCAATCATATTATCATCTTTATCATGCATTGAGTGGAGTTCATTTCATAATTATTTAAATAACTTTGTACTTGTTACCTAATTTTACATGACACTGGCTAAATGCACAAACCGTGCGAACCCAAAAAAAAAAAAAAAAATACTATATAGGGTACATAACACACATCACAGCGCGTTATTTGTCTTTGTTTTATCTGTCTTTTACTCGTATATAAATACTGTGTACCCATTATATTCCTGCATTTTAATTTGTATAAGTTCATTCAATATCATGATCAGGTTCAATAGCTTATAGTATACAATTACATAACCTGGGGAAGGGCGGAGCATCCTAAAACAAGCATACTATTTGCTTAAATGGATTCTCCCCATTGTAACTAGAATAAGTTATTTAAGTTGAAGCAATAAACTTTTTTGTTATTATTATCTCCTTTATTTCATTTAATACATATATAAATTACATTTTTAAATATTACAATATAAAAACATTTAAAAATATATGTATATTATTACTTATTATTACGCTATGAAGTATTGTAGGTACAAATAGCCAGGAAGTGTGGCAGCGTTTGCGTTATGGGACCATAGTCGCATTACTCGCACTTATGCTCTAGCTCATTGGAGCACTCCCATCTGAATTAACTGCAGCAGCCCACCTTACCTTACTTTGAACATAAATCTGATATTAATACCTGTTCTAACCCATTTTTGTACATAATGTAATAATAAAAATATAAAGGAAACTTTGGAAGTTATAAAACGGCCGAACAGGACAAAAAAGGGTTAAAACACTATAATCCAGTAAGTACAGACGCCAGCACGTCAAGCTACCCGCAACTGTAAAATTTTCCCAATCAACCTTGAACCTTAAACTGTAGGAATAAAGTTGAAAATCTATTAAAGAAATTTGACAGATTGTAGTAGCATGATGTGCTGGCGTCTGTACCTAAGCTCATGCCTACATTATTAGCGCTATTACTACCTCTGTGGCTATATCACCTATTATTGCAACGTCATAGAAAAAATGTTTGATAGAAATGTAATGTCAGCAGTAAAGACAACACAATGACAAAATTTTAGATAATATACAAAAAAATTTGAAAAAGTCAATTAAAATTGTAAAAATACAAAAATACCGTTTGCAACAACATGCCCAATTTTTCCGTAATTCTAGTTCTTTTATTCGTTTACCAGGCGGCAGCGCTGATACCTCCAAAATTCCAATGGAAATTCATAGACTTTGCATGGACCTGCGATGACTGCTGCAAAGAAAGAAAATCCTCCTTAGCCAATGGGACTTATATACCCACTAATAACATGCCAACTGGAATAGCGAGGTGGAAGGAAAAATTGTTCATCACCATACCTCGGTGGAAAAAAGGCTAGATCATCATTTTTATTTTGTTTTTAGTAAAACTCAGTATTTGATTAGATACTCACCCCCCCCCCCCCATACGCTCTCCCCCTATTACATGGGACTAACATTATCGGGGATGTGGCTGTACTTATCACTACTGACCAACCTTAGGAGAATTCAGGCGTGATGTGTTTAGTAACTTATGCCATGATTGCGTGAATTTTCACGTCGATTTTTCATGAACCTGAAGTAATTACGAACTAAATTTATTTATTTAATTATTTCAAATACGTACAGCATACTTACATAACTATACATTGTACGTTATTATCATAAGAGCTGCCTCGTTGGTGTAGAGGCACGGGATCGCTGAAAATGTTGGGTCCTGGATTCGATATTCGGGTCATTGGCGGTTTTTCCATGATTAAATTCTCAGTGGCATCTCGTGTCAAGATTTGTCCCGGTTCATGGTAACAGGAATCTCATTATGTTTTAAATGTGACGTACCTAACAGGGGGAGCCCTGTTACATTACACTTAAAACATAATGCATGCGCTGGGTGTCTTTACCTCTTTCGTGGAATACAGGTGGCATGTTACCTACTCTCCAGTGAAAATAAATTTCCAACAGCATCGATCTAACCTAAGAGGTATCTTTTACCAGGTATCCCTTCTTCCCTGAACTTCGTCTATCTGAACGACACTCAGGATGCACCTCTGTATCCGTACCCGAACTGGAACGAGGGATGCCTGAGCCCGGAGGGCAAAGTGGTCTCCAACAGAACTGTCGTGTCCACCTTCAGGATTCACGTTGACAAGTGCAATCGTCTCTGGGTGGTAGATAATGGAGTATCCGATATGGCTGGTAAGTGCTTTTCATACATAAAAGTACAATACGTAGACATTATTTTAGGCAAGAAACGTCCACGAATTCTTTACTTGCTTTTTGGTGGCAACGTGATGCTGTGAGCTGAAGCGCTGGAAGGCTAAAGCTGGAATGAGGGTTTTCTGAAAAGACGTTCATTAGGTGGCAGCACTGAGATGTCAGGTCAGGTTTTTTAGTGGTGACTGAATGATGAACGTCATCATAAAATACCTATAAGTACATACCTAATAAAGAGATATCATTGTTGAAATGGAAGCTATGGAAGACCTCTTGTCGAAGTGGCGACTGGTGGCGTGAATTTCATGAAAGGGGCTCATTGCGGGAACAAGATGACTCTTCATCTCTGACTTAGGTTCCTTTTTTTTTGGCTTATTCCATTATTCCCCCCTGAACCTGGGGAAAACTGAACCCTAATGTAAAAAAAATCCAGAAAGTCCCCTTTTCATTTTTAGTTAGTCCATTATTCCCCCTTGAGAGAATCTCCCTCAGGGGGGAAAACTGAACTCTGATGTAAAAAAAATCCAAAAATTCCCCTTTTCATTTTAGATTATTCCACTTTCCCCCCTTATTTTTAGTTTTGTTTTCTATACGCTCTTAAAGTAAATAAAAATAATAGTGCTTAGATACAATGTAATAAACAAAAAAACGACTATATAGGTAACATATATGTATAATCAGTTGTTTTTTTTTCACAGAATTTTGTTATAATAAAATGTGATGAAGAGTTAAAACAATCTCAACGAAACAGCAGTCAGGCCAATCGGTGGGTTTTAGTAAAAAAAAATATTAAAATAGTTTAAACAAAGTACCTACCTAGAAAAACTAATTATTTAGCATAACCACTCTTTTTTTTTTTGGTGGGAAATTACCAAATATCTTTCCCGCTCTGGCCGGAGCGGGAGGGCGTGTCAGACTTTTACTGACTAAAACCCACCTGTGTTCCTGCCGTTGCCTGTGTGCCAGGGCCACGATATCCCTTTCGGACAAACTCGCAACCCTGGCAGGCATTGGGGTGTCTCCTGCGGCGACTACGGGCGCGAGGGCGCGAACCTTGCCTATCCCTCACGCGTTTCGCCTTCTCCTTCGCGAAGCATTACTGCTTCGCAGAAGGCGGAGCATATCCCCCAGAAAGTTTCCCTTAATAACATCACTTACTACCTAGTTACACATTTCTCAAGTTTTTCGGCAATTTGCAGAAAGTTAAAATGAAGTACAAAGATAAAGAGAAAATATAACATACTCGTAAAACAATCACTTGTAGACACGAAAACATGGTTGACTAGTAATTAAACAACAATAAAACAAACTATGTAAGTAACACTATTAATAACCAAAACTACTAACAAATCAAAGTAAAAAGAAATCATGAAGCTAATGAACCGAGAGTAGAACAATCAAACGTCCAAGAATAAAAAAAACATGCGGGGCAGTCTTTGGGGACTGCCGATGCCGATAGAAGTGAAAACTAAGTAACTTGTGATATACATATAGCTCATGGGAAGCGTGCGGTGACGATGACGCGAGTTCCATGATTTTCGTTCACCCAAAAAGTGCTCAACGCGACCAAAGAAGTTTTCACTTCAAAAAACGATGCAAGTAATGCTGATAACAATCAAAAATACTAACAGTTCAAAGTATCTAGAAAATATAAATCACCTAAATCAACGAGGATTATCTTCCTCTTAAAATAATAAAATGCAAATTATTTTAACTTTTCTAGGAAATGTCCACTTGTTATGCTCCCGCTGATTAATTCAATTTGTGTCTCATGAATAAAGTCATTTGTCTTGATACTTCCTTTCGTTCGATTCTTCACGTGAACATTTTTCGACACTTCAGTTGGCACGAATTTCAGTAACTGATGCATCTTCAAACAGAACATTTAAAGGCTGTGATAGGTTGGCTTTTTTTTCGATACAATTCAATTTTTTTTTTATGCCACGCTTTTAAGAGCTTGGTAGTCTTGCGACGTTCGCCAAAGACGCACCAGGTTTTGAGAAAGTTTTCATCGTTTAGCCATTGCTTTGATTATCGACTAGGCTCTGGCTGGCTGTATAAAACCACTAATTTTTAATTTCGTCTTCTGGTAAGAGAGGTAGAAACAGCAGATAGCGTCACTTGTCTTTTCTGGACCATAGATTTTGTTAAATTGAATGCGCGTCTTTTCTTCCAAATCGCTCGTAAGTAGTAAAAATAGCACCCTTTTACGTTTGGAAATACAGTTCCAATGGCGTTCATTGTTGCGATTTCAAAATCACATTTATATATTGTGGTTGCCATTCTGGAATCTGCCATCAAACGCCGATAGCAGAGGCACTCCTTAATTTTGAAGGACTTCAGTGGGGATTTCTGGACGTTGGTTTTTCAGATTCCAGTTTTCCCCTTAACGGGGATAATTAGGGGGAATTCCAGATTTTTTTTAAATGAATCCAATTTTCCCCCTCTGAAGGCACTTTCAGGGGATCCCCCCTGAAAGTGCCTTCAGAGGGGGAAAATGTATTATATAAGTGGAATAAGTATTTTTTTCGATTCCAGTTTCCCTGCCTAAGGGGGATTATCAGGGGGGAATTCTAGACTTTTTTATGGATTCCACTTTTTGGGGAATTTCAGGGGGGATTTGTGGAATAAGCCCTTTTTTTATCGTTTGGAAATCCTCATGGATGTCCTCCACCCTGGGGTGGGTGGAGGGGTTTGTCAGACTCTTACTGACTAAAACCACACAGTGTTCTGCTGCTACCTTTAGCTAGGGTGCTGGAGTGCCATTGGAAGAAGGCGAGTTTATGTATCTATGTAGTTATGTGGAATTTTTTTCAATGTCATAGTTTTTCGTGTCGATTCTGTTCCTCTTATAATGATAAAGTAAGATATTGTGTGTACACATAGAAATATTCCTTTATTATAAGTATCTAATATTCCTTTCTTATATCTATGGTGTTACACGACTTTTTACTTCTACTGTTTTTCCTTTTAATAGGTATCTAAGTATTATCTATTTTTTGCCAAGTATTGTTTGAATTCCACAGGGGATGTGATACAAGTATCAGATCCAGCCGTGCTAGTGTTCGACTTGACTACGGACAACCTGATAAAGAAGTACATCCTCAAAGAAGATGTGTTAAGAGACTCATCCGTGCTGACTAGCATCGTAAGTAGGTCAAGTAGATATGAGCACTTTGTGTTTCGCAAAGCAGAAATCAGACGCTTCACTTTTTATTAATCCATTCGTCATCATTCACTCAAAAGCTAACCGTCTGTACCCCCAGGAACACAAAAAATGAATTCATTAGTGAACCGATCCAACAATGTTGAACTTCGGCAAATGGCGGTACCTACCTCATTTCACTCGCCTACAGAATAATCTCAAAATGAAATGAAAGAAACAGATTTACGTTTATTCCTTTGTAATTTAGTCGGTGTCGTGTGACCGTGGTATGAAACAAAAATGAACATGCACTCGAGTGAAGCGTCTCTGCGTCTGATAACAGCTTAAGGCTCCACGTTGTAAAGTATTACATTATTTTAATTATTATGAATGTGAGGACTATGTGAATTGTTTTTTTATTTTTATTCTCAATCAAAAAAATTTTTAATGCAGGTCTGGCAGTTTGAGTACTTTATGCGGCCTAACCAATTGTCCTTTCTTTGGTATTGTTCGTCGAATCGCTGAGCTCCTTAAGTTTTGAGTTGAGCTGCACGATAACTGACAAATGCGTGCACTGACTGGACAGGTCCACTCAAATCTGTGTGGTTCTTTCGTCAAAAGACCATGTCAGACACCAATCTACATGGTTCTCAAATGATCTGACCAAGATTATATCCGTATTTTATATACACATTGACAGTGATTAATTTTATATATACAATGACATGAATATTTACTTTGTTAAGTATTATATTGTTTTAAGTATTGTAAATGTGAAGACTATGTGGGTTTTTGTTCATTTTCCTTTTTATTCTCATTTAGTTTTTATCATAGTCTGGCAGTTTGAGTGATTTTATGCGGCCTACCCAAATGTCCTTTCTTTGGTATTGTTCGTTGAATCGTTGAGCTCCTTAAGTTCTTAGTTGAGCTGCACGACTACTGACAAATGCGTGCACTGACTGGACAGGTCCCCTCAACCTGTGTGGTTCTTTCGTCAAAAGATCATTTCAGGCACCAATCTACATGGTCTTCACATGATCTGACCAAGATTATGTCTGGACTTTAAAAAGAGACTGTGACCTCTGAGTTTGTTTCGGCCTTTCTTCTCAGAGTAGTCGGATACGAAACGCCGACCTCATCTAGTTTTTTTTTAATATGATTGACGTGTAAAAGTGTTTGTACAAACCTACTTACAGAAATAAATCATTTATCATTTATCATTTATCACGCACGAAAAACACACTTTTTTGTCTGTTTCTTATCTAATTGTGAGAATGCACGGCCCGGCTAAGCTTAAATTTTGCAGTCCCTTGCAGTCGGAGGGCAGTCCAATCGGGCTACAGGTTCGATGCAGTTAAAATAGTGAGAGTTAATGTCAACTGTCCAAACAACCCCCTCCAAAATGCAATTCTGCTTGGCTTGCATTGCAATGCAAGAGCCAAGAACAGACCACCTGGATCTTTTCAGGGTTCCGTAGTCATCAAGGAACCTTTATAGTTTCGCCAAGTCCGTCTGTCTGTCTGTCCGCTGCTTAGCTCAGAGACTCTTAGTGCCAATTTCACCAATGAAACTGAACGCGATCAACACATAAACCACGTTTAAGAGCTGTCAGTGTAATTATTTTCTTTGGAATACTGACACTGACAGCTCTTGAACTCGGTTTAGATGTATTGATCGCGTTCAGTTTCATTGGTGAAATTCGCCCTTAGTACTAGAAAACTGTAATTTGGCATGCGTATTAATCACGCCGACAAAGTGGAAAAATAAAATCTTAAAAAAAAAATGTAGAGTAGGTACCACAAAGAGCTTCATCCCCAACGAGCAGTTCGGTTTCCTAAGCCAACACAACGTGCATCTTTGTTAGATGTAAGAGTGTTGGCTTCGGAAACTCAGCTTGGGTTGGCTTAATAAAAGTGGTCTACCACACCACTTTTATTAAGCGCTGGGTTCCAGCGTAGCGCGATTACGGGCATGTTGTTCTTCGACATAGCGAGCGAAAACATTCGACAAAGTCTGGCACAACGGCTTATTATGAGTGCCTGACAGTCTCGTGCTCATCTTAAGTCTTTTTGTGGGACAGCACGGTCCGCTATTGCATCGAGGGTTCACTCTTCTACCCTCAACCCATTCGCGCGGGAGTCCCTGAGGGCTTCGTGCTATCAAATTTTCACGCTGTTCACCAGTGACATTCTCAAAAGTAAAAAGGCTCTATTCGCCGACGACACTGCCATTTACTATACCGGTCGCTGTCAGAACTCTATCGCTCGCACTCTCCAGATCTCCGCAAACGTCTTAGGCGCTAGGTTCCGGAAATGAAAAATTGAGGTCAACCCCGATAATTCTCAGGCGGTTCTCTTCTCAAGACCACGAAGTTTCCCTCCCCTCCTCCCCAGCCCGATCTCTATGTATGGCAAGCCGATCCCTTGGGAGAAGCGAGGCAAATGCCTAGGTGTGATCATTGACCATCACCTTACCTTCAGCGAGCATATGAAAACAGCTCGATCGCGCGCCTCTTTCGCCCTTGGTAGGCTCCATTTCATATTGGCCGCCCGCAGCAAATTGTCACTAAAGTGCAAATTGCGCATCTACATCGCGGTCATCCATACCCTCATGACCTATGCTTCCGTCGTCTTCGCTCACGCTAAGCCACACCATCTGCATTGTAAGTATGCAGACCCTCCAGAACCGTTTCTTAAGAAAGGTCACGGGAGCCTCCTTCTATGTTCGCAATTTGGATCTAGACTTAGATCTCTTCATTCCCGATGACGCCACAACCCTCTTCCAGGAGCAGTGGGCGCAGTAGGGCCACCACCACCAGCACACATAAACACAGAATCCGATCGCCGTCCTTCCGTCCTCGCCGCCGCCGGGGCCCACCGCGCCGCGACGTCCCTGTCCATCCCCGCCCCGACCCTTGCTGGCGCCAGCCCGTACCGCTGAGCCTGTAGCTTTAAATTTGTCCCTTAATAATATTAATCCGATCCAGCCTGTCCCTTGCTGTCCTCCCCCAGTGACGCCCTAATCCGAAGTCCGTACCCCACAGGCGGTGCCCTTTTGCGTGTAGTCGTATAGTAAAGTAAGTTTATGCTTTGGCTGGAGGCTTTTATTTCATCAGGCACCCACAGGAAAGTCCGGTTACGCAGACGACAATCTCCTAGGTTAACCTGCGAAATAAAAAACACAAAAAAAAAACTATCACAGCTAAGTAGGCTTTACAAGTTAACGACTAACGGTCGACAATTTACATTTGCAGTTGGAATGTATGGGCGAACATGTTTTTCAACTACAATGTTAAGTTTATCATCCCAACTACGGAACCCTTCATTGTGCGTGGTCCGACACGCACTTGGCCGGTTTTTAATAAGTACTTATGGTCGGTCTAGAGCCTAGACCAAACGAGCGAATCCTACTCCACCAAATTATTTTTGTGTAGCATTCTTTCGTTGGTCTATCCATATTAGAATATCAAGAAAATTATGCTTTTGTTCTTGTTCTGGTTTTATGTTATTTTGGTCCGACCTTTGTCTGATTACTTTATTATTCTGTATGAAAACGTTGCGAACTTGCGACTCTCGCTGCCTACCTACTAGACACACATGTTACTTGATAAGTTACTCCGCAGTTATGTGTGGAGCAGGGTACCTACGGGTAGGCTTATTGCAGCGCAATTATGTGGTCACTGTTAAGTATTACTAATGTGACAGAAGAATGGAATCCCTGATATTGACCCAAAATCAAAAGTCATGTATTCAAATTAAGCTAAGAATCAGCACTTTTGTAACGTCAAAATTACATAAGACAGTCCCCCAAAACACCCGCCCTTCACCACTTCCTAGTGCTTTACTTTTTAGTGTTGCGCCACTTCTTCCCAGAAGTGGCGCAACAAACTCCCCAGCAGGACCTCAAGTCTGATCTCCAACAGCAGCAGCTCAGGATGCTGTTTTTTTTTTCAGTCTGTAGAAACATTAGGCAAGGAATGCAGCGCCAGCTACGCATATATCACGGATATGGGATCAAACGCCCTCATCGTGTACAGCATGAAAGATGACGAGGCGTGGCGGGTTGAGAACCATTACTTCCACTTTGACCCCCACGCTGGAGTCTACAAAGTAGGAGGGATTGATTTCTATTGGAGTGATGGAGTATCTTCCTCGACTTTGTCGCAGCCAAAGAAGGATGGGTGAGCTGGCTTTTGTATTTGCTGGATTTTTTTATAAAACTTATCTTTAGGGACCTATATTGATTTTCATGTAGATCTAAAGTCACCTTTGACATCATCATAGAAACACTCATTCCGCTCAGTCAAACGCAGGGTAGGACACCCTAAGGTCAAGTGGAGTTACGATTTTCACAGGACGGCTGGTAGCAGCTGGATTAGAACAGACAAAGATTGGACTAAGTAGCGGTGCGATTGGAGATGCCTATGTCCATTCAAATGACTAAGTAGGTAGATACTATAAGGCTGATGATAATGGACTCTCAATCTTCTAAAATTCAACTTTCAGTTTCTGCGATTTGTATCTTCATCCGACATCTAGCACTAAACTGTTTAAAATGTCAACTAAGCTGTTAAGAGATAAGAATGCGCCGCAAGAGGACATATTCAATGGAGTTGAGGTTTGTGTAAGGACAGTTGATCTACCCAGTGAGCAGTCAGAGGGAAGCTTGGATTTCCTATGAAAGAAAGAAAATACGAACGCACTATTTTACTCGTACCCGCTTGCATGAATATACCTCGCGCTTGCTGCGGTAGGCTTTTAATGTGTCTGACAAGGTATACCTAACAACTATCGATTCTGAGTCTGATTACTGAGAAAACATCTTTTGATAGTTCCTCAAATAACATAAATAAAATTCAGCTTTTACACTATAACGTAAGTATAATTATAATTCATTATAATTTAAGGTTGTCTGACACTAAGTAACTGTACTAAGTGTCTGACAATAGACGAAGTGATTTCTAATATTATTCCAAATAAAATATGTGAAAAATGAGCTTTATAGGGAAAAAATTTGGGGTGCAATTTTATACACCTTTGCTTTTTATATACCTACCTTTCAAAGCCACCGTGATCCAAACTCCGTAGTCGGGGATCTTTTTAACTGTATTAGAGAGCACACAGAAACTTACGCCTGATCGTCGCGGGCTCTTGAACTACTAGCTGAACATACAGTGCTCAACTGTTTGCGCTTTTATCTTGCAGGGTCTTTTCAGATTAGTCCCCGAAATGTTTCATGGTTTCTTCTTTTTTCTAGATAATTGGTGACAGAGGGCCCAAGTCACAAGCCACAGCCTGCGATATAGATCCATATACTAACATTTTATTTTATACACAGGTAAATGAATGCTCACTCTAAACCTCAATCACGAATAATCGCAATGCTTGTAGTTCGTTTATGTAACCTACTTTTCACCAGGTATGCAAAAATGGCTTAGGATGTTGGAACATGGACAAAGAATTTAACCATGACAACACACCTTTGATCCTCAGTGACTGTAATATAATGGAATTTCCGAATGACGTCAAGGTTTGTGCTAATTTATGTGTAACACATTTGGTACATCCATGTGCTTAAAATGCGTACCTACTTAATACATCTCTCTAAGTTAGATTTGTTCCCCAATGTCATGATTGCATGAAAAGTGATTCAATGGAACAAATCTAACTAAGATAAAGTTAAGGCTCGTACAGACCAGTGCGATGACCCGGGCGGGCGCGACGTGACACTAGTAGCACAATTTCCTTGTCGGCGCGTATCGCACGAGTTTGTACGAGCCTTAAGCGGCTGTGTGTGTTCTGTCAGTGGATGAGTTTCAGATTTTTAATAAATACATACCTAATAATAATAAACTTACCGCTTAACCCATACCGATAAATCTTTGCAAATCCAGGCAGACCGAGAAGGCAACCTCTGGATCCTGAGTGACAGACAGTCACGGTTCCTGTACGATGCCATGGATTTCGATGAGGTCAACTTCAGGGTCCTGACTGCGCCCACTGCTACCCTCGTTAAGGGCACGCCGTGCGAGAAGAAGTCTTTCTTTGGTGCGTATAGTACGTATAAATGTATATAATATGGTTTTTTCCGAAAGTAGGTACTTATGCAAGAACAAGCATACAAGCATAGCTCACTAAATTGTCAAACGAAAAACATTTTTAATGTGATTTCAAATTGTATTCAAATAAATTTGTAATGCTACGGCTACACTATCGCGATAACGAAAACTACACTTCGCTCGCTCTCTGTTGTACACTGAGTCATCGAGCTGTGTACGACAGAGGCCGCGAAGGGTAGTTCGCGTTATTAACAGTACCTACCTTTTCTGATCCATTTATTTAAATTTTCATCAGGTAGGTACTTTTGGAACCGATTATACCAACACCTTCAAAATGTATGTAACATCTGTTTCTCTCATCAAATATAGACTGAAATAAGGTATTTTTAAAGAGATTCGGCAACTAACGAAAAAAAAGGCATAAAAAACAATGATATTATAAGTAAAAATAAAAAATAAATAAATGCAGATGAGCCTACAACCTCTTCATTTTTTGAAGCTGTTAAAAAGAGGTAGGATGGGTTTTAAAGGCTCCGCAAGTGGCACGTCAAAATTTGTCTAATTAGCCACATTTTCTTCGTCTTGTCTCTTTTTCGCTCCCGGTAATTACGACATGCCGTCATACTTCCACGTGTCTTCTAATAGTGTGACATTGTGCCGTTTTTGAAGATCGAATGTTGAGTAGCTAACCTACTTATCTACATCTTTTTACTTGTATTATCATTGATAAAAAATAACTATTTATTTCAGGTTCGAGGAAATAAAATCTGGGAAGAAGGTAACTCTAACAAGATGGATTCCATGGCTAGTCATATTCCCTCTCGACTCTTTAAAATTTTGTGCAATATTTTTTTATCAAATGTTTTCTTGGTCGTAATTGTTTATCACTACGAATTAAATTCAACTTAAAACTGTTTTTTTTTTGGTTTATTACCCACTAGCTGCGCCCCGCGGTTTCACCCGCGTAAGTCTCGATCCCGTGCGAATATTGGGATAAAAAGCCTATATGTTAATCCAGGGTCTCAGCTACCTCCATACAAAATTTTATCAAAATTTGTCCAGCCGTTTGAGCGTGAAGAAGTAACAAACAAACACACACATACACACAAACTTTCGCCTTTATAATATTAGTGTGATTCTGAGCAAAGATGGATAGAATACTTGTTTACCTAATGTTAAATACTACCACTTAAAATATCTTTGCAATATTATGTATTACCGCGTCAGAAGTAACTATTACTTCGAAAACGGCCCTTAGTGCGACGTGATAAAGGCGCTGCCTCAACGAATGTAGGGTCCCGTACCATTATCTATAAAAACGGCAAAAAGTCACGTTTAATGTATGGGAGCCCCTTTAAATATTAATGTTATTCTGGTTTTTAGTATTTGTTGTTATAGCGGCAACAGAAATACATCATCAGTGAAAATTACAACTGTCTAACTATCACGGTTCATCAGATACAGCCTGGTGACAGACAGACAGACAGACGGCGAAGCCTTAGTAATAGGGTTCCCGTTTTACCCTTTGAGTACGGAACCCTAAAAACTACATTAAAATGGAGCTCGTAGCTAGCTAAATAATAACAGCCGCACGGGTCAAACGAAGGGTAAGCGACGCTAGCCGCGGTCGATTCGTGGATGGGTTACCATCCATTACACATCGTCACCCCTCCGTGCTCGGAAAGCACGTTAAGACCTTGTCCAGAAAGGGCGAATTCGCCGCGAAACGTTTCGCGCGAATTCATTCACGCGTTAGCGAGACACTAGGCGCAGGTACATTGAGTCCACAAGCATCGCGCGACTTCAAAATACGCGCGTAAATCGCGAGCACTTCGCTAGACTCTCGGCTCGCGCTTGATTCGCGCGTATTGCGCGCGAGTCGAGATACTAGAGACGCCTTGTTGCGTCCAGTTAACGCGCAACTCGCAGAGCGAGTGCACGTATCGACGAAAATGGAGCGCCAAAATTTTGATACGGAAATGTTTATAGATGAAGTAGAAACTTGCGTTGGTACGCTCCTTCTGGACGCAACGGTCGCGCGTAATACGCGCTAGAGAATCGCGGCGAATTCCCCATTTCTGGACAAGCTCTAAGCCGTTTGGCACAGGTGTCATTAACTTGTAGATCTTTGACAGTCGTTACGGGTAGTCTGAAGCCCAAATCTGACAAGGGGTTTTTCAAAGGGTTTTTTTTGGTGGGAAATTATCAAATAACTTCTCCCGCTATGGGCGGAGCGGGAGGGCGTGTCAGACATGACATCTCTTTTGAGGCGGGCGTGGAAACACAACGCGCCGTCGACCCGGGCCTGGTCCTTATCGGACGGCGAGCTACCCATCGCTCACCGTCCGCAGGCCCGCGCCTACGGTGGCCGGAAATCGGCTTGCGACTCCCGACGCCCGGGGCGTGTCGGGTATCGTGTCACCCAGTTACTGGGTTGTGGGGGTCAGACAGGCAGTCACTCCATGTAAAATACTGGTATTTAGCTGCATCCGGATAGACTGGAAGCCGACCCCAACGTAGTTGGGAAAATCCTAGGCAGATTAATTTGAGCAAAAAACAAAACACATAAAATAATTTATTTTTTTATTTAAATATACAACATGGTAGTTATAACTATGTAATTAAATAAGTCTATGTGATTGAATAATTCATAATTAATCATAATTTTGCACGTGACCGTCGATTCCGTTTGATTTCGTTCACATTGTCAGTCTTTTAGCTAATTATTACAATTGAACCGACGTACAGAGGACTTAGAAATGTGAGCACCTACTGACTAACGTTAGGTGAAGTTTAGAGTCCCGTGGACATCGCAGAAACGGATGGACAAGGATGCTTGAAGACATGGAGTGTCAAAGTAAAAGGTTTAGTAATATCCCGACAAACCGCGTCGTTAAAACAACCCAGAAGGGAGGAATGTTGAGGAGAGCTTATCTACCTTTAGGACTGTTTCCTGTTTCTTTAAGACGAAAGCGTCAGGGTAGCCCGCGAAATTCAAATTTTCTTAAGTTTTTTGCAATTTGCAGGTCAGTAACAGGTTGTATCTAATTATGATTCGCGGCCATAACAAATATGGCTTTACAGAATTATAATCATTAGAATCGGTATTACAACTCTCTGTTCAAAAAATCCTACTGAATTAATATTTCTGAAATAATCATTCAGTAACATTTTATGAACTTAACAAAATTTGTATTTCGCTACCTTAGCGCATCCCCCTTAATGTTAATTTATTGTTTAGCTGTACAATGATTTTTTGGCGCGTTGCCAAAATCGGAACTAACGCCACCATCTTGTTATTTCAATATATTTCACAAAACAATATTACACAAATATTCACCAACAGCGCCCCCCTGTTAACGTCATTCGAGTGCCAAATGATTCTTTTAGCACTCTATTTATTATTTGCGCCATAGATTTATGTCACATATTGTTCACTGTCTGACAAGGAGTATAGTCCACGCGCTACCTTAGGGCTAGTCACCGCCTGCGGTATGCGAGCGGCGAGGGGGGGTGCCCGAAATTGACAAGACGCACATAAGATATTTAGCATTTGGATATATCTTGAGATAATACAAATGCTATTGTAAGTTAGTACAAAGTGTGAGACTAGATTTAAAAAAATTGTTAGTTGTAATAGCTATATATATATATATAATATATATAATACAATATATATATATATATAATACATAATAAATATATTATAATAACAGAGTAAATGAAAACCAACTTTAAAAAATAATTTATTTATGTTCATAACCATTTTATATTCGATACTTTCTATAACCGCCTTTCGCTTGAGAATTAACTTGTGTACATTATAAATAGTATTCTTATCCGACCAATTTATTGGCAGACCCATCTTGAAATTGAGATCGTGTGCGTTTTGAGTAGACCGTCCGTAAAAATAAACACAAGTAGCCGCCGCAGCAGTCGACGGCAGATTAGTGGAGCGTGCGAGGGGGTGTGGGACAAACCCCCCTCTCGCCGCTCGCATACCGCAGGCGGTGACTAGCCCGAGCGCGCGGACTGTAGTAAGCAAATGGAGTGAGCGAATGTACGATCGACACAAATACACCCTACTTTCAGTTGCTAATCACCAATGAAGAAGATGTTTCGTCCCGCAGCGTATAAGCACTCTATTTACTTCATACTCTATATAAATAAGGCGTTTAAAAAAAATTTACCCGACAAGCTTTAAGGAGTGCTTTAGACCATCGAACTGAATACATTTTAATATGGGAACAACTTTGAAATCGCGAAAAAAAAAATCTGCTGTTCCATACAAAAGTTCATACGTACTAAATTGTATGGGACAGCTGTTTTATTTTTCGCGATTTTAAAGTTGGTCAAGGTTTGTCGGGTTAATTTTTAAACACCATATATAAACATAATTGATCGGGATATTACAAATAATATTAGAATTATTTGCACTACATACGAACTACAGTAGCATACAAAAAGAATAGAATCTAAATGGACTTTAGAAGATCATTGTATGAAAAAGTTTCACATGAAATAGGTATGGACTACTTATTTGAGATCTCTATATTGTTTTGCTATTGATATTCTGAACATTAAAAACTTTTCCATAGAATGTTTCACAAATTATTTCTACGGCGATTTAAATCGACTGACTTATCAAATTGCATTAAAACATGAATACAGAAGTAATGCTTGTGTTTACGCAAAAATTCGAAGGTGACCAAAACGTACCTATTTTTTAGTTCTTGTTTGAAAACTTGTAATATTTTACAAATTAGTTTAACCATATCTTAGTTCTCACAACGCTACAGCTGCTGACTAAAACAAACTATTCACTATAATAACGTTTTTTTCATAATACTCATTAAATTCGCGACTTTTACACTACCGTACTTCGACCAAAACGTACCTATTTTTTATTTCTAAGTCCATGCGTGGCTCATACGTTGCCCATCGCGTGTTCGAATCGAACCGAATTTAAATAAGCGTTGCAATTTGAAATATAACATTATTTACAAGTATTATTGCTGAATCATATATCATAGGCCATAATAAGATTGAGAATTTACAAGAAAATATGAATTACAAAATAAAACTTATAAAATAGTGTCGCGCATGCTGATAGGATTATTTTTGGAAATGTATCGATAAAATCGATAGTCGATATTTTTTACTTCTTCTTTCTAGTTTTATAAAGCATGATGGGTCCGATTCCTAGGCTAAACAAACGCGGCTCAATACCAGTGTTTTAGTCGATAGAATTATCTCGACTATTCACTAGCATTTAATTGACAGTGATTACTGATTAGTGCATATTTTTGTTGTTGTGCAGAAACGATAAAAAAAACACCTACCAAATCAGTTACAAATAGTTCATAAGTTTTCATTCACGTCTCGTTTTTTAGGCATATTAATCGATTATCGTTTAGTCGATACATTTACAGCTTTTTTGAGGCATAATGTCCATACGACCACATAATCTTAAGATTATTATTATTGATGACATTCACGTTACTTTGCCACGATATTGGGTCTTAGCATAATCAGCTTATAACGTTCCCGCAGCTGGGACACAGGCCTCCTCTCTGTGAGAGGGAGTGGGCCGTAAATCACCACGCGGACCCAGAGCGGATTGGTAGACGTCACATGTCTTAGAATTTTTGGTTCTAGGACATGACGGTTTCCTCACGATGTTTGCCATCACCGTTTTAGGTCTTATTCACCAATTAATATTGAAATAATGTACGGTGCCGTCAGCATCTCCATACATGTAAATCCGAAAAATCAACTCAGCCTATTTAACTTCACTGAGCTGGCCATAGTTATTTCACTATTGAGTAACAATACTACACAGCTTTTCGCATCTAGTTCCAAATCAGCTACCTTCTTTCAAATAAATAAAAAAAAGAAAGATGGCAGGACACAGGACTAGTGCTATATGCCAGTAACTTTTCGTCCTCAATAGTATAAAAGTTTTGAGCAGAGAGCTCAAAACTTTATAACTTAATCCGATCCAGCCTGCCTCTTGGTGTCCTCCCCTAGCGACGCCCTAAGCCGAGGTCCGTACCCCACAGGAGTGCCCTTAGCGTGTAGTCGCTTAGTTTATAAGTTTATGCCCTTGCTGGAGGCCTTAATTTACTGTGGCACCCACCGGAAAGTTCGACTAAGCAGCCGACAATCTCCTAGGTTGACCTGAGAGATGCTAATTTAAAAAAAAACGCAAAACTTAAAATTGTCAGATAGGTCAAATCACAACTGTCATTCTTTGACAGTTTTATGAAATGGCTACAACACGGCAACTTTACGTAGTGTGTCAATTTGATAAACAGTTAATTTCCCTGATTGTACAACAGCGATCAACATTTTCTGTGCAGCCACAAAGTGTGGCGCGTTGCTGTATAAAGTTGCTAGCGTGTTGCGCGTCAATTGTTGCTAAGTGTCTTAAAAGAGGTGTATCTTATTATGAGATATGTGGCCGAAAAGTCGATAAATATTTATTTTATACTTTTGAAGTTTATATAAAAAATTGAAAATAATTTCCTAAAATTGTAAATTATAATAAACTTAACAATAAGTTACAAATAAATGGGTAGCCCAGCAGTGCCCGTAGTCAACTAGAACTTTTAAATATAGCCTTTCTGAAATATAGCTGTATTTTTGCAAAAAACATTTTAACTTTACAAGGTTTTTTATAGTGAATAAACCTTTCTTGGTTTCAATTCAAAGAAAACAATGTTATTATAAAAATATATCAATACAAACGATTGCATGCGCGACATCCAAAACCGTAAAACTATGGCAAAAGTGACTTTAACTGTCCAACTTTCCCGATTTCTAAAACATACGACACCATGCTTCAGCTATCCCTCAAAACCCATTTAAAAGTAAAGGACAACAAGATACTGTTGTCTCTTTCGATTCCCGAACATAGCCGAAGTGAGGTGTCGTTAGAACAGTGCGTCACTGTGAACATTGTCCTACCCTACAAAGTCCGTTTTGCTGTGACAAAGGAATTTCTACCTTATTTCAATAGTCCAAGGTTGTTTGTTGAGTAGATTATCTAGTGTTTTCGGCGGTTTCTCCGTTTTTATGTTGGGGTGTTGTTTTGGCGGTGGCTGGGATGAGTCGCCTTCTGAGGGGTGTCGTGTACTCCCATGCGTCTTCGCCTTTAGGGTTGAACAGCTGTAATGAAAATGATGGTCGATAAAATATATGACATTTTGACAATTTTTTTGATGTGTAACTTCTCTTTCCTTTATCTTTCTGTGGGAGGGGACGGAAGTGTGTAACAGAATAAGTAAGTACTTCTTAATAGCATGGAATTAGTAAGTACTATCTAAATTGTAAGTAGAGAGGGTCGAATTTCGACCAGTGGGTGGCTACTGGTAATGAAAAACTATTCGAATATTTTAGTTTTTTTTTTTTTTAGATTAATGTCTGTTGCTGTTCAGTTGCTTATTACCAAGGTGAGACATCAGATGTTACTCATCATATGCGAGTAGTGTAAGGCTGGTTGATTCCTTATTAAAAAAAAAAAAATCCAAGCCCCTGGATGGCATGATCATCTATTCCAGAGTCCTTCGAGCAGTATTGGCTCTCAGTTGTAGATCTTTGACAGTCGTAACGGCTAGTCAGAAGCTTGATAGTTAGGCAACCAATTTTATCAAGGACTGTTGAGTTACCCAGTTTAACTTTGTTGTGGAAGTCAGATAGGCAGTCGCTTCATATAAAAAAAACCGGCAATTAGCTACATGGTAGACTGGAAGCTGGCCCGAACAGCGGCATTGTAACTCGTAGCTGCGGACTCAACCTGTTAAGCACCCATCTGAGGGGCGATTCCCGTATTTATAAACAACGTTCGCATTGTAATCCCAGTCAAGTTCTGAAAAGGGATGATGATGACAGGAGAAGAAGTCGTCTCGTCCTTCATAGAACGTACCAGCGTGGCCCACTTGCCCCCGCTGGCCTCGCGCGCCTTGACGGCGTCCCGCTGCGCCTGCTCCACGGCGCGCTTGGCGGCCGTGGCGGCGTCGCAGTCGGCGGCGCGCAGCGCGCACGTGACGTGGCGCCACACGCGCCGCGACTCGTGCGCCGCCTGCCGCGACACGGGCGCCACGCGCTTGCGGCGCGCCTTCATGTTGGATACTTCGAATAACACTTCTGAGCGCTGGAATAGTACGGAACATGCATGTCATTTTTTTTTCACTAAGGACACTCATAATGTGCACATATCGAAATGAAGGATACTTTATTTTATCGACGGAAAAAATATTAAAAAAAATCAAATTAGTTGAATGTAAGTGTAATGTGTGTTCCAAAAGTACCTCATGGAAATGTAAACAAACCCTATTCTTATGAAATCACTCACTAAAGACAATTAGTAATAAATTCATCTGTATTACGAAGGTTTCAACTTTTTCCAACGCTTATTTAAATTGAATAAGTAACAAAAAAAAAAATATTGACGAAAACTGAGGTTGATAAAATGAACCTCAATTTATTTTAAATGAAAAACATCTTTAAAGTGATTTAAAATTATGATTTCGGGTTAAGTAATCAAATTGTGCTCAATTTAAAAAAAAGAAAGACAAACTATTTCTTTTTTTTTCTTCTTTTTTATTTGTAAGAAACACAATGACAAATTGTCATTTATTTGTGTATATTTTCATGTGATAGTTGTGGAACAGGCTAAGGTACTAACATTTCTGTCTAGCTCTCAGGGGGATACAAGCGTGATGTTATATTATCATTCCTCAAAAGACCATTACAGACACTAATCTACATGATCCTCAAATTATCGGACCAAGATTGTTTCCGGATTTATATACACATTGACATTGATGAATTTTATTTAAAAAAATGACATGAATATTTACTCCTAAAGTATTATATTATTACTTGACTATGTGGGTATTTTTTTTTTCTCATTTAATTTTAATCATGGTCTGGCAGTTTGAGTCATTTATGCGGCCTACCCAAATGTCCTTTCTTTGGTGTTGTTTGTCGCATCGTTGAGCTCCTTAAGTTCTGAGTTGAACTGGACAATTACTGACAAATGCGTACACCGACTGGATAGGTCCACTTAATCTTTGTGGTTCTTTCCTCAAAATACCATTTCAAACAACAGTCTACATGGCCTTCACATGATCTGACCAAGTTTATGTCTGGACTTACGAGAGACTGTGACTTCTTGAGTTTGTTTCGGCCTTTCTTCTCAAGGTAGTCAGATAGAAAACGCGACTTCATCTAGTTTTTAAAATATGATTGACGTGTAAAATCTGTAATGGATTCTTTCTTTCATATTCAGTCCATTCTTCTTTAAAATGCGCTTCCTCTCGATATCGGGACGGCCACCAGTCGGTATGCATTTAAGGGGGATGCGCTAAGGTAGCCCGCGAAATTAAAATTTTATTATGTTTTTTGCAATTTGCAGGTCAGTAACAGGTTGTATGTTGATCTAAATATGATTCGCGGCCGTAACAAATTTGGCTTTACAGAATTATAATCATTAGAATCAAAAAAGCATCAACATCAGTTATTTAAGATATATATATATATAAGATATATATAAAGATTATTTCTAAAATAATCATTCAGTAGGATTTTTTGAACTTAGAGAAATGTAATGCTGATTCTATTGATTATAATTCTGTAAAGCCATGTTTGTTATGACCGCGAATCATATTTAGATCAACATACAACCTGTTACTGACCTGCAAATTGCAAAAAACGTAAGAAAATTTGAATTTCGCGGGCTATCTTAGCGCATCCCTCTTAAGCGAAAATTGCAGTTATTTTCAAAACAAATAGCGTAGACTCATCTCAATTTAATTTATTTTCATTGAATTTGTATGTATAAATATAATGTAGGGATATAATTATTATAGTAAATATATTTGTATTATAACTAAGCTTATAATCTATTTATGTATTTTTGTACCTATTATATTTATAATTAATTATGTTATATTTGAATATTTTATAATATTATTATTTTCTCTCAATCATATCACCCGCCATCTTATCTCTTCACCACCTTTGGTTGACTGGTAGAGAATGCCTAAGGCATTAAGTCCGCCTTTGTTCATTATTGTGTGTGAGTTTAAATAAATAAATAAAAGTGTTTGTACAAACCTACTTACAGAAATAAAAATCATTTTTTATTTACTCACTCCGGAATCAGTCCATCGCCCATCCATTCTAGAATTCCATTCGCCCTGGGCGGTGTAATAAGGTTTCTTGTCAACGCCTGCGAATATTTCACACGTGACCCGATGTTTCTTGCCGCCATAGAACGGTTTCGTGAGGAACTCAACGTTTGCTTTGTGGCCAGTTTGGACGCATTCTATACACACAGAGCCGCCCAGTTCTATCCAGGGGACTGTCAGTATTGATCTGTGGATTGAGAAGTTTAATTAAAGATGTTATCAAAATAAAATAAGAGCCGAGTCTACCTATTCTTGGGCCTGTTTCACAGTATCCGGATAGGTACTGACTATCAGATAATTAATTTAAAGAACAGTATTAGCAATAAAATAACCGCAAGATAAACCGGAATCTTATCAGGAGGCAGTGAAACAGACTAAGAGTATTTATTCTTAATTAGGCGTAGGCTTAAATAAGGCGAATCTTTGTTATATAAATAAAATGAATTATTAACACCAAGATTAACTATATCTCATTTATGAAGAGCTCATTCATCACTTTATAGCGATGAATGCATCCACGTGCTTTAACATGTGAGACGTTAGCCCAAATACTTAATATTGTTTGCTTTAGGACGTGTATTTTTATCATAAGGTTTGGATTTCCTGTCACCGCTTACCGTACAGTAGGTGATGAGAACTTAACAACAAAAAAAAAAAAGTGATGTGTTTAAGAAGCCGTATCTTTACAAACGCCCGAAATTCGAAACAGACAGCTGCCCTAATAAGTAGGTAATCTAAATTAATGCATTATTATTATTATTTGAGAAAAAGTACACAGATACAGGCTGTCACTTAATTAAAGCGTGGAAATAGCCTGGTACAAAATAAAATAAATAATTTATCGAGGTAAGTACAGACGCCAGCACATCAAGTTACTAAAAACTGTCAAATTTCTTTAATAGATTTTCAACTTTATCCCTAAAGCATAAGGTTCAAGATTGATTGGGAAAATTTGAGAGTTTCGGGTAGCTTGACCTGCTGGCGTCTGTACATAAAGCTTTTGTAGTACATGAGGGACTTAAATAGTATGCATTATTATTATTAAGATGGTGTAGGTACATCGAATCGTTGGGTGAATCGCTGCTCTCCTAGCTAGATAACTGAGTTATCTGTATTTAGGAGACACAAAAATAAATGATCATCTTAGCATGGATATGCTAAGAAAAACCTGTGTTACAGGGTCCCCAAATAAAACCCGATTCATAATACTATGATGTATTGATGCAGCTGTTCGTACACAAAAAAAAACAAACAAATCATCGGTTTATCTTTTATCTATACTCCATTGGTTTAGGTAGTTAAATAAAGGTAAACAAATCATAAAAAGGGTTTTTATAGATAACACTTTCTTGTATAAAAATACGTTGTAACTTATAACCCTATTAAATTTATTTTTTATTTTTACGATAGCTGTATAGCGATATCTTTTACTACTGTATGTTAAACTTCTTAAACTACAAATATTCTTAAACTACTCTTCGTAGATGTAATTGCTTGAGCACAATTTTTTTGTTACATTTAAAATAATACTATAATATTTTGTAATCTGTTTATTGTAAAGAACCCAAAAAGACAGGTTCTTTAAACGACAGCGAAATAAAACGTTGCTAAATTGAAGAGTACAACTGTGACGTAGCATGACATCAGGTATTACCTTTAGTCGGTTACTAGACTGCTCTCTCGTCACGTGTTTTTTTTTTGTTTACCTTTAGACTATCTAAACCAACGGAGTATAGAACAAAACATAGTAAATAAAATAAAATATCTCACCTGCCATATCCATTAGGGAATGTAAACGTATACTCCTCTCCAGTATCTAACAACGTGACGATTCCCTTGCCAATGTTATGCACCCCGATGGACAGGCCTAGGAACTTGCTCTTAGTCCACACCCAGGCCTCAAACTGGATGCGTTTGTTCACATGTTCGGCGTAAAAGGCCGATATTGGGGGGTGGTGGGACACTTGTTCGGCAACGAAGGAGAGCTGGTCTGGTGTGCACCAGGGGACTGGGCCGTCGCCTACTTCTTGCTGTGAAGAAGAAAAGTAAGATGTTTCTATCGATCTTATTAGGTAAAGGGCGGGTCAAGGGGTACCTTGACCCGCCGCTTGGCAGCCCGGTTGGTTGGTCGATAGTTGAAGGGTTCATGGTGCAAAATCGCATGACACTATATTTATCGTGTGTCTTGTTTGTGCAGAATAAACAATTTTTTACTTTCTTTTCTTTCTTTTATGTAAAATTTTGTATTAAGAGTATGATTCCGTGGAGTTTCTTGCCCGTTCTTCTCCATAGGAACTTACTACGCTTTGGAATGGGCAACTAGCTTCATCTCTCTGACTGACCGACCCCTTGACAATTCAAAAGTGCCTGTAATTGGTTTATTTGAAATAAATGCTTTGAGTTTGAATTACCTCGCAGGCTGATTTCTAACAGAGGCAGAATGAGATGAAAAGTTAAAACATATCAGCCGAATGAAAAATAAATTTTAGTTGGAAATTCAATAGGGTTTGGCGTGCAAGTGCCAGTATAAACGAAAGGACATAATTATGCCATGTGTAATCCCTTTCATTTTATTAGTAGACTTTTACCAACCATTTTGGAACTACTACCAATAAAAGATAGCAATTGAAAGATGGAGCTCACTAAGTAATCCGCAGCAAAACAAACATTTCTGACAGTGCCAGAAACAACTAACAAGTGAGCCAATAAGTGAGTTTTAAAGCTAGTTTTTAGCACTTCAGTTATCTTAGTCTAAGTTTTACATAATGACTCGGCAAATTTGCATAAAATTTAATATGAATAATAGAAACTATAAACATTTTCACAACAAATACAATTAAACGAATACTTAATAAAACTATGTTTCAATAAAAAATAAACATTAAAAAGTAATTATGCTTTCAATAGCAATTATGCTAGAAACTGTGTTGCGATACGTACTATGGACTTTAGTCTCAACGTTTTTTTTGTAGATTACCTACATCATGTACTTATTATTGTGGTGGTTGGTCTTCTACAGATTGTACTTCGGTGAGTGTGCCCAATAACTCCACGACCTCATTCCACCGGCCCCCTTCTATTATCGGACATCTAGACGCACTGCAGGTTACCATCCCTTTCTGGTTGCTATTCCACCAATTCGCACTAAGCGTTTCCAAATGTCTTTTATAATGCGCACAGCAAAAGAGTGGAACTCTCTACCTGCGTCTGTGTTTCCGAACGCATACAACCCTAATCTCTTCAAAGTGAGAGTGAACAGGCTTTTTATGGGTAAGCTCACTCCATCGTCGACTTTGTCTCTGTCACCTCTGACCTAGACTAAGGTCAAGAGCAAATCCATCCCATTTTTTTTTTAATTCGATATCATTTAACATAGTTTATTTTATTAACATAATGTTAAGTTAATGACTAACATTATTGTATCTACTTCTAACTTCAAACCCACCGTTCCAATACTCGTTGTTCCAAGGAACGTTTAATATGTATGCAACCAGTCATCATTCTCCTGCCCTTATTCCAATTTATTAGGGGTCGGCGCAAACATGTCTTTCCTTTCCATACTTCCCTACCTTCTTTTTACCTTTACCCTGCATGTATAGACGCCAGCACATCAAGCTACTACAACCTGTCAAATTTCTTTAAAAGATTTTTAACTTTATAGTTAAAGCATAAGGTTCAAGGTTGATTGGGAAAGTTTGACAGTTTCGGGTAGCTTGCTCTGCTGGCGTCTGTACATCAAAGAACTATGTATGCTAGTGAAACAATATCCGCACTATTTTCCGAGCCACAAAAAGGCTTCTGCTAGAAATAAAATATAAATACGAATTAAATGTACCTCAATTCAGATTGAAAATATTAAGGTGGAATGTATATGTTAATGCCATTCAGGTGTATAACAAGTTACCGAACTCATTTAAGGAACTTCCCATCTTCATGTTCAAGAAAAAGCTGACAAGTTGGTTATTGGATAATTGTTTCTATCACATTGCCGAATAAATGGAATATTGTAAAAATCCAAGATGTACTTAATTTTAAATTAACGATTATCTAATTATAATAATATTAATTCTTATTGGACATAATGTAAATCACATCTTAAAATTAATTGTTCTTAGTTATGAATGACATTTGAATATTCGTACACCTGTTGTGGTAGAATGTATTGAACTTAAAAAAATATTAACACCATACTATGTAAAGCTACATTCTTATAAATAAATAAATTCTGATTCTATTACTTGTCATCGCGGTAGTCACTCCCTTTCTAGCCATATCATCATTCACACACTCCATTCAACGTTTCTTTGGTCTTCCCCTACTCGTATAGGCATCCACATGCATACTCAAAACTTTCCTCACGACAATTCCCTCATTCCTCCGCATCACATGCCCATACCATGATGACAATCTTATTCCACAAAACTTTTCAGTCACTGGGGTCACTTTCAGACTTCCTCTTTAATCATTTCTTGTTCTATCCATTCGGGTAACACCACACATCCCTCTTAACTTTCTCATCTCAGCTGCATGCAATTGCCTTTCATTCATCCATCATGTATGCAACCAGTGTTTCTCATATATGTGAATAATTGTATTCTGTTTTTGAGAAATTAACCATATTTTTAAAGTTACCTTCTCAATATTAGCGTTATTACTCTCAGCAGGCGCTCCGTCCATGTCCCAGTGGCATCTGAACACCTCTCCCAGGATGGGGTTGTACGGTTTCTTGGCGACCTGTGATTTACGGCCCGCGTGGTATGAGCTCAGGTACCAGCGCACCACTTGCACCATGCGGTCGCGGGCTGTTGGCTGGTCTACTATCCTGCGAGGGTATAGAGAAGAATGTTTTGTAGTGATTTTTTATGAGATCCTTGGTTATATTAGAGAAATGGCGGTTATATAGAACTGGAAACGATTTAGCCAGTCAAAAAAGCTTTTATAAATAATAATAATAACACTTTTATATCAGACACAGTTCATAGGGCTAATAACAATTTACTTATTATCATAATAATAGAAAGAATTGTGTGTTTTATTAAAAGTTCCTTTGAATTAGTTAGTGACATATGAACTAATGACGTCATCAACATTTTAATCATAATAATATTCTCAAAATGTGGTGTTATAGATTTTGTAAATTAGTAAAAAGTACTTAGTTATCCTACAAAATAAGATATCTGTCGATTGCCTACGTGGTTCTCCAATGGAATATAATAACTCACTTTACGAACTGGTCCGGATGTGCGAAGGAGTCTGCGTACATCTCTAGTAGCGATCGCCTCTCCAAGATGAATGTCGGTAGCACAACCTGAAACAGATACTTGTATGTAGACACAGTTATCCAGCTCTATCACGCAATACGGGCACCATCTACTATGCGCCTCGGTTTTCGGACGGAAGCTTTCAAAACAAATTCTCATTTTAATTGTGTACCTTGAGTGAAGTTCGAGAACTTTACAGAATAGCCCTACAACCGTTCTATTCTTTAAAAATCTCACCATGGAAACAAAAGGTGAATCCGCAGCTGTAGCCCGCGAAATTCAAATTCTAAGTTAGATTTCTTCCCAATGTCATGATTTCATGAAAAAGTCATTCAATGGAACAAATCTAACTTAGAAAGATGTATTAATGATTCTAATGATTATAATTATGTGAATACACATATACACAGGCGTTTGTGGTTCTGGCAGATAGTCCTCTTTTACTGATAGTTTTCCGGCGAAGTTGTCTAGGTAGTCACTGAGATATTTTTCATTGAATTTTGCTAGTTCTTGTTCGTAGTGGAATCTATCCGGTATAGACAGAGGATCTGACAGCCTGACGTAATTGCCAGCTTCAATTCCATTTCGTATTGATCCGAATTTAGATCTTTGCAACTCGTCTTTTTCATGAGTGTTGTCAAAGTGGGGGTAACTAGTTTTGGACTGTTCCAAGAACGTCATTTCTTCTTTCTTTGTGTCCTTATCTGGTAAATTCTTCTCTAAATCTAAGTCTTTTGGTCTTTCGGGGGGGACATGTCCATTGGCTTGTCCGTTGGCGAGTCCATTAGGTTGCCCATTAGCTTTTTCGTTGGCTGCATTGGGTTTGGGCATGTTACCGTTCAATTTGGGAGAGGCGATTATGGACACTTTCTTTTCACTTTTGGGTGATGATACGACGGTGGTATCTGTCTGTGAATTTTGCGTGGTCGTGTATATCCGGGGACCCATGAGGTCTATGAGGAATAGGGCAGCGACGAACAGCGAGAAACTGCCGAGAACTGATGCGTTGACTACTAAGGATCGGGGCACGGAGTCCAGGGATGCTAGTTCGTAGTTGATAGTCGCGAATCATATTTTGATCAAGATACAACCACTGACCTGCAAATAGCAAAAAACTTAAGAACATTTGAATTTCGCGGGCTACAGCTGCGGCGGGTCCACGTTAACCTGTCACTTTTGACGTTTAACATCCGTCAAGATCCGGGCCAATTCCCGCGGCGCCACATGTTTATGCCCCGCTCACAAAATATGGTCTACTGATGTTTCTATTGGCTCTAGAGTTCTAGACACATAATGTAAACTGTTTTGGATTCTTGTGATCTTCAAGGCAGCTGTCAATAGGCGCCATCTACACGGGCAAGAGTATCGCGGCGATAGTCACGCCCGTTGCATCATTTTTTTTTTTTCCGGCGAGAATTTCATGGCACAGGAAAACGTTCACGCTCGTGGAGCTTGGTGCCATAGTGTTAATCCCTAGCGACAGGTGGATGGAATAACAGCTCACTTAAGAAACATTAAGAAAAACACGTATTTCTTAATGCTTGAATTACGTTATGGGTCAGACACTGAACTGAATGCTTAGCCCTGAAAGTGTATTGTTCTGTAATCCAATCAATAGATACGTGAACAGTTTCGAATTACAAGTCCTTTTTAAGTTCTTCAATTAAAATTCTATACACGTGAAACGAGGGTGACACTGAAAGTTCTTAGAAAATCAAAAACTGAACAAACTAGCGAGTTATTAGTTTTATAATATCTTTTCAAAATAGTGTCCATTTACATCAATACATCGCTGCATCCGATGGAACCACTGAGAAAAGCATTTGCCCACTCGTCCCTAGGGGTCTCTTCGACGGCATTTTGAAACGCAGCCACTGATTCCTCGGCGTCCAGAAAACGTTTTCCTCGAAGTTTTTCTTTTATTTTCGGAAATAAATAAAAATAGTAACGTGCAAGGCTACAGGGCGGGGTGACCCAGTAATTCCACGTCTGACGTCACCAAGTAGTCGATCGTTTGCTTGGCGTTGTCGTGGTGAAGGAGGATCCTACTGCGAGGTCGTTTCTGCCAAACTTTTTCCAAGACAAGTGGCAAACTATTGTTAGTGTACCACTCTGCAGTAACTGTTTTTCGATTCTCTAAAACAATTGTTGCGTAATGACCTGTCCAACCGAAGAACGAGGCCACCATCTGTTTTCCCACGCTTCGACCTCTCTTCACATTAGTTGGCAAATCCTCGGAAGGGAACACCCAGACAGCAGACTGTCTCTTAGTTTCAGAATCATAACAATAAATTCAGCTTTCGTCACCCGTAAGTATGTCGAACACAGCATTTGAGTCACCTCCGTTAAATCTTTGAACCATTTCATGACACCAATCAAAACGACGGAGTTTTTGGGGTTTGTCAAATTATGAGGTATCCACCGGACACAAAGCTTCCCGATCGCTAAATGTTCATGGAGGATTTTGTGCACTTGAATCATACCGATGCCTAAGCTTGTCCGAATCTGCTGATAGAGACTGACAAAAGAGTGACTACTCTTTTGTCAGTCTCTATCATACGCCGCACAACACTGATGTTATCTTCAGTTGTCGCCGCAGAAGGCCGTCACTCACGCAGATCATCGGTGAGATTAGTGCGACCACGTTTAAACTCATTAAACCAGTTGTAAACAGTGGCACGAGATGGGGCTTCATCGTGAAAGGCCAATTAAATGACATCGAAAGTCATAAAAAATCATTGTACGAAAACTTTCTCGCGTTAAATTCATGCTGACGTGACACAGACAATTTTCAATTTGCCGCCAAGTCGGAAACGAATGACAAATGAATAAAATAACTACACAATAATATTGGCAGAGTTCCATTTTCAAAATTTGAACTTATTTTTTATTAGGTGTATCGTTTACAAGTGGCCAGTTCTAAAAACTTTCATTGTCGCCCTCAAATTCCCTAGTTTTTGTAAGCCGAGTAAAATCTATTATCAGAAAATCTGCCTCGTTTTATATTCATTGTTATTAATTCACAACAACTGAGGGGTAATTCCCGTATTTTAAAGGATGTCCGCATTCTAATCTGTCTGTCAATAACAAAGGGATTTTTTGTTACATTTGAACATTTTTTTAAGTACGAGAATTGACTTTCTGTGGGTCTAGCACGAACGTGCTGGCTAACCGTAACGTAAATTAGAATGATTTTAAAATTAAAAATAGTCGTTCCCGCACATAATATTTACTTAGTTTTAAGATTTTATATCTATGGTTATTACTAATTAATGTGCTTGTCGAAAAAAAATAACCAAAATGCTATAATAGTTGTATTTTCGATTCAATTAGTTTGAATTTACATTAAGCATGTTTACGTCGCACGTACGTTTTAGGGCCTGTGATCCAAGTAATAAGTTAACATGAGGTTTGACATGAAATTAAATTGGCTTTCAGAAACAAGGGCTTTTAAACTTCCTACGTTAACTGATATGCTAATCTGTCATTTTTATATCCATAGAGAGGTATGAGGAATAGGGTGTAAAGTTCACTCATCCTCCACACAAAAGAGAAGATCCTCCGACCCGTCTGTGTTGAGTTTGATGGACTACTGCCCGACGATTGATGTCAGGGATGTTGCGGATGCAGATTTTTTCACATCCGCGGATGCGGATTTTAAGAGGCTCACATCCGCGGATGCGGATGCGGATTTATAAAAACTTAAGTGTGGGTTGGGTAAAAAAGAGTAATATTTATCCTTTCTTTATTTATTAATAAAGTAGTAAGTGAATTACTATTACTAATTATTTTAATAATTAAATTTGAAAATTGGAGCATTATATTTAATGAAAAGGAGAATGGCCGCCTTGTCCAATAGGTCAATTTGAATTAAAAAAAGCAGCACTCACTTAAGATTTTACGACAAAACAACAAACGTGCGCGTCAGATCTTGTCAGTCAATGAATAAACAAACAATTGCGAGGCGCGTCACCGTCCAAAACAAAATTATTGCTTTCCTATTGGTCAATCAGCACGCGCCATCGACACGTGCCACTCGCCGGGCCCGCCCCTTTCTTTCTTGTCGCGACTTGCTACACATCCGCATCCGCATCAGCTCCGCATTGATTTATGCGGATGCGGATGTCTAAATCGATGCAGATGTTCCGCATATGCGGATGCGGATGCGAATATTCGCAACATCCCTGATTGATGTCAGGACGGCGCAACCTGTTACCACGGATTCAGTACATGATATTTTATACTGAATTCATAGTTACAGTTTGCGCGTCGAAGTTCCAGCCACCTTGTATACGCTAGTTGCGATTTGGCATGACGTCAGTTTGAGTCGTTAGTTCCCATGTGGCGTTGTAGATCCACATCCTCATTAAAGTTTTGGCTCCTTCCGAGTTTCAATGTGCTGTTTTTTTAGGGAATAATAACACTCATTAAGGAGTATGATAGAAAGCATTTATTTACCTTAGTGAGATCCATTCCGATCTTGACCTGGGACAGGAGGTGGGTGACCACGGAGCCGTGGTTCTCCATCGAACCGAGGTCGCTGTCCGACTCATCTTCGTATAACGCTGCCAAAATAATTTGGATATATTAGGTATGGGAAACAAGATGCTCTTTATTTTCATACTGAAATGGAAGCACGTCTCCTGCTTAGCGTGGTTTTATTTTCTGTTTCGTTCGACGTGATCTTTTTACATTATTAAGGAAAGTGGATCGAAATTCAGAGATTGGGCTAATTAAGTCCGCAACCCTGGGCTAATGAAGCTAGGACTTTTAGATGAACATTCATATGTGGACGTCCAAGCAGAAAAGGTCCAGTCGGGCTTGAGTTAAGACTAGATTCGGTATCTAGAATAGTCAATTGATAATAAGGATTAAAAAATATACAAAAACTGGCACATTTTTTTATCAGACATTTGAAGTTGAATCTCTGAAAAAGCTTGATTTCAGAAAAAGGATTTTCGACATACGACCTTACGTATCATATGACCTACTTACCTTTTTACTAAACTTTTGTCTTAATATTTCTGCTACTTAGAAACATCACACCTATAAAGTCATTTACTTAGGAACTTGTAGATAATTGAGCATTCATTAATAATCAATTACAATCGCGAAATTAAATTTTTTCATCGAATTTTACAAAGCTGCGTATATCCCGGAAAATAAATGCCGCGCCGAACTGGACCCTTTTTGCTTGGACGCCCGTATATTTGTGCTAAAAGGGGCTGAGCAGTAGTTTTCCTACATTTACCCGGTAAGACCTTAAGTTATTCCTACTGCTATTATGGCCGCTGACAGTCGTCAATGTCATTTACAGAAAAGAATATCTTTGCTTTGTCCCATACCATAGCCTAAACAAGACCATAATAAACTAATCCTGCCGACTTGATAGACTAAACTAGAGTACTAGACTAATCAACCTATTCTTCTTCATAAATTACTAGACCAGTATGATTTTCAGCTGACATAAAAGTGTGTCGAGTCCTTCATCACACCCGCCTCTGTTGTAGTTGGAACTGTGCC
Organism: Tiliacea citrago; assembly: GCA_963921375.1. Lineage (NCBI taxonomy): Eukaryota > Metazoa > Arthropoda > Insecta > Lepidoptera > Noctuidae > Tiliacea > Tiliacea citrago. The sequence continues at coordinate 21,910,722 of OY992799.1, read as the reverse complement.
AGGGAGACCGGGAGAGGCTTGGTCGGGCGGATCGAATTTTATAGGTTTCCATCGAATAACTGTCAGTGTATGTAGGTACTGTTTATTTAACGGCACTATACCCATGACTATAAAACCTTAAGAGCGACGAGACGGCTATGTTAACTTCTATGGCTATATTAAACGAAAACTATATATAGGTTGCCTGTAACAATTCAGATTGTCTCTCATTCAAGTACAGTCGTCAGCACATCAAGTTCAAATTTTCTCATTCGATTTTGAACTTAACCATAAACATGCTAAGGTTTAAAATCATTTGGAATAATTTGACAGTTAGGTGTTACCTGATGTGCTGACGACTGTACATCGAAAGCATTTTTCTGTGGTTTAATGTGGGTAATAGGGTGAGCTTATTAGTTTTTGTGCACACATATACAAACTGTAGGATATTATTTTCACCCTGAGAATTGCACTGACGCCTGACTGCCAATGATGCGGTCTGGAAGTAAACAGTTGGAACGTGCTCTAGTAGTTAGATATGTAAGTGAACTTTTATCAAAAAATTATATCGTCGTATAACCAAGAGGTATGGTGCTACCTAAAAACTATAGTTGTGGAGATCCGATGGCAGTCGCTCCATGTAAAATACTGGTATTCAGCTGCACCCAGTTAGACTCAAAGTAGACCCCAACATAGTTGGAAAAAGGCTAATCAGGCGTAAACTAATTCACTTTTGCATTTAAAACATTAATCACTAAGGCTAAATTAAGTGATCGTTTATGCTACGTGTTTGCGTAAACGTACGACAATATCGCCAGTGAGCCCCGTCTTGCACATTGTATGCTAATTTCAAGAAGCCCCACGAACTCACTGTACAAGCAAAAGAATATTCCTTGTAAAACAATCGTGAGGGGAATAACGTATGGTGTCATATTGTTTTCGTTTCAAAGTGTTTGAAGTACGTGCGTATGTGCACGAGCCATTACAGGACTGTTAAGAGTTTACTGTTTAGTTTTGATTTTGGGAGAGCACAAGGTAATAATAAAGTTGCTTCCCGAGTTATACAAGACTAGTTCCGTGATGAAAATATTTGTTAGCAAGATGGAAGTGAGACTGACTATCCTCGTGGATAGGGTTGCGAGGCCCAAAAATAGAAAAGCCGGACACAGATTCATATTTAGCCGGACATTTTGCCTCTCTGGAATATCGCGATAAAAAGTAGCCTATAATGTTAATCCAGGGTGTCAGCTACCTCCATACAAAATTTTGAGCAACCTTCAAGTGATTTTTACCTACAGTATTGATTATAATTTTACAAACATAGTATTTCGTAACCCATATTATTATGAAATAGGTATTGTCTCAAAGTTGCAATCGTTCGTTATTCCTCGAGAAAATCGCCTTTGAATTTTGCTAAGTGTATACATAATAGTGCTCGTGACTACATACATATCTGCATGCGACGATTCAGGATCGGTACTTTTGCTTTCTTATTTCCGATGTACCAATGAGATTTCCTTTTTCCTAAAAGGTGTCCCTACTTGAAGGAGCCCCAATGGTCCCATTGGAAACCTCTCTATCCGTGTAACTAAAGAAATCTTAGAAATCGGTGCCCAGTTAATCTCAAACAAAATTACGATGACCTATTATTCTGCCCGTTTTGCTTGCTTTGGGAGTATCTTGCGCAACTTCTCTTCCCAGCTAAATCTCTAGAAAATTGTGAAGGGCGGGCATGCCGGGGGGACTGTCTTATGTAATATTGACGTTCAGAAAGTGGTGATTCTGCCTAATTTGAATAAATGACCTTTGATTTTGATTGTGTGGTGTAGGCTTACCATCATAGTCGATCTCTCCATCACGCGTGCGGGGCAGGTCGACGGGCTGCGACGGGTCCTGCTCGGCCGCGCCCTCCGCAGGGCAAGTGCGACTGGCGCTGTAACAACACAGAAACTATTTAGTGATATGGTCATTTGGAAAGGTAGAAGAAAACAAAAATATTTTGTCACAGAAACGCGTACATAAAATAGTCAACTTGAATACCTACTTAGTAATTAAAATAAAACATAATTATGTCATCCAAGCAAAAAGGGTCCAGCAGGGGGATTGAGTTAAGACTACATCCAGTATCTATAATAGTCAATTAATAATAAGGATTCAAAAAATATTCAGAAATAAACACAATTTTTTTTTTAACAGAGAATTTGAAACTGAAAAAGCTTGATTGAGAAAAACTATATAAACTTGTTAGATAATAATTGAGCATTAATAAAATTAATAATCAATTAAAATCGCGAAATGCAATTTTTTCACCCAAGTTTACAAAACTGCGTATACCTCGGAAACTAAATGCCGAAAATTAGACCCTTTTTGCTTGGACGCCCACATATAATTAAATGCACGGAAAAAGTAGTCTGCAGCTCCACGTCATGACTGCGGCAATTAGGTCAAAAGTCATCATCTTAATTCAGCCGAAAGACGTCCCGGATATAAGCTAAGCCTTCAGCGGATTCTCGCGACCTTCAAAAAGTAGGTACAATAACGTTTATTTGAGTCATTGCAGTGTCTTGATTTATTGGAATACAAAGACAATATTATTTCGTTGATTCAGCAAGGCCTTTACGAAAAACCTCTGCCGGCCGTGTGAAAAGATAAGTGATTTTGGTAGCGAGACTAAATGCCCAGGGTACACTGGCTCTCTAACTGGTCAATTGTGGATTGACATTGAATTAAGCCGTAGGTAAAACCACATTATGTCACAACAGGTTTACGTGACAATGTAACTTCCTTTCGAACTCAATTTTGAAAACGAAATTGCCTTCATACGTCGGGTTAAGATGACAGCAGACTGCCTGAAAGAATTGATGACTGTAGGGAGCAAAAGTATTGGTGGCTGCAAACTACGTATTATGTAGGACTAAGGTATTTTTATGTAAGGTGCTTAAAGTTTGGGCCGAATCCCTTAAGAGCGGCCAACCCGACATACTTTCATACAAACGCTCGTACGTGACTATGGCGATGTAACACATCTTTCTTTGAAATTTTTGAACTAATAGGTATCTTGTGCACTATATCTAGGTTTCTATGCAAGCAAAAACTAAAAATTTTGTAAAACAAATTCAGTATAAGCCTGCAAAAATCTGCTTTTTTGCACAAATTTTACCTGAACTTTGGCCATTCATAATGAACTGATAAATTGTAAATGTTAAGAAAACATTACCATAGAAACCTTGCAAATGTAATGGAGATTCTAAATTGGAACATTTTTTCACTAACTGGTAAGGCTTACTCAAAAACACGTATTTTCTGGAACAAGTTTTATGGAAATTCCGCACATTATTTTTCGTTCAATGTTATCGCGTTCTCACTCGTTTGTTAATAGTTTTCAATTGCGCTGGATGAAACAACAAACTTTTCGACCATGCTCGCGTTGACGATAGACGGACCGGGAAGGGCCCTCTTAAGAGCGGACAACCCGTATTTTTTTCATACAAACGCTCGTACGTGATTATGGTGTTGTAATACATTGGATTGTTCTTCAAGAGTGCTTTTTCAAATTGCAGGGGGATATTCGAAATTCTTCCACCGCTTGTGGACCATCGGTGATGACTTAAGCATGGGGCTAAATGGAAATATAATCAAAGTTAAATATAGGTAACAGATTTAATATCAGGCCATCAGATTATAATTAATAATTTTACCAAATTATTTCATATTTTGATGAGAGTTAATTGCGTATACTACACGTACAGTATTATTGAAAATGTGTTGCAAAAATATTGAGATCACGAGCGTAATAATTACCGGCTTACATGCTATTGAAATTTGCACGAACGTTAATTAACTTGAAAACACGGAGTTATGGAACAGTAGACTGTACAGTACTGTAGGTAGGTAATAAATGTTCTAATAGTACCATGAATATATAGTTCATGGTACTTACTATTAGAATATTTTTTAAATGTATTTGTACTGTTTTTTATGGAGAATCAGAAATGAAAGCGTATTGAATCACAGAATGACACATTGCATTCGCATACCTACGTAGGGATCGAATGAAAAGTATCGATACTGTACTCGTTAGTTGCACCGTACAAAAAGTATCGAAATCTACGTTTCGAGTATTTTTGAAGCTTTAAATTTTTGAATTCACTCTTTTAGTTATCTTTTACCATCGGAGCTTTTTACCAAATGAAACAAACACATTATTGAAATATTTGTTGGCAATTAATACTCGACAGCTTGTCTGTCAAAGCTTATAAAAAATATCGTGGTGTAAAGATAAATTATTGTAAGTACATAATGCCTCGCGTGGCTGCCGAAGTCTCGATCGATACTCAAAGTATGTAAATGTCTATTAAGTGCTCTCAAATTACGATGTTTGTTTTAATTTTTGTTTTTAATCTTTTCATTATTTGACAGTATTATACCTACCTACAATTTTAATTTTAACAAGTTTTTTAACTTTTATTATTTTTATAAAATTTTGTTTTTTTTTTATATTTTTGAACGTGAGAACGTTGTTGGCTTAATAGACTGTAGATTTGTAGACCATTGTATCTGGTACTTATTGACGGGCCAACACTGTCCTCACATACCTGCTATCACTGTAATTTGAAAACATTGTAAAAGCCAATTATTTTAAAAAGAGTAAAACCGTGGAGTTTCTTGCCGGCTCTTTTCCATAGAAAACGACCATTTGGAACCGTGCACCTAGGTTCTGACGTTTCATAAGTGCCCATGTAGGTTTATGTGAAATAAAATATTTTTATTAATATTTCAGTCTTGTCACAGACAACGCTTTTTACTACAATATAACCAGTCCTGAAAAGGAGATAAAGTGTCGAAGTAGCTCATCAAACGCTCAACATTTAATGTTTTGTATTACAGAATAAAGCCTATTTTCGTCTTTCTGTCGTACATAACGTCGGTTCCCGTTACTCGCTCCCTGGAGAATATAAACCCGAATTTATTATTGAAAGGAGGGCTCTGTAACTTCTGTTAGCGGTTCAGGCAGGTGGTTTTTTGCAGTTGGTTTGGTGAAACATATTCTTTTAGCTTTATAACGTTGGTTAGCGTAACAACACATCCAAAAATATATAAATTAAAAAATAATTACATTAGCATTTTAATAATGTTTATGCTCTTTACTTTATCTACTGACACGATTATATCGATATCGAATTATTAAGTTAATTTTGTTCAAGTTCTATACCAACTAACCATGACGAAGTGTTGCAGGCCTATATTATCATCTTATCATGAACAGAGACATATAGGAGATATTAGACAAGATTTTACCGAAGATATGAACTGAAAATGTATTTTTATTTAGCTTTTGAACAATGAGTACACTATTTTTCATAACAATATTATTATTTTTTAGGTTATGTACCTACGTAATTGATGTAAAATTATAATAGCGCCCAACAAAATTTTAATCTGTAGGTAGACCGCGTGGGGTAAAGGTCAGACTGTAGGTGGATCGCGGAGAAGCTGCTATAGGTATATCTAAACCTAAAATTATAAAGAAAATACGTTTATACGCGGTAAAATATGACGCAAATAAACACAAAAGAGAAAAAGTTGGGGGAAAATATTCACAAAACGGCCCTCGCTTAGCATGATGCTGTGACCCTATGTGAGACAGAGCCACAGCGCTTGTTTTCAGCAACAGACAGCATTGACGTGATTAGGTACGTCAATCGGTGCAGCATATAATCAGATACAAATAAAAAATAAAATAAATACAAAATACAAGTCCGATTTTTTTTATAAAAATAATATTTAAATGGCAACATGGCAGCATTAGATTGGTTAGGTACCCTAATGGCTCATTTTAATTAGTGGATAACTCGGTTTATATACAGCATGCGGGGTCTCCCTGCAGGCGGGGTAAAGACTGCCAAACGTGCGGTGCAGGTTCTCCGTATAAGTACAGCAATCGTTCCCTATCGATTAATGAAAACGGTTCCCCGAATACAGGCCCTATGGCATGCTTTACATGCTTTACAGAAATCTTGCGCACCCCGCATACGAGCCTATCGACCAATGAAAATGAGACTTTACCCTAGCTAGCCAATCTACACGTGTCTAAATATCGCCAAGCAATAACATTGTCGGATTAGCAAAGTAGGCGCTCAAAGTTGTAATTTTTTTTAGATTAACTGCGTCGTTGGTTTAGTGGTCGCATGCGCTAATGCTGATCAAGAGATCCTGGGTTCGATTCCCGGGTCGGGCAAAGTGATATTGGGTTTTCTATCTGCAATTTCTCAGAGCAGCCCGGAGTCTGGATTTGTGCCCGGTTGATGGCAATAGGCTCGCCTCCTATTACATGGGAATTAACACAACTGGCGAAATGTGGGTGTACTACAGGTACATCTCTGCCCAACCCTTCGGGGAAACAATGCGTGATTTTATGTAATAATAATAAGAAATGTTTTAAAAGGAAAATTATGCATATTTTTCATGGACTTCGTTAGGTCCTTAAAGCTGGTTTTTTTTTAAAGCTGCTTGGTGATATTTATTATAGAAAAGATTTTGAAATGTATTCCAGATCTTCCACTCATAATTAACATAATTATGAATTAATGAAATACCTACTTACTCATTTAATTAAACATACAGATATCCGAATTTAACGTGGTATGAATAAAATAAATCCGTTAATCTTGCTTCCGAGCGTTGAGAAATATTTAATGTTATGTAGCACGCGTTGGAAAGAATAAATAAAAGAGAATTAATTATGTATTTTTCTTTGTGTTCCTGAAAGCTATATGTTTTACTTTTGAATCTTTACAAGTAATTCATTCTTTCATATTCAGTTTTAATTTACCCCTGAAAATGTTGTTTGATTAAAAACCTATTCTTGACAATATGGTGGATATAAGGTTTAACAAGCAGTGACTGAAAGCCGTTTTCAGCCACTGTTTGAGAAAATACTCTTCAAAATGACCTACGAAGAGTGGCAAGACATTCCATAAAAGTACATGTTATGTACGAGTATTATATGATTCCATCCGGAAAATGTCTACATGAGTGTCTATAAGTAAATGGCATATATTTAATTATAGACATGACCCATTTGGTCAGGGTGTCCTAGTTCAGTTATGCGACCATCCTTTGTCGCGAGCGGTTGTTAGCAGTTCTAATCGTTAGATTAGAACTCGGTTACTGCGACCATCTCGTGTCGCGCGCGGTTGGTCACAGTTCTAATCTAACCCATTTGGTCGGGGTGCTCTAGCTCGGTTACTACGACCATCTCGTGTCGCGCGCGGTTGGTCACAGTTCTAATCTAACCCATTTGGTCGGGGTGCCCTAGCTCGGTTACTACGACCATCTCGTGTCGCGCGCGGTTGGTCACTGTTCTAATCTATCTCATTTGGTCGGGGTGCCCTAGCTCGGTTACTGCGACCATCTAGTGTCGCGCGCGGTTGGTTGGTCACAGTTCTAATCTAACCCATTTGGTCGGGGTGCCCTAGCTCGGTTACTGCGACCATCTCGTGTCGCGCGCGGTTGGTCACAGTTCTAATCTAACCCATTTGGTCGGGGTGCCCTAGCTCGGTTACTGCGACCATCTCGTGTCGCGCGCGGTTGATCACAGTTCTAATCTAACCCATTTGGTCGGGGTGCCCTAGCTCGGTTACTGCGACCATCTCGTGTCGCGCGCGGTTGGTCACAATTCTAATCTAACCCATTTGGTCGGGGTGCCATAGCTCGGTTACTGCGACCATCTAGTGTCGCGCGCGGTTGGTCACAGTTCTAATCTAACCCATTTGGTCGGGGTGCCCTAGCTCGGTTACTGCGACCATCTCGTGTCGCGCGCGGTTGGTCACTGTTCTAATCTATCCCATTTGGTCGGGGTGCCCTAGCTCGGTTACTGCGACCATCTAGTGTCGCGCGCGGTTGGTCACAGTTCTAATCTAACCCATTTGGTCGGGGTGCCCTAGCTCGGTTACTGCGACCATCTCGTGTCGCGCGCGGTTGGTCACAGTTCTAATCTAACCCATTTGGTCGGGGTGCCCTAGCTCGGTTACTGCGACCATCTCGTGTCGCGCGCGGTTGATCACAGTTCTAATCTAACCCATTTGGTCGGGGTGCCCTAGCTCGGTTACTGCGACCATCTCGTGTCGCGCGCGGTTGGTCACAGTTCTAATCTAACCCATTTGGTCGGGGTGCCATAGCTCGGTTACTGCGACCATCTAGTGTCGCGCGCGGTTGGTCACAGTTCTAATCTAACCCATTTGGTCGGGGTACCCTAGCTCAGTTACTGAGACTATCTCGTGTCGCGCGCGGTTGGTCAGTTCTAATCTAACCCATTTGGTCGCGGCGCGGAGCTTTGTTACTGCGACTAACATTGAAAAAATGCCAGAAAGATAAAAACAGGTTCATTAAAAAAAAAGCGTAAAACATATGAAGGGCAGTAAGTTTTAGAGGATCAATTAAATATTTCCCGAAGTAAATATTCATAAGTTAATTGTTGTTACACCTACAAAATCACAGCCCTACCCTAATAATACCTAAGTTTATCTTTAGCCTTGAAAATATAATTAGGTTACTTTAATTACATTACAATGAGGTTAACAACAGCCTAAAAGTGAGGTTAAGTTATGAAAGCAACTAATGCAAAATATAAAAGCACGCTATTCCTTGTGAAGGCCGCAGGAATCCGCTGGATGCGGGAAGCACAGAATCGGTCGAAGTGGCGGTGCTTGGGGGAGGCCTATGTCCAGCAGTGGACGTCTATCGGCTGAAATGATGATGACGATGAAGTCCACCTCAAGATTTTCTGCTCTATGTTCCTATTAACCTGTACATAAAACATTTAAGGTGCTGTCGGGGAAGACATAGCTATTATGTCTTCCATTAGGTCCTCTATATCGTCGCCGTGCAGTGAAAATCTCGTAAGGAAAAACTTGATTTTTGAAATTGATTTTCTTTATATTTATTTTTTGGGTAAGAAAATCCCGTAATGGATATTTAGAACAAACGTGCACAGCCCTAAGATGCTTCTATTGCCTTTTCAGATATTTTTTATCATACCCCGTAAAATAACGTTCATTGCAATCAAGTGGGTTTCACTGCACGGCGGCGATATGTGGTTTGAGAAAGGTATTAGGGAATAAATGGTTTAGCAATGTGGGGCAGAGTGTATCAGGGAGGCACTAACTGAAGAGCACATTATCTATGATGACTTGCAAACTATATATGACTATTCAGCAGTTTAAGTCTATTGGAAAAGCAACGTCAATAATACTAAGCTCTGGTTCATAAGTCAGGGAACGAAATAAACACAGACTAATAAAGAAAACGACCAGTGTAATAAAGGCGGGCTGTATCGTTAGTAGGTGAGACTGAAGATTCCAGAAGCTATTACTTCTTTAAATTCTCTCAGAAACAAATAGCTTTTAGGGAAGTTTGCTTTGGTTATCATGATCAGCAGATGTAAATATAAAAATGCAGCAGAAGACAAATACAGTTTGACCAAGAAATCTTGCCTTTAGGTATATTAAAGCAGTTCCGAATTTACATCCCACAAATCATAACATTTCGGGGTATCATGCGAAGCCTATTATCCTACATAACAGATTTAGTGGGTGGTTGTAAATAATGCTTTTTGGCATGTAATGTATAAATATAAAGGTCAGACTTCGGCCTTGTGACCAATTCGTAACATTTAGGAACATTATTCGCTAAGCCACGCGTAGTCAAATATACGGGTGTATTCACGTAGAAAACTGCCTGTGCCGACTAACTTATTTATTTAATTACGGCACTCCAACGACTTATTCACTAATACATTTTTTGGGGTACTGTAACAATTAAACTTAAAATCTAGAGTGAATTAGTCACTTACAGGTGTGCACAGCACTTACATATTTCAAGTTCTATCATATTACAAAGAGTAAATACAGGCTAAAAAAAAAAAAAAACAACAAAACTACATGAAATTAAATTGAAAATTAAAAAAAATAATAATAAAAGAAATGACTAAATCTATTTTGTTGTTCTAAAGAACAAGAACTTTGACAACCAGCACTTGTTGGCGCCGACGAACGCTGGCATATCGGCGCCGGTTACCAACTTTCTACATGAATACGCCCTAAGCTTATGTCTTGGTAGGGTTGTCAAAATTCGGACAAACCGAAGGAATTTGCAACCACAGAGCATATTACAAGAAAAAATCTGTGTCACATTCGGATATCTTCCCCTCTTCGAACAATAAATGATTAGTACACCGCAGACGACCTGCAGTATTCAAAGTCAAACCATTTATTTCAAACTAGCTTTTGCCCGCGGTTTGCACGCGTGGATGTCGGAAAAAATATCACGAGAACGTACTACTGGAATTAAAAGTACGCTATGTGTTAATGCAGATTATAAACTATGTTACCAAATTTCATCTAAATCCGTTCAGCCATTTTTGCGCCAATCCGAAACATAAAATCATACCCTTTAAAATTGACTACCCCTTTCCACCCCGTTAGGGGTAGAGTTTTTGACAACCCTGATACACCTTTTCCTTTATTTCCGATCTTAAACCGAGTTTCAAGTTAATCGAACCGCGCAATATATCTTTCCATACAATTTTTTTCCCCCACAAAATTCAACACCCCCTTTAAAAGGTTGTTTTCGAAAATGCATGTTTATTGTCGTTTTATTTATTAAGATGATCAAAGGAAACATAATTTTGATATAAACTGTGTCCCTCTTTTCACCCCAAAAGGAGTTTATGTTTGAAAAATATTCAATCATGTGTTATTCAATTACTTTGGAGTTTATCAAGACGCACAGTAAAATCTTTCCCTAAAACTTAAAAATCCCCTTTTGCCCCGTAAGGGTTACATTTGAATAAACCCAAAAACATGTAAGGCTTTATATTCTGTGAGCGTTAGGTATATATAAAATACCGGGTTTCGAGTAAATCGGACCGCGCGTTAAAATTCTTCCATACAAACTATAACAACCCCCAATGCCCCTATAAAAAAACAAAAAATTACCAACTTTATAATTTACTTAGGTTAGTATTCGTGCCAAGTTTCAGATTTATTAACTCAAGGAATAAGATCGTTCATACAAACGAAATGCCCCCTTTTCACCTCTTTAAAGGTCAAATTACCAAAAAACCCTTCTTGGCAAATGCCTACGTCATAATTTAGAGTTAATTAAGCCACGCAGTAAAATCCTCCCGTGTCAAATTAACTTCCCCTTTTCACCCCGTCAGGGGTCAATTTTCGAAAAACTGATACATGTTATTCTTATTTTTTTTTGCTAAGTATTAATAGGTACCAATTTTTAAGTTAATCAAGCCACGCAGTAAAATCCTCCTTTGTAAAATTGACAAACCTTTTCATCCCATTAGGGAATGATTTAAAAAAAAGCTGATACATTTTATTCTTTATTTTTGATTTTAAGTATAAATACTGAGTTTCGAGTTAATCGGACCGCGCGTTAAAATTCTTCTATACAAACTTTGACATCTCCCAATCCCCCTTTAGGGGGTAGTATAAAAAAAACAAAAATGATAACTTTATAATTTACTTCGGTAAGTATTCGTGCCAAGTTTCAGGTTTATTAACTCAAGGAATAAGATTTTTCATACAAACATTATCCCCCCCTTTCACCCCCTTAAAGGTCGAATTTTCAAAGACTCCTTCTTGTCGGATGCCTACGTCATAATAAGTATCTATGTGCCAAATTTCAACCCAATCCGTTCAGAGGTTTGAGCTATGTGTTACCAGTCAATCATGGTTTTCTTTTTGACTACCCCTTCTCACCCCGTGAGGGGTAGATTTTTGAAAAACTCTGATATACGTTATTCTATATTTTTGGTTTTAAGTATAAATACTGAGTTTCGAGTTAATCGGACTGCGAGTTAAAATTCTTCTATACAAACTTTGACATTCCCGAATCCCCCTTCGGGGGAGAACTTTAAAAAAACTAAAAATGGATAACTTTATGATTTACTTATGTAAGTATTCGTGCCAAGTTTCAAGTTCATCAACTTTATTATTTTTACTTGAATACAAAATTTTGCTAATGACCAACTTCAGTACAAAACTTCCCCCTTTTCATCCCAAAACAACGATTCACGTTGTATAAGCCAACCATAAGCCGAACTATTAGTGATTTTAATGAAAAAAATAAAGAACTTTAATTAAAAACAAAATTTCATCCCCCTTTTCACCCGTTAAGGGTTGAAATTCTAACAACACCGTTGCGTTAGCTTCCGACCATAAGCCTAGATAATAAATTTAGTGATTTTTACATTCTAAAATGAAGGACATACACAACTTCATCCCTCTTTTTAACCCTTCGGGGTGGAATTATCAAATAAACTGAAACACGTATAAATTAATTTTCAATCGTCAGCCTAAACACAAAATTTGAAGATCCTAACTTCAAAATTGACGGACTTTCATATAACCTTCCATCCCCTATTTTACCCCTTTAGGGGTAGAATTCCCAAAAATCCTTTCTTATTCCTTGTCTACATTATAAAGAGAACCTCTGTACAAAATTTCAGCTTTCTAGGTCCAAGGGTTTCGGCTGGGCGTTGATGAGTCAGTCAGTCAGTCAGGACTTGTCTTTTTATTTATATAGATAGGCACCTAGGAGGCACTTTTGAACGTCAAAATTTACAAAAAAATTGAATTGGTTCTAGTTGTCCCTCTCTTGTCTCTCCTTCCCCCTTAATCCATCCAAAGGTTGTCTTAAGATCACTTTTAGCGATAACACCCCGCCCATTGTGTCACCCTATGTAAATTTCTACATTTATATCTGTATTTTATGGTGTACATAATAAAGAGTATTCTATTCTTCGTACCAACACGAAAGAAGAAAAACAAGGGGAGTCAAATGATTGTCATAGAACTTTGAATTTTCACGTGCTCTATTTTCTTCGTTAATTTTGCATTGCGCTAGAAACCAGATAGGTTTCTAACTCGCATGAAAATAGGCTACGCTGTGTTGACAATGGTGCCTGCTTGCCTAGAAGCAAGTTAATCGATCCAAGCTTGAAGCCTTCCAAATTATCCAGCGGGTCTACTCCGAATCGCTAAACCGAAGAATCGGCCGAATGTTCGGTCGTTTCTTTACTACGGCTAACTATCGCTGACTTAAAAAATTAAAAAGACAGTCGAAGCGATAAGCCAAAGTCAAAACTGTGACTTGAAGTCCGGTATGGACTCAAAGTCAAAAAAGGAAACTGTGGAAGTTATAAAACGGCCGAACATTCGGCCGATACTGCGGTTTAGCGCTTCGGACTTCAAGTCACAGTTTTGACTTTGGCTTATCGCTGCCAAAGTCAAAACTGTGACTTGAAGTCCGGTATGGACTCAAAGTCAAAAAAGGAAACTGTGGAAGTTATAAAACGGCCGAACATTCGGCCGATACTGCGGTTTAGCGCTTCGGAGTAGACCCCCAGGCATTTCAGAACTGCGACTGGCAGCCTTAAATAGGTATAAGGGTATATTTTGTATTTTGGGATGTTATGACTTGATTACATATTCTGTGAATATAATGGGAGCTGTAGGTGTATTGTGATACTAATCTGTCAGATTATGCTCTGTTGTGGTCAGGAATTGAATGCCTTTGTGTTTTCGCTCTGAAGGAACTAATAGGATTACATTGTGGTATTAATTTTCTTGTCGATCTAATAATAATTTATCTATGCGTCAATCGGCTGTTTGTGTATGTAAGTTTATATGTTTGTAAACGCACCCACGATACAGGATAAATTCCTAGTGTGGGGCTACGTTTAAAAAAAAATGCTTATCATAATGAGCACGGGAATGTGCCAAGTGGGTAGTTATCATCAGTCAAGAAGGGAAACATATATTACAGAATGGCCGTTCACAATGTATCTATTTTGCTCATAAGGTGATAAATAACGCTAATGCTCGTACATACTATGTATGACTAAGTCGAACAATTTTTTAATGAACTTAGAAAGATACAACTTGGTCGCGTTACTCGTGAATTGTCATAGCAAATTAGATCTCCTTGAAAAATGTACCGTTCCTGAAAAGAAGTGAGGAAACACGACTCCCGAGACTTTTCAAGGCAATTCAGGAATATCGATTCGTATTAACTTAACGTTGAAGGTACGGTGGGCTACAAAGTCGCTTGCACATGTGTTAACTTGCACCAAGAGAAGCAGTACTAATCTTGTCACAAGTTATAGATCAGTAAGTTACGGATCCTATACGAAACTTACGGCTAAGACTTCTTTAATTAAGTATTTGTTACCTAAGCTCCTAACGTAGTTAAAAGATGACACCGGAGTCAAATTTATATTTTTTTTACAAATTCACCATGTAGCACGTTCGCACGCACGTTTTGTTTTTAATGTAACCTAGTTTGAAAGGCGCTGGTATTTGTAATACAATGATTTTTTCATTAGTACAGACACCAACGATACACTTATTTCTGGAATGTTAAATTTTTACTTGGAAAATGGTTTTTTGTGAACCGTAAATGTGTTTTTCTGAAATAAAAAATTGCCCAAGGTGCACCGGACGTATTTTTGTATTGTCACTCATGGGGTTTTGTTTTAAAGCATTTCATAATCACATAACATCACGCCTGTTTTCCCCGAAGGGTTAGTCTGAGGTGTACACAACACCCACATTACGCCAGTTATGTTTAAGTCCCATGAAATAGGGGGCGAGCCTATTGCCATCAACCGGGCACAAATCCAGACTCCGGACTGCTACTGAGAAATTCCTGATGGAAAAACCCAATAAATCATAAAAGGGATTAGAAAAAGTACAGTAACGATACACTTACCGATATATGTGTTCAAAACTTTTTCTAGCCGTACATCACGCCAGTACTAATTTCCGCGCCCCACTTTCTTATTAGCCATTAGGTTACTATAACATTAGTTATATTTTTTTATCACAGCCTTCAAGGTAACTTATACAGTCACGATTTCATGAAACGTGTTTGCCATTTGTGTAATTTGCTGTTCATGAGTTCAGGTAGATGAGTTTTAATTAAGGCGTGTTTTGGTTTCAGGAAAATAAACGAAGCGTGGGTCTTTAACGTTCTATTACTCTCTTCCGAAGATTGTTAATTGTAAATAATATTTCCAAGTACTACAGATTAATTATTTATTCGTAGTACCTACCTACCCCCCCCCCCCCCCCGACCCCTCCTGTCAGGTAGAAGTAATGAATGGCTGTGTAAACACTCTACCGGGATTAGGGCCAACATTTGAGCCTAAAAAAATTTCAAACCTTTGAAATATAATTCGGTACCTACTACAGACTATATTCGCCTCTTAAAACAATTAGTAATCACAAAGAGAGTTAACTTACGTTAGTTAATTAACGACTGTCATCGCTTTAATTAAGTATAGCTTTGGAAATGAGTAAAAAAGATTTCTAATGAAGCTTTGAAGGAAAATACGGAGTTTTGCAAAGTCGACAACAAAAGCGCTTGAATATTGTTTGTTTAGAAATGTGGTTAACTAACGTAATGTTTGTTAACATACTGAAGAGCTTTGTTAGAACTTCAATATGAAATTAATTAAAGATTTTTTTATAAATAGCGTTAAACAAGTGTCATTATTAAATTAACTTCAATAGCTAAGTTTTTATGTCAGAAAAAACCATAGAGAAAAATACGGTATCTTTTTATTAGGTTTTTTAATAATTAATGGCGAGTATTGAGTACTTTTCAAAATCAAAATAAGTATTTTATTTCACATATTATGCCTAGATAAGCACTTATGAAACGTCAGAAGCTAGGTGCACGGTTCCAATTGGTTGTTTGCTATGAAGAAGAGCCGGCAAGAAACTCCACGGTTACTCTTTTAAAAAATTGGCTTTCACAATGTTTTCAAATTAGGTACAGTGTTAATAGGTATGGGAGGACAGTGTAGGCCCGTCAACAAGTACCAGGTACCTAACAAAAAAATAAATGTTCTACACATCTACAGTCTATTAAGCCTACAACGTTCCCAAATTCAGAAAAAATAATCTTTATAAAATATTATTAAAATAATAAAAGAAAAAAAAATATTGAAATTAAAATTTTAGGTACACGATATGTATTGTAGGTATAAATATATAAAATATTTTTATAATGTCAAATAAAGTAAAGATTTGGTCAAGGAAGTGTGTAAAAAAAACAACACGTAACATTGGATTGTTTGTTAGTGAAAATTGAAATCTATAATGAATCTGAAGGACATTTTCCACAGTGGATCTTTACCGTTTACTCTATCTATAAAATACTCAAAACACATTGAAAGGGTTATTAACACCGGGCCCTATCAGAATACCAGCGCTGCGGTAATAATTTTTTAATATCGCAGCATTATGCTGAGATAAGCGCCTTTTTTGCGTCGTACAAGTCTTGTTTTTTTTTGTATTTTGTTCGAACATAATTATAATATGTCAATTTTGTTAGTTTTAAATGCTCCTTTTTACTTTTTGTATTTCTTGTGCGTGTCCCAAATAAAATTTTCTTTCTTTCCTTCAACATAGAAATAGCCAATCGCCAAAGATAAATAAACTCTACGATTCCAAGAAAACCACAAGGTTCATACACAAATACGTACACTAACTACAAACAAATATGCAAAATGTATGACAAACGATCAAAAGATTATAAGTAAACCAAACAACATAAAAACCGAATGACCATTCCTATCTACAATGACATCTATTGTGTATTTAATTTTGTATAAACTACGAAGGACCTTCGACCTCGTCCTTGGACTTGACCTTGCAAAGCCACTACACCTCAGCCAATGCCTTAGAGCGTCAGTAATGGCGGTAAATCGTATTAATGTTAACCCAGGTACGTCCACCGCTCCCTATTATACAAGGTCCGAGGTGGCGGCGCCTAGTGTTCCACGCGCGCCCCTTTTAGACGTCGCTGGGGGCTCAAACAGCTCACCCCCTCAGACTTGAGATGGCCCGCAAAGGCGGACCAACACCAGCCGGGGAACACGGAAGTCGCACATGATCCCATGATCCCCGGTGCAAGTGTGGGAAGGAAACACCGGGGTGTTTGTAGTAAGATTCAGACAGACCCCTTCGCCCGCCCCAGGCGGAGGACTTCCATGAGGGTATTCCACCCGTAAACAAAAAAAAAAAGTTACGCACAGGCGATTTGTTTATCACAACGATGTTTTTATGATGCCCTGCAAGATTTTCAACAGTCTTTATTGAGTCGAGCATTGAGAATCCAACAGAGCGCATCCCAGCGCGTCAAAAAACACACTTCAACTCTTGGTGCTAAGCAGTGCGTTAAAAAATATCCTGGTGTGGTGCCGTAAAACTATCCTATTTCTTCCCGTGGGTGTCGTAAAAGGCGACTAAGAGACTTACTAGAAAATGGGCAGCAGCGTTCTCTATGCATTTTAACACCATACTGCGATTGCTATCCCGCCTACCAAGCGTGGCAATTATGGCAAACACTCCCCCCATTTCGGGGGAGGCCTATGTCCACGAGTGGACGTCTTTCGGCTGAAATTATGACGAGAGATTACTCGTTCAATCCACGCCAGTGTGTCTGCCCGTGCCGATCAATAGTGACCAGTAATGGACTGTGAACGTGACTGTACTAGTTGAATAATAATAACAACTAGCGATCAGCCCTATTTCGCACGGTTTTTACGACTTAACAAAACATTTAGATTTCTTTATTATACGTTAATGTAATAAACACATAAATCTTTTGGAATTAATAATCTAAATGATGGTGAAAACCACATCAAAATCCTATGCGGAGTTTAGAATATCGCGGTCACACAAACAAAAAAAAAAGTGAGTTTATTTTATAAAATGTAGTAATAACATCACGTTTATACACCGTGGCTTTTTAATCGTCTTACAATGGCAGCCCACTTCATGTATCCAATGACTACTAATCATTTATAAAAGTAAAAAAAATATGTATCAACATTTGTATTTTTTTTTAATATTGTTCATTATGACGCATGGTGTACTTTGTAACACCCTGATATGAGCGCGGTGCGAGCCTTGCGCTCTATTCCACGCCGCCCTTGGAACCCAAGGCTCGTAACAGGGTGTTTCAAACTAAGTCATGTGTCATATTGAATAATATTATTGTTTTTAAATTATTTAAATGTTAATAAATATTATTTTTACTTTTATGAATGATTAGTAGTCATTGGATACATAAAGTGGGCTGCCGTTGTAAGACGATTAAAATGCCACGGTGTATATTAATTTATCAATGTGCCAGGCACAGGCAAAAGGGTGGTATATAATCATTGTCATTAGCCCCGGGCACAAATCTAGACTCCCCAGTCGCTACGAAGAATTTTGTGATGGAAAGACCTACAGCGCTTTACCCGGCGACCCGGAAATCGAA
Organism: Tiliacea citrago; assembly: GCA_963921375.1. Taxonomy (NCBI): domain Eukaryota; kingdom Metazoa; phylum Arthropoda; class Insecta; order Lepidoptera; family Noctuidae; genus Tiliacea; species Tiliacea citrago. The sequence continues at coordinate 21,892,392 of OY992799.1, read as the reverse complement.
ATCAAGATCTGACGCTTGGCATTCGCGCTTACTCTTTTAGCTGTGATGGTGGTTGTAATAATTTAATTTATTCAAAAGCAAAACATTGTGAGGAAACCGGCATGACCTAGAACTAAAAAATCGAAGACATATGACATCTGCCAACCCGCACTGGGTCTGCGTGGTAGATTACGGCCCACTCCTTCTCACAGAGAGGAGGCATGTGTCCCAGCGGTGGGAACATTATAGGCTGATTATGCTTATTAAAGGTTTACACAAACCTGCTCCAAGGGACTCACTACCTATTGAGGAAAACTTGAATGGAATTCGTTTTGTACTTTTAGAGATTAGCGCTGTCGTTTATAAAGAAAAGGCGCGGCCGTCTAACTTTTATTGCTAGAAAACTTTGTTCCTCACCAAAAAATCCTTCTATCGTGCTTCCTTATATCCTTCTATCTCTTAAGATACAGGCTGGACCTAGTTTAAGGGATAGTCTATATAATTTTATTGTGCGTATAGTGTGAGGAATGTAAATTTATAATCTACAATACATAAATAAGAACACATTGCACTGTATAAAAAAACTTTTTACCAAAAAAAATAACCTACTTCCAAAAATACACTACAAAGTGAAAAATAACTTTAATTTCGGAAGTCGGTGTCTTTGGATCTGTATTTTAGTTTTATGCCACCGACTTCCGAAATTAAAGTTATTTTTCACTTTGTAGTGTATTTTTGGAAGTCGGTATTTTTGTTATTTTTTTGGTAAAAAGTTTTTTATTTTACACTTAGAATTTTCCAAATCAGTTCGTAAATGACGGAGTTATGCGCGAACAAAAAACGCAATGCAGAGTAAACGAAAAGATCGTTAATGTAGACAATGTAGATACATTTTTAGATGTTTGTTGATTTTTCAAAAACCTCTTGTCCGATTTCGATAAAATTTTCATGGGACCATTTGGGAAGTATACCCTTCCCAACAAAAAAATATTTTTTCTAATCGGTTGGCAAGCGACGGAGTTACGCGCGAACAAACATAAAAAAAAAACTAACACCCGAATTGAGAACCTCCTCCTTTTTTAGAAGTCGGTTAAAAATACACAACAGTGCAATGTGTTCTTGTTTCACGAAATAAGGTGTCCATAACAACTTATCTATGTAAAGTTGCAGTTGCCGCTCTATGAGTGTCGGTGATTGATTGCACTAGCTGTGTAGATAAGGCGTAATCTGTGTGCTTAGTAGTGAAGGGCATAGGGCCTAAGGGGAATGACCTTGTAGTTCATAGTAGTTGAGCTTTTTGTATTATATTTACTATTTACTAGCTGACCCGACAGACTTCCTGTCCAAATTTCATAGTTTATAAAAAATTCACGTAGAAAACAAGGACGTTCAGTTTTTCCGCGATTTGAAAATTATCCGGTAAGCTTTTCCAATGTTTCTTTCCATAAAAATCTAATTCAGACTATTACAACGTTACACTATTATTTTGCTCTGAACAAGTAAAACTATCAAAATCAATAAATCAAAATATTTGATTTCTAACTCATACCTACATGGTCACTTATGAAACGTCAGAAGCTAGGTGCACGGTATCGTTGTTTAAGACATATTGTCAAAGCTTTTATACGGGAAATTTGTGGGTCAGTTATACCAAAAGATCGATGGATGTCCTGCGCGTCCAGTATAACAACATCTTCAGGATGATGTTGGGGCTGCCTCGCTGCTGAAGTGCATCGGGGATGTTTGCCCTGTATCGCACTGACGGCTTTCATGCCGTCATCCGCAAGAAAACCGTATCCCTGTTCTGCAGAATGCGTGGCAGCTGCAACGGAATGCTGAAGACTGTAACCGACATGATCTCTTCTCCGCTATGGAGATCCTTTATTAAGCGGGCAATTTGGATGGTGTGTTGTATTTTAATATAATTGTAATTTTAAGGATATATGGATCAAGTTATCTGAATTAAATGTTTTTAATTTTTTATTACGCATATTTTAAAACAAAAAATAGCCAATTCCGTCGCGCCGTTCTCAAGTGATGTGCTTAACAACGAACAGCATTTCATTTTTACAAGCTTTTATTTTACTTGTTATTTATGTAGATACAAAAAATAATGGATATTAGTATCATAGGCACATGTACAGCAGTAGCGAAGCTACAATTTCCAATTGAGGGAAGCCGAAGAAAAAATTGTTAAGTGCTCATAAACACAAGTTATCATCTAAATTTATTACCTCATTTATTATCTTATGATGTATTAAATACTTGTAATGTGACTATGTATGTACCATATTATTTGGTAATAGTAAACTCAAGTAGAGTCGTTGTTCCGAAGGGAAGCCGGTAGGAATGGGGTTGTATGAAGCCGTCGCCCCTGATGTACAGTCACCACTAGCAGGTCGACGACGTCATGTATCAAACCGATGTGCATGGATCGATTTATGGATAGTCATGATCTCTTCTCCGCTATGGAGATCCTTTATTAAGCGGGCAATTTGGATGGTGTGTTGTATTTTAATATAATTGTAATTTTAAGGATATATGGATCAAGTTATCTGAATTAAATGTTTTTAATTTTTTATTACGCATATTTTAAAACAAAAAATAGCCAATTCCGTCGCGCCGTTCTCAAGTGATGTGCTTAACAACGAACAGCATTTCATTTTTACAAGCTTTTATTTTACTTGTTATTTATGTAGATACAAAAAATAATGGATATTAGTATCATAGGCACATGTACAGCAGTAGCGAAGCTACAATTTCCAATTGAGGGAAGCCGAAGAAAAAATTGTTAAGTGCTCATAAACACAAGTTATCATCTAAATTTATTACCTCATTTATTATCTTATGATGTATTAAATACTTGTAATGTGACTATGTATGTACCATATTATTTGGTAATAGTAAACTCAAGTAGAGTCGTTGTTCCGAAGGGAAGCCGGTAGGAATGGGGTTGTATGAAGCCGTCGCCCCTGATGTACAGTCACCACTAGCAGGTCGACGACGTCATGTATCAAACCGATGTGCATGGATCGATTTATGGATAGTCTAAAACCAATGGAGCAACCATATTCCAACTTTTGAGTGAGTTATTTGCCAGAAGTTGTAAATACCTATGTCAAATAAAAGTAGCAATTTGCAGGCCCGGGCAAAAATCTGGAATTTCATGATTTCTCTAGTAGGCAAGTCTCAATTTGTGGAAACAATTTGTTTCAAACCAAAGATATTCCAATAATTTCGTGACGTAATGCCCATTTAGCCTTGATCGCCAAGGCTACTCCATTGCTGCAGTGGCCTCAAATGCCAAGTAGTGGTAATTCTACGCAATATATCGGTACGGGCGTACAGGGATCAATGCTAATGTGATTCTAAACGCTTTGGCTTTGGAGAGCTAATGAGCTGGAAGGAGTTACCATTTCCTAAAGAGCTGGATTTCCTGATACTGTTCTTTGATAAAGCTGAATATAATGCTGACTGCAGAAGCAACCTCTAATCTAAATAAAAGATAAGTTCGAAGATAAAAACAATCAATCATAGTTAAACAAGAATAAAAGCCACCCAGATCATGTAATTGTAGAAACTTTCGTTACCAACGGGCCAACAAAGGTTAAAAGAGAAAAACCTTTCAATATCCAAGCATCGAGGTTGTGGATACCTACATGACATGTCCCATACAAGTACAAAAACAGAACAAGTCCCAATTAGACTCTTGTATTTTGGGGACTACACGACCACTAATAAAGACTACAAAAGGTTATTCCAATATTTCCTGAAAATTGAATTATTCGATTACATTTTCCACACACGTATCGACGATGAACGACGAAGCATGGCTGCAGGTGTAAATTGATATTTACCGGTCCTTTAATTATGACGTGGTTTAGACCGCGTGAGAGTTTGCCAGCTGGGGTCATTATCAACTTACATATTGTATACGCGTGTATTAATTGCACTCATCTACATAACTAAGTGGAGTTTATGTATTTATTACTGTTTTTTTATTTTAATATAGATATAGTGTGTCCATGAAGTTACTCCTACCTACTAATCTTTGAAATGGACAATGGACAACACACAAACACTCCTTGACAATTCAAAAGTGACTGTAAATGGTTTAAACCTTTCAGTGCCGGGACCCCTCCTGGAGGGTTCATTCAAGTCGCATATGGGATGCCAGGAGCCCTCGCGGTGGGCTTATTTAAATATCAGTTTTTCTTAGCGAATACAGAATTATAAACTGTGAAAATAAAATCTGTTGTATATTTTAGCAAGATTTAATAGTATACTCGTTGGTTTTCAAATAAAAGCATTTTTTTTTAAATTATAACTTGCTATATGTACGGCGTCATGGCGTATGAGCTCTACAAAAAGTGGGTTGAGTCGAAAGTGTTAATAAAAAATGCTTTGAGTTAACAAGCTAGAGAAGACAGTTGTGTTAGATTAGATGAGACGAAATTGTTACGAAGTGATGTTGGTCTTTTGTTGCAAATTAGATGAATTTCTAGTGTGGAGTGAAGAAGTTAAACCCTGGAATGTGACGTGCAAAACAAAAACTAAGTAGGTCACCGTCTATCATACTGGTTTTAAATGGCAAGACTCCTTTATGACGTTAAACGTGATTTCACAAAGCTGTGAATGCAAAGTTCAACCATCACAAGGAGGGAGAGAGGGGAGAACATCACCAGTGCTTTTCATATTATTGGAAACTATTATGAAAACTGATGGCAGTTTCCCACGGTCGACACTTTGTATCAACTTTATTGCTAAATAACAATAACAGTATAAGAGCCACGTGGGAGATAACATTTGTCTGACAGGGTCACTGTCAACTTACATTATGGATGAATATCGATTGAACTTGACTTGTCCCTCAATCGTTCACGCTCAGTGTTGCACCTTGCCACTGATGAACGTTGAGTCATGTTGGATTCAAGGTCTATTTCTTTGAAAACTACTTTACTTTCAGTTGTCCATCTAGTTTTCGATTACGTTTCAAGGTTTTTATTCGGACTAGTGAACATGGCTACATTGAATTTTGGTCTCCAAGAAAGTAGTTTTAGGATTTCTTTATCGATCATCTAAATATTTTTCAACCCACATATGAACCTAAACATGATAAATCTTTATTTGCCTAAAGCAGTTTTAGTCTGGTGTTGATATAATGTCCACATGTTTAGCTATACAGAAGATTGTATCAATTGCATGCAAAATAATTAATAAACTGTCGTAGAGTAATTGGTTATACAATATAATAAATAATACTAATCATAGTACCTACCTAGTGTCTTGAAATCAATCTTGTCAAGGGAGTATTTAGGTACATTACTAATAGGATAAAACTAAATCGAAAAACAATGTCATGCGCAATAAAAAGAATTGATCTAAAGAAGAAATGTGAAAGCGGATTCCATATTACATATGGGGATCATAACATAGCTACTCAAACCGCATACATATTGAGATGAAGATATTTATTATTTACAACGTACGCATTCTCCTAGATCTATTTTATGCTTGTGAGTTTAGTTTGTGTTATAGTTATACAGTTTGAAGCTGAAGATTTTTATTAGGTAAGTAAGTATATTAGCACCACAAGTAAAGGAAAGAATAGAACTGATAGAGGTACAATTGGAGAGATTACCTCTTCTTCGTGTCGCTGGCACGACAGTATTTCAGATCTTGTTGGCCCAAAAATTCGCTACTTACACGGCTACGAGAGGTCTACCGTCTCCCGGTTCTCCGTACTCGAGGGCATTGTCTTGCGCCCCCCGTTAGCGACGAGCAGACCGGCCACCTTTGCGGCCACCGTGGCTGCCGCGGCCAAGCCTGCGGCCAAGCCTGCAGCCAAGCCCGCGCCTCTGGCCAAATCGGCCAGATTGGCGCAGCCTAAGCCCAAGAAGGACGGGACGGCTGCACAGGTGGCTACTCAGAAGGCAAGGGCCCCAGCCACTGCGGCAGGACGGTCGCCCCCCCTCCAGCCTCCTAATTCCTCTCCGGCCGACGCCGAATGGCAAGTAGCCGGGGAGAAAAAGAAGGCGGCTAAGGCCAAAAGGGCGGCCAAAAAAAAGGAGAGGCGGCAACGGCGCAAGAAGCGAAGCGCCGCGGCTAGGCTCCGCGCCCCAAAGTCCGCAGCTGTAGTGATCACACTACAGCCGGAAGCGGAGAAGAAGGGCGTGACCTACCGCGAGGTGCTCGCCAAGGCGTGGAAGGCGGTGAACCTGGAGGAGATCGGCGTCGCCGCGGGCTTCAGGATGAAAGTCACGGCAACTGGGGCCCGGATGCTCGAGATCCCTGGTGCGGCAAGCGGCCCGACCGCTGACGCCCTGGCCGAAAGGCTCAGGGCGTCCCTCAATGCGGGGGAGGCCCGAGTCTCCAGGCCCACCAAGTGCGCTGACATGCGCATCCTGGGCCTGGACGACTGCGTGACGGCGGAAGATGTTGTGGCCGCCGTGTCTAGGAGTGGAGAGTGCTCTGCCGAGCAGGTGAGGGCCGGCACCCTCCGTCCTGACAAATCGGGGATGCAAACCATTACGGTGAGCTGCCCCGTGTCGGCGGCCCAAAAAATATCCGGGGAGGGCCAAAGGCTCCGGGTGGGCTGGGTATCCGCGCAGGTGAAACTGCTGGAACCCAGACCTCTGAGGTGGTTCCGCTGCCGGGTGGGAAACCACGTGGGAGCATGCTGTACCTCGGAGGTGGACCGCAGCGATCACTGCTTCCGCTGCGGTCAGCCCGGTCACAAGGCCGGCTCCTGTAATGCCACGCCGCACTGTTTTGCATGTGCGGCGGCTGGCAAGCCGGCAGATCACCGGGCTGGGGGCAAGGCCTGTGCTCCTCCCCCCAAACCCAGGGGCAGGGGCAAGCCCTCCGCCACCGCCGTCACCACCGCAGCCGCCACGATTGCCGCCGCCGCTGCCGCCTCCACCGTCGTCATTGCCGCCGCTACCACCGCGGCAGGGCCATCCCTGAGGGCCCGGGAGGAGGCTGATATGGAATGCCAATAAATGGCCCCATTACGCCTCCTCCAGGCGAACATCAACCACTGCGCCGCCGCTCAGGATCTGTTGCTCCAGAGCATGGCGCAGTGGTCGATTAACATCGCCGTGGTCGCTGAGCCGTACTTTGTCCCGCCCAGGGATGACTGGGTGGAGGACCTGAGCGGCTCAGTGACCCTAATTTCGTCGGCCGCCGCCGGTACCCCGTCCCTCGAGGCCGTCAAGACGGGACAGGGTTGCGTGGCAGCACGGTTCGGGGAGATTGTCGTGGTAGGAGTTTACTTCTCCCCGAACCGAACTCTCGCCGAGTTCCACAACTCCCTTGGGGAGCTGAGAGTCGTCGTCGTCGGGTACCATCCCCTCCCCGTGTTCGTTCTCGGGGACTTCAATGCCAAAAACGTGGCTTGGGGTTCCCGGTATACAGACACACGGGGCAGGATGGTGGAGGACTGGGCTCTAGAGACAGGCCTGGTCGTCCTAAACCGGGGTTCTGTCCCCACGTGTGTGCGGATGCGGGGTGAATCAGTGGTGGACATCTCGTTCGCCAGCCCCGCTCTGTCACCGCGTGTCATCGACTGGCGCGTCATGGAGGGGGTGGAGACCTATTCCGATCACCGGTACATCCGGTTTGACGTCTCCGCCCAGACCTCGGGCGCGCCGGTCCGACAGACCCCGAGTGGTCCGCGGTGGGCGCTAAAGCAGCTGGACCGGGAGCTCCTCCTGGAAGCCTCGATCGTGCAGGCCTGGGTGTTATCACCAGACAGGCCTGCCGACATCAACGACGAGGCGGAGTGGTTCCGGGAGGCCATGTCCGAAATATGTGACGTGGCAAGGCCCCGGGTCCAGCCCGGACGTGCTCGGCGCCAGGTGTGCTGGTGGTCGCGTGAGCTGACCGCTTTACGCGAGGCGTGCGTTGCTGCGCGCCACCGGTACTCCAGGCACCGCAGGCTCCGTATCCGCCCTCCGGATACGGAAGTCATTCAGGCGGAGCTATACGAGGGGTACAGAGCGGCGAAGACTGCCCTCCGAGCGGAGATCCAGCGGGCCAGAGGACTGGCCCGCGAGGAGACGCTGGAGACTCTCAACAGAGACCCGTGGGGACGCCCCTACAAATGGGTGCGAGATAAACTCCGCCCATGGGCTCCCCCGCTGACGCAGAGTCTCCGGCCCCAGCTCGTGGAGGACGTGGTGAGCGCTCTGTTCCCTTCGCGAGGGGAACATGCTCCCCCGCCCATGGCTCCGCCTCCTGCAGTGCCGGATCCGGACCACACCGACGACGACGATGCTCCAGAGGTGACCGAGGTAGATCTGAGAGTGGCGGTACGTAGGCTGAATGCCAAGAATACCGCCCCAGGACCCGATGGCTTGCCTGGAAAAGCCTGGGTTCTGGCCTTAGAGGCTCTCGGGCCTCGACTAAGGGGGCTCTTAAGCGCATGCTTGGAGAGGGGCCAGTTTCCACTTCGTTGGAAGACGGGGAAACTGGTCCTCATAAAGAAACCAGGGCGCCCGGTTGACTCTCCGTCCGCTTACCGGCCCATCGTGCTGCTCGACGAGGTGGGCAAGCTCTTTGAAAGAGTAATTGCAGACCGCCTTGTCGGGCGGCTGGTGCGGGTGGGGCCGGATTTGGCGGAGAGCCAGTTTGGTTTCCGTAAGGGGCGCTCTACGGTGGATGCCATCATGCGCGTTCGAGCCCTCACGACGGGGGATGCTGTTGCCCGGGGTGGGGTCGTCTTGGCGGTGTCTCTTGACATCGCCAATGCCTTCAATACCTTGCCCTGGAGTTGCATTAGGGAGGCACTTCGGTATCACCGGATGCCGACCTACCTCTGTCGTGTGGTCGAGGCCTATTTGACGGACAGGGCTGTCATCTACCCCGGTCACAACGGAGAGTGGAACCGGCGAGAGATGTCGTGCGGTGTCCCACAGGGATCGGTCCTGGGGCCGCATCTGTGGGACATCGGGTACGACTGGGTGCTGCGCGCCGACCTCCCTAGTGGCGTCAGCGTAGTCTGCTACGCTGACGACACGCTAGTCCTGGCACAAGGGAGTTCGCATCAGGCGGCGGCCGAACTGGCGGCACGTGGGGTTGCGACAATCGTCGATAGGATCCGGCAATTGGGACTCGAGGTGGCATTGCACAAGTCCGAGGCCATGTGTTTTTATGGTCCTCGGAACGCGCCACTGTCGGGTTCCCAGATAACGGCGGGAGGGGTTCACATCGGCGTCGAGTCGACGATGAAGTACCTGGGACTCGTCCTCGACAGCCGGTGGAACTTCGTGGAGCATTTTCGACGTTTGGCTCCCAGACTGGAGCGGGCCGGGGCTGCTTTGAAGCGGCTCCTGCCCAATCTAGGGGGTCCAAACGCCTCCTGCCGGAGGCTCTACGCGGGGATCGTGCGGTCCATGGCCTTTTACGGGGCACCGGTGTGGGCGCGTTCTCTGAGGCTGCGACCAACGCGCGCCTCAAAGAGATGTCAGCACAAACTGACGGGGTCCGTTAGGACCAATGCCTGCCGGGGTTGCGAGTTTGTCCGAAAGGGATATCGTGGCCCTGTCACACAGGCAACGGAAGGAACACGGGTGGGTTTTAGTCAGTAAAAGTCTGACACGCCCTCCCGCTCCGCCCAGAGCGGGAGAAGTTATTTGATGATTTCCCACCCAAAAAAAAAAAAAAAAAAGGTCTACCGTCTCTCTAGCATTGGACGGCTAATGGGGTGATGATAATGTAGCAACGAACATAGATAGTCGACTCTCTGGAGACGAAATTAATGAACAGGGCTTAATGAAAGGAGAAAACCGAAACATCTGAGTCCACCACCATGTGGTACTAAAGTTATGAAGAGAGAGACATTCTTTCGGAATGCCTAGTCCTCATGGCAATAACAAGTTTCCACTAAATAATTAATAAGATTAATAGGTACGGTTTCCCTCAATCTGTTTACTACAAAACATCCAACTGATCTACGACAGACTTCAGAGACATTCTAATGCCCCAATAAGTAAATAACAAAATAAACAAGTCAAACGCAATAGAAGCACACCCACTGTTTATTTACTCGCTCAAGCCAAGAGCATACGCACTCAGCTAGACAATAACGTCTGCCGTGCCAAATTTAATGCTATAAATTTTATACACGAATCGTCTGTGCAGAAAACGTTGTCAGATACAAATTATTATGAGCTTATTTCTTCGCAAATATTAGGCTGGTCTTTTGCTTTCTTCTTAGGAATCTTTAAGAAGATTATATATTTTGAAGACGTTCTGAAACAGCGTCATAATCTGCAATTATAGTAACATGAATCACCAAAGCAAGTATTTTGCTAGCTGATAAGTACTCCTAGATATATTTCAACTAACATACTACAGTACTCACACAGAAAAACTTTTGGATTTGGCACAGTCGGTAAAACTTGCGAGACCATTTCGTTGATCGTTTTTCTCTCTGCTAGTCTTCGATCGGATTCTTAAACGTAACTCAGTTTTAAGTAATAGTTAAGTTTTATGCTGTCATTGTCACTTGCAGTGAAGAGAGACTTGTAAGTGTCCTTTGAGATTTCATGAGTTATATAGTACCATACTGAAGTCTCACACATAACGCTACGAATTCATTAATAGGTTTTCACCTTTCGAGGATAAGCCACGAATTTATTATTAAACCATAGAGCGTTATTTATAGACCTTTATAAATAGCTCGCTTTTAGGGCGCCCTTTGTGATATTTCATAATAACTAGCCAATAACGTCTGCTTGAAAACATTGTTTATAGTGTTCGGAAAATTGTGGATTCATAAATAACATGAAAGTTTATTATGATGATCGTTTATTGCCTTGTGGGAACTGCACTGAAAAGCTAATAGCAATAGAGATGTATGGAAGAAAAGCAGCAGGGTGATGGTGACTGTATTAAAGTACATTGTTTGGCGAATACAGAAAAAAAAATTGCAGTATTCAACCATGACATTAACAGACATAATCATCTGTATACAGATACAGAAAGATAATACAAATGTAAACACAGATGGTGCCCAACTGCGCCATGCATGGAGTTTGGTTATTTTGATATTATATTCAGTTAAGTCGAAAATAATGCGGAAATATTGATTCCGATATACATGCTTATGCAATAGACTTTCCATCGCTTACAAAAACACTAGTAGGTATAGGAATAAAATATTCATATAACATGACACAAATCCAAATAATGGACCAAATCACCTGTCTGTTAGAACTAATGTATCTCACTAATGGCTGAGCACACACCTGAATCTTTAGTACTTACCCTATCATAAATAGACTCTTAATTAAGAGTTAAGATCGCCTTTGTGAAAAAATCTATTGGATTACGAGGACAACAAATAATTAAAATAATGGTATTGCTCCAACGATAAGGGACGATATCCCGACCTTAATTTGCATAGTTTTTCATATCAACCCATATATGGGTACCTATACAAGTAAGAAAGAAAGAAGAAAGCAATATTTTTTATTTGTCACAGAAAAAACGTGCATACAAAAACAGATCTACATATAATCACGAGCACAAAAAAAAAACAAATAGTAGGCAGCTGCACGTCACAACTGTGACAAGAAGGCTTGCACTCAGCATGATGCTGTGCTATGGGGGACCCACAGCACAGCGCTGATTTTCAGTGGTCACGCGAAAATTACGTACGGAACCCAAGTCAGGTTTGATGAGTTGTACAGTAAATAGATAACAAAATAAAATAAACAGTACTTAGAATAATATAATGCATAAACAACCAATAATTACAAGAATAAATATTATTAAATAACCTAAAAATAAATCCACAGGCATCACCATGCATATAAAGATCAACAAGCAAGTGTAGATCTACTAGTCAACTAGAGTTAAACGATTATCCTGTTGAGTTACCTACTTGCCGACAATTGACTATAGTGACAATTGGGTATGATCTAACGCACTACGAGTTTTCCATTGTTTAGTTAGTTTTAAATGTTCCTTTTTTATTGTTTGTATTTCCTGTGTGTGTCCCAAATAAAATATTTTTCTTTCTTTCACCACACATTTATTTCTCCGTAGGCGCTTCATTCTTTGGATTGCCTTCTAAATAAATAATAGGCAAAGGAACTTTTGTTAGAAATGGAATAGACTTTCTACTGTCAAAAGATTTCTACAAATTGTTAGGTAAATCTATATCTACATAGACGATATGTGGCATTTTACAATAACATCTTGTTATGTAAGATTTGGGTTCTCTAAAAGTCATTCTTCTACTAGTTGAATATCCAGATTGACGATTATCAAGGTATCCATAGCTGAGGTAAAACATGAGCTTGATTTGTAAGCCATCGATCAATATCCCTATTGGACATGGGACTCATAACGTGCAACAACGTAGCTAGCTAGCTATCTAGCATTTGGTGTACGATTAAGTTGATCAATGTTGACAGCAATAACTTCAAGACGAAAGACTTCATTGCAAGCTTCCGTATTTTATCGCGATAGCCTCTGTTTCTTCCACTTTCTTTCAACCTTATCGTCAATCAAGCGTGTCGTATCCGTGACGAGCGTGTGCCTCGAACGGTTGGACGCACTGTTCAAGATCAACGGCCGTGAAGTGAATCCGTTATGTTGACCAGTCCGAGTGCTGCATTGTTAAAATGTAACAATAGTGAAGATTGTGTGATGTAGAAATGTCGGCTGATTGTGCATGGAGGAAGTTTTACAGGCTGCCGAGTCGTAGGCGGCGAAGAGTATGTGCAACCAGGTGAATTGTGCTAGAACGTGTGGAAAGGCACTTGGTCACTTCAAAAAACATTAATGCCATATTTTGAGTACAAAATTCTTTTCACCACATTAGACAGCAAAGGAGAGGTCAAAATTGGTATAATATTCCGACGATTTTTAAACGCTAATGTGATGTACCTTATTAGAAAGCTTATTTATTATGCTACTCGATTATAGTTAAATCTGATTTTTTCAGGCGCCCGTTTTTGTGAAAAAGTGAAAAATGTTTCAATACAAACAAAACGCACATAGTCTTTATTTATTAATTTCTATGCAATATAATTATTTTATGTGGCTAATGTTTCCGTTTCTATTAAATACTTTGAGATTTTATTATAATTTTAGCTGCAGCTCCATGAAATTAAGACAAAAAATATTGATTATCATGACAATGCAATAACAAAACGTATCGAAAAAACTCAAAGCTGTAAACTCAGACTAAATATCCGTTGTAAATGTCAAGCAGAGTCCTGCTGACTGACGTTGTCATTGTCACGTCATTTGCCACAGGGCTGCCATCCCTAAAATATAAATAATGTTTGTAGAACATTTTATTTTTCAACACTTGTTTTAAAAAAAACGGGCGGCTGTAAAAAAAAAATTAAATGCCCAAAGACATCAAAATAATTACCCTCTTTCAGCCTATATAGGTCAGAAGGCTGTTTAAATTTTCAATTATTTTAGTACCAAGCCCCATACATTTCGTGAACGTCTCCTTTCCGTTTTAAAAACGATCAAAACCCGTAATTTAATCTTAGCGACAATAAACGTCAAAAACTTGTTGAAAGTGTGAGTAAATTAGAAGTAATTATGGCAGCTTGGGACTGAGATTATAATGCGAACACCTCATCTGCCTAGCCTTTTCCCAACTATGTTGGGGTCGGCTTCCAGTCTAACCAGATGCAGCTGAATACCAGTAGATTACATGGAGCGACTGCCTATCTGAACTCCACAACCCAGTTACTGGGTAACACGATACCCCTTGGTACGACTGGTTGTCCGACTTTCAGGCTTCTGACGACCCGTAACCACTGTCAAAGACCTAATGAGACGCGAACGTTCTTAAAAATACGGGAACTGCCCCTTAGATTATTGAGAGGAACATCTTTGTTTACCAGGCTAAACGAACCCATATAAATGTATATAGTAAAATTAAGGTAGAGGCGTACTATAAAAGCCACAACGGTTCCGCGAAATTGACCCTGAACTTGGCCATAAGGGTTGAGAAAAAGTGCGTTAAAACAATAAACAGTCTTACGCAAGTTTCTATATTGGTTGAAAGATGTAGGATGGTCCTAAGGGTGGTTGATGACGTAAGCGACCACTTTGAAACATTATCCCTTAGGCGCGAACTTTTTACAGGCTTCTCGCATTAACAATGGATTCTAAAATTGAATAGAATTCATGAAAAACATTCTACGCATGTAGAGGTTTTGAATTAACTTTTGGTTCAACCATTGTAAATAATTCTGTTAGTTTAGGATTAGGTAAATGTTATTTTAAGTAGGGTTACAGTTCAGGTTCTGCTGATGAACTGAAAGCCTCTTAGATGTTGTAAGTAGGGTACAGACGTGAATAAATAAGGTTTACGCTCAGACCTGAATTATCACTCAACCAAATATAGAATAGGTACAAGCTTTAGGTTAGGTACTTAAAGTAGGTAGGCACAGTCAACCGCATTAGCGGTTACAATTTGACATTGACAGCTTTGTGTCGTAGCAATAAGGGTGATTTTAGGAATGCAAGAGTTACCACTGATGTGCGGTTGAATGTACTACGACGAACATAAACTAAACTAATATTATAAAGAGAAAAGATTAGATTTCATGTATGTTTGTTTGTTACGCTTTCACGCTCATACGGCATTTAACACATGGGTAGAACATGACCCGGGTTAGGACAGGATACTTTTATCTCTATATTCCCACGGAATCGAGACTTATGCGGGTGAAACTACGGGGCACAGCTAATTTTACACAAATCCAAGAACGTACGACAATGGTCATACCCGTGCGTCACTTCAAACAGCTGAAGCGGAAAACCTCAATGAAATACGTAAGTATTTATATATATTTAACATTTATTAACGTTATCTGTCCATCGTACCTACATACACTTTCATAAAGGAACATGACAAGTCGACACCATGAAACAAAAGACAGCTTCTGAAGCGGAGTATGGTCCAGCGATTGTCGGAAGGTCTCTTGACAAAGGGAAACAGGTAGAACAGTACAACACTCCAGACTCACCTTTGGCATTAATACTTGTAAAAAATAATGAGGCTCTAGAAAACAGGAGGTACAGAGGCGAAGGAGGATACAGAACGTCGAGTTTATGCACGAATATTTCCAGAAGAATTTTTAGAAACGCAAATATTTTCGAGACACTGTAATTTATAAGTTAGGTTGCGTCTCGCGAGTATTGGCCTTGGGGGACTTAATTAATTCTCTTGGAAAGACATGGAAATTTTGAGAAGGCATTCATGAACTATTTAATTTTAGTCCCTCTATAGCTATAGGCGAACGTAGACAGCTTGTCTACTAATGCAAATCTCAAAGGACTGTGGGCGGTTTTGGCACTGTATTAAAAATCACCATTTGAGATGAAATAATATAGCTATAGAAGTCCAGGTCTGGAACCACAACCGATTTGAGATAAAGCTCAACGAGAACGATGAATATTAACTATTCATCGTTCTCGGTTCTCCTCCCCAAAACATCGGTGCTATAAAAAAAACACCGGTCTAGTTAAAGGCATAACATTGTTGAAATTAAAAATAACGTAGCATTCAGCTGGATATCAGAACGGATCATGAAATTTTAGCAGAAAACAAAGTAATCGTGCGAGCCAACACGTACGAGAGAGGAGAAATTAGTTTTTTAGAGTGACAAACGAGATGAATACTAATTATATGAAGGTACGGTTCGTTTTATTTTAGGTTTTAGGCCGATTTAAATTGGAATCACCACATGACAGAGGTAGTTTAGTCACGTACATACAAAATCTAAACGTTATGTGGTTCTTTAGCGAACAGCAAAAAGAGTTTTTCGGCATAAAAATCAATATTACAACACATTTTTTACCGAACCGGTAAAACAAACCAAACCAACCCAAGCGGTTTTCCGTAATACAATAAGTCCATTAACATTAACTGAATAGACACAAGTTTAATAATGTTATATACACTTTGGCAAAGTCTATTTAATCCGATGGATTTTAGGCGGAACGGGATTATGCGAATACGACCTCGACTTATATCGAAAGAATTACTGGAATTGTTTTTTTTTTGTTATTTATAGGACCAGTTAAGCGTACCTATAGCAAATTGAGTTTATGTCAGTATTTTAGTTAGTAGGAAGCATGTTTTGATTTTGCTAAAATATGCCGCTATCTAGCCATGGATGGATATTGTGAATGTAGAATTGGATAATTTTGCAAGAGTGTAACCAGTAGCGTTGGTGATAAAGACAATCCAAATGTTTAGTGGAACGTCCACTACTAGAGCCAGCTGTCATAGCTGGCTCTGGATCAGTTAGTTAGACCATTCCATAGTGTGCAGTACTTAGTAATAATGATAATAGTAATGACCAACTGTGTGAAGCAAATAAGTAGCCATTAAGCCGCGCAGTTATTTGAAACTTCGCGTGTGGCCATTAGTAACAACAAGCCATCAAATCATCTCCTGTGGGTGTCGTAAAATGCGGCCAGACTTAAAATTTGCTAATACATCATAATTTCACAGCGCCAAGTTGTATGCCAAACGCAGTTATTACAGCAGAAACATTTATTTTAACCGTCCTTGGGAAAGTTGAAAACAGAGAGGAATTTTCGGCACTGGAACTAAACTAACTTAAAGAAGAAATGGACAGACACTACTTGAAGAAGAATTACATACTGGCTACTGAAGATGATGATGTGAGATGTGCTATCACATGAATGGCTGAACATTCTCCTTGCAATTGGCATTAACTGCGATATCTCCCAACACACTTAAAAACTTAAATTAGCAATAATACAATTAAAAGTTGCCAAATTGACTAATCTCCCGTGTAACTGGGTTATTTATTCGTATATTGGATTATCTACGTTAACTACTGTTATAAATCTTAGTTGGAAAATGAACAATTTATTACTGTAAATTCAAAACAGGCCAACTCGATCCTATTGGGCGTCGTAAAAGGGGTGTTGAATAAGACCAGAATCCAAGATACCTACTGAGAGTAGTGATTATGGCATTCTGCCAGGTTTTTTAGGTACAGTCTAGGGCTGGCTTATGTTCGGCAATTAAGTTCACGGCTGATAAGTAAATGGTCTTGAATAGTAAAGATTACAATGGAGCGCCTGAGTTAAAATTTTCGACGGGTTTCGTTGGTTTTGGCATAAAGAATATTTGTTTAATTCGAATCAGGGTTGTTTTTGATGCATATTTTTGTCACATCAGCGGATGCTGATGCTGATTTTAATTATTTTCTTTTAAAAAACAGGGAAAAGTAGTGACCATTATGAATGTATACCTAAAAGTTGCAGTTTTCCTTGGTATTGAAATAAAATATTGTTTCAATAATTTTGTGACTTTTAATAGAAAATAGAATCAAACTAAGTACCTAGTTTAGTAATAATTAGTACTAGATTAGTAATTAAGTACCTAGTACTAATAGATAGCAGGTTATGTACCTATATAACCTGCTATCTATAAGTGCAACACGTGCTATAAGCCCCGCCTTTACGGTCATGTCACGACTCGAACTTCAGCATTAATAATCAGTATCGATCAATGCGGATGCTGATGTTGAAAATGATGCTGAAGTTCCGCGGATGCTGATGTTCGCAACAACACTGGTTCGAAGACCCTTATGAAAGCCTTATTTCGATTCATTTTATACACAGATGACAGTCTAACTACATAGTAAACTAATGATTTTGGTTAATTGCCTTGAACTCATTAGTGTCAAAACTCGTTCTAATATAATTATCGATATTGATATAGAAACTGGTTTTACATTTAAAACGATCCCATTTTTCGTTTAGTGCCGCATAGCTCTGCCAAGAAAGGAATAATCAAACGTTGTACGAGACGTAGAAAACCTTTCAAAATCAATCATTAGTAATATATTATTCCGAAAAAAAAAATATGGTGGACGGGTGTGAAGGGTAAACGGACAGTCGATTTTCTCTAGCCATGGAAGAGTGTGTTTCGAATATTTTGATAAAAGCAAAATCAAAAAGTTGTTGCAGAAATTGCTGTAGACGAAGAAGACGATGAAATCAATACTTTGTACTAAACCTTTGAAGAGAAAGCTTATATTAATAATGAAACCTCACCTGCCACTGTCCCGTCGCAACGACCACCTCCTAGAAGTCAACGCACGAAGCATCGTACACAGTTCAATACACTACACTCATCATCACAGTGTCAAGTGAAACTAAACTAACAATCTTAGTATAAACGCACTTTTCTCACACTGCTTTTATTACATTTGATAAGTTTTACATTATCACACTTCAGAGGCACTGGGTTTTGGTTTCAAGTAATTGTATTGGAATAGATTTAGGAATGATCTAAGGAAAATAGAATTTATTCAAAATTTATTAGCGGGATTTTAAAGAAAAGTTATATCTATATATAGGGTATATACAGGGTCAATGAAATTAAGTGCTAAAAGTGCAAAAACTCTGACACTATCTATTGATTTGTTTATCATGGAATGATATCGATATCCATCATATATCTGTGAAGTTTTGTCAGCAAATTTTAATTTGAACTTGTATGGAGAAGCATTCTTTGTTGAAATTACTACTTCAATTTAAAGTATTTCTGTTATGAATGTTGCCTCGGCGCAGGCGTGTGCTTCGATATAAGCAAAGTCACATTTATTTTTAATACTGTTTTCAACTATCATACTCAAGAGTATTGGGACGACTATACGTATGTGATAGTTTAAGGCCATTAGGAAATTGGCGTTAATTTTTTATTTGGTGCATATATTTATTGGTTTGCGTTATTATAGTTTTGAGAATATTAATATTAACTGGTTTTGCTGTCATATCCTCTATTGTTAAATCCAACAGTCTTTTAAGTTTATAATTTTGTAGGGCATCGGGCTAGTCTTAACAATAACAATTTAAGACATATGTCGTATCCTATGGTATAATAACGTCGCTATGATTAATCATGTTTTTATTAACTTTTACTGTATATACATGATACAGTGTAAACAATATAACAAATTAAAACACTATAACGAAGCTAAATCTTTTAGGTTTATTGAGATTTAGGTTTTCTTTTCAAGCTCAATATTGTAAACTTTTAATTTTCAGCAAAATGCCTCAAAATCGTGGTTCAACTTCATACATAACATCAAGTAATGGCAGACAATATCAGACAATAATTGATTATACATTATTTATGGCTATTGGAAGTTACTTCAACACCGAGGCTTGTGTACGTTTGCACATGTGAGGAAATATTATAGCCTTCATCGGTAAAATCATCTAAATAATAAATAATTCTTCGTAATGATACTAAATAGCATCGTGCATCATAGCCGAGGAATGGGCGAGCGTGTGAAAGTGCTCGCGAAGACAATGGCCGACCGAATGACGTCACCGCTTATACATATTATTAGAGCAACGTAAAGATAGGAACGTCGGATTGTCTGGTAGATAACTAAAGTATCCATTAGTTATTAAGATTTGGTTTTTATAAATAAAAGGCACATGAACAGTGGATCATTGAGAAACAATTGCCGGAATCAACACTATCACTGATGTTAAGGACAATCTTGAAATTAATACATATTACGGAGTATGATGGCATAAAACCGATACTAGAGCTTAAATTGTTGGAGATTCTGAAGTACAAAATGATGAAATTATGGACCAGACGGTTTCAATATTAAACTTGTATAAGTTTTGAAAGGAGAGATTCGATGAATAAATATTCAGCGAAGATAAATCATCAAACTATAACCCTCTATTAATAAAACTTGACATTGCCCGACAAATCGTATCAGCACTCACGGATATTTTCTTTTATAAGGAAAATGACAGTGAGGATAAACATTTTAGTGACCATCAAACTAATTATTAGTTAGTTGTTTCAAGTAACGACTAGAGGAGAATCTCATTTCAACGACAATAAAAAAAAAACATGTCAATAGAGCAATAGGTATTTTTAACAACTTGAGACTGAGATTAGAATTTGAATGTTCTTTAAAATACGGGAACTGCCGAACCAAGCATTATACAACCTTCACGTTAATATTATTAAAGCTCCAGTTTCTCCAATAAAGGTATTCTATCCACCGCAAGCAGTACTAATACAAATTGCTTTATCGTCACTTAAAACTTCGTTCCATCTTCTTTTTTAATCCCGCACGGGATACCTGGCTATTTTATTGATACCTATAAATCGGTATACTTCGACATCGACAATTTATCGATAGGTACCTGTAATTTGGTTAACCTCAAATAGTTTGCTTTGTATTTAATTAAACTTGATGAAGATTTAGAAGGTTCAGAGCTAGAATAGAATATTTATTTGCCAGAAACACGGTATGTTTACGTGTTCGTAACATTGCATAGTGCTACATGTCTCACCGTTTTAACGGTATTCAAAATCAATTTACAATTACTGACATCAAATGCAGAAGATGCAGAAATGCATGAAGTGCATTCATATTAATTTAAACTATTATTCCAATTATTATATTAACATGTTTCACCATTTTAACGGTATGCAAAATCAATTTACAATTACATCAAATACTTGACTTTGATGTTTTATTGTTAGCAATCATTTTTGCTACATTCTTTTGCATCCGAACTTTCGTGTTGCTTAGAACGTTTTGATTTTCTTCAAGAAATGCCAATTACTTACAGTACCTAAGTATATTTGAAAAACAATTCGTTACTTAATATACAGAGGTAAATGTTAAAATTAGATCGAATATTTTCTTTTTATTTCTAAACAATTTCTAATATTCCATTAATGTAAAACCTTACTCTCGAGGGACATAAATCGGGAACACTTTCCTTTTGTTCCCAAGCACGATACAGAGAGTTGTATTGAGGACTTACTTTTTACAGGACGATACAAAATATCTTAAACGACGATGAAAGAGGTCTTCTTCTTTAGAAAATGCAAAGCAAAAATCATGACTAGCCGTTTTATTGAGGCGAATTCAAATGAATACGTAGGTAACAATGAACCTGTTGTATCAAATCCGTTCAGTTACCAACAAAAAGTGTCAAGGACAGTCAAAATATATATTAAAATAAATTGAAATTCTCGTTTAAAATGTAGGTGATGCATGTGCCGAGTTTTCGAATTATAACATAACATCACGCCTGTATTTGCCGAAGGGTTAGGCAGAGGTGCAGCTATAGTACACCCACATTTCGCCAGTTATGCTTAAGTTCCAAGTAAAAGAGGGCACAAAAAATACTGTTGTTTCCTACATAAGTGCAAAATTCCTACCTAACGCGGTCAAAATGTATGGGACAGCAACTTTTTTTTTATAATCGACGTTTTCAACGCAGAGGGTCCAGAATCATGTACTGAATACATCACGGTAACAACAGGTTGCGCAACGATGTACCTGCCACCCTGTATAGCTTTTCTTACATATTAAAACTTATTTTATTAACAAAATTAGAGCAGTGGTGGCCCAGTGGTAACGTCCCCGACTTACGAGTTGTAGGTCGTGGATTCGAACCCAGGCAGGCGCTTTACTTTGTGTAAATAATTTCATCACCACTGCTCTCAAAAACGGTGAAGGAAAACATCGTGAGGAAACCGGCATGTACTAGAACCAAAAAATCAAAGACATGTGACATCTACCAACCCGCACTGGGCCCGCGTGGTAATTTACAGCCCACTCCCTCTCGAAAAGAGGAGGCCTGTGTCCCAGCAGTGGGATCATTATAGGCTGATTATGATGAATTAACAAAAAGGGATTAAAGCGGTAAAGTTTGAAGTTAAATCAGAGCGCAGTAGCATTCGTCATCAGATTATATTGATGAAATACTGAGAAAACTTGATTATATATTATGCTCTTCTAATGGCAGAAGTTAAAAGGCCAGTCAGCGTTTGTAATACAACTAGCAGACGAGACGAGGAAGCAGAAAAGGGTGGCAAGCAGTCCAGCCCACGAGATCATATCGAAGACTAACAAAAGGAACATACAACGCTGGACTGGAGACAAAACACTAGATCCAAAGACGAGCTATCGGCAAGTGCCGCTAGATATACCCATCCTATTGATTTTATAGCGCGTGCAAGAAAATACTCCTATGTATTTCTATGCAGAGTAGAAACTAATGCAATTTACAACAGCTACCCTTTGTTGCAAATTGCGATATATGAAGCTTACAACTAAATTATTTTGATCTAATCGGATGTAGATAAATCGAATTTATAAACAATGCATCATATCGAACAACATTTGTAACTATTTTCCGCGATTGTTTGATTTTTTGTTGAAGTTCAATAACAAAATAACTTTAAGATTTGTACTTTCCTGAGAAGATAGAGTGTGTCATAACTTTTCATAACAAAATTTAGACACTGCAATTCAAAACTAGGTTGAAAACTGCAGAAGAGCTAAATATGTCATAATATAAGAGACAAAGTTGATTTTCATTGATCACCTAGTCATCTCTATCATATTTCCTTTATTAATTTTATTCTTCTTTTAGCGTATCGATAGCAAAAAGTTCAAACATGTGTGGACCAAAATTCAGGTGCGCGAACTCCGCTCACTGACGCAGTCAAAAGATCATCCAGTTCACAGGTAACAGGGCGCGTAACGATGCGGCGTATCTTTTATAATTTGGAGTTATCTTGGCTCCAAATGTTTGTTTTAATTTGCATACCAGAAAGGAACAAGTTCTAAAAAAATCGTTTTCATTATTTCAAACAAATTCGAGATTCGGAAAGAATTCTTAATTAAGTTTTCTTCCTTTATCCAGTTTATTACATCCGATATTATGGCTGTTATTTTAATGTAGTTTTATCATTTTATGTTTGCAGTATTCTTGAAATAAGGTTTTAGAACCGTTGTTAAGGATCACAACCTTATATAATGGTATATTAACTATATTATCGTAACATGCGTCGCTACCGAAAATGCGTTATTTCTTCTGTATGAAGTTCATAAATAAGATGTGTCAGAAACGCTACAAATGGTAAAGCTAGGAACTTCAACATGTATATTACCTAAAGCATATTTTACTCAGGGATGGTTAGTATTACTAGTGACATGCATATAAGCATTTTACAATAACATGAGCAATTTAAAACTCGGTGAATTAAGGAGAAAGAAAATAGGGTTAGAATATCATGGTGCGCAGCTCTATTTTGTTTCATATCATCTGATATAATATTTCTACAATATTTTTATATGTTGCAGCAATGTATTATTGTAACAAGTAAATGTATTCCGTTTCTTGAATATGCTTCTATTGCAAAAATCCTCAACACAACGGTTCACTGTTCCATCAAACATTTTCTCCCTTATCAATTTCCTTACCCTTTTAAACAGAGTCACATGTTAAATGATAACCACCCCTGGAACGATGGGTTTATTAACCTTACCCAGACCTCTGCCTTTTCCGGAAAATTTTTAAAGGGCTCCCTACGGAACATAAAACGTTATTAAATCCCGTATCAAGTAACAATTTTGTAAGATATATATACTTATAGACAGCAATTTATCTAACGTAATATTTTGTAAACAAATTGACAATTTCTAAAGAAAACATTCCTTTCCTTTTCAGTGCCGTACGGCTGAAGGTTTACTTAGGAAAGGTTCCAATAATATTGACAGAAAGGGACTGAAATGATTATACAGGGTTGTCCTAATGTTTGTCGCAAAAGATACAGAGTAGAGCGCGTGTCTAGAATATTAAGTTTCCCCTGAATGTGATGTAAGAGTACTTGGAAATTGTTCAGTACGAGTTGTAAGTAGGAATATGTTGTCGAGGTTATGTTTGGAGTTCATGTGTGTCTTTAAAAGAAACGGCACAATATGAACCGACTAAAAATATCTCCACTTATAAACCAGACACTTGGATGCTGAAAAGGAAGCAGTTTCCTCACTAATGAGCCCGGTATATCGTTTAACTATCACCATCCCCAAGCCAACCTTACCAAACAAAGAATAAAGTCCAATATCCTCCAAAACATCCACACACAACCGAATCGGAAGACGCAAAAACAAATCTAAAAACGGTTTACATTTCCAAAATCTACAATAGAACAATGTTGAACAGTTCGAACGTAAACATTTAATTTATAACTGAATGAAAAAGAAAGAACACCACAGCACACACAAACACAGAACATGCGGCCCAATTGAGTGATGAGGTGAAAACACGCGATTACGTATGTAATTGTGCGACGTACGTAATTTTGCCGTTTATTCCGACGAGCTCGAGCGGTAGGACAGTCGCGTACAGTAGTCGTGTAGCGTGTGTTGAACGTATCGATCGCGTGTCGCGGCGGAGCCGAGTTGCAGAGGTGTGCCGCCCGGCGCGTACCGTCGGCCACTGAAGTGCCAGCGCTCGAGATGAACGAAGACCAAAATAGAACAGAGGGGCAACCGGAATCATATGGATTCCGGCTTGTTTGTTTCGGAAGTATTGTGACTGAGGAAAGGCTATTCTATCAATAGGCAAAGAAATGGGATGGTAGATAGGAGTTCAAGTTTGTATAAATGTACAGTTGAAGCGGTTTGCAGGGATCGATAAAAATACTTACTAAATGTTGAAGTCTGCAACACTGTTTATTTATTTCCTTTGGAAACTTACAGCTAAACAAAACAGACTAAGAAATTGAAAATGAGACTGACAGCCAATCACAAGTCTTCACATATAATTAGCAGAATAACAATATAACAAATCTGTGAATAACACAGTACTGCCAACAAAAACAATAAACCGCCAACAGCAATTTTAACATTGAAATGATATTTACTTCACTCATATCAAAATATTTAACCGATTACGGTAAAGCAAATATTATTCAATCCTTATAAAAAAAAGGAAATGACAAATAAATAAACAGCGTTACTAGCACAGATTTAGAGCAGGCTAGATACCGCATTTACCGTGTTGTTTATTATGTTCAAAAGCGCCTAATTCTGTTATTTAAACAGAATAATAAAATTTGCATTCAATCAGGCTCAATAATAATGTCAAACTTTGTTTCCTGTTCTCTTATTTTATATTCTAACCTGTATTTTCCTTCGGCCACTGTTCTTGTTTAAACACTAACTACATATCTCTGTTTGGCGTATTATACCTACATCTAACAAACACAGTCTACTTGACATTTACTCTTTGTCCGCTGACCGTACCGCGGCGGCGCATTGCTGCGTCGATCGACGGCAACGCACCGACGCATCCGAACTCTGTTTATAAATAAACAGCAATGTGCGTTCGCATTTACAACAAAACACTTGTTTCGTTGACTGTATTGATTGAGATATTTTAAACGCTAATAAAAATTACTATATTGGTATTTTCTATGGGTGGTAAATACGACTACATGAAAATGTTCTATGCATTGTTTTGTTCTATTTTCTAGCAAAGAGACCAGCAGCTGGTGATTTAGATAAGAGTTTGGTCTTTTTTTAGAGCCATACCTCACAGGGACACCATGACGGTAAAAAAATAAAAACAATAATTAGAAATTAATAAAAAAATACAATACTTTCATGAATCCCTCTCACAGTATTTCTGGCATGCCAATAAAAAATGTTCGTCGATTCATCCGCAAACAGATCGTTTGTTGGATTTGAATCCAAGAGATCAAATTTTAAGTGCGACCAGAGTGCGAGGTACTGGGGACTTAGCACGCGCAACGGTACGACATGGAGGCACAGCAAACAGCCTGTGGTTTCTGCCGCGGCAGTAATTGTCTGGGACAAAGAAACGAGCCAGCACAGCATGCAGATCAGGTGCGTCAATAGTGGCACGGAGCGTCTTGCAGGCTATGGTGAGCTCATCTCGTGCTCGCCTTACCTCTAATGAGTTATATCCCAGGCATCCCAATAGAAATTTATTTAGATAGAGGTAAGGGTAACAACCGTGCTTACGCTTATATAAAACAAAGAAACGATTTTTGTACCTTTCCCAATATAAGCGCGTAGGTACGTTCTTGTGGATGCCACACACGCAAGAGTTGGATTCTAATTTACTACGTACAAGTGCATTAAAAAAATATTTATATGGCATTTGTGGTGCGAAAATCGCGGCAATTACGTAAGACAAAGCCCAACCTTAGTTTGGATTCTTTAGCTACCATAGCAATATGGTCGTGGAAGGTGAGCTTTCGGTCGAATGTGACTCCCAGATCTTTCATAGCCGTTGTTTTCATAATGACATAGTTATTTAAATTATATTAAAAACAATAAAAAACAGTCAAGAGCGAGTCGGACTCGCGCACCGAGGGTTCCGTACGTATAATTATGATGTTGATGATTTCTGAAAAACTGTGCTATTTAGAGACATCGTTTTATTTTTCCTGTAATCTTTACATAAACTTCTATCACATAGAATAATTTCAGATTTTTCTCTATGCAAACTTCGGAGATAAGGGGGGGAACGGTATTTATTTTTTCATTTTTCATCAAAAGTCGAAAACAACGATACCTAAAAAAAAAAACTGAGAATGTGCAAATAGCGCTCTTTTATATGATACCGAACATGCTCTAGTAGACTCCATTCGAATTTTTAAACTCCCTTTCAGGCCCTGTTACAAAAAAGATATATTTAAAAAAAAATCCTTTCCTGTTTGCAAAATAGTTGGGTAAACGTCATCTAAAACTATTTCAAATTTCAAGTTGATAGCATTAGTAGTTCTTGAGATATCCAGCTGTGGCAGACAGATAGACAGACTTCGTCTCACCATAAGGGTTCCTTTTTACCATTTTGGTACGGAACCCTAATTAACTGGGTGCCGCACTCGACCGAATGTCATAGCGAAGCATTTAGAGGAATTAAATGACATGTGCTAGGCTAGCATACAAAGTGAGAGCTAGCACTGCTGTCACCTTTGTGTAATAAAATGATCATAAATGATGTATTGTAATGGTAATCGTTTAGTTTAATCGATTTAATAAGTGAAAAAAAAAAAAAATGTATTTAAGTATCAGTCTTTTTTTCTTTTTTTTTTGGGTGGGAAATTATCAAATAACTTCTCCCGCTCTGCGCGGAGAAGTTATTTGACAACGGAGGCAATGGAAGGAACACGGGTGGGATTTAGTCAGTAAACGTCTGACTAAAACCCACCCGTGTTCCTTCAGTTGCTTGTGTGCCAGGGCCACGATATCCCTTTCGGACAAACTCGCAACCCTTTTTTTCTAATAATTTTATCAAATAACTTATCCCGCTCTGGGTGGCAGGCATTGGTCCTAACGGACCCCGTCAGTTGGTGCTGTCATTTCATTGAGGCGCGCGGGGAACACAACGCGCCGTCGATCCGGGCCTGGTCCTTATCGGACGGCGAGCTACCCATCGCTCACCGTCCACAGGCCCGCGTTTATGGTGGCCGGAAATCGGCTCCCGACGCCCGGGGCGTCTACTGCGGCGACCAGCGGCGCGAGGGCGCAAACCTTGCCTCTCCCTCACACGTTCCGCCTCCTCCTTCGCGAGCATTACTGCTTCGCAGAAGGAGGTGACGGCCTCCCATGCACTCTCGCTTCGAACCATGGCCTGAACCAGGGCCGGACGCGAGAGATCGCCGCCGCTGATCGCCTCCGTGAGGACACGGCGGTGCTCCGCCCAAGCCGGGCAGACCTCCACCGTATGCTCCACCGTGTCCTCCGGGCGATCCACACAGTGGTGACACCCGGGCGTTTCCTCCCGCTTTATCCTAAACAGGAACCTCCCGAAACATCCGTGTCCGGTGAGGACCTGCGTCAGGCGGAAGGTGAGGACGCCGTCGCGCCTCTCTAGCCACTCCTCAAATACTTATCGCCACAATTGTGGCGTGCCCAAAGTATAAAAGTCTAGAATAGCTTCTGATATTATTGAATAGTTTGATTCCATAAATGTCGACTAAATGACCTATTACGACTCATTTATATCCTAAAACTCTCAGTTCCGTCTTAATTTTATTTCCAATTCTTAAATTAACAGAATCAAGAAAAGCGTCAGTGGAAGCAGTCTTTGGGCTCACTTAATGTGAATCAAAGTTGATTAATGATCTGTCAGGCCGAATGGTGTTTCCTGCGGTGGAAATTGAGGATTGGGTACAATTAATGGTGCGTAACAGAAACTAATGTGTTTCAGTTCGAGTACCTACTAGGTTACAGGTAATAGACATGTAAATGGTACTTCAGGAGGTAAAACCACAGGAGGACAAATAAAAATATGTAGCAGCTTACCTACTTGTACTTTTTGTCCTTATATTAGCAATAAATACTCGAGAAAAATCGATGATAATTATTCATTCAAAATGTATGGAATACTAGAAACATCTGCTGTTTTTCATGAAGTCGTAAGTTCTTCAGTACTACATAACATCATCATCACGCCTGTAATCCCCGTAGGATTAGGCAGAGGTGCACAAAGTACACCCACATTTCACCAGTATGTTAAGTCCCATGGAATGGGGGGCGAGTCTGTTGCTATCAACCGGGCACAAATCCAGACTCCGGGCTGCTGAAACATTCCAGATGGACAGACCCAATAACACTTTACCTGACCCGCTCTGACGCTGCTCTTACTCATCAGTATCGCTTGCGACCAATAGACCAAGGCGTCTTTCAGTACTAAAAGATCATATTCAGAAGTCCTTCCCCTTTCACCAACGTCGTTCAACCGCATTGTTTCATTACCAGAAAAGTCAAAGAGTAATTTCAAAGGCAACAATTAAATAAATGTTTTGTAGTACTTAGACCCTTATTGCTAAAGTAAACGTTTTATGGGTAATTCATGTTAAATTGTTATAGCCTAGTACTAAATAGATAACTCAATTCACAATGTAATGTAGCTCATAAAGACTGAAATACACATGCTATACAAAAGCATGCTTGTTTGCTAGTACGCAGCATGCTCATTTATAGCATGCTCTCCGTGTGTTTGGTCATTGGTCCTAACGGACCCCGTCAGTTTGTGCTGACATCTCTTTGAGGCACGCGTGGAACACAACGCGCCGTCGACCCGGGCCTGGTCCTTATCGGACGGCGAGCTACCCATCGCTCACCATCCGCCGACCCGCGCCTACGGTGGCCGGAAATCGGCTTGCGACTCCCGACGCCCGGGGCGTCTCCTGCGGCGACTAAGGGCGCGAGGCCGCGAACCTTGTCTCACCCTCACGCGTTCCGCCTCCTCCTTCGCTAGCATAAGTGCTTCGCAGAAGGAGGTGACGGCCTCCTATGCACTCTCGCTCCGAACCATGGCCTGAACCAGGCCCGGACGCGAGAGATCGCCGCCGCCGATCGCCTCCGTGAGGACACGGCGGTGCTCCGCCCAAGCTGGGCAGACCTCCACCGTATGCTCCACCGTGTCCTCCGGGCGATCCACACAGTGGTGACACCCGGGCGTTTCCTCCCGCTTTATCCTGAACAGGAACCTCCCGAAACAACCGTGTCCGGTGAGGACCTGCGTCAGGCGGAAGGTGAGGACGCCGTGGCGCCTCTCTAGCCACTCCTCAAAGAGGGGACTTATCGCCACAATTGTGGCGTGCCCTAATTACTACACCTGTAATGGCAATCATGTCATTTGGTTTAAATAGGTTTTTTATTTTTTTATTTACTTTTATATTTTGTGAATGTGAGAACGTTGTTGGCTTAATGGACTGTAGATTTGTAGACCATCTTGTATTTTGTTAAGTACCTGGTTCTTGTTGACGGGCCTACACTATCCTCCCATATCTAAAATTTGAAAATATTGTATAAGCCAATTATTTTTAAAATAGTAACCATTGAGTTTCTTGCCGGCTTATCTTCATACGAAACGACCAATTGGAACCGTGCACCTAGCTTCTGACGTTTCATAAGTGCCAATGTAGGTTTATGTGAAATAAAATATTTTTTATTTTTCAAATAATTAATAATTTTCGTCATTTTCTTTTTTAAGCTACTAGGTAGCATCAGCTCTAAATAAACATGCTTTTATGCTACTCCAAAGCATGTCAATTCCAGGCTTAACAGTTTATCGTTTACAGAAAGGTAAAAAAAAAACAGTTTTTAGGAAACATTACCATAATTGGCTTGACAAACAGATTAATGAAAGAGTCCTCTTATTGGACAAAGTTGAGTTATGTCCACCAGAGTCAATAGATTACTTAATCAATGGGCATTCACGACTTCACAAAGCTGTTGTATATCAAGTGCCGCCATTTCTGGCAACACAATCTGACATTCTTGGAAGTGAGCCTGCTACGGACCTAGTTGACTGGCTTATCTTATCGTTACGGGATGAGACATTCCCGTGTTCTTTCTGACACAGAAGCTACACAACAAACGGACAATTTATATGCGAATGTTAGATTGTTGGTTATATTCATGACAACATACAATACAACCTATAGTTGATATGCACGAGAAACCTAAGTAGATACCTATAAATGATATATAACCTGGGGGTCTTTAAATCGGGAGTGAGTCAGTTCAATACTCCATTTGAAATAAGATTAGACATTGAAATAAACCTTTTTTACACTCCGTTCAACCGATTTTGACTTCTATTGGGTTGGTGGCATGACAAATGGCAGCTGTAATTATTTATTACAGCTGCTTGATATTGTAACCACGTTTTTGCTTTTAATGCCATCCTTATAGAAAATCCAAATCGGTTGAACGGACTGTGAAAAAGTTTATTAAAATTTCTAATCTTATTTCAAATGGAGTATAGGCAAGCGTCCTCCATCAGGTTAAGACAATGGTCATACGCGAGCATATCAATAATAAAAAACCGGCCAAGTGCGAGTCGGACTCGCGCACGAAAGGTTCTGTAGGTACCATTATCTATAAAAATGGCAAAAAAATCATGTTTGTTGTATGGGAGCCCCCGTTAAATATTTGTTTTATTTTAATTTAATTATTTATTTTTTAAAGTGAATATAATTATAACTAAATATTTTGTGAATATTTCAAGCGTCTACCCGTTGCCGTTATCAATATCCAGCAAAAACGAGCAACACAATCACGTTTGTTGTATGGGAGCCCCCTTAAATATTTATTTTATTCTGTTTTTTAGTATTTGTTTTTATAGCGGCAACAGAAATACATCATCTGTTAGAATTTCAATTGTCTATCACAGTCCATGAGATACAGCCTGGTGACAGACAGACGGCGCGCGGCGGAGCCTAGGGTACGGAACCCTAAAAAGACACAGTAATATAACCATGATACAGATACAGTTGCAATGAATAGTTTCATTAAAACAGTTTCAAAAATAGAGCCACCTCGATCAATTTAGTAAGATTTAGTGATATATTATGTAGGATTTTGGCAGATAGGAAGACAACAAACTGAATTATATTGACGTAGATGAGTAATCACACCCCGCGGCCGAGGATAGCGTGATAAACACATTCATGCCACAAATAGACTGTGATACAGTGGCATGTCTAGCCCGTGTCTATGAATTAGATATGTAGTGACTTTGAATTTTTTTCTTATACATTACAGTTTTAAGGCTGACTGAAAAACAACGCACAACCGAAACCGCACAAAATATAAAACAAAACATGGAAATGGTATCAGCATGTTTTATAGGGTGTCGAGGTGGTCAGCGGGTCAAACGAAGGAAAGAGTTATAGAGTTTATATTTCCACATAGACAAGCATCGCCACATAAAAGACACAATATTAGCTAAGCATTCAAACGAACGACGATCACTAAAGCCGATAATTATAAGACGCTTCATTAGAGTGAAAGGCGTGTTCGCCTCACACGACATCAATAATATTAAATAGAATCTATCTGGCTAGCCTTTTCCCAACTATGTTGGGGTCGGCTTCCAGTCTAACCAGATGCAGCTGAATAGCAGTATTTTACATGGAGCGACTGCCTATCTGACCTCCACAACCCAGTAACTGGGAAATACGATACCCCTTGGTAAAACTGGTTGTCAGACTTTCGGGGTCCTGACGACCCGTAACGACTGTCAAAGATCCACGAATGACAGCCGAGACCAACGGCTTAACGTGCTTGCCGAGGCACGGGGTATTCTCGGTATGTACCTAAAGATGGTCACCCATCCACGGACCAACCCCGGCAAGCGTAGCTTAACCTGATGGATCGTCCCGTGCGGCTGTTATTAAATGAACGTTAATTCTGATTTCATTTTCCGATAATTCGGAGCTAAGATGTCGAATAACGAAATCCAGTTCACTTATGAATTGATTTATCACTTTTAATCCATTTTGTGTTCAGACATTTCATTTTGAATGAAATATATAAACAAAAAGTGAAGCGTCTGATATCAGCTTTACCATACACGTTGTATAACAAAACGAAGCAAACCGATAAACCAACACTCATAATTCAATAGTAAAGCATTGGTCTATAAATAATAAACTTTACAACGTAAACACAAATACTGAAAGTGCGTCATTGTGACCAAACAGAGCATTTATTTTATGGGTACAACAATAGCTGCCCTACCCGCTAGCTAGTCGACTAGAATGGGCCCAAAAAGCCTGCAATATAAAGTTCAATGAACCGGTAACTTTATGATATTTACAGACTTATTACAATTATTAGTCTAGAGCAGCGGTTCTCAAACTTTTTTGGCGACGGAACCCTTTTGGAAAACGAAATATTTGACGGAGCCCTAAAGTAATCAAAAATGATTTTATGTGTATTCTTCATTAATAATCATATTACTTGACATTTAATTTTGCATATTTTTTTTACTTTATGTTGGAATATTTAGATTGATATTATTTTACTCAGGTACCAGAGTAAAATAAAATATAGTAGATACCCCTTTAGTATTTTTTTTTATTCTGGCCAGTATTTTCGCGGAACCCCTACAGAGGCTTTGCGGAACCCTAGGGTTCCGCGGAACACACTTTGAGTACGGCTGGTCTAAAGTTACAGATATCTTTAGAAATATGGGGATAAAAGAAAAACTGACTGAAGATTGAAAACACAAATAAATAATTTCGCGATAGAAAAAAAAGAGACAACTAAATTGCTATACCAATGTAAACGCTCTATATTCCATCGGTTTAGGTAGTTAAATAAAGGTAAACAAATCATAAAAAGGGTTTTTATAGATGACACTTTCTTGTTTTAAAATTCGTTGTAACAAAACCTAATTAAATTTATTTTATATTTTTACGATAGTTTCCTCTTTTATTACGTATGTTTAACTTTATCATATATTCTTAAACTACTCTTCGTAGATGTAACTGCTTAAACACTTTTTTTTATAAGATTTCTACTAATATAACTATAATAACACATATAAATATAATAATACTATATAATATTTCGTAATCTGTCTATCGTAAAGAACCCAAAAAGACAGGTCCTCTAAACGTCAACGAAATAAAACGTTGGTAAATTGAAGAGTACAATTGTGACGTAGCATGACAACTGAAGTGGCAGGTATTACGTTTAGTGGATTACTTGACAGCACTCCCGTCACGTGGTTTTTTTTGTTTACCTTTATTTAACTACCTAAACCAACGGAGTATAGGCAAATGGAAGGGATAAACTACTTCTTTTGGGAATGGAACCCAGTCTTGAAATTTGCACTAGAAAGTTACGGACACACAACTTGCCTATTATTACAAAATGTTAATTTAATGTAAACCATTACAAGTAATTAGGTTAAAATATATGAAGTAACATAGGTACTCAGGTTCATTTGATCAATCGATCAACACGGACTATCCCAGTCCACTGCTGCACACAGGCCTCTCCCAGGCTGCGTCACAACACCCTGTCCTCCTACTTCCGCACCCAGTCTATCCCAGCCACCTTTTTAAGATCGTCGATCCATCTACCAGGGGGAGCATCCCACACTGCTCTTGCCGACACGCGGTCTCCACTCCAGGACTCGTCTGCTCCACCGGCCATCGGTCCTTCGACTAACATATATGGCCAGCCCACTGCCACTTCAGCCTGCTTACTCTGCAAGCTATGTGGGTAGCTCCGGTTCTTTTCCGGATAACTTAATTTCTGAGTTTATCCTCCAAAAAACTCCGAGCATAGCCCGCTCCACAACGCGACCTTGGATTTGTGGACCAGCCCGACTGTCATTAGATCAATTAGTCTAGAATTCTATAATTCGACCTACTTAGAACGCTTTTAGACCAATCAATATGGCGACATTGGTCGACTAAAATAGATGATATTTGGATAAGCATTTATTTTGTTATTATTGTAGTCGCCAATATTAAATATTAGTGGGATTATTTATAGAAAGTAAAAAAGAAAATTGTCCAGGTTTATAGGCAGACGGAGTAGTATTATATGTCTGGAAAGGGGGGCGTTTACGAACGTGGCAGCGAATCGAGAGGTATAGAAGAATAAATGATGCGCTGAGCCCAAATATATTGAAATAAGAGATTGAGATGATAGAAGAATAGTCACCGAAGTCTGTTCTTATTATCTGACAAGGAGATGCTGACATCTTTCTGACCTATTCCATAGTTGTTTTTCAGGATTCCGAAGCCACCCCGGCTTTCATTGTCCCTATAACCAAATGGCGGGGATAAATTAAGTATCTAATAGATGCAATAATACGCTTCTAAATGCCTAGATACAGCCCAGTGTCTTAAAATAAACACAGCTATTTTCACAAATGAAACTGAAATTAGCCCTTTTTCATTCCGGACAAATGCACAACAATTATTACCTTAACTTATAGAGATTTTGTATTGAATTGCAAGTAAGGATAACCACTACTACCTAAGTATTTATACTAAAGTTGTCAAAAAATAATAGGCCCGTTTTGACGTTTAACTTTAATCGATTTATCGTGAGTATCGAGTACCAAGTCGTATGGACCGAGTACACGATAAATCGATCCAAGTTAAATGTCAAAACGGGCCTATTATTTTTTGACAAGTATAGTACAAATATTTCACTTCTATTGTTAATTATTTTATTTTAATAAGTATTTTACATATTAAACATGCGCCATGCAATGTAAGTATAGTGTGAGTAATAATAAATGTTAGAAATCTTGGCACCGGGTGAGGAGACAGCGTTAGCGATGTTTATGTTGGTGATTCACTGCAGATTCAGATGCAAGACATTTGAGGGATTCTATACAACTAGTGTGGATATTTTCACACAATGTATAAAGATACGAGGGGATTGTAAAGTATTAACAGCCGCACGGGTCAATCGATCAGATTAAGCTACGCTTGCCACGGTTGCTCCGTGGATGGGTGACGATCTTAACATACCAAGACCCCTCCGTGCCTCGGAAAGTACGTTAAGCTGTGGGTCCCAGCTGTTATTTGTAGATCTTTGACAGTTGTTACGGGTCGTCAGATGCCCGAAAGGCTGACAACCAGTCTTACCAAGGGGTATCGTGTTACCCAGTAACTGGGTTGTGGAGGTCAGATAGGCAGTCGCTCCATTTAAAATACTGGTATTCAGCTGCATCCAGTTAGACTGGAAGCCGACCCGAAAATAGTTGGGAAAAGGCGAAGCAGATTGATTGATTGAGCATAATGAGAGGAGCGGGGAGGAAGTTTGTACACCTGGATACCTGATTTGGATATATTCAATACCAGTGTTTCTCGGCTTAAGCATTTGTTGTGAAAACTTACATACATAAACTCACGCCTTCTTCCCATGGGGGTAGGCAGAAACTATAGAACGAAACTTACTACGCTCCTTACATACTCCTTTTGCTTCGCCTACGTTCATACATCTGGTCATACACGCACGCCGATTGCGAGTACTACGCACCTGACCTTTCTGAAGAACATCACCAATTTGGTCACTATATGTCCTCCTAGGGCGTCCCATCCCGGCGTTTCCACTACCTCTGCTTTATAAATACCTTTTGTTAGTCGCGTTTCACTCATCCTCTCAACATGACCAAACCATCTAAGCATACTCTTTTCAATTTTTGTTGTTACATCTTCTTTTAAACTGCACCGTTGCCTTATCACCTCATTTTTCAGCCATTCTTAGTCACGCCAGACATGCTTCGCTGCCCGGGTCGACGGCGCGTTGTGTTCCACGCGCGCCTCAAAGAGACGTCAGCACCAATTGACGGGGTCCGAAAGGGCCAATGCCTGCCAGGGTTACGAGCCTGTCCGAAAGAGATATCGTGGCCCTGGCACACAGGCATCTGAAGGAACACGGTGGGTTTTAGTCAGTAAAAGTCTGACACTCCCTCCCGCTCCACCCAGAGCGGGAGAAGTTATTTGATAATTTCCCACCCAAAAAAAAAAAAAAAAGACATGCTTCGCTAGGAACGCATTTCCACAGCATTAATTCTACTTTCATGCTTCTTTTGCCACACCCAACATTCACTTCCATACATAAGCGTAGGCACCAGCACACCATTGTGAACAGCCAGTCGAGCCTTTTTGAGCATCGACTGATTGGTCACCATCGCATGTATAGCACCATTTACTTTATTTCCCGCATTTACTACTTTTTTTTTATTTGGTGAAAACTTCTTTACGGAAAAGTAATTATTTTTCTTTGTTTATAGCAAAAATTACTCCCGCATTGGTCGCATGCTAGACAGGCCGTGTGGGATAGTTGCTAGATTTTTCTTTTGTGTTGGGGCACAATCGAGCAAGTATGCACTACTTTATCTCATTTCTAAACATTGCTATATATTTTGCCGAAATGCCAGAAGAGTTATTGAACGATAGTTTAGTTGCATTAATGCATAATCAGCCTATAATGTTCCTACTGTTGAGACACAGGCCTCCTCTCTTCGAGAGGGAGTGGGCTGTAATCTACCACGCGCCACGCGTCACGTCTTTGAATTTTTGGTTCTAGGACATGCCGTTGGATTAATGCGAGGAGACAATCTGTATTCTCATAAATCTGGTTATGCAAAAGATCCTGGACGGCACGAAATAATGACTGATGAGATAGGACTGATCCTAGACATCATTATGAGCGAATATTAAAAACTTGTTAAATCTAATAAATATGCTGGAAATACTTTAAATTGCACAACCAGCAATAAAACGTACGCGATAATTCTAAAACAGGATCATTAGTACGAAAAACCTTCGAAAAGTTTTGGTACATTACTAATATATACACTTTCTAGATTTTTTCAGCAACGACACGAATTTCAGTAGTCAGCCATTCAGGCGTAAATTCAAATGGTCACGCGATATCCAGTGTTGATTCAACGTAGCCCAAGACTTCTACAGGGTCAAATCAAAAATATTTATTTGCTATAATATGGTACATAGGGCGTTACAGTAAATTTGTTTCAGCATATCCTGCCATAACATGGCGTGCAAATGTATTCACAATCAGCGATCAAATACAGTCGTTTAGAATACAGGCTGTCCTAGTCTAAGAGACTGGGTTATACATGTATATGTCGGATCGTCAGGATTTACTCTTGTTAGATTCAGGCAAAATGGGTTACGTGCAATGAAAACACACTGGGTGCGATACACAGCGTTTATTGAAATCACAAATTGACACAATCACTACAAATTACAATTATCACAATAACTGAGCACAACGAATCGAGTACAGTTCCGCGACGTCTTAGCTCCGATGCGATCAGACCCTGAATTCTGCATGTCCTCCTCGCCCATCGGCTCAAAAACATCACGACTCTGTAGAAGCGCGCTGTAGGTGTGGGTAGAATACGTGATGTCACCAGTGGCGCGCTTGCGATTTGTTTCGTGTCCGTACTAATGACCGGATCCGACATATACATTTTGTACAGATTTTGCAACTCTTAATGAATTTTAATGTACACTATAAATGTGTTTCTGCATTTTTTGTGAATAAACCTTTATTATTATTAAATAAGCTGGCGAAACTCCGCAGACATTATGGGTATCGATATCTAAACATAATCAAATGAAAAGATATGATTTGATGTTTTTTTTTTCGGGTCAGCGACCGCAGGTATTGTGCTAGTTTACGGAGTTTTAAAAAATCAGTTTTTTTTTTGTGAACCTACGTAATCTGTTTCAATACCTAAACAAGATAAAATAAAAAAAAACCGGCCAAGTGCGAGTCGGACTCGCGCACGAAGGGTTCCGTACCATTATCTATAAAAATGGCAAAAAAAATCACGTTTGTTGTATGGGAGCCCCCCTGAAATATTTGTTTTATTTTAATTTAAATATTTATTTTTAAAGTGAATATATAACTGAATATTCTGTGAATATTTCAAGCGTCTACCTGTTGCCGTTATCAATATCGAGCAAAAAATCACGTTTGTTGTATGGAAGCCCCCTTAAATATTTATTTTATTCTGTTTTTTAGTATTTGTTGTTATAGAGGCAACAGAAATACATCAAATGTGAAAATTTCAACTGTCTAACTATCTTGGTTCATGAGATACAGCGTGGTGACAGACGGACAGATAGACAGACAGACGGCGGAGCCTTAGTAATAGGGTTCCCGTTTTACCCTTTGGGTACGGAACCCTAAAAACGATTTTCTGAACTCATAATTCAAGTAACCTTACTTGATTTGTTTAAAAAAAATCATCCATCGATCATCAGATATCGATGCCCATCACGTCTGCAGAGTTTCGCTAGCTAATTTAATTTGACCCTGTTTATGTACTCTGTTCCAAAACTATCACATTAAAATGTAAACAAATGGACCAGAAAACGTACCTGTGAATGCCAATTTGTAGTGCCATTTACCAGGGCTTGGAAACCGGTTAGTTTTCTATGTAACCATCGCATCGTTATCATAAAGGTTTTCGAACATATTTCGTTCATTATTTAATATTTTGTTACAAAATCAATGCTGAACTTAATGTGATGAAGCAATCTTTGAAGTTAATATCAATTGTATCAAAAATAATTTGTATTTTCTTCGAATTGAAATCACCTTAAAGATGTTTTTCATTTGACATTTGAGGTCATTTACCGTCGATAATTTTTCAATTATTATTTAATAATGTATTTGTAAGATGCCTTCCATCTTAGGCAGTAGGAGTGGAGCAAAGGCCTCCCGCCTTTTCCCAGGAGTGGGACGGCGTAGGACAGTTTTAATTTTTATTGTTATTCAAGCAATAGTTGTTGTGAAAAGTTCAGTTGAAACCCTCTACATACAGATGAATGTGTTATTAATTCCCTAATTCCCATTATTAAGTGATTCCGTAAAAATTTAACCTGAGTGCGTTTGTTTACAGTTTTATTAGATACTTGGAACATACCATTTACAGAACAGGGGCGTAAATATGGCACTCATACCCGTGTGACACTCTTTCTCAAGCTGGACATGACGTCATATTTACACCCGGGTACGTGCTGATTGCGCGTGACCGTTCTCATTATGGTATCTAGCCTAGGTTTGTGGCTAAATATTAGGCCAAAACTAGCCATACATCAACTCAGTAGAACGGGGCTAGATTTCGTTTATAGATAGCTGAATATGAGTAGTTGTGAATCTGTGTCGACAAATGAACTGCGAGCGGAGTTGATTGGTTAGCGAATAAGCGAAGCGATTTAGGTTTAGTTGAACGCTTAAGACCAGGCAGTCTAGATCAAATTTCCACGCAAGCCACTCCGTTATCATGTGTAAAACGCTAACACATCTGTAGTAAAGCTGAATATCGCGTGCGCTCGCTGGTCGTGTTCGAGCACGAAACTAAATAGCGTACGTCACAATTCTATTTCGTTAACTAAAGTAATAATTGATCTAGAGAAAAAATATCTGGTGGGTGGATAACAAACTATATTTTCTTGCTGTGAATATTTATTTTAGACATAAAAGCCAAACAATGTAGTTTGTTTTTTTATAATTATCCTTAAAACGACATGGAATTCGAATAAAAAATGTATCTAGAGAAAATATTACAATTACGTAACTGTCTTCAACATGGAAAGAAAAAGATCCAAGAAATCATATACTAAAGTTTCATTTTGCTTGTATGTGTGACTGTTTCAGAATGTTCATGCAAATTAACAAAAAAATAGGGAGCCTCCTCTTAAGTTGAATCCGCAGCTGAATACATATCTGTTATGGTCGCGAATCATATTTTGATCAAGATACAGCCTGACACTGACCTGCAAATCGCAAAAAAACGTAAGAAAATTTTAATTTCGACACCCACTGGAAGAAATAGGATGGTGCTATTCTTTACGTCCGGCACCACACGGAGCCAGTAATGGCAATAGCCTCGCCCTAATACCCTGGGAATTATACTCGTAACATTACTGCGGAAAAGACATTCTGTTCGCGCCTTCGAGGAATAATAGCCACACTTATTTCCTTTGCGGAACAATTAAGAATACGTTGAGAATAATTGTACTGTGATATTGGATATTTTGTACCGTGTGTATCCTACAGGAATAAGAAGAAAATTATCTTTCTAATGAGTGCTGTGGAGGCAGCGAATGCGGGTTACACACACAACTTAGGGTAAGTAATACTGTGCTGTTTTGTCTGAAGTGTGTGGGGGCGGTGTTACACCCACATCTTTATAAGAGCTGTTAACGATTAGACCTGTGGGTACCGAATTGTTGATAGCCGTGAAGAAGTTACAGGGGGTCTACTCCGAAGCGCTAAACCGAAGTATCGGCCGAATGTTCGGTCGTTTTATAACTTCCAAAGTTTCCTTTTTTGACTTTGAGTCCTTACCCGACTTCAAGTCACAGTTTTGACTTTGGCTTATCTTTTCGCCGTATTCAGCGATAGATAGCCGTAATAAAGAAAAGATCGAACATTCGGCCGATACTTCAGATTTATGTTCGGAGTAGACCCCCTGGATTGATTTATGATTTATCACAACGAAATAGCTTTAAGAAAATATCGTGTTTTGAAAACGAATTTCTTAGCTAATTACTTATATATTTGGATATCAATTCTAATCTAATCTAGCTAGTCTGTACAAAAAAAAAACCAAATCGACGTCCATTAAAATACTTAGGTATAGTTTTAATTTCTGTCTCAAACTTAAAAGTATTTTCTAGTAACGTGAAAACACAAACCTTGAAGCGATTTATTTTTCTTAACAACATCATCATCATTCATCATTTCAGCCGAAAGACGACCACTGCTGGACATAGGCCTCCCCCAAACACAACTCTTAACAACATACAAAATAAAAATTTTGAATAACGAAGCGAAGTAGCCTCAACTTTCGCTAGATACTATTTATTATCCTCGCGCATTATTCAAAGGGTCTGCCCTAAAGCCTGTATGACTGTATATCATAGAGGTCCGTGAGGGGAATAGTAATCAGATGTATCTTTCAGATGTAAAGTCAATTAATATTTATGAAGTGTTTGGTAATGTTTTCTGATTATGAGATATTCTCGTAGTTTTAAAGGTGAAATATCAGTATCCTTGTGGTATTATGCCAATTTATTTGGGGTCACCGCAACATGGGTCTCTTCTTCCATACTTCTCTATTAGTCGTTATCTTGGTAGCTAGAAAGGGGGTGATTTCTAGCTATATCATCTTTCACACAGTCCATCCATCGTTTCTTTGGTCTTCCCCTACTCTTATTGCCATCCACATTCATACTCAAAACTTTCCTCACGACATTTTCCTCACTCCTCCGCTTTACATGACCAAAAGCTGAAATAATTATGGTTTTTGTTTGGAAACGTGAACCTAGTTTTGTGTTAATATAGGCACCTATCACCTATATTAACACAAAACTAGGCCCACGTATCCAATACAATAAATGCTTTTATGCGAAACGACCGCGAAACGATTCAGTAGTTCATTGACCGATTATTTCTGCACTAGCCGCTGTCAATTTATTGACCTGAAAACGGCAATGCATGCCTAACTTATCCCGTAATCCGAATACGGGTAATGGAGTGGTCAAGTTGGGGCAATCAGATAGTTTTGTTTTGAATTGTATTCCATTCCAGGAATAAAATGTATGGTAAACATATAATATGTTGGTAAGTATTTCAGTGCCATGTTTAATTTTTAGAAGCTCATAATGTAGGTTTACTATTTTGCAATTTTAAAGCCCTGATAAAAAGCCCGATAAAAAACATTTGTGGAAAAGTCCGAATATTTTACTTTTTAATCTTTCTTTATCAGTAGTCATTTACTTTATATTTTTTTGTTACAAAAATCTCCTCATGTTGAAAAGCGTGGAAAAATTACAAGGCCCGTCTAATTCCGGACTGGGGGCCGAAAAGCCGGACACGTCCGGACACATCCGGACCCAATTCGAAGTCGAGATTCGAAAGTTGAGAATGGTAAGCAGATAACAAGAAGTCAAGATAAGGATGACATTAAGACGAAAAGATGGAGGCAAGACTACAACAAACTGTTTTTTTGTAACTTGGTAAGTCAACAGTGGTGATCGATGATTGTTTGAAATACTTTCAGGCGAACGATTAGTAAAATACTATTTTCGGTTGCTAATACGCCCACTTAGCACGATTACTTTAGAAGTCCAGGGAATTTGTTCCATCCGTTTGAGAAACTTGCCAATATTTCTTGGATTCAGCCATTTATGAAACTTTTTCAATATTCAATAGCACAGAAAGAATAATTTTAATCTGCGCATATTGCACATAGCTTCAAGCTTTTATGTTTGTAATGTGTTTTTATTACTAAGGTTAATAATATACCTAATAGCATTTTGCACCACGTGATACATGTAGTTTAATTTTTAATTTTTTTGCAGTACTTTGGACGCGTTTTTTTTTGTTATAACGTTTAGTTATAAAGTCAACACTTAAGAGGTAAAAATATTTTTGTAACATTATAATTTAAAAGAGTGTCGATGGAGTTTCTTGCCCGTTGTTCTCCATATGTACCTACTACTCTTTGGAATGGGCAAGTAGCTTCATATTTCTAACTGGCCGACTCCTTGACAGTTCAAAAGTGCCTGTAAATGGTTTAATTGAAATAAATGCTTTGAGTTTGTGGCATTCAAAAACTCGTCTTTTTCTCTTCAAATCATGATTCACATAATTCATAATTCGCGAATAGCGAGCCAATGCATCAATATCGCCCTGTACATCAACAAAATCCTCATCACTTAGCTTATTAATATGCATGCAAACTGATGCATCGGACTACACGCCGGAATTGGGTCGCGGGTCGACGACACAACCACCCGCAGGTCGTGAACTTTGCGTTACTGTGACTGAAACATGACGTGAATTTATTAAGAATATGGTTTTCGGTGTGATTTTTGTAGTGGATTCGTTGTTACGGAAACTTGGCACGTAGGTATCAATGAGAAATGAAGGAACCATTGGTTAGAGTTTAAACAATACAGAGATACGGGATTATTTCTCAAAATAAATAAATAATTAGGTAGGTACTTAATGTTAAATCATTTTGTGATCAACTGATTACAAAATTAACTTAATGTTTTTTTATATTTTTAGCCCAGAACCATTCTACAACATAAAATTCATAAGGCATTTTTCTTACTGTCAACTATAGTTTGATCGAAACTGCTGTGCCGCGCCTTAGGTATGTGCGCGGCGAGACGGGGGGCAGTGCAGGCCGCTCATTCGTCAGTGCAGGCCGCTCATTCGTCAGTGCAAGCCGCTCATTCGTCAGTGCAGGCCGCTCTTTCGTCACTGTAGGCCGCTCATTCGTCAACGCTCACAGCGTTTATTCCAAAGTCGCGGTGCAGCGGTTTCGGTCAAACTATAGCCTATAATGTGAGCAGTCGGAGCAGAACTGTAATGTCCCTGACTTACGCGTAGTAGGACGCGGATTCGAACACAGGTTTGCGCGCAGTTACTTTACGTTCGACGTACCCTGGGCACTCAGCCCTGCTACCTCCTAACGGACTGGCCAATGTTTTTAAAACGGCAATATCTATTCTCATTACAAAAAGAATAAGCATCTACTTAAACTTTACATTCCTGAAGTGGTTCATTCCACGATAAAGCTAACATTACTAAGATTTATAAACTGTTAATATTAAACGAATAATAACGCTACACTGGTTTATGATAAAGATCTATTTAGCTAGTTCAAATTAAACTCTGTCTCAATGGAGCTATTTACAACTTGTAGGTATAATATTACCCAAGTTATGTCGTTATCGAGTTATCAACTGGT
Source organism: Tiliacea citrago (assembly GCA_963921375.1). Classification (NCBI taxonomy): domain Eukaryota; kingdom Metazoa; phylum Arthropoda; class Insecta; order Lepidoptera; family Noctuidae; genus Tiliacea; species Tiliacea citrago. The sequence goes on along the minus strand of OY992799.1, from coordinate 21,848,484 downwards.
TGAGTCACGGAAAAGGGTAGTTACTTCTAGAAGAACGGAATATAAGAATTTGGTATTACCGTTGTTATTTTGTTTACTCAAAAATGCTTGTAATGTGGACATTATTTTGACAACCTTTGAGCAAAGTTGACCTTTCTGCGCTACTTGACACCAGCAAAGTTGTATTGAATTGATGGTGAGTTTTAGCCACCAGCAATTTCTTTTGAAAATCCATAATTGTCGAGTTTTGTTTCAAAAATAGATGCAAAATAATTTTATTCAGAATTTGGCGGTACAGGCAGTACAATCATCATTGCATATAAAAAAAAAAAGCGCGAGGAAGAAACGACCTGGAAAGGCGTCTTAAATTTTACTAACTGTACTTTTAACAATTGTTACTTTAAATCAATTCTTACTTTACTAACCTGGTTTTATTTAAATTACTCGCATTGTTTGAGTAAAGCACTATACATGCCTTGTTCCGCAATTGCTGCGTTGCTGGCAAGCTATGATGGCTTCGAGCTACGCTCTTGGCTTTCAACGCAGCCATTACAGTCCTCGGCAGTAATGTGCTGTTTGTAACTCAAGCTGTCTTACTGTTGAGCGAATATCCGAACGCCAAAGCAATAGGGTTCAATTACTAACGGCTGTAATGGAGTTGAAAACCGTATTTAAATCCAAAACGCAGGTACCGCTTTATGAAATATAGCGACAAACTAATATACAGGCATTGATATACAAAAAACCCTAGTACGAGTATATCAATGTATATCAGGCAGTAAGGGTAGTTACCATAACCGTTGTAGTTACAGGAAAACGGTCTTAAGATGCACATGTTACGGCTAATACCCGAAGTGCGGCTACACCTAGTTTTAGCCGGTTAGAACTAGGTGTAGCCACTTACTCTTGGTTAAACCTAGTACGAGCCGATTGTTTTCGGGTAAAATCATTTGGGTTAGGTTAGGTTAGAACAGTAACCATTAACAAGCGAAGGCGAGCGAGTGAAGCGAGCGTGCCGCGGCAGCGGCCGCCGAGCGCCAGATCCCCTCTATTGTTGGTAAATTGGTTTTATCCAACAGGGATTGTCTGGACCTATAATTCTAACCGGCTAAAACTAGGTGTAGCCGCACTTCGGGTATAAGCCGTAACACAGATATAAATGCCAGTGAGTTAGCTTGCGTGTACTGTACTGAGCTCACGCAACGCGTCCTACGTTCAGCCAGTAATAGGACTCGTCCATCAAAGAGCGCTGTCCCCAATTTGACGCATAATTAATTTATTATACACAAAACAAAAGGTATTTTAATAAAACGCGTATACTAAAAGATCAATAATTACATTATCTTTAAATTGGTGAAGGTTTCAGAGAAATACGCTTGGTAGATTTTGCGCCATTCTCAGTTTTTTTATCCGCGTTAGAAGACATAGCTTTACAAATTAATTTCACTATGTAATAACGGGTGGAAGGGACATCGACGCGAAGCCTGTTACCATGGATTCAGTACATCATACTTGAACCCCGTGCGTTGCAATTTCTCGTCGGTAATAAAAAAAAAACAGCTGTTTCCTACAGAAGTGCAATACCTACTCGGTCTAAATGTATGGAACAGCGAATTTAAAAAAAAATAACCGACGAGAAATTTTAACGCAGGGGGGTCAAGAATGATGTACTGAATCCATGGTAACAGGCTTCGCGTCGATGTCCCTTCCACCCTGTATAAACATAGTCTAAAATATTCGTATATTAAGTTATTGAGAAAATGGTCTAATTTAAGATATATTTTTTTCAAATCATTAACACCTACTCGTTTAGACGTGGTCTTCAGTACAAAATCATTAAAAGTCGGTTATCGTCGCCTAAAAGACTGCACTTAACGTTTTAAGAAATTTTGATCCCGTTCCACAGATTCAGAAAAGAAATTACACTCTGCAAGAAAATTGACAATTGTCACAAAACACTTTTTTTTAATCGATCCTGTTTCTTATAAGGATCAAAACTATATCGGATTAACTGAGGTTAGAGTTCTAGAAAAATCAGTAATCGCAAAAAACTTTTGCAATACAATTCGTACGAAAAGAGACTTTAACTAACTTTTTTATGATGGATAGACAATAATTAATTACGTTGAATCGTGTAATAATATTTGTCGTTATATTGCCAAAAACAGACATTTTTATAAAAAAAAATTGCGCTGAAAAATACAAAGATTACCTATCTACTCGTAAGACTAGCTTGTTTCTTAAAGACGGCTCTTAGTTCAAATTCAATTATCTGAACAAAATTGAACACAGTAATTCGGTATAACACTGAAAATGTTTAAATACCGAAACACAGATTCATCCATTACAATGGGCAAAGTTAAGCTGTCTGTAATAGCCGCGCTCGCTCTCTGCATATTTTAGCCGCGAACTGTGGCCAAACTTAGCTTGGGTCGATAGTGGGTTAAACTGAGACCTTATTTAGTTACAGTTGAACTTTTAAGGCGCCATCTCCATGGGTCAGAAAATCGCGGCGATAGTCACGATCTGCACAACTAGAGTTTATATTGAATTTGATGCCCGTTGAGTTGAGATGCCGCCATAGGGTTCATTTTCACTTACCTGCAATACATGTTGTGATGCTTGAAGATTGTGAGTTCATTCTAGGATACATTTGCCTTAAGTCGAATAAAAATAAGGATGGCATAATCACTCACAGTTTTTTTTATCGAGATATTTATAGCACTCCATGGTTTCAAGCGAATTTTGAACAGAGGATACGTTTTAGTTGGAATATATTTGTTTATTTAATGGTTTATGTACATACATAGAAACATTCAACACACAGACATACACCTCTACCGTGTTCCATTCGTTTAAGAGCGGCCAACCCGACATACTTTTCATACAAACGCTCATACGTGATTATGGCTTTATAACACATCTTTCTTTGAAATTTTTGAACAAATATTTATTTTGTGCACTATGCAAGCAAAAAATATTTTTTTTGAAAAACAAATTCAGTATAAGCCTGCAAAAATCTGCTTTTTGTGCAAAAAGCAGATTTTTGCAGGCTTATACTAAATTTACCTGAACTTTGGCCATTCATAATGTACTCATAAATGGTAAATGTTAACAAAACATTACGATCAAACCTTGCAAATGTAATGGAGATTCTAAATGACCAAAATTTATTTCACAAACTGGTAAGGCTTACTGAAAAACACGTATTTCCTGGAACAAGTTTTATGAAATTTCCGCACATTATTTTTCGTTCAATGTTATCGCGTTCTCACTCGTTTGTTAATAGTTTTCACTTGCGCTGGATGAAACAACAAACTTTTCGACCATGCTCGCGTTGACGATAGACGGACCGGATAGGCTTAAGTGTAAAATTGGCATTTCTTACGAAGCTTTTCTTAGTAAATTCGGGTGTAGAATATTAATAATAACAAAATTGAACACAAATAAATTTAACCCTTTTTAATTCGAAAAATCGCAAACGGTCGAGACGACTAAAATATAAGGCACGTTTGTACCTCGGATTGGTATCACGATCTGGCTTAGCTAACCTTTTGAGTTTAAGACGGTTTTTATACCCTACGAAGCTGTGCTCCGCGGTTTGACCCGCATAAGTCTCGAACCCGTGGGAATATCAGAATAAAAAGTATGCAATGTCCTAATCCAGGTCATGGCCTACCTATGTGCCAAATTTCATCCAAATCCGTTCAGGCGTTTTAACGTGAAAGCGATACAAACAAACAAATTCTCTTTCGCATTTATAATTATTAGTTAGGATTTCTGAAAGACGAATCTACACAAAGATCAGCAGGCCTGTTGGCAAGTTTTTGTTTATTTAGGCTTTAAAGAAACCAGATGTAAGTGAGCCATCTTACGTGAAGTTAGTCCTTCGTGGACCAGACAATGTAGATCTAATGTCTGTCCCAAAACTACCCGATGACAGTGTAAACAAACCCTGGGGGTCTACTCCGAAGATAAATTCGAAGTATCGGCCGAATGTTCGGCCGTTTTCTGACTACGGCTGCCTATGGCAGACTACGGCGAAAAAAAAAACAAAAACCAATGGTCAAAGAGTTAAGCCAAAGTCATAAACGTGACTTGAAGTCGGGTAAGGATTGAAAGTCAAATAAGGACACTTTGGAAGTCAAGAAACGGCCGAACATTCGGCCGATACTTCGGATTATCGCTTCGGAGTAGCTGTTTCGGTTAAATTCTTACGCAATCACTCATTAAGGGAATTAGTAACGCATTCATATGTATTTCAAAAGTTTCACCTTTACACCCCACCACTTTTTCTGTGAACCAATACAAACTGTGCAACCATGAGATTTCATACAACATTTCTGCACTGTTTTGGTTCTAAGCAAAAAATACGTCCTTTGTGATCGGTTTTGTAGAGATTAATGATAACGTAAGTATTTTCTTTGTTTATGATAGAAATGAGAATTTCGGATTTAAGTATTCAAATGAACCAATTTAAGCAGTCAATTTGTAAGTGGCAAATTGGCATCCGCAAGCACTTTTTATTTATTTTATTATTTACGTACACACAGTAAGGCGCTCCACCCACTGTATCGCGCCCCGTCGCGTAGCGTGGGATGGCAGATTTTACCATTGTATGCAAGTATCTCAATTTATATAGAAATCACGCCTAGCACAACACACTGCCGACGCGGAAATGCGCGGGAATATATATGCTCGTTATCCGTCGCTCCGCCCACCGCGGCGCGGGACGCATCTTCAGTGGGTGAACCGCCTAAAATACACATAGATATGACATACTTATAATTTTGAGTACAAAGATACTGCTTTTTTCTTCTGCTTTCTGCTTTTTTGCTTTTTTCTGATCCATTGGTTTAAATTTTTATTTGATAGTTTTGGTATAGGCTATGAGTATGTAATACTATACAGCGACTCCGCCCCTGCTTCGCACGGTTTTTACGACTTGAAAAAACATCGATATTTCTTTATTAGTATATTATGTGGGTCATTGTTTTTTTTTTTTTTTTCAGTTATTTTTATCATGCTGTGGCAGTTTGAGTAATTATTGCGGCCTACCCTCCAGTCCTTTCTTTGGTATTGCTCGTCGAATCGTTGAGCTCCTTAAGGTCTGAATTGAGCTACACGACTACTGACAAATGCGTGCACTGAATGGATAGGTCCACCAATCTGTGTGGTCCTTTCATCAAAAGACCATTTCCTACCCTCCGGTTCTTTCTTTGGTATTGCTCGTCGAATCGTTGAGCTCCTTAAGTTCTGAGCTGAGCTGCACTACTGACAAATGCGTGCACTGTCTAGGCTGTAGGTACTGACTGGATAGGTCCAGTAATATGTGTGGCGCTTTCATCAAAATACCATTTTAGACACCAATCTACATGGTGTTCACATGATCTGACAAAAATTACGTCTGGACTTTAAAAGAGATTGACCTCTGAGTTTGTTTCGGACTTTCTTCTCAGAGTAGTCAGATAGGAAACGCAAACCTCATCGATTTAAAAAATATGATTGACGTATAAAACGAAAAAGACGTGTCTGTACAAACCTACTCGGAAAAATAAAATAATTTACACAAAACTTTCCGGAATAAATTCTCTAAATTATGGTGAAAACCGCATAATAATCCGTTGCATAGTTTAGAAGAACAACGCAGTCACATAGCCAGACACGAAAAGCATTATTTATATTATGTATAGATTGAGAAACTGTCACTGACCTGGGTCCCGGCATAGTGTCCACAGGCTCGTCGTCCGCATCATAGAAGTCATCCTCTCCTTCAGACGAGGAGTAGGACGTGTCGGGGACCAGCAGGGACATCGCTTGTCATGTAAACAATTGCGTTGTCAATTCGTGGACAGTAGGAAAATACAATGAAAATACAGTACCTACCTACTAAATAAATAAGTTAGGAATAAGGGCAGTATCAACTAAATGATATTAATAATATAATTGTTTATGACCATTTAACAGCGTATTAAGGTTAATCCGCAGCTGTAGCCCGCGAAATTCAAATTTTCTTACGTTTTTTGCAATTTGCAGGTCGGTATCAGATTGTATTTTGAAAAAAATATGATTCGCGACCATAACAGATTTATGTATTTACAGAATTATTATCATTGGAATCCTTAATACATCTCTTTAAGTTAAGATTTGTTCGCCAATGTCATGATTACGTGAAAAAGTCATTCAATGGAACAAATCTGCAGATCCACCATGAACAGTAGGTACTCATTTGAGTGTTGAATTAGAGAGAACTGTCAAAATATAAACGTCAGCAGAATTCGTAGACAGCGTATGAGACAAATAACTTAATTATATTATTATCTTATTGATTTTCTTACTTAAAATATCCATGCTTGATTCACATGTAGATGTCAATCAGACATATTATGTTTGTGACAATTTTATTGCATTTGATAATGTACAGACGCCAGCACATCAAGCTAATCTGTCAAATTTCTTTAAAACATTTTCAACTATATCGTTAAAACATAAGGTTCAAGGTTGATTAGGAAAATTTTACAGTTCCAGGTAGCTTGACCTGCTGGCATCTGTACACCAGTTATGTGAACGAAAAGAAAAACACACTACGAGTATCAGTAGCAAAGGGTTTCATTTTGACAGTTCAACAACGTTCATTGCGTTATTTACGATACTATATTTGTATTTTCTGACTAAGTGACATTATTGTAAAAAAAAAACCGGCCAAGAGCGAGTCGGACTGCCAACGCGAAGGGTTCCGTACCGTATTAAGATCGTGCAAAAACGCCGAAAAAAACACGTTTCTTGTAAGGGGACGCACTTTCATTATTAACATTTTGACGTGACAACGTCTTATAATTCGATGGAGCCAGCTGCACGCACGAAAAAACATGACGCATGCGGCGTTACCTCTCATGCGGCGTTACCTCGCTCTGAGGCGTTCCAATTAAGGCTTATGACGTTGTCACGTTCAACTATCGTCAGTAAACCGACTTTACAGACAACCGATTTTTTGGTTTGGATTATTTGTTGTTACAGCGGCAATAGAAATACACAATCTGTGATCTATTACGGTTCTTAAGATACAGCCCGGTGACAGACTGACGGACGGCCGGACAGCGGAGGTTTAGTAATAGGGTTCCGTTTGACACCCTTCGGGTACGGTATCCAAAAAAACGACAAAATTGACACATATTCACACCAGGCGCTGTTAAGTGTCCAATAAAGCACTAACTAATACTATGAGCACAATCTTGTGAAATTGGTGAATAGTGGTGTCTAATCAAACGGTTTTCCTAGGAATCACTCTAGACGAGAAACTACAATGGGGACCACATATAACATCTCTTGCGGGGCGGTTAAGCTCGGCCGCTTATGCTGTTAGGAAGATAAGACAGTTAACAGATGTAGAAACCACGCGTTTGGTCTATTTTAACTACTTCCACAGCATTATGTCGTACGGTATTTTATTGTGGGGTCGGGCTGCTGACATTGAATCCATCTTTATTTTGCAAAAGAGAGCTGTCAGAGCCATTTATAATCTACGTCGCCGAGAATCTCTTAGGGAACTCTTTAAAAGGATTAATATTATGACGGTACCTTGCCAATTCATTTATGAAAATATTATGTATGTAAGAAAGAACCTACACCTTTTCAAAAAAATAAGTGATAGACATAATTTCAATACTAGAAATAAAGATAAAATAGATCAGCCATGTTTCAGATTATCTAAAGTACATACATCTTTTATGGGGTACTGTGTTAAATGTTACAACAAAATACCTTGTGATATATTGCAATTAAATGAAAGAAAATTTAAAACTCATATAAAAAGTACACTTTGTAAACAAGCTTATTACAAATTAGAGGATTATATCCAGGATAAGAACGCTTGGAAACATGCTGGTCCAGCTCCATAGGACAATCTGGAGTCTAGACAAAATCTAACTGATTGCTATTTTAATTGTATATTTTATTATTTTTTGTGACATTTATTTTACACTCTGTGATTACCTTAACTCACACACTGATTATTTTAGGAAAATATTTTTTTTTTTTTTTTACTATGTTTGTAAATATGTGAGCACCATGTATCTATCACATAATTAATTTATCTCATTGCTTCATTATTCATTCTTTTTACCTATTGTGGTATAGTAATTTTATTCTAGGTGCATCGTCTTCACATATAATTATATAATTGATGTACCAATACCAAATATTGTAAAACATTTTAAAAGAGTAGCGGTGGAGTTTCTTGCCCATTCTTCTCCATACGAAGCTACCTTTTGGAAGGGGCGACTAGAATCAATTCTATTTTATTTGTAAATTTTGACGTTCAAAAGTGCCATTTATGTGCCTATTTGAAATAAATAATTTGACTTTGACTTTGACTCTGTTCATTAGTCGCCTGATGGTTTTATTCAGCGTAAATTTATTCTGTGTTTATTAATAAGGGGGCAGAAGTAAATCCGTAGTCGGAGTACTTACTAGGCGCGTCGAGGTGTTCGAGCGACGGTAACGGGTGCGTTGGCGTCGTGAGCTCGCGACACTCTGCCCCCATCTCCACTCGAGGAGACAACTCTGCATCTAAGAGGGAAATATACGGTTATAACTCTGTCCACTCGACTAACAAAAGGTATTTACAAGGCAGATGTGAGTGGAAACGCCGGGAGGACATATAGTGACCTAATTGGTGATGTTCTTTAGGAAGGTCCGGTGCGTGGTGCTTGCAACCGGCGTGCGTGTATGACCAAATGTATGAACGTAAACGAAGCAAAAGGAGTATGTAAGGAGCGTAGCAGGTGGCGTTCTACAGTTTCTGCTTACTACTGTAACTCTGTCCACTGCCAACACTAGCTATACACAGGGTGTAAAAATAACCTAGTTCAAACTAAATAATATTGAGCAAAAATTATTGCTAGAAAACGTTTTTTATTTTTGGTGTCAAAAATCGCTGTTTACGGCAGCGCGCAATGTAAACGTGCTTCTATACGGGATATATTTTTACGGGAATGTGTAGCTGTAGGTACCTACTATTGGCAACTATTGCTCGCTCATCACAAAACATTTTAGCTTATGGCTGAGCAATATATCTGCAACAGTATGGCCCATGATTCACACTCATAAACGGGTACATAATCGGACAACAATGGCTGATGAAGCCACATTTGTTGTTTTAAACGACAAACGAAGCGAAATGGGAAAAGGGGAGCGAATGTGGATTTGACCTTACTTCAATAGGCTTGACACTTTAGATGCCTTAAGCGTTAAGCCAAGAATGAATACTTGATAAATATTTATTTTAAAACTTTACAAGAATGTCTAAGAGTGATTTCGAATTCCTTGTAAACAAAATTGGACCATATATAAAAAGAAAATATACAAAAATGAGGAATGCAATACCTTGCTTGTCCTTGTTGCGTCATAAAGGGATGCACTTATACTCGTACCGGAAAATGAAACAACCCTAAAGCTGATCCGGCAATATTTCAGTATTTTCGAATGTGAAGCGATCGTTCGGCAACATGAAAATGCTTTGCTTTTTTTATCAGCTGTATATTAGAGTATTGAATGCCTTTTAGGCTATGCTAAATAAATGTATTATACATAGGTATTCTTTCTTTCTTTGAACCTACCAAAAATATGTGGCTATAATGGCCAGGCCACATTAAATATATATATAATATATAGTATTTACTACTCTTTTTCTTCGTTTGAACAAATTATTAAATAAATTTTGGAGATTTATCATGGATAATTTCACCGCTATCTAACGTACCAAAATAATATAATTATTATTTGAACATCATCGGTCGGTTATTCAAATCCAACGAGCATATCACCGCCATTTCCATTTAACATCGCCAGATTTGTTTCTCTGGGGTTATTTGAAAGACAAGGTGCATATTAACAAACCCAGGATAATCGAGCAGCTGAAGACGAACATCCGAGCTGATATGCGTTTGCTAACTCCTCATGTTCTGAGGAAAGTAATGGTTTTACCACCAAGAATTTCTCAGTAGCAGCCCGGAGTCTGGATTTGTGCCAGAATGATGGCAATAGGCTCGCCCCCTATTACATGGGACTTAAACATAACTAGGATTACAGGCGTGATGTTATGTATGTTATGTGACGTAATATTTAAAACCTAACTCGAAAATATCGCCATGAGTTTTATTTTATTATCTGCAAAAAATTTGCATTAGTAAACAAAAATAAACCAAGTTATAAATATTTGCGACCCCTTCCCTTCCTGGCTTATGCGCCACCCTGTATATCCCGTTTATAAGCACGTTAACGCACGCAAAACATTATACTTTTTGGTGGAACGGTACAGGAGTTACGAGGTTTGTAAAATATAATATAGTTTAAACTTATTTTCGTTTAAAAAATGGACCTTTGACCTTCAATATCTCTGTAAACAGAAGGCACCCAAGTACGGTCCACTCAGTGGCGTAGGTACCGCAGGGCTAGACGGGGCAGTGCCCCGGGGCCCCCAAGCTCAGGAGGCACCTCGGACTCTGACTAACAAACTATAAATTGAACTAATGGAAATTTCTACCACATTCGGAATATAAATAAACCAGATTCCAGGAACGCGACTTTAATTATAGCAACTTAATTTAAAAAAAAACAAGGGGAATTCCCAACAAGTCTCGAATATCTAAAGGTTTGAAACTTGCGGGGAACTCCCCCTGTCTTCTTAGGGTCAACTTCACCAATGGCGTCGTTATCCAAGAATAACTATCCGTGGGATAAAATTATTCCCTGCATTTACTCTCAGAATAACTCATATTACGTTTCACCACTTTGTAAAGACCAAAAATTACTCCTAGTGTAACTATTCTTTGAAAACAGTTTTTTTGTTATCTGTGGTACGTTGAATGTGAAGTGATGAACGAATGAATTTGAATGCAGACAAATTAAATAGGCTTGTAATTTTCTGAGTACAGTATAGCTTACAGGACCTTTTTAATTTAGTCGTCAGTTTGAACATGTGTCCGTGTGTCACCGTGTTATTTTTCAAACAAACCTAACTCTTAAGTCGCGCTGCGTGTTTAAATTTCAGTTTGCCTTGTGTTGTCGTGTTTAAAATATCTCTGAATAAAATGTCTGAAAGGGAACGAAGTGCTAACTGGCTAATACAAGAAAAAATGTTATTGCTGGATCTGGTAACAGACCACTTCAGCGTAATTGAAATTAAAAAAACAGACCAGAAAAATGCGGAATGGGTGAAAATGTCCGACGAATTTAATTTATTCGAATATTTATATAATCGTGGTGTAATGATGCTATAGCTGCACTAACTCTGTGTATTATTCTGTGTGCTGTGGATACACTAAGCCCACTGAAATCACCAGTTGATAGTTGTGTGTTGTTGGTCGCATAAAATCTTAAGGTGGCCAAGAGTTGGTTGATAATTTAGATAGATTTTAATATAGATTGGTTTCTGAAAAAACAAATAGGCTCATATTATTAAAAAAAAAACAAAGTGAGATGAATGCAAACTAGGTATGGGTACCTACAATGAGATGAAAGTAAACTAGGTACCTACAATCCATTATTTGTACTATAAAATGACAAATCCATACCTTAGACTCTTAGAGTAAATAACATTATAGATGCCCATGTAGATACTAAAAGTTACACTACATTCTGATCAAAATTAGGCACCTATCTATAATGTCAAGTCAACATTGCTATTTCCATAATCTAAACATCGTGTCACCTCTCAGATCTAAATTCCAATTGATGCTCAATTTTTAATAATAAATTGTATGCTGCTGCTTTAGATAAACGAAATCTAATCATAAAATCCTTTTCGTCATAGTTGTAAAAATGCTCATTTCTTTCTTTGAACCACCTTGGATGTCTCAAAATAACATGGTAATCCTCACTACTATCGCTTTCACTGTCCGATAACATTCTTCTCAAACGCTGCATTTCTATTAATTTGACGCCATTTTGATTTTAACTGGGGAATAAGCCTGTTATTCCTTCAAAATTGGTGGCATAAGAGTTACTCTCGTATAACTTTGTTATTCCCAGGATAAGTAGTTGGTGAAATGAAAACATGGTTATCTGAGAGTAAGTAATAGCTTTATCCTTGGAATAAAACTTATTCTACTTTGGTGAAATCAGACCTTAGCCTTTTAGGCTGGTTACACAGTCGCACCGTCAAACAGCTCGTCTCAACAGAACGCGCTGGACGCAAGGTGGACCTATGAGAACCGCGGCGCGCTTCAACGGCGTGACTATAAAACGCTACTAGAGAATATACAAGCGCGCGACTGTATTAGGTACGACGAATCTGGAACTAGGGTTCCTGATTCGTCGTACCTAATACAGTCGCGCGCTTGTTCGGGGCCCTAGTTTATTTTATGCCCCAGGGCCTTTGGTTACCTAGCTACGCCACTGGGTCCACTACAAAAAAATCGTAAAAAAGCGTGGGGTGCTTGATGTAAATTCTTGCAAATATTTTATTGACAGATATCTGTAAAAGTAGAATCATTATTAAAATGTCTTAAAAAGCACCTCACGCTTTTTTACGTTAAAATAAATTTATTTTTAATCACTATTATTATTTCCAATTTATTTATAATTATTTTCTACTTTTTAGTTTAGTTTTCTATTAAAGCGTGTTTTTTAGTTTTTAACCGACTTCCAAAAAGGAGGAGGTTATATGTTCGGCTGTATGTTTGCTTTTTTTATGTATGTTCACCGATTACTCGGCAATTGTGGACGGATTTTGAAAATTCTTTTTTTGTATGACAGGGTATGCTTCCGAGGTGGTCCCATTGCCACCAAATCAGAATCTGATGAGGGGATCCCATGGAAATCGAGGGAACTCCTCAAATTTTATAGGCATACCTATAGCGATTTGAGTATTTTTTATAGTAACTCGTGCATTTTCACTCGAAAAGCTCCATTTGGTGAAGTGGAACTTATGACGAAGACCACAGATGGCCACCGGAACCACTTAATAATAAGTATTTTACCGTTGCGATTCGATTAGGCACTTTAATATGGTTGCTAAGCAATTTATGGTCATTAAAATGCATATGGTGAAGTCACCATCAGTTCTCCTGGTTCTTACCAGGAGAACTCCTCAACAATTAACGCCCCTGCATCGGGAAAAGCAATTTTTGTAAAAGATGATGAGCATTTGACATTAGGCTATTGTAAATTAGATAAATTACAAACTGACCCACTAAAAAGTAAAAAAAAAAATTAAAAAAAAAAAAAACAACCGACTTCAAAAAATACACTACAAACTGAAAAATAACTTTAATTTCCGAAGTCGGTGGCAAAAAACTAAAATACAGATCCAAAGACACCGCCGCCAGACGTCGACCGATCTAAGTACGACCTACCCGCACAAGTATTTTAGTTCATGAGAAGGCCGCGGTTACAGCAGCGTCTTGGGTTTAAAGCTGACACGCAAGTATAGTATTTTTATCTTACGAAGGGACGCGCGCTTTACTTGTGGTAACCAAGTGTAAAAACAGGCTGTTAATGTGTGCGTGAAGGCGAGTAGCTTCAGCACGTACCATACACAAACACACTTCCGCCTTTGCCATTGTCTCGGACGGTACCGAGAGCTCCTGCAATTACACACAGTTGAGCTGCACGATTACTGACAAATGCTTGGACTGATTGGACAGGTCCACTCAAATTTGTGTGGTTCTTTCCTCAAAAGACCATTTCAGACACGGATCTACATGGTCCTCGCATGATCTGACCAAGATTATGTCTGGACTTTAAAAGAGACTTTGACCCCTGAGTTTGTTTCGCCATTTCTTCTCAGGGGTAGGCAGATACGAAATGTCGACTACATCTAGTTTATTTTTAATATGAAGTGTAAAAGTGATTCAGATATCCTGTTTACATAATAAACGATTTAATTTCATTTCACACATTCACTGCGTGTTTGTACACTTGGTTACCACAAGTAAAGCACGCGTCCCTTCGGGAAATAATAATACTCCACCGGGGCGTTAATGACACGTCAAGCTTTAGAAACGGACAGTCACACAGGTATACCGTGTAAGTTACAGATATGACGCACTACAAAGCTGTACTGATTCTAAAACTCAATATGCCAGATTTACGGCCGGGTTAGTACTGCGCTTAGCCTTTTTGGTTTACTTTAAACCTCAAGGGTACCACAGCGCTGCGACACTTATTTTTAAATGTCGCAGCACCATGCTGGGATAGGAGCCTTTTGGCATCGTACGATGAATTTCTATTTTTATTTAGTTTTTTTTTAATGTGTCTATGAGTGTGTTATAGTTTAATTTGTGATCTCCTGTGCGAGTCCCAATAAATACTTTTCCTTTCTTTCTTTCAGAGTAATAACAAACGGACCATGGTTACCATTCGCAAAACCCGTAAGCGTCACCACAAAATCAAGTCTTTTGTAAGAAAAAAACGGTTAACATGACATTCAAGTAGAGCTCTCCATAGAAATTTATGCGCTTTGGTAATCTTCGTGTTTCCGAATTAGCACGAACATCGCGCCACAGTGCTGACCAACGAAGAACAGAGGCAATGCTTCTAAGTTTTATACTACCGCGGTTTGTATTTGTACACTTATGATTGCGCGTTTGTATGAAAATTTATCACTGTCGGGTTACTCCAGTCTCAAATTCTTCAGACTCATTTGTCATTCAAAAGTTTGTTGGAATTGCATAGAGTTGTCAATCTATAATTTCGCAAACTTTGTAACATCAAATAGGCGAGTACAGGTGCCGTATTATGACGTTTTAATGCCATCATGATTCCAGTGCAAGAGAGAGATGGATCTATACATGACCGCTAGCACCGTCCCTTTTTCGGTCTGGAATCATAATGGCATTTAAACTTCATAAATCATGATTCCAGTGCAAGAGAGAGATGGATCTATACATGACCGCTAGCACCGTCCCTTTTTCGGTCTGGAATCATAATGGCATTTAAACTTCATAATATGGCCCCAGATCTTACAGTTTAAAACTGCACGAACCTCCACTAACACAACAAGCAGTGGAGGGGCGTGCAGTTTTAAATTAGACGATCTATTCATGGTTTTAGTAGCTTTATATTAGATGTCATGACCGCGCGTTCATATCTCCGAAGATAGACGATGATTCCCGAAACATACTTTTCTTTGAAAAGCTGTAATGTAGATGAAAAGAAACATGTCAATAGTGATATCATAATTTGAATTGTATGTATGTGTTACTAATATTGCAATAATCGTATGGTTGATTTTAGTTTACCTTTTTTTTTCTTTTTACAGGATGCGTTAATTAAATGAATTTCTTTTCTTGTGCCATGAATGTATAATGTTAATTCAAAGTGATTATTGAACTACGTTTCGGCTTCGTGAACAGTGAAAATGTTAAAAGAACTCAAATACCTTGTTTGATATGTGTTTGTGAAGGATTTGTAGGTCCCTGATATACTCCGTTTACTGGATTTACTGTGTTCTGCAAGAAAACAATCATTTTATCTACATAAATAAAAATGAAATGCTGTTCGTTGGTAAGCGCATCACTTGAGAACGGCTGGACCGATTTAGCTATTTTATGTTTTAAAATCTTTGTAATAGTTTGAATAAGGTTTTTAGGGACAGACAAATTAGGAAACTTTCCCAAAAAAATGGGGAATAACTGAAAGTCCTCTTTGCTATGAAATTGTTGTACGAACTGTTGTTTGGGCAGTACAACGACTGTCCGGTCAGCTAGTTCAAAATAAAATATCAGTGACGTAGGAAACGTAGTGTGTTTCTCAATTTTAGAGTAAATCTGAATCTTTACAGTGAATATTAGGTAATGTGCTGAGTTTTTAATATAATTTTCTAATTCAAGATCTATTTCTACAATAATTTATTGAGTTATCAGATGATTATGCTTACCTTAGCTATTTGCAGCAGCACGATGGAATGTTTGATATGGTCCAACATGACCTGGAAATCAATATAACATATTAGAAACGAATTATACAATGTGTAACATAAGTAACGCAGAAACCTCATAACCATTGTACTCATCATTATGAACAACTTTTATTATGGGACCAAACCTGAAATTGTGTTCTCATCTCGTCAAAATGTAGGGAACAATTCATTATTTTTTCGCAATTGTCGTTGATAATTCACAATTTAATGTAGTAATACTGATTAACATAACATAACATCACGCCTGTAATCCCCGAAGTGTTACGCAGAGGTGTAGCTACCTATAATACACCTAAATTTCGCCAGTTATGTTTAAGTCCCATGTAATAGGGGCCGAGCCAATTGCCAACAACCGGCCACAAATCCAGACTCCGGGCTACTCTACTGAGAAATTCCATATAGAATAACCCAATAACACTTTGCCCGACCCGGGAATCGAACCCAGGGCCGTATGCTCAGCAGTAGCGCTTGCGATCACTCGACAAACGAGGCAGTAATACTGATTAATTAATCAAAATTGCGAAGTATTTGACAGCTACACATTTGCGACGTTGCCAACATTCAAAATACCTAGTCTTAATGCACTTGTAATCACTTGTCCTAGTTTGACCGAAACCGCGTCGCTCACGGGGGGGCAGTGCAGGCCGCTCATTCGTTAGAGCAGGCCGCTCATTCGTCAGTGCAGGCCGTTCATTCATCAGTGCAGGCCGCTCATTCATCAGAGCAGGCGGCTCATTAGTCAGTGCAGGCCGTTCATTCGTCAGTGCAGGCCGCTCATTCGTCAGTGCAGGCCGTTCATTCGTCAGTGCAGGCCGCTCATTCGTCAGTGCAAGCCGCTCATACGTCAGTGTAGGCCGCTCATTTATCAACGCTCACGGCGTCCCGCCCCCCGCCTCACCGCGCATTCCTAAGGTGAGGTACAGCGGTATTGGTCAAACTATAATTTAATAAAATAAGAGTACATAAACTAAGTACTTACGTTGGAATGGTCTAATATAACTTGTCCTTTGCTCTTCTCAAGTGGGTCAGCCAATTCTGACACACGAATTCCCATTTTCTGAAACAAAAACAAAAAAAACCTTATTAGATTATATTCGGTTGTTTAACCAAAGTTATTTAATTTAATTAGGACATTATTATCCAATAGTTTCGTCCATAAATAAGAGATATGGTGTACATTGCAAACCTAATATCACTTATTTGAATTCGATGCCGAAGACTTACGAAGGTCTGATGAAGCGTTAATACTTGACACAATTGCCAGCCAAGGTATAATAAATATAACTGGCGAAATAAGGGTTTACTATCGGTACACTTCTGCCTAACCCTTCAAGGAATACAGGCGTTATAGATACATACATAAACTCACGTCTTCTTCCCATGGGGGTAGGCAAAAACTTATAGAACGCCACCTGAAACGCTCCTTTTGCCTCGTTTACGTTCATGCACTGTTCATATTACAGGCGTTATGTAATAAAATAATATTACCAGCGTTACCTTCCTGGCTCTGATGAAGCTAAACACCTCAGGCTTATTTTGAACAGTTGAGTTACTGGTCCTTAATGGCTAGCTGTATTCCAAGCTTCTAGATCAAAACTACCTGCATTTTGACCATACTTAGAAGAACTCTTAATACCTCAGCGTCATGAAAAGCAGCCGAGTCCACGGTGCGAGGAGGCTGACAGGCCACCAAGCTTCTCAATTACAGGTATGCGCATTTCGGGCCAGTCCGACATCTTTTAGAAGACTTAAGATGGGAATAGATGACTGAGTGGGACATAAACTTAACTGGCTAAATGTGGGTGTAATAAAGGTACATCTCTGCTTAACCCTTCGGGGGATACAGGCGTGATGTTATGTTATATGAGGGACTTACAGAAACCAGCTCGATCATGATCTGCAGATAGGCGTCGGCCTCAGATATCCTGCGCTCCAGGTCGCCGTGTCTGTGCCGCGGGGCTGGCATGCTGCGCGACCATCGCTCTCGTCTGCCGTGCCGCGATATGGTGTCTTCTAGAGCTCGCACCCAACGTTCCCGTTCAGAGCCGTCTCGAGCCTGGAAAAGTGGAAAAAAAAAGTTATATATTGCTCTGTTGGTAGAAGTGGTTATCTTATTTTGCTACAGAGGAGTATGAAATTCACGTCCTACAATTTTAATATAAACTATTTATTAGTGGCTTTTGTGCGGACAGGATATAAATTCAGATTTGTTACTGTAATGTCAACCATGTCATATGGTTTAAATAGGCTTTTATTTTTATTATTTTATTTATCTTTTATATAGATTATTTTATATTTTGTAAATGTGAGAACGTCGTAGGCTTAATAGACTGTAGAGTTGTCGACCATTTTCTATTTTGTTAAGTACCAGAGGGTCTACTCCGAAGCGATAATCTGAAGTATCGGCCAAAAGTTCCAAAGTTTCCTTTTTTGACTTTGAGTCCTTACCCGACTTCAAGTCACAGATTTGACTTTGGCTTATCTCTTTGACTGTCATTTTTTTTTTCTCTTTCGCCGTAATTTGCCATAGTTAGCCGTAGTCAAGAAACGGCCGAACATTCGGCCGATACTTCGGATTTATGTTCGGAGTAGACTGTTACTTGTTGACAAGCCAACACTCTCCTCCCATACCTATTAACACGCAATTTAAAAACATTGTAAACGCCAAATATTTTTAAAAGAGTATCGTGCAGTTTCTTGCCGGCTCTTCTCCACAGAAAACGACCAATTGGAACCGTGCACCTAGCTTCTGACGTTTCGTAATAGCCCATGTAGGTTTATGTGAAGTAAAATATTTTGCATTGATTTGCCGAGTTTCCTTACTTCGAGCTCGCTCCTGATTGGTATTTAATCTCTGCTTTTCATAGACCTTCCAATCACTACTACAAGTTCTTTGGGCAAGTTAACATCATCATAACTGGTCCCAATAGCAATAAAATTACAATTAGTAGACGGGAGGACACTTCTGTCCAATCTATCTCCCAGTAGTCTCTCTTAGTTACCCTGTATACGACTTTTTATCCCATTCAAAAACTCATTTAAAAAATTGAATCTTAACACTGTGTCATAAAGTCCAATTCGATAATTACCTGGAAGTGGAACGTCTTGTGGTCGACAGTGATCGTGAAGGTGGAGTCGTCTTCATCATCAATGCCTATGACAGCTGCCCTCAGTCGCACGCAGCCTCTTCGAACACCTCGGGTCATTTTCTCCTTTGACTGAAAAGAGATAAGTAAAATGAGGAATACTTACAAAAAAGAAACCTAGATTTAAAAGTAACTTCTCAAATCATAAGGTTCATCCTCATGTTGCATTCCTTTGATGTTCGCCTAGGACAGATTTTGGGTTAAGAAAGATTTTATTCAACTACCTACATCTATTTTGTTGAAATGTGTTCATTCGCTTGCCCGCCCACACACATTCGAGCGATTTTCTCGGCGATCTTTGTCAGATGTAATACATTCTGACAAATATCGCCGAGAAAATAGCTCGTGGGCGGGCACCCTTAGGCTGTACGTGGTAAAGAAGGTTGTATCATCTAAAGAAGAGTATATAGCGTAACGGTAAATGTGAATTACGAAAGTATTCTTAGAAATAGACAACAATATAAGTACCGACCTTGCCTCACATATATTTTTTTTAATAATGTCAAAAATGAAATCAAAAATGAAAAAATAAACTCTTACCAAATTTTACAAAACATTTCTACTGTTACATAAACATTAACAAAACAAAGTCCTTATATTTAACATAATACATAGTAATGAATTTAATTAACTTCAATGCAGGTTCAAACTCCTTTGCAGTATCTAGTGACTGTCACACAGTGAAGAGGTGTTAGCAAACCGTTCTAAACATTATGGACGCAATTCAAAGAGCCTACAGCATAGTGTTTTACGAAAGAGCAGGTAATAAAATAAACATTATTACGTGTTGCATGATGGTAAAACTATAAAATGCAATGAAATTCATTGCAAAGTTGTGTTGCAAAAAGTTAAGTGCTATGGTCAGTGAGGTAGAAGCAGGGACCATTTTGGTTACCCATTGAAAGGGGTTTCGATAGGGTTTTTCTAAGCGGTTAAACAAAAACCCATACGATATGGGTAACCCTTTTGAACGGCTTAAATTAAATTTTGGTTACCCGTTGAAAGGGTTTTCGATAAAAACCCATACGGTATGGGTAACTCTTTTGAACGGCTTACTTTAAGCCATTCAAAATTACCCACACCGTATGGGTTTTTGATTAACTGCTTAGAAAAATCCTATAGAAAACCCGTTCCATTGAAAGGGTTTTCGATAGGGTTTTTCTAAAATGGTAACCAAAAAGATCCCTGGGTAGAATAGAGATAGAATTGGTCATGCTACGCGTGCTGGGCGGATATCGAAATAACATAATATTATGATTTTTTCATGTCACTGGGTTTCAAGTAGGTATAGAACCCATTGAATGGGTTATCATGTAACCCTTTCACTGGGTTTCAAGTATAAAACCCATTCAATGGGTTATCATGTAACCCTTTCATTGGGTTTGTAGTATAAAACCCATTCAATGGGTTACATCATGATAAGGGTAACACATTGAATGGGTTACCCTTTCGAAAGGCTTAACCCTTAACCGGGGTTGTACGGTCCCTGGGTAGAAGGCGGTATCCAAGATGGGTTTCGATATTGGATTCTATTTCGCCTGGGTTCTGTTCAGCATCGCTCTGTGTTTTTCTAAAGATAACAAATGTTATCAGTCTGAAATTATCTCACTGCTTGGCAATAGATTTTTTAATTCAGAGAAGAAACAATAAGTAATTATTACCTCGCTTGTTTACTTTGTGTTGACGATTTCTGACCATATGGACCAAACAGTCCTTATGGTTACGTACAGTAGGCACGTCAGACCTTGAACTTAGGGATGGCGATCTGAGATCGATTAATCGGAGAATCGATTTCTTGGACCAAAAATTGATATAGATAGTACTGAATCGATCCAGTGAATCGATATTTCACCCTAGAAAATCAAGACTCGATTTTTTCTGTTTCGATAAGACAGGTTCTTATCAACCTTAAATTATTTACAATACTTGAATGTACTACCCAAACAACATGTAAATAAATTGAAAATTAACATTCATTAATTACATAAAAACTCGCTAGATTGCTGTGTACTCAGTTTCCTTCGTCGATCCTCATAAGTAAACGAAATTTAAAAAAAAATACGAATAACGTATTTTTTAACATTAACAACAAATACAAACTAGAAAAATAAATAAAAAAAAAGATCGATTTTTAGACCTCCATTTTTTTATGTTTTTATTTATCAGTTTTCGATACGAATCGATTTAAGAATCGCCATCCCTACATGAGCTTCCCTAGCTAAGTACGGATTTCAATAGAAAACGAAGCCAGCTTACACTGGTTTTGTCACCAATGACGAGCGGCATGTACTGTGCCTACGATATTTCCACGAATCCGTAAACAAACCAATTCCCAGTTTCCCAAATTATGTTCATAAAATTGCTTGTTCGAAACATTGAAAGCTTCATTACCCTCTTTACCTGTCGTTATAATCGAGCAATAACAAGTAAGTATTCCAAAACGCGACATTACTGAGGGGGAAATCTGTCATTTCGCCAAATGGCTCGACATTTTTATAAATGTCAGCAGTATAAGCGTTATTAAACGACTTCCAAAACTGCTGACCTCCTTTGAGGCTCGTGATTATTTCTGAGGATATGCAAGAACATTGGGTTTGCCTGTTTACAAATAATATCGACTATATGATTTTGTTCTAACGTTAAATATACTAAAAAAGGTTCCTCAAAATTTTCTGTATCTCTCAAGTTAGAATTGGTCAAATGTCATGATTTTATGAAATAATCATTAAATTGAAGAGAGCTGTATAAATGATTTTAATGATTCATCACCATCATCATTTCAGCCGAAAGACATCCACTGCTGGACATAGGCCTCCCCTAAAGGGGGTTTGCCATAATCGTCACGCTTGGCAGACGGGTTGGCGATCGCAGTATGGTGTTAAAATCTATAGAGAACGCTGCTGCCCATTCTCTAGTAAGTCCCTTAGTCGCCTTTTACGACACCCACGGGCAGAAATAGGATGGTGCTATTCTTTACGTCCGGCATCACACGGCATTTTAATGATTGTAATTCCGTAAATACATATTTGTTACGACGGATCATATTTATATTACTGACTGACCTGCACATTGCAAAAAACGTAAGACGCCTTGACGCATTCGCCTTTAGAGAGATACAGTTTCATGAGTTTACCTGCAACAGCCACTCATAGATCAGAAAGAGCTCATTCATAATTTGATATTACCCTATAATAAGCAGAACCAACTGTCATAATTTCATAGACCTTTGACTGGCACTACAAAATTGCCTAGAACCAGCTACCAACAACGCAGACAAGTTCAATTACCTTCACGGTGCAACGGGGACCCACAATAACAGGGCATAATAGCCTGAAAACTTTTGCGTGACTAGCCACAATCATTACAACACGTTCGTTTATGTGCTTTACATCAGACGATATAGCTTAGCTTTAACCAAGGAAAGTACCACAGAATAGGGACAGAAGACCTAAGTAAAACTTAGGTAACGAAAGTTCACAGAGCCATTATTATCAGAAACCAGAACAAGACCAAAGCGAATTTTCTAGTGCTTTCTCGAAAAATGATTAATGATCTGCCAGACTATATCAGATGCAAGACATTTCGGGCCATTCGGGTTGTGACCTACCAGAATCGGAAAAAAAAAGATTGCATATGTGGCGGCTACAACGCCACGTACGAACTACACATCAAAGACTTGACGTCACACAAATCCTGCATCGCGCAAGCAGAGTTTACCGCGCGACTGGCATATGTACAACATTCCGAGATCAACCGTCGCCGTCGGGCAGTTGCCCACCACACACAACACCCGTCTGGTCGGAAGATCCTCCCTTTTCTATAGAGGATCAGTGAACTTGACACCCTGTTCCTCATGCCTCTATACTTGCATACATTTTGTTCAAACATGTTTAGGCATTTCCTGAGCAAGGTCATACAACAGGACGAGCATTCTTGAACACGGCCGGTACTCGGAAGGCCCTAACTTGGAACTGTAAGGATAGAGTTTTAAGGCTCGTGCAGACTGGCGCGACATCGGGGGTGCAACAGGCAGTGCGACACTTTCCATGAAGTTTTTATAGAAATTGTGATATTAGAGTCGCGTCGCGCCTGTCAGCGGGAGCATTTAGGGAGTTTGCATAAAGAAGCGGGTTTACGGGCCCGACTCTCGGTATACATCGCTGCAAGTTCATCTACGGAAAATAACATTTACATGGTTTAGCAGTTTATGTGTGAGCGCATAAGTTAATACGGGGCTATTTAACCTGTACCGATTAGTACCTACTGACTAGTCTTTATTGGAGACCCGTGTTTTTATGGAAGCACTTTTAGCCACCAAACAACTTATCACACTGCCAACGCTACAGTATGCTTTTGGGCTAAATAAATATGGAGTTGATCTTCTGTAATCTATTTAGTGTTACATAAAATTAGTCACGATTTTAAGATGGCAAAATAAAGTAAATGGAACATGTGTTGTGTAGAGAGTTGCTGAGACAAGGAAATGAGCAATAATGTGGTGTTTGTTGCGTTAATTTAGTTAGTTTTGTTAAATTACAGGTGCCTTAATACACGACGAATAAGTTCAGCAGATTGGATACGAGATTGTGGAGATGATACCACAACGTACGTCACGAGCATAAATATCTTACATTTATGCAAGATTCAAAATCTCCTTCGATTCAAAGTATTGATAAATATGATAGAGTGTTACTAACATATTATCGAAACCATAATATGAAAATGGTATTTCACAAAGTTGCAATTTTTTTTAATGAGAAAAAGGCTTTTGTGTTTTGCGTAACTGTATTTATGCGTAACGAGTAGCACCACCTTTCCTGTGGGTGTCGTAAAAGGCGACTGAGGGACTTAATAGACAATGGGCAGCAGCGTTCTCTATGCATTTTAACACCATACTGCGACCGCCAACCCGCCTGCCAAGCGTGGCGATTATGGCATACCCCACCCTTTGGGGGAGGCCTATGTCCAGCAGTGGACGTCTTTCGGCTGAATGATGATGACGATGATTAATGCTCGTGACTGTACTTACGGAATTCTTACACATCAGCCGCTCTGGTCAAACCGTATTTCATGCTAATTTAGGCCTCGACGGTCACGTTTGACGTCAGTTCACTATAACTACCACATCGCCTTGCCATTAGATCCTACTTACAGTCATACATTACAATCTCAACATGTAATTGGGGCCTCCATCTACCTAATATAATAAAATAAAACACATTTGTTCCGTTTCTAGGTCCCCTCAATCACGAAGCAGCACAAAACAATATAAAATTAGACTTCAAGTCCATACTAACAAAAGACAAGACGAACGGACATTCTATCATTAGTATATCCTTTCACCCAAGTAAAGTGTTGCAAAATCACGATGAATATGATTTAATATTTCTTTGTTGTGCCTGATGCAACGATAACGGACGGTGGAGATTAATTTATGCCGATACTAATAGTAACGGGAGTAAATCGTGCGTTCGCGCATTGACTGTAACCGGGTTCCGTGATATTGGAGAAAAACGCTTTCGGATTTGACTTAGGAGATTGTCTATGCCTCTAGGGTGTTTCTAGATTTGAAAAAAGCGGTATAGACTGGGCTCCTGGCGGTAATACAAAGGGTCAGGGGAATTACTGGTTTGTCTAAACTTTTAGACAGACCAGATATAACGTTTCGGAAAACAAACATCATCGGCTCCTGGATTATCGTGTCTATAGAATTACATGGTTGTCCAATCGGTGCAGCGATCATATTAATCTGTTTTTATAATAGCGGCAACCGCTTTCCAACCAGTGTGCTTCCAAATGACTCAAAAGTTTAGACGATGGTAGCGGTCTATGTCTAGGCAAGACTTTCTTTTTGTGACTAGCCGCGATAAGCGACTATTGGTATGGGCAAAACTTATGGGTTCGCGTCACCGACATGCTAATGTGACGTGTTGTGCCAGACTGGCTACGCGCAGCGGCCTGTGTACATGTATACGCATATATACACTAATACATTGTATATACTCGACTGTGTTATGTGCTGTTGAAAGTTTTAATAAGTTTTCACTTCTGTTGGCCGTCCTACTGCCTATTTTATAATTGGTAAGTATACAAATCTCTTTAATAAACTACGGAACCCTCTTCTGCACTTAGCACTTGATATAATAAAGCTGCAATTTGCAGCGTTACGAAATCTAGGTCAGTCAGACTGAAGCCATCTCGTTCGGTTAAAAAGTGAAATACTTCTTTATAATGTTGCTGATCTGTTTCACAGATTAAGTTGTTAGTTGTTACGCTTCTTCCTTAATATTACGGTTAATGTAATGAATGTGGATTTCTGAACTGCAATTGTGTCAATTTACAAGCAAATTGCAGTTATTTTCAATGCAAAAGTTTATAGGTGTCTGAGTATGACTAAACATATTTTATTTATGTCCATGTCCAGCAGTGGACGTCTTTTGGCTGAAATTATGATGATTGCTGCGTAATCTTTTGTATATTTTGGGTTGTCTACAACCCATTAGATTCAAATTATGACAAATAGAGAGGTAATATAGGCCAGTTCCTCGGTGGTTAAGAATTCCGTGTGAAGCTCGCTTCCACTTTCGACCTGATCACCACTTACCATCAGGTGAGAAGAACAACAAGAGCTTCCTCGATGTGGTTAAAAAAAATGTTTATCTTAAAGCACAAGTTCTGTTTTTCAGCCAAAATTCTTACAAAATGAAGTCAAACAAGTAAACACTGATATAAAACGCTATAATTTAATTATAATACCTAATTCAGATAAGAGTTCCATTATGTTATTACCAGAAGCCTGAGAATATACCTAAAGCCTTCGTGGCGCTGTGACAGGAAGCTAAAAATACATATAAGTGAAGACTATTTACACGCGGTGAAACTTCGTGGGAAACTATGTTTAGAACAGTTTATTTTTACTCATATTTTAATCGGCAAATTGCTTACTAAAATGTTTCATGGAAAATTATGCAGATCTAGAAGAAACTTTGAAATTTAGGACTTATTTTCTTGACGGAAATGTTTGCATTTTATTCGAATTATGCATTGAAAAAAAAAATAAGCCATCTCTCTACCAACTATTAAAATTGCCACAGCTGAATACAATTCGACTACTAGATGCAGCTAGCTCTCAATCATAAATTCAGTCATCAATAATAACGCATGCTTACTAAAGGCCTAAACTTGATCCAAAATTCTTTACTCCCCAGACCAGCGCGTCAAAGACTGGGCTCTGATGACATCACCGAAGCCACTGGCGGCCATCATAGCCACGTACCTGGTCATCATCAAGCTGGTCCTGCCTTTTTACATGAGGGGCAGGAGGCCGTATGAACTGAGGAACCTCATCAAGTGGTACAATGTGGTGCAGATCGTTGCCAATGCTGTTGTGACTTGGGGGGTAAGTTAGCTATATATTTTATTATTAATATGTCGTTAAAAAATCCAACTGAAAGATTATTTCAGAAATATTCATTCAGTAGGATTTTTTGAACTTAAGAGAGTTATAATGCTGATTCTAATGATTATAATTCTGTAAAGCCTTCGATCTATTGATCGAAGTGTAAAGCCATATTTGTTATGGCCGCGAATCATATTTAGATCAATATACAACCTGTTACTGACCTGCAAATGGCATAAAACGTAAGAAAATTTGAATTTCGCGGGCTACCTTAGCGCATCCCCCTTAATAAAAATCTTAATATGAATCCGCAACTGTAGCTCGCAAAATTCAAATTTTCTTAACATACATACATAAACTCACGCCTTCTTTCCATGGGGGTAGGGAGAAACTATAGAACTATATATTTTCTTAAGTTTTTTGTAATTAACAGGTCAGTGTCAGGTTGTATCACAGGGCTTGTATCTTGATCAAAATATGATAAATAGAGAGGTAAGATAGATAAATCATTAATACCATCTCTGTAAGTTACATTTGTATTGCATGAAAAAGTCATTCAATGGAACAAATCAAATTTAGAGAGATATATTAATGATTCTAATGATTATAATTCTGTAAATACAAAATCTGTTATAGTCGCGAATCACGGCTATTTTAATTTTGCTCAGCTCTTAGCATATATAAAAAAGTCAGCAAAAACGCTAACGAAAACGAACGAACGTGAACGCGCTCCTCAAAGAGATGTCAGCACAAACTGACGGGGTCCGGTAGGGACAAAGCCTGCCAGGGCTGCGGGTTTGTCCGAAAGGGATATCGTACGCAGGCAACTGAAGGAACACGGGTAGGTTTTACTCAGTAAAAGTCTGACACGCCAGCTCCGAAGTTATTTGATAATTGACCAACCAAAAAAAAAAAAAGTGCGGGCTGGCGTTGAAATGCGTGGGTGGGTCGGGAGCCGAAACTTCACGAGAACGAAGTCGCAGACAGAATCTAGTCTTTTAATAAATACCAATACTTTATCATTCCCTAGTAAGAACTAAGACGAGCACAAAACGAATCGCTAAGAACTCAACGTCGACACTTCACCACTAAGAGTATTAACATCGGCCTATGCATAGAATTGACCTGTTTCTCTTAGAGAATTCCCTACATTTTTCAAGGTAATTATGTTCCTAAGAGGCAACTAATCTGGCTAATGGATTCATTCAGGGTACATATTTACCAAAAAAAAAACACGGTACCTATAACTTAGATGATGAACTATGATTTGCCCTGTTGCTTTTGCAAATTCATAATCAGCATCTAATCTTCCCCTGGGACACAGGCTTCCTCTAGAGGGAGTGGGCTGTAATCTACCACGCGGGTCCAGTGCGGGTTGGTAGCTATGTCACATGTCTTCGAATTTGGTTCTAAGACATGCCGGTTTCCTCACCGTTTTGAGAGCAGAGGTGATGAAATTATTTACACAAAGTAATGCGCCTGCTTGGGTTTGAACCCTCGACCAACAATTTGTAAGTTGGGGCCGTTACCATTGCTCTAGCAAGTTAAAAAGTTAAAAAGAATATCCACCACGTAGGTCCAGTGATCGCAAGCGCTACTGCTTGGCAATGAGGTTTTGAGTTCGAATCCCAGGTCGGGCAGAGTTGTTGGGTTTTTCCATCATGAGTTTCTCAATCGCCCGGAGTCTGGATTTGTGCCCGGTTGATAGCAATAGGCTCGCCTTCTATTATATGGGACATAGGTACCATAACTGCCGAAATGTGGGTGTATATACCATAGCTACACCTCTGCCTGTTCCTTCGGGGATTACAGGCGTGATGTTATGTTTAAAAAGTATCGTGCAGGTGACACTATATAAATATGTGAGGATAGTTACAGCAAATGTTGACGGTACGGTTCGCGCAGTGGTTGCTGCGTTTCGATTTCCGCACGATAAAGGAGAAATTACTAGAGTGGGGAAAAGTTTACAAAACGTAGAAACTTTAATTTTACTCCACCTTAGAGTTCCTCTAAAAAGAAGACCTTAGCGTTTAAGCTCAATAACACAATACCATCTCAATTTCCAATATTCTACGTGTGAAAGCGACTAGTAGCTACACAGAAGTACATAAACTACATACTTATGTGCAGATACAATAATTATACATAAGTTCATCCGACTGTGTGTCACACCGGATGTAACCGTGCCGTCCGCGCTACGTGCGGGTCATGCAGTGTCAATTTGATCAATTGAATACCGCCCAGTAGGGTGTCCATAACTCCATATACCGAGCAATACATAGACATGGGGGTGTCAATCACCCCGTATTATTATGTGGTAAGCACCATATAACTAAAATAATATTTCATAAATATCATATCGACTGCTTACACGCTGGTCCTCAGCTGCTCTTGGCAAATATACGCCAAATGCACTGGCCTCTTGGTGGCAGAAAGCAGAAATCTTTCCAAATGTATTGTCAAAAAATGTATCAAATTTTTTTTGATACATTTTTTGTATTGTATAATTTTCAATTTAATGTTTTTATTTAATTTTATTAATAATTTCTAATTTAGTTTAATTGTATGTTCCAAAAGGTGATGGAAATAAATATATAATAGTTTCGTACTTTTTCCCTACTGACCCATCTCAACTTTCTCAACGCATCCATCCAGTATACGTTTCCAAGCGATTGTATATTCTTCTATTGTTTATTCACCTCCATTTTCCCGGAGATGAAAAGGGATTCTATTCCATTGTGTGTCAGTCACGTGGTTAAATGTTTGATATCTGTATTTCTGTACTTGTGTACTTTGAGCTGGGTCAATTTGATTTGCTGTTCAAATAATTATTTTCATGAATGTTGACTTATTTTGATTTATTCAAGCCCGAAGCAAATTGATTTTCAGTTTCTTTTTGTGTTATGATTGTGCGTTTTGACCCGGTTGAAAGAGATATATTAATATTTGTTGTACCTGCTTTCTGTATTCTTGTACAATAAAATAATGTATATTTCTAATAGGAGCATTATTCGTTGGTACCCATCATCTGCCAAGTGTTAATGTATCCTGAGATAAAATCCTGCCTTGTCCAATATAACAACTGCTTTATATTTTGTCTTTCAGTTGGATAGTACGTTTCAGAATCAACGCACACCAACACATATTTCAGCCAACCATTATCAAAGAACAATTAAAATTTTCTAAGACTAGTCATCATTTGCCTTTTCTCAAATATGTTGGGGTCGGCTTCCAGTCTTACCAGGTGAAGCCGAATACTAGTATTTTACATGGAGCGACTGCCTATCTGACCTCCACAATCTATAGTTTCTGGATAATACGACACCTCTTGGTTCTAGACTAGAGTGCAAATAAATTAATCAATCAAATCAATAATCAACAAATCCCGTCTTTTCATAACGCATGCTCACACTATCGTGTTGTCAGAACAATCACAATGTAATGATTGAAAATGATTGTATGATACAATACTATTACGAGCCCCAGACGTTTAGCGTCAGCGCTAACATTTTTATTCCATTCTAGTTTATTGTACCGTGACATGACGATATAATATATAATGACAGAAAATTTAAAACTCATATTAAAAGTACACTTTGTAAACAAGCTTATTACAAATTAGAGGATTATATCCAAGATAAGAACGCTTGGAAACATGCTGGTCCAGCTCCATAGGACAATCTAGAGTCTAAACAAAATCTAACTGATTGCTATTTTAATTGTATATTTTATTATTTTTATGACATCTATTTTACACTCTGTGATTACCTTAACTCACACACTGATATTAATTATTTTAGGAAAACTTATTTTTTTTACAATGTTTGTAAATATGTGAGCATCATGTATCTATCACATAATTAATTTATCTGTCATTGCTTCATTATTAATTCTTTTTACGTTTTGTTGTATAGTAATTTTATTCTAGGTGCATCGTCTTCACATATAATTATATAATTGATGTACCGATACAAAATATTGTAAAACATTTTAAAAGACGGTTGAGTTTCTTGCCCATTCTTCTCCATACGAAGCTACCTTTTGGAAGGGGCCACTGGAATCAATTCTATTTTATTTGTAAATTTTGACGTTCAAAAGTGCCATCTATGTGACTATTTGAAATAAATAATTTAACTTTGACTTTGAATATTTTGAGTAACTGATGGATCCATTTTATGCATGTTCTGTATGATCTTGGGTAGGCTGTGGTTGCTGGGCAATTTCTACGCGACTCTAGTGTGTCTTACCAAATATTCATAATACTAGTGGGTGTCAGGAAGTTCAAGCAGGTAGAAGAGACCTGGAACTGTAAGCATTTACTTCAATTAAACCATTTAAAGGCACTTTTGAATTGTTAAAGAGTCGGCCAGTCAGAAATACGAAGCTATGGTGCACGGGCAAGAAACTCCATGTACACTCTTTCAAATCAAAGGAGGATCTTATCACAACACATGAACATTCACAAATTTTGCCCGCAAATATGGTTGAAAGCTGCCAAAGAGCTGAGAGAAAAAACTTATACCCGAAAGTAATCATTTTACGCGATGTGAATACAATCAGCGGTAATTGTGTAATACACAGCAGCAATGGGCTTCATTTTGACAGTTCACACATTTTCATTGCGTTATTTACGTTGTTGATTAGACAAATTTTTCGAACATATAAAGTAACTAGCTTTTGCCCGCGGCTTCGCTCACGTTAATTTAGAATTTGACAATCATTTATGGTTGTACTCTGGTTTTTGAAATTTAAAGTGCTATTAAATACATCCCATATCATAATTCAATCATGATTCGAAAGACACGTGGCCACGCCATCTATTATCATAAGAACGTTATTGTTGTTTTCCACGGGAACAGTACATTTTTCGGCATGAAAGTTACCATAGGTCCGTTTCTGTACACCTGACAACGTATATGCAAAATTTCAGGCGATAAGGCGTGAAAAGGTAACAAACAAACAAACATACTTTCGCATTTATAATATTAGTAATGATAGGTATCCTTCAAAATCATTCAGATTGCAATTTGCAATGAGGGTGCGGGTCTATTTCGCAGCCCGGGTGTCAGACTTTCGAGCATCTAACAGCCCAAAACTAGCTACTATCAAATGCGTATGGCAAACGTGATCGGCGGAACGCAATATATAATATACAGAGCACAATAGCGTAGATATCTTGGCATCCATAGTGCACTGTATAGTTTTTCCCGGCTCACACGATGTTTTATGCTTAGGTATGTATATTATTCACGAATTATTTTGCTTCTAAACTTCTTGAGAGTTTATTAAAAAAAACTTGATATGATAAAAGTATTTACTCAATATTTTCGTAATAAGAAGGTAGTCAAAAAACGATATAAATTATAATTATTAATGGGTAAAAGATTTTTTTTTGTAAAGTCGTGTAATTATTCACTTTCCGTCATTACAATCGTATGTATGCCCTTAGAATGCTATCATTTATATTGTTTATTTTTATCCATTCTGGATTACACCGTATGCATATTTTATCGTTTTTAGCACGCATTGCAATGACTCACTGGCTTTATCGGTCAATATTTACGATATTTTCTGTGGGACATAATTATGCTTTCTTTACTAAAGCAAATATCAGACGCTTGGGGCTTGTGGCTAAGTCTTAACCATAACAGCCGCACGGGTCGATCGATCAGGTTAAGCTACGCTTGCCGCGGTTGATCCGTGGATGGGTGACTATCTTTGGCAGCAAGTGGCACCGTCTTTTTTTGTTACGAAGCCACTGGAATCACTGAAAAGGTCGCATACGAGTGACACTGGCTGGTGACAGTCACTCCAGCAGAGCATCGCATCTGTCTTCTGATGACAGAAGGTTATGTCAGGGGAGCCGCTGTCGTACCACGTCCACGAACTGCTATATTCCGGCTCAATCATGATGACATTGAAGCTGCTGAACCACTAATACGATGATCACTTCTGGTAAAAGCGTTATGTACATTTTTGTTCTGATGTCCAGTCCGATTAATATCAGATCAGGTGTCGATAAAACTTTATAAATTCCAACTGCAAACATGAGTAAAAGAAGTGTTTGGTTACTTACCTACATACTGAACCCAAATTGATCTTTTGTAGCACCTGGAGAAGACGACGTAAAAGTTTTATTGTTTTGCCGTACCTATACTGTTCCATTTGTGAAACTTTTCATCCCGACGAAGTCTGAAATAGTCCCACGGCATTTTTTTTTAATAATTTTCCCAATTTTGTACAACCATCAAGAATATAGAAAATACGCCAAGAGTCTAGTTTATTTTACTAACAGCACTGAACGATTTGTGAAGCTCATAAATCTGTTTGCTATTTCAAAATCCAACAATAAACAAACTATTACAAAACTGTTTACTTTTTTATATACTTCTGGCAGGCATGAGTGATGCACACAACTTTATAAAAAGTTTAAAATAGATGGTACACTGCTACACGGATCTTTTGGCGCTAGAATGATGTTGACAGGAGGCGCTGTTTATAAACATTCGAGCAATTGTTTAGTGAAATGTATTGAAAAAACCGGCCAAGTACGCACAATGAAGGGTTCCGTAGTTGGGATGAAATTTATCCGAAGAACAAACTTGAAATTGTAGTTGAAAAACATGTTCCCCATACATTCCAACTGCAAATGTAAGTTTATACGCACAATATTGACTGATTTACCATGTTATTTTAAGATCACAGACTTTTTATAGGTTTTCCTGTAATCTATAATAGAAGTAAAGAACTGTTTTCTGTATTTTATTTTTTTATTTTTAGGCTTAGTAGTTTCGGAGATAAGGGGTCAACTTTCATCTACTTTCTTAAATAATTTTAAAAGTATTTATTTAAAAATTATAAAAATATATTTAAGCAATCCTTACAAGTCATTTCATTTGATTTGTTACACGGTACAGTATGCATTTTTTTTTTAAATTTGCTCCCAAAAGTGACCCCATATTCAAAATTAATTTATTTACGTAACACGCCGTGTAGGGTCACAGATGTTCATAATTATGTGTCCCAAATTTCAACTTAGTCAGTCCAGTAGATTCGGAGCAAATCGGCTGTGACAGACGGACAAACAGACAGACAAACACGAGTGATTCTATAAGGGTTCCGTTTTTTCCTGTTGAGGTACGGAACCCTAAAAACAAGATGGCTGCGTTAGTTCCAATTTTAGCCACGCGCCAAAAGGACCTTGTACTCGTAGATACGCGACACACGACGAAGGCTATGTATCTTATACTTATTAGGCCTTTGGCCTTTAGGGGGAAAGTTACAGGATTTGAGCTTACGGGGTCTTGACCGCCAATCAATGCCACAGTACCTAGTGTCTGGCTTTTGTCACTTCGAGCATACTGTATTGTATGCTACAAGTTATGAGGGTTCAAAATAACAAATACATACACATACAAACTACAAAGACAACAGATAGGTATCCCCCAGGTGGTCCCTTCAAACGAGACATGCCAAGTACTTGCAACCTACTCGTTTGTAGGGTTGACAGCGGTCCCCCAATCGCTTGAGTAGTCATATGGATAACGTCTGTGCTTCTTATTTTATTTCAAAGAGTTGCAACAAAGAACAGTTCTTTGTTGCAACGAAAAAAAGAGTCTGCCTGCCCATGATGAAGAACTACAAATATTTCACTTGTCCAAAAAAAGTCGACTTTCTTCAGCCTATCTCGGGAATACATTAAACGTATAATTCATCGTACTTATTGACCGTTGAATTTAACAATGCGTGACACTAGAAATTCAAGGAAATTAACGTAAAATCGTATGAGTTACGACTTATGGAGACGAAACGTGTTATGACCTAAAGCCACACCCATACTTTCATTCAACAGAATGTCGGAGGCCACTAAAATTGCGGTAGAGAGAGCGGAGCGTGTTAATTCTAGAAAAAGTAATTGAATGGCATGTTGTATAAGGTATGTTCATGAAATCAGTTGTTATAAACGTGTTTTTCTATGACACAAATCCAAGACATTCTTAAGTCGACGGAATTTCACTATTTACATAATATATTTCTCTCGCAATTTTCTGTATCTGTTCAACTTACCCGAATAAAAAAACCGGCCAAGTGCAAGTCGGACTCGCGCACGAAGGGTTCCGTACCATTATCTATAAAAACGGCAAAAAAATCACGTTTAAAAATAAATAAATAAAATTAAATATTTGTTTTATTTTAATTTACTTATTTATTTTTTAAAGTGAATATGTAACTAAATATTCTGTGAATATTTCAAGCGTCTACCTGTTGCCGTTATCAATATCTAGCAAAAAATCACGTTTTTTGTACGGAACCCTAAAAATTACGTTTGTCAGTACCTTAAATATCTGAGGGTCAAGTTGGTTTATTTATTCAGTAAACAAATTTTACAGATTCCCCAGACGAGACAAGCTTTAGTTTTCAAACCTTTTCTTGCAAAAATCTTTTCGCTAAAAATCACAAGCTCGCTCGCTGTTTTCGAAGCCCATACTCGCGCTCGGCCATCAATAGATTACTCATTACCGTGAGTCATACAGCAAGCGGTTTTGAAGGCGGATACCAGTGTCCATCGGTTTATATGGCACCCTTAATGACCACGATTAAGGTCTAATTGAGCATCTAGGCCATTAAGTTGGTAGGTGTAGAAATTAAAGTACAAATGGCCATATTTTTGAGTGGATTTTTGTTTTTATTTGGAGTTTTGAAGCAGTTAATTCCTAGCTCATTTTGGCAGTATTTCAATCAAGTTTTCTTTGTATGTATTTGCATCTGTATAAACAATTACTTTTCACAATCTAGCAATAACGAAACACGAACAAACGACCAAGACCTAACGTTTATAGCTACACCACAATCGTTTCTAATTTCAACGCTTCACTGAAACAAAAGGCAGGAATAGCAATTAATTAATCCACCCCACAACAACTATCCCAAACTTCTCACTGTCTACACTTGTCAAAGTAATAACAAACTGGTTATATCATACTATAACAAATACTTTAAGTGTAAACTAAGTTATTGTTAAACTCAAACCATTTATTTCAATTAGACCATTTACAGGCACTTTTGAATTGTCAAGGAGTCGGTCAGTTAGAAATTTGAAGCAATATGGAGAACGGGCAAGGAACTCCATGGACAACTCTTTTAAATTATAATGTTACAATTTATTTTTACATCTACAGTGTTGAATTTATAACTAAATGTGAGGACGACGTAAAAAACAACGCGTCCATAGTACAGCAAAAAGAAACCAAAAAACAACAACAACTGACAGCGGTTCACAAACATGACGCATGGGTGACAAACGTAGACGACAGATCACGGAGATGCCTCGCCGGTGGCCACTGCTAGAGGCGGCATTGTCACTATTTTCCATACAAAACTATGCGTGACACCGTCATTTATTGCTAAGGGATTCCAACACATCATTACATTACCGTATATTCTGCATACTCGCACTACGTCACAAATGACGTGTATAAAACTAAGGGCTTCTAATGCCGACAGAAGTTGTGTGCTCAACGCACTTTCGGCGCCACAAATATTTTGAATACTGCCGTCTCTAGAGGCACGGCCGGAGATTCCGTGCTCTGTGGTCA
The DNA here is from genome assembly GCA_963921375.1 of Tiliacea citrago. Taxonomy (NCBI): domain Eukaryota; kingdom Metazoa; phylum Arthropoda; class Insecta; order Lepidoptera; family Noctuidae; genus Tiliacea; species Tiliacea citrago. Next base: position 21,812,442 of record OY992799.1, on the reverse strand, counting down.
GGCTCAGGCAGGGCTGAACAGGTCTTTACGCGTGTTTTGTCTCAAAGAGGGAAGTTTCTGCGACTGACTTGAACAAATAGCGCGAGGAACTAATTAAGGGGTCGGAACGTAGTGGCAGTTACGTAGCCTTTATCTGAGAAAATGGTGCAATTTTTCTGAATTATTGGCTTGGCTTGGCTTCGTTTAGAGATTAAGCATTGGACCTTTCTAGACAGAATACAGTAAAAAACTATAGTAAGTAATTATACCAACTGTTTATAAAGTACAAAATTCTGCTTTGTTTTGGGATTGACAACGAAGACACCTGTCATGGATCGGAACTTCCAAAATTTTAAAGCACATATTTATTGGCTCAGTACTGCAGTGCTATTCTGTAACCATCTCACCGTGAAAACTTAGGTGAAGTGAGCGTGGAGTGAACTGTCAGTGAGGGATTGACACTACGAGGGCGGCACTGAAAATTTCGGGAATCAAGGAAGTGACACAACATTACTATTTAAAAATGTATTTATTGCTTTTCGAAGTATTCTCCGCGAAATTTGACACATTTTTCCATACGATGGAACCAATCATTGAAGCAACCATTCCATTCGGAAGTTGGGGTCTCCAAAATGGCCGTTTTGTAGGCGTCCACAGCTTCTTCAGGTGATGAAAATCTCTGTCCACGCAATTCATTCTTTATTTTAGGGCAAGTATAGAAATCATTAGGGCTTAGGTCGGGGCTGTACGGCGGATGGTCTAATAATTCTATGTTTTCTTGCTCTAAAAACTCTTTTGTTCTGTGCGCGGTGTGAGAACTCGCATTGTCGTGATGGAGGATGATGCGGCGGTTGCAGTTCTCTTTACGGAGTTCAGAAACGACCTGTGGCAAACAAATGCTAGCATACCATTCTGCATTAACCGTTCTTTGTCCCTCAAGAGGAATAGTCGTAACATGGCCGGTTTTGGAGACAAACGTGGCCACCATTTTTTTTGCAACACTCCGTGAACGAACAATTTTTGTTGGCTTTAACTCATTTTCAAACACCCAAACTCGTGACTGTTTTTTTGTTTCGGGTTCGTACGCGTATATCCAGGATTCGTCACCTGATACAATGTTGTATACAGCATTTGAGGATCCTGTGTGGAATCTTTCGAGAGTTCTGACGCACCAAGTAACGCGAGCCGCTTTTTGCTCTTCACAGAGCGAATGCGGTATCCATCGGGAAAACAACTTTTTTACACCTAATTGTTCATGCAAGATTATTTGTATTTGACTCATGCCAATGTCTAAAGTTGCCTGAATTTCGCGGTATGTCACATGTCGATCTTCCTCAATCAGCTTACGCACAGCATCAACGTTTTCTTGGGTGACTGCAGTTTTTGGACGACCTTGACGGGGATCATCACTGAGCTTGACACGTCCACGTTGAAATTCAGCAAACCAGCGATAAATTGTGGTTTTGGATGGGGCTTCATCACCAAATGCAGAAATCATCCGGTCAACACACTGTTTTTGTGTTAAACCAGTTCGAAAGTCATAATAAATCATCGCTCTTGAATTTTCTCGAGTCAATTCCATTTTCTCAACGACTAAACAAGTTTGACAAAATTTTGTGACAAGACCGAGAATCTTTTTTTAAATAAATAAATGGTATTCGATTTTTAAAACCAAGGAGTTTTTAAATAAAAAGATTTTAATATGACAGGAACCGTGGAAATATTCCATTCCCGATACTTTTAGTGCAGCCCTCGTATTAACAAGTCGCTTCAAGCTCACTTCACCTACGTTTACACGGTGAGATTTTTTCAGAATAGATCGGCTGGCCTTAAAATTGGCACTTCACACGTATCCACTTATTTATTCACACACACGCTTTAGTAGTTCCAAAATTTTCGACCACCTGGCTGGTTTTGGTACCCATTTATTTTGGGAAAATTATCCACTAATAGCGTTAGTTAAGTATGGGCCCGTACCAACATTGACTCAGTAGAGACCCTCATTAAAGAACCCGCACTTCATGTGTTAAATGTTACACGAATTAATCATTCATGTAGACCTCAACTTTCTTAAGTACCTATTAGAATAAATCCTAAAAGGTTGGTAATTTTAGTCGAATTAGATCGGTATCTATTTTAGTTTCCTTTATACCAAGTATAATTAAGTTATTAGTCTCGTCGGTCTTAAGCCGACGTGATAAACGAAATAAAACCGCCGCGGTGATCCATCACAACCCTAAAGAACACTTTAAATCCATGATTTAAATATAATGTGAAAATGCGTAATTGGTTTCTCCTGTGAGCTAAATTCATGAAGGCTATTATATTCAGACTATTTATTAGGTACTATACGTCTAATAATTCTGTTGCGATACTTCAGCGTCTGGGGGAGTTAAAAGGATTCTCCTAAATTATTTTCGGCCTATCGTTTTGACCTTTAACTTTTAAAGGCTTTTGTAACTTCCAGATAATGACATCAGGCTGGACCACAACGTATCACTTCGGCTGCATGCTACCAGACTACTCCATGAACCCAGAAGCACTGAGGATGCTTCGGTTTCTCTGGTGGACTGTGATGCTGAAGCTTCTCGAGCTGTTTGAGACTGCGTTCTTCATATTGAGGAAGAAGGACCGACAGGCTTCGTTCCTGCACGTTTATCATCATGTTAGTACGCTGATCATCATGTGGTCTGCTTTGAAATATGTTGGAGGTATGTACGCTGTCAATGCTGTATGGTTAAGTAGGGATAGGATCTGATGTGTTAGTTTCTTTTCAACGAAACCAACGGAGATTTGGTTCTGCTTCTCCTTAAAGTGTCATATGATCTAAAAGGTCAAACGACAGCCACCGTTTTGTGTGATCTTTCACGAGTTGACGACACGCAAGAGTACAAGATGAGTCCAACCCAGTCACCTTTTGAACGACAATTTTTGTTGAGTTTGATGTCTTACATATGGGGTGCCACGACTACCTAGATAGTGAAGATATATACTATCTATAATATACTATGATATCATCAGCATAACAGTATATTAACGTAGCACAATGAGGTGTATTTGACAGACGGCCTGCATGATGCAACATCACAACAGATTCATATTGTTTATCATGTTAGTTGTTTATAGAAAGATCTTTATATCAATAAGAACAACATGAGCTTGAAATTATACTTTATTTGCTACCTTATTTTTATTAATAAAAGTTTAAGTTTATCAGTAAATGTTTGTGAACAAACAGAGGAAACTCGACTCCTTTCAAGAACATTCACGCAATCAACGCGTGAATAGTTATCCGGAGTTACCGGAAGAACAAATATGCCTTCACATTACAAACAAGCTTGATTGAGCGTCAGTGGTTATCCAATATTCTGCTATAACTGTTAGAACCAAAACATTATTATACTACAGAGATACAATTTTAAGGCATCTGCAGTATTCATTGTTGGGTAAAGGTTTCACCCTCATCAACCCGAATGTCCACGGCTGAATATACTTCCCAATAACTTTTACTACAAGAATGGACATGAGGACACAATGGAGAATGCCATCGATTCAATGAGGCACGCAAGCGAAAAGGAGCTGCTAAGTTTAGCTGTCATAGAAGTCGAGGAGTAAGGTCGAAACCTTCTAAAACCCTAATTTGGCCCAAGCAAAAACGCGTCACTAATCCATCACCCCAGAGAATTAACTGTAAACGCGTATGTTACGGAAAAATAAAAACAGCTCTTTACATTGTAAATATATTATTTAACCGTTTTATTTACGTTTCGCGTGTACGCGGGTCGTTTGACGGCACAGTGCGGGCAAACCAATCCCAACGGGTGATTTTCGCAAATTCAACATTAGGCGCAAAAATAGCATGCAATTTATTCTTGCAGGAGACGTCTTGTGAACTTATCGAGGTTAACTTTGTTAGACTGTTGGTAATTTGTTTATTACGTGGATAAGCCTATATGTAATTAAGAGGTATTATGGACAAACACGTTATAGTGGGCTGGTGGATTAGCCACGGTATTAGAAATTGGCTTCTTACCCTTGTGACACTTATTACATAGTTCAGCTGGAGGAAGATGGTAGTGTCACCTAACGTATCGTCAACGGCAGTTCAAGTAAGTTTTGGAAAATTTAAAGACTGCACCTTTTAAAGTGAAAACTTGTTTAGCCGCGACTTTGCGCTCTTTCTGAACTGTGAACGAAAATGAGCCGTCACGCTCGGATGGGTGATACTGAATCGGGTATACTCGGCACCAGTCGGTTGGTGACGCTGAATCGCATATCGCGGCCCCACTCACACCACACACACCAAACACACTTTCCTTTTTATTAATCGAAAACTACGTTAAGATCTTTACGAAGTCCAAAACATTCAAGATTCCATCTAACAACTCTATCAAAGAAAACTATAACAAAATATCAAATCCTATTAAACCATTATGAAATTACAACGAGGCTGTAACAATTGGAGTAACAAACCAGCAAATAGGCGATTATGGACCATGAAATAAGTGTATAATGGGGTCTTACGAAACAGCATTAGTACCAGCCAGCCAGTGGGGTTCCTATTGATAAAAATATTGGAACATTGCGATTGTTATGCATTACGACAAAGCTTTTAAAGATTACGAGATATGCATTTGACAGTTAATTTAGTCAAATAACTTTTCCGCGCCTCGGAAAGCACGCTAAGCTGTTGGTCTCAGCAGTCATTTGTAGATCTTTGACAGTCGTTACGGGTAGTCAGAAGCCCAAACGTCTGACAACCTTTCTTATCAAGAAGTATCCTGTTACCCTGGGTTGTGAAGGTTAGATAGGCAGTCGCTCCATGTAAGATACTGGTATTCTGCATCCGGTTGAACTGGAAGCCGACCCCAAAATAGTTGGGAAAAGGCTGTGCCGAATGATTTATTCTTAAGAGACAGCATTAGTTAGAGCCAGTGGGGTTCGTATTGATACAGATATTAGAAAATTAGAGGCTTTAGAGATTTTGAGATATGCAATTAACAATTAATGTATTAAATAATGTTGAGATTAGCAACATTCATTCAAATCAACTGCGGAAAAGAGGTAGTATTATAGGAACACCTCCATCTAACCCGTCAGGGTATACAGGCATGATGTATGTTATTTAAACTAATATCACTTCTTGCGGCTAAATAACAACTGCCGCACGGGTCGATCGATCAGGTTAAGCTACGCTTGCCGCGGTTGGTCCGTGGATGGGTGACCATCTTTTCATACCAAGATTCCTCCGTGCCTCGGAAAGCACGTTAAGCAGTTGGTCCCGGCTGTCATTTGTAGATCTTTGACAGTTGTTACGGGTCGTCGGAAGCCCAAAAGTCTGACAACCAGTCTAACCAAGGGATATCGTGTTACCCAGTAACTGGGTTGTGGAGGTCAGATAGGCAGTCGCTCCATGTAAAATACTGGTCTTCAGCTGCATCCTGTAAGACTGGAAGCCGACCCCAACATAGTTGGGAACAGGCTAGGCAGATGATGATCATTTCTGTTGTAAAATGAAGGCGATTCCAGCTCTCCAGTTACTGGGCTCCCAAAGAAACAACAAATAAAGCAAAAACAACCTTGTTACAATAAACATTGCGAAAAGAATAGTACCTTAACGCGCCGTTAAATGTGGAAATGGCATTTTTACGATAAGTTTCATTCAACCATTTTTAATCGCCCATAAAGTCAGATATCGCACCGACCGAATAGCTTAGGGATGGCAAACGCAAGATCATGAACTAGCAGATTTTTATCCTACTGCAAAACCTTGAAAAACAGTCCAGTACAGTCGGTGACCAGCATTACCTGATCCCTCTTACAAAGAAGAATAATGGAAGAGGGGTCAGATAATGCTGGTCAACGACTGTACTAGTAATTTTTAGGGTTCCGTACCCAAAGGGTAAAACGGGAACCCTATTACTAAGGCTCCGCCGTCTGTCTGTCTGTCTGTCCGTCTGTCACCAGGCTGTATCTATAGTTAGACAGTTGAAATTTTCACAGATGATGTATTTCTGTTGCCGCTATAACAACAAATACTAAAAAACAGAATAAAAAAAATATTTAAGGGAGCTCCCATACAACAAACGTGATTTTTTTGCTCGTTTTTGCTCGATATTGATAACGGCAACAGGTAGATGCTTGAAATATTCACAGAATATTCAGTTATATATTCACTTTAAAAATAAATAATTAAATTAAAATAAAACAAATATTTCAGGGGGGCTCCCATACAACAAACGTGATTTTTTGGCGTTTTTATTGATAATGGTACGGAACACTTCGTGCGCGAATCCGACTCGCACTTGGCCGGTTTTCAAGGTTTAACGTTGTTCATCCTATCATCATCATAATCAGCCTAAAATGTTCCCACTGCTGGGACACAGCCCGCCTTTCAGTGAGGAGTGCGCCATAATCCACCACGCGAGCCCAGTGCGGGTTGGTTGATGACACTTCTTCGATTTTTTGGTTCTAGGACATGCCGGTTTCCTCACGATGTTTTCCTTCACCGTTTTGAGCTCTTAAGGTGCGACCATTACCTATTACTGGGCGACAACTGATCCTTTTTTTTTTTTGACGCTGAGAAATGCATTACGCATCCCCGCTCGTGGAGGACGAGTCGGGGTATGTGGGACTCCTGTCAGTAGTGACAGTATACCCACTAAAACTCAGCGGTGTTCCCACATCGCCGTGATGGGAGGGCCATGGCCCCGTAGCCCCCCTTTCTCAATGGGGGGCTACGGGAATGGCCGGGAACACCTGGCCATTCCCGTCCGGCACTGGTGGACGCCTGTGCAATACAGGCAAGGGTGCCCCCGCACCCGTTTTTCTCGATAGTATTCCAATTACACGACAAAAGGATTGAAGAGAATTGGTGGACATCAAAAATCATAGTCCACGTCCGGCGTGGCAAGTGAATTCTGCTTCGTCATTTAGAAGATTATTGGAATTTACGTGGTCTGGATACTTAATAGCTGAGAAAAGGCGTATTTAATATTAAATTTGTGTACCCAACACTCTATTAAACAGGTTTTTTTAAAATCTCTAATCACACCTACGATATGTTCAATATATCACGCAATCACATTAAACCCATAAGACAGTTATTGTTCTATGATAATAACTACATGAGGTGACTGAAAACACATACACACATAAAACTCACGCCTTCTACCCATGGGGGTAGGCAGAAACTATAGAACGGCACCTGCTAACTTCCTTTCCATACTCCTTTTGCTTCGCCTACGTTCATACATCTGGGGGCTAATCGCGCTAATTTTGAACGTTAATACCAAAACTAAACCACAACCATAAACGTTACGTTAGACACATTTCGTATCGCGCTAATCATTTCAACGGAAACGATTTAGCTTTACTTTGGAAGTTACGTTTGAGGAACGATCGATCGAACTTTCAGTATTGGGTAAAGTCAACGATTTAGTCGCTCAGAATAAATAGCGCGATACCGTTTCTTACATCAGCTAAACCAAAATTAAACCAAAACCAAAAACGTTCCGTTCGAACGGTAATTACGTTGAGAAATAGCGCGATTGGCCCCCTGGTCATACACGCACGCCGGTTGCTAGTACTGCGCACCTGACCTTTCTGAAGAACATCACCAATTAGATCACTATACCTATGTAAAACATAATATTCATATTATTCAGTACATTAGGTTGCATTGGGTTTTTAGAAATTTCTCAGTAGCAGGCCGGAGTCCGGATTTGTGCCCGGTTCATGCCAATAGGCTCGCCCTATGGGACGCTCGCCGTGTGGGTGTACTGTGGGTTCACCTCTGCCTATCCTCTGGGGTTAAACAGGCGTGCTATAATGCTATATATAGGTCCTCAGTTGACTTATCATAAAACTACTAGACATGTAGCAAAGCTCATCTCAAGCAAGAAGTCCTGAGAAACCATACATTATTTAAAATTGTATTAGATAATAGAGCGCAACCTACGCAAACTTAGAAAAAGAAAGCAACTTTTCATTCCACTAAATACAATGCCCCAATACACGTAGTAGAAAAATCAGCTTCAAGTCTTCGCCAACCCTAGTCAGGGATTTACCATAAAAGATTTTTTGCGTTCCAAATGTAGGCCAATAGGCTTTTTGGGCAAACGCCGCTTCATTTTGACATGTTTCCTTGATTTCTATTGATCGATAGGATGAGCGTTTTGATTGATATATAAGCCTTTAGGTTAAGGGAATTATTGGCCGATTTGGGTGAATTTCAGGTAAATGTTGATTGAATGTTGGTATATTGTTGGTAATGTGTGTAAACGTTCAAGATGCCTGAAACAATATTTAACAATAGGAAGAAATACGACTGAATCAGGGTTCGAATGGCATAGGAAGTAGGTTAAGGCAAATGCTTGGTTTCCAACATATGGAGGGCAGGGCAGTGGATGATGATGACCCTAATGCCCGGGTTACAGGAGAACAGGAGGAAAGTTTTTTAATCTAGGATAGCAAGCAAGTTATATCCTGGCATGACACAAGGCTAGAGCTGTTTGCACGACGCTATTACATTTTAACCCAATAGCCGGCCACACGAGGCTAGTACACAAGCCACTAGCCAGGATACTAAGATGGATGATGGTGGGCTCAAAAATAGAACCCCATCCTATTATTAATCTATCACATTAGTTACTTACATAACACATAATCTGCCTATAATGTTCCCACTGCTGGGACACCGGCCTCCTCTTTCTGTGAGAGGGAGTGGGCCGTAATCCAACACGCAGGCCCAGTGCGGGTTGGTTACATTGTTGGCATTAGTTACTTACTAGCCTAAAAATGAGGATAGTTCTATAATCACGAGGTTAGAGAGACTAGCTTGCTAGCTTACTAGCACTATCTTGCGATCTTAGCTTCAAAAACGAGCCTCGTGAAACCCGAGCATTATGAGAGAGAAAACTATAAAGAAATATGTAGTATCGATGATTTCTAGTGTTATTTTTGTTTGGTTGGTGCAGATACGGATTATAGGGCCGGGTATTGCACAAGATCCCATTATCCAAGTGTAGGAAGGAAACACCGGGGTTGTTTTTAGTCGGTAAGCCTGAGAGACCGAAGACATCCATGAAGATTTTCCACGTGAAGTAAAATAAAAAGGCACAGAATAGATAGAGGTATTTTTCGAGGTTTGCACGCCTTGCCAAAGATATAATACTAATGACCTGCAGTGTGGTACGTAATTTCAGTATTCACAGAAGTATCAGCTTTTCTAAGCGGTTTTCTCTAAAGAGTCGGCACCGTTCCAAGCCACACAAGGGTCTAGTTTATATACATAACTCAACAAAATATATAATATATTTAAGGCAAGGTCGTATGTCTGTCTCTTACATAAGATAACTCCCTGATATACATATCGGAGCTCGGTTTACTCGACACAGATGACTGACTGCACGGGATGCGGACATAAAGTTCATTGGAATGGCGCTTCGTAAACTTTCAAGCTGTATGAAACCGTCCATACGAACTGAATAAAACACTGTATTTCAAGCTTCCATTTGCGTATGTAGGTCAGCTATTATTGTCTTCCTAGGGTATAAAGACAGCTTTAACTATTATAGACAAAAGTAATAATAGGATTTGCTGCTATGCAAAATGGTATGAAAAGGCTTAAAGCTTCGCCGCAGTGCCAACAAAACCACAACAGCTTTGTAACTAAAGCACAAAGCGTTTCAGTTATGTCGAGCTACAATGCCGCTGATCTGGTCCTTCCGGCCCAGATTCGTTTCATAATTCCTTTTACATAATAGCTTAGTTAACAGTCGAGTTCAATATTGTATTTTCATTAGTTTGTTGTTCCTCTAATTTAAGGTAGGTAACAGTAGATTGTTGCACCAAGCGCAAAGTGAGTTATTAATGCACGAGTGCATTAAATACTCACTTAAGCAAGGTGCGTAATCTACTTTTATTTCAACTACCAATCTACCTATTGTGATAAAATATACATACCTACTCAAAATAAAAACTCAAGTTTATGAAAACAAAGTTTCTCACCAAGTCGGTTTTATTCAGCCGATTTTTATTTTCAGCCAGTATCTTTTTGGTCTAATGCATACATTTTATATTAAACTTAATGGGAGACATTAAACCTCTGCGGTAAATTTATATCTAAATAAAAACTAAAAAACAGTGCATTAATGAAAAACAGTGCAACAATAAGATTTCATATACTTAACATTTCTGCACTGTTTTGGTTCTAAGCAAAAACGACGTCCTTTGTGGTCGGTTTTGTAGTGATTAATAATAACATAACTACGTAGGTGAAAGAAAAATATATTTGGTCCTTTAAACTAACATCGGTCTACAAAATAATCGGCTTTGCCAAGTAGAATTTACGTAACTGGTTCTGTTTTATTAATTGAGATCATTGGCGATGGCCTATGCTGATGATTTCAAAAGATAGGTTTCCCCAAAAAAAAAAAAAAACATTACTAGAAGTCAATAAAAAATAAATAAATACAACATTAGAAGTCTGAATTCCATTCTTAAAAATACTGACAAATGTAATCGGATAGAAACTTGCATAAAATAACAACAATATTATTAAGACTCCCAGCACCATAAACTTCAACCATGATCTTGTAGTAATTAATGAGAAATGTTGATCATTAAGGCAAACATGCAGCTGTAAGCATAAAACTTGACCTTTACCTGCGAGCGTGAATAGGGGAAGGCTTAGAGAAATGTAGAGCCCGAAACGAAAACCTTCAAAGAATTTATTATTACAGTGCCTGCTTGTTAGCGAAAACTTGTCAAGTTTCTTTTTTTGATTTACCTACGTAATTAGCTTGAAGCGGTATAGATTTTTTGTATTGGTTCTAAATTTCTAACAAACGATCATGGTTTGATTAAATGCCGTCTGTCACTTGTCAGTGTTTTGACGTTGACTGACGCTTGATAGCGGCACGTGGATAAAATTAATGTTGAATATCGGGCGAATATGGGGGAAAAGGTGCATATTGAAAATCGTATTTACAATTCTAAGTATTAACTTGCGTTTACTACCTGACGATGTCTAACAAAGGGAAGTTGGAAGAAAATCAGACAAATGCATTTTTAAAGTCCAGACATCGAGATAGAATTAGATGAATTTAACCATGCCTGCAATGTACGAAATCGTTTTGAGAAACGAGTGTAATCCTAAAGGACCAATACTCGGAAATTGATTTAATGAAAATATAGTTTTTGGATGGTGTTCTGTAATTTTAATTGGAAACCAAATAGAAGGATCTTCCTATTCCATCATCAAAGTCGTTTTATTGACAAGAGCTATTTCATAAAACATACTCTTCTGAAAATAGTTCTACAATTGCTAAATACCGTTAATACCACCCATTAGCCAACTTTCTTCAATGTCCCGAGCCGTCCACAAATCCCACAAATCTTCCGTAGGTATTACTTTCATTGAATTACCTATAACTGGAAGTGGGTAAGTACTCGACTTCCTATTACCAATGACTTATGGATCTTATGTCCTCGTTTCAAGGAACGTTAAATATTGGCCTATTTGCTGGAACCGATAGAGGTACTGGGTAACCGAAGTTGGCTGTATTAACATTTCTAAGTAGTGCAATAACATGTTCCGGAGCTAGGAAAGCTTGAAGTGGTGTTTTTAAATTTCTATAGTGCAGGCGAGGGGTGGTCCAGATATAGGTCATAGGTGGCATCTATTTATAGTATTCTGGTCGGAACATATGAGGCGACGATTCCTTTATAAACTGGAGATGGATATAGAGAGAAAAGGAAATCGACTTTTAAGAAACCTCTTTGTAAATTTATATCGTACGATAAATAAATCAAACTCAAACTCAAAGCATTTATTTCAATTAAACCATTTACAGGCACTTTTGAATTGTCAAGGAGTCGGTCAGTTGGAAATATAAAGCTAGTTGCCAATTCCAAAGAGTAGCAGGTTCCTATGGAGAAGAACGGCCAAGAAACTCCACGGACACTCATTAAAATTAAAATATTGATACAAAGTATCAAGTAGTAAGTTGAAATTATACATGTGAGAACGATGCAAAACATCAGAAGCGTCCGTGATAAAATAAAAAACAATTCAAACTAAAATAATAAAAATAAGCCGTAATAGTAAGCTCGATGATATAACCAGAACGGGTGTGAATACTGAGATTATGACACATATAGATTTTTAGAAGATTTGCTGCCCCGATTCCAAATAAATTGGAGCAAAGGCAGGAGGATTATTAATTAGTGAAAATGTCTAGGCTGATGATGTCGAGGCATAGGTAGGTACGTGAATGAAGAATTATTCCTCTTAATTAACACTTAGCTTTCGGCGAGACGAAACCAGGCGAAGATAGAAGCACCAATCAAAAAAAGGTCAATACCAACAAGTACTAAGTTCGATTTTCATTTGCCACGTATTCGTAGCTATGTAGTACATCATAAGCGGGTTATTGCAATTAAGCCCTGTCAAAGGCGCATGTTTGTAGATAAGAATGGTCGATGCAGTTACGAGCAGCGCCTAATGGTCTATCGTTGTTATACAATATGGAAACAACAATACGATAAAATGAGAACACTGGTAATACTAATAGGACATAGGAGTATTTTGGAACTATCAAATAAATCCTAACATCGAAATTTTAAAAGTGATTTTTTCAAACTAAATTGTAGTGAGGGTTTTGCCAATCTTTGACTAGCTATAGTGACTAAACTATTGGATATACGATTAATCTATCAATCAATCTGCCCAGCCGAAATTCCAGTCTAACCGGCTGCAGACCAGTATTTTACATGTAGCGACTGCCTATCTGACCTCCACAACCCAGTAATTGGGTAATACGATACCCCTTGGTAAGACTGGTTGTCAGACTTTCGGGTTTCTGACGACCCGTAACGACAGTCAAAGATTCACGAATGACAGCCAGGACCAACGGCTTGACGTGCTTTCCGAGGCACAGAGGAGTCTCGGTCACTCATCTACGGACCAACCCCGGCAAGCGTAGCTTAACTTGGTGGATCGACCACGAGCTCCTCCTCCTATTGGATATACGAGTATTTGGTTGAATTTTTGTATGAAGACTGGGAACATCATTAGTATAAGCATAGGCAGCTTATAATGTTCCCCCAGTTTCCTCTCTGTGAGAGGAAGTGAGCCGTAATACACCACGCGGGCCCAGTGCGGTTTGGTGGATGTCACATATCTTGGAATTTTGCGTTCTAGGACATGCCGGTTTCCTCACGATGATTTCCTTCACCGTTTTGAGAGTACTGGTGATGAAATAATTTACATAAAGTGCCTGCCTGACGTATAGTTGTTTAATTTATTTGACTGTCTAAGTCAATTTAGTTTAATTTTTATTTATTAGGCATGACCATAATCTTCTCATTACAATGTTTTTTTTATGAGATGTATTGCAATAAGTCGTTAGCTAGCGACCTCGACAATTGATCATATTATTCTTGCCTGAGCAACCGGCAGCAAGTTCGTCATGCTCCCTTAGATGTCACTGCTTGCGGTAGCATCGGGGGTCGGGTTGCCTCCTTCCCTCAAATATGGAAGTGATGGCTTATCTTTGCGTTATGCTCGTGGACAGTGCTGCTTCTGGTTACTGGTCATCTTGCTGACCATGGTTTTGTTATTGTTATAAATAAGTAACTGTTTATTTATTTTACTTCGATGGTGTCTATCATTTGTGACTTCGAGTTATAGCTATAGCTTTATGTAAGCGGGCACGCCCTTTACGCCTTGGAGGCTTTTATTTAGGTACGTTCTGTTTACGTTTTTAGTTTTTTTTTTTTTTCTGCTTTAGTATAGTTTCAATGTTTTTTTTTGTTGGTCTATTGGCGTGTGCTAGCCAACATATCACACTAATATTATAAAGGCGAAAGTTTGTGTGTGTGTGTGTGTGTGTGTGTGTATGTTTGTTACTTCTTCACGCTCAAACGGCTGAACCAATTTTGATTAAATTTTGTATGGAGGTAGCTGACACCCTGGAATAAGACATAGGCTACTTTTTATCCCGATATTCCCACGGGATCGACACTTACGCGGGTGAAACCGCGGGGCGCAGCTAGTGGCAAATAATTAGTATAGAATCAAGTTTTCTAGCTGAACAGATAGCTGTGCTGCTGGGGAGTTTTTTGCGCCACTTTTTCCCAGCTAAAGCACTAGGAAGTGGTGAAGGGTGTGTGTTTTTGGGGGACTGCATGTCTTATGTAATTTTGACGTTCGTAAAGTGCTGATTCTCAGCCTAGTTTGAATAAATGTCTTTTGATTTTGACGTCATTAGATATACGTTTAATTTACTGTCGTATTGTCTTCTCCACCTTGTATAATTGCAATTCTGATTTAGCACCAGAAAAAAAGGTATATTAAAAAAAGACCAATTTGTACTTGACTTCTGTAACTGCGATTCTGTTACAGAAAACCTTAATGAATGCCAGGCCTCTATTCGCAATTTGTTTTGTTTAGAAGTTGTCAAGAAACAAAAAATGCGTAAAAAAATTACGTGCGTATTTGAAATACTCCGTCTGCCCTTTACGACCCAAATATTTGTGAGCCCATAGGACGCGGTTTATGAATAGCCTCTTTGTCCAGCAATTATTATTATTGAAGCCAGTGCTGAACATACATACCTACTCAAAAGTACGGACTGTTACTGTTTGTCTGTATCCCTATGACTTCCAGGGCTTGCAATGCAGTGCTAATGTGGACCACTGGTCGTTTGTTTTGTCCAGCGCATCCCGCGACGCCTTCTAGCTGTCTCAGGTAGTGGCAGATGTGGCCAGCCCAGTCGCATTACACTAATACCGTAACTTAACCATAGGATGAACCTGAGTGAGGCTGGCACAGGAGCGTACGGGTTAGTACAAGAAAAGAGAGATTTATGCCCAGCAGTGGGTGATGTCGGGCTGTAGATAATGAGCATGATGCACGTGCAAGATACGTATGGTCTGCTCCAAAAGTATCTGACGGAAGCGTCAACAAGAGTAATTGAACAATCATTCATAAAAATTAACCTCAATTGTCAAATGAAAAAAATTTATGAAAGATACGTATGGTTTGTTCCAAAGTATCTGATAAAAGTATTCATTCATTATCATCATTTCAGCCGAAAGACGTCCACTGCTGGACAATGTGGACATAGGCCTCCCCCAAATTGGGGGAAGGGGTTGCGATAATCGCCACGCTTGTCAGGCGGGTTGACAATCGCAGTATGGTGTTAAATTGCATAGAGAACGCTGCTGCCCATTCTCTAGTAAGTCCCTTAGTCGCCTTTTACGACACCCACGGGAAGAAATAGGATGGTGCTATTCTTTACGTCCGGCAACACACGGAACCCTATGATAAAAGTATAAGCAAGCGTAATTGAGAAAGCATCGACGAAAATTTATTTTATTCGGAAAAACACTTTAAGGTGATTTTAAATTAGAATTTTGGGTTTAAGTGTTTAAATAATCAAATAAAAGCACTCAATTTGTAAGTGGCACCCACAGGTACGTTTTCTGATTCATTTGCTTACATTTTGATCAGGTAATTTTGGAACAGACTATAAAAACGTGCTTTGAAATTGCAATCAGTGTCTGTAATGACTATTAATGTGACAGGTACTAGCCTTAGCCCACAGTTACCACAATCAATAAACGTTAGCAAAGTCAACTGGCTCAGTTTGCGCAACATTGATTGTTTTTATAATGAAAGTGGGTAGAAATGAGAGAAAATCGTGTGACGCCTACGGTCAAGATATGAGTTGGGTAGGAAAATAATGGCAGAACTAATAACGAAACAATATATCACAAGACAAGCAATATCGTAGGTCAGTCAGACATAAAACCAGTAATTTGGCATAAAGCCTAAACAAGAACGTATGGTATAAGTACCTAAAACAGAAGCACATGTAACCAAATGGTTGAATGCTCATTGGAAAACCAAGTCTATGTAACAATAGTTCGACAAAATGCTAAATGGTCGAAAAAATTGTAGAAGAAATCGCAACTTATTGTTGTAAGAATGTTTGCTCATCAGTTTTGACAAGCTAAACAAATACAATTTGATGAAGGTGTAGGCGATACACCTTCGATGTGTACAAAATGAGTTAACGTTGTTTACACAGGGCGTGCGCTGTTTCTGTAACAAGATACACGTGCTGACTGTTTGCTTAATGTATGTACAGACGCCAGCACATCAAGCTACTACAATCTGTCAAATTTGTTCAATAGATTTTCAACTTTAACCCTATAGCATAAGGTTCAAGGTTGATTGGGAAAATTTGACAGTTTCGGGTAGCTTGATCTGCTGGCGTCTGTACCTACTGTTTTATTGTGCTGAACTATAGTAAGGTTCTACCAATAATATTTTTGTGACGTCGCCGCGTCGCCTTTTAAACTCACAGGTTTTAGCACCTGTCCTCATCGGGTTTCCACTGCTGCACATAGGACTCTCCAATTGCACGCGACAGGAATAGAATAGAATAATTTTTAGGGTTCTAAACCCATAGGGTAAAACGGGAACCCTATTACTAAGGCTGCGGAGCCTTAGTAATAGGGTTCCCGTCCGGATTCCCATCTGTCTGTCTGTCACCAGGCTGTATCTCATGAACCGTGATAGCTAGACAGTTGAAATTTTCACAGATAATGTATTTCTGTTGCCGCTATAACAACAAATACTAAAAAACAAAATAAAATAAATATTTAAGGGGGCTCCCATACAACAAACGTGTTTTTTTATGCTCGTTTTTGTTCGATATTGATAACGGCATCAGGTAGACGCTTGAAATATTCACAGAATATTTAGTTACATACGAGGGCTGCACTAAAAGTATCGGGAATGGAATATTTCCACTGTTCCTGTCATATTCAAATCTTTTTAATGGTTTTAAAAATCGAATACCATTTATTTATTTAAAAAAAGATTCTCGGTCTTGTCACAAGGTTTTGGCAAACTTGTTTAGTCGTTGAGAAAACGGAATTGACTCGAGAAAATTCAAGAGCGATGATTTATTATGACTTTCGAACTGGTTTAACACAAAAACAGTGTGTTGACCGGATGATTTCTGCATTTGGTGATGAAGCCCCATCCAAAACCACAATTTATCGCTGGTTTGCTGAATTTCAACGTGGACGTGTCAAGCTCAGTGATGATCCCCGTCAAGGTCGTCCAAACTGCAGTCACCCAAGAAAACGTTGATGCTGTGCGTAAGCTGATTGAGGAAGATCGACATGTGACATACCGCGAAATTCAGGCAACTTTAGACATTGGCATGAGTCAAATACAAATAATCTTGCATGAACAATTAGGTGTAAAAAAGTTGTTTTCCCGATGGATACCGCATTCGCTCTGTGAAGAGCAAAAAGCGGCTCGCGTTACTTGGTGCGTCAGAATTCTCGAAAGATTCCACGCAGGGTCCTCAAATACTGTATACAACATTGTATCAGGTGAAGAATCCTGGATATACGCGTACGAACCCGAAACAAAAAACCAGTCACGAGTTTGGGTGTTCGAAAATGAGTTAAAGCCAACAAAAATTGTTCGTTCACGGAGTGTTGCAAAAAAAATGGTGGCCACGTTTGTCTCCAAAACCGGCCATGTTACGACTATTCCTCTTGAGGGACAAAGAACGGTTAATGCAGAATGGTATGCTAGCATTTGTTTGCCACAGCTCGTTTCTGAACTCCGTAAAGAGAACTGCAACCGCCGCATCATCCTCCATCACGACAATGCGAGTTCTCACACCGCGCACAGAACAAAAGAGTTTTTAGAGCAAGAAAACATAGAATTATTAGACCATCCGCCGTACAGCCCCGACCTAAGCCCTAATGATTTCTATACTTTCCCTAAAATAAATAATAAATTGCGTGGACAGAGATTTTCATCACCTGAAGAAGCTGTGGACGCCTACAAAACGGCCATTTTGGAGACCCCAACTTCCGAATGGAATGGTTGCTTCAATGATTGGTTCCATCGTATGGAAAAATGTGTCAAATTTCGCGGAGAATACTTCGAAAAGCAATAAATACATTTTTAAATAGTAATGTTGTGTCACTTCCTTGATTCCCGAAATTTTCAGTGCCGCCCTCGTATTTACTTTAAAAATAAATAATAAAATTTAAATACAACAAATATTTAAGGGGGGCTCCCATACAACAAACATGATTTTTTGGCATTTTTATAGATAATGATACGGAACCCTTCGTGCGCGAGTCCGACTCGCATTTGGCCGGTTTTATTCTCTCTTTGCTCGATCCTTAGCCTTCCCCATCTTTCCATGACCAGTCACACCGCACTTGAAAGACCAACTCTTTATAAACACAGAAAACTGCAATTCCATTAGCCTTAACTTTTATGAATTCATAAAATTTTATTTTGCGGTTTTATTAATACCCCGGGTGAAAACGGGATGGTCTTTTCATTGCTGTATCGATAGATATACGTGATTCAGACCGTACTATAATACTTATCTCGACAGAATATTGTATCTCGATTCCCTGGTTGGTCTAGTAGTCCGAAGTGCTACTGCTGAGCACGAGGTCCTTTTTTTTTTGGGTGGGAAATTATCAAATAACTTCTCCCGCTCAGGGTGGAGCGGGAGGGAGTGTCAGACTTTTACTGACTAAAACCCACCCGTGTTCCTTCAGATGCCTGTGTGCCAGAGCCACGATATTCCTTTCGGACAGGCTCGTAACCCTGGCAGGCATTGGCCCTTTCGGACCCCGTCAATTAGTGCTGACGTCTCTTTGAGGCGCGCGTGGAACACAACGCGCCGTCGACCCGGGCCTGGTCGTTACCGGACGGCGAGCTACCCATCGCTCACCGTCCGCAAGCCCGCGCCTAATGGTGGCCGGGAATCGGCCTGCGATTACCGACGCCCGAGGCGTCTCCTGCGGCGACTAGGGGCGTTCGATTCCCAGAGCAATGTGTTATTGGAGTTTCCATCAGGAATTTCTCTGTAGCAGCCCGGGGTCTGGATGTGTGCCCGGTTGAAGGCAATAAGCTCGCCCCCTTTTACATGGGACTTAAATCATAACTGGCGAAATGTACGTGTACGAGGACTATGGGTACACCTCTGCCTAATAATGATCTTCAGGGGTAACAGGCGTGGGCACGCCACAATTGTGGCGATAAGTCCCCTCTTTGAGGAGTGGCTAGAGAGGCGCCACGGCGTCCTCACCTTCCGCCTGACGCAGGTCCTCACTGGACACGGTTGTTTCGGGAGGTTCCTGTTCAGGATAAAGCGGGAGGAAACGCCCGGGTGTCACCACTGTGTGGATCGCCCGAAGGACACGGTGGAGCATACGGTGGAGGTCTGCCCGGCTTGGGCGGAGCACCACCGTCTCCTCACGGAGGCGATCGGCGGCGGCGATCTCTCGCGTGCTGCCCTGGTTCAGGCCATGGTTCGGAACGAGAGTGCATTGGAGGCCGTCACCTCCTTCTGCGAAGCAGTAATGCTCGCGAAGGAGGAGGTGGAACGCGTGAGGGTGAGGCAAGGCTCGCGCCCTTAGTCGCCGCAGGAGACGCCTCGGGCGTCGGGAGTCGCAAGCCGATTTCCGGCCACCGTAGGCGCGGGCCTGTGGACGGTGAGCGATGGGTAGCTCGCCGTCCGATAAGGACCAGGCCCGGGTCGACGGCGCGTTGTGTTCCACGCGCGCCTCAAAGAGATGTCAGCACCAACTGACGGGGTCCGGTAGGACCAATGCACGATATCGTGGCCCTGGCACACAGGCATCTCAAAGAACACGGGTGGGTTTTAGTCAGTAAAAGTCTGAAATGCCCTCCCGCTCCGCCCAGAGCGGGAGAAGTTATTTGATAATATCCCACCCTAAAAAAAAAAATAGGGTAACAGACGTGATGTTAGGTTAATAGAATATTGTATCTCGATTAATCTTAGGAAAACAACGCCTTAGGCACCAAATAATCTATCCGTCAACAGTGACAGACAATGTTAATCAATCAAGTCTAGTCTGCGGTATTACAGGATTATCATCCTAGTACGTTTACCTGTCCAAAACTCAAGTTCTATTGTCAATCATATTCCTTTGTTAACTTATTAAAACTTTTGGGACATTGGCGACAAGATCCCGTCAAAGTAATTATTTTGGAAAAGCCTAAAACCTTTTTGTATAAACAAGGATTGCTGCTGAAAATCCAATACCCTCCGAAATATGTTTTGGTTTAGAATCCATCATCATTTCAGCCGCAGCTTTCATGCAGGACAGAGCCCTCCCCCAAGCATTGCCACTTCGACCGGTTTTGTGCTCTCGCATCCAGTGGATTCCTGCGGCCTTCACAAGGTTATCGGTCTACCTTGTGGGAGCCTTGCAACGCTACGTCTTCCAACACGTGATCGCCACTCCAGAACCTTTCGGCCCCATCGGCCATCTGTTCTGCGAGCAATCTGCCCTGCCCACTGCCACTTAAGTTTGGCCATTCTTCAGTTTGGAATATATATATCGCGTAATCTAAAACTACATTAACTATCATCCCAAACCAGTGCATTAATCGAGGTTTATATAATCAGCCTATATTTTGTAATCTATAGGCTGTAATCAACCACGCGGGCCCAGTGCGGGTTGGTAGATGTCAAATGTCTTCGAATTTTTGGTTCTAGGACATGCCGATTTCCTCACGATGTTTTCTTTCACCGTTTTGAAAGCAGAGGTGTTGAAATTATTTGCACAAAGTAAAGCGCCTGCCTAGGTTCGAACACACGACCTACAACTCATCAGTCAGGGCCGTTACCACAGGGCCCCCACTACTCTCGAGGTTTACCTTGACCTAAAACCATTTTGTTCCCGAACATTAACTCAAAACGGATTTTTCCTGCTCTATTACAAATCTAAAACATGAACTGTATGTTTTATCCTATCAAAGTAAAAGAAGCGAACTGTCGTTATATTATGATTACCACCATTTACGACCTATAAAAGGTTATATACCTGTGGGGTAGGTTTCTGCTTCATATCTAAGACACCATGGTTGATATTAAAGGGGTTGCGTCATTTTAGTACACATAATCGCCACGATTTATCATATATTTGAGGCAATATTGTATATCAAAGACTTGATTACTTAGTAACGTACATAAATATAAGGACCACGGCAAACCATTCTGGCTGTTATAAGGTTTATAAATGCATGAAGCTATTAATATCAACACATCTTCTATAACCACCGCAGTTACAAGAAAATTGATCCATCATTATTTCCTAGGAAGACAATCAACTTCGCTTTCCCTAGCTCAAAATACATAATTCGTGAAACCCTGTAAAAAGTAGAAGTAGATAATTGCTCCACGCAAACATTTTTGTCCTCAAAAAAAGTGTCCTGTGGATTTTTTTAAACTAAGAGGCCTTATTATATATCGTTCGTGATTTTTGCGTTAAATGGCCAACTTTAGCGATCATAATCTGAGAAACTGAACGACTTCGACAACTTTAACTTATACTAAGTGGTGTAGAATAGTTATTAGTATAGTTTATAGCGGTCTCCCATTTCCCAATTTTTTCAAAATTCCGAAGCAAGTTTTCATAAAATGCGCGACGACGCTTTTCGAGCTCGTGGATTGAACTACTGTACATACGCAAACGAAATTAAATATATGTAATAATATGTCATAAATAGTGGTTTAGTTCATAGCGGCCTAAGAATTAAAAAAAATAAGTATGGAATATCTATACAAAAATCCCGTTAAAAACCATAAAACTACTAAAAACGCTCAGAATTACCTAACTGTAAATTTCTCCTTACTACATTAATATTATTACGTAAAATTGATACCAGATTAACCATTAGTTCATAGAAGTTAAAAATTAATATAAAAAAAGTTAAAAAAAAAATGTATGAAACTTAAAATAAACGTAATTCCAACTGCCGAAATGCTACAAAATGCGATGCGTAATCCTTCAGAACGCAATTTTGTGACATACCTCTTAATTTATAAAGAATCTTAAATACGGATTATATCCTCATATTACCTTCTCATAATTCCGCAGGACCTCTTATTAAGTCATTATTATTCAATTACCTCAGTGAAAAGCTTTGGAGTACATTCCGAGGCTCCTTTTGAAGATCAGCATGTTCAGCTGAGTGAATTTAATCTTATGATCAAAGCTAGGTTAAATTGAGGACAGCTTTCAGGTTCATAGGGTTGGGTTAATTAAATTGATTGAAAAGTGAATTAGTAATGGGTTTGGAAGGATTTTTTAAGGCTCCCGCAGACAGGTGCGACGCGACAGCACGACGCAACTCAAGTAGAACAATTTCGATGAAAACTTCACGGACATCACTAGAATCGCATAGAGCCTTTAGAAAAAATATTTTGCATGTTTAGATTCTGTTTACCATCGTGCTGACTGAAATTCTTGTTTCTGATGTGCTAATGATGATGGTATTGGAATACAATATCCACCCAAAGGTTTTTTCATGACGCAACAGAGCAAGGAACAGCACATTTCCCAAAAGGACCACATACGTTTAAAAGGCCTAATCCGAAACTGGACTGATATAATATATCCAATTCAGCACTATAGGTATTACCACTTAGGCTCACCCCACATAATTGCTGTTCTCGCTACATAGAACCTTGAACGTCAAACTTTGCCGACACTACGAAATTGTGCCTCCAGCTTGTTTGAAAACTTGACTTTAATGGTTTTGCGTGAAATTTGTCGAGAAAATTGCAAAACAAAGTGAACACTTCGACTAAGTACGTTATGTAGGAGAATTTTTTGTGTCTTTTTTATTATTAGTATTTTATACATTTTAAGACTCTACGAAGTTGTAAAGCCCCTAAAGCGTTTCTATTGACATGGTCTAGTCTGCCTTAAAATGTTGGTCCTTGTTTGTTTTTTCATCATCGTCTCGTTCGATCGTTCGTGCGATTTACAATAAATAGTATTTATTAATTTTCTTTCGTTAAATCACATATCAATTTTGACCACCTATATTACGTAACTGATATCTCTAGTTATAGACTTAATTAAATGCCGTGCCATCGACACGATGAAGAATAAGTATGGATACCACGATTACAGTGAAGCTTTAAGGTAACCCATATACATCACTCGCTCTCTACGTAATTTTGAGGAACAGTTTCGATCAATAATTGCCACTTCAAGCTGCGATAGGCTTATAAATAATAACCTCATCAGTAATAAAAAAAATAAGTTTGTTCGCACAATATTGAGTGATTTACTATAGTATTTTATGGCCATAGACTTCTTATAGGTTTTCCAGTAATCTATAAGTACAGAACTATTCTGTATTTTTTTTTTTCAAAATTATAGGCTCAGTAATTTCTGAGATAAGGGAAGGGGGGGTCAATTTTCATCTAATTTCCTAAATAACTTTTGTATTTCTTTCAAAATTATTTTAAAAAATCTGATATCCTTACAACAAGCCCTTTCATTTCATATGTCACACGGCACAGTACCTTTGCATTTTTTTTTTTTAATTCTATTATGCGCCAAAAGTGACCCCATTTACTTATGTTACACGTCCGTGTTTTGGTCACAGAAATACATGTGTACGAAATTTCAACTTAATCGGTCCAGTTGATTAGGAGAAAATTGGCTATGACAGACAGACAGACACACGAGTGATCCTATAAGGGTTCCGTTTTTCCTTTTGAGGTACAGAACCCTAAAAATGATAAAGAAAGTCAACAACAACAACACCTATTACCGTTCCCCTTTCCAAAGCCTTAATATCGACCATTTATTTACATCAATCAACATCAAATTAAAATACCATATAGTCGCCAACCGCCATCTTAGTTGAAAAGCATTTGAATGTTTTCGCTCAGCGGACAACCTCTAACATGGAGGTTTTATTTTAAAACATGAAAGCCAGGGGCTTTCGTTTGCACCAGTGCTAAATATAGCAGCGGTATTAAGTATTCTTTTTGTTTCTCAAGCGATCTTGTGGATTTGTTTTTTTGGAATGCTACACTGATTGAAATGCGACCTTATGGAAGAATCTGGTTTGGATTTGGCTGGATGTTTTATTATTATTATTTATCTTTATTAAAAAACAAGGTAAGTACAACTTACAAACTAAGCCCCACAAAACCGTAGTAGTGGTTTAGTGGTCGGTGAGCCTCTATCCATACACTCAATAAACTTTTACTTAAAACTAATTATTATTTATAGGTAAGTAGCACTTTAACATAATTCTAAATAATGTATTTTTAATTTATTCTTAAAACTTTTTTTATTAATTTCACTCCTTATGTCAGCTGGCAGACTGTTCAATAAATATGGTATTCGTTTTTTTAGGGTTCTGTCACCATAGTAATTAGTAACTCTGGGTACATTGAATTTGCCAGCAGCAGAATATTGAATTACATCGAATATTGAATTGCAGTACATTGAATTTGATCGTGTGTTATGGTTGTTGACTACATGAGTTAGGTTATGCTCTTGGGTACCATGGTGGTTAACTGCTAAAAGATACTTATGTTTGTAACTGATCGGTAGAGTTTTACATAATTAAATTTAAGGAATTATGCTGGAGTAGGTCGTGTGGATAAATCCTATATCTTCCCGTGAGTGTCGAAAAAGGCGACTAAGGGACTTACTAGAGTATGGGCAGCAGCGTTCTCTCGCCTTGGGGGAGGCCTATGTCCAGCAGTGGACGTCTTTCGGCTGAAATGATGAGCTCGTGTGGATAAATTTTTCGGTCATATTCTTGACTGAGCTGTCTCACTTTTAAGAAATGGATGCAGGAGGATGCAGCCATATTTAAGCATAGGATTATAATCAAAGCAGTTTATGTGGTATTCGAGCTAATCAAAACAGTTCCTGCTAAAGTTCACCCTGCAGCAATATACTTCGAAGGCTTTTCTCTAAACAGTTCGTGACTTTATCGAAGGTACTCAGACAGATGTGATGGATTTTAGTGATTGTATGACAATATCTCACGCAACATTATTAAAAACCGGTCAAGAGCGAGTCGGACACGCGCACCGAGGGTTCCGTACGTATATATGATGTTGATGATTTCTGAAAAACTGTGCTATTTAGAGACATCGTTTTATTTTTTCTGTAATCTTTACATAAACTTCTATCACATAGAATAATTTCAGATTTTTCTCTATGCAAACTTCGGAGATAAGGGGGGGAGAACGGTATTTTTTTTACATTTTTCATCAAAAGTCGAAAACTATGACGCCTAAAAAAAATGTTTGAGAATGTGCAAAAAGCGCTCTTTCATATGACCCCACATAGTAGACTCCATTCGAATTTTTAAGACACCCTTTCAGGCCCTGTGGCAAAAACCATACATTTTTTTTTAAATTTCTTTCTTGTTTGCAAAATAGTTGGGTAAACGTCATCTAAAACTATTCCAAATCTCAAGTTGATAGCATTAGCAGTTCTTGAGATATCCAGCTGTGACAGACAGATAGACAGACAGACTTAGTCTCACCATAAGCCCACCATTCCTGTCCCTGGATTAAACAAAGGAGATTATTTACGGGTATGTTAACAACAGCGATATAAATTAATGTTTGCACTTAGTTAAATGTTGCCCGTACTTCAGACAGGTAGCTATTAGCACTCGCTCCAGCTTTTACAACATAAAGTAATGTTTGTTCACATGCCCAATAAACCTTTACTGGGGAAACGGTTAATTTGCTTCCATCGTTAATTTGTATTAAGTACCACAAAATCGATTTTGTAGCTTTACCCACAGACGAGGTGTAATTAATGCAAACATAACATCACGCATGTATTTCCTGAAAGGTTAGGCAGAGGTATACCTGTAGTTTACCCACATTTCGTCAGCTATGTTTAAGTGCCATGTAATAGGCGGCGAGCCTATTACCATCAATCAGGCACAAATCCAGACCCTAAGCAGCAGCCGAGAAATTCCTGATAGAAAACCCCCAATAACACTTTGTTCGACCTGGGAATCGAAATGACGACCTCGTGCTGAGCTGTAGCGCTAGGGACCACTACACCAAAGAGGTAGTCAAAAAAATGTAACATCAAATATGACAAGTTAAAATGAACATGAACAAGACAAAGGTCATGTCAAATGCCCATGTAACACGCACTCTCATGAAGATCGGAGACGCTACACTCGAAGTTGTGGACGAGTATGTTTACCTCGGACAAATTGTCCAGTTAGGTAGGTACAACTCCGCAACAGAGATCAATCGTCGAATCTGACTCGGGCTGGGCAGCGTTTGGGAAGCTACGTAATATCTTCTCGTCTCACATACCGCAGTGTCTCAAGAAGAAAGTCTTCGACCAGTGTGTGTTGCCAGTGATGACCTATGGCATTGAAACGTGGTCGCTTACAATGGGACTTATTAGAAGGCTAAGTCACCCAAAGGGCAATGGAGAGGGCTATGCTAGTTTCCCTACGAGATCGAATCAGAAATGAAAAGATCCGCAGGCGAACCAAGGTAACCGACATAGCCCGAAGAATTGCCATACTTAAGTAACAGTGGGCAGGGCACATTGCTCGCAGAACTGATGGCCGATGGGGCCGAAAGGTTCTGGAGTGGCGACCGCGTACCGGAACACGTAGTGTTGGTAGGCCTCCTACAAGGTGAACCGATGACCTTGTAAAGGCCGCAGGTATTCGCTGGATGCGGGAAGCACAGAACCGGTCGAAGTGGCGGTTCTTGGGGTAGGCCTTTGTCCAGCAGTGGACGTCTTTCAGCTGAAATAATAATGTCAAGTTATACCGACAGCTCTTTAGCCTTTTGTAAAGTAAACTGACAACTTATTGAGTGCAAAACCACATGTCGTGTTATTGTCTACATTAGCGATCTATCAGAATCCCCTAGTTGTCGATCGGAAATCGAGGACATAAAATATCTTAGCCCTTTTACATATAATATGGTATACTACCTGTCGCCCGTGACTTCGTCTGCCCGTATTTTGTACTCCAAAATTTATTAGACACGATTACCCAGGATAAAAAGTCATTTCATTCTTCAGCATCTTTGCGTAACACAGTTTGAATCACAATCGAAGAGTTTTGAAGGATATTGCGAATCCATTGCTTCGTAGGTTAGAAAAATTCGTCTGCTCAACAACGTAAATAACGCAATGGCCGTGGGTGAACTGTCAAAATGAAACCCATTGCCATCAATTGTCATTTTACGTGTTTTACGCAATTGCCCCGCAGGTCTCAGGCTACCCATCTGTAAAATTTCATAACGATCCGCTCAGTGACTTAGGCGTGAAGCTGTTACAGGCAGACAAACACAGTGACTATCGCATCTATAATGTTAGTATGGTTAAATGTACTAGTCTTTGAATTCTACAGTTCCAGGAATATTATTTTGTTAGAAACAACAAGTCAACGACTTAAAAAAAAACCCGCCCAAGTGCGTATCGGACCACGCCCAATAAAGGGATCCGTAGTTAGGATGAATTTATCCCAAGAACAAACTTAACATTGTAGTTGAAAAACATGTTCCCCGTACATTCCAAATGCCATTAATGTAAGTAATATACGCAAAATATTATGTAATTTTAAGTCCATAGACTTCTTATAGGTTTTCCTGTATTTTATAAGATAGAACTTCTTTGTATTGTTTCCAAAATGTTTGGCTCAGAAGTTTCGAAGACAAGGGGGAATGTTCAGTTTTCACCTATTTACTATTATAACTTAACGAATTATTTTTAAATCCTCTTAACAAGTACTTTCATTCGATATGTCACACCGAGTTACACATCACAGTTTGCAAAACTTTATTTTTTTAATTATTCCCCCACAAGTGAACCCCATATTCAAAATTCATTTATTTAGGTTACACGTTCGTGTTTCGATCACAGAAATTCATAGGTTTATTAATTTCATTCGGAGCAAATCGGCTGTGACAGACGGACAGACAGACGGACACACGAGTGATCCTATATGGGTTTAGTTTTTCTTTTTGAGGTACGGAACCCTAAAAAGGTTCAGAAAATTGTATGCAAAGAGTAATGCATAGGCAAGCTCACGTTTTCCCTGTCAAGATGAAACCCCGTGACCCATATACAGGGAACCTATTACCTATATACCGTACAGAGGAATATTTTGCTTGTTTCAAGCCAAGACTACAACGAGACATTTGTTGTATTGGTAATAGTTCTTCAAACTGGTGATACCTACCTTTGAGTTGAATGGAAAGGCGGCGAGGCAATTGTCCCCAATGTCGCGAATATGGTAATGGTTATTGTATCACACAGGTAATAAAATGCCATAAATAAGGAGGGTGTCACACCAGGTATTGACATTATTTTGATAGTCTGTTTTATTCGTCTTTTTACAAATAAAGACTGCTGTGTCCTCGTCATTTTCACAATATGATGTCTGATCAATTCGCCAATGAACGTGGCGAATTTATCTGTTTTTACACTACCGACTCTAACATAGTTTTATTTGTTATAATTGTGCATAACTTCTACAAGGAACTGAGCTGTAGGTTCCTACATAATTAAGAATCCCACACTCCCTGGTATTTTTCCCCACAGACCAGGTGCCTTTTTAAGGTTTCCCCCCGAAAACAAAAAAAAAGGTTCCTAGATAATTATCAGTTTTTCGAACTGCCCTACATAATTTTTAACGATCGAAAATAAAATATTACCTTCTTCCAAATAAACAACTTTCCATCCACGAGGCCGTGCTCCGATTTGCGAGTTCCGTAATTCTGACAGACGATTACCTACGGCCATACATTCGCTGATAAAACTGACCCTAAGCAACGTCTAGTAGTTTATCGTTGGACAAGCATTGCGAAGATAGCGATGGCCAGCGAGTGAAAGTGATGGGCTGGGCATGGACCATACAGCCGTCAACGAAAAACAAACTCTATCGGCAAAAAGCGAGAGTATAATTTTGAATGATCCACGTCCCGCGTGAGACCTTGCAGTCGGTGATATCATATTAAATGTTATTGTATAACACGGCATAATGCGTGTGCCTTGGATACTCTCCGTGTTTGTCGACTGGCTCTCATAACACTTAATTTGCAGTGAAGCCAGTCAAATGAAAGGTTTCTTTCTAACCGCAAAGTCAAGTCCTATTTATAATTGAAGAAACAACTTGACTCTATAACTGTTGAATAGTTTAGAATGGAGCTGTTTTCGCGCTGCTTATACAACATTTAACGTTAAATGCGCAAAACCTCTCATTGTACTCATTATTATGATCAACTTTTACTATGGGACGAAACCCGAAATCACGAAAAAAAAAAATCTGCTGTTCCATATATTTATGTTCTCATAACTCGTCAAAATGACGAGGGACGCCCTAGGAGGACATATAGACCAAATTGGTGATGTTCTTCAGAAAGGTCAGGTGCGTAGTACTCGCAATAGGCGTGCGTGTATGACCAGATGTATGAACGTAGGCGAAGCAAAAGGAGTATGTAAGGAGCGTAGCAGGTGGCGTTCTATACTTTCTGCCTACCCCCATGGGAAGAAGGCGTGAGTTTATGTATGTAACTCGTCAAAATGTAGGGAACAGCTGATATTTTTTTCGCGATTTCATGGTTGGTCCCATAGTAAAAGTTGTTCATAATAATGAGTATAATGGCCCCTTAAGATATTTTGCGCATTTACCGTTACACGTTGTATATACGTATAATGATTTAGTTGGGTGAATGTAAATATAAATAAAAGATAAGGTTGACGTAACCTATATAAAAGATAAGGTAAGCGACATTTATATTTAGAATACAGCAAATCACAATTGAGAGAAACGAAATTCGCCGTTTTGATTCAACGAGCAACCATTTTACATGTCAGAAGCACAGAACATTAACAAAAGTTCTGTGGAGAATCTTGAGAGAACAAAGATGCTTCGTAACAACAAGAGTGATTCAACAAGCACCCACCCACCCTTAATAACAACATATTGAAATGTCATGAGCAGAAACCATCAAAGCAACTAAGATAATAATAGCAGTTGATAGCG
This sequence comes from Tiliacea citrago, assembly GCA_963921375.1. Classification (NCBI taxonomy): domain Eukaryota; kingdom Metazoa; phylum Arthropoda; class Insecta; order Lepidoptera; family Noctuidae; genus Tiliacea; species Tiliacea citrago. The sequence goes on along the minus strand of OY992799.1, from coordinate 21,782,561 downwards.
GACCATTTACCTAAAAGGAGTGACAGGCCAATCTTAGATACGGAGTGCAAGGAATTTCGGAGAATGCAAATTACTATCCGGACGTGCCAAACGCATAGCATAGCGTAGCTCTAGTGCATTCCAATGGAGACCCCAGTGTCCACAGTGTATGTGCTGTGAACGGTCATACCTCTGCATAAGGATTGTGCCCAACAAATAGAGATATGTAGCAGATGCTTAACATTCTCGGACATTGTCAGTCCAAGCATGCCAAATCACATCACATCACACTAGTATTATAAATATATCTGTCTCTAAATGTGTATGTTTGTTACTTTTTCACGCTCTAACGGCTGGACCAATTTTGATAAAATTATGTATGGAGGTAGCTGACACCCTGGATTAAGACATAGGCTGCATTTTAACCAAACATAGGCTGCTTTTTAAAAAATATTCCCACGGGATCGAGACTTACGCGGGTGAAACCGCGGTGCACAGCTAGTGAGATATATAAGAGACCTCTAATATTTTCGTTGTAAAATTTATTATGTTTATCGTGTGTGAGGACGTTGCTATTTTTGTAAATATGATCAAAATATACAAAGCTATACCCTTAATATAACCCCTAAAGCAAATCAAGCGGCAATTTTGGGTTACAAGCATGATTTGGGACTACATTTCTGATAAAAAAGGGTCAGGTATCGCTCGGGATTGGAAATATGCTCGATAGATATTGACCATGTTGTATTAGGACCAAAATGATGATTTGGTCCTGATAGCCGAACGGTGTCTGCCGACATGAAGGCCCGATGCTAATGAATCCTGGGGTGCTTAAAAAGATATATTCTACTAGCTGCGCCCCACGGTTTACCCGCATACGTTTAGATCCCATGGGAATATCGTGATAAAAAGTATCATTATGTCCAACCCAGGTCATGGCCTACATGTGCCGATTTTCATCCAAATTCGTTAAGCCGTTTTAGAGTGACAGCGAAACAAATAAACAAACAAACTCTCTTTCGCTATAATATCAGTTGGGATGGTGTAATATGTATGTCACATTGTTGCCGTCCGCTTTTTTGGGATTCTTCTTTAGTCACTTTCGGTTTGCTTGAGATTAGATAATTGATTTTGATTTTCCAAAACTCAACCACTCATTGTAGTAATTTGACATTTAACAGGTATCGTGGGAAATGTTCAAGAAGATGTTTCAATCAATCAATTTACTTTCACTGTGAACGTACTCAGCCTTCCGCTACATGATGGCACTTGAGCACCTTGTGCTAAAGTGAGTTGGACTTCCTTTGTGGCTTTGTGTCAAGAGAATAAAGCTTTTACAGCAATATGCCTGTCACTCTTATCATTAGTCAGGTTTTCGCCCTTCATTGTGAAGTTTTACGATTTTTTTAAATCTAAATTTATATCTAGATATACACCGACCCGTATAAATCGTCAATGGTAATAAAACCTGTATAAGCTGGCCTCTTATTCTATTGGCTACCTACTAACTCTCCTTTAGTCTGAAATTTACTAAACCGATCAACAGTATTATTAATTCAGTCTGCAACTTTGCGAGAAGACTTTGTATCGTTTTCTATTTAGCATAATTTATTCGCAAGGCCACAAACTTTATCACGAAATCTTCTCTAATATCAGAGTAAAGTTAATACCAATTTTTCAAACATCAAATGGATAATTTAAAATATTAATATCAGCATCGTCATCATCATTTCAGCCCAAAGACGTCCACTGCTGGACATAGGCCTCCCCCAAAATTTGGGGGGGTTGCTATAATCTCCACGCTTGGCGGGCGGGTTGGCGATCGCAGTATGGTATTAAAATGCATAGAGAACGCTGTTGCTTATTCTCTAGTAAGTCCCTTAGTCGCCTTTTACGACACCCACGGGAAGAAATAGGATAATAAAATATAAATAATAATATACGTTTTGCAAATTCGAATATCTGTAGATCTATGGCAATGCTTGTAGCTGACTCCAAATAACTACCTACTCTATACGCTTTTGTGTATGTTATTTATTCATGTTCCCGGTTAGTTGCTAAAGTCCGTGATTGGTTTTGAGATTATGCCCGATAACAGATAACGCAGCCGACACCTAAATTGGCACCAAAAACGTAATGAAATCACGATGACAGCATCCATTAGACAGATTCCCAAAACCAGCATCATTTATCTAATGGATCAGTCCCAACAAAATTGTTAAGATGTCTTTGTTAATGGTCCAAATATGTAACTACCTAATGAATTTATATTTCCAGGTGGCATAACGTCCTTCTCTCCAATGATTAACAACTCGGTACATGTTATCATGTACAGCTACTATCTTCTATCAGCCGAGGGGAGTTCGAGGATGAAGGCAACCCTTATCAAGTATAAGAAATGGCTCACTATTATGCAGATGGTAAGTACTTTTGCTACGAATTCTCGCAGAATAATGGCCATTTTCTGTAGAAACGGACCTAAAGAGGAATTGTAACTAAGGACCAATAATTTTAGGTCTTGATTCTAAGTTAGGAGTCTGATATTATCGTGGGTGTTGACTATGCTTCGGCATTTGCGAAGATACGATAGTCCGTTAATAACAAACGTTCGATATCACTATACACAGGCCTTGGGGTATTATGGCCAGTTACATTTTCTATATCTAGCAGAATATGTTCCCTACAAAATTAAGGCTGCTATTTGAATTCATAGTGATGTATCCGCGGGGATGTCGAAAACCCAATTTCCTGCCAAACGGCTGGCAGAAAGCAAGGTCGAACCATATACGATTGACATTTTTGGAGCACTGACTTTATCGTATGATTTTTAATTTATTTTCGTGTAGATCTTGCTTGTGCAAAATCTACTGGTTGTTTTTACATATATGACATTAATTCTGATTTAACTCAGTGAATTAAGGCATGAGAGGGCTCTGTATTTGGAAGACCACTTCACTAGTAATCTGGAATAAGATGGATATTTGACAACATTAATAAATCAATTGGTACTTTGGATCGTGCGAGCGACTACGCGTAGGTACGACTTGTAGCATCAAGCTAAAAAGGTTCATAAATTACGCCGAGTCAGATGGCCTATGGCCCCATAAACGCTTTGAGGACGTGTCTACTGTCCATTGCTATATTCGCAATAGAAGATGAATGCCAATTAAGACCGGTTTTTGAGGTCCTCAGATAAACTCTTAACACCTAACTTTAGATTAGACAAAGTTATTTATTTTAAGCGAAGTTTTTCTTCAGTTTTAAAGCCCAATGTGTCAAGATTATTGAATTGTTTATTTTTATGTATTCTTCTTAATCTAATTACGTATTCAGAGCATGTGTACTCGATAATGTGTAAGCTTTGGTTACCTGTAATTGGGTGTGCGTTAAAGGATAAGAATAAACAGTAAACTACTCGTACAAGTTTTAATTAATATTATAGAAGATAATTGTAATGTATCTCGCGTTGGTAATCCTTAAATAATTAAATTATCGAAAAAATAGGACGATTGAATAAATAAACTGGTTTAAAAAAAACATCAGATAGAGCATTAGTCATGCAGTACCTGTTAGGTACACAAATCGCGTCCCAAAATAACCTCCAATGTTTTAAACGTCTTGATTCTGGATTAGTGCCCGGTTGATGGCAATAGGCTCGCCCCCTATTACATGGGACTTAAAAATAACTGGCGAAATGTGGGTGTGCTATAGGTACGTCACCATAAGATTATGAGCACCGTTAGGTTATGATCTATACAGCTAGATAATAAACTATTGAAAAATTGTGAACTGTTACAATTTATCGCAATCTATCAATGTCAAATCGTCAAATTGTGAACGAACCTGCACTTATCGACAAGATTCATAATCTGTCCGATTTTATCACCCGTAAAATTGTGAACCGTCGCTGATCGGTGGGTCTTAGCGGTAGCCGAATTTGTTGTCGTAGCTAAGCTAGGGCACCCCGACCAAATTGGTTAGGTTAAGTCAGAAACGTGACCAACCGAGCACGAGAAGAGCGAGCGCTTCTTCCAAGTTGGTCGCAGAGTTACTTGGCTGTTTAATAGTAGTGCCAAGGTGCGTTCGTGGCATGCAAGTTTGATATCAGTTCACAATTTGTCGGTTTGCCATGGCTAGATTATAAACAATCGAAAAATAATGCGTTAAATTGTAAATGGTTTGTTGCAGTTAATAATGGTTTGTTGCAGTTAATAATGGTTTGCTGCAGTTAAAAATTCGATAGTATAAAATCTCGTTAAATATATTAACTAGCGATGTTCATAATCATACAGTGACAGGTACACCCCTGCCCAACCTTACGGGGAAACAAAGCGTTATATTATGTTGTTGTTTTAAACGTAACTGAATCATAGCACTATAATCCCTCTCAAATGACAAATTAACCGTTCCGTCAAGGACCAGGGTTGTTAGCTTCTTTACATTTTATTATCAATTCCTTTGAGTGAGATAGTTTAACTAAATCTGCTGACTTTTATGCCTCGTTTACACATCTGATTGAGACTCATTGGAGTGGTAATTTCATGGGAAGCTCAATTTTATTATTGTGCTGATGGGTCTTATTTATGAGATTGGTGGCGATAAATTTGGGTATTTGCATTTATTGCAGGGCAGGTCATATTTAGGCTCAATTTGTGACAGAGTTGTTAAGCAATAAAATGATTGTCAGTGATTAAGGGGCTCATTACGGCTCATGGGCAGCTCTGATAAAAATGTTTTGGAAAGATGATTCAAATCCTAATAACTCAATAGACTTTACATTTGTTAAGGTAACACAATTGATCACTTTAATTTTGTCCTCAGTAAAAAATAATGAAAGTTTGTTAAGAAAAATTGTCATTTCTCTATTGATGATGAATCGAAATTGAGGTTATAACAGGGATTACAAGTCATTGCCTTGGTAAAATATTAAAACTCTTCTGGTAATTTATGGTTTGTTTGTAAAATAAATAATAATAAATATTTTTTCTCTTTGCAGATCCAGTTCACATTCATGTTAATATACTCCTCGCAAGTGTTCCTGCCCAGCTGCCCCGCACCACTAGGCATCACCGTTCTATACTTTCCTAACGTCATATTTGTATACTACATGTTTTATAACTTCTTCAGACAAAACTATTTAAAAGATAAGAAAAAAATGCTTAGTTATGTTGAGAATGGTGGCAATAAAAATATTTAGGTAGTTTTCATTATGATAAGCAGGTTTAGATAAGATTCTCTGCCTTTTGTCTGATTTTCAATCGAATTATTGCATTTAATCATACATACATTGATCAATTTCACACCGCCCAATGCGTGTAGGGTGTCCATACCCCGGGTAGTACATTGACATTGGTCAGTATGGAAAATCAAACTCATATATAAAGACTGTTACTGTAAGAGAAAAGTCACTCACACCTTATTCCCATGTGGGTTGGCAGAAATAAATATATAATAACTACAGAACGCCACCTGCTATAATCCTTAATACTCCTTTTACTTAATTTACATTCATATACCTGGTCATACATGCAGGCCGGTTGCAAGAATTACCAACCTGACTTGCATTAAATTAGTCTTGTTCCTTCTGCAGTCTCAGACCTCCTTTATAGGAAGTAGGCTGTCCACCATTAGGCCTAATGTAGATTTGTAAATACTGAACATGCCTTGTATATGGTGTTGACGCAAAGTAAAAAGGAGGGATACTTAACTTTATTGCAATGACAAAACTATTGACCAAGAAATTGCCTTGTCCATAACTTGCAACATTCAATCTTATTACTTTGTGATAATCTCATTGATAAAAATGCTCTTATTTAAATATAAAAACACCTGCGTTTTCCTATCAAATTCATATCAGTTATTGTATGAACAACAATAAAGTTTATTCTAGTATGATAATAAATGCCAGTAATCAACAAAGGTTTTATAAGAATTCTAAGTAAGTTTCTCTAAGTGAATTTTTAGTTTTTCTACCAATGCCTAAAAATGGTTAACTGTGCACTGCTATACATTTATTGTTTTTAATAAAATCATAATGCAATCCAGTCTAATCATTCAGAAAGCTGTCTTTGAAGAGCTTTCCCAATTTTTTTTCAGGGTATTAGGTATATATTAAAAGGGTTTACTTGGAAGTCTATTCTTAGATATGGCATGGTCACATAATTATAAGATTATTGTGGTAACCTTAACAAATAGTTTTAGTTTTTAAACCAAAATACATTTTAACTAAATAAGAAACTACCTAATAGTCATTAAAACTTCAATTTATGTACATGATATATCTTTAACTTTTTATAGTGTATATAATTATTAAAGAGTATTCTTTGTATCTTTGTATCTAGCTATTTTGACAAAACATTATAATAGCTACATGTGACCTACGGCTAAACCAATCAATGTCATGGTATGCTTTCTACAATAAGTATTGTTAAACTCTTTTCTACCATTAATCAGCAAGTCTTTATACTGGCCGTATACCCATGGTCTTTGCCTCACCTTGGCATCTATGGTACACATAAATAATAAACAACAAACTCTAAATGGACTTCTTGGCGGGAAAGTGAAGCGTCATGTTAGCAGTTTTGTTTTATTTTCTAAAATTTGTGTTTAGCCGAATATTAATGTGTAATAGTGGTGGATTATTAACCATTAAGTGTTCGTGAAGCTGCATTAATGTAGGAAAATTAAACAAAACAGTGCAACATCACTTTAAGTTCTCTCAAGAAGTCCGCGCGAGGTTTCAGTAAAGTGCCGCGTCTTTACTTAAACTCAAGGGGAGCGGGGCGGGATATCATCAATCATCGTTATCATGCATTGAGTGGAGTTCATTTCATAATTATTATAACTTTGTACTTGTTACCTAATTTTACATGACACTGGCTAAATGCACAAACCGTGCGAAGCCAAAAAAAAAAAAAAAAAAAAAAAAAAAAAAAACTCTAACCTTGACATTGCCACTAAAGTTTTTAGACAGCAAATATATTATAAAAATTGCGATTCAATTAATTCTAAGTTGGTCACGGCAGTCTAATTTAATGTGTTATTTTATAAATTCTAAGTACTTATTTGTACGATTTTCTCATGAGGTTAAACCTTGAATAAAATTTTCGAATATGTTTTGATGAACTTATTCATTTGAGTAATATTTTCAAGGTAAGTCAACATAGTTTTAAGCAAAAACCGTGTAGAAATCACAGTTTTAACGACGATTAATTTGATAATACGGTTAGTATGAAACGTCACTTACCGTGTAATAAGAAAGCAGGCCAGCATTCTCGTCCAACACGAACCACCGGTACTGCCAACCTTTCATCACATTTGTCCATTTACTTAGAGACCCCTCCATCATGATTACAAGTCAAAAATTATAGCAAAATACATGAAAATAAATAAAGACTGTGATTTTACACTGCGGTACGAGCCTCTTCCACCATAAATAATCCATATGTTTGACAGTTCGAATCTATGTTGCTAGCTGTGAAAATTGTAAATCGTTTGTGTAGGAATCGATTTTGTATGATTATTAAGTCGATTAAATTGAAATTGAAAAAGCAATAAAATATTGCACTTAGGGACTCAAATAAAATATTTAGCTGTGATCTGTGTGTGATGTGCGTAATTAGAAGGGAATAATTCAGTTTTTATAGGAACTTGATTCGAAGTAGAAAATAAAATGGAATCTTATTGCATTCCTCATTCTATTAAAATATAAATAATGTTATAAAATCCGTAATCCACATGCCACTAAACATTTTAATTTTAATCAGTTATGTAGGAATAAAAATGAAAACAAGTTTAATCGGCAGTTATTTTATATTGTACAACCATTATCACTTTTGTAAAAAAAAACAATTACGACTACACGCAACAATCGCGTTGAATTTAATTTAGTAATACTAATACTAGACTATTTACAAGGATCAGACACCACTTGGCATTTTGCATATCAATGTCTCCTAAACGATCTGCCGTGTTTCGTTTGACTGTAACCTGATGATATTGACACTTGGTTTGTGTTTCCGTGATCTAAGTTTAAGCCTGATAAGTCTACAAATAATGGCACATTTTCAGAACCTTCCGCAGTCACGTCGTCGCTTTTATCCTTGTCAAAATTTTCTGGAGTCCCCTCTCCTTCAATGGCCAGTGATTCAATGTCTTTGCTAAGAGAGTTGTTCTCTGCAGCCTCAACGAATGCGTTTGATAGGTCACCATCAAGTTTATTTACGTTTCCTGAAGCAATGTCGTACATGAAGATTTCTTTTCCATCAGCAGCTTCAGCATCTCTGTAAAAAAACATATTTCGTTAATACATATTATGAAACAGATTTATTAAATAAATAAGAATAATAAAATAAACACTATAATATCTTACCCAGTCACAAGCAGCACGACCGATTGCAGATCAGTGGCAGTCTTCTTCTCAACATCCAACCACTTCTCGAAGTTGTCCTTTGTTGGTCGTTTGAGTACTTCTTGCAAGCTCTCACCAGCGACAAATTTAATTCCTTTTAAGTTTTCTTCAGCTGCTCGTTCTGTCCTCGAATGGGCACCTAAGGCCTCAGTCTCAACGGGAGCCAAAACAACGACTGAAGTTACCTTTCTCCCCTCAAGGACATCCGGTAGTGGAAACTGATTACCACTGACTTTCAATGGCAAATATCTGTTATATCTTTTGTCATTCAATGCTACGGGATCAATTTGCGTGGCATTTTCTTTTATATATTTTTCAGCCAGTTGCTGGCCTTCGGGAGTTTCAGGGTTAAAATGAACAACTTTCATTTCAACAGCTTGACCATTTGGCGGAGGAACAACGTAACTGGCTACATTTTCTGAAGCAGCGAATTCCTGATCATCTTCAATGTCTTCATCAATTCTAGATTGAATAGAATCTCCGTTTGGCTTGACATAGACGGGTCTATTTTCACTAGAAGCAATCTGTTGACCACCACCAGCACCAAAGAAGTTAGCCAGCTGGTCTGGAGGCAGAGAATCCAAAGGCGTTTCTCCTACTTTATCGTAATCCAATACACTGATGTCAGCGTTATCTAAGATGCCTGAAGACAACAGCTGCTCACGTAAGTCATCTGGAACTTCATCAGGTAGTTCGAAAGTGGGCTTCTTTTTCTTCTCTTCCTTTTTAGTTTCTGGTGCAGAAGTTACTGAATTCTGTGTAGAAGACACATATTTCAACGTTGTTGGTTTTATTTCCACCGTCCTAGATGTTGATTGATAGTAAGGAGGAGACGCTGTGCTTGTGGCAAATGTAGGATGTGGTCGTGACCTTTCTTGGATGTATTGAGATCTTGGCGATGTAGCTTGAACTTGCTGCTGGTAAGTGCTCTGGTATTGTTCTTGTTGTTGCTGTTGCTGATGTTGTGAATGCAATAGTTGCGCTTGTAGACGTTGGATTTCTTCTTGTTGCTTTTGGACGTTATGTGCTAACTGTAACCTTACTTGTTCCTGTTCCGCATCCAATTGTTGCTGTTGCTGTTGATATTGCTGCTGTTGCTGTTGACGATGCTGTTGTTCGTGTTGGTGACGCTGTTGTTGTTCTTGTTGCTGACGCTGTTGTTGTTCTTGTTGCTGACGCTGCTGTTGCTCTTGTTGTTGGTGACGTTGTTGCTGTTCCTGTTGCTGGTGACGCTGTTGTTGTTCTTGTTGTTGGTTACGCTTTTGTTGTTCCTGTCGCTGTTGCTGTTCATGTTGGTGACGTTGTTGTTGTTGCAGTTGATGGTATTGTTGTTGTTGACTAGGGGTTGGGGTAGGTTGACTAGGGCTAGACTCTCCAAGGCCACTGAATGGTTGTGACGTAGGTCCATTTACAGTTATGTGCTGTTCATATTTAGATATAGCCGGTACCAGTTCTCCTCCACCAGGAACTAGGCCGCCAACATTTTGTTGATGTTCAATGTTTGAAGGGTGGTTAAAAGGTCTTTCGGACGGTGAGCCTTGGTGGAAAACATCAGGCGTTGGCGATGGTTGAGGGTGGAAGTTGTACAAAGGAGCAGCAGAAGGTGATGGAACAAAATGATTCTGAGGAGATGGAGATGGTGAGGGGAAGGAGTGTTGTTGTTGGAACGGAATCTGAGGTGATGGTCTAGGTAGCCCTTGTGGTCCTTGGTGGAAACTAAATTGTTGTTGAGGTTGAGGCTGCAGGGAATGTTGATGGAAAGGTGGGCGATTATCTTCAATAAGCGGTGGGGAAGGTTTCAGATTAAAGAATGGGGATGCACTGGGGTTTATAGCGATCGATGGTTTATTGTGGATTGCATCGAATTGCTGAGCTGGTCTCTGCTGAGGAAGTTGTTGGCTAAGCGGAACGATTGGAGGGCGGCGATGCTCTTGGAATTGCCCTGCGCTCGGGCTGGGACTTGGGTGACCGAAAGACTGCAGAGGCCTATTAGGTAGCGGTTGCTGTTTTGGAGGGTCAACTTGTTCATTAGTGATAGTGTGATAATTCTCTTGTAAGTATTTAGGATCGTCGAAATAAGTCTTAGGTTGGGATGGGAAAGGCCTCTGTGGTCCGGAGTGGAAGCTAGTTCTTGGGGGTCCATTAAACTGTGGTCTTGTCACAAAAGAAGGTGGATTATTTATGCGAGAATGGAAACTGGGTCCATTGTTTGCTCTGGGGAATGAGGCTGTAGGGAAAGCAGTAACTGGGCTAGGAGCAGTTGGGCTGCCAAAATGTGTAATAGGACCGGTGGGGCCATTAGAGAAAGCAGCGTTGAACGTAGGTGTTGGTCCAAATGGGATACGGGATGTTTGAGGCTGTTGTTGGGGTCTGAATGGTGACACTGAAGGTCCTTGCCTTGGCAGCTGTTGTTCATTGGGCACTGATTGAGGCTGGAATTGGATTCGACTTTGAGCTTGCGGGGGTCCAGACCTGAAGAATTGCGGCTGCTGCTGATGCTGGTGTTGGTGTTGTAAGAAAGATGGTCTGGTACTGGATTCCACGAACTGTGGCTTTGGCGACGCTGATCGCTCTAACTGCGGATGACTCTGATGAATTTGGACGCTATGGTGGCTCTGTGGAGAGGGTTGCGGAGGTGAATTGGGAAATGCAATAGCCGGCTTTGGTGCTGTCTCTTCATGGTGTTCAGAGTGGCTGTGGCTTTCACGTCTGTCACTATAATGGCGGCCTTCGTTGCCGAAAGTAATTTTTACACTGCTGTCACTGTGGTACTGCTCGGATTCCGGCTTGATGATGGCTCGTAAAGTGGTAGTCTTTGGGGGTAAATAAGGCTCAGGAGTCACCGTCACATATTCATCTTCATGCTCATGATGTTCGTCTTCTTCGTTAGTTGGAGGAGTAATAGCGGGGATGGGTTTCTCATATATGACCTTGTCCTTAGAATGAGGGTCTTTGCTGTATTTAACATAGAAAACATGTACGGGTTCCTTCTTTTTCTTTTGAACTGGTTGCGGAGGAGGTGCCGGCAGTGTCTCATTGGATTCCTTGATAATGATCTCGATAATGGGTTCAGGTTCTTCGTAGTAATGAGGATGGTGACTGTACAAAGGAGCGGTTGGCAAAGTGCCGTAAGGAGGACCGTAGCTTTCGGCACTGGACTGGTCTTGTAAGTTAAGGATTTTGGACTGAGCGTAGATCTCGTTTTTGTTTACAACCGTTTCTTCTAAGTTTTCCTGATTGGGGTCATACAGGGGATCCTTTTGTGAATACTGCACGACTGGCTCCATCTGAACCGCGTATGGTGGCAGCTTTCCTTTCGTTGGGCCATGAGAAATGCGTCGGTTATTGCCCAGTGCTCTATAATGCTGAACTCTTGAATGTGGGAGTACGAGTGAGTATTGTAAGTTTTCTTGCGTTCTTATATTGTCTAACTGTCGTTTTGGTTTCGTTTTTGTCGTCGAATTCTTTGCCGTTGCTATGCTGAGCACAGCCAAGGCTGTGACCTGAAACAAAAAAATGATAATGTTAATCGATTTAGTTAACGAATATTTATCGTTATGATTTTTTGCATCGGGCAACTTTTTATTGTATCAAAGGCGTAATTATTTGAAATACAGGGAGGTTAGGGAGTAACAGGTATGAATTAACAGAGTTACGCTATCATTAAAACCTGTGCATAATATTATTTGATTACATCATGATTGTTTGTAAGAATAAATTATTCTTACATAGTTTCATCGTACATATGGTTTCAAAGAAAGTTTTATTATTTTACTGTCGTACCTAAGCACCGTAAAAACTAAACAATAACAAGCAAAACGCATTGTTGTCACTGTGGCTGGCAGCCTCCGGCTTCCAGTCGTCCACAGATATTTAGTGCTTTAAGGAATATGAGACTACAGACACTATGAATGTTTATACAGTGATTTTAATCGATTTCATGGTAGATCACTTGAGCGAGTCACGTTTTTTTATTTGTTTACTGTTGGTCTTAAAATTTGTTTATCCGGCCGTAGCTAGTCTAGTCCCGGTAACTCCGCCACTAAAGACGACCAACTGACCGTGATAATAAATATTTTTGTGACTTTTAAGTATGATAAAGGTTCTTATTTATACAGGTGCTCGGTAATTCGACCTATTCCTTGAAAGGGGTTACACTAGAGGTCATTTCGGGGGGGTCAAACACCTCACCCCCCCAGACTTGGGGTGCTGCGGGCCGGCACTAGCCGGGGATCACGGAAGTAATACTAGCTCCCAAGATCCCCGGTGCAAGTGTGGGAAGGGAACACCGGGGTGGTTTTTAGTCAGTCTGACAGACCCCTCCGCCCGCCCCAGGGCGGAGGACATCCATGAGGATTTTCCACCCCGGCAACAAAAAAAATAAAAGAGGTCATTTCCAACACAACCCCCCAACTCGCACACCTTTTTCAAGTAAAACACGTCTACAAAAATAATAAAATAAAGTAGGTTTCCTTTGAACTCAAGACCTTTTATTTTTGAAATTATGGGAATTTAGGGTGCCTAAGTAATTTTTTTTTATAAATGAGCACTCGTTTATCATCAGTCAGAAAATAACAAATAAGTGTCGAGAGAGAAGTAGTTATTTTTAAATTATTTGTTTTTGGTGACCAGTCAACAATAATCTAAAAACCTCCGTAACTCGGAAACCATTAATTTTCGACCCCTAGTTGGCGGGCTTAATTTGTTGGAAATTACCTCTAGTAATTACCCCTTTCAAGGAATAGATCGAAATACCTGATTTTAGAAGAAATCGACATTATAGTAATGTATGTTCTTAATCACAATACGTACCTACTAAGTCAATTAAAATATTGATTTCCGCTTGTCTGGCTAATTTGCTCATAGAAAGTAGGTAATAATTATTGACAAGATTAGAGCGGTTCGATTAACTATGTAAATTGATATGGGTGCTCCGAAAATAGCTGTTTGTCACACACACATTTTTGCCAGCCTAGGTTTGGGAGGATACGTACCTAACCTATATATAATTCTAAAGCAACATAAATCTCTCACATTAGACCCCTTGAAGCTCAAAGGCAGAAGAAAGAATAAGGTTGCCCCAGCAATCACGATTAAATCAACATTTGCAAAGAGACAATACGCAAGCCAATCATCTCCCTTATATAATCTACTTAACAAAGACTACGCAAAGGCTACTCCCGTACGCATAGCGACTGCAAAAGTATTATTACGAAATGGTTAAAATCTTAAACGAACGAAGAAGTTGAATGTTTAATACAAACAGTAAACAACGGTTAGTGGAAGATGTTGACCTACAACATCTTCTGATCCCAAGACTTGTCGTAGGGCTAACTCCAAACTGATACTTCAATCGAGTAATACTTCAAATCAACCCTCTCTTATCTCTCCAATACTGTCACGCCAATCCTCTCCCCCTTCTCACATCATAGCCCTTACACACACACACGCACACATTCACACACACACACGAGTGCGCGCGCTCTCTTAAATTACCCTCTTTTCATTTTGCTTATTGTTTTGTTTAGTTTAGCCTCCTTTGAAATTGAATGTTTTTCTTCTTCTTTTAATTAAGTTCTTTTCAATTACTTATAAACAATTAATTTTCTAACCATTGGAAGGGCGGAATGTCCTAACACAAGCATCTGTTTTGCTTAAAAGGACATTCCTAAAAGTAAAAATGTAACAAATTGTAAGTTGTTGAAATAAACATTTTTTTTTATTTATTTTTTTATATAATGATGCTATCAGTAGGGAGGTTTCTATTGGTACCTACGGATATCTATGGGTACCTACCATTCTTCTTCCCTTCCATTCATCTTTTTCGTGTGGTTAGTGACTAACAAGTGTCAGAGTTTATATGGCGCCCATGGGCCTCTAACTTGGGTTCACATGCCGTTGAGAAATATCTCTCAGGCATGTCGGTTTCTTCACAAGTCAGAAGTGCGTGTCTTGGGTTCGAACTCGAGACCTATGACTTGGCAGTCTGACGGTCACACTACTAGGAGCTATCACTGCTACCCCTGAACGGAATGAAGGATAATCGTAGCCTTTTGCATTAATAATAATTACTTTAATGTTCATAACTCACAAATCAAAATAGTATCATCAAAGCGACAGTCACTCACACACACACACACGCACACGCACCCCCACACATACACACACACACACACGCACACACACACGCACGCACCCCCACACACGCACACACACACACCTTCCTAGATATAAGTAGAATTTATTTTATGTACACTCCTACATGATTATTGTTTCTAGTTTTAGAAGAGCGGGGTCTCCTAGCATAGGTATTTTTATACTTAAAAGGAGGTCTCTATGTAAGATTAAATATTGTAGAAGTTTGTAAAGTTAACTGAAATAAAAAAATTATTATTATTATTTATTAAATCATATTCATCATTTTCCCATATCCATGACTCATCAGCTTCCAGCCTGTCCGGGTGCAGCTGAATACTGGTATAGTATTTTACATGGAGCGAATATATCTGACTTCTACAACCCAATTGCTAGGTAACATGAAAATATTATCCCTGACCAAAGCGAGTCATTGTCCCTGACTGATACAATAAAATCCGACAGAAATTACGTCACTATCATAATCTTAGCCCTATTTCTGTGATTCTGTCACCCCAGCCACGATGACAAAAAACAAACAAAGAAAGCAATGCATTATTCAAACACCTCACTATTACGAGGAAGATGCGAGTAAACACACAAACGCACACACATACACACACACTTGACGTAACGACGGCGACGGAGAAAGTGTTTTGATGTGAAAAGGCTCGTGTTTGCCCAATTTGGGACCACCGCCTGCGCCTGCGCGGATGGCACGCGCGGAAGCGATTTGTGATGTCAACGCACTTTGTACAATAGAAATCTGGTTATGAATAAATGAGGATGTGTTTAATTGGTGTCAAAGGCTGGTTGACTGAAAGAAGCAAAGTTCGTTTTTAATCCCAGTGTAATTTGACATTTCAATATTTTGTTGTTTGTTCTTTCAATTTGGAGTTTGACATTGGCATCTGTCAAATTACCAATTGGAAATAAAAAACTAACTTTAGTTTAAACTCAGTCAGCTTTAAAAAGCCGCTCATTGCCTACTCTTGCGCCGGTAGCCTCAAGGAAATTTGGTAGGCTGTCCAGTTGACCAGTCGGTCGGCATTCCAATAAGATTAAAAGTATACCACAGAAAGCCAGCATCCACTTTTGATTCCGACACACCCCGCGACGGGACTTTGAGATTTTGATGGTGATCATTAAATATTTTTTGTTTTTTTTAAAGAGATGCGGGAAATGAAGGAAGGTGTAGAGGGATTAATGGTGCAAGAATTTAGGTGTCAGGTTGAGTCTGCCCAATGTTCCTAGATCTTGGCCTAAGGTAAAAATGTATTGACAGTGTTGGCGTTGTAGAGCAAGTAGCTCTACAACGCCAACACTGTCAATACATTTTTACGTACTTACATACAAGAACAACTACGAACCTATCATTTTATTACCAACTTTGCTCTGCTGTGTGGTTTTTACAAATGCTGAGTGGCTTTTGCACCTAAGTTTATCCTTATTTGTAATCGACTTAACACATAAGGTGAACAAAAGATAGTTTGATAAAGATAAAGATGTGTTTATTTGCGTAAACATGTGTACACATACAAGAATAAAAATGCATGCAGAATAACATTAAATAAGATATAGGTTCAGACATGTTTGCCACGTACTATGGCGTGCAAATATTATGATTGGTAATAAATAATTTCAATACAATAATTTAACGTCAAACAAAAAAAAAAAAAAAAAAATATAATAATTCTTAAGCAATAATGCATAAAATCTATGACAAAATAAAAGATTCTGCCAGAAATTCATTAATTGTATAGTATGCTTTGTTAGTTAGAAATGTCTTAAGCTGTTTTTTCAACTGTACATTATTAAGCTCTCTCCAACTTTTGGGTAAATTATTATAAATAGTGGGAAACATGCAGAAAACACTTTTGCGCTTAAGTGCAGTCCTACTCCTATGCAGACAGAGCTGACTTTGATCACGCCTGTTTCTGGGAAATTTATTTGCCATTCGCGGAAATATGTTATTATTATTTCTAACAAACATTACGGTTTCAAATATTTTATATCGAATGAAAAAAGGCTTACAACTATCGGTGGATTTTAACTTAAACATGGCTCTGAGGCATCTCTTTTGCGCTTTAAATGCAACTTCTTTATTAGTTGAGTTACCCCAAAAGATAACACCGTATCTGCGAACACTTCATAAAACTACCTTACAAGTCTTCGCCATCTTTCATCTAGTGGATAGGTATTGTGACAAGTTATTCAACAGATGCCCATGCCATGCTCTGTATGTGTACTCATGTTTCCACAAATAAAGAATCTTGAATCTTGAATCTTGCCTGCAAAACTGAATAAAAAACGTTTCACTGTAGACCACAATAAATAATTTACGTAATGTGTGGTATGTGGAAATAAGTATTTCAGTAATTATGTTGCAACGAAAGCAATGAGTTAGAGTGAATCATTCACCGAGCATCTGTAGGTATTCATGAAAAAAATCATACCTAATGCGCGTTGTAAATGCATTTTTTTTAAAATCTCGCAACACCGACATTATGTACGGTGTTGTGAAAAAAAAGTAAAAGTTACCATTTCGGCCAAACCTGCGGCCATCATCCCAAAAGTGGAATAATGGGTGTTAATGTTTCTTTTAGCGTGGGCAGTGAACATTCTTGCAAAGTTGAGTCAACATCTGTCAATGTGGGTCGCAGTATAGTTTGCACCAAATTTTAATTTTCGATGGGTAAAAGATCAAACAAAATCTTATCAAATATTTCTAGTTTTTGGCGCTGCTCACACGCAACAACTGTTGGCAACCAGTTCCGGCAATTAGCAGCCGGAAAAGCCATTGTATGAGTCTAGTGTATGACAATTGACAACCGGAAGACGTGGTGTAAATTTCAAGCGTGCACAACAGCACAAGAAAGATAAAGACGATTGAATGCAGACCCGTAGGTCCTAGGGCAGGATAATGGTAGAGTTAACATGATCAGAAGCTTTTTCAATATTGGTTCCCTGTTTTCTATACAAATAGTCAACCCTAGGATAGTTATGTATTAGCTTCAAAAATATAAATAAACCTAGTTCAGGAACATTCCAAAGAATACTGCCAAGTATATGAATAAATTGCAAACACGAGCCTAAGAAAGTACGTTTCACTGTTCCTTTGTGTATTTAATTGCTGTGTTTAACCTTTACGTCTGTGGCTGCGTTTGCGCAATAAATCTGACCACTCTCTTGAGCTTTGCATCACTTTGCTGTATTATTTTAATGTTTTCCCATACTGTTCTGTTATTTTAGTGTCTTGGGAACTATTTGTAACATCTTGCAAAACTAAGCTTTTACGAGTACTTAATAGAGTGAGAACGTGAGTATTGTACAGTTCCTTCAATTTATTTTGTCTTACCATAACTGCACCTACTTACAGTACTTTCTGGTAGTTAGTACATATTTAATTTACCTTTCAAAAGACCACGACCATTTTTTAAGGGCTCTAGAGAATGTAATGATCTCTAATAAACTATGTAAAATAAACGTTCTCGGAAAGCAAGTCTGTGTTGACTCATCTGTTTCGTGATCTTGTATTACCCATAAAATTATGCCTAAAGACGGAAGCTATTGTTTTCATCGACACGTGCGTCCCAATTACTAAGATCAGGTCTTTTACTATCAGTTAAGTATTCCTTCATAGGCATGCCAGCTATATAGCTATACGAAGATTAACTAAAGCAAGTTAGCCATTTGAAGGCCTTCGAACAGCTGCCTCATTTAATCTGATAGTTAAAAATAGATTTGCTACCACAGCTGCACAGCCTGACTCCCCAATGATTTATAAAATTTGCTAATCTCTAGTTAGCTGCCATCAATAAGAATTTATGAATTTTGACTGCCCCTTTGGTCTAGTGGTCGCAAGCGCTGCTACCGAGCATGAGGTCCTGGGTTCCATTCCCGGATCGGGCAGTGTTTTTTTTTCATCTGGCATGTTTCAGTAGCAGCCTAAATTAGGCTGCTACTGAAGCTGCGGGTTATAGTTTTGCCCCCTATTACATGGGTCTTAAACATGACTAGTGAAATGTGGGTGTACTATAGGTGCACCTCTGTGCTCTGCCTAACCCTTCGGGGAATACAGGCGTGATGATAAGTTGAGTGAATTTAGAGTGCATCAGTTGGATTTGCGTTTTCAACTACGTGGTACCTACTCAGCCTGCTACTCAATTTATTTTAATCTAAATGAAACAAATAATTGTTACGGATATTGCTTAAGGCACTCGTCCTACATTTGTAAGCTTTGCATATTCATTTCTAAGATTAAGCTGTTGAAGATAATCCGTTCGCGCACGTGTTGAAGATTTATCGTTACCCATATACAGCTTCTACTCGTTAAAACAGAAACAAGCTTTCCATAATCATTAATATTTTACAATGTCTTAATGTACAGATTGTTATAAAACAAAGATTTTGTTGAGTCATGTCATTACTATAGTAACATTATTTAAAAAGCGGATAAAAGACCAAAAAAAATATTGTTTCCTCTAGTAACAAAGATAATAGCTGTTAACCTACGCTGATGGCAAGTTACGGTCTCTAAACGCCCACAGACTAAACATACCAGATTAAATAAATCACAAAGCACACTAACGCATGAAATCGAATATCACCTCAATCGCGTAACATCATTACATGAATTGCGTCCGCGCATCGCATCTACTTCATATTAGGCAGTCATTAGATTACACACGTAATAACAACTGGCCCATATTGGAGTGCTCAGCAAAATGACGGGGCAATTTAGAATGTGGTTATACTTAGGGTCACCATTTGACAGCTACATACTGCAACTACCACTTAACTTTACTTTGAAGCTGCATATGAAACAGCTCTAATTATACATAATTAGATGGACAGGTGTGCACTTGTGCGGGAAACCTCGCATTATATAACTGACTATAGATTATCTACTATCAAATGTGGTAATATAAAATGACGTGATTCTCTTTTCAGGATTAAAAAAAGTACTTAATGAATTTCTTTAAATTAGTTGTTTGGAATTTAAAATAGCAAGTGCACTAAATCGTCTAGTTTTAGTACCTACCTACAGCACCCATTCCGAATTTTAGATTACAGGTGATAAACCCATTTTCAAATAAGTATAAACTTACACACGTAACAGTACCTGCTGCCCTGTGGCACTATTACATTCTAATAGGAAAAGCATCATTTCTCTATTCTAAAACGTTTCGTCGACACCCTGGTTGCGCCCGCGCCGAAGTAGGTAAGTCATCTACATTCATCAACCGATAAGTTACGCTCCAATTGATTCGCAACGGGTGTTTGTCAGTTTGTCACGGTTCCTCAAGTTAAAAAGGTTAACGGGTTATTGTCGAATTCTCAATATTCAATGCGTAGATTTTGTTCCGGTTATAGTTGCTTTAGTACTGAGAAATTGTTTACTACAAATTTCATCAAATTCTTCTGTGGAATAGTATAGCTAGTCTGTACTTATTAGGAAACCAAAGCCCAATAGTAGACTTCTTATCGGGATCTCATCATCGTCATATAAAAAGACGCCCACAGCAGGACAGACGCCTTCCCCAAGGATCATCATAACGATCGGTCTTGTGCTACCATCACATCCATCCGATGCCCGGGACCTTGGGGACTAAACAAAATGACATGCAGCCATAACAATGATGGAAAAATCAAAAATGAATCGGATTGACGTAGGTAAGCTTCCGTAAAGCTTATGTCAATTCTGTTGAGAGTTTTTATAGAAATACGAAACGCTTTGGAAGCGATTGCCACTGAAGATGTCGGTTAACGCTCAATATTGTTGATTCTAAACCCAAATATACGTTACTCAATACTCAATTCTTTATTGCGTCGTTCGTCGTCGTCGTTTCAGCCGAAATACGTCCACTGTTGGACATAGGCCTCTCTCAATATTTGGGGGGGGGGGGGGGGGGTTTGCCATAATCGCCACGCTTGGCGATCGCATTATGGTGTTAAAATGCATAGAGAACGCTGCTGCTCATTTTCTAGTTCCCTAGTCGCCTTTACGACACCCACGGGAAGAAATGTTGGTGCTTTTCTTTACGTGCGGCAACACACGGAACAATTTCTTAACAATTCTAATTCTTTATTGCATTCCATGTGTATTTTAAAGATGGCATAACAAAGTTTAGGATCAATAAGGACCCTGTCGGGCACAGCAAAATTAAGAGAGAGGAAGACTCAGTAGTAATTCAAGCAATTCAATACTATTATAAATTATTAGATGTGTTTAATTGGGTGTATAATTATGTATATATATATATATATATATATTTATATATATATATGTATTATTAGGTTTGTGTATACAGGAATAGTATCCTGTAGGTATAGGTATTCGTTTCGTGACCTCGTTCATTCCCCACTCTTCTACAGAAGCTGAACATCATCGCAAAATCACGTGAGCATTGCATAACGTTATAGTTAATTTGTGTAAACTCTTGAAATTGAAAGCCGTCCGCCATTTAACGTGCCGCCACTTGCAGTGACGAAACTTTGTATTTCAGTTAACTACTTATTTTTACGGTAAATGTTACAGCAAATAATGTTGTGGACTTGTGGAGCTTTCTCAATGTATGATAGTTTTGTAATATGTATTCATTAATTTTATTTAATGTTTAATTAAAGGCACTTATTACACAAGTGGCAATTATTGCAATTATGATTTCTTCTTGTATGAGGTGATCGTAAAAACCTTGCAAAATGGGCTTTAATAATTATATTATTAACTTAGGAAGGTATATATTTTATTGCACACAGACCGTTCAACAAATCTCAAGAACATTACAGAATAAAGATTAGCATTCGCTATACCTAGTTGATAACATATTTACAGTTACCTACTTAAGTAGATACAAGCTTTAGAAGAGGTCCTACTTATGTGGGTAGAGATCATCTTAAAATTCGTACACACTGGAGCTATATTGCCCCTACTACTAAAACCAAACTCCTAGGATTTTGGTCTTTATAAGCTTTAGAAATGGTATAGAACGCAGCAGCAGGGAGGCAAGCAGTAGGGAGCTACTGCTTGTTGCTTACACTTTTCAACTGTTTGTATATATTTTAGGGAAGAGGCGTAAAATTTTAAATTCGACGTTCTATACCATTTCTAAAGCTTATAAAGACCAAAATCCTAGGATTTAAATAATTAATCCGATCCAGCTTGTCCCTTGCTGTCCTCCAGCGATGTCCTAAGCTGAGGTCACTCACAGAAAAGTCCGGTCAAGTAGACGACAACCTTCTAGGTTGACCTGCGAGATGCCATTTATATAAAAAAAAGGACGTAGGTAAATAAGTGGTCCACCAAATAAACTGATTACAACATTGCCAAACCAAGCCACTGGAACTAATACAGATCCTATCCTACTTTATTTCCTTAATATAACTTGTCACTTTACTCCAATAAATCAGATCTTTCTACATTCCTTAACATCATCATAACGTAACCATCATATCAGCGTAATGGCTTCCTAGTCGACCACTAATCGTAGTCAGTACTGTTCATACTACTAGTAGGGTGCGCACACACTCGCGTGCAAGACTTGCGTGCAAGACTTGCGTGCAAGACTTGCGTGCTGTCGCTAACTCGCGACACGCACTTTTAGTCACGCAAGGTGCCTGTGCCTCTTCATAAATGCGTATTACAGTACCTGTTTTATGGTATTTACTTGGACCAGACAAAGCTTCGTATACGATTGAAGGTAGATTGAACAACATAAAATTTAATGGTACTTCGGTAATCTAATTAAAACACGTACAGGTTTTGGTTAACGGCTTAATTTTAAACTTAATTTGGTTCGTGGGATTTGTACTGTGTGTTCAACTATGTGTAGAATGCGGTTGCATGTGGTCATAACGATTTGGTAAATCAAGGCTTGTCACTTATTGGCAGACCACATGACACAATTAATTAGGATTATCGCCTGTCAGTTAGGTTAGAAAAACGCTAAGCATAACTATGGTGCGTTTTGCAAGTTCCACCTCAATTAACTATCAAATTAAAACCCACAAGATGGTTAGAACTCGCGTTGCCGATGTGTAATCACCCTTACATTGAATTGAAGTCAGACATTTGTGGCAATTTGCCTGGTCGTGGGAATGGGAGGGACGGGAAAAAATGTGGCAAACATAATTGTGTGGTGATCTTGTTTATATAGGATTATAGGGAAGCGGGTGAGTGCAACACCGGTTATAACTGGTAACCTGTAGTTAGTTGATTACTGATTGTGGTTTCATGGGAAGTAGTCTTGTTTGATTAGTTTCGTTTTGAAAAAGGTGCCACGCTTGTTTGGCAGGCTTGCCTCTTTTCCACTGTTTTTCAGTGTAACATTATCAGCCTATCATTGTTCCCAGTGCTGGGACACAGGCCTCCTCTCGGTGAGAGGGAAGAAAATAAAAAAATAAAAGATACGTCATAATGGGAGAAAATTACAGAAAAAAAAAAAAAATCTGTCCAAGTGTCCATATTGTAATAACCTGACAAAATTACAAGCATTACGTAACTCAAGATACAAATCTATCACAAATGATTAATAATTCAAATATAATTAAGATTATTATCAGACTGTGAGACAGTTTAATTAAAATCTCATAATAAAAACTATCAGAATCGACCACAATGCCGAGTGGCTTCTTCACTAGGAACTGATTAACACTTGCATCAATTCATTGTTTAACACGATGATAACTTCCTTTCTTTTTGTGATTTTTTTATGTCTATTTGAAAGGTGAAATTTCGTTTCGTTTGTTCTTCTAAGTTTTGATTTCTGTTGATAATCATTTGTATCTGTTTTCCGGTTGTCGCTTGAGTCAAGATCTATTACCATCTTCACACAATAATTGTCTATAGTTAAGTGACCCCCGTATCATGTCCTGGTTGTCATTTGTAGATCTTTGACAGACGTTACGGATAGTCAAAAGTCAGAAAGTCTGACAACCAGTTTTACCACGGGGTATATTACTCAGTAACTGGGTTGTGGAGGTCAGATAAGCAGTCGCTCCATACTGGTATTCAGCTGCATCCGGTTAGACTGGAAGCTGACCCCAACATAGAAAAATTTACGCAGATTGATATTGGGTAAGTTATCCCCGAGGGGCACATGGGCATAGATTACCGGCCACATTGCTTTAATCACAGTTCAAATGACAGATGAGAATAATAAAGATCTATTCATAGATATAACAATATTTCGTAAACAACACGACCTTTTCGGAGTCGTTTGCTATCTGTATCACATTTAGGCTGTCTTTTCATCAAAGGATACAAAAGATACTCAGCTGACGGTGTCAATGCACCGCGTTGTATAATGAGTGCCTCGAACATAATTCCGGCGCCTTTGACTACGGTCACGGTAATTTTCACGCCCACCTACGATCAGGTCTGGGTAAAGTGATGAGCGGATAGCGGGTGTTTATTATCCATTCTATTACAGAAGGTGAAGGAGAATCAAAGAAGAAGACACGCTTTGCTGACCCCAAATAAATTGGAATAGGATGGTGATGAGGACAAAAAGAAAGCTTGTTCAAGTTCTAAAGTAGTGATTGATATTATTTGGGTAAAGTTTGCAATTCGTATTAAAAAAGGTCTTGGTGTAAAATATTTGTGGACTCGTCAGTAAAAGACAAAATCTAAATTCGGCAACATGCACCACTATGTGAAAGGTTTTTTGAAAAGTGAACTTTGTATTGCAAGGGTTCTTCTTTTGGTGCCTCTCCAATTAATGGAGGTTAAACTCGACCTGTTACATTCATATTGTTCTGAGTGACTTTGATAAGGGCAGGTTGCATGCATACTGATATCAATCAGAATTCTAATAATGTTTTGGCTGAAGGTACACACAAAATAACAATGAAAGTTGATACTGAAATTACGGCTTATAGAAATGAATGAAAGAAAGACCGACTCTAAATGAATTAGAATTAGAGCAGGAGAGGATGATGAGACGAAATGATAACAATTACAAGGAGGAACGAGGTTTGACAGTCATTCGACGCAATGGGAGGAAACTGTCGCCAGGTTGGTAATATTATTAGCATGGGCCAACTTAACAAACAACAATATTTCTATATCCGCTGTTTCTTACAATTTCATAACACATAACAGTAATGTCCATCGCATTAATTCCATTACATTATCTTTATAGTATAATCTTCTGAACGTTTTTAAAGCGAATGATAATCAAATCATAAGTCACGAAAATGAAAGTAAAGTTGTGTGATGGAGTTTTGTTTGGGTAATTGAAAGTGATGAGCGTGGTAATGGTAGAGGCGAGGCTGATGGTGTAACAAGAGAAAGAAAAGAGTACATGATAGATATAGATGAATGATAAGAGGAAGAAGATGAAATTAGGTGTGAAATAAGGCGTGGAGATGAAAGAGAGGATGCTAAGATCCAGTTGTAAAAGATCGGACTGCTTAGTAATAGAAGTAAAACCATACCATTCACGTAAGTTCAAAGGAAGAGGTCAATTAGATGGTTAAATGAATGTTTGTACCTACATTCAGGATGAGCGCAGGACAGATAAGTCTTGTAAAGTCTATGGAATCAATGGACCAAAATATTAAATATTGAAAATCTAACTTTTATGGTGTACATAATAAAGAGTATTCTATTCTAGTTCAGGACATTTCAATACAGATTAAAACAAAAAAATCAAATAGGAATGATGAAATATCAACAACAGGCAAAGCCAATAAATTGCTAAAGGTAATAAATAAACAATTAAAAGATAATCTAATAACCTTATCAATCAACTTACGCTGCGTTCTTCATTCACACAATCATTGAATAAATCTACATTAAAAGTCTAAACAATTGACTCTCATTGGACGGACCAAAAGATTTGATTGACTAGTACATCAATCGATAGCTGTTTGATTGACGGGTCGACGTGTAAATCACACGTTTTGACGTTGACTGTTACGTCATTGAGAGGAAAGTGTGGTAATTATTATAATTACTTTCTTTTATTGTAATATATTATGTGTGGGATGAGTGATGGTGTTAGGAATAAAAGGTAATTGTGACAATATTATTGTTACACTTAATTGAGCTAAATTGTCGCTCTAGGGGTCGCTTTGTCGGTAGTCGGTATACCTACTTCCCTTTCCTTTGCTACTTTTTGTATTTCTTGTGCGTGTCCCACATAAAATATTTTTCTTTCTTTCTTTTCTTTATAAGGTAGATATTGTTTTTAGGAAAGATATTAATTTAACTGTGGTTAAATAGGATCATAATCAGCCAATAATGTTCCCACTGCTGGGACACAGGGCTTCTCTCGGTGAGAGAGTGAGCCATAATCCACCACGCGGGCCCAGCAGTGCGGGTTGGTAATGTCACATGACTTCGATTTTTTGGTTCTAAGACATGCATTTTCTCACGATGTTTTCCTTCACCGTTTTAACTGTGGATATAAAAATAAATCCAATGCCGTTTTAAATTAGGCAGCTTAGATACTAGCTGTCTACGAGGCAGCCAGCCTAGACCAACAGCGACGAATAAAAGTCGAACACAAAATAATATGCCTGCCTCATTTTGAACTTACTAATTCAGACCTAGTCTTCTATTCTAGTCCTAGTCATTAATGTTTCTAAGGCCTAACTAACATTATCACAAATTAAATTGCACAGTAATTAGTCTATTATATTAGCAATCTCCTTCACTTTCATCTTATTACTGCAATTAATTATAATCTTTGACATCAACTGTTATTGTTCTTGCGGCATCCTACGTAGTCTCATTGTCAAGAAAAAATTGTCTTATTTTACATTCATCTCTGCCTTCATTCGAATAACATTATGCATCTTCAGAACAAAAAACACAATGAAAATTGAACATAATGGTATCATCTGACAATATCTTATTATTAATGGCATCATGTAGTTACTTCACCTTAGCGGTTACATATATGTATTTGCATACGATGCCAGAGCAAAAAAACTGAATTTCAAATCGGTGTTGCCAACAATAAACATTCTGTCTTCATCGTGAGAATAAAAAATAAACAATAGATTCGATTACCTCACTTTTCGAGATACACTTTCATTTAAATGTGTGTACTTTATGTTAATGGAATACGGTTGAAATTGGCAAATAACGCCGTAATGGGATATTCTAATGAGAATATTATGGTAAATACATTTCACTTATAGGTGTTATGCAAATATATAGGAGTCTGTCGTATCATGTAAAGTCAGCTTGAACATAAATGTGACGTAAAGTGGCTAACAGGACAAATTAACAAATAGAAACTATGATTTTTATTGGTTTATTTTGAGGGCAAAGTCCTCATATTAATTCATTATACTAATGTCAGACTAACCCCGGTCTTTCGATACTAAAGTCACTGCCCAAGATAGTTAAAAATCCTCTTAAATTCGTTTTTTGTTCCCACAGAATATTTTTTACATAACTTTGGATAAACTCTAATATAATCAAACAAAAGTTTAACTAAGTATTACTTTTTTCCAAGATGTCCTTTGTGGATTCGCGGCCTTGATTTCTGCTTAAAAGCAGCAGTTCTGTCCAATTAAGGCCTAATTCTACGTATGATAACTTCACTAGTCCATAACTTATCAGATCAATAACGTTCAAATATGTTAAGGTACTTAGTCAAATCATCAGGTGCCAACGGCCTCTCCTCCTAACTAACGTAGTATCAATAAAAGCCAGCACATTAGGTCTACGTGACAAACACTGCAGGTGTCGTGGTTTGCATAGTAATGGCTCACTATGGGTGATAGACCATCGTTTACACGTATGTCCATCACAATTTCGCCCATCTCTCTTTCACTTTCTCGGCAGTTCATTTGTTTTTCCCTGGTTTTCCAAAAGATGGTAATGCAACAAGAATCGTGAAACAATGTAGGTTTCTAAAGAAGGCAGAATATAGTTCTAAGTACTCAGCACCAAGTCACTTTGTTTTGTGAGCTCTGAATGGTAATTTATTATAATAGTCATAAACTCATAAGTCATACATCGATCACTTTTAGTTAAGTTTGAATAAGATCTCTTTCAATCTTCCAAACACACAACGCGATATTCTTGTTCTGGTACTTGTAAAAGCCACAACGTATTGTAACTAAATAAGCTCAGAAAGACCACAAAGCGAAATTTGCACCGCCAAAGGTGTCATTTCAACATTCTAATCGTTTTCGCCATTTAAAAAGCCTTTTAACAAAACCATTCACGTTTGCGGTAGCGTATTCGAGTATCTACCGAACTATATGAAGATCAAGTTCACGACACTTTCTCCGCAGGTATGGGTAATGCTATGTTTTATTTATCAATACGGATGTATAATGAGCTCCTACGCAAACGCATTCACAGTGCGACTAGCAAGTACATCCGCGATAGGACCAGGTTATATTGATGGCGGAGAGAGGTATATTTTATCTAGTGTTGAATGTTTTGTGGCTGACATGGAAGATACGAGAAGAAAACATGAAAATTCGATACTTTAGGTACAACGCGTCTAAGTTATTTCGGGAAATCGTTTGAATCCGTTGATTTTTTATATGGCATTAATTCTTAGTACCTATTACTCAAGTTAATCTACATACTTTGATTATTTATATGTCTAGATAGAGTGTCGCGCTGCAAAATAACTAAAATACACATGCCAACTTTGTTAGGCTGGTGTTCGTGACAGCTACGTCTTACACACGTGCGACGTCATTGTGTTATTCTAGTGTGCGTGCATTTAGCGGCCAACAGTTGACGCATTTTTATTCGAGTTCACAGCTTTTACTGTCTATCTAAACATATTTATATCTTTGTCTACATATGTATGTTGAATTGATTAACTGACTGATAGATTGATATTATGGAAAAATCACTACGATACACAGCTATACCACCGTTAAATATTATGAACTCAGCAATATTAAACTCTTGTCGCTCGCAGTATCACCTCGTCCCTACATAGCGTTTGTTCAGAGCAGGTTTAGTGAAGATAAATGATTGTTTAGACTCACTCTCGTTAGCGTAACTTTTGACAGTTCAATTTCACTGTCTACCATTGTACTAGACAGTGTACAGTACAGTATACATTGACTAGTGTTCCATAACTTATAGCAAGGTTGTACAGAAACAAAATGAGTCGTGTATTTCTTTACCATTGTTTTCTTGAAGAAACTAGCAAAGGTTCCCAGGGAGTTTCCATATGACCTATATATGCTCATTAGTAAGTGGCCAGAGGTAGTTGGAAGAACACAGTGTGGTTTTAGCCAATAAAACTCTGATAGATCCTTCCGTTCGCCTTAGGACGGAGGATGTTAACGAGGACTTAAATAAGGGGAATGAAGGCAATTATGCAATTCTGAAAAATGCAAAATTCTTCTACAATAAGGATTCCTCCGATTAGTCAAAATTGCGGACGGAATTATACTAGGTTTTACGTAATGAGCAGGTAGACGCTTTCTAAAAACACTGACGATGTAAATCTGGATTTCTTTAATTAAGTTGATTGGACGGACATAATACATTGCGGAAACGAATATTTACAATGAAGTTAGAAAGTATGAGATAATCTCTTAGTAGCTTAGCTTAGTTAGTAGCGTGGAATTTATCATATTTATTAAATAAATCGTTTATATCTCAGAAGATATTGTAGTTAAATTCTGCGGTAGATCTTTGTTAAGATAGTATCTATATTTAATTTCCACCCTGAGGGCCTAGACATTACGTGGCAATTGTTTCCAAAGCGTTACGTATTTCTATAAAAAAAAATCAACAGGATTGACAGAAGCTTTACGGAAGCTGACCTATGTCAGTCCAAATCATTTTCGACTCATCTTCGTTATTGCTAATATACTGTATTTTGTTAGCCCGCAAGGTCCTGCGAAAGTCAAAGTCAAAATAATTTATTTCAAATAGTCCAATTTTTCAGAAAAATAGAAGTGATTCTAGTTGCTCCTTCCAAAAGGTGGTTTCTTATGGAATCCGATGGATGTGGATAGCATAAGTCGTTGTGATCATACTTCCAACAAGATTGACATACCTACTTAAGCTTTTCGGTAGCCTATGTCAGTTCCATACATTTTTGAACCCCCTCAGATCTCTGATCATGAGATTGTTCTGACCTATAGTTATTATTTTATCTTTGTGTTATTTTACTAATACCTATTATGTATTTATTTTATCTCGAAATAAACGATTTCATTTCATAGTGGAAACAGACTTGAAAGAAATGGCTAAATATCAGATTTTTTTACAAAACAGCAATTTCTGAAGTACTCTGGTGAATAAAAGGGTAGTCTATATGAGAACGCTTTAAAGACCATATCTTAAAGAAACAGCCAAATCTGTTAACACTATTTTCTTGATGCTAAGTAGAATATTGCATCTTTCCATACATAGTTCAACCTGTACATGTACAGTCATAAAAAAAAAACTTCTTTGAGGTGATAAAACGTTCAAGCTCAAGGCCACAGCATAACTTAAAGAGCAGTAGGTCAATGCATTGTAGCGTTAGCGATACGGGCTGTCACTGATAATATACTTCCATTGTACAATAGATCACGTGTCGTCACGTCGACTTCTCTGAATTTACTGCCTCGATCATTTGACATGTTACCTTTCAAAGAATATTGTAGACATCGTAGTAAATAAAATATCTTAACAGTTTAAAACTAACTGCAAACTATAAGATGACATCGATTTTTTAATTAATGATGCTATTTTTAAATATTTTTTATATGTAGTGGGTAAATCTTTTATTTACTTAGAAATATTAATTATAATAACTAGGGGTTTGTCATTACACTATGTAATGACAAATAGCAAGACTATGACATTAATCATTACTTCAGTGTCTATATGTCCTTCCTCTAATAACTCATCAACATCAAAACACTTTTATTATTATAGAAAAACAGTTTTCCTCTATCACTCATAGCGCGGAACTCGCGGAAATGA
Organism: Tiliacea citrago; assembly: GCA_963921375.1. Taxonomy (NCBI): domain Eukaryota; kingdom Metazoa; phylum Arthropoda; class Insecta; order Lepidoptera; family Noctuidae; genus Tiliacea; species Tiliacea citrago. The sequence goes on along the minus strand of OY992799.1, from coordinate 21,752,118 downwards.
ACAAAACGTTCAAATTCAAGGCCACAGCATACAGTAATAGAGCAGTAGGTCACCGCATTGTATCGAACGCTACGGCTGTCACCGATCCACTTTTTACCACACAATAGATCACGTACCTAGTTTAGTAAAAGTATATTGTGACTATCAAAATGTGCACGAATCAAGCGGTAAATTGAGATTCTAATGGCTGTCAACTGTCAAGTTGACATTTATTGTTAAGTCGAGAGCATGGAATTAGTATGTACTAGGTCTTGTTCGAGAGTTTTTTCTGACAATAATGCCAGCAGGCAGGTGTTAGTTGCAGTTGGATAAAATAAACTAGAAGGTGTGTTTGTGTATGCATGTATTATCAATGGTTTAGTTGATCAGTTATACCTAAATTATCTCTAGCGGTGATGAGAGCTATGTTACCAGGGGGGTCTACTCTGAAGCGTTAAACCGAAGAATCGGCCGAATGTTCGGCCGTTGCTTAACTACGGCTATGGCTGACCACGGCGAAAGAAAAAAAAATGACAGTCAAAGAGATAAGCCAAAGTCAAAAATGTGACTTAAGTCGAGTATGGAATCAAAGTCAAAAAGGAAACTATGGAAGTTATAAAACGGCCGATACTTCGATTTAACGCTTCGGAGAAGACCCCCTGGATCACATATCTTTATACAGACAGGACAAAATCACGTTAAGCATGCTAGTAACATAGTGCTAAACAAAACCAGGCCTTCAGAAAACAGCATGAAAAACCTTTATAATAAAAATCCAAATTTAAAAAACTTGAGTTGCACCAAAGGACTTTCTTTCATTTTGGCCGAATAACATAACATAACATTATGCCTTGTTTCCCCGAAGGATTAGGCAGAGGTGTACCCACAGTACACCTACATTTCACCAGTTATGTTTTTAAGTCACATGTAATAGGGGGCGAGCCTATTGCCATCATCGAGGCACAAATGCTATAAATAAACCGGCTAATACAAAAACAGCAAACTTTTCTACCGACCCTTTATAAATTAGCGTTAAGTTATAAATTTCGCATGCACACCCATCATTGAAGTACCAAAAGTGAATGCAAATGCACGCGTTATGACGATGATCGACTTTCTAACGAGCTGCGCGTACGCATCCACACTTGATACGTACATGTGACAGTTGTATATAGAATCTAAAAGGTTCAATTGGTGTGAGAAGGCATTAAATCACACTAATATTATAAAGGCGAAAGTTTGTGAGTGTGTGTGTGTGTTTGTTACTTCTTCACGCTCAAACGGCTGGACCAATTTTGATAAAATGTTGTATGGAGGTAGCTGACACCCTGGATTGACATAGAGGCTACTTTTTATCCCGATATTCCCACGGGATCAAACCTTACGTGGGTGAAACCGCGGGGCGCAGCTAGTTGATAAATAAAATGGAATTTCTGCTGCTTACAGTACATAATGCTGCATATCCTTTCCTGAAGTAAGGCGTGGCGTGGTTCAAACTTAGACAGAACAGTCAAAAGTGGCAAGTATTAGTGATTCATCTGTTAAAATTTATACTGTGGCAATTACACAACATAAACGATGATATTATTAAATTTCAAACCCCCAAGGTTCAAAGTTCAAACCAGTAAAAGTTAAGAATAGTTTAAGATCAAATAGCCGATATTCAAATTTAGGGTGAGCTTATATTTTGTTATACTTTACAGGGTTTTTTGAAAAACCTTTTACGATTAAATTCCGTCAATATTTAAGTTAAAAGAACCTTCTATGAGCCTGGCGACCATTTTACACAGTAAACATTGCAGATATTTTGAGCCGCCGTCGCCGTGATATTGCAGACATAACGGTGGGCAGCACCGGTCTGTCGAGAATGTAGAAAGCTGGGCAGCGTGCGCCAGCGCATCGCAATCAAGCTGTTTCGGTGATCGCTGTGCTCTCTACAGTATTGCAGTTGCGTAAGTAATCAATATAAATAAAAATTAATTGCGCACGCGCACACACAGTGTGTGTGTTATGTTTATTGAAACATTTTATTTTCATAGCCCACATTATAAGCAAATAAATGATTTTTATTTCTATATCAATGCTGTCCGTTGGTAAGCGCATCACTTAACTCGGCTGGACAAAATTGTTTTTTTATTATTGTTCGAATAAGGTTCTAAGGAAATGTTGCCCGGAAAATTGAAAAATTCGGGATAAGATGAAAGTGTTTTTAGTGATTGCATGGACTAACTGTCTGTCAGGTCAGATAGTTGATAAATATTTTGATAGTTTTTGACTATATTTTATATTTATGACATACAACATCACGCCTGTATTCCCTGATAGGCAAAGGTGTACGTATATGTCTTCACATATAATTAATGTACTCAAACAAAATATTGTAAAACATTTTTAAAAGAGTAACGGTGGAGTTTCTTGCCCATTCTTCTCCACACGAAACTACCTTTTGGAAGGGGCAACTAGAATCAATTCAATTTTTTTGTACATTTTGACGTTCAAAAGTGCCTCTTATGTGCCTATTTGAAATAAATGGTTTGACTTTGACTTTACACCCACATTTGTCCAGTTATGTTTAAGTCCCATAGGAGGCGAGCCTAATGTAACCAACCGGGCACAAATGCAGACTCAAGGGGGTCTAATCCGAAGACAAATCCGAAGTATCGGCCCAATGTTCGTCCGTTTCCTGACTACGGCAGACTATGGCAGAATACTTCGAAAGAAAAAAAAAACGACGGTCAAAGAGATAAGTCAAAGTCAAAATCTTGACTTGAAGTCGGGTAAGGATTCAAAGTCAAATAAGGAAACTTTCGAAGTCAAGAAACGGCCGAACATTCGGCCGATACCTCGGATTATCGCTTCAGAGTAGGCCCCCAGGCTGTCTTTGACTGCGGCTAATATGTTTCAATTTGCGTCATATTTTAATCGCCTCGGCATCATCTTTGAGAACTTAAGAGAAACCTATGTCCAGCAGTGAACTGCGGTAGGCAGAGTAGATTGATTGACTGATAAGTGTGTCAGGCAATAGATATAGTATTATGCTCAAACGACGTCAGTTTCTGATCGACATGGCCAAATCTTTTGGCGTCTAAAACTGGTTAGTTATTAGAAAGCTTCCTGTCTGTTTAGTAATCAGCTTGTCTCGTTTTACATGGTCTGTTGTTAGCCTCTTGCCTGTGCAGAGGTCATTAGAATATGCGTACCTATTCTGGGCCCATCTCTATGGCTCAATCGCCTATGTATATATTTATGATTGTAACCCATTTGTAGCTCATTATTTTTAAAAGAGTAACCGTGGAGTTTCTTGCTGACTCTTCTCCATAGGAAACGACCAATTGGAACCGTGCACCTAGCTTTTGACGTTTCGTAAGGGTCCATGTAGGTTTATGTGAAATAAAATATGCACAACGATGTGAATGTTATTCATGTGGGCTATTCAAACGAAAGAAACAGTGATATCTCTCCTTTTTTATGTGTGTAATCAAGTGTTTTCAGGACGGGAATTTTCTTGACCGATTGATAAAAATAATTATGACCAGACTACTGAACTGACAAGAGCAGTACCTACTATAATAATATGGCAGATCGAAGTCGAAACGCCAGCAACAAGATAGCATTTTTTCTTATATATTTGGCTCTTTTTTATGCCTCTATGTACCTACAAACCACACAACTTCCTAACAGAAGACGTTACTTAGTCTTACCAACAAACCGCATAATAACAACATTACATAAGTTAAACCAACAGGTTAACTTAACCACAGCGGATAAACTAACAGTAAGTGGCAGTTTCACAGTTTTCACTAAAAACGGGTCTGCGTGGGAACCGAATGTCGTTGGAAGGATGCAATGCCGACCAGTGCCAGTAGCAGTTAGTCTACATCGACACCGGATCATAATTAAGTATCTACAGATCGATCGGTTTCACTTTAATAAGTATATACTTGATGATGAGAAAGGTACATCGTCTTCACATAATTATAATTAATGTATCTATACTACAAATAAATAAAATGTAAATGTCTGTTTGTCATGTCAAAATAACAGCTTTTTACCAAATGCATATACAAGTATTGGGCCCAGTGGTGGCCTGGGCGGTAACAGGCGCCACGTACGAGTTGTAGGTCGTAGGTTCGAACCCAGACAGGCGCTTTACTTTGTTTACATTATTTCATCACCACACCTCTCAAAAACGGTGAAGGAAAACATCGTGAGGAAACCGGCATGTCTTAGAACCAAAAATTATAAGACATGTGACATCTACCAACCCTAAGCCTGCGTGGTGGATTACGGCCCACTCACCGAGAGAAGGCCTGTGTTCTAGCGGTGGGAACATTATAGGCTATGCTATGTAAAAGTATTTACGGTACTTTAGGGACTTACAAAAAACAATTTAAAAAATTGTAAGTCTGTTTCAGCTAATCTCCGACTGGACTCCGGCTGGACCGATTTGGAAGGGACTTTCACTGGCAGCTGACTGGTAGAGTAGGTATGTTATGAAACTGGGATGGCTGGACTTATGATTTTGGAAATACCTGCCGCACTGTATACAGCCACTGTAACTCCTGTGAGTCAGAATCTAGGCAAGTCGAGACAATGCGAAGTTTAGCGAATCCTAGATTGCTTGAATGGTCTTGAACAAGCAACGAAATTATTCAGAAAAGAAAATTGAAGTACAAGAAAAGGTTCGACTACAGATATCACTTTCTTTTCGTTTCATTTTTGTTTCAGTTCCATAGAGTAAAGGGCAACCGGAAAGACAGCCTATAATGTTCTCACTGGTGGGACACAGGCCTCCTCCATAGACCCCCATGGCCTCCTCTCGAGAGGGAGTGGGCTGTAATCTACCACGCGGGCCCAGTGCGGGTCACATGTCTTCGAATTTTTGATTTTAAGTATTCGATTATTAGCATTATAGTTATACTTAATAAGTTTATTTCTCAATAGACCAGAATATTATATTATATTTGTTGATCTTACACACGACCTTGAGAAGTGAAGACGAACCGCAAAAATAATATTCCGTAGCAAATTTGGAATTTTTTAGTTACAACACTTAAAAGTTACAAAATCGTTGCGATTTTTGTAATCTATTCTCGTATGTGTAACCTTGAAACGGATTGATACAGCTAATTGCATAGTAGATTAAGTAGATTTCATCAGTTTAATAATTAACTTGTAATTTATGTGTTCGTTCACATGTGATTTAATTAACTATCAACATTTTTTACACTAGGTACTTCTAGGTAGGTGAATTCTTACTGAATTAAATAAATTGAATTGAATTAAATTAATCAAATATTTCAAAAAAAGAATCTCTACTATTTAAGTACTTGTATTAGCCATGAATTTTGAAGTTCACTACATGACCTTTTGAGCACAGATTGTTTGTCTCGTAAAATGCACTTTTGAAGTTATGACCAGTCGTTCGTTCGTCATCAGTTTTTTTATAAGAGCAAACACGCTGTTGGCAATAGTCTTGACATTACACACGTCTATAAGTTCATCATTCATTCATAATTTTAGCCGAAAGACGTCCACTGCTGGACATAGGCCTCCCCCAAAGGGGTTTGCCATAATTGCCACGCTTGGCAGGCGGGTTGGCGATCGCAGTATGGTGTTAAAATGCATAGAGAACGCTGCTGCCCATTCTCTAGTAAGTCCCTTAATTAGTCGCCTTTTACGACCCCACGGGAAGATATAGGATGGGGACATCCATAGGTTAGGAATGATTAACTCTATTCTATCACCACCATTTTCATCACTCTAGAATTAAACGTCTATTTGCTCTAGAAAAACATTGTTTTTGTAAAAGTGAGATCTTAAAGCTTTAATGTCACTGTGCTCTGCCTGTAAGCGAGCGTGCAAATTTTTATTATGTTTACGTTTTTTATCAGGAGGAGGACACAGCCACACGGGTTGTTCCATCGGGTTAACCTATGCTTGCCAGGGTTGGTTCGTGGATGGGTGACATCTTTATATACAGAGACTCTTCCGTGCTTCGGAAAGCACGTTAAGACATTGGTCCCGGCTCTCATTCGTAGATCTTGGACAGTCATTACGGGTCGTCAGAAGCCCGAAAGTCTGACAACCAGTCTTACCAAGAGGTAACAGTTACTGGGTTGTGGAGGTCAGATAGGCAGTCGCTTCATGTAAAATACTGGTATTCAGCTGCGTCCAGTTAGACTGGAAGCCGACCCCAACAACCCCAAAAGGCTAGGCAGAATTTGTTTACGCTTTTTATCATCACTGGCAATCTAGTTCCACCCAATGCCAAATATAGGCCTGCTCCCTTTTATGCCATCCTTCCCTAGTCTGTGCGAGTCACATCCAGAGGGCGGATCCCTTTTAGAAAACGAACTATTTGATGGTGCCCTAAATTAATCAGAAATGGTTTATAAGTGTATTCTTTATTATTAATCATATTACTTGACATTAACATTTGCATATTTTTTTACTTTATGTTGGAATATTTAGATAGATTTTATTTTACTAAGGTTGCAGAGTAAAATAAAATATACTACCCCATTAATATTTTTTTCGTTTTTGCGCGGAGCCTCTCACAAAGGCTTTGTGGCGCCCTGGGGCTCCGCGGAGCACACTTTGAGTATGGCTGGCCTAGACAATCGCTTTCAAAGCGTTTCGTATTTCAACAACGCCTTCAATAGAATTGACTTATTAAGTTTTTCGGTAGCTATGTCAATCCTATACTTACATTTCTGACATTTCCATCATTATTCTCGCTGTTAGAATGTCATTTTGTCTAGGCTTTGATGTCTTGCCCACAATCTATGCCCAGAACTACTTATTCTTTGGATTATCATCAGAGGCCGATTAAATGTCAACAGCGCCCTAGGCTAGCACCTCATCGGCGGCGGCGCCCCGAGCCCCTAGTGGTCTTGAGGTATTATAACTACTAATATACAGGGTCACCGGTAAATAATGGATAACCTTGAAGTTGCATATAATAGACCTTATGGTCATTCTAAAAAAATATATATCCCAAGTACTACTTGGGATATATATTTTTTAACCTAACCTAACCTAACATTTTATGTTTTTTTTTTTTATCTTATTTTAATTTTTTTAAATGTTTCTTTGTATGTCAACTCGGTCGCAAGTGTCGCAACGCAATATCTATAAGGGATTTCTAGGAAGTCCGCGCGCGCCCCTTTGTAATCTCGCGCCCCTAGGCAGGTGTTTAGTTTGCCTTATAGATAATGCGCCACTGATTATCATCCCTTTTAAGATAGCAATTTCCATAAAAGTCTCCTATACAAACTAGCTCAAGTGGCCTTGTCGTAACCTCGTAAAAGGAAAAGTTTAATCAATATACTGACTTTCTACCACGCCTATTGAAAGACGGCTCGTTTATCAAAATTGGTTCAGTGGTTTACGAGATCATTGCGAACTGACAATTATCGGCGGAAATCGCCTATTTACCGGTTAAGTTAACCACTTACTCGTTGTATGTACTTAGTTGTTAATCTGTAGGTACACATGTAATTAGATAGCATTACCTATCACACATTCTGTACAATTATCTCTTTACTTTTAATCGATTTAGTTGTTTATTTAGTATGTTCGTAGAAGCTGATTGCAGTTAGATATTTATAAAGTCACGTTAAACAAGCCATTTATTCGAAAATTCGTCAGACGAACTGCACAAAACCACAAACACTAGGCCACGCCACCCTATTGTTGTATTGTCTTATGGCTCCTACAAACTGGTGCGATATTGCGGGCGCACAGGCAGCGCGACCCTTGTCGCGCCCGAAGTATCACACCAGTCTGTAGAAGCCTTTATCCTCTGTCACATAGGTACTACGTAGAGTATTTATTGGGTAACCTATACAATGCAAATAAATGACTGAATGCCTGTGTTAAGCAAATAAATGATTTGATTTGAATGTGGAGACAACAATAGGACAATAAATCAAAATACTGGTAATTATGAATGCATAGTATTTTCTTTAAACAATCAAATAAATCCTAACATCAAAATAAAAAAAAAATGAGATTATTTCAAACTAAATAGTAGTGAATTGTGAGTTTTGCCGATCTTTGACTAGCTTATTATAGTGATTCAATGAATCTGCCTAGCCTTTTCCCAACTATGGTGGCGTTGGCTTCCAGTCTAACCGGACACAGCATATCTGACCTCCACAACCCAGTAACTGGGTAATAAGGACACCTCTTTGGTAAGACTGGTAATCAGACTTTCGGACTTCAGACGACCTGTAACGACTGTCAAAGATACACGAATGACAGCCGGGACCTTGACGACAGCTTACCGTGCTTTCCGAAGCACGGAGGGGTCTCAGTATGTAAAGATGGTCACCCATCCACGGATCAATCCCGACACGCGTAGCTTAACCTGATGGATCAACCCTCGCGGCTGGTATTACTTAACCACGAGCTCCTCCTAGCGACTAGCTATTAGTGACTAAAATGTTGAAAATATTGGATTGAATTTTTGAATACAGATCGGATACATAGTCAGCAGATAATGTTCCCACCGTTGGGACACAGGCCTCCTCTCGGTGAGAGGGAGTGGGCCGTAATCCACCACACGGGCCCAGTGCGGGTTGGTAGATGTCATAATATTATGTCTTCGAATTTTTGGTTCTAGGACATGCCGGTTTCCTCACGATGTTTTCCTTCACCGTTTTGAGGGCGGGTGGTGCTGAAATAATGTACACAAAGTAAAGCGCCAGTCTGGGTTCGAAAGGACGGCCTACAACTCGCCGTTACCACGGGGCCACCACTGCTCTGATATTGTGTTAATGACCTATCGCAGTTGGCTCCGAAGTGCCTCTACTGCTTAACCGAGCTTTTGCGGGGCCAGAAGGGCCTCTCGCCGGGTTAAAGAAATAAGTTAAGTAACACAGCTAAGGACGTCCCATAGTGGGATTCGAATCTAGGCTTAGGGCGCTACTGACTAATCTACAAGAGGAGACTTGTAGCATCTGTTTATTATTATTAGGGACATTTATTTGAACTACTTGCTCCACGCGGGCGAGCGAGGGCAAGGGACGGGGGGAACCCTTTTCTTTTTTTTTTGGGTGGGAAACTATCAAATAACTTCTCCCGCTCTGGGCGGAGCGGGAGTGTCAGACTTTTACTGACTAAAACCCACCCGTGTTCCTTCAGATGCCTGTGTGCCAGGGCCACGATATCCCTTTCGGACAGACTCATAACCCTGGCAGACGGGGGGAACCCTGAGGTTGGATATACGCAGTTTAATTAGTCATAGTCGTATTGTCGTCCCCTGACGCCACCTTGTATTTTGGCTTAACTTTTTTTTTTTTTCATTCTCTGCTTTAAGTAGATAAAGATACCCTTGAGTATTAATCATCTGACGTAAGAAGGTTGTTGATTAAGCCACAGTCATCAGAGAGTATTTCCAGTATGTACTAATTACAGAGGGGCTACTCCGAACATAAATCTGAAATATCGGCCGAATGTTCGGTCTTTTCTTTACTACGGCTAACTATTGCTGATTACGGCGAAAAAATAAATAAAAAGGGCAGTCGAAGAGATAAGCCAAAGTCGAAACTGTGACCTGAAGTCGGGTAAGGACTCACAGTCAAACCTATGGAAGTTATAAAACAGCCGAACATTCGGCCCTTTCATACTATAATTGGAAAAAAAATACATAGACATCAACAACTATTACATCGAATTTACATATAACGATATAACCAACATTAGAAACGTAATCAGTGGGTAATAAGGCATAGTTTTAAAAGAGCCATTATATTTTGTAATATTGTTCAAATTATCGTGTTCTGTTTGTTTATGGAGCTATTATAATATTATGTAAGTTATGGTCCTAATGGGAATGTAATGGCTGCTCTTGGCGGTGCTTTAAGTGTTGTGAAGAATGTTATGGTTATGTTAAAGGGTTATGGCCGGAATTGTGTGGTAATTTATTTTTCTTTTTCGGTTTATCTAAGCTTTCAGTTAATAACCGGTTATGTGCGAGTTAAAGTAGCCAAGATTCATTATAAAAATAATATACAGGGTGTAAAAATGTCACTGGATAGAGGCATTTTCCTTTGTTTGTTGTTGTTTTTAGGGTTCCGTACCTTAAAAGGCAAAAACGGAGCCCTTATAGGATCATTCTTGTGTCTGTCTGTCTGTCCGTCTGTCACAGCCAATTTGCTACGAATCTACTGGACCGATCAAGTTAATTTTTTGTACACATATCAATTTCTGTGACCAAAACACGGACGTGTAACGGAAATAAATGTTTTTTTTTTTTTTAATATGGGCGTAGGTTTTAAAAAGGTTCGCATACTTGTACCATGTGGGGTATTAAATAAAAGGGCTTGTTGTAAGGATTTCAGACATATTTTTTAAATAATTTTTAAATAAATACTTTTAAAGTTATTTAAGAACATAGGTGAAAATTTACCATCTTCTTTACTTACTTAGTTTCAAGTTAACTTTTCGAGGATAGAGCCTTTTGATAGACGCTCAGTGTTTTCATTTAGTGTTTGTAAAAAAATAATTAATTGCGGTACAATGTTTTCACTAGCAAGTCTTGCAAAATTCATGATGATAAGATGAATAGAGACAACATACATCTTATTATATTGTCTTGACAACTTAACTATGGTACAGTCAAAAAACAAAACTGGTAAACTGTCAAAATTTTCCAAATGATTTTAAACCTTAAAATATTGATAGTTAAGTTCAAAATCGAATGAGAAAATTTGATAGTTTGTGGTACCTTGATGTGCTGGCGTACATAAAAATATATTTATTGTGTGTTCAAATTCATTCATTCCCTCTGAGAATCTCTGAGTAGTGACGCGACAAATTTAAATATTTTATCGATAAAAACACGTACTTGCTTACGAAATAAAACTTTACTCGTATTTCACAATTTACATTACACATACCAATGAAAAAGTAAACATCCAGTTTTGTCACCATATTTGACCCGTGGCGGCCTTCTCAGAACTTTCTAATTCAAACAGACATATAAAACCATAAACCACGTATCACACGCATCATAGCTGACTGGAGATAAATTGCTTTATTATATCGATATTCGATTTTGTTGAGTTTAGAATATTATCGAGAATTTCAATTTTTTACTGACATGTTAATGTCAAAAAAATGACAGCAGAAAAGTCTTAGAAATGAGTTAGGAATTTAGTAGGTATTTAAATGACTTTGTCGTTGTCCATTTTTATTGCAAAAAAAAAAAATTGACTACTTCGTAAAGGCCTTCAATTAAACGTAATTAAAATTTTTCAAGTAATTAATTCCTAGGAGGACTATTACTTGAAAAATTTAAACTACGTTACATTATGTTTGTTACGACAGACGGCCTTCATAACATAAGGTCCAGTTGAAAACCACCGTCAGGCAGTAGTGTGCAACATGAGTTATACAAATAAAATTGGTAACTCAGTAACTAAGAATTATAGCTGTCTTATAGCTACCACCCACAACCTGCTGATGTCAACTTAGATAACGAAAAACATATTATCGACATTACAACTTTATCGATACTTAAAATTCTACAAATCACACAAATCACATCACTATCACTTGACATATCTGCCATCCTTCCTTTTTTAAAATCGTTATGATAAATCAGGGGCATTATGTTACGTCACATAATTATTATTATGCATCTGTGGTTCAGCTTAACGCCTGCAGCCACGCGAGTGATAAAAAAAGTTAGACTCAATTTACATTGACCCGGAACGGAATAGAAGCCATTTTTTTATACCGAGCATATTGAACTTAATCTCAATAGTGTAACGTACAAACTAGATACGAGCCAAATAACAGGTCACGCGTTTTCTGGACAATTCCCGTGCATTCTCGGTAATTACGCAGTTACAAGCTCGTATCTAGTATGTACCTTACACAAGTTTAACACAATTGACATAAAGTTAATTTTGTTATTTACAATATCGTTACAAAAACTCGCTTCGATTATGTTCCGTGGCAATGTAAATTGAGCCCTACGCGTTTTTTTTTAAATGGCGGGAAAAATGGATTATGTAAAAAGCTTGGTATGTTTAATGTGTTATCACGGGACTACTTTAATGTTGAGTAAGAGAATTATGTTGTAGTTATGAAATATAATATCAGGGATTAGTCCGTAAATAAGTCCGTTGGTTATTTATTTCTCCAGTCGTTCTTATGAATGTGTGGTCTATTCAATTTGATCAATATAATTATAAAGAAAATGTATTAACATTGATTCTAAATTTTACAATTATTAAAAAAAAAATACTATAGTGATATAATACTAATACGAGGTATTCCTCCATTTATAAAAGCAACACCGAACCGACAAAAAATAAACGAAAGTGAATCTCCAACTATTTGCGTTGCTCTTAGCGATTTATGAAAAAGTAAAAGTTGTAATAACCATGACACTTAACGTTGAAGTTATACGGTTCATAATTGAATGGCTGTTTAGTGCCGAAATGGCAATTTTCTGTTACGTTGTATGTGTCAATTGTCGACGCCTTCGAACTTTCACTGAAGGTCACACGAAAAGGCGTAGAGACGACATTGCGACTAAAACTTTATTGTTTGATTTACGTAATCTGTCGTACTTTGTATAATTTAATTAGCGATAATGGTATGTTTTTAACGCCTTTTGAGGTTTTAATTGCGGTTTTTAAGTTGGTATTAGAAACTTTTATGGCTCATTTTATGATTGTTTATTGGAGAAATTATCAGTGTTATCTGCTCGTAAGTAATGTTTTATAGCAGTTCTGACTGACTGGTATGTTAACGACTGTACCATCTAAAGTGCTCTTACTGTCACTGTCAAATTGTTACCATAGACATGCTGTTTAATTGTACCTTTAACATGGCAATGGTGGGCAATGCTCATCCTAGAAACGTCTACCTTCCACACTGAGTTATTTCAAACTCTTTGGTTTTCGCGGTAGGCATTGTCGTTAGTGGAAGAAACATCCCACAACGAGAGCTGAAGGAAATACAGCCTCCAATGCATTAATGGCCGAGAAACATGAGCGCTCACTAAAGAGACTGTGTACGAAGTCCAAATTGTACAAAGGGCTATGGAGCCCGCCTGTTAGGCCTATCACTGAAAGACAGAGTCCGTAACTCAGAGATCCGACGTAGGACTAAGGTTTAAGACGTCGGACTACGGATAGGGGCTCTAGACTAGACGTGGTGATGGCAGATGGAGCAAAGCCCTAATGGAATGGTTGCCGAGAGACGGTAGAAGGAGCGTTGGCGGAACAACAGGGAGGTGGGTAGGTGACCTACAGAAAATCGCGGGGAAGACCTAGATGAGACTCGCAAGGACCAGGGGAGAATGGGAGGAGGCTATACTCAGCAGTGGGTGGTACAAGGCTGCCGATGATGATTTACTTATGCCTAAAATAAACAACGATAGAACTATTAGTTTGTCGGGGGCCTGCAATACCAAAATTCTATAGATTACAATGCTTGTTTTTCTCTTTCCATTTCAGTCATCTATGTTTTTTTTTAAATAATTTGTAAATATTTACTAAGACACTTGACAAAAGTATCCAAAAAGCTGGCAGCACTGCTACACTGAATGGCAATGCTGATTCTTTGGGCTAAAAACAAGCCAACCCTCTCGCCACCTGAGCAACTCTCGAAGTCGACTAACGGCTTGGTGATGTCCCGAAAAACTTGATGATACTCGGATCAAAAAAACTGAATTTTATCTATAAAACCTACCGTCAATTTATATCACACTTCTATTTTTTTCCACTCAGAACTTCCCACAAGAAACGCTTCAACACGATTGTTCCACCTTCTCAGACTAACAATGGCATCGTAATATAGTAATATGAGCTATTATCCAATTGGCTGAACAAATCTACTTATTAGCCGTACCATTGATTATACACGGCTGTTATTTACAGCGAGTGTACGTTGTTTATTAATTATATTCACGGTTTGGTGGTCGCACGATGTGAGCAGAAATTTTAGATAATCTGGGAGGGTTAGGATAGGTTCAGATGGTGCCTGGGAACGGAAGGTAGGATTTTGTCTCGCACTATGTAATTAGTAGATATATAATGATTCTGCTGGAGTTAGTTGCGCCACTTCTTCTTCGCAGCTAAAGCAGTAGGAAGTGGGGAAGGTTGGGGCTTTGCGGGACTGTCTTATGTAATTATGATGTTAAAAATGTGCTTATTCTCAGCCTTGTTTGAATAAATGACCTTTGAAACATAAATCCTACATGCGGTAACCTAACCTAACAGTTATTTACTTTGGAGGTCATTTTGACATATTCCATACAAGAATCAAATCGGTAACTCTTACATCCGGTTTCTGAATTGAGAATTCGAAGTTGAGAACTTGTCAACCTTTACTTTAGCATTACTTAAGGTGATTCCTTCAATGTAGCCCGCGAAATTCCAAAATTTCCTTAAGTAATGTTAAAGTAGAGTTTGACATGTTCTCAAATTCAAATTCTCAATTCAAAAACCGGGGGTACCTAAGTGCACTAATTAATGTTTGTTTTTTGATAATGCAACATAATATCCAAGTGCAGATTTAGAGCTACTGCTGACATGGAAACTCCTAAGAACACTTTGCCTGAATCGGGGACCGAACCCAGTACTAGACAGTCAGCAAACTGATGAAACTAGATCGAAAGACGGAGTTAAAAATGTAGGTATTTCAACGTTTTTAAGATACTTTTGCGAGTTCTCACACAATCCAGCCAAGCCAGGATGCGATTGTGATGACAAAGACACATCGTCCCCGACCTCCTTCCAAAGTATGCTGCCAGAAGCATAATATAACAAATTCTTGTCATACCAACATTACCATGAAATCAAGCATATCATTGATTACGGTCATATTTAACGTTTTTTATATACTTTTACCAATAACGGAAGTATTAGGCAATAGGTGAATAGTGATGTAACCCGTTTTACATTAGACAAGGAAATGTTTAAATGTATACTAAAACTTATAGAGAAAGTTTGTGATTTAAGAAATATTTTATCGAAATTGTTTTGTGTTCTTATGTTTGTAGGGATTTTATGGTAAATACATGGATAGCCTCGTGGGTCTAGTGCTCGCTAGCGCTACTGCTGAGCATGGGGTCCTGGGTTCGATTCCCAGGTCGGGCAAAGTGTTATTGGGATTTTCCATTAGGAATTTCTCATTAGCATCCCGGAGTCTGGATTTATTCTCGGTTGATGGCTTTTTCTAATGTAATTAATAATTTGATGATGACCAAATGAGATTTTAAGTGAAAGTTGGCAGAGAAACGGAAAGGTGCGCTCTCCACGGCTAAGAGCGTATTGCTTCGCCTTTATATCTACAAGACATAAGGGTAAAAGTCCCATGAATAGCCTTAATACTGAATCCCACATTCAAAATAGGCACCCCGTCTCGAGGTCTTCAGGAATCTTTATAAAAATTTTGATCTTAAAAGAAGTTCATCAGTCCAAAACTCCAAAATTTAACAAAAGATTCATTCAAACCAACTTTAAGTGTCACGCTATTTCAGTATAATTCTCAAGAGTACCACTTTGAATCATCAACACACAAGAGAAAATCAACGCCTCATTTGTCAAAATCGGATCAGTAGTTTAGAGCTACGATCGAATATCCATACATACATAGACCGTGAATAAATAAGTCATAATCCTACCTTTGCTAAACCATAGTCTGGCAAAAGCACGTGTATTTAAAACTAGCCGACTTGTACCAGAGCACGTGCTCGCAGCTGTCACGGTCCATTTAATGTAATGTCAAGGCTGACACCAGCCAGCCGTGGCGTTACTGCAACCCTTTGCTTACGTCACGACTTAGGGAAACGTAATAGTAAAATGTTGTGTTGTTAATTTTATTAAAAACTAGCTGCACCCCGCGGTTTAACCCGCTTAAGTCTCGATCCCGTGGGAATATAAGGATAAAAAGTAGCCTATGTCTTAATCCAGGGTGTCAGCTATCTCCATACAAAATTTCAAAAAGGACATTTGTGTAGGCCGCATAAATTACTCAAACTGCCAGAACTATCATTAAAAAAATATATGATCCACATAGTCCTCAAAAAAAAAAAAAAATGCTACGTAAATCAATAAAATGTATTATAGATGCAAGAATGAGGTAAAATAAAGGCAAGTGACTTAGTTTAGGTTTAGGCACTTTAGTGGTTTAATGATTTATATCTAAGTTTTCGTCAATATGTGGCATTGTCATAGGTTACTCGGCTACTGCGAAATCAAAGACTTTCTTGCTCAGTTATTAAGAAGGTATAGCAAATCCTTAAAGTGTAAGATAGAAAAACTTTAGGTACGCATTTAATTATGTACTTTTAATTTGAATTATGAACTACAACGCTAAAAATATTTCAACATTGGATTATAAAATGTCACCTTAAATTCGAGCGATTTTTGACAACAGAACCAGTTACAATTCTAAAGTAAAAGGGACGGTAATGACATACATACATACACAAACTCACATAAAGCGTGTATAATAATTTTGACATTATAATTATTTTGACATAGATTTTTGACGTTTTAATAATTCCTCATTTAGGTCTGACATAATTAGAGTATTTAATAATATTAAATTGTTCCATTTCTTTTCTAATTTAATACCATAATTATTATGCATGAGTTACAAATATTTTTAGTAAGTTTTAATTTGTAATCCTCAGCTAGATTTGCACACCATATTTGTACGCCTCCTGGCATAACATAGCGCTCTGTTTATCAAACATATGATCTGTATTTCTTTAACAATGTTAACAAATAAATAAATAAATATTTTATACAGGTGTCTGAAGCAATTTACATTATATTATTAAGTTCCTAATACCAAGGTCCTAGAGAGAGAAATATTAGGTGCGTAAATGGCTCTGCTCTGTTTTAATTTGCTTTTAAAATTAAAATTATGGCAGTGCCATTGCTCAAACACATGATAACATGAAGCTATAGTATGATACGCTCTATCTGAATTAACAAAACCCCCAACCCAACCTGAAATAATCAATTTTTTTGCTAATAGCCCGACTTACCCCTGATTCGCTACTAAAACCTCAAAAAAAATTTTTTTTACACCCTGTATACTAACTGTACGTACGTACAAATATCCGTTTATACATACGTGCATGTCCTTGTATAGAGTTAGGTTAAGGCGGACTAGTTAATATTGTGAGCATGTACAACCTCATTCATTGGCGCAAGTCGTAAACCGCCAGATTTCACTAACATACTGCCCGGTTTAAATCTACAGGATTTATATTTATATGCGGAAACGCATACCTTGATAATTTGAATATATGTACATAGCGAAGAAATCTTTGGAATGGGCATTTAAATAGGTTTTTTTATGGTTTGGCTTTAAGTAAGTACGATTAGAAAACAGTGAAACTGTACTTCCGTAAGTTTCAACTAGTTTTTAGATCTTTCTATAATATAGCTTTTTGATATCACATCACATCACACTAATATTATTAAGGCGAAAGTTTGTGTGTGTGTGTGTGTGTGTGTGTTTGTTACTTCTTCACGCTCAAACGGCCAGAGCAATTTTGATAAAATTTTGTATGGAGGTAGCTGACATCCTGGATTAAGACAAGCTATTTTTTATCCTGATATACCCACGGGATCGAGAGTTACGTGGGTGAAACCGCGGGGCGCAGCTAGTGTAACATATTTCCTTTCGCTTTCTGGGGAGTGATTTCGTGAAAAGGCACGGAAGTGTGTTACAGAAAGTGACATCTTGAGCATGGAATAGGTATAGTACTTACTAATTCCATGCTATTAAAAAGTGAGTAAACTAGTTCCATGCTATTATTAGCATGGAATTTGTGTACTCATGGAATTAGTAAGTTCTATACAACATGTCCCGGAATTATCGCACAACCTCTTAAGGGGTCATTGTACCTACATATCATTATGAAGAACTTTTACAACGGAACAAACTTTTACAACAAAAAAAAATCTGCTGTTCCCTACATTTTGATGAGTTATGACAACATACATGTTTGTTGTTTGTCGACTGGCTTTCATAACACTTAATTTGCAGTGAAGCCAGCATGCCAAATGAAAGGTTTCTAACCGCAAAGTCAAGTCCTATTTATAATTGAAGAAACAACTTGACTCGATAACTGTTGAATAGTAAAGAATGGAGCGGTTTTCGCGCTGCTTAAACAACGTGTAACGTGAAATGCGCAAACCCTCTCAAGGGGTCATGAAAATCGCGAAAAAAAAATCAGCTATTCCATATATTTATGTTCTCATAACTCGTCAAAATGTAGGGAACAACTGATTTTTATTTCGCGATTTCAGATTTGGTCCCATAGTAAAAGTAGTTTATAATAATGAGTACAATGACCCCTTAAGAGGTTCTGTGTTAATTCTGGGACATGTTTTATACTGTAAGTAGAGGGGGTCGAATGTAGACCAGTGGGCGACCACTAGTATCTAATGAATAATTATTTCAGTATTTAGTTTTTTAAATTTTGAGGTTAACTTCTGTCACTGCTCAGTTGCTTATTACGAGTACAGAGGTGAGATGTCAGATGTTACACATCATATGCGATTACTTCTTATACTGTAAGGTCGCTCGTGTTTTTATTTTCTTGACCTATCCGTTTTTCAATCTAATCCATCAATATTATTTAAGAGCAATTAATTATTACATATGTATATATAATAACTAGCAAAATTTGGTTGCACTAAAAAAAGGTGTGATCTTATGTTATTTGAATAAGATCGTCGTTTGAATCCAGCATTCTCACACTGCTTAATCTATTCCCATTTATCGTTTCGACACCTAACCCAAACAAATATTTGCCTCACTTATCTGTTAAAATCTTTATCTTTATTCTAATCTTTCACTAGGTACACAATCTTTTTCAACGCTTTACAAAACAAACTCCTCGTTGGACGAGTCGTCCTATTCAGTGCAGCCAATCGTGCGTAACTTTCGACTCACGGTATAAATACACAACAATGAAGTTAAGAAGTTCAAATCCTTTCAATATCTAACCGACTCGTAATAAAACGCCTTCTCAGTACGAATATATCTGTATTCACACATATAAACTTGGTTCAGCGCAATATTTAACGAGCTATTTAATTAGCTACTCAATAAAATATCAGTATATAGACTTTAATTTTTTTAAATAAATCGTGACAGATTGAGCTAGTAAATGGCACCAAATTAGCTCCAAATTAATGTCTTGAATGAAGGAAAAGGGTTACAATAGTATGTCCTTAGGGACAGTTTTCTTAAAATAATAAAATACATATACTAAAGTTTAGATTAGTCGCATTTTTCGGTCTGTCAATCAGGGGCACCCTTCGATACAGTTGTTAAGTAAGCATTAAGTCCAACTTAGAGCTACCTGTAGACTTTCCATAATATGTAGTATAATTTTTCCGCACGACAAAGTTAATAGTGACAATTTAACAACACTTCTTACTACCCAAGACTTAGGTCCTAAGTAAAAATTACCTACGTATTACAAATAAATTGTTGATTTCATTGATGAATTTTATTGACTTTAATGCTCGCTATTTTCTTGATATTGTCCGTATTGAAACTTCTGTATAGCCTGCATATTTATTGTCTGTCATCGCTCGCCGGTCACGACTTGCACCTGTTAGTTCCTGCCGCTCTGTCACTCAGGTAGTCTCATTTAAACGGATGATAATATCATTTCTTGTGACATTTTTTTACCCGAACGTACCTGTGTGAAACACCGATATAGTTTAATAGATATCTGCTTTTTGTGTAAAGTTTACTTAAGTGAAAACAAATTGAGATGAAGTGCTCTCTATTGGTTTTATAAGTTCGTTATTTTGGTAGATAAATGTATCAAAGAAACAAGGCAAGTTTAATAGAAAACTTAGCTAATATTACTGCATTGCTCATAAACTTAAGATATCTCACTATCGTTCTATTACCATGATATTAATAATTTATTACTATTGCAATTTACTGGATAAAATTGAAACCATAAATATACAATTTAAGATTAAATCCTCCTCCTAAGTTATATTGAAACTGCAAATTATTCGCAATAAAACATAATATTTATCACTTCATTAACTTTCATAGTACGCCCATAATAACACATTTTATTCTTACGTGTATATTCTAGTATACATTTGATTTTAACTTGTATAATTTAGAATACATTTAAAAATGTTCTAATGACATTTTTGTGCAATTATGACATAATTGTATACTCAAATATGTCTGTTAAATGCAAAAATGACTGATGTTAATTTGGAATTACACTTTCTCTGCGGTAATGTTACATCATTTTAAAAGTTTGAACTTTGTAAAATGTGTGAAATTGTTTTACGGAATTTGTGTTTTTATTACTTAAAATGTGACTTGAAAGGAGGATAATGTTTTGACTTTTAATGTAACAAAAACATTGTCATTAATGTCAAATATGTAATTCTGTTTCATTTTAGACTAAATGTATTAATGACTAGCCCCATTAAATATTTATTTAATACTAGTAAACTCAAACATTGCCACTGTTTAAATAAGATCTTGCCTTCATAAATTATTAATTACAATATTTATTTTAATGGCCTTAACTACTTATATAGAATCATCAACACTTGCGCTAGAAGATATAATTTCGTAACGAAGAGATGGTTACCAAAGTATTGCATAAATCTACCAACGACCTTGGCATTTCATTAATTATATGAAAAAATACATACAATCTAAACTTTGGGCAAAATTTAGCAACTTTCGCATATATTGCTTTAGTTACTTTTACTTGTTTACATTGTTCAAGGTCTAAAAGTTCGATTCACTGGCTGTACGAAGGCTGTATTCATGTATTACTGAAAGTTAAGTGGAACAATTTAAAATTAACTTGAAAATGCTAGTGTGTGTTAATTAGTAATTCATTGTATAGGTTGTTATTGATTTATATATTACATAACATAAAGAGAACCATAGTGTGAGGTCTCTAGAAGATATCATATATCGTAGATATTACATTCATACCGTAGGTACAAATCAAATTGAGAGATTTCACTAAATACCAATTTTTATAAAAAAATACTGAGAAGTTTTAATAAAAAATCGTGAAACTTAAACAATTCATTCCAATAAATAAAACGAATCCCAGAATGCACTCACAATTCGTTTCGTTAAATAATAAACGTCAATTAAGGTAATTACATTTATGCAAACGGTAGCTTTATTATGCATTTCTGTTGCATAAACCTGCTGCCGGAAGTCTGAAGCTGTAATTTTTGACGTCTCTCGCGAGATGGGGGATGCTTAGAGGTTAATGCCCGAGCGTGCCCTAGATTTTGTAGAAAATAGGGGTTTTATTATACGTTGCTAATCACAGTCACGTGATCAATGTTTGATCACGTGACTGTAATTAGCAACGTATAATACTGTGAACATTACATCTTTGTGAGATTCAACGTTTTTGCTCCATACTAACGTTTATTAAATCTTCTTAATAAACATGGTTTTCATTATACGATTGACATTATTTGTAAAGATTATGTCCAAAAATAATATGTATACTTCAGCATACATTATCATAATTATACAATTTCAAACGTCACATCCCTAATAATTAAAGTACATATTGTATGATTATGACATGATTTCCCATCCAGAACCAGACACTCTCTAGCTAGATAAATATAGAGAGTGGACTCTAAGTTGTATAATACAGCAGTAGACTCGAGATAAAGTAAATAGGTGAAAACTGTGCGCACCTTCCGAGAGCGCGCGTCGATATCTTTTGCGCTGAGGAGTTCCGTCCGCGAATCTGACCGACGACAGTCGACCTACTTTTCATAGACATTTCTGTACATTTTACGTAATCAACGAGGATGTAATGCATAGAAAATATCAATACATCTTGGACATCATTATGCAGGTGAAATTTTAGTTTTCGATGATTTACTCCGACATTCTCTTATGTTCGGTTATAAAAATGTATAGTAATATTTTTATGGGTTTTTATTTGAATGTATAATTTATGATTTTTTAAATGTATTTCGTTAGTATGGCTTATATCAGTCTATTATATTCTCCAATTATCTACAAATTCATTTAATTGAAAGCTGTTTTGCGGTGACTGCTTTATAAATAGAAGCCTATGTATAGAGAGAAATTGTACGGTCAAGCGTTATTTTAAATAACGCAGTCGGTTTTCTAATACTTTTACACGTGTTTGCTACTTAGAAAACAAAAACTAGGTTTATTTTTTTCAATTTAAAAAGGTGCGCTTAAATCTCTTACAAATATTTTAATTTACATATAAAATATAATAATATATTTTAATTTACCCTAAGAGCTAAGGTAGATATTTAAACACACCACAAAATCGACAGCCGATATATCACGATTTCCAAAAATACAGCATTGAATTTTCTTTTTTTATCACCGACAGATACTCCGATGGGTTACACTCATCAAAACATACATCAATTTGACACAATGATTTCCCACTTATACATTTAAATCGAAAACACTTGGACACGAAAATCCGAATCTCGAACCGAAAACCTTTCACTAGGAAAAAAAAAATCTCCGAAAAATGTATAGGTATAAATATCACAGACTTAGAACTTACCCAAAATATTAGCCTCATTTTATCCATACACAGCACTATAGAAAAGTTTAAAAAGTAGAGTAACTGTCACTACACATGCGCGAGGGTGCGCGCGTCTCCTGCGACTGACGGCGGCGTGCGCCGGCGAAGCCTCCCCGCCTAAGAAAGTATACAACCTTCACATTATATATTATGTAAACTTGAAAAAGCGCAAGTGCATTATGGCTATGAGAAGATTTTTTTATGGTATTGTTTATGAAATATTTCAAATTAATAATCAAGTACAGTATACACATACAGTAGCAAATTGGACAGTGATCCCCAAACTAGATGGTTGCCCGTATCTTGGGGATCACAGAGTTGCTCATTTCCATTAATTAAATAAGTTAGTACTCAGGGATTATTATGATTAAGCAAAATTAAAGTATTATTTGATTACATATCTCGGGACCATGGGGTCCCGGTCCTTTGGAAGGCGTACGAGGGGCCGATGCCAACTCGCAGAGGCCCCTTAGACATTTTAAATGGAATGAGGCACCAACGACAATTACCACAGTTCGAACTATGCAAGTGCACCCAAGGACAACCCCCGGTTGGTGTAGGATATGAAAACAAAACAAAGATATTGGAGTATGTGTTTGGATGGCTAAAGTGGACTTGTTACCAGAACTATGGAAGGAATATGGCCCCTGCCTGATCAATGTTAAGTAATACACGGATAAAATGGCAGGGCGCCCGAAAACGTTCGTTAGCACATAGTGACGTAGCGACAAGGGAGCAACATGTCCTGAGGTGCTTGAGGAGTGGACAGGTATTCCACGGTTATCAGAACAATCGCAGAGCCCAAAAGATGGTTACTATCCCTACCAGCACTTACTGGAATACTTACTTCCTCCGAGCACGTTTGCTCTTGCGAATCTCCACTCAAGCCGGCCAATAATAGCAAGAATGAGGTGGGAGCTGTGTTCTTCGTTAGTGTTCACTCCAGCCGGTCAATAAAGGCAAGTCAGAGATGAGGAACAAGACTTCTCCCGGGAGATAGGGACCATGGGGTCGCCACATTCTGCCCTGTGGTTTTCTGTATCTCTCTTGGTCTGGCTCCTCATCTTAGATCTGTTGCGGCAAAATTATTATTATAAAGTCGCGACCCACCCCGGGGCATGCACGAGTGAAATATCAAATGAACTGATTATTTTTTTATACTAAAATTTAGCTTTTGTTCACGGCTTCGCCCACGTGGATGTTGAAAAATATCTCACGGGAATGTACTACCGGGATTACAAGTATGCTATGTCATGGACTACCCATGCGCCAAACATCATACAAACAAACAAACTCACTTTCTCATTTATCATATTAGTTAGAATTCTTCAGAAAGTAAATAAATCATCATCTGCCTAGCCTTTTCCCAACTGTAATATGTTGGGGTCGGCTTCCAGTCTAACCGGGTGCAGCTGAATACCAGTATATTACATGGAGCGACTGCCTATCTGACCTCCACAACCCAGTTACTGGGTAACACGATATCCCTTGGTAAGACGGTTGTCAGACTATTGGGCTTCTGACGACCCGTAACAGCTGTCAAAGATCTACAAATGACAGCCGGGACCAACGGCTTAACATGCTTTCCGAGGCACGGAGGAATCTTGGTATGAAAAGATGGTCTCCCATCCACGGACCAACCGCGGCAAGTGTAGCTTAACCTGATCAATCGACCCATGCGGCAGTTATTACTTAGCCACAAGCTCCTCAGAAAGTAAATAAATAAAGATATAAAGGAGACGTTCACGAAATGTATGGAGCTAGGTACTAAAATAATTGAAAATTTAAACAGCCTTCTGACCTCTATTGTCTGAAAGAGGGTAATTATTTTGATGTCTGTGGGAATTTAATTTTTTTTACAGCCACCCGTTTTTTGTAAAACATGTGTTGAAAAATTAAATGTTTGCATCACTAACTACAAACATTATTTATATTTTAGGAATGGCAGCCCTGTGGCAAATGACGTGACAATGACAATGACAATGACAGTCAGCAGCGGGACGTTTGTGACAAGACATGATAAATTATGTCATGTCAATTTGTACTAGCATTTTATGACAAAACAGTTTTATCGCTCAAACTGTGTTAAAATGTGTGATTCAAGTCATGTCACAGTAGGACGTGCTCGCCCCGCAGGCCTCAGCTTGACATTTACAGCTTTGAATTTTTTTTGACACGTTTTGTTGATATGATAATCAATATTTTTTGTCTTAATTTCATGGAGCTGTAGCTAAAATTATAATAAAATCTCAAAGTATTTAATAGAAATGGAAACTTTAGCCACATTTAAAATAATTTTATTGCATAGAAATGAATAAATAAAGACTATGTGCGTTTTGTTTGTATTGAAACACTTTTCACTTTTTCACAAAAACGGGCGCCTAAAAAAATCTGATTTAACTATAATCGAGTAACATAATAAATAAGCTTTCTAATAAGGTACATCACATTAGCGTTTAAAAATCCTCGGAATATTATACCACTTTTGACCTCTCCTTTCCTTTTTCTTGGTATAAGAAGGGATTTTCAAAATAGGCTAGTTTAATTATTCCCATTAAAGGACATAAGTGTATTTATTTATAACATCACGCCTGTAATCGCCGAAGGGTTAGGCAGAGGCGCACTTATAGTACACCCACATTTCGCCAGTTATGTTTAAGTCCCATGTAATAGGGGGCGAGCCTATTTCCATTATTCGGGCACATATCCTGCAGACTCCGGGCTGCTACTGAGAAATTCCTGGTGGAAAAACCCAATAAACACTTTGCCCCACCTGGGAATCGAACCCAGGACCTTGTGCTCGCCAGTAGATCTTGCGGCCACTAGACCAACGAGGCAGTCAAAGTGTTTTAAGTACTATGTTTGACGAACACACGATTCCATAAAATTTTCTCTATAGAAAACAAACCCAAAGTTACCTCCATACCCAACAATAAACCGCTCGTATTAAAAAAGTACTTCGAATTACATAATGATACTTTGCATATTCACTAAAGCAGGTCTTATGTTATTTTTTTATTAATTATCATTATTTGCACCGTAAAAAGAAACAGACTAAATTATCGGTGCCCTGAAGTCTTCTCCCTGCCACCCTGTCTCGCTTGCTCGCGTGACCGCCAGCAGTAGGTGCGAGCGAGATAAAGAGTGAGGTGGCGCTGAGGTAGTTTATACTAAGAGAGACTAAGGAGAGTTGTTACAAATCTATTTCTCGGATTCTATAATCGTTAGCGAGCTGGCAACATCACGTCTTGACGTGCAAGCCGATGCAGTTTGTCGCGGCGGCCTACGGGTAGTAGATGTGACTGTGCGACGTCGATAGCGAAATAAATCACGTAAGTTATCTAATCCAGATAATTTTTACTATTTTTGATATCCTCTAGACTACTCTAGAGGATAGAATCAGCTATTTGTATCTCAAATGTGCATAGAGACGTAAAAGATATGTCCTTTGCCATTGGCGTGAAAATTGTTACAGCCCTCCTCGGTCTCCCCTACCTAGGACAAGTTTGTCTTAGGTAGGGTAGACCGAGGATGGCACCAGTTGGGTAGGTCCAACTTCGAGAAACAGGTCAATCGTTGAATCCGACTCAGCTGGGCAGCGTTCGGAAAGCTAAGCAATATCTTCTTGTCTCACATACAGCAGTGTCTCAAGACGAAAGTCTTTTACTAGTGCGTGTTGCCACTGATGACCTATAATGGCACTGAAATGTGGTCGCTCACAATGGGCCTCAGAAGAAGGCTGAAAGTCACCCAAAGGGAGAGGTCTATGCTTGGAGTTTCCCTATATGATCGAATTAGCAACGGAGAGATCTGCAGGAGAACTAATGCAAAGTGTCCACTAGCAATAAAATTTGCGGAAGTGGACTTGCACAAGCGACGCCAACGTGTAAACGGGTAAACGCTCGGGCAAGTGGACTTCTGCAAGTTTTAGTGACTTACCCAACTTGCTGCAAGTCCCACGTGTATAGTATACAGTTATTCTGATCTTGCAGCAAGCGCTTGCGTCTTTATTTTGTTCACACAAATAGTTGGAATTTATTAGGGCAAGTTCAAATTTTTTAAGCTGAAATTATTCAAGTAATTGGTGGATACACTTGGAGGAGTTTGTGGCTAAATAATAACTGCCGCACGGGTCGATTGATCAGGTTAAGCTACGTTTGCCGCGGTTGGTCCGTGGATGGGGGACCATCTTTTCATACCAAGATTCCTCCGTGCCTCGGAAAGCACGTTAAGCTGTTGGTCCCGGCTGTCATTTGTAGATCTTTGACAGTTGTTACGGGTCGTCAGAAGCCCAAAAAGTCTGACAACCAGTCTTACCAAGGGATATCGTGTTACCCAGTAACTGGGTTGTGGAGGTTAGACTGGAAGCCGACCCCAACAGTCAGCCATAGCTGCCATAGTTGGGAAAAGGCTAGGCAGATGATGATGGTGGATACACTTGATACTTGAGCAAAATATTGAAGGTGGCTTCAATCATTCATAGGAAGTTTTTTAATTGCACGGAATCTTCGCTTTGGAGTTCTCTTAATAATTGGTTTTGAAGACCTAAATCATCACGTCTCAATATATATTTTTATTTTTAATAACAACACAATAGACGCAGCTCGTATTTTTCTCCAGTTAGCCATCTTGTTTGACCGCTCTTGCTCAAGTAATTTGTATGCGATTTCTGTCGAAATGGTTCTACAAGATCTTACAGGAAGTTAACTTCTACACACTTCTAAAAGCGACTTGAAAATAGGAAAATCGCAGTCAATGGAACAGTCTTCAATAGACTTATTTAAGTGGCAATGGGCAGGTCAGATTGCTTGCAGAACAGATAGCCGATAGGGCCGAAAGGTTCTGCAGAGGTGGAAAACGTAGTGTTGGAAGGCCTCCCATAAGGTAAATTGATGACCTTGTAAAGACCGCAGGAATTCGCTAGTTGCAAGAAGCACAGAACCGGTCCAAGTGGCGATGCTTGGGGGAGGCCCATGTCCAGCAGTGGACGTCTATTGGCTGAAATAAAGATGATGATAACTTTGAAGGCGACGGCAGACTGCAACAGCAGTGCCGCCACACCGCAATTACAGACCGCAGCGACACCAGTACACCACTGGTTTCTATGCATTATTATGAAAACGCTTCCTAGGATGGGCTGACTGCCGCCTGCACCATAGATACACTTATATATATATATATATATATAGGAACCTGCACAGAACACTACTACTACTAGCGGAGGCCGCCAGCATGTAGTGCTGTCAGCGGCTGTCATTAGAGCATTTTTTTCGTTTGAAAAATTATTTTCGATAAACTGCAGATGAGCAGTGTCGCTGCCGTCATAGATGTGACGTCGCGTTCTAAATTGTACCTTATTGAAGCTCGTTGGAGTCGAGCATCAATGTTATATTGATGCTCGACCCATAACATAACATACCTATAGCACACCCACATTTCCCCAGTTATGTTAAAGTCCCATGTAATAGGGGGCGAGCCTACCATCAACCGGGCATAAATCCAGACTCTGGGCTTCCTCATCTTTTAATGTCGATGGTACCTACTCTTCTTAGTTGTTTTCATATTGTTTGAGCTACATTGATTCAGTGGGAGTATTTAGGTCATCCGAGGTGCAGGTGAACGGGCACGTAGGACACTCCAGCATGTAGGTCATGTTTTGATCAGTAATCCCCCATTTTGACAAATTTCTCTGCAGCGGCTACTTGGTACGCCATCGATTGAGAGCTTACCATATAGGCCACTGCAGATCACGCCCGATGACTCCGGGCTGCTACTGCGAAATGTCTGATGGATTTCCCCCAGTTTTCACGACACGGGAGTCGAACCCAGGACCTCATGCTCAGCGGAAGTCGACTACTATACCAACGAGGCAATATTATAATTGTGCCGAATTGTTTCTCATTAGTAAGAAAATATAATTTCTTTACCTATTCGAAAAGTTTCTTCCACTTTTCTGATAAATAAACCAAGTCAAAGCCGAGTGATATGATGCGCCTTGGACGGCTCTGTCTTTAATCATCAAAATAAATATTGGCTTTTACGCGGAAATAAGAAAATAACGAAAAAGAAACAAAATAAATACTGGCACTGCATAATTGCT
The DNA here is from genome assembly GCA_963921375.1 of Tiliacea citrago. NCBI lineage: Eukaryota > Metazoa > Arthropoda > Insecta > Lepidoptera > Noctuidae > Tiliacea > Tiliacea citrago. The sequence goes on along the minus strand of OY992799.1, from coordinate 21,723,430 downwards.
TCCAACGTTGTTTGTGTCCAATTCAAATTGACATAATGTTTTTCGGTTGTTTGTCATTTACGTATTAAAAAATTTCAGTGATAATCATTTCTGAAATTTTTTGTGATATTTTTAATATGTCTAAATTAATAAAATTTAATGTAAAAAATGTATTGCTAGGATGTCATCATTTTTGTGATATATTAGCAACACCTCAGTCTCGAAATATTTCTGGTTTTGCGCCATTGGTCGTACCGAGGGCTATTCCCCTTAGTAGATCCGACCATGACTACTATAAGCAGACTTTTATAAGAAGAAGTACATTAACTCATGCAGAAGCTCTTCTACCTCGAAAATTTGGAAACATATCTTTGAAACGGGTTTCTTTGGAGAAACCAGTAACCAGCAAATGGCTTGATGAGGTAAGAAAATGATTAATTTGGTACTAAGACCACAAATAAGACCAATGATTCAAATAATTTTATGCTTGTTTTTGACTAGCCTTAGTCTTATAAAACAGGCCCTTGAAAGGCACATGGAAATCGCGTGGGTAGCGTGCGCCAGCACAGCAGATGTAGCCAGCACCTTTACGTGCTCAAGTAACTTGCACCGGGTAAAATACCCTTGAATCAATGGACCCGATGCGGTCGTTTGATGCCCATAGCCTGCGCATGTTAAATAAATCGTGTAAAAAAAATTACAATAAAATTATATTATAATATTAATTAATAAAATAGAATGCAGATACAAAATATAACCTCTAAAATAATCAAGAACCCGGTCGTCAGTTACTTGTCAAATTCAAATTACCAAAGCTCGGACCAACTACAAATGACTAGTTTATTTCAGGTGCAAACCAGACCAACCAGCACCCCAGGTTGTGGGTTATCTTGGGATTCATCATACAGCTTCTATTACGACCAAAAGAACCCCAAGTGCTCCGTGAAGCCAAACTATCTCCCATATCCCCCATGTCCTCCGATGCTTAAACATAACCCTTACAAAGAGCCGATAATATCCGATCTATTTGCTGAGAGTGCACCGTGTACTTTAAAAACTATTTCTTTAAACATCTGTAGATTTTATTCTGCTAATTCATGCCAACCTAGGAGACGTAGAAGGAACACAAAACCGTCTAAATCCAACCCTTGTGGACCAAAACAGACAGAGTGCAGGCCGGTGCCGAAAGGTCGTCCAAAAACGGAAAAACGTAAACCGAAATTTTGTGTACCGAAACCAAAAAAAGATTCACCGAAAACATATTGTCCGCCGATAAATGCAGACCCATGTGAAGGAGGGAAGAAAAAATCTTGCCCACAGCCTCCCAAAACAGAGTACACACCGAAGTGTTCCCCCACACCGAGATGCTGATGATAAACATGTACACATTTATTTTTATAGGTCTTAACCAAAAAAAGTGAGCTTTGAATTAATTAAATGCGTGTTTGAAATAACATGTATAACTCATTTATTGCGTTGACTGTACATAAAATACATACTCACAATGGGCCTTATTAGAAGGCTAAAAGTCACCCAAAGAGTCATGGAGAGGGCTATGCTTGGAGTTTCCCTACGTGGTCGAATCAGAAATGAAGAGATCCGTAGGAGAACCAAGGTAACCGACATAGCCCGAAGAATTGCCAAGTGGCAGTGAGCATCGACATAGCACGCAAAAGAGTAACCGTGGAGTTTCTTGCCGGCTTTCCTATATAGGAAACGACCAATTGGCACCGTGCACCTAGCTTCTGACGTTTCATAAGTGCCCCATGTAGGTTTATGTGAAATAAAATATTTTGATTTACGAAAGTGAAGTGGATTTCTGCGTTTCGTTCGGCTGGCCTTATTTTACGTAAGCTTTTATTGTGATTTATCAGTTTTGATACTCTATCTATTTCGGATACATAGACAGTACGCAGATATTAGTATAGCTCATCAAGTTTAAAAAAAGTTCAGCTTTGTAAAACGTCGACTCTGTCACTCATACAGACCTGCGCATGTATGACTGTCTCTCTCTCTAACACGATATAATCATATTCATGTGGAATTCATAACACTTTCTTTCAGTTTTGCCAAAGTCTGGTAAAAATAAGGCTCGTATTAGATATTTGTATCGCATTTTATTCAAATGCTCATTAATAACATACAATATTTTTAAAGGGCTGGCTAAAAGATTTCATGTATCAACATTTCTATCGCTCTCAAGGTTATCCACGGATTTGCACACCCCTTTTTTTTTTTTCGGTGGGAAATTATCAAATAACTTCTCCCGCTATGGGCGGCGCGGGAGGGCGTGTCAGACTTTTACTGACTAAAACCCACCCGTGTTCCTTCCGTTGCCAGTGTGCCAGGGCCACGATATCCCTTTCGGACAAACTCGCAACCCTGGCAGGCATTGGTCCTAACGGACCCCGTCAGTTTGTGCTGACATCTCTTTGAGGCGCGCGTGGAACACAACGCGCCATCGACCCGGGCCTGGTCCTTATCGGACGGTGAGCTACCCATCGCTCACCGTCCGCAGGCCCGCGCCTACGGTGGCCGGAAATCGGCTTGCGACTCCCGACGCCCGGGGCGTCTCCTGCGGCGACTAAGGGCGCGAACCTTGTCTCACCCTCACGCGTTCCGCCTCCTCCTTCGCTAGCATTACTGCTTCGCAGAAGGAGGTGACGGCCTCCCATGCACTCTCGCTCCGAACCATGGCCTGAACCAGGGCCGGACGCGAGATATCGCCGCCGCCGATCGCCTCCGTGAGGACACGGCGGTGCTCCGCCCAAGCTGGGCAGACCTCCACCGTATGCTCCTGAACAGGAACCTCCCGAAACAACCGTGTCCGGTGAGGACCTGCGTCAGGTGGAAGGTGAGGACGTCATGGCGCCTCTCTAGCCACTCCTCAAAGAGGGGACTTATCGCCACAATTGTGGCGTGCCCAGCGTTGGGTTGCGACAATCGCACACCCCTTTTTTTTTTTTTTTTGTTGCCGGGGTGGAAAATCGTCATGGATGTCCTCCGCCCTGGGGTGGGCGGAGGGGTCTGTCAGACTCTTACTGACTAAAAACCACCCCGGTGTTCCCTTCTTGCACCGGGGATCTTGGGAGCTAGTATTACTTCCGTGATCCCCGGCTAGTGCCGGCCCGCCTCTGCGGGCCACCTCAAGTCTGCGGGGGGGTGAGGTGTTAGACCCCCCCGCGACGTCTCAAAGGGGCGCGCGTGGAACACTACGCGCCGCCACCTCGGGTCCAGTGTGATAGGGGGCGGCGCACGTCCCCGAGTCCGCCGTCCCTGGACCCATTTACGGCCGGAAGAGGGCATTATCTGCCCTCTGCCGACGCCCGGTGCGCCTGCTGCGAGCCGGGTGAGCAGACGAGATCTCCCGCTCCCTTTCCGCAGCCTCCTTCTGCAACACGACTGTTTCGCAGAAGGATACCACTGCGTACTGGCCTCCAGGACTCCTCGCTGCCGGCCATCGACTCGACCACGGCCGGCAGCGACAGGTCACTGCCTACTCCTGAGATGAGGGCATGGCGTGGCTCCTCCCAAGCGGCACACTCTGCCAGCGTATGCCGCGCCGTGTCCTCCCGGCAGTCGACGCAGTGGTGACACCGGGCGTCCGGCTCCCTGTTTATGCGACACAGGTACTTCCCGAAGCAACCATGCCCCGAGAGCACCTGCGTCACCCGAAACGACAGGGAACCGTGCCTCCTCCCGAGCCAGGGCTCGAGTACCGGCCGGACCGCCTCGATGGTAGCGAGGCCGGTGGTAGGGCGTGAAAGCCTGTCCCGCCATTCCGCCACCAGGGCTGCGCGAAGCTGTGACTGACGCAACTCCACATGTCGCCACTCGCCCCGCGCCCTCGCTTCATCGCGCCACCGATACAGTGACGCGAGTACTTTCGCCTCGAGGTCCCAGGGCGGGGATCCGGCCAGTACGCAAGCCGCCTCGTAGGAGATCGTGCGATATTCCCTGATGACTCTGACGGCCATCGCTCTCTGCGGCTTCCGCAGGACTGCAATGCTTCCGGCCGTCAGGTCAGCCGCCCAGATCGGGGCCCCATAAAGGGCCATCGATCGCACGATCCCCACGTAGAGCCGCCTACAGGCGGCGCTCGAGCCCCCCAGATTGGGAAGCAGCGTTGACAACGCCCCAGCCGCGCCCAACAACTTGGGCGCCAGCCGCCGGAAGTGGGGGCCAAAATCCCACCGGCTGTCGAGTACCAATCCTAGGTACTTCATGGTGGACTCGACAGCGATTTGAGCCCCCCCGACCACGATGTGTGATCCTGGCGGTGGCGCCCGCCGGGGGCCATGAAAGATCAAGGCCTCCAACTTGTTGAGGGCAACCTCCAGCCCTAGGCGACGTATGTGGCTCACCACCTGTGAGACCGCAGCCGTCGCCAGCAACGCTGAATCGCACACCCCTGCTTCAACAAAGTGTTTGGCGAAGCTTTCTCTAGAACATTTTATAGTCTTGAGGTTATAAAGTAGGTCATATTATGACGAAAAAATCCAATGACAAACTCAATCATTTTCATTTCAGCCGAAAGAAGTCCACTGCTGGACATAGGCCTCCCCCAAGCACCGACACTTCGACCGGTTCTATGCTCAAAACATATTTCATACATGACGTCCTCTCAGTGGTATTAGTCTATTAGGTCTTGTGGTATATTTTATTAGACCTGATACAAAATAGGATCCATCACGGCTCTTATTCACGTTGCAAGATACTTGAGCTTCAGCATGTAAAGGTGCGATATACATGCACGAGCTTCCCGCGGGAGATACATTTATTGCGCAATGCGTGAGTCCACGTTACACGATGCCTATAGGCTGCGCAATACTGCGAATGTGGCTGGACTGTTGTTCACGCATGTGTATTAGCACCTTTAGTATTTTAAAAATAATGAACTAAATATTGAGATAATAAATAAAATACATGGTCTTCTAAGGACCCGTTTACCAGTTACTTACCACAGTGCTCGAACCAACTGCAAATTCTAAATTTATTTTCAGGTATTAGCTGGTTCAATCTGCACCCCAGCTTGTGGGTTACCTTTGGAGTCATCATACAGTTTTTATTACGATAAAAAGTGCCCTCAGTGTCCACCTTCGGCTCCTGCATCACGAACAGACTGCCCCAAGAGCCCTGTTAACCCATTCGCTGAGCCGTGTCCCCCACCAAAGTTGGTCCCCACATGTCCCCAGAAGCCTAGATGCTACCCTTGCGATCAGCCGAAAAAATCCGATCCATGTGTTAAGACTACACCGTGTACTATGAAAAGTACTCTTTTAAATAGCTATAGATTTTATTCTGCTAGTCCATGCCTACTTAAATCTCCTTGTAAAAAGAAGTTAAAAACCAGTAAACCCAAACCTTGTCTACCAAAACAGGCAGAATGCAATCCGTCGCCGAAATTTATTCCAACACTTTGTGCTCCTCAAGAATGTGAACCAAAAGTATGTAATCCAACATTTGGTGATTCTGGTGGTTCGAAAGGAGATCCATGTGGAGGAAAAGCTGAATCAAAGACTGATGGGTTTAACCCAATTTGCCCAACTTCTAAATCAAATCCATGTGGTGGTGGGGCTGATACAACAAAAAAAGGACCAGTTTGCCCACCTTCTCCTAACCCAAAGCCATGTGGTGGGTCTGGTGAAACAAAAAAAGGACCAGTTTGTCCACCTCGTGGTGGTGGTTCGAAAAGAGATCCGTGTGGAGGAAAAGCTGAACCAAAACCTGATGGTGGATCTAACCCAATTTGCCCACCTAATAAAAAACCAACGCCATGTGGTGTAACAAAAAAAAAAAAAGTTTGCAAATAAATTCCATGTGGCCATGTGGGGCGTTAACGTAAGCCGAAGTGCAAAAACGCATAATGAATTTACTTTTATTATTCTACGACCAAAAAGAGTATAAATTTTAAATATTTTTGTTGGTGGTTTGAATTAAATACATGTTTACAATATCATATATTATCGTTTTTTAGTATTACGTTTTCCTTCACCGTCGCGTCGGTCGGTCATGATAGCCCGGAGAGTACCAGAACAGTATCCGCCGCGCCACACAATCCATTATTGAAATCAACATCTTGACACAAGATTCTGAACATTCCAACGTCATGCGATACCTTTATATATGGCGCACACTATGCGACATGTGACTGCGACAGCTCGGCGACGATAGGCTGCGGCCGAAAATTTCCATATATTTTGTTCAAAGCTCCGGACACAAGTCGTAACGACAGGCTATGGGAGTCGCACGCTCTCGCTACATGTCACGTATGCAACAGGTCAGCGTTACTTTTGCGATGAGGAAGGTGGATGTGTGTTTGTATTGCGAATCTCAACATGGATACGTTCGATATCGGAATTTTCAAGTCGGACGTCGAAGCGCGTCGAATACTGAAAGGAAGTGATTGCTTCCTGCACGAAGTCTGTCGCAGCGACTAAACGCAGATGCAAACGACAACTCTTGCGTCTTATTGTAACGACAAGAAAAACACTTGTGCTGCCACCAGCTGTTCGTCTCAACACACCTGGCACACACATGGCACATCAAGTTTCAAAAAATGTTCAGCTTTGTACAGTTTCTTCTGTCACTCACACCTGTGCATATGTAACTGTCTCTTTCTCTAAATCTTTGGTTTCTTAGTAAAGCAGGGGTCTTGTATTGTCGACCCCGTAATTGCTTTACCACCCCACCGCCACTGTCAACAGGACTTGAACGTGAAACAAGATTATTCGAACCGAACGTGACGTCATAGTAAATGTAGGTAAATGCTATAATGCTATCACTACCTACTTTAGCGCCACCGCGCCTGCATCTCATTCTCGTTGACGTGGCGGTGGACAAAGTCATCTTCATTACAGTCGAAAGACGTCCACTGCTGGACATACGCCTCTCCCTAGCACCGACACTTCGACCAGTTCTGTACTCAAATAATTATATTTTATATGTGCTCTCAGTGATTAGTCTACAAGTCTTTTGGTATATTTTGTTAGACCTGATACAAAATAGAATCGTTTACGGCTCTTATTTACGTTGCAACATACTTAAGCTTGAGCGCGTAAAGGAGCGATATACATGCACGAGCTACACGCGTGAGATACTTAAAATAAGCAATGCGTGAGTCGCACGTTACACTATGCCTATATGCTGCACAATACTGCACATTTGTTTTTTTTTTGGTGGGAAATTATCTAATAACTTCTCCCGCTCTGGGCAAAGCGGGGGCATGTCAGACTTTTACTGACTAAAACCTACCCGTGTTCCTTTCGTTGTCTGTGTGCCAGGGCCACGATGGATTTCGGACATACTCGCAACCCTGGCAGGACTGCGCATGCGCCTGGACTTGCGCGTGTTGACGCATCGTGTACAAGCACCTTTAGTATTATAAAAATAATTAACTAAATATTGAAATTATTAATAAAATACATGATCTTCTAAGGACCCGTTTACCACTTACATATACCGGTTGTGAATTTATGATAACTGCCCTTAAAGTCCATCGTGTCAATAATATTACAAAGCTCGAACCAACTACAAATCCTAAATTTATTTTCAGGTACTAACTGGTCCAATCTGCACCCCAGCTTGTGGGTTACCTTTGGAGTCATCGTACAGTTTCTATTACGGTAAAAAGTGCCCTCAGTGTCCACCTTCGGCTCCTGCATCACGAACAGACTGCCCCAAGAGCCCTGTTAACCCATTCGCTGAGCCGTGTCCCCCACCAAAGTTGGTCCCCACATGTCCCCAGAAGCCTAGATGCTACCCTTGCGATCAGCCGAAAAAATTCGATCCGTGTGCTAAGACTACTCCGTTTACTATGAAAAGTACTCTTTTAAATAGCTATAGATTTTATTCCGCTGGTCCATGCCAACCTGACCCTCCTAACAAGGATTCAAACCCCTGTCAACCAAAACCTTGTCAAGTAAAACAGCCAGAAAGCAAACCTTCGCCGAAAGAATGTGAACCAAGAATATGTAAACCAATATTTGATGGTTGTGGTGATTCGAAACCTGATCCGTGTGGAGAAAAAGCTGCACCAAAACCTGAAGGGTCTAACCCAGTTTGCCCACCTTATAAGCCATGTGGTAGTGGGCCCGATACAAAAAAAGGCCCAGTTTGCAAATAAATTCCATGTGGGGATTTAACGTAAGCCGAAGTGCAGAAACACAATGAATTTACTTTTATTATTCTACAACCAAAAAGAGTATAAATTTTAAATATTTTTGTTGGTGGTTTGAATTAAATACATGTTTACAATTTCATATAATATTATCCTTTATAGTATAGCGTTTCCCTTCAACGTCGTCATACGCCTACGCATAAGGCTGCCTGTCTACCGGAGCCGAGCGAGAGAAACTGAGAAATATTAACCAATAGGATTGCAAATCCCTGTCCACTTCCAATCAATCCTATTGCAATCCTCCGCAGCCTCGCTCCGCTCCGCAGCCTTAGGCTGCCTGTCCACTGCTTCGGGCAGTACCTGTGTCGCATAAACAGGCAACCGGATGCCCGGTGTCACCACTGCGTCGATTGCCGGGAGGACACGGCGCGGCATACGCTGGCAGAGTGTGCCGCTTGGGAGGAGCCTCGCCGTGCCCTCATCTCAGGAGTAGGCAGTGACCTGTCGCTGCCAGCCGTGGTCGAGTCGATGGTCGGCAGTGAGGAGTCCTGGGGTACGGTGGTATGCTTCTGCGAAACTGACGTGTCGCAGAAGGAGGCTGCAGAAAGGGAGCGGGAGATCTCGTCTGCTCACCCGGCCCGCAGCAGGCACACTGGGCGTCGGCAGAGGGCAGACAATGCCCTCTTCCGGCCCCACACTAGACCCGAGGAGGCGGCGCGTAGTGTTCCAGTGTTCCACGCGCGCCCCTTACAGACGCCGTGGGGGGAGGGGGGTTCAACACTTCACCCTCTGCGGGCCACCTCAAGTCGGGGGGGGGGGCCCCCGACTTGAGGTGGCCCGCAGAGGGGGAACTAGCCGGGGATTGCGGAAGTAATATCCCCGGTGCAAGTGTGTGAAGGGTTCACTGGGGTGGTTTTTAGTCAGTAAGAGTCTGACAGACGATCCCGTGGGAATATCGGGATAATAGGTAGCCTGTGTGTATGTTAATCCAGGAAGTCACCTACCCCTATACAAAATTTTATCAAAATTGGCTCAGCCGTTTGACCGTGAAGAAGTAACAAATACACACACACGCACACTTTTACGTTATATTATTTAGTGTGATTTTACATAATAACGTGAAAGCGTAAAATGCTTTTGCTGGTGGCAGTTACCAAGTTTATTAATTAAATATTATAGAACAAAAATCAATATACTTTATATTTGAAGCCGTTTTATTTAATTGCCTTACGAGGAGGCTCCCTATTTTTATGTTAATTTGCATGAATATTCTGGAAAAGTCACACATAGGAGCGAAATGAAACTTTAGTATACGATTTATTGGATCTTTTTTTTTTCTCTCTACGCCGTTTTTAGGGTTCCGTATCCAAATTATAAAACGGGAACCCTATTACGAAGGCTCCGCTGTCTGTCTGTCCGTCTGTCACCAGGCTGTATCTCATGAACCGTGATAGTTAGACAGTAGAAATTTTCTCAGATGATGTATTTCTGTTGCCGCTATAACAAATACTAAAAAAATAGAATAAAACAAATATTTAAGGGGTTCCCATACAACAAACGTGATTTTTTTGCTCGTTTTTGCTCGATATTGATAACGGCAACGGGTAGACGCTTGAAATATTCACAGAATATTTAGTTATGTATTCACTTTAAAAAGAAATATTAAATTAAAATAAAACAAATATTTAATTTTTTCCCATACAACAAACGTGTTTTTTTTGCCGTTTTTATAGATAATGGTACGGAACCCTTTGTGCGCGAGTCCGACTCGCACTTGGCCGGTTTTTATAGATAATGGTACGGAACCCTTCGTGCGCGAGTCCGACTCGCAGTTGGCTGGTTTTTATTTATTATTGTTATGCTCGCGTATGAACATTGTCTTAACCTGATAATAAGCGATGACGATGGCGGACGCTTCCTATACTCCATTTGAAATGATTTGAAATTTTGATAAACTTTTTCACAGTTCGTTCAACCGACTTGGACTTCTATTCCGTAAGCATAAGGATGGCATTAAAAGCAAAAACATTTTTACAATACCAACTGTTTATTACAGCTGCCATTTGTCATGCCACCAACCAATAGAGGTCAAAATCGGTTGAACGGACTGTAAAAATGGTTTATTTCAATGTCTAATCTTATTTCAAATAGAGTATAGAAGTGACTCACTCTCGATTTAAAGACCCCCAGGTTATATCAGGAAAAACTGATTCCGGCAGGGAATTCCACTCCTCAGCTGTATGTTTCAGCTGTTCACAGAATGAAAGTATTTCCAAAACGTTTTGTGCATATGGCTGGGTTGTCCAACAAATAGGTATCTACTTAGGTTTCTCTTGCATATCAACACTATAGGCTGTGTGTTTTCGACAAAGAACTAGCCCAAATCTGCCTGTCGTTGTATGTTTTCATGAAGATAACCAACAATCTAACATTCGCATATAAATTGTCCGTTTGTTGTATAGCTTCTGTGTCAGAAAGAACAAAAGGTTTTTTAAGGATAATTATAAAAACAAACAGGATTGTTTAGCTTTTTTGTCTAAAATAAATATTCACAGCAAGAAAATATAGTTTATTATCTCGACCCAGATATTTTTTCTCTAGATCAATTATTACTTTAGTTATAAACGAAATAGGAATTGAGACTTACGCTATTTAGTTTCGTGGTCGAACACGATCAAAGAACGCACGCGATATTTAACTTTATTACTGATGTATTAGCGTTTAGCACATAACGGAGTGGCGGGGAGCGAGGGGCGGAGCTTGCGTTCGAAATTTGATTTAGACTGCCTGCTCATAACTATAACTTATAATAATAAGTAACACTTGGAAGTGTATGGCATATAATAATTAAAAAAGCCTCAGAACATAATTATTATTTAAAAATTCTAAATTGTAGTGTTAGTGAAAATGGGCATTATACTTCCCTTTCTTTTGCTACGTTTACCGTCTACCAACTAGGGAAAAATATTTTGTCTAAATATGTTTCTTAAGGGGGATGCGCTAAGGTAGCCTGCGAAATTCAAATTGTATTACGTTTTTTTGCAATTTGCAGGTCAGTAACAGGTTGTATGTTGATCTAAATATGATTCGCGGCCGTAACTAATATGGCTTTACAGAATAATAATCATTAGAATCAGCATTACAACTCTCTAAGTTCATAAAATCCTACTAAATGATTATTTCAGAAATAGTCATTCAATAGGATTTTACGAAGAGAGTTAGTTGTATTGCCGATTCTAATGATTCTGTAAAGCCATATTTGTTACGGACCTGCAAATTGCAAAAAACGTAATAAAATTTGAATTTCGCGGGCTACCTTAGCACATCGGGGGATGTGCTAAGGTAGCCCGCGAAATTCAAATTTTAAAGTAATTATAATTTCGCAATCTAATTAGAAAGTTAAACGATCACAACGGAACAATTCTTAGAATTGTACAGTTTAGATGTTTAATTAATTGTTACGATCTTCGATAAATCGATATTCAATTTAATTGATATAAAGATAGTTTCAAGTTAATAAATCTACGAACATGATTTTAATTGAGGCTTCATTTATTAGTTATCTAATAATTAATTTTATACATGTATGGAATCCATAAATAAACTTTATCTATGGAAATGGATGTCTAAAATGTGGCTAGAGGGATTCTACTGCTAAGTGCAAATCTATTTATTGGAAGTTGAAATAGGTAGCTAAAATACAATAAAGCAAATTCGAAATGCCTCTGTAAATGATGCCGCAACGATCTGCTCAGATATACTGGTTACACTGTATTTCTCGTTGCGGTCATAGATCAAAAAGGTGCAAGTCACAAATAGCCATGTAATCTCTGATCTTTGTACTTCTGGAGCTAAGAAGTACACTATTCTGTCCGTTGACTCAATTTGTAGGAGTAGATACTGTTGTGTTGCAATTTGAGAAGCCAATGTTAATTGGACTGTGGTAGGCAGAGTTGATTGATTAATTGTTGTGTTACGAGATATGTGAATCGATTTATTGGCAACAAACAGTTAAATATTAAGCCCACGAATGGATTTTAGACTAACCACGTGAGGCAACAATTTTTGCATGAATTTAGGTCATTTAACACAGAAACATGGCACATGGATTTCAAACCGCTTCCCAGTGTATTAGCTGGGAAAAAGGAAGTGGCAACTTCCTAGCTTTTCCAGTCTAATCGGCTTCCAGTCTAACCGGATGCTGTTGAATACCAGTATTCACGGAGCGACTGCCTATCTGACGTCCACAACTCGTTACTGGGTAACACGATAGCCCTTGGTAAGTGTGGCTGTCAGACTTTCAGACTTCTGAGTTCTTCTTTCAGTCATTATAGGTGTAACGACTATGAAATATTTACAAATGAGAGCCGGGACTAATGATTTAACGTACTTACCGAGGCACGGGGTCTCGATATGAAATAGATTGTCACCCATCCACGGACTGACCTCGGCAAGCGTCACTTAACCTGCAATCAACCCGTGAGGCTGTTATTAGTAAGCCCTTTGCAACAATATTGCTGACAGCTGTTTATATTATAGATAAACCCATCCCTACTTCGCACGCTGTTTATGACTTGAAGAAAGTCCAAAGTCAAAGATTTCAGTCAAACATCGAGATTTCATTATTAGGTACCTCATCATCATTCTCCTGCTTATCCCAATTGATTTGGGGTCGGCGCAACATGTCCCTTTCTTCCATACTTCTCTATTAGTCGTCATCTCGGTAGTCACTCCCTTTCTAGCCATATCATCTTTCACACAGTCCAGTGTTCACGCTTGGCAGGTGGGTTGGCGATCGCAGTCAGTGTGGTATTAAAATGCATGCTGCCCATTCTCTAAGTCCCTTAGTCGCCTTCAGGAATAAAATAGGATAGGACCTCAGAATAATGAAAAGGAATAGGACCGATAATAATTAAAAAAAAAAATTTTACATATTTATTATCTAAAATTAGGTTAGAGTTTTTAAGATTTATAACGATATTTCCTCTTTTTTTCAGAAATAGACAAAATATTTTTTGAATTCCTCAATTTCATGAATGAATTAACGATATATAGAAACGCCACAACATAATATAAGACCTATTCAAAAGTAACAAATAATTACAAAAACAAAAAACCGACTGCAAAAAAATTTATTGAAACGATGGAAACAACATGAAAAAAGAGGCATCTAGGATATAACGAACGCCTTAAAATTTGCGTCCAACTGAATTTGCCTCAGAGAAGAAGAATAGAAAAACGAAGAGAAACGAGTATCCTATATAGCAGGGGTAGCCAACCTTTTCGGCAGCAGGGCCAAATGTAAAGAAAATTTCACGTCAGGCCGCACTACTTAGCATTTTTGTCTTTCATTAAGGCAAAAATTGAAAAATAATAACGCCTATTTTTTTTTAAGAAAATGAGGATCAAACAGATTCTTTACAAAATAATTAAAAAAAACAAGATTAGTGGGACGTGTGTCTTGTTTGGCAAAACTATGCTCGTCGATGTAAATCTCGACTGAGGTTGTTGTTACACGCAAACAGTTTTCCAAATGAACATCGGTCATTCCGTCATTCGTGTTTTCACTTGTGATTTGATGCTTGATTTGATGTGCTTGATGTGCTTCATTCTACTAAATAACTGTTCACACACATATGTATTGCCAAATAGCGAAATCATTAGTAGAATATGTTTTGTAGAATTATTCCAAACTAACCTGAAGGAATTTTTCCTCTAACTGTGCATCACAACGCATTTCGCAAATTTCCATTTCTAAACTTCCTGGTAATGAACTCAAGTCTGTGGAAAATGGCGTTGCAAATGTTTTCGCATTTCAGTATTTTTATATCGCCAACAGACAAAAGACTTTTAAAAATCGACGTATCTTCGTAAATTGTATTTTAACATAAACATATAAGAAACGCGAAACGTGGGTGTACCTACTATAGGTATACCTCTGCCTAACCCTTCGGGGATTACAGGCGTGATGTTATGTTATGTGTGTGTGTTACATAGAAGAAAATGGTAACGACTGTTGAGTCAGTGAATTGAGATACCATTGTAATGGGATATTATATGAACAACGCATGATGGTATAATGATTTGGCGGTTTTAAGTACTATTAAAGTTTACTTTTGTTCATAATCTGAGTGAGCTCCGCGGGTCGCAAGTTAACAAACAGCGGGCCTCGTGTTGGCCAAGCATGCTTTAAAGGAGACTCGTTTTTCTTTTCGTACCTTCTCTTCTTATGTGTCTTTACACTCTTGGAAGAGTGACCGTGGTGGTCACTAAGGGTAAGAACGTAATGCACAAAGTTATTTTACAAATCTTTAATCTACCACTTTAAATCTTTCCCAATTTCGTAGTCCATAAAAACTGGCATAAATACATAGAAGTACGGAGCCTCTCAAACTGCATTTTAGTTCTAAGCGATATCTATCTAAGCATTAACGACATAGCCAATTTGATGGCGACATACAAACTGCGGTTCTATGACCCCGATCGGGTTCACTAGTACGTAGAGAAGGGACACGCATCGCATCGCATAATATAGTAGCCATACTTATTTACCATATTATGGGTACCTATACGGTGCGACATAGATTATCACATTTAACACGCAGACTCGTCTAAAGTTCGTTTTGATCCCAGAGACTAATTTGACATTTCAAATTATTGTTGTTTTTTTTTTCAATTTGGAGTTTGACGTTTGCACCTGTCAAATTAGTATCTGGGATTAAAAAACGAACTTTATGGGCAGTGACCTTCAAAATATGCCTGGTACATTATGGGTTATATATGTCTGCTTCGTGTACTGAATTTGCTTTACCGAGTCAAAGTTTTATTTTGTGTCGTAGTGTCAATAACACAAAATGACATGTATCTAACCATCTTATTTTAGTTAAAGCAATGGTGCGTATTTGTAGCAAAAGGCACTTTACCGGCTGGGACTGGGTATTCGAGGTCCTGTTAAACTTAAGTATAGCCCTAAATTGCTTGGAGCGGAGATACAGCGGCGAGAAGAAATTTTTTTTTTTAGCTACATTACCGAACTAAATTGCGATTTATATGACAATTTTTTTTTCCAGCCCAATACATAGGTACGGTTTGCTTTGGAGCAGTGAATTAAAACAAAAAAACTTATGTTGAACTCATTTTACCGCTTGAAAATTTAAGGGGTTGCTCATTACGATGTTTTTGAAATGTAGAAAAAGATTACTTTAGACCTAAGTGCAACTACACTCATGATTACTTTAAACCTAAGTGCAACTTCTAAAACAGGAGCATGAGAAGATCTTTTTGTCAGAATTTGCTTTTTGTTTAACAGAATTTCATGCATCTAAATTCAGTTAATGACTCTAATACTTTTATTGCTTGGCTACTGTTTACAAAATTCGCAGCCTACCTTAAGCTGCAAATATTATTTTTATTAACTGAATAAATATTTACATTGTTTTTGTTACGCCAAATGTTGTAAAAAATTAAACGGATTGCTTAATTATAAAAATACCGATTGATATTTTAAAATTCATAACAATTACATTATTTAATATTTATTCAAAGTTTTTATTTACATAATTATCCTTTTACATGCTCTTATAATAATATAAGGTCAAGAGTATTGTTGCAATAGTGACATTAAGAGAAAAACAACGAAGCGGATAACACAGGGAGGGTGAGCTGAACTATAAAGTTTACTAGACTCTGTGTAGAGTGTACTTCCTGACAGAATGACATAAAGTCAGGGAAATTAATTATTTAACAAATGTGACACTAATATGGAGTCATTTTAATTTGTAACATTTGACAATTCGTCAAAATTCAAGAACGTAACCTTGTAACGGCGGGCATAAAATAATATATTTTTTCGTTTTGTTAGAACTGCACAATTTTTTCAATTACGATTACATATTTATTTTAACAATGACCGATTCGAGTAATTTTACGATTTGCTTTCACTAAACTGACAGACGTGAAATGTTACCTATTAAAATGACTCCATTGATAACATTGGACATTTTGTTTGCCTACTTAAGTAGTCGGCACAGAGTACATTGTATATAGGAGGTAGTCGGTATATTCAAGACACAACTGTAATTCTTTGGCAGTTGTTTGAAATGGCTAAAGCACGGCCAATCGGCGTAGTGTGTCAATTTGATAAACAATGAATTTCCCTACTTGGTCTATTGAGCAATAGTCATGGCAGAGATCAGAATAGATAAGCTTATTAACCTAAACTTCGAGGAAGGAAGTAACTTGGAGTGGATAATACCTCCTCTAACATCCCGGAATAATTATAATGACGTTTAAATCCCGGGATTTATTTATTGGACTTAATTTATAGTTACAAATTATTGATTTCAAAAATCATATCATATTTAGTTGTGTGACAAATGATATTTTGAAACAATAGAAACCGCTACCGCTACCTGTTCCTGGGCACCAATAAACAAATATCTGTACAACAAAATGTATGTAGATATGTATTCGCAGCACAAGTTTTAATAAACCGGCCAACTTAATATTATTTTACCTACATAAAACAAAACACTTGATATTGACACAATTTTAATGCAATACAATTCTTAAAATCAATCATTTGCATAAATAAAAAAATAAAATGACGATAAATTCCTGGGATTTTAACGTCATTATATTTTATTTATTTTATTTATTTATTAACTCATTATCACTATCGTAACAAGAATTTCCTAATTCAATAGTGTGGCTGTTATTCCGGGATTTTAGAGGAGGTATTATCCACTCTATGTTACTTCTCAATGCTGGTCCTGCTCCACAACCTCAACTAATTGATGAACATTTGAAAATACTGTTGGAGCTGCTGAAGATTGTAAGACTATCTTTTCATTGTATAAACTGAATCTCCTTTGTATTATATAATTGCATAGCACAGGTGTGAGTACTATGTAATATGTCTTTCATGACTTGATTATGCCCTGGCGGCTGAGAGTATGTCATGCTCACTCAGATGTCTCGCTGATGGTGGCGCACGGTGGGCTGAAAATCGGCTTTCATAGACTTAGGGATTTCAATTTGCAAGTGCTTGTTTTTATGCTGGATATCGCTTCTATTAGTCATTACTATGTACAAAAATGACACCCGAGTTAATTCTGCCCAAAAACGAAGGAAATATAATTTTTTTACGAAAAATTTGTATGAAGCTAGTATGAAAAATCGAATTATCTCCTAAACGGCATGTTTAACCGTAATATCCTTGGAGGTGGTCATAGTGCTAATTATTTATAATTTTTTGGTTGCCAATTTGACGAAAAGTTTCATGCCGTTTTTTTTTAAAAATCGTCAAAATATTTTTATTTGTTTTTACATATGAAACGATTTCTTTTAGTGTTTATGTTGAAGAACACGGACTTTTAACTACACGTAACATAAAATAGCATCACTCCTATATTTCCGAAGGAGTTGGCAAAGGTTTATAGTACACCCACACGTAGACAACTATGTTTGAGCTAGATATTTATCAACACATCATGAGTTTTAAACTTTTAGAATAATTTCAGGAGAAAGTACGAGAATTGGTTGGGAGCAAATATTGATTGGCCGAGTTTTGTGCAAACTTAAGTTAATCAAGAACCAAGTGTTGATGAGATACCAAGAGCACCCTCAGTCTCTCCAGAACCGTTGACATCAACGTCCATTGGAACAATGACGAAAAGATCCCGTAAACCATTCGAAGATCTGGGAAGTAAACAAAAAAGAGAAGATCTGATGAACACACAGGCGAAGATTCCAGTGAATTGGCATATGCAGCTGCAGCACGTTTAAAAGAAGAAGGGCATGGAGATATCGCCTCTGTCATCGAATACATGATGAAAAATCCTGAAGCAGCCGCTAAATTAAATGAAACGCTTAAGAAACCAGCGAAAACAATCATATTTACGTCAGAAAAGGCGCTTGGATTGCTTCTTTCGCTAAAACTCTCAAAGTGGCAATATATTACGTTGCGAGAGGCTGCCATTCGGGAAGGTGCTAAGGATATTTATCCATCTTACTATAAAGTGCAACAAACTAAGCTTGATTACTACCCTCCGAAGCAATCAGTGACAGTTACTGATTCATCGGCTAGGATTACACTTCAAGCTTTACTTGATATCACAGTTACAAGAATCCTTCAAAGCCATTCTAAGGAAGAGCATAACAAGCAGTTGAAGCTGATATCCAAGTAGGGATTTGATGGTGCTTCTAACCAAAGCCGATACAAGCAGAAAATGGAGGGTGAGGAAGATGACTCGAGCATTTTCATGACCTCCTTGATGCCACTTAAACTGACAGATGGAGACAACATCTTATGGACGAACCCAAAACCATGCTCAGTTTTTTATTGTCGTCCAGTTCAGTTTACTTTTGTAAAGGAGAGTGAAGCAGTTGTCCTTGAGCTGAAAAAACAAATGGATGAAGAAATTGAGGCCCTTATCCCCACAGAGTGCAATAATAATAATATGGTGACTCATAAACTAATGATGACGATGATCGACGCTAAAGTTTGCACTTACCATTCTGAAGCTAGATCAAATGCATCGTGCTACCCGTGCTTAGCAAAGCCTACAGAAATGAACCGCTTAGATGTTGTAACATCAAAAATTGTGTGTTCTGACCTGTATAAATTTGGCTTGTCATCCCTACACGCCCGTATAAATTGTATGGAATGTCTGTTACACATTGCATACAGGCTCGACTTCAAACGGTGGGCAGCGAGAAGTGATGAGCACAAAGAAATGCTACAGACAAGGAAGAAAATAATTCAAAATAAATTCAAAGATGAGCTCAATCTGTTGATTGATATAGTAAAACAAGGCTCGGGAACCACCAATGACGGGAATACTGTAAGAAAATTCTTTGAGTTTCCTAATAAAACCGCAGCTATAACCGGTTTGGATGAAGACCTCATCAAAAGATTTGCTGTAATTTTACAAGCGATTACATCTGGAGAGCAGGTCGATCTAATAAAATTTAGAGATTATGCCCGCAAAACAGCAGAAAAGTACGTATTATTATATGACTGGTACTACATGTCGTCAACCGTTCATAAATTATTAATCCATTGGGCTGACATAATCGAGAAAAATAATATTGTGCCGATTGGGACTCTCTCGGAAGAAGCCTCAGTCTCGAAACAAAGATTTTAGGAGGTTTCGTGAACATCATTCGCGGAAAAGAAGCAGGCAGGATTCCAATCAAGACATTTTAAATATGCTTGTTGTTTCTTCGGATCCTTTGCTAAGTGCACAAAGGCCTAAGTTAGATGCCAAGAATAAGCAGAGCTTTTTTGCTGAAACTCTCGACTTAATTCAATTTCAGCAAACTGAGTTCGAGTTTTTGGATATATCCAATCTGGATGCTGACTCAGAATTGGAGTCTGACAACGAGAATGATAAGGAAAATTTGTAAAAAAATTATATATGTACATATTTGTAAATTTGTATTTGAGTGTGTTTGGGTTTTTTTTTGTAATATTTAATGATATTTTGTCTTTTTTTTATTTATTTTACTTTATTTTACAAATGCTTAGTATTAATTCCTTAAATTAAATTATTTTGTATATAATATAACTTTATATGTTACTTAAATAAGAGTTTGATAATCTTTTTTTATTTAAATTAATAAAAATGTGCAAAAAACAGCAATTTTTTTATTTAATTTTTCTTGTTTTGTTTGTTCTTAATATTTGGGTTAATAATATATCGAACTTTTTAACTTGGACACTAAAAGGGATCGTTTTACATGTAAAAATAAATAAAAATATTTTGACGATTTTTTAAAAAAAAACGGCATTAAATTTTTCGTGTTATCGGCAACCAAAAAATCATAAATAATTATCACTATGACCACCTCCAAGGATATTACGGTTAAACATGCCGTTTAGGAGATAATTCGATTTTTCATACTAGCTTCATACAAATTTTTCGTAAAAAAATTATATTTCCTTCGTTTTTGGGCAGAATTAACTCGGGTGTCATTTTTGTACATAGTAATGACTAATAGAAGCGATATCCGACAAAAAATCAAGCACTTGCAAATTGAAATCCCTAAGTCTATGAAAGCCGATTTCCAGCCCACCGTGTGGCGTCTGTGTTGGATCATTTAGCTCCCTTCACAATGGTTGAGCTGAATGGTGCTAATCCATGCGTCATGTTCGTGAACGGGCGCTGTCAGTTGGGACTGGTCATCTCTTAGCTGCCACGGCTTATTTTTAATTATTTTAGTTTTGAATTGTTTTTTTTTTATCACGGACGCTTCTGACGTTTTGCATCGTTCTCACATGTATATTTTCAATAAGAAAGATGTACTTAACCAATACTTTGTATCAAATATTTTATTTTTAAAGAGTGTCCGTGGAGTTGCTTGCCCGTTCTTCTCCATAGGAACCTACTATTCGGAATGGGCAACTAGTTTCATATTTGTAACTGACCGACTTGTTGACAATTCAAAAGTGCCTGTAAATGGTTTAATTGAAATAAATGCTTTGAGTTTGAGTTTTCCTTCCTCGAAGTTTAGGTAAATAAGCCCTACCTATTCTGATCTCTGGCTCATGAGTTGCCAGCTGTGATGGTCCACGTGAACTTCTCTCGTATAGGCACGAGCTATTTGAGAATAACTTACGTCATGTAGTAAAATATTAGTCACTGACTGGCTAGGTAAGTTAGAATTGGGTTTGTTAGTAAGATATTTCAAAAATACCTACTTTAGCTAGGTTCTTAACTATTGATAGAATATAAAGACGTTAATTTGTTAACACCGACATTTAAGAAATATACCTCGACATTTAAGATCTGACCAAGATTAAATCCGAATTTTATATACACATTGACATTGGTGAATTTTATTTATACAATGACATGAATATTTACTTTGTAAAGTATTATATTGTTTTAATCGTTGTAAATGTGAAGTCAGTGTTGTTTTTTTTTGTTTTTTTTTTCTCAATTAGTTTTTATCATGGTCTGGCAGTTTGAGATATTTAAGCGGTACTAGTTTAAACCAAGACCACAAGGTCTAGGATTGTTACGGTGTTAAAGTTGTTTTTTTGTTATTGTTCGTTGAATCATTGAGCTCCTAAGTTCTGAGTTGAGCTGCACGACAACTGACAAATGCGTGCACTGACTGGACAGGTCCCCTCAATCTGTGTGGTTTTTCATCAAAATATCATTTCAGGTACCAATCTACATGGTCTTCACAAGACCAAGATTATGTCTGGACTTTCAAAGAGACTGTGACCTCTGAGTTTGTTTAGGCCTTTCTTCTCAGAGTAGTCAGATAGAAACGCCGAACTCATCCCGCCTTATTACAATACAAGATTTATATTTTGACATGGCTTAAACCATGCAGCCAGTTTTTGTAATAAGAACGTAACAGTGATTGAAATACCGTTCTTTATACAAAACTGAAAACTTAGTTCGGTACTAAGTTGTCAGTTTTGTGTTTTACCAGTCGGAACTTTACCAGTCGGAATAAAGTTCGAAATTCCATAATGGGTCTGAAGATAAATCTTGTTTTGTAATAAGGGGATCTAGTTTTTAAAATATGATTGACTTGTCAAAGTGTTTGTACAAAGCTACTTACAGAAATAAATCATTTATCATTATCATTATACCTTTATTTTTCCATCACTAACTATTACAAATCATCTTTTGTTCGGTTTTTAATCCCAGAGACTAATTTGATATTTCAAATGATTGTTGTCCGTTTTTTCAAAGTCAAATTATATATTTGAAATAGGCACATATTGAACGTCCAAATGTACAAAACAATTTAATTGATTCTAGTTGCCCCTTCCAAAAGGTAGTTTCGTATGGGGAATAATGGGCAAGAAACTCCACCGTTACTCTTTTAAAAATGTTTTACAATTTTTTTTGTTTAAGTACATTAATTACAATAATTATATGTAAAGACGATGCACCTAGAATCAAATTACTATAGATGATACCACTATAGGTAAAAATAATTAAAAATGTAGCAATGTCAAATAATTTAACTATGAGATAGATACATGGTGCTCACATGCTCACAAACATCGTAAAAGTATGTTTTCCAAAAAAAAAAAAGTCGGGGTGTGAGTTAAGGTAATCACAGAATGTAAAATCAATGTCATAAAAATAACAAACTATACAATTAAGCAACCCAGTTTGAGTTTGATTTTCAATTTGGAGTTAGACATTTGCACCTGTCAAATTAGTATCTGGGATTTAAAAAAACCGGCCAAGTGCGAGTCGGACTCGCGCACGAAGGGTTCCGTACCATTATCTACAAAAACGGCAAAAAAAACACGTTTGTTGTATGGGAGCCCCCCTTAAATATTTGTTTTATTTTAATTTAATTATTTATTTTTAAAGTGAACCTGTTGCCATTATCAATATCAAAAAAAAACGAGCAAAAAAAAACACGTTTGTTGTATGGGAGCCCCTTTTAATATTTATTTTATTCTGTTTTTTAGTTTTTGTTGTTATAGCGGCAACAGAAATACATCATCTGTGAAAATTTCAACTGTCTAACTATCACAGTTCATGAGATACAGCCTGGTGACAGACGGACGGATAGACAGACAGACAGACAGACGGCGCACGGTGAATAACTAATAGAAGCGATATCCGGCAAAAAATCCGGCACTTGCAAATTGAAATCCCTAAGTCTATGAAAGCCGATTTTCAGCCCACCGTGCGGCGGAGCCTTAGTAATAGGGTTCCCGTTTTACCCTTTGGGTACGGAACCCTAAAAACGAACTATAAGTCTTATTACTTATAGTTCGTTTTTAGGCATAAAAGTTTACGAATCATCCAAGACATTGAGTTACACATTTCTGTCTATATCATACGCTATGCCATCGCGATAGATATTATAATATCCTAAATTAACATCGGTTAGCCAATCGTTCTACTCATTGTTACGGCTTTGGTAACACCATCTCATTCACATGACATAACTAAGGGAATGTATGGGAATGTTACGTCACTTCCTCATTGATAACTTATTTAAATCTCTCGTATTATTATTGTTTGAGATACAAAATATTTTAAGTTATTCATCGTTTTGTTAGTAAAATTTAACTTTATGGTCATGATTTATTGGCACAGTAAAACTGTCAAGCGTGAGTGTTGATCTTGTCGCCATGTTTTTTGTGAGACTATCTTCAATTGTTTTTTCAGAAGGCCAATTATTACTCGGTCTTAAAAACTTTCGAAACTTGTAAAAAATTTGGGTCAGGTAGAATTAGGTTTTTTGACAGATTGACACTGTCATTAAAATGCAAAAATTCTTTAAAATACAGGAGTTGCCCCTTTGGTCAATCAGCAGGCTCAGCACGAGAACCGTAGCGAAGCGTTTTGTAAACGGAAGAGTAGACAAAAATAACGTTTCCGTGTAGACAGTTGACAATTTCTGACAGTTGTAAATTTTTTCTGTGTTTACCAACGTGACCTATACTCGTCCCTTCTCTAGAAGACAAGAAAACCGGCCAAGTGCGTGTCGGACCATGTACAATGAAGGGCCCCGTAGTTGGGACGAATTTATCGCAAAAATAAACTTAACATTGTAGTTTAAAAACATGTTCTCCCATACATCGATATAAGTCACGGTCAATTCTCCAACTGCAAATGTAATTTAGTCGACTATTAATAGTTAATTTGTAAAACTTACTTACTTTTAATTTCGTTATATATGTTACGGCTAATACCCGAAGTGCGGCTACACCTAGTTTTAGCCGGTTAGAATTATAGGTCCAGACAATCCCTGTTGGATAAAACCAATTTACCAACAATAGAGGGGATCTGGCGCTCGGCGGCCGCTGCCACGGCACGCTCGCTTCGCTCGCTCGCATTCGCTTGTTAATGGTTACTGTTCTAACCTAACCTAACCCAAATGATTTTACCCGAAAACAATCGGCTCGTACTAGGTTTAACCAAGAGTAAGTGGCTACACCTAGTTCTAACCGGCTAAAACTAGGTGTAGCCGCACTTCGGGTATTAGCCGTAACATATATACGACTGCCATGAATTTTTTCACATACTCGTATACAAAATCCACCATTTAGCTGGCAGGGCAGATCTCTGAATCGAAAAATGGTGTTGACAACCCTGCAATAATTTTCAACGGCTCATCCAAAAATACCACACAAAATGGGCCAGACGAAAAAAAAAATATCATCCCCACATTGCGGTACAAGAGAGGTACCCTACAATTTTTTTTTCACGTTTTACTTTACCAGTTTGTCGGCGTGATCAATATGTACACCCATGCCAAATTACAGCTTTCTAGTACTAAGGGTCTCTGAGCTGGATTTCTGAGCTTAACAGACACACGGACATGGCGAAACTAAGGATTCCTTGTTAACTACGAAACCCTAAAAAGGCTTTTGCTCTACATCAGGAAAACTCATCAACATCATCTGCCTAGCCTTTCCCCAACTATGTTGGGGTCGGCTTCCAGTCTAACCGGATGCAGCTGAAGACTAGTATACATGATCTGTAAGATATTATAATAATAAGATCAAGATCAAAAGATCTTAATGTACCATAAAGGTACTCAGAAATAAATTCTATTCTATTCTATGCTATTCATGGAGTGACTGCCAAAAGACTCATTAAGTTACATTGTAATAGGTCTCAAAACGGATTCCACGGTATCATTTTTTTGATTTGATTCACTGGAAATCGCTGACTTTCATCTGTCTTGCGGAATTACCCACTATTCTCCTTCATGACCAAAGATTTCTTTATTTTACATTACATAACATCACTCCTGTAATTCCCTAAGGGTTAGGCATAGGTGTACCTATAGTACACCCATATTTCGACAGTTATGTTTAAGCCCCATGTAATAGGGGGCGAGCCTATTGCCATCAACCGGGCACAAATCCATACTCCGGGCTGTTACTGAGAAATTCCTAACGGGAAATCCAAACAACACTTTGAATCCGACCTGGGACCCGACCTGGGAATCGAACCCAGGACCTCATATGCTCAGCAAAAGTTTTATTTTACTGTTTTTCTTTTTCGGTTATTAACTTATTATATTTTGAACTACGATGCTTGATTGGTGAACAGGTGTATAAACTATAAATAGCTCGATTAGTTTAGGATTTATCGGTAATTAGATGAAATACTACGATCAGATTTTTATGCCAATTCAAACAAATCCTAAATAATTTGCACTATGTTATATAAATTCTACACACCCCTTATGCACCATTCAATTCAACTACTGTTTAAAACCCTATTTATTTACAACCTGTAGATTATCTATACTAATATTTTAGAGAGGCAAAATTTGTTTGTGGACCACATATCTCGATCCTCAGCTACTCTCATTCGCCGCTACTAGCCACCCTGCAAAGTTCGTAAGCATACTGATAAGTATGTCAAACGTACTATGTATAATAACATAGTCAGCCTATAATGTTCCCACTGCTGGGACACAGGCCTCCTCTCTTCGAGAGGGAATGGGCTGTAAATCTACCACGCGGGCCCAGTGCGGGTTGGTAGATGTCACATGTCTTTGAATTTTTGGTTCTAGGACATGCCGGTTTCCTCACGATGTTTTCCTTCACCGTTTTGAGAATGTATGGTAAACACATATTATTTCATGGACCTATAACACTAGTCATCTCTATCCAGATATATACCCACTTCCCACACTGCAACAAATATAAAGCCTCATTTACACAAGGACAGTTACTCGACCGTTCATGTAGGGGCGAGAACTTTCATAAGACAGGCGAGCAATATCGCACTCACTATGTGAGAGAGGCTCATGGCTAAGTGACAGCCGTCGATCGATCGATCGTAGGGCTACGCTTGTCGCTTGATTTCATACCAAAACTCCTTAATGCAAGCACGTTAGGCTAAAAAAAAAGATCGTTGATAGTCGTTAGATACGGGTAGCCAGAAGCCTAAAAATCTTACAAGTACAGTATTTATACAGTATATATTATTCTCAATTGAGGGCGAGGTTTTTCTTTAGTTTTTATTTTATGTAGACGCTCTATTATTTCCAGTCATTACTGAGTCATTACAGTTGTTGCATCGTGATAGATCGTTTAGTTTAAAAGTTATAAAAATACCGATTAGTTTTCACAGGGGTCACAGCAGCGAAAAAGAATTAAAAAAATGGTAAAATAAGAATTGTTTATTTAGATTTTTTTAAATATTTTTTCCGTCGATAAAATTAAGCTAAGTTTCATTTCTATGTGCACATTATCAAGACTCACACTGTACCTTTTGTATCGTGTTACCCAGTAACTGGGTTGTAGAGGTCAGATCAGTCGCTCTATTTGATATACTGGTATTTAACTGCAGCCGGTTAGATTGGATGCCGACCCCAACATATGTAATTGGTAACTATCTCCTCGTGTGATCGAGGCTTTATGATAATGACAACAACTGTAGGTCCAAGGTTAGCACTCCTGAACCTGATCGACTGGTTTGGTTCCGATTTCCCTAGCTAGGGCATGGGTTCAAATCTAATAGTACCTAAGGATCTATTCATAGACATCTACGTACTGAAGAAAAGTGCGGGCCGCACCGGGTCGCAGCTGATCGCACTGGGGCGCATCGCTCGCCAGGCGTATTTTTGCGACTACTGTAGAGCGTTGTCGTGCGGTCCGCCTGTAGTGTGCGATGGTTCATACAAAACAAAGAGATTTAAGATACTTAATACTGGGAGACTATGCGAAGAAATGTCAGTCTCAGTGGCGCCATTTAAATAAACCGAAGAAATGTCAGTCTCAGTGGCGCCATTTAAATAAACCGAAGAAATGTCAGTCTCAGTGGCGCCATTTAAATAAACCGAAGAAATGTCAGTCTCAGTGGCGCCATTTAAATAAACCGAAGTTAGGTCCATTCGTTTTACCGTAACGAGATTTGCATTATCTTGATGCGCAACTGCCGCATATTTTCTTAGAAAATACTTTTCTTTTGTGGACACGAATACGACTTGACATGCAGGCATACCACACTACACTAAGCGACTTTTGCCCACTAGGACTAATGTATCGGATTTAGATTTTGTTCGGTATGTCCCTTATAATGTTAAGTACCTAAATAATTTAATTTCTTGATACAAAATGTACCAGAGTAATCTAGGAAGACTTGCCAAAAGGTTCCGGTGCGTCACGCCGCCCAAATATGCGCAAGCCTCATTGCATTGGAGCGGGAATAGTTCAAATTAAAATTCGAAATTTGAATTTGTCTGAAACAATTACTGCGTTGCGTTGCGGATCGCCGTGGCTCTAAATGTGCTTTGGCGCATTTTCGCAATGCGGCGCGCAGCGGCACTGGCTATAATGTACGCTTAGCTTTAGTATGAATATACACGGAGCAAATAAAAGCATGTACAGACGCCAGCAGATCAAGCTACCCGAAACTGTAAAATTTTCCCAATCAACCTGGAACCTTATGCTGTAGGGTTAAAGTTGAAAATCTATTGAAGAAATTTGACAGATTGTAGTAGCTTAATGTGCTGGCGTCTGTACCTAATTATGTGTACATCATAATTGTAATGCAGCATAAGGGTTTAGATTTAGATTTTTGGATTTTATTTATTGAACAAATAATGGTTGAACAATCAAACACTTACAAACAACACCATGCGTATATAATACAATAATAGCGTATTACAATTACAACCATTACTGCTATATGCAGTCTTTGTATGAACTCTGGTATCCAAAGAAAGATTTAACTTGTGTTATGGATACCAGGGTGCTCGCTTTTCTCGGCGATTTTTGTCAGATGTAATACATTCTGACAAAAATCGCCGAGGAAACCGCTCGTGGGCGGCACCCATATCAGAGAACGAACGAGCATATCACAATGCTTTCTCTGTAAAGATTGCCGATTTTAGATAATTAAAAATAAAGTTTAGGTTTCGTCACGTACGCCACTTGTATCAACTGAAATACTCTAATTTTATTTTCAGCAGGGGTTTCCGAGGATTTTGGGCTGTAGCGTCGAATAGGCAGTCCCTCCATTTAAAATACTGGTATTCAGTTGCATCCGGTTAGACTGGAAGCCGACCCCAACATAGTTGGGAAAAAGCTAGGCAATAGGCTAGCGGGGTCTTTGAACCCAAAACCAACACGGAAGCAACAGACAACATTCACTTACATTAGCTATTACTGTTCTTACATCAATCATGTCAATACGAACGAATAGAAGAATAATTTCATAAACTCTAATTCGTCTTTTTGTACAGAATCATAACAGAATTCCTTCTCGCTCTCATAACTAGCAATTAAGTAATTTTGTCGTAAATAAAAGAATACTTTTGAAATTGGCTCAATGCACTGCATTCACAGTAGAGCGCACACGTGTACGTCACTGGTACCTAAAACAGCACCCTAATTGCGTAACACAGCTTGAATCACAATCTGAATGATTTTGAAGTATATTGCTAATGCATTGCTTATGTTCGAAAAATTTATCTGCCCAACAACGTAAATAACGCTATGAATGTTGTTGAACTGTCAAGATGAATGGAATGCACTTGTAGCACAATTTCTTTGTCACTGCCTGTCGCGCCCGCGATAGTTTGTACGAGCCTTATTTTTGTAATATTTTGTGCTTATGATCCTTGGGTTGGTCTAAATAAACGTTTTTATTTATTATTATTTTCATTCTACTGTAGGCCAGCTCAAGGTCAATGTGGTACCACCGGCGTGCGGTCTACTGTACCTACCTTTGTAGAAGTGTGGGTGTATTTTATTTATAAGTGGGTGTGAGCGTGTGGGTGGGTGTGAGCGTGTGTGTGTGTGTGCTACGTTCACCTGTTGATGAAACTGACAGACGATGGTAGCGGTTTGTGCAATTCTTATTAGCTGCATAAACTGTGGAGTTTGCAGATTGCAAACGTTAATTTTTTTGCAAAGTAGAGTTTCTTGTAGGTTTAAGAAAGTAAAATCACTCTGTCGCCATATTTTGACCATATAATGCAGCATGAAAAAGACGGCTGGTCCTAAAAACATAAAATCTTAGACATGTGATGTTTACGGTCCCTCACTGGCGCGTGGTGGATTACAGCCCGCACCCTCTGTTGTGTCCCTGAGTTCCAGCAATGAAGATATTATAGACTGATCATAATGTGATACGTACCCAGTTAAGAAACATACTTAAGGTGAATCTGCAGCTGTAGCCCGCGAAATTGAAATTTTCTTCCTTTTTTTGCAATTTGCTGGTCAGTGTCAGGTTGTATCTTGATAAAAAAAGATTCGCGACTATTAAAAAAAAAGAAAGATGTTACACATCAAAAAAACAAGTTATTGTTCTTCAATCCGCAGCACACATCAAATAACTTCTATCACGCAGCAGATTGGCCAATGGGCTCGTCTTACCGCCATCTTCCTACGACATAAGATCCACGTCTTATTACGTAAATTATGATACATATTTGCAATATTACAGTGCACTGATTGTATCGTGTGTCTGCTTGTCATTAGGTGATGTAAAAGAAAATAATATATGGCAGCGTTTCCTAAACTTTTTCAGCCACGGACCCCTAGGAAATTAAGCGCAATTTATGAAGGACCCCCTTAATAAAAAAAAAACAACAATAAATTTCGGACTAGTTAAAAATAACTAGTCCGAAATTTATTGTTGTTTTTTTTTTTTTTGTATTTTTAGTACCTATCTATCTACTAAAAAGTAGATAGATACTAAAAATATAAAAAAAAATAACATAACTAAAAAATACGTATTTTGTTTTCGTTATTATAAATGCGTTAGCATACGATTCTTTAAAAAAAAATTGTTGCAAAAAAGCAACACCAACCTTCACATGTGAAGGTTGGTGTTGCTTTTTTGCAACAAAATTTGGTTCGCGAACCGTCAGGGGTCCGCAGACAACAGGTTAAGAAACACTGATGTTATGTGGAACAGATACTGGGTGATATAATATGCGTGTTGTCTGAGACGGTCAACTAAGTAATAACTGTCATCGAGATGATGATATATCGGTTATGAATGTATGTGAAAAGTCACGTTGGTCTAGGGGTTGCAAGCGCTGCTGCTGAGGGTCCTGCCTTCGGCCGAATGTTCGGACGTTTCCTGACTACGGCTGACTATGGCTGACTACGGCTGACTACGGCAAAAGTAAAAAAAAAACGACAGTCAAAGAGATAAGTCAAAATCAGAAATGTGACTTGAAGTCGGGTAAGGACTCAAAGACAAAAAGGAAACTTTGGAAGTCAAGAAATTTCCGATAATTCAGATTATTGCTTCGGAGCAGACCCTCTTGGTTCGATTCCCAGGTCGGGCAAAGTGTTACTGGGTTTTTCCATCAGGAATTTCTTAGTATCAACCCGGAGTCTGGTTTTACGCCCGGTTAATAATAATAATAATAAAGACGTCTCCAAACATCGTTTAATTTTCATATATATTTTAACAGTTTTTAATCATTTGTACTCAATAATATAGTTTATAATAATTATGTGCTTTAAAAAAAAACCCGAAAGAAGCTGAAAACCTATATTTAACCCAAAAAAAAACACCTAGACATAAATACCGACTAAAAGATGACAACTGTCATGCCACTGAAAACCAAAATAATGAAAATTTTAATGAGATGTTGACGAGATCAGCCGCACGAAGAGCACGCCCACCACCTCCGGACTCTTCACTCAGCTCCGCCTCGCCGCCGCCGGTACTCAGCCCCGTTGTGACGACACCGGCCGCGGTAGTTGCGTCGAGCTCGAGTGACGAGTATTTCTCTCCGCCCACGACGCCACCACCTGCTCGTCGCCGGGGAGGACGCTGGCCGCCGGACGGTTTAGGACCTCTAGACCCACCGGCCTCTGATAGGGTCCCAGCTCCCGGCGGAAGTGTGCAGCGCATGAGATGGACACGAACCATCAATGAGAACGTCATGCGCTCATACTATGGGGCTACAGAGGGGGGAAAAAATCTGACCGCGTACCGTGTTCGGATGCTCTCTCTTTTTCAGGTACTTGAGCCGGCTGTCAACGTTTCGGCACAACGACTGTCGGATCAGGTGCGGGTCATCCAGCGTAATCATATGTTGGATGATACTGTACTTGATCGCCTTCGAAGTGAAATGCAGAGTAGCCATGTTGGGCACGCCACAATTGTGGCGATAAGTCCCCTCTTTGAGGAGTGGCTAGAGAGGCGCCACGGCGTCCTCACCTTCCGCCTGACGCAGGTCCTCACCGGACACGGTTGTTTCGGGAGGTTCCTGTTCAGGATAAAGCGGGAGGAAACGCCCGGGTGTCACCACTGTGTGGATCGCCCGGAGGACACGGTGGAGCATACGGTGGAGGTCTGCCCAGCTTGGGCGGAGCACCGCCGTGTCCTCACGGAGGCGATCGGCGGCGGCGATCTCTCGCGTCCGGCCCTGGTTCAGGCCATGGTTCGGAGCGAGAGTGCATGGGAGGCCGTCACCTCCTTCTGCGAAGCAGTTATGCTAGCGAAGGAGGAGGCGGAACGCGTGAGGGTGAGACAAGGTTCGCGCCCTCGCGCCCTTAGTCGCCG
Organism: Tiliacea citrago; assembly: GCA_963921375.1. Lineage (NCBI taxonomy): Eukaryota > Metazoa > Arthropoda > Insecta > Lepidoptera > Noctuidae > Tiliacea > Tiliacea citrago. The sequence goes on along the minus strand of OY992799.1, from coordinate 21,691,840 downwards.
CAGGAGACGCCCCGGGCGTCGGGAGTCGCAAGCCGATTTCCGGCCACCGTAGGCGCGGGCCTGCGGATGGTGAGCGATGGGTAGCTCGCCGTCCGATAAGGACCAGGCCCGGGTCGACGGCGCGTTGTGTTCCACGCGCGCCTCAAAGATATGTCAGCACAAACTGACGGGGTCCGTTAGGACCAATGCCTGCCGGGGTTGCGAGTTTGTCCGAAAGGGATATCGTGGCCCTGGCACACAGGCAACGGAAGGAACACGGGTGGGTTTTAGTCAGTAAAAGTCTGACACGCCCTCCCGCTCCGCCCAGAGCGGGAGAAGTTATTTGATAATTTCCCACCCAAAAAAAAAAAAAAAAAAAAGAGTAGCCATGTCATCGTTCCCGTGTCGCAGACTGTTGTAGTACCACCGCAGTCCAACACAATCCAAGCTGACGAAGGGAATGATGACAGGGCTACAAACGTAAGTACCCAGTGCAATGGGCAATTGAGGAGTGCTTTGGAGGGTGCGATTCGGGAATATCGGTTTATGTCACCCGAGCTTAGACCACGCTTACCTCGTTTGCCCATGCATAACAAAAATAGGGCGCTGGTGGCAGCTCTGGATTCGCAGTTGTCAAACTATTTTGATGACTGCGAAGACCTCACTGATACTCATTCGATTCTGTACTGCGCGGCTGCAGCGGCATGTCGTGTAGCTCACGTAAAATTTCCAAATGTGTCTAGAGCTACACGACCGAAACCAGTCGTAGCAGCCTGGCAGTGCAAAATTGAGCGTCGTATTGGTGGGGCCAGAGCACTCATCGGCCAACTAATCTGCTTCAGGGAGGGCAATACTCGCCCAAGAGTGATGCGCTTTGTGAGGCGGGCGTTCTCGGGGACTGATACCAACCCTGAGGACTATTTGTCTCGTGTCACAGAGCACATAAGACTTCCTGAAGCAGAAAGTGTATGCTTGGGCGAACCGTGTTCGTAGGTACAAGCAGCGTGTGGACCGATACACTCAGAATCGCACCTTCCAGAGCGATTAAAGGTGGGTTTATACGGTTTGGGAGCGACCGACCCAAGATGTGACTGACACGCACCTGCCTGATAATGATGCCATGTCTTCTTTCTGGCGCAGTATCTGGTCGGTGCCTGTCGGTCACACTGAAGGTGATTGGACTCGGAAAGTCGAGCGAGCCTGCGATCCAATACCAGAAATGGGGGCTATTACCATCTGCCCCCAAGATGTAGCTCGTGCGGTCCGTCCGTTGCCTAACTGGAAGTCTCCAGGACCGGACGGACTGCACAATTTCTGGATCAAATGGTTTGTTGGGTCGCACGCTCGCTTGGCGGCTCAGTACCAGACTGCTTTGGAGTCTGGTTCGCTACCCCAGTTCCTAACGACAGGAATTACCCACCTGCTCCATAAATCAGGTAGCACCGCGGAACCCAAAAATTATAGACCGATCACGTGTTTACCGACGGTCTATAAAGTTCTTACATCCATTTCGAGAGCTAAAATTAACAAACATATAGACACCAACTCCATCATGTCTGCCTCTCAAAATGGATGTAGGAATGGGCCTCGCGGTATAACTAAGGAGTTACTCCTCATTGATATGGCCATCAGCCAACAGGTTCGACGTTCCGGAAAGGATCTGTCGACATGTTGGATAGATTATAAGAAGGCCTATGACTCGGTGCCACATACATGGCTCATGAGGGTGCTGGAGTTGTATAAAGTAGATGCAACTCTGCGCACCTTCTTGATGTCGTGTATGAGGCAATGGAGGACGGTCCTTCGCTATCCAGGATGTCGAAATATCCAGAGGAATAGCGAACCGATAAGGATCGAGCGAGGCATATTTCAGGGCGATAGTTGGAGTCCGCTTTGGTTCTGCTTAGCCTTGAATCCTCTAAGCACAAAATCAAAAATCAAAATCAAAAGTCATTTATTCAAACTAGGCTGAGAATCAGCACTTTTCAAACGTCAAAAATTACATAAGACAGTCCCCCAAAAACGCCCACCCTTCACCACTTCCTAGTGCTTTAGCTGGGAAGAAGCGGCGCAACAAACTCCCCAATCATCCACGAGGGGCTAAACTTGAACGTTCTACCGGGAACCAGGGCTGACACCTAACATTATGACCGCAGTAGCATCGTGAACCTCATCATCAATCATCATTTCAGCCGAAAGACGTCCACTGCTGGACATAGGCCTCCCCCAATGACCGGCTTGCCTTAATCGCCACGCTTGGCAGGCGGGTTGGCAATCGCAGTATGGTGTTAAAATGCATAGAGAACGCTGCTGCCCATTCTCTAGTAAGTCCCTTAGTCGCCTTTTACTACACCCACGGGAAGAAATAGGATGGTGCTATTCTTTACGTCCGGCACCACACGGCCGAACATAACCTACCTGTGGAATAATTTGAAGAGGGTTTTACACTTGAAATAATATTGCAATGTATAGATATACTGAACGGAGGTATCAAATTGACAATCATTAAAACGATTGATTTCTTTTTCGGCACATTCCTTCTTGGACATATTCCGTTTTCGGCATATTCTTGTTTCGGCACATTATTTTAAGTTATCTGTGTATGTACTGTTTAAGTTTTGCCTTTTATTTTTAGTGATTAAAATATAATATTTTACTAATAAATTTTATTTTATTACGCAAGCAAAGTCACAAGTATTTCATCGTATAATTTATTTACTAAAAAGTGCCGAAACAAGAATATGCCGAAAACGGAATAGGTCCAAAAAGGAATGTGCCGAAAAAGGAATCAATCATTAAAACATGTTCAAACTAAGGGTGAATTTCACCAATGTAACTGAACGAGATCAGTAATTCAGAATCAAATTTATTTTTATTTCTTTTGTTTTTTATGTGTGCAACATTAATATTCGTTAGAATATATTTTATGTTTTGTGTCAACCAAAATCTTTTACGAAACAATATTACATCAAGAGAGTTTTGTTTCAAGATTACAATAACTTTACTCATATTCGTACCATGATCTCCATCGCACAATATTGTTTTAATCCTGCTTAGAGCTGGGAAAGAACGAACGATTTGTAAGATTTGTTTATCGCCGGCTATAATAGAAAAGAAACAACGCTATATGAATTATATAGCGCTGTCCCTTTCATACGTTGGTCCGAATCGCTATTACGAAGTCCTGGTCTTGAAGCTAAATATTATTAAAATTTTACTTAAAAAGGTTGCTTTGCATTAAATTATAAGTTTTATGACAAATTTCTATGAAATTGACTCAAATATTTTTTTTTTTTATTATTATTATACAAGCCAAGGAGTATTCACGAAGAAAGTGGAAAGAGATTGCAGAAATCTTAAACTCGCAAGGTGATGGCGCTCATAAAGATTGGACAGGCTGGACTAAAGTAACTACCTAATTATAATTTTTTATTTTGTCAATTTAAATTAAGTATGTCTAATACATATATCAATATTTTATATTATTTAATATTTATTATTATTAAACAATATTTTTCTGCATTATTATCTTCCAAACTCTAATATTTCGTACCTATGCATTCGCCATGTAGAATCACACAAGAAATTATGTACTCGTGTACTAAAATCTCTAGATACACAATTCATTCGGTAAGTTTACATAAAAAAATATATTTTGCTTACTATATAGAACACGAAAATGTTTAAAAAATATATAAATTTGCAAAACAACAATATATCCGTCGAGTCCGAGGAACTTTTTTAAGATTGCTAAATTTGACGTAAAAACAATATTGCTAGTTGTCAAAAGTCACATCGTGGTACGAATTGAATGAACTTTTAGAGGTGACGTCACCAAAACCGCTAAGAAAATAACATTGTTTCAATATTATAGTAAGCTTATTTTAAGGACGTCATGGTACGAAAAGTCAAAGTAAGATTATAATAATACTGCTTTAAGCGTTGGTGGTAGGCAGTTACATCTGATCTGAACCGCGTTCAAAAGCTGTCAGTGTTATATTAATGTTGTGGAATATTAATACTGGCAGATTTTAAACGCGCGTTAGATTTCTTGCTGATCGCGTTGTGTTTCATTGTCGAAATTTGTCCTAAAAGCTCCTGCAGACAGGCGCGACGCGACAGTTCGACACGACACTAGTGGCACAATTTCTATAAAAACTTCATGGAAATTAACGCGCTGTGTGTCGCACTGCATGTCGCCCCCGTGATATCGCACCACCATCTGCACGAGCCTTAAGTAGTTGGGTTTGGTGGTTTTGGTTTTGGCTGTCACAAACAAATAAAAATTGAAAAAAGTTTGCTGCATTATATATTTAATTTCATTGCAACAACACACAGACCTAACACTCTTTACCATATTTAATTAAATATTTTATAAAAACATATCAATTAGTTATGTTTTAGTTACATAAGTGTTAGAAGTAGTAACCGAAGGTTAACGCGAAGTAACTTAACCATAACTTTAAACGATTGCTAACTATGAACTAAAAGAAGGTTACATGGAAACATAGGGTTCTTTATCTCTTCTGTGACTGCTACGTTTTGTGTTATAAAAAGAGGAATCTTGTTTATAAATAAGCTCTGTACGATCTGAGGAAATGTGAAAAGGACACAAATTTATATTTCCATTGTTGGGACTTTTGGGCATCGTGGGTGGAGAAGGAGTGTAAATAAAATTCCAGTGTTCAAGATAAAGTCTATTGACAGATGACCATGAATATTAAGCACAGTGATACTTCTTACATAAGTTAACAGAACACAAGTTATTGCCTCGGCGCGGGGAAGACGACTGGCCGCTAAACTCTATGCGCAGGGTCCATTGCTTTTTGTATTTTTATTATCTGTAGTTCCTACATCCATTAATATTATAACTGGTAAGAGGACTTCTTGGCGGGAAAGTGAAGCGTCATGTTAGCAGTTTTGTTTTATTTTCTAAAATTTGTGTTTAGCCGAATATTAATGTGTAGTAGTGGTGGATTATTAACCATTAAGTGTTCGTGAACCTGCTTAAGTGTAGACAAATGAAACGAAACAGTACAACATCACTTTAAGTTCTCTCAAGAAGTCCGCGCGAGGTTTCAGTAAAGTGCCACGTCTTTACTGAAACTCAAGGGGAGCGGGGCGGGATATCATCTATCATCTTTGTCATGCATCATTGAATGGAGTTCATTTCATAATTATACATTATTAAATATTAGTTACAGCTTTGTACTAGTTACCTAATTTTATATGATACTGGCTAAATGCACAAACCGTGCGAAGCCAAAAAGAAAAAAAAAAAACTGGTAAGAGATAGTGACGTAAACCATAACATAAACGATGGTAAAACACATACATAAAGTCAGCTATGTACAGTTTGGGCACGCCACAATTGTGGCGATAAGTCCCCTCTTTGAGGAGTGGCTGGAGAGGCGCCACGGCGTCCTCACCTTCCGCCTGACGCAGGTCCTCACCGGACATGGATGTTTCGGGAGGTTCCTGTTTAGGATTAAGCGGGAGGAAACGCCCGTGTGTCACCACTGTGTGGATCGCCCGGAGGACACGGTGGAGCATACGGTGGAGGTCTGCCCAGCTTGGGCGGAGCACCACCGTGTCCTCACGGAGGCGATCGGCGGCGGCGATCCTTCGCGTCCGGCCCTGGTTCAGGCCATGGTTCGGAGCGAGAGTGCATGGGTGGCCGTCACCTCCTTCTGCGAAACAGTTATGCTAGCGAAGGAGGAGGCGGAACGCGTGAGGGTGAGACAAGGTTCGCGCCCTCGCGCCCCTAGTCGCCGCAGGAGACGCCCCGGGCGTCGGGAGTCGCAAGCCGATTTCCGGCCACCGTAGGCGCGGGCCTGCGGACGGTGAGCGACGGGTAGCTTGCCGTCCGATAAGGACCAGGCCTGGGTCGACGGCGCGTTGTGTTCCACGCGCGCCTCAAAGAGATGTCATCACAAACTGGTCCGTTAGGACCAATGCCTGCCGGGGTTGCGAGTTTGCCCGAAAGGGATATCGTGGCCCTGGCACACAGGCAATGGAAGGAACACGGGTGGGTTTTAGTCAGTAAAAGTCTGACACGCCCTCCCGCTCCGCCCAGAGCGGGAGAAGTTATTTGATGATTTCCCACCCAAAAAAAAAAAAAAAAACCTTTGTACAGTTAGTGACCTACATAACCCGACTCCTGTACCCCTCTTCTTCTTTGTAAGAGGGGTCTAGTAATGCAGGAGGTCTACTCCGAAGCACTAATCCGAAGTATCGGCCGAATGTTCGGCCTTTTTATACCTTACAGAGTTTCCTTTTTTGACTTTAAGTCCTTACCCGACTGCAAGTCACATATTTTTTGACTTTGGCTTATCTCTTCGGCTGTCTTTTTGTTTTTCTTTTGCCTTAGTCAGCCATAGTTAGCCGTAGTCAAGAAACGGCCAAATACTTTGGATACTTTGGATTTATGTTCGGACCCCCAGAGCACTGACCTTACTTCGTTATTTCAGGAATTTGGAGCAACTAACTAAAAGAGTTCGGGTGGGATTTACCTCCTAAGTATATGTAGTTACTTACCTATTCTAAAATAATACAAACAATTCAAACTCAAAGCATTTATTTCAAATAAACCAATTACAGGCACTATTCAATTGTCAAAGGGGACAGTCAGTCAGAAAGATGTAGCTAGTTGGCCATTCCAAAGCGAAGTTAGTGTGTTACAAAATATTGGTAACATCATTCAAGTTAAAATTATACATGTCAGATCGATGTTGAATGAGGTAAGAGTTAATAGCGTCCATAGAAAAAAAAAATAAGCCATGGTAGCTCAGTCCCAAGTGATGGCGCCCGTTCACGAACACGACGCATGGATCAGCACCATTTTGCTGAACTATTTTGAAGGAAACTAAAGTTCGTTCCCAACGGTACTGTTCAAAATGTTCTTCCGTATTTTCTCTCACCTTCTAATTAATCTCACATTAACCTATAGACGAGATGTTTGGAACAAGAAAATAATTAAAGATTTGAACACGAATCTGCGTGCGTTGTGGTGCGTTATCTACCATGTGTACATAATTTTTGTATCATTGCATATGTTAAAAGAGTACGTTTCCATTGGACCATCGATTTTTATCCATTACATATAATCCCTCTGCTGATAATTAGCCTCAATTCTCTGTTTGAAATTTTCACTCTCTACTGCCTTCTATGGCCAATACTTTTGGTAGTGTCTTCTCCATCTCAGGATTGTACTACTTAATTAAACGATGGTTAAGAACTCTGAACTAAGTCTACTTCAATCATAGTACCTCTCTCATAATTATATTCTCTCCTTTTGTGGACTTGTGATCAGATATTTTTACTCATTTATCTCATTAAGTTCAACGTAATATTTTTTTTTTAATAAAAAACGTTGCAAGTTGTAGGAATTTCTCCTGCATTGTGGGTGTGTTTACAAACATTTAAACTCACATACACAAACAGCCAAACCCGGAACAACTACTTGTAGGTCATACAAATATTTGTTCCGTGCGGGAATCGAACCCGCGACACGCAGCGCAGCAGTCAATCGCTTAACCATTGCGCTAACCGTGTCGTTTATTTAAATGCTTGCTGAATTTCTGCCGTGTTCGACTCCACGAAACGTCATTTAGGTTTATATAAGTTAAAATTTAAATGACGTACCGTCTCAGGCAGTGGAAATGAACTCGTGCCAAATTGGATGATCCCATATCACATGCTAATGAAGCAAAACACATGAAATACATTCAGAACCATCATTAGTTGCGAAGTTGAGTTGCGTAAATGTTTTTTCCCATGCTATTATGGGTTTGTAACATTTATACACACTGTGAAAGGTTGATCTATGATTATCTTAAAAGTAAAACAATGTCAATTTTTAGGTACTTTTGAAGGCTTAGAGTGATGCTTTCTATTTCTACTCTACTGTAGAATAGAAACCGCTTGTCTACCGAAAATGTTCTACTGTCTACACAGAAACGTCATTTTTGTCTACTCTTCGGTTGACAAAACGCTTCTCTACGGTTCTCGTGCTAAGCCTGCTAGTCGGTCGTCTTGGCAGACGGGATAAATTAATAATTGCAGTTTTGGTTATTACAAGGCAGGAGGACGCTGCAGCTCATCATCTTGAGTCATAATCTGCCATGCCTTAGCCCAACTATATGTTGGGGTCGGGTCTTGAGTCCGTGATAAAAATCTTATGGCTTTTTTTTGACATTCATAATTGGTGGAACGGCTGATATAGGATGAAATACGAGATTGCGGGCTTTAACCTGGCAAGAAGGTACCTACCTTAAAATGCATGTAAGTATGTAGGTATTTTCTATGTTACCTCGGTGAATTAAAACATCGGAGACTATGATTGCATTTCAAAATAAGTTTGCTCTACTAATATCTTCACATAAGTATGACCACACAATAAAGCGTCGTAAGTACATACCTATTGACCTTACGACCTTTTTATCAACATCACCTCACATTACCAACCGAACTAAACTCATTACTCGCCCAATAAGTTGCATAACTAATTAACAAATGGTCCGAGAATGGCTACCTTAATAAATATGTTTGCACCACCGCCGTATACGAAGCTATTGTGATGTCCGTGTGTTACAAACTGGTCTACAGACCCTTCACCTGGCCCTTTTGTTGGTGAGCCCTTCAATATGACAGTTCGATGCTACTGATTTTGTAATGCTGATTGTGTAATAGGTTTTTTACAATCTAGTGGTTATTTATTTATTAAATGCTTGCTGCAGTTACAGTTACACCAAACCAACAACACAACATAGAACCAAAAAATTCATGCAAACATTAAGCTTAGATATCCAGGGCCACAAAACTTACAAGTTTACAATTCTACAAAATTGGTAAATTGTAAAAAAAAATGCGTAACACAGAAATTACAAATATACAGAGTTGCAATTCACAATTCTTTCGCATTTTAAAAAGCATAACACAAAGCAAGAGGGCTATTTATAAATTGTAGATTTGTCACTAAAATTTAAATAATATGTAAATTAATTAATAAAAACACCATACTACAAAACGATACAATTACAATTGCAATTTACAAATGTGTAAATTTTACAAGTACACGAACTTGTAAAATTGTTATTTGTAAGGTTTTTCCGTTACAATTGTGTGACTTCTAAGTGCCGATTTCACCAATGAAACTGAACGCGATCAACACTTAAACTACGTTTACGAGCTGTCAGTGTAATCATTTTCTTTGTAATATTGACACTGACAGCTCTTGAACTCGGTTTAGATGTACTGATCGCGTTCAGTGTCATTGGTGAAATTCGCCCAGAGTTTTGTGGTAGTACACGAACTTGTACACATTTGTAAATTGTAATTGTAACGTTTTGTAGTATACGGGCCAGGTGTTATATTAGGTACCTGGGCTGCTATCTTCTTCTTTCTTCGAGTTGCGTCCAAGAACAGGGGCCCAAGTCTGCTATTTTTATAAATTCAGTCATTCCAACACGATCCCATTGTCATGCCATTGTCATTTTGCTAAAAGTTCGTAATCTGGTAAATTCATAATGGTCGATCATTTTCTTTGTAATTTCTTTCAATGTAGTGTCAGTTGCCGACCATTGGAAAGTCATAATGACGCCATTATAATAGTAGATTACCAAACTTGTCAAAATCAACAATTATGAAATCAATGATCGACCATTTATTGTAATAGCAGACTTGTGGCCCAGGATGTATGTAAAAGAGTATGTCGACCGATCAAGTTGTTGCCATCGCGGTTAGGACCTGGATGAGACTGGCACTGGAGGCTGGAGATTGGCACAAGCAGAGAGAAGCCTATCAGTGGCTAAAGTCGGTCTGTGGATGATGACGATTTTCTATCTTCATCTCTAATATTGGTACAAACGAACTTTATGAGAAAAGCAAGCGCCCGCGCCGCCGCGCCCGCCGTGGCGTTAATTAGTGGAACGCCTTTAGCGGGGCTGACTTCCCAGGATGCCGGGGCCATCACTCATGCAGGTTATTGTAATACAAAATTACTAACTATTAGAATAATATAATACATTAGCATATGAATATACTTGTGAATATAACTACTTATTGGCTCATTTCAGAAAGTACCGCATTGTTTCAGGTCAGGATTGGTATGGTTCACAACATAAGTCGATTAACACTTCAGTTTTTAAAATCTCAATTATTGAGCAACATATTCATAAAAATCTGGTCTGAATTAACTGTTAGCTATTTATACATGAAATGCTGAAAAGCAATGTATAATATAATCTGTAATCATAATTATGATAATTTAATTATGTAAAATAACCGTTAGTCGACGTTTGTTGCTAACTATAAGCTTAAGAGCGGGTGTGTCGATAGTGTGTCTTCTGAACCATAATAAAAAAAAAAAACCGCCCAAGTGCGAGTCGGACTCGCGCTCGAAGGGTTCCGTGCCATTATGGCAAAAAAATCACGTTTGTTGTATGGGAGCCCCCCTTAGATATTTGTTTTATTTTAATTTAATTATTTATTTTTAAAGTGAATATATAACTAAATATTCTGAAAATATTTCAAGCGTCTACCCGTTGCCATTATCAATATCGAGCAAAACCGAGCAAAAAAATCACGTTTGTTGTATGGGAGCCCCCTTAAATATTTATTGTATTCTGTTTTTTTTTGTATTTGTTGTTATAGTGGCAACAGAAATACATCATCTGTGAAAATTTCAACTGTCTAACTATCACGGTTCATGAGATACAGCCTGGTGACAGACGGACAGACAGACAGACAGACGGCGGAGCCTTTTTAATAGGGTTCCCGTTTTACCCTTTGGGTACGGAACCCTAAAAAAGAAAGAAAGAGAGGAAAAAATATTTCATTTGGGACACGCACAAGAAATACAAAAATAGCATTTAACACTAATATACAAAAAAAAAACAATCAAGACTTGTGCGATACCAAAAAGGCTTCTATCTCAGCATAATGCTGCGATATTTAAAAAATTAATACCACAGCGCTGGTATTCTGATAGGGCCCGCTGTGATGCCGCGGACTCACCTACGGCTACATATAAATCCCACTAGGGACTACACATCCCAATAAGATTAATGAACTTGCTATATCTATTCTGCTACACTGACGGCACGTTTGGCGCAGTGGTTAAGCGATTGACTGCTGCGCTGCGTGTCGCGGGTTCGATTCCCGCACAGAACAAATATTTGTATGACCTACAAGTAGTTGTTCCGGGTCTGGCTGTTTGTGTATGTGAGTTTAAATGTTTGTAAACGCACCCACGATACAGGAGAAATTCCTAGTGCGGGGCAACGTTTTTTTTAAAAAAAAAAAAATTCTTAGGCCATTGTATAATAGCCAAACCATTAAATAGCTACCACCAGGCTACTTCAGCCAAGGACGCAGGGAAAGTTGACCCACAACGACTTGCATTTCCTGATACCACGTAAGCGTTACGTCATTTATGACACTATATTCATATGAAATGTTTTATTTATCAGATACAGCTACTTAACAATTACTTGAGGTACGGTGGCAAAGATATATTGGCCTGCTTTTAGTTTTGTAACCTTTTGTATGAGTCATATTGGGTCCTACGAAATTGGCGTTTTTTTCTCACAAATAGAGAACCGCGTCACTTCTATGATTTAAAATATTCATCAAACGTATTATATCGAATACTAACCATCATCGACAACTACCAGTAGTAAAAAAACCTTATTACTTGTAGTTTTCTAAACATAAAAAATACCTTAAAAATGACTCCTCATTTTTTTTGCTGAAATTACCACTTTGTTTTAACTTAGCCAAAAGCGCATGCGCTAGCGCTTAATCTAAGTGGCATATCGTTATCTTAGTTTTGAAACATTAGTGCATAAAAGTATTTAATAACTTCGTCAAACAGGAATAACGTATAGGTTTCCTCGTGGAATTATCTCTTGGTCTCGGTCTTTAATTGGCCTCATGCTTTACCAGAGTCTTTGTTAACTGATATTACAAGAACATTGTTCTACAGTCTTACTAACGTGAATGAGATTGTTAAAAGTACCTATACTCCATTAATTTAGGACTTTAGGTAGTTAAATAGAGGTAAACAAATCATAAAAAGGGTTTTCATAGATGACACTTTCTCGTTTAAAAATACGTTGTAACTTATAACCCAATTAAATTTATTTTTGATTTTTACGATAGTTTCCACTTTTATTACTGTATGTTAAACTTTATCATATATTCTTAAACTACTCTTCTCAGATGTAACTGCTTGAACACAATTTTTTTTGTTAGATTTATAACAATACTATAATATTTTGTAACCTGTCTATTGTAAAGAGCCCAAAAAGACAGGTTCTCTAAACGTCAACGAATTATAACGTTGCTAAATTGAAGAGTACAACTGTGACGTAGTATGATAACTGAAGTGACTGGTATTACGTTTAGTTGGTTACTTGACAGCTCTCTCGTCGCGTGGTTTTTTTCTTTTACCTTTATTTAACTACCTAAACCAACGGAGTGTAGTATGATTCAAGTATTTTCTTTTCTTCTCCAAAACAATTTTATACATATAGTCACAGGGTGGGCAATCATCTCACATTGTACCTACGAGTAATGCATAAAACAAAATAACCCACGAACAGTCACACAAGTGCAGCAGCGAAGCTAACATAGTTATTAGCCGGGAATCCTTTCACTAACCTCAAAGTAGTCTACGGCCACCTCCTCAGATAAATTACCAGTTGGACGACAAGAGGATTTCGTAACTTCACCGCTGTACTGTAGAATGTATAGTGATTTGATATAACTTGGATAATAGCTCTATTATGAAGAGAATATTATTTTATTGTATGATAGGTCTCTATTTCAGAAGTAGTATGACGATGAAGATGGGGTAGATTGGGTTAATGTCTGGCTTTGATAATAATCACGCTGACTGATCATTTTATTAGGGTTCCGTACCCAAAGGGTAAAACGGGAACCCTATTACTAAGGCCGCGCCGTCTGTCTGTCTGTCTGTCCGTCTGTCATCAGGCTGTATCTGAACCGTGATAGTTAGACAGTTGAAATTTTCACAAATTATGTATTTCTGTTGCCGCTATAACAACAAATACTAAAAAACAGAATAAAATAAATATTTAAGGGGGCTCCCATGCAACAAACGTAATTTTTTTGCTTGTTTTTGCTCGATATTGATAACGGCAACAGGTAGACGCTTGAAATATTCACAGAATATTTAGATAGATATTCGCTTTAAAAATAAATAATTAAATTAAAATAAAACAAATACTTAAGGGGGCTCCATACAACAAACGTGATTTTTTTGCCATTTTTAGGGTTCCGTACCCAAAGGGTAAAAACGGGAACCCTATTACTAAGGCTCCGCCGTCTGTCTGTCTGTCTGTCTGTCACCAGGCTGTATCTCATGAACCGTGATAGTTAGACAGTTGAAATTTTCACAGATGATGTATTTCTGTTGCCGCTACAACAACAAATACTAAAAAACAGAATAAAATAAATATTTAAGGGGGCTCCCATGCAACAAACGTAATTTTTTTGCTTGTTTTTGCTCGATATTGATAACGGCAACAGGTAGACGCTTGAAATATTCACAGAATATTTAGTTATATATTCACTTTAAAAATAAATAATTAAATTAAAATAAAACAAATACTTAAGGGGGCTCCCATACAACAAACGTGATTTTTTTGCCATTTTTAGGGTTCCGTCCCCAAAGGGTAAAAACGGGAACCCTATTACTAAGGCTCCGCCGTCTGTCTGTCTGTCCGTCTGTCACCAGGCTGTATCTCATGAACCGTGATAGTTAGACAGTTGAAATTTTCACAGATGATGTATTTCTGTTGCCGCTATAACAACAAATACTAAAAAAACAGAATAAAATAAATATTTAAGGGGAGCCCCCTTAAATATTTATTTTATTCTGTTTTTATAGATAATGGTACGGAACCCTTCGTGCGCGAGTCTGACTCGCATTTTTATATAAAAGATTGATCTTGTAAACAAGGAGCTCACGGTTAAGTAATAACAGCCGCACGGGTAAATCCACCAGGTTAAGCTACGCTTGCAGGGGTCCATCTGTCAATGGGTAACCAACACTTCTCCGTGTCTCGGAAAACACGTTAATCCGTTGGTCCCGGTGTCATTTGTGATACTTTGACAGTCGTGACGTGTTGGCAGAAGCCTGAAAGACTTACTGGGTTGTGGAGGTCAACTATGGAGTCGCACCTTGTAAAATACTGGTATTAAGCTGCATCCGGTAAGACTGGAAGCCGACCCTAACATAGAAAATGGAATAGGCTTGGCAGATTGATTGATTGATTTTGTAAACATAGTCATTGACTTGAATGTGCCCTGGCAGTTGAGAGTAAATCATGCTCACTCAAATGTCTCGCTGATGATGGCGCTTGTGTTGGATCATTCGAGGTTCCCTTCAAAATGATTGAGCTGAATGCCGCTTGTTCATACGTAATGTTCGTGGATGGGCGCCGTCGGTATGGACTGGTCATCTCTTAGAAATCACACTCACAGAAATCGAAAAGAAAGATGTACACATAAAAAAAAGTGCCTGCCAGGATTCGAACTCACGACACTTATAAGTCAGGGCCTCTGGGCAACCACTGCGCATCCAGGTCAATAGTAGGTACTTAATAAGTTCTACTATTGACTATGCTTAGTATATAGTTAGTATTTTTACAAAGATTTTTAGCAAAGTCAAATTATTTATTTCAAATAAGAGGCACTTTTGAACGTCAAAATTTACAAAAAAATATTTTTTTTTCTTGATGCCCCTTCCTAAAGGTAGTTTCGTATGGAGTAGAATGGGCATGAAACTCCACCGTTACTCTTTTAGAAATATTTTACAATATTTTGTTTATATTTGAATTATTATATGTGAAGACCTAGAATAAAATTACTATACCACAATAGGTAAAAATAATTAAAAATGAAGCGATGAAAAATAACTTAATTGTGAGATAGATACATACCAATGTGTTTGAATAATTAATAGGCTTTCAAAACACAAGCCCCCCATAGACAATATAATATAAATAGGAATCAATGGGGGCTGGGAAAGACACTACACTGATTAAACTAACACGCGATTAATAGAATAGATTAGAATACTTACTCTTTATTATGTACACCATAAAAATTACAGATATAAATGTAGAAATTTTACATAGGGTGACACATTGGGCGGTCTTATCGTTAAAAGAGATCTTTTGAAGACAACCTTTGGAATTAAGTTATCACAGAGTCATCTAGCAACAGGATACACGAAAAGTACTTAAAAGTAGCTAGGTAGTACTTTTATACCGATCACGTCTTCATGTACTAAATCATAGATAGATTATATTCATTTCTGGAAGAGAAAGTAGAATTTCTCAATGTCATTTAAATAAAACAATAAGACGCTTCTTCGCACTTTCCAGTATTAAACAAAATTGATGGTCTTGGCGCCGATAGTACGATAAGTTGTTATGGATAAACGTAGACGTACAGTCAGCTACATGGGTAAATGTCGTTATTTAGAGTCTAGCTAGCCCGTTAGCCAGTAACGTGCCTAAGTTTGGCCAACCTAAAGCTACTGTCCCATTTTTGGGTACCGTACCTCAGCAGGAAAAAAACGGAACTTTAGGATCACTTCGTCGTCCGTCTGTCTGTCTATCTGTCAAGACCCTTTTTCTCAGACAAGCGTGGAGTTATCAAGTTGAAATTAATATCAAATACGTAGGTCTATGGTCCCTTGAAGCTCTAAAAAATCAAGCTTCTAAGTCAACCCAATAAAAAAATATGGTGATTTATGCGACATATTTTGATACTCGCAAACAAATCAAAATATATTTATATAATAAAAAATATATAGGGTACTTCCCGTTGACCTAAAATCATGAAATTTAGCATGAAGCAAGATCTCACAGCACAAGTAAAGGGAAAAGTTCAAAAATCTAAATTTGTAGTTATATCACTTAAAAAAATAACATTTCCAGTTGGAAAATTGACCGTGGCGTATATCGATGTATGGGAGAACAAGTTTTTCAACTACAATGTTAAGTTTGTTTTTGGGATAAATTCATCCCAACTACGGAACCCTTCATTGTGCGTGGTCCAACACGCACTTGGCCAGTTTTTGAAATAGTTCGTGAAAACTGAAATGAGTTTTTTTTAAACTCATCATCATCTGCCTAGCCTTTTTCCCAACTATGTTGAGGTCGGCTTCCAGTCTAACCGAATGCACCTGATTATCAGTATTTTACATGGAGTGACTGCCTATCAGACCTCCACAACCCAGTTACTGGGTAACACGATATCTCTTTGAAAGACTGGTTGTCGGTTTTATTAAACTAAATAGTCCTAAAATAAAAGCTATAAAATAAAACATAAATTATGGTCTATCGTACGTAACCACCTGCAGATCTAGAATCTAGCGATGTATTAAAACTAGTGTCCAAGTTATTAATATTGACGTAACATTTAAAAGTATGAGTGTACTAGTGTACTAGAGGTGTACCAAATTGTCTTTACGTAACGTAATAGAGAGGTGATGATAGGTGTAGCAGATTCACTAACCACGACAAAATCTGAGCACACGTACTGTTTAAGGCGAAGTTATCATACTTTTGAGACTATTACGTATTTTGACAAACTCTAAGATGTTGCATTGCTTCAGAGATACTGTCACTTAAAATATGTCGTTTTAGGTAACATTTGCCATAGCAATAACAATTGACTGCCTCATTGGTCTTGTGGTCAAACGCTACTGCTAAGCATGAGGTCCTGGGTTCGATTCCCACGTCGGGCAAAGTGATATTGAGATTTTCCATTAAGAATTTCTCAGTAGCAGCCCGGAGTCTGGATTTGTGCCCGGTTGATGGCAATAGGCTCGCCCCCTATTAAATGGCGAAATGTGGGTGTACTGTAGATACACCTCTGCCTAATCCTTCGGGGATTACATGCGTGATGTTATGTTATGTTAGTAAAAAAGTTAGTTTATAAAAAAAATATGATGACGAAGTACTATGGTATGTGTGTGAAAAAACACTGGTAAAATATTGGTATTCGACTGCATCCGGTTAGACTGGAAGCTGACGCCAACATAGTACATAGTTGGGAATAGGCTAGTCAGATGATGACGTAAATGACAGTACAATAACGTCGACTTTTAAAAGCCCGACGGAAAGCTTATTTGAAGTCAATCACTTTGAATAGAGGTCTGCTTCTTGAACTTTCATAGAACAGACGACTGTAATTTTGAAGTCAAGAATTTATTAACACTGACGTACAAAAATGTTATATTATCCTCACCGCACAATCAACAAGATTTAATGCAGACCGTCTTCAGTCTGTCCATCCAAAGATTATCTAGATATCGCTATTAGCGATATGACCGCCCCGTTGTACCCTGAATATTAGCATTAGCTTTGTAAAATTTTGGTGTACAGACCTATATCTCTGCCTTATCCATTCTCGTCGCTTTAGTCATTCTTCGCAATACAGTAGGTATTATGACAAAAGTAAATGTTTAATATTGTAACACGTCTTCGCCTTAACGAACAGGTGACCGCCATGCGGCATTCCAAATAAAAAAGAAAGGGTTTACTATCTACATCTTTTCACATCGAAATAATAAAAATAACGTTATCTATCAACATAATAATCTGTTATACAACTATCTATAATGAATATTTCTTCTCCATGAGAAGAATGTCTTTAATCTGCAGTGGGACGGACAATCACAAATTGGTATTATTTAAAAGAAGATGTCAGCCATTTGTAGATTAGATTGGAATTGTGTAATGTAATTAATTATTTAAGCAAATGTTCTGTGTATTGTTTTACTGAACTTTATTACTTACATAATTCTGTATGCTAATACGAATAATAGAACTATTTATTAACAAAAATAAAACGTTTATGACCCGTAGAGCTACAATTAATGCTACAATCAACTACATTAGCAAATGCTAAGCACCACTTTAAAAAAAAACATAATGTACCTTTTATTTTAGACCACGTGCAAACGGAAGAATATACAATGCGCATGCACACATCCAGCCCTACCGATCTATTCTTTCAAAATCTTACCGTGAAAACTGTCATCAAGTGAGCTATAATTCTATCTCTGATGTCAGGGATTGACACTATTGACAGCAGAATAGACCAGCCTAGACCAGACTATATGCAGAATAGACCAGCCCGGACCAAACTATATGCTGAATTGACCAGCCCAGACGAGACTACATTCAGAATAGACGAGCTCAGAACGGATTACAGGCACAATAGACCAGCCCAGACCAGACTACGGGCAGAATAGACCAGCCCAGACCAGACTACAGGCAGAATAGACCATCCCAGACCAGACTACAGGCAGAATAGACGACTCCAGACCAGACTACAGGCTGTATCATCATCATCATCATTTCCGCCGAAAGACGTCCACTGCTGGACAGAAGCCTCCCCCAAAGGGGGAGTTTGCCATAATCGCAAGTTGTTTTAGGGTGAAGTACATAACTAACGTAAGTAATAACAACAACAGGGTCCATCAGGTTAAGCTACGCTTGCCGGGGTTGGTCCGTGGATGGGTGACGATCTTTACACACCGAGACTCCTCCGTGCCTCGGAAAGCACGTTAAGCCTTTGGTCCCGGCTGTCATTCGTGGATCTTTGACAGTCGTTACGGGTCGCTGACGACCGAAAGTCTGATAACCAGTCTTACCAAGGGGTATCGTATTGCCCAGTTACTGGGTTATGGAGGTTAGATAGGCACTTGCTCCATGTAAAATACTAGTATTCAGCTGCTGGATTTGTGCAGTTGATGGCAGTAGGCTCGCCCCCTGTTACATGGCACTTATACTTATATTGTGTAGGTAACTTTGGGCGTGCCGAACCCTTCCGGGTAAACAGGCTAGATGTTATATGGTTGCACATTCTTAGTATCGAACTTGGATCGATTTTCACATTAAATAATGTTTTTGATGGAATCTTCAATACTCAATTCTTTATTGCGTTCCATGTTTATTACATAGATGGTATATTTATGTACATAGATGGTATATATGTACATAGATTGTGTACCTCATTCTAAAACAGTTTTAACGAATAGACGTGAGAAATATTTATTACTTACGTAAGTAAACATATTTTTCCACCTTCACGACGGAATCCACAACTAGATTTTTTGAGTTATTTCTAGACATGCGTGTGCACATCTGCGGGCTAAACTTACATAATTTTATGTAAGAAATACGCATATTTTTAATGGAATGCGTATTGTGTAATAATTGTTACGATTATACATACATAATCTTGTGGATTGAGTAATATTGATCGTGGTTATTAACAATATCATTTTACGACGTAAAAGCTACTTCGTGCGTCATTCAGTATCGTTAAAATGGGTAGTATTATAATAATAAATATAACATCACGACTTGTTTCCCCGAAGGGTTGGGCAGAGATGTACCTGTAGAATACCCATATTTCGCCAGTTATGTTTGAGCCTATTGCCTTCAGCCGGGCATAACTCTGGGCTACTACTGAGAAATTCCAGGTAGAAAAACCTAATAACACTTTGCCCGACCCGGGAATCGAACCCAGGACCTCATGCTCAGCAGTAGCGCTTGGGACCACTAGACCAACGAAGCTGTCATAATTCTGAAGTGAAAAAATTCAATCAATCTGCCTTTTCCCAACTATGTTGGGGTTGGCTTCCAGTCTAACCGGATGCAGCTGAATACCAGTATTTTACATGGAGCGACTGTCTATCTGACCCTCTTGGTAAGACTGGTTGTCAGACTTTATGGGCTTCTGAATACCCGTATTACATATTATTAAGATTTGACTATCCAATTCTCCTGCATGTTACCCACTACCTCCTCCGGAATCTCATATCCGGAATCTTTCATCACCACTGCTCTCAAAACGGAGAAGGAAAACATCGTGAGGAAACCTGCATGTCCTAGAACCAAAAATTCGAAGACATGTGCCATCTTTCTACCCACACTGGGCCCGCGTGGTGGATAACGGCCCACTCCCTCTGACAGAGAGCAGGCCTGTATCCCAGGTTGGGAACATTATAGCCTGATTATGTTATGTTGATTCGACTAATTTTATAAAGGTGATATTGTAAAAGCCAGTATTGTTTAGGCAGTTATTGAGTATTGTACCGTGTGATGCCGGACGTAAAGAATAGCACCACCCTATTTCTTCTCGTGGGTGTCGTAAAAGGCGACTAAAGGACTTACTAGAGAACCCATTCTCTAGTAAGTCCTTTCCAGCAGCGTTCTCTATGCATTTTAACAACATACTGCGAACGCCAACTCGCCTGCCAAGCGTGGCGGTTATGGCAACCCCCCCTTGTGTAAAAGCATTGTAAGCTCATGTAAATCATGGAAAATGAACTATATCTGTGATTAATGTTACAAGAGAGTAAAATACAGTTAGTTTTACGCGACTAACGCTGGTAGCACATCTCCGCCGCGAAACCATAGCAGCGAAACCGCAGTAGTTAAAGTGTACTGGTTCGCGTGATGTTTCGCTACTCGCATCCGATTCGAGTAGCGGAACATGACGCGAACCAGTACAATTGAATTACTGCGGTTTCGCTGCTATGGTTTCGCGGCGGAGGTGTGCTACTGGCGTAAATGTCTCGCAATACCCTGAAATTACCATAAAAGAATAAACGCACTACACAAGTACACATAAACATAATATAATCGCGAATTTCCCCGGCATGCCTTCTCGTCCAAACGCAGAAATTATGCAAAATACCTGCATACTTAGTTTTGTTTCTATGTTATTATATAAATGTTATGCTTAACCTTCTAACAGGACATTCATATACGGTAGAATGTTTGCCAAATGTGGCGCACGGGGCTCAAGAATGCCCAGCTAACCACTTCTTTGGAAAAAAACAGTATTGAACTCTTACACACCCATCTAGGACGCCTATAGCCTTTATTTCTTGATGACAGAAGTTTCCCTTGCAATAAAAACACTAATATTATAAAGGCGAAAGTTTGTGAGTGTGTGTGTGTGTATGTTTGTTACTTCTTCACGCTCAAACGGCTGGAACAATTTTGATAAAATTTTGTATGGAGGTAGCTGACACCCTGGATTAAGATATAGGCTATCCCAGTATTCCCACGGGATCGAGACTTACGCAGGTGAAACCGCAGGACGCAGCTAGTGATTTATAATTATTTTATGGCTCGTACAGACTGCGTCGCGCTAGACTGCATGAGCCTTTATCCTTTACCACGGATAATTTATAGAGATCTACCTTAGTTACGATCTGGCATGGTTATGTTTCAGGTAGTCGAATTTGTGCAGTCAACTTTAATACTGTGAAAAGAACTAAGCCTTATTTATAGCTTTCAGTTTAATTATTTCAGGATAAAGTTGTGTTTTCTACTAGAGAAGTTGAAAAATATAATTTGAATCTTAAACCGCCACATAAGTTAACTAGAATTTCTTCGGAGGTGAGGAAATAGGCCGAATAAATAATATAATTTCTAAATTGATTGATTTTGAGTCCTTCGAAATCAAAACTGCTCGTCAACCGCATCGTCCGTACACCACATTCTACTCACAAATCCGCATAGTGCGACGCGCACCGAATAGAAAGGTAGGCGCGGTGAAAGCGAACGATCGTGTCCTTGTAATAAATCTTGCGCTTCCTGCTGTACAGATGTATTATTTTGTTGAATCACTTCACTACACTTCTAGGCTTCCTAGTATGATTATAGGAAAAAAAGACAATTTTTGGCGTTTTTTTCATATGTTTACCAGATGCGCCCCTCGGTTTCACCCGCATAAATGTCGATCCCGCAAGAATATCGGGATAAAAAGTATTCTATGTCCTAATCCAGGTAAACCAGGTAATCTACCCATGTACCAAATTTCATCCAAATCCGTTCAGCCGTTTTTGCGTAACAAACTAACAAATAAACAAACACACTCATTTTATTCACTCACTCACTTTTACACAATATACACACAGTTAGAGTCTACTACTAGGCAAAAACTTAAAGAGTACATGACATGACCCTGTTAGGGCAGAGGAAGTAGGTACCTATTACATTTAACTCATAGCTAGTTTTTAATTATTAATGTTAAATTTAATACAAACAAAACACCTTAAAAGTAAAAAAAAAAGGTTTATAGTTCTAAGTACGTCGAAGGCTGAATAGACAGCGCAGGCCCAGTGGCATTCATTGGGGGCGGTTTTGTTCAGAACCGGCGATCGTGGAAGTGGCACATGATACCATGATCCCCGGTGCAAGTATGCTGAAGGAACACCGGGGTGGTTTTTAGTCAGTAAAAGTCTGGCAAACCCCTCCGCCCGCTCCAGGGCGGAGGACGGCCATGAGGATTTTCCACACCGGGAACAAAAACAAAAGACTGTCCAGAAGTGCACGCCTGTCGGAAGAATTCCATCATTCCCATGTTTTCTTCAGCCAGCAATTATAGCTAAGCTGATGGAATTTGAAGATTGTGAAACAAGAAGGCATTGAATTTTATAAAAATTGAAAACACACTATTTATCAAGATTAAAAAACATCAATGACAATTTGATCGACTCATCCATGTGATCAATCTTATTCTCGCCGATAAAAGGTTAAGTAGGTGCTCATTCACCAATTAAACATTCAATGGGTCTTCTCGAGCTAGGTATCGTGTGTGTACTTTTATTTTATCTAAATGTATTCTGGCCACATCCTCGCCTGTTCCCGACTATGTTGGGGTCGGCTTCCAGTCTAACAGGGTGCATACCAAGCTGAATACCAGTATTTTACATGGAGCGACAGCCTATCTGACCTCCACAACCCAGTTACTGGGTAATACGATACTCCTTGGTGTGACTGGTTGACAGACTTTCGGGCTTCTGACAACCCATAACGACTGTTAAAGATCTACGAATGAAAAGCGCGACCAACGGCTTAACGTGCTTTCTGAGACACGCGGCACTAATTTTGGCCACATCAATGCTGATTATAAAATGTGGTGGTATTTCCCCAAAGTCTTTCACAGGAGTCTTCCACTAGCTTTGCAATTATATTACAGAGCTTACCCAACCCTCTTCTTAAGGCTTTCGAGATCTGCGCAGTTTGATAAGCAATGTTCTAAAGGCTTGGAAGCTCTCGAAACGGTCAATAACGTGTTAGGTCAAAGATCACACTTATCTGTAATGTTAGTGTTGTGTAAATAACTTTATATTATATTGTGTGTGCGGTAAGCTAGTATCAAAGTATGTTTTATGGCACTTAGTGTAAAATCTTAATTAAATATAGGTAGGTACAGATAGATCAACTCATCTGTGCGCGCGGCGTTATGTGTGGGTAAGCGCGCACAGATGAGTTCAACTACTTATCTGATGTATAATATAGGTGGTTGGTTACGGATGGTAGGTTTGACTGCCCCGTTGGGCTCGTGGTTGCAAGCACGACTGCTGAGCGTCCTGGCTTCGATTCCCAAGTCTGGCAAATTGTTATTGGGTTTTACCATTAGGAATTTCTCAGTAGCAACCCGGAGTTTCAAAGTTGGTGGGGGTATCACAGAGCCCGCTACCTTGGAAAGCACGTAAACCCGTTAGTCCTGCGCCTGATATCTCCGTTCGTGTCGGATTGCCGTCCCATCGGAGTCTGAGAGAAGAGAGTTAATCCGTGTTTGTGCACATACTTGTGCACTATAATATCGTATACTTGTTTAAGTTCATCCAATGCCCACGTAGATTGTGAAGGCTTGCTGGAGATAATTCAACTTGCTGTTCCACGGCAGAGCAGTCGTTTACGCAGTATGCGCATATTTGTGATGCCTCATTGCAGTACAAATATACTCGTACAACAATATGCTCCATTTTATAGAATGTTTTCCAGCTACAACGGTGTGAGGCTGCAATTTGATATTTTCTCCGGGAACTTAGCATCAGCCAAAATTAAAATTAGACCATCTTTACATACCAAGACCCTTCCTTATCAAACTGCGCAGATCTCGAAAGCCTTATGAAGAAGAGGGTTGGGTAAGCTGTGTAATATAATTGCAAAGCTAGTGGGGGGCTCCTGTGAAAGGCTTTGGGGAAATACCACCACATATTTTATCATTAGCATTGATGTGGCCAGAATGAGTGCCGCTTGCCTCGGAAAGCACGTTAAGCCGTTGATCCCGGCTGTCATTCGTGGATCTTTGACAGTCGTTACGGGCCGTCAGAAGCCCGAAAGTCTGACTACCAGTCTAACCAAGAGGTATCGTATTACCCAGTAACTGGGCTGTGGAGATCAGATAGGCAGTCGCTCCATGTAAAATACTGGTATTCAGCTGTATCCGGTTAGACTGGAAGCCGACCTTAACAAAGTTTGGAAAAGGCTAGGCAGATGATGAGTAAGTACATCCTAATTTCATGAATAAGAGTAATCTCTTTGCATTTGAGGTAGACTGGAGACATCAAAAGTGTTTCTATAGCATAAAATCATTTTTAGAACATAAAAATATCTGTTAGAGTTAATTACTCTAACAGATATTTAGTGAATTTATTTTAGTTTAAAGGACATTTGTATGGAATAATAATGCTTGATAATAATGTGATAATAATGTAATGTAATGTGTGCTATCACAAAAACAACGTTTTTCGTCAATTTCTTATCTAATTGTAAGAAAGCTTGAAATAATTGAAACATTAAGACTGTGTAACTATAAAAGTACGTTTTCATGGTGATAAACCATTCGTGTCAGTCTCGGCACCTGTTAATAATTTCATTACTTTTGCGCTCTCGAAAATATAGCTTATTTCGCCGTTGATTTACTTAATGAAGATATTGTATAATCATAAAATAAAATTTTGATGTATCACACGAATAGCTGAAGCCCAGTGTATGATATTAAATTTCTTGGTATGGTTTGTTAAATAATAGGAAAAAAAAACATTACCGACAGTGTTTTTTTTAAAAAAATATAGGTTTTTTCAACATTATTTTCTGAGACTATTTGTAACATTTTGAATAGTTATTTTTGCTATCTTTTTGAGTTGAACATATCTGCTTACATAAAATATTTTTAAAAAGTACATTTATGTTACTATATTGAAGAAAAATGTTCCTAAACTAAATACATTATCGTCAATTTCGTGTGAAGAGGCAACGGAAACTATTTTTACAATATTATAAACCAATATTTTCAAATAAAAAATTGCTACTATTTAGAGATGAAGGAGTAATCTATCTGTTGCAATTATTAGTTACATTTGGTATACTTTAATTTTGCCGCAAAATGTACCGAAAAACTGCTAATTTTTGTCAAATTTGCGAATGCGTGCCTAAGGCTGTAAGATCTTCCCTTGTAAACCTTGTATTTTCTTGCAAATAAACAATTTGAATTGATGAATTTGGGAGTCACCCTACCCCTGCTATCTCATTTCAGCGACAGTAAATGTCATCAATTTGTCAAAAATTTAGGTAAATTAGAGTTTTTTTTGACATAATATTGAGACTGAGATTAGATATTTAAAAAAAAACGGCTCCTAATGATTGCCCCTCTGAAATCAAAGAAGACGTGCTTAGGATAGTAAAGAAAATTGATCAACAAAAGTTACAACTCCGGAACACAACAAATTCCTTTCAGTTGCAAATTTGGCCCACAGAATGTATGAGTAAGTAAGAGTAATTACAGGTAGGGTATTAGTTACCAATCTTATTTAAAAAACTGCTAACGATACATACCTGTTATGACTAGAAGATAATTATGTGCTAAGAATAAGATGAATTATATTATTCAAAGACTAAGTAATGATTTTTGGGGGCACTTGCATCATCAAACGTCAAGGTAGGTAAGACGAATTTGATTGATTATCATTTTTATATTCCGTTGTAAACAATGGATTTTATATTTACTTTTATGATTTCATATCTTTTTGTAAGGGCATGAACAAGTGACATACTTGAAAACCAAGTAGGTCAAGGGCTAATTATGGTTTTGTTTACGCCCGGTTAATTGAAATCTTATGAAAATGTCTGGGTATTGAGATTTTTGTGTCATTGTCAGACGATTTTCTGAATAATGTAACTTCACCTTCTCGAGTTATAAGCAGACAACGGACAGACAGCAGATAAAGAGGCATTGCGTTTTACATAGTGGTAAAAAAATAAACCCAGTGGGGCAATTGCAGACAGTTCAACAACATTCATTGCGTGACAATTTTTTCCAACATAGGAAGCAATGGATTAGCAATATACTTCAAAAACATTTAAATTTTGATTGATAGTGTTTTACACAGTTATTTAAGTTAATGTGTTTTGCTTCAAAATGTTACGTTGTTTAAAAAAAGATATAATTATATAAGACTATACAATATTATTTTTAGTTTATGCGAAACCCGAAACACGTGTCTAGTATTTATAAGTAAAGAATCTATGTACAAAATTTCAAAACTGTATCATGAAAAATCACAAAGTAAGCTTGTTATGTTACCGGGTTGTCCGTACAAAAACAGGCTAACGGGCGGGCGTACCCGCGCCTCCAGGGTCGTCTTGCGCTCATTGATAATAATTTGGCAGTAGGTACCTAACCGGACAGCGATTGTATTGTAAGTAATTAAATGGTGATAACATTTTCATCACACTTCAATATTTTTGTGACAAAACATAACGTGGTGTAAAAATTATTGAAATCGATTCAGTTCCTTATTCTAAACAAACTATATTCAGGTTTTGCATATACTAAAAATAATTTTGTATAGCTCGTAAGCCTTACTGGAAGAAATCCAGACTCCGGGCTTGTATAGACAAATTCCTGATGATAAAACCATCTATCTGAAGAAGAACAGGAACTTCTACACAAAACTATCGGTAGAAGAGCTTGTGACCATTAGACCAACCAGTACCCAGGCGGATTGTGATAACTGGATGACATAATAGTACTGAATAGGTACCTACATATTTCCATAAGTTTCATTGTGTTTTCTTGCGAACATCCACGACTTCATGTTTCCATTGACTTCGACCTAATGTCAAAAGAACACTCAGTCACGTGATCAAAGCTGCGGGCACAGCTGGTAGATAAAAAAAAACCGGCCAAGTGCCAGTCGGACTCGCACACGAAGGGTTCCGTACCATTATCTATAAAAATGGCAAAAAATCGCGTTTGTTGTATGGGAGCCCCCCTTAAATATTTGTTTTAGTTTAATTTAATTATTTATTTTTAAAGTGAATATATAACTAAATATTCTGTGAATATTTCAAGCGTCTACCTGTTGCCGTTATCGATATCGAGCAAAAACGAGCAAAAAAATCACATTTGTTGTATGGGAGCCGCTTTAAATATTTATGTTATTCTTGTTTTTAGTATTTGTTGCTATAGCGGCAACAGAAATATCGCGGCATCTGTGAAAATTTAACTGTCTAACTATCACGGTTCATGAGATACAGCCCGGTGACAGACGGACAGACAGACAGACAGACGGCGGAGCCTTAGTAATAGGGTTCCCGTTTTACGCTTTGGGTACGGAGCCCTAAAAAACCGGCCAAGTGCGTGTCGGACCACGCACAATGAAGGGTTCCGTAGTTAGGATGCATTTATCCCTAAAACAAACTTAACATTGTAGTTGAAAAACGTGTTCTCACATACATCGATATACGCCACGGTCAATTTTCCTACTGAAAATTTAAGTTTGAGATCGCAAAAAATGTTTTTTATGTGATAATACTACAAATTAACAATTTTCGGACTTTTTCCTTTACTTGTGCTGTGAGACCTTGCTTCTGCCAAAAATTTCATAAATCTAGGCCAACGGGAAATACCCTATAGGTTTTGATTTATGTGTGAGATATTCGCAATTTTTTTTTATTTGATATAACTACAAATTTACAATTTTCGGACTTTTTCCTTTACTTGTGCTGTAAGACCTTGCTTGTTGCCAAATTTCATGATTCTAGGTCAACGGGAAGTACCCTATAGGTTTTGATTTATTTTCGAGTATCGAAATATATCGCAATAAAGTCGCTTATATGGCCGTATTTTTTTATTGCGTTGACTTGGAAGCTTGATTTTTTTAGAGCTTCAAGGGACCATAGAGTTACGTATTTGATATTAATTTCAACTTGATACCTTTACGCGTTCCTGAGAAAAATGGTCTTGACAGACTGACAGACAGACGGACAACGAAGTGATCCTATAAGGGTTCCGTTTTTTCCTTTTGAGGTAAGGAACCCTAAAAACGAGTGTGCTTTAGACCACACGACTGAAGTAAAACTTACAAATAACTCTCTCTCTTTCTTCTTTCACATATCTCGCTCCCAACTTCCGTTCGCTCGCTTCCGTAACGCTCTCGTCACGCATTCACCAGCTTACGGTATAATAGGTACTCTCACCTAAGTAAAAAATATATAAGAATTCCACCAAAGAGTTTCAAATTACGAGAATAAATAAGCTGAATGATCGAACCTCCTTGGAAGCGCTTTTGCTCAATACGTTTATCTCACTTTATTATTAAAGAGAAAATGAGACGAAAGATGTGGTACCTACTAATTTTCACCAAGCGCACGTGGCGCCTTTTGCAAATTTGCGCCATTTTCACATTAGAAACGTCAAAGATTGTTGCGACTTTCCGACTGATATATAAAAACAAAATAATAATATTGAGTTCAAGCGAGGAATCTGATATGGAATCTACTCCACCTGATATCTTGAATGAGCCGCCAAAATCGTGCGAGTGCTATTTAAAGATTTACAATAATTTTATATCATGGAAGACTCGAACAAATACTCAATCATTCTCTTAAAATGTTTTGATGGCTTGTTTCATTACCTATTTTACTGTTTTCTCGCAAATGTGTTGAAAAACGTTGTATGACACACGGGCGGAAATTGGTATTTACAAACTCGTGTCTATGGTAAGCCCGAGATGAAGTCGAAGGCTTTCATTTGTCTACTCGTTTGTAAAAACGACCGCTCTGAGTATCATAAATAACCTTACTTCAATAATAATAATAATTCTTTATTTAAAAAAAAGTGACAACATTGTTACGGACATTACATTTACATAATATACAACATACAGAAGTACCTAGTGTCTTAGTTCTTCTGGCTCCCAAACTAGGTTTATACCTGTGACTTGGGAGTCAGTGACCCTCCATTATAAAAATCATTACGTATGTCACTGGTTAAAAAAACCGGCCAAGTGCGAGTCTAACTCGCGCACGAATTCCGTACC
Source organism: Tiliacea citrago (assembly GCA_963921375.1). Classification (NCBI taxonomy): domain Eukaryota; kingdom Metazoa; phylum Arthropoda; class Insecta; order Lepidoptera; family Noctuidae; genus Tiliacea; species Tiliacea citrago. The sequence goes on along the minus strand of OY992799.1, from coordinate 21,662,676 downwards.
TATATGTATAAAAACGGCAAAAAAAAACACGTTTGTTGTATGGGAGCTCCCTTAAATATTTATGTTATTCTGGTTTTTAGTATTTGTTGCTATAGCGACAACAGAAATACATCATCTGTGAAAATTTCAACTGTCTAACTATCACGGTTCATGAGATACAGCCTGGTGACAGACGGACAAACAGACAGACAGACAGACGGCGACGGCGAAGCCTTAGTAATAGGGTTCCCGTTTTACCCTTTGGGTACGGAATCCTAAAAAGAAAATTGTGAAAAAGAAAACCAAGGGAACTTTTTAAAGAACATAGATGATTATTTAGTATTTTTTAAACAACGTTACATCTTCTACGCTTTTTTTTATTGTCTAACGTATTGTCTTACAAGCAATACGACGCCATTCATTGTCTTTCCGTTACGTGTCTCCAAAAGTCAATGAATGAATGTTGTCTGTATGAAATAACAATCGAATCCGTATCGAATGCTGTTAGATAACTGGTGATACTTCTGTTGAAAGTTAAACACAATTATTCTCGTTTATTTGTCTCACTTATTTATCCTCACGCGAACTTATAAGCTACAATATTGAGGACACGTTTTGCAGGTAAAAGATAATCTTTTTGAATTTATTTTATCTCTATGTAATAGGTTGGGTAACAGGTCCATGGCCCAACTGATAGGTCTTTGATGTTTCATCTGATAGAATTATCGTATCACGCATACGGACTCGTGCTGGTAAAACAAAAGGATTACCTAATGATTATTATGTATCAAGTGCATTCTTTCTACAAAATAACATCACATTCTAAAATCCCTGATAATCATGTAACGCCTCTAAAGTAGTCCATCATTAACCATCTTTGAAGTTATAAGAGCTGGGCTCTTGAAAGCTAAAGAAGCCTTAAAGATTTGATTAAACCTGCTGTACTATCTATAAGAATACCCTAAATTAATACACTAAAATCCCAGCAAGTTCTACAAATTAAGTAGGTCACTATGAAAGTAAATAAATTATTATGGATTTATTCTTCGTTCGGCCCACTAAGTTTTGTCCTACATGGTTCGTCCCAAACAATTTGCTTCGTTCTTCCCTAAATATAATTTGAATTATTTTATTCTCGCTTTGTCCTATTTTATATTCCTTGTACGGCCCATTTTTTTTTTTTGTATAGGCCAAACTTGCTTTTTTGTACAATCGGCAAAAAAGGGATACGTATAATTAACTACTATTAAAAACAACCGCTCCTCTGTATCTTTTCGGCGAGAGAAAATTTACTCGTATTATTTTATAATAACATTATTCATGCAAGCCTAGTAGTTCTTGTTAGGTCTACTGCTCGAAATTGTGCATAACGTGTCGTGTCGTGAACAGAATACGTCTTGTATGCAACGTACTACGGATAAAGAGTATCCAGGTTATAAACTATTTCATCCAAATCCTAAGTAGTGGGATAATACTTATGATTCAAATACTATCTTGAATTCATGCAAGCCTAGTACTTTATGTTAGGTTAGTGCTATTACTACCGACAGATAAATTATTATTTGCTATTTCTGAAATTTTCTGCGCAATTTTCTTAATTTTTCTTTCCGTAAGAATCTTCTACATAGCATTGGAAAACTTTAAAAAGAAGAACATGAATGTAATCGGTAACGTTATTCTCAAGTTATGGCGTGACCAAGGGAAATAGGGATTCATTTTTATACATAATATATTATTGTTTTGAAAAATTTCATTTTTTTTTTGTTGTTGACTGTATCTTTAAAGTACTTGAAATTTGGGACGAAACACAATTTCAATAGTGTTATCGGACAAACTAAGAATTTTTTGGAATGTGGGACATAACTTCGGGACGAACGAAGAATAAATCGATAAGAATCTGGATTCGACTGTAAGTGTTTTTTAGATTCCCTATTTGTCACTGCGCCCGCGTGGTAGATTACGGCCCACTCCCTCTCACGGAGAGGAGGCATGTGTCCCAGCAGTGGAAACATTATAAGCTGAGTAATTTGTCACCTGCAGGCAGCCTTGAAAACTAAGCTACAAATCAACACAAAAAGGGCACTAGTGTTTCATTTAAGTTTTTTTATTTAGGTACCAATCGTTCTTCTTTCTCTAACACCTAATCTTTAGATTCATGACGGTTCGATGATTCTCTTTGGTGGATCCGCAGTGTCTACTTAATCATTAATAAGTACATCTCGCTAAGTTAGATTTTCAAGAACTTTTTATTTTTAATTTTAAACGTTGCCCCACACTAGGAATTTCTCCTGTATCGTGGGTGCATTTACAAACATTTAAACTCACATACACAAACAGCCAGACCCGGAACAACTACTTGTAGGTCATACAAATATTTGTTCCGTGCGGGAATCGAACCCACGACACAGCGCAGCACTCAATCGCTTAACCACTGCGCCAACCGTGTCGACAAAGAACTTTTCCATAAGAGATTTGAAAATTTTAGTTTCACGGGCTATCACTGCGACTCCTGCTTAAGATGTTATATCCTTCACAACTGCGCCTGAATAATCTTTCTATCTACGCCCACAGCAGCCAAAGTCCGGCTTTGTATTGTAACTAAAAGCTAGACGGGTGATAAGACAAGAATAATGACATAATAACTTATTAGTCATTATGTAACAGTGCATGCCAATTGAATAATATCATAATTGAGAGCAGGAATTACCGGTTGCAGTCGTTCTGTGGATTGTTATAGACAATTATTGTTGGTTTGTGAACGGACCGGTCTTTTCGCGGTTTGAAAGTGAGTTTATAAACTTCTGAAATAACTAGATGATGATATTATCAACATCAAGTTAGGTACATAAACAACATTATTTTTAGTGTATGCGAAACCTGAATATAGTTTGTTCAGAATAAGGAACTGAATCGATTTCAATAATTTTTACACCATGTTATATTTTGTCCCAAAAATATTTAAGTGGGATAAAAATGTTATCACCATTTAATTACATACAATACAATCGCCGCCGTACGGTTACCTACTGCCAAATTATTATCAATGAGCGCAAGACGACCCTGGAGGCGCGGGGGCGCCGGCGCCGCCGCGCCGTTTGCATGTTTTTGTACGGACCACCCGGTAACATAACAACCTTATAACTTTATGATTTTTCATGATACAGTTTAGAAATTTTGTACATAGATTCTTTACATAAAAATACTAGACACGTGTTTCGGGTTTCGCATATACTAAAACTAATATTGTATATTCCTATTGCACTAATCTACAGCAGTAGTTCCCAAAGTATAATATAGAGTATAGAATGAATATTGGGAGGGTCGCGAGGGAATATTGGATGGGCCCTGAAAAATAGGACGACAAATCGACTAACCGGGCCAACAGTCTTTCATTCATATTTATGCTCCTTTTTCCTTCATGAAAACCAAGAGGTGAGTCCTGAAGTTGGAACTTTTTGCTAGGTGTGTCGCGGTGCAGTCAACATTGGGAACCACTGGTCTACAGCATTCTCTCTTAAATTAAGAAATTACATTAGGTAGGTATCTAGGAAAAACTTGTTAAAATAACTTTACGGGATCCAAGAACTCATTTATTATGGTCGTAAAATTACGGAAAAAGAGATTAATCTCCGATTTTCCGTGCTAGTGCATAATTGTACTATTCTGTACAAAAGTAACTTAGAACCGTTACTTGTTTTAAAGAAAAAAATATTGCAAACTTGCAGAACTTCAGCGGGATTTGAGGTAGCAATCAATTAATTATATCTGCCTACTGATCTTCTAATAAATAGGCTTCCAGCAAGTTGCAACACATTTATCTTCAGATAATCCTTCCATACTAACTGACATTCCCACACTTAGCTTAAAACTTTAAATAATGAAGCGAAAGAATGTTAATAGCATAAAAAATGCATTTTATATGAATACTAGCGGCCCGCCCCTGCTTCGGCTTGATTAATTATTTATAATAGAGAAGTTAAATATAATATTTTTATCCACATGGAACTCTCGGAATAAATTCTCTAAATGATAGTGAGAACCGCATCAAAATCCGTTACATAATTCAGAAGAACAACGCGGTCAAACAGACTGACACCAAAAGCTACTTTAATTTATAATATGTATCGATATAGAAACGGACAGATATAAAGTACGATACATTATGTGGAGGTTTAAACATGAATACTTAATCCATAAGATGCTTAGGTACCTATTGCTTACGCCTACAACCAAAGTGACCTTAAATCATCACAATAAATAAATAAATTGAGATCAAACACTTTCACTATGAAAGTTGTAGTAAATATAAGATTTTCTATTTATATGGTTTGTTAATTATAACACTATTTTACTAGAGGCTAAGCAGTATTTATTTACAGTGATGCGTGAAGTAGCCTAAATAGGTTACCTAAATTCAGTAAAACTAGCCAAGTGCGTGTCGGGCCACGCACAATGAAGGGTTCGGTAGTTGGGATGAATTTATACCAAGAAAAAATTTATGAAAAACATGTTCTCACATTCTAACAAAAATGTGCACCTTAAAGCTTAATAGTACGCAACCGGATTCTTGAATCGAAAAATAGTCTGCACAGACTCCCAATATTTTTGAACGGCCTATCCTACGATACCCCACATCACGGAGTAGACGAAAAAAAAAAAATCCCCACTTTACATGTAAGGGAGGTACCCTAAAAGAGGTTAACTTAAGGTTCTCTGGTATTAAAAAAACAAAACACCGAAATAATGATCGACTTTTGTGGCCCACTCCCTCACTCAGCCTTTTGCTAATATATCTGTCATTCAGCTGTACCTAGACATACCAAGACTACTCCGTGCCTCGGAAATCACATTAAGCCGTTGGTCCCGGCTGTCATTTGTGGATCTTTGACAGTCGTTACGGGTCGTCCGAAGCCCGAAAGTCTAACAATCAGTCTTAGCAAGGGGTATCGTGTTACTTACCCAGTAACTGGGCTGTGGAGGTCAGATAGGCAGTCGCTCCATGTAAAATACATTCTGCTGCATCCGGTTAGACTGGAAGCCGACCCCGACATATTTCGGAAAAATCTAGGTAGATGATGATTCAGGTGTGTACCTATTACAGAAAAGTTTCAATTAAAAATACTTGGTTGACTCATGACTGCCTGTAGAGTGTGTAGGTACACAGGTACATACGATCACTCGTAGATTCTCATTAAAAAATGCACCCACTTTTATTTATGAAACTCGGATTGCTTGAGATATCAAGTAGACGATGTTTTTTAAGACAGCTCATCGAAATATCAAAACAAACATATTGATACGCTACCGTGGGAAAATACTTGGGCATTAGTATTTTAAGGGGCTCACATTTTTAAATAAATAAATATCTTTATTGCAGATCATGTGGTCGGCAATAAAGATTTTTATTGATCCATAAAAAAGACAATAAAAGCAAAAAAATAATTGTTACAAATTAAAGTTCAATAAAATTACATGCAAACATAAACTTACGCCTTTCTTAACATTTACGCGGCTATTTTCAACCACGCACCGCTTCAAATAGGTCTCGGTAACAAGCATCCTATCAGCAAAGTCCTTAGCTATACTGTTTCTACACATACTAACCCGGGTCTGCTTCTCTGAATGGCGGAAGATTGACTTCGGACTTATTTGGACCTGTAGACTGAAATTTACCTATTTTACATAGCTTTTTTTTTGTTGGGTGGGAACTTATCAAATAACTTGTCCCGGAGCGGGCGTATCAGACTTTTACTGACTAAAACCCACCCGTGTTCTTTCCGTTGCCGGTGTGCCTATTTTACATATAGCTAAGAGAGCTCTGACAAACTTCGTAAGTCTAAACTCTAAACTAATATTAGGAACAAGTAAAATTGTTTGTTTTGAAAGCAGATTGGGGCGGGCCGCGCCACAAGGCATCGCATTGCAAAAATCCTCCTTCATCACTTTCGTAAATTTTCTATAACCTACACACACTACTGGCGTTGTGCCATGGCTGTAAAGTGCACTTGCTTTTACCTCTGGAAGTTCCGAGTTCCGAGTGTCATAGGTTATGTTTCATCCACGTGGACCAAGTCGTGGGCAAAAGCTGAAGTACTTAGATGATAGATAATTTCCACGCCATAAATACACAACACTAACATCTGTATATATACTCGGTAGGTTGATTCATGGGTTTTGCAGAAACTGGTTAGAATTGCGTCAGCTGCCTTTCACGAGACGATCCTCAGGTCACGAGTGTGGCCCAAACTTAAGCTGTATCTCGGTAGATACTTAGGGCGAATTTCACCAATGAAACTGAACGCGATCAGCACATCTAAACCGAGTTCAAGAGCTGTCAGTGTCAATATTCCAAAGAAAATAATGACACTGAAAGCTCTTAAACGTGGTTTATGTGCTGATCGCGTTCAGTTTCATTGGTGAAATTGGCACTTAGTTGTTTAACTAACTTGTAGGTAGAAGTTGCCTGTCCATCATTCTAAAGGGCTAAAATACGAAAGATGCTATTTGCTATGTTGATATGACAGAGTTATAGAGTTTTAGAGTCGGCGAGCGAGAGATCATCGTGACATTATCCCACCCCAGCAGTTGTAGTCAGCATTTATTTAGCAAGTAGTGGAATGGACAGACATTAACTGGGTTGTGGAGGTCAGATAGGCAGTCGCTCCATGTACAATACTGGTATCCAGAAACATCCGGTTAGACTGGAAGCCGACCCCAACTTAGTTGGGAAAAGGCTGGGCAGATGATGAGTTGTTAACAGACTCGGAATATAAATATAATGTAAGTACTAAAGCCATAGCCCCACAATTAATTAACAAGGTATTACCCCATTCCTTGTAAAAAGAATCATCGGATGTCAGCATACGAAATACGAGTTGCCAAACTCATGTTGTTTCCTATTTTAGTCGCGGAAACTATTAGAGAAATATTTAGACTTTTGTCAAAATGTTTCCAAATTCTCGTGACTTTTTGCTGTGACTTATTGCCGACATTTTGGTCATTAACACTTTTGAGAGGCTTAGTTCTAATAAAGGCACATTGCTCACTTTTTTCTGTTCAAAGAAGGAATGGCAGGCAGGATTAGCTGTGTGTAGAGTTTTGCAACATATTGTGTAACCAGGGGGTCTACTCCGAAGCGCTAAACCGAAGTATCGGCCGAATGTTCGGTCGTTTCTTCACTAGGCTAACTATCGCTGAATACAGCGAAAAAAAAAAGACAGTCGAAGAGATAAGCCAAAGTCAAAACTGTGACTTGAAGTCGGGTATGGACTCGAAGTCAAAAAATGAAACTGTGGAAGTTATAAAACGAGAAAATAACAAGTAACCATAATAAAAGTGAGAGCTTCTGCATCGCAATTCGTCGGAGCGCAAACATCATGCAGATGTGTTGCAACTAATGGATTCACAACTCGAGAGTCATTGAGTTATTTTGTAATTCCGTTCTAAACGACAATAATCTGCATTTGCTTCTTATAAAACACGACCTTGCCCGTTTAGTGTGAAGAATACCTTTCAAAGATCGTAATAAGATGCTGGTTAGATGACCTCATAGAGAATAGCTCTTTAACAACGCTGCTAATGATGATGACATCGTTAATCGTTATTTCCACTTGTATCTGTAATATTTTAGTTTTGTCATGTAATAGGTATGCAAATAGGTTAGAGGCCATCCTGAAACACTTCAAGGGGTTAACCGATACGTTGACTTGCAAACCTTTGAGACGAAGTTGAAATTCTGTCCCGAGTGACTGTGTAATTTCGTCAGCATCCATGACTTTTGAACTGGAACACACACAGTGCGGACAGTGCTGCCTATGTGGGTGAACTAGGCAGAGCTATAGCTGTAAGTATGGTGGTTTTACACCCCTGAACGAACTCTTTCACATGTGGCACTACTAATAGATCGGTACCATTGTGTTAGTTTACTTGGCTGACTCATACTTGGTATTATACCACATGATGAGATGGTCATCAAAGATAATGGTGTGCTCTTGCAATCGAGGAAACCATATAACATATTACGAAGTCCTAATGGTCAAATATGAGAACCAGAACAAATATGAGTCAAATCAAGTTTAGAAACGTCTAGAAATCGCAAGCATCGACATCGACTGGTCATACCATCTGCAATACCCTATCATTGAAAAAGATTCAAAGAATTACTTAATTACAAATGAATAATGAATTTAAACGACCTGACCGACTCAGAGCACAATCAATAAAACCGGATCCCAGTATTGTTAGCGTATCTACCAATTTCCACAAAGTTACAAAACGACCTTGTTACATATTTCTGTAACATATTGTGTGAATCCGGGGAGTTATCGCGATGCATTCTGTGTTCTGTGATTCACGGCGCGATGAGAGATCTCCTAAACGTATTTCTTTTGAAATCCATTGTTACTGCGTTCCAGTTTTCGTACATTAGACCAGTAATGGCCAGGTGCCAGTGTTATATTGCTTTTCGTAACGTCGAAAAATATGTTTTCGAATTGGTGTAGTGTTCTTTAAGTAGGATTGTAAAAGACTATCAGTCATCTCAGAGAATCAATTTTGCAAGATTGAATTGTTTTAAAATAGTCTATCGCTTGTTAAATTTTGAAGTGTGTTGTCATGTGTGTGAAGACTTTTAATTGACGTGTTGTTAGACTTCGAAAATAGACTTTCAAGTAAATTCTTTTCAAAAGATTTGTCGTGTCCTTATTTGAAGAGCGCATGCAATAGGTACCTAAAACCTCCAAATTTTCAAATTCAACTAAACTTTCTAAGGTAATCTTGTGTGACTAACTTACGGTGACGAAAGAACCTTCTGAACTAGACAAAATGCTGTAAGCAAGTATGGTGATCATTGATCAATGCTCTTGCCTCCTTTGCGAGATAATGGACATCCACTGGCTAAAATAATTGAGTTATTTACTCAATTATTTTAGCCAGTGGATGTACAAGAGTGATGGTTTCGTCTACATGTGACAAAAGGCTTTACAACAAGAAGCTCTCTCCAATAATAATGATAAAAGCTAATTGTATTACTACGTTGACTTTCTCAACGGTCAGCTGTTCAGATTATAATCTAGGAAGCGTGGAATAATAGTGCTAAATACGACGCTTACGCAACGGAGTTGCTTCTTCTCCATTCGCCATTGTTCGGGCGATCCGGTCTTCCGGTGCTTTTTATTATTTTTAATTATGTCGTCTCTAGCGTATGTGGAAGTATGTCAGTGGTTTGAAATATTTGTTTGCATTGGTCATTGTGATGTATGTGGGTTTTAAGTTAATCGACAGTTTAGGTTATGTTTTTGAGGCAGCAATGCGTTTAACTCTTTTTAAGGACAAGACACAGAAATAACAAGAATGTTCTGTTTGTAAAATTTTACAAAAGTTTATTCGTTTTGATAAAAATATTGTTCTCAAATTCTTATTCAAAGCGAAGCGAAGCGACAAATGACACAATAACAAGTCCGTCTGTGTGGTAGCATTGACCTCAAGAACTGCTCGTCATATTCGCGAGACACTTTCACCGCAGGGACGTAGTTACCTACGTTTATTTCCGGAGGATGTTGTGTGTGTGTCATTACGACCCGGATTGGGTGGCCCATCCAATTTGGGTGCAGCCAATGACCTGCATTGTGTCATCCATACAAATGTTTTTATTATTTGTTAGGTAGGTCATGTTTGATTTCTGGAACTGCTTTGTTGATAAGGATTAACTGCCTATCCTGGATTTTTAAAAAGCGAATGGTGCCTTCGAAAACCCTTTAATCTTCATATGAACCAAGACAGTTCTGCAGGTACTGTGCATAAAAATAATGGTGTGCGGTCAAGGAGCGAAAATGTTAAGCCATTTTCTAACACATTCCTTTCCCACATACTCGTAACAGGCGTATGTCACCTTTTCGAACTGTTATTTTCATTTAAAATGATGGCTATAAGTTTAAGTACCTGCCTATTTACCTACTCGGACAAATAATGACGTGCAAGTCAAAATTGACTGTAGGGTGATGTGCCAACGCCCTGGGCTCAATGTTTACCAATATTTTTTTTATTTTTCCTTTTTATTCTCTCTTAATTATATTTTTCTTGTTTTACTTTAATTCATTAACTTAACTTTTAGTTAGATTTTGTTAATAATCACCGTGTACGATCTTTTTGCATGTAACAAAAATGTACAACTATGATCCCCATTCCCAAGATAAAGACTAACGTCTAGTTTGGAGATCACCGTTCAAATTGCTATGGATGATGTAGATACTTGATTATTTATAAACTATTTCCATTTCATTGAATTTTGGAACTTGTTCTCTAGTTTGCTTCTTAGATCATACATCATAGAGATACCTAGCTGGAAAGTGGACGATTTTCTCGCTTACCCACATTCTTAAACCTGTTTAGGCGCAAAATGTATGAATTTTGAGCAGGAGATCAGGTCGTCGACCTCAGTCACTTTTACATCCACTTCTAATCGCCTTACTCAACACTCTGTTTAGTGTCTAAATCTAACACCGTATTAATAATAATATTTTACTAAATTATGTACGAGCTTTACAAGTTGGAAATATCAATAAAATAACTTTGTGCAACACACTTTCGTACCTACCTACTTCTAATAATAATTACAATTCAACCAATACTAACTTGCGACCTCAATTATCATTATTTCTGAACATCAATAATTTTGATAGATCAAGCATTAACATGGTTTATAACATCGTTATAATCTTGTTAGTATCAAATATTTCAATACAACCATATCGCAATATGACGAGCACAGACCAACAGAGGAATGATGTAATAATCTTATTATCCAATGTAAATGTACAAATTGGAAGTGTTGAAATACGACACCGTACATGCAAAGTTGGACAATTCGAGCGTTTACCTTGATTGGACTACTTAGGTATTTTGATGAGAATTTTATACTGGTAAGTAAGTACCGCTACCTACCTATTTGCATAAAATTTGAGCCCATTTTGAGAAGATTTACCGAAGTACAGACGCCAGCAGGTCAAGCTACCCGAAACTGTCAAATTGTCCCAATCAACCTTGCACCTTATGCTGTAGGGTTAAAGTTGAAAATCTATTAAAGAAGTTTGTCAGATTGTAGTAGCTTGAAGTGCTTGGCGTCTGTACCTACAGTATGCACGGTCGAAGTGACCCTACTATACAAGGTGGCATGCGCAGCCTGTTGTCATGGATGGAGCTGAATCCATGGTTACAGTTTGATCGTCGATGTCTCAGTCACCCTAGCTAGGTGTTCTGAACCTATAAGACAGGTGGGTGACTTATGCAACATAATTATCTTAAAATGTACCTATGATGCCCTCGAACCAAGGGCTCTTTAGGATTGGCAAACTTTGCATTTGCTGTCGTCATTCCAACTCACTGATCTTAATCAAGCTGATGGCATTCTCACTCGTACCTACCTATTATTTTTTCATGCGATGTTGTTTATCATTAGCATTACCATCACAAGATTTTAGCTCAACGGTCAATTTTCCTTTTCCAGAGAACCTGCTTATTTAAGTGATGGTCCATTTCAGATGCGAAACATGCATGAATCTAATAAACCTACAACAGACGAGTTCGGACATAACCGAAATTCACTGCATCTTATAAATATTTAAAGTCCGACGAAGTTTAAAGTAGGTTGTAGTAGCTATATTTGGTATAGCCCTAATCCGAACTAAGAATTTCGGACTAGGCCTTCGGATTTTATTTTGCTAGAATTTGTAAACCCACATCTCTATAAGTCGTGTGAACATCGTTTGGCTGCTGAATTTGGGAGCAACGTGTTACTAGAAAGATTGACGATTGAGATTAGATGCGACGGAAAAGGATTATTGCAGAATATGTTGAAGTGTGTGATTTAGTTAGTAAACTAAGAAGGTTTCTGGGGAATTAGTTTGATGTGCAATGATTAGAATATTCATTTTAATTGGCTATGCTTAATAGCTGCTGCTAAGCTGCTTACAGTTAAATTATATTAGATATTGATAAGAATGATTTGTGAGAATAATGTTAGTACCGTAAAACGGGGTGAATAGAAATGCAGGGGTGAATCGAGATGCAACTTTATAATGGATTTTAACGTTGAAATATTATCTTTTGTTACCAAAAAGGACTATAATGTGTTACCTGTACTATAATTAACGATTAAGTGCCTTGGCAACAAACTATATTAAGTAATTCATGGTTAAAATCCGTTTTAAAGTTGCGTCTCGATTCACCCCTGCATTTCTATTCACCCCGTTTTACCCGGTAATTAATGATAATATGTTATGTTACGTAAAAAGATTGAATTAACAGTGCGGCAGTGATAACAATATTACGTAAACACAAATAGAACTAAAGTTTAAGAATAATCTGAGGACTGTCAGCCGCCTAAATTAAGAAGTAGTCCTCTGGCTGTAGGTCGTCTTCGCAAGCACTGAGGTAGGTAGGTACCTACTTAAGGAAATGATGCGGAACAAATTAAATTCAGGTGAGTACCGATGGAACAAGAACTAATAATCCCTGGAACCACCCGCGCTATGTTATAGCTCGGGGCCGCTGGGTGTACTATCACGAATAATTTCAGTAATTACGTACATACACACATAAACTCACGCCTTCTTCCCATGGGGGTAAGCAGAAACTATAGAACGCCACCTGCTACGCTCTTTACATATTCCTTTTGCTTCGCCTACGTTTATACATCTGGTCATACACGCACGCCGGTTGCGAGTACTACGCACCTGACCTTTCTGAAGAACATCACCAATTAGGTCACTAATGACTAAATGCCTAATGTTCTCCTAGGACGTCCCGGTGTTTCCACTCACCTCTGCTTTATAAAAACCTTTTGTGAGTCGCCTTTCACTCATCCTCTCAGCATGACCAAACCATCTAAGCATACTCTTTTCAATATTCGTCACTACACCTTCTTTTAAACTGTACTCAGTAATTACAGGTACCTAATATGTAGGTATGATTGTCGAATAGTATTGGCAGGGGCTAAGTAATAACAGCCGCATGGGTCGATCCATCTGGTTAAGGGGTTGCCAGGGTTGGTCCGTAGATGGGTGACCATCTTTACATAACGAGACTCTTCCGTCCCTCGGAAAGCAATTTAAGACGATGGTCCCGGCTGTCATTCTTGGATCTTTGACAGTCGTTACGGGTCGTCAGAAGCCCGAAAGTCTGACTGCCAGTCTTACCAATGGGTATCGTATTACCACTGGGTAATAGGTAGGTGGGTACTAGGCTAGTTGTTATTGAACTGGGTTGTGGAAGTCAGATAAGCTGTCGCTCCATCTAAAATACCGGTATTCAGCTGCATCCGGTTAGACTGGAAGCCGACTCCGGTACTACTGTTTCGGCCCTAAATTAACATATTTCCTTCGCGCTTCCCATTTATGGAAGCACACTCGTCTATTAGACAAAATTTACCAAATCATCGGGGGCCACATGGATGACCGAGCATGGGCACTAGCTACTCTTTCCATTCTTATGGGAGACCTCGGCGTCCGCAAAATGGCTAGTATTAGTTTATCTATCGGCTTTCATATCCTCGGTCCACGGCACTAATAAATTAATCAGAAAACCTGATCTGCCGTGCTTTACCGAGGTTATGGAAGCCTGGAGACTCGCTTGCCCGAACTCAGATCCACCCGATAATTCATCTTCCCAGAGATGGTGGGATGAGTCGCTCTGCAGTAGTACAGAACAATTTACTAAACATGTCTGCTACTACTGCGGAGCGTGCGCGCCTGCTGGCTGAGAGTAAGTGCAAGTCGGGTCTGTGGCTTCATGCACTACCGTCGTCGAACATAGGCACTTTGTTCGACGACACTACTTTCCGCCTCGCTGCTTCCCTAAGACTAGGAGCTCCATGTTGTTCTCCTCATCGCTGTCACCCTGGCGAAGTTGTCAACAGTCTCGGACACCACGGCACGTTAACCGTGGTGTAGCACGGCACGTTAAAATTAACGACATCATCCGATGAGCTCTTGTCACCGTTGGCGTTCCAGGTGTATTAGAACCCTTTATTCACATGTAAAGTGGGTAGGCCTTTAGTGTGGGATACAACCGTGTGTCGATACTCTTTCTCCATCCCATCTTCCTGGCTCGGCGTGCTGTGCTGGCACTGCTGCTGCGGCTGCGAAGAATCTCAAGCGTAAGTATAATAACCTTGTTTGCAATTTTAAGCCGTTTGGAGTTAAAAACCTTGGACCAAGGAGTCCGAGAGCTCATGGTATTTTTAATGAAAATACATAATGAAATAAATCTCGAAACGGCCTGGTTGACATTTCCCGTGATACAAGGGCTGGATTTCACCTTGGCCCGAGGCTAAGCATTGCCATAGGTATAACGTGGCAATGCCGCCAGTCTCTTGGATACATTACCTACACAGTCGACAGCGATGTGGATGAAATTTTCGACGCTATATTTTAGTTTGTGAATAGTTTTAGTGTAACTTTGTTATTTTTATTAATGAATTAGGTATAAGTTGTTATATAAGTACATACCTATTATTTTAATTCTAAATCAATTAATATCATTATAGTAAATGAACAAAAATTGTAAGTAATTATGCAATAAATAGAAATTTATGACCACAAGGTTTTTTTTATTACCGTTCCAGTTCCAACTTGGTCAAATTCAATGTTTTAAGTTTCCTGCGACAACTCCGAGCTGCTACAGAGAGTAAAACCCTAATGAAAAAACACTAACACTTTGCCCGACATGGGAATTGAACTGAGGACCTTATAATATCCACGAGGCAGTTGAGACTTGTAATGGCTTTATGTAGTTATTGATGCTAGTTGCTGGTTCGATTCTCGTATTTATGGTACCGTGGTGTGTACGGGATCAGGGTGGTCCTACGCGGCTATGATCAGTACCTACGATATTTAACGGTTACAAGTTGAGATCACAAATTCACAAGTCAACATCCCACAGTTCAGTTGCTTAGAAAACATTTTAGTACTTCCATAACCGTTACATTCTAAAATAGCCGTAGTAGATAGTTGATGTTATTGTAGGTATGTACCTAGGTATTTACAGTCGTTTATTTTGAGATAATAATCTAAGATACTAAGGAGTTTTTGAAAGTAACAACGGATGTAATAAATTGCCGACAATTAGAGCAGAGAGGTATCTACAACAAAATATATCTCGTGATGTTGTGAATTTATTAAAAAAAAACTCACATAAATAGTCCCATTATAGCAACGGACGAGCGAGTGTCCGTCCAGGGGATCTACTCCGAAGCGTTAATCCGAAGTATCGGCCGACTGTTCGGTCGTTCTATAACTTCCATAGTTTCCTTTTTTGACTTTGAATCCTTTACCGTTAAAGTCTCATATTTGTCTTTGGCTTATCTCTTTGATTGTAGTTTTTTTTTTCGCCGTAGTCAGCCTTAGTTAACCGTCTCGTCAAGTAACGGCCTAACATTCGACCGATACTTCGGATCTATGTACGGAGTAGACCCCATCGAACCTCAATCGAACCTGTGACAAAGCTTTAACAATTAAGAGAATGTACCATGCAAGAGCGAGCGATGCTGGCTCGATAATGTTAGCACCCTGCCTAGGGTCGATAGATAAGATTTTACCCCGTCTGGGGTCTATAAGATTTTTGGAAATAGTTGTTCGGTACTTTGACGACTAATGCACAGAAGCTTTAGAATTGAGCGGATCATTTTAGGATCTCGCCTCGAATAGGTTAAGTTCTCCATTATTGTATTAGGCGTTTTCGGATAATTTTATAGTTCTGAATGTTTTTACACCTACCTACCTATATTTTATTTTGAAGCCAGGGAGGTGCAAGTGCACCTTATCTTGCACCCCGCTCCCGGCGCCTTTGGTTACTTGTAGTGCTGAAGCCTCTCAGCTACTGAGCTAAACTTGCTTTTAACTTGATCATCTCGTTTCTGACTGCCTCGTTGGTCTAGTGGTGGCAAGGCAAGCGCTACTGCTGAGCTTGAGTTCCTGGGTTCGATTCCCAGGTTGGGTAGTGTTATTGGGTTTTGTATCAGGAATGACTCAGTAGCAGCCCGGAGTCTGTATTTGAGCCCGGTTGATGGCAATAGGCTCGCCCCCTATTACATGGCGAAATGTGGGTGTAGGTACACCTCTGCCTAACCCTTCGTGGATTACAGGCGTGATGTTATGTTATCTCGTTACGCCAATGAGTAAGTACCCACCTACTTGTGTTTAATATTTTGTTGAACACTAGCTCAAAAATCCGGAAGCGGTAATTGTTACCTAACAAAAAATGGGTAATACCTAAGTCATAAGATGTGAATATGTGACTACAATGCAATGCAGCGAAAAAAGTGCTTTTATTTAATTATGTGGAAACGAAAGACCGTTGCTATCCTATTGTTACAATATTATAGGTATAAGATAACATTAAAACTTACCTACTAATGAAGCAACTTAATAAGCTTTGTCAAGGTAGGTACCTAATTTCCACTTTTTTCTCACCTTTTAATAAAACAATGTTTTGCCAAATTGCTTTTTTGCAAAAAGGTGATTACTTACTTGATTAACGAAGTAGATAAATAAACTTTATTCGCACGATGATTGTGCAACAGTCACAATAATAGCGTCCAGATACACGTATAATACGTACATTATTACAACATATCTCATTGTTTTTAAACTGCAATAGCTTGTTCAAATTTCCAAGGTATAAGACCTAGTGGGCGGTAACGTGTAAATGTGAGGAATCCCACACGATAACTTATTGCCTTATTGTGGTTTGTCTTGTTTACACAATTTATTGCCAACCATATGCACTATTTCCATTGTTGGAGCTTAGTCTGTGATATTTTTACAGTACTGTGCCTTAGTATTTTTTTTTAATAATATGCTGTCATAAAAAAAAACGGATTGTTGTGTCAGGGGTTGATATGTAAAAAGAGTGAATAATAGCGTAACGGATAACAGGAGAGAATCGGAGAAAACACGTGTCGTGTAACGTGCAGGAAGATGATGAGATACAATTTTCAGCCGTGCATCAATACCTACCTAAATAAATTTGCCACCACGGTGCGGTACAGACGTTTGTGTTCAATTTAACACCACCCTACTTTTATATGACCTAACCATTGCAACTCAATATCAATCTATATAGGTACTATTATAATAAAGCAGGCGGGCGTCAACATAATATACCTACTTATAACGATCTACGTATGGTATTCCGAAATACCGCTCACCGAAAGGACGGTTTTCCGATAACACTCTACTCCGACGGTTTGTTGAACGAAAAAATGATTGGCCGATGAAACGTTTCGCCGAAAATATTATTCATCGACGGTTGGTAGATTCTGGCACTCGCCGGCCGCTGCCGCGGCACCGCTCGCTTCGCTCGCTCAGCTCGTGCGTAGGAGGTCACAGTTTTAACCTAACCTAACCTACCCATTTTTTTTTAGGTGAAACGTTCTATCGACGAATCTCTCATTTTCGGCGAAACGTTTCATCGGCCAATCATTTTTCGTTCAACAAACCGTCGGAGTAGAGTGTTATCGGAAAACCGTCCTTTCGGTGAGCGGTATTTCGGAATACCATACGTAGATGACTTATAACTTAGATTACTCGTATAATCAGAAATTTTAATTTTATAGGTAAGCTGCGCTTCCCGCGGTCGGTTTGTAAATGGGTGACCATTCATTACAAATCGAAACCCTTCTGTGCCCGGAAAGCACGTTAAACAGTTAGTCCCGGCTGTCATTCGTACATCCTTGACAGTCGTTACGTGTAGTCAGAAGCCCAAATGTCTGACAATCAGTACCTCCTAGTCTTACCTAGGGGTATCGTGTTACCCAGTAATAAACTGGGTTGTGGAGGTCAGATAGGCTTTCACACCATGTAAAATACTGGTATCCAGCTGCATCCGGTTAAACTGGAAGCCGAAAATGCTTGGTAGATTGTAAGTGGTGTTGGAATTTGTAGGAGAAAATACGAAATTCACTAGGCATAATATATTATCCACGGACCTTCAGAAGCTCAGTAGGTGTGTAGGTAGGTACACAAGCAAGCAATGTTTGTACTCTCAAGTAACATAACCTGCCTACATAGTTTTCACAGCCCTTACTTGGTAGACAAGATTGGCGTGTGGGTTAAATCACCATGATTGTTCGTGCAATATTGATCACAGAATGTACGATGAGTGGATCCAAGGTAATGACATCATTCGGAAAATAATGCTAAGTATCATAAGACTAAGTTCTCACTGACATGGCAGCGACCGGCAGCGATGCGGCGCGCAGGTGGAGGTCAGCAGCGGTCGGCAGAGGTACACGGCGGCCGCTATTCGAGCGTCCTTTGGACCAGCCAGTCTACGATCTACATTCAGCAAGGAAACTTGATGCGGGGGGAGGGGACATGGGGCACAGTGCTGTCGCGGCTGCTCGACAGCTCGTTGCGGCGCAAACGGCCGCGTGGCTCACGGCTGGCAAGCCACCCGTGGCAGCGAGCCGCCGCAAAGCTCCGCGTGGCGCTTTCTATTCTATCAAGCGTATCTACCTATATTTTTTTTTAAAAGTTTATAATGCCTTGTCATTAAAACTGCTCGCCGCATCGCTGCCGGCCGCTGCCATTTCAATGTGAATTGAACCTAAGTATGTGCATGGATTGACTGAAAACTACAGCAGTTTAGCAGAAAATAAAATAATGGTAAAACTAACCAGAACACTGCCTTATTTGGTAAAGTCAACGTCGTTAGTGCTTATCACCCTAAGGTTGAATTTCAGTTGCACGCTTTAAACCGACAAGATCAATTTGTATATGTGACGTTAAGATAGTTTGAACGTTAGTGGAGTTTCAAGTTAGTGGGAATTGCTACTAAATCTATGGAATTGCTATCATCTACTATAATAAAGCTGAATAGTTTAGTTTGTTTTTTCCTTTGAACGCGCTAATCTCTAGAACGAGAAAAAGAGCCCAATTTTGCCTAAAGATAATCAGTCATGGAGACTGCCGAAAGAAGTGAAAACTTATCGCTCAACGCGCCTATAGAAGTTTTTAATACTTATAAACCACAATTTAAACAATGCACAGCCGGTCTATTCTGCAAAATTCTCACCGTGAACATTTGGGTAAAGTGAGCTTGAAGTGAACTGTCATCCTACCCGACACTACAGCATCTAGAAGTTGACAGCTCACTACAAACTGTCATCATACCCAACACTACGGCATCTAGAGGTTGACAGCTCACTACAAACTTTCATCATACCCAACACTACGGCATCTATAGGTTGACAGCTCACTACAAACTTTCATCATACCCAACACTACGGCATCTAGAGGTTGACAGCTCACTACAAACTTTCATCATACCCAACACTACGGCATCTATAGGTTGACAGCTCACTACAAACTTTCATCATACCCAACACTACGGCATCTAGAGGTTGACAGCTCACTACAAACTTTCATCATACCCAACACTACGGCATCTAGAGGTTGACAGCTCACTACAAACTTTCATCATACCCAACACTACGGCATCTAGAGGTTGACAGCTCACTACAAACTTTCATCATACCCAACACTACGGCATCTATAGGTTGACAGCTCACTACAAACTTTCATCATACCCAACACTACGGCATCTAGAGGTTGACAGCTCACTACAAACTTTCATCATACCCAACACTACGGCATCTATAGGTTGACAGCTTACTACTAACTTTCATCATACCCAACACTACGGCATCTAGAGGTTGACAGCTCACTACAAACTTTCATCATACCCAACACTACGGCATCTATAGGTTGACAGCTCACTACAAACTTTCATCATACCCAACACTACGGCATCTAGAGGTTGACAGCTCACTACAAACTTTCATCATACCCAACACTACGGCATCTAGAGGTTGACAGCTCACTACAAACTTTCATCATACCCAACACTACGGCATCTAGAGGTTGACAGCTCACTACAAACTTTCATCATACCCAACACTACGGCATCTATAGGTTGACAGCTCACTACAAACTTTCATCATACCCAACACTACGGCATCTAGAGGTTGACAGCTCACTACAAACTTTCATCATACCCAACACTACGGCATCTATAGGTTGACAGCTCACTACAAACTTTCATCATACCCAACACTACGGCATCTAGAGGTTGACAGCTCACTACAAACTTTCATCATACCCAACACTACGGCATCTATAGGTTGACAGCTCACTACAAACTTTCATCATACCCAACACTACGGCATCTAGAGGTTGACAGCTCACTACAAACTTTCATCATACCCAACACTACGGCATCTATAGGTTGACAGCTCACTACAAACTTTCATCATACCCAACACTACGGCATCTATAGGTTGACAGCTCACTACAAACTTTCATCATACCCAACACTACGGCATCTAGAGGTTGACAGCTCACTACAAACTTTCATCATACCCAACACTACGGCATCTATAGGTTAACAGCTCACTACAAACTTTCATCATACCCAACACTACGGCATCTATAGGTTGACAGCTTACTACAAACTTTCATCATACCCAACACTACGGCATCTAGAGGTTGACAGCTCACTACAAACTTTCATCATACCCAACACTACGGCATCTATAGGTTGACAGCTCACTACAAACTTTCATCATACCCAACACTACGGCATCTATAGGTTGACAGCTTACTACTAACTTTCATCATACCCAACACTACGGCATCTAGAGGTTGACAGCTCACTACAAACTTTCATCATACGCAACACTACGGCATCTATAGGTTGACAGCTCACTACAAACTTTCATCATACCCAACACTACGGCATCTAGAGGTTGACAGCTCACTACAAACTTTCATCATACCCAACACTACGGCATCTAGAGGTTGACAGCTCACTACAAACTTTCATCATACCCAACACTACGGCATCTAGAGGTTGACAGCTCACTACAAACTTTCATCATACCCAACACTACGGCATCTATAGGTTGACAGCTCACTACAAACTTTCATCATACCCAACACTACGGCATCTAGAGGTTGACAGCTCACTACAAACTTTCATCATACCCAACACTACGGCATCTATAGGTTGACAGCTCACTACAAACTTTCATCATACCCAACACTACGGCATCTAGAGGTTGACAGCTCACTACAAACTTTCATCATACCCAACACTACGGCATCTATAGGTTGACAGCTCACTACAAACTTTCATCATACCCAACACTACGGCATCTAGAGGTTGACAGCTCACTACAAACTTTCATCATACCCAACACTACGGCATCTATAGGTTGACAGCTCACTACAAACTTTCATCATACCCAACACTACGGCATCTATAGGTTGACAGCTCACTACAAACTTTCATCATACCCAACACTACGGCATCTAGAGGTTGACAGCTCACTACAAACTTTCATCATACCCAACACTACGGCATCTATAGGTTGACAGCTCACTACAAACTTTCATCATACCCAACACTACGGCATCTATAGGTTGACAGCTTACTACTAACTTTCATCATACCCAACACTACGGCATCTAGAGGTTGACAGCTCACTACAAACTTTCATCATACCCAACACTACGGCATCTATAGGTTGACAGCTCACTACAAACCTTCATCATACCCAACACTACGACATCTAGAGGTTGACAGCTCACTACAAACTCACTTCACCTGTTTTCAAGTTGACATTTTACAGAAAATGTTATTCCTATTTTATACTAGCTGCACCCCGCGGTTTGCCGCGTTAGTCTCGATCCCGTGGGATTATCGGAATAAAAAGTACCCTATGTCTCAATCCAGGGTGTCAGCTACCTCCATACAAAATTTTATCAAAATTGGTCCAGCCGTTAGATCGTGAAGAAGTAACAAACATACACACACACACTCACAAACTTTCGCCTTTATAATATTAGTGTTGATAACCATACACAAATTACTGATCACGCGGAATTTAACTTCACTTACTGCTACTACAGCATGTCTGCTCGGGCATGTCGGTGACGCGAACCCATAAGGTGGGGTCCCCTACCAAAAATCGCTCAACGCGCCTAAAGAAGTTTTCACTTCAAAACGTCACAAAGAACGCGGGATAACGAAGTAATAGCGCGGGCGGGCATTTATTTCACGCAGACGAAGTCGCGGGCAGAAGCTAGTAAGTGATAAAGAAACTACGAGTTCGACTGTACATATTTAATTATTTTTTTCAGATTTCTGGCACTCTGGTCGATCACACGCACACATAATACAGATGCAGTATCCACTATGCTGCATTTTCTCTGTTCAATTCGTTATGGAAGGAGGCGTATTTGTATACGTCACGATTTCTGTTGGATACGGTCCATAAATAAAATATTATAAAAAAAATAAGAGGGCCCGCCAAAAAAAAAACGATAATAATTATCACAATAAAAAATTTATTATCTATATAACATAACATCGGGCCATAACCATAGAATGAAACGACTGTATATTACATTGTATATATAGGCTATACATGGCTAGAGGCACGTTACATTAACGAAGCAATGTTTTATACAACTATGAAAAATATATCAACTCACCTATGCTATCGAGTTTCCATATTTATTGTGTAGACTTGCTATTTTTTTTTTTCTCAAAAAAAACATGTTTGAGCATAGAAAAAGGTTAGTTCACTAAAACTAAGTTAATAATATCAAAAACTTGTATGGAAGCATAGTTAGTTACAATTGCAGTACTTAGTATATTTTATGAATATAAAATACTTTGATGGAACAATGAGAAGTGTGTTTTTTTTTTTTTACTTTTCAATAGAGCATGATTGTTATTCAAAATGTGACTCATGACGATAGTGACTTTTTATTATATTTTTAAGTTTAAATAAATAAAAAAATTGTACTAAATCTAATGACTTAATGAAGCGTTTCACAAGAACTTGTCATGTAATCTATATTTTTTGCATTTTATTTCTGAAAATATGTTTATCTTTGTATATCTTTATTACATTGACTATATTAGTGTAACGTGCCTGGGTACCTGGTGACAAACGTATTAACAAAAAACATGGACAAAATAGCTATCAATAATTTAAATATACATAAATATCCTTCTCATACTGGGCCTTAACAAAACTAAAAAAGTTATTGTTTCATACGAATTTTGATCGCCTTTTTCCCACGTATACATAATAGCTATGTATTTTAAATCCATATTTTTAAAATAGATTATTGCTTGAAGACTAATATTGACTACAATTACATATAAAAATATTTTTATGTTACATAAATTACTAAATAAGTAAAATAATATTCAAGACAGTACATGTTTAATCGACGTTGCACGTTTACATTAGTATACAAGCAACAATCGCCCGTATGGCAAAGAGAATAAGACACAAAACGGTTTGTGTAACAAGGGAAGTATCGTTATTGCCACCAGGTACCGACTTAAAAACGAGCAGTGTGATGTTTTACATGAAATCGTCGTAGTCATCGTCGAAATTGCCGTATGTGTCGTATTGATTGAGATGAGCCTGGAAACAAAGAAATGTGGACATTAGAAAAACGTCTTCATTATATTGCTCCGCACAGCTGTGTGGAGAAGCTGATACGCAATTCCTGCACCTTTCGTCTTTGCTTCAATGACAAAGGAAACAAAATATCTAATAGGGAACCAAATTAAGGCACCTGTCCCCCGCCGACGAGGAAGCGACTGGCTATAGACTATTTTCTCGCCCAAAAAATGTAAATATAAAAATATATTAATAGGTGATTGCTGACTGCTCACACTACGGACGAGAACTGTCTCTACTGTACGTTTCCCGAGCGTGAAAAGCGTGGGACAGGTCCTAAGCTACATAATCAGCCAACAACATTGCAATAAATCATCCAGCATAGCTATTTATAATCGTTCGATACGATTCCGTCTTCGTCAAATCGATCAATGTTGTCAAAGGAGTTCTCTAAAGGCTGTTCACAAATCCAAAACAAGAATATTTTGTCAGTTTAAATTAAATAGACTACCGACATTCGTTCGACAGCTATTTGCTGTCAGGGGCAAGACAAATCAATAATTGAAAATGTGTCATTTTCGATACGACAACCTGTCGAATGGTTGTGAATTGCTATGCTGGAGCTATTTTCATTATAACCACGCTTGAAAAACAGATTAAGAGATAAGCATTAAATTGCCTTTTACCGACATCCGTGGATAAAGAGGCTTTGCCAGAAACAATCATCAATGATCATTAAAATGGAAACCTTTGACCCACTGAGCGAGTCATGACATTATTTCAGCTCAAAGTTCAAACAGTAAAATAATAAATCAAATCCTTTTCAAACATTAATTATAATAATTAGCAAGTTGTCATTATCGGTGAAGACAACAACATCGTGAGGAAACCGGCATGTTCTAGAACCAAAAATTCAAAGATCTGACTATATCTATGTCCTTGTCTGATGTTTTTACTTTGTTTTATTTTTGTTCTTTATGTTTCTAAGAGTGTGGTTTAGTTTAATTTGTGATCTATGCGAGTCCCAATAAATGCTTCTTCTGTCTTTCTTTCACTGGGCCCGCGTGGTGGATTACGGCCCTCTCCCTCTAATAGAGAAGAGGCCTGTGTCCCTGCAGTAGGAACATTATACGGTAATTATGCTTGTGCTGTCATTATTATCAAATTGTTTGTAAATAACTTAATCACTTTTCACTATCTTAGTGAAGCAAACTTGACCTAGAAGTGATGTAACTCGTATCTAAACTCTAGCGATAAGAGTATCTCTTGCTGCGTGTGATACCGAAACGATAAAACACGTAGATTTTATCTTATCGTTTTGGTAACGAAATATACGAGATAGGACTGTTACGGAGATGAAACAACAGGTTTAGTCATAAAAATATTGTAATAGTTTTTTTAGTACATGATGAAAGATCAACTCACATTTTGCGCAAACGTTTAGGACAGGCGCATGTGGAAATACGGCCTAAAAGTAGCCTTTTTTTTTTGTTCCCAGTTTAGAAAATTCTCATGGACGTCCACCGCCCTGGGGCGTCTGTCAAACTCTTACTGACTAAAAACCATCCAGATGTTCCCTTCCCACACTTGCACCGGGGATCATGTAAGACTTCCGCGATCCTCGGGCCTAAGTATCATTACAGCCGAAAGACGTCCACTGCTGGACATAGGACACCACCAAAGGGGGATGTTTGCCATAATCACCACGCTTGGCAGGTGGGTTCGCGATCACAGTATGGTGTTAAAATGCATAGAGAACGCCGCTGCCCATTCTCTAGCAAGTCCCTTAGTCGCCTTTTACGACACCCACGCGCCACGGGAATAAATAGGATGGTGCTATTCTTTGCGTCCGGCACAACACGGTACTGCCTAAGCATAGCCTAACCTAACTAAAATAATAATAAACCAACGAAAATTCTGCTTAGGTTGTAAAAACCCAGTACATTCACAGTAATTTCGACTTACTGTGAATGTTAACAGTGGTATTTTACAGACGTCAATTTGTGCAATAAAACTTGTTGTATTCGGCAGCCGAGAGAATGCGTTCCTGACACAGTTGTGTTGGTTGGATACGATTAGGAACTAATAAAGATTAAATTCGCAAAACACGTTATCGTTTTTACTCAGCTGGCAGGTGTGAAGATTCATTCTCTCATCGGCCTGAGTTTAGTAATTTAGTATTTTCTACCTTTCTCCCCAGAGAGACCAGAGAATTTGCGTAACTCATCTTGATGCAAATGCGACCGAATGAATCATAAATAACGTATACTCACATTATCGCCTTCAATTTTTAATTTTGCCTTTCCCTTGCCCTTGGTCGGTTTTTTGGACTTGTCCATTTTCTCAGATTTCTGCTTCTCGATGTACAGGTTGTCCACTGTCAACTTTATCCTTTTTATGTCTGCTGATGACACTGGAAAGAGAACATTTGGAATGATTAATTTATCAACATAATCCACATTTGGTTGTGGAGATCAGATAGGCAGTTGCTCCATGTAAAATACTGGTATTAAGCTGCATCCAGTTAGGTTAGTTTTATTAGTCAGTATAGTTGGGAAAAGGCTAGCCACCTGATGATGAGGATAATCCACATTGAATCATAAATAATGACAAGGATACTGTGTGTTATGTATGAGAGGATGCTATAATCGGAATTAACATAAAAACCAGTTTCAGTGAGAAGAATTGGTCAAATAATTCCAGGAAGTGTGCCAACATCAAGGGAGGCCTTCTAAGTCACAATTAATACGAGGGCTGCACTAAAAGTATCGGGAATGGAATATTTCCACTGTTCCTGTCATATTAAAATCTTTTTAATTGAAAACTCGTTGGTTTTAAAAATCGAATACCATTTATTTATTTAAAAAAAGATTCTCGGTCTTGTCACAAGGTTTTGGCAAACTTGTTTAGTCGTTGAGTAAATGGAATTGACTCGAGAAAATTCAAGAGCGATGATTTATTATGACTTTCGAACTGGTTTAACACAAAAACAGTGTGTTGACCGGATGATTTCTGCATTTGGTGATGAAGCCCCATCCAAAACCACAATTTATCGCTGGTTTGCTGAATTTCAACGTGTCAAGCTCAGTGATGATCCCCGTCAAGGTCGTCCAAACTGCAGTCACCCAAGAAAACGTTGATGCTGTGCGTAAGCTGATTGAGGAAGATCGACATGTGACATACCGCGAAATTCAGGCAACTTTAGACATTGGCATGAGTCAAATACAAATAATCTTGCATGAACAATTAGGTGTAAAAAACGTTGTTTTCCCGATGGATACCGCATTCGCTCTGTGAAGAGCAAAAAGCGGCTCGCGTTACTTGGTGCGTCAGAACTCTCGAAAGATTCCACGCAGGATCCTCAAATGCTTTATACAACATTGTATCAGGTGACGAATCCTGGATATACGCGTACGAACCCGAAACAGAAAACCAGTCACGAGTTTGGGTGTTCGAAAATGAGTTAAAGCCAACAAAAATTGTTCGTTCACGGAGTGTTGCAAAAAAAGTGGTGGCCACGTTTGTCTCCAAAACCGGCCATGTTACGACTATTCCTCTTGAGGGACAAAGAACGGTTAATGCAGAATGGTATGCTAGCATTTGTTTGCCACAGGTCGTTTCTGAACTCCGTAAAGAGAACTGCAACCGCCGCATCATCCTCCATCACGACAATGCGAGTTCTCACACCGCGCACAGAACAAAAGAGTTTTTAGAGCAAGAAAACATAGAATTATTAGACCATCCGCCGTACAGCCCCGACCTAAGCCCTAATGATTTCTATACTTTCCCTAAAATAAAGAATAAATTGCGTGGACAGAGATTTTCATCACCTGAAGAAGCTGTGGACGCCTACAAAACGGCCATTTTGGAGACCCCAACTTCCGAATGGAATGGTTGCTTCAATGATTGGTTCCATCGTATGGAAAATGTGTCAAATTTCGCGGAGAATACTTCGAAAAGCAATAAATACATTTTTAAATAGTAATGTTGTCACTTCCTTGATTCCCGAAATTTTCAGTGCCGCCCTCGTAATAAAACAAACAATAGTAAGTGTCTCGGCAGAAACTTGATCGCATCTGTCGCTGCGGGCGCTACGGCGCGGCTGTTTATTCATAAAGCGCCTTAATGGTAATGTACGAAAGGCTGTCTTGAATCACAAATTAGAATCGAAAATATCAATCATAAGACGCTTATTGATGAATGTTTTCTTAATCCATATTTATTTATGTACATAAATCATACAGTATAGTCCTGTTTTTACCCGACTGCGAGAATGCCAAAAAAGGAGGGTTATGTGTTTGACCTGTAAGTATGTATGCTCCCTTGTAACTACTAAGCGGCTGAACCGATTTTGATGAATGATATGTCGATAGAATCGTCTTTATTGCACGAGTGTCATAGGGTATATTAAAATTATTAAAAATCAAAATGGCGGATTTGTGGCGCCAAAAGGTGTTTAAAAAAAAAAAATCTCCCAAGCCTATTGAGTGGGGTATCAAAATGAAGTTGTGTGAATGTGAATGTTTTAAAAGGTGATTACAAAAATATACACAAGTTGTATGTCTAAATGTAATTTTTCTATCAATAAAACCACACCCACATAAAACAACAGTCTACTTACATTGAACAACAACATTCCTCATGAATTCATCAATGAAAGTTGGGAACTCCTCGCTGGCCTTGTACAAGCATATCTTCTTGGTGAGCATGTCGGCAAACTCTGTGAATTCTGACTTTGTGGTTGGTTGGAAGCCGTCGATTTTGCCAGTGCCGGAAAGCTGGTCAGCTGTTACACCTGGAATAAGGATTTTATTGACTTATTATTAACTGACCAACTGAGTTTGTATTTGTGCCCAGTTGATGGCCTCCTATTACATGGGCATTTAACATAACTGATGAAATGTGGGTTACAGGCATGATGATTATGTTATTAACTGCTCATAGTGCTCGGCAACAGACTACCTGCATTTCTTACATCTTTGAAATAATGTTTTATTGAATTGATAGTAGCCATTCTGGATTTCTTAGCTGGGTTCAAAATTGATACTAACTGCCGTGCATGTATTACTACAGATTAGCAGGTGACTATCGTAGTTTGCAAACATAATTAAGATAGATTGATAGAATTGAGATAGATTCTTTATTATGGACAGTGTACACAATAAGGAGTCTTCTACCAATTTGTAATTTATATGGTGTACCATTGTACACTATTCAAAATACAGCTGTATATATATAAATTTGCATAAGGTGACATAATAGGTGATATTAATGCCTCGTTACACCTTAAGTTAGTCAGCATAGGTTTTCCAGGTTAACTTAGCCACTGCTCAAGTTCAAAGAGCCTTTGTCAGTCATGCAGTGAGGTACTAGAAGCCAGCGATAGGCAAATAGAAATGCTGACCTTTAGACAACTTCAAGCAGACTAGGATTTATGCTGGTAGCATGCAAGAACATAAGCTTTGACATCCCTCTGATAAGCATAGTAATCACGCTCGAGTAGTAATCGTGCTTATCAGGGGGATATCAAACGTTCACATCGGTAATAATTTATTACCAATGTGAAAGTTACACTGTCTGTCTGTCTTCTTTTCACGCTTGAACAGCTGAATGGATTTGTACAAAATTTGGCAAACAGATAGACTATGTTCTGCGTTCGAACTTTTTAATGGTCGACGTCAGAAGTTATTCCACGCGAAAGTACTACCGGAGTACGTCCCCGAGCAATAACTTCCGACCTCCACGCGTACGAAGCGGTGGTCAAAGACAAGTTTTAAACAAGCAAGGCTCTAACCAAAGGTTTCCAAGGCGAGCCTCAAGTCAGACTCCTCCTGTGCTTTCTGTGCGCGCAGCTTCTCTGCCAGCTTTTGTTCAGGGGTCAGTTCTTCTACCGCTTTCTCTACGGATACACGGTCTGCCTTCTCGCGTTCAAGACGCTGCAATGTGAACAAGATTACTTATAAATGGAGAATAATACATAACTACAAAAAGGTTTAGTAGAAAAAGATGTAAGTACAGTTAAGGAACCTAGTTATTAGTCCATAGATAATAGGTAGACCAAAGGTCAAGACGAAATTGTTTCCAGACAAACAATAATATAGAAAGACAATCTTTCATGAGCCATGAAAACCAACAAGCCCATTGTGAGGATGTTCAAAATATTATATTGGCTGCATTAATAGGTTTTAGAACTTATTAAGGGTTTATCAGGTATATGAATAATAATTATAATTAGTGTTAATTTAATACTAATTGCATAGTTGGGCATTGTTTTAGATAATTACCAAAGAATACCATCACAATTAATAAAAACATTTGTTTTTACATTGATTTCAGCATCTAAGGAAACTTACAAAGTGCCAACTTCATATTATATATTATGATTCCCCAGTTCTTAAGTTTCAGACTTTTACTGTTACTTGGGTCACATCTGGATACTAAGGACCAAAATATGTAAGGAAAAGTGAAGGCTATTGGAAGTTAAATATAATACATAATAATATACCAATAATAATAGACCAAATTCTTGAGAAGGGTTGGTTGGTTCAAAAAAAAAGTTAATGCCTCTATCAAATGCATATTATTCAAGAAAAAACGCAGAAACTTTGTATTTTCAAATGATCTAAACATGACTCCATTTAGAAAAATTACATTTGTTAATAAAAAAAAATTTGTTTAGTTTGCTTATGTTCACTACACTAAAATTCCTTTAGTGCACTTTTAGAAAAATATTGTATGAACAATTTAAAGAGGTCAAATGATACTATTGCTTAATATGTGTCTGCTCAGCTAATTGAAATAAGTTACAGATAATAATATATTCTTGCTACATATCTGACACACAGAATTTTAAACAGGTTCAATAAATTCTGACTTTCTATTGAGACTTGCTTGTTTCAAGTGGTTTCAGAACTTTCACTGTCTTATCTAGCCAGACAAAACTTGCTTTTTTAGCAAAATATGGACATGTACGACTAAGGGGTCTCCGAAACGAACAATTGCCATCAATTTGTATTGTAGTAATAATGTCAATCACTTCAATTGCATTTGGAAGACAATTAATTTGTGTATCAATGTGTTTATATCAGGTACAATTACAATTGATCGTTTCGGGGACCTTCAAGTTTTGCTAATTCATAAATCAAACAGGCCATGGCAAAACAAAACCTGAAAAAAAAACTGCAGAACCATACAAAACTTAGCATTGGCCATAATAACTATTACGTCAAATCATCAAAACACGCCCAAAGACAAGGATGTAACTGTCCATTGGCCTTGTGAAATAAAGTTCACGACATATGTTTGCTGATATCGAACTACTCACCTCCTTTTCAGCTATTTTGTCCTGGATTCTCTTCTTCGGCTTCGCCGGAGCAGGCGCAGGAAGCTCAGTTTTTTCTTCATCTTTCTTTTCTTCCTCTTCGTCTTCCCAACTTTCCTGCAATATCACTGACGTCAACACGTATGCACAAAAATTGAGGTTAAGTACTAAAAAATCGTAAAAACTCACTAAACACTAACGTAATACCGGATGGTAACAAAAATAAACTTTTGGCAAAGCACGTTACCTTCACGGTCTCTTCCTCGTCTTCGCCTTCCCATTTACTCGAAGTGGTCAACGTGGTCGGTAGTTTAGGCTCAAAATTATCCGCGTCTGGAAATAACCACGCAAGGACATCACAATAAAAGTTAACGAAGAAAATAATTATTTAACGCTTATTACAACTACTTACCCCACGACACGTCCATGATTGCGGACCCCTAAATAGCACCAATCTAATTTTGTTACTCGTTTCACGTGAACACAAAATCAGACAGCCAAGTAACTTGCCGCAATAATGGTTTTTTATCACAAGATGTCTCCAGGGTCGACAGTGAATATATCAACTATATTATTCTCAGGCGAATATCGTCAAACGACCGAGGATTTTCTGCAATGACCGCGACCGGATTGAGAAACGATAGACAAATGACATAATTTTGGCGAATTCTCAACAAAAATATGATCAAATTTTGATAAGCAAAAATATGACTCCATTGCAGACGATAATTTCCAATTACTAAACATTTTCAATATGGCCGACTCGTGGTGTGACCAAAGAACGAAACATAATCTTTATATTCTATAAAAAAATCAATCTTTTTTCAAACAAGGTTTTATTGAATTATAATTATGTAGTTGGAACATGCCGTGAAAGTGGCGAAATAGGCTAATACATTTTATTTCACTGACGTGCCATCGACACGACGAAGAAGGATGAATACTTTGCCCAAACATTATAAAGGCTCGTACAGACTCGTGCGTTATCGCGGGCGCGACAGGCACCGACAAAGAAATTGTGCTACTAGTGTCGCGTCGCGCCCGCGATATCGCACTAGTCTGTACGAGCCTTAACACGATTTACGAACTTTCATTACACCTCAATTTTATTTACCTCTGCTGCAGTCTATTCTGGGCTATTAGCCTACAATAAATTATTTTAGTATTTAAATAATGCAATGCAAAATTATACCCGAACAAGAGTTCTGTTGGAGTTGCAATGCAATACGGCAATGTTTCAATAGAGGTGGCCCGTTCCCTCTTACAAAGATGCTTTCCATCCACATAGCTACAGCTTGCCGTGGCTTGCCTGTTTCTAAGCCCATTGGTGATAGTGTGTTTATTGACATAAATTGTAAAAGACTGATATTCGACTGCATCCGGTTAGACTAACATTGAGTTGCACGAAACCAACATTAGTTTAACGGAGATTTTAAATTCTATTCTATTCTATTTTTCTTTCTGGCAATGGTGCCGTGGTCGACAATTCTGCCAATGTCAGATGTGTTGAAAGAAAACTTGCGGAGGAATAGTAATGGGTAACTCATCTATTCTATTCTATTTTTGTTGTATGGCAAGCAAAGCCGGTGTCGACTATTCTGCCAATGTCTAAAGTGAGTTGGGAAAACGGGTAACTCATCAATTTTATTTGAGGTTGAGGGAGTGCTTCACTTTTCCTCGTGAGGTCCTCACGAGGTACCCCTCATTTGAGGTGAGGATTCGTGCAACATTTTTCACCTCACGCCTCGTGCGCCCGACCCGAACTCTGCCGATTACTGCCGAACGTCCGAGGGAACGAGGCGGGCCTCCCTCCCTCATCTTTCACACATATCATTTTCTTTCGCTCATAAATTTTAGACCGCCAAAAGAAAGGAATCATTATCACGTGATTACCAATCTAATGCTAATGCTTTTAGAGTTCATAATAATTAACCATAATTATCTGAAATAAGAATATTTGCTTCAAAATTCGTTTTGACTAATAATTTTAATAGTTTACCTAATGTTGACCTTGGAGGTACACGTGAAGTGAATTGTTGATATTTTGTTCCAACAATTACGTAAACTTTTGTTTTTTTCGTGTTCGTACTTTTTCGCTTGCTTGCTTTACTTGCTTGTTTATCCCACTCTCCACACACACACATGTCACAATAATCATTACCTAAATTATTTCATTAGGTACATACCAAAATCGTAATGTTATTTTTTACTGTGTTATTGTGTTGTAAAAATTTCGAGACCGGACCTCACCTCAGTCACCTCACTCATTCTCTAATTCTGTAAACAACTTCGGTTCATCTTTCATCATTCGCTCACTGAGCTCACTCAATACTCTCTCGCGACTCGTGAGTACTCGCGAGTCTCGAAATCGCTCGCCTCGCCCCTCGCCACGATTTCATATTGTCAATGTCATATTTTGAGGACGCGTGAACGAATGAGGGAGTGAGGTGTGGTGAGGTGCTTCAATGTTAAAATTCGAGTAACTCTTTCAATGTGCGATCACGAGTTCCTCAAACGAGGCACCTCATGAGTGAGGGACACATCTCTACGGAGGAAGAAAAAAAAAAAAACTAAGTCCAATAATATGTTGATTACTTATTTAGTAATTGAATGTGAAACTTGTTGACACACTGAAACAAACAGATAAAAAATATTGTCATTATTTTATATAAGTATGTACATAAATGATCACAAACAACATGATACGAGAGAGATCGAGACAAATAGGAAAACCAGTTAGATGGTTTTATTGCATAAAAATTGCAGATGGTATGACAATAGTATGGGTATGTAAACATAAACAATAGCAAATAGGGGATCCTGCCGTTTTGCCGAAAAGATTTTGCCAAATTTTCATTACCCAAACAAATAGCAACCTTTTTTTATACCATTGCAATATTTCGAATGATTTTAGTACCCATATTTTCATTTGGTCAAATTTTTACTTGGCAAAATATTACTAAGTATAATGTCAATATGGCATTTGGTCTTTAATCAAATGATTTATTACAGCAAACAATCTTCAGACAATAAACGTTTGGTGAAATTTTTAGGTTAGGTTTTTAGTAGGTTACCCGGAGCTCAATTATTAAATTAGGTTAATTTCTTCTTTAAAAAAAAATGGGTAGGTTAGGTCAGGTTAAAACTGTGACCTCCTACGCACGAGCCGAGCGAGCGAAGCGAGCGGTGCCGCGGCAGCGGCCGGCGAGTGCCAGAAACGACTTGCAATAATAGAAAAAATACTTTTTTTTTAGTAGGTTACCCTAGTTAGACTAAATATTTGGCTTATTTGATTTTGCGTAAAAATTGTTATTACAACTGAAATATTTGACTAAATAAAAAATGTTAAAAGTACTAGTTGGTGAACAAGTTATTGTTCAAACGTTCACTTGCCAAACATAGGTTTTCGTAACAATTATTTGTAAAGAGATTTTTTGGTAAGTAATAATTTGGCAAATGAAATTATGCGAAAATTTGTTTGGGAAGTGATAATTTGGCAATTTCTTTTCGGTAAAACAAGGGAGACCCAGCAAATAGTATTTACACCACACAACACAAAAATAATCATAATTTGATATCATTAACGCGGATAAAAAACATCAAAGCCTCAAAGAGCTTTGGGGAAGAATATGTTAGTAAGGATGGAAAGTTAGTTTGGGACAGGGATTTTTAATTTAGGGAGATGACTATACAAGTCATGAGCTGGGTTACTATTGGAGCAGTTAAAAAAGATGCGCGCCAAGGTACCTTCATCCAACCCACATTCGCAGAGCGATGAGTCTCTAACCCGGATTTTGTGAAGAAAAACCAGAGAACAACAATGGCCTATACGGAGACGGCAAATAATGGAAATAACTTTCTTAGAAAAAAAATTATAGGGGTAAAACCAAGGCTTGGGTACTTGGGGCTGAATAGCGTGATAAAAAGCACCTTTCCGTTTACTTGAATTTTGCCACTTTGCCTGCCATGAGGATAGCAAGCTCTTTTTTGGAAGGCTTAGCAAATCGTAGCCCTGACATTGAAAATGTTGGTCCACGGCTTCGGACGTAACAGCATCCTTAGCAAGAGCATCAACATATTCGTTTCCTCTTATGCCACAATGACTTGGAATCCAAACCAAGTGTACGGTTTTGTGATTCTTGGCACAAGAGAAAAGATACTTTTTTATTTGAAGCAGTATTGGACTGTGAAGTTTACTCTTAAAAAGATTTTGTTCCAAGGCTTGCAAACAACTAAGTGAGTCTGTAAAGATGACACCAGAACTTATGCTATGGGCCTCTATAAATAAACACGCTTCCAATATGGCCACGCATTCGCCCGTAACTACTGAAGATTGTACAGGGCATTTGAATTTTAATACGATTTTGGAGTTTTGGTAGTATACCGCAGCACCAGTGCAACTTGCATCTGATAATTTAGAGGCGTCAGTGAAAAATCTTTCAAAATTGTACCATCGCTCACCAACCACCGCGCATTGAAAATAGAGTCCGCCGAAGAGGACTTTTTCGATATGCCAATATTGTAGAAAATATCAGGCACATTTAATTTCATAGTCAAAACTGAAAATAGGGAGTTTTTGAAACTGGATAATAGGGGAATTTAAAATTTTAAAACAACAAAAGGATTTTAAAAACAAAGGGACTTCTTTATGTTTCCAATAATTGGAACTTCGGCATGCAACGTCCAAATCGTCTACTTTCTGAATAAGAGGATGGAAAGATTTGGTAATGACTTTAGACCAAAATCTCGATGCTAGATACTGCCTCTCAATGCCAGCGATGGTTCTGCGCACTCTACCTGCAACGCGTTAACTGGTGAGGACTTCATACAACCCGATATGATCCGTAGACGCTTAGCCTGAATCCTGTCCAACCTTGTCAAAGCACCTTTGTTGCAGGGAATTAAAAGAAAAGATCCGTAATCCAGAACACTCCGGATCAAAGCATTGTATACCAGTTTCATAGTGTAGGGATGTGCACCCCACCAGACACCGGCGAGCACTTTTAATATGGGAATAGTTTTCTCGCATAGATCTATTAGCTAAATAATTTAAGTGATGTAAACCACTCTATTTAGAATCTAAGAAAACGCCTAAAAACTTTACTTTTGAAGAAACCGGTATACAATGCCCCCGGATGCCCACTGAAATTTGTGGGATCAGCCTCCTGCGGGTAAACAGTACTTTTATGGGCAGACAAACTCAAACCATGGGATTTCAGCCATTGGTTTAGAGATTCCAGGGAGACGCAGAGAGATGATGCAGCGTCGCTAATTGAGTTATTGGTCACATATAGAGCCAAGTCGTCGGCATATTGAAGCATTTGACAATCATTATTGAGGCATGAACCGATGTCAGCTGTAAAAACGATGTAAGTTGTCAGATTTTAGAAAATCAATCTGAATTTTTCGTACCGACCGGACTTGCCGAACCTAGTAATTGGACTCTGCTTTGGTCTGGATTACAAAAGGAATTTACGAAAAATCCTACTTTTCCCAAATCAATATTGCATTATTTGTCAATTAACTTTTACTTTTAAATTTATTATAAAATATGTATTGTTTATTTATTTTTTTACAGGTTTCCTGCAGATAATGAATTAAAAAATAAATGGATGAAAAATATGAGAAAAGATGTTTATTGGAGGCATACACACACAGTAGGATATGTTCTGAACACTTCAAAGAGCTTAAACAAGCAACTATGTTAGCGTTATAAAATGATTGCCATATGACGTGGCAGAAAATTGAAAAATACACAGCGAAAGTGTCAAAGACTTGTGAAGAAAAATACAGATTTGGAGACAATTATCCAAGCATTTCATCAAAAGATGGACGATGAAAACGTGGCAATTCTGAAAAATACCGTCGAAACAAAAAACGAAATTATGTCACATTTCTTTAAGTTACAGGGTGGTTCCTTGCCAAAAGAATATCCAGATGAAGTGAAAAATGTGCTTTAACAGTCCATTTCTTGTCGCCGAAAGCTTATAGCTTCTGGCATCATGAGTGAAAAAAGCTTCTGCACCGCACGGTGAAATTGTGAGAAATTATTACAAAAAATCTTGCCCTGTTTAAGGGCCAATAAAATTGGATTAAAATGTAGATAATATCATTATTGTGAGAAATTAAACGACTAAATTCATATGTCGTTTTTATTTAATTACATAATAGGTACTTCGTTGTATACAAAAAAGAAACTGCAGACCCGCAGCCTTATGAATTCGGCAAGGCAAAGACTATAAACAAATATGACAAATAAATTAGAAAGAAAAAGAAAGAAAATACGTTTAAATTGACTATTACTATCGACCAATCACATAGTCGGAAATCCACATCGCGTCTTTCATATCGCACGTGATTGGTCGATTATTCATACTCTTTGCCTTGCCGAATTCACTTACGCAATAAAGTTTCTTACAAAAAAAATAATGATATTTTAAACACTAAACAATGTTAGGTATTGTAAAACTTACTAGTTGCCTAGGTACTGATTATTAGGAACTAGCTGCCCCGGCAGACGTTGTTCTACCCGTTTGCAGCGCCACCTATCGGGTCCAATTGTACAAATAAACTAGTAATGGGTAACTCATCAATTTTATTTGAGGTTGAGGGAGTGCCTCACTTTTCCTCGTGAGGTCCTCACGAGGTACCCCTCATTTGAGGTGAGGATTCGTGCAACGTTTTTCACCTCACGCCTCGTGCGCCCGACCCGAACTCTGCCGATTACTGCCGAACGTCCGAGGGAACGAGGCGGGCGGGCGCGACGACAACTCACGAGTAATCAGGACTCTCCGTCCGATTATTTACATCTCCCTCATCTTTCACACATATCATTTTCTTTCGCTCATAAATTTTAGACCGCCAAAAGAAAGGAATCATTATCACGTGATTACCAATCTAATGCTAATGCTTTTAGAGTTTATAATAATTAACCATAATTATCTGAAATAAGAATATTTGCTTCAAAATTCGTTTTGACTAATAATTTTAATAGTTTACCTAATATTGACCTTGGAGGTACACGTGAAGTGAATTGTTGATATTTTGTTCCAACAATTACGTAAACTTTTGTTTTTTTCGTGTTCGTACTTTTTCGCTTGCTTGCTTTACTTGCTTGTTTATCCCACTCACCACACACACACATGTCACAATAATCATTACCTAAATTATTTCATTAGGTACATACCAAAATCGTAATGTTATTTTTTACTGTGTTATTGTGTTGTAAAAATTTCGAGACCGGACCTCACCTCAGTCACCTCACTCATTCTCTAATTCTGTAAACAACTTCGGTTCATCTTTCATCATTCGCTCACTGAGCTCACTCAATACTCACTCGCGACTCGTGAGTACTCGCGAGTCTCGAAATCGCTCGCCTCGCCCCTCGCCACGATTTCATATTGTCAATGTCATATTTTGAGGACGCGTGAACGAATGAGGGAGTGAGGTGTGGTGAGGTGCTTCAATGTTAAAATTCGAGTAACTCTTTCAATGTGCGATCACGAGTTCCTCAAACGAGGCACCTCATGAGTGAGGGACACATCTCTAAAATAAACCATCAAGGAACCCATTGATTGATTTTTCCGTTCCCATTTTTTTACTAATGGATGGCTTAAGACTCAGGTCACATTACCAGTAATAGTCATACCCGAGTTATTTTAAATATTGTTATTAATACATATTGTATTTTTTACTTCCATAGAACGCATTTTATAATGGAATACATAACCATCTGCATACTATAATATTTTTTAGTTTATTACACACAAACACAAGATACTTTATAGGCAAATAAAGAATAACGTTAACGTAAAGACGGTCATGAATACAAATAATATCTATAAAGAAATTTTGTTATTTTACTAATCATTATTATAATGGAATAACAGTATTTCAATAAGAAATACCATTTCGATAATCGACAAAAAATACACATCACTATGCAGTGATATAGCAATAAGTAGAATTGTATAGACGAATAGGCGACATTCGGGAGTTTTCGACCCAATACAGACACTATACCTATCTCTTTCAAGCAGATGACACTTTGCTTTTGTAAAAAGGAGACGGAACGGGTTCGCAAGTTTCGGTTAAATGTAATCTATCTAGGCATTCTTTATCTAAGAGTGATACTATGACAACCTGTCAAGCCGCAGGCGCGTTTGACGAACAATGACTCAAGCACCGACCTTTTTTTATGGCCTGTCATTGTTATGACAGGGGCCGCCGGCACCAGGCCTGCGACAGCTTTAGTTCCAAAAAATGCGTTATGGCGCTACTTTCGGTAGCCATGTTGTTGGCAGCCATTTTGGTCGTTGTATTTATCTATTAAACTGACAGATTGTATTTTCCAAGAACAATAAACTGGTTTGCTGAAATTAATTTATAATGTGTAATGTGGTGTTGATAATATTTTTAGAGTACCAAAGCACAAAACACAAAAATGGGACACAAAGAAGAAAGCCAATTGCTAATTGCCCTTGTTATACTTATGTATAATCATGTAATATTTCAGAAACTACAGCCTCCGGTCAAAATGTCAGTGAGACAATGGCTACAACAGGCGAAGCTGTGGCATTCATCGATAAACTCTTTGATAGTGTGAACGGATCTCGAGGGAGCATTGTCCAGGGCAAACTGCGTGGACCAATAAAGCCGAACGCTCGTCAACTCTACAATTTTTGGATAGACGCCAAACATAATGAAAAATATACAAGTTTTGAAAGGTCTAAACTGTTGTTCGAAAAACACGCAACAATCTGAAATGTCGTTTTATTTTTACATTTCTTTCGTTATATTCGTATCCAATGAACATAACGAAAGGAAATTATTGAACCTAGCAAATAATAAAATTAACCCTACAAGAATTTTCCATGGAACATCACTATGCTATCGATATTCTATGGTAATCGCTATCGTCACTTTTCTATTAAGCTGTGGGTAATCACTAGGTGACATTTCGACACTAGCGCTTGGCGCATATTTTTGGAATTAATCGTCAACTATTGTACTGTCCTATCTGTCTCTGACTAGTATATAGTTATCTGTGGCCGGCACTCATAAACATATTTTTCAATAAATAACAAAAGCCTAAAGAGAAAATTTTTCTGAGAAGCTAACTAGACAGGCCATAATAAACAATTGCAAGAATGGATCTGGGAAGAGTATTGGGTGCCGTATTTTGTCTCTGGAAATGTTTAATTTTTTAGAATAGTTGCCAGGCCCGACGATTAAAGTTACCACACACAATGTTAGGCTTAATATTAATAGAAATTCAGCTGTTAATGGCGTGAGGTCGCCGCCACACCAGAGCGTCAATGGTGCTTGACGGTTTGGGCGCACCGACGCTCTGGTGCGCAGATGCGGCTTTAAATATTGAGGTTAAGGTCATCTAAGATTTCAACTAAACCTTCCCCA
Source organism: Tiliacea citrago (assembly GCA_963921375.1). NCBI lineage: Eukaryota > Metazoa > Arthropoda > Insecta > Lepidoptera > Noctuidae > Tiliacea > Tiliacea citrago. The sequence goes on along the minus strand of OY992799.1, from coordinate 21,622,477 downwards.
AAAGAGTCACAACGTTCAGAACCTCACCTAAAGTGATGGCAGTTGAAATCCCCCATAACAAGTACAGGGTCTTCTATGTTTTCCGTACATTTTAAGATTGAAAGGAAACTTTGATGTGGGTGAGCATTATAAACAGATAAGACGGTTATACCCTCTACCTTTCCAGCCACAATGCTTATATCATCACCTAGGGAAGGCAAAGAAACAGCCACAAGTGGAACACGATTGTTCACGCAGAGAGCAGACCCGCCATAGCTATCAGATCGGTCGCATCTGAGAATATTAAAGGAAGGTAAGCGGAAATAAGACTTGGAGCTAGCCAAGTCTCAGCAAGGGAACAGGATAAAGGTTTTCTATTTGTTCAGAAGAAATGTGAACACGTGTTTCTTATGCCATACGCTCCTCACATTCCATTGAAGGAACACAAACCGAGGCATTGAGAGATGATGAGAGGATGAGAGAGAAGTAACAAGTGAGGAAGCAACGTTGGACGGTAATTCAAAAGAAGGCCTCGCCCTGGGGGAACCGCCTTCATGATCACGGTATCCCCTATGCCAGGTGGCGAAAAGGGCATAGCAACCAGGCTATTAAATTAATAACAAAAAAAAAAATCTAAACCATTTAGAGTTTATTGGGTTGTCAATATGGTAACAGTGATTTCTTATTTCAAATTTGAGAAAGGCCATTGTTATTGACATTGACGTTTTGTGCGCCAAATTTAAATATCGCGCGTTTTAAAGCTCGCAAGCTAGAATTATTTTATAATCGTACGATGTTTATTTATACAAAAGCAAAAGAATACACAAATACTTGCATACCGCTAAGGGGTTTACTGTGGAAATTTGTGAAGACGCGATATTATCGGTACTGTCACACTTTTTGGGAATCGTTTGGCGGAATAACTGTGTTTATTATTTTATTTCTAATCCACCAAATAAATATCGTTGAACTGAAACCTAAAACCACCACAGTGAGTTTTGTACGATGTAATTAGCTTTTTTCAGTGAGTTTTGTTATTGTACCTCATAGTCTACAGCACAGAGTACCTACCTACTTTATAGTATTGGTAGTCAATACTTCTACAGTCACTTCCACAGAGCACTATATTATATAATACTGGTAGTCACTTCATTCAATCTCACCATTCAGTCAGTTTTTATCTTACAGGCTCTCCATTTATTTATTTTTCAGATGATGGAAAACGGTAATTCTTTGATAAGAGTATTTTTTACACCTTTTAACAATTTTACACAAAGGTTAATGTCTAGAGCAGAGGCTTATTTGAATCAAGACTCAGGTAAGGATGGACGATTCTCTTCAAGATAACTTATGGCAGGCTTGAACAGTAGGTATTTTGTACTGCCCAAAATATGGGCAGTCTTAAGAGAGTGCCCATATTTAGAGCCCTTTTGCTTAAGTTACTTATTTAAGTATGTTCAAAACTTTTGGTTTAAGGTATTCTACCAAAACAATGGTGGGAATTTGAGAGCATAGGCTTTCCTATAAGTTTTCATGCAAATTTCTTCAAAACCTCCAATGGAATTGCTGAGGTGAAGTTTAAGGTAATGCAATAAAATTATACTATTTTACACACCAGTCAAAAATATAAAATATTAATGTGCTGTAATGAGTTGGCTCATTACACCAAATTATTATTGTATATTTTTAATGTTTTCTAAGTAAGCAAAGTTCCAATCAATATTATTAATCAACTTATTCAATAATAGTCAAAGCTAGGTTTAATTAATGAGGGTAGTGTGGTTACTAGTGCTGCCGTTAACCATTAAAACATAATAATAAAGTTTCAGTACAATAGAGATTGGTACATGCAATTTAGCAAGTATGGATGAAGAGAACAATGTTGTGCCAACCCCAAATAAATTGAGATAAGGGCAACAGAATGATGATGATGAGAGACATAAATGAGATTAGTTATTCTGTAAATAGGATATTGGAATCACATAAAATGCAAGTCATATAAAAAAAAAAACAGGGACCATGTTTTTTATCCCAAGAATAAACTTGAAAATTGTAGTTAAAAACCGGCTAAGTGCGAGTCGGACTCGCGCACGAAGGGTTCCGTACCATTATCTATAAAAAAATACTTTTGTTGTATGGGGGGCCCCCCATACAACAAGTTTTTTTTTTATACTACTACCCTTAAATATTTGTTTTATTTTAATTTAATTATTGATTTTTAAAGTGAATATATAACTAAATATTCTGTGAATATTTCAAGTGTCTACTGTTACCGTTATCAATATCGAGCAAAATCGAGCAAAAAAATCACGTTTGTTGTATGGGAGCCCCCTTAAATATTTATGTTATTCTGGTTTTTAGTATTTGTTGCTGTAGCGGCAACAGAAATACATCATCTGTAAAAATTTCAACTCTCTAGCCATCACGGATCATGAGATACAGCATGGTGACAGACGGACAGACAGACAGATAGACGGCGGAGCCTTAGTAATAGGGTTCCCGTTTTACCCTTTGGGTACGGAACCCTAAAAACATGTTGTCTGAAGTTTGTACGCACAATCAGGGCTCGGAAACTGGCTAATTTTCTATGTAAATTGAAAAGGTTTTTGATAATTTTAGTTAATTATTTAATATTTTGTTACAAAATCAATGTTGATTGTGATGAAGCGATCTTTGAAGCTAATATCTATAAAATTGTATCAAAATAATTTGTACCTTCGGAAATAAAAATTAACCGGTATCGAGCCCTGATTGTGCGTACAAACTTCGGTTAACATGTTTTTCAATTACAATTTTAAGTTTATTCTTGGGAAAAAAAACATGGAAAATAACATCACAACACAAAAAAAAAACCAAAATGGCATGTGTTAGCCTAACTCATGCCGAGCAGCAGCCAGCAAGTGTTGGTGGTGGCGGCGCGGCGCGGCGGCGTGCGGGGGTACGCGGCGACGACGTGGCGCCCATGTCTGTTACTTGTAACACCATAGACTTCTAAGGTTTTCCTGTAATCTATATGTAAACTGTTTGCTGTATTTTTTTTTCAACATTTTTGGCTCGGTAGTTTTGGAGTTATGAGGTGAGAGAATAGTAAATTTTCATCTATTTTCTTAAATAACTTAAAAAATATTTATTTTAAAAATACTTATAAAAAATATTTTTTTTTGTACCCTCACAACAAGCCCTTTAATTTGATATGTCCCACGGTACAGTTTGCAAAACTTTTTTTTGAACTTTTCTAATTTGCTCCCCAAACGTGACCTTCATATTCAAATTTCTTTAATACGTTACACGTTGACGTCAACGAAATTCATAATTATGTGTAATTGTGTACTAAATTTCAACTTGAATCGGTTCAGTAGATTCGGAGCCAATCTGCTGTAACAGACGGACAGACACACGAGTGATGCTTTATGGGTTCCGTTTTTTTCCTATTGAGGTACGGAACCCTAAAAAATAAGCAAGATGGAGTCGATGTTTCCCATCTAAATACCTCTTAAAAGAAATGGTGAAACAAACTCAGGGGTCAAATAATATGCAGTGAGGCTCAAACTAACAATTGCTTGTAACTGGTGGCGCAAAAGTAATGTCATAGTGTGAATGTGCCATATTTTTTGCAAATGGCGTCATAATATAATTATGATCTAATAGTTATGTTGTAGACTCATAGAGAATTAGTTGCCAATGCAATGGAGCGATACACAAGCAACGATGGAGATTTTGAAACACTTATTTCCGGGTCGTGTGATCTCCCGTTTTGGCTATTTGAGCTGGTCGATCAGATCTGAGAGAGATCAGAGACCAGAGGCCTTTTGGAAATCTCGCATTTCCCACAACAAACCACCTTGCAAGTCTTGAAAGCCAACGTTGAAGAAGAAATCACCAATTTGGAGCCAGATATTTTGCGAGCAACAATTCAAAATGCCGTAAAACGAGCATAAATGTGCATCAACTCAGGAGGTGGTTTCATATCATTTGATCGATATCAATATTTCGACTTTTAATCGAATTTTATTCCTTTACATAATCTTCGTGACAACACATCCCATTTTTTTTTTCAATTTACAACAAAATGCGGATTATTCCGATCTGTCACCCCGCTTTGTCCCCTTAGGGTGACAGATAGGAAAAAAAAGTTTGATCTGTCCCCCTGTTAGCAATGAGGGGACAGTTCGAACTTTATTCACTCCTTAACGGTTTCATCTGTCCCCCTATCACTGACAGGCGGACAGATGAAACTTTTTATTCCTGTTTGTCCCCCACAGAATTTAATATATTAATTCTTAAAACTAATGCTACACATACTGCAACATTACATTAAATTAAAGACTAGTGGTTTAGGTTTATAATCATCTGTATTTAAATAAGGAACAAAATTTTCTTTTGTTTTTCTATTAATCAGCCACATTCCCATAAATCACGTCGTAGGTATTCCAGGTATAATAACAATCAGTCTTCTGATTTGACTTCATATTACAAATGTTAATTTTTACTAACTATATGTTAACTTTTAGATGAGGAAATGTTCCTAATAAGAAAATTTTACGTGTTTAGATAAAATTGCAGCTTCTATTAAGGTAATTAATTCTGTATTATTCAGGAATGAAGTAAATAAATTCAAGTTTTGACGTTTCCATTCCTGTAAGAGTTATCAAACAAAATAAAATTTCTGTCTGTGCTCTGTATGTCAGTACTAGTTAATATCAAAACTTATTTTGCTAATAACAACTTAAAGATTTATATAATATGGTTGAGAATTACTTGCACTCCATTATTGTTTCCAAAAAAGCCGGCTCTTCCGGGAATTTACTGGGTGCAAATAAACAATAGATCGGTTCTCTCTTTCTTACTCAAGGGGCCTTATGGGCAGCCGCAATGATGCGCATTACTACGAGAACTAGTGCAAATTTACCATTTTTGAAGGGTAGACGTCAGTGTTAGATTGTTTGGCAGTAAAAATATGAGTACCGATATTGTGCCAGTGGTTTACTCATTAATGAGTCATAAGGATCAGAAGAGCTACGAAATTTTATTTAACATGATTAAGTCACAAATCCCAGAGTGGAAACCCAAAACCTATAAAACAGACTATGAAATTGCAGCAATGAACGCTATCAAAAAGGTTTTTCCAGAAGTCACAGTTAAAGGTTGTTTCTTTCACTATAATAAAGCTGTGTGGAAGAAGGGAGCAGCTCTTGGGCTAACTAAGTCGAAACTTTTGAAAAGACAAGTGGCACTGAGTGCCGTACTTCCATTGATACCTGATAATGAAATTTTAAATGAATGGTCATACATCGCATCAGAAAGTCCAGATTATGATCAGAGCAAGAAATTTCGTTTGTATATGATCAAACAATGGATTAGACCGCATGATGCTGAGTTTAGAAAATTATGGTGTGTTTTTAATGAACGTCATCGTCTACAAACTTTCTGGAAGGCTGGCACCATGGATTAAATAATGCAATTGGAAAAAAAAATCCCAACTTAAATATGATTTTAGTTATTCTAGAAAAGGATGCAGCTTTTTATAGAGTCATATCACAACAGATCCAAAACCAATTACCTCCGACATCAAATTGTCGCACAAAGAGAAATATTATGAAAGACGAATATATACATAATTGTCAAATGCGGTTTGTAGGTGGTGAAATTACTATTGGTCATTTGTTGGAGAAGTTGCGATAGATATTTTATTTATACATATATTATTTTTACGACCTTTGGAAAAGTTTTAAAATTCATTATACTAGTAATTTTCGTTTATTTATGTTTTGAGATTATTTACAACTTTAAGTTTTTTATTCGTTTATTTAAAAGTTTTCATTTGTAACTTTCGTTAATTTATATTGTGAGATTATTTACAACTTTAAGTTTATTATTATTTAAAAGTTTTCATTTGTAAAGTCTTCTGATTTGACTTCATATAGCCTAATATGAAGTCAAATCATAAGACTGATTGCAATATGTACAATACCTACTGTGATTTATCGGACTGTGACTGATTCTATCAATAAATAACAAAACAAAATATTCTTATTATTAGTATATTTTTTATTGTAATTAAGTTGAATTAAGTCAAATCAGAAGACTGATTGCAATTGTATCTACTATACGTACTGTGATTTATGGGACTGTGGCTGATGAATAGAAAAACAAAAGAAATATTTGTAACTTATTTAAATACAGATGATTATAAACCTAAACCACTAGTCTTTAATTTAATGTAATGTTGCAGTATGTGTGGCATTACTTTTATGAATTAATATATTAAATTCTGTGGGGGACAAACAGGAATAAAAAGTTTCATCTGTCCCCCTATCAGTGATAGGGGGACAGATGAAACCGTTAAGGAGTGAATAAAGTTCGAACTGTCCCCTCATTGCTAACAGGGGGACAGATCAAACTTTTTTTTCCTATCTGTCACCCTAAGGGGACAAAGCGGGGTGACAGATCGGAATAATCCCAAAATGCAGCCAATTCACGTTATGACACTTTTGCGCCATCTTTTAAATTGTTACTCAGCCTGGTTCCTGTACCTTAAAGCCTTTGCCAGTATTATACCTACCATTATTTATTCAATAATAATAATTTATTAAAAAAAATATGTTTCAGAATAACGGATCACTTACAACTGACTTAGAATATTCTATAAATGTGATTACTGGTGAGGCTAAGAATAACCTAAATAAGGCATATAATGGACTTTTGCGTACTATTAATCCAAAAGGTATATTTCAACATTACCAGAATGGTCATGACCCAATAATAAAAAGTAAAAAAAAAATACATACTTAAGTGTGGACGTCATAAGTACATCCATGACTTAAATATAATTTTAGGTACAATGCAAATGTGTTAATTCCAAAGTGCGTTGAAACTATATAAAAACTATTATATATTTTAAATGTCTATTTTTACATAAATTATTATTATTAAAATTGAGTTATATATATATATTTTTTTTTTGCAGTGGAAGTAGCCCCTTCTTTTTTGGGGCAGTTGCAATGGGCCATAGACAAGTCCTTTATAGAGCAAGTCAGTCATCAGAATATTGAACAGGTAAATATCACTTATTTAATTACTTTATAGCAGGTATAAACTAACAGAATAATAATACAATAGTCCACTAGTCTATGAATTAATTCATGCAAGTATCATCATCATTCTGTTGCGCTTAGGCCAATTTATTTAGGGGCGTAAGCGTTAAATTCTCCACACATAGATATTAGTACTTTTGGCTGTACTTTGACTTTTACTTTCACAAAGAAAATTTGTGTACCTAAAGAATATTTTATTTTAGAAAATAATTATGTCTTCCGTACCGAATTTGCTAATGGAAGAGCTGCTGACACTGCACACATTCATGATAATATGTACCATTCTTGGACCACTGCCTTTCTATCTTTTTCATTCGATGAGACTGATCGTGGAACGGAGATCTGGAATGAAGGTTAATTTTGACTTAGTTTACACTTACAGTATTTTAACGGAATGTTGCAAGGCGTGGGGTGTTTTTCCATATGAAATTTTTCAGTACCTAGTAGTCTTGATTTATGTCCGGTGACTGGCAATAGGATTTGCTCTAATATAAACGAGACACATAAATATAACTTAAACTGTCCTATCATATTTAGTTCAAATATCGCGCGTCCGCATGACCTCGTATAGACCTCTGTTAGAGTTTTTTTCCTCTGTTAGAGTGAGGTTCTCTAAATACCTATTCTCTTCGATAAATCGATTGCGCTGAAGCATATTTTCGGTATTTAGGGTAGGGGTGTGCAGCACTGCGCACTTTTACTACAACATTCTCTAAAAAAAAAACAAAAAGTAGTTTAAAATCAAGATCAGTCTTTATTCATTTATCTAGGTTATCTGTCTAGTAATAAAACTTTAAAAAAAACGAATTAAAGGTAACAGTTTAGTAACTATTCAAAAAAATTACAGCATCCATAATGCGCACTTTTGCACAACGTATGAGGACAAGACGGCGCAGCCAGATGTGCAAGTTTGCGCACGTAGGTCAAGAGTGCGCATCACTCACAAATATCACATTTGAAGCTACCACGGCCTACGTATGCTGTGCATTTTTCGTGCCACCAGTTTTTGCATGAACTACATTCGATCCAGTCTTCAATAATTGGATCTCTGTAGACTTCATAGCAACCTGGACATGCCCAATTTTTCTATTTGGGTGCAGTTGCTGGCATCTTTGGTTTAACAGTCTTGCTCCTCTTAGGTAAAGGTTTTTCATTTTTCTTTTTAAGTTCTGAGCCAAGTCCCTTAACTTTGTCGGAGTTATTCCATAGAACATGGCATCAAGCTTCTGAACATAATTAAGCATTTCTGCTTTCATTTGAGAGGTAAAGGGTATAGATGTATACCTACCTAAGGATTGCGGCGAATTCGCTTGCTTCAATCTTAATCTAAAAGTAGACTCAGCCATACCAAACTGTGCCGCTACCTGGCGCTTACTTTTTCTTTCCGTAATCAATTTACGAGCTTCTTCGATTACACTCGAATCCACATTTTTCCTCTCGGTTGTTCTTTGTCTTCTTGACATCCTAAATACATAAATAATTAGTTTATTAGCTTATCAGTAAACACATGGTCATGATAAAACACATAATATCTTAAATAAACGGCCGATAGTGTACAAGACTGCGCGCGCAATCTTGTACACGATGGCTATGCGCAGTCTTGCACATAGAGCACAAAAGACCTTTGCCATTTTTGCCAAGGACGTCGTATTAACTCGAGTGTGACACGTTGCAATAGTAATTTGATAGAAATAAACACATAAAAACAGCATAACTGAATTACATTTATTACAAACACGTTTTCAAAACACCTAAATATTGTAACACTCGTATCAAATTTAGTTTTTTTCGAATAAATCTTCGGAAATTGAATTAAAATCGAAAATTCTTGTGCGGGCACGTTTATAACGTCGATGAGGCGCTGTCAACTGAAGTTGGCCGCAAAATACTGTTTCCTGATTGGATAATCGCTATGCGCATTCTTGTACACTACGCAATCTTGCACACCCCTACCCTACGTACGGCATTTTTATTACTTCCTTACAATATAAAGTAGTAATAATCAAGTTTTTCCTAGTTAAGGCTCGTACAGACTAGTGCGATATCGCGGGCGCGATGCGACACCAGTCGCACATTTCTTTGTCGGTGCATATCGCGCCCGCGATATCGCGCGAGTCTGTGTGCGCTATTACCAGTGGCTGTAGCTACCTATAGACACATGTCTCATATTTCCTTCAGGAACTAATGAAACACTCGGGTGTAGACTCTGGCGTGCTGCGGTTCTCACATGTCATGGAGGCTTTATTAGTAGGCATTTTGTACTCTATAGCGGTCACATTGATTCTTAAGGTGAGTTTGCTACATTCTAGAGCCCGTATTGATTACTGTCGACTTATTAAGTTCGAAAAGGTATGGCATTCACTAACTCGCTCCCTCTTACAGAGAGGAGGCATGTGTCCCAGTAGTGGGAACTTTATAGGCCAATTAATTATGTTGTGGTTATGACAATTTTTAGGGTTCCGTACCTCAAAAGGAAAAAACGGAACCCTTATAGGATCACTCGTGTATCTGTCTCTCTGTCCGTCTGTCACAGCCGATTTGCTCAGAATCTACTGGACCGATTAAGTTGAAATTTGGTACACATGAATTTCTGTGACCCAAACATGGACGTGTAACGTTAATAAATGAATTTTCAACATGTGGGTCTCTTTTGGGGGGTGGGGGGGGGTCACTAAGAAAAAAATATATGAACAGTACCGTGTGACATATCAAATGAACACTTGACTCTAACAAAAATTAGCACTAAACTAAAAAATTAAACTTTAAAGTTTAATATTATGCAAACGGATCCCTGAATCGAAAAATGGTTTCCACAAACCCGCAATATTTTTGAGCGGCCTATCCAACGATACCCACACCATGGGATAGACGAGAAGAATAACATCATACCCACGTGCATGAGAGGTATTCAAATATTTTTTTTCGAGATTTTATTTTACCACCAGACAGACATACGGACCTGTCGAAACTACAAGAGTTCTTGTTGGCTACGGAACCCTAAAAATGACATTTAAAAATATTATTTTGAACCAATTTTTCAAAATAAAAATCTTGCATTATATATTTTTTTTAAATGGTAGTAAAACTACTATTTTTGTCTCCAGGTGCCGATGCAACCGATACTGCCGCACAGCAACTTTTTTATTATAGCTTTTACGATAGCATTTCATTTTGTGAACACAATGTGCTTTGCTTTTATCACTAGTGCTCTGTCACAGGATTGTAAGTATACATTAATGGGTAGGTAACCACTCATAATATTAAGTACATGCCCTCTAGTCACCTAGGCTTCCAATGAAAGATTACAGATGCCATTTTACCCGTTGAACATATTGAACAACTAAACTTATGTATGGAAGTGAATGTTGGAAAGTAGAATAAATGCTGTGGAAATGCGTTCCATGAGAAGCATGTGTGATGTCACTATGAATCGTAAGGTGAAGAATGATGTGATGAGGCCACGTGACACAGTAGAGGTAACGAAATTCCTGGGTTTGAATGTAGATTGTAATTTAAATTGGAAATCACTTGTGGAATCTGTCTGCTTAAAATTAAATAGCTATTTTTTTTAAGATATATTATACAGGGTGGATTTTTGAGATGGGGCAGTAAGGGTAGCTACCCTAACCGTTGTATCTACAGAAAAACGGTCTTAAGAGACTGTCCTTAACTTTTTGAGAAATTTTGATCTGCATTCACAGATTTTGAAAAAAATGTACAGTCAGCAGGAAAATGGGCAATTTTCACAAAAACTTTTTTTATGCCAATCGATCCTCTTTCTTATAAGGATCAAAAACCTCTATTAGACCAATTGAGGTTTGAGTACTAGAAAAGTCATAAATTGCAAAAATCTTTTCCCATACATTTCGTAGGAAATGAGACTCGAACTTACATTGTTTACCATCGATAAACTGGCCGCTACAAAAAAGACTGATCGAAAAACAAATAAAAAACCATAACTTCTACTTTGGGTATTATTTCACCTTAAAATTAAAAACTTGAAACTTTTCATTTGGACACACCTAGAAATTTTACTTTTGTGCTCTAAGTTATGAGGTGTTCAGAATGGTAGCCGTTTTGACGTAGGCATAGGTTTATTCCCTTTACTACAGAGTGGGTAGCAGGTGATAATGTGCCTGGATTAATTCCATAGAGAATCGTGGTAAGTAAATCTTTAGAGTTCCTGAACACTGTTGTATTCCTTTTTATAAGTTCAATTTTTAAATAGCACCACATAAAAAGTGTAGACGCGTGAGATCAGGGGGCCGATCGCGCTAATTTTGAACGTTAATACCAAAACTAAACCACAACCAAAACGTTACGTTAGACACATTTCGTATCGCGCTAATCATTTCAACGGAAACGATTTAGCTTTACTTTGGAAGTTACGGTGGAGGAACGATCGATCGAACAACACTCTCACAAAAAAAAGCGCGATACCGTTTCTTACACCAGCTAAACCAAAACTAAACTAAAACCAAAAACGTTCCGTTCGAACGGTAATTACGTTGAGAAATAGCGCGATCGGCCCCCAGGACTGCGAGGTGGTGACGTTAAAGGACCATCATTATGTTTGTATCCACTGCCTTGCGAATGGCCGGAATTCGATTGATGCGATTTCGAAATACGAAGTTTTTTTTTTTTTGCCAGTCTTCATTGTAGCGGTCCATTTATCCATCATAAAAAACTAAGTTGGAGTATCATTTCTTACGAAATGTATGGGGAAAAGTTTTTTGCGATTTATGACTTTTCTAGTACTCAAACCTCAATTGGTCCAATAGAGGTTTTTGATCCTTATAAGAAAGAGGATCGATTAGCATAAAAAAAGTTTTTGTGAAAATTGCCCATTTTCCTGCTGACTGTACATTTTTTTCAAAATCTGTGAATGCAGATCAATATTTCTCAAAAAGATAAGGACAGTCTCTTAAGACCGTTTTCCTGTAGCTACAACGGTTAAGGTAGCTGCCCTTACTGCCCCATCTCAAAAATCCACCCACCATTTAATAAAACTAAACCCACACATACACACGCATACACAAAAACACACGCACAAACACATACACATGCACACACACACATACCCAAACACACACACACACACACACACACACACACATAAACTATTCTTATGCTAATTTTGTCTTCTTATATTTATGATAAATTTGTTATAAACATTTTTCTCTTTTTTGTTATGGAAGAGCGGAGTCTTCTAATACAGGCATTGTTTGCTTAAAAGAAGGCTCCAATCACTAACTAATTGTGTAATTTGGTTGAAGAAATAAACAAATTTTTTTTTTTTTTGAATTTTGAATGTACTATTTATTATGTTTTATCGTGTTTAGATATCGGTACGCATTACGTCTGCGGAGTATCGCTAGCTAATTTAATTTGAACCTGTACATTACATACCAATTTATTACAGGTGTATACGACATTCACATAAAACAAAGCAACCTTCGTAAATTATATACAATTACAATATTAATTAAAACGAATAACTAAATTATAAACAAAACAGGTTTGACTTAGTCTAAAAAAGAACAAAAAATTACTTACAAAAATATCAAAAAAGATAAATATTTGGAGGATACCTACAATGTTCATTAAAGTCTTGAAATTCAAAAAATCAGAGCATGCCTAGGAAGGTAGGTGTGAAATGCAACGTGTGTCGACACCCTTGCGCCATCCCATCTTCCTAGGACGGTGAGCTGGGCTGCTTCAGGTGCGGAAAACCTCAAACGGCGCAAATACTTTAATCTTACTGGGACTTATATGTTCGAGCCGTTTGGGGTTGAAACACTAGGGCCATGGGGTCCGAGTGCCCACTTAGTTTTTCGAGACATCGCCAAGCGGTTGGTCGACTCCTCACGTGACCAGAGGGCTGGCCTATTTTTCGGCCAAAGAATCAGCATTGCCATACAACGTGGCAATGCTGCCAGCCTTTTGGGCACTTTTCCCACTGACAGTGATGCGGAAGAATTTTTTGATGCCCTATGATTTTTTCCCCCCTTTGTTATTATACTTACTTGTACATATTATTATTTTTATTTTGTCTGTTTAGTTTTTAAATTATGTAAATACTTTCAAAATGGTTAATCTAAATAAATATATAAACATTAAAAAAAAAATCAGAGCATTGAATTAGACATGTATATAAAGGCAGTAGTTTTTACCAATTTTCGTTGCAGACCGTACGTACATTATTTTTTACATTTTGTAGCGGTTATTAGTAGCATGATGTTTGTGATGGTATGTTTTTTTTTTCAGTTCTGTATGCAGACGGTCTAGGTCTCGTACTATACTTGTCTACGTTTATTTTCGACTTCTTGTGGCATTCCTACAAAGAATACACGTTTGTATTATGCTGTATACTGCCACATGCACCCATCTACTATTTCTGGGACGAAGTCCTTTATTTGGAAAAGGTCGGTAAGTACGACTTTATTGTCTATCAAAGAATGTATTTCAATTAAACCAATTACAGGCACTTTTGAATTGTCAAGGAGTCGGTCAGTCCGAAAGATGAAGCTAATTTCCCATTCCAAAGCCTAGTAGGTTCTAAGCCTGTGGAGAAGAATGGGCATGAAACTCCATGGACCCCTCTTTTAAATCAAAATATTGTTATAAAATATTGGTTACATTACATACATCATTCAAGTTGAAACATTTGAGAACGATGTAGAAAGACGTGCTTAATATATCTCTATTACAAGGCGGACAGACGCGTGGCACCAAGCGAAGTTTCTAGCTGTCGTTTTCGCGGCGCAGTGCCTGCCGTTTTGGCTAGCATGTCCAGCAGTGGACGGCTTTTGACTGAGATGATCTTTAGCTCTACAGACTACAAAAACCGCTGTTAATATTTTTTCCTTTTTTGACTGCCGCGTTCGTTCAGTGGTCGCAAGAACTATTGTTGAACATAAGCTCCTGGGTCGAATCACAGCTCAGGTGGTTGTGGGTTCTTCCAACAGTAATTTATTTTTTCTCATTAGCATCCCAGTCTTGTTTTGTCCGGTTGAGGAATAGCCTCGCTCCCTATTACATGAGGCTTAAACATAAAGCGAAATGTGGGTGAACTATAGGTATACCTTGTTTAACCCTTCAGAGAAAACAGGTGTGATTTTATATTATTTTTACGGTTTTTAGGCGTAGGCACCCAGATATGGAACATTGCCAAACTCCATATCGAGAACTTTTCGGTGTACAGGGTGTGGTTGCTCTTCTTGCTTCAGCTACATGTCACAACAACCCTTGGATGGTACTTAGACCTAGTCAGGCCGGGGTATTATGGCGTTCCTAAGAAGTGGAACTTCTTATTCAAGGTAATTTTGACTTTATTTCTTTAGCGTTTGGTCGGTTTTCTCCACACGGGCTACAAATTGAGTTTATTCTAAAATCCTGCTTGTCATAATAATAATAAGTAAGTGGAAAAGAAAGTACTCATGGGTTTGATGAATAGGAATTGTTAGGTAAAGCTAAGTATATAAAGGTTTAAATTTGCCGCTCAGACAGCAACGCCCCACCCTCCCCTCTTACGAAGGGAGCGATCGATCATCAAGGGCTGATGGTATAATACCATCGCCCGCCTCACGCTCAGGGTGCTGCGCCACGTCTCCTCATCGTCACTTGTGAGGACTCACATTGTGTGAAAGTCTCGAGAAGAGCTTACTATAGAGGTTATCCTATGAAGTAAGGTGTTACTGAATTTCCGAAAATCGCGGCGGGTCGTTCACTCACGGCGAATCTCAGAAAGCGGCGTCATCGGCACATTGACAGCTAGTATCGCGTTTTGGAGTTATCAGCGGTCCTGAAGCTTGGCGTTGCTTACGTCATACTGAGATGATAAAACGAATACAATACAATAAACCCTCACGTGGGTTTTTCTGTGAATTGTAAATAATACGAATAGGCGTCATTCAGTGCACAGGTTTAGGTGCAGCGCAGGCGACAAACTTTTTGTGCGAAGGAGTGATTAATGAAAGCTTGTGAGCTAATAAAATGTAATCACGATATCACATTGGTGTGTGCCGCAGACTCCTTCGCACAAAAAGTTTGGCGTCTGTGCTGCTGCACCTTATGATAAATAATACGGGCAGTATTAATCGTCTTTACCTTACCTCCTGAATTGTGAATTCGACCGAAAATACCTTCTCAATGATTTATTACTGTTCAGACCCATTAAAAACAAATCGACGGGTGAAATGGTAATTGTTCCAAGCGACATTTTTTTTTTGCTTGAATTATGTTAACGACCGTGGAAAGGGTCATTGGTTAGTCCTAAGAGACGGTTCCCTAGAAGACCGGTGGCCGCCACATAGCGTCCGCTATTTAACGGCGAATGACGTCACTGAAACGTTATTTATGAAAGTAAGTGGGTATGTTTTCCTAGAGAGCTTTTATTTTGACACCCTATAGTCAAATCCCACTGCCATCATTTTCATGACAGCCGTCACTGCGGCCGTTATGCGGCGGTCACCGCTGTTCTAGGTAAACGTAGCTTAATCGATTATTTTTTGTGATTTAGACAAGTTCTTTTGAATTGTAGAAAGAGTACTGGCGTCCCGAAAATAAACGAAAAGTAATAGCACTTCCGTCTTATCTACTGAGAAGAGATTATAGGAACTTTGAAAAATTACCCAGTAAAGCTGCAATTGCTCTTCAAGTTTTGAATGTCTCTAAGGTATATGTCGGACTGTTATATGGTATGTATTAGATAGACACAACTGCTGGCCTATTGCGTAAGACACTTTGTTTCACAATCCGAAGGATTTTGAAAGAAATTCCTAATCTGCTTTTATATCGTTTATTTAATATTAAAATTACAATATTAAGATAGCGTTGGCCCCAAACTAGGCACAGTCCTGTATCTTGGGCGCCATTATAATTAAATAAAACATTGTTTTTAAGTTGAAATTGGCGACATTTGAACTAGTTAGCCTCTTCGAGACGGCAAAACTAAAATTACAAAAATTAATAAATAATTCAGGTAGGAAAACTAAAATCAATTCTTAGAAATAAAATTTAATTACAAAAGATAAAACTTGGCTATAATTACAAAAATTTTCCGCTGTTCTGTATTATAAAATATTTGTAATTAAAAAAATGTTAAAAACTAAAACCCGACTACGAGAAAAACGCCAATTAAAAAGTTTAATACTAAATCAAAATCAAAATATTTTATTTGACATAAGCCTATATGGGCACTTATGAAACGTCAGAAGCTAGGTGCACGGTTCCAATTGGTTGTTTCCTATGGAGAAGAGCCGGCAAGAAACTCCACCGTTACTCTTTTAAAAATAATTGGCTTTTACAATGTTTTCAAATTACAGTGTTAATAGGTATGGGAGGACAGTGTAGGCCCGTCAAAAGTACCAGGTACTTAACAAAATAGAAAATGTTCTATAAATCTAAAGTCTATTAAGCCTACAACGTTCACAAATACTCAAAAAAAAAACGATGTTAAATATTATTAAAATTATAAAAGTTAAATCCTTTTTGAAATTAAAATTGTGGGTATATAATGTCAGACAAAGAAAAGATTATGTCAAGGAAGTATGTAAAAAAATAAAATTAAGATAAACATCGTAATTTGGGAGCAGTTAATAGACATTTACATAGTTTTGCCGTTAATGAGGTACCAGGGAAGCCACATGTGCAGAAGGAATTAATTTCAAACTTCCTTGTCTTCAACGCAGTCTTTAATATTATACTATGCTTTTTTGATAAGGCCACGTTTGATGTGGGTTTTGAATTTCGCTAAGTTCTGTAACCGATTTTGGCAGCTTGTTATAAAAGCGGATACTGTTTATATACAAGGCATCGATGTTGTTTTGACAATGACAATTACTTATTTTAAAATAAGATCGGCTTTTGTATAGCCGGAATCACGTCAACCTCAATACATGAAATCGTACAGATTACGTGTAACTTCTAAACGAAAAGCGATTTTATTTTTAAAAGTATTAATTGTTTAATGACTTGATTTTGAAATTGCTTTTTTGTATCAATAACATTTTCTACACGGCTACGTAATACACGGTAAATTCAGCCGCTGCCTTTATCAGCATTCCTCATAATAATTACTGTTCTATATATTTCAGTTACTGCTTGAAAACCTATGGTGAGTTGTTTATAAAATTTTAGTAGTACCTAGGTTAAGTACTAAAAGTATTTCTGTTACAAATCTTAAAAGAATTATCATATTTAGGTAAATACCTACTTATTTCCGGTTTTTGGCAATCAGAACAATTTAATATGTGATTTGAATGGCTACCATGAGATTATGCCAATGTACAGTCAGGAAAAGAAATTGTTAAGATAACAATGAATAATAATTATTATAACTTAACAATTTTATTATTTTCCCAGACTTTACGTAGTTATCAAAATAATATTATATTAGTTGAGAGAAGACTTACGACTTACTAGAGAATGAGCAGCAGCGTTCTCTATGCATTTAACACCATACTGCGATCGCCAACCCGCCTAGGCGCTAAGCGTGGTGATTATGGCAAAGAGTCCTGGGCCCTGGGGGAGGCCTATGTCCAGCAGTGGACGTCTTTCGGCTGGAATGATGAGTAGAGACAAGATGTTATACCTACATAGGTTTCTATAAACCAGGGAGTACAAAGTCATATCGATAACCAAAGATGAATTCAAGAATAAGAAAAGTAGTTAATTCCTTTTTCCAGGTATTTAAACAGTTTGGAAGCAAAACTCAAGTGATCGCATTGGATTCTGTTACATTTGACTGCTGTAAGGGCGAAGTTACTATGCTTTTGGGAGCCAATGGAGCTGGGAAAACCACCCTTATGCATATTATCGCAGGTTTGATTACTGTTTGTTTATTTATATATATTTTAAGACTAAAATAACACATTGCAATATTACATTTGTTAATACATTGTAAATAATAATAAAAAAAAAATGCAGTAAAAGGCCGTTTACAAGTGTGTTCGATGATATACGCTAAAATAAAAAGCGGCCATGTGAGAGTCGGACTCGCACACGAAGGGTTCTGTACCACCGTACAATATTGAAAACTACATATTTTTTCATCTTGTATCGGGACCCCCTTTTTTTAAACTTTATTTTATTTTTATTTGTTATAGTGGCTTAATAGTACACATTTTGTGAAAATTTCAAGTAAAGTACCTATTACGGGTCAATAGATACAGCTCTGTGACAGACAGACGGACGGATGGACAGCGGAGCTTTAGTAATAAGGTCCCGTTGGCATCCTGGGTACTGACCCCTTGAAACGAAAAAGGTCACCACAAAATACCTGTAACATAAATTTAATAACACCAAGGTCCCACCAGGTTCTTTTTTTTTTTTTTTGGGTTGTAAATTATCCAATAACTTCTCCCGCTATGGGCGGAGCCCATGGTCAGACTTTTACTGACTAAAACCCACCCGTGTTCCTTCCGTTGCCTGTGTGCCAGGGCCACGATATCCCTTTCGGAAAAACTCGCAACCCTGGCAGGCATTGGTCTTAACGGACCCCGTCAGTTTGTGCTGACATCTCTTTGAGGCACGCGTGGAACACAACGCGCCGTCGACCCGGGCCTGGTCCTTATTGGACGGCGAGCTACCCATCGCTCACCGTCCGCAGGCCCGCGCCTACGGTGGCCGGAAATCGGCTTGTGACTCCCGACGCCCGGGGCGTCTCCTGCGGCGACTAAGGGCGCGAGGGCGCGAACCTTGTCTCACCCTCACGCGTTCCGCCTCCTCCTTCGCTAGCATTACTGCTTCGCAGAAGGAGGTGACGGCCTCCCATACACTCTCGCTCCGAACCATGGCCTGAACCAGGGCCGGACGCGAGAGATCGCCGCCGCCGATCGCCTCCGTGAGGACACGGCGGGGCTCCGCCCAAGCCGGGCAGACCTCCACCGTATGTTCCACCGTGTCCTCCGGGCGATCCACACAGTGGTGACACCCGGGCGTTTCCTCCCGCTTTATCCTGAACAGGAACCTCCCGAAACAACCGTGTCCGGTGAGGACCTGCGTCAGGCGGTAGGTGAGGACGCCGTGGCCTCTCTAGCCACTCCTCAAAGAGGGGACTTATCGCCACTATCGTGGCGTGCCCAGCGCTGGGTTGCGACAATCGCACTCTCCATGTCGCCATGAGATCCCGCCGGAGCTCTGTCCGCTGTGTCGTGATTTCTCGCGGCAGCGGAGTTTCACCCCGGCGTTTCGCCTCCTCGCGGCACTCCCAGATGTGCGCGAGGAGTTTTGCCTCCAGATCCCATGGCGGCAGTCCGGCAAGGAGGCTCGCCGCCTCACGGGAGACCGTGCGGTAACCCCGTACCAGCCATGACCCTTTGGGACGCGTTCAACCGCTGGGCTGGTCGCAGCCTTAAGGAACGCGCCCACACCGGTGCCCCGTAGAGGGCCATGGACCGCACGATCCCCGCATAAAGCCTCCGGCAGGAGGCGTTTGGACCCCCTAGGTTGGGCAGGAGCCGCTTCAAGGCAGCCCCGGCCCGCTCCAGTCTGGGAGCCAAACGTCGAAAATGCTCCACAAAGTTCTAAGTACACCATCAAATAATACAAAAACAATAATCGTTTAGACGCAAACAGTTAATTTTCCGTGAAGAAGCTTTTCGCCAACAAATGCTTATGCCGAGAACACTCATGTTCACTAGACAATTTATTAAAACTCCAATTTAGAGCATATACAACATGTCCCGGAATTAACGCACAACCTCTTAAGGGGTCATTGTACTCATCATTATGAACAACTTTTACTATGGGACCAAACCTGAAATCGCGAAAAAAAAACAGCTATTCCCTACATTTTGACGAGTTATGAGAACATAAATGTAGGGAACAACTGATTTTTACCTAAACCAATTTTTCATTTAACTGTACTTCTGGTATAAAGCGAATTTGGTATTTTGATAATCTGTTATATTGAGAATCTCGTATTTTGAGAATCTGGTATTCTGAGATCGAGCCGATGATTTAACATATATTTTGATTATTATTTTTATTTTAAAAGAACACTCTTTTATATCAAAAATACTGTTTATAAAATATTGGTTGGACTTCATGGACACCCATGGCGGTTCTTGGCTGTGCTTCTCGATAGGTCGTACGTTTTAGAATGGGCAACTAGCTCACAGATAACTAACTATATACTAGTCAGAACTAGCTTCATCTTTCTGATAGACCGACTCCTAGGCCCGTATTAATAAACGTTACTCAGCCCAAGAGCTCGCACTTGATAACAGTCTTGAGGTTATGATCGTATTAATAAACATAATAATTGATGTACTCAAGTTACGGCGTGGGTTTACGTTATCAGCCGAGTGATGGGCTGATTAATAAACGAAAATCGACACTTAAGTATACAATAGGTTTGTGTACTCAAAATGCTTAAATCTGAGTGTAGGCAGTCCGTGAATTGAGGTCGTGATTAGTAGCGCGAAACATGGAGTTTGGAAATATTTTGGGTGAAAATAATGATTACGATGAATTAGAGTAAGTAATATGACGATATTTTTGCCAAAAATCTATTTATGGGATGCCTCGAATCCTTTTGAGTTACCAAGTGAACATTTAAAAAAAACCATCCACGTGCGTGTCGGACCACGCACAATGAAGGGTTCCGTAGTTGGGATGAATTTATCCCAAAAACAAACTTAACATTGTAGTTGAAAAACATGTTCTCCTATACATCGATATACGTCACGGTCAATTTTCCAACTGCAAATGTAAGTTGGTCGACTATTAAAAAGAAAGACAGACAGACGGACATGGCGAAACTATAAGGTTCCTTGTTGACTACGGAACCCTAAAAATGATCCAGATTTGTTCAAGAGTCACATTAATAAAAAATACTCTTTGGTGAAATACAGTGGTCCGAGGTCTTCCAATTTCCCTAGAAATATTTATAACGTAATACCGCGCTATCTATACATTAAAAGTTTTAACAAAATACAAGTATTCTATAAATCTTACGACTTATCAAGAACGAAATGTGATGAATGTCATTCTAAACTTCGGTCAACGTAACGTAATCGTTCATCAAGTACAGCGCCTTGAGGAACTGATTTTGGTAACTGAGATACTGTTTTCATGTGTTTATTAATTAGTAATGATCTTGAGATGCTGATATCGTAATAATGGCGTATCGAATAATTACGCACTCAAGTACGTCGTTGGGGAACGTCTATTAATACGGGCCCTAGACAAGTGGCTGTAATTGGTTTAATTTAAATAAATGTTTTGAGTTTGACATTGACGCACAATATGCACACCGATTTTTATAAAAAAAAGCGGCTGTCATACAGACATGATGTGTGACAGGCTCTTTCTTAGGACAAGCGCCCACTGCCGTGCGTTTTTTTACCGCATAATCTGTAAAGTATGGAATTTCATTGAAGTTCGCGCATTGCGATGAAAAAAACGCATGCGGTTTTGTTATACCGTACATCAGAAATAAAGCAGCGCATTCCACCGCATCGCAGTGCGCGCCAGCCCTTACTCTAATTGTTTCATATTACCGGCTGGGTACTGTCCCTATCCGTATGTATAAGGTTATATTAAATTAGCTAGCAAAACTATGGAAGTGATGGACCACGTATTTGTTTATTTTTTTATTTATCAAAACTTTATGTACAAGTAAAAAAATACCGTACAAAGGCGGACTTAATGCCTGAGGCATTTTCTACCAGTCAATCTTAGTACCAATATCTAAACATACTAGCTTTGAATTTACGCACCTTTGCTGTCCGCATGAGCTAGAGTCATGATAAGGTTGATGTTTCAGGAATGGTCTCGGCCACTGAAGGCAGTGTCTACCTGGACGGCTTTGCCGTCGCTAACAAAGTGACGGAGATTCGGCACTATGTGGGCCTAAGCATGCAACGGAACATTTGCTTCAAACACCTCACTGTTAAGGAGAACATAATGTTCTTTAAAAAGGTTTGTTCTTTTTGTAATCTTTGTTTGATGTAACGTCATCGTCTATATTCCTCGAAAGTGTAGGCAGAAGTGTATGAACACACATTTCATAAGTCCTATATAATAGGGGGTGAGCCTATTGCCATCAAACGGGCTAAAATCTAGGCTCCGGGCTGCTACTAAGATATTCCTGATTGAAAAACCCAATAGGTAACACTGCCCAACCTGGAAATCGAACCCACGCTCAACATTTGCGTTTCCGACCACTACACAAACGGGACAGTTCTTTTTTTTTGTAATCTATATCTATCATAATTATAAGTACTTTATAAACCTGTAGAGGAGGCGTTTCTGTAAATTGAAAATACGTCCAAAAAAATAGTTGGGGTGTTAAAGAATAACCAACTGATGCCATTTCTACAATTTTTTGAATTTTTGTCTGTTTGTATGTGAGAGATTAACAGCGTCACGTAAAAAGCTCGCACTCATCAGTCAGTATGGACATTTTTTCGCGTGACTAAGGCCCATATTAAGGAACCTTACTCAGACTCGAGCATTATTTAAAACTATACTCCATTTGAAATAATATTAGAAATTTAAACGAACCTTTTTCACAGTCCTTTCAACCGATTTTGACTTCTATTCCGCAGGTATAAGGATGGCATTAAAAGAAAAAACGTGATTACAATACCAACTATTTATTACAGCTGCCATTTGTCATGCCACTAACGCATTAGAAGTCAATATCCGTTGAACGGACTGTAATAGTAGATTGTTATAATATATAAGGGGCTAAAATTACCCATTATATACGAGGTAATTTTACTCCCGAGCTTTAGCGAGGGAGTAAATGGAATAAATCAAAATCATTTTTTTTTATTTCACATAAACCTACATGGGCACTTATGAAACGTCAGAAGCTAGGTGCACGGTTCCAATTTGTCGTTTCCTATGGAGAGGGGCCAGCAAGAAACTCCACGGTTACTCTTTTAAAAAAAGTGGGCTTTAACAATGTTATAAGTTACAGTGTTAATAGGTATGGGAGGACAGTGTAGGCCCGTCAACAAGTACCAAGTACTTAACAAAATAAAAGATAGTTTACAAAGCTACAGTCTATTAAGCCTACAACGTTCTCACATTCACAAATTAAAAAAGAATCTATAGAAAATATTACTAAAATAATAAAAATAAAAACCTACATATTTAAACCAAATGACAACATTGTCATTACAACTGTAAAAAAAAAACTGAATAAATATTCTGTCCACAAGTCACTAATAAATATTTTAAATTAAAATTGTAGGTTATGTCAAAGTATGTAAAAAAAAGAAATAAAAATCGTAATTTAGGAGCAGTTAATAGACGTTCACATAGTTATGCAGTTAATGAGGTACCAGGGAAGCCACATGTGCAGAAGGAATTATTGCCAAACTTCCTTGTCTTCAACGTAGTCCTTAATCTTATAGTATGCTTTTTTGATTAGGACACGTTTGATGTGGGTTTTGAACTTTCCATCGCTAAGTTCTATAACCGACTTTGGCAACTTGTTATAGATGCGGATACTGTTTATAAGAAATTACTTGCTTGTTTTAGTTAATCTAAATTTGGGTATCACAATTTCATGTTTACTACGTAAACATGAAATGTGATGAATGTATTTATATTATGGAAATCGCATCTTATTTTGAAAAGTCCTAAGTTTTTGCGAACATATAAAATACTTTCTAAGATATAAAGGGAAGGCAGAGTGAGTACATCAATTTCTTTGAATTTGTTTCTAAGGGACTCACGAGGACCCATTCCATAGATCGCGCGGATTGCCCTCTTTTGTAAAATGAAAATTGAATCTACGTCCGCAGCCGATCCCCACAGCAGAATGCCATATGACATAATACTGTGGAAATAAGCAAAGTACACTAACCTAGCTGTGGCTATATCAGTTAACTGCCTTATTTTTCTTACTGCATATGCAGCTGAACTTAATCTACTTGAAAGAGTTCTAATGTGGGCACCCCATTAATCACGTTTCTTGCCGTCAAGTTTTAAATTTAGACTCACTTGGGGTACATTTGGTAATGAAAACTTAAGACATTTTGTTTTGTTCGCATTAAGTAAAAGATTATTAGTTGCGAACCATTTTGAAAGAACAGCCAGACTATCGTTGACATGTAAGACATCCGTATCTATTCTATCTATTTTAAAAATAAGGGACGTGTCATCAGCGAATAGAATTATATTCGATAAGTTAGCCATCATGTAAGGCAGATCATTAATATAAACTAGAAATAAGAAAGGGCCAAGAATTGAACCTTGAGGGACGCCCATCTTTACTAGAGACCCCAAGAACGTTGCCCCGTTAACGTTTACTTGTTGCTGCCTGTTTGATAGATAGGAAAAAACAAGATCAGCAGCTTGTCCACGAATTCCGTAGTGGTGTAATTTACAGATTAGTATATTGTGGTCAACGCATTCAAACGCTTTTGAGAGATCACAGAAAATGCCAATGGCATCCTGGGATTTCTCCCAGGATTCCAAAATGTGACTGATGAGTTTCACTCCTGCGTCAGTCGTCGACCTACCTTTCGTGAAACCAAACTGGCGACTATGTAAAATCCCATTTGAATTAAAATGTGACAACATCTGGTCTAGCATTATTTTTTCGTATATTTTACTCAATGCTGGTAGCACAGATATAGGCCTGTAATTAGAGGGATCACTCTTACTATCCGATTTAAAAATTGGTACTACTTTACTATGTTTCATTAAATCAGGAAACGTACCGCTGTCTAAACATTGATTAAATATGCCTGTTAGGACAGGGGCTATTGTGTCAATTATATCTCCAAGAACCTTAACGGAAATTCCCCATAAGTCTTCAGTGTTCTTTATGTTAAGACTTTTGAATGCTTTTTTAATAGTGACAACAGAAATGGGCTTGAATTCGAAACTTGGAATGTCTTTAGAGAAGTTTTCTTTGAGAAGAGATTCAGCTAATACGGATGATGAGGAGAGAGATTTCGTAACCTCTATTGGGATGTTGGTAAAGAAGTTTTCTAGTGTCTCAGCAACTTTTAACTTATCTGAAATGATTTCATTATTAATTTTTAAAGACAATTCATTCTGATCTCGCCGTTTTGTGTTTCCAGTTTCTTTGTTAATTACCTGCCACACAGCTTTTATTTTATTATTAGAAATACTAATTTTGTTACTTGAAACAGAGTTATAATGGGTTTTTAGCGCCGTGTGTTACATTATACTTTACACTACGATTGCGAGAAAATAAAATAATCCAACACACCTTGACGGCAACAGAGGCCGCAACGCAATGCACGCATTATTTATTTTATTTTAATTTTATTCTACCGAAGAGATCGCCGCTTTTAGTTCAAAAATAAAATGTTCTTTTTTTTTATGAAACAGTCGAGTGTGTATTCATGACTATTTTACATTAAGTGCGGCCAACCCAACATACTTTTCATACAAACGCTCCTACGTGATTATGGCGTTGTAACACATCTTTCTTTGAAATTTTTGAACCAATAGGTATCTTGTGCATTATATCTAGGTTTCTATGCAAGAAAAAAATTAAAGTTTTGAAAAACAAAGTCAGTAGCCTGCAAAAATCTGCTTTTTTCCTCAAATTTTACCTGAACTTTGGCCATTCATAATGTACTCATAAATTGTAAATGTTAAGAAAACATTACAATAGAAACCTTACAAATGTAAAGGAGATCCTAAATGACCAACATTTATTTCAAAAACTGGTAAGGCTTACTCAAAAACACGTATTTCCTGGAACAAGTTTTATGAAAATTCCGCACAATATTTTACGTTCAATGTTATCGTGTTCTCACTCGTTTGTTAATAGTTTTCACTTGCGCTGAATGAAACAACCAACTTTTCGGCCATGCTCGCGTTGACGATAGACGGACCGGGAAGCAAAAACAGAAGAAAATTTGAATTTCGCGAGCTACAGCTACGGATTCACCTTAAGAGGGCCCCCTCTTAAGGTGAATCCGTAGCTGTAGCTCGCGAAATTCAAATTTTCTTCTGTTTTTGCTAGTTGCAGGTCAGTGTCTGATTGTATCTTAATCAGAATTCACATTATTACAGCTGCGGATTCACCTTAAGAATAATGACTTTTTAGTTTTTGTAGGCTCGTTGGTAACAGACAAAAATAAATACTTTTTACCCTAGAAAACAGGCTGAAATAGCATATCTTCCATATGCGTTTCAGTGACGTAGTATAAATGCTCGTGCAGACTGGTGCAATATCGCGGGCGCCACAGGCAGTTTTTATAGAAATTGTGGTACTAGTGTCGCGTCGCGCCTGTCTGCGGGAGCCTTAAGCGTGTTTTACTTGAAGACTGTTGGAAAACACATTTGGTGTGTTTTGGTTGTCGCTACGTCAGTGCGGTTTACACACTTTTTTTTTTTTTTCTTTTTTTTTAGAAAAAACGTTGCCCCTTTAAACTCACATACACAAACAGCCAGACCCGGAACAACTACTTGTAGGTCATACAAATATTTGTTCCATGCGGGAATCGGACCCGCGACACGCAGCGCGGCAGTCAATCGCTTAACCACTGCGCCAACCGTGCCGGCAAACAACACTTGGTGTGTTCTTACAATTATTTTGTTTTTTTTTTTCAGCTCTTACGTCTGCGTCTGTTTAGACATAATGTGGTCGATATTAATTTATAGTATTATAATGATAAGAAAAAAAGTATTTATTTCTTTGTGCATCTCTTTTAAAATAATTTTAAAAGAAATGCACAAACAAATACAGACTTTTCTAAACCCCTTTAAAAAATAACAAGACATTACTAGCTAGGCTTATGGAAACAGGTCTAATAATTCATGATATTTATAATATTACAGTTAAAAGGGAAAACAAAAGAAGGCTTTAGTGTGGAACAACTGCTGAAAAAGCTCAAGCTGGCTAAAATAGCAGATCATTATGGCTGGACACTGACAGAAGAGAACATGAGATGTTTGCAGGTAGGTCATAATCATAACAAACACGCTTTCATCACGGAAAACTATTTAACTAGCCTGTATTGTCACCCTGCAAGGCAAAGTCCTCTCCCTCCCCTTTCCACACAATTCTGTCTTTTGCTAGTGTGTCGGCCAGTCCTTTCGGTACGAGTCATTCTACAGCAAATGGGAATAGTAATCGCAAGGTTGAGCTTCTTACGACCGGAGAATACGTTTCATTGTAGTCTATTCCACGTACCTGCGTAAATCCATAGCTTTTTGCCATAAATTTAAATCAGGCCTTGCCAATGCTTCTTCAACTGTTATTGGATCGCCATCAATTTGCGCGATAGCATTATACAGGCTGTTAAAGAAATTGCGTGCCATAGCTTAGGGGTAGGTTCAGTATCGATAAAGGAACCAGGAAAAAAAAAACAGAAAAAACAGGAAAAAATATATGAATAATAACATAAAACATTATTGCAAGATCATCCTAATTTAGTACTACCTATTTACCAACGCGTTCGATAGTAGGTAAGTAAGTAAAGGATTTAAACAAATAAAATAATTTTAATTTTAAACGCAACGCGATCTTGCAATTTTTTTTTTGTTCGGTTCGACTGCCTCGTTGGTCTAGTGGCCGCAAGCGCTACTAGCGAGCACGAGGTCCGGGGTTCGATTCCCAGGTCGGGCAAAGTGTTTATTGGGTTTTTCCACCAGGAATTTCTCAGTAGCAGCCCGGAGTCTGGATTTGTGCCTGAATGATGGCAATAGGCTCGCCCCCTATTACATGGGACTTAAACATAACTGGCGAAATGTGGGTGTACTATAAGTGCGCCTCTGCCTAACCCTTCGGGGATTACAGGCGTCATGTTATGTTATGTATGTGTATTTTTTTTGTTTTTATTTTTTCCTGGGTTCCTTTATCAATACTGAACCTACCCCTAATCTATTGCACGCCATTTCTTTAACACCCTATATACTACAGGCTTGCGCTCACGAAGATTCTATCGTCGTTCTGGTTCTGCTGTACTGCTTGTGGTAGCAACGGTTTCATCAGGCGGCGCAGCCGCCTCAGTGTCAATACACTCCATTTCATGAATATCTTCTTCATCTTGAATAATATTATTAGACGCATAACTTTCAACCACAGGTTCTGTTCGTTCCTCCTCTATATCAATAGGTACGACTGTTCTTCGTCATGTCAGTGCCATCTCCTAGAAAAACATTATCCAAGAATTTTGCATTGCATTGCTTGAGAATGTAATCTGATCTGTTTTTGGGTTCATCAGTCGACAACCTTTAGTCATTTCACTGTAGCTGATACAATTCAATTCTTCAGTCTTCATATCAAGCTTTTGCCCTTTCTGTTTAGGTTTCAATGCATGTGCTGGACAACCAAACATTTTCAAATGATTCAAATCTACTTTCTTATCTGACCTAAGTTCTTTAGGTACTTTATTCTTGACAGCCTTTGTCGGGTTTCTATTCTTTTACAGACTCTACACCACTGTACATACTGCTTCACATTCTCTCACATTGTACTGGGACCGATCCATCATCACGGACAGGACTATTGTTGCCAATAAGCCTGATATAGTGGTGGTGGATCGAATAGAGCGGCGCACAATGATTATTGACATAACGGTCCCTCATGACGGGAACCTCGTGAAAGCCGAGAAAGATAAACAAATCAAGTATCTTGACTTGGCTCGCGAGGTTGTCAACATGTGGGATGTGGACTCAGCAATCATTGTGCCGATAGTTGTATCAGCCAATGGCTTAATTCCCAAGAGCCTCGACCAACACCTAAGGAGGCTCTCGTTGGGCAGCTGGATTAAGGGCCTGATTCAGAGAGTGGTAATTCTGGACACGGCTCGCATTGTTAGGAGGTTCCTCTCTCTGGAGCCCTGACCTAGCTTGTACCTTGTTCCCGATACCGGTGGCCTACTATTTTTTATGTTTTTTTTTAATATTCTAAGTCAAAGTCAAACCATTTATTTCAAATAGGCGCTTTTTAACGTCAAAATTTACAAAAAAAAAAGAATTGATTCTAATGGCCCCTTCCAAAAGGTAGTTTCGTATGGAGAAGAATGGGCAAGAAACTCCACCGGTACTCTTTTAAAAAATGTTTTACAATATTTTGTTTGAGTACATTCATTATAATTATGATTATATGTGAAGACGATGCACCTAGAATAAAAATTAAATTACTATACCGTAATACTCGTAGGTAAAACGAATTAAAAACTAAGCAATGAAAAATAACTTAATTATTAGATAGATACATGGTGCTCACATATTTACAAACATCGTAAAAGTATGTTTTTCTAAAAAAAAAAAAAAAAAATAAGTCAGTGTGTGAGTATACGTTATCACAGAATGTAAAATCAATATCATAAAAATAACAGATTTTACCATAAAAATAGCAACCAGTTTGATTTTGTCTAGACTCTAGATTGTCCTATGGAGCTGGACCAGCATGTTTCCAAGCATTCCTGTCCTGGATATAAACCTCTTACAAAGTGAGAGTTTACAAAGTGTACTTTTAATATGTGTTTTAAATTTTCTATCATTTAATTTCAATATAATTATCACAAGGTATTTTGTTGTAACATTTAACACAGTACCCCATAATAAATTAAAAAAAAACTAATATTTAAAAATTTAATTTATATGTATATTTAGTGAAATAAAAGAGATAATAATACGAAATGGTTATAAATCTTCTTACACAGTTGTTATGTTGTAGGTTGCATGCGTTTTGATGGCGGATGCAGACGTATTGGTGTTGGATGAGCCAACCACTGGCATGGATGTCGAAGTGCGGCATCGTTTGTGGGACCTACTTATGGTATGAACTTGAAGTTCCAATGTTTATTATGTAAGAGACAAACCGTTACTAAATGTAAATATAAAATTTTACACAGGAGCTTAAATAAAAAAAATAAGTACACGGCTTTTGCGCAATAGAAAAATAAATTTAAGATCTTTTAGTATTTTCATTTAGAAGAGTTTGTCTTTAAAGGTGCGAATGTTACAAAAAAATACTGATTATGCATGTTTTCTATAATTATCGCTGTAGGTATCTAAGTAGAAAAGTACAAAATATGCATACTTACAGAAGCATATTAAGAAACCAAATTAAGTGATAGAAGGCACAATTTTACTAGTGAGCATTTGGAACTGTGCTTGATATATAATATTAAAAAATAACAAAAATTATAATAATCTCGTTGAAAATGTAGTAATTTGTTTTAGTTTAATGTATACCTATGCTGATTTGTTGTTTTAATAAATTATAGGACCTAAACTGGGGGTGAATAAATCACTTGATTTTGATTCTCCAGATACTGCGTGGCCAGAAGACTATACTAATGTCGACGTCCTGCTTAGAAGAAGCGAACGCGTTAGGTGACAGGATAGCTATTCTGGATAGGGGCGTGCTCAAATGTCACGGCAGTCCACCGTTCCTCAAAAATATTATTGGTAAGAATGTAGTTTTGACTTCAACGGGATCCTGTCAAAAATGTAGGTTATTTACATATTATTCGTACCGTGAGATGCCGGACGTAAAGAATAGCACCATCCTATTTCTTCCCGTAGGTGTCGTAAAAGGCGATTAAGGGTCTTACTAGAGAATGGGCAGCAGCGTTTTCTCCCCCCTTAGGGGAAAGCCTATGTCCAGCAGTGGACGTCTTTCGGCTGAATGATGACATGTTATTGGCTGTCATTCGTTAGTCTTTGACGATCGTTGCGGGTAGTCAGCAGTCCGAAAGTCTGACAACCAGTCTTACCAAAGTGTATCGTGTTACCCAGTAACTGGGATGTGGAGGATAGACAGGCAGTGGCTCCGTGATAAAAAAAAGGTATTCAGCTGCATCCGGTTAGACTGGAAGCCGACCCCAATATACTTATTTAGAAAAGGTACAAGCAGATTATGAGAAGAAGAATTATCTTGTAGAATAGGCGTCTTCGGTCTCAACTTGTGGGTGATGTAAAGGTGACCGGTGGTTTTCACTGCCAAAAATATCCTGCAAATGTTGTAATAAAATGGAGGCAGCTTTCCTGCTTCTCATGTGTACATTTAGCTGGTAAATTACGTCGTAGATATCGTTGACCGTAATGTCCCCCGGTGCGCTTTTACATAGCCGGTATTTAAACCTGTAATTTACCCAACAGGCACCAGCTTCACATTATCAATAACCATTCAAGACAGCTCTCGTCTTTATGACGTAAAAGAGATGGTAGACGGGATGATTCCTGAACTTGAGTGCAGGATTCACGATATGAGACGTATAGCGTTCTCATTCCCTACAAAAGAGTTCCAAAAGTTCCCGGCTCTGTTAGAGGCTTTAGAACAGAAGACAACGTATTTCGGAATTGTTCTCATCGACGTTGGAATGTTTATGGAAGAAGTTTTTTCGAGGTAAGTGGTTATCTTTTTTTTCTGTACGATAACTGTCCTTTATAAGTGAAATAACTGAAAACGTCTTAAGGGGTCATAATAACGAACAACCTTTACAATCTATACAAATGAATAAAAATGACGTGTCTGTTTGTAATGTCTATATAACAGCTTTTTCCTAAATGCTTACGAAAGTATGGTACTTTAGTTGTCAAAAAATAATAGGCCCGTTTAGACATTTAACTTTAATCGATTTATCGTGAGTATTGAGTACCGAGTCGTATGGTTACTTCACTAGTTACGTCGCGATGGTCAATCACGACGTAACGAATTGGTACTCGATACTCACGATAAATCGATTCAAGTCAAATGTCAAAACGGGCCTATTATTTTTTGATAAGTATAATAACATTTTTTTTTAAATATTTTGTCTCTGTTTGTTTGTTCCGGCTAATCTCCAAAATTGCTGGATCGATTTTGACGGGAGTTTCACTGGCAGATAGCTGATGTTTAAGGGTGCTTGCTCACGAGCGTTTTTCTCGGCGATTTTTGTGAGAAAGAATACATTCACACAAAAATCGCTGAGAAAATCGCTAGTGGGCGGACCGATAAGGAGTAACTAAGGCTAGTTTTATTTTTGAAATAGACACGCGGGCTGCAGCTGGTGCGTAATAATTTTTACAACTGTTATTTAAATTTATTATATAATTAAGTTAATAAGATCAGTTGAAAAAAATAACGGACAGAACTTTTATTGTTCGGCGGTTGGTAAATCAGTGTGTCAGTAAAACAATAAACAGTAAAAACAAAAAATACTGAAGTATGAAAGAAAAATTAATGGCCAGTAAATGTTGGAATGGACAGTTAGATAAATACTTTGGCAGTTTATAGGTAAGGTTGGAACTGTGAACAACCACGCGCGAGCCGAATTGGTCGCAGTAACAAAGCCAGGACACCCCAACCAAATGGGTTAGGTTTACCTGTGTCCGGGAGTAACCGACGAATGAACCCGTTGACGTCGAAGAAGAGTCGCAGTGGTTCCGCGGGGCGATGACGCAAATCTGCGACTACTAGTTTAGTTTACTGTTCAGTGTCTGATCAATAATTTTATTAAATAATTATCTTATTTTTATTATGTTATTTCACTAATTTATTTTTATGTCTGGTCTATCCGTGACATCACAGCGGGCCCTATCAGAATACCAGCGCTGCGACACTTATTTTTATTAAGTGCCGCAACATCATGCTGAGAACAGCATGCAGGGGCCTTTTGGCCTCGTACAGGACTTTCTGTTTTTATTTTCATTTTTACTTTGTTTTATTTTTGTTTTTGTTCTTTATGTTTCTATGAGTGTGTTTTTGTATAGTTTAATTTGTGATCTGTGCGAGTCTCAATAAATGCTTTTTCTTTCTTTCTGTTTCTTTCAGTTTTTGCTGCCGAACTTGTTAATGAACATGCATTTTGTAATTTACCAAAACTACAATAACCAAATGCTGCTTTAAATCAGTGCCTTTACAATGGTACCAACCATACATCTTGTCGAGTTATGCGAACATAAATGTATGGATCAGATAAACTTTTTTCGCGATTTCAGTGTTGGTCCAATAGTACAATGAATGAAAACAATTATTTAAATTACACCTTCTATAGCTATGTCGAGAAAAACACTAATATAAATATATCTGTTTTTTTGAACTATCAGGTTTATTGATACTTCGGAAACTGAAACCTCAACCGAAAAAAACAGAAGGTTTCGCGAAGGTAAGTAATACGTAGATTATACAAAGTAGACGGAGAAGTTTTATAGAAGCTGATAAATTAATTTAGAGCTGAACATTCTTTTTTTTTTTTTCTTTTTTTTTTTTTTTTAAAAACGTTGCCCCACACTAGGAATTTCTCCTGTATCGTGGGTGCGTTTACAAACATTTAAACTCACATACACAAACAGCCATTCGCCAGAACATTCGCTATATAGTAGAGCTCTTTGTGATGAAGCGCTTCCGGAGAAGTATTGAACCACTTTTGACAACAATTCCCAGAAAATTTTAACATAATTAAAGTTTAAAATATACAACCGATACAAAACAATACGAATATAAACCCAACATGGTTGGGAATAGCCTAGGCAGATTGATTAAGGTTGAAACTGTGAACTGACAAATATACTGTTATTTTATTACGCGCTAGTGACATTCAAGTTTAGGGGGATATATCAATTACGAGGGCGACTCCACGAAGTATTCCCGTTTGAGCACCTATTTTTTGGGCACCTATGCGTTGAGCACCAAACGTATTTTAAGTTTTAAGTCGTTGTGGAAAAAATATTAATTCTATATAATTATTATTAATATTACAATCAGCCTTGTGTTATATTCTCGGTACCTTACCTACTTGAACTTATAAATGATATGATTTATTACTTACCCCATCACTAGATGCTACCGCAGTGGAGGTGCTCAAAGGGGAATAAAGTCGAATTCATTTTTCCCCTTTGAGCACCACGTTAAAATATTGATTGCTGCTCAATGTAACCTTTGGTCCTCAATGCATAGGTGCTCAAAAAATAGTGCTCAAAAGGGATTACTTCGACTATACTACCGCTATACCAGCTACTTCTACCGCCGATCAGCGTTGCTGTGTTCTTCCGGCTTGAAGGCCATGGGTTATTACATGCACATGAGGCAGTTCAGCTTTGTTTCTAGGATGTCCACGCTTCTGCAATGCCTCTGGTATTGTAGATGTTTATTAACCGATCGGGTGGGCTTCCAGTAACATACGTGTATTTGATTCCCTCGTTGGTCTACACTGTTTGCGGTGTAGCATCATATTATGGTGCGGGTGACATTAGACGAACCTTTCCTTTTCAGTTTGAACGTTACCGCGATTTACAAATTGACTGAATATTTTAGCTGCACCCTTAATATCATAGTCGTAAAATACGGAATTGTTAATAATTGTATTAAATTAAATAAATTTAAAAATTATATCAAATTAAGTCTGCAAACTGATATCTAGCGACGGTTTGCGGGGCCTCATTATTGGGTGTGCAAGTCACCCCTTGCCATTTTATCCGTGTATTACATAACATTGATCAGGCGGAGGATGTAGTTCTTCCATAGTTCTAGGTAACCAATCCAATAAAGCCACCCAAACCCATAGCTCAATATATTTTCTTTCGTTGGCTTTGGCCCCTCGTATGCCTTCCAAAGGTCCGGGACGAAATAATGATAATAAAGAAAAAGAGATTTTTGCTGTGAGAATCGTATCGATAAAATTGCATTGCATAGTGTCACTGACCTAGTCATGCGATACTGACATCAGCTGTCACCTGCACTATGCTACACCGGGAACAGTGTAGTGGTTACAAGTGCTACTGCTGAGCATGAGTTCCTGGAATCGATTCCCAGGTCGGGCAAAGTGTTATTAGGTTTTGTCAATCAGGATCATGAACTTCTCAGCAGCAGCGCGGAGTTTGAATTTGGACCTGGTGAAGGGCAATAGGCTTTCTCCCTATTAAATGAGACTAAAACATAACTGGTGAAATGTAGGTGTGCTATTGTTACACCTCTGGATGTAAAAGTGTATTTTTGTGTACAGATTTTATTAAAGAGCGTATCAAGGGCCGCAAACTTGTGTGGAAACAAATTGTATTGCTAACCGAGCGACTGTTCTACCATTTAATGACCAAGAAACGCGAGTTTTTTGCTCTGGTAAGATTTCTATCTATTTTCATATATATATATATATAATCCCATATAAGTAATCATTTACCACATTTTCATTCATAATAAGAAGATTAAGAGTAACGCTTAAACTATAATACAAATACAAAAGTCACAGCATAGCAGTGACATAGAGAAGCGTCGAGAAAGCCGTTTAACCTCTCCAAAAGATTCACCATTCAAGATTCGATTAAGCTGGACCTGATCGCAACCTGACGGCGATTTCATCAAAAGATGCCCACCATAAATAAATATAACCCGTCTCATCTATTCCAATGCTTGCTCAAGGGTGCATATCCGGCACAGCTCTAATAATCCTTCCATATCCCAAGGGACCGTCTTCCCTAACATTATCGAGCCCCCAGGTCTACTCTTTGATATGCAATCTTTTATTCTGTAAACGCAATGGTCTCTGTAGTCCCATGAAACATAAGGCTCCAGGGGCTAGCGTGAATCTTTGGGTTCATTCCGAGTAGTCGAATCTGGTTTAACCACGCTGGGGTCGGTGCATTTCATTAATTCAACTAAACAGAAAAAACTGCAAACTCGTCAAAAAAAATTGCGTCTAACTGTTAGCCGTAAAACACGATGACGTGGCGCGAGCGTAGGACGTAGCTTTCACGCACACCAGCCTACAAAGTTGGCCTGTTTGTTTTAGTTTCTTTTGCAGCGTGACACTATATAGACATAAATAATCAAAGACTTTACTTTACTGATGTCTAAATCCGCCTTCTTTTATTTTATAAAAAGAAAACCTAGTCGATGACCATAAAATTCATGCAGCCATCCAATTTTGAATTTGTCGAAGACTCATTCACCTTATTTCTTACAGCGCATCGTGGTCCCCGTCCTCTGCTTACTGATGATCACGTTGACGACAAACTACTCGTTCCGACACAAAAAGTTATTTAGCCATCAGATATCAGTGGATCAGTTAGAGGTCACCCAACTGCTGTATAACGTCGCCCGTTTTAGAAGAAGTGGACTGTTTAATGGTCTGAATAAGTATCCAGGTGTACAAACTGTGTATGCATTGGATATTGATAGGGGTACGAGTTTTTGGCGTTTTCTTTTTAATTAGAGTTAAATTTGTGTAACATCCAAGGGTTTGAAGGAAATTCCTATTATAATCCATTGCTTCGTAGGTTTGCAAAATTCGTCTGCACAATAACGTAAATAACGCAATGAACTTAGCTGAACTGTCAAAATAAAATTGCCATCGAAAGCCATTTTTTTTCTTTTTTTTTTTCGTGTGGTTAGTGACTAACCTGGTGTCAGAGTTTTTATGCCGCCCATGGACTTGGGTTCACATGCTGTCGTGAAATATCTATCAAGGGCATGCAGGTTTCCTCACGATGTATGTGTGACGTAATTACCTTGCTGATAGCCAAAACTTGTAAGCCACTGTTTTCACTCTGTCGTAACCGTTATTACTGTTGAACGACTGCAGCTTCTAGCGGTTTCCACAGGGTCGCGATGAAAGAAAATATATACTTGGTGGTTATTGTCACGAATCGAATATAGCTTTCAAAGGGAAGTTGTTTAGTATGAAGGGCAGAATCACGCCCCTGGCGGATGCAGGTGACTTAATCGCCACCCTATACAATAAATATAACAAAAAAGAGCTCACTTTTTGTACTGATTATTGCCAAATAAATCTATTTTCTATATTTGTGATAACTTCGCTTTTCTTCGCAGAATTCAACGACCCATCGGCAGGATACTCGAACAAAGAAACTGTGGGATTTAAAATTACTGACAATTACACTAGAATATTCTATCCTACAGACCCACGAATCACTTCGAAATCAATCAACATGTTCAGTAATATTTACATGTCTATGTTTATGCCGCACCTTAACAATACTATTCGGACTACGTATAAAACTTTGGCTAAGCCTCGACCCGCTGGTGTTAGAGACGTGAAAAGCTCGTTTTTATGCTTGAAATGGACGTGTTGGGTGGCTTTTTGTAAGTTATTTTCTTATATTATTTACCAATATTTTCCCTTTGGGGGAAGGCCTATGTCCAGCAGTGGACGACTTTCGACTGAAATGATGATTTACCCGGGTGTAAGGGACATCGACGTACAAACTGCAACTCGGTACAGTTTGCAAAACATTTTTTGTACATTTTCTAATTTGCTCCCCAAAAGTGAGCCTCATTTTCATTTTTCATTTATTTACATTTTACACGTCCGTGTTTGGGCCATAGAAATCCGTATGTGCACTAAATTTCTACTTAATCGGTCCAGTAAATTTGGAGCAAATCGGCTGTGACAGACGGACAGACAGACACACGAGTGATCCTATAAAGGTTCTGTTTTTTTTATTTGAGGTACGGCACCCAAAAAACGGAACCCTTATAGGATCACTCGTGTGTCTGTCTGTCCGTCTGTCACAGCCGATTTACTCTGAATCTACTGGACCGATTATATTGCAATTTCATTTTATATAAAAGCCATGACATACGACTTTTTCGAACTAACTTGCAATATTTTTTGCAAGCTGATGTAAGTAAGAAAAATATGTGGTATTGTTTATATTTTAGATCTTTCATGTAGAATCGCCAGCACATCAGGTTATATCAAACTGTTAAATTTCTCCAAATTATTTGAAACCTGGTTAAGTTCAAAATCGATTGAGAAAATTTGACAGTTTGTGGTAACTGATGTGCGATGAGTGTGAACTACAATATAATACTCAAACAAGAACGGTGTGATTACTCAAGCCCGAAAGAGATGAGAGTATACACCGACGGATCAAAGACCGACTCCATATATCAGAAGCTGATACCGGGGTCAGAGCTTTCTCTCACGATTTCATTATAAATATATCCAGCCCGCTGGGAATGTTCAACACCGTCTACCAGGCACAATGCGTGGGCATTATACAAGCGGCTTACGCCATAGAAACCAGGAGAATTACGGACACCCATACCCATAAACGTATACTCTCCGATAGTGCCTCAGTTCTGCAATCCTTAGGGAAAAAATATATTACCTCGAGACTAACACTAGAGTCAATGCACTGGGACAGGTGACGATGTGTAACCGTAACGCAGTGACACTGCAATGGATAAAAGGACACAATGGATCTCTAACTAACGACGCAGCTGACGAACTAGCTAGGAGAGCATCCAGCGCGTCAGTCTGTGGACCCGAACCTATCGTACCCATCCCCTTCAACCAACTACGCAGCAGTTGGCTACAGGGGTTCACCCACACACAAGCGGAGAACTGGCGGACCTCGACGCCGGGCTGCATGCAGTCCAGAGAAGCTATGCCATGATGCGATGGCAGGCTAACCAGGCGTCTACTACGCCTGGACAGGAACGTCTTGCGCCTGGTGACGGGGACCATCACGGGAAACTGCTCACTAGACTTCCACACAATAGGTATAACGGACATTCCTCTGTGCAGGTCCTCTATGCGTGGAGGCTAAATAAACCGTTGTGTTGATGTGCTGTTTGAATGTACAGGCGTCACCCAGAACCTTCACAGATATTATAACATAAATAAAATCTGTTTAATTCAGACCTAATTTTGGTCCATATTTGTTAGCCTTACATTAATATCTTAAAACTACGTTAGTCATGACAATTAATGCGCTAGTAACATAATAACCACAAAATAATAACCACAATACCAGCGGTTGATGGATCCAAAAAAAGAAGCTCATTAAATAATAGTTATTTAATTCATGTTTAGATATACATACCTATCACGTCTGCGGAGTTTCGCTAGCTAATTTAATTTGACCCTGTATATTAGTTAAGATATCAGTCTGAAATCGCCAACCCGTCTTGCGCCAGTGTCAATGCGATTGCCTTCTCTTTAAGCGAAGAGGGCTATGCTGTTTTAATTTTTTTAACTTAATGATTTTTCTTTCAGTGTGCATCCTCCCTTTGGGTCCAATTATAGTACTAAACATAGTAGAGCGACTTCGTGGCGTACGGGACAACCATATGATGGCAGGCTGCACCCCCGCGGTACACTGGGGTGCAAAGCTTCTGGCGCATATGACCATGTTCGTGCTCACGGTACTGATACCCATCATTGTTATCGCTTTATCACTGGATTTTGATAACACATTTAGACAAGTACGGTTTTGTGGTAATTAAATTCTTTTTTTTATAAATCTATACTAATATAAATAAGCTGTAGAGTATTTTTGTTCTTTTTTTTTCTGAAACTACCTACAAATCGGATTTGAAAAGTCTGTTTGCATTTGATAACCCAATTTTTAAGGAAGGCTATTTAATAGTACGCTACGCCCCGGAGCCGAGTAAAAAGAAATAACGCTATGCGAAAACGAAGTCGCGCGGGGGGCGATGCGATGCGTTGTGGTGGGTCGTGCGTGGGTCGAAATTTCACGCGGATGAAGTCGCGGGCAGAAGGGGGGGTAGTATTTAATAAAATCTAATGATGCAGTTTTATTTTATTATATTATATTTACTAAAATCTGCCTTAGGACGCCTTTGAGAATTTTTGCTATTTCTTAGGACAAGATAAAAGAAGAACGAGCTTCGTTCGTTACTAAACCTAAAGTATTTTTTATGTAAAGTTTAAAGTTTTCTTTCTTTTTATGTTATTGTTTCTTTACTTTCCTTATTTCAGGTTGCGTGGTTGTGTTGTTATTAATGTTTGGACTAGCTTTCCTGACAAACTTGTATTATCTAAGTTTCTTTTTAGATGAAAATGTTGCTATTAGCGAGGTATACATCACGTCGTTGTTTTTTGGTAAGTAACTATAATTATTTTAGGTGATAAAAGAAATAGTATTTTTGGTATAGTCGACCTCGTAGTTTTGGCTGGCTGCCTCGTTGATTTACCATAATCCTCAATCTGGATTTGTGCCTGGTTGATGGCAATAGGCTCGCCCACCATTACATGGGACTAAAACATAACTGGAGAAATGTGGGTGTGCTATACAGTACACCTCTGCCTAACCCTTACCTGACCCGTGACAGTTTCAACCTTAGTGAAGTTTCATTTTATTTGGAGTTTTTGTCAAAACTAATTTAGTTCTACGAACGACTGTCATTATGAGACACCGTTGCATTATTATATAATAAAAATAATAATTATTAAGCAAGTTGTGTACCTACTTTCGTCGAAAAATATGAGTTAGAATAGAAATTAATTTATTGTGCACCTAAAAACATAAGCCAACAAAAGCCACTCGCGTAACACCAGGTAGATATTTATCAACTGTTACATACGATTGCCGACCTAATATTATTAAACACATCGTATGAATATGTTCCAAAATGTCTATAAACAAAATCCGTTCCACAATCAATGTCACGTTATAGTGACGCAAACCATTGCGACTTGTAATTCCGTAACGCGTTACTAGATGTCACTATGCCGATGACACCGGTTTCTGAATTGCGATGTTAAGATTCTCCGCGAGCACACGACTCTTCGGCAAGACCTTTTCTATAGTAAGCTCTTCTCAATACTTTCACACCATGGCCCATGTGAGTTCTCACATGTCACGATGAGCAGACGTGGCGCGGCGCCCTGAGCGTGAGGCGGGCGATGGTATCATGCCATCAGCCCCAGATCATCGTTCGCTACCTTCGCAAAAGGGGAGGGTTCTCGCTGTCTGAGTGGCTATTTTTAACCTTACAATATGCCTAGATAATATGAATAAAAAACCGGCAATCAGGAAGCTACGGGGATTATCTCCGATTAGTGCTTTCGTTTCAGGATTCCAGCGTTATGCTATGGCAATAGTCCTAACTCCCACTCATGGTAGTAAAATGAGTCAATTACATTGTGGGAGGGACTTGAAAATCGTAACTTAATTGGCGAATGGCTAAATTACCAGTTCAGAATGCGTCTGGCCTGTGAGTTTTTGAGTTGATGTATCACCCTCTCAGTTTTACGTCCCCCATGGAAAAATAAGCTTGAGTTTATCTAAACACGCAAACGATGTATATTTCAGGCGTCATCCTACCAATTCTCATAGCAGTTTTGGAAGACGTCTGGCAAATTTCAGTATACATCGCTGTACCGTACTTCATACTGCTGGTCGTGGCTCGGCTCAGCCCTATCTTCGCTTTGGGAATGGGCCTCGCTAGACTCACGCTAACAGCGAGACTCAACGCTTATTGTAAGCTTAATAGGCAACTGTGCCCTGATTTGGAGTTCGATGATGAAGCTTTTGACGCTGTAGTTTGTTGTCGTAAGTAATTATATGTACACCTAACCCGCCCTTAATAATACGGTATAGGTCAAATTTTAGACAGATACTGTGATTGACAAGTACGTATGAGTGACAGAGACGACGCTCTACTAAGCGGTACTTCTTCTACAAGTCTATGTTCCAGGCGGCCGGGTTCAGTAACTCAATTGAAGGGTTGAAAATCTAAAGGGTCTAAGTTCCAATTGTATTGTTTGCGGGTATTACAAGAAAAAGCGAAGCGCAAATACACTGGCACTTAGACCGCATGCCTACTTTAATCCAGTGTGTGTAAAAAAAATATAGAAATAGGCACTTGGACCCATTTGGATATTGTTAGGCTTGGGCACTTAGACTGTATTTTTGTAAAAATATTGTAAATGTGATTTTTGGCAAATAGACCCTTTAGATTTTCAACCCTTCAATTGTTTATCTGTACAGGCCATTTGGCACGTGACCAAAGTCGGAACTAACACCGCCATCGTGTTTTTTTGAATACATTTTACAAAACAATTACAAAAAAATGTTTACCAATATCGCCCCACCGTCAACGTCATTCGACCGCCAAGAGATCCTTGCCTTGTCGCATTATAGTTTTATTTTTTACTAGCTGCGCCCCGCGGTTTCACCCGCTCTCGATCCCGTGGGAATATCGGGATAAAAAGTCTATGTCTTAATCCAGGGTGTCAGCTACCTCCATACAAAGTTTTATCAAAATTGGTCCAACCGGTTGAGCGTGAAGAAGTAACAAACATACACACACACACACACACACCCACACACACACACACACACACACACCCACACACACACACTCTCACAAACTTTCGCCTTTATAATATTAGTGTGATGTGATTACTTTGATTTGTGTAGGCGCTACGTAAAACAACGTTAATACCGCCATCTATCAAATATGGCTTGAACCAATACTTTGCACAGTGAATGAGAAGATGCCCGTATTGTGCTTTCAGTCTTCCTTTAAATAAGGCACATTTAATAAACACTGTTCTCTATTTCTGTTACAGAGTCTGAATCGTTAGAACCATTTTCATATTTTGTATCCAACGAAACTGGATTGTATGATCTCATTAATTTGTTCATACAATTCATCGTGTTTACGGTAAGTAAATTTTTGTCTTTTTTATTATATGTAAGCTTTGACTGCATTTGAATATATTTGACACCAGTACAATCTGCACTTTCAATTCATCAATTAACACCATCAGATATTCAATTCTAACATTATCTTTCATACTATTAAATATTATATAAATAATAATGCCGCCATTCAGTACCTTTATGTTACACGTATCATCGAAAATAGTTCGTTTAATTTTATTCTTTTGTAATTCTCTTCAAACACTATTTAAAACAGTTTTCTTTACACGATACGTATGATGATATCTGTATTGTAGTGGTTTCTTTGTACACCGAATAACAGCTCTAATACAGCTATTATACAGCTTTTCTATTTCTTCTACAGCTACTATACAGCAAAAAGGTGTATAATATGGGCCTTTTTCTTTTCCTTTCTACGAATGGAATAAGTGTTTTGAGACAATGCTGATAAATTAAATATAGACCTGCTTCTTTCAAGTCTAAATCCATTTATTAAAACCGGCCAAGTGCGTGTCGGACCACGCACAATGAAGGGTAGTCATTATTCTTGAAAAGCATGTTGTCCCATACATTCTAACTGCAAATAAAAGTTGGTCAGATATTACTCGTTAACTGGTGAAGCCTATTTAGCTGTGATAGTTTTCCTTTTAGTTTTGATAAACATGCTGTTGCCGTGATTTTTCTCACATATCGACAAACAACCATTTAGCTGGCAGGGTCCGACACTTGGCTCTAACATAAATTAGCTCTTTAAAGCTTAATATTTTGCAAACGGATTTCTGAAAATGGTTTTACAGGCTTGTAATATTTTATTCCAACGATACCCCACATAATGGCATCGTGAGAAAAAAAAACAGTATCACTTTACGTGTAGGAGCGGTACCTATACAAAAAATATATTTATTATTTAATATTTATTTGTAAAATTCAATGAAGCAGTGGTGGCCCAGTGGTTAACGACCTCGACTTACGAGTAGTAGGTCGTAGGTTCGAACCCAGACAGGCGCTTTACTTTGTGTAAATTATTTCATCACCACTGCTCTCAAAACGGTGAAGGAAAACATCGTGAGGAAACCGGCATGTCCTAGAACTAAAAAATTCGAAGACATGTGACATCCACCAACCCGCACTGGGCCCGAGTGGTGGATTACGGCCCACTCCCTCTCACAGAAAGAGAAGGCCTGTGTCCCAGCAGTGGGAACATTATGTATGAAAATTTGCATATCGCGGGATACCATGGCGCTTTCACCTTAACAATTAATTTCCCAGACTGTACCTTGAATTTTAGATGCTGGTTTTACTACTGGAATACAGAGTACCACAGTACCTATACGAACAGTTCTCGTTTTCTGCTTACAAAGAACCAGCGCAGGAGTTCAAAGATCAGAGTGTTATGCAAGAGAGAACCTATGTCCGGACAGCAATTCGAAATAGTAAGTGGATTTTTATATTAATTTAAGCTCATTTCTAGGGTTCCGTAGGCATAAACTGAGCCCTTATAATTTCGTCATGTGCGTCTGTCACTCTGGTCGTCTGTCCGTCGCTCGGATGTGAGTCATTTTACTCGGAGCCTATTAGCACTATAACGATGAAAATTAGAAAAAAAATCAGTGCACCGCTAAACAATGGTGTAGTTAATTACGAAAATAATAATTAAGGGTGGCACGCCTATACATGTAACCGAGGCGAGGGATGTAAAAAAATAATAATTAAGGGTGGCACTCCTATACATGTAACCGAGGCGAGGGATGTAAAAAAAAAATAATTAAGGGTGGCACTCCTATACACGTAACCGAGGCGAGGGATGAAAAAAAAAATAATTAAGGGTGGCACTCCTATACATGTAACCGAGGCGAGGGATGGAAAAAAATAATAATTAAGGGTGGCACTCCTATACATGTAACGTAAGCGAGGGATGAAAAAAATAATAATTTAGGGTGGCACTCCTATACATGTAACCGAGGCGAGGGATGGAAAAAAATAATAATTAAGGGTGGCACTCCTATACGTGTAACCGAGGCG
This sequence comes from Tiliacea citrago, assembly GCA_963921375.1. NCBI lineage: Eukaryota > Metazoa > Arthropoda > Insecta > Lepidoptera > Noctuidae > Tiliacea > Tiliacea citrago. Next base: position 21,578,057 of record OY992799.1, on the reverse strand, counting down.
AGGGACGGAAAAAAATAATAATTAAGGGTGGCACTCCTATACATGTAACCGAGGCGAGGGATGGAAAAAAATAATAATTAAGGGTGGCACTCCTATACATGTAACCGAGGCGAGGGATGGAAAAAAATAATAATTAAGGGTGGCACTCCTATACATGTAACCGAGGCGAGGGATGGAAAAAAATAATAATTAAGGGTGGCACTCCTATACATGTAACGTAGGCGAGGGATGAAAAAAATAATAATTTAGGGTGGCACTCCTATACATGTAACCGAGGCGAGGGATGGAAAAAAATAATAATTAAGGGTGGCACTCCTATACATGTAACCGAGGCGAGCGATGGAAAAAAATAATAATTAAGGGTGGCACTCCTATACATGTAACCGAGGCGAGGGATGGAAAAAAATCAATGCACATTTATGCGTGTGGATCGTTGGATCCCATAATTTAGATGTTTGGTTTAGTCAGAGATATTTATTGATCATCGAATTGACAACCAACTTAAATTGTCCGTAATATATTCAAATCATAACTTTTAATATATCATTTTAATATCCTCCACTCCTCCGTGCCTCGGAAAGCACGTTAAGCCGTTGGTCTCCGCTGTCATTCGTGGAATTTTGACAGTCGTTAGGGGTCGTCAGAAGCCCAAAAGTCTGACAACCAGTCTTACCAAGGGGTATCGTGTTACGCAGTTACTAGGTTGTGGAGGTCAGATAGGTAGTCGCTCCATGTAAAATACTGGTATTCAGCTGCATCCGTCTAGACTGGAAGCCGACCCTAACATAGTTGGGAAAAGGCTATGACTGTATGGCAGATGATTGTATTTATTTACAACATAACATCACGCTTGCATTTCAAAAATTTTGTTTGCCTTGAAAATAAATAACTGTCATTCTTGTCTTCTGTAACACGGCGAATTGGTGTAGTATGTCAATTTGATAAACATTAAATTTCCCTGACCCTTCCAATTGTAACCCCTAATAAACGTATGACTCATGTTTAAAATTAACCTTACCTTTCAGAAAATTACGAGGAGAATGTGTTACTAGTTGACAATGTACACAAGGACTACAAAAATGCTAGGGTCAGTCGAAAGAAACAAAAAAACGCCGTTCAGGGTATTACTTTTGCGACAAAACTTGGTAAGTAATTAATAACTCTTAAATAAGCTAAACTAAGCTTTGTTTTCGTGTACCCTAAGCCATTGAAGAGGTCAAAGAAATTGTTTATCATATTGACCAAGTTAAATTTTCCGTATCAAACCGCAACCAGTCATTTTTTGACAGTTGTTTGAAATACGTAAATAGTCGATAGGGCCGCATGTGTGGTACAAACGGCTCGACTAACCATGACCACTTATTTATTTTATCAGTAATGGACACCGTTTCCTTCTGGTGATTCCCTACTAGTCCGACCGCCAAATAAGAAAAAAAGCTTATACCTTGAATGTGGATACAACTTTTATTTTATGATTATTGTTATAGTATTATTTGATATACTGAACCATAATTCAAGTAAATTATCCAAGGGTGCCACTCTGGCTCCCTTGGACAATTTAAACTATCGAAGGCTGAACCACCCATTTTAATTGCGAATTAAGGGAAATCGGTTCACACAAATCAATTATTTGTAGTTAGATGTAATAATAATATTATTATGTCCTTTATAAAATACATAACTACATTATATTATGTATTATATATTCTATTATGAATTAACTAAAACTACAATAACTAGATAAATATTTTGGTATGTGTCCTCGATCAATATTGATCGAAGGTATGTGTAAATCTTTGTAAGGTTGTTCAGAGTCAGAAGTGAACATTTCACTGAGTTTCACTTTCCTGAGTCTGAAGACTCAGGAAAGTGAAACACAAATCGCCACTTTTACACGCGCAAAATTCTTTACAAGAAAGAACTGCATGGGCACAACTGCACCTTGCTGTTGAACATGGCTTCTCACTTGAACAACTACATCTTTAACTCTTTAGCAATATTGATTGTTAATCAATAATTTTGTAATCATGGTAATGCAAAAAAGGCTAGTACTTCCATGGTTGTAAGGTTGTAACAGCTCTTTTTAACAGCGCTTTTTAAAAGAGTACCGGTGGAGTTTCTTGCCCATTCTTCTCCATACGAAACTACCTTTTGGAAGGGGCAACTAGAATCAATTCAATATTTTTTTTGCAAATTTTGACGTTCAAAAGTGCCTCTTATGTGCCTATTTGAAATAAATGGTTTGACTTTGACTAACGATGACTCCCAAAGCGCATTTTTTTCTTGGTAAATCTGTACATTTCTTTCGTAACATTTCAGGCGAATGCCTAGCCATACTAGGTCCAAAGTCTGCCGGCAAGACTTCATTATTGGATATGCTAGCTGGAACCCTCGTCATGACGAGGGGCGACTCCTGCATAAACGGAATCTTCATTAGGCGTAATCGGATAGAGGTAAGAATTACGTACATAATACACACACCCTCACTCTTACTCACACACTCACATGCCTGCGTGCGTGCTGCATGTTTTTTAGCTTTAATTCTCTCTTTTTTGTTTTTTTTTGCATAAAACAAGTAAATGATACTTACGTTATGGAAGAGCGGAGTCTCCTAATCCTAACACAGGCATTCATAACACATATATAAAAAAATAATAAACCATTTTAATTTTTTCATAATATATATATACCTACGTCTTTTATACTTTCGTCAGTTTTTAATAAAAAAAAATCTCTTAAGCTGAATATTAAACTATTATTTAATTATTTGGGAATAAATATCAAAATAGCATACATCGCCAAACTAATAGTAATAATAGTTGAGTTAATGTTTTAAATCGGTTAGTTTTTAAGATTAGTCGTATATAAACGTACGTTAAATATAGACGTTTATAAAACGCGAATTAGGCCCAAACACGATAATATTATCGTTTAGTACAGATATTCTATTTCACGAAGTCCGTTTGGCTTTGATTGTAGTAGTGACGTATCCCGACAAGCGCGCTTGTGTGTGTAAAAGTAGGTAACGTTAGCAAAAAAATCCGATATATATTCAAGTCGAGATTTAATAATCTAAATAAAATTTTGGTTTTAAAAGTATATACATTTTGTAAATAAATTAGATTAGGTTGCAATAAATACAAAAATATTAAGAATATGTAGGCATTTAATTAAGCATTGGTGTTACAGAATGGAAACGAAACAAGTAGGACTATTAAGTATTTTCAATCACTATCAGATAAATTTTCGATTTCCGATTCCGTTTTGCTGTCGTCAGAATCATCTTGTACATTGATTATAAATTCAAAATCGAGATCAAAATATTTCAAGTAGTCTTTTTCAATTTTTTCAACATGAGCACAAGTTTTTTGCCACGTTTCACTGCTAACTTGGCCCAAACTTTCATTGATCAGTCTTTCCGTATTCGTCATGTTTTGCTCGATATTTTTAGATGCGACATAATTTTTAACGATCCCCCAAATATTTTCAATCGCATTTAATTCTGGGTGATAAGCGGGAAGGCGTAAGACATCAAAACCCTTGCTTTTTATAAAATCGTCAATCTTGTAGATTACGTGTTGGGCTTTGTACTTCTTTATTGTATCGTACAATTCCAATTTAAGAAGAGATTCATCAAATGCTATACCCTTATCCCTGAGCCATTGCTGCATATCGGCTTTCTTTGTAGATTGCGTCGGTAGTCGTTCAGCCCGTGTGTTGTGATAAGATGCATTGTCTAAGACAATGACAGAGCGCGGAAGTAAATTGGGTAGCAACTTTTCATTTAGCCATTTTACATAGTTATCATAGCTCATATTTGAATGATAATCACCAGTTGTTGAGTTGGCCTTATAAACCAAGGAAGCATTTTCAATAAAACCATCCTTGGTTCCCGCGTGCACTAAAATAAAGCGAGTGCCTGTGCAAATTTTTTTTTAAAACGGAGTTCTTTCCTTTTTTTTGCCCATGTGTTGTTTCGCACGTGTGTCGAAAGGACGTAGCTCTCATCGGTGTAGACAATGGGCCGACTTTGCGAGCGGTACTCTGTTATTTTTTTTAAATATTTTAAACGCCACATTTGTATATCATGACGCTCCGTCAAGACTTTACGGTTGTTCTCTGTTTTGCGCCACTTGTAACCTAATTTCAACAGTAACTTGCGAACAGTTTCTAAACAAGCTTCGAATCCGATTTTTTCATTCAATGCTGTTCTTAACTTAGCTAATGTTGGAATTTCTTTATGGACAATATGGAAATCTTGTACAGTACTGCGAACCACATCGGCTGTAAAATTATCTATATCCACTTTATTATCTCGCTTTCTCCTTTTCTTCATAGGTGAAGTGAATTTTGATGAAGTGGATGGGAATTCCTTCTCTTCTTTTAATATTCTTTGAACTGTTTTTTGGCTCACACCCGTAGCTTCAGCTGTACGACGTGTAATGTCTCGTAAATGAGACAAATCACAGTTGAGTTCCATTAATGATTTTGTAAATTCATATTCTTCTCGCAGAAAATGATAAACACTAGCTATCATGTTTCGACCCTAAAACAAAATGTAATCAAAATAATTAAGTAATATAAACATTTTATAACACAAAAAAACATTCATTTTATAAATACTTCTATTGCTATATTAAGTATCTTTGTATAACATTTTAATTGAAAACGTATAAATAAATATTACCACACTATGGACAACTCTTCTTCGTTTTGTTGCCATGCTGACCTTACTCCGTGAAACAATTTGGCGCGAACTAAAAACCACTACTGATCCGGACCGTGTCCCGATCGACACTGAGCGCTCTCGAGGTTACGCACACAAAAACAATGTGCATGTGCACGCTTGACAACATTCATACCCAAACGGACTTCGTGACATAGAACATCTGTAGTTATGTTGATGTCAGACAATGGCCGTTGAACGTTATAGACAAGTTAAATGTACAAGTTAAATGGACGGCACGGTTGGCGCAGTGGTTAAGCGAATGACTGCTGCGCTGCTTGTCGCGGGTTCGATTCCCGCACGGAACAAATATTTGTATGACCTATAAGTAGTTGTTCCGGGTCTGGCTGTTTGTGTATGTGAGTTTAAATGTTTGTAAACGCACCCACGATACAGGAGATATTCCTAGTGTGGGGAAACGTTTTTTTTTTTAAAAGTACTAGCTAGTACTAAAGATATTGATATTTTTTTTCTAATTTATATTTATTGATGTGTGCCAGCTTTCCTCTCGCTGTAACAGGAAGTGACAGTTTGAGCATGAAATAAATGAGTACTTTTTAATAGCATGGAATTATTAAGTACGCTGCTCAGTTGCTTATTATCAAGGTGAGATGTCAGATGTTACACATCATATGCGACTACTGTAAGGCTCGCTCGTTTTTTTTAAATTAGTTAATAGAATGTTAATGATCGTTTTAAACTAGAGTTACGAGTGTACATTTGAATGTGTTAAATTAATCTTTTACCTCCAATTAATTGCAATAATAACATAAAAAGTAATTGAAACACTACCGAGTGACTCTGTGTTTCTAATTATATGACCACCACTGCATGTGCGAATTTGCACTTCGCCATTCCGTCCTGCAGTCTTCAAATTCAACTTCAAATGTTGTTTGAAATTTCTTTCTGGCGCGGCGGTTTTTTTCATTACAGTACATCCACAAGATCAGTCTGTCTTCAAGCACTGGGGGTATGGACGACTTCATGACCGCCGCACAGAACTTGATTTTCCTATCTAAACTAAATGGATGCTCCGACAGCTCGGCCAACATGGTCTCATATATTGCGCTACGGAGTATGGGTAAGGAAAAAGGATAATTATTACCCGTTGTTGAGATGTGATTCAGGGCGAAAACTGACTTTAAGTGTGCAATAAATTCAGAAAATTGGTCACTCATTAACATAATTCAGAGCTTGGTTACAATACTAAGTTACAGAGACAACTGAAACCCGGAATTTTTGATCAAGAATACACTAGATTCAGGGGTAGCGCAAAAAAAAAAGGGCCGAGAAATAAAGCTGGCCGTGGCATGGCCCTATGTTGTGCGATTAATATAAATAGAACAACCCCCAATTGCCAACATATTTTTTAACTCGATAGCTTACATTTTTATTTTAGAATCTAATGTTTTTGTACTTATTTCAAAATTGCTTTATTTCCAAGCTTTTAGCGAATTCGTTTTTATTTATTTTACCTGTTACCGACAGCCCTAAACATTAGTTATATCGCAAACATAATGAAACTTTATGTTCGCCATAATTGGTTAAAAAATGGCGCGCGGGTTGGCGATCGCAGTATGGTGTTAAAATGCATAAAGAACGCTGTTGCCCACTCTAGTAAGAATGATGACATACGAAACCCTAAATTGATTATGTAAATATAACATATATTTACATAATCAATTTAGGGTTTCGTAACCCATCAAATCTTATGAAAGCGTTTAATATATAATGAGCGTTTAATTACAAGAGTTGGATAAAAACTCAAATGTTATGCCATTAAATCTATAATATTTAGCGCGCAAGTTTAATACACATACACTCACGCCTTCTTCCCATGGGGGTAGGCAGAAACTATAGAACGCCACCTGCTACGCTCCTTACATACTCCTTTTGCTTCACCTACGTTCATACATTTGGTCATACACGCACGCCGATTGCGAGTACTACGCACCTGACCTTTCTGAAGAACATCACCAATTTGGTCACTATATGTCCTCCTAGGGCGTCCCCTCCCGGCGTTTCCACTCACCTCTGCTTTATAAATACCTTTTGTTAGTCGCGTTTCACTCATCCTCTCAACATGACCAAACCATCTAAGCATACTCTTTTCAATTTTTGTGACTACATCGTCTTTAAACTGCACCGATGCCTTATCACCTCATTTTAACATTTATTTTCTTTTTTTTCTTAGTTGAATAATGTACCTTTATAAAATCCAGGTCTGTAAATGCGATGACCGCCATTTTGATGAAAGAGGTGGTCGTGGCTAAAAAACATGATAATTGGGGATTTCGAACATAACGTCTACAAGATTTGATGGTAGCATAATAAATATTTACATAATCAATTTTGGGTATCGTATGTTTTTTTATTACGTTATTTTAGTACGGAACCCTAAAAAATCGTATAATTTAGTAAAATACTCAGGATCATCTTTGATAGCAGTCTAGAGATACGGCTGCATGAAAATGAGGATCAAATCTAGTCATTTTTTTGGGTACCTACCTCCTTAGCCGTAAAGCGGGAATGTTTTTTTATTTGTCTACTTCATTGTGTGGAGGGGTTTGCCCACACAACGAAGTAGATGTCGTGGACATTTATTTTTATTTTTTGTTAAGATTTAAAGTGGTAATTATTGTTTTCTCTACAGGTCTCCTTACCAATAAAACTATAGTAGCTAATTATAGTAGCGGTTGCTTGCGTCGCCTATCTCTATGTAGTGCGTTGGTGCTGACTCCGTCGGTGATCTTCTTAGACGAGCCTATGAAGAATCTTGATGCCAGCAGCAAGCCACTAGTCGCTAAAGCACTGCTGCGGTTGAGGTCGGAGCCGGCGGCTCTTATAGTGGCCGAAACAAGGTGACAGCGAGTTTTTTTTTTTTTGTTAAGGTTATTACCTCAAATTACTTATCAAAGTCCTCCGCTATATCGAAAATATTGCAGCATTCATTTTGAAATAAATATATGGTAAAGTTGAGTCAAAAGTTACCTCCAAACCGAACAAAAAACTGCTAGTATTAAAAACATACTTCAAATTAGAACATGAAAACTTTGCATAATAACTGAACTTGTCATAAAGCAGACTCTATGGTTTTTTTTTTAATTTCCGTTATTTTCATTCTCATAATGATGAGTTCATTCATTCACTGACAGACCACGCACAGTTGAAGCACGATCTTGCTAGATAATGACTGCTTTATTTTATATGTAAGGTGTACGAACAAAACATTATTATGTTGTTACGTTCAATGTATAATATTATTATACTACCCGAAACCAATGAGTCTAGAAGCGTGGAATTTTGCAGAAGAGTTCCTTACATAGTTTGCCGCCATTATTAGAAAAAGATGTGCATCCCTGATGTCGCGTATTCGCAGCAGCACCAACACTATTCTCAGTGTGTCCGCTGATTGATGGGATTCCCCGATATTGCGGAGCTGGACGAAGCTCCTCCCTGAATTGTAAAACTGTAACTACTAGTTCTAGATGTTAAGTAAAATTGTTACTAACCCTATTAATTATGTCTGAAGTAAAAGTTTTCTATTCTCTCCTTTTCTTTAGCGAAGGTGAATACTTACCCTAACCGATTCATGGCTAATGACGCCTCAGGCGCATCATAAACAAATATAACGGGAGGACCATGACGCACCTGGTCGCACCGGGGCTGCTTAGGGGATGAAAGCTTGCGTGGAAGTTCCTAATTTTTGCCGATGGGAAACCCCATCGGGCGCACAGTAAGTTACTTACTAAAACCAGAAGTTCCCTAAATCATTTCCTTTCCAGTATGGACTGGCGTCTCCTGCAGCCAGTCATCGACCGAATAGCAATAATGGCGAAAGGCCAGTTTGCGGCCATTGGGCCAGCAAAAGAGATCCTCGAATCAATAGCCAAAGGGTACACGGCACGGATCAAGCTTAAAATGATCACAGCCTATAGGACGGACATATACTATGCGGATGACGACTCTTCGGAATGTGAGTGTGTTTTTAGTAACGACATATTATTTAGGTATATCGGGTGTTAAAATACCCTTAACGAAGCCGAGAGCCGAGAAACGGCTTCCTTAAGAGCGGCCAACTCGACATACTTTTCATACAAACAAAAACTTAAAATCTGACAGTGCCCCGAGCTAGGACAACATTTCAATTAAATTCTTAAAGTTTGTAAGAAAAGAAGTCGTTCCTGTAATAACCCACCTTGTAAATCTGTGTCTCCAGCAAGGCGTCTTCCCGGCTCCCCTAAAACAATCTATAATAACCCAAGTACACAAGGGGGGCAGAGACGATGTCAATAATTATAGACCTATCTCGGTCTTACCAGCCATATCAAAAGTTCTGGAAAAGATTATTAATTCTAGACTAACAAAATTCTTAAACAAATTCAACTTACTATCTCCTTCACAATTTGGCTTCAGACAGGCTGTAAGTACCGAAGATGCTGTAACTTCAATAAATTCTCATATAATTGGGCATCTTGACAAGGGAAAAAAGTGCCTATCCATTTTCCTAGACCTCAAAAAAGCTTTTGACATCCTAGTTCACAAATTACAAAAAGCCGGAATAAGAGGTACTGCACTCAGCCTGCTCAGGGATTACCTCTCTAACAGAAAGCAAAAAGTTAAAATAGGACAATACACTAGCGACAATGCAGAGGTAACATACGGTACGCCGTATGTTACCTCTGCATTGTCGCTAGTACAAACAGGGTAGGACCCAAAACGCTACCCTGTGGTACGCCACAGGGTAGCGTTTTGGGTCCTACCCTGTTTTTAATATACATCAATGATCTGTGTAATATTAAATTAACAAACGCCAGGGTATTTGCATACGCCGATGATACTGCTATTGTATTTGCTGGTGATTCTTGGCAAGATTTTAAACTGAGTGCAGAGGTAGGGATTGCCCACGTAGCTGAATGACTGAAAAACATTAAACACAAGCAATACTAACTACGTGTGCTTAAGTGTAACAGGATACAGCCCAATGATGACCTCAATTTGACGGTACACACATGCGGAGATATAAACAGTATAAGCTGTAATTGTTCATTTCTAAATAGAGTATCTAATACGAAATACTTGGGCGTGATGGTTGACCAGTTTCTGTCTTGGTATCCTCACCTTGAGCAGGTGATTGCGAGGGTCAGAAAGCTTACTTGGATCTTCAAAACATTAAGATACGTAGCTCCGACTAAAATATTTAGGAGTGATAAGCGACCTAGAAATCTCCTTAATGAAATCTATTTTGCTCTAGTACAATCCGTCCTTCTATATTGTATCCCCATTTGGGGTGGCGCAGCTAAAACTAGATTTTTGGACGTGGAACGTGCACAACTAGCACTTATAAAGATTATGTATTTTAAAACTAAAAGACACTACTAAAAACCTATACGAAATCAGTAATTTACTCTCAGTTAGAAAACTGTTAAAAAAACATAAAACCCTCCTTTATCATATGAATAAGAAACACAAAAGGAGAAAAGATATCATTGCAGTAGTTGCCCCATGTAAAATCAAATTTAGTAGCAGACAATTTCACCATCTCTCAGCTCAAATATACGAGTACAACAGTATTAATAAAAACATAATAGGTTGGGGAAAAAGTTTCTTCGCATTTTTTAAGAAAATTCAAAACATTTTTTAATATAGTTTATTTACATTTAACTAAAGTATGTAGGTACCATTTTGTTCGATAACTTTTTGCCATCTTGTAGGTAGGGACATGATCCCATTGCTATATAAATTTTGGGACTTCTGATCAAAATACCGCGACAAGTGGTTTTGGCAGTCCTTTCGTGATGTTAATCTGACACTGTCTAAAGAATTCTGAAGAGACCGAAACAGGTGGAAATCTGAAGGTGCAAGGTCAGGACTATAGGACGGATGCATTAACACCTCCCAGCCAAACTATCTTAATTTTTGCTGAGTGGCTAAAGATGTGTGAGGTCTAGCGTTATCATGATGAAAAACCACACCCCTTCTGTTGATTAATTCCGGCCGCTTTCTCTCAACTTCTTGCTTTAATCTCATCAGTTGTTCGCAGTAGAGTTCAGAATCGATGGTACTGCCTGGTGGTTACAGCTCATAATGAATAATGCCCTTCCAATCCCACCACACACACAGCATCACCTTGTTGCGAGTTAACCCGGGTTTCGCCACAGTCTGTGAAGCCTGACCGGCCTTTGACCACGACCTTCTTTGCACGTTCTTGTCGTACGTGATCCACTTTTCATCATCAGTTTCTTCAAAAATGGTTCGGTTTCATTACGTCGTAATAAAGAATCACAAATGAGTACACGGTTCATTAGGTTTCTTTCAGTGAGCTCGTGAGGTACCCAAATATCAAGCTTTTTTGTGAACCCAGTTTTTTTCAAATGTGCCAAAACTGTTTTGTGGTCAATTCCCTGTTCTTCAGCTACGTCGTAACTACTGATATCTTGCTTCACTTTTTCAAAAATGGCATCCATTTTATCCGTAATAGGGCGACCAGAGCGACGTGCATCTTTGACATCAAAATTTCCGGATTGAAAACGCTTAAACCAAATTTGTGCTACTCTCACAGACACTGCACTAGGTCCATAAACATCGCAATTTTTTTTCGCGGCTTGCGTTGCACTTTTACCTTTTTTGTAGTAAATTTTAAAATGTATCGAATTTCTTCACCAGATTCACTCATCTTGACAGTACGAAAGACAAATGAAAATCACACATTTTCCTAATTTGAATTTGGAATTATATTCTTTAAAATTTAAACTTTCAATGATACCAAAACCAGCCAGATACAAATAGTATAGCCAAAGAGATTTTATTACAAGTTCATACATACTATAATGCGAAGATACTTTTTCCCCAACCTAATATGTAACATTAGTATATCTAAGATATGGAGGAGCGGAGTCAGGGTCTAACACAGGCATTGTTTGCCTAAAAGGAGGCTCCAAACACAAATCATTGTATATGAAGCATTTTGTTTAAATATTTATTATTTTTAATACAAACGCTCGTACGTCATTATGGCGTTGTAACTCATCTTTCTTTGAAATTTTTGAACTAATCGGTATCTTCTCCACTATATTATGGTTTCTATACCAGCAAAAAATAAATATTTGGAGAAACAAATTCAGTAGGTATATGCCTGCAAAAATCTGCTTTTTTGCACAAATTTTACCTGAAATTGGGCTGTTCATAATTTACTTATATTCGAAGTTTTAGCGGTTGGCGAGCACAACATTTGATTGTGAGAATCTTGCATATACTGTAACACAGACGTAGTTGGTCACTCGGTGCGTGATCACGCCAGCCGCAGCCCAAATTCAGCTCTAAATATTTATCGGCAAGTCCAGTTCCGTTCAACTTTGTATGATAAATAGTTTATAATATTTTGTGCACGATACGCTACGTCTGTTCACGTTGAGTGCGTGCGGCAGTGTTATTGAATTTCCCATCCGGGACACGGTGAAATTTAGGTGTAGAATTTAACTCTGCCTACCCTTTGGGGAATGCAAGCGTGATGTTATGTTGTAAATAAATATCATCATCTGCCTAGCCTTTTCCCAACTATGTTGGGGTCGGCTTCCAGTCTAACCGAATGCAGCTGAATACCAGTATTTTACATGGAACGACTGCCTATCTGACCTCCACAACCCAGTTACTAGGTAACACAATACCCCCCCTTTTTTTTGGGTGGGAAATTATAAATAACTTCTTCCGCTCTGGACGGAGCGGGAGGGCGTGTCAGAGTTTTACTGACTAAAGCCAACCCTCCTTCAGATGCCTGTGTGCCAGGGCCACGATATTCCTTTCGGACAGACTCGTAACCCTGGCAGGGACACAATACCCCCTGGTAAGACTGGTTGTCAGACTTTCGGGCTTCTGACGACCCATAACAACTGTGTAAATAAATATAGGTACATCTATTTAATAGTTTGTTTCATTATAGCTGAATCGGAAACAGAGGTCCTGGAGGCAAGCAAAATTCCAACGGACAAGAGTGTGATGTTCGCAGAAACTTTGAATGACTTTAAGAGCGACTTTCTCAAGACGTTCAACACTAGCATGCTTTGGAGGGAACATTTGGTAAGAAAAAAAAAATCTAATTAATTATACCCTAAAATAATCCATACATCCATACATACATTATTAATGCGAAAGTAACTTTGTCTGTCTGTCTATCTGTTACCTTTTCACGTCTTAACGGCTGAGTGGATTTTGAACCATGATTTTGGACCATGCCCTGGGTTTGAACATTGGATATCACTACTTTTTATCCTGGTAGTATGTTTCCGTGGGATAATTTCCAACCTCCACGCGGGCAAAGCCGCGGGCAAAAGCGTCGCTATAATATAAAAGAAAAGTCTGTGGGAGTCTCAACTAGGTCTATTGTTAAATACGTTTATAAACTAGCTCCCACCGCTTAGCACGGTTTTTACGACTTGATAAAAACATCGAAATTTCCTTATTATAAGTGACTTTAATATGAATGTGTTATACACATACATATACTGTGGAGCGACGATCTTCACAGGATGGCTGGTGGATGAGAGTTGCCGAGAATCAATCTGAATGGCGTGCTATTGGAGAGGCCTATGTCCAGCAGTGGACTGCTATGGGATGATGATGATACACACACCCTTCCGGAATAAATTCTTTACATGATGGTATAAACCGTATTAAAATCCGCTGTCAAACAGACAGACACGAAAAGCAACTTCAATTAATACTGTGTATAATAGATAAACACAACTACGACACCCGCCAGTTGCACGTAAGTCCATTAAATTTAATTCCCCATTAAGATTCCCTATTTTTATGTTAATTGGATGAATATTCTGAAACAGTCACACATACAAGCAAAATAAAACTTTAGTATAATTTGATTTATTGGATCTTTTTCTTTCCATGTTGAAGACAGTTACGTAAATGTAATATTTTCTCTAGATATGTTTTACCGAAAATCATGTCTTTTTAAGTATAATTATAAAAAACAAACAAGATTGTTTGGCTTTTATGTCTAAAATAAATATTCACAACAGTAAAATATAGTTTATTATCCACCCACCAGATATTTTTTCTCTGGATCAATTATTACTTTAGTTATAAACGAATTAAGAATTGAGACTTACGCTATTTAGTTTCGTGCTCGAACACGATCAAAGAGCGCACGCGATATTCAACTTTATTATTGATGTGTTAGCGCTTAGCACATAACGGAGTGGCGGGGAGCAAGGGGCGGAATTGGCGTGGAAATTTGATTTAGACTGCCTGGTCTTAAAAGTAATGCTGTCTCTATCTAACGGAACGTATCAGAAAGTGACAGCATTACTTTTAATGGAGAAAATGGACTTACTAGTGAAATGTGGGTGTACTATGGGTACATACAAACATAATCAGCCTATAATGTTCCTGTTGCATTGCTAGGACACAGGCCTTCTCTCGGTGAGAGGGAGACCTCTGTATAACCTTTCGAGGAAGCTAAGCGTGATGTTGTGTTAAGTAAAGATGTTTTTCTAAAATATTTAAATTACTGTGCAAATATTTATTTTTAATTCTAGTGCATGCTGTACTACTACATTGAAGATAACTATCAAATGCAACGCTATAGTGTAATGTTTAAAAAGCTACAAGAATTAAAAGAGAAATATGATGACTTGATAGAAGATTACTATCTTAGCTCCTGTACAATCGAAGATGTTTTTTGGAGACTTGAATATAAATAAAAGGACCCTGAACGACTGAACTCTGCTTCAACGACTAACATAATATTTTTTTTTTTTGGTTTTTATTTGTATTTACGGACAATAAACTGGTTGTTTAATTTATCTGAGTTTTGAATTATTGTGTGTAAGGTTTAACGAGGGAAATATAAAAACATTGCAACTTGCAAATTAATTCCATTTTGAATATACTTAATAAAACCTTTCTTACTACAGAATGGGCAGCAGCGTTCTTTATGCATTTTAACACCATAGTGATTATGGCAACACCCCCCCGCCCCCCCAAATGACAAGCACTGAGGTGCTTGGGGGAGGCCTATGTCCAGCAGTGGACGTCTTATGATGATACCTAATAATTACATTTAATTCAAATTAATGGCATCGTACCTATTAGCTTTAGGTATTTATACTACTCTTACGGTACTATAGGGGCTGCAAGTCACTGGTAACAAAACCAGTATAAGCTGGCCTCTTATTCTATTAAAACGTTTTACAAAAAAACATAGCCGACTTCCAAAAAAACACTACAAAGGGAAAAATAACTTTAATTTCGGAAGTCGGTGTCTTTGGATCTGTATTTTAGTTTTATGCCACCGACTTCCGAAATTAAAGTTATTTTTCCCTTTCTAGTGTTTTTTTGGAAGTCGGTTATGTTTTTTTGTAAAAAGTTTTTTATTTTTCACTTTTTAGTGCCGAAAAAGAATTTTTTATATCGGTTCGTAAATGACGGAGTTATGCGCGAACAAAAAACGCATGGCAGAGTAAACGAAAAGATCGTTAATGTAGACAATGTAGATAAATTTATATGTGTTTGTTGATTTTTCAAAAACTGCTTGTCCGATTTCGATAAAATTTTCATGGGACCATTTGGAATATACTTCCAAATGGTCCCATGAAAATTTTATCCCTTACCAACAAAAAAATAATTTTTCAAATCGGTTGGCAAGCGACGGAGTTATGCGCGAACAAACATAAAAACTAACATCCGAATTGAGAACCTCCTCCTTTTTTAGAAGTCGGTTAAAAAACTCAAACAAAATATTTAGAAATATGAAGTTAGATACCAATTTCAAAGCGTAGAACGGGCAAGTAACTCCATGGATACTCTTTTGAATCAAAAATATTGCTATAAAAAAAAAATACAAAAAAAAACAACTGACTTTCTAAAAAAAACAATATTTTGTTGTTTCTACTTGTGGTACCTACCCTAAATTCGAACACCTACTACGTAAATAATAGTGACAGGAAGTTATTATAAAATCATTGACATGGACTAAGTGGGAAAAATAGGTATGTAGTTAGGTAGTCACTTTGTAATTTATCTAAGTTACAATAGCCTAATGTCAACTACTGATCACCTTATACAAATAAAAATGTTTTTCTCGATTCAAGGACATTAATGATTGAGGAGTTCTCCTGGTACTTCACCATCAGCCACAGAGTAAAGTGAAGTGGAAGCTGATGGCTCCTACGAGTACAAATGTACGTATATAGGAGCCATCAGCTTCCACTTCACGATATGTATAATAATTGTGACGAGCATAAATTGCTTAGCAACCATAATTAAAGTAATCGAATCGCAACCCGTGAAATACTTATTGTACAGTGTTACGAGTATAAGAACTCTATGTAAATTAATGGAAAGTTTAATTGCTGAGTATTTATTACAAACTACCTATTTATAATAATAATATAATCATTTATTGTAATAATTATTTACATTTTGTATAGTACAATTATTGAAATGCACTTGGATATTTGCACCTTGTTGAATGTTGGCAGATCCTGATGTAGGTACTCGGATATTTATATTCACCACTTCATAATTTTATTTTCTATCGAAAGGAGTTGCATAATTGATATACTATTTTATATATTAATGATTTTTTTTTATAAAAAATAAAAATATAATATTGTAGAAGATAGGAAGACAAGGAGGGGGAAGACCTATATAAGGCGGTGCAACGCCGGCACCGCTCTAAATTGTTCCCTCCGTCCCTTGCACGTCGAACCACCAGCCCCGAGTCTGAGTGAGCCGTAGCATTTAATAGTAATCCCCGTTAATAATCATGAATTTAAACTTTTGATCCAGCCCGTCCCCAATTTGCTTTGTTTTTCCCCAACGAAGCCCTAAGCCGAGGTTCGTACCCCACAGGGGGTGCCCTTAGAGCGATGTCGTTTAGTTTTTAATACTTATATTTACGCTCCTGGCTGGAGGCTTTAAGCTAATACCTTAGGGCAGCCACAGGAAACACCGGTTAAGCAGTCACGGCCTCTCAAGGTCAACTGCGAGATGCCATCCATAAAAAAAAAAAAAAACGGCACCGCTCTCTTTTCACTTCGAGACATCGCAAGCGTAAGACTGTTAGGACGTCACTCTGTCGGTTATATTTTTTTATTATTATTTCATTGATTGTGTTGTCATTATCGTTATTTTACGTGTTCGCTATTTTTTTTGTATTAGGATCTAATAAAGGTTTTGTTATTTGGTTAAATTGTTGTCAGATTGATTCGTTATAAGTTTATTTTTTTGTAGGTATTTGCATAAATCTTTTAAAAAAAAAAACTTCTGGTTTTAATTTCCAAAATCAGAAGTGGGATAGTTCCTATTTATATCTGCCCACTTTTCTATTTGTTATTTTTTTCTTTCTTTTTTTTACTCTTGTCACGATTTCATTTTTCTGTTGTATTTTTAGTAGGCAGTTGATTTATTTTACTTTTTGCGTTAAGCGTTATTATTAGTGATAGGTTTGACTGTTCATTGTTTGATTAGTTTGGTTTAGTTGTTGATTTATCTATTTGTGTTGTTTTTATTTGGTGGCGGTACGTAGGATCGTTCTTTAGTCGATTGGTTTATTGTTTTCAGTTGTCTTGTGTTTGGGACGTTAGTATGGCAGACTGCAATCAAGATCATAGTCACATGCGATGCTACAATCGCGATAATAGCCCGCGTCGCGACCAAAGTTCTAATCGCGATCGTCGCAATAGTCAGGGGCGCCAAAATAGTCGGCACCGCGATCGATCTTGTAATGAAAACGACATGTTAAGGCACGAGATTCAAGCAATGATGTCTCGCCTTAAGACACTAGAAGATAAAACGAGGGCTTCACCCTTGCCAGTACGTTCGTGTGATTGTGATAAAACTTTAGTGAATGATAGTGTATGTGCTCGAAGACCATTGCGGCGTACGCGAACACCGTCGCTTGAACGAAATACGTCACGATCCCTAGGCTGTATAGAATCGCGTAGCGTGCGTCGTTCTTCACTGCTGGAGCGTCGCCGCCGTTTGATTTCACCTTTGCCTAGAGAAGTTATGTCTCAACGTATGTCACCGACTCGCGAATATAACCGCCATCGTCAATCGCGTTTTCGCTCTAGAACACCACTACGTGCGTCGAACCGTTTGACTAGGGATGTGAATGAGCCTTCGAATTCAGCACAAGCTACGATAACTGATCGTATTGTGGATGCTATTCGGTCAATTAATACTGCTAGTAGATCTCAACATTTTTATATTTCAAACTTCGATCCTACCCTACATAATATTGACGATTGGTATTCAGAGGTTGATCGCGCCAGAGTACTAAACAATTGGAGTGATTTCGAATCCTTGTCGCGTATCGGTAATTGCCTAAAAGGTGATGCTCAGTCGTGGCTTAACGAATGGGTAACTAATGAGTGTACAAACAGACATTTGTGTACAAACAGTGACGAAACCAAACAAGTTTTATTGTATATTAAAGTGCTACATTAAAAAGTTCAAAAAGTAAAAAACAGTTAACAAAAATATTTTAAACCTGGACTTTGACCTCTAGCAATATCCAACAAATAGCGCCATAATTTCTCCAAGCAGTGAATAGATGAACTAACATGTGATACTACTAGTGCCATTGCATCCCCAGGCGGCTAATAGAGGAACTAAAGTGTTACCATTTTATAAATAAAGTGTTACCATTTTATGAAAAATTAATACAACTACCGCCATTGTGACCACTGGTGTCCAATAGTAGAATTAAAAGTGATACCACATACAAAAAAAATTTAGACTTGGTAGAAATTGGGAAAAAATCCGGAATTAAAGACCAAAACTAACTTATACCAATAAATCATTCTAAAACAAGCACATAGTGGGACAGTCGAAAAAAAATGGCTTCACCGAACGACAATATTACCTATCGCAAACCATCCAGGTCTAGCTCATTAACAAATTTATCTCACATAGCAAATACCAGCGAGAAAGCGATATTTGATGCTACTATGATGAGCATCCCAGATAGTCTGCATGATAATAGCGACTTTATAGTTGATTTAAATGAACAGATAAAAACACTTACGCTACAATTAGCGAGCGCACATAATGAAATAGAAAATCTGAACATTGAAAACTTTCGATTAAAATCTGACCTACAAAAAATGATCAAGACTACGAACACATACAAGAAAATATGCTCAACACCATGCAGAAAAATCATGTCACCCAATAATAAAACACCAACACCAAACCAAAACAAAGTTCGAAGCTGGCGTGGAATTAATGAGATGACCATAAGTGACCCACAAATGAATTTCTCAAGAACCGAACCCGACATGCAAAATAAAGAGACCCAAACCACTAACACACTGAGTTTCAAGAACAAAGAGACTCAAACACCGAGCGAAGTGAAGACAGTTTCCACGATTTCGTCACTAAATGAAAACATATTAAATGACAATATTAAGCAACCAGCAAAGAAGTTAATAGAACCCAGACAAAAAAACAAATTGTGTATATTAAACAGCGGAACAACCAAGGGGTCCTTATCTACTATTCAGGAAGCTTATTCTAATTACTCTCAGTACTGTCGATACATCAGCATCAATAGCACCACAGTTGACCTTCTCAGAGATATTGAGCTTAAACTAAAAGGGTTCACAGAGAGCGACTACTGCATACTTTTTATCGGGGAAAATGATATAAAAGAAGAAAGAAACTACAAGGACATAATAAGCTGCATAAGAACATCCCTGCAAAGAGTGAATTTGACCAATGTAATTGTGTGTGCAGCCACCTATGTAGCAGGTGCACCTATATATAATTACAAAGTGGACATATTTAACAATCTTCTATATTATTCAGATATACAAAGCAATGACTACGCATATTTCTTTGATAGCAACTATGATCTATCTCTTGAGATGTTCTCCCACAGAACGGGCAAACTAACCAGATACGGAATAAGAAATATAGATGACCGAATTGCAAGCAATATACGTTACGATTTAGACACATTTGAACAGGCCGAAAAAACTCCAATATAATATGTAAACATGTTGACAAGGCTATGGACAACCACACTCTTTTTCGTTTATAACCACATATTTATAATGCACCAAAACATAAATGGCCTGTTAAGTAAATCGGATCTACTGGGCATACATCTTAGTGAGCTCTCAGAAGAAGGTAAGTCAATTGACGTCCTTTGTGTAACGGAACACAACATAAAACAAGGTGATCAACAACACTTACATATTGCCAATTATTCACTAGCAACTTCTTACACTAAGAGATGATAGAAATGGGGGATCATGCATTCTAATCAAAAACACACATAAATTGATCTAGATCTGATCCTAAAAGAAATTTGTTTGAAGTCAAATAATAACGTTATACTCTGCGGCGATTTTAATATAGATATTTGTAAAAATAGCAAAGCCTCTCTCACCTTTCAAAATATATTACTAAGCTATAATCTAATTTTGGGTACTCGATCACCAACACGTCTATGCAGTGGGACCTGCATCGACAATATAATACACAATACCAGAGGCAGCAAATGTGAGATCAGAGAATTAGCATTATCAGATCACACGGCGCAACTACTAAAGTGTCGGGTCAAAAAAACTTGCACGTTATCTCATTGGTTTATTCAACAACGCGACTATAGTGATGAAAATATCACGAAGTTTAGAGAATGTCTTCAAAGCTTAACATTTCATAATGTATACATGTGCGCCGATCCCAATGATGCATTTGACGAGTTTCATAACGTATATAAGCTCTTCTATGATTTATATTTTCCAATAAATAAAATAAAAGTTTCAGCAATTAAAAAACCTAAATGGATCTCAACGGGATTAAAAAAATGCTCCAAACGGAAAAGGGACATGCTATGGGAGTATCGAAAGGCACCTAACCCAGATAACAAAAATAAACTTAAAACCTACACTAATCGACTGAAACGCATAATTAAACAAACACAAAAAGTCCAAAATTCTTATACTATTAACAATTCTGAAAACAAGAGCAAAGCAACATGGAATATAATTAATCGACAAAAAATTAATTACCCTAAAGAAGGAATTGATCAGATAATTATTGACGGAAAAATTATGAATAGTACAGAACAAATAGCGGAATCATTTAATGAATATTTTATAAATCAAATTAAATCTCAGAATGACATTAACTATAATAATATGCTGACATTTGACAAAATTTCTAATTCAATATTTATGATACCCACATTACCAACTGACATCATTAAAATAATAAATTCTTTGAAAAACACAAACAGCACTGGATATGACGATATAAACACAAAAGTGATTAAAGCTACATCTTTCATTATTGCACCAATACTTAGCCATATTTTTAATGATTGCACAGAGAAGGGCATATTCCCAGAAAAACTGAAAATTTCTATAATAAAACCAATGTTTAAAAAAGGTGACAGACAAGATCCTAGTAACTACCGACCAATTTCCCTTATTCCAGTGTTCTCTAAAGTTTATGAAAAAATAATTTATAAAAGTTTATATTCCTTTTTAGAAACCAATAAAATCTTAATCAGTAACCAATATGATTTCAGGCAAAGTAAAACCATTAACTCCGCAATATATGCGCTTGTTCAACACGCACTTACAAATATTGATCATAGAACTCCTGCTGTAGCATTATTTATGGACATGACCAAGGCCTTTGATCACGTTAGCCACAAAATACTCCTTAATAAACTGGAAAAATATGGCATCAGAGGTAATGTCCTTCAACTTATTAAATCATACCTAACGAATCGACAACAATGTACGTGCTTAAAGAAAATCTGCCCCTACACAAAAACAGAAATGACATATAAGTCTGAATATGCACATGACAGGACATGCCTAAAACTATTTCTAATCCGATGATCCTATTCGCGGACGACAGCACATTACTATTAAAAAACAAAAATGTAGAGACTTTAGAAGATGACATAAATAATAACCTAACTGACATAATAACCTGGCTCACTGAAAATAATCTTAAAATAAATCTGGAAAAAACAACGTACATCTCGTTTGAACAAAGAACAAATAATCAAAAACTAGATATTCGATATGGTAATAAATATATTCAGGAGACGGACAATACATAATTTCTAGGTATTTGGATCGATAAAAAGATGGACTGGAAAATACATACCGAAAATGTATGTAAAAACTTAGCCAATGCTCATATGCCCTATATAATTTAAGGAAAGTTACAAATCAGTCAACATTATTAATCGCGTACCACGGATATGTTGCATCAACACTGCGATACGGACTCATATTTTGGGGGAACTCGTCCGATAGAGAAATCGTGTTCAAAGCACAGAAGAAATGTATAAGGGCAATATGTGGCATTCAAAGCACAGACAGTTGTAAACCACATTTCCAAAAGCTTCAGTTACTTACATTTCCATGTCTCTACATATACGAAGTGGCAAGCTATGTTAAGTCAAATATACACATATATAATCACCCAAAGAGTTTGCGGCACAAGAATGAAATATGCGCAATACCACATAAAAAAGCAATATTTAATAAAAGTTTTTTTGGTATGGCACCCAAATTATATAACAAGCTACCTAAAAACCTAATTGAAATTAAAAGTATAGATCAATTTAAAAAAAAGCTTTACGAATTTATAGTTGCGAAATGCTATTATAATATCAATGATTATTTAAATGAAAGATGCTAGGCCTACTATATCCGATTTAACACATGAGGGTTTAAAATTATTAAGAATAAAGTTTTGTAAGATCCAATATTGTTACTAAATTAATTTATATTTCAATTTGTTATTAATTGTTTAATGCTCTGACATATAAATATTATTTATTATAATTTATAACTGTGATTGACAAGGCTGACATAATTAATTAATTTACTGTTTTAGAATAGAATATTTGCATACCCATGTGATGGTTAAACATGGAGAACTCTAGTATTTAAAGAAAACATCAATGTATATTCCTACCCATGTTTGCAAATAAATATATAATTTATGATTTATGACCGTTCGTGGAGCAACTTTAAAAAAGAATTTAAGCCTTTGTGTCCTAGGGTACCAAACGTCGCGAATATTTTCTATGACGTAATGACCAAAAAATCCGATAACTATTCTACTTATGCGGATTACGTACGTCGTTCATTACTTCGTCTACGAATAGTGCGGGGACTTAGTGACGAGTTGATTTCGGCGATAATAGTCCGCGGTATCACTGATCCTAACATAAGAGCGTCGGCGACTAACGCTAAGTTATTGCCTAATGATCTAGTTCAATACTTTTCAATTTCTGTTAAACCGAGTAGTAGTAATACATCAAAAAGTGCCCCGTTTCGTTCTGTGAGAGATAAACAAACTACTGATTTTTCTCGTAAACGTAATCTCAACGATATTAAATGTTTTTGTTGCGGTGAATTAGGACATAGACAGGCTTCATGTAATAAGAGACCAAGGATTGATCAACCGCCAAACGGTTCGTCAAATAATTCTATGCCAAATTCTACGTCTGTTTTAGTACCGACTAGGTCCGAACCTTGTACTTTTTGTAAGAAACAGGGTCACAAAGCTGAGTATTGTTTTGCTAAGCAAAGGTCGGAAGCTGCAAACAAAAGTAGTGTTAATTTCTGTAACGAGTTTGTAAATACCAAAAATAGAGACGTTATTGTAGCAGTTATACAGGGCATAGCGGTCGATGTTTTGATTGATAGCGGGTCCACTATATCCTTAATTTCGTCTTCGTTGCTTAAGCATTTTAATTGTTCACATAAGCCAACGTTTCGTATTTTGAAGGGATTAGGCACACAGGAAGTAGAGAGTACAAGTTATGTGCTAAAACAAGAGCAAAGCTACATGGAATATAATTATTCGACAAAAAATTAATTACCCTAAAGAAGGAATTGATCAGATAATTAGTGACGGAAAAATTATGAATAGTACAGAACAAATAGCGGAATCATTTAATGAATATTTTATAAATCAAATTAAATCTCAGAATGACATTAACCATAATAATATGCTGACATTTGACAAAATTTCTAATTCAATATTTATGATACCCACATTACCAACTGACATCATTAAAATAATAAATTCTTTGAAAAACACAAACAGCACTGGATATGACGATATAAACACAAAAGTGATTAAAGCTACATCTTTCATTATTACATCAATACTTAGCCATATTTTTAATGATTGCACAGAGAAGGCATATTCCCAGAAAAACTGAAAATTTCTATAATAAGACCAATGTTTAAAAAAGGTGACAGACAAGATCCTAGTAACTACCGACCAATTTCCCTTATTCCAGTGTTCTCTAAAGTTTATGAAAAAATAATTTATAAAAGTTTATATTCCTTTTTAGAAACCAATAAAATCTTAATCAGTAACCAATAGGGTTTCAGGCAAAGTAAAACCATTAACTCCGCAATATATGCGCTTGTTCAACACGCACTTACAAATATTGATCATAGAACTGCTGTAGCATTACTTATGGACATGACCAAGGCCTTTGATCACGTTAGCCACAAAATACTCCTTAATAAACTGGAAAAATATGGCATCAGAGGTAATGTCCTTCAACTTATTAAATCATACCTAACGAATCGACAACAATGTACGTGCTTAAAGAAAATCTGCCCCTACACAAAAACAGAAATGACATATAAGTCTGAATATCGTGAAACCTTATTCGGTGTACCACAGGGCGGTGTCCTAGCACCATTACTTTTTATCGTATATATTAATGACATGCCTAAAACTATTTCTAATCCGATGATCTATTCGCGGACGACAGCACAATACTATTTAAAAACGAAAATGTAGAAACTTTAGAAGATGACATAAATAATAACCTAACTGACATAATAACCTGGCTCACTGAAAATAATCTTAAAATAAATCTGGAAAAAACAACGTACATCTCGTTTGAACAAAGAACAAATAATCAAAAACTAGATATTCGATATGGTAATAAATATATTCAGGAGACGGACAATACATAATTTCTAGGTATTTGGATCGATAAAAAGATGGACTGGAAAATACATACCGAAAATGTATGTAAAAAACTTAGCCAATGCTCATATGCCCTATATAATTTAAGGAAAGTTACAAATCAGTCAACATTATTAATCGCGTACCATGGATATGTTGCATCAACACTGCGATACGGACTCATATTTTGGGGGACCTCGTCCGATAGAGAAATCGTGTTCAAAGCACAGAAGAAATGTATAAGGGCAATATGTGGCATTCAAAGCACAGACAGTTGTAAACCACATTTCCAAAAGCTTCAGTTACTTACATTTCCATGTCTCTACATATACGAAGTGGCAAGCTATGTTAAGTCAAATATACACATATATAATCACCCAAAGAGTTTGCGGCACAAGAATGAAATATGCGCAATACCACATAAAAAAGCAATATTTAATAAAA
This sequence comes from Tiliacea citrago, assembly GCA_963921375.1. Taxonomy (NCBI): domain Eukaryota; kingdom Metazoa; phylum Arthropoda; class Insecta; order Lepidoptera; family Noctuidae; genus Tiliacea; species Tiliacea citrago. The sequence continues at coordinate 21,552,889 of OY992799.1, read as the reverse complement.
GTTTTTTTGGTATGGCACCCAAAATATATAACAAGCTACCTAAAAACCTAATTGAAATTAAAAGTATAGATCAATTTAAAAAAAAGCTTTACGAATTTCTAGTTGCGAAATGCTATTATTAATATCAATGATTATTTAAATGAAAGATGCTAGGCCTACTATATCCGATTTAACACATGAGGGTTTAAAATTATTAAGAATAAAGTTTTGTAAGATCCAATATTGTTACTAAATTAATTTATATTTCAATTTGTTATTAATTGTTTAATGCTCTGACATATAAATATTATTTATTATAATTTATAACTGTGATTGACAAGGCTGACATAATTAATTAATTTACTGTTTTAGAATAGAATATTTGCATACCCATGTGATGGTTAAACATGGAGAACTCTAGTATTTAAAGAAAACATCAATGTATATTCCTACCCATGTTTGCAAATAAATATATAATTTATGATTTATGACCGTTCGTGGAGCAACTTTAAAAAAGAATTTAAGCCTTTGTGTCCTAGGGTACCAAAAGTCGCGAATATTTTATATGACGTAATGACCAAAAAATCCGATAACTATTCTACTTATGCGGATTACGTACGTCGTTCATTACTTCGTCTACGAATAGTGCGGGGACTTAGTGACGAGTTGATTTCGGCGATAATAGTCCGCGGTATCACTGATCCTAACATAAGAGCGTCGGCGACTAACGCTAAGTTATTGCCTAATGATCTAGTTCAATACTTTTCAATTTCTGTTAAACCGAGTAGTAGTAATACATCAAAAAGTGCCCCGTTTCGTTCTGTGAGAGATAAACAAACTACTGATTTTTCTCGTAAACGTAATCTCAACGATATTAAATGTTTTTGTTGCGGTGAATTAGGAGATAGACAGGCTTCATGTAATAAGATACCAAGGACTGATCAACCGCCAAACGGTTCGTCAAATAATTCTATGCCAAATTCTACGTCTGTTTTAGTACCGACTAGGTCCGAACCTTGTACTTTTTGTAAGAAACAGGGTCACAAAGCTGAGTATTGTTTTGCTAAGCAAAGGTCGGAAGCTGCAAACAAAAGTAGTGTTAATTTCTGTAACGAGTTTGTAAATACCAAAAATAGAGACGTTATTGTAGCAGTTATACAGGGCATAGCGGTCGATGTTTTGATTGATAGCGGGTCCACTATATCCTTAATTTCGTCTTCGTTGCTTAAGCATTTTAATTGTTCACATAAGCCAGCGTTTCGTATTTTGAAGGGATTAGGCACACAGGAAGTAGAGAGTACAAGTTATGTGACGTTACCTATTGAATTTAATGGCTTAACCCTAGAAGTAGTTTTGTTTGTAGTGTCGGCCGAATATATGAACACGCAGGTCATAGTAGGAACAGATGTTCTTAATAGGGACGGTGTTAGGTATGTTCGCACCAAACATTTTCAGTCACTTACAAGAAGCGTAAATAACTCGCATAAGGTAATGAACATACAGTTTGAGACTTCAATTCCAATCAATACGCCTCTAATTGGCGGTCACTTGGATAAGTTGTTAGAAATAATTAATAATTTTTCTCACTATTTTATTTCTGGTACTGCAACATCAACTGTAAATACAGGGTGTATCTCCATTCGACTAAACACTAACACTCCTGGGGCCCAAGTCTGCTATTTTTATAAATTCAGTCATTCCAACACGATCCCATTGTCATGCCATTGTCATTTTGCTAAAAGTTCGTAATCTGGTAAATTCATAATGGTCGATCATTTTCTTTGCAATTTCTTTCAATGTAGTGTCAGTTGCCGACCATTGGAAAGTCATAATGACGCCATTATAATAGTAGATTACCAAACTTGTCAAAATCAACAATTATGAAATCAATGATGGACCATTCTGACACTATTGTAATAGCAGACTTGTGGCCCTGTTTATTATCGACCGTAACAACTTTCTCACGCCGAGACTCTTTGCGTTCGTGACATAATTAAAGACTTGTTGGACAAAAGAATTATAGAAGAGTCGGAATCTGACTACGCGAGCCCAATTCTTCTTGTAAAAAAGAAAGACGGTACGGATAGGATGTGTGTGGACTTTCGTAAATTAAACGAGATCACAATAAAAAAAAAAAAAAAAAATCATTTATTTCGGGTAACTGGGCCCATAGAAGTCAATTTACAAAACATATCACACTAATAATATAATACAATTGAATAAAATAATAGTAATAAAATTCATAATAAATGTCAAAAATTCAAGGGTCAAAGACATGGGTTGTGACACTCACCTTATAACTCCTGAAATGCACCAGTCCAACGGGCAGGTGGAACGATATTGTCGCACTGTGCTCAACATGGTGCGTATTGAGTGCAACCATCGACAGCAAAACTGGCCCAGTGTAATGTGGAAACTGCAGTTGATTCTTAACATCACAAAACACAGAACAACTCAGTATTCAGCTTTGAACCTATTGATAGGTATCGATGCTGCAACGCCACTCATTCGCAGCTTGGTTCGCGATGTGGCCTTTGAAGGTTTGAGCCCTAATCGGGAAGCTCTTCGCGAAATGAGTCGTCAAAGAGCACTCGAACGTCTCCGTTCAAATCAAAGACAACAGGACGCCTATGTCAATCAGGGGCGAAAGCCACCTCGTGTCTTTGAACTGAATTCTTTTGTGTTTGTGAGAAAACAGGCACAATCAACTGGAAAGCTGGATTCGTGTATGCGAGGGCCGTATCGTGTGACGAAGTTACTACCACACGGACGTTACGAGTTGCAGCTCTTGGCTGGCTCGTACGGAAAATCAACACAAGCAGCTGCGGAATACATGATCCCGTGGCAAGGGGAATGGACTCCCGACGTACGACGTTCTGCTTTCTTTGATGGTGAGTGATTTGTTTTTGCAAAAGTATAATGAGTTTTGCTATGTGTTGTAAGCTATATACTTTACTGAAGCTGATTTGATATCTGTATCTGAATCCAATTTGATAATCATTGCTTGTATAGTATTAGAGATCTCTATTAACCTAATGAGTGTTTTCTTGTCGCTATTGATATTCTGAACGATGTTGAAGAGAAGTCGAGTCTTGCAATTTGAGATGGGCCTCTGTCTTGGAGCGCATCGGACATGCTATCTCAAGTTGACGGATACACTTCAAGTGAGGTACGGTTTCTTGTCCTAGTACATGAAACATACCTCGGGCAGAGCTCGTGAAGGGAAACTGTCTTGGAGTAGCCTGATCGGACGTGTGGTCTTGGAGTGGTGTTCTCAGACATGTTATACTAGAGCTGTGGTACACGTAGGCATAGGATGGCCTCTGACGTATCGTGTTCAGTGGGAAGTTATGCTTGTTGATAAGCATCATATGTACCTACTATGATATATATCTAGGATTGGTTTGAAACATGCTTTTATGTGAACTGATACACACACGCAAAGTTATGCCTCACGTAGGTCTCTAACGAGTCGTGAGGAGGCGGTCTTCCGACAAGTTCTGCCCCGGGTGGTTGGTTTGGATATTTGTATGTTTCACACCTATTGTTCGTAAGTTATGCTAGATTAGCCTAACTCAGAGTTGTAATTATGTAGTTGAAATGAGTTCTACGCCAACAACCACTGTTTTGTTGTTTTTACAAAACTAGTATTGTCCGAGATATTTGTTTCCTTTGCAGAGTCAGACAACGGAAACGAGGAGTCTGCCCCTTGTGTTGACCGACCAGTGCAACTCGAGCAAGCTACTGACGAAGTTGAGACGCCACTTGATGAAGCCGAACCGCAACCCTGCACCTCTGGCACGCAGACGCAGAGAAAGATGCCCATCAGCACTTTATCTGCATGCAGTGGAGACTCGGGGTCTTCCATGCCAATACTAGAGACAGACCTTCAAAGCTAGAAGGCAAAGGAGTCCGAGGACGGCCTCCTGTCAGGAAAGGCCGTGTAGAAGATAGGAAGACAAGGAGGGGGAAGACCTATATAAGGCGGTGCAACGCCGGCACCGCTCTCAATCGCCGTAGTAGGCAAACCCATTGAGGGGCCCGCATTGGCGGGTCACGGTACAGCCTCCGCGGGCGAGGGGCGACGCCCCGACCCCGCCAGCCGCGCCCCCTAACCCCCGTTAGGGGGCGCAGCGACGTCCTCAGTTCACCGCTCTCTTTTCACTTCCGAGACATCGCAAGCGTAAGACTGTTAGGACGTCACTCTGTCGGTTATATTTTTTTATTATTATTTCATTGATTGTGTTGTCATTATCGTTATTTTACGTGTTCGCTATTTTTTTTTGTATTAGGATCTAATAAAGGTTTTGTTATTTGGTTAAATTGTTGTCAGATTGATTCGTTATAAGTTTATTTTTTTGTAGGTATTTGCATAAATCTTTTAAAAAAAAACACTTCTGGTTTTAATTTCCAAAAATATAATATATACGTTTTTTAAATTTTGTACAACATTATGTCACTCGTTTGGATGATATTATGGTTACTATGACACTGGTCGTTTTAATGTTGGATAATTATACTATTTCAGAAACTTTTCTATAGGATTTATAGCATGGGTGTAGATAAACTACAATTCAGCCACTTATTTACTTATATTGAAATATTTGTGTGTGTGCGTGCACGAGATTAGAGTGCACGGGTGAGTGATTTTGTATGTGTGAGTGTGTGTGATTGAGTGAGATGCTACATGCAATGTGCGGTGGGGCGTTACTCACCCCGATATATTACTTTCCTCTAAGCCCCGCCGACTTGCGTTCGATCGACCGAGTTGAATCGAGCCATCGCGGGACGACTGGCAGATGTGAAACATCGCACTACACACACATTTACACACTACTAAGTCATATAGGTAGACTGTATAAGTGAATAGTGGCCGATCGCCACGCGGCCTATATATGTTTCAGATCAAAACTGAACACGATTTGACTCGTTTACCATTTGATTCAAGTTACTCGAATCAAACAACTTGACTTGCACATTGCTAGCTAACTTCAGATTGTGCACCCAATAAACTCAGTGTGCACAAACAAAGTCTACTCACTTTGTTTGTTCACAATCCCCCTTATTTCAAAACAAGGTTTATCTTCAGACCCAGGTTTAAAACATGGCGCCATTATGGAATTTCGAACTTTATTCCGACTATGGTAAAGTTCTTAAACTCAAAACTGCCAACTTAGTACCGAACTAAGGTTTCAGTTTTGTATAAAGAACGGTATTTCAATCACTGTTACGTTCTTATTACAAAAACGGGCTGCATGGTTTAAGCTATGTCAAAATATAAATCTTGTTTTGTAATAAGGCGGTTACAAAACAAGGTTTATCTTCAGACCCAGGTTTAAAACATGGAGCCATTATGGAATTTCGAACTTTATTCCGACTATGGTAAAGTTCTTAAACTCAACACTGACAACTTAGTATCGAACTAAGTTTTCAGTTTTGTATAAAGAACGGTATTTCAATCACTGTTACGTTCTTATTACAAAAACGGGCTGCATGGTTTAAGCTATGTCAAAATATAAATCTTGTTTTGTAATAAGGCGGTTACAAAACAAGGTTTATCTTCAGACCCAGGTTTAAAACATGGAGCCATTATGGAATTTCGAACTTTATTCCGACTATGGTAAAGTTCTTAAACTCAACACTGACAACTTAGTACCGAACTAAGTTTTCAGTTTTGTATAAAGAACGGTATTTCAATCACTGTTACGTTCTTATTACAAAAACTGGCTGCATGGTTTAAGCTATGTCAAAATATAGATCTTGTTTTGTAATAAGGCGGAATGAGTTTACTGGGTTGTTACATAGAATAAGTTATTATTATAAAGGGTTGTTAGTATATTATAGTAACACTGATTTCTTATTTCAAATTTGACAGAGGCCATTGATAATGACGAATTGACAACTTGAAACTGACGTTTTGTCCGCCAAATTTAAATAACGCGCTTTGTCTATCACTTACAAGCTCACAAGTTATAATTATTATATATTCGTACGATGTCTATTTATGGAAAAGCAAAAGAATTCGAAACGAATACTTTGATACCGCTATGGGTTTTAATGTGGAAGTATGTGATGTCGCGATTATGTCAGTATTGTCACACTTTTTGGGAATCGTTTGGCGGAGTATCTGTGTTTATTATTTTATTTATAACCCACCAAATAAATATCATTGAACTGAAACCTGAAACCACCGCAGTGAGTATTACATTGTGCGATGTCATTTGTGTCGGTGGTTGAGCTGGATGGTGCTGATCCACGCGTCATGTTCGTGAACGGGCGCCGTCAGTTGAGGCTGGTCATCTCCTATCTGCCAGGGCTTATTTTGTAATCTTATATTTTGAATAGTTTTTTAAAAAAAAATTTTTTTGTTGTTTTTTACATTGTTCTCACATAAAGAAGCGACAAGAATAATGTACCCAGGATTTTGTAATATCTTGATTTAAAAGAGTGTCCTTGGAGTTTCTTGCCTGTTCTTCTCCACAGAGATCTACGCTATGGAATGGGCAAATAGCTTCCACTTTCTGACTAACTGACCGGCTCTTAGACAATTCAAAAGTGCCTGTAAATGGTTTACCTAATTGAAATAAATATGCTTTAAGTTTGAGTTTGCTTTTCAAGCAAGTCTTATTATTTTACCTCCACACACACTTCGTTCAGCCAGTCTTGTCAGTCAGTTTTATACTCTCTCCATTTACTTATTTTTCAGATGATAGAACACCATGATTCTGTTACAAGAGTATTTTATACACCTTTTAACAATTTTACACGAAGGCTAATGTCTAGAGCAGAGGCTTATTTGAATCAAGACGAGTCAGGTAATAATTCAGGATTCTCTACCTATAAAGTTAGTTTAAGGCAGGCTTGAACAGTAGGTATTTTGTGCAGCCAAAAGTATGTATGGTGCACCCTTAAGGAGTAGCCCCCCTTTTGTTAAAATTAGGTACCTATTATATTTTGTGTGCAAAACTTTTGGTTTAAGGTATTCTGCAAAAACAACGATGGGAATTTGAGGGCATAGACTATCCTACAAGATTTCATACAGATTTATTTAAAAACCTCCTATGGAATTGCTGAGGTGAAGTTTAAGGTAATGCAATAAAATTAAACCTACCCTTTTTACATTCTCTATGTTTTCTAAGTAAGCAAAGTAACACTATATTCAACTTTATTCTAAGTATATTAGTCCACTCCAGGGTTCAATTAATGAGGGTAGGTAGTGTGGTTACTAGCCCTTTTTTCGGAGTGGGAACACACGGGTGGGTTTTAGTCAGTAAAAGTCTGACACGCCCAGACTTTACTGACTAAAACCCACCCGTGTTCTTTCCGTTGCCTGTGTACCAGGGCCACGACATCCCCTTCGGACAAACTCGCAACCCTGGCAGGCATTGGCCCTGTCGGACCCCGTCAGTTGGTGCTGACATCTCTTTGAGGCGCGCGTGGAACACAACTAGCCGTCGACCCGGGCCTGGTCCTTATCGGACGGCTACCCATCGCTCACCGTCCGCAAGCCCGCGCCTACGGTGGCCGAAAATCGGCTTGCGACTCCCGACGCCCGGGGCGCGAACCTTGCCTCTCCCTCACGCGTTCCGCCTCCTCCTTCGCGAGCATTATTGCTTCGCAGAAGGAGGTGACGGTCTCCCATGCACTCTCGCTCCGAACCATGGCCTGAAACAGGCATGGCCGGACGCGAGGGATCGCCGCCGCCGATTGCCTCCGTGAGGACACGGCGTTGCTCCGCCCAAGCCGGGCAGACCTCCACCGTATGCTCCACCGTGTCCTCCGGGCGGTCCACACAGTGGTGACACCCGGGCGTTTCCTCCCGCTTTATCCTGAACAGGAACGTCCCGAAACAACCGTGCCCGGTAAGGACCTGCGTCATGCGGAAGGTGAGGATGCCGTGGCGCCTTTTTAGCCACTCCTCAAAGACTTATCGCAACAATTGTGGAGTGCCCAGCGCTGGATTGCAACAATCGCACTCTCCATGTCGCCATGAGATCCCGCCGGGGCTCTGTGCGTTGTGCCGTGATTTCTCGCGGCAGCGGAGTTTCGCCCGACGTTTCGCCTCCTCGCGCCACTCCCAGACGTGCGCGAGGACTTTTGCCTCCAGATCCCATGGCGGTATTCCGGCAAGACGGCTCGCCACCTCACGGGAGACCGTGCGGTAACCCCGTACCAGCCTAATGGCCATGACCCTCCACGCCATTAACCAATCAATCTGCCTAGCCGTTTCCCAACTATTTTGGGGTCGGCTTCCAGTCTAACTGGATGCAGGCAAATACCAGTATTTTATATAGAACAACTGCCTATCTGACCTCCACAACCCACTTACCAAGTAACACAATATGACTTAGTAAGACTGGTTGACCATTAAATAATAATAAAGTTTCAGCACAATAGAGACACCTGCAGTCAGTGGCGTAGCTAGCATGGGTGACACCCGGTGCGCATAATTTTGTAGTGTCACCCAAGAACAAAAACCGGTCAAGTGCGTGTCGAACCACGTACAGTGAAGGGTTCCGTAGTTGGGATGAATTTATCCCAAAAAAAAAACTTGTCATTGTAGTTAAAAACATGTTCTGCATTCATTCCAACTGCGAATGTAAGTTGATCGACTATTACTCGTTAACATGTAAAGTCTAGTTTTCCTTTTAATTTCGTTATAATTATATACTACTGACGTGTTGATATTTTCCTTCTATTTTTTGCTTTTTTTTTAATTATTTATATATATAAATAACCCTAAGTGGTTTATCGTTGAAAAACGTGATAGTTTGTGTAATTATTTTTTTTTTACGGTCGAGTGTTTCCCCCAATCATGTGGCACCCGGTGCGAATCGGCCCCCCCTAGCTACGCCACTGCCTGCAGTGTAGCAAGTATGGTCGAAGAAGACGTTGCGCTGACCCCAAATAAATAAATCGGGATAAAGGCAGGAGAATGGTGTTGATGAGGGAAATAAATGAGAAAAAAGTTAATAAATGTAAATAGAATATTGGAATCACTTTTACAAGTAATATAAAAAAATGCTAGATGGAGGTGACATTTCCTATCTCACAAAAAAAAAAGTATATAACTACCATTATTTATTCAATAATAATAATTTAATAACAAAAAAATATGTTTCAGAATAACGGATCACTTACAACTGACTTAGAATATTCTATAAATGTGATTACTGGTGAGGCTAAGAATAATCTAAGAAAGGCATATAATGGACTTTTGCGTACTATTTCTCCAAAAGGTATGTTTGAACATCCATCAGAATGGTCATGTCCCAATAATAATAATAAATAATTATAAAATGACATAAGTACTTACAATTTTAGCTACAATGAAAACTGAAGTGTGTTAAATTGTTTCATATTTTTGGTTTGTTGGTTTGGTTTGTTCATAAATTCAAAGTGCGTTGAAACTTATTATGTTCAGGGTGGGTTTTTGAGATGGGGCAGGAAGGACAGGTAAGTACCTTAATCGTTGTCGCTACTGAAAACGGTCTTAGGAGACTGTCCATAACTTTTTGAGAAATTTTGATCTGCATTTACACATTTTGAAAAAAAAGTATAGGTGGCAAGAAAATTGGCAGATTTGACAAAAACTTTTTATGATGCCAATCGATCCTATTTTTTAGGAGGATCAAACATTCTATTGGATCAACTGAGGTCCCTACCCTTACTGCCCCGTCTCAAAAATCCATCCTGTATATTTTAAATGTCTATTTTTAAATAAATACAGTCTTATTATTAAAATTATGTTACATATTTTTTTTACTTTTTATGCAGTGGAAATAGCCCCTTCTTTTTTGGGGCAGTTGCAATGGGCCATAGACAAGTCCTTTATAGAACAACTCAGTCATCAGAATATTGAACAAGTAAATATCACTTAATTATTGACTTTAGAGCAGGTATAATCTAACTGAATAATAATACAATAGTCCACTAGTCTATGAATTAATGCATGACGTCTTGTTCTTTCATATTTCTCTATTACTCGTCATCTCAGTAGTCGTGTCATCTTAGCTGTTAAGTACTAGGTCAAAGAAATATGTACCGTGTATCTAAAGAATATTTTATTTTAGAAAATAATTATGTCTTCCGTACCGAATTTCATAATGGAAGAGCTGCTGACACTGCACAAATTCATGATAATGTGTACAATTCTTGGACCGCTGCCTTTCTATCTTTTTTATTCGACGAGACTGATCGTGGAACGGAGATGTGGAATCAAGGTAAAGTTTACACTTGAATGAATAATAATAACAATGCTGAGCTGTACATAAAACACGTGAATAAACGGTTTTTACCAATATCAGACCTTAAAAAGTGCGGTTCCGTGGCTTAGGCCCCCAGTGGTCGAGGCACCTGTGGCGGACGCCCCCGATTCGATTCGAATTCAAAGCAATTTTTGATCAAATGTACTGTCAGGCGCCAAAAAAATTGCTACGGAATTGTGTAAAAGTGCAAATTGTCACTATTCTTAGTTAGAACATAATTTATCACGTAAAATAATAAGTTATTAGTTAGGATATATTGTAAGCTATTAATAAGAACTTTAGTTCTAAGGAATACAGGAGTAATAAAGTTTACCCTACTTAGTAGAATCTTAGAATGTTGCTTTGGTATGGTGGTCACGAGCACGACTACCTACAGGGCGGTTTCTGGTCAGACAAAGAGTTTACGGGTTGTCCATCAGAAAATGTTTAGTAGTAGTCTGTCTTAAATTGATTGTGTCCGGTTACTGGAAATAGGCTAGCTAGATAGATAGATGCTTGTTGCGTGTCCATCAGCCCTCGATGGTCGCGTACGCTCCCGCGGAGGGCAGGGCGTTGTTGCTGTCTGAGTGGCAAATTTTAACCTTTATTTACCAAGCTAGCTCTCTATCCTTAGAATAAATACCTTTGTATTCTATGTTCTCACTATCATATTGAGCGATTGACTAATCGCGATGTTGATGAAGAATATACAAGTTCCTAGAAGTTTAGAATTACCAGGCAAAAAAAATCGTTTCTACAATAGTTATAGGTGAGCTGACAACCATCACCATCCTTGCTTTTCCTAATTAAGGTCCGCTATTAGTCTACCAGTGGCTGTTTAGCTACATATCTGTCTCATTTTTCCTTCAGGAACTATTGAAACACTCGGGTGTAGACTCTGGCGTGCTGCGGTTCTCACATGTCATGGAGGCTTTATTAGTAGGAGTTTTGTACTCTATAGCGGTCACAATCATTCTTAAGGTGAGTTTGTTGCATTCTTCTAGCCTTATTGATTAACTGTTTAAGTTAATAGAGGTGAGGCATTCAGCAAACAGTACCCCGAGTGTAAGTTTGCAAGTGAGTAAACGTAACTAGCGCGTTTGCGTTAAGATTTTTATCCTCACCCTTATATTCTTAGCATTATGATCTATCGGTCAAATAGTTACGTTTACTCTCTTCCAAACTTACACTTGGGGTACAGCTCCCTCTTACAGAGAGGAAGCTTGTGTGCCAGTGGTGGGAACTTTATAGGCCAATTATGTTGTGATTATAACTATTTTTAGACCTGTGAGTTTGTTTCGGTGTTTCTTCTCAGAGTAGTCGGCTAGGAAAACAAAAAACCTAACTCATTTAATTGAAATTGTGGCGAACCAACTAATATAATCTATGGTTCCCACTGTTCGATATAAAAAAACAAAACTATTTTTGGTCTAGAGCAGTTAGTCGATGGTTCAAATGTGCTCTGTGTCAAACCCTAACAAGACTATTATCCTGTGTTTATGTATACGTATATACGTTTATTATTCTTAGTTTAATTCAAATTAACATGGCGCCATAACGCGCCTAAAAATACATTTAAAAGTTATTATTAACCAATTTTTCAAAATAAAAATATGTCATAATTAAAAAATCATACTTAAAAAAATTGGTAAACAGTAATTCTACAATTTTGCCTCCAGATACCGTGGGGACCGATACTGCCGCACAGCAACTGTTTTATTATAGCTTTTACGATAGCATTTCATTTTGTGAACACAATGTGCTTTGCTTTTATTACTACTACTCTGTCACAGGATTGTAAGTATACATTAATGGGTAGGTAACCACTCATAATTAAGTACAAACATGCGGTCTAGTCACCTGCTTCCAATAAAAGATTTCAGATGCCATTTTACCCATTATATTGAACAACTTGAAAATAAGTATGGAAGATTTGTGTGGCAAAAGTGGCATTAAAGTAGAATAAATGCTGTGGAAATGTATTCCTTCCGAAACATGTGTGTGTAACTATGAATGATAAGCTGAGGAATGATGGGATAAGGCATCGTAGTGGCAAGAGTAGAAAAGAGTGTGTCAGCTCCGACTGGAGTTTACTCCATAAGTAAAATAAACGCCTCTCTTATATTACTGAAAGCATGTATGTTTAATGTTAAAATAATATTTTAATTGGTGTATTATCGAACTACGTGTGTACTATTGCCTACCTAGTAGATATTTTTCAAAAATAATTTGTGATTTATTTGTCAACTTATATGACAATCGATTCTTAAGGCGAAAAAAACAACTCCAAAACTGTGGTGCCATCTTGAATTTTGATTTTGACCTCATTATCGTTGTCAGCGCCCTCGAAAACCTTGAAAACGACACCCATGACAAAAAAATTCCAAATTTTCGGTGGCAGCATCTTAAACATTGATTATGACCCAAATTTTGATATCAGCGACCTAGAAAACGATGAAAATGACACCCATGTCGAAAAACAATAAAAATAAACTAAAAAGAAAAACCGACCAAGTGCGTGTTGTGGGTCTCCCTTGTTTCACCGAAAGGAATTTGACACATTTTCACTTCCCAAAAAATTTCTCGCATAATTTCATTTGCCAAATTATTACTTAGCAAAAAATCTATTCACAAAAAATTGTAACGCAAACCTAATGTTTGACAAATGAACGTTTAAACTATAACTTGTTTACCAACTAGTACTTTTAACATTTTTTATTTAGTCAAATATTTCAGTTGGAATAACAGTTTTTACGCAAAATCAAATAATAATATAAATAAGTAATTAACCTAATCTAAATAGTTCAGATCCGGGTAACCTACTAAAAACAATCTCTTTTTTCTATTAATGCAAGTCGTTTCTGGCACTTGCCGGCCGCTGCCGCGGCACCGCTCGCTTCGCTCGCTCGGCTCGTGCGTAGGAGGTCACAGTTTTAACCTAACCTAACCTACCCATTTTTTTTTTAAAGAAATTAACCTAATCTAAATAGTTATGTTCCGGGTAACCTACTAAAAACAATACCTTTTTTTTCTATTAATGCAAGTCGTGTCTGGCACTCGCCGGCCGCTACCGCGGCACCGCTCGCTTCGCTCGCTCAAAAACGTTTATTGTCTGAAGATTGTTTGCTGTAATAAATCATTTGATTAAAGACCAAATGCCATAATGACATTATACTTGGTAATATTTTGCCAAGTAAAAATTTGACCAAATGAAAATATGCGTACTAAAATCATTCGAAATATTGCAATGGTATAAAAAAAGGTTGCTAAAATTTGTTTGGGTAATGAAAATTTGGCAAAATCTTTTCGGCAAAATGGCAGGATCCCGCGTGTTGGACTACGCACAATGAAGGGTTCCGCAGTGGCGATTAATTTATCCTAAGAACAAACTTAAAATTGTAGTGAAAATGTTTTTCAACTACAATGTTAAGTTTGTTCCGCAAAATGTAAAAAAAAAATATTGAGAGATTTAGCATGTTATTTTAAAATCATAGACTTCATATAGGTTTTCCTGTAATCTATAAGTAAAGAACTATTTTCTGTTTTTTTTTTTCAAATTATAGGCTCGGTAATTTCGGAGATAAGGGGTAAATTTTCATCTAATTTCTTACATCATTTTAAAAGAATTTATTTTAAAATGATAAAAAATATATATCTGAAATCCTTACAACATTTTCATTTGATATGTCACACAGCACAGTTTGCAAAACTTTTACTTTTAATTTTCAAATTTTGCCCTCAAAATTACTTTTGGGGGGCAAATTAGAAAATTAAAAATAAAATATTTACGTTACACGTTCGTGTTTGGGTCACAGGAGTTGATATGTGTATCAAATTCGGTCAAGAGATTTGGCGCAAATCGGCTGTGACAGACGGACACGAGTGATCCTATAAGGGTTCCGTTTTTATTATTAATTTTTATGGGTAATAGGGGAAATGTGAACAAAGGAGAATTGCTCCAATATTATAGGACTTTGTGTAATCTTAGTTTAAAAAAAATTGTATTGTTTACATTCCCTTACAGTAACAGTTTGCCACAGGAAGAAAATAAAATACGATTTGAAATAAATTTGACATTGCATAATTTGACATTTAACAATAACCTATTCCATCTAGTGGATATTAACAATTATGTTAGTAATAATTTGTATCTGACAAAAGATAGATATAATATTTATATGTACTATCTTTCTAACTATAACAAAAGACAGATAGCTGTGTCGCTATCATATTTTTTTTCTATTTCAGCCAAAAATTTGGCTAAACAACTTGCTTCTTTTGAGCAATGCAATGACTTTTTAAATAATTCTGCCAATAATTTGGCAACAACTAATGACATTGATTATCATTTAAATTAGAAATTAGGACAATAGAGGAAACCTCTTGCTTAATAAATGTTACACAAACTTCTTTGATATCACACCCATCAAATTGTAGTAATCAAAATAAATGTAATAATAATACTTTAAAAATAGTTCATCAAAATATACAGGGTGTGATAGGTAAGGAATTAGAATTAGAGTTGTTCATGAACTGTAGTTATATTGATATCCTATGTGTAACTGAACATTGGTTAAAAGTCCACCAGTTCATGTTCAGCTTTAACAACCACCAGGTTGCCAGCTCATTCAGCAGAGTTAATATGATACGTGGTGGCTCTTTAATAATTGTTCGTAATAATATGAAATTTAAAGAACGTAAGGATATTGTGAGCCTCTCTGTTGAGCGAGTTATTGAAATAGCTTGCATTGAGCTTGAGCAGTTCATTGTAGTGAGTGTATACAGGCCCCCATGTGCTTCATATGATATTTTTGAGAAATATATGGAAGAAATATTATTAAAGACTTGTAACAGTAATAAAACAGTTGTTGTCTGTGGAGATTTCAACATTAATATACTGGAAAAATCTTCTACAGTAAATAAGTTTATAACCTTATTAAAGTCATATAATTTGTACAATACATTCTTTGAGCCGACTAGAATAACTGCCACTAGCGCTACCTGTATTGACAATATTTTTACAAACTTAAGACCTTCTAGCCATTTAATTCTAAATGAATTGGACTCTGATCACTGTGGCCAGTTAGTCACTTTCCCTCAGAAAATAGTCAGAGCTCAAAGAAAACTTGTGAGTTTTATTCCTGTAAACATAAGTCGCTTAGAACAATTTAAAAATAATTTAATGGAAAAACTACCGGGTTTGTCTTATCACACCGACCCAGATCAAGCTTATACTTCACTATTTAACCTCATTAATAGTGAATTTAGGAAGGTATTCACCTCAAAAACATTGCCTGTTTGTGACCGCGTTATATTTAGTGATTGGGCAACACCAGGTATTTACAAAAGTAGGCAGAGGTTATACGAATTGTATCATGAAAAAACATATAACCATGATGAAACTTTTAAAGAATTCGTTAAAAAATATTCTAAAACTTTTAAACGAGCCTGTTCCTCAGCAAAAGCCATACATATTAAAAATAAAATAAAATCTTCTGGTAATAAAATTAAAACAACTTGGAATATTATTAATTCAGAAACAGGTAGAACAACAGTACGTAATCGTGACTTCCACCTAAAAATCAATGATGTAGATATTAAGGCAGACGTGGAGGTGGCAACTGAGTTTGAAAATTTCTTTACTAATATTCCCATTTTAACAACCAAAACTCTGTCATCGTCGTCCTCCACTTCTGCTTACTCCATACTAAAAGAATGCGTACCAGAATGTGATAAACACTTTAAATTCACGGTTGTTACCGCTAAGGATATTATAGAATCTTTTAAAGATCTTGATGTAAAAAAAACTGCTGACCTTTGGGGATTATCAGTACATACCATGTCTTCAATAATCGATGTTATTTCACCGTTTTTAGCAATTGTTTTTAATTCTTGTATTGCATCTGGTGTATTTCCTGATCTGATGAAACTTAGTAAAGTGATTCCACTGTTCAAATCTGGCAGCACAACTGATCCCACGAATTTTCGGCCAATTTCGATATTACCTACATTGAGCAAAATCTTTGAAAAGTTAATTTTAAAACAAATGTTAGGACATTTCAATACAAATAATTTACTTCATCTGAAACAGTTCAACTACAGATGCGGGCGTGGAATTACTGAAGAGCATATTCGAGGCCTGGGAGGAGTCGCAGGATGCTCTTGGCATTTTCTGCGACTTGTCTAAGGCCTTCGATTGCGTTCATCATGATACACTCATCCGAAAACTGCACCACTATGGTATGAGGGACAGTGCTCTCGACCTTCTGACTTCTTATCTGAACAACAGAATTCAGAGGGTTGATGTTAATGGCAAGAGATCTGCAGGATCTGCGGTCACTATGGGAGTTCCGCAGGGTTCAATTCTAGGTCCTTTCTTGTTTCTAATTTATATAAATGACTTACCTTATCACATAAGGGATAATCACAAGATTGTATTATTCGCAGATGATACTTCCCTCATTTTTAAAATCAAACGTCAGCTAGTCAATTTTGAACATGTTAACGATGCACTCTCTAAGGTTGTCCATTGGTTTAATGTAAATAATCTTCTCTTGAACGAAAAAAAGACTAAGCTCATTAAATTTTCAATGCCAAATGTCAGGCAGCTAACTACCAATGTTCAACTTAATGGAATAGAGTTGGACCCTGTTGAGTCGACAGTTTTTCTTGGGATAACTATTGACGGTAAATTACAATGGGGCCCACACGTAGAAAAATTGTCAGGAAGGCTTAGTTCAGCCGCCTATGCTGTTAAAAAAATTCGACAGATAACTGATGTAGATACTGCGAGAATTGTTTATTTTAGTTATTTTCATAGTCTTATGTCATATGGGATTCTTCTCTGGGGAACCTGTGCGGACATTAATACTATCTTTGTTTTACAGAAAAGGGCTGTTCGAGCCATTTACAATCTAGGTCCAAGAGATTCACTTCGTGAAAAATTCAAAGAAATAGATATTCTGACTGTAGCCTCTCAATATATATTTGAAAATCTATTGTATGTACACAAAAATATATCAAATTTTAAGAAAATGTCCAATATTCATTGTTTAAATACCAGGAATAAACACAATCTTGCTGTACATCGCACTCGCCTCCACAGAGTAGGCAACTCGTTCATGGGTCAATGTATACGCTTTCACAACAAACTTCCTACTGACATTCGAAACTTACCCATTAAACGATTTAAAAGCTGTATTAAAACCAAACTTTGTAAAAAAGGGTACTATAAAATTTCTGATTATTTAGAAGACAAAAAAGCTTGGGATTGAGCTGCTCGCTCTGCAAGCCTTGTGATCAAACTGGAAAACTTGACATTTAATGTTATTATGCATGATTTTATATAAATATTGACATTGCAGAATATTATATACAATATTACATTAATGTTTACTTTGAAAAGTATTATATTTACTGCTTTAATTTATTGTGAATGTGAGCACTATGTGGGTCATTTTTTTTTTTCTCTTTAAATATTTTCCTATTATTTTATGCTTTTTCTCAGTTTTAATGGAGGTCTGGCATTTTGAGCACTTTATGAGGCCTACCCAAATGTTCTTTCTTTGGTATTGTTCGTCGAGTCGTTGAGCTCCTTAAGTCTTGAGTCGAGCTGCACGATTACGACAAATGCTTGCACTGATTGGACAGGTCCACTCAAAATTGTGTGGTTCTTTCCTCAAAAGACCATTTCAGACACAGATCTACATGGTCCTCACATGATCTGACCAAGATTATGTCTGGACTTTAAAAGAGACTTTGACCCCTGAGTTTGTTTCGCCATTTCTTCTCACGGGTAGTCAGATAGGAAATGTCGACTACATCTAGCTTATTTTTTACTTTTTAATATGACTTGTAAAAGTGATTCCGATATCCTATTTACAGAATAAACGATTTCATTTCATTTCATTTCATTTCATTTCACCTTTTGAGGTACAGAACCCTAAAAATTATAAAGTGAAAGTTGCACAAGGTACGTCCCGCAGATAAACGTAACGCTTTTGAGTTAACGCTTGTATTAATTTCACGATTGAACATATTATATGAAAATCGATTCCCTTTGGAGTAAATTCCAAAAATAGTTTGCTCCTGTTGACAGGATGAATGAAAGGCGACTAACAAAAGGTTTTTACAAGGCAGATGTGAGTGGAAACGACGGGAGGGGACGCCCTAGAAGGACATACTCGTATAGTGACCTTATTAGTTATGTTCTTCAGAAAGGTCAAGTGCTTAGTACTCGCAAACGGCGTCCGTAAACGTAAACGAATCAAAAGGTGTATGTAAGTAGGTATCAGTATCGTAGCAGGTGGTGTTCTGTAGTTTCTGCCTAAACCCATGAGAAGAAGGCGTGAGTTTATGTGCCAATGTATTTATATATTGAACACATTTCCTTGTGTAACTAAAATGTAATTATTTACGAAATGGTTAATCTGATGTTCAGTATGATGGATAGAATCATTCAGTTAATGAATGCTGCTGCCTAAAATCATCAAATTTTATAATATAATAAAGCAACTCCATTACTGAATGACAGTGAAAGATCCCACCTAAACTGCTAAAGATGTTTGGAGGCGGCACTAGAATTCTAAAAACCAGAACATTGAATTAGACATTTATATAAAGGCAGTAGGTATAACCAATTTTCATTGTTGACCGTACCTACATTATTTTTGGATTTTTTCTATTTTGTAGTATTTATAGCGGTCATCTCTGTGATGCTATGTTTTTTGTCTTTCAGTTTTGCACTCAGAATGTCTAGGTCTCGTACTGTACTTGTCTACGTTTATTTTCGAGTTCTTGTGGAGTTCCTACAAAGAATACACGTTTGTATTATGCTGCATACTGCCACATGTACCCATCTACTATTTCTGGGATGAAGTCCTTTTTTTGGAAAAGGTTGGTAAGTACGACTTTATTGTCTTTCAAAGATTTTATTTCAATGAAACCAATTATAGGCACTTGTGAATTGTGAAGGAGTCAGTCAGTCTGTAAGGTGAAGCTAGTTGCCTCTTCCAAAGCGTAGTAGTGTCCTATGGAGAAGAACGGGCAAGTAACTCCCCTCCACTTCAACCCTCATTTAAATCAAAATATTGGTTATATCATTCAAGTTGAAATTATACATTTGAGAACGATGTACAGACGCCAGCACATCAAGCTACCCGAAACTGTCAAATTTTCCCAATCAACCCTGAACCTTATCCTGTAGGGATAAAGTTGAAAATCTATTAAAGAAATTTGACAGATTGTAATAGCGTGATGTGCTGGCGTCTGTACAAAAATATGCTTTATCTCTATTACAAGGCGGACTGACGAGTTAGGTCGAAACCACATTAATGGTCATGTGCGTGAGCTATGCTACTCACCAAGCGTGGCTCCAAGCGATTCTCCTAGCGGCCGCTTTCGCGAGCTCTGGACCTGTCGTTTGTCGATGGTTGGGGGTGGCCTATGTTCAGCAGCAGACGTCTTTTTGGCCTAAATTGATTAGTAAAAAAAAAAATTGAAACCATTGAGTGGTCGCAAGAGTTACTTATGAACATGAGGTCCTTGGTTCGTGTCTCAGGTCGTGCAGGGACAAAGCACGAACATAGCTACTATTAATAATACGGCTTTCAAAAAAATAGTCATTCAAGGTTCAGTGTTGGTGGTTTTTGATAAAACTGGCGAAATGTGGGTGTACCATACGAGTAGTAAACAGGCGTGATTTTATGTTATTTTTATGGTTTTTTTTAGGCGTAGGCACCCAGATTTGGAACGTTTCCAAACTCCATATCGACAACTTTTCGGTGTACAGGGTGTGGTTGCTCTTCTTGCTTCAGCTAGATGTGACAACAACCCTTGCATGGTACTTAGACCTAGTCAGGCCGGGGTATTACGGCGTTCCTAAAAAGTGGAACTTCTTTTGCAAGGTAATTTTTACTTTATTTCTTTAGTGTTAAGGTTCGGTTTTCTCCACACGGGCTATACATTGATTGTATTCTAAAACCCCGCTTCTCATAATAATAATTATGTAAGTGGACAATAAAGTACTCACGGGTTTGATGAATAGGAATGCTTAGTTAGAGCTAAGTATATAAAGGTTTAAAAATTAGCCACTTGGACTGTGACAACGCCCCACCCTCCCCTCTTGCGAAGGGAGCCAACGATCATCGAGGGCTGATGGTACTGCGACCACCGTCCGCCTCACGCTCAGGGCGCCGCGCCACGTCTCCTCATCGTGACTTGTGAGGACTCACATGGTGTGAAAGTCTCGAGAAGAGCTTACTGTAGAAATTATCGTATGAAGTAAGGTCCTGCCGAATCTGTGGGTCGCTACGTCCCCATCAGTGGGCGCGGCAGGCGGGATATAGGCATGGCTCTTAACCTTTTGAGCGCCAGGACATGTATAGAAGTTCCAGATTTTCGTGCCCTCATCGAATTCATTAGAATTTTAATTATCTTATGAAATCTGAGGAGGCTCCCTATTTTATGTTAATTTGCATGAATATTCTGAAACAGTCACACATACAATCAATATGAAACTTTAGCATAAGATTTATTGGATCTTTTTCTTTCCATGTTTAAGACAGTTACGTAATTGTAATATTTACGCTCGATACATTGTTTTGTTCAAAAACTTTATTACTGAAATACTGATGTGTTAGAACACAACGGAGTGGTGGGGAGCATAGGGCGGAGCTTGCGTGGAAATGATTGACAATGATTTAGACTGCCAGGTCTTAAAGACTTTGTTTCCTGTTATTATTTAATAAGCGCTGTCTAACACCATGCTTTTTATTTTTCCACACAAAAGAAGCCCTTATTTGTCTTAAAATCGGCGAAGACAAAGATTACTAAATTTTTTAATGTCCCCAGAACGCCAACAACTATAAATAAAGTCGATAAGTGATGTGACGCGAAAGTTATCACTGTTTGATTTTGCCAGAGGAAATATTTATAAATATACTACTGTCGAAAACAATTTGTGGTCAGTATAGTATGAACTTAGTTATCTGCTTTATATCTAATGGAAAATTTACCAATTTCGACCGTCAGATAGGTGCCGATCTGGAATGAAATAGTTGTTGTTATTGTTTACACGGGTAGCATTTTTAAGCCCAATGTGGCTACGTTTTGAACCGCCTCTAGGGCGGCGCTTGCAGTTTATGGGCTTGATGCCCGTTGGCCGTTCTTGCTAGCAGCAGTGCTGGTGGTGTCTGTCGTCACTTGCGCCGTGGTAGGAGCAAGGTCTGGTTGTGTAGGCTGGTTGGTGGGGGGCTGAGGCTTCTTCCTTTTTATGCCCCCGCGCTTCTTCATCCGCCGCCCCGAGGAGGGAGCTTCTCGGTTCGTGGGCCCGTTTCTGCGCCATCAGCAACGCACCGGGGGCCTCATGGCCCTTCGTTTCGGACCTCTGGGTGGCGTCGGCCAGCCGGCATTGTTGCCGCAAGATGGCGACTGTGCCCACCCGCTTATTCTTAGATTTCGTAAGAGATCGGTGTCCGCCACATAGCGTCCGCAATTTACCGGCGAATGACGTCACTGAAACATTATTTATGAAAGTAAGTTGGTGTGTTTTCCTAGATAGCGTTTTATTGACACCATAAAGTCAAACCCCACTGCCATCATTTTCATGACAGCTGTAACTGCGGCCATTACGTGGCGGCCACCGCTCTTCTACGAAAACGTAGCTAAAGCGATTTTTTTTTGCGATATTGAGATAAGTCATTTTAAATTGTAGAAAGAGTACTGGCGTCCCGAAAATAAACAAAAAGTAATAGCACTTCCGTCTTATCTAACGAGGAGAGATGATTGGAACTTTGAAAAATTACCCAGAAAAGCGGAAATTGCTCTTCAAGTTTTGAATGTCTCTAAGGTATTTGTCGGACTGTTATATGGTAGAGGAGCCCAGAGCGAAAGTTGAAAGCTGAGTAGGTGCGGCATGACTAGACAACACCGAAAATATATTTATATATTGTTTTATGATCGTGTGCGGCCTAACCCTTAATGACTTAAATAGGCAAATCGCACATTGCACGGAATAGTCAATGTTTAAAAGGATATTCAGGGCTAATAAAAGAGCCCTGAATATCCTTTTAAACATTGACTAAATCTGAGTTTTCAGACTCGTCAGATTTATTGAAAGCCCACAATGTCTTCATCAGATTTGCCTATTTCAGTCCTTATGGCCGCACGTAATCATACCAAAATCAAAGGCTCTGAAGATCACGTTAGTTTTGGTCAATTTTCGAAATCTGAAAGTGGACTCCTGACCACGGGGCTCCTATTTGAAACTTTTCAAATATATTTTGTGTATTCTCTCGTCATGCTGCACCTACTCAGCTATCAACTTTTCGCCCTGCTTATGCTTGCTCAAAAACCCTCTGGGCTGGCTACCCAAAATGCCATTATACAGACACAACTGCTAGCCTATTGCTTAATACACTTTGTTCCACATTTTTGAAAAACTTGTCGGCTCGAAAGCATAAATAACGCAATGAATGTTTTCAAAATGAAAGGCATTGCAATTGATTCTGTGTTACGCCATTACCCCGCTGCTAATTTTGAAACCTCTAACTGAACAGACAGCTGTGCTGCTGGGGAGCTTGTTGCACCGCTTCTTCTTCCCTGCTAAAGTACTATAGGAAGTGGTGAAGAGCGTGCGTTTTGGGAGAGTATCTTATGCCATTTTGACGTTAAAAAAGCGCTGATACTTAGCTTAATTTGAATAAATGACTTCGATTTTGAAATTACTTTTTTGTATCAATTTAATTTTCTACACGGATACGTGATACACAGTAAATTCAGGCGGTGCCTTTATCAGCATTCCTCATAATAATTACTTTCCTATATATTTCAGTTTCTGCTTGAAAACCTATGGTGAGTTGTTTATAAAATTTTAGTAGTACCTAGGTAAGAAATAAAAGTATTTCTGTTGCAAAACTTCAAAGAATTTTCATATTTAGGTACTTACTTCTGGTTTGTGGAAACCCGAACAGTTTAATTTGTGATTTGAATGAGTTAAGCTAACATGACATTATGACAATGTACAGTCCGGCCAATTAATTGTTAAGCAAATTGAGACAAAATTGTTAAAGGATGACAGTTGAGATTTGATTCTACGGACACTTAGGCCAATATATTTTTAGGCGACGAATAAAAATATAACTTAAATGTATGGATATAAAGTTGAAATTTCAATGTTAACGGTCGTAAGCATACCGCGGTATTGTTTTTGTACTTACGACCGTTAACATTGAAATTTCAACTTGTTTTCAATATCTACTATAATTTTATTCGTCGCCTAAAAATACCTTGCCATGCCGTGCCGTCAATGGCCTTATAGTTGGTTGTCAATTTTCTTCCTGAGCCTGCAGTCTCGACATAGATAGCGATCGCTTTACGAACGGACTCGGTCGCAAAGTCCTAATGAGATCTCTAGACGGCCAAAATTGCTTGACAAGATTGTGATTTTTTCGTGCTTATCAAGCAATTATTACTGTCAAGCTAGGGACCCCATTAGGACTCCTAGACGGTCAAAAATGCTTGACAACATTTTGATTTTTTCGTGCTTATCAAGTAATTTTTACTGTCAAGCTAGGGACCCCATTAGGACTCCTAGACGGTCAAAAATGCTTGACAACATTTTGATTTTTTCGTGCTTATCAAGTAATTTTGACTGTCTAGCTAGGGACCCCATTAGGACTCCTAGACGGTCAAAAATGCTTGACAACATTTTGATTTTTTCGTGCTTATCAAGTAATTTTGACTGTCTAGCTAGGGACCCCATTAGGACTCCTAGACGGTCAAAAATGCTTGACAACATTTTGATTTTTTCGTGCTTATCAAGTAATTTTGACTGTCTACCTAGGGACCCCATTAGGACTCCGAGACGGTCAAAAATGCTTGACAACATTTTGATTTTTTCGTGCTTATCAAGCAATTTTGACTGTCTAGCTAGGGACCCCATTAGGACTCCTCGACGGTCAAAAATGCTTGACAACATTTTGATTTTTTCGTGCTTATCAAGTAATTTTGACTGTCTAGCTAGGGACCCCATTAGGACTCCTAGACGGTCAAAAATGCTTGACAACATTTCGATTTTTTCGTGCTTATCAAGTAATTTTGACTGTCTAGCTAGGGACCCCATTAGGACTCCTAGACGGTCAAAAATGCTTGACAACATTTTGATTTTTTCGTGCTTATCAAGCAATTTTGACCGTCTGTAGAATCGCTATCTATGTCGAGACTGCAGTGCCTGGCTACCTAGTACTTTGTTGAGACAACATTTTATTCCTACATAGGTTTCTAGAAACCAGGGAGCCAGCCCAGCGGTTGAACGCGTCCCAAAGGGTCATGGCCATCAGGCTGGTACGGGGTTACCGCACGGTCTCCCGTGAGGCAGCGAGCCTCCTTGCCGGACTACCGCCATGGGATCTGGAGGCAAAAGTCCTCGCGCACATCTGGGAGTGTCGCGAGGACGCGAAACGCCGGGGCGAAACTCCGCTGCCGCGAGAAATCACGGCACAGCGGACAGAGCTCCGGCGGGAGCTCATTGCGACATGGAGAGTGCGATTGTCGCAATCCAGCGCTGGGCACGCCACTATTGCGGCGATAAGTCCCCTCTTTGAGGAGTGGCTAGAGAGGCGCCACGGCATCCTCACCTTCCGCCTGACGCAGAACCTCACCGGACACGGATGTTTCGGGAGGTTCCTGTTCAGGATAAAGCGGGAGGAAACGCCCGGGTGTCACCACTGTGTGGATTGCCCGGAGGACACGGTGGAGCATACGGTGGAGGTCTGCCCTGCATGGGCGGAGCACCGCCGTGTCCTCACGGAGGCGATCGGCGGCGGCGATCTCGCGTCCGGCTCTGGTTCAGGCCATGGTTTGGAGCGAGAGTGCATGGGGGGCCGTCACCTCCTTCTGCGAAGCAGTAATGCTCGCGAAGGAGGAGGCGGAACGCGTGAGGGAGAGGCAGGGTTCACGCCCTCACGCCCCTAGTCGCCGCAGGAGACGCCCCGGGCGTCGGGAGTCGCAAGCCGATTTCCGGCCACCGTAGGCGCGGGCCTGCGGACGGTGAGCGATGGGTAGCTCGCCGTCCGATAAGGACCAGGCCCGGGTCGACGGCGCGTTGTGTTCCACGCGCGCCTCAAAGAGATGTTAGCACCAACTGACGGGGTCCGGTAGGACCAATGCCTACCAATGAGTTTGTCCGAAAGGGATATCGTGGCCCTGGCACACAGGCAACGGAAGGAACACGGGTGTGTTTTAGTCAGTAAAAGTCTGACACGCCCTCCCGCTCCGCCCAGAGCGGGAGAAGTTATTTGATAATTTTCCACCCAAAAAAAAAAAAAAAAAGGGAGGAGCCATACTTTTTTAGTTGATATAACCAAAGATGAATTCAAGAATAAGAAAAGTACTTTTCCAGGTATATACACATCTTGGAAAGAAACGTCTAGTCGCATTGGACTCCGTTACATTTGACTGCTTTAAGGGCGAAATTACTATACTTTTGGGAGCCAATGGAGCTGGGAAAACCACCCTTATGCATATTATCGCAGGTTTGATTACTGTTTGTTTATTTATATATATTTAATTTGGACACGAATAGTTCCGTACAACCGTATAATATTTAACACTACTAGTACTTACATATTTTTTGGGTAATACAACAGTGTTTTTACAACAGTTATAGTTACTTTTTTAAAACATTAATGAAGTAATTAAGATCGGTTAAAAAAATACGGGCAGTAAGCGACCGTTACTGCCAAGTTAGATTTATTACCGACTAATTCCGATTTGTTAACTGCCCACACGTAACTTCCCTTTTAGGTATTTTATAGATAAAGGCTTGTCTGTTGGTGTTGCTGTACCTAATAGTATGATTTTCTACCAGTCAACCTTAGTATCAAAATTAATATCTAAACATACTTACTATAGCTACATAGATTTGAATTTACGTACCTTTTTAATTTACCAGCCAGCCATGATAAGGTTGATGTTTCAGGAATGGTCGCAGCCACTGAAGGCATTGTCTACCTGGACGGCTTTGCCGTCGCAAACAAAGTCACGGAGCTTCGGAACTATGTGGGCTTGTGCATGCAAGTGAACACCTGCTTCAAACACCTCACAGTTAAGGAGAACATCATGTTCATAAAAAAGGTTTGTGCTTTGTTTTATACAGTGGGAGTCTTCATAATGTGCACTTATCGAAATGAGGGAAACTAAGCTTAGTAGTCCGGGTGTCTGTCTGTCTGTCCGTCTGTCACCAGACTGTATATCATGAACCGTGAAAGTCAGACAGTTGATATTTTCACAGATGATGTATTTCTGTTGCCGCTATAGCAACAAATACTAAAAACCAGAATAACATAAATATTTAAGGGGACTCCAAAATCAAAATCTAATCAAAAGTCATTTATTCAAACTAGGCTGAGAATCAGCACTTTTCGAACGTCAAAAATTACATAAGACAGTCCCCCAAAAACGCCCATCCTTCACCACTTCCTAGTGCGTTAGCTGGGAAGAAGAAGTGGCGCAACAAACTCCCCAGCAGCACAGCTGTCTGTTCAGGTATGAAACTTGAATCAATACAATAAAATGTAAAAGAATTTGCATTACGCAACACAAAATAAAATAAAATTATTTGCTTTATGTTAGCTAGCACACGCCATTATACAAAAAAAAAAAAAATCGTCAAAAACTATACTCAAGCAGAAATAACGTAAACAGAACGTACCTAAATAAAAGCCTCCAGGCATAATGGACGTGCCCGCTTACTTAGGGCTATAGCTGTCACTCCCATACAACAAACGTGATTTTTTTGCCGTTTTTACAGATAATGGTACGGAACCCTTGGCATTGGCATTCAAAGACAACGCGATGAAATCGCTTCGTTTCGCCGCGACCCTCAAAAAATCCGATCAACATTTTCCTCTTACAGACTAGGAATCATTCCTCAAGCCCAATCTTCGAAACCCGTCAATTGCTAACTATCGCATAGTTCGTAATGACAGGACTCGATGCCACTAGGGCAAAACACAAATTTATTATAAAACGGCTATAGTGCATCCCTATGGACCATCCCCCTCTCTCATGATTATAAGTGCCTGTATGTAAGTTAAGCATATCAGGCCACCAACCGATCACTATAGTATCGGTCTTCTTCCCCTTGCTACGACAGTAAACTACCAACTCCTCACTGACGACCTCTCTGCCCTACTTGGCTTGAGTGACTCCGTTATCATAGCGGTCGACCTAAACGCCAAACGCCCTGCCTGGACTAACAGGACCAGCACGCGACAATTACTCACTCTCGCGTGAGTAATTCTTGTCTACTTCTGTCAATTTTCTCGTTTTCTCGACAGCGCTGCCATACAAAATACTCGACTCGTTCTGTCAAACTTGATGTTTTCTATAAAAACCCTAGTAGTTAGTGTGATAATTATGCTAAGAAAAAAAAGGGTCGTCTTTTAAAAGAAATACATACTTTTGAAAGCCCTTTAAAAAATTACAACACATACACACATATTCTCACGCCTTCTTTCCATGGGGGTAGGCAGAAACTATAGAACGCCACCTGCTACGCTCCTTACATACTCCTTTTGCTTCGCCTACGTTCATACATCTGGTCATACACGCACGCCGATTGTGAGTACTACGCACCTGACCTTTCTGAAGAACATCACCCATTTGGTCACTATATAAAAAAACAAGTTACTATGTATACATGACTAGCTAGGTCAAGCTTATGGAAAGAGGTCTAATAATTTATGATGTTTTTAATATTACAGTTAAAAGGGAAAACAAAAGAAGGTTTTAGCGTGGAACAACTGCTGAAAAAGTTCCAGTTGGTTGAATTAGCAGATCATTATGGCTCGACACTGACCAAAGAGAGCATGAGAAGTTTGCAGGTACCTATGCTATAATAAAAAAGCTGTCAGCACGGAAACATTGTAAAAACTTATCGCTCAACGTGCCTATATAGAAGTTTTCACTTCAATAAAATAATGATCATCTAAAACAACGGAACCCTTCATTGTGCGTGGTCCGACACGCACTTGGCTGGTTTTTTTTTATAATTTCTAAGGTGACGATATTATTGTGGACGTCTTCGGCATCACGATTTTACGATAATACAGGGAAGGAAAATGAATGGAAATGTATGAATACGCTTTTAAATTCCTGTCCACGATAACGTTATAACGTACCTACATTTACACACATTATTTCCCTGCCGTGGACGTCCATAATATTGTCACGTTACAAATGATAAAAGTCCATATTGTCCAAATTGGCACTATGTACCAAATAAACCCAAAATTCAATAGAATTTTAGAAAGAAGAGCATTTGTATGAAATTTACCGCCAAATTGGTTAACGAAACTTTGTGGTAAACCGGTTATAAATCTTTTTACACAGTCTAATTTTATAGTCTTTAATGGAGTATATGTTGTAGGTTGCATGCGTGTTGGCAGGAGATGCAGACGTGTTGGTGTTGGATGAGCCAACCACCGGCATGGATGTAGAAGTGCGGCATCGTTTGTGGGACCTACTTATGGTATGAACTTGAAGTTCCAATGTTTATCTACATAATAAAAATCTTTAATTAATTCATTCATTCACTGACACATAATGCACTCTAATTTTCACAAGAGTTATATATTTTTAGTTATATACAGCGTGCCGCTTTAATAGTGACATTAATTTAACAAACGCATATGGTTCGGGATCCATATGGGATATACATATGGGATCCACAAGTCGAATACATTTTGCCAGGCCAAGGGTGCATTGGATTATTTTGTTTGCGACTCTTAACAACATGATTGGCTGGCTTTTCTTTGATGGTTGGAACACACTGGGGAGTTTGTTGCGCCACTTCTTCCCAGCTAAAGTACTAGGAAGTGGTGAACGGCGGGCGTTTTAAGGGACTTTCTCATGTAATTTTCACGTTCAGAAAGGGCTGATTCTGAGCCCTATTTGAATTTAATCAATGACTTCTGATTTTGATTCTCCAGATACTGCGTGGCCACAAGACTATACTAATGTCGACGTCCTGCTTAGAAGAAGCGAACGCGTTAGGTGACAGGATAGCTATTTTGGATAAGGGCGTGCTCAAATGTCACGGCAGTCCTCAGTTCCTCAAACATATTATTGGTAAGTATCTATTTGTATGTAGTTTTGACTTCAATTGGATACCAGCTGGCAAAAATTGAGGTTATGAATGGTAGGCAGAAGGAGAATTATCTTCAGTCTCAGCTCGTGGGTGTTATCAAAGGTGAATATGGGGCCTTTGCACATCTGAACAAGAAAAGGGCGACGCGGTTTTCGCTGCCAAGAAATATGGACTTTGCACACGTTGAAATCAAGTCGAAAATAACACGAGACACTTCAGGTTTGCCTCTGGCATGACATACATTTCATCTTTGCCTCTGGGATGGGAACGTACTATCGGCCCAAGTTAAGCATGCTCACTTAAGAAAATATTCCTGCGAGAGCGCAGCTAGTGACAAACCACACCCCTTCCTAGTTTCCCCCAATTAGAGACAATATGCATTTGTGTGAGTAATGAGCGAGTAACATAAAATAACAAACATTAGCTAGAGCGCGGCAGTGCCAATTTGCCCTCGCTAATTGTTGACGCTTCCATTAAATTCCTATCGCCATTTCATTTTACGACCTGTTTATTTCTATCGGACTGATTGCCTGCCTAACTGTGACCTCTGCTTGTATACCGGACTGTGATCGAAAGCCTCTTCTTGACCCTAGCTTGTATCCTGGACTGTGTGTGTATTGTGTCTGGGCTGTGACTAACGTGGTGCAACCATGACGACCCGAAACCTGATTCAGGAAGAAAGGAATCAAATTATTGTTTTGCATAGACAAGGGTTAAATATATCCCAAATAGCAGTGGAGTTGAACATGCAAGTAAGTTATGTTTTTGTATTCAGATAGAGGGAGAGATATAGAAATAAATAAAGTGATAGTAATATTATTATTTCATAGTTTGCATTTTTCCTTATAATGCAATTTAAAAACAAATTCCATGAAAAATATTGGTATTCAGCTGCATCCGGTTAGACTGGAAGCCGACCCCAACATAGTTGGGAAAAGGCTAGGCAGATTTATATATAAAAATAATAAAATTATTATAACTTTCAGATGGATTCTTTTTAAAAGTCTCATAAAATATTACCTACTTATAGTAATGCATTCAAATAAGATTGTTCTTTTTATTTATTTTTGCTTTCAAAGACGTTGTTGGAGCCTTTTATGACCCGATAATAAATCCTAAACCAAAACAACCTAAACAATGGTGCCTTATCTCACAGCGTCGTTGCCGCATTTTAATTAGAAAAACCAGAGCGCATTCGTCGCATTTCTAGAGGCTTGATCATTATATTTCAAACTACAATTTTTTTTCGCCCAAGCACAAGATAATTGTTTTTTATAATTATTTTTAACATTTATTTTATCATAATACTGCAGATGGAAAGTAATTGACAATAATGTAAATTTTTGTTAGTAGTGCTCGTAAATACTTACCAAAAAAACTTAAAAAAAATTGCACACATAGTTTTAAATACTAACGATTTAGTGCTTGGCTGGCCGATAAAATAGCAAGTACTTACTATTTTTTCGGCCAAGCACTAGATCGTTGGTATTTAACCACGAAAAACCTTTAGAAATGCCACGTTGCCAGCCCGCACGGGATAAACACTTTTAAATAGTAGAGATAAAGCACAAATTTGCTTGGGACAGTTTCATACAATGTTGGAATTTACGCTATGCCATTTTTCTTACTCATAGGTATACGAGGTGTAAATTGCAATATCTGAAAACCTCTTAAGGGGTCATTGTACTAATCATTATGAACAACTTTTACTACGGGACCAAACCTGAAATCGCGAAAAAAAACAGCTGTTCCCTACATTTATGTTCGCGTAACTCGTCAAAATGTATGGACCAGCTGCTTTTTTATCGCGATTTCAGGTTTGGTTCTCATAGTAAAAATTGTTTATAATGATGAGTAATGACCCCTTAAGAGATTTTCAGTTATTGCATTTACAACTTGTATTTTAAAATATAGTTATGAATGTTATAACTACTTAAATTAGTTATAGAAAAGTTAAGAGTTTATTTATCATGAAGTCAACCAAAATGCACACCTTAAGTATTTCAATACTTATAATTTTTATTTATAGTGTACTAGTTGTGCCCTTTGAATAAGACTTTTGTAGTGTACTCGTATTATTATACTTAGTTCCTATATTATGTAAAAAATCGATGCTGATTGTTTTTTTTTTTTTTTTCGTTAGAGAACAACGGTGCGCCGCTGGGTGCGAAGATATGAAGAAGGAGAAATTACAGAACGCGTTCGTGCACCTCGACCCCGGGCTATAAACGAAAACGAGTTAAATAATATGATAGCCACGTATGAAGAGAACCCGTTCACACCCACTCGCAGTTTCGCACAAGAATACGAAGTTTCGATGCAAACTATTAGAAACGAGTTGCATCGAGCTGGAGTCCATCACAGACGTCCCGCAAAAAAAAATATTTTGACGCAGGAGCAGAAAGCTGCTCGCGTGCGATTCGCTCGTGACTACAGGGACTTCGATTTCTCTTACGCCATATTTTCTGATGAAAAGTGCTTTAGGTCTAGCCTGTGCCAGGGCCATGGTATCTCTTTCGAACAACCCGGGACTCCGGCGGCTTGCAAATAACCCTGTATAGCTATTTTTATTAGGTTTATTTTTATTATTCCAATTTGTATTATATTACTTCGTTGATTAATGTCACAGGGTAGACTGTAATCCGTAATCATAGTTTAAAATATTGCCAACGATTTTGAAGTCTTGTAAAATTATTGATGTCAATTTAGTGTCATGTTGCCTTTATTGGTGGATTTGTTGTTTTATTTACAATCAATGTTGTCGTAAGCCCCGATCTCGTTAGTTTGTTATTTTACATATTCAGTAGTGTCATCATATCCGTCCACCTCATAAATAATTGATCTCATTTGCTTGATAAACCTAGTCTGTAGTGTAATGTAATTATTGCAAATTATAAAAATTATTAAGATTCTTAAATTGTACTAATCTTAAAACTTTTCAATTTCATTAGAACTGCACGAGCAATATTCTCCTAATCTTATTTACTGACAGGCTTTTTGCCTGTTGTTGTTGTGTTGTCTGTTTGTCATTGTTGTGTTGATTTCATATTTTGAACTTTACGATATAAGTGTAGATAAATACAGTTTATAAATGATATTATGAGTAAGAATCTTTTCACTTATAATATTTTGCATTTTGATGATAATTTCTGTGTATTTTTTTGTTATAATATGTTAATTTCTGGATGAATCTTTAATGTTTTGAAAAAGTCTATTAAAAATAAATTAAGTTACTTATATATGTTTTTTTTTCTACAACAGCAAATCCTTAAAATTGTTCTCAAGTAGATTTTAACTAACTGTTTATTTTTTCACACTGAGATTACAGCCGATAGTTTCATACAAAAAGCACTTACTATACATCTTTTATTATACAGATAAGATTTAAATATCAACCTAAATAAATCTTTAATCCTGCATAATGTTAAATGAACACAAACTAAAAATATATATTTCACTAGTACCCAACATTTTATTTCAATCCTTTCACTCTCACTGCTGCCAAGGCACAAATTATAGTTTAGTTTAATTACTTGATAAGCTTCTGAATTTTAAAGTGGCGTAGGAACTGAATCATTGTTAGATTTGTCAAAAAAAAACTTGACATGCAATGCCGGTAACGCGCCTGTAGCGTTGATTTCGCTTAAAATCATGAATTGTCAAACTTTGACTAGAGCATGAATTATAAAAGAGTAAAGTGTTGGTTTGATTATAATCCAGTCTTAAAGTGCTCATCCTGCACGGCATGCCTGGGCATTTTAATTGCAACGATACCTTGTTCGTTATACAGGCTGAAATTTAATTCATGGGTATCCTCTTAAGGGGTCATTGTACTCGTCATTATGAACAACTTTGACTATGGGAACAAATATGAAATCGAGAAAAAAAAATTGCTGTTCCCTACATTTTGTTGAGTTATGGAAACATAAATGTAGGGAACAGCTGATTTTTTTTTCGCGATTTCAGGTATGGTCTCATAGTTGAAGTTGTTCATAATGATGAGTACAATGACCCCTTAAAAGGATGCCCATGAATTCAATTTCACCCTGTATTATTTTAATGAATAAAAGGTAATATTACAATTACCTACTGTTAAAAGTATTAAACCAAATACAAGGAACAACTGCAAAACATTTGAGATAATCCTAAGGTAATAAAAAAACGTATGGCCCTTGTATTAAGCCGTCCTCTATTGTTTAACCGAATTTCCAGACATTCCCACTAAATAACAATGGGTCTTAGATAATGAACTTATTTTTATTTCAGTTGCAAGAGTTGTGCGGCTTGCGGCCTTGCGTTAGCTACAAACAAAAAGCTCTGATAACATTGTATGAACTGCGCAGAGTATTGGTTCAAATATTACTGTAATTTTCAAGTATTCCCAAATTGCCCAAGTATAAACAAACACATAGAAATTTAGATAGTTATTTACTTTTAATAAAGTCGATTAAACACAAAAAATTTCAATATAAACATTTGATACCTTCATGCAGTGCCGGTCAACGCACCTATACCTAACGTATTCAGGGAGCCGTGAGATAAAAGGTAAACAAACCATAAATGTCCGTTCAATCGATTTTGAATGCTATTGTGTTGGTGGCATGACAAATGGCAGCTGCAGTAAACAGTTGGTATTGTAACCACTTTTTTGCCTTTAATGCCATCCATAAGCCTACGGAATAGAAGTCAAAATCGGTGGAACGGACTGTAATAAAACGGTTCGTTTCAATGTCTCATCTTATTGTGAAGGGAATATGGTGCGGTTGCTGCGGCATGCGGCATCACATAGGATATGGTGAAAATTGGAGAGGCAGTGAAAGTGTTCATAAATAACCTATATCTATAGACCCGATAGAGAGAGGAAAATATTAAAGTGGATTAATACATATAAATTGTAGTTTATTAGTTATTACAAATTATTTTTGTAATTACTGCAATATCAATAATACATTTTCTAAACCAAACAAACAGAAGATATGAGTACTAAAATTAATTCTTGTCAATAATAAAATAATTCAATTCAATAACAAAGAGCTCACGCCGCCGCCGCGCCGCGCTGGCCGTGCCCATTAAAAACTCGTCTCTTAGCAGAAACAAGTGAGCATAGTACGCTCCTAGTGTGAGTGTCACACATTCTATACATGATTATACTAATACGAACACCACTAAAATACGCTTTGTGCATCCTATTGGTCAAAACTCGTGCATTGTGCGATCGAGTCGTGAGTCGTGCTATGCGATTATCGCCTTTAAGGTGAGCATGCGGAACTTTGGCCGATAGTACCTGCGCTTCCTCTGCCATTGAGGGCATCCGTTTATTAATCATGTGGGTCCACAGAGCACGGAGATGTCTCGGCGGCCGCTGCTAGTGGCGGCATTGTCAACACTTTTCAGAAACAAACCAAGTGTGTGTCACAGTTTACTCACACTACGACACAAATGACGCGTAGAAACTAATAGCTTAGCTGTACGTGACAGAATTTTTGTGCTCAACGCACTTTCGGCGCCACGAATTATTGACAGAGCGAGCGAAGCATCTCTGCTTAAGTCTGGCAAAATCTCCTTACCCCTGTCAGTTAGTTGTTACTCCTCTACAGGTCGTATTTTACAACTGATCAAGGGGCCAAGTCTGCTATTTTCAATGATTGGTCATTATGACGACCATACCAAGGCAACGCCATGACCATTGTGCCAATAGTTTGTAACCTCCTAAATTCATAATGGCGTGACAGTGATCCATAGGGAAGTCAAAATAATAGGAGCTTGTCAGTACGAGATTACCAAATACAGACAATTTTTCCAATGGAGTATCTGTGGCATGTCATTGGAAAATCATAAAGACGCCTTTCAATTAGGAGATTAGCAAAACTGGCAAACTCTATATATTACGGTGCCAATGATCGGCCATCCGGACACAATTGCGTTAGCAGACTTGGCCCCCTGGACGAAACTTGGTTTATAGGTTTTACAACTTTATGGAATTTTCTGTCATCGGGGATTTTTGATTGGAGGGGTACATTCTCCAAAAAAAGAAGCTACTGGATATCTCCGCCTTATGAGATCCGATTTCGATAGTTCTTTTTTATTTGAAAAGTAGTAACTTTAAGTTGGTCTCATAGAAATTTGGTGAAGATCTGATGAGGATCTTCGGCTTGATGAGCAGAATAACTCCTCAAAATGCAATAAATCGCTCACTTTAGATTTCTACCAGTAGAATAGGCTGGTATAGTAATTGTTGCTAAATAGTTTGTGCTACCGAGTTCTACTGTTCGCAGAACTACTAGTATTAGTACTGGCGTCTCTAGACGCTGCCGCTGTGTATGTGACCTAAGTGCTTCGCTTAGCCACTCATTTTAATCAGTAATTTACACTACAGGCACCAGTTTTACACTGTCAATAACCATTAAAGACGGCTCTCGTCTGTATGACTTAAAAGAGATGGTGGACGGGATGATTCCTGAACTTGAGTGCAGGATTCACGATATGAGACGGATAGCGTTCTCATTCCCTACAACAGAGTTCCAAAAGTTCCCGGCTCTGTTAGAGGCTTTAGAACAGAAGACAACGTATTTCGGAATTGTTCTCATCGACGTTGGAATGTTTATGGAAGAAGTTTTTTCGCGGTAAGTGGTTATCTTCTTTTTCTGTAAGATAAGGTCGGTTTTTCTTTGTAAGTGAAATAACTGAAAACGTCTTAAGAGCCTATACTACCTCAAGTACCTCAAATGGCTCTTTATGTCGAAAATACTGCAGCATTAATTTTGAAATAAATATATGGTAAAGTTGAGGATTAATGTTAAGTACTATGTTTGACGAATACACGATTCCATAAAATGTTCTTGCTAGAAAAAAAATCCAAAGTTACCTCCAAACCGAACAATAAACCTGGTATTCAAAAAATACTTCAAATTAGATAATTAAACTTTTTATATTAACTGGGCCTCAAGTCTGCTATTACAATAGTGTCAGAATGGTCGATCATTGAATTCATAATTGTTGATTTTGACAAGTTTGGTAATCTACTATTATAATGGCGTCATTATGACTTTCCAATGGTCGGCCACTGACACTACATTGAAAGAAATTGCATATATTGGTAATCTCGTACATAATGACAAATTAATGACATTTCTACTAGTGGGTTTTGTAATAATGGCAATACGACAATGCCATTATAATACTCGTAACACAATTATATTACGAGAACATTGACCGACCAATGATCGAACATTATGAATTTACCAGATTACGAACTTTTAGCAAAATGACAATGGCATGACAATGGGATTGTGTTAGAATGAATTTATAAAAATAGCAGACTTGGGCCCCAGATCTTATGTTATTTTTTTTTATTACCATTATTTTAACCGTAAAAAGAAATAAACTAAAATATCGGTGCCTTGGAGTATTCTCCCTGCCGGGCTGTCTCGCTTTCTTGCGTGACAGCGGGAACAGTGCGCGAGCAAGATAAAGAGTGAAGTGGCGCTGAGGTAGTATAGACCCTTAAGGGGTCATGGTCCTGATCCCTAACCCTCCCCTTTTTTTTTTTTTTTTTTTTTTTTTTTTTTTTTTTTTTTTTTTTTTTTCACGCTGAGAAATGCATTACGCATGCCCGCTCGTGGGGGACGAGTCGGGGTATGTGGGACTCCTGTCACTACAGTATACCCACTAAAACTCAGCGGTGTTCCCACATCGCCGTGTTGGGAGGGCCATGGGATAACGGCTCAGCCTTTTCTTCCACAACCCTCCCGGCGCATGCCCGCCTAGCTGGCGGGCCCCTCATGCCCCCCCGTTACTGGGGGGCTACGGGAATGGCCGGGAACACCTGGCCATTCCCGTCCGACACTGGTGGAGGCCTGTGCAATACAGGTAAGGGTGCCCCCGCACCCGTTGCCTGCTGGCCTCCACCTGGGAGGAGTCGGAGATGACGTTCAAACTGACGTCTTCTTCGACCCCTCCTCCGCCTTCGGAGCGGCGCCGCGGCAGGATCGTCCTCCCGCGTGCGCTCTGCCGCCTCCTTCTGGGACATGACGTGTTCGCAGAAGGAGGCGACTGCCGCCCAGGACCCCTCATCCCTCAGCATGGCGTTAACCAAGCCGGGGAGTGAGAGGTCCGATCCAATCACCGCGTTCAGACTGTGGCGCGGCTCGGACCACGACGGGCACACCTCGAGGGTGTGCTGCGCCGTGTCCTCCGCCGCGCCACAGTGGTGGCACGACGGCGTCTCCTCCCGTCCGATTCGATGCAGGTACGATCCGAAACAACCGTGTCCGGACAGCACCTGCACAAGACGGAACGAGAGGAACCCGTGCGACCGCTCGAGCCAGTCTCGCAGGACTGGCCCAATCGCGTCGAGGGTTCGGCGGCCGAAGGCTGCAGTGGCGAGTTCCCCCGTCCAATGGACGACGATGGCGTCTTTCGCCTCCCGCCGGACTGCAGCCCGCTCTTCCGGGGCTGGGCGTTCTCCTCTCGCCCTCCGCCCCGCCCTAACCCTTTTTTTTCCACGCTGAGAAATGCATTACGCATGCCCGCTCGTGGGGGACGAGTCGGGGTATGTGGGACTCCTGTCAATAAGTGACAGTATACCCACTAAAACTCAGCGGTGTTCCCACATCACCGTGATGGGAGGGCCATGGGAAACCGGCTCAACCTTTACATCCATGACCCTCTCGGTGCATGCCCGCCTGACCGGCGGGCCCCGCGTGCCCCCTATTCTCAATGGGGGGCTACGGGAATGGCAGGGAACACCTGGCCATTCCCGTCCGGCACTGGTGGAGGCCTGTGCAATACAGGCAAGGGTGCCCCCGCACCCGTTGCCTGCTGGCCTCCACCTGGGAGGAGGCGGAGACGACGATCGTATAATCGCCTTCTCGCGCCTCCTCTTCGCCTGCGGAGCGGCGCCGCGAGAGGATCGTCCTCCCGCGCGCGCTCCGCCGCCTCCTTCTGTGACATTACTTCCTCGCAGAAGGAGGCGACTGCTGTCCAGGCCCCCTCGCTTTCCAGCATGAAGTTGACGACGCTGGGAAGCGAGAGGTCCGGCCCGGCCGCTGCGATCAGAGTCTGGCGCAGCTCGGACCAGGCCGGGCACACCTCAAGGGTGTGCTGTGCCGTATCCTCCGCCGCGCCACAGTCGTGGCACGACGAGGTCTCCTCCCTTTGGATCCGGTGCAGGTGCGATCCGAAACTAACCCTCCCCTAACCTAACCTAACCTAACCTAACCTAACCAAATAATCAGCTGTTCCCTACATCTTGTCGAGCTAAGCGAACATAAATGTATGAAGCAGGTGAACACTTCGCGATTTCAGTGTTGCTTGCTCTATTTAAAATACATTTAAGAAAATATCTTGTAAATAAATGCTATTATACCATATCGGATTTCTTAAACGAACGCAATTAATTAATTGTATTTTTCTGCAATTACGACATTTTTACAATTTGAATCTCAAATGTATAAAACCTAATCTGTACATTTTCTTCTTTTTTAAGTAGTATTACCAAAAAAAAATAAAAAATTGTTTTGTTGTTTAGACTCAAATCTTTTGTGGTTATTTTAAACCAAATATGTTGTTTTTGTACGCCATTAATGGCAAAACATGCAGATCTAACTATTATTATAAGACCTTGCACATGTTATGATGTATACTCATGTTTTACAATAAAATATATTCTATTCTATTCTAAGATGTTTTCAGTTATTTCTTGAATTAATGAATGAACACATTTTTAGGGTTCCGAACCCAAAGGGTAAAACGAGACCATATTACTAAGACTCCGCTGTCCGTCCGTCTGTCTGTCCGTCTGTCACCTGGCTGTATCTCATGAACCGTGATAGTTAGACAGTTAAAATTATCACAGATGATGTATTTCTGTTGCCGCTAAAACAACAAATACGTAGGTATTTGTTGTTAAAAAACAGAATAAAATAAATATTTAAGGGCAATAAATCACGTTCGTTAAACGTGATTTTTTGCCGTTTTTATAGATAATGGTACGGAACCCTTCGTGCACGAGTCCGACTCGCAATTGGCCGGTTTTTTTTTGTTTAAACAATTATCTTTTTCTGCCTGGAAATAGCATTGATAGCGCTATTTTCTAGTCTATCCAAACGACCGTTAAATGAGGACATCAATTTAATCATTTTGTCCAACTTTCCTTCCATATCATTGTCATTAACATTCTCACGAATATTCAGTTTTGGCATTATATTGACATTACATGCGTGTATGTTTTCTTGTAAGGGGTTTGCGTTACGTAATGGTTTAATCGAATTTAAATCGTCCTCAATAATTCTGTCAGGGTTACATAATTGTGAAGTGAAGGTTTTTCACCATAACTCATAATGGTGTTTCCTGCTTATTTTCGTAGGTATTACTACGAAAATAAGCAGGAAACACCATTAAAGAGAAAAGAAAGAAATAAAGAAAGAAGAAGAAAGAATGAAAATAAGAAAGAAGAAAAAGAAGAAGAAAAGAAAAAGAAGAAAGAAAGAAAAAAGAAGTAAAAAAAAAAAAAGTTAGAAAAAGTTTGTTAGTTAGAAAGTTATTTTCAGTTATAAGTGTCTACGTTTTAGTCGTGAATTTATCACCAGACCCAGACTTTGACAATAAGTTAAACAAGGCCTGGTAGTTCTGAACGCCTTAGCTACTACTACAGGTAGAGGTGACAGAGCTTTTTTGGTGCTCAATTTCTCGGCTTGAAAGGTCTGTAGGTGTTCAATGTTAGCAGTGTGAGTGGGCGGTGTGTTTATTTTTTCCTGCTCTTCTGCCTGATCTACTGAGTTTCCCTGGCTAGCTCCTCCTCGTCCGTGCAGTACTTAGGACACTGTGTTGGACTTTTTATTGGCTTACTGGTTGCAGCTGTACTTTGTTCTGCTTTGTTGTAAATATCTCACTTGTTGTTGGATATGCTTTCAATTTGTTTTTCCGTATAAGCAGTATCATTACGCAGTTCTTGTTCTTTCTGCGCGGTAGTATTTGTACAGCAGTTGTTCATTTTCGATTTTTACCTTATTTTTGGTGACAACACTGATCTAGTGCGAATACTAAAAAGTGTAAAACCTTTTGTTGGGTTAGTTTAGTGCAGTGTGAGTGACTTTAAACTGCAGTGCAAGTGTTGATTATTATAAAGAAAATGTGAATCAGGCCCTTTAACATAATGAATAAGAAAGACGTTAATGGACGATTTCTTAATTTTATAGTTACTTCTGCTAATAGGTTAGATTGTAATGCAAATAAAGTATATTTACATCCATGAAAAAAAAAATACATCTTGTATAACTATTTAAAAAAAAACACTAATGTGTCTGTAATTTTAAACTTCAAGGTTTATTGATACCCCGGAAATAGAGCATACCTCGGTCGAAAAAAGCAGTAGGTTCCATAAAGGTAAGTAATATATGCATAATACAAAGTAGACGGAGAAATTATGTAGAGAGCTGATAAATTAATTTAGAGCTGAACACTCGCCATAGTAGAGCTCTTTGTGAAGCAGCTCTTTCGAAAAAGTAGTGTCGACCACGTTATTACTTGACCACTGTTGACAACAAAACCAAAAATAGTTAATTTCACCAAAGAAACTGAATACGATCAGCACATCTAAACTGTGTTCATCTGATTACGTTCAGTTTCATTGGTGAAATCAGCTCTAAAACATCATTAAGACGCTGACAACAGCTAAAGTGCGGTCACTGTCAGACTGCATACAAAATAAAGAAAAGCGCGATGACACAACGCTTGTAATTTATTGCCAAATATGAAGCATTTATCTATTTACTCAAAAATGAGTTGAGTAACCGGAAATAAAAAACAACCAAGTTCTGTATACAAATAAGACGTTTTATTATACCAACCGTACGTTAATATTTAATACAGATATTTTAGATAGGAACTCAAAGTAGGTAAAAGGTTAGTTTACCGTTAATTTGTATTGAGATTTTTTTTTCTAATCGTGTTTTGGTAACAACCAAGTTCTGGGAAATATGTTCAAGAATAACATATATTTTTTCTGCTACAAATAACTATATTGATTTGGCAATTATTTTGTTTCACTTTTATTACAAGCCTACTTAGATAATTTGCCTCTTGTCAGCGTCTTAATACTATGTAACTGTCACATGTATTCAATCTAAGGGTGATAAAGCAATTACGAGGGCGACTATACTGCCGGTTTGAAGGGAAGGGGTACCGGAGTTTTACAGGCACATGATGCAGTTCAGCTTCTGGGATGCGCCTCAGCGATCTCTGTGGTATTGTAGTTGTCAATTAGGTGGCAGTGACCAGTTCCAGGTATCATCAGGTAGGCTTACAATAAATGTATGTAGGTAATGAATTCCTGGGTTCGATTCCCAGGTCGTGCAAAGTGATATTGAGTTTTTTCCATCAGGAATTTCTCAGTAGCAGCCCGGAGTCTGAGTTTATGCCCGGTGAAGTGCAATAGGCGTGCTATTAAATGGAACAAAACATAACTGGCGAAATGTGGGTGTGCTATTGGTACACCTCTGCCTAACCCTACAGAGAAAACAGGCGTAAAGTTATGTATGTAAAATGTGTATTTTTGTTTACAGGTTATATTAAAGAGCGTACCGTGGGTTACAAACTTGTTTGCAAACAAATTTTATTGCTAACCCAGCGAGTGTTCTTGTATCTAATGATGAAAAAATGCCAGTTCCTTGCTCTGGTAAGATTTTAATCATTTTCTATCAAATGTCATTTATTGAAACTAGGCTGAGCCGCTGTCTCGTGTGGTGCCGGACGTAAAGAATAGCACCATCTCATTTCTTCCCGTGGGTGTCGTAGGGACTTACTACAGAATGGGCAGCAGCGTTCTCTATGCATTTAAACACCATACTGCGATCGCCAACCCGGCCTGCTAAGCGTGGCGATTATGGCAAACACCCCGCCTTTGGGGGAGGCCTATGTCCAGCAGTGGACGTCTTTCGGCTGAAATGATGATGAATGATGAGGCTGAGAATCAGCTCTTTTCAAATGTCAACATTAATAAGGCAGTCTCCCAAAACACCCGCACTTCACCACTTTCTAGTGCTTTAGTTGGGAAGAAGAAGTAGCGAAAAAACTCCCCAGCAGCACAGCTGTCTGTTCAGTTAGCAAAGTATGGGTAGAAGGCCTAAGTTTATGTATGCCTTAATCGGAACAAGCTAGGATACTGTATAAACTGGCATTTTAGGGTTCCGTACCAAAATGGTAAAAAGGAACCCTTATGGTGAGACTAAGTCTGTCTGTCTGTCACAGCTGGATATCTCAAGAACTACGAATGCTATCAACTTGAAATTTGGAATAGTTTCAGATGACGTTTACCTTTTAAATGTCTTTTTTGCTGAAAAAAAAAAAACTAAAAATTCGAATGGAGTCTATTAGGGCATGTGGGGTATCATATGAAAGAGCGCTGTTTCCACATTCTCAAAAATTTTTTTTTAGGCACCAACGTTTTCGTTTTTTGATGAAAAATGTAAAAAAAATACCGTTCCCCCTTATCTCCGAAGTTTGCAAAGAGAAAAATCTTAAATTATACTATGTGATAGAAGTTTAAGTAAAGATTACAGGAAAAATAAAACGATGTCTCTAAATAGCACAGTTTTTCAGAAATCATCAACATCATATACAGGTTGGATTTTTGAGATGGCAGTAAGGGCAGCTACCTTAACCGTTGTAGCTACAGGAAAACGGTCTTAAGAGACTGTCCTTAACTTTCTGAGAAGTTTTGATCTGCATTCACAGATTTTGAAAAAAATGTACAGTCAGCAGGAAAATGGGCCATTTTCGCAAAATCTAAAATATAAATTATGACGCGTATTCCTTCGAAACTTAAATTTTTGTTTTTGATTATTTTTGGCCAGTCTTCATTGTAGCGGTTCATCTATCCATCATTAAAAACTAAGTTAGAGTCTCATTTCCTACGAAATGTATGGGAAAAGTTTTTTGTGATTTATGACTCTTCTAGTACTCAAACCTCAGTTAGTCCAATAGAGGTTTTTGATCCTTATAAGAAACAGGATCGATTGGCATAAAAAAAAGTTTTTGTTAAAATTTGTCATTT
Source organism: Tiliacea citrago (assembly GCA_963921375.1). NCBI lineage: Eukaryota > Metazoa > Arthropoda > Insecta > Lepidoptera > Noctuidae > Tiliacea > Tiliacea citrago. The sequence goes on along the minus strand of OY992799.1, from coordinate 21,509,460 downwards.
TCCTGCTGATTGTACATTTTTTTCAAAATCTGTGAATGCAAATCAATTTTTTTCAAAAAGTTAAGGACTGTCTCTTAAGACCGTTTTCCGTAGCTATAACGGTTAAGGTAGCTGTCCTTACTGCCCTATCTCAAAAATCCACCCTGTATACTTACGGAACCCTCGGTGCGCGAGTCCGACTCGCTCTTGACCGGTTTTTTTGTTTTAAAGTATTAACGTTAGAATGTTAAAGTGTGTTTAGGTTAAGGGGAATGCGCTAAGGTAGCCCGCGAAATTCAAATTTTCTTACGTTTTTTGCAATTTGCAGGTCAGTAACAGGTTGTATGTTGATCTAAATATGATTCGCGGTCATAACAAATATGGCTTTACAGAATTATAATCAATAGAATCAGCATTACATTTCTCTAAATATTTCAGAAATATTCTTTCAGTAGGATTTTTTGAACTGATGATGATGCTTTTTTGATTCTAATGATTATAATTCTGTAAAGCCAAATTTGTTACGGCCGCGAATCATATTTAGATCAACATACAACCTGTTACTGACCTGCAAATTGCAAAAAACATAATCAAATTTGAATTTCGCGGGCTACCTTAGCGCATCCCCCTTAAGTTGATTGTGCTGATGTTACAGGGTGACGTTATCGCTCAGCCCAACAAAAAGCCCTTAAAAAAAAGAAAAAATAATAAGTATGTGTGTAGACTAAACTACATTATTTCTGAAAGGGAGTCGTTTTGGGATTTCTAGAAAGAAGTTTCAGTCATCATTGTTCTAAAACTAATAAGAAAAGTTAGCTAAACCGTTGCAAGTACCACCATCCCTTCTTAACCCTGAATTTGAATTTACCGAACACTCATCCACCTTATTTTTTACAGCGCATCGTAGTCCCCGTCTGTTGCTTACTAATGATCACCTTGACGACAAACTACTCGTTGAGTGAGAAAAAGTTTTTTAGCCATAAGTTGACAAAGGATCATTTAGAGCTCAACCAACTGCTGTATAACGTCGCCCCTTTTAGAAGAAGTGGACTGTCTAATGGTCTGAATAAGTATCCAGGAGTACAAACTGTGTATACATTGGATATTGATAGAGGTACGAGATTCTGGCAATTTTTTTTTTGTAGTGGTTAGTTTTTTTAATCCCGTTGAGCGATTTTTGGTAGGGGAAAAACTTATGCGCGTCACCGACATGCCCGTGCCGATATGCTGTAGTAGCAGTATGTGAAGTTAAATTGTAGGCACGTTGAGCGCTAAGTTTTCACTGCTAGTCCCTATGACCACCGACATAAATAACATAGATTGAATATGATTGAATGAACATGTCTTCTCCCGTAATTTGTACACTTTATGTCGTAGTAAAATTTTAAGATAACTGGAGTCAAGTTCATGTACGTAGATGATTTTTATAAATGGTTAATTTAATTTAATCATTTAATTCAAGCAACAAGACTCATAGTGTGGCAATCAACTCCTTCCTGTAACTTTTAACAGTTTGATGTTTTAGAAAATTTTGTTACATCGAAACGTTTTTAAAAGTATTAGCTACCCAATGAAGGCCAATCAATTTAAGAGTATAGATAAAAGTGACATTTAGGGATGAATTATGAAAATTTTCATAAATACAAAATAAATGGGTTTTCTTGAATCCCATGAATTTTCGCCTAGGCCACATGGGGTACTTAATTGTTACAAATGGTTCACTCTACCACGTCCTGAAAGGAATACGTCAAATTACAAGTCATCCTGTTTAAATAGATTACATCTAACCTAACCTGCAATCTAATTGCGTACTTGTACACTACGTTGCACACTTTGAATATTGTTTACTAATACGTAACACACTTTGAATATTGTTTACTAATACGTAACACACTTTGAATATTGTTTACTAATACGTAACACTTTGAATATTGTTTACTAATAGTATATTGATAAGACTGCTGAGCAAGAGATCCGGGGTTCGATTCCCTGGTCGGGCAAAGTCTTATTGGGTTATCCCACCTGGAATTTCCAGACTGGATTTGCGCCCGGTTGATGGCAATAGGATCCCTCCCTGTTACATAGGACTTAAACATAACTGGCGAAACGTGGGCGTACTATAGGTACACCTCTGCCTAACCCTTCGGGGATTACAGGCGTGATGTTATGTTATGTAATAGTATATTTAAACATAGTAAATATACACACCGTCATACCGTAAAGGAGAAGATCGTGAGGAAACCTGCAACCTATTGGGTAACACACAATCATTCATAAAGGTTTTGAAGGAAATTTCTAATCCATTGCTTCATAGGTTTGAAAAATTCGTCTACTCAATAACGTAAATAACGCAAGAAACACGGCTGAACTGTCAAAATGATAGGCACGGTCATCGATTGCCTTTGTATGCAATTACCCCGCTATTAAATTTTCACTTTGTCGTAACCGATATTGTTGTTGAAAAGGAAAAGGATGTTTTTTTTCACGAATCGAATAGCCTACCTATTCGATTCATGAAATAAAACATCCTTTTAAAGGGAAAGTTGTTCAGTATGACGGACGGGTAGAATCACATCCTTGGTAGATGCAGGTAACTTAATCGCCACCCTATAAAGGAAATATAAGAAAGAATAGCTCACTTTTTTGTACTGATTTTGCAGAATCTGTTGTGTGTCTTTGCCTGTGGCAAATTAATGTATTTCTATCTTTTTTATTTAACTCCAAAATATAAAATCCGCTTTTCTTCGCAGAATTCAGCTACCCATCGACAAGACACTGGAACAAAGAAACTGTGGGATTTAAAATTACTGACAATTACACCAGAATATTTCATCCTACAGACCCACGAATCACTTCGAAATCGATCAACATGTTCAGTAATATTTACATGTCCATGTTTATGCCGCACCTCAACAATACTATTCGAACTACGTATGAAACTTTGGCTAAGCCTCGACCCGCGCGTGTTAGAGACGTGAAACCCTCATTTTTATGCTTGAAATGGTCGACTTGGGTGGGTTTTTGTAAGTTATTTTCTTTGAATATTGTTTAGTACAATAGCATATTTAAACATAGCAAATATACACAACGTCATACCGTGACTTGAAGGAAATTCCTTAACCATTGTCTCATAGGTTTGATAAATTCGTCTACCCAACAACGTAAATAACGTAATGAACGTAGCTGAATTGTCGAAACTGCATTGCGATCAATTGCCATTTTATGAGTGTTACGCAATTATCCACCTAACCTACCTATGTTTTGAAATCGCCAATCAGCCTGGAGCAAGCGTTTTGATCAATGCTCATGCCTTCTCTTGTCACCCTCCCTGCAAACTGTCGTTTCTCACAAACTGTCGTATCTGCACTGACATTACCTACGAGTTCAAAACTTTTTTCCGAATAAGTTCTCTCTGATCGTCGTATCTGTGTCGTTTACCGTTTAGAAGATAATCACATATTTTGTTTTGCGTATGTGCAAAAGGAGGGAGAAAATATTCTCACTACCTGTCGTATGAACATACTGCAGTTAGTGAGATTATTTTTCTTTTCGTCACGATTCAAAATGACAAGTTTGTACATAGGGCACTTAGCTAGAATGTTTTTTCACAATGTTTACATATTTTTTGTCATTTACGTCGTCTAAATGAATATATTTTTTTACCAATATGAAGCTTATTGCCATAGTAGGAAAATTATCATATTAGAAAAATTATCGAACATCACATTGAGAGATTTCCGAAGGTTGAATCTCATTACTGCAGGGAAAATTCTTCTAGAGAATACCTTCGTTGTGAGCTGACGTTACCCAAGATGTACCACATGTTTAAAGAAGAGCATAAAAATAGTTCCGTGAAGCCCAGCGTTTCGTCATACAGAAGGGTTTTTAAATCCAAAAATGATCGTTCCACCGCCCAAAAAAAAAATCAGTGTAGTTTTTGCATGATACATTTAAAAGGTTTCGAGGAAGAGAAACTAAAGATTTGCGAGAAGTTTAAGAAGCACCAACAGGAGAAGTTTGTTTAGATCTGGGAGAAATAAATGTAAACTAACATCACAGCAGAACCCAACCACAATACAATGTGCTACATTTGACCTCCAACAAGTCATAAGCAATGCCCATTAGCAATGAAAATGCTGTTTTTTTTTTTTTTTTTTTTTTTTTTTTTTTTTCTATATACGTCGTCTTTCAGCGTACAATTTATGATATGACTTCTGGAGCCTGTTCGTGTTATACATGGCATGAGACGAGCATGGCATGGAGGCAGGAGCAAGCAAAAGAGGATCGTCAGAAATTTCCACATCCCCACTTTCTCACGAATAGTGACGCAAAAGGCATCAATATTGTTTACCTGTTTGCTGATGGATGCAGTGGACAGAACAAAAATACCATCGTGGCATCAACCTAACTGTATGTCATAAACAATGCCACAAATATTCAGGAAATCACTTTACGTTTCTCCGCGGAAAAATAAACCGTACGAAGTGAATGTTCATACATACAGCTGTCGGTCAGCTGAAAGTTGTTTAATTTCTAGGCAATCTGCCTAGAAATTAAACAACTTTCAGCTGACCTTAGGATGCTTTCTATTCGAAAAGATGATGAGGGCCAATGCTTGGACTGGACAGAAATGATGGAGTTTTCTGTCAAAAAGGCTGGACCTGAAAAGATTTTCTTTAAAACTAGCCACGGAGAAGGTATTCCACGCTCTTCTTCTATTAGAAGACAGGTCACTGTTTTCTTGAGAGAGGAAACAGGACCTCAATCCGACACCGCCCAAAATTTCGATGGAATAATATAATGACTTGTTGTCACTAACAACAGGGGACACCCCAGTCATTGAGTTACCGGAGCATGTGGCATTTTATACGTCACTTTCCCACTAATACTTTTTAATTACTAATTTACTGTTGATTTTACTAACTGGTTGTTTTTAGAATTTAGCTCTTACGTTAAAATTAAGACGTTGTCTACCTATTACATGACTGATTTCGTTCCTATGTTTAATAAATAAGACTGATTGACTGACCGCTTTAACCCTAGGTAAAGCAAGTCCAATTAAAGACTAATATTTTTGCAAAGACTGATTGTGATATTAAGTAACCAAGACTTAGTTGTTAAGAACAAACTCAAAATGTATACTAAGCACTTAATTATTTGTTAAAGTAATCATTATTTTAGCCGAAACACGTCCACTGCTGGACATAGGCCTTAAAGTAATAAATAACTTTTATTTTAAGGAAGGTTAAGCCTTAACTCATCTCATTACTTATAGATAAAGTAAATAATAATAATAAATACATAAAGTAAACACAGCAAAATTGCCAAAAATGTTAAAACATTTTTTTTTACTTTTTAACGTAACTTGTAGGTTTTTAAGCTAACGAACGAATATTTTTATTACTTTTAATAAATTTATAATATATGTCGAAGTTGAGACAGGGCAGTTATTTTTAAAAATACGCAGAACCGCTGACCTTATTCTGGCCTTGGGTTCTGCTATAACTACAGTGGATTTCACATTTAATCTATCAGGAAATCTTATGGATTTCAGTAAAATAAAAACAAGCAAACTACTTAAGCAATATTTTAATCAAACCGACATAGATTCTACTCACAATGTTTCTCCTTCAAAATCTGCAGCAAAAGTGAGCTTCGCACTCAAGCCGCGCCTTTTATTAACTCGTTTGCCCCACCAGAGGCAAACGTCAATCACAAAGTATTTTACCGCCAATTTATACAGGTGACGTTTAAACGTTGCATTTTAAAAAAGTAAATAAGTTTTAGGTATTACTATTAACAAAACAATGTTCCAAAATTACAAGCTATTTAAAAATAATCAGAATTGAATTTTAGTAGCATTACTAGATTTAATTAGTCATGATCTTGACATTAACTTAATATCAAAATCATTACCAACCAAATCCGAGGTTAGTTATTAACAAACATAAAACTTCTCTGTAATGGTACGTAATGTACTAACACACATATAACACAAAATCAACTTAATTAATTAACGGCCGAATGACCTCCGCGGCGACATAATTATATAATATTAATAGAGTTTTATTTATATTTTTATACAAAATAATCAAGTCGTAACAGACACAAGTTGTAACAAGTTGTAATCTGCTTCAAATGACAGACACAAGTTGTAATCTGCTTCAAATGAATATAACTAAATAAATAGATACCCTAGGGCTTAGGTACTAAACTTTTTTTTTTATTGTTCCCAGGTTGAAAAATGCTGTGCACGCCACAATTGTGGCGATAAGTCCCCTCTTTGAGGAGTGGCTAGAGAGGCGCCACGGCGTCCTCACCTTCCGCCTGACGCAGGTCCTCACCGGACACGATTGTTTCGGGTGGTTCCTGTTCAGGATAAAACGGGAGGAAACGCCCGGGTGTCACCACTGTGTGGATCGCCCGGAGGACACGGTGGAGGTCTGCCCAGCTTGGGCGGAGCACCGCCCTGTCCTCACGGAGGCGATCGGCGGCGGCGATCTCTCGCGTCCGGCCCTGGTTCGGAGCGAGAGTGCATGGGAGGCCGTCACCTCCTTTTGCGAAGCAGTAATGCTCGCGAAGGAGGAGGCGGAACCCGTGAGGGTGAGGCAAGGCTCGCGCCCTCGCGCCCTTAGTCGCCGCAGGAGACGCCCCGGGTGTCGGGAGTCACAAGCTGATTTCCGGCCACCGTAGGCGCGGGCCTGCGGACGGTGAGCGATGGGTAGCTCGCCGTCCGATAAGGACCAGGCCCGGATCGACGGCGCGTTGTGTTCCACGCGCGCCTCAAAGAGATGTCAGCACCAACTGAGGGGTCCGGTAGGACCAATGCCTGCCAGGGTTGCGAGTTTGTCCGAAAGGGATATCGTGGCCCTGGCACACAGGCAAAGGAACAGGTGGGTTTTAGTCAGTAAAAGTCTGACACGCCCTCCCGCTCCGCCCAGAGCGGGAGAAGTCATTTGATAATTTCCCACCCAAAAAAAAAAGAAAAAAAAGGGCTTTGAAGAAACTACTAACTTAAAGAGTGAGCCGAGAGCAATATAAAAACAATATTAATTACTTAATAAAGCCACAACTAACGCCACTACAGTAACATGATTGTAGCGCCCGGCCGAAAAACACCGTTGCCCTGGACAAATATCAAAAGCTAGTTACGACAGTTAGCGAGGAGGGTGACGCTCTGTGTGAGAGAAAATAGTAGATTGTGTCATAAGTGACTAAAAAATGTATGTAGGGCGAGAGCGATTGTTTGAATCCAGAGCGAAGCGAAGGATTCTAGAGTAGAATCCCGAGCGTTTCGAGGGATTCTAGAGTAGAATCCGAAGCGTAGCACAAGGATGTCGCTCGAGGTTAAATAATTTTTGTACCGTGTGGCACACTCTGTTTTTATCCCCCTAGAAAAATAAATACGAGATGCTTTTAGTAGTGACAAATATTTGTATTTATAAATTTATATTAATATTAGATAATTGCGTTTTCGCAATTTTGGAAGTTTATTGTAACTGTTTTGTTGGGAACAGAAAATGTTGTTGACTTATCTATCACATACTATTCGTAATAACTTCAGACTTAAGAAATTCCGCGCGTATTTTTTTTTTAAATTTGGTTACTAATGCCGCGTCGCGTCTCGTTAGGCGTACTTCTTTTATTACCGTCCAGGACTTTATCAAAGCGAATTCGGTATGTAAAGTAAAAATTAACCTATGCCGATTCGAAAACCATTTCGAGATTTTAAGGTTTTATGAGTTATTTTTCTATTAATAGGTCTTAAAATTATAAGATCGTATTTATTTTCACAAAAATACTTAAAATCACTTGACTTTTATTTGACCTCTAAATGTCATAAAAAGTAGCCTGAATTGGGAATTTTCAGTGCCTCTTGTAATTAAATAATTAAGTTGTTCTGTATGTGTCAAGTGTCAATGTCAACGACAAATTCACATGAAGCACTTATTATTATTCTATTCAAATAGGTAAATAGTGTAGTTTTTCACCAGCGGCCGACAGTACAAGTCGAATCACATCGATGTATCGCCTCAGGAAAACTTAACTTACGTTCAAATGATCTTCACAATAAAACAGACGCCGCGCCCGTCTGTTTTATTGTGGTCCTTCCCGAATTGCAGCCTCTCGCAACGTAATATATTGCCACTTTGAGAGTTTTAGCGAAAGAAGCAATCCAAGCGCCTTTTCTGACGTAAATATGATTGTTTTCGCTGGTTTCTTAAGCGTTTCATTTAATTTAGCGGCTGCTTCAGGATACAGGATCATGTATTCGATGACAGAGGCGATATCTCCATGACCTTCTTCTTTTAAACGTGCTGCAGCTGCATATGCCAATTCACTGCCTGTGTGTTCATCAGATCTTCTCTTTTTTTGTTTACTTTCCAGATCTTCGAATGGTTTACGGGATCTTTTCGTCATTGTTCCAATGGACGTTGATGTCAACGGTTCTGGAGAGACTGAGGGCGCTCTTGGTATCTCATCAACACTTGGTTCTTGATTAACTAAAGTTTGCTCAAAACTCGGCCAATCAATATTTGCTCCCAACCAATTCTCGTACTTTCTCCTGAAATTATCAAGGAATTGGTTGGATTTCTGCCACCTTTGTAAAGCGGCTCGCGTAAATCTCCGACAACTACATATGATTCAAATTGTTTATGATCATAGTTAAGGGATCCTATTTGATAGCAAGCGTACAAATATAGCCGTCTAACCTCAAAAATTGCGACAAAATGCAAGAATTTCGACTAGAATATCGAAACAATGAAAATATTAATAAACCTTTACGAGGAAATCGAGTATTTTTTTACAAATGTTTAACCGTTTTTACCTTCTTTTTTAATATTATTATTATTTTCGCAAGTGTTCTTTTTTCTTAGCGCCTAGGCTGGTTGTAGCTTCATTATTATTATTTTGATGTCTTATGTAATGTAAATCACCAATAAGGGCCCTTTAAATGTGCTTCTAGGGCGTACCCTGGAAAGCCCCATGGCGTTTACACTCATATCTGCCTTTATCTTTTATGTATGTTACGTCAAAGGTATTTTACGCAAAAAAAAAGATATTCTATTTAATTCTAAACTTGTGAATCTTTTTCTTTCAGTGTGCATCCTCCCTTTGGGTCCAATTATAGTACTAAACATAGTAGAGCGACTTCGTGGCGTACGGGACAACCATATGATGGCAGGCTGCACCCCCGCGGTACACTGGGGTGCAAAGCTTCTGGCGCATATGACCATGTTCGTGCTCACGGTACTGATACCCATCATTGTTATCGCTTTATCACTGGATTTTGATAACACATTTAGACAAGTACGGTTTTGTGGTAATTAATTTTTTTTTTTATAAATCTATACTAATATAAATAAGCTGTAGAGTATTTTTGTTCTTTTTTTTCTGAAACTACCTACAAATCGGATTTGAAAAGTCTGTTTGCATTTGATAACCCAATTCTTAAGGAAGGCTATTTAACGTCACGCTACGACCCAAAGGAGCCGAGCAAAAAGAAAAAAAGTCAAAGAACGCAATTGTGTCATGTTTTTTTCTTTATTTCAGGTTGCGTGGTTGCGTTCTTCCTAATGTTTGGACTAGCTTTCCTGACATACTTGTATTTTCTAAGTTTTTTTTTATATGAAAATGTTGCTATTAGCGAAATATACATTAATTCATTGTTTTTTGGTAAGTTAATATAGGTAATAGGTTGGGGAAAAAGTTTCTTCTCATTTTTTAAGAAAATTCAAAACATTTTTTTAATATAGTTTATTTACATTTAACTAAAGTATGTAGGTACCATTTTGTTCGATAACTTTTTGCTATCTTGTAGGTAGGGACCTGATCCCATTGCTATAGAAATTTTGGGACTTCTGATCAAAATACCGCGACAAGTGGTTTTGGCAGTCCTCTCGTGATGTTAACCTGACACTGCCTAAAGAATTCTGAAGAGACCGAAACAGGTGGAAATCTGAAGGTGCAAGGTCAGGACTATACGGCGGATGCATTAACACCTCCCAGCCAAACTCTCTTAATTTTTGCTGAGTGGCTAAAGATGTGTGAGGTCTAGCGTTATCATGATGAAAAACCACACCCCTTCTGTTGATTAATTCCGGCCGCTTTCTCTCAACTCCTTGCTTTAATCTCATCAGTTGTTTGCAGTAGAGTTCAGAATCGATGGTCCTGCCTGGTGGTAACAGCTCATAATGAATAATGCCCTTCCAATCCCACCACACACACAGCATCACCTTGTTGCGAGTTAACCCGGGTTTCGCCACAGTCTGTGAAGCCTGATCGGCCCTTGACCACGATCTTTTTCGCACCTTCTTGTAGTACGTGATCCACTTTTCATCACCAGTTATCAGCTTCTTCAAAAATGTTTCGGTTTCATTACGTCGTAATAAAGAATCACAAATGAGTACACGGTTCATTAGGTTCCTTTCAGTGAGCTCGTGAGGTACCCAAAAAATCGAGCTTTTTTGTGAACCCAGTTTTTTCAAATGTGCCAAAACTGTTTTGTGGTCAATTCCCAGTTCTTCAGCTACGTCGTAACTACTGATATATCTTGCTCCACTTTTTAAAAAATGGCATCCATTTTATCCGTAATAGGGCGACCAGAGCGACGTGCATCTTTGACATCAAAATTTCCGGATTGAAAACGCTTAAACCAAATTTGTGCTACTCTCACAGACACTGCACTAGGTCCATAAACATCGTAATTTTTTTTCGCGGCTTGCGTTGCAGTTTTACCTTTTTTGTAGTAAAATTTTAAAATGTATCGAACTTCTTCATTAGATTCACTCATCTTGACAGTACGAAAAACAAATGAAAATCACACATTTTCCTAATTTGAATTTGGAATTATGTTCTTTAAAATTTAAACTTTCAATGATACCAAAACCAGCCAGATCCAAATAGTATAGCCAAAGAGATTTTATTACAAGTTCATACATACTATAATGCGAAAAGACTTTTTCCCCAACCTAATATTATAATTATTTTAGGTAAATAAGTAAAAGAAATAGTATTAAAAAAAAAAATATATATATATATATATTAGATATAGTCGACCTCGTAATTTTGGCTGACGAAAATGAGGTCTTGGGTTCGATTCAAAGGACGAGCAAAGTTTTATTGCGAATTTCTCAGTAGCAGCTAGGAGTCTGGATTTGTGCCGTTTTATGAATGCTTACGTAAATATATTGAATACGCATACACTTAAGACTATTTAATTATTTATTTATAGTTACTGAAAACAGTACAATACCAATTACATTCATTAACACAGAAACAATTATTACATTGACTATAACTATGTTGTATATAATTTAATTTAAAACTAACGTGGAACAGTGGATAATTTCTCTCACAGAACATCAGCGGCATCATCATCGCATAATTTTACTCCATTCATCCGCAAACACATCACATTCAGGGTTGGCAGTCAGAAGGGTATTTAGCATCTTTAGAGTATGACGGACTGGGGATTCGGTTCTGGCTACAGTTTTGGAAAGCAGTTGCTCAAGCAGATTGTGCTGGCGATGTCCAAGCCACGGGATATTATGTAGTCTACGTGAGTCAGTAAATTCGAATTTAGGGAGTGACCTGGCCGAAATCGTGTTGGGCATCAATTAGGGACATATTTACGCGTTTGTAAATGAAAGCGTGGAGTATTTACTCGAAAACCTTGGCAATGGTAGGCAGGTTAGCGGTGGGACTGTGTTCCTCTATTGTTGTTTTGTCACTGGTTTTAGGTATGAGAGTGACTTGCGAAGTTTCAATTACTCAGGGTAGACTGGAGGGATAGGTTAAAGGCATATGACATAGAGGGACTGCCAAGATATCATGACATCCCTTAAGGGTAAAGGCTGGAATGTTATCAGGGCCAACCGAGCTACAGGGTTTGAGTTTAGCAATCGCCTTAACTGCATCCGGTTGGGTTGAAAAGAGAAGAGGAATGTTATCTCCCGCACTACTCACATTTAATTTTCTAAGGTCCAATTCAGGTGTATCGGGTAGAAACACGCTAGCAAAATACTGAGCAAATGCCTCGGCCGTTTTGACACCCGAACAAGTCTCAACATTGTACACCCGCTTTGGTCGCAGGATAGAAACATGCTACCAGAACTGTCGTGGATTTTTGCCTACGTTATTTTCTAAAGTATTTCAATACAATCTGTTGACGTCCTGGTAGCTTACATTAAGATTGTATCGCAGAGCACTAAACTCTGCATATGTAAGATCACAGCGTGAAAGTTTCCATTTAATATGTAGTTTGGTTTTACGCTGAGTATCGTTTACAATGTCTTTAGTAAACCAGATTGGATACCGCCTCATCTTTTTGGAATGCAAGAATTAAACAATTCATACATTATTTTGTAAAATTTACCAGCAGCGGAGGGTGCATCATTGCAGTGGAGAACATCTTGCCATGGAGTAGAACGAATTAGGTCGCTTAAAAGTGCGTAGTCCCCTTTATTACAAAGTTGCAGCCTCTACTACGATCAATGTTGCTGGTAATCACAATATGTAACAGACACAGTGTGGTACAGGTTGATTGGAACCAGTGTACCTTTGTCATGCTCGCAGTTTACTTCGGTACCCTCCCGAGCCAACACTACGTCTAACTTACTCCCAAGCATATTCACCACTTCATTCATCTCTTCTCTCTGTGCTTATAAAATACTTATGCTCTTTTCGTATACACATGTTAGTTGAATGCCACCATGTAGCATGCTCTTGTACTATTAGGTAGCAAGTGTGTATTCCACGCTTCACATTCATAAGAATTCGGCAATCAGGAAACTAAGCGAATGTCTCTGATGAGTGCTTTTGTTTCAAGATTCCAGTGTTATGTTATGGCAATACTCCCAACTCCCACTCATACTCTGGTAGTAAATTACTTTGTGTAAGGGACTTGACAGTCATAAATGTTCATAACATGATTGGCGAATGGCAAAATTGCCAATTCAGAATGCGTCTGGACTGTGAGTTTCCTCAGTTTAGCTTCCGTCATGAGAAAAAGTTTACGCATAAGTATCTAAAGACGATAAACGATATATTTCAGGCGTCATCCTACCAATTCTCGTAGCAGTTCTGGAAGACGTCTGGCATAATTCAATATACATCGCTGTACCGTACGTCATACTGCTGGTCGCGGCTCGGCTCAGCCCCATCTTCGCTTTGGGAATGGGCCTTGGTAAACTCACGCTGACAGCGAGACTCAACGCTTATTGTAAGCTTAATAGACAACTGTGCCCTGATTTGGAGTTCGATGATGAAGGTTTTGACGCTGTAGTTTGTTGTCGTAAGTATATGTACACCTAACCCGTAAGAATATGGTAGATCAAGTTTTAGACAGATACTGTGATTCGCAAGTAGTTATGAGTGACAGAGATGCCGCTCTACTGAACGGTACTTTTTCAACAATTCGATGTTCCAGAAGGCTGGGTACAGTAACTTTATTGTTTATATGTACAAGGGCTATTAGGCACGTGACCAAAATCGGAACTAACGTCGCCATCTTGTTTTTTCGGTAGATTTTACAAAACAATTTCACAAATGTTTACCAACATCGCCCCACCGTCAATGCTATTCGAGCGCCAAGAGATCCTTGTAGCATTATAGTTTTTTGCAGTTTATGGTTTGTGAAGGCAATACGGATAATGTTAATTGTAAATAGCGCCATCTATCAAATAAAAACGTTATTTTTAAATAGCGCCATCTATCAAATATAGCGTGAACTAATGTTGCACATTGAATCAGATGTTTCCCGTATTTCACACGTGTTGTGCTTTCAGTCATCTCAAAATTGTATAGATGGAGGGTGATATTTTCTTAAAACCAATTTATTAAACACTTCTCTATCTCTGTTTCAGAGTCTGAATCGTTAGAACCATTTCCATATTTGGTATCCTACGAAACTGGATTGTATGATTTCATTAATTTGTTCATACAATTCATCGTGTTTACGGTATGTAAACCTTTGTTTTATTTTATTTTATGTAATGTTTGACTTCATTTGAATATTTTTGACACCAGTTCCACGTTGGTGCCATCGTAACGAAAACTTTTACCATGGATTCAGTAGTTTGTACATAAAAGCATAAAAGCTATACATTTCCAGTATAGCTGTCCTCTCATTGTACGGAAATCCTATACAATGCGAGATCAGCCTAAACTGGATATGTATAGCTTGAATGTAGCCGTGTGTACATGATTATAGCTAGAAGTGCTAGAACCCTCAGCGTTGAAATTGTTCGTCGGTTTTTTTTTATCTGCTTTTCCATTCGGGTTTGGCCGTGTGGGTGTTGATTGCATTTTTATATGGAACAGCTATTATACAGAGCAATACGTAGTCGGAAAAATAATAAGGTGCAAGTAAAAATTAATATTACAGTGCGTCGCATTAATTTTTATTCCTTGACTGTACACCGCATTTACTAGGTATCATCATACTGCGATAACAAAGAACTGCTTACACAACACACAGGTTCCATATCACTTCGATCGGACCCCGTCAGTTCAAGCTCGTGCTGAAATCTCTTTGAGGCGCGCGTGGAACACAACGCGCCATCGACCCGGGCCTGTTCCTTATCGGACCCATCGCCCACAGTCCGCAAGCCCACGCCTACGGTGGTCGGTATCGGCCTGCGACTCGGCCCGGGGCGTCTCCCGCAGCGACAAGGGGCGTGAGGGTGCGAATTTTGCCTCTCCATCACGCGTTCCGCCTCCTCCTTCGCGAGCATTACTGCTTCGCAGAAGTAGTTGACGCTCCGAACCATGGCCTGAACCAGGGCTGGACGTGAGAGATCGCCGCCGCCGATCGCCTCCGTGAAGAGATGCTCCACCGTGTCCTCCGGGCGATGCACAGTGGTAACACCCGGGCGTGTCATCTCGCTTTATCCTGAACAGGAACCTCCCGAAAGTCTTCTTCTTCTTAGTAGAAGACTATACCTTACGAACGTGGATCAATTATAGAGTTATTGCCAATTTCACCAATAAAACTAATCGTCATCAGCACATCATGAAACCGCGTTCAAGGGCTGTCAGTATGTATCATCATTGTTGTGGAATATTGAAACTGACAGCCCTTGAACGCAGTTTAGGTAGGTTTAGTTCATTGAGGTAGGAAAGATATTACTATGGAGATGCCTTATTCTACTATAGGAAGAATAGCTGTTATACAAATATCTATCATACCGACACAGACATGTCATGAAGCGTTTTGTTAGACACCTAAATGATTGTCAAGGTCTAAAGGCAACAATTTTGTGTGACGTCAAAGTTATGTCTATGCTTGATCGGTCGCCATGTTTAGTGCTAAGTTTTGTGGTACTACAAAGTTTGACAATGTGCTGTCAAACGGTTGCTTGCTCTGTCTCAGTTTCAACCCTACAAAAGGCGGCCATTTTAAGTGCCCGATTTTTGTAGGGATGCTCGCTAATTTTGTAGGTATGGCAAGTTCATAAGTTTATAAGTCATTGAATAAGTTTCATTGGGGAAATAAACTTGTTACTAGTCAACAGAACTGACATTTTCACTGTTCATTACCTACGTCTATGATAATTATTGACATAGGGTGTCACGGAAAATTGAATCGCGACAGTAAGAAATATGTATAAAACTTAGATAAAATTATATTATTATTATAAGAATCATCAATACAACTCTGTCTTAGTTAGAATTGACTTGAAATGTCAAGATTTCATAATGGTAATACTCGTATGACGGTTGTTTTGATTATAATTCTGGAAATACATACTTGTTAAGATAGCGAATCATATTTGACTGAATGGCAAAAAACGCAAGAATCATGGAATATCGCGGGATGGTGGCGCGCTCATCTTAACGATTAATTTCCCAGACCGTACCTTGAATTTTAGATGCTGGTTTTACTACTGGAATACAGAATACCACAGTACCTATACGAACAGTTCGCGTTTTCTGCTTACAAAGAACCAGCGCAGGAGTTCACAGATCCGAGTGTTACGCAAGAGAGAACCTATGTCCGCACAGCAATTCAAAAAAGTAAGTAGATTGGATATTATTTAGCTAATTTTTAGAGTTCCGTAGCCAAATGGCAAGACCCTTATAATTTCGTCATGTCAAAATAGGAAAGAAGGTTTATTCTGTGCACCGTTTAAAAACGGTGTAGTTAAACTGCGAAACCAATAATTAGAGGCGACTCCATACCGACCTATACTTAAACTAAAAATAAACCAATTAAAAAAAGATATTACAATAAAAAGACGTAGATTGGTTACCTACTCAACATTCGATCTTTAGAAACGGTACAATTTCACAATATTAGATGACACGTGGAAGTCGGACGGCATGTCGTAATTATCGGGAGCGAAAAAGAGACAAGACGAAGAAAATGAGGCTAAAAAGCCAAATTTTGACGTGCTACTTGCGGAGCGTGTATACCCTCCTTTTACTTATAATATCATTGAAAAAAACAATGCACATGAGCTGGTGTGCCCGTATTGGATTCCATAATTTAGATGCTTGGTGTAGTCAGGGTCAATTAATTGTTTATCAAAGTGATAACTAACTTTTATTAAACTGTTATTATTTGATGGTTGTATGAAATAGCTATATCGCGGTGAATTGATGTAGTGTGTTAATTAGATAAGCAATTAAAATCCCTGATCGTACATGTTGTAACCCCAAAAAAGAAAAAAACGAGTGTGGCTTTAGACCACACCACTGAAATAAAACTTAAACGTAACTTTCTCTCTTTCTATCTTCACTAACTTACCTATATCTCCCTCTCAACTTGCTCGCTCGCTTCCGTAACGCTCTCGTCACGCATTCACCAGCTTACTCCCCAAGTCTAACGTGCGTAAAGAAGTTTTACTTCACAAATGTAAAACACAATCATGTTTTAAATTACCCTAACCTTTCAGAAAGTTACGAGGAGAATGTGTTACTAGTTGACAATGTACACAAAGACTACAAATATGCTAAGCACATTCGAAATAAAAAGTTAAGAAACCCTGTTCAGGGTATTACTTGTGCACCACAACTTGGTAAGTAATTATGTAATGCTACTTAAAATATTTATTTATAATCAGCCTTTATGTAAAGAGATTTAAGATAGATTCTATAGTGAGGCCATCTCGGGCCCAAGTCTGCTATTTTTATAAATTCAGTCATTCCAACACGATCCCATTGTCATGCCATTGTCATTTTACTAAAAGTTCGTAATCTGGTAAATTCATAATGGTCGATCATTGGTCGGTCAATGTTCTCGTAATATAATTGTGTTATTATAATGGCATTGTCGTATTGACATTATTATAAAACCCATTAGTAGAAATGTCATTCATTTGTCATTATGTACGAGATTACCAAAATATGCAATTTATTTCAATGTAGTGTCAGTGGCCGACCATTTTAAAGTCATAATGAGGCCATTATAATAGTAGATTACCAAACTTGTCCTGACACTACGTCAGTGGCCGACCATTGGAAAGTCATAATGACGCCATTATAATAGTAGATTACCAAAGTCAAAATCAACAATTATGAAATCAATGATCGACCATTCTGACACTATTGTAATAGTAGACTTGAGGCCCAGGGGCCCAAGTCTGCTATTTTTATAAATTCAATCATTCCAACATGATCCCATTGTCATGCCATTGTCATTTTGCTAAAAGTTCGTAATCTGGTAAATTCATAATGGTCGATCATTTTCTTTGCAATTTCTTTCAATGTAGTGTCAGTTGCCGACCATTGGAAAGTCATAATGACGCCATTATAATAGTAGATTACCAAACTTGTCAAAATCAACAATTATGAAATCAATGATCGACCATTCTGACACTATTGCAATAGCAGACTTGAGGCCCTGAAGTAATGTCATAGAAAAACTGTGATTCCATGTCTCAGTGACGCCATCTAGCGTAATATAGCAAAATTAAATAAAAGCTAAGTTTGACACGTTACACTTTTACCGACACCAACCTTTGATTACGAACCGTCAAATACTTTCGAAACATCGAAAATTATTTATTTTATCAAAATTCAGGGTAAATTACAAAATATTAACGAAAATAAACCGTGGATAAATCTAGTCGTTTTATCACTACGAGATTTGCAATACCGTTGCATAATTAGGCATTTACTTCTAAAATCATTTTCTTTTGGTGGATACGATTGCGACTTGACAAGCAGGCGTACCACACTAGACTGAGCGACTTTTGCCCACTAGGACAAATGTATCGGATTACGATTTTGTTTGCTATGTCCCGTCTATTGTTAAGTAAATAATTTAGTGTCTTTGCCTATAGGTAACATAACTAAGCAATGCAATCTCGAATGGAGGTTGGCAATTCGAGATTTTGCGTGCTAAGTCAGCGGGATATTTGCGTAACACACTTACAGTAGAGTGCGTTTCATCAAATTGTTCCTATGCCGTAATGTTGGCTCCACTGTTATAGGACTAAGAAACGAACACAAACACGCCACCTAATAGGTCCGTTCTTAACAGTTAACAGTGTAGCCAACATTACGGCATAGGAACTATTTGATGAAACGCACTATAACAATGGCTTTCATTTTGATATTTCAATAACGCTCAGTTGATTTTTGAGTGACCATTTGCAATAAAAAGTTCCTATAAATATGTTGGTTGCAATGGAATTTGAACTTTGTTTTGTATGATATTGAATTTGTGGTTTCAAAACTTGATAAGTACGTATCTGAGATTCTGTATTCAAAAGTAAGAACTATTCATCTACCGGCAGCGTCGGTGTAACTATATATCTAAAACTACCCCCGACCTTATCTGGTTTTAAAATATTCTTATTTCTTTTGATGTGTTAAAGTGTATTTTACAACCAATTTACTGTAACAAAATAAATAGCATTTGTCATTGTTTTCATAACATTTCAGGTGATTGCCTGGCCATACTAGGTCCAATGTCTGCCGGGAAAACATCATTATTGAATATGCTGGCTGGAAACCTCGTCATGACGAGAGGCAACTCCTGCATAAACGGAATGTTCATTAGGCGTAATCGGATGAAGGTAAGAGTTTTGTACCTATGTGGGTAAAAATTGTACTAGTAAACTGAGAAGTAGGTATAAATCCGTGATAATAGTACCGATATAATTTTCACGCCTAAACCACTGTACCGATCGTTACGAAAACAGAAAGGTAGGACCTGGAGATGGCCATAGAGTACTTTACAACCTGCTAGGGCTAGTTTATAATTTGTGACTTCAAGTTACAGCTATAGTTTTAGGCAAGCGGGCATGCCCTTTATGTTTTCAGTTTTTTATTTCTTCTTGAGTATAGTTGTTTTCTTGATTTTTTTTTTGTTGGTATTGTGGTGTATGCCAACATATGGCAAATAAATTAATTTAATGTTTTGTGTTGCTTAATGTAAATTATTTTACATACTATTGTATAGAATCAAGTTTTTCTAACTGAACAGACAGCTGTGCTGCTGGGGAGTTTGTTGCGCCACTTTTCTTCCCAGCTAAATCCCTAGGAAATGGTGAAGGGCGGGCGTTTTTGTCATTTTGGCGTCAAAATTACATAAGACAGTCCCCCTGTCTTATGTAATTTTGATGTTCGAAAAGTGCTGGTTCTCAGCCTAGTTTCAATAAATGACTTGATTTAATGGTTGATGATTTTGATAAAAATCTCAAGTATTAAAATCCATCCAGTCGCGAGCCGTTTGGTTGCTTCGAGGGAATAAAGAATCCCACATATTATTAAGATACATAGATTCTACATAGTTACGCATGAAAAACATAACCCTGTCTGCTGTCGCGCAGTCGGATAAAAAGAGATAGCGATACAGCACTATAGCGCCATCCCGTTTCGTTCTTAACAATCCTATTCACGCGCCGCCTGCTTAGATATGCATTTACCATCGCAACTCAGAAAGTAATTATAACCTATCAAAACGTCCGGAAAAGAACCAGTGGTACCGACATAGTTTGCAGCGTAAGCAAGCTTAAGTGGCAGTGGGCTGGCCATGTTTGTCGAAGGACCGATGGCCGATGGAACAGATGAGTCGAAGCGGAGACCACATATCGGCAAGCGTAGTGTGGGATGCCCCCCAGATAGATGGTCCGACAACCTTAAAAAGGTGGCTGGGACAGACTAGATGCGGAAAGCGGAAAACAGTGTGCTGTGGCGCGGTCTAGGAGAAGCCCATGTCCAGCAGTCTACTGGGATAGGCCGAGTTGATTTGATGAAAGCGTGCGGGGTCGGTGAATAGCATTAAAACAGTATTCTGTTCCTGTTATAATTTATTTATCATCAAATAACAACATGGATTAATGTTTCACAAAAAGTTGTTTCCTGTTAGCTCGCAACACTGTTTTTCCTCGTTTGACGTAGGTACCTAACTTTTTACGTTTACGTTTTATGGCTCTGCGTACCTGCTGCATTTTTCTAATTCTCTCTTTTTGAAGCGACAAAAAATCACAAGATCAGTATATGGATACTAATGCTTGAGAATCGCAGAAATCGTACCACTTGTGGCTCAATGTCGGAGTTAACTTCTCTACTTCCCAATGAGTGACAGGTCGGAAAGGTATTTACTGAGGCTGACTACTTGCAACGTTCGTACTGGTAGCAAAGATGATGAGTTCGCGCGGGGACTCAGTTAGGCCCGGCAGATTTCGTAAACTCTCACATTCTACCAATGATATGCGTCAGAACTATGGACCCGAAGTTGAAGTGTTTCTATGACATTGTCCGGATCTGCGGTGATCAGGGGGCCGATCGCGCTATTTCTCAACGTAATTACCGTTCGAGCGGAACGTTTTTGGTTTTGGTTTAGTTTTGGTTTAGCTGATGTAAGAAACGGTATCGCGCTATTTTTTCTGAGCGACAAAATCGTTGACGTTACCCAATACTGAAAGTTCGATCGATCGTTCCTCCAACGTAACTTCCAAAGTAAAGCTAAATCGTTTCTGTTGAAATGATTAGCGCGATACGAAATGTGTCTAACGTAACGTTTTTGGTTGTGGTTTAGTTTTGGTATTATCGTTCAAAATTAGCGCGATCGGCCCCCAGTAGTCCTTTAAGGGCTTCCTTCGCTTTTCCGTTAAGGTTTCTTCTCGGTCAAGACATGTTCTCAGCTGCTGTCAGGTGATTGGCTGCTTCATAGTCCTGGTTGCTCAGGAGCCGGATGTTGACGTATTTATGTGTAGTAGTAAATATATGATTAATGTTAGCATTAAGTTTTTTAGTTGTTATGTGTAATGTTATACTGTTGGCTTGCTGCACGCTTTGGTGTTTACTGTAAGTGTAGCAAGCAATTGTCTAATAAATAAATAAATAATAGTAGACCGCGCAAAACTGTACCTAATCATGATGGTTTCCGTTGATGGTTCGGTGACAATAGACGAGAGTTCAGTTTGCCTCAATAAATTAAGGCCTCCAGCCAGGGCATAAAACTTACAAACTAAGGGACCACGCTAAGGGCCTCGAGTTAGGGCGTCACTGGGAGAGGACAGCAAGGAACAGGCTTGATTGGATTAATGTTATTATTAGGGGAATTTAAAGCGCAGTGCGGCGCGGGCTGGCTTCAGCAAGGGTCGGGGCGGGGATGGACGATGAGGTCGCGGCGGGCCTTGGGGGTGAAGACGGAAGGACAGTGGTCGATTTTGTTTTTATGTGTTATTATTCATTATATCTTACAAACAATACATAATTACAGGAGTGTTGCTACATTTGTTGACCAATTTTTTTGTTAAATGCTATAAATTGGGTGGGTTCGATTTAATTTTAATTATTTAGGAATAGTAGAAAAAAAAACATCTACACGTCTTCTTTAAGCCTTATAGCCATCCACATCACAAGTCGCAACATCGCAAAATTCCATTTCCAGAAGTCAGATATGTTATTATATAGCCAAATGAAGCTGATTATTATGCTAATTATTTATTTTTATACATTTATTACCTATTTAGTTGCGATGTGAGTTTCAGATGTTTGAGCATAGGTGCGAATTCGCACTTTGCCATTCCGTCTTGCAGTCTTCAAGATCATGTTTGAAATATCTGGCGCGGCGTTTCAGAATATTTTTTCATTACAGTACATTCACAAGATCACTTTTTCTTCACGCACTGGGGGTATGGATGACTTCATGACCGGAACACAGAACTTGATGTTCATAGCCAAACTAAGTGGATACTCCGACAAATTGGCCTACAAGTATTCAAAGGCGGCGCTAAAGTCTGTGGGTAAGGAATAAGGGTACTTATTAAGAGGAGGCTCCCTATTTTTATGTTATATTGCATGAATCTACCCACAAGATATTTTTCTGTTGATCAATTATAACTTTACGCTATTTAGTTTCATGGTCGAATACGATCAATGAGCGCACGCGATATTCAACTTTATTAGTGATGTATTAGCGTTTAGCATATAACGGAGTAGCGGGGAGCAAGGGGCGGAGCTTGCGTTAGAAATTCGATTTAGACTGCCTGCTGTTAAATACCTATACCGTTGTTGAGATGGGATTTAGGGCGAAAACGGAACTGCAAGTCTGCAATAAATGGAGAAAATTGGTCAACAATTAACATAATTCTGAGCTTACAGTTGAGCTTGAGGTTACAGGTAACACTGAAACCCGGAATTTTTGAACAAATTCTAAAAAGGCCTTATGTTGTGCGATCAAAAATAGAGCAACCAGCAATTACCACCATATTTTTTTCAACTCGATTACTTATCGAGTTTTATTTTAGAATATAATTTATTTTTGTACTTACACAATTATATCAAAATTATAATTTTTTTCTAGTTTTAGCGTATTCGTTTTTTTTTTCTTGATGACAGACAGTCCTAAACATTATTATATCGCAAACATAATTCAAAGTTATGTTCAAGCATTAAGGTTGATAATAATCTGAAGTTCACGATATTTAAAATACCTTTTTATATATATTTTTTAATCAAGTATTATCGATCGCGGCCAGTTGTGCAATGAGTTTTTGTTCGTGATACTGTATCTTGATCAGGGACCATTTTGGTTACCCATTGAAAGGGTTTTGGATAGGGTTTTTCTAAGCGGTTAAACAAAAACCCATACGATATTGGTAACCCTTTTAAACGGCTTAAATTAAATTTTGGTAACCCGTTGAAAGGGTTTTCGATAAAAACAACTTCAAAATCAACCGAAGATGGTGTTATTTGCTGATGACACATCATTGATCTTTAAAATAGATCGACGATCACAAAATCTTGACGACGTCAAGATTGGTTTACGGTAAATAATTTGGTACTAAATGAAAAAAAAACCAAATGTATTAGATTTAAATTACCTAATGTTAGAAGTAGCGAATGAGATATCATATTGAACGGAGAAAAACTGGAATTTATTAATCAAACGGTTTTCCTAGGAATCACTATAGACGAGAAACTGCAATGGGGACCACATATAACCTCTCTGGCGGGGCGGCTAAGCTCGGCCGCTTATGCTGTTAGAAAGATAAGCTAACAGATATAGAAACCGCGCGTTTGGTTTATTTTAGCTACTTCGACAGCATTATGTCGTATGGCATTTTACTGTGGGTCGGGCTGCTGACATTGAGTCCATCTTTATTTTGCAAAAGAGAGCTGTCAGAGCAATTTATAATCTCCGTCGCCGCGAATCTCTTAGGGAACTATTTAAAAGGATTAATATTATGACGGTACCTTGCCAATTCATTTATGAAAATATTATGTATGTAAGGAAAAATCTACATATTTTTAATAAGATAAGCGATAGACATAATTTTAATACTAGAAATAAAGATAAAATGGATCAACCATTTTTCAGATTATCTAAAGTACATACATCTTTTATGGGGTACTGTGTTAAATGTTACAACAAAATACCTTGTGATGTATTGAAATTAAATGAGAGAAAATTTAAAACACATATTAAAAGTACACTTTGTAAACAAGCATATTTCAAGTTAGAGGATTATATCCAGGACAGGAATGCTTGGAAACATGCTGGTCCAGCTCCATAGGACAATCTAGAGTCTAGACCAAATTAAACTGGTTGCTATTTTTATGGTAAAATCTGTTATTTTTATGATATTGATTTTACATTCTGTGATAACTTATACTCACACACTGACTTATTTTTTTTTAATTTTTTTTTAGAAAAACATACTTTTACGATGTTTGTAAATATGTGAACACCATGTATCTATCTAATAATTAAGTTATTTTTCATTGCTTAGTTTTTAATTCGTTTTACCTATTATGGTATAGTAATTTTATTCTAGGTGCATCGTCTTCACATATAATCATATAATTAATGTAATCAAACAAAATATTGTAAAACATTTTTTAAAAGAGTACCGGTGGAGTTTCTTGCCCATTCTTCTCCATTCGAAACTACCTTTTGGAAGGGGAAACTAGAATCAATTCTTTTTTTTTTGTAAATTTTGACGTTCAAAAGTGCCTATTTGAAATAAATGGTTTGACTTTGACTTTAAACCCATACGGTACGGGTAATCCTTTTGAACGGCTTACTTTAAGCCATTCAAAATTACCCACACCGCATGGGGTTTTTCTAAAATGGTAACCAAAATGGTAGAATAGAGATAGAATTGCTCAGGCTACGCGTGCTGGGCGGATATCGAAATAACATAATTATGATTTTTTCATGTCACTGGGTTCCAAGTAGGTATAGAACCCATTGAATGGGTTATCATGTAACCCTTTCACTGGGTTTCAAGTATAAAACTCATTCAAAGGGTTATCATGTAACCCTTTCATTGGGCTTCTAGTATAAAACTCATTCAATGGGTTATTATGTAACCCTTTCATTGGGCTTCTAGTATAAAACCCATTCAATGAGTTACATCATGATAAAGGTAACCCATTGAATGGGTTACCCCTTCGAAAGGCTTAATCGGGGTTGTACGGTGCCTGATCTTGATCGAAGTGTATATTCTTGATCGAAGCCCAGAATCTAAATATAAGTACCAAATTTTGGCAACAAAAAACAAAACCGGCCAAGGGCTTGTCGGACCACGCGCAATGAAAGGTTCCGTAGTTGGGATGAATTTATCCCAAAAACAAACATAATTTTCTAGTTGAAAAACGTGTAAAAAGTACAAGGGTACCTCCCTTAACACAATTACAAAATTATTTTTTTTAAGTTTTTATTTTACATACTACTTTGTCGGCGTAAATAATATGTAGGTACCTATACCGATGCCAAATTACAGCTTTCTAGTACTAAGAGTCTCACAGACAGACGGACATGGTGAAGCTATAAGGGTTCCTTGTTGACTACGAAACCCTGACCAGCCTATTTTATTATATCCTGCCAGTGTTGCTGAAATAATCAAATCCTACAAAGGAACGTTGTGCTTCAAATGTAAGGAAATGGCATTCTTACCAAACTTTTTCTTATTTCCATGCAGCCGTAGCCCTAGACTGCTATGATAATCCTGAGTAATTTTTAAGGTTCCGTAGTAAAACAAGGAACCCTGTCTGCCTGTCCACGGTTTAACTTAGAGACTTGGAACTTCAAAGTTAGGTGTTTACACTTACTTACACATACATCACGCCTACAAAGTTGTTAAATCGAATCTAGTTAATTTATTCGTCTACTCCATCGCGTGGAGTGCCATTGGAAAGGTCTTTCAAAAATATTGGGGGTCTGTGATGAATATTTTTCGATTCGATTGCGAAATCTTAAGATTTAAGGGGGATGCGCTAAGGTAGCCCGCGAAATTCAAATTTTCTTACGTTTTTTGCAGTTTGCAGGTTAGTGTTGTATGTTGATCTAAATATGATTCGCGGCCATAACAAATATGGCTTTACAGAATTATAATCATTAAAATCAGCATTACTACTCTCTAAGTTCATAAAATCCTATTTTTTATGGCCGCGAATCATATTTAGATCCACATACAACCTGTTACTGACCTGCAAACTGCAAAAAACGTAAGAAAATTTGAATTTCGCGGGCTACCTTAGCGCATCCCCCATAAAGTAGTAATTTTTGTTTCCTCTACCAGGTCTCCATACCAATAACGCTATAGTAGATCATTATAGTAGCGGTTGCATGCGCCGCCTGTCTCTATGCAATGCGTTGGTGCTGACTCCAACGGTGGTCTTCTTAGACGAGCCTATGAAGGAGCTTGATGCCAGCAGCAAGCCACTAGTCGCTAAAGCGCTGCTGAGGTTGAGGTCGAGGCCGACGGCTCTTATAGTGTCCGAAAGAAGGTAATATTTTTTAAAATTCTTCTAGTATTTTTTTTTCGTTAATGATCACGTGTCGGATTTAAACGCAACTCGTAATCATGAGCTGAACGAATAAATTTTTATTTAATTTGCATTTGATTTGTCGCGAATTGGGTCAGTATTGTTCATCAACCGAAGAAGCTATGCAGACGAATCTCATATACCTACATAATATATCTAGCTCAAACATAGACTGGTTGCCTACTAGATATCCACAGCTGGGATGGGCACGTCATTTGCCAAAATTTTTTTTCCAAACTTTCTCATTTTTCAAAATCTTTTTCCTTTTTTAAACTACTTGAACAGCAGATTTATTTTCATGATTGCAGGTTTGGTACCTTACAAGTTGCTCAAAATGATGAGTACAGTGACTACTTTCAGGTTTAGGGTAAACAAAAACTATGACAGTACCTTCTATAAAAATTGTCAATAGAAAGAGTTAATCTACTTCATAAAAATCTCAAATGCATTCATTCATGCAGTTACAGACCACGGACAGCCTAAACGAATGGGTCTAGAAGCATGGAATTTTGCACAAGAGTTCCATATATAGTTTTGCCGCCATTATTAGAAAAAGATGTGCATCCCTGATGACTTCCCCGATATGGCGGAGGTGGATGCAGCTCCATGC
The DNA here is from genome assembly GCA_963921375.1 of Tiliacea citrago. NCBI lineage: Eukaryota > Metazoa > Arthropoda > Insecta > Lepidoptera > Noctuidae > Tiliacea > Tiliacea citrago. The sequence continues at coordinate 21,482,633 of OY992799.1, read as the reverse complement.
TTAATTTTAATTTTGTCTATGTCTGTACTGTAGATACTAGTACTAGGTTACTAACCCCATGGACTTTGTCTGAAATAAAAGTTTTCTATTCTATTCTATAGCGAAGGTGAGCAGTAAGAAAGGACTTTTGAGAATGTTCCCTCTAACGGGGTTGCTACAGGATGAAAGTTTTTGTGGAAGTCGTAATTTTTGCCAATGGGATATCCCATCGGGCGCACAGCATGTCCCGAAGTTCCCTAAATCATTTTCTTTCCAGTATGGACTGGCGTCTCCTGGAGCCAGTCGTCGACCGCATAGCTATAATGACGAAAGGCCAGTTTGCGGCCATTGGAACAGCAAAGGAGATCCGCGATTCAATAGCAGAAGGGTACACGGCACGGATCAAGCTTAAAATGGTCACAGCCTACAGGACGGACAGATACTATGCGGATGACGAGTCTTCGGAATGTGAGTGTGTTTTTAGTAACGACATATTATTTAGGTATAACGGGTGTTTAAATACCCTTATCGAAGCCGAGAGTCACTTTTTCCTCCTGTTATTATGTTTTTTTTTTGTTCTGGACCATGCCTGTGAAACTTCTGGTTACGGAGATATTGAAGGTCAGTGCCAACTTTATAATTACGTTTTTGACGTTTTCTAGTTTAAAATTTTATAACTTAACTTCAAGGTGAATCCGCAGATGTAGCTCGCGAAAAAAATTTTTGCAATTTGCAGGTCATTGTCAGGTTGTATCTTGGTCAAACTATGGATCGCGACTTTATCAGATATGTATTCACAGAATTAGAATCATTAATACATTTCTCTAATTTTTATTTGTTCCATTGAATGAATTTTTAATGAAATCATGACATTGGGGAACAAATCCAACTCACAGAGATGTATTAATGGTTACAATACTATTTTCTCAAACATGCTTGGAAATCTGAGCGTTATTTTGACAACCTTCTTCGAGATAAATCGGAATTGCTGTACTCATGTACTGGCCAAACATGCGAGCAGCGGCCACCAAAAGTTGTATGAAAATCCATAACCGTCGTGGTTTAGCGGCCAAATAAATTACATAGTAAACTCATATCTATCGTGTGATTTAAAAAACCGGCCAAGTACGAGTCGGACTCGCGCACGAAGGGTTCCCTACCATTATCTATTAAAATGGCAAAAAAATCACGTTTGATGTATGGGAGCCCACCATTTGTTTTATTTTAATTTAATTATTTATTTTTAAAGTGAATATATAATTCAATGTTCTGTGAATATTTAAGCGTCTACCTGTTGCCGTTATCAATATAGAGCAAAAAGGAGAAAAAAAATCACGTTTGTTGTATGGGAGCCCCGTTAAATATTTATTTTATTCTGTTTTTTAGTATTTGTTGTTATAGCGGCAACAGAAATACATCATCTGGGAAAATTTCAACTGTCTAACTATCACGGTTCATGAGATACAGCCTGGTGACAGATGGACAGACAGACAGACAGACAGACGGCGGAGCGTTAGTAATAGGGTTCCCGTTTTGTCCTTTGGGTACGGAACCCTAAAAATGGAACGATATTTTACTCCAAAACATGGCAACCAAGGAGGTAATTGTGCGAATGGGACTTTGTACGAATGGAAATTTGTACGAATGGGACATTGTGCGAATGGGACATTCTGCGCCAGATCCAACTTATCAAAGGTTTTATTAAAATTTCGAACTGGTTTGCAAATAGAAAGCTGTTTATTGAAAAAAAAAAACAAATGAACATATTGGCGCGTGAAAAATTATCGTTGTTCGTCATTGGATCTGGAATTTATAAATTATTTGAGAAAAGCACTATACAAGCTTTGGCCGCAACCAGGCATTGATGGACTCACGTATGTGATGCCAATGCCTCTTTTGCTGGCCGTTGCAGTAATGTGCTATTAGAGAAATTCTCAGTAGCTACTCTTTGGCTGTCTCCTTAATCTAGTGGTCGCAAGCAAGACTATTGAGCGTGGGGTTTGTTCCCCAAGTCTGATAGTGTTATTTTTTCCATTCGGGACCGGAGAGCAGACTGGAGTCTCGATTTGTGCGCGGTTAGTCAGTACCAAGGATAGCTTCCAGCTGGTGAAATTTGGATGTACGAAATAACTCTGCGTACCATTTAGGGCATGCAAACGTGATTGTATGTTGTAAATAAATATACATTCATTTAATAAACATTGTGTTATAAACATTGTGGATAAACATTTGTGCATACTAACATAGTTATAAGTTTCTGTTGTTACTAACCATTATGGATCAAAGTTGTCTGATATAATAAATTAATTGAATTAAATGAATTGAATTAATAAATAATTTCATTATAGCTGAAACGGAAACAGTGGAGGCAACGAAAACTCGAACAGACAAGAGTGTGATGTTCGCACAAACTTTGAATGACTTTAAGAATGACTTTCTCAAGATATTCAACACTAGCAGGCTTTGTAGAGAACATTTGGTAAGAAAAATTAATTAAATAGTAATTAATTATACCCTAAAATAATGCATATTATACATGCATAAATATAAATGCGAAAGTAACTTTGTCTGTCTGTCTATCTGTTACCTTTATGTCTTAACGGATTTATATGAAATTTGGCGGATAGACCATGGTCTGGATTAGAACATAGAATATCTCTATCCCGGTAATAAGTTTCAGTAGGATTATTTCCGACCTCCACGCGGGTGAAGCCGCGGGTATAAGCTAGTACGCTATAATATAAAAGAAAAGAAAGCGCTGCAAGCCCATAAGATGGCGTGACGAACTGGACTCTTTTCCAAGAGCACCAAGTAGCAAAATATAGGGATATGTGGAATGAGGAAGGGGAGGTCTTTAGCCTGCAGTAGGGCACTAAATAATAAGGCTAATAATAATAAGTTATTTAAATATCGGCTTTCGGCCAATGGCCTGATAGCAGAAAGCGTCGACCAACATCTCTCGAGGCTCTCGTTAGGGGGCTGTATCAGGGGCTTGATTCAAAAGGCAGTACTCCTCGATACGGTTTGCATTGTGAGGAGGTTCCTGTCTCTGGAGCCCTTTATTATATGTGACTTTAATAATAATCTATTGGGTACTTAAGCCTTCCGGACTACATTCTCCAAATTATGGTGAAAACCATATCAAAATCCGTTGCGTAGTTTAGAAAGAACTACGCGGTCATACAGACAGACCCGAAAAACGACTTTAATTTAAAATTATATGTATAGATAAACGCAATTGTGAAAGATAACTGGCGAAATGTGGGTACTATCGATGCCTTAGTTTACAATTATTGTAACTAATAACTACAAAATTATCAATTTTCAATTTTTTTGTGTCTAATACACAAAATGTCATGCTCTTTCGTTTGTGCGTATCGAAATGCCATTAATCCGTCTCTTTCTACCAAAAACTTATGAATGTTATTTTTTACTAATGACCTTTATTTTTGTAAATCCTGAGATAATTGATTTTAAGTTTCTCAACTGCTGAAAATTTCTTAGTGAAGTGCTTAGGAGTGTATTGTGTTGGTGTACTCGGAATATTTATATTCACTACCAAATTACGGCGCGGTGGTAGTGAAACGCGCGTGCATGACGATGTTTTTTTTTGGGATTTATAAGATACCACGAATTGAGTAGTGAGAATGTGGCTGTTTGATGAGTAAGGAAGGGATCGAAAAAGCAAAGGAGTTGCATAATGAAATTTAGTACAACATTATAGCACTCGTTTAGATGATATTATGGTTACTATGACACTGGTGGTTGTTCTAATGTTGGCAATAAGCTAACTGTTTCCGAAACTTTTATAGACGATTTATAACATGGGTGTAGACTTCTTGGCGGGAAAGTGAAGCGTCATGTTAGCAGTTTTGTTTTATTTTCTAAAATTTGTGTTTAGCCGAATATTAATGTGTAATAGTGGTGGATTATTAACCATTAAGTGTTCGTGAACCTGCATTAATGTAGGCAAATGAAACAAAACAGTGCAACATCACTTTAAGTTCTCTCAAGAAGTCCGCGCGAGGTTTCAGTAAAGTGCCGCGTCTTTACTTAAACTCAAGGGGAGTGGGGCGGGATATCATCAATCATCTTTATCATGCATTGAGTGGAGTTCATTTCATAATTATTTAAATAACTTTGTACTTGTTACCTAATTTTACATGACACTGGCTAAATGCACAAACCGTGCGAAGCCAAAAAGAAAAAAAAAAAAAAAAAAAACATGGGTGTAGATAAAATGAATTTAGCTATTTTTTAATATTATGGTTATAATATTACAATATTAAGATATGATGGAATTAATGGACTAGTCTTATGAATAGATGCAAAATTGTTTTATCATTTTACTTTGTTTTCGTACTGTTCATGTCTAAACTTTAAAAATCTCTCCTCAAAATTTACAATTCTGTAGATAGTGCAATTGTGAACTAAGGCATCGCTATGTACAGTACACCTCTACCCAACCCTTCTGGAAAGCTAGGTGTGATGTTATGTTCCCCTTTTTTTACCTGTACTGTCCCACTGGTGGGCATAGGTCTCCCCCATACTTTTCCATTCATCTTTATCTGCTGCCTTGTCCAGCCAATCAGTCAATAACGAGTCTTGGTCTGTTATAACGAGTATTACTGTTCAAATATTTATTTTTAATTCCAGTGCATGCTGCACTATTATATTGAAGACAGAACACGAACACAACGCTATAGTGTAATGTTTAAAAATCTACAAGAATTAAAAGAGACATATGATGAATTGATAGAAGATTACTATCTTAGCTCCATGACATTTGAAGATGTTTTCTGGAGACTTGAGTATGATCAGGTCCCTAATAAACACGTGGCTTCTACTTCAAGGACTAAAAAAATTAAAATATAAAAATGTTGAAATGTGTACCGCGATTTTGTAGTCGATGTGCAATGGCGGTAGAGTTGACAGATTAATAAAGTAAATTCTTGGTGAATTATAACGAAGTGCAGTTATTTTTGGGTTTTTATTTATATTCACGACAATATACTGATTGTTTCATTACGGCAGCGCGTAAATAAGAGGCACGACAAAGATTACATACAACTATAATGCGGCAAAGCTTAACAAGCGAACAGCGATAGACATAAGTTTTAGCGACTGAACTATAAGCTGCGATCTCTTCGGTAGAATGCGTGCGTTGCGTTGCGGCCTGGCCGTAGGTGAGTATGTTCCTTGGTTTCGGCTACAGAAGAAATTAAAAGAAAAGACATTGGCGCGAAATCTTTTAGAATTTTTCTCTAATTACAAATTGAATGGTGACGGTAATTTATTTTACAACAGTGAAAATGTTATCTTCTTGTAAAAATGGAGACCCTAATTTGCAGATGGAAGAGAAAGTAAAAGAAATACCTAATTTTCAATCTGTTGCCGTCAAGCTGTATTGGATTATTTTATTTTATCGCAATCGTAGTGGAAAGTAGAGTGAAACACACGGTACTAAAAACCCATTATAACTCGGTTTCTATTTACTCCCCCATTTATAATGGGTCATTTTAGCCCCTTGTATAATAATCTACTATTTATTTAAATTATGGGAATCGTAACTATTTGCCATTCCATGATTTACCTAATTTATACTACCCTTACGGTACGTACGGGTAGGGACCGCAAGTCACTGGTAGCAAAACCAGTATAAGCTGGCATCTTGATTCTGCCGCCGGTCACTTTTCTCTTATTCCTCAAACCTGTTTAGGTGGAGACTCATAGATGACTCCGCCCTGGAGTGTAAATGTGGTGCTGTCATACAAACAATGGGGAACTTAAGGTGCAGATATATGATTTTAGTGACTTTTAAATTTATCTTCATATTAATGCAAGTAAGTTATGCAAAAACATACGAGCGATATCTCGAGAGTTTTTGGTACAAGTGCGATTAATGACTTTTATCGCACGGTTATCTGGCGGAAGGTATAGGCCAGCTCAAGGTCAAAGTGTTTAACACTGACGAGCGGCCTACTGTAGGTACAAGGTACCTTCCAGTAGGCCACGAGATGACTAGTAAGTACTATTTAATTTTATAAGTCTTGACCAAATCGATTCCTACTCTAGTTCTAGTTAAGTCAAAATGGCTAAAAAGAAAATAGAATTATTTGTAGAAATCCGCAATGAAAAAGAATTTGATAATGTTATAAGGAATAATGCGGATCAGCTTATTTGTTAGTATTGTTGTTTTAATTATGGGGCTACTTAGCGGCCTAGATGGGCTCAATATGGTGCTACAGGGCTCAATATATTGGTTATTTTGCCCCCCAGCACATTGCATACGAGAAACGTTGCTAGGCCACTTTCAATGTACTACGGCTATTTGAGTTTTAATGTTTAGGAGCGCATCGTCGTTTGCGAAAACCAAACAAAAAATTTCTGTTCAAATTAACAGAAAGCACGTTTCCATGAATTTTCACTTGATTATGCAGTTAGCTATGGACTGTGATAATATTTTCACTTGAACTAAATCGTGACAAGAAAGAACTTTATTATTAAGTTTATGTGCTAGGTGCAGAAATATACAGCTATGCGTTCGGTTCGTGCACAGCCCTTGACAGACTCTTTAAAACTATGAAGATGGATTGGAGCGATGGTAAACTAATATTATTGAAGGTAAAGTACTCTGAAGTCTATTCAAATCCTTGTTTCCAATTGATGTTATATCCACTAGAATGAAAGTTAACTTCATGCCAGTGTATATTATACAATAAGTAACAAAAACCCTGTTGTTCGTTCTACCTACGTTTTAAGAATCGGTATACATACGTATTAAAGCATATCATTTATAAAAACTGTTCAACAAAAATATTTTTTTTTTTTTAAATTATAATTCCACCAATGTTGCGCTTGTAGGTAAATGTATACGTCCCTAAAAGGAACAACAGGGTTTTTGTTACATACTGTATAAACACTGGTATAAAGTCATACCTAATTATTAGGTTGATTTCAGAAAGACTATTGGAAATGTCATAAAAATGTTTGATGTTGTAGCGCCAAATGAAGTTTGTGTGGGTTTTAAAGTTGTTTTTCCAAAAACACACCCCATTTACTTATTTAGAAACTGTATTGCGCACGCAGGATACATCAACTTTGCTTTTTTAAATCAGCCTTTTCATAGAATTTATGTGAACACAAATGTATGGAACAGCAGATATTTATTCCGTTATTTCTGAGTTGATCCCACAGTTAAAAATTATCTGTAATTATTGAGTTCTAGAATGACCTTACCTTTTCAGGTTGAGGTTAAACAAAAACAAATGTTGTCTAGGTAACTGCGGGCGTTTTTATATAATGTGCAAGATTAATGAAGGGACCCATATTTTTAATTATTATTCATAGGTACCGGCAGACGAAATAGAAGTACTGCGAAGATTCAGAGACCAGAGTGAACCTGTCTACATTTTTATTTTGGTATGTCGTAATTATTTATCTGTTACGTATTTATAGGGAGCAAGGGTAATACGTGTAATCAAACCACGAGTCAGTTTCATACTAGTTTATTGGAATGGAATTCGTAGATGCCATGGCGCGCGCGTGTCGTACGCGCAGTACAATATTTAACATTATCAATTATCTTTTTTTTTTGTAATCAGCATCACCTCACCACATGTTTACTAGTCGATCCCGATCTGAGGCGATGCTGTTAGCACCTTCGTTACTCATGTCCAGTTACGAGGCTTATAAATAAGTATGCGTTGCAGTATGGAGTTTCACAGAAAGAATGGTGAACGGCTCGAGTTGCGGCGATGCTGATTTGGTGCAGTGCGTATACGTGTGCGTTGAGCTTTAGCCGTAAAACCGATGACAGTTAGGGTAGACGTGTTCTTGAGTGGAGAACGTGAATCGGCAAATGTAAGAACGGCCCCAGACTAGGTGGAGCGACAAATCGAAGACATGTGACATCCACCAACCCGCACTGGGCCCGCGTGGTGGATTACGGCCCACTCCCTCTCACAGAAAGAGGAGGCCTGTGTCCCAGCAGTGGGAACATTATAGGCTGATTATGTATGTGATGTACAAGAAATACAAAAAATAGCATTTAAACTAACAATATCCAAAAATAAATACAAACAAGACTTGTGCGATGCCAAAAAGGCTCCTATCTCAGCATAATGCTGTGATATTTAAAAAATAAATACCGCAGCGCTGGTATTCTGATAGGGCCAGATTGAGTTAAAAGGCGTGCGATTGGAGTGGCCTGTCCAGCAGTGGACTTCTTTAGGCCGATGATGTTGTTGATGTTGATTACCACTGTTGATTACAGAGTCAACGGCCGCTAGTATTTGAAAGTTATGGATTTAGTTTTTTTTTGTATTATTTGCAAAAAAAAAATTGGCTGGCGGAACTTCAAACGTAATAGTATATCGTCTATATACTATTACGTTTGTGGAGTTCCGCCAGCGAATTTTTTTTTTACCATAAAATAAAAAATCGCTTTATTTCCTATATAGACCTATGTACATTAGATGCTTTACACTGACATATAATATATACACTAATAAAATCGTAGCTAACTCAAAACTGTACATTGAATATTTTTGAAAAAAAAAGTAAGTACCGTAAAACGGGGTGAATAGAAATGCAGGGGTGAATCGAGACGCAATTTTATAATGGATTTTAACGTTGCAATACTATCTTTTGTTGCCAAAAAGGACTTTAATGTGTTACCTGTACTATAATTAACGATTAAGTGCCTTGGCAACAAACTGTATTATTATTTCAAGGCTCAAATCCATTTTAAAGTTGCGTCTCGATTCACCCCTGCATTTCTATTCACCCCGTTTTACCCGGTAATTTGCTTCGAGATCTGGGAACGATTCTAATGCCGGAAATATAGTTTTTAATTTTTTCGTCTGTTTGTTTGAATGTTCCAGCATCACACAAATACCTACTAACGGATAAATTTTGTTCAAATTTTGCATACATAATATATATTTCCTATCCTGTAGGTCAGTCTGTAGGCCATAAATTATCACGCTATTTGCTATGAGCAATAATGCATTATGTTCTTATTCTTTTATAATTTACCGCAATTTGTAAGAAAGGTGCCCGCAGTTTAGAATATTGCAGATAGTAACCTTTTAAATGATTACCATGATGACCTTTATGAAGCTAAGCAGTCAATCATGAATGACGACGTATGTAGGGTGGATTTTTGAGTTAAAGCAATAAGGGCAGGTCCGTTGTCGCTACATGAGAATGGTCATACGAGACTGTCCTTAACTTTTTAAACATATTGATCTGTATTTACAGATTTTGAAAGTGTGAGCAAAAATACCTATGTGTTGAAACCATTTTGAACGTGTTGAAAAGTTTTATCGATCAGTAACGTAGCATTCTGTCTGAAAACTGTTGGAAATTATGAAAATGCTCCCAGATGTAGAAAAACATTATATCAGACAAATTTAGTGTAGCACCTTTTTAATCAGACAATTTTCGATAACCATTAGCCATTTTTGACACTAGACCGCACAGCATATTGCAACATAACCTTAAAACGGTGGGAACAGCCTACCGACGCTTCCGCTAGTAGTGAAGCGAGGGTTAAGAGCGGCCGACTCAGAAACGTTATTTTGGTTTTTGAAATTATAAGTGACATTTAAAATTTCTGAAAACAGGGTTTTGGTAACCCCGGTAACTACACCAAAGATAAAAAAAAAAATAACCAGATTGCTATGAGACAGTTCTCTGATTTTTTTTCATTTTTGAAAATCTACTCAGGCTACATGTGACGCGCAAAATGTCTGAAAACAAACTTTCTTAATAAAATTACGAAACCTTAACATTTATAATATCAGACATTATGATGAAACCGTCTGCCTATTTTTTGGACACAGTAGAAATGGGGTTCCATAAAACTGTGACGTTTCTGACCGGTACTGCCCACCGAGTCGGGTTCAGAATCATCTTATAGAACGATTTTGTACAGTTTTGCCCGTAAAACGATGTGACATGGTTTTGGTCGTGGATTCTCGTACTAGATCAAAAACCTATGAGAACAACTGAGGTTTAGGTACTAAAAAAACCGGCCAAGTGCGAGTCGGACTCGCGCACGTAGGGTTCCGTACCATTATCTATAAAAATAGCAAAAAAATCACGTTTGTTGTATGGGTTTAAATATTCCTAGTCCTTAAACATTTGTTTTATTTTAATTTAATTATTTATTTTTAAAGTGAATACCTATATAACTAAATATTCTGTGAATATTTCAAGCGTCTAACTGTTGCCGTTATCAATATCGAGCAAAAACGAGCAAAAAAATCACGTTTGTTGTATGGGAGCCCCCTAAATATTTATTTTATTCTGTTTTTAGTATTTGTTGTTATAGCGGCAACAGAAAACCATCATCTGTGAAAATTTCAACGGTCTAACTATTACGGTTCATGAGATAAAGCCTGGTGACAGATGGACAGACATACAGACAGACGGCGGAGCCTTAGTAATAGGGTTCGCGTTTTACCCTTTGGGTACGGAACCCTAAAAATGGAACGATATTTTACTCCAAAACATGACAACCAAGGAGGTAATTGTGCGAATGGGACTTTGTACGAATGGAAATTTGTGCGAATGGGACATTATGCGAATGGAACATTGTGCGAATGGGACATTCTGCGCCAGATCCAACTTATCAAAGGTTTTATTAAAATTTCGAACTGGCTTGCAAATAGAAAGCTGTTTATTGAAAAAAAAAAACAAATGAACATATTGGCGCGTGAAAAATGATCGTTGTTCGTCATTGGATCTGGAATTTATAAATTATTTGAGAAAAGCACTATACAAGCTTTGGCCGCAACCAGGCATTGATGGACTCACGTATGTGTTAGGCTTCGCCTCGGCCATCAATGCCTCTTTTGCCGGCCGCTGCAGTAATGTACTGTAAGAGAAATTCTCAGTAGCTACTCTTCACACTGACAGACATACAGACAGACGGCGGAGCCTTAGTAATAGGGTTCGCGTTTTACCCTTTGGATACGGAACCCTAAAATTAAAAAAAAACTGTTTTTAATGTTCCCACTGCTAGGACACAGGGCCTGCTTTCGGTGAGAGAGAGAGAGTGCCGTAATCCACCACGCGGGCCCAGTGCGGGTTGGTAGATGTCACATGCTTCCGAATTTTAGGCCCAAGCACATGCTGGTTCCTGCATTCCTGCATATTTCTTGCAATGGCATACACTTTTTATTTGCAGAATATGCTGTGCGCCTTTTAGTCTGTACTAAATAAATATATTTTCATTCTTTATACTTTCACAAATCACAGAACACCAAAGTAACAAAAGTATTTCGTGGTGTGGACACAGTGAAATTCGCTGAGGTGGCCAAGAAAGAGCTACATTACTATAAACAGCAGCAAGCAAGATTTAGCTCGGACAGGTCTAACCTGGAGCAAGAAAAACTTGGCTTACACCGGCCAGTCTACGGGCTGGATGAACCTACCCCGGATGAAATGGTAAGTACTGTACTATGTGTACTTAAGCCATGCTTAGTATAAAAATATGTATTAGGTATGTTGAAACTGTTTGTACTTCCCGTCCTTGTCCCTAAAAAACCAGCGTCAGACAGTATAATTCTGGCAGTAATAACCTTTTTGAAGTAGCCTTGTTTTATTTTGTTATTTGTATTTTGTGTTTCAAGAACTGTGTCCAAATAAACTTTATTCTTTCTTTCTTTTTTTATGCCTTTTTCACAGAATCAAATAATGTGTTTCACCGTATTAGGTCTGCGCCACAGAGCACGGAATTGGTACGCCCCCGCGCCACCGCACGGTAGGCTGAAAATCGACTTTCATAGACTTAGGGATTTCAATTTGCAAGAGCCAGATTTTTTGCTGGATATAGCTTCTATTAGTCATTACTCGTACTATAAACAAAATTGACACCCGAGTTAATTCTGCTCAAAAACGAAAGAATTATATTTTTTTTAACGAAAAATATGAAGTTAGTATGAAAATTCTAATGACTTATCTCTTAAACGGAAAGTTAAACACGAATATCCAGGTGATTATAGTGTTAATTATTTATGATTTTTAGGGTTCCGTACCTCAAAAGGAAAAAACGGAACCCTTATAGGATCACTTCGTTGTCCGTCTGTCTGTCTGTCAGTCTGTCAAGACCATTTTTCTCAGGAACGCGTAAAGGCTCTTACACACTCACGCGATATCGCGGGCGCGACAGGCACCGACAAAGACAATTCCTTTGTCGGTGCATGTCGCGCCCGCGATATCGCGTGTGTTTGTAAGAGCCTTTAAGGTATCAAGTTGAAATTAATATCAAATACGTAAGTCTTTTTTTTTTTTTGGTGGTAAATTATCAAATAACTTCTCCCGCTATGGGCGGAGTGGGAGGGCGTGTCAGACTTTTACTGACTAAAACCCACCCGTGTTCCTTCCGTTGCCTGTGTGCCAGGGCCACGATATCCCTTTCGGACAAACTCGCAACCCTGGCAGTCATTGGTCCTACTGGACCCCGTCAGTTGGTGCTGACATCTCTTTGAGGCGCGCGTGGAACACAACGCGCCGTCGACCCGGGCCTGGTCCTTATCGGACGGCGAGCTACCCATCGCTCACCATCTGCAGGCCCGCGCCTACGGTGGCCGGAAATCGGCTAGCAACTCCCGACGCCCGGGGCGTCTCCTGCGGCGACTAAGGGCGCGAGGGCGCGAATCTTGCCTCACCCTCACGCGTTCCGCCTCCTCCTTCGCGAGCATTACTGCTTCGCAGAAGGAGGTGACGGCCTCCCATGCACTCTCGCTCCGAACCATGGCCTGAACCAGGCCCGGACGCGAGAGATCGCCGCCGCCGATCGCCTCCGTGAGGACACGGTGGTGCTACGCCCAAGCCGGGCAGACCTCCACCGTATGCTCCACCGTGTCCTCCGGGCGCTCCACACAGTGGTGACACCCGGGCGTTTCCTCCCGCTTTATCCTGAACAGGAACCTCCCGAAACAACCGTGTCCGGTGAGGACCTGTGTCAGGCGGAAGGTGAAGACGCTGTGGCGCCTCTCTAGCCACTCCTCAAAGAGGGGACTTATCGCCACAATTGTGGCGTGCCCAGCGCTGGGTTGCGACAATCGCACTCTCCATGTCGCCATGAGATCCCGCCGGAGCTCTGTCCGCTGTGCCGTGATTTCTCGCGGCAGCGGAGTTTCACCCCGGCGTTTCGCCTCCTCGCGCCACTCCCAGATGTGCGCTAGGACTTTTGCCTCCAGATCCCATGGCGGCAGTCCGGCAAGGAGGCTCGCCGCCTCACGGGAGACCGTGCGGTAACCCCGTACCAGCCTGATGGCCATGACCCTTTGGGACGCGTTCAACCGCTGGGCTGGTCGGAGTCTTAAAGAACGCGCCCACACCGGTGCCCCGTAAAGGGCCATGGACCGCACGATCCCCGCGTAGAGCCTCCGGCAGGAGGCGTTTGGACCCCCTAGATTGGGCAGGAGCCGCTTCAAAGCAGCCCCGGCCCGCTCCAGTCTGGGAGCCAATCGTCGAAAATGCTCCACGAAGTTCCACCGGCTGTCGAGGACGAGTCCCAGGTACTTCATCGTCGACTCGACGCCGATGTGAACCCCTCCCGCCGTTATCTGGGAACCCGACAGTGGCGCGTTCCGAGGACCATAAAAACACATGGCCTCGGACTTGTGCAATGCCACCTCGAGTCCCAATTGCCGGATCCTATCGACGATTGTCGCAACCCCACGTGCCGCCAGTTCGGCCGCCGCCTGATGCGAACTCCCTTGTGCCAGGACTAGCGTGTCGTCAGCGTAGCAGACTACGCTGACGCCACTAGGGAGGTCGGCGCGCAGCACCCAGTCGTACCCGATGTCCCACAGATGCGGCCCCAGGACCGATCCCTGTGGGACACCGCACGACATCTCTCGCCGGTTCCAATCTCCGTGGTGACCGGGGTAGATGACGGCCCTGTCCGTCAAATAGGCCTCGACCACGCGACAGAGGTAGGTGCATCCGGTGATACCGAAGTGCCTCCCTAATGCAACTCCAGGGAAATACGTAAGTCTATGGTCCCTTGAAGCTCTTAACAAATCAAGCTTCCAAGTCAACGCAATAAAAAAATACGGCGATATAAGCGACATTATTGCGACATATTTCGATACTCGCAAATAAATCAAAACCTATAGGGTACTTACCGTTGACCTAGAATCATGAAATTTGGCAAGAAGCAAGGTCTTACAGCACAAGTATAGGTAAAAGTCCTAAAATTGTAAATTTGTAGTTTTATCACATAAAAAAAAATTGCGAAAATCTCGCACATAAATCAAAACCTAAAGGGTACTTCCCGTTGACCTAGAATCATGAAATTTGGGCAGAAGCAAGGTCTCACAGCACCAGTAAAGGAAAAAGTTCGAAAACTGTTAATTTGTAGTTTTATCACATAAAAAAAAAAAAAATTGCGATTACAAACTTAAATTTTCAGTTGGAACATTGACCGTGGCGTATATCGATGTATGGGACAACATGTTTTTCAACTACAATGTTAAGTTTGTTTTAAGGATAAATTCATCCTAACTACGGAACCCTTCATTGTGCGTGGTCCGACACGCACTTGGCCGGTTTTTTTTGTCGCCGATTTGCTGAAAAATATTATGCCGTTTTTTTTTAATCGTCAAAATATTTTTATTTATTTATTTTAATCAAAGCTTCTCAAAACATCTCTCACCGTGCGCCGGGCAGTATAGGCATGTACTAAAATTTGTAGCGCCGAAACTGTGGTGAGCGCACAATTTCAGTCATGAACCGCTATTTGAGCCGTCAGTTAGGCCTATTCCGATGCTTTTCTATTATCGATACGCTAATAGAAAAGCCAAAAAAATTATGAGGTTGACATAAGCCATCGAAATTTCACGTGATCCTATGATCACAGCTAATTTCTATTAGAAATTAGCTAGACAATGTTATCATCATTCGATTCTATGAAACGAATCGACAGCATCTAACGATAATTCTAACGAAAACGATATCTGACGGTTGGTAATCAAAGGTTAGTTTCGGTAAAAGTGTAACGTGTTAAACTTAACTATTATGTAATTTTGCTATATTACGCTAGATGGCGTTACTAAGACATGGGATCACACTTTTTATGACATTACTTCTGATAGCCTCTCTATAGTAGGTATCTATCTTAAATCTCTTTGGCCTAGACAAACTGACATTGTATCAGCAAAGCAAAAATGCATGGGACTGACATAAGCTACCGAAAAGCTATAAGTCAATACTGTTGAAAGTCATTGCTGAAATACGAAACGCTTTGAAAGCGATTGCCTCTTGTCTAGGCCCTCAGTATCGCTACTGAACGTGACAGCGATATCGCTTTTATCTGAATAGGGCTTTATTTGTGTAGAAGTGCTATAAAAACGGTGACAAGGGAAACTGTTGACAATGCCGCCTCAAGCAGTGGCCGGCGAGGCATCTCCGTGCTGTGTCACCTTAAAATTATAAAAACCAGAAAACAATGATTAATACCAAAAGGGCCTTAGCTCAGCATAATGTAAGATAGCAACACAAGGTGTGCCACCTGACGCTAATTTTCAGCTGCAACCCACGCTAGCATATTTATTTATTTTATTAGGTTCACCAACAATTGATTACACTGCACTACAATTAAAATAACAGTGAAACTGTTACTTATAGGTAACCACATGCATAAAACAATGGATCAGAGAAATAAGCTAACTTACTTAGTAATAAGCGCTAACACTGAAAAATTGGCAATTTCATAAATTCATTTTTACCAAAAAATGAATTTATGAAATTCTGATTAAAAGTTATTAATTTGGTAAAAGTAAAAGATAAAATTGAATATTCTTTGACATTACAAATTTGGTAAAATTGATAAGAATTAAATAAAAATGCAAAAATGCAAAATTGTAAAAATGTATTGATATTGATAAATTATAGATTTATTATAAATTAAATCAAGCAAATTCGTAAACATGATGAAAACAATATTAATAAATGATAAAACATTAAAATTAAAAAAAAATGATAAAAATTAAAAAAAAATTATAAAATTAAAAAATTAAATTAAATCGAATGAATTAATTGATAACAAGTGTAAAAATAAAAGATAAAATTGATAAATTTATAACACGGAAACCTTATCACAATAATATACTTAATTAGGATTAGGCGTTGCTCGGTAAACGATTAAGGATGGCTTTCTGTTTAGCAAGAGAGTCAAAGTGGAGATCAATAACATCACTGTAGCCATTTACTGCCTTACACATTCTTGCAAAAGGCGAATTGGCTCCCAAAACAGTTCTTCTAAAAGGTGGACAAAGGGTGTAATGGCACTACGCGGGATTCTAGAGGGTGCACGAAAACTGAAAAAGGCAAGCAAGCTGGGACTGTCAATTTTATGCTTAATTATTTTATAGTCAAACATTACATCAATTTAGTGTCTACGTTTTTCCAGAGAAGTCATGTGGAAATGCTCAAGTCTTTTATTGTAACAGCGAAGCATTTCTGGACACGTTCAAGTCGCAATGAATGCGTTGCGTAGTGAGGACGCCAAACTACACTATTATATTCCAGGATGCTGCGAATGAGACTGTTATAAAGCAGTATTCTTGTTCTACTGTGACAAAAATTTTTGCAATTTCTTAGGACAAACCACTAACATTTTCGAAGCTCTTTTTATAATACTATCGAGATGTGGCGTGAAGGTTAACTTCCTGTCAAACAATACACCAAGGTCCTTTATTATTTCAACTTCCTTAATATTTTCGCCAGATAATATGACGATAATTGCTGCATATTGGGATGTTCCTTCTTGTAAATTTAACATGGTAACATTTTTTGAGGTTAAGTTCCATTCCGTTACTGTACAATAATAAACTCATAGGGAAGTGTGTGTCCGTTTTTAATCAATTAATAGAATAAAATACAAATTAGTCTAACTTTTTCTTAAGCCCGAGCCAACTATAATTTCTTGATAAAATTCAAATCAAAATAAGCCCGAGCCAACTATAATTTCTTGATAAAATTCAAATCAAAATATTTTTTTTCACATAAACCTCGGAACGTCAGAAGTTAGATGCACTGTTCCAATTGGTCGTTTCCTATGGAGAAAAACCGGCAAATACTCTCAAAAAAAAAATTGGGTTTTACAACGTTTTCAAATTAGTGTTTATAGATATGGGAGGACAGTCTAGTCTACGCTGTCCTCCCATATCTATGAACACTTCCCTGTCAACAATTACCAGGTACTAAAAAAAATAAAAAATGGTCTACTAATCTAGCCTATTAGCCTACAACGTTCTCACATTCACAAAATATAAAATAATCTAGGTATTTAAAGTATCAATAAAAATAAAAACATAATTAAACCAAATGACATGATTGCCATTACAACTATAACAAATCTCAATTAATATCCGGTCTACAATTCATACCGGACTCATGAATGCCTCGTTGGTCTAGTTGCCGTAAGCGCGACTACTGAGCGTGGTGTTCTGGGTTCGATCCCCATGTCGGGCTAAGCGATATTAGGTATTACTTTAGGAAATTCTCAGTATCTGCTAGAACTCAGTTTCTGAATAACATGTGCGCGGTTACGGCGAAAGCTGAATTTTACAAGTTACCCTGCCGTGTAGCCCCCGAAATTATTTTTTCTCACAAATGCTTGGAAATTCCAGCATTATTTTGACAACCTTCTTCGAGATAAATCGAAATTGCTGTACTGGCCAAATGCAGCGGCCACCAAAGTTGTATGAAAATCCATATTTGTCGTAGTTTAGCCGCCAAATAAATTACATAGTAAATCTATTGTGTAATTTAAAAATGGAACGATCTTTTACTCCGAAACATGGTAACCAAGGAGGTAACTTATCAAAGGTTTTATTTAAATTTCGAACTGGCTTGCAAATACATAGAAAGCTGCTTATTGAAAACAGAAACAAATTAACACATTGGCGCTTGATGAATGATCGTCTTTGGATCTGGAATTAATAAATGAATTTCCGCGCATTATTTGAGAAAAGCACTTTAAGCCTCGGCCGCAATAAAGCCGAGGCACACATTTTCACGTTCGTCCATCAATGCCCCTATTGCAGACCTCTGCTTCAGTAATGTATTATTTTTATTGAGAGTTGTATTGATAATTTTGTTCCGTTGTATTTGGATCAACATACAACCTGACACTGACCTGCAAATTGCAAAAAAACGTAAGAAAACTTGAATTTCGGAATAGCCTTTCATTACACATCTGCTTTTCCACTTAGCGTGACAAAATATTGCAGACATAAAATTGCACCAAAAACTGTTTTATGCACCATGATTAAAACTATGTTATTCATCATGACACATGCAAGGTAAAATTACATTATGCTACCGCTGCGAAATTATATGGAAATTGGTCGCCCGGGCGCGGAGAGCAGTGACATTTACGGAAACAACCTCGTTTTTGCATTCAAAAATAGGTTATCAAATCAGCTGCATTCATCTCATTTTGACAATTTATCACTATCTAGCTGGACAAAGTTGCTTTCATTGTTTATTTAAAGGACCATTAGTAATGCTGGGCCCACTTCTCAATAGAAATAAGATACTCATGAATGAATAGGTATTTTTATGCAGAATAAAACTTAGTATTATGACTAAGGTTAAAAGGCAGTACTTTCGGAGTTATACTAATTATTATACTGCCATATACAGGGTGTTTGGCAGCGTCGAACATACGAAAATAGTGGATAGGTGTAGGTGTAGGTGTAGGTCATCTGCTACTGACTCAGCCCTAATTTATTTGGCCCTGGCCCCCTGGATATTTTTTTTAATTTTTTAGCTTTCTTCTAGTTTCACCACTTGCTTAACTTTAAAGTATAATTTTTATTAAAAATGGGTAAAAATGTTTTGTAATGTAATTTTTTTTTTGCTTACTTCTAGTTTCACAACTTTCTTAAGAAAACAGAAACTAAAACAAAGCAAAAAAAAATATCCAGGAGGCCAGGGCCAAATAAATTAGGGCTTAGTAAGTAGCAGATGACCGCACCTATCCACCATTTTCGTATGTTCAACGTTCTGCCAAACACCCTGTATAAAAGTGATCCCAATCTAAGCAATTAATGATCGTAGTTTACTTAGTTATAAGATAAACATTACCCTGCAGACTCAAATGGACAGCACGGTTGGCGCAGTGGTTAAGGCGCAGATATATGATTTGAGTGACTTTTATATCTGTTATTACGCCTTCATATAATGCAAGTGTGTTATGCAAAAAATGTATGTTAAACTAGAACGCATACACATCAATTCTATATGTGAATATTTAAGTATTGTAGTAAAATACTTTATGAAATAAATTCAGGAAGTAATGTCTACCCAAAGCATAAAACAATATTACTTTCAAATTACTTAAGATATTTTCATGCCTATTTTTTTGTGTGAATAGACTGTTTTATTATCTATAATTTTATTCAAATATTCATATTTTCGTTACTAAAAATAAATATTCCCTATGAAAATTAATGGTGGCGCGGCGTGAGCGCGACGCGCATTTGTATGGCCAAGGTCAACGGCGACTATCTCACCCTTAAGCGATTTTCCGGGAGGACACGGCGTGGCATACGCTGGCAGAGTGTGCTGCATGGGAGGACCCACGCCGTGCCCTCATCTCAGGAGTAGGCAGTGACCTGTCGCTGCCTACTCCAGAGATGAGGGGATTTTTAGTTTTAGTTTAGTTAGGATATAATTTTGTTATTTTTATAAATTAATTAGGTATCTTTAAGTTGTTATTTATTTACATATTATTTTAATTCTCAATAAACAAATAAATTTAGTATAGATTAGTTATAGGTTAACGGAAACTTGTCGCGTATAATTGGATCACGACTAGAGAATACAATCCCGAGCATGTTTTTCAATCCCGGGCTTACGGGATTTTTGAAGCCTTTTCCCGGGATCCCGGGCTCATCCCGGGATTAGACTATGTGGTTTCTAATTGGGCTAAAATAAAAAAAACACGAGTAATTAAAAAAAAATGTCTTTAATGTCTTTGCACAACACAAATCAGAATAATAATAAGAAAAGAAAAAACACAAACCAAAAAATACTATACTTTTGCAAGAAATTAAAAAACAGCACAAAATAACTATTTAGAATTTCGAAAATATAATCGCAGAAATATCAAAGCATCCAATGTTTGACTTCCGAGCCTGCTTCGTAGTTTATTGCCAACATAAGCAGCAGCTGAAAACGCTCGTTCAGCTTCTACGCTGGTTGGAGGAATAGACAATAGATACTTATATGCTGTTTCTAAGTGATATCCACGAACACCTCTATTTTCGAACAGGCTCATTTCACCTCTAATACTATTTTCCAACCC
This sequence comes from Tiliacea citrago, assembly GCA_963921375.1. NCBI lineage: Eukaryota > Metazoa > Arthropoda > Insecta > Lepidoptera > Noctuidae > Tiliacea > Tiliacea citrago. Next base: position 21,462,316 of record OY992799.1, on the reverse strand, counting down.
CAATTCATTTTGTACTTGTACTTCAGGATCTGGGGATTTCATACTCTTGTTAATTTCCAGCTGTAACTTTTCCTTTAATGTCAATTGGGGTTGGGAGGTTTCTGACCTTAGCTCATCATCTGTTTGTGATCCTGACCTTGCTTCTTCTTCCGTGTAATCTCGAATATTAAGTCTTTTAACTACTACTAATACTCTTTATTTGCTTCCTCACTAAAGCCTGTGTCGGAACTGGAAATAAGTCGTGCCATTCCAAATCCGATAATAACTGATTTTCAACATCCATTCGTGGATTTTGTAAATAATTTAACACGCCAGTTAAATCATCACTTCGTCGTTGCTTTATTCGTTCCACTAAGGATGTTTTAATTTTTTTGGCAAGTGCTGAGTTTTTGCTAGACAGTTGTTTTATAAGAAATTTCAAAGTGGCATCGGCTGTGCATAAATTAGCATCTCGCCGACAGATTGCTTCTATTGTCAATTTAATTGGGGTCAGCACATCAACAATTTTATTTACCAATTCAAAATCAACATCTTCTAAACGAATTGGATGATTGAGATCTATAAGAGCTTTTTGAATGCATGGTTTTAAAAGATAAAATCGCTCCAGCATTGTTAAAAGACTATTCCACCTGGTTTTACAGTCCAAAAGAAGTGACAACTCTTTTCCATGTTCAATTTTCACATATTTTTGAAGTACTGTTTCATTTTTCAATGGAGATCTTTTGAAATACACTACAACTTTGCGGATTTTCTTTATCAGCTCATTAATATTTTCATATTTTGTTAACTCTGGTACGTGTTCTGGCGCAAGATCATTTTGTGACATTACGATTAAACCTGATTCTGGACAGTCTAAGTCTTCTAAATGGTGTTCATCATCGCTGTCGTCCATATAATCAACAGTCACAGCTGGTTCATTTATAGTATCATCTGAGGTAGGGCTATCTTGCAAATTATTATATTTTTCATAAAGCACATCACAGACCGCCAAATTGATACCATGTGCGAGACACAGTTGTTGTTCAGTGCAAATAAGCCACCCCACCTTTATCATAACATTCGGTCCATCGGTTACAATAGCCACGATGTCAGTTTCTAGGGAAATGTCAAATTTACTTAGACGCTCTTGCAATATACGAAGACAATTTTCAGCTGTCATACTATCGTAAATAGGAACAAGTCCTAAGTTCCAAATTTTTTTATATGATGTATCGTTTATTGGAAGTTGAAGTCCACTCGTCGAAAGAAAGACTAAATCTTTCACCTGCACTTTTCAAATGTTTTAATTCTGCAGTTACTTGCTTTCTGATTTTTTCACTGTAATTCATAACACGTTTTCGAACAGTGACGGCTGACTTTGGTAAATCCGTGTATTTTGCTAAGAGCAATTTTCTCAAATCATCTGAGGTTATGAATACACTGAATGGAAATCCATCTAATGCAATCATTCTTGCCAAAATATCATCCAGGCTATCGGCGGCACTTTTAGTAAAATAATTATCTAACTTTCGCTTGGCTGGCGGCGGTGCTGTGTTCAGATTTTCAGAATCTTGACTTGTTGAAGCTGATATAACCTTGATGTTATGTTTTGATAACAAATGTGTATGTAATCCCTTAGTTGATCCACCCAAAGTCTTGAGGATGGCTGGGCATCGCTTACATTTAGCACTATTCCCGTCCTTCTCAACTAAATAATAACTCCACACTGACGTCGTATCACTGTCTTTTTTATGTCTAACAAAGTCTCCCGCCATTTGAAATACTTAATTTCAGATAATTGACTTTTAAATTTTAATGACGTAGCCTACGTAACCCGTCGTCACTGACGTAGCCTACGTAACCCGTCACTGACAGAACAATAAATGAAAAAAATAAAACCTGATTTGCATATTTATACTTTCGTACAGGGAATCCCCGACCGACGGGAAATACCCGCAACAATATTATGATATGAGATGATCGGGTGATTCCCCTGTTGGTTCGTTGGGGAATTACCTTAAGAGTATTGTATTAAAGTATTCCGAGTGGGGAAGTCCCTTCTAAGTTCTACGACAAACATATTATTAGGACTGTACCTGTGTAGTAAATAGTGGGTACCTACGTATTGTACGAGTTCGTAATGTATTAAAATAATCTAGGCAAGGTTATTTTCAAGGCGCAACGGACTACGGAATACAAACTAGACTTGTTTGTGGCAATCCCGAAAATCCCGAGATTAGCCAAGTACAGTCCCGGGATTTTCGGGGCCAGAAAACGGTCGGGATCCCGGGATCCCGAGATTTGGGATCCCGGGATCCCGAGATTCGGGTTCCCGGGATTGTATTCTCTACTCAAGACCCATAAATAACAAAGCAAGCAAATAATTGATTGACAGCAAATAGTTAATATCGGCACCTACTCCATATATTTAACATGATTATGGTCTGGAGCTCTACAGCATTTATGATCAGTGATGTTTATGATGCCTGTTGGTCCCAGTCAAGACTCCAGACAATAAGTAAATCATAAATCATATATTTATTTGCAAACATGGGTAGGAATATACATTGATGTTTTCTTTAAATACTAGAGTTCTCCATGTTTAACCATCACATGGGTATGCAAATATTCTATTCTAAAACAGTAAATTAATTAATTATGTCAGCCTTGTCAATCACAGTTATAAATTATAATAAATAATATTTATATGTCAGAGCATTAAACAATTAATAACAAATTGAAATATAAATTAATTTAGTAACAATATTGGATCTTACAAAACTTTATTCTTAATAATTTTAAACCCTCATGTGTTAAATCGGATATAGTAGGCCTAGCATCTTTCATTTAAATAATCATTGATATTATAATAGCATTTCGCAACTAGAAATTCGTAAAGCTTTTTTTTAAATTGATCTATACTTTTAATTTCAATTAGGTTTTTAGGTAGCTTGTTATATATTTTGGGTGCCATACCAAGAAAACTTTTATTAAATATTGCTTTTTTATGTGGTATTGCGCATATTTCATTCTTGTGCCGCAAACTCTTTGGGTGATTATATATGTGTATATTTGACTTAACATAGCTTGCCACTTCGTATATGTAGAGACATGGAAATGTACTGAAGCTTTTGGAAATGTGGTTTACAACTGTCTGTGCTTTGAATGTCACATATTGCCCTTATACCTTTCTTCTGTGCTTTGAACACGATTTCTCTATCGGACGAGTTCCCCCAAAATACGAGTCCGTATCGCAGTGTTGATGCAACATATCCGTGGTACGCGATTAATAATGTTGACTGATTTGTAACTTTCCTTAAATTATATAGGGCATATGAGCATTGGCTAAGTTTTTTACATACATTTTCGGTATGTATTTTCCAGTCCATCTTGTTATCGATCCAAATACCTAGAAATTTTGTATTGTCCGTCTCCTGAATATATTTATTACCATATCGAATATCTAGTTTTTGATTATTTGTTCTTTGTTCAAACGAGATGTACGTTGTTTTTTCCAGATTTAAGCCAGGTTATTATGTCAGTTAGGTTATTATTTATGTCATCTTCTAAAGTCTCTACATTTTCGTTTTTAAATAGTATTGTGCTGTCGTCCGCGAATAGGATCATCGGAATAGAAATAGTTTTAGGCATGTCATTAATATATACGATAAAAATTAATGGTGCTAGGACACCGCCCTGTGGTACTCCGAATAAGGTTTCACGATATTCAGACTTATATGTCATTTCTGTTTTTGTGTAGGGGCAGATTTTCTTTAAGCACGTACATTGTTGTCGATTCCTTAGGTATGATTTAATAAGTTGAAGGCCCTCAACCCCCCAATCCCCCCCCCCCCACCTCTGATGCCATATTTTTCCAGTTTATTAAGGAGTATTTTGTGGCTAACGTGATCAAAAGCCCATAAATAATGCTACAGCAGGAGTTCTATGATCAATATTTGTAAGTGCGTGTTGAACAAGCGCATATATTGCGGAGTTAATGGTTTTACTTTGCCTGAAACCATATTGGTTACTGATTAAGATTTTATTGGTTTCTAAAAAGGAATATAAACTTTTATAAATTATTTTTTCATAAACTTTAGAGAACACTGGAATAAGGGAAATTGGTCGGTAGTTACTAGGATCTTGTCGGTCACCTTTTTTAAACATTGGTTTTATTATAGAAAACCCATTTTCAGTTTTTCTGGGAATATATGGGAATATATATATATGGGGTATCTGTGCAATCATTAAAAATATGGCTAAGTATTGGTGCAATAATGAAAGATGTAGCTTTAATCACTTTTGTGTTTATATCGTCATATCCAGTGCTGTTTGTGTTTTTCAAAGAATTTATTATTTTAATGATGTCAGTTGGTAATGTGGGTATCATAAATACTGAATTAGAAATTTTGTCAAATGTCAGCATATTATTATAGTTAATGTCATTCTGAGATTTAATTTGATTTATAAAATATTCATTAAATGATTCCGCTATTTGTTCTGTACTATTCAAAATTTTTCCGTCAATAATTATCTGATCAATTCCTTCTTTCGGGTAATTAATTTTTTGTCGATTAATTATATTCCATGTAGCTTTGCTCTTGTTTTCAGAATTGTTAATAGTATAAAAATTTTGGACTTTTTGTGTTTGTTTAATTATGCGTTTCAGTCGATTAGTGTAGGTTTTAAGTTTATTTTTGTTATCTGGTCGTCGTGTTGGTGATCGAGTACCCAAAATTAGATTATAGCTTAGTAATATATTTTGAAAGGTGAGAGAGGCTTTGCTATTTTTACAAATATCTATATTAAAATCGCCGCAGAGTATAACGTTATTATTTGACTTCAAACAAATTTCTTTTAGGATCAGATCTAGATGATGAAAAAACATAAGTAGTTTATGTTTATTATTATTTGGTGGTCTATAGATACAAATAATTATGAAGGGGTGAGCGATTAGCTTAATTGCGCAGCATTCAATTAAATTGGGTATAGCCCATTTCTTTACTTTAAAAACCTCAAATTTATGTGTGTTTTTGATTAGAATGCATGATCCCCCATTTCTATCATCTCTAGTGTAAGAAGTTGCTAGTGAATAATTGGCAATATGTAAGTGTTGTTGCTCACCTTGTTTCATGTTGTGTTCCGTTACACAAAGGACGTCAATTGACTTACCTTCTTCTGAGAGCTCACTAAGATGTATGCCCAGTAGATCCGATTTACTTAACAGGCCATTTATGTTTTGGTGCATTATAAATATGTGGTTATAAACGAAAAAGAGTGTGGTTGTCCATAGGCTTCGGTCCGATGCACATGTTGTCATAGCGCATAGTTATTTTATTAAATTATAAATTAATCAAGTCAGTTATAATTAAGTAATCAAGTGAGTTAATCAAATAAAAGTGATTAATAAGTAAAACTACCGACGTTACTTTTTTACTTTAAAATATCCGATCCTAACTCAACTCCTACCCCCTACTCCCTACCTACTCCTACTGCCTTGTATGTTTACATATTATTGGAGTTTTTTCGGCCTGTTCAAATGTGTCTAAATCGTAACGTATATTGCTTGCAATTCGGTCATGTATATTTCTTATTCCGTATCTGGTTAGTTTGCCCGTTCTGTGGAAGAACATCTCAAGAGATAGATCATAGTTGCTATCAAAGAAATATGCGCAGTCATTGCTTTGTATATCTGAATATAGAAGATTGTTAAATATGTCCACTTTGTAATTATATATAGGTGCACCTGCTACATAGGTGGCTGCACACACACATTACACATACACATATAGGTACATTGGTAACATTCACTCTTTGCAGGGATGTTCTGATACAGCTTATTATGTCCTTGTAGTTTCTTTCTTCTTTTATATCATTTTCCCCGATAAAAAGTATGCAGTAGTCGCTCTCTGTGAACCCTTTTAGTTTAAGCTCAATATCTCTGAGAAGATCAACTGTGGTGCTATTGATGCTGATGTATCGACAGTACTGAGAGTACAGTAAGTTAAGTCCAGTAAGTCTTCAATAAGTTATTATCTAATCTCTCTAAGTTGCCTAGTGGCCTTCTAATGTCACAGCCCCACCCCATGCATCACCCAGTCACCCATTACCTTTGTACGGGTGATTGGGACATCAATGCTTCACAAGCATTATCTCAAGATACTAGGCATAAAATAATAAATGGTGTCTTGAGCTAAGTATCTCAAGACGGTGTCTTGAGCTAAGTATCTCAAGACGGTGTCTTGAGCTAAGTGTCTCAAGATGGTGTCTTGAGCTAAGTATCTCAAGACGGTGTCTTGAGCTAAGTATCTCAAGACGGTGTCTTGAGCTAAGTGTCTCAAGATGGTGTCTTGAGCTAAGTATCTCAAGACGGTGTCTTGAGACACCCCCAACCCCAACCCCAATTGACATTAAAGGAAAAGTTACAGCTGGAAATTAACAAGAGTATGAAATCCCCAGATCCTGAAGTACAAGTACAAAATGAATTGGGGTTGGCAAATAGTATTAGACGTGAAATGAGCCTGTTCGAAAATGGAGGAGTTCGTGGATATCATTGTACATATATAATATAATTACCTACAGTACACAGTATATTACTTTTGTATTATATAATGAAATGGCCTGTTGGTCCCAGGCAAGACTCCAGACAATAAGTAAGTCCAGTAAGTCTTCAATAAGTTATTATCTAATCTCTTTAAGTTGCCTAGTGACCTTTTAATGTCACAGTTTTACCCATTACCTTTGTACGGGTGATTGGGACATCAATGCTTCACAAGCCTCTCAACGGTGTCTTGAGCTCAGTATCTCAAGATGGTGTCTTGAGCTGAGTATCTCAAGACGGTGTCTTGAGCTAAGTATCTCAAGACGGTGTCTTGAGCTAAGTATCTCAAGACGGTGTCTTGAGCTCAGTATCTCAAGACGGTGTCTTGAGCTCAGTATCTCAAGACGGTGTCTTGAGCTCAGTATCTCAAGACGGTGTCATGAGCTCAGTATCTCAAGACGGTGTCTTGAGCTGAGTATCTCAAGACGGTGTCTTGAGCTGAGTATCTCAAGACGGTGTCTTGAGCTGAGTATCTCAAGACGGTGTCTTGAGCTAAGTATCTCAAGATGGTGTCTTGAGCTAAGTATCTCAAGACGGTGTCTTGAGCTAAGTATCTCAAGACGGTGTCTTGAGACACCCCCAACCCCAACCCCAATTGACATTAAAGGAAAAGTTACAGCTGGAAATTAACAAGAGTATGAAATCCCCAGATCCTGAAGTACAAGTACAAAATGAATTGGGGTTGGCAAATAGTATTAGACGTGAAATGAGCCTGTTCGAAAATGGAGGAGTTCGTGGATATCATTGTACATATATAATATAATTACCTACAGTACACAGTATATTACTTTTGTATTATATAATGAAATGGCCTGTTGGTCCCAGGCAAGACTCCAGACAATAAGTAAGTCCAGTAAGTCTTCAATAAGTTATTATCTAATCTCTTTAAGTTGCCTAGTGACCTTTTAATGTCACAGTTTTACCCATTACCTTTGTACGGGTGATTGGGACATCAATGCTTCACAAGCCTCTCAACGGTGTCTTGAGCTCAGTATCTCAAGATGGTGTCTTGAGCTGAGTATCTCAAGACGGTGTCTTGAGCTAAGTATCTCAAGACAGTGTCTTGAGCTAAGTATCTCAAGACGGTGTCTTGAGCTCAGTATCTCAAGACGGTGTCTTGAGCTCAGTATCTCAAGACGGTGTCTTGAGCTCAGTATCTCAAGACGGTGTCTTGAGCTGAGTATCTCAAGACGGTGTCTTGAGCTGAGTATATCAAGACGGTGTCTTGAGCTGAGTATCTCAAGACGGTGTCTTGAGCTGCGTATATCAAGACGGTGTCTTGAGCTGCGTATATCAAGACGGTGTCTTGAGCTGAGTATCTCAAGACGGTGTCTTGAGCTGAGTATCTCAAGACCCATAAATATGGGTTGACAGCAAATAGTTAATATCGGCACCTACTCCATATATTTTACATGATTACGGTCTGGAGCTCTACAGCATTTATGATCTAGGATATCATTGTACATATATAATATAATTACCTACAGTACACAGTATATTACTTTTGTATTATATAATGAAATGGCCTGTTGGTCCCAGGCAAGACTCCAGACAATAAGTAAGTCCAGTAAGTCTTCAATAAGTTATTATCTAATCTCTTTAAGTTGCCTAGTGACCTTTTAATGTCACAGTTTTACCCATTACCTTTGTACGGGTGATTGGGACATCAATGCTTCACAAGCCTCTCAACGGTGTCTTGAGCTCAGTATCTCAAGATGGTGTCTTGAGCTGAGTATCTCAAGACGGTGTCTTGAGCTAAGTATCTCAAGACAGTGTCTTGAGCTAAGTATCTCAAGACGGTGTCTTGAGCTCAGTATCTCAAGACGGTGTCTTGAGCTCAGTATCTCAAGACGGTGTCTTGAGCTCAGTATCTCAAGACGGTGTCTTGAGCTGAGTATCTCAAGACGGTGTCTTGAGCTGAGTATATCAAGACGGTGTCTTGAGCTGCGTATATCAAGACGGTGTCTTGAGCTGCGTATATCAAGACGGTGTCTTGAGCTGAGTATCTCAAGACGGTGTCTTGAGCTGAGTATCTCAAGACCCATAAATATGGGTTGACAGCAAATAGTTAATATCGGCACCTACTCCATATATTTTACATGATTACGGTCTGGAGCTCTACAGCATTTATGATCAGTGATGTTTATAATGCAATGGCCTGTTGGTCCCAGTCAAGACTCCAGATAATAAGTAAGTCCAGTAAGTCTTCAATAAGTTATTATCTAATCTCTCTAAGTTGCCTAGTGACCTTCTAATGTCACAGTTTTACCCACTACCTTTGTACGGGTGATTGGGACATCAATGCTTCACAAGCCTCTCAAGATGGTGTCTTGAGCTAAGTATCTCAAGCCGGTGTCTTGAGCTCAGTATCTCAAGATGGTGTCTTGAGCTAAGTATATCAAGATGGTGTCTTGAGCTAAGTATCTCAAGACGGTGTCTTGAGCTAAGTATCTCAAGATGGTGTCTTGAGCTAAGTATCTCAAGACCCATAAATATGGGTTGACAGCAAATGGTTAATATCCTCCATATATTTTACATGATTATGGTCTGGAGCTCTACAGCATTTACGATCAGTGATGTTTATAATGCAATGACCCCAGTTAAGACTCCAGACAATAAGTAAGTCCAGTAAGTCTTCAATAAGTTATTATCTAATCTCTCTTAGTTGCCTAGTGACCTTCTAATGCCTAAGTAACCCGTCACTGACAGAACAATAAATGAAAAAAATAAAACCTGATTTGCATATTTTTACTTTCGTACAGGGAATCCCCGACCGACGGGAAATACCTGCAACAATATTATGATATGAGATGATTGGTGATTCCCCTGTTGGTTCGTTGGGGAATTACCTGAGTATTGTATTAAAGTATTCCGAGTGGGGAAGTCCCTTCTAAGTTCTACGACAAACATATTATTAGGACTGTACCTGTGTAGTAAATAGTGGGTACCTACGTATTGTACGAGTTGCTTTTTGTCGTAATGTATTAAAATAATCTAGGCAAGGTTATTTTCAAGGCGCAACGGACTACGGAATACAAACTAGACTTGTTTGTGGCAATCCCGAAAATCCCAAGATTAACCAAGTACAGTCCCGGGATTTTCAGGGCCAGAAAACGGTCGTATTGTATTCTCTAATCACGACATCCGTAGTATCTTTATTATATTACAGATGCAGTCTATGAAAAACACGTTTGTTATCAATTCCCAATATGTCATTCACGTTGGTATATTTTTGGTTTCTCTAATAATTTATCTCGATATCAGATTTAGGCCGTTTGACGATATAGCCGTCAGCTGTCAGAATTTTGCAGACCCATGCAAAATTTATGTGCTATGCGGATTTATGACAGACATGTGATATACAGAGCTTTTACTTTATTTTGATCTACCGTTACATAATCTAGTAAAAAATAATCATAGAAATAAAACCGACCAAGTGCAAGTCCGACTCGCACACGAAGGGTTCCGTACCGTTAAGATTGAGCAAAAAACGCTGAAGCAAACTTAACTTATCTAGAAATACACAATCGGTGAATGTTTCAACTGTCTACCAATTACGGTTCATGAGATACAGCCCGCTGACAGACAGACGGACGGATGGACAGCGGAGGTTTAGTAAATTGGAGGGTTCCGTTTGGCACCCTTCGTGTACGGAATCCTAAAAATGTGTAGGTATTTTAGATAAAATAACAGCAAAATGACTACGGTTATTTACATCAGATTTTGCATCGCAAAAACCACTGGCGGGAAAAAAAAAATCCCATGTGTTTATCTTATTATTTCCATAAAGCACGTATATTTTTTGTTAATTTGAAGTGTCAGCCTACATTTAATTGCTAACCGAAGTGTGTCTGATGTACACATGAGTTTTTATGTAAAAAAATATAATTATAAATAAAATATCTATTATCACTGATCACAGTAATCACCCAACGACGAGTACAATTTTGCGCTACGAAGCTTTTTTATTTTTTTCTCGAAAAGTTACCTACTTAAGAGCGGCAATCCGTGATAATTTTCATACAAACGCTCGTACGTGATTATGGCGTTGTAAAACATCTTTTTTTGAAAAATTTGAACTAATAGGTATCCAGTGCACTATATCTAGGTTTTTATGCAAGCAAAAAATAATATTTTGGAGAAACGAATTCAGTTTAAGCTTGCAAAATCTGCTTTTTTGCACGAATTTTACCTGAACTTTGGCTGTTCATAATGTACTCATAAATTTAAAAGTAAAGAAAACGTGATGGAAACTTTTGGGATTTTTTTTGGAGTTTTTTTTTTTTTTGGTAATGGAGATTTTAAATGATAAACAGTTATTTCACAAACTTGTAAGGCTTACGCAAAAACACGGTATTTCCTGGAACAAGTTTTATGAAATTTCCGCATACTATTTTTCGTTCAATGTTATCGCGTTCTCACTTGCGCTGAACGAAACAAAAAACTTTTCGACCATGCTCGCGTTGGCGATAGAAGGACCGGGAAGGGCCCTCTTAATACGCATAGGAGATTTTAAATTTGCAACGACGATATGAGCTGGTAAAGGTGACCGCTGTTGGCGCGCAGTTGGTACCTAATGATTCACTTGAAACTTTATGTTACTTTTTACTTTACTTTCTGTCTTACATTGACCGCCGATAATTGTATATGGTAGGTTGCCCTGTCACATTAGGCGTCGGGATGCCAGTTTCCAGCGTTTGGGATGGGGATGGCCAAACGGAAGATGCTCCGTGTTTAGTACAAATCTCGGTAGACTTAAGGGCAGGAAATGGTTGGCAAAAAGTCTTAGATTTAGGTAGGTCTAGAAGTTCAAATTAAATGAGCTAGCGAAACTCCGCAGACATGATGTTTACGCTGGTAGCACACCTCCGCACAGTGGGCCCATAATGAAAATTTGTGGACTTAGGCAACAAAGTTCCAATATCGATGCGATTTTTTTTTATATGACGTGTTATAATATTCCTGACATCTTTTATTCTTATAAAATTTCTTCTAAAGTTGATAGTTTGTCTTGAAAAAAATTATTTAGATTTTTTTGTATGGAGCGAATCACGTTTAATTTTTTTTCTTAAATTGTACTAACATGTTGGGTGTGTGGCGTGAGTATGTGATAGCTAGGGTCATTCTCTATCCACGAAAAATAAAATCAACACCGGCCATCTGCGGCAGCGCGAGTAATCATTCGGTAAAAAAAAAAATGTTTTGTAAGATTTTTTTTGCCATTTCAAATAAATTCAAAGTATATATTTTGTGTCATTAGGCTGATTGACCTTCTCTTTATTAAATATATAGTTTTAATAGCGCATAGGTACTTATAACTAATTATTCTGGTAGAAATTTAATTATTATTGCTATGTTATCGGTAGCACCTGCATTGTGATTGATGACTCATTTTTTTGTGCGCTCGGCTAAGCGCATAACTAATGAGTCATCGTAAAATGCTCGTCTCTGATTGGCTGTGTTATTTTTTTAACTGCACGTTATCTATTGTTAAAAAAATATCGTAATAAGTTTCAGGTTATACTATTTTTTTTAATGATAGGGCAGTCTTTTATAATTATCTACATAATCAAACGTATGTATTATATATTATAGTATAAGTTATCGTACGTATGATCAATATGAAACGGTGAAGTAATTGTAGCCCTCAATAGGACTGTTTGTCATATTCCTAGCCTTGATGGGCTTTTGTAGGAATAATCTAGAGCCGGATCACATTATTCTTGTTCCAGAAGTGCTAGTGGGTCTGGCAAATTTTCGGACTCTGCTATGAGGCATTCTTCTTCCTCCATAATCTCACTGTCACAGGGAGGCTCAGTAGTCTGTAACAACTGAATTGCTTCAGGCAACAACTCATTATCAACCTGTTTCGTTAATTTAGGCCTTATGTAGGATATGTGGGGATCAGAGCTTATTAGAAGTCCATGGATAATGTCTTCGTTTGATGCTATTCTCCCCGTTTTCCGAGTGTGCCTCTCCCTAACGTTTCTGAAGTCCTTATTACGGGCTTCAGAAGCTTCTTCAGATAAGGTACCTAAAACGCATAAGTACATACATTTTAATGTCAAAACGTAATCGAGTCAAATAATAGGTACATCAAACTATATTTATTTTTTACTTACCGATTGGCAAAACACCAAAGTGGTTACAGATGTCCGCACCGTGCATTAGAAGTTTATGTACACTAACTGGCATGTAGTACCACGAATAGTGTTGCACGTACACATCAGCTGTTTCTCTACAGTATCTTCTAAATTTTACACAGTCAATGTTTTTGCCTGATGATATGGCTTGTAGAATAACGGAAAATCTAAAAATCAGATTTTCGTCAATTCCCGTTATTCTGGATGTTCTTTTGTAATCTTGGAAAAAGCGCCTCGCAGTATTCCCGTCATTTGTAGTTCCAAAACCCTAAAATGGGAAAACAATACTGTAATATACAATACATAGAGATATAATACACAAAAAACATAAAAAGAGCGAAAATTAAATACATACCTGTTTGACTATATCAATCAGCATTCCAGTTTGCTCACGAAACTCTTGTTGCGTGGTTTTTTTTTTAGCTTGTTTCAAAGTCTTATGTTCGCCTCTAGCAGTCCATCGTTGAAAATCCAGATTATAAGATACATGGCGAAGACATTCCATACACCGAATCTTCATATGCAGTGAAGAAATTCCATGTTTGTAAATTTCTTCGCGAAGTGGTTTGGAAGTCAAAGCGTCTAAATTATTCATCTCGCTCGGTTTTGCCAAGCAAATGGGATACGTTGCATATGATGGTACTTCAGCAATAATATTGGCCACTTTTCCATCAATCATGGTCATATGCAATTCATGTGATACAATAATATTTCCACACTGTGTAGATATCCGTTCATCAATTTGTTTTTTCATCTCAGACTCTTCAGACTTTATAAAATCAGCTGTCTCCGAAGTGAAAATGAACTTCACTGGTCGACAGTACAGAGTTGAGCAAGGTGTGGGGTTCTCCCAAACTATATTTTCATTCCCAGATGATGAGCTAGAAGATACTAGCCCAAGAGGGACGATGCTTATCATGACTACTGATGAATCATCGAACTCTGTAACTGTTTGACGTTTTCTGTTTATAATTACTCTGCGACGAAGAACCATCAAGTCCCCATTTCCAGGTCAACTTGAGTTCTTCATTTTGAGACCTATCAACAGAATTAATATCTAGTAGAATCCTCTTCACAGTGTGGTCCAATAGCGCTTGCAATTTAATGTGAGCTCTGTTTCGGTAATCTCCATACTCTCTTGTGGTGGGTAACATCTTTTCTTGGCATTTACAAGCTTTGGATAAGATGGAAAGGCAGCATAGTTTTCTTCTTTCAGAAATTGTCGAAGAGCTAAGTAGGTACTTCCATTTCGAGAGTGCAACTGATGTATAAAGAGCTAAACACTTATCTTCAGAGACAGTACTTAAGCTCTGCTTTGTTAATAGTCGCTCGTCTACTTCGGATAGCGCATCTGGATTACTGGAAAGGTATTCGACCACTTTTGTCAGATTCTTTTTGCCGTTCTTTCAATTTTGTTATGTACCAGTGCTGCAACTCTTCCTCGGAATTTTCTTCTACTATGGAAGTAGAACGTCTTTTTTTTTGCTTATTACTTAACTCTTCGAACGGTTTTCTGTGCTCCTTTTCTGTAGATGTTCCCGCTTCCGCAGTACATACTGCAAGAATAAGAACATGGAAATCTATATCCACGGGCTCAAATAAGGCTGCGTCCGAAAAGCCCATCTCACTTCTCAGATCAACACTGTCACAGACAGACCACTTGATTTTTTTTCCAACCACTTGCGATTACTTACACGGTTCATAAAAGTTTTTTGATTTCTACTTGATTCTATCCACTTTTTATTTAGATTTACACAAAAAAGTCGACAGAACTCCTTGATTCGGTTCTTGTCTTCTTCAGAAACTTCAGTAGTCAAGACAGAAATGATACTTTCATATAGAAACATGATTTTTCAGATCACCGCCACTTCTTAATTTCACAAAAAGATCTAGGTTGGTACAAAATCCAGCCATAGTCTAATAAAATAAAAATAAAATAAATGCGTCCATGATGCGCAGAGTGCGTGGGAGCGTCAACGACATTCTGAAGGTCATCAGTGATAAGCCGTGTTGCACCATTATGGCACATTGGGTGCATGTAACTGGTGCGTCAAGTGAGTGCAACAGGTATTTGAACTAAAATTTGAGTTGCATTTGTTACTAACATAGCATAGGTATTGTGTATTACTAACATTATGGATCAAGGTCCTAATTAAATCATTTTTTTTTTATAACAGTGAGTGAAAAATATTCAGCCAATCAGAGACGAGCATTTTACGATGACTCATTAGTTATGCGCTTAGCCGAGCGCACAAACAAATGAGTCATCAATCACAATGCAGGTGCTACCGACAACATAGCAATAATAACTAAATTTCTACCAGAATAATTAGTTATTGTAGTTTTTTTTAATATATAGTTTTCATAGCGCATAGGTAAGTACCTATGCGCTATGAAAACTATATATTTAACTAAAAAGAAGGTCAAAACAGCTACATGAAACAAAAATATACTATGAATTTATTTTAAATGGCAAAAAAAATCTTACAAAACATTTTTTTTTTATCGAATGATTAGTTGCGCTGCCGCGGATGGCCGGCGCTGATTTTATTTTTCGTGGATAGAGAATGACCCTAGCTATCATATACTCACGCCACACACTCAACATATTTATACAATTGAAGAAAAAAAATTAAACTTGATTCGCTCCATACAAAAAAATCTAATTACTTTTAAGAAAAAAATTTTTTTCAAGACAAACTATCAACTGTAGAAGAAATTTTATAAGAATAAAAGTTGTCAAGAATACCATAACACGTCATATAAAAAAAATCGCATCGATATTGGAACTTTGTTGCCTAAGTCCACAAATTTTCAGTATGGGCCCACTGTGCTCCGCCGCGAAACCATAGCAGCGAAACAACAGTAGTTCAATTGTACTGGTTCGCAGCGGAGGTGTGCTACCAGCGTTAGCGATATCTAAATAAAAAAAAATGAAAAAAAAAATCATTGGTTTTTTTTTTCTCAACGACTGTTGAAATATCAGTTTCTAAATCAGTATTGTTTTTTTTAATAAACTTAGTGTAAACTTCACAGACGTGCCACTACTTCAAGTAACTACACTACCAGTGGTCATTGACCCCAGAAAAACAAAACGTCTAAATAATGTTTTTTTATCTTTGTTTTACCGTGTTTAGATATTGATACCCATAAAGTCTGCGGAGTTTCGCTAACTAATTAAATTTGACCCTCTTTAAACGTTATTTAACATGTACTTTGGCATACCGTTATTCCTGTTACTTTCACACAATTGTCAAACTATAAGTGCAGAATAGAGATGGGACCATTACTAAATCAAAGTACGTGCTATGTGACTATTTTGTTTAGCCTTTTTTCGGCAGGCTCTGCATTTCCATACTATATTTATTATGGTAGGAAATGCAGAGCCCTGCCGAAAAAAGGATTAAAAACAATTATAATTTACAAGTGTAAGTCCGTGTATCGCACAACTGTAACGGAAATACCTTACAAATATGTAAATTGTAGTGACCAGAGGGCCGATCGCGCTATTTCTCAACGTAATTACCGATCGAACGGAACGTTTTTGGTTTTAGTTTAGTTTTGGTTTAGCTGGTGTAAGCTGGTGGTGTAAGTACGGTATCGCGCTTTTTTTTGTGAGAGTATTGTTCGATCGATCGTTCCTCCAACGTAACTTCCAAAGTAAAGCTAAATCGTTTCCGTTGAAATGATTAGCGCGATACGAAATGTGTCTAACGTAACGTTTTGGTTGTGGTTTAGTTTTGGTATTAACGTTCAAAATTAGCGCGATCGGCCCCCAGGATTCAATTTATACATAGCCCTAATGCTTTGTGTTGGCTTTTAAAATGCGAAAGAATTGTAGATTGTAAATTGTAACTCATACTTATTTGTAATTTCTGTGTTAAGGGTCGGGTAATCGCCGTTGGCCTTTGCCCATACAATTAATATGCGTCGCGTTCACGCCGCGCCGTTCGGTTTCATAGGGAATATTTATTTTCAGTAACAAAAATAGAAATATTTGAAAAAAAAAACAGATATAATTACAGATAATAAACTATTCTGTTCATACAAAAAAAAATCATGAAAATATATTAAGTATGTAGTTTGAAAGTAATATCGGTTTGTATGCTTTGGGTAGGCATTACTTCCTGAATTTATTTCATAAAGTATTTTATTATTACGGCTATACTTAAATATTCACATAATAGAATTGATGTGTAGGAATGCATACACATAAATTCTTCGTTTATTGATTTAGTTTAACATACATTTTTTGCCTATCTTACTTGCATTATAGGAAGGCGTAATAGCAGATTTAAAACTCACTAAACTCATATATCTGTGCCTTAAATATTTTTTTCTATAAATTAACAATTTTGGAGAATTGTAGACTTGCAAAGTTTTGTGGTGTAGGACCCTGCAGTGCATACATAGCACATACAATAATTCCCCTAAAATGAATAGACGCAAACGATGCTAAAATATGCATAGCATAAACAAGTTATCACTCAAATAAGGCTGGGGTATCAAAATACGATTCCCGTTTATTATTTCAAGCTGAGCTTGTAAACAAGGCTGGGTACACATTATTTATGTGACATTTACATTTTGTTTGTGTTATACTGAGCTTCCTTCTGCATCTAATGTTTCACTCGTAAAGGAAATTGGCAGGGAAACGGCAATGAATTGCGGTCTGTATGATATGATAGATGATAAATGGTACATGTTTTTTGTTTTTATTTGTTTCATTGTTATTCTTTAAGCAATGTGTCCTCTGCCTATCTGGTTTCTCAGGGATGGAAGATTGTTATTGCACTTTGTCGATGCCAGTGGCCTACTCAGTACCTAATACTTATAATTAAGAAGAGGGAAGGTTCGACGATGAACTAGTTACAGGGGCCCAAGTCTGCTATTTTTATAAATTCAGTCATTCCAACACGATCCCATTGTCATGCCATTGTCATTTTGCTAAAAGTTCGTAATCTGGTAAGTTCATAATGGTCGATCATTGGTCGGTCAATGTTCTCATAATATAATTACCCAACCCCCACCCAACCCATTATAACCCATTGTGTCGTATTGCCATCATTATAAAACCCATTAGTAGAAATGTCATTCATTTGTCATTATGTACGAGATTACCAATATATGCATTTATTTCAATGTAGTGTCAGTGGCCGACCATTTTAAAGTCATAATGACGCCATTATAATAGTAGATTACCAAACTTGTCAAAATCAACAATTATGAAATCAATGATCGACCATTC
Organism: Tiliacea citrago; assembly: GCA_963921375.1. NCBI lineage: Eukaryota > Metazoa > Arthropoda > Insecta > Lepidoptera > Noctuidae > Tiliacea > Tiliacea citrago. The sequence goes on along the minus strand of OY992799.1, from coordinate 21,444,345 downwards.
TGTCACTATTGTAATAGCAGACTTGAGGCCCTGTTTGTATGTTGTCTCCTTTGATAGCCTCTCAAATGAAAACGGTTTAATAATACAAGCCTTAGAACCTTCGCGAGATGTGGTTAGGTGTCGCACAGTAAACACTCGTCACCTCGTTCTCTAATCGTCTTTCATTCAGTTTCATTGCAACAGTTTAATAAAATATGTACTACTAAAGCTAATTCATGTTCACCAGGACTGGATGTCAGTCAGAGCAGCAGAAAAACAGCAGGAAGCAACATCACTTATAGCTCGTCGGTCAGCCAGACAGGCGGTGCGCAAACGTCATCGTGCCGAGCTGATGGTGCCTTTCCTCACCGACGTCAACTTCGTGCTGTTCTGGCCACACTGCTTCCATGCCCATCCGGAGTTGTATGAGCGGTGGGATGCTAACAGTTGAGTTATTTGTCGTGGCGTTTAGATTATAAATTTTATGCTTTAAATTTTCGATCAATACTATTATTGATCACACTCGTGTCAAAAAGGTTGTCGATGGGTTGCCAAATTGTTTAATCAGATTACATCAATTCAGAAATTGGTCTTGCGTTGTACAGTCGACCTCGTTACTAATTTACCTACCACTTTGACAAAAACTGTTACATTGGTCTTAAACATCGATCACTTATAAAGAACTTTTATATATTAAGGGCCAATTTCACCAATGAAACTGATCCCGATCAGCACATAAACCACGTTAAAGAGCTGTCAGTGTCATTATTTTCTTTGGAATATTGACACTGACAGCTCTTGAACTCGGTTTAGATGTGCTGATCGCGTTCAGTTTCATTGGTGAAATTCGCCCTTAATACTTAAATAGTTCTTTACTAGGGTCAGGTCACACCGAGACGCGACGCGACGCGACGCGACGTGACGATACTGGAAGAGGCCAGTGATTTCGCGCTGCGCCGCCCGCCGCCGCGAGATGCATCGCAACGTCGCGAGGCGCATAGTAAAATCGTTGGCAACAAGACGCCTCCCTGCGCAGCGAGACGCCACACGGCGCAGCGGAACGTGTCTACATTCGCCACGTGCTCCCGCCCCGCCCCGCGTCCACCCACAGTCTACCATTTGCAAGCGCATGAGAACGACGTACGGCTGTGCATCGGGGTGTCGCGCGGCGCCGCGCGGCTTCTTGAGGCGCAGCGCCGCTCTTGCACGCCGCGCGTACCGGCGATCACGAGGCGTAGTGCTGCGTGGTGTAACGTATTCTAAATTCTCACAATGAAATGTGTGTCTTTTCGTGTAGAAAATAAAGTTATATTTTGAGTTGCTCTTTTAAAGTGTGCGCGCAGCGTCGCGTCGCGTCGCGTCTCGGTCTGAGCTGACCCTTAGTGATCGATGGTCTTAAAGCAAAAATAGGCCTTGACGTTAATGACGTGCGATACAATTTGTACAGTATTTTTATGTCACGAAGCGACGCGTGTTTTACTTGTGGCAACCAAGTGTACAAATACGCTGTGAATGTGTGTGTAATTTTAGGATCTCTCGGTATCGTCCGAGACAATGGTGAAGTCGGAAGTGTGTGTATGAGAGTGTTACCTACATGCTGACGCTACTCGTCTTCACGCACACATCACAGCGTATACTTGGTTACCACGAGTAAAGCGCGCGTCACTTTATGAGATAAAAATACTGTACCATAATTTAAGCTTCCTTTGCCAAATAGTAAAAGCATCTTGTATCTTCATGCTCTCCCTTACATATCTGCACTTCTACTGACGTTTACGATGGTAACAGAATACACAAGACATATTTTTTTTATGTCAAAAACTAATCTGCTTTTACCAGACATCGTGATGGTCGGTCGAGAGCTTGTAGAGTTATCAGAAGAGAAGATCACGGACATCTTCTACGCGGGTGACGCTCCGTTGAATGAGGCATCGCTGCACAAACTGATGTCTGGACCAGCCTTGGCTATATGCTTCCGATTGCTGGATGATGATGTCGATTTTGTGCGTAAGTGACTTTCTTTTTTCTTTCGATTTTGTTTTGTTAGCTAAAGTCCCATTTACAGGATACAAGTTTATTGCCTGTGGCTTACAATTAAATTGAAGCACCAAATGATTTTGTAGACATATATTTATATTACATTTATTATATTTTATAGACATTGTGATTTTATATACCTAAAGGGTCAATTTAAATTAGCTAGTGACAACATTTCTCGCAAATGTGTTGAAAAACGTTGTATGACACACGTGCGGAAATTGGTATTTACAAACTCGTGACTATGGTAATTCCTCGACTTCGTCTTGGGCTTACATTCGTCTACTCGTTTGTAATAACTAACTTACCGCACTAGTATCTTAACATTTTTTTTAATAGTAGGTATAAGTTTCTTATTTACAAATACTACTGATGTCAATTTATCTCAATTAATGTTTATTTAGACACAATTACAATAAAAATTATGATAGCAACTAAAAGTTACAAATTATTTAATTGAATAACAGGTAAAGTCATTTTGTAACCATGTACCGATAAAATAATATAATATTCTTTCTTTTTGAAAGTTTAACAACCAACAACGTAAGATAGAACTACAACTACATAGCATCACTTTCCCAAAACAGCTTTAGTACGTCGAATCCTGTACGAAGAAATACCGCCGTATGAAGAATCAAAGTCTTTGAATGACCTGAAACTGTTAAAGACTGCTTTCGACCGCTACAAGACTTACAGTCCTTCGAGAGAAGAAGTCTGGCAACAGCGCAAACTAGAGAGGAAGCATAAAAAGGTAGATGTGGTTCAGATTTAATGACAATGAACAATCATGATTATTTAGTTCAGGGTTCAATCAAACCCTAGAAGTGACTTTTAAAATATCGCAGTACTATTTACGTATATAGAGTAGTGAATGTTCATTATTTTCCATTCCTTATTCACACGACACCGACAAAATTTTATAAGAATGAACGTTCGTCTGCTCCTTGTATTAAATGTTTCCGTCATTCTGCGAGAGGAAGATATCGAGTGCCGAAATCCGACATCGTTGGAGCGGTTCACGAATTAATTTTTCACTTTTGATTCATTTTGTGTTCAGACGTTTCATTTCGAGTGAAAGATGCTGAGTGAAAGTCTATAATAAACATAAAGTGACCCTTTTTTTTTTTTTTTTTGGGTACGAAATCATCAAATAACTTCTCCCGCTCTGGGCGGAGCGGGAGGGCGTGTCAGACTTTTACTGACTAAAACCCACCCGTGTTCCTTCCGTTGCCTATGTGCCAGGGCCACGATATCCCTTTCGGACAAACTCGCAACCCTGGCAGGACTCGCAACCATGGCAGGGCATAAAGTGACCCTGACTACAGAGCTAAACCGCGGTCACTGTCAGACTGCATACAAAAGAAAGAGAAGAGCGATGACACAACGCTTGTAATTTACCCATTGACCCAAAATATGAAGCATTTATCTAATTACTTAAAAATGAGATTAGTAATCAAAATTAAAAACCAAGTTCTGCGTACAAATAAGACGTTCTTGTTATTAATTAAATACTAACCGTACGTTGATATTTAATACAGATATTTCGGATTAAACTCCAAAAAAGTAAAGGGTTAGTTTACCGTTTTTTGCATCGAGTTTTTTTTTTTAAACGTGTTTTGGTAACAAGTAACAACCAAGATCTGAGAAATATGTTCAAGAGTAACATATATTTTTACCGCTACCACAAACTATATGTATAAGTAGATTTGTTTTTGTTTTTGTTTAAGACAAGCCTACTTTTATCGTTTGCCTCTTGTCAGAGCCTTTTAAGGCTCCATCTCCACGGACAAGAGAATCGCGGAACAGCGTGACTTGTGCCTTCAAATGATCGCCACGACGATATCGCCGGGTGGATATTGATTCATAGAGTTTCAATTGAATTTGATGGCACGGCAAGATTATCACCACGAATTTATAGCCCGTGGAGAAAGCGCCTAAGTTCCTTCGTTAGCCTTCATACCAAATCCAGCTGTTCACATTTATGTATGGTATTTTAGGCAGCAGTGGTGGCCCAGTAGAAACGGCGGCAATTTGAGGCCGTAGTGGGGCCGTAATAGCCGAGTAATAGGTCGTATGTTCAAACCCAGACAGGTGCTTTACTTTGTGTAAATTATTTCATCATCACTGCTCTCAATACGGTGAAGGAAACCATCACCAGGAAACCGGCATGTCCTAGAACATCCTCCAACCCGCACTGGGCCCGCGCGGGTTGGGTTACGGTCGACTCCCACTTATAAAAATGCGGCCTGTGTCCCAGCAATTTGAACATTAGGTTGATTATGCTAATATGCTTATGCTTTTAGGCAGAAGAAAAGAGGAGGCGAGCTAGATTTTTATCAGAAACACGTCGTATAAATCGACAAGCTCTGGAAGAGGCGTTAGAAGCCAAGAGTAAGGAGAAGCAACAGCGCAAACTGGACCTTTTAAAAGCTGGCGTAAGAAATTTTTTACTCGAATTTGTTCTAACAAAACCAAAACATGTTATTCCACATTAACCTAGATTGGGAACTTATCGCGTCAGAAGCTATAAGGTACACGGTTCCAACTGGTCCTATCGACAAGAGCAAAAAAAAAAATTTCTTACTTACTTAAAAATTACTTAGCAATTTTTGTAAGATTTTATATAAGAATTTTCAAAAACTAATTTTATCTCAAAAAATTTCTACCGAACCATCTTTGATCTTAGTTTCAATAGATACTACCTGCCACATTGTAATTGCCAAGACATGACAAGTATTTAAGTAAGCGTTGATAACCACCCTATTTAGTTCTTGGTTTATTACATAAATAATATGTGTAAACAAATTGGTAATGTAGCTACACACGGCTACACATCAAGATAAAAATTTCCAGTATAAGCTGATCTCGCATTATATAGGATTTCCGTACAATAAGAGGTCAGCGTATACTGGAAATGTATAGCTTTGTGTAGCCATGTTTACAATTGTTTCCTCGTTTCACTTAAAAAAATAATTCACTTGTTTTTCTATATTGTTATCACAATAATCCTTGTATATAATATATTTTTATATTAATATTTTAAATGCAAAAGTGAGTTTGTTTGTCACTTTTCCACTAAAACGGCTGAACAGAATTGGATGAAACTCGCAAATGGGTAGACCATGACCTGGAAATGGACATAGACTTTTCATCCTGGATCGTAAAAGTCGCGGGCAACAGCTAGTTATAAATAAAATTAAATTCTGTATTCAGAATCTGGCTGCCTTAGACCGAATGAAGGAAGAGCCTGAAGATGAACTTCCAGAGGAGGTGGAGCCGGAGGTAAGTAAGAATGATTATGTCAGCCTAGTCTATAGCGTTTGTGAGTTTCGAAAATCTTATAGGCAGCTTGAAACAAAGAATTTCTAACGTCATAACTTTCTTAACGTGCACGTGTTTCTGTGGCAATAAACCGATTTCTCTATATTTATTTTTTAAAAAATCGCCAGGAGAAATTAGAGGAAGAAGAAGAAGAAGAATGCATGGTCGAAGAGGATGGAGACGAGTACTTTCCTCCGCCAGGGCTACTTATACCCGGCTTCTATGCTCCTCCAAACGATATCGCCAAATCTAACGGTATGGCCGTGCTGTTTCCTAAGGTAATTCGCTGTTGGTTTTTGGTAGATTAGCATTTTCCAAAAAATGTTGGAACTAACTCAGAAAATCGCGATCTAAGATATAAATTGGAGATGTCCAGACAGACGAACAGACAGACAGATGTATAGACAGTCAAAGCTGTGAACTCGACGAAAATAAATGAGTCCAACTGTTGGTCGCAAAATGCACGCACACAAGAATAATACAATGACAGCACAATGACGTGTCGCCAGTGTAAGACGTACTTGTCACGCTCACTAGCATAAAAAAATGGCCGGTTTGTTTTAGTTCTTTTGCAGCGCGACACTATCTAGACATGTAAATAATCAAAACTCGCGATACATTTTTTGTTTTGTTTAATTAGTTAAGCATCATAATGTAACAGGGCAGGCAGAAGCGTTATTTGGCGCAGCCTTGAGGCACACAATGCGGTCTTTCTTCTTTTTCGTGTGGTTAGTGACTAACCAGGGGTCTACTCCCTAAGTCTGTCAACGAAAATACGGGCCCACCCGAAAGTAGTTGATCCGTCAAAACAAGTGACAAATTCAATTTTTCTAACGTAACACATCAAGATTAGGAACAACTGTCAAATCATGTTGTCATTCATTTTTAATTCGGGCACTGAACTAATCTTATGTCCGTAGGTGATACGGAGTAGGAAACGCCCAAAACTTCGGCCGGAACTACGGATTTCGTGATTAGGGAGTAGACCCCTGGTGTCAGAGTTTTTATGCCGCCCATGGGTCTCTGACATGGCTTCACATGCCGTCGAGAAATATCTCTCAGGTATGTCGGTTCCCTCACGATGTTTTCCTTCACCGTTTTTTAAGCAAGTGACAATTGTACAATACGCACATGAATTCGAAAAGTCAGAGGTCAGAGAGTCAGCCTTGGGTTCGAACCCGAGACTTATGACTTGGCGGTGCGACGGTCAGACCACTAGCCTACCACTGCTGTACAATACGGTTGTAACTTAAGGTTTGTCTGTTTATTGTGTGTATATTGCGTGCCTTAACCAAGGTCCGTTTTTTTTCTTGTTTTTTTTTATATTAGACCCATATTTTGCTAATTGTGTTTAAGTCTCATGTAGTAGGAGTGAGCACGCGGTGAGTCTATTTCCGTCAATCGAGCGCAAATACAGACTTCGGGCTGTTACTGATAATTTCTTAATAAAAAAAAACTGAATATTTCTGCCCATCCCTAAAATTTAATTCTGGATGCAACGTTCAGCAGTCGCGTTTGCCGTCCTTAAGACCAACGAGGCAGTCACATAACAGAAGTCTTAATTGCTTTTACTTTCTACTACAGTATTTTTATTTCACGACGTTTCGCGGCATTACTTATGATAACCGTGTCTATATACACGCTGTGAATGTATGCTTTAAGACGAGTAGCGTCAGCACATACACACACACACACCCTCACACACGCACGCATTTATTTCACGACGTTTCGCGGCCTTACTTATGATAACCGTGTCTATATACACGCTGTGAATGTATGCTTTAAGACGAGTAGCGTCAGCACATACACACACACACACCCTCACACACGCACGCATTTATTTCACGACGTTTCGCGGCCTTACTTATGATAACCGTGTCTATATACACGCTGTGAATGTATGCTTTAAGACGAGTAGCGTCAGCACATACCCACACACACACCCTCACACACGCACGCATTTATTTCACGACATTTCGCGGCCTTACTTATGATAACCGTGTCTATATACACGCTGTGAATGTATGCTTTAAGACGAGTAGCGTCAGCACATACACACACACACACCCTCACACACGCACGCATTTATTTCACGACGTTTCGCGGCCTTACTTATGATAACCGTGTCTATATACACGCTGTGAATGTATGCTTTAAGACGAGTAGCGTCAGCACATACACACACACACACCCTCACACACGCACGCATTTATTTCACGACGTTTCGCGGCCTTACTTATGATAACCGTGTCTATATACACGCTGTGAATGTATGCTTTAAGACGAGTAGCGTCAGCACATACACACACACACACCCTCACACACGCACGCATTTATTTCACGACGTTTCGCGGCCTTACTTATGATAACCGTGTCTATATACACGCTGTGAATGTATGCTTTAAGACGAGTAGCGTCAGCACATACACACACACACACCCTCACACACGCACGCATTTATTTCACGACGTTTCGCGGCCTTACTTATGATAACCGTGTCTATATACACGCTGTGAATGTATGCTTTAAGACGAGTAGCGTCAGCACATACCCACACACACACCCTCACACACGCACGCATTTATTTCACGACGTTTCGCGGCCTTACTTATGATAACCGTGTCTATATACACGCTGTGAATGTATGCTTTAAGACGAGTAGCGTCAGCACATACACACACACACACCCTCACACACGCACGCATTTATTTCACGACGTTTCGCGGCCTTACTTATGATAACCGTGTCTATATACACGCTGTGAATGTATGCTTTAAGACGAGTAGCGTCAGCACATACACACACACACACCCTCACACACGCACGCATTTATTTCACGACGTTTCGCGGCCTTACTTATGATAACCGTGTCTATATACACGCTGTGAATGTATGCTTTAAGACGAGTAGCGTCAGCACATACACACACACACACCCTCACACACGCACGCATTTATTTCACGACGTTTCGCGGCCTTACTTATGATAACCGTGTCTATATACACGCTGTGAATGTATGCTTTAAGACGAGTAGCGTCAGCACATACACACACACACACCCTCACACACGCACGCATTTATTTCACGACGTTTCGCGGCCTTACTTATGATAACCGTGTCTATATACACGCTGTGAATGTATGCTTTAAGACGAGTAGCGTCAGCACATACCCACACACACACCCTCACACACGCACGCATTTATTTCACGACGTTTCGCGGCCTTACTTATGATAACCGTGTCTATATACACGCTGTGAATGTATGCTTTAAGACGAGTAGCGTCAGCACATACCCACACACACACCCTCACACACGCACGCATTTATTTCACGACGTTTCGCGGCCTTACTTATGATAACCGTGTCTATATACACGCTGTGAATGTATGCTTTAAGACGAGTAGCGTCAGCACATACCCACACACACACCCTCACACACGCACGCACACACCCCCCCCCACACACAAACACACACACACACACACACTTCCGACTTCGCCATTGTCTCGGACGGTACCGAGAGTTCCTGCGCTTACACACACAATCACAGCGTGTTTGTACACTTGGTAACCACAAGTAAAGCGCGCGTCGCTTCGTGAGATAAAAATACTATAATTGCCTGTACTTTCTACGACACCTTTCTCCACTTAACATTGCCTACCGATGACGTCATAATTAACCATGACGTAATTTGAAACAGTTGGTTCGAGAACGCGTGACTCCTCAGCCAGAGTTTCTGCCACGTCACGTGCTTGTTCTGCTAGAGATAGGCAAGCGATACAAAGCTATTGAAGCCATTGCGCCTTATAAACACGCCATAATACATGTGAGTAGCTGGAACATACATAATGTCTGTTTCAATAATAAATGTGATTAGCTGGAACATACATAATGTCTGTTTCAATAATAAATGTGAGTAGCTGGAACATACATAGTGTCTGTTTCAATAATACATGTGAGTAGGTAGAACCAGACATTATGTATATGTCTGTTTCAAAAGTATCTGATGAAAATGTTAACAAACCCTGTTAAGGTTAAATTCTTACGCAATCACTCACTAAAATAAATTAGTAACACATAAAGCTTTTTTTAGCTGTCAACTTAATATCTTACCACCAACAACCACTAACAATTATTGTTTGAATAAACCATCGACAGTAATTGAAGTTATAAAATAAACCTCAATTTGTCAAATGAAAAACATCTTTAGGTATGGTGATTTAAAATTAGAATTTCAGGTTTTAGTACTCAAATAATCAAAACGAAGCACTCAATTTTATCATTCACATTTTCTGATCCATTTGATTTTAATTACATCAGATAATTTTGAAACAGACCGTAGGTATCTACTTTTTGTATCTATTTACAGATGACTTCGATTTTAGACCATCAATGTTTGGTTTCTGAGGTCCTCGATGAACTGTCAGTAGTTATTCATTCGACAAAGTTAACGGATAGATGGATAAACTCCGGTTAAGAAACCTCAGAAACCGGATGTGCAGGTTTTCATGCAATATTTTTTACGAAGATGAATATTGTTACAAAGTAATTATAAGTTGTCCGGGCATTAATAATTATGACACATCGATGTTTACAAAAAGTGACCAAGTGCGAGTCGGACTCGCACACGAAAGGTTCCGTACCTCCGTACAATATTTATGCTCGCCTTACACAGGTCGTCTTGGCGCTCTACAATATATTTCTCAAAAATATAAAATCTTTCGAAGAAAAGCAACACGAAGCTATTATCAAGAAGCGCCAAATACGCATAGGGAGACCTAAGCCCTCCTACACGTATACTCTTATAATACTGCATGCCAACTTTACTATTCTAGTTGCGACCAGAGGGCTAATTGCGTAACACACTATCAGTAGAAATAAAAAAAAAAAATCTTTCTTTTCTTTTCTTTTCAATTTGACAGTTCAAAAACATTCATTGCATTATTTACGTCGTTGAGCAGACAATTTTTTCTAACATATGAAGCAATGGATTAGCAATATTCTTCAAAATCATTCGGATTCCGATTCAAACTGCGTTACGCAATTAGGGTGCGGGTGTTCAAAACTAAATTCGGTCTAGCGAGTCATCTAACACAGACAACGTAACACGCAAGGAATTGATTTTTTAAGGGTCACTGCCATCGGAATCGATAAGGAATACAATATTTGACAATATTTTCTAAAAACGCTGAGAAAAACACGTTTTTTTTTATGGAGACTCCCTTTAATGTTTAAGTTTATTTTATTTTTATTATTTGTTGATAAAGCAGCCATAGTAATACATTTTGTGAAAATTTCAAGTATCTATTTAATACGGTTCAAAAGATACAGTCCTGTGACAGACGGACGGATAGGATAAAAGCGTCCCCGTACGGGACCCTAAAAACAGTCACACATGAATGGGAGACGGAAGCGACGTTCTACAGAGCCGAACTTTTTCTATAAACTCGATGTAAAACTTAACGTAAATACTTTTAAATGTGAAAGTTTGTATATTTGGATGTTTGTTACTCAATCACGCAAAAACGGCTGAACGGATTTGGATGTAATTTGGCACACAGATGGTTTATAACCTGGATTAACACATAGGATACTTTTTATCCCGGTTGTACGTTCCCGTGGGAAAGTTTCCGGTATCCACGCAAGCGAAGCCACTGGCATAAGAAGCTAGTTAGTAATAAAAGTTATATTTTTACAGATGGGTATATTTAAAGCAACAACGCCATACGACTGTGTTCACATTGCATACACCGTCAAGCAATTCGACACTTTAGATAGCAGTTCGCTGAATTTGTGAGTAAACAATCCACGCTATCTTTGGTTAGGATTATTTTTAATAATGGTCACATGACTGTAGTTGTAACTATTATGTTGTAGGACTCAATCAAAACACAGTCTACACAGGCTGCCCCTTGGATTAATTATATATAAATGACCATCGATATATGTCTAGAACAGAGTGTCGCGCTGAAGAAGACCTTAAACAAACGGGGCATTTTTGATAGGCTAGTGTGCCTAACAGCTACGTCTTACACTCGCGCCACGTCATTGTGTTATTCTAGTGTTCGTGCATTTTGCGGACAACTGTTGGACGCAATTTTTTTCGACACAGCTTTGTCTGTCTATCTAGACATATTTATATCTTTGGCTACACCCTTTCTTATCGTAGGTTTTGCGAATACCAACTTAGCAAGTGTTCCGATTGTATCGTAACAATTAACATTCATCCCGTTCGAAATGTCAGCTATTTAAATAGAGCTGTTCATAATACGAGTATATTATACTAGGACGAAGATCAGTTTACATAATATTACATCACGCTTGTATTCTTCGAGGGGTTAGGCTGAAGTGATAGTACACTCACATTGCGCCTGCTATATTTAAGTTCTACCTAATGGGAAGCAAGCATATAACCATTACTCGGGAACAACTCCAGACCCTGGGCTGAAACTGAAAAAAACTTAATAGAAACCCCCAACAACACCTGGGGATCAAATACTGGACCTCGAGGTATTGGGTTCAAGACCTTGGGCCATGCTTAGGTCAGCAGTCGCGCTAGCAAAGCGCAAAGAGGCAATAAAGTCACTATTGTACACTCCGTTGGTTTAGGTAGTTAAATAAGGTAAAAAAAAAAAAACCATTTGTGACGAGAGAGCTTTCAAGTAACCGACTAAACATAATACCCGTCACTTCAGTTGCCATGCTAAGTCACAGTTGTACTCTTCAATTTAGCAACGTTATAATTCGTTGACGTTTAGAGAACCTGCCTTTTTGGGCTCTTTATAATAGACAGATTACTTACAAAATATTAAAGTATTATTATAAATCGAACTAAAAAGTTGTGCTCAAGCAGAGTTACATCTACGAATGAATAAGAATAAATGATAAAGTTCAATATACATTAATAAAAGAGGAAACTATCGTAAAAACCAAAAATACATTTAATTTGAATAAGTTAAGTTAACGTCTTTTTAAACAAGAAAGTGTCACCTATAAAAACCCTTTTTACGATTTGTTTACCTTTATTTAATTACCTAAACCAATGGAGTATAGATCAAATAATGATTGTTGTTATTCCGTCGACATAACTACTGGCCACAGCGCCAACGAACAATCCTTTTGTACTATTTCATAGTTTTAATCAGTCAGAGAACCAATATTGAAGACACTGACAGGTTTTTACCTAGCGCAGGAGTCAGGGCTTTACTTTGTTTGTACACATTTTTTTATGCCAATAAAGAATTTTATATTATTTTTATATTATTATTTTAATATTTATTCAAAAAAAATTGTTGCGCCACTTCTTCTTCCCAGCTAAAGCACTAGGAAGTGGTGAAGGGTGGGCGTATTAGGGAGACTGTCTTATGTAATTTTCGACGTTCGAAAAGTGCTGATTCTCAGCCTAGTTTGAATAAATGACTTTTGAATTTTTTTTTGAATTTTTATCCAGAGACCAACTGAAACTAGCATTCATGCTATCAGTAGAAGTGGACGTACCATTACTTCATCTAATGGACTTGAACCCGCTTCACGTCAGTCGCGATTGCTCCAGCGGTGAGGAAGAATGTGCTGCAATGTTCTCCGTTGATTATGGAGACGAATACGAATATGAGGATTTTGAATAGGTCAGATACAAGTCTATAGTAATATGAGACATCGAGCTTTAGAAAGAAACTGCCACACAGTGCGAGAGAGACATCGCTCTACAATCAACAATTGAACTTTTTCTCTAGTGTGCCTTATTGTCTTACTACCGATGTGCCTTATTGCCTTAGCGCCGATGTGCCTTATTGCCGATCTGCCCTATTTACGGCCGGGTACCTACTGTAGTTATGTACAGACAGCTGCATTTAATTTTATGTTATTGTGTGGCAAAAAGACCCAGCCCAGCCGATTTGGTCACCGCCACCAATCAGCAATACCAGAGGCATCGCAAATGAGTTGCTGTCCCTGAACCAAACTTGAAAAGTACCAATGTGACCTTTTCAATTTCATAATAAATTTTCCAAGTTAAATTTTGAGATCATTGGCTGCAGGAATACATCGACAGAAAACTTAGACGTATATGTATGCATATTGTATGATATTTTAAACGTCATCAACTCGCACTGAGCAAGCGGGATGCTAAACGCTTAATAATTGTAGGACCCATTGTTGTACCCCACAGAACCCAGGCAAAACATTATGCAATAATGCCCTCACAGAGTCAAAACTAATTAGGTCACAGTAATAAGTATTATATTATGTCTTATTATTATAATCTTTGGACAACTAGTGTCCCATTTCACGGACTCAGCAAAATTGCGAGCGTCGAATTCTACAGAGGATTCTTGGGTCTTATTTGGACTTTGAGATTGAGTTACAACACTGCAAGTACTAAATACAACGACGCCATTCGTTCATGGATACAGGTGAATATTTTGTTTTATTTCTTTAGTGTTTTAATAATGTGAATAGTTGTTTTTTTTTTCATCATTGTTTCTGTGTTTTGGTGTAGTGATTGAAAACTATAGCGTCTGTTTTACAGTATGGCTTTTTTTTAAATAACGGAATTGCGCGCTTGTATTTGAAATGCGTAGGTAGGTTATTTTTATATCAATTTATTTTAAAAAATTTTATAATAAAAAATTCGAATTAAAGTTAAAGTCTTACAAGTTTCATCATATTACTGAAAAATACAGAGATTTAGTTACATAATTATGGAAGATTGTTTTTATTTTTTTGATCGTCATGTTTCCTATATAATTATGGTGCAAGACATTAAGGTACTTGTGAAAGACAGAAAATAATTGAATATTGTCTGCGGTGCTGTGTATCATTTCTTAATGGTGTCTCGATGTGTTTTTTCAAGGTATTTTAGTAAACAGTACCTACATGATTATGTTTTACCGGACAAATTACGAGACAAATAAAAAAAATAAAACTTAAATTTTATTTTTTGTAAAAACCACAAAGGTCACTCGGCTTAGTAAATAGATGCGTACGCAGTATGAAATGAAATAATTATGATGATTTTGATTAATCTAGACTCAAAAGAACCGTAATAGGCAGGAAGTTATGAACACGAATACGACTATTTCGGCAACGTGAATTGTGTAATCGCACAAACATTTTTGTTTTTGTTCATTTTGTTTTTGTTCAGTTTCCCTCTAGGTATGTGTCTTATAACTACGTTTTATCGGCTAAATTGCTGAATTGATTTTTATGACACTTTGCTGAAATGTTAGTTGATACCTACTTGAAGAACGACTTATGGAAATCTCAAGGAAATTAATTGTTTATCGAATTGAATTCCAACATAAATAAACTGTCCGTAGATATTATCACATTACAACTGTAATACTTTGACAGTCTGTTGTTTATAATGGCTTTATCATGGTAAATTGATGTTGTTTGTCAATTTGCTATGCCATTTATTTACCTGACCGCACTTTAGCAAGTAGGTACTTATAGTACAAGAGCCCATGACCAACATTTTTTGCCCATCGTTTTACGACCAAAACCGCATAAAATCGATAGATTTGGTTATTCTGAATCCAAAAAACCTAATTTCAGAAAAAAAAAACCCATAGCAGACCGTCTGAAAATCTTGATTTCAAGTGAACTTTGGTCAGTTAATGCGAATAAATATTTTTCAAAAGCATACTGCATATTGCATAAATAGCATATTGTGTTGAAACCATTTTGAACGTGTTGAACATTTTTATCGATTGGTAGTACATTCTGTCTGAAAACTGTTGGACGTGATGAAAAAGGTAGCCCAGATGAAAGCCCAGAATAAAATATAGGACAAATTTAGGTGTAGCACCTTACTAATCAGATAACTTTTCTATAATGAGAAATTATAAAAATAACTTATTGCGATTGTATTTACGTACGATTAATAAAGAGCTTATCCGATGCCATCGCACTGATATTGAACGACTAAAAAAAAAAAAAATATATATATAAATTGGACAAAAGGAAACTATGATATCGTAAGGAAAATACTGTTAGTTGAAAAACAAAAAAAAAAACTCTTCTTTAATCATTGACCGACTCATCATCGCTGTCGTGAGAGATATAAGCGTACGTACGTAGTTTAAGCACCGCGCGTTTGCCGGGCGACTCCGAAACTATATTTTCATTTTTAGAATTAGGTATATATAGGTGACATTTAAAATGTCAAAAACAGGTTTTTGGTCACCCCTACAAGTCAAACAAAATATTTTTAAAAAATTAACCAGGTTGCTAAGAGACAGATCGATATTTATTTTTGCCATTTTTTTAAATGCATGCTACGTGTGACGCGCAAAATGTCTGAAAACAAACTTTTTCGTAATGAAATGA
This sequence comes from Tiliacea citrago, assembly GCA_963921375.1. Taxonomy (NCBI): domain Eukaryota; kingdom Metazoa; phylum Arthropoda; class Insecta; order Lepidoptera; family Noctuidae; genus Tiliacea; species Tiliacea citrago. The sequence continues at coordinate 21,428,677 of OY992799.1, read as the reverse complement.
CGAAACGTATGTACATTTTTAATATCAGACATACTGTGATAAAACCTGTGAGCTCCCATAAACCTGTGACATTTTTGACCGGTACTGCACACCTAGTCTTGTTTAGGATCAACTAAACTTACGATTATATACTACTTACGGTTTTGGCCGTAAAACGATGCGAAATGGTTTGATCGTGGGCTCTCGTACTATTAGGTAGTCTCATTTCCTTTATTTCTTTCTTGACTTTTGAATGCTAAAGTATTGCAAACGTTATTCACCATAAAAGCGCATAAGTGCATAGAATTGAAAGCTTTTATTTTCACAATATCATCATTCACATTTTCCATGGAGCGACTGCCTATCTGACCTCCAAAGCCCAGTTACTGGGTAATACAATACCCCTTGGTAAAACTGGTTGTCAGACTTTCGGGCTTCTGAGTACCCGTAGGCCGTAACGACTTTCGAAGGTCCACGAATGAGAGCCGGGACCAATGGCTTAACGTGCTTTTATTTTTACAATAATAAGCACACTTTTGTGTTTCAGTTTCTGGCGTTGAAGTTACTGAGAGCGAGAAACACCATGATTCAAGGTAAATACATCATGTTTTATTATACCTACTCAAAGTCAAAGCACATACATACATACATATGTGCTTACATAATCAGCCTAAAACCGCTGGGACACAGACCTCCTCTCGGTGAGAGGGAGTGGGCCGTAATCCACCACGCGGGCCTAATGCGGGTTGGTAGATGTCATAATTATGTCTTCGAATTTTTGGTTCTAAGACAGTGTTCTCACGATGTTTTCGTTCGCCGTTTTGAGAGCAGTGGTGATGAAATAATTTACACAAAGTAAAGCGCCTCTCTGGGTTCGAACCTACGGCCTACAACTCGTAAATCGTGGCCATTACCATTTTTCAAATAAACCATTTACAGGCACTTGATTTGTCAAGGAGTCGGTCAGTTTGAAATATAAAGATTCAAGATTCTTTATTTGTGGTAACATGAGTACACATACAGAGCATGCAAGTTATTAAATACGTTGTAGTTTATGACCAGTCATGTTTGGCCTTAGTGGCGTACAAATATTTAAATTTCAGTAAATAATAAAAGTTATTGGATAAGTATTACAATTACATAAGGACAAAAATAATAAATAATAAATGTCAATTTTGTTGAGAATAAAATTAAATATATGGTTATAATTACGAAACAATTACTAAATATCAATTAAAATTATCATCATAGCAATAATATGTTGCTTTATGTACAGATTATGTCAAGATTATGTCCAAGATGTATTGATAATATTAGGTACTAGATGTTGCCATTAAAAAAATCCTAGAATACTGTAGTATGCTTTCCCTTCTAGCAGTATCTTTAATTTATTTTTTAATTGACGGACATTAAGCTCCTTTCAACTCTTTGGGAGTTTATTGAAAATTTTAGGGGCCATACAGAAAACACTCTTGTGCAGTAATGCTGTTTTTGATCTATGTAGACATAGAATACTGTCATCGCGTCTACTACGGTTGTGACCACTTCTGATTGACGTGGAAATAAGTGTCGATTTGATTTCACAAACATGACCATGTCTAAAATGTAAAGCTACTGTAGGTACACCTCTGCGTAACTTTTCGAGGATTACAACTTACAAGCGTGAGGTTTAGTTATATTTATTTTGTTATTATACCTACACTTAAATTTTTATTCAGTAATTAGGTTTCATGTAACATTTTTAGTCGCGCTTGCAAAACACCCACTAAATGCGTTTAGCGCTAAACATAATTTAAAAAATCATTCTGTTTCTGTCATCTTTAAACGATTGGTAGAAACAGCGATGTTTTAAATACGTTCAGCGGTAAACGTAAGTACCTTTTAGCGATATGTGGCGCGGAGCGTTCATCCCGCGCGAGCTGCCATCGTCGCATTTATATTGGGTTTTCGTGATTATTTCATTAAATTTAAATCGGAGTACTATATTTTTTCAGCCAAGTACTATATTCTATTCTATAATTATTATTAAAATTTACTATATAGCATCTCTATAGTAAATAAAAATATTTAATCGTACTACTCTGCTGCTAATAGAAAATAATTGACAATGTCTATTTTTATGAGTAAATACTAAATTAACTGTCAAAAAATAGCATACATGCCTACTAATAAATACCAACTAAGTATAATTATAGTAACTTGACTGAAAAAAAAAATGTACCTATTTTGATTTAAATGCCTATGATAAAATAATCACGAAAACTCTCTAGAAATGCGAAGTTGCGAGTTCGCGTGGGATGTTCGCTTTTAAGCTACGGTTTCCTACGACAGCGGTGGCCGCTACGTAAAGGCCGCAGTTAAGGCCGTCATGAAAAAATTATGGTCGCGGGGTTTGACTTTACGGTGTCAAAAAACGCTCTCTAGGAGGGAAACACCAACTTACTCCATAAAAAAGTTTGAGTGACGTCATTTGACGGTAAATTGCGGACGCTATGTGGCGGCCACCGCAGTCCTATGAATCCTTAGCTTTACTCATCTTTCACACGAGAACACATCATGCTATGGTAACAATAAAAGGCATGTCAGCACGGTGATAGCTGCTGTGCTGACTGTGCAGGGTGCGTAGGATGTACCTATGTCAGAAAAAGAACTTGAACTAGTAATACCGACCTTACTGCTACGAAATAAAGGCGCTGTCAATGTCAACGCGCGCTGTGTGCGCGCCGTGTATCAGTATTCCGGAGATAAGAAGTATGTCTCGTATTCATGACTTTCTATGATAACAAGCCTTGTGCCCGTCCCATCGGCAACAAAAACGAACTTTGATACCCTATTATCAATACTATAATCCCTTCAGTTCGGGGATGCATTTTCAAAAACCCTTCTTCAGTGCTCAGCTTTGTTTTGCTCAAGAGTTCTTTTTACAAAAAAAAAAAAAAATATTTACTGACAAACAATGCACAGCCTAAATCGTTGGGGGTAGCAAATAAGAATAAATAGCAATAAAGATGCACTGTATTATGTACCTTAAGCATAATTATATGAAAACAGAGGGGCAATTCTACTAATTTTAAGAACGTTCACAGTCTGATCTCAGTCTCAATCTGTCAAAAATACCTCTTATTTCCCTACATTTTGACAATTTTTTGACATTTGTTTGTCGCCAAGATGAGATTGCGACTAGATTTTGAACGTTTTAAATTACGAGAATTGGCCTTCTGGTATCATGAATTAAGTAAATATTATAGAACGAAGAAAAAAAGAAGTGAAAAAGAAAAGTAAATGAAAGACAAAAAAAAACTAACAATAAAAAAAAGAGTATTACAATAATTTTGGCATAAAGTTATAGTGTTTGTAATTTTAAATATAGTGATTGTAATTTTAAATTATTAATGAGGATTTGGTACACTGTTTTATTTTCAAAAACCGTGAAAGGTCCTATGACCTTCTCACACCAAACTAATATAGCGTGAAATTAAAAAAGTGGAAGCAACTAACCGTGTCAAGCCAAACAAAGTCTTTGACCTGTGTCAGAGGACGAAGGAATAGCACACAACAAGAAAAAAATTGGGTGTTTGGCTGTGCGTTGTCCGACAGTGAATTTTTTTTGTTGAAGACAAATGTCAGCTATTGTATGAGTAAAATCTTGTCTGATATGGTAGTCAGACTAAATAGCATGGCGAGCAATAACCGTTTAACATAACATCATGACATCACATCTGTATTCCCGGAGAGGTTAGGCAGGGTGACCGTTAGTACATCTATGTGTCCCCAGTTATGTTTGTCAATCAATCTGCCTAGCCTTTTCCCAGCTGTGTAGGGATCGGCTTCCAGTCTAACCGGATGCAGCTGAATACCAGTATTTTACATGGAGCGACTGCCTATCTGACGTCCACAACCCAGTAACTGGGTAATACGATACCCCTTTATAAGACTGGTTTGTCAGACTTTCAGACTTCTGACGACCCGTAAGTCTCTGTCAAAGATCCACGAATGACAGCCGGGATCAACGACTTAACGTGCTTTTCGAGGCACGGAGTAGTCTTGGAGTCCTCAGTTATGTTTGTCCCATGTAATAAAAAAGCCTGTTGCCATTAACCGAGCAAGAATCCAGACTGAGTTTCAACTGAAAAAAACCTTGGATTTTTTTATTATTCTCAGGCTAGGTTTTAGCACGCGAGTGAAACTGCATGCACGTTTTTGATTCTAGTCTTATCAAAGGACGTCTGATAAGAAAAAAAAAAACCGGCCAAGTGCATGTCGGGCCACACACAATGAAGGGTTCCGTAGTTAGGATGAATTAATCCCTAAAACATACTTAACATTGTAGTTGAAAAACATGTTCTCCCATACATCGATATACGCCACGGTCAATTTTCCAACTGAAAATTTAAGTTTGTAATCGCAAAAAAGTTTTTTTGTTTTGTGATTTAACACTACAAATTAACAATTTTCTGACTTTTTCCTTTACTTGTGCGGTGAGACCTTGCTTCTTGCCAAATTTCATCATTCTAGGTCAACGGGAAGTACCCTATAGGTTTTGATTTATGTGCGAGTTATTCGCATTTTTTTTTATGTGATATAACTACAAATTTACAATTTTTGCACTTTTTCCTTTACTTGTGCTGTAAGACCTTGCTTCTTGCCAAATTTCATGATTCTAGGTCAAAGGGAAGTACCCTATAGGTTTTGATTAATGTGCGAGATATTCGAAATTTTTTTTATGTGATAAAACTACAAATTTACAATTTTCGGACTTTTTCATAAACTTGTGCTGTAAGACCTTGCTTGTTGCCAAATTTCAAGATTCTAGGTCAACGGGAAGTACCCTATAGGTTTTTGATTTATTTGCGAGTATCGAAATAATGTCGCAATAATGTCGCTTATATCGCCGTATTTTTTTATTGCGGTGACTTGGAAGCTTGGTTTTTTTAGAACTTCAAGGGACCATAGACCTACGTATTTGATATTAATTTCAACTTGATACCTGCATTCGTTCCTGAGAAAAAGGGTCTTGACAGACTGACAGACAGACAGACAACGAAGTGTAGGGTGAAACTGACACATATAAAAGGCCTCGCTCGTCAAAATCAAGGCAGTTCATGTCAAACAGTCAGTTCAGCTCTAGCTCCGCCAAAGTAAATAGCAAAGTAAGGAAGCACTCTCTTGGAACAACATATTCTTCTGTTTCATTTATCAGCCAGCATCCGCCCAGTTTAGTTGTGGGTCAGCGAAGATCCTATAAGGGTTCTGTTTTTTCTTTTTGAGGTACGGAACCCTAAAAATATAAACATCGATAATAATTATTCTCAGAAAACAATAACATAAACAAAGACATCTATTTTTTGCAGTTTACAAACTCCTCGTAATGTTCACGAGTGTGGCGCTGTCTACATGCTACTGCCCCGCAGACAGCATTCGTAACGTGGGTCAGTGTGCCTTTCGGATCCACTGCATCGGTAACATCCGCGGGATCCGCCTCCCCAACGAGTGCTGCGAGTCCACCAACTACCCCGTCACTGTCGACGTCACCGTCACCGACGCCATCGAACGATTTGACGAAAATTTGGATTTAGACTTCCTTCACACCATCACTACCTTAAGAGTGTCAGGACGAGTTCAACACACGAAACTAGCCATTCTGATGTACACCACCCGACTACAGAACTTACATCTTGACAACAACGGTATCGAAAACATCTCAGGACTTCCCTTTTATTATCTAACCCGTCTCGAAACTCTCAATTTGGAGCACAATAAACTAACAGAAATTGCAGAACTCTTCCAGTTTCAAATACACCCAAATAAATTAAGAAAGTTGTCACTTGCTTACAACGCTATAGAAGACATACCAGGCGATGCTTTCGGTGAACTGTCATCCTTAGTAGAACTCAATCTGTCTTACAATATTATTTCCGATCTTACTGAAGAGCCGTTCTTCAATCTTACGAAACTAGAAATATTACGGTTAAATAATAATAGAATAAAAGATTTAAATGGGGCCGTCAACAACCTTCAAACCTTAAAGCATTTGTATCTGAGAGGCAATCAAATACAGAATATTGATGAGGAGTCTCTCAAGATCATCAAACATTTAGAAACATTTGATGTTTCCTGGAACGAACTGGAACAAATCAAACCGATAATGTTCTCAAGACATTGGAACCATTTCGCTAATCATTCCATTTGTAAAATTATACTTTCTGGAAACCATATTATCAATGTCCCGAACGCTACCTCTAAAGAGATTTCGTCTAGGTATGTTAGAAACTTGAATAAACACAACGTTCACATACTAACAGAATTAGATCTTTCCATGAATGCTATAACGAATATTGAATATAATTCCTTCCAATCGTTGATCCAACTGATTTCCCTTAACTTATCTAAAAATAAAGTAATCGATTTTATAGTCAACGCCAATGATCTTGCTGACTTAAAATATTTGAACCTTAGTAATAACTACATCACGCATTTGTATTACGAAAGTTTTTCTTCTATGAGAAAGTTACAGAACCTTGATCTATCTTATAATCGACTTGAGTTTATCCCCGATATGACATTCAATAATAATTACAATTTGAAACTTGTGAATATGACTTACAATGAGATTGAGAAACTTGATAGCATCCACATAACTATGTTTCATCCGGAAGGCGGTGTGTTGGACCTTTCTAATAACGGGTTGTCCAAGATCAATATACCTTACGGGGAAGGTTTACGTTTGATAACTTTGTTCTTACATTCTAATAATATATCAGATCTCTCGTTGGTCGATCTGAGCCATCAAACAGAACTGCAAACTGTAGACTTGAGTAACAATTTAATTTGGGACTTGGACGCATCGTCCTTGAGACTACCTGAGGCGAGTCTCGTATATCTGGACTTAACTTGTAACAGGATACAACGGATTGGTCCTTCCACTTTTAAACGGCTGCCTCATTTGAAAACGCTTCGTCTAGGGCACAATCTGCTGACACAGTTTGAATACGGAACATTCGAAGGTTTGACTGACCTTTCAAACTTAGATCTATCATACAACAGGATCACCTTTTTAGATTCGAAAATGCTGATGGATTTGAAGTGTCTCCGTGTTCTGTCTGTGAGGTCGAATGATATGAACGTGTTAGATATGAGTAGTTGGTACGGTCATAAGTTTGATTTGAGAGTGAATGTAGATAACAATAACCTGACTTGTGAATGGCTGGGTAAAGTGTTGAGCGACTTTAACAATGGGTATACAAGGGTCAGACCTACTGTGTTGGTTGGAGGGAAAGGAAAGAATACTGTTGAAGGCATACCGTGTATAGCTAGCAAAAGTGAACCCCTTAAATATGGTTCTCAATACGTAATGGCGGATGAAAGGTTGTTAGTAACCAGTCAGAAGATTCTAGAGGCAGTTCGGGAACAGAATTATTATTTTAGGAAGTTTATGTTGACAGCTATTCAAGAACAAGCGGAAAAGGCTCAGAAAGAAATACACACTACTTAAATTTGTAATTTTAGGCATCAGTTATATTGTTATTTTGATTTAGGACTTATGAGGAGATAAAAATGATTATCTCCGGTACTTAAGTTTACTTTGATTTTTAATTTTCTAAACTAAAACGACATTTAGTGTCGACATAAATATAACCTCGTAAATAATGTAGTTACCGAGTGACTCCTCCAAGAACCACTGAATAATTCTCTGCAGGAGGACCTTCACTGTTGTCGTGTTGTCTCTGTAATATGAATTAACTACCTTGTTATTTAAAAAAAAATGGCCGTTCAAATGCTGCAAATTGGTCTAGCAAAATATAGATTAGAGCAGCGATACTCAAAGTGTGTTCCGCGAAACCCTAGGGTTCCGCAAAGCCTCTGTGGGGGTTCCGCGCAAAAACTGGTCAGAATAAAAAATATACTAAAGTGGTACCTACTATATTTTATTTTACTCTGGTACCTGAGTAAAATATTATCAATCTAAATATTCCAACATAAAGTAAAAAAAATATGCAAATTTTAATGTCAAGTAATATGAGTATTAATGAAGAATACACATAAAACCATTTTTGATTACTTTAGGGCTCCGTCAAATATTTCGTTTTCCAAAAGGGTTCCGTCTCCAAAAAAGTTTGAGAACCACTGGATTAGAGTATATTTTATTTTATGTATCGTATCTAATTTCTTTTGTATTTCACTACGTGTCCGTTAACATGGCTCATCGAGTTAAATAAATGTTCGACCTATAGGTCCATTGCCTTCTAAAAATCATTAACGAACGAGACACAATATAAGTTATATTGTTATGAAGCCTACGGGCGTTTAGCGGTCCTGGGGGCCTAGACAAAATCCAAGCGTTTTTTGTACACGTTTTCCGCTCACGCTAAGGACTTGACGTTAACGTGTTGAAAGTGGTAGACAAGTTACACATGAAGCGCAGAACGCCCATTCCGCAGCGTTACCCGATACATTCGTAAGGAATAGTGTGTAGCAAGTGTCACAGTGACACCATTACGTTTAACATCATCCCTCGCGCGCTAACAATAATATTCAAAAGTGTTGTGTGTGTTGGAAAATAATTGAAGTGTTTTATTATTTAAAAAAAAGTAAGCCTTCAAGTTAATATACGAATTGTGATCTAATTAGTATCTTTAAAAAAAAAAAAAAATATTAATATTGTTAATAGAAAAAGTTGTTTTTCTCGCGATGAGTAATCAATACATATATATTTTTAAAATTTTTGATGGAATCTAGACTTCGTGCGAGTCCCGAGCAATTTAGTTTGCTCATAGAATTTATGGAAAGGCAGGTTTATTACGATATGTTTTCATTTATTTCAAATCCCAATCCCAATTTTAACTAATACTGGACCTACTTGAGATTATGGAATGCACAATGTAAACAAACTCTCAATGGTGCCTTTTTATGATTGTGGTTCGTACATTTGTTATTATTCTATAGATAAACTCGATTCCAAACCTTAATACTTGTTTCTTAGATAGGGTTATAGAATGCTAGTAGCCAAATTAAATGAACAAAAATATCACTGTTTACTTTATTTAAGCATTAGCGTGAGCGTCCGATCTCCCGCTATTAAAGCGTGTTGCGGAAACGTCAAAATATCATTAGCGTTTGTCAAAAGTGGCACTTGGCTACCATTTTGATGAACATTTTTATCGTTAGTCTGTCACACTCGTGTCACGTGTCATCTGGTAAGCAAATGTCAACTCCATACAATTAGATTTTTCCGTTGGCGTTAACGCTTACAGAATAGGGATTTTGTCTAGGCCCCCTGAGCGCTAAATGCGTTTAGTGATTTATGATGCATAAACCCACAGTTTCTTAGTAGAGCGGTGACCGTCTCATAACGGCCGCTGTGACGGCTGCCATGATAATGATGGCAGCGGCAAAGATAGGAATCGTTAGAATCGCCCTACCGCGTCGAAAGATAGTCGCGATATTGCTTCAATTTGACACCTCTACCTCTAACACACAATGACGCAGTGACAGTTTAATAATGTGTGACTCAATCTTATCAGTAAGAACACTTTTTCGCGTGACTATGTATCATCATCCTCCTGCCTTTATCCCAATTTATTTGTGGTCGGCGTAACATGTCCCTTTCTTCCATACTTCTCTATTAGTTGTCATCTCGGTAGTCACTCCCTTTCTAGCCATATAATCTTTCACACAGTCATCGATTTTCATACTTAAAACTTTCCAAACGACATTTTCCTCATTCCTCCGCATCACATGCCATGCCATGACAACCGATTTCCGCACAACTTTTCAGTCACCGGTGCCATTCTATCCATTCGTGTCACACCACACATTCCTCTTAGCATTCTCATCTCAGCTACATGCAATTGCCTTTCATTCATCTCTTTTGTGGCCCAACATTCTTATCCATACAAGACAGCAGTCTAACCATTGTTTTATATATCTACTATGTACCTAATTATGTATCTACAAGCAAATCTAGCGATTTCAATCTTTGGGCAGCGGGGTTTGACTTAACGGTGTCAAAAACGCTCTCTAAGAAAACACATCAACTTACTTAAACTAAATAATGTTTCAGTGACGGCCACCGCCCTTCTAAGAAACCGTTGCATAAGCGGGCCTTAGGATGCCGTCTCTTTCTTAAACCCGATGTGCCATATTTATGCCCGGGCATTGTAGATTGTTACGTTATGATTAGAATAGGTACCTATCTAGAAACTTTTCAGTAGTTTTATGAATCGCAACTTCTATTAAAAAAATCATAAAGGTATGTTTGAGATTGCGGAAGATAGAGTAATGTTTAAATTAAAAATAATATAATTATTATTACAAAGGTACAGTCAAGGAAATTAATGTTACTTAAATTGACACCCTACGTCAATTTTGCCATGTTATTGCCATTTCGTACAACTGTCAAAGAATGACAGATTTGATTTGAATATACTTCAGAAAATTTAAGTTGGTAGTGTATTTGCTTAACTATTTATTTTCCTGACTTTACCTACCTACGTAGTATGATATCCCAGTCTTAGTTATAAAATATGTATTTGTTTGTACAACATTTTGTCTTATAATTTGTGTTAAATAAAATTATAACCGTAAATAGCTTTTGTTTTATTTATATCACGCCTGTAAAATCCCTGAAGGGTTAGGCAGAGTTGTACCTAAAGTACACCCACATTTCTGTCAGTTAGGTTTAAGTCCCATGTAATAGGGGGTGAGCCTATTGCCATCAACCGGGCACAGATCCTGTCTCCGGGCTGCTGCTAAGAATTTCCTGATGAAAACGCTGGGAATTGAACCCAGGATCATTGCTCAGAATTAGCACGTAGCACCAGTGACCAACCAACGAGACAGCTCTACTAGAGCAGCGAGGCAGCTTATATGATATAATATTATTTTTATTAGGTCAAGGGTCAGCTGTTCAATGGGATTTTTGACTGTAGCGAGCTTCTTGTAAAGCTGCAGATAAGTACACCATTTCGCTTGCCCCGGAAATGTAAGTCCAATAACCTTTTCTATGTGCCGGGATCCAAAACAAACCTGACTGAGGCTTATTCCGTTTGTCCACCCTAAAACAGCCACCCTTGGGTGGACATTCGGATACATGAACTCTAAACCGAGTATCTAGTCTTGTATAATAACCTAGATCTACAATAGTAGTTTTAGGGTGGGTAAACGGAATAAGCCACCTCGGATACTTCGCCGTTTGGCCAAGGTTCTGTAGGCAGTATAACGAAGAATCGAAGCATAATGAATTGGACATTATATGCAAGTTATCAAAGTTCAAGAAAGACGTAATAAAAATCACAGTAGGTAGATACCCAATTCGTAATATTTTGTTATTGTTGTCTGTTGTCTTTAATGGTTATTCTTTTTAGGGTTCCGTACCTCAAAAGGAAAAAACGGAACCCTTATAGGATCACTTCGTTGTCCGTCTGTCTGTCTGTCTGTCAGTCTGTCAAGACCATTTTCTCAGGAACGCGTAGAGGTATCAAGTTGAAATTAATATCAAATACGTAAGTCTACGGTCCCTTGAAGCACTAAAAAAATCAAGCTTCCAAGTCAACGCAATAAAAAAATACGGCGATATTTAATAAGCGACATTATTGCAACATATTTCGATACTCGCAAATAAATCAAAACCTATAGGGTACTTCCCGTTGACCTATAATCATGAAATTTGGCAAGAAGCAAGGCCCTACAGTATAAGTATAGGAAAAGTTATAAATTTGTAGTTTTATCACATAAAAAAAAATCATTTTTCGATTACAAACTTAAATTTTCAGTTGGAAAATTGACCGTGGCGTATATCGATGTATGGTAGAACATGTTTTTCAACTACATTATTAAGTTTGTTTTAGGGATAAATTCATCCTAACTACGGAACCCTTCATTGTGCGTGGTCCGACACGCACTTGGCTGGTTTTTTTTTCTTATTCGTTTGTATTTATTTTTATTGTTCATTGGTTATGGTCACTTTGTTTCCTTTGTATGATTGTCGTGTTATGTTTTGATTTATTTTAATGTTTTTACCTTGTCAAACTTACTGTATCTAGATTATAATTAAATGATTTGGTGTCCTATAATTGGAAGCGCACACTTGTATATGTCCCTGTTATACGTATGCTTGCATGTAATTGTGTACCCTCTGTTAGAGATCCAATAAATAAATAAATAAGGAGAGGATTATCAAAATGTGTACTATTGATAATTAAACAAGTTCCTCATTCAGATCTCATGTCCTAACGAAGACAAAGGAACACCACATTAAAGATAATACACGTTAGTATAAAGTCGCTGTTAATACAAGATAATTTAGTTCACAAAGTTGCCTTTATGTACCAGACATAGCAGGTTATATTGGATACGCTCACCTAGGTATTATACTTTTATTATTATTTACATTTAACCTTTTTCTTTGAGCGTCAATGGCGTTAGAACACTGACGTGCAAGCCGTGTGCCCGATGGTATTTCCGAACGGCAAAAAAGGCGAATTTTCTTACTTTTCATCCTCTATTCAACCCTTTTAAGGGGTGAATTTTCGTTAGCGTCAGAATGGCTGGTGGCTATGGCAAGCGGATCTGAAAGTATGTATGTTATGTATGTACGAAGCTCAAACTTAAATTCGTGAAAGTAGCAATTAGTTAGCAATTATTGATAGATACAACAAAGTTTTTTAGAAATTCTGCGTCCTTCATGCTGAACACGGACGCACCATCCATCCTGACGTCAGAATAGGTCAAAGAAATATTCATATTCTTTTATTAATTTAAATTATTGAGCCTCATTTTTTTAAATATATTTGCAACGTTGCTTTAATAATTAATTATTGAAGAAAAGCAAATTTAAACAATTGTATAGCAATCAGTAGCGAAGCTATAAGTTTTATTAGAGGTAAGCCGAAGAAAAAGTTGTTCAGTTCTCATAAACTCTAAATAACATCAAAATTAATATATTCAAACATTTTATTGATTCATTTACTTTATAAATTTAACGCCATCTACGGTCTATATTCTTTGTTTAGTCAAACAATTTAGGCATTTTTGTAATGTTTTTAATCATAATTGATTTTTTAAACTGGTATTAAATATTTGTAATGTGATGTGATTGATACACACAAGTGTAAGAAGACTGGTTGTTCCTAAGGGTAGCCGATAGGAATCGGGTTGTATGGAGTCTGCGCCCCTGATAGCAATTCTTGAATATACTTTCAGAGCCGCATGCCGCAGGCAACCAGCCATTCTGACGGTAACGAATTTTCAAAATCCTTCCTTACTGCCACTTTCGTTATACAGGGTCAAATGAAATTAGCTAGCGGAACTCCGCAGACGTGATGGGTATTGATATCTAAACATGATAAAACAAAAATACCTAAATAAATTAATAAATATTTTTGTGGTACCTTTACAGACTGGTATTAACTAAACACAATAAAATAAAACAGATTTTCTCAACTCATTCTTCCAGTAACAACACTACGAGCGGTAATTGACTCCAAAAAATAAAAATCAAATCTTTTTCGTAGGCAGTCTCTCCATGTAAAAGTCTGAGATATCGATAGCCATCACCTCTCGCGGAGTTTCGCTAGCTAATTGAATGTGACCCTGTATAAGGCACCTTTGTGCAACTTTCATTTTTATAGACCCAGCATTTTCCGCTGTACGTTGTCTGGTCAGTGAATGAACTTAAGATTTTTATTACATAGATTCAAAGAGATTTAAGATAGATATTATAGGGAGGCCATCAGAAGTAATCTCATAGAAAAATTGTGATCCCTTGTCTCAGTGACGCCATCTAGCGTAATATAGCAAAATTCAATAAAAGCTAAGTTGATAACGAACCGTCAAATAGTTTGAAACATCTAAGAAAATTATTTATTTTAACTAAATTCTGGGTAAATTACAAAATATTAACGAAAATAAATCGTGAATAAGTCTAGTCGTTTTATAATAATAAACTTTTATTTCAGACCCAGGTAGTCCAATTGATTAGTATACACACGACTTAGAAACTAGTGTTAGTACTTAAATCTACCAGAACAACAACACAAACTATTAATTACTACGCCACAGTGGCATCTAGGCGTATCCAATGTCCCAGTATGGGGCTGTCCCACCTATCAGTTATAGTATTCAGGATGTTGTTGGGGCTGGCGAGTACCCTGCGCATGGTGGAAGCGCAACGTTTGCGCATGATGGCGTGAAAGCCATCTATTCGCGCCTCTGCGAACATGCCGGAAGCACTGCAGTAGCGCGGCAACCCCATCAACATCCGGAAAGCATTATTATATTGTACGCGCAGAGCGCTGTATGCCCTCTGCGTGTAGTTGACCCACAGACTGCATGTATAGAACGACTGACAGTACGCTGTAAATAGTGTAGCCTTTACTTCAGTCGTGCATTTTGCAAATCTGCGAGCCAACATATTGCAGCGGACAGCCAACGCCCTGCGCTCACGCTCAATATCCAGACTGTCTTTTAGGTCTTCGGAAACCCAGTGGCCCAGATACTTGAAAGTAGTGACTTGTTTTAAGGAACTCCCGCAAAGTTTCAATTGTGGTACAATTGGGTACGTTTTAGAACCTGCCTTAAAGACAAGTACCTCACTTTTCATAACATTGTATCTGAGCCCATGAGCCTCCGCGTACCTCTCACATGTCGTAAGCAGGCCAATTATTGCGTTAATCGAAGGGCTCAGCAACACCATATCATCAGCATAACTAATATTGTTGACGCATACTCCGTCCACATAACAACCCTGATAGGTGTTGCTGAGCTCGACGATCAACCGGTTTATGTACAGACTGAAGAGGCGAGGGGAGGTCAGGCCACCCTGCCTCACTCCGCACTCCAGCCTATACACATCCGATAACGAGCCTGCCCACCTTACATAATTGATCTGGTTGCTATACCAAAACCGTACAATCGATATAACTTCTCTATCCACTGAAGTATCATTTAAAAGTTTCTGCCACAGCAACTCGTACGACACCAGATCAAACGCTTTGGAAAGGTCTAGGAAACACGCATTAACAGGCGTTTTCCTAGACGTATAATACTGGACAGTATGCTTGAGAGACAGTATAGCACTTTCTGTGGAGAGACCAGGTCTGAACCCAAACTGCGCATCATGCAGTTCGATGCGGGTCGCCATATGCCTATCAAGCAAACTGTCCAGCACCTTGGCAATGACAGTAGCAAGGGATATGGGCCTATAGTTCGAGAGATCTGATGTGTCCCCAGTCTTATCCTTCACAATAGGTACAACCACAGTTTTCATTAGGTCACTGGGTATATGAGCGTGGCTTAGACAGAGAGAGAAGAACATTGACAGCACCCTAGGCAGGTGAACTCCTGCATTCTTCAGGTGCTCGATGCTGAGATAGTCATGCCCTGGTGACTTGCCCCGAACCATACTTCTAATAACAGTAGCAACATCTTTTGCTGAGAACCTGACATTTAACTCCTTCAGACATCCCTCAGCATCGACCGCCTGCAATGCGGAGCCAAGAGGAGATTCAACTTTAAAATGTTTCATAAATAAGTTTGCTATCGCAGTCGGCTCATGTTGTCCCGCCACGCTCACGGGAACGCCCGGCCTCGGATTCAATCTATTTGTATTTTTCCAAAACCTTGAAAAATCTTTGGATTTATGGTTGTCAGCTATGATGTCCATTTTAATTTTATTTTGATTGTTCTGACACCATCTTAACTTTGATTTAAATACTTTTCTTGTGTCGTACATATGTTTATACACAGAACCAGAAGTTGGTTTACGAGACATACTCCAGACATGAAAAGCAAGCCGGGCATCCGCGTGAGCCTGCTTAACATGCCTATTCCAACCGACAACACGTTTGTTCCTTTCACCCCCTCCCGCACGCTTATTACTGGGACATTGGGCAGCCTGTGTAAGTATACACACGATGTTTTTATACATATTGTCTAATATGACTTTGTGACTGGAATCCTCACAGCACCCGTTAGCACATTCTTTAAATTCTAATGGAAAATTAATTTCCCTTAACATTGTATGACATATTTCTTTATATTGATTTATTTCACTAGCATCCCGTTCACCCCATATCGCAAAGTTTTTGCTCGGAGTGGGTGTTACAATTGTAGGTCTTGTTTTATCACTACGAGATTTGCAATAACATATTGCAAAATAATTAGGCCTTTAGAAATGACTTCGAAAATAATTTTCTTTTGGTGGACACGAAAGCGACTTGACATGCAGACGTACCACACTAGACTGAGAGACTTTTGCCCACTAGGACAAATGTATCGGATTACGATTTTGTATGCTATGTCTCGTCTATTGTTAAGTAAATAATTTAGTGTCTTTGCGTAGATCATCATTATCACGTCTACACCCTTGCGTTACACTTCATAATCTGAATGATTTTGAAGGATATTCCCAATCCATAACTTCGTGTGTTCGAAAAATTTGTTTGCTCAACAACGTAAATAACGCAATGAATATTATTTAACTGTCGAAATGAAAGCCATTGTTGCTGTAAGTGTGTTACTAAATTATCCCGCTGTTTTCCCCGAAGTAAGCTACATTTCGCAATTACAGAAATGTACCAACATGGCTAAAATCTAGTTACCTATAGTCGACCATAAAAATACACATTCCAATTTATTTACTACACTACACTGGCTTGGTGCATGACTGTCTGATATCTGCCGCAACAAGATCCTGCCCTAACAATATTCTGCCTTAAACAGAATCAGCCCTTACCAGAATCTGCCCTAACACGAACGAAGGGAAACTTCACACAAGTTATGGGTCTAGTAATCTGTTATTATTGATTAATAAAACAAGCAAACGTGATTTTCTAAACTCATAATTTCTAGTTGATACTCAACGGCCACAAATTGCGGTGACTTATTTCGTAGGTTAACTAAGTAATTTTTAAGACTCCAAAAATTAGCACTAAATCTTTTGTGTTTATTGCCATTGACGACACCGACTCGGATTAGGTCGGTGATCAAATCAGCAGCTACCGACTTCCGAGACAAAAGAAGACAGTGGTTTGAGCCAATTTTGCCTAAAGTCGCATTTACGATATGTACCTAGGTTTTTGAATCCTGTAAAATGTAGGTAGGTACTTATGTATCTGATTGGCAGGCAATGTAATAGGTACCTACATAGTACGTCGACAATCATAACATGGTACCAACCCCATTTATAATCCACATAAATATCTAGAGTTATCATTCCTTGTAACACTTGGAGAACAAAAATCCCTCCTTACAGTCACGAATTAGAAGAGTTTAAAGGTACTTATTGACACAGTTGAGTCCACACAGCGTACGAAAGAGACAAAAATGCATTTAGGTATGTTGTTATTAATTAATAGCAATGGTAACTGTTTGTCTGTGTGTGTAACGATAACCGAGGCTACGTCCTGTCAGCTTTACTGATAAAACTGCCAAGCGTAATCTGCGTATAATTTAAAAGGTTCCGCATCATTATGTAACGAGATTCTATTAATTTGACTAAGAGTCAGACATCTATTGAAATTACGCGACGAAAACTTATCCGTGTTTACGCCGTGTAATGCTTTCTAAACTAACTAGTTATGCGGAATTTTCGTCGCGCAATTTTCGCCCGATGTATCGATACGGCCTAATCAAAACGTCCAATTATACAAGGCCAAACCGCAGCCATAGGAAACTGCTTGCGTAATGCTATTTTTAAATCTGTGATTACAATGTATACACGAGTTTTGCGTACTGCTCGTGTATAGTTTGTAACGTGGATGCGCGCGTCCTGCGGGCTAATTGCGTAACACACTATCAGTAGGAATCGGTTTCAATTTGACAGTTCAACAACATTCATTGCGTTATTTACGTTGTTGAGCAGACAAGTTTTTTTAACATATAAAGCAATGGATTAGCAATATACTTCAAAATCATTCCTATTCCGATTCAAACTGTGTTACGCAATTAGGGTGCTGGTTCCAAACATCACTTATGTGGTACGCCTGACAAGAGTTTTAAAGATAGGTATAGATTAATACATAACAATCATTGATTCATTTCGAATTTGGCATGTACCTACTATTTTGCGCTCCTAAAAATATTATTGAACACTAATATTGTAATGATTGCGCCTCTTTTAGTGAACTTTGAATAACTCCTATGATGGGGTCTTAATAATACTAATTAGCCAAGAGCGACCAACTTGGCTGTAGCACTCGCCGGCGGTAGCCGCTGCACCGCTCGTTTCGCTCGCTCGGCTCGCGCGCTGTTTTTCACAGTTTTAACTTAGCCTATATGGACCCATATGGTCGGGGTGCTCTAGTTTAGTTGCTGCGAACAATTCGGCTCGCGCGTGGTAGGTCACAGTTCCATACTAACCTAACCCGTTTGGGCGTTAAACTACACAACACCTGACAGTTTTCCAGGTTGAACTGTTGGCCATCCTGCGAGCTTGCAAATGGGCATATACGAAGAAACAAATCCGCACCACCAACTTCACTGCCTCCTAGTCGGCTATACAGGCGATCGCACCGGAGCAACGCACACCCACTGGTCACAAAAAATCACAAATTCATACACAATCACACACACACACACGCTCACGCACGGACACACCACCACTCATTGTAATCAGATGGGTGAAAGGGCACAGTGGAGTTGCAGGCAACGAAGCTGCGGATGCTGCCACGAAAACGGCCACTCGACTTCATATAGCACCGGACTACAGCGCATACCCGAAGTCATATGTTAAACACGAACTAAGGCAAACCAACTTGACTACGTGGCCAGATACGTATCAAGCGAGCAGAGACAACACACCAAAACCATATTTCCACTACTACTAATACATAAATTCCGGAAAAAAATTGAACAAAAACAGTACCTCCATCGTTTCAAAATAACTGCCGACGAAAATTGTTCCTGCCACGACAACACCGTACAAAGTATCGACCAGCTCCTCAAAGATTGCCCCAGATTAGCCATGGATCGCATGCAATATGAGGCAATCTTTGAGAGATTTGGTATCAAGGCATATGACATCGGGATGCTGACGCGAAAAGAGGAAGTCTTAGAGGCATTCAATACAAAATATGTAAACAAAATACTAAGCCAACTCAAGAGCTTCAGCGGCATATAAAAAACCACCGTTTTACTACATTTATTTATTTATTCTAACTATAGTTAATATGTATCACTTAATAAATATTATAATAACAGCATCGTGAGAAACAAAAACTGCAACAAGACAGTATCCGTATCAAATTGCAGATACTGTCGAAAACGAGAACATTTCTGAATAACACAATCGAATTCCAAAAGTAAAAACTTATTAAGCGAATCAAACAACAACACGAAAAAAAACTCATTCGAGCGGGATACCCTAGCTTAGTTATTGTTAGTTTAGTTAAAAAGAGGCTCAATTATTTAAAAAAGCGAGCGCGCTATAATCTACCAAGCGGGCCCAGTGCGGGTTGGTAGATGTCACTTGTCATCGAGTTTTTGGTTCTAGGACATGCCGGTTTCCTCACGATGTTTTCCACGATGAAATTATTTACACAAAGTAAAGCGCCTGCCTAGATTCGAACTCACGACCTGCAATTCGCAAGTTGGAGCCGTTATCGCTGGGTCAAGACTGTTCTCTAATCTGCTGCTATTATGGAATACGGTAGTTAATTAGGTCACTACGAAGTATACGCGGGTATTCGCGTAATTCTAATCTTGTATGAAGAAGAACACCTTAGTAAAAAGTAATTTCCAATCAATACGCCATTAGTTTCACACCCTTGTATTCAGGGGGTCTACTCCGAACATAAATTTGAAGCATCAGCCGAATGTTCGGTCGTTTCTTTACTACAGCTAACTATCGCTGACTACGGCGAAAAAAAAGGCAGTCAAAGAGATTAGCCAAAGTCAAAACTGTGACTTGAAGTCGGGTAAGGAAACTATGGAAGTTATAAAACGGCCGAACATTCGGCCGATACTTCGGTTTAGCGCTTCGGAGTAGACCAGTAAGCCAGGGGGCTTTATACATAATGGAAAGACGCATATATGGCTATAAGTACCTATACGATATAAAAAAAAGGTAAGCACTACGGAAATTGTTCGTAAAAATTGTTTAGGAAGTACGTGAGTTTGATGCAGTTTGATTTACGAAAAATATGTTAGAACAGCTCATGAAGGATACGAGAGAAGCTTTTAATAATTGACGTGCTAACCCTATCTTTTAGAAGTGCAGTATCGATTCAATATTCCAATTCTGAACCCTAAATAATATTGCGCAGTTCGCACTTCAGAGTCTCAAGTGTAACGGGAGTACGGACACGTCGGACGTTATTATAAACAGTTTTTATTTATGTCGAGGAAATAATTATGTTTGTAAGTATTATATTTCTTTCTTTCTTTGTTGTTAGAGCAATATTATAATAGCTGAATGTCTTATTATTTTTATATACATATTAGCTGCGCCCCGCAGTTCACCCGCGTAAGTCTCGATCCCGTGGGAATATCGGGATAAAAAGTAGCCTTTATGTTAATCCAGGGTATCAGCTACCTCCTTACAAATTTTGTTTGTCAAATTTTTTTTTAAATTGGTCCAGCCCTTTAAGCGTGAAGAAGTAACAAACTACGTGTGATTATTAATTAAACTCCCTATTCGTGTCTGTCTGTGTGACCGCACAGCGGGCTAATTGCGTAAAACACTATCAGTAGGAATCGGTTTCAATTTGACAGTTCAACAACATTCATTGCGTTATGTACGTTGTTGAGCAGACAATTTTTTCTAACTTAGGAAGCAATGGATTAGCAATATACTTCAAAATAATTCCGATTCTGATTCAAACTGTGTTACGCAAACAGGGTGCTGTTCTCCTAAATTACTCGTACGAAACGGATTTTGATGCGGGTTTCACAATCATTTAGAGAATTTATTCCGGAAGGTTATGTGTATAATCATCATCATCATCATTTCAGCCGAAACACGTCCACTGCTGGACATAGGCCTCCCCCAAAAGACTTCCACTGCTGGACATAGACCTACCCCAAAAGACGTCCACTGCCTGACATAGTCCTCCCCAAAAGACGTCCACTGCTGGACATAGACCTCCCCCAAAAGACGTCCACTGCTTGACATAGACCTCCCCCAAAAGACGTCCACTGCTGGACTTAGGCCTCCCCCAAAAGGGGGGGGGGGGTTGTCATAAACGCCAGGCTTGGCAAGAGCGTTAGTGATCGCAACATGGTGTTAAAATAAATAGAGAACGCTGCTGCCCATTCTCTAGTAAGTCCCTTAGTCGCTTTTTACGACACCCATTAAAAGAAATGGGATGGTGCTATTCTTTATGTCCGGCACCAAACAGACAGTGTATAATATGAAACTATTAGACTTACATAATAATATCACACTATCATCACAATAATATTATATAGGCGAAAGTTTGTGAGTGCGTGTGTGCGTGTGTATGTTTGTTACTTCTTCACGCTCCAACTGGACCAATGAATGACTGGACCAATTTTGATAAAATTTTGTATGGAGGTAGCTGACACCCTCGATTAAGACATAGGCTTTTTATACCGATATTCCTACGGGATCGAGACTTACGCGGGTGAAACCGCGGGGCGCATCTAGTAATAAATAAAACACCGAGTTTTCTCAAGTCGTAAGAACCATCTGAAGCAGGCACAGGTCGCTGTAGTAGTAAATATAGTGTATTACAAGTATATTTTATGTCACGGGTCGATCGAAAGCTTAGTTCCCCTTCCGCGGTCAGTTCGTGGATGGGTGACCATCCATTACATATCGAGACCCCTCCGTGCCTCGGAAAGCACGTTAAGCCGTTGGTCTCGGCTCTCATTCGTAGATCTTTGACAGTCGCTGCGGGTAGTCAGAAGCCCCAAGTCTGAAAACCAGTCCTACGGCCCGATTCAAACTTTATGGCTGCTCGGAACATGAGGCAAGTCGCTGCGCAGTAACAAATTAACATGTTAGCGGGGGTGAGTGGTACGGTACTGCGCAGCCAGTAGCGCACTTCAGAGTCGCCATCAAGTTTGAATCGAACTGTATCAAGGGGTATCGTGTTACCCAGTAACTGGGTGGACAGTAACTGGAGGTCAGATATGCAGTCGCTCCATGCAAAATACTGGAATTCAGCTGCATTCGGTTAGACTGGATGCCAACCCTAACATAGAAAAGGCTAGGCAGATTGACTTGAACTTTTTTTTTTGTACTCATATTCGCAAATTAATAAATGATTATGATTTAGTAAATATAGTGTATTTGTAGGTAGGTCACAGAAGTTACCTATGGTTAATAGGAAGTTTGTAGATTGTTACATTATCTATTATATTCCCAACATCGGTAAGACAAGGGCATAATTGACGAGACATCATAAAATGACTTAAGGGGAATGTATTTCATCTTTTACCGAAGTTAGAGAAGTTACCGCATAATAAAGTTGACTTAAATATTTTATTTATTTTTTAGGTTTTGAATTAAAGTGAACATTTTATTTTCACAGGTATGACACGAATATGGATTTCCGAATATTATGTAAGTACTTTCGTGACATTTGCTTTCATTTATATTTTAACTCTTAAGTAAGTACGACGTGGATTACTTACCTATTGGCTCTCTTTGTTAAACTTGACGACTCCAATAGCCGGATAGTTTGCGATACCCGGTTGCGAAGTTTTTGAGTAAGTGCCAATTTCACTTTTTCAATGAAACGGAACGCGATCAGCACATAAACCACGTTTATGAGCTGTCAGTTTCATTATTTTCTTTGGAATATTGACACTGACAGCTCTTGAACTCGGTTTAGATGTGCTGATCGCGATCAGTTTCATTGATGAAATTCGCCCTTAGTATCTAAATCTAAAAGCTTTACAGGTTCTGCTAACACAATTTTACCCAGCTTATCCACATAGTTTACCCGGGGAACCCGGCACTAACTGCTATGCGACCGGACGGAGCGTTTGAAAAGGCACTCAAGACAAGATTCATAGACTGCACTTTGACTTTACTTCTACTAAGTATTTTAAGTATTTCATACAAAAGCGAACCTTATTTACACGCGTAATGAACGAATATGAATTTAAATTCATATTCCTATGAGCGACTGTGAGCAAGCGTTTCATATGAATATGAACATTATCTTTATACTAATAATGTTCATATTCGTAACAGACGCTTTTATTTATTTAGCGAAAAAGTCAGAGTGAGATCTGTGAATCTTTCCCAAAGAATCAACCAGATCGCAGCCATTAACAGCCGTACAAAACCACTAATTATCTATAGGAAGATGCTACTTACCCGTTCTTGAAAATATTAACAGTGTATTTGTTTTTTAGGCATCCTCTCCATCGTAGCAGCTGTAGCGTCAAGCTATGAAACAGATCTATGCACCGTGGAACACGACGCAAGCAAATGCAGATACACCATGTTTTGCACGAACTACATCAACAGCAACTCAGGATGGGAAAACTTTCAACGTAATTCTTACAACTCACCAATCTCGGTGGACAATGAAGATTGCTCCATATATGTCACTTATTCTGGATACAGAATAGATCCCGTATTCCTGGTCATCAAAAATCCATCGTTAGATATGACTAGCAGTATCCCTAAAATCGACCATCACAATCATTATAACAGGAGACGAGATGAAGGCATGTTACAAATCATATATTCTTTAGACCTAAGTGAGAACGATTATGAGCATACACCACCTATAAAAGCCATGCAGAATCTAGCCATACTAAATATATCAAGAAACCACCTGAAAACAGCCGTTTTATCCAATCCGAACGAATTAAACATGTTGAAAGAAATAGATTTATCGTACAATACTATCAGTGATATCAATGTTAATAGTTATGAGCATCAATATATCAATTTGAAGAAAATAAACATGTCCCACAATTACTTGGTTAAAATCCCCGATGCTGTGTTCGATAAAATCGATGATCTTCAGACGTTAGATTTGTCACACAACTACATTGAGGGCTTGAGTCAATTTACTTTCGAAGGCACCAGGAGCCTGTTACATCTCAATCTGTCTAATAACAGGCTGGCCGATATTAATTCATGTCTTTTCAGATTTAGTGAACTAAAAACTTTAAGCTTGGGTGGCAACAGAATAAAAGAACTAAACGTTAATGATTTTGATAAGTTGCTAAACCTTGAATTTTTGGATTTGAGTTCAAACTCTATCAAGACTATTGATAACGTGTTTCAAAATATGGTTGTCCTGTATAGTTTAGATTTAAGTAACAATGTGCTGGAAGTCGCGAGTAAAGACACGTTTGCGAATTTAGTATCCTTAACAAGTGTCGATCTCTCAAGGAACAAATTAAGGTCTCTGCCCAAAGACTTGTTCAAAAATAGAACTATTTATCATTTTTCTGTAAGTGATAATTTCATCGAAGGTTCATTATCTAAAGGCATGTTTGAAGGTATCAATGTCACAACTTTGATTTTAAGTTTCCAGTTATTAACAGCAATTCAAGATTATGCTTTCAATGGTCTGACCAGACTTGATGGATTGTTTCTTAACAACAACGGGATTTATTCATTATCAAACATGTGTTTTAAGACATTGACAGGTTTGCTAACGCTAGATTTATCTAATAACAAAATTACTAGCATAGACTTCGACAAGGCAGATCTGACTAATCTCCAGTCATTGTTTTTGAAGAATAACCGATTGGCACAAATAAAACATGAACACTTCCAGGATTTAAATAGTCTAGAATATTTAGATCTATCAGGAAACTCCATCTCCCAATTGGAACCAAACTCTTTTAAATCGCTAAGAAGTTTGATAAACCTGGAAATATCTGACAATCCTTTGTCTGGAACTTTGAAAACTGACACATTTGATGGTTTGGTCTCATTACCTACTCTTGATATCTCTCGTAACTTATTGACTATTGTGCAAAACGCATCTTTTAACGATATGAACGAATTAAAAGATCTGAATATGTCGCGAAGTAAAATAAAAGAATTACAATTTAATGTGTTTGTACATACTGGTTATATAGAAACGCTTGATTTGTCCTATAACGAACTGGAAGACTTCTTTGTAAATATGACGGAATTAGTTGGGTTAAGCACTTTACTTTTAAGTAATAATCTCATAAAAACTATTTCTTCTACATCGCTACATGGGCTATCTCGCTTGACTAACATTAACTTGGCTTATAATTTGATAGAAAATATTGAAAATGATTCATTTGCCACTTTAATTGATTTACGTTCGTTAGATCTATCTTATAATGAAAATCTTGAGTTCACGCAAAATTTATTGAAAAAGACCGAAAACTTACATACTCTGAACTTATCCGGTATCAAAACTGATATTCATTTTGAAAAAAATGAGGACTCAACCATTTCTGAAGTCGCAATTTCGGATACAAGTCTTCATAATATTAGTTCACTTAACCTTAGCGCGTTAACACATTTAACAAATTTAGTTTTAAGGAATAATAGTGTTTCTCGAATAGAAATTGGAGCTTTCTCAGGTATCAGTAAACTTCTCCATTTAGACTTAAGTTTCAACAAAATATCTTTCATTCAACCAGGAGCATTTAAAGACAACGAGCTCTTGCTTTCTTTAAATATTTCTCATAATTCTTTATCCGGTATTGGTTACGGAATTTTTCGTGGTCTAATTTATTTGAGTACTCTCGATATGTCATTTAATAACATTAAAGATTTGCAAAGTGAAAGATTTTATGAAGTGCAAAGTTTATCGCGGTTAATAGTAGACCATAACAAAATTGTCGAAATTAACGCTGAAGAATTTGCAGGAACGAGTTTATCAAAGTTGAGCATAGGCGATAATCCTTTATCCTGTCGCATTTTAGTTAAACTTAAGAAACAAAACATTCCTTTTGAAATAACAGCAATTGAAATAGACGAGCATAATGGTGAGAATATTGATGGAGTTACGTGTAATAAAGACCAAGAACGACCAAATTTCGAACCAACTGCGACAGTTAATAATGTTAGTGAAAACAGCGAGATACTTGTAAACATTAGAAACATTTTATATAATATGAGTAAAAAAGACACCGTACAAGACAGTAATGATAAATATTTAGAAAATATCACGAATGTGATTGAAAAATCTAACAGTATCAACGAGGAAAATCTATCAAATCTTGCTAACTTAACATCTAGAGTTATAGCATTGAACAACGATACTAATGCGCTGCTTAAGAAAATCCTAAATTCGTTGCATGAAAACACCGTCGCTACTACCACTGCGGTTCCATTAGTTACTGCTAATAATACTGCCAATTTAATTCCGTATATAAATGCAATAAGAAAAGAATTGCAACAAACTATAGCCGATGAAAAGCAAAACGTTATACATGAATTAGAAAGTAAATTCTCTTTGATGCATTATCCGAAGGAGTCTTTTCCCACAAGCCCTAGTAATGAGAAATTGGTGTCGAATAATGAAGGGACAAAATCGGTATTTACAGAAACGTGCGTTGCTTTAATTTTGTTGATATTAGTCTGTTTAACTTTATACAAATTCTATAAGTCAAGGATGTTTATTAGGAAACGAATGTCTTACAGCACTCGTGAGTTGCCCGGTGCAATGGAAAACTCTACTTTGTAACTGCAGCGCACTAAACGAACAGTACGAGTATTGCTGTCTTTTTACCCAGGAATAAATACACTTGCTAGTAACATGCACAAAGAATGCAAGAAGCTTGCATGCCATTGTGACATGGGTCACAATGGCACCATGACCAATCAGAAGTTTATTTTACCACTTTCAATAATCTTAGTCAATATTGTTCATGATCACTGCATTAATGCCAAAATGCAAAAAAGAGCTCATTGTAGCGATCAGCTCCTTGTTTGCCATGCTGGTTCTGACCTAAACAAGGAAAATTAAGAAAACTTTGTTTTTGCTTAAGAAAAATGTACGGATAGTAATAGTTGTATCAATTGAGAATGTATATTCATTTAAGACGCTGACAACAAAACCGCGGTCACTGTCAGACTGCATACAAAAGAAACAGAAACGCGATGACACAACGCTTGTAATTTATTGCAAAATATGAAGCAATTCAACAAACACAACAATTCAGCAATTCAACAATTCAGCAATCTATTTACTCAAAAATTTGTTCAGTAATCGAAAATAAAAAATAACCAAGTTCTGCATACAAATAAGACGTTCTTGTTATTAGTTAAATACCAACCGTACGTTGATATTTAATACAGATATTTTGGATTGAAACTCAAAGGAAAGGGTTAGTTTACCGTTAATTTGCATCGAGATTTTTATTTCTAAACGTATTTTGGTAACAGCCATGTTCTGAGAAATATCTTCAAGAATAACATATTTTTTACCCCACCACAAACTATCCGGCAATTTTTTTTTTAAGACAAGCATCCTTTTATCATTTGCCTCTTGTCAGCGCCTTAATATAAGATTTTAGGTTTAGTTTGTTGATTAGGTACTCAAAACAATTACAATGTTATTGAGCTCCATTTTTCCTGTACCCTTCATATGTATTCCTGGCTTTTTCTGACAGGTCAAGAATTTAAGAGATAGCGAGTCTATTGCTGTCTAATTTTAGCATTTTTTATTGCACAGTACCTAAATTGTTTATTTTATTCAAGTTGTTCATGACTTCGAAACTTCAAAATATAATTAATCATGTTTGCTATAACTTTAATGCCATTGTATATTTAATGTCATTGACCTTCTATTCATAGGTATTATAAATTAAAGTTGTTTTTCGTGTCTGTTTGTGTGACCGCGTTGTTCTTCTAAACTTCGCTATGAATTCGGATGAGGTTTTCACCATCATTTAGAGCAGTTATTCGGGAATGTTAAAGTGTACATACACTTATATTAAAGTAACAAATAAATAAACCCCGATGTTTTGTCAAGTCTGCTCGTAAGGCGCATTTTTAATTAAGTATTATATAAGAATTCTACTATTTCTATTACTACTCGTATTTTTGTACTATACTGATTACATTTAGATCCATTACATAGTATAACATTTTTAAATTGGTACATGCATACCGATAATGTGAGTCTTATGCAATTTTAAATTATTTTAAGGTATGAAATATAGTAAGTAATTTCACTTTAAATAAAAAAAATATCCATAGTTCTGTTTGAAATTGGTTGTAAACTATTTGCGAATAAATATAATAGGTACTTTTTGATTTATTAACAAATACCAAATTTTATGGCGGGACTTTTTACAGCCTGTACCTATAATGTTAATTTATATCGTTTGCAACAATTAGAACTCTTAAAATAAATGTTTACGAAAATTAATTTTGTTCTTTATTGTCAATACCTGTACCAAATAAAATATGAAAATAAGTTTTTGTAAATAAATGGCCTAACTTAGCAATATCACATTTGTTTTAATTTTTACTCAAAACCCAATACTTCATAATAAAACTGGCCAAGTGCACGCACAATGAAGGGTTCCGTATTTGGGATGAATTTATCCCAAAAACAAACTTAACATTGTGGTTGAAAAACATGCTCTCCCATACATCGATATACGTTACAGTCAATTCTCCAACTGCAAATGGTCGACAATTACTCGTGAACTTGTGAAGCCTACTCGTACTTAGCTGTGATAGTTTTCCATTTAATTTCGTTATATATACTACTGCCATGATTTTTTTCACTTATCCAAAACCAACCATCTACCCCAGTCACCACGGAGATTGGAACCGGCGAGAGAGGTCGTGCGGTATCCCACAGGGATCGGTCCTGGGGCCGCATCTGTGGGACATCGGGTACGACCGGGTGCTGCGTGCCGACCTCCCTAGCGGCGTCAGCGTAGTCTGCTACGCTGACGACACGCTAGTCCTGGCGCAGGGGAGGTCGCATCAGGCGGCGGCCGAACTGGCGGCACGTGGGGTTGCGACAATCTTCGATAGGATCCGGCAATTGGGACTCGAGGTGGCTTTGCACAAGTCCGAGGCCATGTGTTTTTATGGTCCTCAGACCGCGCCACTGTCGGGTTCCCAGATAATGGCGGGAGGGGTTCACATCGGCGTCGAGTCGACGATGAAGTACCTGGGACTCGTCCTCGACAGCTGGTGGAACTTCGTGGAGAATTTTCGACGTTTGGCTCCCAGACTGGAGCGGGCCGGGGCTGCTTTGAAGCGGCTCCTGCCCAATCTAGGGGGTCCAAACGCCTCCTGCCGGAGGCTCTACGCGGGGATCGTGCGGTCCATGGCCCTTTACGGGGCACCGGTGTGGGCGCGTTCTTTAAGGCTGCGACCAACCCACCGATTGAACGCGTCCCAAAGGGTCATGGCCATCAGGCTGTTACCGCACGGTCTCCCGTGAGGCAGCGAGCCTTCTTGCCGGACTACCGCCATGGGATCTGGAGGCAAAAGTCCTTGCGCGCACATCTGGGAGTGTCGCGAGGAGGCGAAATGCTGGGGCGAAACTCCGCTGCCGCGAGAAATCACGGCACAGCGGACAGAGCTCCGGCGAGATCTCATGGCGATATGGAGAGTGCGATTGTCGTAACCCAGCGCTGGGCACGCCACTATTGCGGCGATAAAACCCCGCTTTGAGGAGTGGCTAGAGAGGCGCCACGGCGTCCTCACCTTCCGCCTGACGCAGGTCCTCACCGGACATGGATGTTTCGGGAAGTTCCTGTTCAGGATAAAGCGGGAGGAAACGCCCGGGTGTCACCACTGTGTGGATCGCCCGGAGGACACGGTGGAGCATACGGTAGAGGTCTGCCCGGCTTGGGCGGAGCACCGCCATGTCCTCACGGATGCGATCGGCGGCGGCGATCTCTCACGTCCGGCCCTGGTTCAGGCCATGGTTCAGAGCGAGAGTGAATGGGAGGCCGTCACCTCCTTCTGCGAAGCAGTAATGCTCGCGAAGGAGGAGACGGAGCGCGTAAGGGAGGGGCAGGGTCCGCGCCCTCACGCCCCTAGTCGCCGCAGGAGACGCCCTTCGGCGTCGGGAGTCGCAAACCGATTTCCGGCCACCGTAGGCGCGGGCTTGCGGACGGTGATCGATGGGTAGCTCGCTGTCCGATAAGGACCAGGCCCGGGTCGACGGCGCGTTGTGTTCCACGCGCGCTTCAAAGAGACGTCAGCACGAATTGACGGGGTCCATTAGGGCCAATGCCTGCCAGGGTTGCGAGTTTGTCCGAAAGGGATGTCGTGGCCCTGGCACACAGGCAAATGAAGGAACACGGGTGGGTTTTAGTCAGTAAAAGTCTGACGCTCTCCCGCTCCGCCCAGAGCGGGAGAAGTTATTTGATAACTTCCCACTCAAAAAAAAAAAAGAAAAAGGGGACACTTGACTCTAACAAAAAATAGCACTTTAAAGCTTAATATTACAGCAAATGAATCCCTGAATTGAAAAATGGTTTTCACAGACCCACAATATTTTAAAACAGCCTATCCAACATATCCCACACTATAGAATAGACGAGAGAAAAAAATATCATCCCAGCTATAGGCACAAGGTAGGCACAAGGTACTCTAATATGTAAACCCATGCCAAATTACAGATTTCTAGTACAAAGAGTCTGTAGCTCAGAGACTCTTAGTACTATAAGCTGGGGACAGACGGACGGACGGACGGACGGCTAGACAGACAGACAGACGGACATGGCGAAACTATAAGGGTTGCTTGTTGACTGCGGAACCCTAAACAAATTTTTTTTCGTCGTATTCAGCCTTAGTTAACGGCCGAACATTCGGCCGATACTTCGGATTTATGTTCGGAGTAGACCCTCTGGGTTCGATTCCTAGGTCGGGCAAAGTGTTATTGCTTATTGAGTTTTTCTATCTGGAATTTCTCAGTCAGCCCGGAGTCTGAATTTGTGCCCCGTTGATGGCAATAAACGCGCTCCCTATTACATGGTACTTACACATAACTGGCGAAATGTGGGTGTACTATAGGTACACCTTTGCTTAACCTTTCGGGGAAAAAGGCGTGATGTTATTATGTTATGCATATTTAGGTAGGTACTAATATCCCCATTTGACACCAAAAAATCATTTAGATAACCTACCCACCTATTTTGTTTTCGTTTATTTATTTGAACTCTTATCCCCAGACCTTAACATACTTAAATAAGTGACCCCACTATGTTGGGGTCGACTTCCAGTCTATCCGGATGCAGCTATAAACCACTACAGAATATAATTATGTTTAATTACTAGCAACACCGGCACGGGGAATTCCCTAATTATCAGTTACCTAAGTTGTTTTATCAGCACGTAATTATTGCGTGGGTCGTAGAACATTTGCTTACCTACAACAATGGATAGTATTGTTTACATTTAAATAAAATATTTACAAATGAGTAGATAATTCATTGGTAGAAGTGACATTGTTTCTTTAAGATAGTGCCTACGTACCTACTAGGTACGCTTCACAGTGCTAAGCAGAAAATATTAAAGTTTCTTCAAGAGCTATACTACACTGGGACACTGGCGCTATGGAGAGGGCTATGCTTGGCGTCTTTTTGAAGGGGGCCGACCACCACTTCCTAAAGCAGTATTATTTTAATATTACTTCACAGTGGGAAAGAGATGCAGCTATACGTCCTGTAGAGCTCCGTCTCCTTCTCACACTGAAGTAATGTTAAAATAATACTGCTAAAATAGGTGGTGGTTCAGGCCAGGAATTAAATTATTAGGAAAAGAGAGAGTTACCGACATGGCTTGCAGAGTAAGCAAACTGAAGTGGGCTGGCCATGTTTGTCGAAGGACCGATGGCCGATGTAGCAAACGAGTCCTGGAGTGGAGACCACGTATTGGCAACCGTAGTGTGGGACGCCACCCAGCTTGATGTACCGACGACCTTAAGAAGGTGGCTGGAACAGACTGGATGCGGAAGGCGGAGGACAGGGTATTTTGGCGCACCCTGGAGAGGCCTATATTCAGCAGTGCACTACGATAGGCTGAGTTGATTGATTGAACACACAGGGACCCCATGGCGACGTCGCCGGCTACGTATCCAATCAATTTGTATTGAAAGTATGACAGTTAACTCACTTGGCTACGGTCTGGCGACGTCACCAATTTGAAAGCGTAGCCACGATCGACCGGCCCCTACGTGGAGACTGGATGCTCTGGCGACATGGCGACGCGTAGCCAAGTCGCCAGTATTTTGTATACAATTAAGTTACGCCTCCCTCAATCTGTGGCCAACTGATCATCAGGACGTAATTAATGACTGACTCAGAGAGTCAGAAGCCACAGGCACTGATTTGGCAACCTCATTTGGCTATCATTAGGTAGAAGTGGTTTAAGCGGGCAGTGGCTGCTCCTCTCCATCGGTGGTGAGTTTGTCTCCTACTTTCAGGGTAATGGGTAGTATTCTGGGCACAGTTTCTTTAAGAAGTCGGTTGGTCCGTATCCAGAGGTAGCGATGGCTACGTAGCCAGCGAAGTCGCCATGGCATCCCGGTGTGTTAGCGTTCTAAATGTGTCCACGAGGTAATGTAGGTATATCTTTTGTTATTTTGGGGGTGCCAAAGCTCTTAACAAATTAGTATGTTTCATGAGAACTTTGTCCCAATAAAATCAATTTCGTTATTTTGTATGAATCATCTTCATTCTCCTTATTCCAATTTATTTTGGGTCGGCGCAACATAAATATAATATATCTTTTTCTTCCATACTTTTCTATTTAGTTGTCATCTCTGTACCTCTAACTTTCTAGCCCTATCGTCTTTCATACAGTTTTATTTCGTGCTAGCTGCCGAATGACAGCCTAGCCGGCAAGGAGAGGTCTTGGTATGTAAAGATGGTCACCCATCCTCGAGCCGATGCGACAAGCATAGCTTAACCTAGCCGTCAACCCATGCGGCTGTTATTACTTACCCATGAGCCCCATTAAAACTAGTGAAGCGAGTCAAGAAAACAGGGACAAATAAAAAACCCTTTGATGGATATCCAGTATAAGGGTTCAACGTAGCAATTAAAGGCACTCAATGCCCTCGGGACCTATTCTCTCAAACAATGGAGTTTTTTCCCCTTTTTTTTACCCTGCCGTTCTTTTTTCCCCTGCCGTTCACTTGCTCTGGCTAACCGCTTGGTATTTGTGTCCGTTGCACCAAACGGACCCAATGGAATAAGCCCAGGGGGCCTACTCCGAAGCGATATTCCGAAGTATCGGCCGAATGTTCGGCTGATTCTTGACTTCCAAAGTTTCCTTATTTGACTTTGAATCTTTAGTCTCATTTTTCGCTTTGACATATCTCTTTGACCGTCGTTTTTAGGGTTCCGTACCCAAAGGGTAAAACTTGAACCCTATTACTAAGGCTCCGCCGTTTTTCTGTCTGTCTGTCCGTCTGTCACCAGGCTGTATCTCATGAACCGTGATAGCTAGACAGTTGAAATTTTCACAGATGATGTATTTCTGTTGCCGCTATAACAACAAATACTAAAAAACAGAATAACATTAATATTTAAGGGGGCTCCCATACAACAAACGTGATATTTTTGCCATTTTTATAGATAATGGTACGGAACCCTACGTGCGCGAGTCCGACTCGCACTTGGCCGGTTTTTTTTCTTTCGTTATAGTCAGCCATAGTCAGCCGTACTCAGGAAACGGCTGAACATACGGAAGATAAACTAATAGGCTTTTTCTAAGTCAACAAAACACATGTACAAAGGACGGTTTTGTTCGAGGCTTTTCTCCTGAGTTTCCTTCGTTATGAAAATGCTGACAATGGTTCCTCTGACAGGTCTAAAACTACACTGCGACGATTCTATAGCGGCGATTGATGATATGCGTCAATACCTTCCCAGCAGAAGACAGGAGACACCAGCAGATGATGAGATGATTATCCAGTGCCCGCCTGAGCTTATCCACCAGTGAGGCAACACATTCGCTGGTTTCTTATGTGCTGCGCGTCGAGGAGTTTTAATTTCAACGCAACTTCGATCGAATAAGTCGATGGTATGACCAGCACTCTGCACCTCGCATAGCTCTTATTATCAAGAAGACGTTGTTATGTTCTTTTTTGCGTACAATAATGTAATCAAGAAGGTGCCAGTGCTTGGATCTAGGGGTGCATCCACGAGGTCTTATATTTTCCCGGTAGACGAAAGAAAGTATACGTCAGGCACAGGTTAAACTCTGGACCCAGAATAAGAAGCTCCAAGCCGTTAGCATTGCAGTTCCTAACTCCATGTCGACCCAGGACACCATGCTATGCTTCGTAGTCAGTACCAACCAGTGTATTAAAGTTAACCAGTAGTACTATTTTGTCTTGTGGTAGAATTTCTAAAAGAACGCAGAATAGGTCCCTATAGAACTTTGCTTTATCATAAACGCTGTTAGTAGGGTATATTTATCTGGCGATTAGCGGGGGGTACCGCGGGCCAAATAATTTGCCCATGGTACCCCTTTGTCCCCCTTGAGGGTTCCACGGGCAAAAATATTTGTTCGTGGTACCCCAAGGGGGACTAGACTGGGAGACCACGGGCAAGTACCGGGGTGCGTAGATAATACTCGTAACGAGGTGAACATATTTAGTATCATTAATTGGCAAGCGTAAGATCATTATGCGGTCATTGATTCCAT
Organism: Tiliacea citrago; assembly: GCA_963921375.1. Classification (NCBI taxonomy): domain Eukaryota; kingdom Metazoa; phylum Arthropoda; class Insecta; order Lepidoptera; family Noctuidae; genus Tiliacea; species Tiliacea citrago. The sequence continues at coordinate 21,394,143 of OY992799.1, read as the reverse complement.
TTGGAAGTTGTTTTAAGGATGCTGGAATTTTATTACGCACTGCGAAGACAACACCGCTAGCCATTCGCTCTCCTGCTGGTCTTCCAATCTAATAAACCATATATCCACCCAACTGTTCACAAAGGTTTCCGCTATCACTAAGATGGGTCTCACTTATAGCAGCAATATCCACGTTGTATCTTGAGAGTTCCCTTGCCACGATTATAGTCCTCATCTCGGGACACAGGGTACAGCCATCATCTAAGAGTGTACGTTTATTCCATGATACCATTATAAAGTTTTTCATAGTAATCTTGTTGTTTCTTGCTACCGCAAAAAAATAAAGGTTGGTGATCAGATGACTGCGGTTTGCTATCCGATTTGTAGGAGAGACGGACTATGTTTGGGCCACCTTTCCTAGGCCCCTCCCTGGATTTGGGAAAGCAGAGCGATCGTAAATAGGGCTGCTTTGTTGTCAGTCGTGCTGCCGAACATGTCCTCTTGCCTCAGTCAAGTCTAGGAGCGACCACTCTCTACTGGCTGCCTACGTGCCTACGAGTCCCAGCTAAGGCCAATGATCCGCCAAGAACTCAACCCCCACACCAGTTCCCGATCACCGCAGCTGCGGAGCGGAGCTCCTAGTCCTTCGAAACGTAGCCAGGGTCATCCGCGCGTGATAATTATTATTACTAGCGTTTGCCCGCGACTTCATTCGCGTGGAAGTCGTAAGATACACAATATACTAAAATAAGAACCCACCGCATCGCATCGCATCGCATCACCCGCACGCTATTACTTCGTTTTCGCTAAGCGTTCTTTCTGTTTTTTTTCATTTTGCTCGTTTCCTAAGGGTAAAATAAAAGAAATTATTAAAAAAACAAAAAACCCGACTGCAAAAAAATTAACTGAAAGGATGGAAACAAGATGAACAGTAAACCAGTATCCTGTAGGTACCAAAAATAAAAAAATGCAGTCGGAGGCAAATTTTAAGGCGTTCGTAACATCCTAGTTGCCTCCGACTGCATTTATTTATTTTTGGTACCTACAGGTATCGTCCTATTTTCGTGCAAGTAAGTTCGCGCAAGTGTCTTTAGCGGAAATGTCATTCACGCAAGTGTACCAGATCCGATGTATCAAACCACAGTTGGTCTAACTCTCTCATAAGAACCAGGATCTATTGGGCTTTTTTTTTGGTGAAAATATCTCATATGTAGATTAAAATATCTCAAAATTTTAAGGACAGTCTCCTAAGACCGATGTCGCATTATTATGTAGCTACAACGGTTAAGATTTACCTCCCCATCTTAAAAATCCACCGTGTATATGTCATGATGATTGACTACTTAGCTCCATAAAGATATAGCGTGATGATAATCATTTAAAAGATTAAATCTACAATGTCCTCTGGAACATACATTCAGACAAACAGACAAAAATTCTAAAAACTATGTTTTCGGCATTAGAATCGATTCCAAACCTCATAGCAATTGCTTTTTTCTAACATATTCAATGTACAATTTTGATTTCGCTACCATTTTGTTATTGTATAGGAAATGTACTTTTTGTAGTTTGAGTCAAAATAGTAGCTAAAAAGTGTTATAATATATATATATTTGGAATTGGCTTTTCACTAGCTTTTATTTGATACCCATATTATTAAAATCACAATTTTTTATTTTTTATTTCTTCTGTCTTTTTTGATTCGCAGATGCCATATGAAAATTTTATACCCTATGACACTTCTGCAACTAAAACGAATCTAACGATACCTCATATGTTAAAATCCATCAAGCCGTTTAGGCTACAGAGCGTGCCAAAGAAATAGACATACATACATACATACACTCGAAAAACATAACCCTCCTTCTGGAGCAGTCGGGTAAAAAAATTGGACTATTATGGTAATTCCGGGATTAGCGCATTCAAACAAAAAAACAAATCTCTTCACTTTATTATATTAAAGTATAGATAATTATTTTGATAATTACATTAGTATAGATAAATTATAAATACATGATGAAGATACAGTAAAAAATAATACGAAAATGTTCCACAAATGCCATTTGGAGAAGCGCTAAAAGCCCGGGAAATGTAATAAGAATTTCGCGAAAACTTGATTTACTTCGACAAGAAACTCGACTCGTTAAGAAAAGCGGGCCGATAGTGTAGGGTGACTGTAATTTTTTTAAATTGAAAACAGAAAAAAATAAAAAAAACAGAAACAGAAATGTGACATAAAAATGTCTTGAAAAATTGATAGAATTTAAGGCCAGCGCACATCCGCGGACGGTGGAGCAGGATATTTTAAATTTACCAACGTAAATTCCTGTAATGGTAACAAGATATAGATTTCAAAGCTCAGAGACCGACCACGGAGCATCAAAGGAGATTGATTTCTCACTGTGGTGTTGAAGAGCGCGCTGGAGGATACTGCGGCGGGATGCGACGACATGCGGGAGATGCAAAGGCATGCGCCGGAATCCGCTAGCATACGATCGCGGGAGCGATGCAGTGCAAGCGGCGGCGGTGCACTCCTCATTTCGCAGCATCACTAATTATCTGTGTGCGGTGGCCGGCGGCAAATCCTCCTTGATGCCGTCCCCCGCCGCCGCGCCGTCTGCTGGTGTAAGCTGGCCTTAATGTTAAATGTTCTATAATTTTTAGGGTTCCGTACCCAAAGGGTAAAACGGGAATCCTATTACTAAGGCTACGCCGTCTGTCTGTCTGTCCGTCTGTCACCAGGCTATATCTCATGAACCGTGATAGTTGGACAGTTGAAATTTTCACAGATGATGTATTTCTGTTGCCGCTATAACAAAAAATACAAAAAAAAAACAAAATAAAATAAATAATTAAGGGGGCTCCCATACAACAAACGTGATTTTTTTGCTCGTTTTTGCTCGATATTGATAACGGCAACAGAATATTTAGTTATATATTCAGATTTTAAAATAAATAATTAAATTAAAATAAAACAAACATGTAAAGGGTGCTCCCATACAAAAAACGTGTTTTTTATTGCCGTTTTTATAGATAATGGTACGGAACCCTTCGTGCGCGAGTCAGACTCGCACTTGGCTGGTTTTTTTTACCAATGTGCGCTTTTATAATTTCTAACGTCACGATATACCTAATCATGGTCACGTCCATAAAATGTATCGAAATACGTACAAATTATAACGTTAGTTAACATGGATGGCAAAATAAAAAAATATTCATATATTTCCATACATTTTACATCCTTCTGTTGTGACGTGGACGTGGGCGTCCACGATAATACGAGTATTGTCACGTTATAAAAGAATGAGATAATGCTTTCCTGACACATGTTAGTTATAAATAAGGCCACTGAGCTGCAAAATCAGAGATAAAATAAATATGTAAGAACCGCAAACGCTGAGTACAAAAGATTTGATAACAAAACGAAAACGAAAGAATTCTCTGAGACTTGGGTTAATGAAGTACTTCAACAGGCTAAAAGGTCCCAGCAACCAGGCCATTAAAATACTATAAAAAAGTAGGTACTTTAACATAAAAAAATACTGTTTTTGCATTGAATTTGGAGGCAAAAATCCAGCTACTTTTTTTTTTTTTTTTTCTTTTTGGCTTCGCACAGTTTGTGCATTTAGCCAGTGTCGTGTAAAATTAGGTAACAAGTACAAAGTTATTTAAATAATTATGAAATGAACTCCACTCAATGCATGATAAAGATGATTGATGATATCCCGCCCCACTCCCCTTGAGTTTAAGTAAAGACGCGGCACTTTACTGAAACCTCGCGTGGACTTCTTGAGAGAACTTAAAGTGATGTTGCACTGTTTTGTTTAATTTGCCTACATTAATGCAGGTTCACGAACACTTAATGGTTAATAATCCACCACTATTACACATTAATATTCGGCTAAACACAAATTTTAGAAAATAAAACAAAACTGCTAACATGACGCTTCACTTTCCCGCCAAGAAGTCCATCCAGCTACTTGATAATGGATTAAATAAAAAAAGCGGCCAAGTGCGATCCGGACATGCAGACGAAGGTTTCGTACCACCGCGCAATATTTAACACAATTTTTTTTTAAACAAGTACTTTATTTAAAAAAAACACGTTTCTTCTTTTCTTTAATTTTTAACTTTAATTAATTTTTATTATTTGTTGATATAGCGGCCATAGAAATAAATATTCTGTGAAAAAGTCAAGTGTTACTATTACGGTTCAAAAGATACGACCCTGTGACAGACTGACGGACTTGGCACTCTTTGGGTACGGAACCCGAATTAAATAAATAACAATAGGTAAGATTCTTGAATTCTTTTTTTTATATGTATTTTCCTTCGCCGTCTAACAACATGGTGCACCTACTAGGGGACAATTTTTCCTTTTCTGTACATCGTTTATTTTGTTTGAATCAAAGTAATATCTGATCGAAAATTTCGGTTGTTTTTCAAGCTCTAATTATTATTATCACTGGCGGTAACTTTGATGACAAGCAACGTGCTGAAAATGTATAGTTTTTGTGATGCGTACCTGGTTACTTCTGCAGATAATTTATTTTTCTGAATAAATTCTATTGAATAATAATAGATAATTAATGGGTTCGATTCTCTGGTCGGCCAAAGTGTTATTAGGTTTTTCCACCATAGTTAGTAGCAGCCCGGAGTTTGGATTTGCCCGGTTGATGGCAAAAGGCTCACCCCCAACGGGAATTAAAAACAACTGAAAAATATGGGTGAAATTGACCACTGTTTTGTTGGTTTTTTTTTAAATATTATTGTCTTTCCGATCGTATTTGTAAACATAGCTTATTTTGATTCTATTTTATTTTATAACTTTTATGTAATGCAACTAACAATGTCTTGTACCTACGTAGTATTAATTTCTATGCTAGTGCTGTGCACTTCTGTAACTGACGAATTCACAATTCCTTAAACTGTATGTGATTTTTGTTTGTGTATGTGTATGTGTAAGTGAGTAAGTCGTTGAAGTGCCATAAAAATAAATAAATAAATAGAGTACAGCTCTGTCTAACACTCCGGCGAATACAGGCGTGATGTTGTGTGTGTAAGAGTTAATATTTTTTTTTGTATGCACGTGTTTTTGTAACAAATACACCTATTTTATGTCATTTAAGTGTGTATTTTATGTATTTTTTTTGTAATGTGCGTTTTGTTTGTGCAGATTAAACAATTCATATTTTATTTATTTTTTCTTTCTTTTCTTTTTCTCTCCTCCTTTCTAAAATAAAATGTCTTGTGACCATAACGTTTCTAAACCTCGGGCTTAATAAAGATCAATAATACTCGAATAACTTTAAAATGGAAGGCTTTTAAACTTATTTGTAACCGGAACGTTTACAAAAGAGCTTTAAACGACATGGTGTTTGTCTTTATTTATATTTAATTAAGTTTAAAGCTTGGCTAAAACAATTTCAACATTGATTTCACGGGGTTAAGCGTTTTGTGTTTCGTGTTTGGCTATGAGAGTAGCGAGTATTCAATTACTTGTATTTTTATAGGCACTGCCGTTCGACAATTAAATCATGTAATCGAATTTTAACTCATTTGCGACTGTCCAATCAAGTTGAAACTGTGCCACACACAAGTTCCGTTGCGATGACAAGCAGTACCTAAATTAATTTTGCAACCAGGATGCACTCTTTAAGGACGCATTTGGTACATATTGCGGCAAAATTGAACTAAACCAAATGTAACTAATAATTTCCACAGATAGATTACTCCTTCATCTCCAAATGGTATCAATTTTTGTTCGAAAATGTTGGTTTATAATATTGTAAAAATAATTTCCGTTGCCTCTTCACACAAAATTGACGATATCGTGTTGAGTTTAGGAACATTTTTCTTCAATATAATAACATAAATTTAGTTATTCAAAAATATTTTATATAAGCAGACATGTTTGTTTTTACATGTGTTACTAATAGTCTCAGAAAATAATGTTGAAAAAAACTTTTTTTTTTAAACCCTGTCTTTAATGTTTATTTTCCTGTTATTTAACAAATAGTATCAAGAAATTAAAAAGTCACAAACTGGGCATCAGCTATCTTTGTGATAAAATCAAAATTTGATTTTATGATTATACAATATCTTCATTAAGTATCTCAATCTTAAGCTATATTTTCGAGAGCGCAAAAGTGATGAAACTAATAACAGGTGCTGAGACTGACACGAATGGATTAACACCACGAAAACTGAACTTTTATAGTTACACAGACTTAATGTTTCAATTACTTCAAGCTTCCTCACAATTAGATAAGAAATTGACGAAAAACTTATTTTTTTGTAAACGCACCCTTAACAGTAATTACCTTTAAGGGGCTAACAACAGGTAAACCGCTGTCACTGTCAGATTGCATACAAAAGAAAGAGATGCGCGATGACACAACGTATGGCTTAAAAATGCAAATAAAGTCGTTTAAAATTAGATATTAACAAATTAATTCAAATTAATCCATCACCGGATGCAGTTTGGCATTTGCAATTTTATGGTATTCTTTTAATTATAATCATAACTGTTAACGAAGGGATTAACTGCTTTTAACACTAATTAAGAGTTGTCTTTGAACATTTTTTTGATGTATTATTTTATGATTGATGTTTTGAGTTCCATCACCGTATGCACAAAAGACTTGAAAATATCATACTGTAAAAAACATCAACCTTTTTGACCATTTTCAAGAAATCTCTGCCTTAAATACTTAGCACAGTCCGATCGTTGAGGGAATGCGTTCTTAGAATAGAATACATTTATTTTGCAAATATGGGTAATACAACATAATAGGTGTTATGTTACTATTAAAGCTTAGCCACTTTTGTTTTACATTTCTCAGTTTCATACTAACGAATGTGTTTTCTAATTTGATCCATAAAGTTACTATAAATTGTCCAACTGAGTGGTTCATACTGACGAACGCATTCTCTCGACGGTCGGACTGTAGGTATATTTAGTCCTGAGTATGAATGTTGGCTGCTACAACTACCTACTTACATAAATGATTAAATTTTTTCGTCGGTGGCACGACAGTGCCTACAATTTTGTTAACCTAAAAGTTTACCGCTTCCACGGCGTCGTCGTCGTCGTTGGAGGCAGCGTAGACGTCACATCGGCTGCATTTTTTGGCACACAGTCACAGAGGGATTTTGGAATCCAAAAAAAACCCAAACCCCTACACACACCAGTACGTAGGTACTTATTGGTGTGTATGGGTTTGGGTTCTTTTTTCAAATTTCTAAATAGTTCTACTTGGAACAAAAACTCTAGAAATTCGCTGATATCGCCCTTTTCGTAGCCACAATCTTAATTCAATTCTCTCCGGCATAACTCGGTCCTGAATTTTAGGACAAGGGAACATACAATAATATGTAGTTTCACGCTATACCTAACTGTTACTGGGTGGACAGGGAGTAGGCCAAGTTCTAGATTTTAAGCGAAGGTTCAAGACTCTAGTGTTTATAGGAACCGGATCTGAACTGTCTTTTGGATAGTTCTTGACCGAGTCTGTTTTCGTTTTTAGTGTCATTTATGAAAAGGGTATGTACTTAACTATGTATGGGATATGTTTTGGTGTATCACGTAACAGGTTAAAACAGGGAAGCTCGGCATACAAGGCACAGGCTGATGGTATTTTGTGGGACTGGGAATGGCACGAAAACCCTCCATGCCTCGGAAAGCACTTTAAGCTGTTGGTCCCGGCTGTCATTCGTAGTCGTAGATTTTTGACAATCGTTAAGGGTAGTCTGAAGCCAGAAAGTCTGACAACCAGTCATGCCAAGCGACACCGTGTTACCCGTTTACTGGGCTATGGAGGGCAGATAGGCAGTGATGTAATGTAAGACACTGGTATTCAGCTGCATCCGGTTAGACTGAAAGCCGACCGCTGATAGCATCCGATTCGAGTAGCGGAACATGACACGAACCAGTACAATTGAACTACTGCGGTTTCGCTGCTATGGTTTCGCGGCGGAGTTGTGCCACTAGCGTCAACATAGTTAGGAAAACGCTCGGCAGATGGAGTGATCAGCAGATACATCCAGATCAATATTGCCCTAGTCTATTCAAAGTAATATTTAAGTGCGAGAATGATTAAACCATTTTCTAATCGTCTACGTAGCCCCCGAACCAACAGAGTCGTCAAAATCGCACTGCGGTACAAATAACTACCTATTATAATAATGTCCATGTAAATATAAAAGACACGCCCCATCTTTTGTCAGAACATAACAACTAGTGCGAGGCTATCGGAAATCATTAGGTAGTTAATGAAACGGGTAAATTTGGGACCAAACTTGCTACCTAATGCCCTACTGTAATGGCGGTTTAAGTGCTTTTGCTTTGGATCTACGAATGTCTTTGGATATGCTATCTAATCTCTTAGCTACGTAAGATATTTTGGTTTTGCATAAACTTTGCAAACACAGCAACTCACTTGCATGTCGCGCGTCTCGAATATCCTTACTAATATTATCCTTATCCTTATCCTTACTATAATATTCATATCACACTAATATTATAAAGGCGAAAGTTTGTGAGTGTGTGTGTGTATGTTTGTTACTTCTTCACGCTCAAACGGCTGGACCAATTTAATTTATTATATTTAATTTAATAAAATTTTGTATGGAGGTAGCTGACACCCTTTTTTTTTTTTTTTTTTTTTTTTTTTGGGTGGGAAATTATCAAATAACTTCTCCCGCTCTGGGTGGAGCGGGAGGGAGTGTCAGACTTTTACTGACTGGAATAAGACATAGGCTACTTTTTATCCCGATATTTCCACGGGATCGATACTTACGCGGGGCGCAGCTAGTATTATAAATGCGAAAGTGAGTTTCTTTGTTTATTTATTTGTTTGTTTCTTTGTTACGTTTTTATGCTAAAATGGCTAAACGGATTTGGATGAAATTTGGCACATAGGTAGACAATGACCTGGATTAGGACATATGATCCTTTTAACCCCGATATCCTTACGGGTTCGAGACTTACGGGGGTGAAACCGCAGGGCGCAGTTTGTAATAAGCATCTCGATATACATATAGAGCACGACAACTACTGTGAAACTAAACACTTGTCAAGAGAAAGAATCGTCGAATCGATGCATAACTTTTAAATTACCTTCTGGTTCTTTCTGTGTGCTCCAATATCTTACTTCCTATAACCATTCAAAGTGCTAGTGTATGGTGTCTACAACCACGAGCCCGTACACAAAGACATGTCTTACCGCCAGTTGCATGTAAGTCCATTAAATTTAATTCCCCATTAAAAGTAATGCTGCCACTTTCTCATACGTTCCTTTAGATAAAGACAGCATTACTTTTAATGGGGAATTAAAATGGACTAACGTGCAACTAGCGGTTATCCAGGCAGTCTTAAAATGAGGAAAACGGTTTAAAAAGTGCAAAAAGTCATAAATATATGTAGACACAGTAGTAGCTGTCACGATAGGGAAGCTGAAATGACTCATCTTATATACAACGTGTCGTTTTGCATTCTCGTCAAATTTCAGGAGGCTGTTAAGGGAGACATAACTAATCAAATAAAATTACGATACCTGCTCAATAATTAATACGTACTTGTTTTTTTTTGTTATTTAAGTTTGACAGTATTTCAGAATACATACATCACGTGTCGACGACACGACGGTAGGCGAAATAATTATGGTATCGAATCAACGGCTGCGTTTTTATGTGCGTGTAAAAGGGAAGTTACAGGGCGGTATCACACAAGCCGCGTTTCAAAACTCGTGCCCCACACATGCACCAACGAAAATTTAAAAAAAAAAAAAAACCCCTTATTTTATTATTGATTCGTGTCGAGAATCATTAGCATAGTTACCTCCTGGAATTTGACGAGGATGCAAAACGACACCTTGTATATTACTTCGCCATTGGAAACTTAGTTTTTCATGACGCAACCCTCATTTCGTTACCTAAATCTAGCGTGAATTATAAGTGATAAACAACTACAAATAAACCGGCCAAGTGCGTGTCAGACCACGCACAATGAAGGGTTCCGGAGTTGGGATGAATGTATCCCAAAAACAAACTTATCATTGTAGTTGAAAAACATGTTCGTCACGGTCAATTCTCCAACTGTAAAATTAAGTTGGTCGACTATTACTCGTTAACTGTTAACTAACTTAACTTTCAATTTCGTTAGATATACCGTGTCATGAGTGTTTCCACATATCCTCAAGCAACTATTTAGATGGCAGGTGGGGGGGGGGGGGGGGGACACTTGACTCTAACAAAATTTAGCACTTTAAAGCTTAATATTACGCAAACGGATCCCTGCATCGAAAAATGGTTTTTACAAACTTAAAATATTTTTGAACGGCCTATACGAAAATACGCCACACCATTGGAAAGACGAGAAAAAAATATCATCCCCATTTACGTGTAAGGGAGGTACCCTAAACAAGAATGTTTTTCAAGATTTTATTTTACGACTTTGTCGGCGTAACTAATATGTACATCCATGCCAAATTACAGCTTTCTAGTACTAAGAGTTTCTGAGCTAAGCCGGGGACAGACGGACAGACAGACAGACAGACGGACATGGTGAAACTATAAGGGTTCCTTGTTGACTACGGAACTCTAAAAAGGCAGAACTATTCATGATTTATACTCCAAGTCTTGTCACCATTACTAATATTAGGTACCTACTAACATTTCATAGATGTAGTCTAGTACTCTAGACTTCGCTAAGTAACCCACAACATAAACAGCAAATGGTGAAACTGCGGGACATACCATAATGTTAATGTTCATATAGGTTTAACACATGTGTAGAGAAATCTATTAGCAGGTGATGTGGCATAAGTAGACCTTATCATGACGCCTACGCAATGTATCTCTAAGATCTGTGAATCATTGTGATATCCTAGACGTTAAGCAACGCGTACTTCATGGTGGTTCGTAGTGGGGTTCGAACGATTATAGATGTGGTCTCCTATAAACGCCGTCGGCCGCGTGCAGCGTCACGTCGTACGCCGCGTCACGATGCTTACTATAGAAATGTACTGTTGTGGTCTCTTTCACACGCTGACGTTGGCGTGTAGACGCCGTAGGCGGCATTCAATCAAACGCTTTGCACCGCGTCTCTAGTTATGTCGAAGCATTGCAGCATGAATGTTGTATTTGGCGTCAGCGCAAAATGTCGAAATTTGATAAAGAAAAACACGAATTATTGATTGAATCAGTCAAACTCAAATGTTATAGCTTCCTATTCAAGTAACACAAGCGCCGCCAAAAGCGTCGAATTTATATCCATTTTATATCACACGACTACACGCGAGCACTGTTTGTCGACTACTGTGGTGAACGAGACGTCATTGTTCGCTATGAGATGTATTGACCGCTGACGCTGTGCCTGGCGTTCAGACGCCGATCGGAACGTAAACGCTGAAGTCGGACGCCGCATATAGCATTTAATAGGAGACCGAAGCCTTAGGCTATCACCTATAAACGCCGTCGGCCGCTTACAGCGTCACGCTCACGCCGAATGCCGCGTCACAATGCTTAGTAGAAATTGTGGCTCTTATCACACGTCGACGTCGGCGTCTTGACGTCGTACGCGGCATTCAAACACTTTGCGTAGCGTCAGATCCACGATCTGACGCTACGCAAAGTCGTTGAAAGACGCTAGTCGTTGTTCGACACTCGCGAACAACGACTGAGGGGACGTCGTCCACTGCGATCGTATTGACTGAAGACGCTGTGCGTAGCGTTCAGAGGTCAATGGGAACGTTGACGCTGAAGTTAGACGTCGCATATAGCATAAAATAGGAGACCCAAAGCTTTATCAATTTTTTTAGTATGGTAGGTTGCACGCCAGTAGTAATAAAACCAGTGTTTCAGTAGAAGAAAAGACCAGCTTATTAGGTATAAGCTGGTCTCTTCTTCTACTGAAACACCGTACTACGCAAGGCCAGCTTAAGATCAGCGGGTTATGAGTCTGTCCGAAAGGGATATCGTGGCCCTGGCACATAGGCATCTGAAGGAATACGGGTGGGTTTTAGTCAGTAAAAGTCTGACACGCCCTCCTGCTCCGCCCAGAGCGGGAAAAGTTATTTGATAATTACCCACCCAAAAAAAAAAAAAGGTCAGTGTTGCAACTGATATCCCCTACTGTTATTTCTAAGTAAATCTGGGACATAACTCACTAATGGTAAAAGGAATTTCCCGACAAAACCATAAAAGAAAACAGACAAAGTGTGAAAGATTAATCAGTCTAATAAATTCCTGCTTACACGAAACCCAAAGAGGACACGAAAGCAATACTTTACGTAATTCTGCAATTCTTTAGCCGAAACAAAGTTTGTTTAGCTTAAAAAATTGCGGACTCCATACATATTTTGTCTTCCAAGTTTTCGAAGATGTTTTCTTTGTCCCGCCCCACTGTTTGCAGAGGGGCCTTTTTCCTGCATAATGACTGCCAATAATTGTACCTATTCTCTCTGTGAGGCGCCCAAACGAATTAAGTTAAGTATTCATGGATGCCATCATTTTTGACACATTAAGAAGAAGTCGGGGGTTGGCTCATGAATACAATTTTTATTCAGTTTGTCTGCAGTGATTTCTTTTAACTTTCTGAGTCGTTTATTAATGAAAACTTTGTGTTATTACCGTTGGGAGTCCGCCTTTCGTATCAGGCTTACCCCAGGTGCCAGATTATCAATGAATAATTAATTATGTAGATGGAAAGGAGCTTACCTATTTCCCCAAAAAAAAGCACCTGGCAGAAATACGGACGAACGACACAATGTACAATAATTATTTATTTTTTGGTAAAGCTTAATATTGAATGCATCTCTTCTCACAAGATCGCGGGACAGTAGCAACAGCCTCTTGAAAGCTATTGCTGATGGGCCTGGTGAACGCTCCATATAGTGAGCATATTTATACATATAAAAGTCACCCTGTCGGTAGTAGAATTTAAATACGAACATAAAAAATAAGTTAAATTGTTTACTTACATTTTTAATTATTGTAAGTATTTTTTTTAATTGGATCTGGCTGTCTGTTGAATAAATAAATAATAATTATTACAATCATAGTGCTAAAAATTCAAAGTCATAAAGGCCGTTCATGGTTTTATTGAAAATATTGTGATATGTATTCGATATTTGTGTTAAAACAAATATCACACAAAGTTACATGGTTACCGGCCCATCAAGTTCTGTCACATTTTTCTCAACACCGGACATGATGCTTTAACAGCCTTAAAAATAACAAAGGTAGTAATTATTTTATGTTTGTGTCTCGCATAAAAGAGCACTCTATTTTTTTAAAGACTTCCAATTAAATAGCGTTTGTGACAATTTGTTTAAATTATCCATGTTTTACATAAACAAAATATCACTTAACCCAAATCATTCCTTCTTTCAAACCGTTAAGGAAATTTCACCTGGACTGGCACAGTTGCATACAGACCATTAATGGCATGTACCGTTCGAAATGTAAATGCAGTAAGTTGCAGGCGTACAGTCGGCAGCATTCCAGGCACGTTTTTACATGTAACACGGAAGTTCTGCAAGAACCCCCTGGGTGGCTGTACGTTCGAAATTAACAAACTTTGTACTACAAAAATGTGTTACATTTGTACAGACAGGGTATTTGTTGAGTCACGTTCTCAGTTAATTAGAGAAAGTCGGGGAACACCTGCAGTTTATAATGTTACATCGCGCTTGTTTTTGAAGTTATTGTTTTTTGTTGATTGTGAAGGCATGAAAGTATGTGGTAGCAGGTTAGAACCTCCTGGCAAGTTTTAATGTGTATTTTTTTAAACGTATCATCTCGTTTGTATTCCTCGAAGTAGTAGACAGAGGTGTTTTGTCACCTTAGTTTTTCCAGTTGTGTTTAAGGTGATACGTAAAAAATAAATCGTAGCGAACTGGGCGGCCATAAGAAAGAGACAGAGTCAATTACTTCTACATGCGAAAAAAGAGAGCGCAACAATGCGCTGAAATCAAAATACAACAACGTTATGGCGCCAAACCAAATAAAAATTGTTTAAAAATAAATTAAGCTATGTATCACAAAAAAAATCTGCCAAAGTTTTCAGTTACCTAATGCGCACATTTTGAATGCAATTTTGCAATGAAATCACTTAGGATTTTAGAATTACAGGAAAAAATATGAAAAAATAGAGGTCTTTTCGGAATTAAATTATATCGACGAAATTTAACTCAATTGCGTTTTCCTTCAGCCAGAGTATTAATCAAATAGTCAATAAATAGATAGCCAAAAATCAAATCCATACATGTTGTAAAAGTGAAATAAATGGTTACGAAAAAGCCCCCAATTTATTTTGGTATCGCCTAAAGTACCATGTCATAGGTGTCGTTTACCCAATGGTTAAGAGTCGCACCAGCTTTTACTTAAGTAACTACTGTGTTACTAGACCAACGAGAGAGTTCTTCGTTATCATAAAAATGGTCAGAGTAACTTTTTAGGAGGATGAAGGAGAATATTGTAAAGAAATCTGGACTTATATCAGCCATCAACCCGCATCGAGAGAGCGTTGTGATCAATCCTCATTACTTCTCTGCATGTGAAAAGGCTTTTGCCCTGAAGAATCACAGTCGTATATTATTACGGTCTAGAAGAGACTGTCTAGTAGGTAAAAAAAAAAACACTTTGTAGTGTTTTTTTGGAAGTCACTTGTTTTTATTTTTTGTAAAGTTTTTTTATTTTTCACTTTTTAGTGGGTCAGTTTTTAATTTGTATCTAAGTTACAATAGCCTAATGTCAACTTCTCATCACATTTTACAAAATATTGCTTTTCCAGATGCTGGGTGAATTTATAACTAAATATACTGTGAATATTTCAAGCGTCTACCTGTTGCCGTTATCAATATCAAGCAAAAACGAGCAAAAAAATCACGTTTGTTGTATGAGAGCCCCCTTAAATATTTATTTTATTCTGTTTTTTAGTATTTGTTGTTATAGCGGCAACAGATTTCTGTTGCCGCTATAACAACATTATCTGTGAATTTCAACTGTCTAACAATCACGGTTCATGAGATACAGCCTGGTGACAGACGGACAGACAGACTACGGAGCCTTAGTAATAGGGTTCCCGTTTTACCCTTTGGGTACGGAACCCTAAAGATACCCAAATCGCCATAGGTGTGCCTATAAAATTTGAGGATTTCTCTCAATTTCCATGGGATCAGATTCTGATTTGGTGGCAATGGGAAGATACCCTTTCAAAAAAATAAATAATTTTCAAAATAGGTCTACAATTAACAGAGATTTCTCCGTCAACTGTGGACCGTTTTTGAAAATTCAGTGAACATTAAAAATAAAAATAACATAGGTATTATGGTCGAACATATTATTATAACCTACTCTTTTTTGGAAGTCGGTTAAAAAATGTCACCTAAACCTCAACACATTTCACGTAAGTTTTGACGGTGAGTTTTTTGAAACCGTCTGTAATTTCTAGGCGTAACCAGCTGATAATTCAGGCACGTCTTTGAAGTTTCTGCAAAGTCATAGTGATCAAAGGCGGCGCTCACCATTTTTCATCAGATGGGCTGGTTTGCTAATCAACAACAAAAGATAACCCCATATTTAATTCGAGATATTTCAATGTTGCACTGTTTACACAGTTCCTATTAATAATAGTTTCAGAGCCTAGTCTAGTGTACCAAGTTAGCCCAAACTTAGGTCCCCCGAGGCCTATTCTGTCTGCACTATGCTACATTGCAGCTAAAACTTTAAATTTAGGTTGAAACGAAGTGTTTTACCCTGAATTAATTTTTATTCGGGCTGGAGATGAAATGTGTGATACCTAATTTGCAATACGCTAGCCTCCGATTCCTTTAGGGAAATAAAAAAAAACGGCCAAGTGCGTGTCAGACTTCACACTTTTAGGGTTCTGTACCAAATGTAGAATACAAGCCGTCCGAATGGCAGAACTATTCTTATGAAGTAGGTGAGTGACCTTAGTAGCACTTTTTGTGAGGCTCCAAATAAGATTTATCAATATATCGGAATTTTTTACTAAAATATACACTAATATAAACATTAGCACCAAATTTCAAGTTCATAGGTCAATGGGAAGTCAAAAAATTCTTCGGAACAAAATTTTGTAAAAAATAGCTGACTTTGGTCGCTTCTCCTTCCTTCTGTAGCTCCAACCGTTTGGCTGTAAATCCTGTGTGACAGGCGACAGACGGTCACGTGAGTGACATCAATAGGGTTCCGTTTGGACCCTTCGGTTACGGAACCCTAAAAATTGACCAATAACTCAAACATTTTGTCTTTTGTATGCAGGATAAGCAGCGGAGTAGTTGCATAATATACTCACAATGCTTTTTATTTTAACAGATGAGAACAACATTCATTGCGATATTACGTTTTTGAACAGATGAATTTTTGAAACCTTTGAAAACAGATTTGAAAAATTCATCTGTTCAAAAACGCAATGGATTAGCAATTTCCTCCAAAATCTTTCGGATTGTGATTGAAATTATTAGGCGCATTTAGGGCGCAGACTCCTCTTTTTAGAGTCCTGACTTTAATCAGTGGGTACTAATGAATTAATTTTAATATCAATGCATTGGACTGCGTTGATGTATAAGGACAGCAAACTACTTAATGATTTGACATTCGATTTTACATTCTGTGATTACCTTAACTCACACACAGAGTTATATTTTTCATTTTTTTTAGGATAATATATTATACTTTTACGATGTTTGTAAATAGGTATGTACCTACCTATGTCATAATTAAATTATCTGTCATTTCTTCATTTTTAACAATTTTTACCTATTGTGGGTGGTATAGTAATTTTATTCTAAGTGCATCGTTTTCACATATAAATTTATATATTATCATAAACAAAATATTGTAAAACATTTTTAAAAGAGTAACGGTGGAGTTTCTTGCCCATTCTTGTCCATACGAAACTATTTACCTTTTGGAAGGGGCAACTAGAATCAATTCTTTTTTTTTGTAAATTTTGACGTTCAAAAGTGGCTCTTATGTGCCTATTTGAAATAAGCAAATTTAACTTTGACTTAAAATGATTTTCTTTTGCGATGGTAATAGTGGAGGAAAGTTACGGGGATCATTATCATCACCATTCTCAGCCTTGTTCCACCCATTGTTGAGAATTGGCCTCCTCTCTTGTATCCCATGCTTCCCCGGTCAGTGCGAGTCTCATCCAGTTCTTCCCCGCGATCTTCTGTAGGTCATCCACCCGACTATTGGTCTGCCAACGCTCCTATCGTTTCTTGGCAAGCATTCCGTTAGGGGCTCTGGTCCACCTCCCATCCATCCTTCTTCCCATCACTACGTCTAGTGTCCTGCCCACCTCCATTTTAGAGCTGTTACGGGAATGTACAGAAAATATATTTTACAAACAAAATAAATAAAAGGGACTAGGTTTTATAATATTTTAGTGATATTTATTATTCTTATATATTTATTTATTCTCATAATGTATGTTTATATTTAAATTAGTGAATAGTATTTTTGATTTTATGTATTTTGTTTTCTCTCCTACTCTTACACACGTGTGTCTATATCTCTTTGTCTGCTTTCCTATCGCAGGTATGCTGGAAGAGATTTCTTTAGAAATAAGCATCACCTTTGTACGTATTTTTCTGTTCCTTTCATGTGTGTACATACACTGTTAAATAAATAAATAATAGAAAGGAGATGCACAAGAACCCTTCTCAGTAAAAACTTTATTATGCTAAACCAGTAACTCTAGTATTCAAAACATGAACTATGTAGAACTAACATGTGCTGGCAAGACGTGTGCACCTCCGGGACGCAAGCTTGAACCCACTCCACCGCCATGCGGAAAACTAGCTGCTATTCTTCTGCTATTTCATAACTCTAGAATAATTTAGTAACTACGGTATTGCATTTTACATATTTTTCCCGTTTTCTTACTTCATTTGACAACTGTCAACGAATGTTTCACTGAGGGCTGATTTTACAATCGTCAGATATATTGTAGGCGCTCTAGCAAATAGGGTCCAGTAGAGGGAGTATTGAGTTAAGACTAGATTCGCTATCTAGAATAAGGATTCAAAAAATATTCAAAAACTGGCATATTTTTTTAACAGACATTTGAAGTTGAATTTCTGATAAAGCTTGATTTGGGCAAAGTATTTTCTAATTGGATATCACTGGTACCGTTTTACCCGACTGCGGTGAAGCCAAAAAAGGAGGGTTACGTGTTTGACCTGTATGTATGTATGTATGTCCGTCCCTATGTGGGACCCTCGTAACTACTAAACGGCTGAACCGATTTTACGAGTTCGGTGTCATACTATTAAAAATCAAAATAGCGGTGTTTTGGCGGCTAAATGTGAGTTTTCGAAAAAAAGTTTTACACACAAAAAATAAATAATATCTTCCAAGCCTATCAAGTATAGTATAGTCAAAATAAAGAATTTTAAAAGGTGATTACAAAAACATATTATACAAACTATGTATATGTTTAAATGTAATTTTAATGAGAAATGATATAAAAACTAACCCGAACTTTAGGAGTGAGTGAGTAAGAGGCCGTTATCACCCGATTATAAGTGAGTAAATAACCTAATTTACCGTCCTATAATCCTAACTAAAAAGTGTAAATAGAGGATCTTCTTAACAATTACGACCTATTGCCTCCGATTGCATGAGATTGTTTATACCTAGTATTAATTGATATAAATCTTGTTTCCACCTTTTATAAGTTCACTTTTTACGCAGTCGAGTTTTTGATTTTTTTAATTTACTTTTTTACTAAACTTTTCTCTTAAAATTTCTGGTACTTAGAAACATCATTTAAAGTCATTTACTATATGAACTTGTAGATAATTGAGCATTAATTAATAATCAATTAAAATCGCGAAATGCGCAATTTTTTCACGCTACTCTTCGGAAAATAAATGTCGAGAACTGGACCCTTTTTGCTTGGACGCCCACAATTTTATCTGAAGAATAAAATTAAATAAATATTGTTTTGAGAGCTTCTATATACCTAGAAAATATGAAAAAGTTTCACATTTACTTCTCAGATGATAGTTAACTGACTATTTAAAAATCAGTCTATCTATAAATAGTATAAAACAAAATCTGTTTTCATGTGTCCACGTTGTTCTTCTAAACTAAGAAATAAAAAAAGGAAAGAAAAAATATTTATTCTGCACAAACATAACGATCATTACAAAAACTATCATAAATAAAATACACACATACGAAGTAGCCAAAAGCCTTGTATTCAAACAATAAAAGTTTGACAATCTTGTCCATTGCATGATGTCAGGACCAGGGACCAAAGACAAATTACAACGGAGGTTCTTGGCGGGAAAGTGAAGCATCATGATTAGCAGTTTAGTTTTATTTTCTAAAAGGACATGTCCAAAAATGGTTTTTTATTATTCAATCATTCTAACCAGGATCAGTTAAATATATTTGGATAGACAACCCAAAAGCTAGTGGTTCTAACTATAACATACATTTTTAAAGGCTTCCATTTTTGAGAAAAATTGTTTGTTTATTTTAGTGTGAATTTACTCCTAAAACGAACAAACCTTTCTAACTAACTAGTATATTAAAGTGAAACACCACACCACACAACACCTAAACAAAAATAAATCTTGTCAAAATTGACACATCGCACTATTATTACTGTCTTTAAATATTTGATCGATGATTAAGACAATATAAACAATAAGAAATATGATGAAAAGGGATAATTGCAGTGAAAAATGTTTAGTCTAACCTTTTATAATTGAAAGGGATTATATTTAAGATTTTATTTGGGTTGCTATCAACAAATAAAATATATGAAATACATTAAATAATTTATAATTTTTCTCTTAAATGGAGGGGTCTAAAATATTATTTCAGTGGTTACAAATTCCATATTTTTGTCGCTTTTGTTTAGGTGTAGTTTGACGCTGGTTAGATTTTTCTCGGAATAAAAAACGAACGCCCATACAAAAAGCGGACATCTTTGTGTTTAGCCGAATATTATTGTGTAATAATTCATTTCATCATCCTTACAAATGTGACGTAAGAAATTCTGCACGGAAGACCAGGCGGTATGGTCGAAAGACTATAGCCTGCCCTTTGGGCGAAAAAAAAAAAAAACTGCGCTACGTATTTTGATGCGGTCTTCACCATCATTTAGAGAATTTATTCCTGACAATTTATAAACCATTCGAAGCAGAGGGGGTCAATAGTAATAAAATAAAATCAGATAGACCATGACAAATGTAACGATAGTCTTTGCAAAGAAATTTAAAACCTTGATTTAACTTAGCTATGGACGTACAAAATTTTTCTACGTCCATGAATTTAGCACACATGTAGTTGATTGCGAATTGCACATGCTAATTTGATTTGTCTTGTTTTCCTCATACCCGCTGAAGATAGAACAAGAAAGAAAGATATTATCTTAAGAAGCTGTAAAGGTGCACCAAGAATATTTCAAAACTCAACCCCTGCGTGGCAAACGGGTTTTGAATTTTGTATGCGAACAAACTCGCGCGCGATAGCTAGTACCAACCTTATCTATGGTACCATTTTTTTATAACAAGAGGTATACATAATATTACAGATCAATGTTATCTTCCCTATAGACTACGTCAATTTTATGACCAACGATAAAAACTTTACAGATCGGTCAACATAAAATGGGAATTTAACGATTGCGGATAATATCCGCATCGTATCCGAAATTCGTGTTGGACGAAGAAATTAAGTGTTCTATGTGAACCAACAATATTATGTTTTCTTTTAATTACCGCGAATAAAATGGAGGAATAGGTATATCCGTGAAAATACGCAGGTTGGTCTGTTCAGGTGAGCCTCATGGAAGGGCTAATCTGAATAAGTCAAACTGCGTGAGTTTGGAAAGAATAAATGCCATTTGAAGGAAAAGGAGTATGTAGGTAATGACCGTAGCAAATGAAATGAAAAATGTTTATTTGTTCCAAAACAGTTACCTACATGGATTATAAATGAGACATCCACAGTAAGTAATTGATAATACTTTATCTCGCTCTTTCCCCTACATATTAACAATATTGAGATGATCGTTTACAAAAGGTGACGAAAATTAAGACGAAGGAAAGAATGTAGATAGAAGTAGATGAGTAAATGACTTATAAACTAATTAGCAGCTCTTTGTGTACCTTTTTTTTTTGGGTGGGAAATTATCAAATAACTTCTCCCGCTCTGCGTGGAGCGGGAGGGAGTGTCAGACTTTTACTGACTAAAACCCACCCGTGTTCCTTCAGATGCCTGTGTGCCAGGGCCACGATATCCCTTTCGGACAGCTCATAACCCTGGCAGAGCTCTTTGTGTACCTGTAGTTGTATTATGCGTATGTAAAACTGTATGTGCGTCTTATTTTTAAACAGGGTTTATGTTGTGTAGGGGTGTGTGTGTGTGTATATGTATTTGTGTGTGTGTGTGAATGTTTATGTCTTCTTTTGAAGTGCCGATGTGTTCGAAGCGCAATTTATAGATTAAACTCGGTGAACATTATTGTTAAGAGAGAAATAAAAATAAATTGTTTAATCAAGTCTACCTAAAATTTGCTCAGTTTCCTCGTATTTTAAGATTTTAGCCACTCGGTTATTACCTGTTGTTTCTGCCTACATCCATGGGAAGAAGGCGTGAGTTTATACATGTATGTACAACGCAATGCAACGGTGTATAGGAATTCCTTAGTAGTGTAGGATTTATGCCCGATTGAAGACCATAAACACGCCTCCTATAAAGTGGACATAAATATGACTGTCGAATATCTTATCATGGTACATAAATATCTACACCTTTGTCTACCCATTCGGTGAAACAGGTATTATATGTTTTATCAAATTATTTAAAGAGGTGACTTAAGCGCACACCTGGGCGGGCCGCGCCGCATCGCAACGCATTTCAAAAATCCTCCGTCATCACTTTAGTACATTTTGTATGAACCATCGTATACTACAGGCGGGTTGCACCGGACCGTACCTACAACGTTCTGGCGCTGGATGGCGGATCGCTCGCCAGGTGCTAGGTGTATTTTTGCGGCTACTATTTTGCAATTCTTTGCGAGTGGAAACTGTGTCTGAAACAATTACTGCGTTGTGGTGCAGAACGGCGTGGCTCATAATGTGCTTTGGCGCATTATTGCAATGCGCCGTGGCTTTAATGTCCACTTAGCTTTAATATAATCAAGTACAGTACGCGTCAAACTTAATGGCGGCTCTGCAGTGCGCTAATCCCTGCGCAGTACCCCACCCCTCACCCCCGCTGACACATAAATTCGTTACTGCGCAGTGACTCGCCTCATGTTCCGACCCGCCATAAAGCTTGAATCGGGCTGTACCTACCTATACGTATCTTGCTTGCAAGTATTTGTTTCCACGATCAAAAAAGCGACGTGAAAGAGTAATCAATGTTAACATGGCAAGTAACAAGTCTTCGAATAGGCCTGAAAGTTTCAGGGCGGTCACGTGACTACGCACATTTAGGTAAGTAGGTACTTTACTAAAGGCCCATTTACACGATGTAAGTTTCTTGCCTGTGGCAAAAAAAAAAACGTAATTACAGATTGAGACACTCCTTTTTTTGAAGTCAGTTAATAATTACATTTATTACATCATCTGAATGCAGTTTAGATGGTACAACTTTTAGGGCGAATTTCACCAACGAATCTGAACGCCATCAGCACTTCTAAACCGAGTTCAAGAGGTGTCAGTGTCAATATTCCAAAGAAAATAATGACACTGAGCTCTTAAACGTAGTTTATGTGCTGATCGCGTACAGTTTCATTGGTGAAATTGGCACTTTGTGTTGCTTCAACGCATGGTAGGTATGCCAGTGCCATATACCACTATTTTTACCCGAATACAGCGAAGCTAAAAGAAAGAAAAAGAAACGGGCCAAGTGCGTGTTGGACCGTGCACTATGAAGGGTTCCGTAGTTTGGATGAATTTATCCCAAAAACAAACTTGACGTTCTAGTTGAAAAAAATGTTCTCCCATACATCGATATACGTCACGGTCAATTTTACAACTGCAAATGGAAGTTTATAATCGCATTTTTTATGTGATATAACTACAAATTATCGATTTTTGGTCATTTTACTTTGTGTTATGAGACCTTACTTCTTGCCAAATTTCATGGTTCTACCAAAATATATTAGTTTTATGGCCGTATTTTTTATTGCG
Organism: Tiliacea citrago; assembly: GCA_963921375.1. Classification (NCBI taxonomy): domain Eukaryota; kingdom Metazoa; phylum Arthropoda; class Insecta; order Lepidoptera; family Noctuidae; genus Tiliacea; species Tiliacea citrago. The sequence continues at coordinate 21,370,969 of OY992799.1, read as the reverse complement.
TTGACTAAGAAGCTTGATTTTTTAAAGCTCCAAGGGACCGTAGACTTACGTATTTGATATAAATTCGAACTTGATACCTCCACGCGTTCCTGTGAAAAAGAGTCTTGACAGACTGACAGACAGACGGACAACGAAGTGATCCTAAAAGGGTTCAATTCAACACAATCACATATAATATAATATAACATTTATTTCAGATAACATTCATATTTCATGACACATATTTTAAAAACAAAACATTAAAATAAAACAAACGACACACAAAATAAAAGCAATTCAGGACATTGTTACACATAATTAGGAACGGGAGGAACTGTCCACTGCTCACAGTGCAGTATGCAAACGTATCAGTGACGCAGCAGTGGAGAGGCCGCCACCTGTCCACGAACACGCTTATAATGTAATAACTGTAATGACGAGTGCCTCCTGCTGTACGAAAACGGAAAAAAAAGAAGTCGATGTTTGTTGTAAGTGAACAATAACTTTAATTTTGGAAGTCGGAGTCATTAGATCTGTATTTTAGTTATTTGCCACCCACTTTCGAAATTAAAGTTATTTTTCAAAGTGTAGTGTTATTTTTGGAAGTCAGTTGTTTTTTTATGGAAAAATATTTTTATTTCTCATTTGTGGTCAGTTTGTAATTTATCTAAGTCGTAATAGCCTAATGTCAAATGCTCATCACATTTTACAAAATAGTAATTTCTCGGTTGCTTTAATAAAAAAAAAATTTTGCATGGTATTGTAGTTGAAATAAATACCATTTTTAACTATGTTAGTTTTTATCGTGGTCTGGCAGTTTGAGTAATTTATGCAACCTACCCAAAAAAATATCCTTTCTTTGGTATTGTTCGTTGAATCGTTGCGCTCCTTAAGTTTTGAGTTAAGCTGCACGGTTACTGACAAATGCGTGCACTGACTGGACAGGTCTAGTCAATCTGTGTGGTTCTTTCATGAAATGGCCACTTCAGACACCAATCTACATAGTTTTTACATGTCTGGACTTTTAAATAAATTATGACCTTTTGAGTTTCTTTCGGGCTTCCTTCTCAGAGTAGTCAGATAGGCAACGCCGACCTCATTTAGTTTTTAAAATATGATTGACGTGTAAAAGTGTTTGTACAAACCTAGGTATTTACAGAAATAAAATCCTTCACAAATCTCCGTGCATCGGAAAGCACGTTAAGCCGTTGGTACCGGCTGTCATTGGTGGATCTTTGACACTGGTTACAGGTCGTCAGTAGCCCGAATTCTAACAACCAGTCTAACTAAGGGGTATCGAATTACCCAGTTACTGGGTTGTGGAGGTCGGATAGGCAGTTGCTCCATGCAAAATACTAGTATACAGCTGCATCCGGTTAGACTGGAAGCCGACTCCAACATAGTTGGGAAATGCTAGGCAGATTGATTGAACGTAAGGATTAATAATAAAGAAGAATTCGTGTAAAAGAAGGTCCTTGACCCCAACTTAAGTTAAGAGAATTAATTAAGTACCAAGATATTTTTTTAATCAATCCCTTAAGCGGGGCTTGAAACCGGGTAATTTTTATTTCCGAAGATACAAATTATTTTTGATACAGTAGGTATTAACTTCAAAGATTGCTTCATCACAATAAGTTCAGCATTGATTTTATAACAAAATATTAAATAATTAAAGAAATATGTTCGAAAACCTTTATAATAACGGATAAGGTTACATAGAAAATTAACCGGCTTCCAAGCCCTGTCCTTAAGATCTCTGTCAACCCTTAAAGCTAAGGGGAAATTTTCAATCAAATCAAAATACCATTTAATTAAAATAAAAATATCTTACAGCCGAGAAAAACTCAAACAATTACAAAACTCTTTTTGTCGAAATTCTCATTCCGATCGAAAAACTAATTTGTTGGACAAAAGAAAGGCGCGGCCGAGATTCCTTCAGTCACTTAGTGGACAAAGTGGCACTTTCTCGTTTAAAAAAATTAAATGAGACACCGAATATTTACACTTATCTACTGCTATTTTGAAGCACTTTACTTTCTTTCGCTCCGTCGTGTTAGAAGGTGGTAGGGGCGCGGTCCTTTTGTGAGCGTCTATCAGAGAAGCCACCTATGCACCTAGATTTACAACCAGCCGACCGGAGTGAGCTGTATAGGAATTGACACAATTGATCTAAGTTTACACGGTAAGATTTTTGCAGAATAGACCGGTAAAAACAGTATTTTTGAAGAGGTAGGGTCACTCTTAAGATATTAGGTACTGTTGCCGCATTATTTGGTCAGTGGGTCGTCATATCGGCGGAGTTGTAGGAGTTGGAGTATACACTATGAGCAGCAAAGAAAAAAAAATGTTTTTTTTTTTTGGATGCCTTAATTTTACTGCAGCACCTTATTGACGTAGTCCATAGAAGCCATTTAGGCTCTGAGATTCATGGCCCTACGACGCATTGTTTCCGAGTTATGGGCGTCGGATTTTATTTTATTTTATATAAAACGATCTATATTTGCAAAATGGTAGCTCAGATGAAAATCTTTACCGGGTCGAAATAATAAAATAAAAAATAAAATAAATAAAAATTGTAGATGTAAAAAATCTAGATGTAAAAAACCCAGCAAAATATTGAAAAAAAAATATATTCATCAAATTTTGTTTTACTAATTTCACGTAGCTACACTCACTACGGTGTTTACGGGAATTTAAACGGAAATCACTAATTGGCCGCTGCGATTGGTCGGGCTGCGATGACGCGACGGTTAGTCGACCAATCAAAGGACAACAAAAGTTTCTCGTGTGTGAAACAAGTGTTTCTGGTCTGTCTGTGGACGCCATGACAGGAACTATTACGAACTTACGAAACCAAAAAAGTCGCGGCAGAACGTGCTCGTTCTAAGTAATTCGGTAATCTTAAAACTGCAATTTTACCAATACACCAGTTATTTCCTGAAATGTTTCAGTTATTTCACGGTTTCACCGGCCTCAATCCTCTAACAACAAAAGCTACAGGTATGTCATCGTATCCTACCTAATACTCGTATTAGAAATGACAAAGTGAGTTTGTTTGTTTGTTTCTTAAGCTAAAACGGCTGAACAGATTTGAATTAAATTTGGCATATGCGTATACTATGTCCTGGAGAAGGAGATAGGCTACTTTTTATCCTGGATCGTAGACGTAGTCGCGGGCAACAGCTAGTGTTTGATAATGGCTACCCTACAATGATATGTCTGATTGGTCTGAAGGGGGCATGTGTTGAGACCAGCCTCCTCAACATCGCCGCGCGCTGGCGGCAGTGAACGAGGGGTGCGGGGGCAGCGGCGTCTAAGACGGCCGCACGGCTCGACGCGGGCCCCGCGACACACAAGTCAGCTGTTGCACGCCTTCACGCACGGCTGCGCTTACGCGTTTTATTAACGTCCTTAAACTTAATCTTGTCTCCATTCTAATCGACACAGTTGTAATTTCATATTTCCTTTTTGTTTTTAATTATACATGTTATACAGTCCACTCCTTTCATTTTGCACCACTACGACTTATCGTCGCGATCACCATGTATTTTTAAAAACGTTCGCATAGACTCAATCTGTTCCTCTAATGCTTTACCTACATAGTATTTGATAAGACGTTGACAATGACCGAGATAAAATTGCGACTTGAATTTAAGTAAAAGTTTCAATATTAAATAAACACTAAAAATCAATTACGGTTTCAATGGCAACTATGATAGAAACTGTGTTTCGATACGTATTCTATTTTTTTTTTTAATAATATTTTAATGGCCTGGTTGCTGGGACCTTTTAGCTAAGTCTTTATTTAGTTATAAACTTAGTGTTGACAATGATGATGAACAATGATGAAACGATGCATGAATAATTGTATGATAATGATATCCCCGCCCGCCTTGAGTTTCAGTAAAGATGTGGCACTTTACTGATACCTCACGCGGACTTCTTGAGAGAACTTGAAGTTATGTTGCACTGTTTTGTTTCATTGCCTACACTTATGCACGTTCACGAACACTTAATGGTTAATAATCCACCATTATTACACATTAATATTCAGCTAAACACAAATTTTAGAAAATAAAACAAAACTGCTAAACATGTCACTTCACTTTCCCGCCAAGAAGCGATACGTATTCTATTTTAGTTGTATGGCAAGCAAAGCTGGTGTCGACTATTCAGCCAATGTCTAAAGTGAGTTGAGAAAACAAGTGTGCATGAAAAAAAAATTAAAACCAATTAGATGACGAAAAAAATAAAAATAAAAACTAATAAAACTCTTCGATTGACTGATACAGTTGAACACAATGTAAATATTGTTGGCCATGGAGCACCGACGGATTAGTATGGGACTGAAACAAACAAAAAATAAATAAAATTAGTATCCTGCTTATGTGTATGAAGTTTCATTAAATCGGTTCAGTAATTTCGAAAACCAAGGGATTGAAAGTTTGTATGAAATGCCGTACGGCGTATACGCTCATTTAAAAATAAAAAAAATGCTATTTTTACTTGATGTAGGTAATCTGCAAAAAGTATTGAGACTATAAGTCCTTAATTACGTATCGAAACACAGTTTGTATCATAGTTGCCATTGAAAACGTAATTGCTTTTTAGTGATTATTTAATATTGAAACTGTCTGTCCACGGCTTAGCTCAGATACTCTAGTATTACAAAGTTGTAATTTGGCATGGGTAGGTATACATATAAATCACGCCGATAAATTAGTGAAATAAAATCGTGAAAATCATGTTTTTGTAGGGTACCTCCCTTGCACGTAAAGGGGAGATGATTTTTTTTCCCTCGTATATCCCATGGTGTGGGGTACCGTTGTACAGGTTTTCAAAAATATTGCTGATCTGTGAAAACCATTTTTCGATCCGTTCGCGTAATATTATGCTTTAAATTCCAAATTAAAGTTATTTCATATAAATTCCAAAATTATCTTTTTCATACTTTTTAGAGCGTGATTTTTCAGTAGTCGGGTTTTAGTTTTTGAGCTTGATTCTTGGTTAGGACGCGGATCTTTTCTCTTCAACTGTTTGCAGTGGGACCTTTACCTAACGTCTAATGGTTTCCGCCCTCCGGTCACGTTCCCAGCACTTCGGGCATGTCTTATTTAATTAAAGAAAAATATAAATTAGAATAAATTTTAATGTCAACTTTGTGGATGGAGCGTCACGTGGGGCAATTTTGGCAGGCGTTTTAATTTTTCTTGTAAATATTATTTTTCATGTTATTATTTTAAATTTGGTTAGTATGCGTTGGTCGAATTATAACACGTTGGTATCTTTATTATGCGATTGTTTTAATTAAGTATACAATGTAAACATGTTGGTTTTCTACTTATGTTTAGTTTAAAAATATTATGATGAATATGAGTAAAGTACCTATATTTATTACCCGACTGTGGCAAAGCCCAAAAGAAGGGTAATGTTTTTATGTAAATAATGTGTGCATGTAAACATTCTTTGATTTTTAGGGCTATGTACCTCAAAAAGAAAAACGGAACCCTTACAGGATCACTCGTGTCTCTGTTTGTCTATTTGGCTCGCTGTCTGTCTGTCCGTCTGTCACAGCTGATTTGTTCCGAACCTACTATACCGGTTAAGTTGAAATTTGGTACACATAATATATTTATAATTTTCTGTGGCCCCAAACACGGACGTGTAACGTAAATAAATAAATTTTGAATATATGGAAACTTTTGGGGGCAAATTACAAAATAACAGTTTTGCGAACTGTACAGTGTCACATTATATTATTAAATGAAAGGGCTTGTAATGAGAGTCTCAAATATATTATAATAAATTAATAATAATAATTATTAATAATTATTATTGTAATAGTACCGTGTGGTGCCGGTCGTAAACAATAGCACCACCCTATTTCTTCCCGTGGGTGTCGTAGGGACTTACTAGAGAATGGGCAGCAGCATTCTCTATGCATTTTAACACCATACTGCGATCGCCAACCCGCCTGCCAAACGTGGCGATTATGGCAAACCCCCCTTTGAGGGAGGCCTATGTCCAGCAGTGGACGTCTTTCGACTGAAATGATGATGATGATGATTGTAATATATTTGAGAGTTGAGGTTTAAAGTTAATTAAGAAAATAGATGAAAGTTGACCATTATGTTCGAAACTACTAGAAAAATAAAAAAAAAATACAGAAAATAGTTCTTTATTTTTATATTGCAGGTAAACCTATAAGAAGTCTGTAGTGTTGAAATAACCTGGTAAATCTCTCAATATTGTGCATACGAACTTACATTTGCAGTTGGAATAGGTATACTTAATATGAGAGAACATATTTTTTTAAATTTGTTCTAGGGTCAAAGTCAAAGTCAAATTATTTATTTCAAACAGGGATAAAATAATTATCTTGGGATAAAAACCATAGTAGATAACTATTCAAATTTATTGTACGGAATCGAGTTCAACTCGCACTTGTCCGGGTTTTTTAATTGAAAGGAGACTGGGTAAAAGTGTTCTATGGATAAATAGAGATATAGTTTTGATATTTTTGTGTCCTTGTAGTACCTCGTCTTAACCCTTTTGCGAAAAGGCATCAAAATCTGATCTTTGAGGAAAATACACTTTTATAATAAACAGGGTGGATATTCGGACGGGCGGTAAGGGCAGGTACCTTAAACCTCGTAGTTTCAGGAAAACATTCTAAGGGCCCTTAATTTTTTTAACATTTTGATCTGCATGTACAGATACAAATCTTGATAAAAATGTACAGTAAGCAAGAAAATTGTCAATAAATTTATTCAATAAGCTACGTGTGAGGATCATTGGATCTTCAAATTAAAAATATTATATTATGAAGTTTCCAAGTCATCATCTGCTTAGCCTTTTACCAACTATGTTGGGGTCGGCTTCCAGTCTAACCGGATGCAGCTGAATACCAGTATTTTACATGGAGCGACTGCCTATCTGACCTCCACAACCGAGTTACTGGGTTACACGATATCCCTTGGTAAGACTGGTTGGTTGTCAGACTTTTGGGCTTCTGACGACCCGTAACAACTGCCAAAGATCTAAAAATGACAACCGGGACCAACGGCTTAACGTGCTTTCTGAGGCACGGAGGAAACTTGATATGAAAAGATGATCACCCATCCACGGACCAACCGCGGCAAGCGTAGCTTAACCTGATCGATCGACCCGTGCGGCAGTTATTACTTAGCCACAAGCTCTAAGTGACTTTTTATATAAGTCAATAGTTTTTGAGGTATCTGATCTTTTCAGTTACAACCGCAGTGATAACATCGTTTTTCATCGTTTTTTTTTGAGAATTTCAAACTTATTTTTGCGGTCGATAAAATCGTTACTTTACATGCGTAAATATTTATCCCAACTACGGAACCCTTCACTGTGCGTGGTCGCACTTGGCTGGTTATTTTTTTGTAATGCAAACTAAATCGTAAATTAATCAGAAGTCCTAGAATCGAAGAACACTAAAAACACCGTCGTAAAGTTTTGTTTTATGGCGGCCAACTTAAAAAGAGTCCCTTTGAAACTTCGAAAGCTTGGCTGATGATATGTAGTGGTGGTGTATGTTTAGAAATCACCACCGTAAAACAAACATACATACATAAACTCACGCCTTCATCCCATGGGATCAGACAATCTGACATCAGAAACTACAGAGCGCCACCTGCTACGATTCTTACATACTCCTTTTGATTCGTTTACGTTCTTACATTTGGTCAGTAACTGGGTCGTGGACTTGCTCCATGTAAAATACTGGTATTCAGCTGCATCCAGTTACACTGCAAGCCGAACCCCTTTGGGAAAAGGGGTCCGGAAAGGTCAGGTGCGTAATACTCGCAGTATTAGGTACGCACCTGGCCTTTCTGAAGAACATCATCAATAAGGTCACTATAAATGTCCTACTAGGAAGTTTTCTCCTCCTATTTCTTCCCGTGGGAGTTTTTAAAGTTGACTAAGGGACGTACTAGAGAATGGGCCGCAGCGTTCTCTATGCATTTTAACACCATACTGCGATCGCCAACTCGCCTGCCAAGCGTGGTGATAATAGCAACCCCCCACCCCCCTTATTGGGGGAGGCCTATGTCCAGCATTGGACGTCTTTCAGCTGAAATTAATGAGGAATGAATGAATGAGGGAGTCTCCTCCCGGCGGCGGCGTTTCCACTCAAATCTCCTTGTTAGTCCTTTTTAACCGACTTCCAAAAAGGAGGAGGTTATATGTTCGGCTGTATGTTTGTTTTTTTTTTTAATGTATTTTCACCGATTATTCCGTCAATTGTGGACCGATTTTGAAAATTCTTTTTTTGTTCAGAAGGGTATGCTCGCGAGGTGGTCTCATTGCCACCAAATCAGAATCTGATGAGGGGATCCCATGGAAATCGAGGAAAATCCTCAAATTTTATAGGCATACCTACAGCGATTTGAGTATTTTTTATAGTAACTCGAGCATTTGCACTCGAAAAGCACCATTTGGTGAAGTGGAACTGATGATGAAGACCACAGATGACCACCGGAACTACTTAATAATAAGTATTTCACCGTTGCGATTCGATTAGGCACTTTAATATGATTGCTAAGCAATTTATGCTCGTCAAAATGCATATGGTGAAGTCACCATCAGTTCTTCTGGTTCTTACCAGGAGAACTCCTCAACAATTAACGCCCCTGCATCGCGAAAAGCAATATTTTGTAATAGGTGATGATAATTTGACATAAGGCTATTGTAAATTAAATAAATTACAAACTAACCCACTAAAAAGTGAAAAATAAAAACTTTTTACAAAAAAAATAGAACCGACTTCCAAAAATAACTTTAATTTCTCACTTTGTAGTGTTTTTTTGGAAGACGATTCTTTTTTTTTTTTGTAATAAGTTTTTTTGTTAGTAATTATCCTGTCAAACGTCCGTCCGAAAATTTGAAATCTTAGGTGAGCTATTATATAGAATTCACCATTCTAAAACATACTTCAGTCATTTAATAGATTTGACTTTCGCTATTTATCATTGGAACATTTATGTAGTGCAAATATTTACATACGTACTGTGAACAAATGGCTAGGTTGCCTACATTTCTAGAGGTTTTTCAAAACCTTTTATATCTTACGATAGTTCTCGTATTACGAGACGACTTGACATTAGTCGTAGAATTACTGTCGATTCAATGTCGTGAGATTAGAAAATAACTAGATAATCCATTTAAACCACCGATTTGAACGGCACTAGACCAAATGACACCTAATTTAAGTTATTATTCCACTTTCGGCACCTATTCTTGTTAGGGGAAAGTGCCATTCGTGAAACATTTTGATTGACTGTGTGATTTATTGATTGCCATTTGGTGCATTAATTTGCAGGAAAATATATTTTTTTAATTTTCAAATCCTATTGCCACCTCCGAACGAACGTGATAAATTTTATTGATTCCCAAGTAAACGTCAACAAGTTGTCACATGTCAAGAAATTATCTCAGGCCGCGCCGCCGCACGCCGTGCTAGCATTTAAGGCGGAGATTTCTTGAAAATGGTCAAAAAGGTGGTTTTTAGGGTTCCGACCGTACCCAAAGGGTAAAACGGGAACCCTATTACTAAAGCTCCGCCGTCTGTCTGTCTGTCTGTCTGTCTGTCCGTCCGTCTGTCACCAGGCTGTATCCCATGAGCCGTGATAGTTAGACAGTTGAAATATTCACAGATGATGTATTTCTGTTGCCACTATAACAAAAAATACTAAAAAACAGAATACAATAAATACATAAGGGGGCTCCCATACAACAAACGTGATTTTTTTGCTCGATATTGATAACGGCAACAGTAATAATATATTTAGTTATATATTCACTTTAAAAATAAATAATTAAATTAAAATAAAACAAATATTTAAGGGGGGCTCTCATACAACAAACGTGATTTTTTTGCCATTTTTATAGATAATGGTACGGAACCCTTCGTGCGCGAGTCCGACTCGCACTTGGCCAGTTTTTAAAGCAGTGTCTCTCCTAAAGCGTAAATATTTTTTCCAAAACAAAAACAATACCTATGACATATTCTCTTCTTCATAGTCTTTTGTGCATACGGTGATGGAACTCAAAACATAATTTAATACATCAAAAAAATCTTCAAAGACTCTTAATTATTTTAAAAAGCAGTTTATCCCTTCGTTAACAGTTATAATTAAAAGTATACCATAAAATTGCATAGGCCAAACTGCATCCGGTGATGGATTAATTTTTATTAATTAGTCAATCTAATTTTATACGATTTTATTTGCATTTTTACGCCATACATTCGTGCCATCGCGCATCTCTTTCTTTTGTATGCAATCTGACAGTGACAGCTGTTTACCTGTCAAAATGGTTGTATCGCCCAAACTATACTAAAATGTGTGACTCAAGCCATGTCACAGTAGGCCTTGCTTGCCCCGCAGACGTGATTTTCTTCATTCGCTTATGCATACTTTCCTTTCTCTCATTTTCCAGGGTCCCGTGCATCTCTGTTCCAGGTGTTTCCCGTAACTCTGACAACTTCGTCATCCCAATGAGTTTTTGCATTATTTAACCTTTTATTATTTTTTGAGCTCGTATGTATCAAAATATACTAAGAGGTCCTTGGTTTGAGTCCCAGTGGGGGCGAAAATTTCTGCTCGGTTCGGTGATAGAGCTTGTTCTAAGTCCGCTTAGTTAGCTACCACCATCTTATCTAAGTCTGTCGCCATAACAACAATGTTGGCACCATTGTTGTGTTTTGGCGGTTAGATGTTAGATAGCTAGTTCCTCTGTGGTTGAGGATTCCGGGTGAAGCTCACTTCCACCTTCAGTCTGATCATCACTTACCATCAGGCGAGATGAAGGCCAAGAGCTTTCACATAATGGTTAAAAAAAAACGAGTGACTTTACAGTAGTCGCATAAGATGTGTAACATCTGACATCTCACCTTGGTAATAAGCAACTGAGCAGCGACAGAAATTAACCTAAAAATTTAAAAACGCTAAATAGAAATATTTATTCGACTAAGTTATTTATTATTAGTGGTCGCCCACTGGTCGAAATTAGACCTACTCTACTATACTTACAATTTATATAGTACTTACTAATTCCATGCTATTATAAAGTAAGTACTAACTAATTCCATGCTATTATGAAGAACTTACTAATTCCATGAGTACACTAATTCCATGCTATTATAAACTGCACCTATTATGTACCTACTTACTAATTCCATGAGTTCATTAATTCTATGCTATTAAAAAAGTACTTACTAATTCCATGCTCAAGCTGTCACTTCCTGTTACACACTTCCATCCCTTTGTACAAAATCACTCCCACAGAAAACGAGAGACAAGATGTGACACACAAAAAAAAAATCGTATGACTATAAAATCGACATCACTAAAAACCACTATCAAAGTCAACGTAGGTTAGGTGAAACCTCAGTTTTCCTTACAATTTGCACGCCACGATAAGCACAGCGTATACCTGAGCGGTTCAGCGGTATTGGGGAGGAAATAACGCAAGTTTATAGGCAGCCTAATTTAATTGAAAGCGGATAAAGGCCCCGTTCACGGCCTCGAGCGATGCGACTTGCGTCAAGCGACACGCGCGCCCGTTATCAGTCGGTCTGTCCTGTAAAAATCTCACCGTGAAAACTTAGATGAACTGAGCTATCAATCCCTGGCATCAGGTGACATTTCACCTGATGCCAGGGAATGATAGCTCATTTCACCTAAGTTCGTCGGCGATCGGCTGTTTCCGTCGGTCGCAAAGTTTGCAAGTCGCGACGCGGTGTTTCGTGGCATGCTCTAAACAACATCTTTAAAAAAAAAAACCGGAGTCGCTTTTGCAAGACGCGTGTCGCTTGAGCGTGTGGCTCAAGGCCACGGGGTAATACTGTTAACTTATTTTTGAGATCGTAGCTAAGGCGATTCATCCCGGTAGATGTAACAAAAATAATTATAAGTTTTGGTTTAGTTATTTATTAATTTGAATATTAATACTTTTATGTAGGTTAAATTGATGGTACAACATAAGCTATTTACGAAAGCTGTAATTAATTAGTAGAGCCTTTCCTACGTTATGTATTAGTTTGCGTGACCACCCATTAATGTTGGATTAAGTGATGTTGTTGTTGCACGCGGACAAGCAGCAGAAAGAGGATAAGCAGCCGAAAGCAGATAAAACGGAAAGTGTAACAAGCAATGGCGAGCAACTGCGCTACTGAAAATAATGCCGGTAACATTGAGTGACGACAAATAGAGCTACGCGTTATTAGACGACGCGCGACGGTGCGACCGTTTCGCTAATAGACAGTTCACTCGCCATCGCCATCGCGCCACCGACCTAGCGGGATCGTGTGTACCTCTCTCGCTGAAGACCGCGGGTGGCCACGGAGTGACGGACCTAACCTCGAGAGTTGTACAAATGCGTGTGAAAGGGCCTAATGGGCAGAGTCACAACATTAAGTGTCGTACAAAGGTAGACGTAAACATACCAACGCAGTGTCCGCCTCAGTGATAGGCGACAACGCCCTCCTCAGCAACATGGGTTGTGTGAAGATGAGGGGCGCGAAACCGCTGCTGCTCCTCGGTCAAGACAACTGGGAGTTGCTCATCAGTCAGGATTTCCACCAGGGACGATCCGGTAAGCCAGTTGCCTGACTACACCAGGTTGGGTCATATATGGACCATTCGATAACGTTAGTAGTAATGAAATAGTGAATTGCATGACCGTCTCCCATCCTGATTTGCATGACCTAGTCAAATCACAGTTCCAATTAGAAACAATAGGAATTTCACAAAATACTCGTATACATAGGGATGTCGAAAAGGCAATAGAAGAGCTAGACAACACTAGCCATCGTACTCTTGAGAAATCACAGTGGGAACTAGGCTTATTATGGGCCAAACATTACATGGACTACTTAGATAGTGCGTGGTCCGAAGATAAGGCTAACAGTCTGATAGAGGAAGTGACCAGAATACACGCATCCGACGGGTTTATATTTCGGGGGTGGGTCACGAACTCATCAGAGCTTAGGGAGAGGTTAAAGTTAGACATGCCTAAAAGAATAGCCCTTGAAAAGGGAGTAAGCACATTGCAGTGGACCCTAGGGTTGATATGGTTAAATAAAGAGAGTGTCATGATGCTAGGGAAAGCGCTAAAGCTGGGTACCGTCGGAGGAAAACCCAGCTGACAGAGCGACCAGGTTTTGTTGGCCCGATAGACATGCAGAGTGGCTCTATAGCGACTCTGAGTTTTGTTATAGTCTCATTGCAGGCGTTCACATGTTGTATTGGTGTGGATGCCCAAGTGTTTGGGAAAGGTATGTGGCTCGCTACATTATTTATTGTGAACCTTAAATTGACTGTGTAAACATTGTGTTGTGTAAGAAAGTACTCGTTTAATTATATCTTTCCCTAACAGCTTATACCCTACAAATTTACTTTAGCACGGTGCAGCGGTGGTGAGTAGTACAACACCAATAGAAACCATCGACACCAAGTTTTCTAAACATTTCTGTACACTACAGGACACTCCGGGTTACAGTCACCCAAGAAGTAAGTAGCTTTTAAGGGTACCGCAGACTAGCAGGTCGCGTTGTCGCGTCGCGCCTGTCTGCGGGAGCCTTTATGTTTCTGCTAGGTACTTACATTGTTATTTGATTGTTGTTTATCGATATTTTATTTATTAGTATAAGATCCATTTAAAACAGTGTGTGAGATTTAGTCAGTGTGCAATGAGAAGATTTTGGCTCTTATTCAGATGTTTTATATTCCCTGTGAATGTATTTAACAAATCAAAGTTAAGGGACACCATAGTGTAAAACTTGTAGGATATTTTAGTGTTCTTATTTTATTGTTAATACCAAAAATCTATTATTTACAGAAGTTCTGGGCGACAGCTCCTGGCCGAGATCCTCGAAGTCGCGTGCAAAAGCTAGTATTAGGTATATATGTTATGGACCAAGTAATAAACAGGGGCATTTTTCATAATGCCCGCGCATTATGAATAATGACAAGCTACTTATGGCGAAATAATTAATTATAATTTGAACGTCGTCGTCATTATAAATATTGCCGTGTGGTCTTTGGGCAATCTGATAATACACAGGTATTTTGCACGGGGCGCGGGGCGCGAGATGCGGGTGCGAGTTACGACTTGTTTGACTCTGTTATGGTCATAAAAAAAACCTAATAGGCTTTCTGGCAAATATTACGACTATGTCACGCGCCTGCGCGGGTCTGCATTGACAATACCAACTCAGCATTAATTGTGTTTAAATTCCCATTGATTTTAAATATTGATTCTACGTTTAAAATTAAAATAAAAGTATTAAAACCTGGTTTTAATTGTGCTGCCCCATAGGTGACTGGCATTGTAAAAAATCCCGGTCGATTTGATTACTTTAATAGTTGTTGTGTTGTAGTTGCATACCTATTTCAAACTGCCCGGGCATTTTTTATAATGTCCTAATAATCACTTGGTTCATAACATATATAATTAAAAAATATATTTTCCTAACACATAGGACTAAACTTGTAATTGTGTCACAAAATATTTTAACAATTATTAACAAAGCCAAATTTTCCACTATTATAATATAACTTATAAGTGAACTTCATTGTGAACAATCATTTTAAAACATTTTATAAGCTAAGGAATTTAGTATAAATAGTATTAAAGAATAATATCAGTTGACAGTTTTTAATGATGTTAAAGATGGATAATCAGGATTGTAATGAATGATTATATCATTTCAATAAGGTTATTTACTTTCTTTCGAGTTGTTGAGCTTCTTTAGTTCTGAGTTGAATTACACGATTACTGAAAAATTCGTGCACTGATTGGACAGGTCCACTCAAATCTGTATGGTTCTTTCCTCAAAAGACCATCTAAGACATTAATTTGCATGGTACTGATATTATTATGGTCTGACCAAGATTATGTCTGGACTTTAAAAGAGACCTCTGACTTTGTTTCGGTCTTTCTGCTCAGAGTAGTCGGATAGGAAACACCGAACTCATATAGTTTTAACAACTTCCCTGTCCAATGAGTAATTTAAGGCTCCTGAGTGTGTGTTAAGATAAGCACATGAGTTACATGTGACTCATTTATATATACAATTTTGGGCAGATTTTTTGTCATGAACGTGTCGTGATATTACTTTAAATGATACGTGAACGTATAGCAAAAACCCTAACCCTTAAGGAACTAAAAGAAAATTTCGCGATTTTTGGCTCTCAAGCGAACTCATCAAAAGAAAAATAGTGGGCGTGGGGTATTCATAAAAGGCGTTGTATCCCACAGAGAGGTTGTTGAAATATAATATGTCGGATCGTCAGGATTTACTCTGTTAGATTCAGAGATCATGTGGGCATAAGGTGGGTTCGTGCAATGAAAACACACTGGGTACGAATGTATGATACACAGCGTTTATAAAAATCACAAATTGACACAATCACTACAAATTACAATTTACCA
Organism: Tiliacea citrago; assembly: GCA_963921375.1. Lineage (NCBI taxonomy): Eukaryota > Metazoa > Arthropoda > Insecta > Lepidoptera > Noctuidae > Tiliacea > Tiliacea citrago. The sequence goes on along the minus strand of OY992799.1, from coordinate 21,355,525 downwards.
CAATAACTGAGCACAACAAAACGTAAAACAACGAAAAAAAACGTAGACATAACAATAACCGTAGGACAGTTCCGAAGCGTCTTCACAGCTCAATCACCAGATAAGGAATGCCTGACTTGGCGCGTTACTCAACAACGTAACCTACCGGGAACGCCCCGACTCTGTCGAATCGCGCCAATTCTAGTCTTTATAGTTGCCGCTAGGTGGCGCAACTTGTCTTGTTGTAAACATTAAATGCCGGATGCGACATATAAGTTATTTATGACGTGTAAAAGTGTTTTTTTATACCAATCTACAGAAATAAATAAATTTTAACATTTTATTTAAAATGCACTGCTTATATTCTATTTAGTCATCAGCCAATTAAGTACTATAAATGTTTCCATCTCCATCAGCATCATCATGTACTATAAATGGTTCTGGTTTTATTATTATTATATATCTATTTATTATTTATGATAGAATTACCACTTCCAAACACCACCACTACTACCATAGATACTAGATAGTATTTCCACATACTTTTGGAAAAATACATGCGATAATTAAATAGAATATAGTAATTTTATGTCACTCTGTCGACCCCTGACATGGTTATTATACATATTTATAGCCGGCGGTTACCAGCCTACAAAAGTAAACTCGTCCTTACAATAATAAAAAGACAATGAAACTTTTTAAAGTTGTTTGAAATTCCTACTAGAACACAAACAATATATAAATCGCAACCAAATTAAAGTTAATAATTAACTTTTATTAACATTAATTCATTCCTATTAAATAACCATAATATACTATAAACTAGACTTCGGTGCACAAGGTTTTCCAGCATCAGAGTAGATTTTGTTCCAGAACTCGATCCTTTCCTTGTCAACGTTACTTATGAGTTTCATATCCTGGTTTAGTAAAAAGCATTCTTTAGTTGCTAATGTGTAGGGTCGCCATTCTAAACTTCCTTTAGATGGTGTTGGATTACTGAAAACAAATAGATACTCAAATAAATTAATTTGCTCTACGAATGACGAAGACAAATATAATAATAACATTTTAATGAGAGGTGTACCTAACGTACACCCCGCCATAGTAGTCCTACTATGGCGGGGTGTACGTTAGGTACACCTCTGTCTAACCCTTCGCGGATAACAGGCGTGAAGCTATTGTTAAAATAATAGATCATAGAGATTTTTACACTCACCCCGTCTTTGCAAAATCTGCCCACAGTTTAGTAATTTGGTATATTATAATTTTTAATTTGACATTTTCTGCACAATATGTCTGACTCATTTTACTGTGGAATATATAGAATAGATCATCAGCATGGCAAGCACCCTTCGCATTATTAAGACCTAACATGCTTTTGATCATATTTAATTCAGTCACATAGTCAAACTTATAAAGGAATGTAGGAGCCATGCTATGGTAGAAATGCAAAAATCTATGTGTTTGGTAAGTGAAGTTAATATCTGACTGTAAATCTACAATAGCTTGAATATCATCCTCGGTTGCGTCTTTTCCGCCAAAATAAAACTCTTTATACGTCGACCAAACTCATATATCTTTTCCTTAGGCACCGTTGTTGCTATATCACTGGGTACGAGGAACGATGGGTCTTTATTAAAAAGTTCCAGTTTTTTGGTATGATCATTGACCATCAGTATCCCTTCAGCTGAATTGTAACCGATCAACAGCGGTACTTTGCTAACCTTTCCCGCTAATATCAAATCTATAGGTTCCTCAGTTAGAAATTGTTCCTGGCCCTCGAATTTCTTTTCTATCGTTGGTGTAAAATAAATAGGCAATACTCTGCGTTTGTCATCTTGTGTTCTTGTTTTCATCGAGACTCTTGCTAAGTCAATAGCTGGGAGTCCTCTTAGAAACTGTAACAGTTCATTAATATCCTTTGTGTCTTTTTGTAATGCTTTTCCAGATCTAAACGCTCGTTCGACGGGTTTATACGCCATCGCCCAGTACGCCAAACAGACTCCACTTTGTGCTATCGCCTTGTTAAAGAGTCCTTGTGACATGGGTGACAGCATGTGGAAGGTTACACAACTAGCACCAGCGCTATCCCCGAATATAGTGATATTGTCAGGGTCTCCTCCAAACTTGCTAATCTCTTCTTTGACCCAACGCAACGCCAGAACTTGGTCTTTCATGCCAGCGTTTCCTGGTACTTCAGGGGTGTCTAGACAAAGGAAGTCTAATGCTTCAAGCCTGTAGTTTATGGTCACTATAATGACATGGTGTTGGAGGAAATATTCTGGGCCATATGTTTCGGCATTACCAGATCCTGATAAAAAGGCGCCTCCGTGAATGTAGACCATCACGGGTATTTTGGAGCTGGGTGCTAGTGATTTTGTATAGACGTTCAAGCTAAGGCAGTCTTCGCTTCCTTCTACAAAACTGCTGACGCTCATTTCGAATTGTGGGCACACCGGCCCGTGTTCTGTTGCGTCTCGTATGCCTTCCCATGGCTTCACTGGTAACGGCGCCTTAAATTAAGATAAGGTCACAGTTTAGTCATAGGCCAACAAGGATTTGATAAGTGTTATCAAAATGAATCAATATAATACGTTATGCGATAAGACGGCCCATTATACACAAATTTTTAACAGACTTCAACAAAGGAGGAGGATCTATGTTCGTCTGTTGAAATTCTTTTTAGGGTTCCGTACCCAAAGGGTAAAACGGGAACCCTATTACTAAGGCTCCGCAGTCTGTCTGTCCGTCTGTCACCAGGCTGTATCTCATGAACCGTGATAGTTAGACAGTTGAAATTTTCACAGATGATGTATTTCTGTTGCCGCTATAACAACAAATACTAAAAAACAGAATAAAATAAATATTTAAGGGGGCTCCCATACAACAATTTTTGCTCGATATTGATAACGGCAACAGGTAGACGCTTGAAATATTCACAGAATATTTAGTTGTATATTCAATTTAAAAATAAATAATTATATTAAAATAAAACAAAAATTTAAAATTTAATTTTTCCCATACATCAAACGTGATTTTTTTGCCATTTTTATAGATAATGGTACGGAACCCTTCGTGCGCGAGTCCGACTCGCACTTGGCCGGTTTTTTCATTTTGTGGAAGAAGCTTGCGCTTGAGCAAAGTTAATAAAATTTATATGGGACCAAAGTATATAAATTTTTAACTTTTCATTTTTTATTAACTTTGTTTGGGTAGTTTTTGAGTTAGCTTCAATAATACGTATTTTTTCCACTTAGTCTATGATTTATGTGGATGATGAATAACTTCCTGTCACTGTTATTTACATAGCAGGTATAATATTAATTTACATATTCGAATTTGTGTGGGGTAGCTACCACAACTAGAAACTGAAAAGTAAAAACTTAAAACAAAAAAAAAAACAATCGGCTTCCAAAAAAAAAACTACAAAGTGAAAAATAACTTTCGTGGCAAAGTCGGTGGCAAAAAACAAAAATACAAGACCAAAAATACCGACTTTACCGACATCCGAAATTAAAGTTATTTTCTATTATTTAGTGTTTTTTATTGTACCAATATGTTTTTTGTTTGCCTTTTTACGAGTAGTACAGATTCAGACATTTTGATCAAATTTTTTTTTTTTTTTTTTAATAAAAATATTTATTTCATAAAAACTAAGAACACATTGCACTGTATACATGGAGATTATAAATTTACATTTGTTACACTATAAGCACAATTATATAAGACTCTATCCCTTAAACTAGGTCTAGCCTATATCTTAAGAGATAGGGTTCAGCCATAAGGGTACAGTAAATCATTGCAATTCTGTAACAAGTGAAACAGTGTCGCTGTTGCATTAAGCCAAAGTTATTCTATGAAATATTATATATTAGTGTGTAGTGTATGTGAGTGAGAGTTTGTATGTGTGCGTGTGAGTGCGTGTGGATGTGTGTGTCTGTGCGTGGATTTTGCGATTGTATTTTACGAGATGAATGTTAGAAGATTCTCCGTTGTGAGGTAGTCCTGTTGTAGTAGCCATTGAGTGATTTTATATTTTAGCGTGTGTCTGTTTAAATCAAGTATGTTTATTATTTTGTGTAGTTTCTTATATATATAAGTACCTATGACGTAATATTGGTGTTTGGCAAATTTAGTTTTATGTGTTACACCTGATGGGATATTTGTGCGTTTATTTGGGTTAGATTTGGGCATGGCTCTATGAGTTCTGAGGACAGACTGCAAGATGAACAGCTGTCTAACTGTTAATAACTTACATTCATCATATAGTTGTTTGGTTGGATATAAGTACGGTTTCTTAGACATAACTTTAAGTACGGCTCTTTGGGCTCGCTCTGCCCTTAGAAAATTTGTTTTAATAGCACCACCCCATGCAGTAATGCAATATCCGATAGTCGACTGACACAGTGCAAAATAAACCATAAATACCATAAATAATGAAAATGGAATAAAACCTTAAGTACCTTAAACCTAAACTCTCCAACTGGCGGCTGTCCATAGCGAATACCCTTGAAGCTGTAGTAAGGGCTTCCATCTAAGCATTTCTTGACCGCTCCCTTCAATTTACCTTGTTTGATCATCACCACTGGGTTTTCCTGCAGAAAAACAAATGGTATGGTTGAACCAGAGTAACAGCAGAAAATCATTTGACAAGACACAGAATCGGTGAAGGAAGAAAATGTTCTCAACAGCTTTCCATCCCACGGCACAAGTCGGCGGCTTTTAGAGGTAGTTTTCGCTACGCAGCTACTAAATGATGGAACAATATCCCTCCTCCCATAAAATATAGTAAAAGTTGCTCGACTTTTAAATTGAAATTAAAAGTATTTTTATTAAACCAACAAAAAGATTTTGAAAATGTTCGAGCCGACATATCTGCCATATAAAAGCAATCATTTTTATTGTATTTTACCAATTTTACCTATTTTATTAATTTTTATCATTTTTACCAATTGTTATTGTCTTATACTTTATATAGTAATGAAAACCGCATCAAAATCCGTTTCGTAGTTTAGAAGATCAACGCAGTCACACGATTTTGCATTGATGGTACTTTCGATTTATAATTTTATTTTATTATTTTTTTGTAGTACACAGATATTGGGTATTTATTTTAGTTTTCCATTACTCATAACACAACACCCACATACATGTATGTCACAACATTTTATTTTATTTTGTATGAGCTTATTTATATTATCACCTTTAATTTGTTCTCATAAATAATTAAACTCGGACACACACTTCTCTATGTCTTTATTATTCTAGCGTATGGCACTCGTGGGTTGCAGCTAAAAATCAGCGTTAGGTGGTACACCTTGTGTTGTCATCTGACATTATGCTGAGCTGAGGCCCTTTTGGCATTATAATTATATTGTTTTCTGTTTTTTATAGTTTTAAGGTGTATTTTTTGCTGTAATGCCAATAAACGCATTTTTCTTCATCTTTCTTTATTTGCGAAGGAACCGTTCAGGGTTTTTCCAATAAGACTAGACGTTTATTGCACTGAGGGGTTTCGTGAAAATACACGACACCAGATGTTGGCGCCACTTTGACGAAAGGTCCCGATTCTTTCCCTGAATTTTAATCATCAATACAAATCTCTAAGTTCAAAGAAGGAAAGAGCAGAGAGAAATTTGGAATTTCGCGGGCTACACTGGCGCTTTCGCCTTAAGGGGGATGCGCTAAGGTACTCTGCGAAATTCATATTTGCATAAGGGTGCTATCCAAAAAAAAAAGTTTTTCGTCAATTACTTATCTAATTATGAGAAAGCTTGAAATAATTGAAACATTAGAATAGAATAGAATACTCTTTATTATGTACACCATAAAAGTTATAGATATAAATGTTGAAATTTTACATAGGGCGACACAATGGGCGGTCTTATCGCTAAAAGCGATCTTTTACAGACAACCTTTGGATGGATTAAAGGGAGAAGGAGAGACAATACTGCAGGTAGTCAGTGGTGTACCATTTACATGTACAATAAATACATACATACACAAAGCATAGACTTATCTATATAAATATATATATACAATATACAATAATAAACATGAAACAAGAGCAAGGAACTGTATTCTGTAATGATGCTGTTTAAGAAGAGAGAAAGTGTTTTTTTACCAGAATTTTAAAAGTGGACAAAGATTGAGCACGCCTTATCGACACGGGTTAGGCATTCCATAACCGTACTGCTTGAACTGTAAAAGACTTGTCATAAAAGCTGGTAGAATGCATCGGCATCTCTAGTCTCAAGTTTTCCGATGTTTTTCGAACATTAAGTCTGTGTAACTATAAGAGTACAGTTTTCGTGGTGATAAACTATTCGTGTCAGTCTCAGCACCTGTTAATAGTTTCATCACTTTTGCGCTCTCGATAATATAGCTCAATGAAGATATTGTATAACCATAAAATAAAATTTTGATTTTATCACACGGATAGCTGAAGCCCAGTGTGTCATTTTTAAATTTCTTGGTATGGATTGTTAAATAATAGGAAAAAAAACATTACCGACAGGGTTTCTTAAGTAAATATAGGTTTTTTTAATATTATTTTCTGAGACTATTTGTAACATGTTGATAGTTTTTTTTTGCTACTTTTTTGTTTGTGTTGAACATGTCTGCTTACATAAAATATTTTTATGAACTAAATTGACGTTATTATATTGAAGAAAAATGTTCCTAAACTCAACACGATATCGTCAATTTTGTGTAAAGAGGCATCGGAAATTATTTTTTACAATATTATAAACCAACATTTTCGAATAAAAAATTGCTATCAATGTAGATGAAGGATTAATCTATCTGTGGCAATTATTAGTTACATTTGGTTTAGTTAAAGTTTGCCGCAAAATGTACAGATTTTGTGATAGCGTCCTTAAGTTTTTTGCAGTTTGCATGTCTGTGTCAGGTTATATGTTCATTAAAATATGATTCAAGGCCATAACAAATATGTATGTATTAATAAATACATCTCTCTAAATTCGATTTGTTTCCATAAGAGATTTGTTCCACCTTAAATAAATGGCAAAATGTAGATGTAATAAACAACACGAACAAAATTGAGGAGTGGTTAATTAAACAAGAGTATGAGGCTGTTGAAGATTCACTTAACTGCATCTGTTGATTCTATCACATAGTTTTCCATCCTCCCGACGACGGCAGCACCCTCTCATCTCCACGCACACACGAACACTCAACACTTTTCACATAATTATGCACATAACACTCATTACACGCCGCGACACCCTTCACACATACATAAATACACCACCAACCACCAAATACACACTAACATACACTTACTGTACTTACACAACGTTTTTCTCTTTTTCTTCTTTTTTTATTTTTGACAATTCTCTAATTCTAAATTTACTTGTTATCATCATCTGCCTAGCCTTTTCCCAACTATGTTGGGGTCGGCTTCCAGTCTAACCGGTTGCAGCTGAATACCAGTATTTTACATGGAGCGACTGCCTATCTGACCTCCACAACCCAGTTACTGGGTAACACGATATCCCTTGGTAAGACTGGTTGTCAGACTTTTGGGCTTCTGACGACCCGTAACAACTGTCATAGATCTACAAATGACAGCCGGGACCAACGGCTTAACGTGCTTTCCGAGGCACGGAGGAATCTTGGTATGAACAGATGGTGCACCCATTCACGGACCAACCGCGGCAAGCGTAGCTTAACCTGATCGACCGACCGGCAGCAGTTATTATTTAGCCACAAGCTCCTAAATTTACTTGTATGCTCACAAAAATCGCTCGCGAAGACACTGCCTCCCAAGATACGGGAGGTCTACTCCGAAGCGCTAAACCGAAGCATCGGCCGAATGTTCGGTCGTTTCTTTACTATGGCTAACTATCGCTGACTACGGCGAAAAAAAAAAGACATTCGAAGAGTTAAGCCAAAGTCAAAACTGTGACTTGAAGTCGGGTAAGGACTCAAAGTCAAAAAGGAAACTGTGGAAGTTATAAAACGGCCGATAGTTCGGTTTGGTGCTTCGGAGTAGACCCCCAGGATTTTCCCGATTATTCCCGATGTCCACCACTTGTTAGTTTGGGGGGCAGGGTATTGGACTTTCGACCTCATCACCACCTCCTCATCATCACCTTTTGTATCCAATCTTTGTGCAATTTTACTCAAGTCTGTTTATCCTTCTATTTTATTGTCAAAGTTTTTTTTTTTTTTTTTTGAAACTCCATATCAACTTACTTTGATCATTCCTAAACATAGTTGCAATTTCATAATCCCAAATTATCAAGTCCATAGTACAAGGTTATTCTGTTTGAAAAAGCATGTACCTACGTCCTACAGTCGAACAAGCTATTGGTATACAGGCAAAAATACTCATCTTTCCACTTCACTATCAATATTCAATTCTATTGTGTGCGTTATAATTTAGCATTTAAACATGACATAATTAAGAGCGATTTAAAAGAATAGTCTACTTAGGACATGCATAACATTGTTTTAAAGTAGTTACAAGTTAGCTGCCTGTGTACCAAGTATCTTGTTTGTCCGTACCTATACTAGAACTTGTGTAAGCTGGTTATTTTATAGGGTAGTAGGGTCATAATCGTCCAAAACTAAGGTCCATCTTAAGGTTGCTAGGCAGAAATTCCTCATTTTATTACCCTTATTTCAGTAGTAGGTAAGTACTTGTAATGAGTCCAAGGACGGAAATAGACTGGTTTGAATTTTGTCTAATTGTTCATGGCTAAGGAATACAAAAATGCTATTGCTGCACGGTATACTTTTTCAAGGTCAATTCAGATAGCAAATTTAGATAGATTGATTGATTTTAATTAGGTAAGTGCCTATCTGGTTTGTATAATTTAGTTGCGTTTTTGGCGGACTGATTAATTTTTGACGTTCGAAAAGTGCTTCTCAGCCTAGTTTGAATAAATGACTTGATTTTTTTTTTGAGTGTCCCGGTTTTATTAGTCATCTAATCAATACTCAATAGTTTATTTGCAATTCACAATCTTTACCTAAGTAGTAACTTAAAATTAGGTTTAGGTGATCATTGTGGACCCTGTCGGGCTATTTTAGTTAATAGCTTGAATATAGTGTTATAGATTTATAACAAACTAGCTGCGCCCCGCGGTTTCACCCGCGTAAGTCTCGATCCCGTGGGAATATCGGGATAAAAAGTAGTCTATGTCTGAATCCAGCGTGTCAGCTACCTCTATACAAAATTTTATCAAAATTGGTCCAGCCGTTTGAGCGTGACGAAGTTACAAACATACACACACACACACAAACTTTCGCCTTTATAATATTAGTGTGAAGTGATATGGAATGGTAAAAGTCTTGAGACAACGGATAGATTATCGCAATTTCTTGTTACTTTTAATAAACATATCGTTTTTTTTTTTTTTTTTTTTCAGTATGAATGTTTGTTTTTGTTTTTTTCTTTTTTTCTATGGAAGATGTATGGAAAAACTTGTACAATGCCAACCATTTTAAATACTAAGTACCAATTTACCTATTGGCACAAGTTATTGTAAGATTAATATGAACTTGGAACTTGCCTCAAAATTAACTTGACTAGTGAATTGTTAAATGAATGGCACTTTAATCATGACTTTAAAAATAATTTGACTTACCCGTTTCATGATGTTCACTTAATGTACTATCGGCCAAAGTTCCGCATGCTCACCTTAAAGGCGATAATCGCATAGCACGACTCACGACTCGATCGCACAATGCACGAGTTTTGACCAATAGGATGCACAAAGCGTATTTTAGTGGTGTTCGTATTAGTATAATCATGTATAGAATGTGTGACACTCACACTAGGAGCGTACTATGCTCACTTGTTTCTGCTAAGAGACGAGTTTTTAATGGGCACGGCCAGCGCGGCGCGGCGGCGGCGTGAGCTCTTTGTTATTGAATTGAATTGTTATTTTATTATTGACAAGAATTAATTTTAGTACTCATATCTTCTGTTTGTTTGGTTTAGAAAATGTATTATTGATATTGCAGTACTTATTTACAAATATAATTTGTAATAACTAATAAACTACAATTTATATGTATTAATCCACTTTAATATTTTCCTCTCTCTATCGGGTCTATAGATATAGGTTATTTATGAACACTTTCACTGCCTCTCCAATTTTCACCATATCCTATGTGATGCCGCATGCCGCAGCAACCGCACCATATTCCCTTCACAATAAGATGAGACATTGAAACGAACCGTTTTATTACAGTCCGTTCCACCGATTTTGACTTCTATTCCGTAGGCTTATGGATGGCATTAAAGGCAAAAAAGTGGTTACAATACCAACTGTTTACTGCAGCTGCCATTTGTCATGCCACCAACACAATAGCATTCAAAATCGATTGAACGGACATTTATGGTTTGTTTACCTTTTATCTCACGGCTCCCTGAATACGTTAGGTATAGGTGCGTTGACCGGCACTGCATGAAGGTATCAAATGTTTATATTGAAATTTTTTGTGTTTAATCGACTTTATTAAAAGTAAATAACTATCTAAATTTCTATGTGTTTGTTTATACTTGGGCAATTTGGGAATCTTATCATCTTATCAGAATCTTATCAGATGGGAATCTTATCAGAAGCTTATCAAGTAATTAAACTAAACTATAATTTGTGCCTTGGCAGCAGTGAGAGTGAAAGGATTGAAATAAAATGTTGGGTACTAGTGAAATATATATTTTTAGTTTGTGTTCATTTAACATTATGCAGGATTAAAGATTTAATTAGGTTGATATTTAAATCTTATCTGTATAATAAAAGATGTATAGTAAGTGCTTTTTGTATGAAACTATCGGCTGTAATCTCAGTGTGAAAAAATAAACAGTTAGTTAAAATCTACTTGAGAACAATTTTAAGGATTTGCTGTTGTAGAAAAAAAAACAATATAAGTAAGTAACTAAATTTATTTTTAATAGACTTTTTCAAAACATTAAAGATTCATCCAGAAATTAACATATTATAACAAAAAATTACACAGAAATTATCATCAAAATGCAAAATATTATAAGTGAAAAGATTCTTACTCATAATATCATTTATAAACTGTATTTATCTACACTTATATCGTAAAGTTCAAAATATGAAATCAACACAACAATGACAAACAGACAACACAACAACAACAGGCAAAAAGCCTGTCAGTAAATAAGATTAGGAGAATATTGCTCGTGCAGTTCTAATGAAATTGAAAAGTTTTAAGATTAGTACAATTTAAGAATCTTAATAATTTTTATAATTTGCAATAATTACATTACACTACAGACTAGGTTTATCAAGCAAATGAGATCAATTATTTATGAGGTGGACGGATATGATGACACTACTGAATATGTAAAATAACAAACTAACGAGATCGGGGCTTACGACAACATTGATTGTAAATAAAACAACAAATCCACCAATAAAGGCAACATGACACTAAATTGACATCAATAATTTTACAAGAAGACTTCAAAATCGTTGGCAATATTTTAAACTATGATTACGGTCTACAGTCTACCCTGTGACATTAATCAACGAAGTAATATAATACAAATTGGAATAATAAAAATAAACCTAATAAAAATAGCTATACTTACAGGGTTATTTGCTAGCCGCCGGAGTCGCGGGTTGTTCGAAAGAGATACCATGGCCCTGGCACAGGCAACTGAAGGAACACGGGTGGGTTTTAGTCAGTAAAAGTTTGACACGACCTTCCGCTCCGCCCAGAGCGGGAGAAGTCATTTGATGATAAAACACTAATAAGCTCGTAGGACTATAATACTAACATCATAAATAACAACTTTTGTTGTATGACTTTTAATAATTCTTAAAAAAATAATTTCATAATACAATTAAAAATATTTATTTTGATCGCTCTAAATTTGAACAACTCTACGCGGTACCAAAATATGTAAGTAGTTAAATAAACAAACAGTGCGTTGCGAATGCAGGGTCGCAGCGGTACTTACTACAAAATACAGATCTAAAAAGTGTTATTACAAATATTACAACAAAAACTTGAAAGTTTACTTTTGGTATTCTAAAAAGTCATAGATCAAAAGTGGTTGTACTAATATAGTCCTACCAGGGGCCCAAGTCTGCTATTTTTATAAATTCAGTCATTCCAACACGATCCCATTGTCATGCCATTGTCATTTTGCTAAAAGTTCGTAATCTGGTAAATTCATAATGGTCGATCATTTTCTTTGCAATTTCTTTCAATGTAGTGTCAGTGGCAGACCATTGGAAAGTCATAATGACGCCATTATAATAGTAGATTACCAAACTTGTCAAAATTAACAATTATGAAATCAATGATCGACCATTCTGACACTATTGTAATAGCAGACTTGAGGCCCAGGTGTTAGAAAAATAACCCTGTATAATGTAATTATACAGTATGTTAATTAACGAAAGGCGTTCCCGTTAACCCGCAATAGTATAGCGTCCACATGCTACCAAAATATGACCATTCGAAAATTCACGAAAAAAAATCTGCTGTTCATTACATTTATGTTCGCATACCTAGCTTAACAAAATGTAGGTAGCAGCTGATTTTTTTTCGCGAATTTTTAAATGGTAATATTAATTGTAGCATGTTTGGACTATTGCGGGTTAACGGGAACGCCTTTCGTTAATTAACATAGTGCATGTTAAAAATTATATTAACTTAATATTTCGTCGCTGCTCCTCCCGCATCTATCACAGCATCGCAACGGCTACGCATGGACCTAGCCAGGACTTCGCACAAATTCGAACCTCTGAATGTGTCCCAAACTTGTTCGCAATGTGTGACAAGTGCTTCCTTCGTTCTTTCTGCTCTACTATCCCATCTCTGGACCATTAAACCCCACAAATTTTCAATGGGGTTTAAGTCTGGCGATCGGGAGGGCCATGGCACTGTTTTAATTTGTGGTTGCCCTCGCAACCACTCTTGAACAACCCGCGCACGGTGTATCGGGCAATTGTCCTGGAAAAAATAAAATTCTGGCACGTCCAGTTGTGGATACACCGTGCGCACTGTGGGTACCATGATGGTTTGTAGCACCTCTAAATACGTTTGGCCGTTTGCCCTCCCTGGTATAAAAGCGAGCTCGCCTGGTCCAGCAGCACTCATCCAGCCCCACATGTTCACTACAATTCTTCCCGATTCTGCATTTGGGTTCACATTTCGAGGTTCGTATCTTGTGTTATCTACACGCCATAAATTCCGACGACCTTGTTGGCTAGACCTAAAGCACTTTTCATCAGAAAATATGGCGTAAGAGAAATCGAAGTCCCTGTAGTCACGAGCGAATCGCACGCGAGCAGCTTTCTGCTCCTGCGTCAAAATATTTTTTTTTGCGGGACGTCTGTGATGGACTCCAGCTCGATGCAACTCGTTTCTAATAGTTTGCATCGAAACTTCGTATTCTTGTGCGAAACTGCGAGTGGGTGTGAACGGGTTCTCTTCATACGTGGCTATCATATTATTTAACTCGTTTTCGTTTATAGCCCGGGGTCGAGGTGCACGAACGCGTTCTGTAATTTCTCCTTCTTCATATCTTCGCACCCAGCGGCGCATCGTTGTTCTCTAACGAAAAAAAAAAAAAAAAACAATCAGCATCGATTTTTTACATAATATAGGAACTAAGTATAATAATACGAGTACACTACAAAAGTCTTATTCAAAGGGCACAACTAGTACACTATAAATAAAAATTATAAGTATTGAAATACTTAAGGTGTGCATTTTGGTTGACTTCATGATAAATAAACTCTTAACTTTTCTATAACTAATTTAAGTAGTTATAACATTCATAACTATATTTTAAAATACAAGTTGTAAATGCAATAACTGAAAATCTCTTAAGGGGTCATTACTCATCATTATAAACAACTTTTACTATGAGAACCAAACCTGAAATCGCGATAAAAAAGCAGCTGGTCCATACATTTTGACGAGTTACGCGAACATAAATGTAGGGAACAGCTGTTTTTTTTTCGCGATTTCAGGTTTGGTCCCGTAGTAAAAGTTGTTCATAATGATTAGTTCAATGACCCCTTAAGAGGTTTTCAGATATTGCAATTTACACCTCGTATACCTATGAGTAAGAAAAATGGCATAGCGTAAATTCCAACATTGTATGAAACTGTCCCAAGCAAATTTGTGCTTTATCTCTACTATTTAAAAGTGTTTATCCCGTGCGGGCTGGCAACGTGGCATTTCTAAAGGTTTTTCGTGGTTAAATACCAACGATCTAGTGCTTGGCCGAAAAAATAGTAAGTACTTGCTATTTTATCGGCCAGCCAAGCACTAAATCGAGCCTCTAGAAATGCGACGAATGCGCTCTGGTTTTTCTAATTAAAATGCGGCAACGACGCTGTGAGATAAGGCACCATTGTTTAGGTTGTTTTGGTTTAGGATTTATTATCGGGTCATAAAAGGCTCCAACAACGTCTTTGAAAGCAAAAATAAATAAAAAGAACAATCTTATTTGAATGCATTACTATAAGTAGGTAATATCTTATGAGACTTTTAAAAAGAATCCATCTGAAAGTTATAATAATTTTATTATTTTTATATATAAATCTGCCTAGCCTTTTCCCAACTATGTTGGGGTCGGCTTCCAGTCTAACCGGATGCAGCTGAATACCAATATTTTTCATGGAATTTGTTTTTAAATTGCAATATAAGGAAAAATGCAAACTATGAAATAATAATATTACTATCACTTTATTTATTTCTATATCTCTCCCTCTATCTGAATACAAAAACATAACTTACTTGCATGTTCAACTCCACTGCTATTTGGGATATATTTAACCCTTGTCTATGCAAAACAATAATTTGATTCCTTTCTTCCTGAATCAGGTTTCGGGTCGTCATGGTTGCACCACGTTAGTCACAGCCCACACACAATACACACACAGTCCAGGATACAAGCTAGGGTCAAGAAGAGGCTTTCGATCACAGTCCGGTATACAAGCAGAGGTCACAGTTAGGCAGGCAATCAGTCCGATAGAAATAAACAGGTCGTAAAATGAAATGGCTATAGGAATTTAAGGGAAGCGTCAACAATTAGCGAGAGCAAATTGGCACTGCCGCGCTCTAGCTAATGTTTGTTATTTTATGTTACTCGCTCATTACTCACACAAATGCATATTGTCTCTAATTGGGGGAAACTAGGAAGGGGTGTGGTTTGTCACTAGCTGCGCTCTCGCAGGAATATTTTCTTAAGTGAGCATGCTTAACTTGGGCCGATAGTACCTCATTAGGAAGCTAGGTAGTTAGTTTTGCTTTGATAATTCAATAATAATGCAACTCAACTGTTAGACACACTAGAGATGGGTCGTTTACGTTAACGAAACGTCAATATTGATTTACGTCCGTCAACTAGTCGATCAACTAGTTAAATTCGACAACGAGTTAACGTGCCACTGATGTCAACTTGCAACGTAAACCGAATTTTGAACTGTTTTTATTCGACGCTGCGACGTTCAACGAATCTCTACATCTACAGAGCTGATTTTAGAAATAATTTGATTCAATGTATGTGTTCAGATTCAGATTCAGATTCTTTATTTGTTAACATAGGTGGTTACAAACAGGTGTTACATTTTCATATGCGCTCTATGTTTTACCATTTGGTGTACAAATATGATGATCAATTTTACATTTAATTATTAATTATCTACGTGCAACAAATACTATTATCAATTAAAATTATAAAAAACAAGAATCCTAAAGTGTAAGCGATGCATAAATATTTTTAAATTGTCAACAATAAAATTTAAGAAATAACAAAAAATGAAAATATCAGGAAAAAAAAATTAAATAAAATAAAAATAAAATTTAGAAAATAATGTCAATCATAAAATTTAAAATTAGTACAGAAATGTCAAAATAATTATTAAACCAATAAACTATCCCTTCAATGTCAACAATTAAATATAAGGTAGCACATACTCGTAGATGTTAAATGTCAATAAAATGTATTAGAGTGATGTATTATGATTGCAATGTCGATTAGTACAAATAAATAAATAGGTACAGTAATGTCAAAATAGATGACCTAACACTTATTATCTATAGGAGGCGTTATAGAACTGTCGTCCAAATAGTCCTTTATCGAGTAGTAACATTTATCAATTAATATTTTCATAAGCTCTTTTTTGAATTTGTCCAGGTTTAACGATTTTAATGTCTCAGGTAGCTTGTTAAATATTTTTGTGGCCATACAGAAAGTGCTTTTATTCATTAAGGCTGTTACCATGTGTGATTTCAAGGTTAACTCATTTTTTTGTGTTGGAAAACGAATGATTGATTATTTTACGTAGATGACTCTAACCTTGCGTGCAACTTGTCACAAACTGTCAATAAAAAAAAGAAGAAATATTTCAAAAATTTGCTCTTATATACTTTACTTAGAGTTCAAATTCTATGACATGTCCAACGTGTCGCTCGCAATCTGTTGTTATTTTCAACGTAAGTTTCATGCTGTTGTGTTCTCGCATTGTCAAATTAGTAAACTAGTTAAATTCAGCATCGTTGATCAATTTATATTAATTATTTTATTTATTAATTTAATTAATATATTTATTAATAAACAGTTAACGTTAACTTGTTGACAGGAGATCAATGGTTGATTCAACTAGTTCGTTAATTCAACGCCCATCGCTAGTTTACACAGATTTTGTTTGTTTAGTTTTTACGATCCGTCAGTGGTTAAATTCCCCAGTGTAAAAACAAAACATTGTTATTTACTTAAATGCATAACTTATGTCATTACGAATATTTATCCTCAATTATTATTAAACGAATGTCACTGAATACCAAATAGTCATGTAATCAAACGCATGACACGCAAACAAACTGTCAAACTGTTTAGAAAGAGTAGGAAGTAGAATAGTAATTTAAACAAAGTTCGTGCAACTCTATCAATACGAGGTACCTAGGCTAGTTAGATAAACGTTTTCAATTGTTTATGTGAATTGTCTTTTTGAATTTGGAAATCATATATGAAACACTGGAAGATGTGGAAGCCCTGTCCGCTTCTAAAAACGTTCAGCAGGAAGGAGCTGTATGGTCAAGGAGCGATAATGTTTTAAGCAATTTTCAAACAATTTCCTATCTCACATAGCGGGTTACCTTTCCGAACTGTCATTTTCAATCAAAATGTTGGCAACGAAGCGCGACGTTGTTGAAAAAAAAGTAGGTACTAGTCAAAAGTAACCTAAAGGATTCTACACACCTAAACCGCTGACAGTCTGCGACAAATCACAAGAATCATTGGAACATTTTGTCACCAACTGTCAGCGGCGTAGGTTTCCTTAACATATCTACACCTGGGGGCCGATCGCGCTAATTTTGAACGTTAATACCACAACCAAAAACGTTACGTTAGACACATTTCGTATCGCGCTAATAAACGATTTAGCTTTACTTTGGAAGTTACGTTGGAGGAACGATCGATCGAGCAATACTCTCACAAAAAATAGCGCGATACCGTTTCTTACATCAGCTAAACCAAAACCAAAAACGTTCCGTTCGAACGGTAATTACGTTGAGAAATAGCGTAATCGGCCCCCTGGACTGTACTTATAGGCAACGTTGCGGCTTTAAAGAAGATGAAGGTAGTGACAAAAATTGAAAAGAGCACGCTTATATGGTTTGGTCATGTGGAGAGGATGAATGAAAGACGGCTACCAAAAGGTATTTACAAAGTAGAAACGACGGGAGGCACGTCTTACGAGGACATAATTATAGTGACCTATTTGTACTGTTCTTTAGGAAGGTCAGGTGCGTAGTAACTGCAACTGGCGTGCGTGTATGACTAGATGTATAAAGGTAAAGCCGTAAAAGAAGTATAGGATCGTAGCAGGTGGCGTTTTGTAGTTTCTGCCTACCGCCATAGTAGTCCGGTCAATTTAGACCAAAAAATGAGAGTGAAGTTACATAAAGTCCCAACAAGCTGAAATTCAGTGAAATTGTTCAAAACATAATTATAAACAATGTCTAGAAGTTCCCCATCATTCCCGTGTATGGAAAACATTGTATTCAAGGTCAAAGGTCAAAAAAAATAGTTTTTCGCGATTTTCAGCAAAACGGTAAGTTTTATCATAAAAGTACCTCAGACAAAAATTGTAGATCATAAAATTATCTATAAAAAATGTATCAATACTTTTTTTCTTACGAGCCACCGTTTCTGAGATATAACATCGTCATAATATGCACACGTTTGGACGCCACCTATGAGGTAGTGTACTTAGCGCGTTTTTTTAACGTGGTTTCTCCAGTAGGCCTACTCCACGGGTCAGTTGTGATCCTGTTTAATGTAAAACTATTGCAAAATAACGGAAATTTTCAAAGATTGGAAAAGACCTTTGACCTTGAATATTTTTTTTTCCATACACGGGAATGATGGGGAACTTCTAGACATTGTTTATAATTATGTTTTGAACAATTTCACTGATTTTCAGCTTGTTGGGACTTTATGTAACTTCGAATGTCTAAATTGACCGGACTATAGGAAGAAGTACGCCTTCTTCCTATAGTCCGGTCAATTTATCGGTTTATGATGTTATATCAAAATCAAAAAATCAAAATCAAAAGTCATTTATTCAAACTAGGCTGAGAATCAGCACTTTTCGAACGTCAAAAATTACATAAGACAGTCCCCCAAAAACGCCCACCATTCACCACTTCCTAGTGCTTTAGCTGGGAAGAAGAAGTGGCGCAACAAACTCCCCAGCAGCACAGCTGTCTGTTCAGGTATAAAATATATACTATATACAAAATATTTCCACTCGCATTTTGTTTTGTTTGTTTTTTTGTCATTTTCCAGTGTCACAACTCGTAATGTGTTTGTCTGACCTGCCCTGACATCTGACATCAAGCAATGCACAACATTATCAAACTTTTAACTTTGGGGTTTTGTTTTTGTTTTTTGGCTATTTTTAGGGTTCCGTACCTCAAGAGGAAAAAACGGAACCCTTTTAGGATCACTTCGTTGTCCGTCTGTCTTTCAGTCTGTCAAGACCCTTTTTCTCAGGAACGTGTGGAGGTATCAAGTTGAAATTAATATCAAATACGTAGGTCTACGGTACCTTCTTCGTGCTCTAAAAAAATCAAGCATCTAAGTCAACGCAATGAAAAATACGGCGATTTATGCGATATATTTTGATACTCTCAAATAAATCAAAACCTATAGGTTACTTCCCATTGACCTAAAATCGTGAAATTTGGCAAGAAGCAAGGTCTCACAGCACAAATAAAGAAAAACGTCCGAAAATTGATACTTTGTAGTTTTATCACATAAAAAATATTTTTTTTGCGATTACAAACTTAAATTTGCAGTTGGAAACTTGACCGTGGCATATATCGATGTATGGGAGAACATGTTTTTCAACTACAATGTTAAGTTTGTTTTTCGGATAAATAAATCGCAACTACGGAACCTTTCCTTGTGCGTGGTCCGACACGCACTTGGCCGGTTTTTTTCTCATTTCTATATCTGTGATATTTACATAATTTAAAAGCTAATAGTATATTTATGGCTACTTTGTATTAGAGTTTGTATTTCCTCTTTTTTTTTGTAAAGTGTGACTTGTTTGTGCAGAATAAACAATTTTTCTGTCATTTATAAGTTACATTACATACCAAAAAATATTAAAATTAGCGCCTTAGCTCCTTTTACAAGACAAAAATTATCAATTTTACTTCCAAATTCAAATACAAACAAGACATTTACATCTGAAAAAAGGCGAACCTTTTCAACAACCTTTAGACGATTCAATAGACACTATAACCATTTTATTTTCATTAATACAGGGCTGATCCCTTCGACTTGTACTTAAGTACGTGAGAACAGGGAAACATTCGGGTCCCGTAGAGATATTGTAACAAGGGTCTAACGGACCCAAAGACTCTCAAATGTATTTCTTATACGATTTGTATACGGTCGGTAAGGTTGGCCAACTTGCTGGTTGGAATTGTTGGAAAGAAAAGAAAGAAAGAAAAATTGTTTATTCTGCACAAACAAAACGCACATTTCAACAAATAAACATAATTTATAATACACATACAAAGTAGCCAAAAACCTCGCATCCAATTCACTAAACATTTTGACAATCTTATCCATTGGTTGCGATTGGTTGTTATCAGGGCCAGGCACTAGAGTATTGTCTATGTATATAATCTGCTGTTTTATTGGCAAACCTGGCAAATGACAACCAGCAGTGGTGACGACAACCAAAGTCAATATTCAACAACCAAACATGAATCAAAACAAAAACAAAATGCCGATTGGAAAAATAACTACCTTTATAACAAACAAACTATAATATGAAAATGCTGTGACTTCGGACAAACCCTACCGTCAACAACGCTGATTTTCAGCAAAAACCAAGCCAAGTTGGGTGATGGAATACCCCGTTTAGATGTCAGTGTATACGCTTTTATAATAAACTTTTAAGCCACATTCAAAAACCAAGCCTTAATAAACTAAAATCATTTTATAAAACGTAAACAGCATTTATAAGAGAACATTAATTATCATGTTAAATGGCAAATGTAAAATTGTAAAACTGGAAATAAATATTATTTATTTATTTATTTTATTTATACTGATAAAATAATATGAGAAAACACGGTCACATGGTCGTTGGCGTCCATTCAATACTAACGTACCATTAATTTATCTGTTTTCTCCCTGGTTAATGATTCTAGTGCATTTTTTTACGGTTATATAATTTATTCCACTGCCGTGTTTTGTTTCTGGCGTAATTATATATATTTTTCCTTAATTAATATAACTACGTGAAAAAACAAAACGAAAGAGAATGAATGATAGAAAAATGTAAGAGACTGATGATTTTCTTCAGCTATAGGGACCGTGCCTGCTTTATTTGGGACTTGATCCAAATGCATTAGAAACAATCAAATACAGTGATTTCTTGACTACTTGGTACAAGCACTATAATTCTAGTACTACCTATATAATAAATAATAACAGTACTTTTCTAGTCTGACTTCGACATCATCTGTATGAATGGTCAAAAGAAAACATTACCTGTCTGAGGCGGGGTGCTTAAAGTTTCGAGCTCGCTTCGCTCGCTCATATATCCTAAATTCTCAAGCTTTTATGCATGTCCACTATGTAAATTTATTCTATCCGGGGTGTGCATAAGATAAGATAAGATAATATAATTTATTTGCATAAACATGTGTACACAAACAATAGTAAAAATATGCATGCAGGATTACAAAGGAAAAATAAGTTCAGACATGTTTGCCAAATATTATGGCATGAAAATATGAATAGTTAAGATTATTAATAATTGATTTCAAGTCAATATCATGAAATTAAAGAGAATTCAGCATAAAAATATCAATAGTAAATAAAAAACAATTCACACAAACATAAAATTTTAAAAATCTATGTCAAAATAAATGCTTCAGTCAGAATTTCGGTAATATTATAGTAAATCTAATTATTTTATAATTTATCATTAAGTCAATTTAGAATTACTTAAAACAATTTATTCAGATAAAATTAAATATATTTATTTAATACATAATGTCAAAATTTATCTGTTAAAAAATCTGAGATACTATAATAACATTTTTCACATAGCATTGTTTTTAATGTTTGCTTAAACAAATGAACATTAATTTTTTTTAGGTCCTTTGGCAATTTATTATAAACGACAGGTGCCTTATGAAAAATACTCATATACATTAAGGCAGTATTCGTTTGACGAACACAGAGACGACTTTCATCTCTTTGAGTAGTTCATCTCTTAGAGTTTCCATATTGTTGGTTCTTTTTGCAAAATCACTACCACTCGGTAGCGAAGATTTTTCCTTTTTTTTGGTAATTATTGGCTCGGGGCACAAAATCTGAAAGTACACCTAGCTACACACATAGCTGAAAATAAAGAGTGGCATGTCTTCGCATCTGTATGTCACCCGAACATTGGGCTAGAGTCGCGGTAGTTCGGCCACCTGCAATGGGCACGCCAGTATAACGGACACTTTACGATCAACGGATGCCAGCTCAAGTGGCGGAGTATTACTTGTAATTCTATTTCTGTGGGTAGGTCAATTTTATTTTTGAATTGGTTACATTTTGGGGTGGAGATGGAAAATATTTTTTCTATCCTATTATTTTACTTTAGAATTGTTTTTTTTTATTTGAAAAGGTTATGTTATAGGGATCTAGTTGTTTAAGCATCCGTATCTTTAGCACTATTGAAATTATGTTTTCTTTCTCGATCTGAGAAGGCATTTAATTGTTGTTCAGCCTACTCATACCACTGCTGGGCAAAAGATTTCCACACGTATTTAAGAAGTTCAGATCCAGAGCTATATTGTATTGGACCTACTAAACTCAGACGTTTACTGAAATTACAAGCCTAAATGTCAAGACCCCATTAAAAATTCATTCGTCACCAAATCAAAAACAAATTAAAACAAAAACATGAAAAGAAACACAATAAACAAACTCACTCAAACGTTCGTGTTACAAACATTAAACACGACAATATGTTTAACAGCATCATTCTTTTTTAACCCTTCTCAGTAGCATTGTATTACATAATTAACCCTGTCGTGGTTTCAACCCTAAACAGAAGGCCGAATGATAAATTGGACCATCCCTCCGCGCCTCTATAAAAAGAGGCAAAAAAAAAGACAGTTTGGCGGTTGATGTCGTAAATAATTTCGCTTCTTTGTGTTTTGAGGCCTTTAATTGAGTTTTTGTTTGGAGAAAGTACGCCTATGAAAGTCGTGTGGGGTAACACCTATAGACCTTTGTAAGGATTTGGGGTCAGCGTGCCATTTTTTTGGAAAGTGGGTAGATAGGTATAGTTTCTTGGAAGATTAGTAGCGAGGAAACTCTGCAATGTAATGCCTGGTGAAAACATACGAATGTGGAATGCATTGACCGCCGCAAATATAGTAGGTACCTACTGCAATGCTAATGAGAAAAATAACGTGAGGAAAGTTTTGAGTAAGAATGTGGATGGCTATAAGAGTAGGGGAAGACCAAAGAAACGATGGATGGACTGTGTGAAAGATGATATGGCTAGAAAGGGGGTGACTACCGAGATGACGACTAATAGAGAAGTACCTATGAATGAAAAAGTCAAATTGCACCAACCCCAATTAGATTGGGATAAGGACATTGCAGAGAATATTGCAGATTTACTGATCAGAGACTGAACCGGGATTTAAAAACCAGAGTGACTGCAAGACTTACCTTATAGTTTTTCACGCATGGTTATGTAACTCACAGGCTGTTGATTCGTGAGTTAGTTGATAACCTCGTAAATCCTTAGCCATTGAAATGAGATTAGGAGTAGATTTGTTTATAAGCAGATACAAAGGCTTTAAAATTAGTCTTACCAGGGTGTATCGTATTACCCAGTAACTGGGTTGTGGAGGTCAGATAGGTAGTCGCTCAATGTAAAATACTGGTTTTCAGCTGCACTCTACTGCGGTCCTAGGAAAAAGGCAGGCAGATGTAATGATGATGGCGACAATAAAGCGTGTAAAATTAAAATTAAATTAGTTTATTTCAAGTAACAAGTCTCTTAAACAAACAGATACATAAAAGGATACAGACAGGATAACAAGCACAGACAAAAAAAGTAAATTATAAAAAAATAAAAAACCCGAGTGCGGAAAAAGTGAGCTTAAAAAAGTTTGAAACTTATATAAATTAATACTAAGTATAAACAATCTCATGCAGTCGGAGGCAATAGGTCGTTATTGTTAAGGGGGATCAGCATTACTACTCTCTAAGTTCATAAAATCCTACTGAATGATTATTTCAGAAATAGTCATTCAGTAGGATTTTATGAAGAGAGTTAGTTGTATTGCCGATTCTAATGATTATAATTCTGTAAAGCCATATTTGTTGCGGCCGCGAATCATATTTAGATCAACATACAACCTGTTACTGACCTGCAAACTGCAAAAAACGTCAGAAAATTTGAATTTTGCGGGCTACCTTAGCGCACCCCCCTTAAAAAGATGCCTTTTTTAATTTATGTTTTTTATTTTACACCCCACTCGATAGGCTTGGGAGATATTTTTTTTCGAAAACACACCTTTTGGCGCAAAAAATCCGACATTGAGATTTTTTGTAATTTTAACATACCCAGTGACACTCGCGCAATAAAGACGGATGTAACGACATATCATTCATCAAAATCGGTTCAGCCGTTTAGTAGTTATGAGGGAACATAGTGACGGACATACATACATACATACATACAGGTCAAACACATAGCCCTCCTTTTTTGGCTTCGCCGCAGTCGGGTAAAAGACGAACACTCACAAGGTAACAATAAATGTCTGCTGCAGCATTGCCGGATATAAGGGCAATCCAGTCTGTTGGCGATCATCGCCAGGACGGTGTTGGCGCTGCCCCGCACTCTGCGCACCAGAGATGCGCACCGCTTGCGCATCGTCGCGTGAAAGTAGTCGGTGCGCGCCTCCGCGAACATGCCCGAGGCACTGCAATGGCGGTGCAGCCCCAACACCGCCCTGAACGCGTAATTGAAATGGACATAGACAATTTATTCATACTTTTATTTATTTCATGTTTGTATAAGGGTTTATTTCTCTATACTCCGTTGTTTTAGGTAGTTAGTAGAAAGTGTCATCTATAAAAAGGGTTTTTATAGATGACACTTTCTTGTTTAAAAATACGTTGTAACTTATAACCAAATTAAATTTATTTTTGTTTTTTACAACAGTTTTCTCTTTATCATTTATTCTTAACTACTTTTAGTAGATGTAATTGCTAGAGCACAATTTTTTTGTAAGGTTTATAATAATACTATAATATTTTGTAATCAGTCTATTGTAAAGAGCCCAAAAATACCGGTTCTCTAAACGTCAACGAAATAAAACGTTGCTAAATTGAAGAGTACAACTGTGACGTAGCATGACAACTGAAGTGACATCTATTACGTTTAGTCGGTTACTTGATAGCTCTCTCGTCACGTGGTATTTTTTGTTTACCTTTATTTATCTACCTAAACGAACGGAGTATAATTAATTAGCTTATTTTACAGCTAGAATTCAAATTCTTGTCCCTCATACATTTTTAAATAGTTTATAAAAATCGTGCTTTCCAACTAACAATTACACTGAAATAAGATTTTTTGTGGCTATAATTGCGTAATAAATTCGTCGCGTGCTATTCTAAAACCTAGGCTCAGTCAGAATGTTCGTGACTACAATTACTGTGCTAGTTAAAAATAAATTTTCTCTGTTACAATTTGAAATATTTTCAGGTTCTTTTTTCGGAATTATGATTTGAGTTGGAAGTTTTTCTTAAGATTTATATTGCGTTTGTTATTGCTGAAGAATTAGATAACGTAGATATAACATTTTATTTTTTATGGAATCCAGAATAAAAAAATTGTGATTTGTTGAATTTATACATCTCCTGTAATCCCCGAAGGGTAAAGGCAGAGGTGCACCCACATTTCGCCAGTTATGTTTAAATGCCATGTAACAGGGGGCGAGCCTCTTGCCCTCAACCGAGCATAAATCCAGACTCCGGGCTGCTACTGAGAAATTCCTGTTAGAAAAATCCGATAACATTTTTCCTGGCCTGGGAATCGAACCCAGGACCTCGTGCTCAGCAGGTCAATATTGTTAAAACCAAGTATTGCCTTTGTCCATGTAGCTAAAGAATCACAGTACGGTTTATGTTGTCATTTGTTTCTGGTAAACCAGGACCGTCTTATTACAAAACAAGAATTATATTTTGACATGGCTTAAACCATAGAGCCAGTTTTTGTAATAAGAACGTAACTGTGAGCACATTCACATGAAGCTGGCAGTATCATCACAACGGTAATGTTTTCCCATTGTTTGTCTTATTTGTTTTAATATAATTATGTATGTATATTTATTTGTTCCTAGATTTATATATAATTCATCATTATTCTCCCGCCCTTATCCCAATTGATTTGGGGTCGGCGCAACATGTCCCTTTCTTCCATACTTCTCTATTAGTCGTCATCTCGGTAGTCACTCCTTTTCTAGCCCTATCATCTTTTACACAGTCCATCCATCGTTTCTTTGGTCTTCCATTACTCTTATAGCCATCGACATGCATACTCAAAACTTTCCTCACGACATTTTCCTCATTCCTCCGCATCACATGCCCTCACAACCGATTTAGGTGTATATATTATTTAGGGGGATTTATAGTTTTAATAGGTATATGTATAGGTATCTTTATATTTAAATAATATTTTTTCCTCAATTCTCGCTATTGCACCTACCACTGTTTGTCTCTGCATCCCCTAAAGGTTGTCTGGTAGAAAATACCTATGGCATTAAGTCAGCCTCTATACATTTGTGTTCTTATAGTATTAAATAAATAAATAAACTGTGATTGAAATACCGTTCTTTATACATAACTGAAAACTTAGTTCGGTACTAGGTTTTCAGTTTTGTATTAGGAACTTTACCATAGGCGGAATAAAGTTCGAAATTCAATAATGGCTCCATGGTTTAAATCTGGGTCTGTAGATAAACCTTGTTTTGTAATAAGACGGATTCAGTCTGTCCGTCTTTTCAAGGTTTGAACCACACTGATTTGTCAAAGTCAAAGTCAAAGTCAAACCATTTATTTCAAATAGGCACATAAGAGGCACTTTTGAACGTCAAAATTTACAAAAAAAATAGAATTGATTCTAGTTGCCCCTTCCAAAAGGTAGTTTCGTATGGAGAAGAATGGGCAAGAAACTCCACCGGTACTCTTTTAAAAATGTTTTACAATATTTTGTTTGATTACATTAATTATATGATTATATGTGAAGACGATGCACCTAGAATAAAATTACTATACCATAATAGGTAAAACGAATTAAAAACTAAGCAATGAAAAATAACTTAATTATTAGATAGATACGTGGTGTTCACATATTTACAAACATCATACAAGTATGTTTTTCTAAAAAAATAAGTCAGTGTGTGAGTATAGGTTATCACAGAATGTAAAATGAATATCATAAAAATAACAGATTTTACCATAAAAATAGCAACCAGTTTGATTTTGTCTAGACTCTAGATTGTCCTATGGAGCTGGACCAGCATGTTTCCAAGCATTCCTGTCCTGGATATAATCCTCTAACTTGTAATATGCTTGTTTACAAAGTGTACTTTTAATATGTGTTTTAAATTTTCTCTCATTTAATTTCAATACATCACAAGGTATTTTGTTGTAACATTTAACACAGTACCCCATAAAAGATGTATGTACTTTAGATAATCTGAAAAATGGTTGATCTATTTTATCTTTATTTCTAGTATTAAAATTATGTCTATCGCTTATCTTGTTAAAAATATGTAGATTTTTCCTTACATACATAATATTTTCATAAATGAATTGGCAAGGTACCGTCATAATATTAATCCTTTTAAATAGTTCCCTAAGAGATTCGCGGCGACGGAGATTATAAATTGCTCTGACAGCCCTCTTTTGCAAAATAAAGATGGACTCAATGTCAGCAGCCCGACCCCACAGTAAAATGCCATACGACATAATGCTGTGGAAGTAACTAAAATAAACCAAACGCGCGGTTTCTATATCTGTTAGCTGTCTTATCTTTCTAACAGCATAAGCGGCCGAGCTTAGCCGCCCCGCCAGAGAGGTTATATGTGGTCCCCATTGCAGTTTCTCGTCTATAGTGATTCCTAGGAAAACCGTTTGATTAATAAATTCCAGTTTTTCTCCGTTCAATATGATATCACATTCGCTACTTCTAACATTAGGTAATTTAAATCTAATACATTTGGTTTTTTTTTCATTTAATACCAAATTATTTACCGTAAACCAATCTTGGACCTGAAGAATAGAGTTATTCACTTCGTCAAGATTTTGTGATCGTCGATCTATTTTAAAGATCAATGATGTGTCATCAGCAAATAACACCATCTTCGGTTGATTTTGAAGTAATTGGGGTAAATCATTAATGTAAACTAAAAAGAGGAATGGACCCAATGGACCCAATATCGAACCTTGAGGAACGCCCATTGCCATTTCAGACCCTAATGAGTTAACGCCGTTTATTTGAACTTTAACCTTTCTATCTTTTAGGTATGATCTTAGTAAATCAAGAGCTGCATTCCTAATCCCATAGTGCTCTAGTTTCAGCAAAAGTGTCTCATGGTTCACGCAATCGAACGCTTTAGAGAGGTCGCAAAAGATTCCAATGGCATCTTGTGCTTCCTCCCAGGCGTTAAAAATGTTCTTTATTAGGGTAACACCGGCGTCAGTGGTACAACGCCCTTTAGTGAAACCGTACTGCTGTTCATGAAAGATGGATTTTTTATTAAAGTGACGTAACATTTGATTGAGCATCAACTTTTCATACACTTTAATTTGCTGACCGAGATTTACCTTACGTACTGTAGAATTCATGATACTCTTTATTCCCGGCGGAGCTTATAAAGCATGAACTAAGTAGAATCTGCAAAATTTATCGTTATTAGCCCCATCAAGCCACAAAGCTAAGCGTACGTTTTGTTTAAATTTCTCTTTGATGCACGGAGCTAATAAATAAATTAATTTTTCATGTTATAACTGAGTCTAGTGAGATTAATATTGTATCAGGAAAACCTTTTACATTGTTGTGCTGCGTTTACAGCGAGCACCGCAGGAGAGTTACTCTCCTTAAAGAAGTTGTGGTTTGTGAAATTAAAGTGATAGTTTGGACGTAGGGACTAGATTTTCGATGTTGAGGGCTCTTAAAATACCTTCTTTGAGAATGCAATAAAATATTAGCCTAGTCGAAGGGACATTATACATAGACAGACAGTGTAACCTGATCACTAATTTAGAAAAAAAAGTCATCAAAATAAGAACAGTGTTTTTGTCAAAATTAAGAAGCGTGTAGTTAAACTTATTGTTTTGTCATTTCTAAAACAATAATGGCATTGATCAGAAGTAAGACCTGACTCAAAATCAACCAAATTAATTCTGAATCTGACTTAATTTCAATTCTTAGGTACCCTAAATCATTATCATTATTTGGTGCTTAAATGCCAATTTGAATTCACTAACTCCAGTAACTATCCTACTAAACGAGGCACGACTCCTGCATGGGTAATCATTCTCAGTTAGCCCCACTCGAGCTCCCATCAGGGATTCAAACGAAATAAGAAAAAAAAAAAAATGTACTTTATTTCACACATTATTTTAAGAGCGTAATGGAGTGCTTATAGCATACTTAGTTTCTTAGTTGAGTACTTTGTTCTTGTATAATGTAAAATGGAATGAACAGCTTTCAGTTAGTGGTGCTTCGGAGTTGAGAACAGAAACAATGATGGGTTTTGCATCGCGTGCAGCTAACTTAAAATCCATTTTCTTCTGCTTTTTAGGGTTCCCTAGTCAACAAGGAACCCTTATAGTTTCGCCATGTCCGTCAGTCTGTCTGTCTGTCCGTCCGTCCGTCTGTCCCCAGCTAAGCTCAGAGACTATTAGTTCTAGAAAGCTGTAATTTGGCATGGGTATAGATATTAATCACACCGACAAAGTTGTAAAATAAAACCTTAATTTTTTTTTTAAGGTTATCTTCCTTGCGCATAAAGTGGGGATGATATTTTTTTTCTCGTCTACCCCATAGTATGGGGTATCGTTTGATAGGCCGTTTAAAAATATTGTGAGTCTGTGAAGACCATTTTTAGGGTTCCGTAGCCAAAGGGTAAAACGGGAACCCTATTACTAAGGCTCCGCCGTCTGTCTGACTGTCTGTCTGTCCGTCTGCCACCAGGCTGTATCTCATGATCCGTGATAGCTAGACAGTTGAAATTTTCACAGATGTTGTATTTCTGTTGCCGATATAGCAACAAATACAAAAACTAGAATAACATAAATATTTAAGGGGGCTCCCATACAACAAACGTGATTTTTTTTGTCGTTTTTGCTCGATATTTATAACGGTAACAGGTAGACACTTGAAATATTCACCGAATATTTAGTTATGTATTCACTTTAAAAATCAATAATTAAATTAAAATGAAACACATATTTAAGGGGGGCTCCCATACAACAAACGTGACTTTTTTGCCATTTTTAAAGAAAATGGTATGGAACCCTTCGTGCGCGAGTCCGACTCGCACTTGGCCAGTTTTTCAATTCAGGGATCCGTTTGCGTAATATTAAGCTTTAAAGTGTTTTTTCTTTGTTAGGGTCAAGTGTCAGCTAAATGGTTGGTTCCGGATATGTGAAAAAATTCATGGCAGTAGTATATAAACGAAATTAAAAGAAAAACTATCACAGCTAAGTCAAGTTAACGAGTAATAGTCGATTAACTTAAAACCAAAAACTTAACCGTAAAGTATACCGATGCATGGGAGAGCATGTTTTTCAACTACAATGTTAAGTTAGTTTTTGGGATAAATACGGAACCCTTTATTGTGCGTGGTCCGACACGCACTTGGCCAGTTTTTATTTATTTATTCAGTTTCGGACAACGAAATAATCCATCTTTTTAGTGAACAAAATACCTTATAACAAATATTAGCAATACAAAACACACAATCAACGCCAGCAACGAATTAAGAGTCTATACGACGTACGGCGTATACTTGGTATAACTTTTTATAACAAGCTACCCTCTTCTTTGTTAGATTTGCCTTTTAATGCGTTTAAAGTTTAAAGTAAAAAAAAAAAAAAAAGTTAAAGTTAAATCCAATCTTTGTTCAAAGGCATACTATTCTATCAATGACTACTTAAACGATAAGAATTGTTGGTCGCTGTGATTAACTCAAGACAATGTTCATGTTCTTTCTCCAGAATTAGCGTACCTACTAACAGGTTATATGAGTTCATATAATTGTTTATTTTTATTTGACTGTCTAAGTCAATTTATTTTTATTTATTAGTGACATAATATACTCATGAAAATGTTTTTTTTATTAGTTGTATTGCAATAAGTGGTTAGCTAGCGACCTAGACAATTGATTTATTTATTTATTTATTTAAACTTCTCACACACAATTAGGTACAAAGGCGGACTTAATGCCTTAGGCATTCTCTACCAGTCAACCAAGGATGGTGAAGAGATAAGATGGCGGGTGCTCTGATTGAGAGAAAATAATAATATTAAAAAATATTAAATTATAACATAATTAATTATAAATAAAACGGGTGCACAAGTACATAAATAGGTTAAAGACTTATAATACACATACATACATAATTATTTACTATAATATTTATATACCTACATTATATATATAAATATACATACAAATTCAAGGAAAAGAAGTAATTGAGATGACTCTACGCTATTTGTTTTGTAAATAACTCTGCAATTTCCGCTTAAATGCATACCGACTGCTGGCCGTCCTGACATCAAGAGGAAGCGCATTCCAGAGAAGAATGGCCTGAATATGAAAGGAAGAATGAACAAAGTCAGAAGTATGAGAAGGACAGAGTAGAAGAAGATTGTTGGAAGAACGCAGATTCTTAGCGTGTGAAGAACATAGATACTGGAAGTGAGACATAAGATAAGAAGGAGGGCTGGGAGAGTTGAGAAGGGAGAAAAGTGTAGTCAAAGCGCGCAAACTTCTTCTCTGGCGAATGGACATCCATTTGAGCTCAGTCCTATAACTCGAGACATGGTCATATTTTCTTAGATTAAATATGAACCGAATACCATTGTTGAGTAGTCTGTCGAGCTTATCCAACAAAACCGCATTCAAGTCAAAGTAGCACACGTCACCATAGTCGATGATAGGGAAAATCAAAGTCTGCACAAGCATAGTCTTCGTCTTAGCGGGCAAAAAGTTTCTCAGACGATACAGGGATCGCAGAGTACCGTTGACCCTTTGACTAACACTAGAAACCTGGCGTTGCCAGCCCAGCGTTGAGTCAAGATGCAAACCGAGATCTTTCACTGTAGGATTAATGGGTATGACGGTACCATTAAAAATAAGAGGAGGAAGAGAGCTAAGTGCCACCCTACCCATCATTCGCGAGCTTCCAATTACAATGGCCTGACACTTTGAGGGGTTTACTGACACCCCAAAACTATCAGACCATTTTTTGATAGACTCCAAGTCTCGGTTTACATCTGCTATAGCGTCCGATAAACTCTCCACCCGCCCAGCCGCATACAACTGAAGATCATCAGCATAAAGATGATACGAACATCGAAGACAGAGAGTTATAAAATTAATGAAGATGGAGAATAACAATGGAGAAAGAATACCGCCTTGTGGAACACCAGCATCCAGGTCGCGCCAACTCGATGAGCTCTCATCAATGCGAACCGATTGCTGACGTCCTCGAAGATAAGAAGAGAACCATTCCAGAGCCTCGGGTGAAACTTTAAGATGAGAGAGGATAGAAAGGAGAATATCATGGCTGACGGCATTAAAGGCATTGGAGAAATCAATTAATACCAAAACGGTAACCTTGGTATCCTCCATTGCTTCTCTAATGTCACCAGTCACTTTAAGGAGAGCGGAGGCTGTACTGTGCCCAGGCCTGAATCCAGACTGAAAAGAGCTAACAAGGTTGTTCTGATGAACAAACCCCGTAAACTGCTTGTGTACGCAGGCCTCAAGCACTTTAGACAGGAATGGGAGAATGGAAATAGGTCGAAAGTGGCTAGGTAGGGAGGGATTTGAAATCTTAGGGAGTGGGCGGACATGGGCCATACGCCACAGGGATGGGAATTGTCCAGAATCAAGAGAAAAGTTGATGATGTGAGTAATCGGAGGGAGAAGGATATCAAGCATCCAAATGACCATACTGCGACTGATGCCGTCATAGCCCACAGCCTTGGATTTTATTGAAAGGATAATCTTTTTAATTTCGTCCAAGGTGACAGGAGAGAAGTGAAATGGTTCTATGATGGGACTAGCTAGGCCAGTAATGAAATCGACCGTCTGGGACAACATTTGGGGATCCAAATGACAAGTGGTTGTGAAGTGACGGTTGATATCATCAAGGCCAATCGTATTAGGAAAATCCACATGACGTGGTCTACCGATACCAAGAGTACCAAGGAACTTCCAGATATCAGCAGGTGAAGAAGAAGATATGTTCTCTAGAATATGGCGGCGTTTAGCGTTGCGTATCATCTGATTACACCGATTTCTAGCAGCTTTGAAAAAGTTACGATTTTCTTCACTGCGATCCTTTTTAAATTTACGAAAGGCACGATCCCTGCGCCTCATCGCCATCCGAACCCCTGTTGTCATCCAAGGAGCAGGAGGACGCCGAAGTTTAACCTTCTTAACAGGAGCGTGTTTGTCGTAGAGAGCAAGGACCGTCCGATCGAAAATACGCAGCTTATCGTCTACAGCTGTCGCCGCTGCCAGGTGTTCCCAACTGAGGTCTGACGCATCCTGACGAAGCTTCTCAATGTCCATGCGCGCAAAACACCGCATGTGCAGAACTTTTGGGACAGGTTTAGGCGGTTTTAGGACATACGAGAGGAAAATGAGGTCATGATGGGAAAAACCAGGAGCAGGACACTGACCATGAGAGGAAACAAGGGAAGGAGTGGATGTAAGGATTAGGTCGAGCCAAGTGTCATCGCCTGAGATATTGAAATGGGTAGGTTGAAGTGAAAGTACATGGAGACTAACGGACTCGATGATGTTAAGGAGCTTACGGGAACGAGGGGAGTGGTGAGCAAGGTCGGTGTTGAAATCGCCCATGATGACGCAATGTGCAAAATCAGACCCTACGGATTCCAGCGCTAATTCGAGATTGGAAAAGTAGTCAACGGCGGGTGGACAATAGACAACACCAAGTAGGGTCTTGACGCCTTTGACGTAGACCTCTAAAAAGAGGTACTCAGCGGAAGCATGATAGAGTGAGGGAGACGAGGCAATGATTTTGAAAGGGAAATCGCTACGAAGATAGATAGCTACACCACCTCCTCCCTTTCCAATTCTATCATTGCGGATAAGAATGAAACCTGGGAGAAAGTAGGTAGTGGAGAGAAGATGAGGTTTGAGCCAACTCTCAGAAACCAGAACGGCATGAACATTAGCGTTGGAAAAGGTGTCCAACAGATCACTGTAGTGACTTGGCACACTTTGCGCATTTATATGGCAGATATTGAACAAGTGACCCTTCTGTTGACTGAAAGTCTGACACACAAATTCAACAAGGGTGTCAGTTAAGGAACTAAAACTTGCATTAGCGGATGAGCTAGAGGAATCAATGGCAGAGTAAAAAGAATCATCGTCAGTTAACATGAAATAGAAATAAAAATAATATAAATAACTGTTAAATATATAAATAAATTACGGCTAAGATCGCTTTCGCTTCAGGTGCAACACCACTTTCTTTGCACCACCCACCAGTAGCACCAGTATAGTTGTACATGGATCCTTTGGCACGTGGCCGATATTGGAATTACGCCACCAATCGGAATTAAGCGTCATGTTTTTCAAAACACAAAATAACATTGAAAAGTTATTCAAGCGCCAAAAGATCCCTGTAACACTGTACAGTAGTATATTACAAAAACCAAACAAATTGAGGAGAGAACAGTATCACAAACATAAACACAAAATATTATGAACAAACGAAGAACAAAACGATACAGGACAAAGTTACGTGAGCAAAAACGTAACGCAATTTACGAAAACATCACAAACGTGGGACAAAGAAAACGGAACGTCAAAATAAAACTATAAATTACAAACAAAAATTCAAGGTGACAGTGACAACTAATAACGAAATAAATTATTATTGTATCACAAAACAATAAATATTGAGCTTAATACCGGCAGAATGTAATATATGTCGTTTTGAGGTGAAAATAAGAAATATTAAGCAGGTAGACGTGTACGATATATAATAATTACGTGAACTGACGTCCCAAGAACAAAAAACTGCTATGACGGATAAACAAACACTATTAAGTTGCAAACACCTACATTTTACGCACTGCACTAACAGGCTGGCCTCCTACAACAGCAGATGATTCCCCGATTTTCTTAGGGTACTTAGCCAACAAGGGATTGAGTTCCTCTAAAGAACAAATCTTATGCCGTGTTCCATCGGGGGATCTGATGACAATAACCCCGTCCTGAGTCCAGCATGCCGGCATCCCGAAGTGCAGGCGCGCTCTGCCGAATACGGTTTGCCTAGACCTGGTCAAGAATTCCTTGACAGTGAAAGTGGAGCCCTTCAATGCAGACTTTGCCTTCCAAACAGTGGATTTCTCGTCAACATTAGAGAACCTCACCAATATAGGTCTGCTGATTTTTGGCCCCCTGTTTGACGCCCCAAGTCGGTGACACACCTTGATGGACGATGCAGTGATGTCAAGCAGTTCCAGTTTGTTCTTCAGAACGTCCAACACAAGAGCCTTGCAATCCTCTTTGTCCGCTTCAGCAAACCCAGTGAAAATGAGAGCTTTCCGACGAGATCTTGTCTCCAATCCATCAACCACTCTAGAGCACTCCATGATCTGCTTCCTAAGAAGTCCTAGTACGCCGAACATAAGCTCACGAAATGACCGGAACTCTTCAGCAATCTTTGCTACGGTGTCCTTTGCGGGTCCAGCACAATGGATCTGTGCCTCAAGCTCACCCATCTTTTTGAGGAAGCACTCCTCGAGGTTCTTCTGGGCCGATTGGATATCATCGAGTTGAGATGACATGGTGAAGTGTTAGAAAACTTGTAGTGACTATAACAGTACTAGTGAAAGCTGGCAGGTGGTGTAGTTTAAGTACTAGTATTTCATGGAATGTTTCACCAATGTAAGTACAGCCTATTTAGTAGAATATACAGCAAATATTGTACTCAAAAGCAAGTTAAAATACTTTATAATATTTTTAATTAAAATAGAGTTATAAATTTACGTGTTAACTTTTTTTACACCTACCCCCGATAACTTTGATTATATTATTCTTGCCTGAGCAACCGGCAACAAGTTCGTCATGCTCCCTTAGATGTCACTGCTTGCGGTAGCGTCGGGGGTCGGGTTGCCTCCTTCCCTCAAATATGGCGAGGGGAGTGATGGCTGATCTTTGCGTTATGCTCGTGAACGGGTGCTGCTTGTGGTGACTGGTCGTCTTGCTGACCATGGTTTTATTATTGTTATTAATGATTAACTGTTTTTTATTGTACTACGATGGTGCTAGTTCATCATTTTTGACTTCGAGTTACAGCTATAGCTTTGTGTGGGCGGGCACGCCCATTATGCCTGGAGGCTTTTATTTAGGTACGTTTAAGTTTAAGTTATTTCTGCTTGCGTATAGTTTTCGACGATTTTAATGTTTTTTTTTGGTATAGTGGCGTGTGCTAGCTAACATAAGGCAAATAATTTA
Organism: Tiliacea citrago; assembly: GCA_963921375.1. NCBI lineage: Eukaryota > Metazoa > Arthropoda > Insecta > Lepidoptera > Noctuidae > Tiliacea > Tiliacea citrago. Next base: position 21,319,225 of record OY992799.1, on the reverse strand, counting down.
ATTTAATGTTGTGTTGCGTAATGCAAATTCTTTTACATTTTATTGTATATATTCAAGTTTTATATCTGAACGGACAGCTGTGCTGGTGGGGAGTTTGTTGCGCCACTTCTTCTTCCCAGCTAAAGCACTAGGAAGTGGTGAAGGGTGGGCGTTTTTGGGGGACTGTCTTATCTAATTTTTGACGTTCGAAAAGTGCTGATTCTCAGCCTAGTTTGAATAAATGACTTTTGATTTTGTTTTTTTTTTTATTTTGGCATTTCATACAAATTGAAAACATGCGTTTATTTCCCCGCAATGCACGCAGTTCTATACTCCATACTTCACAGATTTGCGGTAAAAAAAAACGCATGGCGGTGCGCGCTAGGCCTAATCTAACCAACAATGCCAGCATCCTATATACGACTAGAGATTCCCTACTTGTATTTATGTAAAAAACTGCACTTTGAACACAACCGACCCTTATGTAGGTAAACAAAACAGGTCTTAATAATAGTCTACCTTTGTCATCCTTAAACAAAGAAGGACGTAACAACGAAGAGACCAAGTCTTTAAACTAACCCACTTTCAACGGTTAAAGACTTCGGTTTTACTTTCAAAGAAGTGAACGTAACTTTAGAGATGCTACTAGAAGTTTATGATGCCAAAAATAGGTTATTAAAGTAAGCAACTAGTGATTTAACCCGACTGCTTGCAGAATACGTAACGAAGATGGCTTTAAATACATCCAGCGATTGTGTTACTTTGAAAGCACTTGAAGACAAAATTGTATGCAAGTTAAGTACCGTTACTTTTTATTTTCCCTGAGGTGAGAGCACCGCCATCAGCAACTAGTGCTGTTTGTAGATTGTTTATAACCTGATATTGTAGGCGGTTACTGGCGATAATCGCACCGGTGACTGAAGAGTTGTGAGTATTTCGTTTGTCATGGTATGCGTGATGTGGAGGAGTGAGGAAAATATCGTGAGGAAAGTTTTGAGTATGAATGTGAATGGCTATATGAGTAGAGGGAGCCCAAAGAAACGAGGCGTGGACTATGTGAAAGATGGTATGGCTAGAAAGGGGGTGACTACCGAGATGAAGACTAATAGAGAAGTATGGAAGAAGGAGACCAAAGAAACGAGGCGTGGACTATGTGAAAGATGGTATGACTAGAAAGGGGGTGACTACCGAGATGAAGACTAATAGAGAAGTATGGAAGAAGGAGACCAAAGAAACGAGGCGTGGACTATGTGAAAGATGGTATGGCTAGAAAGGGGGTGACTACCGAGATGAAGACTAATAGAGAAGTATGGAAGAAGGAGACCAAAGAAACGAGGCGTGGACTATGTGAAAGATGGTATGGCTAGAAAGGGGGTGACTACCGAGATGAAGACTAATAGAGAAGTATGGAAGAAGGAGACCAAAGAAACGAGGCGTGGACTATGTGAAAGATGGTATGGCTAGAAAGGGGGTGACTACCGAGATGAAGACTAATAGAGAAGTATGGAAGAAGAAGACCAGAGAATAATGACGATACTGGCGAGTGATTCAATCAAAAAACAAAATCAAAATATTTTATTTCACTTATGGCCTACATGGGCACTTATGAAACGTCAAAAGTTACGTGCACGGTTCAATTGGTCGTTTCCTATGGAGTCGAGCCGGCAAGAAACTCCACGGTTAGTCTTTTAAAAATAATTGGCTTTTACATCGTTTACAAATTACAGTGTTAATAGGTATGGGAGGACAGTGTAGGCCTGTCAACAAGTACCAGGTACTTAACAAAATAGAAAATGGTCTGCAATTTTATTTTGATTTATGATTAATATTAAGTAATCAAATAATAATGGTCAAATAATTTGACTACGGTAGGCTTGTCCTTTCCCGGAAACCACACGAACTCATATGCGTGATATTTTCTAATCTATGGTCTAAAAAACTCTTTCTTTCTTTGGTACACAAGCCATACCAAAAACCTTGATAATTTGTTTCAATTTTAGCTTCATGTTCTGTATTTATTTATTTATTCTTCGGAAAGTTAACAGAAGAAAAAAAAAACTATTTTGCATGCCATAAGGTTAAATGCATTCCAAAACGGGTGTAATAGACGTAGGCAAGAAGTAAAAGCCAAATTATTTATTTCAAATAAGCACATAAGAGGCACTTTTGAACGTTAAAATTTACAAAAAAATAGAATTGATTCTAGTTGCCCCTTCCAAAAGGTAGCTTCGTATGGAGAAGAATGGGCAAGAAACTCCACCGTTACTCTTTTAAAAATGTTTTACAATATTTTGTTTGGGTACATTTATTATTATTTATTATATGTGAAGACGATGCACCTAGAATACAATTACTATACCATAATAGGTATAAATAATTAAAAACTAAGCAATGAAAAATAACTTAATTATGAGAAGGCTGTCAGGATCAAATGGGATTGGACGGGTCACGCAGCCGCATGCAGGATGACCGCTGGCCAAGAGTCTCCCCACACAATGGGTACCTGATGATGGACGGCGCCGCCGAGGTCGGTCCAGAAAGAGGCGGCGGGATGACCTGGACGCGTACCGTGAGGGCTGGTTCGAGGTGAAGCGGGAAAAGAGTTCCTGGAAGAACTTGCGAGAGGCCTTTTCCCAGTAGTCAGACAGTTTAGGCTAAATAAAATGGTTTAAAATAGTGATACCAACTTATGCACGGTTGTATATGATTCCCACTGGTTAAGGCCTCGCCTCTGATGCATGAGGTTGTGGGTTCAAATCCGGGTAAGTATAGTAGTGATGATCGAGCTATTTTTGTCTACAGGTCTTATTTCATTTATTGCTTAACACATCACACTATATCATCACACTAATACAAGGTTATTTTTAAGTCGTCAATAACCTCTTAAGGGGTCATTGTACTCATCATTATGAACAACTTTTACTATGGGACCAAAACTGAAATCACGAAAAAAAAAAGCAGCTGTTCCCTATGTTCGAATAATTTGTTAAAATGTAGGGAAAAGCAGATTTTTTTTTTAAATAACCCTGTATTATAAAGGCGAAAGTTTGTGAGTGTGTGTGTGTGTGTGTGTATGTTTGTTACTTCTTCACGCTCAAACGGCTGCACCAATTTTGATAAAATTTTGTATGGAAATAGCTGACACCCTGGATTAAGACATAGGCTACTTTTTATCCCGGTATTCCCACGGGATCGAGACTTACGCGGGTAAACCGCGGGGCGCAGCCAGTTGTTCATAAAACCAACAAGTAGAATTGTGCAGGCGTAGTAGCGTTTGCAAAGACCGTACTACTTACCCGCTCGGCCCATCGCTCGTTATCGCTTGTCGCTCCGCTCACTGTATTGCAGATCTCAACCTAACACTCACAACTATTTGCTGACGTAATGAGAACTGGTGGTCAGTTGAACCTACCAAAAACTTGTGACAATATCGGTGTACCACTTGACTTTATCATCCATTGATGTTTAAGTTAAGCAAGTTGAAAATATGAGCAGAAGAAAAAACGCAATGATTGTAGTTGTAGAGAATTTCTGACGGGAACTGAAATGGTCGGTGTGGTTAGTACAGGGTCGTTATAATTTCAAAAGTAAGGCAGGAATAGTCTCGGTGTCATGCTAGTTATAAGGGTGTAAACGCTAACCTCTAACCTAACGTCAGCAGTTTGTTAAATTAGAGTTATTTATTTAAAGTATCGTACTTATTTTGTTTGATAGTTTGAGTAATTTTGTTTTGGGAAAATAAAAACGGTTGAATTTTGCAGCCAGTGCCTTTTTAAAGGGTTGGTAGGACTTTGAAGCAGCTTGTCTCGACAATTCATACAATTTCCTGTAATTTTCCGGGTATGTCGACTTTTACGGGTTAATTTTATTATAGGCTACCCTTGCCAGATACAATGGTGATTACGGACACGTGCAGAAATGTATTTCAAAGGGTTCGAGAAAGAGAAGAATGTGGCCGAAAAGAATTATTTCTAATGATTTATAGTCATGAGAACATTAAAATATAAAATTCCTTTCATTGGAAAATTACTCGTTCATTTTTCCTGAATAGTAAACAGCTTCCAACACTACTGAATAAAGTAAAATGTACGTACAAAAGCAGAAAATTACTTAACATTTTCAGGTAGCCTTCAATAAAAAAAATGTTCTGGAATAATATTTTTAATAATAATTGAATGAGGTAAAACTTTGCTTCACCGAACAAAATTATTCCCTTGTAAAATTACTGAAATATATTTATTATTACATCCAACTTTGTACTGACCAAACTTGGGCTGTCCTAAAAAAAATCTCCACCCGAAAAAGGCTCTCAAAATTTTCCTGAACAAGGTTTATTTTTGCTTGTAAATGTGACGGGTATCTTGTCTGCTAGTCCCCCATATTTTCTGTTTTTTAAGTGATGATGTAAAGCTATGAATTTATGTCAGTCTCTAGACGTCAGAACAATTTTCTTTTTCAAGTGTTCGTTGCGAGAGTTTCAAGGATTCGGGTTCCGTGGCTCGGAAACTGGGATAAGTGCGTTATGGTTTATTTATGCAGGTGGCTTTTTGAGTGCGTCGAGAAAATGTTAGACTACTTTTAGTTATGACTGCGTGATGTTTATCGCAGTATAATTCAGTGTGTAACTCTTCCTCTGGAGGGAATGAATAATTTTTCTTTTAGAGGGAAGCCTATAAAACTAGTTTTAAATAATTATTCAGGTTTATTTTTGATATACTTTTTAAAAGATAGGTAGAGATGAATTGAATTGAAATGAAATATCGCGGTTCATTTTGCCAACATGATGATTAGCCAGAGCCGTAACTTTCGCTTAAGTGGCCCCGGTGCATGACAAAAAATGGGGCCTCGTTCATCAATAATTTTCAATGCTTAGACGGCAACCGAAAATACTTTTTAATAGGCATTATTTAAAATATTTATTATAATGATACTTATTTTCGCAACATAAAGAAGGCGGCTCAAATCTGAGACAAAGCTCAAAACTGAGACACTATCACAGTGACACTGACAGTGACAAGTCGTCTATCTCGACGGAGACTGCTAGATAGCATAAAGGCAGGCTCTCAATTGCAGAGCTGCACAGCTTTTAAGCGCTAAATTCAAATGGATGAGACGCGAAATATTTTTTTTAAATAAAATGGTTCTGAATTTTTTTTACGGTGCTTTCTCGTAGAACTGGTGTCAATTTTTTCTCCCTGCCCCCAGGGGATATGTAGTAACTCCGGCCCTGTGATTAGCTATGGATAGGTGATGGATGTGGTGGTGATGGTTATGTGCATTGTAGTAAATATCCTATTTTCTTATTTCTTTTACCTACTTGATTTAGATTTCCTGGAGATAAATCTGCTCCAAGCTCCTTTCACAATCTTCGCTTAGGTCATCCGCCATGACGCCCTTACGACGTTTTTCGGGAAACAACCTTTAAACATTAAGTCATAAGTCATTTATTTCGTAACAAAACACATTGCGTTGAAATATGGCTGAAATGATTAAAGTAATGATAAATACAATTATAAAAATAAAACATTACATTCATATTAACCACCTACACAACATAATTTAAAATAAATTTATCTTATCAGTCTTATCTCGTCTTGGACACTGAACCCGGGTATTTACAATTCCTTTCGCTTTCCGCAGTGGAAACATTTGAAATTATAATTATTGTCCTCATATTTCTGTCTGTTTTCGTAATAAATAATCAGTGGTTGTCTGTAGCTTATCATGGCTTATGTAAAGATTTTTTTTTAATATGGATGGTGAAAGAAATTATGAAGATTTGTTATGATTACAAGAATAAAAACTTAATATGATAAATCATAAATCATATATTTATTTCCAAACATGGGTAGGAATATACATTGATGTTTTCTTTAAATACTAGAGTTCTCCATGTTTAACCATCACATGGGTATGCAAATATTCTATTCTAAAACAGTAAATTAATTAATTATGTCAGCCTTGTCAATCACAGTTATAAATTATAATAAATAATATTTATATGTCAGAGCATTAAACAATTAATAACAAATTGAAATATAAATTGAAAAATGAAAATGAAATAGTTTTGAATGTGTTCAAACGTAATCAGCATACAATGTTCCCACAGCTGAGACACAGGCCTCCTCTCTTCGAGCGGGTGGGCTGTAATCTACTACGCAGGCCCAGTGCGTGTTGGTATGTCACATTTCTTCGAATTTTTGGTTCTAGGACATGGCGGTTTCCTTCAGATGTTTTCTTTCACCGTGTGTTCAATTTATATTCAAAAATGGACAAAAATTTGTTTAAAATGAAGGGAAAGCTTTGCCTAATTCAGTCACAAAAATAGATGGGATACGTGATAATGTCTGTAGAAGACTGGAAGTCAAAAGTGAAATTATTTATTTCAAATAGGCACATAAGAGGCACTCTTGAACGTTAAAATTTACTAAAAAATAAAATTGATTCTAGTTGCCCCTTCCAAAAGGTAGTTTCGTATGGATAAGAATGGGCAAAAAACTCCACCGTTACTCTTTTAAAAAAGTAGAAGAAGTAATGCTGAAAATGGTTTCAGTAAAAGAATAACACACAAAAAACTAGGTACTAGGTAGGCCTTTTGGCCTCGTACAGGACTTTCTGTTTTTATTTTCATTTTTACTTTATTTTTGTTTTTGATCTTCATGTTTCTATGAGTGTGTTTTTGTATAGTTTAATTTGTGATCTGTGCGAGTCCCAATAAATGCTTTTTCTTTCTTTCTTTCTTTTCTTTGTATATAAAATAGTTTAAAGGATCTTACAGACTCACGCGATATCGCGGGCGCAACGCGACACTAGTAGGAAAATTTCTTTGTTGGTGCCTGTCGCGCCCGCGATATCGCGTGAGTCTGTAAGAGCCTTTCATCATCTTTCTTTACTCTTGGCAAAATCAACAGAAAAGGCCCTTAAATTTAAAAAAAAAATACAAAACATAGAAAGTATCTAAATCACAAGGAACTGATGTTGTGCAAGTTTTAATGATTTTTGTTCAGAAAAATTAAGGACTCGGTAGTACTGATGAAGAATGGTCACGCCGGGAAAAGTTATAATTTACGGATCAAATTAGGGGTGAAATTAATGAGGGATACTTTAATATTGCTTACAATTTTGTTTCTCAATGAAAAATATTACTGATTTTGTTTTTATTAAATAAGAATTAGATTCTTTAATAAATGATGGGACAAAATAAAATATTGGGTTTGTGCAATTTTCATATTTTTAGGATTCCGTACCTCAAAAAGAAAAAACGGTACCCTTATAGGATCACTTCGTTGTCCGTCTGTCAGTCTGTCTGTCTGTCAGTCTGTCAATACCATTTTTCTCAGGAACTCGTAGAGGTATCAAGTTGAAATTAATATAAAATACGTAAGTCTATAGTTCCTTGAAGCTCTAAAAAAATCAAGCTCCAAGTCAACGCAATAAAAAAATACGGCTATATAAGCGACATTATTGCGACATATTTCGATACTCGCAAATAAATCAAAACCTATAGTCCCGTTGACCTAGAATCATGAAATTTGGCAAGAAGTAGGGTCATACAGCACAAGTACAGGAAAAAGTCCTAAAATTGTAAATTTGTAGTTTTATCACATAAAAAAAAATTGCGAATGTCTCTTACATATATCAAAACCTATAGGGTACTTCCCGTTGACCTAGAATCATGAAATTTAGCAACAAGCAAGGTCTTACAGCACAAGTAAAGGAAAAAGTCCGAAAATTGAAAATTTGTAGTTTTATCACATAAAAAAAAATTGCGAATATCTCTTACATATATCAAAACCTATAGGGTACTTCCCGTTGACCTAGAATCATAAAATTTGGGCAGAAGCAAGGTATCACAGCACAAGTAAAGCAAAAAGTCCGAACATTGTTTATTTGTAGTTTTATCAAATAAAAAAAACATTTTTGCGATTACAAACATAAATTTTCAGTTGGAAAATTGACCGTGGCGTATAACGATGTATGGGAGAACATGTTCTTCAACCACAATGTTAAGTTTGTTTTAGGGATAAAGTCATCCTAACTATGGAACCCTTCATTGTGCGTGGGCCGACACGCATTTGGCCGATTTTATTTTATTTCCATACATTTTACTCAAAGTCAAAAGTCAAAGTCAAAGATTTATTTGCAAACTATACTTGTCAAAAAATAATAGGCCCGTTTTGACATTTAACTTGAATCGATTTATCAGGAGTATCGAGTAGTATATTGTGGTGTCTTACGACTTTCACGCGAACGAAGCCGCGGGCAGAAGCTAGTATTTTGCCTATAACTTAAACAATGACAGCATATTTCTGGAATGGACCTTCAGGCTAGTTCAGATAAACGTTGACTTAAGTGTTAGAAAGAGAAGTATAGCAATTGTAATCGGCAACATGGCTATTTAACTACTTAACTTGTAAAGCCTATTTATCTGTGATAGTTTTCCTTTTTTTTCGATATACAACATTATTTTTAGTATATGCGAAACCTGAATATAGTTTGTTCAGAATAAGGAACTGAATCGATTTCAATAATTTTACACCATGTTATATTTTGTCCCAAAAATATTTTTAAGTGTGATGGAAAATGTTATCACCATTTAATGACTTACAATAAAATCGCTGTACCGTTAGGTACCTACTGCCAAGACGAGGTCGTGCAAGACGACCGTGGAGGCGCGGGGGCGCCGTCAGCATGATTTTGTACGGACAACCCGGTTACATAACAACCTTATAACTTTGTGATTTTTCATGATACAGTTTTGAAATTTTGTACATATAGGTATTCTTTACATAAAAATACTAGACACGTGTTTCGGGTTTCGCATATACTAAAACTAATATTGTATATACTACCGCCTTGAATTTTTTCACATATCCAAAAACAACCATTTAGCTGGCATGACTGGGGGGCATGACTATCAAAAAATAGCATTTTAAAGCTTAAAATTACAGAAACGAATGCTTGAATCGAAAAATGGTTTTCACAAACCCGTAATATTTTTGAACAGCTTATCCAACGATACCCCACACCATGGGACAGACTAGAAAAAAAAATATCATCCCCACTTAACGTGCAATACCTCCCTTGCACGTTAAGTGGGGATGATATTTTTTTTTCTAGTCTTAATTTTTTTTCAACGTTTTATTTTACCACTTTGTCGGCGTGATTAATATGTTTACCCATGCCAAATTACAGAAGAACCTACGTTTCTCCAGAACAGACGAACTGAGCTCGTTTTTGTAGATGGCAATATAAACGCTGAAAGTTACGTTGAAGATGTCCTCGGGCCTTATGTTCACCCATTTGCACGAAGTCTGGGCTCAGATTTCATGCTGATGCATGACAATGCGCGTTCGCACTCAGCTCAGAGGACCAGAGAGTACTTGGTAATGGAAAACATCCGGGTATTGCCGTGGCCTGCACAATCGCCACCATCGAGCACGCATAAGAACATGCTCCAGAGACGAGTTCTAGAGAACCTGGACGGAGTGTCGACAACCCAACAACTGAAAGATTTGTTAAAATTCCATTGGGAGCGATTGCCGTAGGATCAGATAAACAATCTTATAAATTCAATGAAAAATCGTTTCCAACAAGTTTTAAACAACAGAGGCGGTCACTCTTTGTATTGAATTACCAAATAATAATAAAAAAAAAGTTATTTAATTTTGTAAAACATAAAGTTTACTTTTGTTGTGACTTTATATACTATGTAGGTTACGGTACACATATTGTTAATTAATGTGATTAATTAATCAACAATTTAATGAAACATTTTGTTGCTTTAGTCACTAATGCATCAAAAATGCTTAGTTATTATTCATAAAAGAAGTATAAATATATTACAATAGTAAAACTCGTCAAAAGTTCAATACCGTACATGTTGCTTAGACTTTTTTGATGTGTGTATTAAAATAATTGTGAAAGTGAGTTTGTTTGTTTCTTGCGGATTGATGCCAAAACGACAGAACGGATTTGGATGAAATTTGGCACATGATTGCACACCACTTATGTTAGGATATTATCCCGATATTCCCACAGGATCGACACTTTTTTGGGTACAACAGGGAGGAGCAGCTAGTAATTTATAAGAAACTTATATATCTTTAGATATATTACACAGCTACATATATGTTTTGGCGCTCGAATGACCTTAACAGGTGGGCGCTGTTGAAAAACATTTGCGCCATTGTTTTGCGAAATGTATTGAAAAACCGGCAAAGTGCGTGTTAGACCACGCACAATGAAGGGTTCCGTAGTGAGAGTTAATTTATACCAAGAAAAACTTAACATTGTCGTTGAAAAGCATGTTCCCTTTACAACTGGAAATGTAAGTTTGTACGCGCAATATTGAGAGATTTTCCACGTTATTTTAAGACCACAGACTTATACGTTTTCCTGATATGTAAAGAACTAGTCTCTGTACCTATATTTTTCAAAATTTTTGGCTTATTAGTTTTGGAGATTAGGGGGGGGGTGGTTAATAGCCATTTTTATCGATTAAAAGTGTTTACTAATAAGGATAACTTTAAAGCTGTTTATTTTAAAATGATAAAAAAAATCTATCGGAAATCCTTATAACAAGCCCTTTCATTTGATATGTCACACGGTAGGTACAGTTTGCAAAACTTTTTAAATTTTATTTTATTTTAAAAGAGTTCCGTTTTTCCTTCTGAGGTACGGAACCCTAAAAACAAGGTGGCAGCGTTAGTTTCGATTTTAGCCACGTGCCAAAAGACTTGTATAGGTACCTTATTAGTTCAGTTCTTTTAGGTATATCATCGTGACTCCTCCAGACCTAGACTTATAAACTTCCATCACACACAAAAAAAATAAAAGCCCCGGAAGGCGTCTATCCTCCGTACTAGTTCTTTGTCTACCCCGCCTCTCATTAAACTTAGAATTAATTTACCCAGCTAAGCCGCCATTTTGAAGTTATACGCATACATTTTTGCCCTTTCACGCGTTGCCTGGAAATGTCTCCCTAAGGGTCGTTGAAACGGCAGTCTCACTAATTGGTCCTATTCATTAGTTGGGAGACGATGCCTTTGCAACTATGACATCTGAAACTGTAGCGGTTAAGCAGTAAGCGCTGGATTTTCTGCGCTTTGTTTTTGCCGGATTTTTCTGATTGGGTGCTTGTCATGGTGCTAAAGAGATAGAGATCACTTTTCGCTGATTTGTTTGTGGTTTATTTTGATATTTTAGACAGTCTTAAATGGATGGTAATGCTGGTTGTATTGTCATAGATGTAGGTAGTGTTGGAAACAAACTGAAAAAAGTAGATAAGCTTAGATGGTTTGGTCATGTTGAGAGGATGAATGACAGGTGACTAACAAAAGGTATTTTACAAGGCAGATGTGAATGGAAACGCTGAGAGGGGACGCCCTAGAAGGATATAATAGTGAACTAATTGGTAATGTTCATCAGAAAGCTCAGATGGGGCGTGGTACTCGCAACCAGCTTACGTATATAACCAAATGTATATAAACGAAGCAAAATAAGTTTTGAAGGATCGTAGCATGTGGCGTTATGTACCTTCTGCCTACCTCCATGGAAAGAAGGCACGAGTTTATGTTTGTATGAAGGTAGTCTAGGTTGCCCTGAGAAGTACTCCAGTATGGGTTGATATCCGGGAAACTGTAGTGTCTTAAAACTGTTGATGGAAAATTGTAATTGTAAAGCTTAAGTAACTATGTATTTATGGTACATCTTAAAAAAAAACCGGTCAAGTGCGTGTCGGACACGCACTTGACCGGTTTTGACCACACACAATGAAGGGTTCCGTAGTTGGGATAACTATCTCAAGAAAAAACTTAACATTGTAGTTGAAAAAGATGCTCCCCCATATATTTCAACTGCAAATGTAAGTTTGTAAGCACAATATTGTGTGATTGACCATGTTATTATGACCATGGACTTCTTATTGGTTTTCCAGTAATCCATAACTAAAGAACTATTTTTTTCTTTTTTCAAAATTTTAGTAAATGATAAATCAAAAGAACAGTTTTTCTCAACTATTTTTATTTTACCTACTTCAAGTAACAACACTATGAGCGGTTGTTGACCCCCAAAAAAAGAACATCAAATTTTTTTAAATTTTATTTTATCTTTTTCGTGTTCGCCAGCTGTGGAACGAGTGAGTTGTGCTTTTAATGCCATATGCCAGGACGTTGACATATTTTTTTTGTAATACTGGGACTTTTGTAAATTAAGAAGGACTCTGCAATCATTATTTTGCTCACTAGCAATTAATGCATCAATAGTGTAACCTACCTACTTTCTAGAATACTGTTATTCATTCATATTATAAGTGGAACCATAATTGACCTTAATTGTACTAAAAACTAACCATTCTATGTCTGTTAGCCAAGTATAATTTATATAAAAAACCGGCCAAATGCGAGTCAGACTCGCGCACGAAGGGTTCCGTACGATTATCTTTAAAATGGCAAAAAATCACGTTTGTTGTATGGGAGCTCCCCTTAAATATTATTATTATTATTATTTTTAAGTGAATATATACCTAAATATTCTGTGAATATTTCAAGCGTCTACCTGTTGCCGTTATCAATATCGAGCAAAAAAATCACGTTTGTTGTATGGGAGCCCCTTAAATATTTATGTTATTCTGGTTTTTAGTATTTGTTGCTCTAGCGGCAACAGAAATACATCATCTGTGTAAATTTCAACTGTCTAACTATCTCGGTTCATGAGATACAGCCTGGTGACAGACGGACAGACAGACAGACAGACAGACAGACGGCGGAGCCTTAGTAATAGGGTTCCCGTTTTACCCTTTGGGTACGGAACCCTAAAAAGCGGCAGATAATTATGTTTCTAGCGCGCGGGCCATGATGGCTCGAAAACGTCCTAATTGGGACTAGTTAGGGATTCTGTCTTTAGTCCGTGTGTCAAGTCACGTGTCCGGAACGTCGGTCGGTTACTGTGAACGTAACATAATTATCTTCTGTAAGCTTTGATTATTTATATGTCTAGATAGAGTGTCGAGCTCGCGCTGCAAAAGAACTAAAACAATCAGGCCAACTTTGATAGGCTGGTGCCTAGGCGCGAGTGTAAGACGTAGCTGACACACATGACAGCTACGTCTTACACTCGCGCCACGTCATTGTGTTATTCTAGTGTGCGTGCATTTAGCGGCCAACAGTTGGACGCAACTCGTATGTAATTTTAATTTGTTCTAGTACTTTTAATTAACGGAAAATTCAAATGAAAATTATCAGCCACGATGAAAATTTAATAATTGCGATGACATAATTAATTATGATTATTTTCTACTTGTTAATTTTATTTAATGCATGATAAAGTTTGAATCAATTTAAAATATTATACGAAATAACATAACATCACGCGTGTATTCCCCAAAGAAAGAGGAGCAGTGTAATCATATAATTATATACAGGGTGGAACGGACATCGACGCGAAGCCTGTTACCATGGATTCAGGATATCATACCTGACCCCCGTGCATCGAAATTACTCGTTAGTAATTTAAAAAAAAAACTGCTGTTTCCTACAGAAGTGCAATACCTACTCGGTCAAAATGTATGGAACAGCAAATTTTTATTTAAATAACCGACGAGAAAATTTTAACGAAGGGGGGTCAAGAATGATGTACTGAATCCATGGTAACAGGATGCGTGTCGATGTCCCTTCCAGCCTGTAAAGTTTGTGGTAGCGGAAAAAATATTATATCTTATTTTTTAACATATTTCTCAGGACTTGGTTGTTACCAAAACACGTTTAGAAAAAAAAAAAACGATACAATAAACTAAAACCGTTTACTTTGAGTTTCAATCCAAAATATCTGTATTATTTATCAACGTACGGTTGGTAGTTAATTAATAACAAGAACGTCTTAGTTGTATGCAGAACTTGGTTGTGAATGATGTACTGAATCCATGGTAACAGGCTTCGCGTCGATGTCCCTTCCACCCTGTATAGTGGTCGTCCACTGGTCGAAATTCGGCCCCCTCTACTTACAATCTATATAGTACTTACTAATTCCATGAGTACACTAATTCCATGCTATTAGAAAGTACAATACTTGTTCCATGCTCAAGCTGTCACTTCTGTCACCTATCTATCTTCAAGTCATGAGGCCCTGGTACCATTTGTGTATGTGTGTCAAACGCATTGTAGTGTGTGTAATGTTTTTTTTATTAATATTTATTTATTTCTAATGCATATTATAGAAAATAATTCGCTGTTTTGCACCCCTCTTCCATATGAACTTTAACACTGTGCGGGGTACAAAGTTTTCTCTTCACGTATTAATATAATGATTTTACAAATTACCAATAATATTATTAAAATACAGGGTGGCAGGAACATCGACGCATAGCCTGTTACCTTGAATTCAATTAATGATTTTGGACCTCACCCCTGCGTCGAATTTTTTCATAGGTTATTAAAAAAAAAATCAGCAGTTTCCTGCAAAAGTGAAATATACCTACGCAGTTAAAATGTATGAAACAGGATTTTTTTTTATAATAACTGTCGAAAAAATTCCAATAAGACACCATAATTATTACATGGGACTTAAACATAACTAGCGAAATGTGGGTGTAATATGTGCACCTCTGCCTAACCCTTCGGGGAATAGGTACAGGCGTTATGTTATGTTAGATTTTATGTGTATATTAAGTCATTGTATACTAAACAGACTGTAAAATACAAGAGTTAAAAAAAAGAAAAAAAGAAAAATCTGCTCACGCCACATTTACACAACCGCTGAAAGCGCTATCCTACACAACGGACCCAGTGTGCCAGAGACGTGTGAATGAAAGTTTTTATGGAGTCACCCGTTCCTTAAAAATGATGACGTATCATCAGTTATTACAAAAACCTGCTGCAAAGCGCTGCCAGTTAGCCGATCTTCAAAGTAGAAACATTTCAAAGCTCCTTTATTGTTCAATTTCTACTTGAATACGAGGTCGTAAGTTTTAACGTTGGTCTTTTGAAATTTTGTTGTGAATTTAGGCGCGGTACTGGTGTGTACCTAAGTGTGGAAATTAAAAAAGAAATTGCTGCTGTATTATCCGTAAGAATAGTCGTGTTGGCAGAATGGTATCTTTTAGACTCGGTTTCATAGAAGCTGATATGCCTAGAATCTCTATCTTCTAGAATACTAGCTTTGTAGGATTAAGCTAGAAAATTTCGTTAAGAAACCTAGGTTTATAATTTAAATGTAACATGTTAACATGAGAGCAGTGGTGGCCCAATGGTAACGGTCCCGACTTATGAGTTGTAGTCGTGGGTTCGAACCCAAGCAGGCGCTTTACTTTGTGTAAATAATTTCATCACCACTGCTCCCAAAACGGTGAAGGAAAACATCGCGAGGAAATCGGTATGTCCTAGAACCAAAAATTCGAAGACGTGTGACATCTACCAATCCGCACTGGGCCCGCGTGGTAGATTACGGCCCACTCCCCCTTGAAGAGAGAAGGCCTGTGTCCCAGCAGTGGGAAATATTTATAGGCTGATTATGTATGTTAGCCAAAACTAATAATTTAGACGTCTGCGAGTCTGTCTGTATATTCTTCTCTTTTTATGTTCCTTAAAAATGTATTAACTGTTCCAAATTTTACCTATTATTAATATTTTAAATTTGTTAGCTTTGTTGTTAACTAAATGCATTATGTGGTCTCTTATAAGTGAAGGAGTACACCTACTTAATACCTCAAGTATATGTAGCACTATTTATGTGGCATGTATTTTGTACATCTTTTGTTGGAGATCCTAAATCAATTAATAAATAATGTAATAAAACGCCTTTGGAGTATGAATATTACTATATTTATATTCTTAAACACATACAAACTTGGTTTAAAGCAATATTTAACGAACTATTTAATTAGGTACTTAATACATTATTAGTATAGACTTTAGACTTCTTGAAGACAACCTTTAGGTTCTGAGGCTCAAAGAGAATTGACATATCAACTACGTGACGCCCCAAATATCATGTTTTTCCTTCCATTCTGTTAAAAAACCAGTAAGTACTTTTACCGTAACTGTCAAATGAAATACTTTTAAACTTCATGACTACCCTGATACAAAAATCATTTGAGACAAATCACATACTTTTTATTTCATATTTATTATTTAAAATCACTACAAATCTTATTAATATTTGGAAATCATGACATTCGGTCAACCGACACTGTGTTACCTCCTGGCACACATACAACGATCATACTTTTTTTTTAAAATAAATCATGACCAAGTGTGTTTGTGACGCTTATGTGCCTTAATCATATTAATATAGGCGTCACTTCTATAATGTGTAATGATCTATCAATATGTAGCTCGTCTAACCTGCCATGGAAAAACATTGGGTAATAAAAACCTGATCACTTATATTCCATGAGTCGGCAAGTCAAGTATCAAAACCCCAAAAAATAAGGGTCACAGAATTTTAACTGACATTTATTTTTAGTTACAAAAATCAATCAATTACCCCAACTATGTTGGGGTCGGCTTCCAGTCTAACTGGATGCAGCTGAATACCAGTGTTTTACATGGAGCGACTGCCTACCTCGACAGTCAACCTCCACAACCCAGTTGTCAGACTTTTGGGCTTTTGACTACCCGTAACGACTGTCAAAGATCTATGAATGACAACCCGGACCAACGGTAATAAACATGAAAGTGGTTTAGCAAGTGTTCGGGGGTTCCGAAAGGGGTCGTCAACATAAGGGTCAAGGTTCCGAGTTACTTTTATTGGTTACGTTAGTGTCTTGGACACAGTTTTCAGACAGTTGCTAAGGCATCTATGTCCCACTGCTAGCGATTAACGAGAAGCGATTAGAGCTTACATCTAAAAACGAGTTAGCGAGCAACGAGTAGCGATTGCGCGACATGGGTAGCTCGTGAGCGAGTGATAGAAAAGAGCTAGCTCTTTTCAATTAACGTCGCTCTCGCTCACTCACTCGCTCGCTAAGTAGCTCAGTTAGCTCACTCAGAATTTTACAATGACTATTGAGCGAGCCGAGCCGTTTCCTGCGAGGCGCGTGCGGCGTGAGTCAAATGAGCTAACACTCAGCGTCTGAGTCACTGAGCTATAGAAGAGCTAGTGAGTAACAAAGAGCTATAGAAGAGCTAGTGAGTAACAAAGAGCTATTGACTATTGAGCGAGCCGAGCCGTCTCCTACGACACGCGTGCGGCGTGACTCAAATGAGCTAGCCCCGGTGCTGAGTCACTGACTTCACTGAGCTATAGAAGAGCTAGTGAGCTAAAGAAGTGAAAGAGCTAATCGCTCTTTTTCTTTACAGTGAGCTGAATCGCCCAAGTCTATTCGCAAGTATATGTATGTACTAAGCCTGAGTCTCTCAGCGAGTGTTCTGCCCACCAAGCAAGCGTCGCTGCGCGAGTTTTCTCTTTGATAGTTCTTGTCGCTGCAATAAACGAGTACTCCGCAGTGTGAACAATCAGTGGAATTTGATTATATAATTTGTGTGTTGATATTGTATTTATATTGTAATTATTCGTTTGTACTTGTGTGATTTTGTGTTTATTATTAAATAATTTAAAGCTGTTTTCAAATATGGGTTACAGTACCTGAAATAAATGAATTTTAATTTTTAATATAACCCGCTGTGTCCCTGCGATGAGATAACGTCAACTACGGACCTACTACAGTAGTAGCCCGCGAAATTCAAATTTTCTTACGTTTTTTTGCAATTTGCATGTCAGTGTCAGGTTGTATCTTGATCAAAATTTCATTCGCGACTATAGCAGATATGTATTTACATAATAATAATCATTAGAACATTTATACATCTGTCTAAGTTAGATTTGCTCTCCAGTGTCATGATTTCATGAAAAAGTTTTCAATGGAACAACAAATGTATGTTTCAAATCATATTTTGATTAAGATACAACCTGACACTGACCTGCAAATTGCAAAAAACGTAAGTTTAAGATGTATCGCACAAATTGAATCGCTAGCTGTTTGAGTACCGCTGACAGTCTTTACGACCTACAAAGGTTTGTCTAAAGTCCGCTTAGCTGATCTGGGTATTAAAAAAAATAGGACAAATTTATTAATTTTGGTTCTGATATGATGATTTACATGAGTATTTATTTATGACGAAATTATATCTAATAGTAAAATAGTAGCGAAGAATTTTTATCCATTTGTCTGTTTGTCTGGATGTATTTTCCGGATTGGCACAAAAATGGCAGAACGGATTTAGATGAAATTTGGCACACAGGTAGTTCATAACCTGGAATAACACATAGGGTACTTTTAATCTCGGTAGTACGTTCACGTGGGATTTTCCGACATGCACGGGTAAAACCGCATTACAATAAAAACGCTTGCTGTCATGGCTTGCACCACACACGCGAATGTCCCCAAAAGGCTAGTCGTGCAAGATCTGTGACGATCTCCGTTAAAGCTCCATAAAATACCTCAAGCTTTCCCCATTTTAATGGGAGCCTTCCACTCCTGGGAACTGTATTGTTTTTAGTCTTCCAAGATGGCGGAAAAGATCTAAGAGATATTAACATGGAGCACTTTGATGTTTAGTGCCTTTTGTACCCAATATTTACTTACTTAAACTATGTATTGTGCTCGTTTATGTTTTTTGGGTCTTTAATGAAATAATCACTGCATTTGGTAAAATATAGATTAATTATTGAAATGAAATCGTTTATTTTATAAATAGGATATCGGAATCACTTTTACGCGTCATATAAAAAAAAAAAAACTAGATGTAGTCGACATTTCCTTTCTGACTACCCCTGAGAAGAAACGGCGAAACAAACTCAGGGGTAAAAGTCCAGACATAATCTTGGTCCGATCATGTGGGGACCATGTAGATCCGTGTCTGAAATGGTCTTTTGAGGAAAGAACCACACAAATTTCAGTGGACCTGTCCAATCAGTGCAAGCATTTGTCAGTAATCGTACAGCTCGCCTGCTGATTAGGTGCCATATAAACATTAATTATCTTGGATAACATAACGCCTCTTTTTCCCATAGGCTTAGGCAGCGGTGTACCAGTAGTACTTTTTTTTTTGGGTGGGAAATTTTCAAATAACTTCTCCCGCTCTGGGTGGAGCGGGAGGGAGTGTCAGACTTTTACTGACTAAAACCCACCCGTGTTCCTTCAGATGCCTGTGTGCCAGGGCCACGATATCCCTTTCGGACAGGCTCGTAACCCAACTACATCCACGTTTCGCCAGTTATGTTTAACGCTGGTAGCACTCTTCCGCCGCGAAACCAGTACAATTGAACTGTTGCGGTTTCACTGCTATGGTTTCGCGGCGGAGATATGCTATCGGCGTAAGTCCCATTTAATAAGGGGCAAGCCTTTTGCCATTCATCCAGATTCCGTACTGTTACTGAGAAATTCCTGATGGAAAAACCCTATAACACTTTTCATTCTACGATAACTTTTCTTTAAAATTGTAGTCAGATAGGTCTGACTACAATTGGCATATACACCTTAAAATATTATTATTATCATTCAGTTAGGAGCTGCTTTCACTCAATCTGCCCAGCCTGCTCCCAACTATGTTGGGGTCGGCTTCCAGTCTAACCAGATGCAGCCGAATACCAGTACTTTACATGGAGCGACTGCCTAACTGACCTCCACAACTCAGTAACTGGGTAATACGATACCCCTTGGTAAGACTGGTTGTCAGACTTTCAGGCTTCTGACGACCTGTAACGATTGTCAAAGATCCACGAATGACAGCCGGGACCAACGGGTTAACGTACTTTCCGAAGCACAGAGGAGTCTTGGTATGCAAAAATGGTCACCCATCCAGGGACCGTCCGCGACAAGCGTAGCTTAAGACGCTGTCAACAGCTAAACCGCGGTGACTGTCAGACTGCATACAAAAGAAGGAGAAGCGCGATGACATGACGCTTGTAATTTATTGCAAAATACGAAGGAATTTACTCAAAAATGAGTTCAGTAATCTAAAATAAAAAACAACCAAATTCTGCATTCAAATAATACGTTTTTGTTTAATAATTAAATACCAACCGTAGGTACGGTAATATTTAATACAGATATTTTGGATTGGAACTCAAAGTAAAAGGTTAGTTTACCGTTAATTTGTAACGACATATTCTTTTTTACTGCCTGGTTGGTCTAATGGTCGCAAGCGCTACTGCCGAGCACGAGGTCCTGGGTTCGATTCCAAGGTCGGGCAAAGTGTTATTGGACTTTTCCACCAGGAATTTCTCAGTAGCAGCCCGGAGTCTGGATTTGTGTCCGGTTGATGGCCATAGGCTCGCCCCCTATTACATGGGACTTAAACATAACTGACGAAACGTGGGTGTACAGGTCTCTCTGCCTAACTCTTCAGGGATTACAGGCGTGATGATGATGTTTATATTTTTTTTCTAACGTGTTTTGGTAACAACCAAGTTCTGTTCAAGAAGAACATACGTATAGGTTTTCCGCTATCAAAAACTATATAGATTTGGCTTTGGGATTTTTTTGTTTAAGACAAGCCTACTGAGATTATTTGCCTCTTGTTAGCGCCTTAAGCTGATGGACCAACCCGTGCGGCTGTGAACTTAGCCACAAGCTCCACTAAGAGTAGCTTCCACTATCATCATTCTCCTGCCCTTATCCCAATTTATTTGGGGTCTGCGCAACATATATGTCCCTTTCTTCCATACTTCTTCTATTAGTCGTCATCTCGGTAGTCACCGCCTTTCTAGCCATATCATCTTTCACACAGTCCAGATTCATCGTTTCTTGGTCTTCCTCTGCTCTTATTCGTATAGCAATCGACATTCATACTCAAAACTTTCCTCACGACATTTTCCTCATTCCTTCGCTTAAAATTTGAAAACAAGAATCAATTAGAGTAGAAAAGTACCTACTTCGACCCACTTGATAGCTTTATTCTAAATACATAGAGGAGGTGCTGAACTGCTGACCAACAATTCACAAGCTTAAATGAGGTTTACTTTGTTTTAAAAGTACGCTTTTATAGACTTGAGTAGAAGGACGATTCTTTCAAGAACAAGTGTCACTCTTTTTAGAGTTCCGTACCTCAAAAGGATAAACGGAACCCACTATATAGGATCACTATTTAAGAGTTTCGTTTTTTCCTATCGAAAATTTTTCCTCGTGTGTATGTCTGTCTATCCGTCTGTCACAGCTGATTTGCTCCGAATTTACTGTACCAATTAAGTCAAAATCAAAATATTTTATTTCACATAAACCTACATGGGCACTTATGAAACGTCAGAAGCTAGGTGCACGGTTCCAATTGGTCGTTTCCTATGGAGAAGAGCTGGCAAGAAGCTTCACGGTTACTCCTTTAAAAAGAATGGGCTTTTACAATGTTTTCAATTTACAGTGTTAATAGGTATGGGAGGACAGTTTAGGCCCGTCAACAAGTACCAAGTACTTAACAAAATAGAAGATAAAGTAGTTGAAATTTGGTACACATAAGAATTTCTGTGACCCAAATATGAACGTGTAACGTAAATTTATCTATGAGGCGACGGGGTTACTTTTGGGAGACAAAGTAGAAAATTAAAAAAAAAACTTTGCAAACTGTACCATAATGATAATGATGTGACATATCAAATGAAAGCCTCGTTGTGAGGGCCTCAAACACATATTTTTTTTATAATTTTAAAATAAAAAGTTTATTTAAGAAAATAGATGAAAATTTACCACCCCTTATCTCCGAAACTACAGAGGTCTAAAATTTTGAAAAAACACAGAAATTAGTTTTTTACTTATATCCTCGTATTACAGGAAAACCTATAAGAAGTCTATGGTCTTAAAATAACATTGTAAATAAGTCAATATCGTGCGTACAAACTTACATATAAGCGCAATAATAAATATTACAGATACGCGTAAGAAGTCTATCGAAAGGTACTTACTTAGCCCGCAACGTTACCTACCTTTTAACTTGGTTTTTTATTGAGTTTTCGATTAAGGTGAATCCGCAGCTGTAGCCCGAAATTAAATTTTTGCCGAAATTCAATTTATCGCTTACTAAAACAAAAAGTCAACAAAAATCAAAACAACAAAAATCACACCTTCCACACCAACATTCACACCCCTACATCACACACACCGCCACCTTACACATATTCACCCCCACACACAAACAAAATATTTTTTTTTTGCCAGGTCAAGTTGAATCAAAATATTTTTGTGGACTTTAACAGAATGATATGTATTTACAGAATAATAATCATTACAAACATTAATACATCTCTTTAAGTTATATTTGTTCCCCAATGTCATTTATGATTTCATGAAAAAGGCATTCAAGTATTCGATTCTAATCTTATTAATAAAAAAAATCTTATTGATTAGCTTGATGTTAAGTTGGCAACTTGTGCTTATTAAAAACAACTGCTACATAGTACACTGCAGTTAAAAAAGGTTATTTGGTGCGCAGCCAAAAATATTCATCTTTCCACTACACTGCCAATATGCAGAGGTCAGCCCTTCCATGACCAGGCCCGGGTCGACGGCGCGTTGTTTTCCACGCGCGCCTCAAAGAGATGTCAACACGAATTGACGGGGTCCATTAGGGCTAATGCCTGCCAGGGTTGCGAGTTTGTCCGAAAGGGATATCGTGGCCCTGGCACACAGGCAAATGAAGGAACACGGGTGGGTTTTAGTCAGTAAAAGTCTGACACGCCCTCCCGCTCCGCCCAGAGCGGGAGAAGTAATTTGAAAAATCCCACCCAAAAAAAAGGGGCCCTTCCATCAACATTCAAAATACTTGCCAAGTACATGACAGGTCAACTTAACAGCTTAACCAGACAGGTTTTCTATTCGTACCATGAGCATTTCCGTTTGACCTTCTACAATATTCTACATTATCGCTGACCGGTAAAAAAAAAAAACAAACGTTTGGAAATAATTTTTCGCAATAATTCTTATTATCGGTTTTACCGTTTTAAAGAACTAGAAAAAAATAATTTATTAACAGTTTATAATGATCAAGAGAATTCTAAAAAAACTGTTTCGTAGCAAAAATCTTATTTAACACGGTTATGATGTTGGAGACCCTTTTAGATAGTTAAGAAAGGTATGTATCTACTTGAAAAACTTACCAAAGTTACTGCTATTTACGAACGACTCTAGCTAATAAGTGTCAAATATATTGTCAAAACCACAATCATTTACGAGGTAATTTTGAATTTTGGAAATTTAAGTGGGTTTTTAGGGATCTATTGTCAGTTTTTTAGGGTTCCCCTGATAGGCAGCTGCATCCAGTTAGACTGGAAACTCCCCCCATAGTTGAGGAAAAAGCTAGGCAGGTGATGATGACTCAGCACGCTCACAACATTGTTTAAGTTAGTATTTGCAAATTAGCAGCATATATCAAATATTTAGCTTAGGTGATGAGGCTTGGACCTAGATTATGTTGCAGGTAATTTACAAAAAAAATACCTAATGCACCTACTTAAATTGCTTTATCTGCCAAAATACTCACGCTTAAAGTCAAATGGACTTCTGCATGATACAGGAACATGTAAAAATAATTAAAAAGACGTTCTATTCCTGATTTCGCAGAACACAAGTAGAGTTATTGAAATCTAATACTTCTTCATAAATTGTCTAATAAAGTCTAGACTTTGATCTTTGCTGAGCTTTCAACCTTTTAGTACTAAAACAAATAAAATTCGCAGAAATTAGACTTAACGAACAGATAGATTTAACTATGAACTGCTGACCCATTTAAGTGTCTAAATTTGAAACGTTGGCCGATATTTTATTTAAATACCTGAATTTAATTCTGTTTTAATTAATAAACTAGGTTTTATGAAATAAAGTAAGTATTCAATTTTCACACCCGTTTTGTTTGAATTTCTGGCGTCTACTGAAATTGTTTTTATTGATATCATTGATTTATTGTTTAATTTTTGAAATAGTACCTAATAGTAATTTTATTTCCAAACTTCAGTACACGTTGCATCAAAGAGGGCTCGACCCCTGAACTAGGTAGGACAGGGGTCGAGATTTAGAAAATACAGATATATATAAACAGGTAGGTATACAAATGTATTTTATTATTTTTAGAATACTCTTTCCAAAATTTCAAAAGCTTTAGAAAGAAATCGCAAAAAAAAAAATGAAGAAAAAGTTAACAGATCACACAGCCAATAAAATGACTGTTCGTTGGTAAGTGCATCACTTGAAAACGGCTGGCCTATTTGGCTGTATTTTGTTTTGAAATGTTCGCAATAAGGCTTTCAGGGAAAAGAATATGGAAAAGTTTCCCAGAAAAATAATGATCACTAAATATCACACTAATATTATAGAGGCGAAAGTTTGTGAGTGTGTGTGTGTGTTTGTTACTTCTTCGCGCTCAAACGGCTGCACCAATTTTGATAAAATATTGTATGGAGGTAGCTGACACCCTGGATTAAGATATAGGCTATACTTTTTATCCCGATATTCCCACGGGATCGAGACTTACGCGGGTGTAACCGCGGGGCGCAGCTAGTATTGTTCATATTTCGTCGAAAAGGATCTATCTGTTTCAAAGGCTGTCAGCATAACCTATTTATGACAACTCTGTTCCCTTGTCAACGAGTCTTAAAATGATCAACCGAGGGTAATAATGGATTCTAGAGACAATATGTACAGTCCGCGAGATCTAAGCTGAGCTTTGCTTTTGTGTGAGTGCACATAGACAGTGTAGGTGTGACGTCGGCCTAGAGCGCGACGCGTCCTTTGCTTGGTTTAAACCAGGGACCATTTTGGTTACCCATTGAAAGGGTTTTCGATAGGGTTTTTCTAAGCGGTTAAACAAAAACTTTTGAACGGCTTAATTAAAATTTTGGTTAGCCATTGAAAGGGTTTTCGATAAAAAACCCATACGGTGTGGGCAACCCTTTTGAACGGCTTAGTTTAAGCCATTCAAAATTACCCACACCTTATGGGTTTTTGATGAACTGCTTGAAAAACCCTATCGAAAACCATTTCCATTGAAAGGGTTTTTGATAGGGTTTTTCTAAAATGGTAACCAAAATGGTCCCTGGGTAGAATAGAGATAGAATTGGTCATGCTACGCGTGCTGGGCGGATATCGAAATAACATAATATTAGGATTTTTTCATGTCACTGGGTTTCAAATAGGTATAGAACCCATTGAATGGGTTATCATTTAACCCTTTCACTAATATTATGATTTTTTCATGTCACTGGGTTTCAAGTAGGTATAGAACCCATTGAATGAGTTATCATGTAACCCTTTCACTGGGTTTCCAATTGGTTATCGTGTAACCCTTTCATTTGGTTTCTAGTATATAAAGGTAACCCATTGAATGGGTTACCCCTTCGAAAGGCTTAACTCTTAACCGGGGTTGTACGGTCCCTGGTTTAAACCGGGTTATATTGGTTGAGTACACATAGATAGTGTAGCTGTGACGTCGGCCTAGAGCGCGACGCGTCCTTTGGTAGGTTTAAACCGGTTTATATTGTTTTTTATCGGTTTATACTCTACTTTTGGTAATCACTCAAACAAATGCAAAGTTCAGCTTAGGCCTCGCAAACTGTAAATATTTGCTGACTGATTTTGTACAGATTCTATTAGTTTTTGAAAGATTTGTTTAATTTAGCTAGTGACTAAGTTACGATTCATATAGGTAGCTTTTTTTTCAGCGGACAATTAGAGTTACAAAATTATACTTTGCATAGTCTCCGTTAAAAGTTTGCAAACTTATTTATATCGTTTATCGATACATGTCGCTGGAGCTTTCATTGTTTTTATTTTAAAACATAATTATATAATAAAGTCGCTTTTTGATGTGTAACATTTTTCTCCTCGCTCTCTGCGGGAGTGATTTCGTGAAAAGGGACGGAAGTGTGTAACAGGAAGTGACAGCTTGAGCATGGGTAGAGTTGTACCTGTATTACACCCACATTCCGCCAGTTATGTTTAAGGCCCATCTAATAGGGGCCGAGATTATTACCAGTAAATTCAGATTCCGGGCTGCTACTGAGAAATTCCAGACAGAAAAACCCAATATCACTTTGTCTGATCCGGGAATCGAACCCACGACCTCATGCTCAGCAGTAGCGCTTGCGACCACTAGACCAAGAATGAGGCTATCATGGAATTTGTAAGTACTTTATAATAGCATGGAATCAGTAAATACATTGGAAGTAGAGGTGGTTGAATTTATTCGAATAAATATTTAAGTATTTAGCTTTTTTAAATCTTTAGTTTAATTTCTGTTGCTGCTCAGTTGCTTATTACCAACGTGTGATGTCTCACATCATATGCGACTACTGTAAGGGTCACTCGATTTTTGTGTCTGCCTGTCTGACCGCTTAGATCTACTAAACTACACAGTGGATTTTGATGCGGTTTTCACTATCATTTAGAGCATTTATTCCGAAAGGTTTAATGTGTATTGTACATTAATATTTAACTTGGATATAGCACAGAAATTTCGATGTTTTCACATGTCGCCATTACACCCTTGCGAAGCGGGGCGGGTGCTAACTTTATAATAAAATATTTACAAGGATACGGACATAAAAAATATCTAGAATATAAAATAAAATAAAAATACTATAGGGAGATGAGAAACTCGAAACAGTAGTTTCTTGAGTTATTATAAAAATACGTCACCATTCATTTCAGCTGAAAGACGTCCACTGCTGGACATAGGCCTCCTCCAAAGGGGGGGTTTGCCATGATCGCCACGCTTGGCAGGTGGGTTGGCGATCGCACGGCCGTATGCTGTTAAAATGCTTAGAGTACGCTGCTGCTCATTCTCTAGTAAGTCCCTTAGTCGCCTTGTACGACACCCACGGGAAAAAATAGTGTAGTAAAAAAATCGCTAATTTCGCTAATGCGACAAAGGTCAAATAACATAATTCAGTATCATGTTGGGCCCAAAATTCAGCTGGGCGAACTAAACTCCCTGACGCAGTCATTATGTTATCAGGTGCACAGGTAACAGGGCATGTGGAGCATGATGGAAGGAGGGCCATTGTCCGTGGGGGAAAGCCGCATACGTACTTGAGATCTGAGCCATCCATAAACCCCCATCTGTGGAGATTATCTTTGCTCCGGCCGACTTGGGTTCGAAGTCTATTCAGAGATTTCCATTTCCAAGTCAGCCAGTTTCATAAGAAGTATTTACATTGAAATACCAATTTCTACATAATTCATGTACATTATTATTATCATGTTTCATGGTCCGTGTGGTGCCGGACGTAAAGAATAGCACCATCCTATTTCTTCCCGTGGGTGTCGTAAAAGGCGACTAAGGGACTTACTAGAGAATGGGCAGCAGCGTTCTCTATGCATTTTAACATCATACTGCGATCGACAACCCCCCGCCAAGCGTGGCTATTATGGAAAATCCACCCCCCCCCCCCTTTGGGGGAGGCCTATATCCAGCAGTGGACGTCTTTCGGCTGAAATGATGATGATGATGATTATTTTTATCGAAATTGTTTAATAGTAGTTTAATGGTAAGTACCTAACCAATTAAATTAAATTACAAAATAATATGCCATTGAAATGTTTAAATATTGGGTCAGTCTCAAAAAGATAGTTAGAGATAATTAATTTAAACAGAAAAAATTGTAATTCAGCGAATTTATATTGTCGTAAATAAATAAACATTAAACTCAAAGCATTTATTTCTAATAAAACAGGCACTTTTGAACTGTCAAGGATTCGGTTAGTCAGAAAGATGAAGCTAAGCTCATAAACAATTAAGTAAAAAGTTAAAATAATTAAAACAAGCCGTGGCAGCTAAGAGATCACCAGTCGCTACTGACGGCGGCGGCGGCGCGGCGCCCGTTCACGATCATCGCGTATGCGTATAATTGACTGACTCTGAAGGAAATGTTAGCAAAACTGTAATGTAAGAAAAATTTTGTTACTGCGTACACAAAAATTGTGACTTGCGAACTAGGTGTTATCTGTTAAATAACCCTGTTTGCTATTAAAAAAACGGTTTTGTAAATGTAAGTAAAGTTTATTTCCTTATAACTAAAGTCGAGTTATTTATGAAGTAACAATAAAAATAAAAAAATTAGCCTAACTAATTACAGTTCGGCTAATTATTTATTTCAGTGTGTTTCATTGAAACTCTGAACCTGAACATTCTCATATTCCTATTCATTTATTTGCATTCCACAAGGTAAAAAAACAAGATGTTAACAAAAGGCTTAGAGCTAAGAACCGTTGTAGACCCTGTCAGGGCACAGCAAAAAATTATGTTAGATACATAGCTAACATCAAAATAAAATTAAAAAATCAAAATAAAATTAAAAAATCAAAAGAAAATTAAAAATCAAAATAAAAATAAATAATAAAATTTTAAAAAATCTAGTAAGCGCTGAAATTTATGGTCAAACTAAAAACACCTGTAATCATTGAGGTTTATAGAAAATTACAGAATGAAAAGACGTAGGTATGTCTGATTCAGAATGCAAGAAAATTTCTTCCACTTTATCATAAAAATGCATAAAACATGTCAGCCACCATTTTGTTTTTTACGCGCCGTTTATTTAATAAGATCGCTTTTACTCTAAAATATTATAGAACAGTGAACAATTTTAATCATAATAAATTAAAATACATAAGTCGACGCCAACTATTCATAAATCTTGAACTTGTTATGAACTCATAGAGAACTCATTTTGTTGCTCATTTTGCTTAAAAAGCTGTAAATTTCGTGAAATTTCAATACCTAGTGAATGAAGTTACTCTGTTTTGAATTGGTTTTTACCTTTTCACCGCTGCTAGTTGTATAGAAGTCACCATTCGACTTTGACGTCATTTACCGAACGTTGGAAAATTGGTAATTTAGTGGCACGACTTTTAATAATAATGTAGATGTAAGTTTTTATTTGTACTTAAGTAATAAGTAAGTATGTTGTTGTAATAAAATACGATAGTCAAACATTTTGTACTTTTTAATTTTCCACATTTGCTTCTTGCAGGCTAGAAGCAAATGTGGTAGGTACACGTATACATATTAGTTGGTAATTAGTAAGTACCTAATTGTGTAACATCGTTGTAGGTATAATAAATTTCCAAAATACAAAAACAGAAATGGTATTAAGGCTCGTACAGACTCGCGCGATATCGCGGGCGCGACAGGCACCGACAAAGAAATTGTGCTACTAGTGTCGCGTCGCGCTCCCGATATCGCACTAGTCTGCACGGGCCTTTATGTTAAACTTAATTAAAAAACAACCTGTTTGAATTGTTAAAAAAATAAATAATAAAAAAGTGTTATTCCAACTGTCAACGGTTCGCGTCATGTTCCGCTATTCGAATTGGATGCGAGTAGCGGAACATGACGCGAACCAGTACAATTGAACTACTGCGGTTTCGCGGCGGAGGTGTGCTATCAGCGTTAAGCTTGATGATTGTGAAGCACTTAGTTCTGTCTAAATTGCCTTTTTGTTTGCACTTCAAAATTTTGCAACTTGTGAAGTCTATTAGGGGGCAATTGGTAGATTGAGAGAAATTATCATGTACAATTCGCACGTCTTGCCGAGTCCAATCCACATCGAAGGGTCGCTTTTCGAAGTTGTGAAGGAGTATGTCTACCTAGGGCAAGTTTTCCAGATTGGTAGGCACAACTTTGAGAAGAAAGCCGACAGAAGGATCCGGTTGGGTTGGGCAGCGTTTGGAAAACTTCGTCAAGTCTTCTCATCGTCAATCCCAGTGTTTGAAGACTAGGGTCTTCAACCAATGCGTCCTGCCCGTTATGACATACGGTGCCAAAACGTGGACACTAACAGTCAGGCTGGTCGACAAATTCAAGGTCACTCAGCGTGCTATGGAGCGGGCTATGCTCGGAGTTTCTTTGAAGGATAAGATCAGGAATGAAGTTATCCGGAAGAGAACCAGAGTTACCGACATAGCCTGCAGAGTAAGCAAACTGAAGTAGCAGTGGGCTGGTCATGTTTGTCGAAGGACCGATGGCCGGTGGAGCAGACGAGTCCTGGAGTGGAGACCGCGTATTGGCAAGCGTAGTGTAGGGCGCCCCCCAGCTAGATGGACCGACGACCTTAAGGTGGATGGGACAGACTGGATGCGGAAAGCGGAGGACAGGGTGTTGTGGCGCAGCCTGGGAGAGGCCTATGTCCAGCAGTGGACTGCTATAGGCTGAGTTGATTGAGAAATTATAGTCTTTTAATTCGTTGCTGAGGTAAAACGCTAACAGTCTCACGCATGGAGGTTTTTGAAAATTTGAGTACTGTAGTTCATCAACAAAAACCATTAAAGTCAAGTTACCTGTGTTAACTTTTGAAAAATCAAACATCAGCTACATTGGCATTATCACAAGCTGTTTTAATCCTGTTTATTTATGAGTGGAAATAGTTATAACTTTTGTTTGCACCTATAACTACCCAAAACCGTACGAGTATATGTTACGCCCGGTCATGACACTTCAATACACTGAGGTATCCGTTTTAAACCCCAGACGATACCAAGATTATAAAGGTTTATACATGGAGTTCGTTGAAGACGTTTGTTGTTTTACTTCAGTGATTTACATACCTAAATAAACTCACGCTTTCTTCCAATGGAGGTAGGCAGAAACCACAGTACCCCACCTGCTACGATCCTGATACATACTCCTTTTGCTTTTTCAGTGATTTCTACGTAATAATTGTATGCTTGCATACATATTTGCGGCAAAATATTCAGAATTACAGTTTTTTATAAACAACTCTCTGATTGTATCGATGCTTTTAATTTCGCGGGCTACCTCTGCGCATCCCCCTTAAGAGGCTGACAACAGGTAAACCGCTGTCACTGTCAGATTGCATACAAAAGAAAGAGATGCGCGATGACACAACGTATGGCGTAAAAATGCAAATAAAATCGTATAAAATTAGATATTAACTAATTAATAAAAATTAATCCATCACCGGATGCAGTTTGGCATTTGCAATTTTATGGTATACTTTTAATTATAATTATAACTGTTAAAGAAGGGATAAACTGCTTTTAAAAATTGTCTAAAAGTATTGTCTTTGAAGATTTTGTTGATGTATTAAATTATGTTTAATTATGTTTTGAGTTCCATCACCGTATGCACAAAAGACTTGAAAATATCATACTGTTTTTGTTTTGGAAAAAATATTTATGGTTTAAGAGATACACTGCCTTAAAAAAAACACCTTTTTGACTATTTTCAAGAAATCTCCGCCTTAATGAACACCCGATTTAGATACAAGATTTGAAATACAATTTAAACAGTGGTATGTGGTATAAAATGAAATGATGCCATTGTGAGCTTAATTTTGGTGTAAAGTTAAAACACTTTTGTATAATAAAAAAAACTAAAATAACGCCTATATAACAACATAAAAATTATTCGTATACGTACCTCTTTTGACATCTGACCTGCAAATTGCAAAAAACGTAAGAAAATGTCGCGGGCAACCCTGAAAACTTTGACAATAAGGTACAAAAAAACATTATCTTTAAATAAGTACTTTAATCTTAAAGATTGCTTCTGGCTAAGTAATAACAGCCGCACGGCACAATCGATCAGGTTAAGCTACGCTTGCCACGGTTGGTCCGTGGATGGGTTACCATCTTTACATACCAAGACCCCTCCGCGTGCCTCGGAAAGCACGTTCAGCTGTTGGTCCCAGCTGTCATTTGTTAGATGTTTGACAGTTGTTACTGGTCGTCAGAAGCTCGAAAGTCTGACAACCAGTCTTACCAAGGGGTATCGTGTTACCCAGTAACTGGGTTGTGGAGGTCAGATAGGTAGTCGCTCTATGTAAAAAACTGGTATTCAGCTGCATTCTTCTCCATAGGAAACTACCTTTTGGAAGGGGCAACTAGAATCAACTCTACTTTTTTGTAAATGTTGACGTTCAAAAGTGCCTCTTATGTGCCAATTTGAAATAAATAATTTGACTTTGACTTTGACATCCGGTTAGACTGGAAGCAGACCCCAACA
Organism: Tiliacea citrago; assembly: GCA_963921375.1. NCBI lineage: Eukaryota > Metazoa > Arthropoda > Insecta > Lepidoptera > Noctuidae > Tiliacea > Tiliacea citrago. The sequence goes on along the minus strand of OY992799.1, from coordinate 21,287,303 downwards.
TGGTTGGGAAAAGGCTAGGCAGATGATGATTTTAATTTTAAAGATTAAGTATTGTTCTTTGTACTTGTCTACATAATAATAAAATTATCGCCACGCTTGGCAGACGGGTTGGCGATCGCAGTATGGTGTTAAAATGCATAGAGAACGCTGCTGCCCATTCTCTAGTACTCGTAAGTCCCTTAGTCGCCTTTTTGCCCATAGACACAATATTTTGCGTGCGTTAGGTTGCGCATTTTCGTAAACAGCGAATTTACAGAACAAAAAAATAAAAGTCGTTTGCCAGCAAATAATTTTGCACATAGTGACTTAGTTTGATGTACAGAATGCGTAGATGAAGTCTTGTTAACCCTGTATTTAATAAATCTTCTGTAAAATAATGTCACCTTGATTTTTTATACGTACGAGAACTGTGAAAAAACTACCCCGTGAGCTAAAGCCACTGAACAAAAGATCTTTCAAAAGTGTAATTAAAAACGTCACTAAAAATGCAAAACCACTGAAAAAACTTAAGAGAACATCAAAACTAAACAAATTCTCTTAAGGACGCTATCAAAAAATCAGACAAAAATTTAACTAAACCAAATGTAACTAATAATTGCCACAGATAGATTATTCCTTTATCTCTATTGGTAGCTATTTTTTTTTCGAAAATGTTGTTCTATAATATTGTAAAAAAATATTTCCGTTGCCCTTCACACAAAATTGACGATATCGTGCTGAGTTTAGGAACATTTTTCTTCAATATAATAACATAAATTTAGTTATTAAAAATATTTTATGTAAGCTGAGATGTTCAACTCAAAAAGGTAGCAAAAAGAACTATCAACCCAGGTCTAGATCTATCTATCTTGGTCTAGATCTATTAACTGGTGAAATGTGGGTGTACTATTAGGTACACCTCTGCCTAACCCTTCGGGGATTACAGGCGTGATGTTATGTAAGAACTATCAAAATGTTACAAATAGTCTCAGAAAATAATGTTGAAAAAACCTATATTTTTTTTAAAAACACCGTCGGTAATGTTTTTTTTTCTATTATTTAACAAACCATATCAAGAAATTTAAAAATCGCACACTGGGCTTCAGCTATCCGTGTGATAAAATCAAAATTTTATTTTATGATTATACAATATATTTATTAAGTAAATGAACGGCGAAATAAGCTATATTTTCTAGAGCGCAAAAGTGATGAAACTATTAACAGGTGCTGAGACTGACACGAATGGTTTATCACCACGAAAACTGTACTTTTATAGTTACACAGACTTAATGTTTCAATTATTTCAAGCTTTCTCACAATTAGATAAGAAATTGACGAAAAACGTTTTTTTTTGTGATAGCACCCTTAAGCATGTACATGACAGCAAAGTAATTGCCTCAAGAAGTATTTTACTTAAGTGCATCCTTTTAATAAGAAAAGGAAGCTCGAAGAAGAAAATTAATTAATATTACGGAGAGGCAAAGCCGCGGTAACAAAGGCAATTATCCGGAGATCCGGAGATCCGGGTCTCACATGATCCGAGAACTAACGAGAGCCCGCAACGAGATTATGAAAACTGACTGCGTTTTGTATCGATTCCGGGTGGGGACGGGAGTGAATGCTCGTTTATCTGGGTTTACCTTTGAATCCCTTTGTCGCGGAAAAGCTCTCACATAATTACTACCTACAGTTTTTAATCTATTGACTAAACTAACAAACCTGAAAATATTGGCTTAATATTGAAACTGAAAACGTCCGGCGATATCGAGGTAGACCCAGGAGAAAATAGCGGGACGATCTTGACGCTTATAGACAAGATTGGTCCACACTAGCTCTAGACAGAGAGGAGTTTAAAGGAAAGAGAGAGGCCTTTTGCCTTGCAGTGGAGCTAGTCGACATTTCTATGTCCTCAGTCCTCGTCTGTATAACAAAGCGAACAAACAACACAACTTTTACGAGCATCAATTCTCAAAGTGCAAATTGCTGCTGCGTGATTGGCTGTTAAAACTTTCTGATACTGAAAAGTCTTCTTGTACAATCAATCTAGTTCTACAGTGTAATCGCGATAATAAATGAACGTGAATTTACTGTACATTTAAGGATTATTATAATAATATAAGACTAAGTATTTAAAAGACACTTGTAAACTTTCCTCTCGTAGTAGTTCCCAGCGATTTTGTAACGGCATATATTATATAATCGAACCTCAAATTCTTATTTTCCATTTTGCTTTAAGCTCGGGAGTGGTTTGTGACAGTTTTTTTTTTGGTAACGTGTTTGAAGTCCTCATGAATGTCCTCCGCCTTGGGGCGGATGGAAGGGTATGCCAGACTTCTACTGACTAAAACCACCCTGTGTTCTCTTGCACAGTTGTGTGTCGCCCCGACTAGGCATGCCTCTGCGGGCCCCGTCAGGTCAAGAGAGCACTCGAAATCTCCCTCTCCCTTTCCCCTGCCACCGTCTGCGACACGACATTTTCGCACAAGGAGATCACCACGTCTCACGACGCTACGCCCGCCGACCATAGAACGAATCACAGCCGGCAGGTCGCTTCCCTAACCCGTTTGGTCGCGACTCTCGGTACACTAGCTTAGTAACTGCGACCAACTGTTAGAAAAGGCCAAAATTTTTTAAACAGGATCAGTTATTTTTAAAACGTTTTTCATGATTAGAAGTGCATAAACTTTGAGAGGTTTATTCATTTTAAAAAGCGTCCATCACTTGAATTTCAATAAGTTGTTGAAGGATCAATTGTTCCGACCGTTGTGGAGTTTCTTGCCCATTCTTCTCCATACGAAACTACCTTTTGGAAGGGGCAACTAAAATCAATTCTATTTTTTTTGTAAATTTTGACGTTCAAAAGTGCCTCTTATGTGCCTATTTGAAATAAATGGTTTGGTTTGATTTGACCATACGTTTAGCTTAGCCTTTAGATATAAAAGCAGTGAAAAACCTACCCAAAAACGCAGCCATTATGCACGATATCAATCACGTTAAAAGTAGGCATGAATAGTTGAATACTCTACAGACATGTCGTGACGTGTTCATTCTGTGTCAGCGGCTGTCAAAGTTCACGTTCGCCCGACAACTAATTTGGAAGTCAGCGAAGAAATTCGTTTGGAAAATGTTTTTGAGAAACGGTGCAAGTTTTAAAAGTTGCCCGAAGGAAATTGGCTTCTGTGTTCGCAGGTTGAATTGTAACTGATTATATACTTGTGTACCGTGTTTTAGACGGCAAAAGTTTGATACAAATAAGAGACAAATGGAAGATGAATGGGTTAGGTAAAAGGATGTCGCTAAGCGTGCAACGTAGCGAGGTACGGACGAAGTTTCTTTGAAGGATAATATATATTTAATTAAATTATTCAGAAAAGAACTGGAGTTACAGACATAGATAAAGATAAAGATTTATTTCTCACCACAATATTTAGTACATTTTCAAATTAGCAATATATAATAGTTTTAGTTATACTGTGGGAGACTGGTGCCTAAACTAGGCGTAATGCCTGTATTTTAGGACACCAGGGGGCCGATCGCGCTATTTCTCAACGTAATTACCGTTCGAACGGAACGTTTTTGGTTTTGGTTTAGTTTTGGTTTAGCTGATGTAAGAAACGGTATCGCGCTTTTTTATGTGAGAGTATTGTTCGATCGATCGTTCCTCCAACGTAACTTTCAAAGTAAAGCTAAATCGTTTCCGTTGAAATGATTAGCGCGATACGAAATGTGTCTAATGTAACGTTTTTGGTTGTGGTTTAGTTTTGGTATTAACGTTCAAAATTAGTGCGATCGGCCCCAGGTCTCCACCCCTTCAGAAGCGGTTACTTTTATTTAGGTTTATGCACTCGTACACAGATGCGGTAAGATATATAACAACTGAATTCACTGTTGATTATTACTTATTCTAGGGTTAGTATATGTGTTTGTGTGGTGTATGTGGGTGTGTGGTGTCTGTGTGCGTGCGTGGTGTATGTGAGGGTGTGTGCGTGGTGTGTGTTGGGGTATGTGCATGTGTGTGGTGAGTGTAAGGAAAGGTGAAGGGCTGAATGCACAGAATGGTGATATGAAAATATATCTAATCCTAAATATGTTTTTTTTTCTGTTTGGACACTTTAGTATATTTGGTAACTAGGTATACATATCTTAATTGCATATGGATAGAGCTAAGTTTTTAAGTTAGGCAGTGGGCTGGCCATGACTGTCGAAAGACCGATTATCGATGTTCTGGAGCTAGATAGACCGACGACCTTAAAATGGTGGCTGGAATAAACTGGATACGGAGAGCGGGTTTTGCAGTCAAAATCTATCGAACGCAAGCTTTGCCCCTCGCTCCCCGTCACTCCGTTATGTGCTAAACGCTAATACATCAGTAATAAAGTTGAATATCGCGTGTGTTTTTTGATCGTGTTCGAGCGCGAAACTAAATAGCGTAGGTAAGTCTCAATTCTTATTTCGTTTATAACTAAAGTAATAATTGATCTAGAGCAAAAATATGCTGTGTAGGGATAATAAACTATATTTTCTTGCTGTGACATGTTTTTTTTGTTGTGTGATATTTTAGACATAAAAGCTAAACAATCTTGTTTGTTGATGATGAATGATGATTTTCGAATAAAAAATTTATTGAGAGAAAATATTACAATTACGTAACTGTCTTCAACACGGAAAGAAAAAGATCCAATAAATCATATTATACTAAAGTTTAATTTTGCTTGTATGTGTGACTGTTTCAGAATATTCATGCAAATTGATGCAAACAGGTACATTACCAGTCGACAGTGATGTGGATGAATTTTTCGACGCCGTATTATAATTTAATATTTTTATTAATGAATTAAGTAGTACTTATATATAATATTATTTTAATACCCTTATATAAATAAATAATTACAATTTAAATTACCCTTTAGTAAATGTTAAAATAACAATGTTTTTTTCCGTAAATCACGATATCCGTGTTCCGATGTTTGGGTCATTAGGTTACGTCACTGGCTGTCAAATGTTGAGCGTGAAGCTTACTCGAAACTAATATAAAGTAAGGTGGAGGAATACAAGCGAGTTAAGTGTTTTAAGTGAAATTCTGATTGAGGAGTCATGGCTCATATTTCAACGCGGATACTACCAATATTTAGTACCTAGTAAATTAGCCGATTTGTAGGTCTGATCCTGGAATTTGTAGTAAAACCCTTTAAAAGTTTGGCAGGTGATGACAGATTAGTTGATAGTTGGCTTAATATTGTCCTATTTTAATAGTGAAGGGTAACGTTATTAACTAAAAGATTAAAGTGTTTTAGTTAAGTGTTTTAAGTGAACTTTTTGGAAGTATTAGTGAAATATCGATGCTGCTAATATTGTTTCTCACTTTCAGTCACACCTTCTGTCAAAAATAGTGAAGAGTAACGAATGTTATTACTAAAAGATTAAAGTATTTTATAATAAATAACAGTGTGTGCTACTACTGAGCATGAGGTCCTGGGTTCGATTCCCGGGTTGGGCAAAGTGTTCTTGGGTTTTTCCATCTGAAATGTCTCAGTAGAATAGAATACTCTTTATTATGCAGCCCGGAGACAGGATTTGTGCCCGGATTTTGGCAATAGGCTTGCCCCTATTGCATGGGAATTAAACATAACTGGCTAAATGTAGGTGTACTATAGGTACACCTCAGCCTACCCCTTCGGGGATTACAGATTTGATGTTATTTTATGTAAATAACTAGTGTTAAAATAAAACAAAAATCTATTTTCAAAATTATCAGAGCCATTGCAGCTATCAGCTTTATCCATTCGATAACTTCATCATTAATCATCATTTCAGCCAAAAGACGTCCACTGCTGGACATAGGCCCCCCTTAAAGGGGGGTTTTGCCATAATCGCCACGCTTGGCAGGCGGGTTGACGATCGCAGAATGGTGTTAAAATGCATAGAGAACGCTGCTGCCCATTCTCCAGTCAATCCCTTAGTCGCCTTTTACGACACCCACTGGAAGAAACTTGTCAAACAAAAAAAGGCTGTTACCAAAGCCTCAGTTTGAGTACCACTGCCCTCATCTCACAGCCGTCAACGAAACCCTGAATGAAGCCTGCTGAAAACTAATGAGTCGGAAGGGTCCTTTCAAATGATCATTTGAGCGTCGCTCAACGATACACGAGCTACGGTGGCCATCACCGAAGCGTTCAAAGCCAGCTGTGATTTACAAGATGGCGGCTTTAATAGAAAGAAAGGGTTTTTTTTTTCCTTCGGGTTTGAATGTGTAAATATTGAGATGAGTGGAAATATTTATGTAAAAGTGGGGGTTGTTAAACATCTTTAGATTTACTTACAAAATTGTCAAACTTATATTGCTTGAAGACGAGGCTTTTGGCTACTTTGTATGTGTGTATTTTATGTAATTTGCGTTTTGTTTGTGCAGAATAAAGGATTTTTCTTTCTTTTGTTGTCTTTTTAGGGTTCCGTACCCAAAGGTTAAAACGGAAACCATATTACTAAGGCTCCGCCATCTGTCTGTCTGTCTGTCCGTCTGTCACCAGGCTGTACCTCATGTACCGTGATAGTTAGACAGTTGAAATTTTCACAGATGATGTATTTCTGTTGGCGGTATAACAACAAATACTAAAAAATAGAATAAAATAAATATTTAAGGGGGCTCCCATACAATAAACGTGATTTTTTTGCTCCTTTTTGCTCGATATTGAGAACGGCAACAGGTAGATGCTTGAAATATTCACAGAATATTTAGTTATATATTCACTAAAAAAAAAAAAAAAATATTTAAGGGGGGCTCCCATACAACAAACGTGTTTTTTTTTTTGCTGTTTTCATAGATAATGGTACGGAACCCTTCGTGCGCGAGTCTGACTCGCACTTGGCCGGTATTTTTACGTTATTGTCCGCATTGACGACTGACTGCGTACTACTGGGTGTGATCCTAGAATGTAGGTGATTATAATTATTACTAATAAGTGAGATCTTTACGTACAATTTTAATATCGTAAGTGGAACATGCAGTAATTTTACGGAGTCATTTATAATAGAATAGAATAGCTAGCTATTAGCTTAGCTGCTATTAGGTTTAGCTTATTATTATTCAAACTAATAAACTATGCTGGGTTATATTTTTATTACGTTCATTTTATCAGCTCTTAATCATTTTGATCTATCAATTATTGGGGTTTTGTAATGATACGGAATGGTCCTTTCAAATGATTATTTGAGCGTCGCTCAACGATAGACTACGGCGGGCATAACTGAAGACTGAAGCGTTCAAAGTCAGCTGTGATTTTTAGATGGCGGCTTTATTAGAAACTAAGGGAGTTTTTTTCGTGGAGATTTGAATGTGAACAATTTTTTTTTTTCTTTAAATTGTGTTAGGCTGGGTGGTATCGGAGAGTTGTTAAAAATATCTTTGAGTTCGTGTTTTTTACTACATTGACAACCAACCACTCGGTAGTGGGTAGGTACCCACCACCGAGTGTGAACTACCAACCTACCAAAGTTTGTACGCACAATATTGAAAAATTGACCATGTCATTTTAATGCCATAGACTTCCTATTTTATAGGTTTTCCTATTTTATCTATGAGTATAGAACAATTTTTGTCAACATTTTAAGCTCAGTATTTCCTGAGATAAGGTACCTACTACCTTATAAGTACCTTATCTTCGAAACTACTGAGCCGGTACGGTACCCTTCATTCTGCGTGATCCGAGTGTCCGACACGCACTTGGCCGGTTTTTTTTTAAAATCAATATGACGTGTGGCTGACCGTATATACAGAAATTTACGACGACGAAAATTACGTACTACAAAATTCTTTCGTTGATGATCAGTAGCCTGCAGGAGCCTTTAATCCATGGCGCATACCTAATCAAGAAAAAACTTTAAAACGCAAATAGAAATAAATAATTAAACAAAGTAAAAGGCACTTGCATTCGCAGCTAAACAACATTCATTGTAATGAAGTATTCAACTCGTTGTAAGCAGTAGCAGTGGAATAAAATATTAAGCACCACTTGACCTGATTCCTTGCTTTTGTACAGACCTACTGAACTGCAGAACTTACGGCGAACCGAAAAAGTTGAACTTCCATTTTTTTTTTTTTTTGTAACTATTGACCGTTATTTTATTTTGTAGGTTCTCTTTCCACTGTTGAGACCACTCCATGCCTTGGAAAGCACTAACGTGGTTTGGTCGCGGCTGGCATTTGGGGACCTTTATGTTACAAATAAGCCCGCAAAGTCTGACAACCAGTCTTACCAAAGAGTACCCAGTAACTTTGTTGTAGAGGTCAGATAGGCAGTCGTTCTATGTAAAATACTGGTATTCAGCTGCATTTGGTTAGACTAGAAGACAGCCAACTTAGTTGGGAAAAAGCTAGGCGGATTAAAGTACTTATTTCACACTAGCCTTTAATAATTAACCTAGTTACAAGTTCAAGATTTGAATACTCCCAGGTTATAATTCCCGGGGCACACGGATTCCAGCAGCTTTGGAGATGATTAGGGATCAACTGGAAAACCTCTTCGTAGTGCTGGTCATGCTTACGACAAGGTAAAAGTTTGCCAAGACGCTTAAGTACTGAGACTTTGAGGTTATGGACATGCTTAGCGGAGGTTCTTTATAATATTGCAGTACGTTTCCATGATTTCCCAAGAGGATGCAACCAGTAGGTACCTGTCATTAACTATAATTCCGTATTCTTAGAAGATACATAACATAATACACGGCTGTATTTCCCGAAGGGCAGAGGTGTACCTATAGAACACCAACATTTCGTCAGTTTTGTTTCATCATCTTTTCAGCAGAAAGACGTCCACTGCTGGCCATAGGCCTCCCCCAAGCACCGCCACTTCGACTGGTTCTGTGGGGTTGCCGTAATCGCCACGTTTGGCGGCAGGTGGGTTGGTGATCACAGTATGGTGTTAAAAATGAGTGGCGTCACGTATTGTGCATTTGTAAATGCACCTTAGAATACGTGGACTCACCTGTTTTATGTTTAAATAAGTATTTATATGTTAATTAGGAACGCACGCTTATTAAGTGACAACACTAAACTACGATCTGGGACGCTAGCCAGCGTCCCTTGAGTAGCGTTTAATGGTGCGTAGCTTCTTGCTTGTCATAGAAAACGCTGCTGCCCATTTTCTATTAAGTCCCTTAATCGCCTTTTACGACACCCACGGGAAGAAATAGGATAGGCACTACAGAGCCGGACGTAAATAATAGCACCATATAATAGAATACCATAATCGGAACAGATGTGTTTGTAAGTCCCACGGAATAGAGGGTGAGGCTATTTATTGCACTCAAATAGCACAATTTCAGACTCTGGGCTGTTACTGAGAAATTTAAGAAGCAAAAACACTACCCGACCCGAGCATCGAACTCCCAGAATCTCATGGTCAGCAGTAACGCTGGTGATCGCTAGACCAACGAAGCAGCCAAGAAGAAAGTCTTAGAAAACAATTTTATTAGGTAGTAAGGTAATGAGTTACTAGCGTCACCAATTTATCTTAAAAATTATCTTGTTTTAATTACAATCACGTTTTAATTCCATCCAGCCCTGACATTTTCTTAGTAAATAAAGATGGCAGCAATTAATTATTCTAAACGTAAGCAAATGTGTGAAAGGGGTATTTGTTTGTAGAACATTTGCATTTTGCGTTGTGCCAACCGTTTCTGTACTTAAATATAATGCGAGTACATGAGATACGTAGTTAATGAGTAAACTTTTAACGTTAGAAATGTTTAATCTAAAGCTTTTAATAATAACAGTTTTCGCAAAAACTGTTATTATTAAAACTTAGTATCTACATACGCCCATATTAAATTCCGCGGAATTCGATGTGTACTACGTATGTTTTCTCCTTTTTAGGGTTCCGTACCCGAAGAAGGAAAACGGAACCCTGTTATTAAGCCTCTTCTTCCCGTCTGTCACCAACACATTCACCATGATTCATCTAGACATTCAACTCCATTCTCCACCATTCACCTACACATTCACCTCTAGTCACCAACACATTCACCATGGTTCATCTACACATTCAACTCCATTCTCCACCATTCACCTACACATTCACCACCATTCACCTCTAGTCACCAACACATTCACCATGATTCATCTACACATTCAACTCCATTCTCCACCATTCACCTACACATTCACCACCATTCACCTCTAGTCACCAACACATTCACCATGGTTCATCTACACATTCAACTCCATTCTCCACCATTCACCTACACATTCACCACCATTCACCTCTAGTCACCAACACATTCACCATGATTCACTTACACATTCAACTCCATTCACCTACGCATTCATCACTATTCACCCTTTGACTGCTTTTATTGTGTTATTTTAATTTTAAATTTCTTTTTCATTTATTTATTTTTTGATTTGATTGTTGAGTAGAAATACATGTTACCTGCTTGTTTATTTGTATGATGCCATGAAGTGGGGCCTGGTGACCTGTAATATAGGTTTTTTCTAAAACCTATTTTTTAACACAAACTGTTAAGTGCTACGAAACCATTCTGAGAGAAAATAAATAAACTAATTATTATTATTATAATATTTGACTAACGTGGACAGAAAGTTAAGACACACAAACAACAACGATGTCCATCGCGCACAGGATGGATGGATAGCAGCACATGAACTAATTTTTTGCTCCGTTGGTGTAATTGCTGTATGGCCTTCCAGTGGGAGGATAAATAAATAAACAACGACACAACACCACACTGAGTACAACTGTGTTAATAAAACTGTCTGTCCCCGGCTTAGGCCAAAGACTTAGTACCTACTAAAAAGCTGTAATTTGGCATGGGTATACATGTTAATCACGCCGAAAAAGTGTTAAAACAAAATCTTGACAAAAAAAATCTGAAAACATTTTTCGATTCAGGTATCCGTTTGCGTAATTAGGATTTAAAGTGCTCATTTTTGTTAGAGTCAGGTAAATGGTTGTTTGTGGATATGTGAAAAAAATTATGGCAGTAGTATACAACGTCGCTTCTCGAAGTTGTGAAGGGTACGTCTACCTGGGGCAAGTTTTCCAGCTAGTAGTAACAACTTTGAGAAATAAGCCGATAGAAGGATCCGGTTGGGTTGGGCAGCGTTTGGAAAAAAATCTTCATGTCTTCTCTTCGCCAATCCCGCAGTGTTTAAAGACTAAGGTCTTCAACCAGTGCGTCCTGCCCGTTATGACATACGGTGCCGAAACGTGGGCACTGACAGTGGGGCTGGTTCACAAATTCAAGGTCACTCAGCGTGCTATGGAGCAGGCTATGCTCGGAGAGTCTTTGAACGATAAGATCAGAAATTAAGTTATCCGGAAGAGAACCGGAGTTACCGACATAGCCTGCAGAGTAAGCAAGCTGAAGTGGTAGTGGGCTAGCCATGTTTGTCGAAGGACCGATGGCCGGTGGAGCAGATGAGTCCTGGAGTGGAGATCGCGTATCTGCAAGCGTAGTGTGGGACGCCCCCCAGCTAGATGGACCGACGACCTTAAAAAGGTGGCTGGGACAGACTGTATGCGGAAGGCGGAGGACAGGGTGTTGTGGCGCAGTCTGGGAGAAGCCAAGCAGGCATTCATACACTAAAAACGAAAAACGTCGCAAGCAATGGGAAATTCCTACTGAAGGCTACGGGTGTCGACCCCTCAGGACGAGCTGCTTCTCACACAGACAACTGTACGTCACTTGCTCCCGCGTCACCAACCCTGACTCTCTGTGACATATTTTGGCTACTGAGACCAAAACTACAAACGTAGTATCTGTATACTACTTTTGTAGTAAGTTTGTAAATAGAGCCACATTTTTATTTAAGTGTGTGTGTTCTGTGGAAGTTCTATAAAATTGTGCCTGTTATTTTAGTATATTGTGGTGTCTTACGACTTACGCAAACGAAGTCGCGGGCAGAAGCTAGTCAATTTAAACAAAATATGTAAAACAGAACCATACAACGCATGGTGTGAAAATTAAACTAACAATTTAATGTTTTAAATATATTTGGCAATTTATTATTTACACGTACACACATAGCCAGAGACTTTTTATTATATTTCGCTGATCTAGGCAGCACAAGTCTATATTGGTCACGCCGACTTCGAGAGCTTATTTCCTCTGCTTTTTTGAATAGTTCTTTGTGTTTTCGAACAAACATGCATGCTTCATATATATATATATATATATAATGAAGGTAACAATAGGTTCTTAGTTTAGTGCATCACGGTTGTGCAGGGTTTGGAAATGATGCCCTTTAGTTTGAAATGACTGAATTAATGCTTTTCTAACTTTGAAATACGTCGTAAGCATCGAATTTTAATGCTATATTGTGCGCCTCATAGCCATAGATATAAGAAAAATATTTCTATGATAGGTACTAATTCGTAACCAAACTGAAAAATTATAAGAAAGTTTTATTTTATATTTTATTGATGACTTGTTGCATAATATTTTATTGGCTGCGTTCGTAATAAAAATAAAACCGCTGAACATTTTAAATCTGTTTATTTCCAGTCCAAGTTTGTAGTGATTATAATCATCATCACACTATCACACTAACGCCGGTAGCACACCTCCGCCGCGAAATCATAGCAGCGAAACCGCAGTAGTTCAATTCAACTGGTTCGCGTCAAGTTCCGCTACTCGAATCGGGTGCGACTAGCGGAACATGACGCGAACCAGTTGAATTGAACAACCGCGGTTTCGCTGCTATGGTTTCGCGGCGGAGATGTGCTACCGGCGTGATATTATAAAGGCGAAAGTTTGTGAGTGTGTGTGTATGTTTGTTACTTCTTCACGCTCAAACGGCTGGACCAATTTTGATAAAATTTTGTAGGAGCTAGCTGACACCCTGGATTAAGACATAGGCTACTTTTTATCCCGATATTCTCACGGGATCGAGACTTACGCGGGTGAAACCGCGGGGCGCAGCTAGTATTATTATAAGGCTAAGTACAGATGACTTTCGTCTAACGAATTTTACCAACGCGCGGTTACAATGCAATGGCCAAAAATATCACGCGGTAACACCTAGACGTCAAAGGTTCGTAATCTCCGGGGCCGGTCAATTCTGTAAAAAATATCACCATGAAAACTCAGGTGATGTGAGCTGTGATTCCACTGATGCTAGGGATGGACACTATGTATTGATGCTCACTTCAAGCTCACTTCACTTAAGTTTTCACGGTGAGATATTTACAGAATAGCACTACAGTTCTTAGCCTTATAATGCAGTGGTGGCAAGCCATTTCTGTTTTATCACGGTAATGCTGGGACATAGATTATTTTGTTTCTGAACAAAAAAACCGTTTTTGTTAACGACCTTAGCACCTATACTTGGTCCAAAAATCTACAAAGTAAATATTCATGTGACTGTACATTATGTAAAATGGTATATAGAAAAAGAAAATATGTAAACTAAGCAAAAAGAAACCGACCAGGTGCGATTCGGACTCGCGCACGAAGGGTTCCGTACCATTATCAATAAAACCGGAAAAAAAATCACGTTTGTTGTATGGGAACCCCCTTAAATATTTGTTTTATTTTAATTTAATTATTTATTTTTAAAGTGAATATATATCTAAATATTCTGTGAATATTGCACAAGCGTCTACCTGTTGCCGTTATCAATATCGAGCAAAAAAAAAACCGGCCAAGTGCGACTCGGACTCGCGCACGAAGGGTTCCGTACCATTATCTATAAAAACGGCAAAAAAATCACGTTTGTTGTATGGGAGCCCCCCTTAAATATTTGTTTTATTTTAATTTAATTATTGATTTTTAAAGTGAATATATAACTAAATATTCTGTGAATATTTCAAGAGTCTACCAGTTACCGTTATCAATATCGAGCAAAAACGAGCAAAAAAATCACGTTTGTTGTATGGGAGCCCCCTTAAATATTGATGTTATTCTGGTTTTTAGTATTTGTTGCTATAGCGACAACAGAACTACATCATCTGTGAAAATTTCAACTCTCTAGCTATCACGGATCATGAGATACAGCCTGGTGACAGACAGACAGACAGACGGCGGAGCCTTAGTAATAGGGTTCCCGTTTTACCCTTTGGGTACGGAACCCTAAATATCACATTTGTTGTATGGGAGCCCCCTTAAATATTTATTTTATTCCGTTTTTTTTGTATTTGTTGTTATAGCGGCAACAGAAATACATCATCTGTGAAAATTTCAACACTCACGGTTCATGAGATACAGCTTGGTGACAGACGGACAGACAGACAAAATATGAATAATACAATATTCAATGTGTAAATTTGTTGGAGTAGCTCAATCCCAAGGCTTTTTGGCCTTATTATAGTCTTCAACAGTATAAAAGACTTTCTTCCACTTTATAATACTTATGATTTTATTATGGCCTATTTCTTGAATGTGGCTAGGAAGTTTATTATAAAAACGTATAGATTGGCCTCTAAACGACCCCCAATTTTTTTGAGCCTGGTTGTAGGAACCATAAATTTGTGCTTGTTCGTAGTAGTTAAATATTAATCTGATATCCATAATTTAAATATTATGGATATCACTGAATTTTTCAAACAGAATAATATTTTATGTGCATACAAAAGCTCGAGAGTCTGCCTGGCGATGAGTTTCGACTGGGCCACCTCTACCTCTCTAGAAAAATGTGAATTTATCTAACTAAAATGGAATAACAGAAATTAAAATAAAATATATAAATGTACTGTTATAATTCATTGGGTTCCACAATATATCAAGTTTTACAAAAGAACGCGAGATCTATATAAATTTGCTGCGACACACTTTGATAATGGATAGCACTGATAATTTGTTAATTTACTACCAGAACTGTAGGGGAATTAGAACTAAGCTACACTTATTGCACGTGAATATCTTGGCATCCTCATATAACATCATAATATTGACAGAGACTTGGCTGATACCAGAAATAGCGAATAGCGAGTTTATTGACCCTCGTTACGTTGTATTCCGCTGTGATTGGGATCCTGACGCTACGGGGAAGCGACATGGGGGTGGGGTGCTCATTACAATACTACGTGAGCTTCAATCGGCGTCACTCGATATTCTCAATAACACGCATTATAAGCCCTCGGCGTGTATTGAGCACCTTATGGTTGCACGCTGCCATGATGGGAGGCCGTCACCTCCTTCTGCGAAGCAGTTATGCTAGCGGAGGCGGAACGCGTGAGGGTGAGACAAGGTTCGCGCCCTCGCGCCCCTAGTCGCCGCAGGAGACGCCCCGGGCGTCGGGAGTCGCAAGCCGATTTCCGGCCACCGTAGGCGCGGGCCTGCGGACGGTGAGCGATGGGTAGCCCGCCGTCCGATAAGGACCAGGCCCGGGTCGACGGCACGTTATGTTCCACGCGCGCCTCAAAGAGATGTCAGCACAAACTGACGGGGTCCGTTAGGACCAATGCCTGCCGGTGTTGCGAGTTTGTCCGAATGGGATATCGTGGCCCTGGCACACAGGCAACGGAAGGAACACGGGTGGGTTTTAGTCAGTAAAAGTCTGACACGCCCTCCCGCTCCGCCCAGAGCGGGAGAAGTTATTTGATGATTTCCCACCCAAAAAACAAAAAAAAAATATCATCAGTGCAGTGTATATCCCGCCGGGGACTGGCGCCGATGTCTATAGATCTCATTTTGACTTTCTACAGGACACGTTAAATGCACCTGGCGTCATGAATGTTTCCATAGTCGGTGATTATAATCTTCCTAATGGCACGTGGAGCACGATAACGTCGGGGCATGAGGCCTGTGGGGCATGTGTTTGTACACACCCTATTTGCTTAGAACTGACGCATCTCATGTCTTCGCTAGATGCTCACCAATATAACAGCACGCCTAATAGTGGAAGAAAGACCTTGGATTTGTTTACCTCGAACACTTGCTGTTCTACTAGCCACTTTAAAGATCCGTTATTACCAGTCCCCTTTTGTTATAACCGCACCTGTCAGCCTATCTACACAAATGATGAAGAGAAAACCAATGAATAAATATAATTTCCGTAAAGCTAATTACGATCTCATAAACAAACACATGGACGAGGTCAATTGGTCCGCGTTGTTCGACAATCTATCATCGGAAGAGGCCGTGGAGGCTTTCTATAGTATGTTGAGTGACATAATTAGCCCACTAGTCTCCCCTGCAAGAACTAGATCACTTGATTTTCCAATCTGGTTTACACCACAATTAGTTAAAATATTTAAAAAGAAGCAACGTCATGGATAAAGTGGAAAAAATATAGCAACGTCAAAGACTATAATTACTTCTCTGAATGTAGGACTATCTTAAAACAAATGTGTAAAACCTGTTCAATCAATCAATCAACTCAGCCTATCGCAGTCCACTGCTGGACATAGGCCTCTCCCAGGCTGCGCCACAACACCCTGTCCTCCGCCTTCCGCATCCAGTCTGACCCAGCCACCTTCTTAAGATCGTCGGTCCATCTAGCTGGGGGGCGTCCCACACTACGCTTGCCGATACGCGGTCTCCACTCCAGGACTCGTCTGCTCCATCGGCCATCGGTCCTTCGACAAACATGGCCAGCCCACTGCCACTTCAGTTTGCTTACTCTGCAAGCTATGTCGGTAACTCCGGTTCTTTTCCGGATAATTTCATTCCTGATCTTATCCTTCAAAGAGACTCCAAGCATAGCCCGCTCCATAGCACGCTGCGCAACCTTGAATTTGTGGACTAGCCCGACTGTCAGTGTCCACGTTTCGGCACCGTATGTCATGACGGGCAGGACGCACTGGTTAAAGACTTTAGTCTTCAGACACTGCGGGATAGGCGACGAGAAGACTTGACGCAGTTTTCCAAATGCCGCCCAACCCAACTGGATCCTTCTGTCGGCTTCTTTGTCAAAGTTGTGTCTACCGACCTTGATGACTTGTCCTAGGTAGACATACTCCTTCACAACTTCGAGTAGCGACCCTTCGATGTGGATTGGACTCGGCAAGACGTGCGAATTGTACATGACTTTTGTCTTGTCCAAATTCATGCCGAGGCCAACCCGCCGAGAGGCTCCGGTTAGGCTGTGCAGCATCTGGTCTAACTGTTCCAGCGTCTCTGCCATTATGACGATGTCATCAGCAAAGCGAAGGTGTGAGATGTACTCGCCGTTCACGTTGATACCCTGTCCAGTCCAGTCCAGCGTCTTGAAGACGTCCTCCAACGCATTGGTGAACAGTTTTGGGGATATCACATCCCCCTGTCTCACCCCTCTGAGCAGTTGGATGGGACTGGTTTTCTGATCTTGGATCTGGACAGTCATCGTGGCAGCGTCATACAAACATCTCAACACTTCTATGTAGCGCCAGTCAATTCGACATCGTTGTAGAGAGGCCAGAACTGCCCATATTTCGATGGAGTCGAAGGCTTTCTCGTAGTCCACAAATGCCATACACAGCGGCTGGTTGTACTCCTCGGTCTTCTGTACAATTTGCCGAACAGTATGGATGTGGTCTACGGTACTGAAACCTTTTCGAAAACCGGCTTGTTCTGGTGGCTGGAACTCGTCAAGTCTCCTGGCGAGACGGTTCGTGACGACCCTCGAGAACAGCTTGTATACATGGCTCAGAAGTGAGATGGGTCTATAGTTCCTCAGCAAGGTTTTGTCGCCTTTTTTGAAGAACAGAACCACCGCACCTCTGCTCCACGCTTCGGGCGTTGTACCCTCTTGGATGACGGAGTTAAACAGACTCGCTAGCTCCTTCAAGACTGGAGCCCCGCCCGCTTTAAGGAGCTCTGTCGTTATTCCGTCATCACCAGGTGCCTTGTTGTTCTTAAGCTGCTCGAGAGCCGCCCTAATCTCGCTCTGGTCGACATCCGGGATGTCCTCCGTGTAGTGGCGCGTTAATTCGGCTCGATGGTCATCCGCACTATGCCCCGCTGGTTTTGGCGTTCGCGTTGAGTATAGGTGCCCGTAGAAATCCTCGACTTCCTCGAATATCTCGGGCTTCGAAGTCACGATTCTGCCTTCCGCAGTTCTTAGTTTCGTCAGATGAGACCTCCCTAGTTGCTGAGCGAACACTTTCGACCCTCGGTTCTGCTCAATCGCGACCATGACCTGTTAATCCCTACCTAAAACCTGTTATTCCAGTTATATTAATTCGGTTGAGGATAGTCTCTCTAGTAACATAAAGCATTTTTGGTCCTATATTTCTAACCGTAAAAGTAAGTCAGGCGTTCCTTCCATGATGCAGCACCAGAATGTTAAGTCGAGTGATCCTGATGTTGTCTGCTATATGTTTTCGGACTTTTTCTTGTCAGTATTTGAGCCCGTATCACCGACGCTTTCCACGAGGGGTCCGCCGTTGCAGTGCGCAGAGAATGGTAGCTTAGTTAGTAATTTGCATATCGATAAATCAAAGATACTCGGCGAGTTGAAACGGTTGGACCCCTCTAAGGGGGCAGGACCTGACGGTCTTCCGGCGGCCTGTTTTAAGGCTACAGCTGATAATATTTGTGAGCCAATCTATATCCTCTTTAATAGATGTCTGCATGAAGGTGTGTTCCCGGTGGTGTGGAAGCGAGCTAACATTACCCCAGTGCATAAGGGTGGTTCAAAGCATGACGTTGAACAATATAGACCCATATCAATTCTATCGACCTTGTCAAAGCTTTTTGAAAGACTTGTTCACAACGAGATTTACCCTCTTCTGCATAATATTATCATTCCTGAACAACATGGATATGTTAAGCGCCGATCTACGACATCTAACCTGTTAATATTTGCTAATTACCTTTTTGAAATTATTGATAGGCGATTACAAATAGATGCGGTCTACACTGATTTCAAAAAGGCTTTTGACAAGGTTGATCATGAAATTCTCCTGAGTAAAATTGTCTACAATGGAATACGTGGAAATTTATTGCGTTAGTTTGTCTCGTATCTTGAAAACCGGTCTCAAAGGGTTGTGGTTAATGGTCATCAGTCTCTCTCCGTCAATATTACTTCCGGAGTTCCACAAGGCTCTATTCTGGGACCGCTTTTATTCGTTATTTATATCAACGATATTAAGAAATGTTTTAAAAACTCTAAATTCTTGATGTATGCTGATGACTTGAAGGCGTTTCAAGCGATATGTACTATGGACGAATGCCATTCATTTCAGGAGGACCTAGACAGACTAACTGCCTACTGTATCTTAGTATCCCCAAGTGTAACTATATACACTTTACTAAGAATAATTTCATCCTCAATTTCAATTACAACCTTAACTGTATCCCCTTAAATAATATCTCTATAGTGAAGGATCTAGGTGTTCTCTTTGATGGCAAACTGCCCTTGAACCAGCATATCGAAGCCATAGTTAATAGTGCTTTTAAAATGTATGGATTTGTGATGAGACCTTCAACAGAATATAAGCGTACCTCAACCTATCTCTATCTGTATAAGACGCTCATTCGCTCTCAGTTAGAATTTGCGGTCCCTATTTGGAACCCCTTCTACCAAAAGTACGTAATTGGGATAGAAAGGGTCCAGCGTAAGTACCTCCGTGCTATGTGCTACAGATGTTGTGGGGCTAAGACTTATCTGTCATACTCACAACTTCTTGATAAGTACAAGCTTATCAGCTTGGAGAACCGGCGCAAATACCTTGAGGCCAATGTGCTTCATGATATTGTTCACAATAATTTTGATGCCATTGATCTAACGAGTAAGCTGTGTTATTCTGTCCCCAGAACAGTTCATTCGTTTTCATCACTGGTTTACGTTGCTCTATTTATAGAATGTTGGAATCCTATAATTCAAATTTCATTGATATTGATATATTTGCATGCACGAAAAATAAATTTAAATCTAATATTACAAAATGTTTATCTTAATTGTAATCTTACTATTATTACTTATTTATTGCATAATTTAAGTAATTGAATCTGTTTCTGATCAAATTTGGTTTTGTAGCTATAGCTAGCTTTATAGTAACTTATTTATTTATTTCTAAATATTTGTTAATTGTGGTAATGCTCGTCTAGTGGCAACCACTGATCTATAAATATGTCCTATCTGCGGATAATGCAGTGGACTGCAACATTGCTACTTAAACTTTGTTAACTTTATGTATTATATATATTGTAGTTGTTTATTATCCCTTAATCAATCAACTCAACCTATCGCAGTCCACTGCTGGACATAGGCCTCTCTCAGGCTGCGCTACAACACCCTGTCCTCCGCCTTCCGCATCCAGTCTGACCCAGCCACCTTCTTAAGATCATCGGTCCATCTAGCTGGGGGGCGTCCCACACTACGCTTGCCGATACGCGGTCTCCACTCCAGGGCCCGGAATCCCTTAATAAATAAAATAAAATAAAAAATCAAAATTTTGATGGGAGTGGGTGGGGTATTCTGACAATATAGAATACTCCAACCATTCAAGCATTTAGTTGTCTTTTTAAGTAAATACATTTTCATATAGAGCCATGATAGTTGTTTGTTTTCTCTGTTTTCTAAGACCGCAGTGTTTCTGTGTCGTGGCTACTCAGAACCTGGCTTGCGCTATTTGTGGTGGTTACTTGTTGCTTTGTACCCCAGTGAAGCCTTGGAGCTTTTTTTTTATTCCCGTTGTAAACACTCCTCATCGACGTCCAGCATCCTGGGGCGGGTGAAAGGATCAGTCAGAGTCTTACTGACTAAAAAGTACCCCAGTGTTTCCCTTCCCACACTTGCGCCGGGGATCTTAGGATGCGAGCCAACTCAAGTCTGGCGAGGGATGAGGTGTTAGACCCCCCCTCCCCCGCGACGTCTGAAAGGGGCGTGCGTGGAACACTACTGTGTGATAGGGGGCGGCGTACGTCCCCGAGTCCGCCGTCCCTGGACCCATTTAGGGGTGCCGGAAGAGGGCATTATCCGCCCTCTGCCGACGCCCGGTGCGGGACGCCTGGTCCAAGTACACATACATTGCTTGAGTATCTTCTTTCGAAACGAAGTTATGGATTTTAATTTGATATTTTATTAAATTGTTGTCCATTATGAAAAACATCGAAATATTTTCAATCTATTTATTGCTTGTAAATGTTTAAAGTGATGGAAAAACAGATTCAGATGAGATGGTATAAGCTCAGTGCGCGTTTAGCTAACGTGCGACTACGAGTACAATGTCCCCAAACCAAACCACGCGATGTGCAAATGTATCTGAAGTAGCCTTTTTAAACACAGTCTGTACACATCTTTTCAACAAATTATGTCTTTTGCTGATAGCGATTATTTGCGAGTCTTGTGCCCATGCAACAATTGTTGCGTCTGCTGCGTTCCCTTTTATCAGTTTCTTCTTCATTTTGCTGTTTTCGGAACTTCATCTGTAATGGTCCTACTTATCCAATCGATGTATGGGCTAGTTGGTGTAACCCCTGCAGGATCATAGAAAGCTGGGTGTGATTTCAGGAAGCAGAATGTTTCCATTTCTTTCGAGCCTATAGAGTTGACGGCAACTATACCTGATTTATGGAGCAATGGCCCCCCGGAGTCTCCCGGACATAAACCAGACAGCTTGCCACATGGCCTTGCTAAACACATCCCTCCCTTTATAGATATTCTAGCATTGTGATCACAGTGTACGATTACTGCATCTAAAAATTGTAAAGGCATCCCAAGGGCAGTAGCATCACTTGCAATTTCAATAAATTCCTGATTTGCGATTCCGAACATGGCGGTAGTATTGGTTATTCCATAACCAGTCAAAGTGACTTCATGACCAACCATAGTTAGATAATCCAATCCACTCACGCGCGCGTACTCCTCCAATGTGATTGGTTCATGTCTAATTAAAGCTATGTCATTAGATATGTCAAACATTCTTATTTTGTAAGCAGGATGTATGACAGTATATATAACTTTACTAATGATTATTCTTTTCTGTGGCCCGTATATTACAACAGGTCTTATTGATATGTTTTCTATTTGTTTATCCAGAGACCCTTCGTGCAGAAAACAGTGGGCAGCTGTTAGTGACCAAGTAGGAGTTAAAACTGCAGCCGTACACGAGTGCAAATGCTTGAGTATGTGTATAATACTATTTTCCAAAAATATAATTTGATATTGCAGTCTTACAATATATTGGTATTTATCTTCGTCAGCATCGTATCCGCCTATTATCCTTCGTACATCTGAAGATCCGGTAGGCACCAATTCGAGTAATCGAAAATATAAACAAAATGTATAAAACAGCACAATATAACGCATGGTGAGCAAATTATTTGAAAACAAATAGTTTTATTGGTTCAGAAGGTAATTTACGATTTAAAATTTCTGAAGGATTGAAGTTTCGAAATCACTGATAAAAAATATTGCAGAACGAATTGCTGTAATGCCACCTTATTTGGTTCGTACGCTTGGTGCAGAACTTAATATTATATCGAGCTAAGATAAGTGACAGGCTTGTCGTAAATTATTGTCGTTTTTCTTCATATATGAAGTGATGAATGTTTTTTGTAAATTGATTTATTTATAGTTAAATAAAACAATACTATACCAATAAGATAAATTATATTAAAATGTAAACATAAAAAGGTACCTACATTATTTTGTCTAATAAGTTTTATATTATAATTTAATTAAAAACTAACATGGAAAAGGTTAAGAAGAGCAAAATACTGTTAATTTTGTAAAACAATGCGCGAACGAACAAATAGCGGTATTCAATATTTCGTTTTTTTTCTGTTCAACAATAAAATGTTCTCAAACAAAAGAAAAGCAGTCGCTTATTTTTCTCCCAAATAAAGTCATAATTAGTTTGACAAAATAACATTCTTGGCAGGGAAAATTTAATTTCGTAAGTCGGGAGAATGTAACTACAAAGCGAAATAAATGAATAATAATTAGCGAGGACTCAATAGATCATGCTAAATTCGCCTTTATTATGACTCAAACAATGCGGCTTTTAATTTCAATGATAAATTACAGTTTTCCGTAAATAACGCGATGAATAGACAAGGTTGCAGTAAACTAACTTTGTGGCGTCTGCGACTGTTAAACAATATTTTCTGTGGTGGTGGTGTACCTACTACGCTTTGGAATGGGCAACTAGCTTCATCTTTCTGACTGACTGCCCCCTTTATAATTCAAAAGTGCCTGTAATTGGTTTATTTTAAATAAATACTTTGAGGTTGAGTTTGAGTTTGAGTTCGAATGAGGAAGGCAACTGTCAAAATGGTGCTATCGTAGCTAGTTTCCAAAACAAGCTAATAATACGTGTGCTTGATGCGTGGTTATATTTCGTGGACGGGCTTGTGGCTAGTAATAACAGCCGCACGGGTCGATCGATCAGGTTAAGCTACGCTTGCCGCGGTTGGTCCGTTGATGGGTGACCATCTTTACATACCAAGACCCCTCCGTGCCTCGAAAAGTACGTAAAGCCGTTGGTCCCGGCTGTCATTTGTAGATCTTTGACAGTTGTTACGGGTCGTCAAAAGCCCGAAAGTCTGACAACCGGTCTTACCAAGGGGTATCGTGTAACCCAGTAACTGGGCTGTGGAGTTCAAATAGGCAGTCACTCACACAGGTTAGACTGAAAGCCAACCCCATTGCTAAATACTCCGAAATTAGAATCCACCATTTTCCGAAAGACCCATTTAATTAGAAGATTGTAGCTTAAGAGGATTATATACTAAACTATAAACTATACTATTTTTATTTGCGTGAATATTCTAAAAAAAAAAACTCAATCTCTTCTAAATTAAACTTTAGTATATGATTTACTGGATCGTTTTCTTTCCATGTTTAAGACAGTTACGTAATCGTAATATTTTCTCTGAATACCATCATGATGATCTGATCATGTCTTTTTTAAGGATAATTATAAAAAACAAACAAGATTGTTTGGCTTTTATGTCACACAGCAAGAAAATATAGTTTATTATCCTGACACAAGATATTTTTTCTCTAGATCAGTTATTACTTTTAGTTTAAACGAAATAAGAATTGAGACTTACGCTATTTAGTTTCGTGCTCGAACACGATCAAAGAGCGCACGCGATATTCAACTTTATTACTGCTTTATTAGCGTTTAGCACATAACGGAGTAGCGGGGAGTGAGGGGCGGAGCTTGCGTTTGAAATTTGATTTAGACTGTCTGCTCTAAAGGTGACCGTAGAGATGATTTTTTTAATTAAACATGGATAATGTGTGGAAGCATTTTGAAGAAAGTGATTTCGAGGAAATAAGCAATATAGGTTTTAAATTCTGACACTATTCATGTTAAATACCTAATTGATTTAAAATATTTAAATTACCGAAAATAACGAATTATTGAAATAAAACTAAACTGAATTGACCAGCTGAATAACATCCTCTTGATTTTAGTCAGTCATTGAATTTCTTATATTTCTAGGGTGCACTGCACCATAATTGTGCAGTGTACCCTAGAAATATAAGAATATAGCTCAGCTATTTTGTATTCAACACTAGCAGTTCATAATTAAATAACTTTTATGCAAATAATTTTGTGTAGTTATTGCGGCCACATTTGGACTGACTTCTGTGGCAAGTTTTTGTCTCACGGATCCGTATCCATACATCTATATGTTCATCATTTTAAAAGGAGAGGTATAGGCTAGCACACTAAAACTATGTTTTTGTTAAAGACGTTCAATTAAGTTTTTGTATTTTTATAAAATTATGTATTTTGCCAGTGTTACTATTGGTTCCTACAATATTGTCTTTGATCTTATTTGGTCAAATCTATTTATTCATCTGGTCTGGTTTGTTTTATATCCCTAATTATAAACCTAACCTTCTGTTCTACACTCCACTATCCATGGTCGCTGTTCCCAACAGCCAGGGGCAGAGGGGGAGGACAGAATAATGACGTCAGCCAAAAAGTAATTTTCGCGGTGACTTGCTCACCAACACTTGTTCCGAGTCATGTTGAAATGCAAGTAATTAACTATTTTGTTACGCGTGACCTCTGATGGGTCATTGGGTACTTCCTACTTTGTTTTTGTTTTTTGGGTTAGAGTATTATTTGTTCAGTTTTGGTTAAAATTTTGTGAGCTTTTGAGATTTAAGAGATTTACTTGAGGAGTTGAGGAATACTACCTACTGACTAAAATGTTTTCCTCGTCTCTCTTAACTTCTTTCTTTCATTTATTGTTTGTATTTTGAGTTTCACGAACTGTGTCCAAATAAATTTTATTCTTTCTTTCTTTCTTATTAACTTCTTTGTAGATTTATTAACCTATTAACTTCTTGTACATATATTTTGTGTCTGCTAGTAAATCCTTTAAAGTATCACAATCATCTGAACTTTCATTTTGACAGTTCAACAACATTCAATGCGTAATTTACGTTGTTGATCAGACAAATTTTTGGAACATCGTCAGCCCACAGTCCACTGCTGGGCGCCTCTCCTATTGCACGCCATTCAGCTCGATTCCCGGCAACTCACATCCAGCTGCTAACAGCTACCCTTCGAAGATCGTCGCTCCTTACGTTTGCCAATACACGGTACTCCACTCAAGAACACGTGCACCCCAACGGTCATCGGGTCTACGGCTAATATGACCGGCCCATAGAAAGCAATAGATTAGCAATATGCTTTAAAATCATTCAGATTGTCATGGAAAGTGTGTTACGCAACTACGGTTCCGTATTTTAAGAACTTTCGCATTCTATTCTAAGTTTCAATCTGCTTAAAATAGGTACCCCTAATTTCTCTACACTTTTGACAAGTTTTTGACATTCATTGTCGCCGAGATGATTACGGAAAACTTTTCGGTATATAATGCAATGTAAATTGTCTTCGGTCCCTGGCCCTGACAACAAGCAATGGACAAAATGGAGAAGTAAACTGTCAAATTAGTTGCTTTATGGTTATTAATTTGCGCGTAGATGGTGCTAGGTGTTTTTACAAACGAACTGTCAAATTAAAAAGAAATTATACAATATTTTGTGTTTTTGTGACTTTTATACCAATCCGCAAGTCCAAACCCTAATACTAAGAAAAGATGCAAAATATGTATTTTGAGTACAGATAACAATAATAAAATTCTGAGCATTGCAGAAGACTCTCTTACTCGATCGGAAATCTATCACCAAATAACACCTCATGGAAATGTAAGCATATTGCTAAAAGGATTAAAAGACAAAGTATCCGACTTTACGTTAGAAGACTACTGCATAATCATGTTAGGTGAAGAAGACTTCAGAACAACAAATAGTTACTTTGACATTATTATGCTTATCAGACAAGTACTACAGGAAATCAACCATACTAACTTTATTTTGTGCGCTCCAACATATAAATGCGAGAATTACACTAATTTGTACAATTCAAGAGTGGAGACATTTAATAACTTGCTTTTCTTGGACATACTGACGCACGAATACGCATATCTAATAGACAGCAATAAAAATCTCACCTACGGCTACACGGAGTATAACAGACGGACTGGCGCAATAAATAATACTGGAATACAAATAATTTTTAAAGATATAGTTAATTTAATTGATGACATAAAATATAATAACCAGATGATATCGACTGACATGAACTATAGTATGGATAATCTGTCACAAGGTGAACTTTTTCGTCACTAAACATCTCCATGTAATGCACCAGAACATAGCAGGTTTATTGAACAAGGCGGATGCGCTCACAGTTTGTCTGACTGAACTTACAGAAAAAAACATACAAGTGGATGTAATATGCGTTACAGAACATTTTATGATGGAAGGCTACGAAAATCAGCTGTGCATACCAAACTACTGCTTAGCCGCTCACTATAGTAGAACAGAAGTTAAGAGAGGGGGATCATGTATCCTAATTAGAAATGGTCACGAATGGAAGGAGTTGTTAAAAATCTCAAAAATGTCAATGACGGGGACATTTGAATGCTGTGCCATTGAGCTCACCAAGTACAAGACTGCCTTTGTATGTGTGTACCGTATCCCAAATATGAATAATCTTAATAGTTTCTTTAATCAATTCGAAACAGTCTTACATGTATTGTCAAATAATGCTTATAAAAATATTGTCATAGCCGGTGATTTTAATATAGACATGTTAAAAAGGAATTATCAGTCGATGGAGTTTGAGTGCCTTCTACTTAGCTTCAACCTAAAACTAGCAATTAATCAACCTACTCGAACGGAAAGTCAGACATGTATCGATAATTTTGCGCATAATTATAACAAAAGGTGTAAATCAGAAGTCTTAGAGTTTGCCCTTTCAGACCATACGGCCCAGATTTTAAAATGCCCGGTAAATAAAATATGTACGATCGACAAATACAGTGCTATTAGACGTAATTACAGCAAGGAAAACACATCTAAATTTAAATATTGTATGAGCAAAATTTATTTCTCCGAAATATATGAAACGGATGACCCGAACATTGCATACAACAATTTTCATGAAATATTTTCTTTTTTCTACAACCTCTGCTTTCCTAAGACTATGATTACAATAAATGTGACAAAGCCAAGGTGGATATCTAAAGGTATTAAATCCTGTAGTAAGAAAAAACGACAACTTATGTGGAAATACAGATTAAAATCAATTGAATTAAATAGAACTCGCTTTAAAGAATACTCTAAGCTTTTTAGAAAAATAATGACTTTGACACAGCGTTCACAAAATAAAATCAAAACATCACACAATAAATGTAAAACTGCCTGGCAAATAATAAATCAAGGTAAATTTAATGTACCTAAAAATTATATTTTGAAAATTAAAATCAATAATGACAAAATTACGGATGCGAAACAAATTGCTAATCAATTTAATGACTATTTTATTAATAAAATTCAACCCCTCCAGTCCAGTGATAAAACTACACGGCCCATATTAAACAACAAAAACTCGATGTTTATGGCACCCTGTACACCACAACAGGCACAGAAAATTATTATGGCCTTAAAAAGCACAAATAGCGTGGGGTACGATAGCATATCAACCAAAGTAATAAAAGCTGTAGCATCTGAAATATGCGACCATTTGTCTCATATTATAAATCTATGTGTTGTAGCTGGTACGTTTCCTGACGCACTAAAGATAGCGATCGTTAAGCCATTATTTAAGAAAGAAGATAGAGAGCTCATGGAATTCTACAGGCCTATTTCTTTGATTCTTATCTTCTCGAAAATATTTGAGAAATGCATTCAAAAGGAATTAAACGGTTACGTAGAAAACAAAAATATATTATGTAATGAGCAAAAGGGATTTCGCGAAAATAAGACTATAAATATGGTGATCTACGACTTTTTATACACTGTATTGATAAAAGTGGACAAAAAAACACCTGTATGCGCTATCTTCTGCGATATGACTCAAGCATTTGACTACGTAAATCATGATATTTTAATAAAAAAAACTTGACGCTTATGGTATAAGAGGTAATGTTCTTAACTTAATTAAATCCTATTTAGACAATAGAAAGCAGAAACCAGAAATCACTAGAATTAATATAATCACTAAAAAGGAAGAGATATACTTATCAGATGAACGTCAAACAACTTTTGGTGTTCCACAAGGTAGTGTATTGGGACCTCTACTTTTTACACTATACATTAATGACTTGCCAAAATCAATTCCACACCCTATGACTTTATTTGCAGATGATAGCACGATGACAATTTCTAGTAATAACAATGACATGATCCAATATAAACTTGACATTCGCAATACCTTGACATCTATAATAGAATAGTTAAACAATAATAATTTAAAGATTAATTTAGATAAAACTAAAATCATACATTTTAGCCAACGATTGACTATAGAAAATATGGACATAAATATAGATAATAAAATTGTTGAAATCGTAAATATTACAAAATTCCTGGGACTAATAATTGACAAAAGACTTGACCGGAAATCACAAATCGAGAACCTCTGCAAAAAAAATTGTAGTTCTGCGTTTGCATTGCACTCTCTAGCTGCAGTTGTGAATGTAGATATCCTGATTGCGGCCTACCATGGCTTAGTTGCATCTCACCTAAGATACGGCATCATATTTTGTGGAAATTCTACCGACGCTAACACAGCATTTAAGACTCAAAAGAGATGCATTAGATCTATGTTTGGGTTAAAAACTGTTGACACATGTAAACCGTATTTTAAAAGGTACAATATATTAACTCTTCCTTGTATATATATTCTCGAAACCGCAATGTTTGTTAAAACAAACCCCAATTTGTTTCCACGTCTACAGGACGTTGTACCGCGTAACAGACGGGATATGACCATCCTTCGAGTCTATCCAGCAAAAACGGCACTCATGCGCAAGAGTATCGTCTGCATGGCGCCTACTATATTTAACATATTACCTAAAAGTTGGAAGGAGCTAAATAGTAAGGCATTCAAGCGACAATTAAAAATGTTTCTTTTGCAAAAGGCTTATTATAGTATCTCCGAATTTTTGGTCGAAAAGGATTTTTTTGTTTCTGTTTTTTGAGTGAATAATTTTATCTTTTCCTGACACTAATACTACTAATTGCTAATAATATATGACACTAATATTAAATTTTTAAGAATATGGAATTTTGACATCATAACATACTAATAATTTCTAATATATTAAGTTTCTAAATTATAAACTTTGTAAGTGCATATTTTAGGTAAATTTTAGATATTTTGTTATTGCGAATTATTTTCAATGTTAGGGAAAAATTTGTACGCCGATACTTACGGCTAAACATGATTGGACTCAAACAATGACTTTAATATCTCGCATGCTCTTGTATGTATACAATGTTTAAACAAATAAAGAAATCTTATCTTATCTTATAATGGGTCGTCGTGTGCAAATAATAGAATAGAATAGAATATTCATTTATTTGCTTAGTATGTATTTACAATAAGGTGGTTACAATAATATAAAAGACTCCTTGTACATACTACCATTTTGGCATGCAAACATTGATGCAGTTCATCATCAAACATACAAGCATTGATTCATAACTAAAATTTATCAGCTAGAAAATCACATACGGAGTAGTAATATTTATTTAATAGAAGTACGGTTAGTTTATTTTTGAAAGTTGTTACTGGTTCCTCTTTTACGAGTATGGCATTAGGAATGTGGGTAAAAATAGTCGGTACCATACCAAAAACACTTTTCCTCAACAAAGCAGTCCTATATCCACCTGTGCGTAACAAGGTTTGGTATTGAGATCGCAAAGTTACATCTCGGTATCTGCTTTCCGATAAAGTTAAAAATAGATGTCGATTATATTTAACAAAAAGAGCAATTTCTAAAAGAAAAACGTTCACAAATTCCCAAGTAATTTACGCATGAAGTGAATGTGTTCTTTTGTTATAAGTGGCAATAATGTATGGTAATTCAAAAGAATAAGAAATAAAGATTTATTATTATTATTAATTGACACCGGTGACTCGACTTATTTTATGACTGCGGATAATCAATCGCTTGACGATCCTCAGCCACAGAGAAAGCCTAACCATGCTGATCAGGATTTTCCGGAGAATTCAACCTCACCAAAACCAGGACTAGCGATGACGGGCAGCGTCATCGTTGCGAAAGGATTGGCACTGCGGTCACCAACCCGCTTGCCCAGCGTGATGACTACGGGCATTAAACCTCCCATATGAAAAAAGTGCAAAAACAACGGCCCCCAGTTCCCGGTGGTCCCGCTATTCCTGGTCAAGGTAGCGGTCACGGTAACGGCGGGCCGGGGGTGCGAAGAATCCCCGGGTTACGGCAGGCTACAACGACGACTACATCTGGCTACGTACAATGGACGTTCGATGAGGCTGGACCATCACCTCGCCGAACTTGACGTAGAGTTAGGTCGTATTAACTGGCATATACTGGGCTTATCTGAAGTCCGAAGACAGAGGGAGGACACGATAACCCTGAAGTCTGGCCACCTATTCTACTTCCGCGAAGGTGATCAGCTCTCCCAAGGCGGTATCGGTTATCTTGTGAACAAGGAACTCACTAACAGCATTGTGGAAATCAGTAGTGTGTCGACACGGGTAGCATACCTTGTACTAAGACTCACTGACAGGTACTACCTGAAAATGATACAGGTATAAGCGCCGACTTCGACATGCTCTGACGACACAGCTGAGGCCATGTACGAGGACATTGCCAAGGCAATGCACGGTACGACAAAGGCCCACTACAACGTTGTTATGGGAGACTTCAATGCCAAAGTGGGAGTACAAGAACGCGGCGAATCGAAAGTGGGACAGTTCGGTTTGGGGCGCAGGAATCACAGGGGGCAAATGCTGGTCAACTTTTTAGAGTCACGGGGGCTCTTCTTGATGAATTCGTTCTTCGAGAAGAAGCCCCAAAGGAAGTGGACCTGGCAGAGCCCCGATAACGTGACAAGGAATGAGATAGACTTCATTATGACGGATAAGAGGCACATATTTAGAGATGTCTCCGTGATCAGCAAGTTTAATACCGGAAGCGATCACAGGCTTGTTCGAGGCACTCTAAATATCGATTTTCGAGCTGAGAGAATCCGAATGATGAGGCCTACTCTCCAACCTACGCAGCTCCAAACCGCTCTTGGATCCGAAAAGTTCCAACTGGAACTTCAAAATCGATTCGCCCTACTGGAAACCACAAGCACTGTCGACGAGAAAGCCGACGAGGTGGTCAAAACACTACGCGACGTGTCCCGCAGACTTTTCCCGTCGCAGCGGAAAAGTAAGGTGTCCAAACTTTCCTCGGAGACTCTCGGACTTATGAGGGAAAGACGAGAGTTGCCATCCACGCAGCCGTCTTCGTCAGATAAGAGGGCCTTAAACCTAAAAATTAGAAAGCTGACGCAACGTGACCTTCGGTGCTCCAACACCCGTGACATTATGGTCGCGATTGAGCAAAACCGAGGGTCGAAAGTGTTCGCTCAGCATTTAGGGAGGACCCATCTGACGAAACTGAAAACTGCGGGTGGTAGAATCGTGACTTCGAAGTCCGAGATACTCGAGGAAGTCGAGGATTTTTACAGACACTTATATTCAACGCGGACGGCAAAACCAGCGGCGCATAGTGAAGATGACCATCGAGCCGGATTAACGCGCCACTACACGGAGGACATCCCGGATGTCGACCACTGCGAGATTAGGGCGGCTCTCGAGCAGCTAAAGAACAACAAGGCGCCTGGTGATGACGGAATAATGACAGAGCTCCTTAAAGTGGGCGGGGCTCCAGTTCTGAGAGAGCTAGCGAGTCTCTTCAACTCCGTCATTCAAGAGGGTACAACGCCCGAAGCGTCGAGCAGAGGTGCGGTATTCTGTTCTTCAAAAAGGCAACAAAACCTTGCTGAAGAATTATAGAACCATCTCACTTCTGAGCCACGTATACAAGCTGTTCTCGAAGGTCGTCACGAACCGTCTCGCCAGGAGACTTGACGAGTTCCAGCCACCAGAACAAGCCGGTTTTCGAAAAGGCTTCTGTACCGTAGACCACATCCATACTGTTCGGCAGATTGTGCAGAAGACCGAAGAGTACAATCAGCCGCTGTGTATGGCATTTGTGGACTACGAAAAAGCCTTCGACTCCATCGAAATTTGGGCAGTTCTGGCCTCTCTGCAACGATGTCGAATTGACTGGCGCTACATCGAAGTGTTGAGGTGTTTGTATGACGCTGCAACGATGACTGTCCAGGTCCAGGATAAGGAAACCAGCCCCATCCAACTACTCAGGGGGGTGAGATAGGGGGATGTGATACCCCGAAACTGTTCACCAATGCGTTGGAGGACGTCTTTAAGACGCTGGACTGGACTGGACAGGGTATCAACATAAACGGCGAGTACATCTCACACCTTCGTTTTGCCGATGACATCGTCATAATGGCAGAGACGCTGGAACAGTTAGACCAGATGCTGCACAGCCTAAATGGAGCCTCTCGGCGGGTTGGCCTCGGCATGAATTTGGACAAGACGAAAGTCATGTACAATTTGCACGTCTTGCCGAGTCCAATCCACATCGAAGGGTCGCTTCTCGAAGTTGTGAAGGAGTATGTCTACCTAGGGCAAGTTTTCCAGCTTGGTAGGCACAACTTTGAGAAGAAAGCCAACAGAAGGATCCAGTTGGGTTGGGCAGCGTTTGGAAAACTTCGTCAAGTCTTCTCGTCGTCAATCCCGCAGTGTTCCCGCGGTCTTCAACCAATGCGTCTTGCCCGTTATGACATACGGTGCCGAAACGTGGACACTAACAGTCGGGCTGGTCCACAAATTTAAGGTCACTCAGCGTGCTATGGAGCGGGCTATGCTCGGAGTTTCTTTGAAGGATAAGATCAGGAATGAAGTTATCTGGAAGAGAACCAGAGGTACCGACATAGCCTGCAGACTAAGCACGCTGAAGTGGCAGTGGGCTGGCCATGTTTGTCGAAGGACCGATGGCCGGTGGAGCAGACGAGTTCTGGAGTGGAGACCGTGTATAGGCAAGCGTAGTGTGGGGCGCCCCCCAGCTAGATGGACCGACGACCTTAAAAAGGTGGCTGGGACAGACTGGATGCGGAAAGCGGAGGACAGGGTGTTGTGGCGCAGCCTGGGAGAGGCCTATGTCCAGCAGTGGACTGCTATAGGCTGAGTTGATTGATTGAAAACCAGGATAGAATTAAACTTACAGGCGCAAAGACGGCTACCATACATACAAATCGCGAATCCCCCTTTGAAATTTTTGATAGACACAGGTGCCAATCAATCTTTTATAAGTCCCGAAGCCGTTCAAAGTACTTTGCCGATTACACACTCAACTTTGATCCGTTTGAGGTGACCAACATACATGCGACAAGCAGGAACGACTATTCTATTACATTGCCGTGTTTTGCGGAATTCAATGACACTGACAATATGAAGTTATTCATTTATAGGTTTCACGAATACTTTGATGGACTAATAGGTTTAGATTTATTGAGTAGCTGGGAGGCCCGCATAGATTTAAGAGAATGTCAATTATTGGCTCGAACCGCGTCAAATCCTATTAAGATGTACAACTCATGCAACGTTAACTTGTATGAGGATATAATTCCAGCAGGGACTTCTAAAGTTATCCGCATCCCTGTCGACATCGCGGAAGGTGACGTTTTTATTAATGAACAAATACTTTGTAATTGCATAGTTCACGAATGCATTACCACCATTGCTAATAACCTTAGAAATTGAGAACCCGACACCTAATGACGTAATATTCTCACTTGATCGCCCAGCGCACGCGGAACTATTTAATACTGAGTGCACGCGTACTCAACAAACGCCAACTCGCGCACAAAATGTAACTTCACGATTACGAACGGATCACTTAAACCCAGAGGAAAAGGATAACCTCATAGCACTTTGTTCTCGTTACGCGGACGTATTTTATGTTGAGGGTGAAAGACTAACTTTTACAAATAAAGTCAAACACCGGATTAGGACCACAGACGAAGTGCCAGTGCACGCTAAAAGTTATCGGTACCCATTCGTACATCGCCAGGAAGTTAAGGAGCAGATAGGGAAAATGCTAGAACAGGGTATCATACGACCATCTGAATCTGCTTGGAGATTTGGGTAGTACCCAAGAAGATAGATGCCTCCGGAAAGCAAAAGTGGCGTCTCGTGGTTGATTTTCGTAAGGTAAATGAAAAAACACTGGATGACAAGTACCCTATCCCTAATATTAGCGACGTCCTTGACAAATTAGGGAAGTGCCACTACTT
Source organism: Tiliacea citrago (assembly GCA_963921375.1). Lineage (NCBI taxonomy): Eukaryota > Metazoa > Arthropoda > Insecta > Lepidoptera > Noctuidae > Tiliacea > Tiliacea citrago. The sequence goes on along the minus strand of OY992799.1, from coordinate 21,252,700 downwards.
CACGACCCTTGATTTGGCAAGTGGCTTCTACCAAGTTGAGATGGACCCTAACGACGTTGAGAAAACCGCGTTCAACGTAGAACACGGGCATTTCGAATTTCTTCGTATGCCAATGGGATTAAAAAATTCTCCGTCAACATTTCAACGTGTGATGGATAATGTCCTCCGAGGGCTTCAGAACGAGATATGCCTGGTGGATCTTGATGGCATCATTGTATTCAGCACATCCCTTCAGGAACATGTGACCAATCTCGAAAGAGTTTTTCAGAGACTTCGGGAGTCCAACTTCAAGATCCAAATGGACAAATCTGAATTTCTGAAGATTGAAACAGCGTACCTTGGGCATATCATTAGTAGAGATGGTATAAAGCCAAATCCCGATATGATATCCGCCATAAACAAATACCCCATACCGAAAACCCCAAAAGAGATCAAGCAATTTCTAGGCCTTCTCGGTTATTACAGAAAATTTATCCCCGACTTTGCCCGTACCACAAAGCCACTTACCCAATGTCTGAAAAAAGGTAGAAAGATCACTCTCGATACTGACTATACGAACTGTTTTGAAAAATGTAAGACTCTTCTGACCAATGATCCCATCTTGCAATACCCGGACTTTAATAGAGAATTCAACTTAACAACAGACGCTTCTAACTTAGCCATCGGAGCTATACTATCCCAAGGACCCATAGGGTCAGACAAACCGGTCTGTTACGCCTCTCGAACTCTTAACGAAAGCGAAACAAACTATAGCACCATTGAAAAAGAGCTCCTCGCCATAGTCTGGGCTACAAAATATTTCAGACCATACCTCTTCGGAAGAAGATTCAAAATGTTCTCTGACCATAAACCACTACAGTGGATGATGAATTTGAAAGAGCCGAACTCACGACTTAGAAGATGGCGACTTAGACTCAGCGAGTATGACTTTTCCGTAATTTACAAGAAGGGGAAAACGAACACTAATGCCGACGCCCTCTGCCGCATAGAAATAAATACTAAGGAAGCTATGTCTCTAATAGAGGAAATTGACGAATTCAACTCCCTAATGGGCAACCCATCCGAAACAATACTCGCCCAAGCAGACTCTACCACCGAAACAGCTCACACAAGTAATGAAAACCCAATTCTTGAAATCCCTATAACAGATAAACCTCTTAATACATTCAACCGACAGATACATCTTACCCTTGTTAACGACGTAAAGAAACGATCCTCATTGACAAAACCATTTGACACACACACGCGTATCAGCATCCAGCTATCACAATCCAACCTAGAAGAAGACGTTATAACCGCTATAAAGGAGTACGCTAACCCTAAGGTCAAAACAGCTGAAAATGAAGGACCAAATTACCAAATTTATAAGTGAATGTACCATCTGCGGACAAGCCAAATACGATAGAAACCCAGTCAGACCTCAATTTAACGTTGTGCCCCCAGCCACCAAGCCATTTGAAATAGTTCATATGGATTTGTTTACTGTACAAAGTGAGAAGTACGTCACTTTCATCGACGTCTTTACCAAATACGGTCAAGCTTACCATCTGCGCGATGGAACAGCTGTTAGCATATTACAAGCCCTCCTGCAATACTGCACTCACCAGGGCGTCCCCATGACCAACCAACTTTTCATGGAATTTACACGGCTTCACAAGATTAACCATCATAGAATATTAGCTTATTCACCCAATGACAATGGTAATATAGAACGAATTCATTTAACACTATTAGAACACTTAGACTCATTAAACTACAGCATAAAGACGAACCCACAGTCAACCTTATGCCCTATGCTTTAGCCTACGACAGTTCCATACACAGTTTCACAAGATGCAGGCCTTTTGACTTACTTAATGGATATTTTGACTCCAGAGACTGCAAGGACATTGACATAACACAACAGCTGTTACAACAGTATGTTCTAGTTCATAAAGACCGCCTGAAACAGGTATATGACATTATCAATTCCTCATCACTTGCAAACCGAACATCATTAATCGAGAATAGAAATAAAGGCCGCGAACCCGCAATCAAATACGCACCCCAACAGCAAGTATTTGTAACAAACCCTCTCGCTAATCGTCAAAAGACCGCACCACGGTATACGCAAGATATATAGTTTTATCTGACCTGCCGATTCACATTTATAAAGAAACGTGGCCCCATAGCAAAGTCAAGACTTAAGCGTATTCCTAAAGCAGTAAATTTGTTACAGGATTCTGCTAATAACAATTCTTTCTATGATGCGACCTCAGGAGATAAAACTCGAGAGCCTCGATGAGGGACCAGGACTGCTACCCTACAAATTTGGGCCTATGAGACTCACGACTCACCACCATACATTCCTACAATATGTACGTCTGGATGATATCGAAAACAACGTCCACTCACTACAGACTCAACGACTAAGCTATCAAAGTCGAATGACCAATGACACCTACTTACTATATGATATCCAAATAAACCATCTTACTGACAAGCTTGGCAATGTCCTCAGACAATTACAATCTCTGGAGCCCAATAGAGTTAAAAGAGGTCTTGTAGATGGGCGAGGTTCCATCATAAAAAGCCTAACTGGAAACCTAGACCACAATGATGCTTTAAATTATAATACGGCCATTAAAACATTAGAGACAAATCAGAATAGAATAGCAACTAAATTTAATAACCGCATTAGCATAAGTAAAGGGTGGAGGTCCAAACACACTGAAGTACTAGCACAGATAGTCGATAATCAGAACAGAATTAACAATACATTAGAATTAATACTAAAGAGCGATGCACTAAGAGAAAATAGTTTAATAAAATACGCAAAGTTTGCCCAACTTCTAGAACGAATGGGTGAGAACGTAGAGGATTTAACTCAGGAATTACTTAAAATAGAAAATAGTTTAGCTTTTATTCATGCGTCCACCATGCATCATTCTATGGTAGACATAGAGATACTGGCATCAATGGTCAGGAAACTGAAGATTCTGAAGAACAGATTTTAGATTTAGAACTTAGGGAATACTACAATATTATAAAACCAGGATCGTACTTCGTTGATAAACAGATAGTTTTCGTTTTTAAATTTACAATCTTTTCTAAGAATAGTTACGACCTATATAGGTTGTCTGCAGTACCTAACAAACACGCACAGGCTCTTATTCCATCCTTCCCATTCCTAGCAACCAACTAGTTGACATTCGTGTACATGGAGGCTGAATGCCCGAAGTCAAAGAGCTGGTACCTTTGCAAGAAAGAAATCACCCACCAGATCCGTTCCAAATCTGACTGCATCCAGGAGTTGATCACCAATCAAGTTCTGCTAGACACCTGCCAGTTCACTACAGTTACCCTGATGAGAGAAGCTATGGAGAAACTCGATGACCAACACTACGTCCTGTTATTCCCTCAACAAACGAAAGTACAACTCATCTGCCACCAGAAGGACTACACATTGCTCCAAGGAAGTTATCTTGCTACAATTCTCGTTGGATGTCGACTGAAATCTGAAGAGTTTACCATAGCCAATGACTATGATGAAATAAAAGGCCAACCACTGAAACTGATGAACATACCCTATGATTCTTGGAAACAAGTTACCACAGCTACTCATATTAATTTGAACTGCGTGGATCTTAAAGGACTACACGGCATCCAGGACAAAATTATGATCCAGAACCCCGTGCAAATGGACAACGTGCAAACAGATACCTTCTATCACACCACAATCTACGGTGTACTACTAAGTGCAGCCATACTTACCAGCATCCTAATGGCCAGGCGCTACTTATGCAAATGTAGTAATGCTATGAAAACGGATCAAAAGCACCAGCAGCCTCCGACCGTAATTCTGGAAAAGAATGCAGATCCCGACCACATTCCGGCAACATTTTCACTCAACGTGCTAAAATAGTCGCCGTTCTAAGGGTGGAGGAATTACGTAGCGCTACTAAAGAAAGATCGCTGACGTTGCAGTTACACCAATAGTGGTTGACTACAACTAATCGCCGATGCAGCATTGACGTCAATCGATAATGCAACCTAATTTTAATGACTACTTTTGTAAGAATACGCATTCCATATTCCTACTTCGACGTGGAATGAATATTCATAGGTTAACTAATTGTAATTTACTTTTTGACTATTAAAAGTTATTAAAATCATTTCGGTTTTTTTTAGATCCTTCGGCTGTCGTAAACGTAATTCACTATCGAAGTTGTTTTTTTTTTTTTTCAATGTTTGTAAATATGTGTGTGTGTGTTATCTATCACATAATTAATTTATCTGTCATTGCTTCATTATTAATTCTTTTTACCTATTGTGGTATAGTAATTTTATTCTAGGTGCATCGTCTTCACATATAATTACATAATTGATGTACCGAAACAAAAAAAAATATTGTAAAACATTTTAAAAGAGTAACGGTGGAGTTTCTTGCCCATTCTTCTCCATACGAAGCTACCCTTTGGAAGGGGCGACTAGAATCAATTCTATTTTATTTCGTAAATTTTGACGTTCAAAAGTGCCATCTATGTGCCTATTTGAAATAAATAATTTGACTTTGACTTTGACTTTCGTTAGCTTCCAACCTGTGAAAAACAAATGGTTTCTTTTGAAATAACCTTACATTTAGTAACAAGTAACCTTACATCTTGTTTATCATTAGTATCATTAATAAAAAGCAAAAGTTAATGAGTTAAGTTTATTTTTGAACTAATGAAACTGTTAGGAGCTGAGGTGAGGAATAGAAACAACCAGTTCAAGTCACTAAATGGTACTGGGTTTATTGTAGAAAATCTTAGGTACTAGTACAGAATCTTACAAATAAAAATCAATGGCGGGCAACTTAAAAACATTACCATCTAAATTAACCAATCACTGCACAGCACGTATTAGTCGTAGTTACACGACGGGGGCGCCACCATCGCGGTGGCAGCAGCAGAGCACTAAGGCTCCGCGGTCGGTCACTCGGCCGGTGCGCGCGGCACGCGGCTGTGTCGCTGTGTGGAATGATGCAGCTACAAAACCATAACATTGTCCAGAATACAGCTAAATTCTTAAATATAATGTACCTTATCTTACCTTACGACAAGCTCGGCTTTCTTTCCTTGTTCATATGCTCCTCTTTTTTCAACTCTTCCTTCAACTGGGCGTTACGCCAGATACTGATAGTACAATTTTTCTTTTATTTTGAACTTTGCTTTTAAATTTATACTGAACCAGTAACGTCCACTTTCCAATTTGAACTTAAGCTTCCTTCGTTGTTTTCCATTTCAAATAATGTTGATACTAGTTACTTAGTTTTCCGTTAATAAGTTTACCTATGTTTTAACCGTCTACTGATACTGATTTTAACTACCTATAGGTATACTATGTTTTATCACATGACACTTGACTGTCAACTATGTAGCGACACATCTCCGCGATGTTGTAAGAGCAATAATAGAGCCCATGGCTGAACGCTGGCCCCCAAAATACAGGTCCAGGCCTAGTTTGGGGGTCAGGATCAGATTCTTGGCAATACATTTGGGTGCTATATTATTTCGACCTACTTGTTTGTAATATGTATTTTAAGTGTCAAATAAATGGTTTTAAAAAAAAAATATTTATACTGTTTAACCATGGTCTGACCTTTATTTGAAAGGTAAATTTCTTCCCAACTCTCTATGAAATGTCAAAGTAAAATGACTAGGTACAGTTTAATAAAGAACTCTGATAAAAATAAATGAAGTAAAAAAGATTTTCAAAGATCGAAGGATAATGACCACTCAAGTTTCCGATCCATCTGCCGATCAGATATTTTTAGTAACAAAGGTAAACACAGCCCACACTAAACAAATTGCTACGTGAAACCCACGCCACGGTCCAATTTCTGCCGACCGATTGTGTAAAAATTTGCCCGTGTAAACTTAGGTGAAGTGAGCTGTCAATAGTATTAATCCAGCCGATCTATTCTGAAAAAAACCCCACCGTGTAAACGTAGGTGAAGTGAGCTTGAAGTGACTTGTTAATAGTGTCAATCCCTCACTCACAGTTCACTCCAAGCTCACTTCACTTAAGTTTTCACGGTGAGATGGTTACAGAATAGCACTGCTGCGTGTAAACGTAGGTGAAGTGAGCTTGAAGTGACTTGTTAAAGTGTAAATCCCTCACTCACAGTTCACTCCAAGCTCACTTCACTTAAGTTTTCACGGTGAGATGGTTACAGAATAGCACTGCTGCGTGTAAACGTAGGTGAAGTGAGCTTGAAGTGACTTGTTAAAGTGTAAATCCCTCACTCACAGTTCACTCCAAGCTCACTCCACTTAAGTTTTCACGGTGAGATGGTTACAGAATAGCACTGCTGCGTGTAAACGTAGGTGAAGTGAGCTTGAAGTGACTTGTTAAAGTGTAAATCCCTCACTCACAGTTCACTCCAAGCTCACTTCACTTAAGTTTTCACGGTGAGATGGTTACAGAATAGCACTGCTGCGTGTAAACGTAGGTGAAGTGAGCTTGAAGTGACTTTTTAAAGTGTAAATCCCTCACTCACAGTTCACTCCAAGCTCACTTCACTTAAGTTTTCACGGTGAGATGGTTACAGAATAGCACTGCTTAGCACCGGGTGAAATCTAACTACATATATAACTTCACATACGTTTTCACGGTGTGATATTTACAGAATAGACCGGCTGTTCTGTAAAAATCACACCGTGAAAACTTAGGTGAAGTGAGCTGTCAATAGTATCAATCCTTAGCATCGAGTGAAATCTAGCTATATCACTTCACCTAAGTTTTCACGGTGAGATATTTACAGAATAGACTGGCTGACCTTACATTTAACCTGTACTTATTTCACGCGAAATTAAAAAATCTTTCTGTCTAGCCATTTCTCAACTTTGTTGGGGTCGGCTTCCAGTAAAACGAGATGCAGCTGCATTCCAGTATTTTACACGGAGCTACTGCCTATTTGAGCTCCATAACCCAGTTACTGGGTGACACTATACTCTTTTTAAGACTGGGAGTCACACTTTTTTGTGCTCTGCCTACCCGTAACGACTGTCAAAGATGTACGAAGTCAGCTGGGACCAAGAGTTTAACGTGCTTTCCGAAGCACGGAAGGGTGTCAATATACAGGGCCAAATTAAATTTTCTAAATCTTAACACGAAAAATAAAAATGAAAAAGATTTGGTGGTTTTATGACCACTAGTAGTGTTTTTACTATGAGTAGAGAAGTAGAAATATGAGTTGAGAAAATGTTTTTATTTTTTATTTAATCGCGTTTAATTATCGATACCCATCACGTCTGTGAAGTTTATACAAAAAAAAAAAAAAAACTGATATTTCCAGTAACATAAAACTCAAAAAAAAAAACGCAAAATACAGGCATATTGACGTGGAGTTGCGGAAACCAGTCCGTTTTACCTATTACCTATTACCTAACATAAAACTCACGTCTTTGGAGTTTCGCTAGCTAATTTAATTTGACCCTGGATAATGGAACCGACTGCAGCAAGCGTAGTTTAACCCTCGATCGGCCCGTGTTACTGTTAGCTATTAACCACGAGCCCCGCGAAATTAAAGTCGGTAAATATTACCTACCTGAAAATTTTATAAAACGCCGTGTTTTGTATAGTATACAATGCAAGATGGAAAACAATGTTGTTCTAATTAAACCCTTGGATCGTTGGAGAGAAATATTAATATTGGGCTCATGGGCCACTTATCAACATAATTACTGACGTGTTGAGCTCCGAGAACCGGTGTACGGAATAAAATCGCGTTTTTGGGGCAGACCATTGACAGGAGAGACGCGATAGCGAATCCACTTTTATGAAAATAGTGAGTTATGAAGTCAGTTTTGAAGATTATTATATATTCATTATCAAGTAAAAATAGACTTATACTAATTATTAGGCACACACTTACAACACAACACCAATACAACAAATACAAAAAAAAAGAAAACATAATATGTACAAGTCTACAATAAAAAGGTAGGAAGGTGTTTGAAGAGAAATTTCATCATCTCCAGTATCATAATTATCATCGTCATCTTATTCATCATTTAGCCAGCTGAAAAGCATCCACTGCTGGACATAGGCTGCTCCAAAAGCATCGCAACAAAAAACAGCGACCAGTCCTTGCTGCTTCTATACAGCGGACTCTCTATTCTATTACAGAGAAGTTTCGGGGTTGAGAATGGTTTTCATTTATCTACTCACTTACATATAGATTATCAGTTTAAAAGTTTTGGTTTACTTAGGCGTGAAAAATAACACCTTCATGCAGGATTTTATGATTACTCATAGAACTAATTGTTATTGATGTATATATAAAAAAAAAAAAAAAAAACTATTATTAGTTTAACTGTCATGCATGAACAGTTCACCTCCTAGTGAGTTTAAGGTTTTATTTATTTTTTAAACTTCTTAGACATAGACATTCTCTACCAGTGAACAAAGGGTAGTGAAAATATAAGATGGCGGGTGCTCTGATTGAGAGAAAATAATAATATGAAAAATTATTAAAATATAACATAATTAGTTATAAATAAAATAGGTGCACAAGTACATAATGTGTGTGTGTTTATTAATGGTAATCAAAGCCCTTTAAATAAATAAAAAAAAATCGTAATTTGTGAACAGCGCTGTGGGCTGGGGGGGGGGGGGGTAAGTTATTTATGTTTTTCTGTTTTTAATATTGCTAATTGTAGCTGTTTGTCGTTCCTATTTAATAAAATAAAATATAAAGTATTTTAATTTAACTTATAAATTAATACATTTTAATTTATTTCTTCAAAACTGTATTACTTTTTTTTATGTGAAACTCATTCTCAATTCCTCTATTATCAGCATAAAATAAACGTAAAATATCTTCAAACACCCACCAAGTGCTGTGCCTAACGCCAAAAATAAAAGGGTCCTTAATTTGAACTGGCATCCCTTTTAGCAGCGCTCTCAGTAAACATCCCTTTGTGAAGTTGGGGTAGATTAAAATTATCAACGTGTTTACGCCCGCTCCTGTGGTTTTATTTGCTTATTCATTACAAAAATAATTTCGCTCATCTAATTTTCATATGTCCACTTTATCCTAATAGTAGGAGAGTCTATTATCGCTTGGCGTAATTGTCTGCTTGGGTGACAGTTTCTTTTTGAAAGGACTATTGTTTTGAGTTCTTTTATTCGTTTCACTGGTGTTAGGTGATCGCGTTTTGTTTTATGTTTAGTGGCTTAGAAAAAAGAGGTATTTATATATGTAATCTCTTTTTAGATTATAAGGAACTAGCTTTTGCCCGCGGCTTCACCCGCGTGGTTGTCGAATATCATCCCACGGGAACGTACTACCGGGATACAAGTATTCTATGTCCTTACCTAAATCATGGTCTATGCCTTACATCCAAATCCGTTCAGTCGTTAAGACGCTGACAAGTAAACCGCTGTCACTGTCAGACTGCATACAAAAGAAAGAGAAGCGCGATGACACAACGCTTGTAATTTATTGCAAAATATGAAGCAATTATTTATTTATTCAAAAATGAGTTAAGTAATCGAAAATAAAAAACAATCAATCTGCATACAACTAAGACGTTCTTGTTATTAATTAACTACCAACCGTATGTTGATATTTAATACAGATATTTTGCATTGAAACTTAAAATAAAGGGTTAGTTTACCGTTAATTTGTATCAAGTTTTTTTTTTCTAAACGTGTTTTGGTAACAACCAAGTCCTGAGAAATATGTTCAAAAACCTATATTTTTTCCGCTACCACAAACTATACAGGGTGGAAGAGACATCGACACGCATCCTGTTACCATGGATTCAATACATCATTCTTGACCACCCTGCGTTAAAAATTTTCGTCGGTTATTAAAATTAAATTCGCTGTTCCATACATTTTGACCTAGTAGGTATTGCACTTCTGTAGGAAACATCTGTTTTTTTTAAATTACCGACGAGAAATTTCAACGCACGGGGGTCAAGTATGATGTACTGAATCCATGTAACAGGTTTCGCGTTGATGTCCCTGCCCATGGGCGTACCCAGCTTCTGGCCTAGGGGGGGCAAGGCAGATTTTTTAGGTCGGATCGTCCGCGGCTGTTTTGTCATACACACCTACATGAAACATTAGGTATATGTAGTGTAGTGTGTAGGGCAAACAGTTTTTTGGCAATTGCACCGTGCATTTTGCCAGTGTCTACTGCGCGGTTTGAAAGTTAGAGCATAAGGCCCCGTTTCCACTTTGATTTGTAATTAGGCGAGTTCATACATGTTCTGTGAGATTTCCAGGGGGGGGGGGCAGTGGCCCCCCTGCCCCCCCCCCCAGTTACTGGGTGACACTATACTCTTTTTAAGACTGGGAGTCACACTTTTTTGTGCTCTGCCTACCCGTAACGACTGTCAAAGATGTACGAAGTCAGCTGGGACCAAGAGTTTAACGTGCTTTCCGAAGCACGGAAGGGTGTCAATATACAGGGCCAAATTAAATTTTCTAAATCTTAACACGAAAAATAAAAATGAAAAAGATTTGGTGGTTTTATGACCACTAGTAGTGTTTTTACTATGAGTAGAGAAGTAGAAATATGAGTTGAGAAAATGTTTTTATTTTTTATTTAATCGCGTTTAATTATCGATACCCATCACGTCTGTGAAGTTTATACAAAAAAAAAAAAAAAACTGATATTTCCAGTAACATAAAACTCAAAAAAAAAAACGCAAAATACAGGCATATTGACGTGGAGTTGCGGAAACCAGTCCGTTTTACCTATTACCTATTACCTAACATAAAACTCACGTCTTTGGAGTTTCGCTAGCTAATTTAATTTGACCCTGGATAATGGAACCGACTGCAGCAAGCGTAGTTTAACCCTCGATCGGCCCGTGTTACTGTTAGCTATTAACCACGAGCCCCGCGAAATTAAAGTCGGTAAATATTACCTACCTGAAAATTTTATAAAACGCCGTGTTTTGTATAGTATACAATGCAAGATGGAAAACAATGTTGTTCTAATTAAACCCTTGGATCGTTGGAGAGAAATATTAATATTGGGCTCATGGGCCACTTATCAACATAATTACTGACGTGTTGAGCTCCGAGAACCGGTGTACGGAATAAAATCGCGTTTTTGGGGCAGACCATTGACAGGAGAGACGCGATAGCGAATCCACTTTTATGAAAATAGTGAGTTATGAAGTCAGTTTTGAAGATTATTATATATTCATTATCAAGTAAAAATAGACTTATACTAATTATTAGGCACACACTTACAACACAACACCAATACAACAAATACAAAAAAAAAGAAAACATAATATGTACAAGTCTACAATAAAAAGGTAGGAAGGTGTTTGAAGAGAAATTTCATCATCTCCAGTATCATAATTATCATCGTCATCTTATTCATCATTTAGCCAGCTGAAAAGCATCCACTGCTGGACATAGGCTGCTCCAAAAGCATCGCAACAAAAAACAGCGACCAGTCCTTGCTGCTTCTATACAGCGGACTCTCTATTCTATTACAGAGAAGTTTCGGGGTTGAGAATGGTTTTCATTTATCTACTCACTTACATATAGATTATCAGTTTAAAAGTTTTGGTTTACTTAGGCGTGAAAAATAACACCTTCATGCAGGATTTTATGATTACTCATAGAACTAATTGTTATTGATGTATATATAAAAAAAAAAAAAAAAAAACTATTATTAGTTTAACTGTCATGCATGAACAGTTCACCTCCTAGTGAGTTTAAGGTTTTATTTATTTTTTAAACTTCTTAGACATAGACATTCTCTACCAGTGAACAAAGGGTAGTGAAAATATAAGATGGCGGGTGCTCTGATTGAGAGAAAATAATAATATGAAAAATTATTAAAATATAACATAATTAGTTATAAATAAAATAGGTGCACAAGTACATAATGTGTGTGTGTTTATTAATGGTAATCAAAGCCCTTTAAATAAATAAAAAAAAATCGTAATTTGTGAACAGCGCTGTGGGCTGGGGGGGGGGGGGGTAAGTTATTTAAGTTTTTCTGTTTTTAATATTGCTAATTGTAGCTGTTTGTCGTTCCTATTTAATAAAATAAAATATAAAGTATTTTAATTTAACTTATAAATTAATACATTTTAATTTATTTCTTCAAAACTGTATTACTTTTTTTTATGTGAAACTCATTCTCAATTCCTCTATTATCAGCATAAAATAAACGTAAAATATCTTCAAACACCCACCAAGTGCTGTGCCTAACGCCAAAAATAAAAGGGTCCTTAATTTGAACTGGCATCCCTTTTAGCAGCGCTCTCAGTAAACATCCCTTTGTGAAGTTGGGGTAGATTAAAATTATCAACGTGTTTACGCCCGCTCCTGTGGTTTTATTTGCTTATTCATTACAAAAATAATTTCGCTCATCTAATTTTCATATGTCCACTTTATCCTAATAGTAGGAGAGTCTATTATCGCTTGGCGTAATTGTCTGCTTGGGTGACAGTTTCTTTTTGAAAGGACTATTGTTTTGAGTTCTTTTATTCGTTTCACTGGTGTTAGGTGATCGCGTTTTGTTTTATGTTTAGTGGCTTAGAAAAAAGAGGTATTTATATATGTAATCTCTTTTTAGATTATAAGGAACTAGCTTTTGCCCGCGGCTTCACCCGCGTGGTTGTCGAATATCATCCCACGGGAACGTACTACCGGGATACAAGTATTCTATGTCCTTACCTAAATCATGGTCTATGCCTTACATCCAAATCCGTTCAGTCGTTAAGACGCTGACAAGTAAACCGCTGTCACTGTCAGACTGCATACAAAAGAAAGAGAAGCGCGATGACACAACGCTTGTAATTTATTGCAAAATATGAAGCAATTATTTATTTATTCAAAAATGAGTTAAGTAATCGAAAATAAAAAACAATCAATCTGCATACAACTAAGACGTTCTTGTTATTAATTAACTACCAACCGTATGTTGATATTTAATACAGATATTTTGCATTGAAACTTAAAATAAAGGGTTAGTTTACCGTTAATTTGTATCAAGTTTTTTTTTTCTAAACGTGTTTTGGTAACAACCAAGTCCTGAGAAATATGTTCAAAAACCTATATTTTTTCCGCTACCACAAACTATACAGGGTGGAAGAGACATCGACACGCATCCTGTTACCATGGATTCAATACATCATTCTTGACCACCCTGCGTTAAAAATTTTCGTCGGTTATTAAAATTAAATTCGCTGTTCCATACATTTTGACCTAGTAGGTATTGCACTTCTGTAGGAAACATCTGTTTTTTTTAAATTACCGACGAGAAATTTCAACGCACGGGGGTCAAGTATGATGTACTGAATCCATGTAACAGGTTTCGCGTTGATGTCCCTGCCCATGGGCGTACCCAGCTTCTGGCCTAGGGGGGGCAAGGCAGATTTTTTAGGTCGGATCGTCCGCGGCTGTTTTGTCATACACACCTACATGAAACATTAGGTATATGTAGTGTAGTGTGTAGGGCAAACAGTTTTTTGGCAATTGCACCGTGCATTTTGCCAGTGTCTACTGCGCGGTTTGAAAGTTAGAGCATAAGGCCCCGTTTCCACTTTGATTTGTAATTAGGCGAGTTCATACATGTTCTGTGAGATTTCCAGGGGGGGGGGGCAGTGGCCCCCCTGCCCCCCCCCCCAGTTACTGGGTGACACTATACTCTTTTTAAGACTGGGAGTCACACTTTTTTGTGCTCTGCCTACCCGTAACGACTGTCAAAGATGTACGAAGTCAGCTGGGACCAAGAGTTTAACGTGCTTTCCGAAGCACGGAAGGGTGTCAATATACAGGGCCAAATTAAATTTTCTAAATCTTAACACGAAAAATAAAAATGAAAAAGATTTGGTGGTTTTATGACCACTAGTAGTGTTTTTACTATGAGTAGAGAAGTAGAAATATGAGTTGAGAAAATGTTTTTATTTTTTATTTAATCGCGTTTAATTATCGATACCCATCACGTCTGTGAAGTTTATACAAAAAAAAAAAAAAAACTGATATTTCCAGTAACATAAAACTCAAAAAAAAAAACGCAAAATACAGGCATATTGACGTGGAGTTGCGGAAACCAGTCCGTTTTACCTATTACCTATTACCTAACATAAAACTCACGTCTTTGGAGTTTCGCTAGCTAATTTAATTTGACCCTGGATAATGGAACCGACTGCAGCAAGCGTAGTTTAACCCTCGATCGGCCCGTGTTACTGTTAGCTATTAACCACGAGCCCCGCGAAATTAAAGTCGGTAAATATTACCTACCTGAAAATTTTATAAAACGCCGTGTTTTGTATAGTATACAATGCAAGATGGAAAACAATGTTGTTCTAATTAAACCCTTGGATCGTTGGAGAGAAATATTAATATTGGGCTCATGGGCCACTTATCAACATAATTACTGACGTGTTGAGCTCCGAGAACCGGTGTACGGAATAAAATCGCGTTTTTGGGGCAGACCATTGACAGGAGAGACGCGATAGCGAATCCACTTTTATGAAAATAGTGAGTTATGAAGTCAGTTTTGAAGATTATTATATATTCATTATCAAGTAAAAATAGACTTATACTAATTATTAGGCACACACTTACAACACAACACCAATACAACAAATACAAAAAAAAAGAAAACATAATATGTACAAGTCTACAATAAAAAGGTAGGAAGGTGTTTGAAGAGAAATTTCATCATCTCCAGTATCATAATTATCATCGTCATCTTATTCATCATTTAGCCAGCTGAAAAGCATCCACTGCTGGACATAGGCTGCTCCAAAAGCATCGCAACAAAAAACAGCGACCAGTCCTTGCTGCTTCTATACAGCGGACTCTCTATTCTATTACAGAGAAGTTTCGGGGTTGAGAATGGTTTTCATTTATCTACTCACTTACATATAGATTATCAGTTTAAAAGTTTTGGTTTACTTAGGCGTGAAAAATAACACCTTCATGCAGGATTTTATGATTACTCATAGAACTAATTGTTATTGATGTATATATAAAAAAAAAAAAAAAAAAACTATTATTAGTTTAACTGTCATGCATGAACAGTTCACCTCCTAGTGAGTTTAAGGTTTTATTTATTTTTTAAACTTCTTAGACATAGACATTCTCTACCAGTGAACAAAGGGTAGTGAAAATATAAGATGGCGGGTGCTCTGATTGAGAGAAAATAATAATATGAAAAATTATTAAAATATAACATAATTAGTTATAAATAAAATAGGTGCACAAGTACATAATGTGTGTGTGTTTATTAATGGTAATCAAAGCCCTTTAAATAAATAAAAAAAAATCGTAATTTGTGAACAGCGCTGTGGGCTGGGGGGGGGGGGGTAAGTTATTTAAGTTTTTCTGTTTTTAATATTGCTAATTGTAGCTGTTTGTCGTTCCTATTTAATAAAATAAAATATAAAGTATTTTAATTTAACTTATAAATTAATACATTTTAATTTATTTCTTCAAAACTGTATTACTTTTTTTTATGTGAAACTCATTCTCAATTCCTCTATTATCAGCATAAAATAAACGTAAAATATCTTCAAACACCCACCAAGTGCTGTGCCTAACGCCAAAAATAAAAGGGTCCTTAATTTGAACTGGCATCCCTTTTAGCAGCGCTCTCAGTAAACATCCCTTTGTGAAGTTGGGGTAGATTAAAATTATCAACGTGTTTACGCCCGCTCCTGTGGTTTTATTTGCTTATTCATTACAAAAATAATTTCGCTCATCTAATTTTCATATGTCCACTTTATCCTAATAGTAGGAGAGTCTATTATCGCTTGGCGTAATTGTCTGCTTGGGTGACAGTTTCTTTTTGAAAGGACTATTGTTTTGAGTTCTTTTATTCGTTTCACTGGTGTTAGGTGATCGCGTTTTGTTTTATGTTTAGTGGCTTAGAAAAAAGAGGTATTTATATATGTAATCTCTTTTTAGATTATAAGGAACTAGCTTTTGCCCGCGGCTTCACCCGCGTGGTTGTCGAATATCATCCCACGGGAACGTACTACCGGGATACAAGTATTCTATGTCCTTACCTAAATCATGGTCTATGCCTTACATCCAAATCCGTTCAGTCGTTAAGACGCTGACAAGTAAACCGCTGTCACTGTCAGACTGCATACAAAAGAAAGAGAAGCGCGATGACACAACGCTTGTAATTTATTGCAAAATATGAAGCAATTATTTATTTATTCAAAAATGAGTTAAGTAATCGAAAATAAAAAACAATCAATCTGCATACAACTAAGACGTTCTTGTTATTAATTAACTACCAACCGTATGTTGATATTTAATACAGATATTTTGCATTGAAACTTAAAATAAAGGGTTAGTTTACCGTTAATTTGTATCAAGTTTTTTTTTTCTAAACGTGTTTTGGTAACAACCAAGTCCTGAGAAATATGTTCAAAAACCTATATTTTTTCCGCTACCACAAACTATACAGGGTGGAAGAGACATCGACACGCATCCTGTTACCATGGATTCAATACATCATTCTTGACCACCCTGCGTTAAAAATTTTCGTCGGTTATTAAAATTAAATTCGCTGTTCCATACATTTTGACCTAGTAGGTATTGCACTTCTGTAGGAAACATCTGTTTTTTTTAAATTACCGACGAGAAATTTCAACGCACGGGGGTCAAGTATGATGTACTGAATCCATGGTAACAGGTTTCGCCAGGTTTTTTGGCCAAAGAATCAGCATTGCCATCCAACGCTGCCAGCCTTTTGGGCATTTTTCCTGTTGACAGCGATGCGGACGAATTTTTTGATGCCCTATGATTATTTCCCCTCCTTTTTTATATACTTGTACATATTATTATTTTGTACATAGATTCTTTAAATATATAAATTAAAAATATATAACAAAAAAAAATACAAGGACATTAAATTATTAATTCAACAATAGACGGGACATAGTAAACAAAATCGTAATCCGATACAATTGTCCTAGTGGGCAAAAGTCTCTCGGTCTAGTGTAATACGCCTGCATGTCAAATCGCATTCGTGACCACCAAAAGAAAATTATTTTCGAAGTATTTATACTGAATTGTTGAATAAAGTATTGCAATTCTCGTAGTGATAAAACACCTAGACTTAACCACGGTTTATTTGATGGCGTCACTGAGACATGGAATCACAATTCTTCTATGACATTACTTCTGATAGCCTCTATATAGTATCTATCTTAAATCTCTTTGATTAAATACTAGCTGACCTGATAGACGTTTTCCTAACCAAATTGAAATAACACACACACTTATCATAACATCACGCCTGTAATCCCCGAAGGGTTAGGCAGAGGTGTACACCCACCTTCCGCCAGTTATGTTAAAGTCCCATGTAATAGGGGGCAAGCCTATTGCCATCAACCAAGCATAAATTTAGACTCCGGGAAAACCCAAAATTAAAATAAAACATTAAAATAAGTCATACAAAAAACCCAAAGAAAAAGGATGTTCAGTTTTCCCCGAACAACTTTCCGGCCAACTTTTCAAAATTTTCTTTCTCTATAAACTTTATTCAGACTAAAAAAAATTATTTTAAAACAAAAATAGAACTGCAGACAGAAGTGAAAACTTAAACCATTGGAATAATATATATACTTACATATAGAACATTATTTTTATTATATGCGAAACCTGAATATAGTTTGTTCAGAATAAGGAACTGAATCGATTTCAATAATTTTTACAGCATGTTATATTTTGTTTATATTTTGTCCCAAAAATATTTAAGTGTGATGGAAAATGTTATCACCATTTAATTACTTACAATACAATCGCCGTACGGTTAGGTACCTACTGCCAAATTATTATTAATGAGCGCAAGACGACCCTGGAGGCGCGGGGGCGGCTTTAGCATGTTTTTGTACGGACAAAAAGTTAACATACTTATCAACCTTATAACTTTGTGATTTTTCATGATACAGTTTTGAAATTTTGTACATAGATTCTTTACATAAAAATACTAGACACGTGTTTCGGGTTCCGCATATACTAAAACTAATATTGTATATGCCGCTGCGCGTAGCCAGTCTAGCGCAACACATCCCATGAGCATTTGGCGGTTAGAATTTAGGGGACACAAACCCATATGATTTTCCACTACCAAAAATCGCTCAACAGGCCTTAAGAAATTTTCATTTAAAAAAAATTATATTATTCACTTTTTAGTGGGTCAGTTTGTAATTTATCTAATTAACAATAGCCTAATGTCAAATTCTCATCTCCGTTTACAAAATATTGGTATTCCCGATGCAGGGGCGTTAATTGTTGAGGAGTTCTCCTGTTAAGAACCAGGAGAACTGATGGTGACTTTGCCATATGCATTTTGACGAGCATAAATTGCTTATCAATCATATTAAAGTGCCTAATCGAATCACAACGGTGAAATACTTATTATTAAGTAGTTCCGGTGGCCATCAGTGGTCTTCATCAGTTCACCGAATGGTGCTTTCCGAGAGCAAATGCACGAGTTACTATAAAAAATACTCAAATCACTATAGGTATACCTATAAAATTTGAGGATTTCCCTCGATTTCCATGGGATCCCTCATCAGATTCTGATTTGGTGGCAATGGAACCACCTCGGGAGCATACTCTTCCAAACAAAAAAATAATTTTCAAAATCCGTCCACAATTGACAGAGTAATCGATGAACATAGGTACATAAAAAAAAAAAAAAAAAATGATAGCCGAACATATAACCTCCTCCTTTTTGGAAGTCGGTTCAAAAATAGCCAACTCGGTCCAGCCGTTCTCAAGTGATGCATCACCAACGAACAGCATTTCATTTTTATTTATATAGATATAGACATGTTGGAAATTGGAAATTTGAAATGGCGAGCGCAAGGCAATCGAATCGCACTCGTTGCAAAATCAAAGTCAAATCGTTTAATTCAAGTAGGCCATTAAAAGGCACTTAGAAACGTCAACATTTACAAGAGAATAGATTTGATTCTTAAGTTGCCCTTTCCAAAACGGCAGTTTCGTATGAGGGAGAAAGGGTAAGAAACTCCATAGTTCTCTTTTAAAATGTTTTACAATATTTTGTACTAGCTGTTGCTCGCGTCCTCGTCTGCGATCCAGCGTGAAAAGTAGCTCCGTCCTTACCCAGGTCATGGTCTACCCATTTCGCGCCCTCACGCCCCTAGTCGCCGCGGGAGACGCCCCGGACGTCGAGTAAGGACCAGGCCCGGGTCGACAGCGCGTTGTGTTCCACGCGCATCTCAAAGAGATGTCAGCACCAACTGACGGGGTCCGTCAGGGCTAATGCCTGCCAGGGTTGCGAGTTTGTCCGAAAGGGATATCGTGGCCCTGGCACACAGGCAAATGAAGGAGCATGGGTGGGTTTTAGTCAGTCAAAGTCTGACACACCCTCCCGCTCCGCCCAGAGCGAAAGAAGTTATATTTATTTATTTAAAGACGTTGGAAGACTTACAGCTAAATACAATGGTGATAAATAACAGTATGATAATCTGACAGCCAATTACAGGTCTTCACGTCTAGAGCTTTATACTGTGGAACAAAATATACACACTGCCAAATATTGCCAAAAAAAGAACAAAATAAATATTTTAAATAAAGTTGCATTTGGTAGATCATCACTTAAACAAAATATAATATCCCACTCAAAACAAAAAACCCATGTGCCAAATTTCAGCCAAATCCGTTCAGCTGTTTTAGCGTGAAAGTGTAACAAACAAACAAATAACCAAACTCACTTTCACTTTTTTATTATAAAGTGACCTACTACAATATTGGTATAAATGTTGCAAAATCGATATCAATAAACTGCGATCACACATTCATCTAACAAAAAGATTATCTTAGAGGCGTTGCAGCTGTATTGTTTAACTAGGTAGCGTGAAACCGTAACGAACTAACAACCAAACATAATTTCGCATTTATAATAAAAACCTTTAATACCTATTGCTAATTAACCTATTGTTCTCGGCACCATACCGGTGCCGGCGGGGCTTGGCCGGAGGATAATGACGCACTGTTGATTTGGATAAAGACAGCGCAGAGTTGGTCATTGTGGCAATTGGGGAGAGAAGTGTTCAATAGTGTACATATTTCTGACTCCTCAAAGCGTTACCAAGAACTCAGGTTGCTAGTTCTTCTCCATACGAACATACTACGTTCTGGATGGACAAATAGTAAGATCTTTCTGACTGACCGACTCCTCTTGTATCCTTCGTGCCAGCCGTTTCTCAACTATGTTGGGGTTCGCTACCAGTCTTACCAGATGCAGCTGAATACCAGTATTTTACATGGAGCGACTGCTCATCTGACCACCACAACCCAGATACTAGGTAACACGATATCCCTTAGTAAGTCTGACCGACTCCTTCACATCCAAGGGAAATAAATGCTTGAAGTTTGAGGTCAAAAGTAAGCCATTTCTCAAAGTAATACAATCATAAACACCAAGCAAAAGAAACCCACAAAAAAACCAGAACAATATCCACACATTTTTCGCATAACCACAATATTTTAGATTACAAATTCAACATACGTGCACGCTTTCGCTTAGCAAACGCGTATATCTGGCCCCTGACAAAATGAGAAACCCACGACACTTTAATTCTAAAACGGCCAGGAAGGTTGATCTTCCCTGCGTCCCCTGAAACGGCCAGGGGAAATTGACCTGCCCTGCCTCCCCTAACCCAAGTATAAAACAAAGTTGCTTTGCGTGTTTGTCTGCGACCGCGTTGTTCTTCTAAACTACAAGGTTTGTATGAAGGGTTATGGGAAGGATTATATGAATTATATCATCATCGGCCTAGAATTTTCCCAACTATGTAGGGTTCGGCTTCTAGTCTTACCGGATGCAACCGAATACCGGTATTTTACATGTAGCGACGGCCTATCTGACCTCCACAACCCAGTAACTGGATAATACGATACCCCTTGGTAAGAACTATATGTAAAAATTTTAAATTAGAAAATAATAGCATAGAAATCTTCATGATTTCATACATGAGTAAATGGATTTTCATGTGGTTTCTACCATTATTTAGAGAATCTATTCCGGAAAGTTTATAACGTGTACAATAAACGATTTTTTAGCTTGGACAAAGCAAATCTCGATGTTTTTGACTTGTTGCTGCATCAGTAGATTGTACCAGTGTGGAGCAGGGACGGGTCGCTAGTCTCAATCTAAACTAATATTATACAGGGTGGAAACTTTCAGCGGGGCAGTAAGGGGAAGTACCTTATCCGTTGCAGCTACGCGAAAATCGTCTTAAGAGACTATCCATAATTTTTTATGAAATTTTGATCCCCATTCGCAGATTTTGAAAAAAATGCACAGTCAGCAGGAAAATGGGCAATTTTCACAGAAACTTATATTTATGTCAATCGATCCTCTTTCTTATAAGGATCAAAAATCTCTATTGGACCAATTAGGGTTTGAGTACTAGAAAAGTCATAAAACGCAAAAAACTTTTCCCATACATTTCGTAAAAAATGTTTTTAGTTTTTTATGATCGATAGATGGACCGCTACAACGAAGACTGGCCAAAAATAAATAAACTTCGTATTTCAAAATCGAATACCGGCAAGTCGCAAGGCAGTGGACACAAACATAATGATGGTCCTATAACGTGACCACCTCGTAGTCCTGCGGTGCTATTCTGTAACAATCTCACCGTGAAATCTTCCGTGGAGTGAGCTGTCAGTGTCATCTCACTGATGCTAGGGATTGACCAAGCTCTACATTTACAATCATAATCGAGATTTTAATAAAATTTTTATACTGATTCTGTTGATAATTTTATATTATTTCAAAGCTAGTATTTAAGTGTCTAAACATTACTAATTAGGAGGTTTTTAAATAAAATAGCAAAACAGAAATTCAGTCAGTTACTCAATTTCGTTTTTTCTTTTGATTTTTTTCCTAGACTAGTCCTTAAACATTACTATGTTTAGACACTTAAATACTAGCTTTGAAATAATATAAAATGATCAACAGAACTAACATAAAATATATGATTAAAATCTTGATTATGATTGTAAATGTAATATTTGGTCCATCCCTAGCATCAGTTGGGATGACACTGACAGGTCACTCCACGCTCACTTCACTTAAGTTTTCACGGTGAGATGGTTACAGAATCGACATGCTGATCTCACGCCTCTACACTTTTTATGTGGTGCTATTTAAAAATTGAACTTTATAAAAAGAAATACAACAGTGTTCAGGAACTCAAAGATTTACTTACCACGATTCTCTATGGAATTAATCCTAGCACATTATCAGCTGCTACCCAGTCTGTAGTAAAGAGAATAAACCTATACCTACGTCAAAACGCCTTTTTTTTTTTTTTGTGTCGGAAATTATCTAATAACTTCTCCCGCTATAGGCGGAGTGGGAGGGCGTGTCAGACTTTTACTGACTAAAACCCACCCGTGTTCCTTCCGTTGCCTTTGTGCCAGGGCCACGATATCCCTTTCGGACAAACTCGCAACCCTGGCAGGCATTGGTCCTAACGGACCCCGTCAGTTGGTGCTGACGTCAAAACGGCTACCATTCTGAACACCTCATAACTTAGAGCACAAAAGTAAAATTTCTAGGTGAGTCCAAATGTTTTTAATTTTTTTTTAAATAAATGTTTTTAAGTTTTTAATTTTAAGGTGAAATAATACCCAAAGTAGAAGTTATAGTTTTTTATTTGTTTTTCGATCAGTCTTTTTTGTAGCGGCCAGTTTATCGATGGTAAAAAATGTAAGTTGGAACTTCTCATTTCCTACGAAATGTATGGAAAAAGTTTTTTTGCGATTTATGACTTTTCTAGTACTCAAACCTCAATTGGTCCAATAGAGGTTTTTGATCCTTATAAGAAAGAGGATCGATTGGCATAAATATAAGTTTTTGTGAAAATTGCCCATTTTCCTGCTGACTGTGCATTTTTTTCAAAATCTGTGAATGGGGATCAAACTTCCATAAAAAATTATGGATAGTCTCATAAGACCATTTTCGCATAGCTGCAACGGATAAGGTACTTCCCCTTACTGCCCCGCTGAAAGTTTCCATCCTGTATAGGCTCGTGCAGACTGGCGCGATGCGACACTAATAGAACAATTTCTTTGTCGCTGCTTGTCGCGCCAGTCTGGACGAGCCTTAAAGCAGTAAAATTGTTTGTTTATAAGAAGTTATATAAGTTTCGTGTGGTGCCGGACGTAAAGCTCATCCCTCATAGCAAATAGAGTGATAATTTATAGCCTACAGACTGACCAGATTTATAGAGAATATTGTTTCCTTCAACTTTACAAAACTTCGTAGGTATATCTCGGAAATAAAATGCCGAGAACTATACTCCATAGGTTTAGGTAGTTAAATAAAGGTAAACAAATCATAAAACGGGTTTTTATAGATGACACTTTCTTGTTTAAAAATACGTTGTAACTTATAATCTTTTTTTTATTATTATTACGATAGTTTCCTCTTTTATTACTGTATGTTAAACTTTATCATTTATTCTTATACTATCTACTCTTCGTCTCTTCGTAGATGTAATTGCTTGAGCACAATTATTTAGTTAGATTTTCATATTACTATATTATTTTCTAATCTGTCTATTGTAAAGAGCCCAAAAATACATGTTCTCTAAACGTCAACGAAATAAAACGTTGCTAAATTGAAGAGTACAACTGTGACGTAGCCTGCCAACTGAAGTGCCAGGTATTACGTTTAGTCGGTTACTTGACAGCTCTCTCGTCACGTGAGTTTTTTGTTTACCTTTATTTAACTACCTAAACCAACGGAATATAGACCCTCTTGCTTGACGCCCACATATGAAGATATGTTTCTTCCACATGGACAAAGTCGAGGGCAGAAGCTAGTTTATTATATTTGAGTTCAGGGGCGAATGGTTGGAAGGGCAGGGGCAAACAAGGCTGGTCGTCGTTAGGTAATATCGTGACAGTGTGTTTGTGCATGTGCTTGTTTGTTGCTGTTAGTATTTGTGTCTGCAATGGCGTATATAGATAGATGAGGTCTATGACCGAAGAACATCTCGGTAAGAAGACACAATTTTTCAATTCAATTTCAATTTTTCAATTTTTTTTTTAGCGAATGGAGCTTTATAAGGTCTTAGGGATTTTGAAAATAAATGAAGAGGGAGAAGTTGTTGAATGTTAGTATGTACTGTAGGGCGCTCGTCAGTTGTTTTCTTTAAGTCGCCAGCTGGTTAAGTTCAAAAGCGAATGAGTACAGTTTGTGGTAAGTTGATGTGCTGGCGACTGTACTTCGCTAGGTCGGCTGAAGGTCAAAGTGTTGCAACCGATGTTCGGTCGGCGGACAATACATCGACTATTTAGTTTTACGAAAAGAGAAAAATACTGAGGGTTGTTTCAATTAAATGTGAATAACTAGGTAGTTTTAAGGAAGTACTTACTAATAAAAAAAATATACATCATAAATAGTTCATTTCTAGTCATGATTTCATGGAAGTCATTCAATAGAACAAACATAGAGAGACGTGTTAATGATTCTAATGATTATTATTATTCAGAATAGTCAGGTGCGTAGTACTCGCAACCGGCGTGCGTGTATGAGCAGATGAATGAACGTAAACGAAGCAAAAGAAGTATGTAAGGAGCGTAGCAGGTGGCGTTCTATAGTTTCTGCCTACACTCATGGGAAGAAGGCGTGAGTTTATGTATGTATATATGATTATTATAATTCTATAAATACATATCTGATATAGTCGCGAATCATATTTTGTTAAAGATACAACCTGCAAATAGCAAAAAACATGAGAAAATTTGAATTTTACGGGCTACAGCTGCGGATTCACTTCAATACGATCATTTTCTTTGACTGATCAGTATTGCTAGTTTCGTGTTATTGTAAAATAACTTAGGTAATATGCTGCTATTTATTTTAGTTGTGTAACACCCTCTGGTGTGGAAAATGTACAACTACACAAAAACAAACATATATCGTCTCTGGCCATCTTCGGCCAAGATTTGTGGGTGTGTGTTTGCGGCCAAGTTTTATTTTAAAAAATATTTTATTTTTCACTTTTTAGTGGGTCAGTTTGTAATTTATCTAAGTTACAAAAGCCTAATGTAAACTGCTTAAATCCTTATACAAAATATTGCTTTTCTTGATCGACGCAGGGGCGTTAATTGTTGAGGATTTCTCCTGGTTAAGAATCAGGAGAACTGGAGGTGATGGTGACTTTGCCATATGCATTGTGATGAGTATAAATTGCTTAACGGCACTTAGGCACTTTAATATGGTTATATTAAATAACCAAAAAGTGCCTAATCGTATCGCTACCCATGAAATACTTATTATTAAGTAGTTCCGGTGGCTATCTGTGGTCTTCATCATCAGTTCCACTTTATCAAATGATGCTTTTCGAGTGCAAAAGCATGAGTTACAATAAAAAAATCCCAAATCGCTATAAGTATGCCTATGAAATTTGATTTGATTTTCATGGGATCATCAGATTCTGACATGGTGACAATGGGACCACCTCGGGAGCATACCCTTTTAAACAATAAAAAATCAAAATTTGTTCCTTAATTTGACGGCGAAATTGGTACAAAAAACAGACGAACATCTTCCTTTTTAACCGACTTCCAAAAAGGAGGAGGTTCTCAATTCGGCGGTATGTTTTTTTTTTGTATGTTTGTTACGCGATTACTCCGTTAATTATAGACCGGTTTTGAAAATTCTTTTTTTTTTTGAAAGGGTATACTTCCGAGGGTAATTTAATAGGCAAACCTATAGCGGTTTGGGTATTTTTTATAGTAACTCGTGCATTTGCTCTCGGAAAGCACCATTTGGTGAAGTGGAACTGATGATGGAGACCACATATGGCCACCGGAACAATATAATAATGAGTACCCCTATTTAACGGGTTGCGATTAAGCAACTTATGCTCGTCACTATGCATATGGTGAGTGGCAGTTCTCCCGGTTCTTACCAGAACTCCTCAACAATCAACGTCCCAGCATCGGGAAAAGCAATATTTTGTAAAAGGTGATGAGCAGTTAACATAAGGCTATTGTAACTTAGATAAATTCAAAACTGACCCACTAAAAAGTTAAATATAAAAAACTTTTTACAAAAATATAAGAACCGACTACCAAAAATAACACTACAAGGTGAAAAATAACTTTAATTTCGGAAGTCGGTGGCAAACAACTCAAATACAGATCCAAAGACACCGACTTCCGAAATTAAAGTTATTTTTCACTTTGTAGTGTTATTTTTGGTAGTCGGTTCTTATTTTTTTGTAAAAAGTTTTTTGGAAGTCAGTTAACAAGGAGAATGATACGATCTTGACGCCCCGGCTGTGCGCCACGGTCGCAAGTAGGCCATGCACACACTACCTTCTCAAGATATACTATCACATAGACATGCACACTCACGCTCACACACACACACACACACACTTACTCTCACTCCTGTCCACACCACTCTACAACTTATATAAGTGTAATCAATTTCTCTATTTTAATAACTAAAATACTGTTTATTAATTAAATTGTTCTGTAAGATTTAACAAAATTGAAAATTTTGACTAAAAATGTCCAGTGTCCAGAGAGGTATGGCGCTGTATGCCGAGATACAGGTATTTCACCTAGTTCGGCTGCAGATGCTCCCATGTTGTTTTATTTACATTATAGCCTAATTTTTCTTTTTCGCATTATGGTTGTTATAATGTACATATTTTTTTTGTCAATAAATAAATTCTTAATTATTATTATTTGTTACTATTTATTATTATTTATATTATTTATTATTAATTAATATTAATGGGTAAGAACGAAAACAACGCGTTAAGATTGAACAGAGTACGACATGGTGATGGTGGTGATATCGTGTAAGTACATGCTAAGGTCATCACTTATCTGCACAGGGATGTAAGGGGTTTCATATTTTGTAGAGATTCTTTTATAATTTGTGTATATGATAACATTGTAGGCTTAATAGACTAGATTTGTAGACCATTTTCTATTTTGTTAAGTACCTGGTACTTGTTGACGGGCTGACTGCCCTCCCATACCTATTAACACTGTAATTTAAAAACATTGTAAAAGCCAATTATTTTTAAAACATTAACCGTGGAGCTTCTTGCCGGCTCTTCTCCATAAGGAACGACCAATTGGAACCGTGCACCTAGCTTCTGACGTTTCATAAGTGCCCATGTGAAATAAAATATTTTGATTTTGATTTTAATTTACCAGTCGTTCAGGTAGTTTAATAATAAATACATTTAAAATCAAAATTCTAACATTTATTAAGAAATACAACTTTCTATATAAAAGTTTACTGACGACATTTTCCGACATCTACGAGAACTCTCGTACCTGGTCAATGTAATGAAAAGTTGAGTTTTGTATTAGCTATTAAACAATTCCATCAAAAATTCCACGTTTACTATAATACATATTTCTATGACCGCCTCGGGTCGGAGAGAAAGCTGACCACACACTCCGTCTAAGCGTAAAGCTCACACATAACTTAATATTGATAGTCAGGGAATTCATCCGTAAGGGAAAACCGATACACCGTTCACTACAACAAAGATATCTTTCATAAAAGATTACCCGACAAAAGAATTACGTATCAGCGCCTCCGTGACTTAAAGATATCTTTTGCTATATCTTTCCTATCTTTGTGTTTTTAAAATATGTATAGGTACTTGTAACTAGAGTATGTTTACGTGCAAACCTACTATATTTGTTACGCTCCAGAACAATCAAGTTGAGTTCTAGTTTAAATGTACACGACATTTTAATTATGAGGTATGCTTTTGACAACATTGTTCAATTTATCAAATTGCCAGTGAGGTAGAACAGCATTATAAAATAGCAGCTGTTAATTAAGACGAACATAATATGCTTTGAGTTAAAAATTTGACATTTTGGAGATTTTTAATCATGACTAGCACGGATCTCTGAATCGAAAAATGCCTATCCAACGATACCCCACATCATGGGATAGAAAATCCCCACTTTACGTGCAAGGAAGGTACCCTTAAAAAAATATTTTACCACTTTGTCAGCGTAATTAATATTATGTATACCTATGTCAAATTACACAGTGAAACTATAACGGTTCCTTGTTGACTACAGGAACCCTAAAAAGCTGTTATTTTGTCATTACAAACAATGTTATTTATTTGTATAGATTATTACTAGCTTTACCCGGCCCGGCTTCGCACGGGTAGCGCTAAGTATCTATACCCTACCCTACCTACCTACCCTACCTACCTACCCTACCACCTACCCTACCTACCTACCCTACCTACCTACCCTACCACCTACCCTACCTACATACCCTACCTTACCTACTCTACCTACCTACCCTACCTACCTACCCTACCTACATACCCTACCTACCTACCCTACCTACCTACCCTACCTACCCTACCACCTACCCTACCTATATACCCTACCTACTTATCTTACCTACTCTACCTACCTACCCTACCTACCTACCCTACCTACCTACCCTACCTACATACCCTACCTACTTACCTTACCTACTCTACCTACCTACCCTACCTACTTACCTTACCTACTCTACCTACCTACCCTACCTACATACCCTACCTACCTACCCTACCTAACCTACCACCTACCCTACCTACATACCCTACCTACTTACCTTACCTACTCTACCTACCTACCCTACCTACCTACCCTACCTACCTACCCTACCTACATACCCTACCTACCTACCCTACCTACCCTACCACCTACCCTACCTACATACCCTACCTACCTACCTTACCTACGATATGTTGTATAATTATCAGTTCGTAGTGACTCAAATGACCATTTATAACAAATGAACGGCTAGACTGATGTATTGACTGTAAATATTTTTTATTTATGAATATCATATTTTAATACTTATTATCCTATTCCGGACGAAGACAAACCCGAAAACATAAAAATCGGTTCAGCCGTTCTTGAGTTATAAATGGTGTAACTAACACGACTTTTTTTATATATACCTATAGATTGTTGAACAATGTTCATATAGCTATCAGCTACATCACTAGCCTGCTAACATTACAATCAATATTTACATTTACAACCCAAACTCAAAAATCTTCCCCTAAAGCCATTTCACACATGCTTACAACATCCGAACATACCCAGCACTTTTAGTAAAGTCTTTGATATTATAATTTTAAAAGAGCGAGCGTTCCCTAGTTCCCAAAGCAAGTAACTAGAAAAAGTATGTACTCGTAAGATCTCAAAAGCTAAATTCGGAATATACGAGGAATGGCGAGTTAAAATATTAATTTGTTAAGTAAAGTTGGTTGGTTTTTTGAAAAGTTCCTTTTGGTGCTTATTTCTTGACTGGCGAGGCCGCTAAAGTTTTGCATTTCGTTCTCTTAGTGGGGTTGGTATTTTTCGGCGTGTGTACTTGTGGGTACTTGTGTAATTATTAACTTAGTTTGTGTTTCAAAGTGGTGCGGAAATGATAGAATATTTTGTCACCTCAAGTTACAAAATATTCTATTATTTGTGGAAGTAGGGAAGAAAAAAAAAACGATCGAGCCTTACAGTAGTCGCATACAATGTGTAACACCTGACATCTCACCTTGGTAATAAGCAACTGAGCAGCGACAGAAATTAACCTCAAAATTTTAAAAATCTAAGTACTGAAACATTTATTCGAATAATTATTCATTACTCACTAGTCGCCCACTGGTCTAAATTCGACCAACATCTACTTTCTACTTACATTCTACATAGTACTTGTTAATTCCATGAACAGTACACTAATAATAATTCCATGCTATTATAAAGTGCTTACTAATTCCATGCTATTAAAAAGTACTTACTTAATCCATGCTCAAGCTGTCACTTTCTGTTACACACTTCCGTCCCTTTTCCCAAAATCACTGCCAGAGAAAGCGAAAGGAATGATGTTAGACATCAAAAAGTAAAGGAAGGTTCTGCCTTCCTTTACTGGAAGTGGAGTGGAGGTGGCAGTTTATTTTCGATACTTAAGAGGAGGCTCCCTATTTTTATGTTAATTTGCATGAATACAAGCAAAATTAAACTTTAGTATAAGATTTATTGGATTTATCTTTTACTTTCCATGTTGAAGACAGTTGCGTAATTGTAATATTTTCTCTAGATACATTTTTTATTCGAAAATCATGTCTTATTTAGGATAAAGGCTCGTACACACTCACGCGATATCGCGGGCGCGACATGCACCGACAAAGGAATTGTCTTTGTCGGTGTCTGTCGCGCCCGCGATATCGCGTGAGTGTGTAAGAGCCTTAATTATAAAGAAAACAAACAAGACTGTTTGCCATTATGTCTAAAATAAAAATTCACAGCAAGAAAGTATAGTTTATTATCCAGCCACCACATATTTTTTCTCTAGATTAATTATTTCTTTAGTTATAACGAAATGAGAATTGAGACTTACGCTATTTAGTTTCGTGGTCGAACACGATCAAAGAGCGCACGCGATATTCAACTTAATAACTGATGTGTTAGCGTTTTAGCACTTATCGGAGTGGCGGGGAGCAAGGGGCGGAGTTTGCATGGAAAGGAGATTGACCGAGTGACTATGAAACTTTGTATCGGTATGAAACATGCGGTGACTCAAAGATTTGTGCTTTAATATAAAGGCTGATTTTAGAGCTATCAAATGTCCTTTATTATTTAATCGTAATTCTCAGCATTACACGGTAATTAGGTTTCAAAATCTAGATTTAGAATCGAATCTCTTAGTAACTTCTGGTCACAATGTATGCCGTGTAAATTCAAAACACGAATTAGTCAAAATGACGTTTGAGCATTTTTAACATTACTCGTCAATTTCGAAAAAAAAAAGATAAAGGTTGATGTAGAGGCTTCAGACGTAAGTAAAAACTCGAGAATTCACATGTAACAGAACATCAAACATTTGGCAATTTTTACATATTAGACGGAGCATTTGTTCGACATTGTTTTCAACTTAATTTCAACACTAGTGAAATAAGATGCATACCAAGTAAGGAGATATCCGACTAAGAATCATATTCCTTTGTTCACCATTTGAAGGCACTCTTATTGCACGTAGGCGTAGTATAGATTATCCACACGCAAAGCATACATATACTTCGCTGGACTAATGAAGGAGCTGATGCAGGCCCAGCTTGGAGAGCATCATTTAGGCAAGCAAAGCACTCAGTGCAAAGTATGTCATCACTTGAAATCTATTTAACCAAAAAATTTAATTAGTTTCTGGTAGATACCTTACAAACAGGTTCTGGTCTAATAGTACATATCGCATAATATGAGTCTTCACACATTCCTGAACGCTTTACATACCATCTAGGTATATAGTTCCACCCTCATTGAAGTGTGTAACTATCTAACCATGAAGGTTCCTCGCCGAAATCTGTATTATTCATGATTGCATTGATAATTCGGATTTCAACGAGGAAACACCGATGACTTTGTTAATATAAATAATATATGTGAAGAAGATAAATGAAGTACTTACTAACAGTAATAACATTTAACATTACTCTTTCGTCGATCTCTTTGGTATAGTGGTCACAAGCATGTCTGCCGAGCGTGGGGCCTTGGGTTCAATTCCCAGGCCAGACAGTGCTATTGGGCTATTGCAATTGGAATTTTTCAGTAGTAGCCCGGAGTTTGGATTTGTACCCGGTTGATAGCAATAGGCTCGCCCTCTATTACATGGGACTAAACGTAACTGACGAAATATGGTTGCAGTTACATATTAGGGGAATATGTATGGAACAGGCGCGATTTGATGTTATTTTTGTATTCAATTAAATCCAAATTGAAAAATATTAATGGCTTAGTACTTAGTTGACATTAAAACAAAACATTTATATAAAATCATTCGTTTGATTGATTCAATTAACTATACAAAAATAATAGACAAATAATAAAAGTAAACACCGTTCGACTGTACTTCAAACGAAATGAATGGGACGTGCTTAGATGCTAGAAAGAGAACGCCCGCCGTTCAGTCGCCAGCATATTATAGAGTAATATTATGCTTGGGATGCGCGCGCACAGTATCATAAGGCGCGCGTTTGTTCTGCTTTCAAAAAGTTTATAATATGATGAATCAAACAGGCAAAGGTCTCGAAAACATTCTGCCTTTCGTATAGTCAAAAGTTTAGCTTCGGTACATTTAACACCTAATTAACAGATTGATATTACAATGTAATAATAATAATTTGTTAGTATTAATATCTGTTGTTATTAAGTATTTAATTATAATTTCAATGATTGGAAGCGTTTTTTAATTATTTTCGTAAGTCAAGAAGGTTTTATTGCTTCAATAATCTTTTCCAATGACAAGTGACATTTCTTGCGTGAAAAAAAAAACATGTATGGGTAAAATAGGAAATCGAAATAAAAACTAATACATTTATGATGTTTTTTATGCGGACAATTTAAAAATTCGCATTACTAGATAAAAATAATAATAAAATTATATTTAATAATATTATATTATATATAATAATATTATAAATATTATATTTAAAAACAAAAATTATCAACATTATAAACTTAAGTCACCACAGAAGAAATAGCGATACCAGGTCTGGTCAATCTCCTTTGATTTAGACTGCCTGGTCTTAAGTTAATTGCAAACCTATTGAGAATAACGGATACCTAATAGGTATTATTATTAAGGAATTTTAAAATGAACATAATAATTTTCCTCGCCCCCTTTGCTCCTTTACGTTTAACATTGCACTACCATCAGCATCAAAACCATCATTTGTCTAGCCTTTTCACGACTATATTGAGGTTTGCATCCAGTCTAACCGGATACAGCTGAATAACAGTGTTTTACATGGAGTGACTGCCTATCTGACCTCCACAATCCAGTTCATGTTTATTATTGTATATATATATTATGGATAAGTTATGCTTAGTGTATGTATGTATTTATTGTACATGTAAATAGTTCACCACCGACTACCTGCAGTACTGTCTCTCCTTCTCTTTTTAATCCATCCAAAGGTTGTCTGTAAAAGATCGCTTTTAGCGATAAGACCGCCCATTGTGTCACCCTGTGTAAAATTTCAACATTTATATCTGTAACTTTTATGGTGTACATAATAAAGAGTATTCTATTCTATTCTATTCTATTCTATTACTGGGTAATACGATACCCTTTGGTAAGACTGGTTGTCAGACTTTCGGGCTTATTCGTAAAATAAAGATCTCCAAATGACAGCTGCGACCAAACGACGTTAGTGCTTTCCAAGGCATGGAGGGGCTCAATATGGATGGTCATCCATCCACGGACTTGCCTCGGCAAGAGTAGCTTAACTTTCTATCGATCTGTGCGGCTGTTTGCTCAATGCCAATCACCACATCAATTTAAATTAACCTTAATATTATAATCTCAAACTACAACATTCTGTCCGTCTACTAACTCCAACATACATGACATTTTTCTAAAACATATGACCCCATCACATCTGCCTGCGACAGTATTCCAATTCGCTGCAATCCTCTAGACAGGGTTAGCTAAATTTTTCAATGCCAAAAACCAATCGGCTCTCATACGCCTAATGCAGTTTCAGCCATAAATCCTCTAGTTCCTCGCTTCAATACCAGGGTATTTTCGTCTTAGATTTTATAGGGGTAAAGGTCAGAATTGCTTAAGAAGGAAGTGGAGAGCGGGTTATAAATATGTTAGTGTCACTGATATAGGGAAGATTTTGATTTGTTATTAAAAGTGGGATAAGAGTTTATTGGGTATTTTTTAGGGTTCCGTACCCAAAGGGTAAAACGGGAACCCTATTACTAAGACTCCACCGTCTGTCTGTCTGTCTGTCCGTCTGTCACCAGGCTGTATCTCATGAACTGTGATAGTTAGACAGTTGAAATTTTCAGAGATGATGTTTTTCTATTGTCGCTATTACAACAAATACTAAAAAAACAGAATAAAATAAATATTTAAGGGGGCTCCCATACAACAAACGTGATTTTTTTGCTCGATATTGATAACGGTAACAGCTAGACGCTTGAAATATTCACAGAATATTTAGTTATATATTCACTTTAAAAATATTTAATTAAATTAAAATAAAACAAATATTTAAGGGGGGGCTCCCATACAAGAAACGTGATTTTTTTGCCGTTTTTATAGATAATGGTACGGAACCCTTCGTGCGCGAGTCCGACTCTCACTTGGCCGGTTTTTGTTGTATACTACGATTACGATAAAAATAAGTTATTCATTTATTTTAGGAAAGCTTGTAGCATTTCAATATTTAGTACAATTCGTATACGATGGCCAATTACAAGCTTCCACTAAGATTAATGTGAGTAATATTAACAAATACGCGCAAACAGCGACGTTAAGATGTCTTGGAGGACTTGAAGGTTTCTAAGGATGTTTTGTGCAAAGTTGTCTACTACTAAGTCACTAATCTAACATAGTGACTTATATTCCGTTGGTTTAGGTAGTTAAATAAAGGTAAACAAAAAAACCCACGTGACGAGAGAGCTGTCAAGTAACCGACTAAACGTAATACCTGGCACTTCAGTTGGCATCCTACGTCACAGTTGTACTCTTCAATTTAGCAACGTTTTATTTCGTTGACGTTTAGAGAACCTGTGCTTATGGGCTCTTTACAATAGACAGATTACAAAATAATATAGTAATATATAAATCTAACTAAATAATTGTGCTCAAGCAATTACATGTAAGAAGAGTAGTTTAAGAATAAATTATAAAGTTTAACATACAGTAATAAAAGAGGAAACTATCGTAATAATAATAATTTAAAAAAAAAATATTATAAGTTACAACGCATTTTTAAACAAGAACGTGTCATCTATAAAAACCTTTTTTATGATTTGTTTACCTTTATTTAACTACCTAAACCTATGGAGTATAGTTGATGTTTTAACGTAGTTCCTTATAAGTTAATATTAGACACAAACGGTCACGGAAGAAATCTTAGAGAAGCTTGTGTTTAATAGTAGTAGTAATAATTTTATTAACCTCATTACTACCGAGCTTCGGACTGCGTATCATCTTTATGCTGACGATTTGCAGCTTTATTGTCGGGCAAGTGTTGACAACATATCCGATGCGATTGAGGAGCTAAACCGGGATTTAGATGTCGTTAAAAACTGGTCTGATCGATTTGGGGTAGCGGTTAACCCAACCAAGTGCCAGACTATCATAGTAGGGAGCCCCTACAGTATGAGGAAGCTGAATGGCTTAATTGTGCCACCTGTAATCTTCGACAATTCAGTCATCCCGTTTAGCTCCGATGTTAAGAATCTTGGTCTGCATGTCGACAGTTGTCTTGACTGGCGAAAGCAGGTCACGACTGTAAGTCAAAAAGTCACCGGAACGTTGCGGTCGCTCTATCGGTTGAAAAATCTTCTTCCATCACACATAAAGGCAATGCTTGTACAGTCCCTAATATTTCCCATGATTGACTATGGTGATGTGTGTTACTATGACCTGAATGCAGATCTCCTCAATAAACTTGACCGCCTTCTCAATAACTGTATTCGATTCGTTTTCAATCTTCGTAAGTATGACCATGTATCCGCGCACCGACTGCTTTTGAAATGGTTACCCATTCGTCAGCGCAGAGAGTTGAGGGCTCTGTCTATGTTGTTCTCTATTCTCGACAAACCCACTTCTCCTTCTTACCTGACTTCCCAAATTAAATACTTATGCTCTGCCCATAGTAAAAATCTTCGTTCCACCAACAATCGTCTTCTACGATGTCCTTCGCACCGTTCTGGCTTCATTCATTCTTCTTTCTTTGTCCAGGCTGTCTTTCTTTGGAATGCGCTCCCTCTGAACATCAGGACGGCAACCAGCCGGCTATCATTTAAAGTGAAGGCACGTGAACATATTCGTCAGAAGTTGGCCGAAGCATCTCAGCGGTGATTTGCTGGAGTCGTTTTCATCGCTACCGGTCGTTATTTCTCCTGACAAAGTTTATTTTGGTATATTATGTATATATCTATCTATGTATTTGTATGTATGCTTGTATTTTATAGTTATTTCCGAGCTATCTATCCCATACGTTGCACCTGCCATGTTTTGTCTCTGCATCACCCTAAGGTTGACTGGTAGAAAATGCCTCAGGCATTAAGTCCGCCTTTGTACAGTGTACTTTTTTACTTGTGCATAAAGTTTTAATAAATAAATAAATAAATAGTCTGCGAACACGTAGAGAGCGTTACTTCTTGATCAATTTTACGAGCATGACTTCTCTGCATGAAAGTTATGGGTACCTCGCATTACCCAGTAACTGGGTTGTGGAGCTCAGATAGGCGATCGCTCCATGTAAAATACTGGTATTCAGCCGCAGCCGGTTAGACTGAACGCCCCAACGTAGTTGAAAAAAGGCACCTCAGATGATAATGATGATTATGGGTACTTTCCAAGAGCTCCAAAATTTGTATGAAGTGCAAATAACTATGGCTATATCAAAATTCGAAAGAATCAATCTGCCTAGCCTTTTCTCAACTATGTTACGGTCAGCTTCCAGTCTAACCGGATGCAGCTGAATACCAGCATTTTACACGGAGCGACCGCCTATCTGATCTCCACAACTGAGTTATAGGTAACACGATACCCCTTGGTAAGACTGGTTGTCAGACTTTTGGTCTTCTGACTACCCGTAACGACTGTCGACGATCTACGAATGACAGCCGGGAACATAGGCTTAACGTGCTTTCCGAGTCACGGAGGGGTCTCGATATTGTAAAGGATGGTCACCCAACCATGAACCAACCACGGCAAGCGTAACTTAACCTTTTATCGATCCGTGTGGCTGTTACTATTCAGCCACGAGCCCGATTTCTTCGAAAGAATATATATTGTATTGTTATTTTTGTTTGTTGTGGTTTGTTGTTGCTGTGAATATGTATTGTTGTTTGTTTTTCTATATTATTATCTATCAGAAGCAGGTTTATTAAAAAATATACGCACAACCAATCAACTGTATTTATTATTTTTCACAAACAAAACTTAATATAGAAAAACCTAGCAAACTAACAGAATTAACGGGCAATAAATTAGATAAACACTTGGCACCGAGTAAACACAATACTGAGGCAGAGAGACGTCCGTCGCCGTTGGCTGTCGATCCAAAAGAGAGCGTGTGCTTTTTGCGGTCTGCAGTTGCCGCGAACTATCCCCACTCTTGATGCAGCTGTCTTGGCCACACCTCTGGTTCCCTCCAATTTATTTACTCTTCTAACAATATTGTTATTAGGTCCGTGTGTTGCCGGACGTAAAGAATAGCATCATCCTATTTCTTCCCGTGGGTGTCGTTAAAGGAGACTAAGGAACTTACTAGAGAATGGGCAGCGGCGTTTTTAAGCATTTTAACACCATACTGCGATCGCCAACCCGCCTGCCGAGCGTGGCGATTATGGCAACCCCCTCCCCCGCTTTTGGGGGAGGCCTATGTCCAGCAGTGGACGTCTCTCAGCTGGAATGATGGTGATGATGATTGTTATTACGTAAGTCACTATGCAGCTATGGTGTGTCTCATTCTGTAACCAAACAAAATAATATTATAATATGTATTTCATTCACTCTTCGTATTTAGCACTATACAAATTCCACAAAAAATCTGTACAGCTTAAAAATCTTGCACTTACTCCAATTGCCCTACATTTCTGCCCCATTTTACCAAGTCCCCATAAATTGGGGAGCCCTCATCAATAACTCCCGTAACACACTTCAATCGTAAGGCATTACCGTGAAATATTTAGAGTTCGACACTAATCGTATATAGGAACGCAACACACGAACGAGAGATATTGCCTGTTTGGTTTTTCTTATCCAAAATCAGTTTTACCCTTCCCCCAAATGGACTTTGGTGGAGTTATGTAGGTGTACTATAGTTTGTGAGGTAAAGGGTAATTGGGGAGTTAGTAAGTTGCTTGGGGTGCACAAAAATGGTTTTTATTTCCTGATTTATTTTCCGTCAAAGGAAACAATATTTATTTCGCCTGGATTTTTTTGAGGTACCAACTTCTTAAGGTTCCATTCCCGAAGGGTGCCAAACGGAACCCTATTACTAAGCCTTCGTTGTCCGTCCGCCTGTCTGTCAGCGGGCTGTATCTCATGAACCGTTAATAATCAAGAAAAAAAGGTAGACAGTTGAAATTTTCACAGATTGTGTATTTCTATTGTCAATATAATGACTAAATAATAAAAAATTAAAGGGGGGGGGTCCCCATACAAGAAACGTGTTCTTTCGGCGTTTGTTTGCTAAACATTGTACAGTGGTACGGAACCCTTCGGGTGCGAGTCCGACTTGCATTTGGCCGGTTCTTTTCTTTTTGATAGGTTTCAAAGCCGCGCAAGTAGGTACCAAAGTGACTTTTTAATTCATAAATTATGTACTTTCTAAGTTTATCTTGAAGACTTCAACCTCTGAAATGAATATAAGCAGTTAATCTTGACGCATGTCAAGATCATGTCATGTCAAACCGTTCTTATTACAAGAACGGCTATTTTAGTCAAATTGTCAACGTAGGAAACTGCCTAACCGTTCCATGGTTTGTGAGTTCGATCTCCAAAAGATATTGAGACTGTTTAAAAAAAAAAAACACTTTTTTATCACATACCTTTTCTGATTTAACTGTGTTGTTTCTGTGTTTATTTAGGCGATTATTGTATTTTTCAGTAACGCGTATTTTTATAAAGTCCCACATTTGTTCTTCAATCGTCAAGTTCTCAAAGAAGTAAAAGAAATTATAATTAAGTTTTTTTTTTTATGAACGCTTTTTTATTGTCAGGACCCAGGAGTGATCATGAATTACAACGATTTTCTTTCGTTTATATTCCTAAACCAAAGACTTCCTAACATTACAGGTGTTAGCACAAGCATAAGCAAAATCAGCTTATAAAGTTCCCACTGCTGGGACACAAGCCTCCTCTCAGTGAGAGGGAGTGGGCCGTAAATCACTGTCTTGAATTTTTTTGCTCTAGGACCTGCCGGTTTCCTGACGATGTTTTCCTTTCCCGTTTTTAGAGCAGTGGTGATGAAATATTTTACACAAAGTAAAGCGCCTGCCTGGGTTCGAACTTATGACCTACAAATCGTAAATCGTGGCCATTACTACTGGGACACCAGTGTTAGTTAAAATCAAAGAGATTTAAGATACTATAGAGAGGCTATGCAAAGAAATGTCATAGAAAAACTGTGATGCCATTTCTCAGTGACGCCATCTAAATAAACGAAGTTAGGTCCAGTCGTGTTTTACCATAACGAGATTTGCAATATCGTAATGCGCAATATTTTCTTAGAAAATATTTTTCTTTTGTCGACACGAATGCGACTTGACATGCAGTCGTACCACAGTAGACTGAGCGATTTTTCCCCATTACGACAAATGTATCGGATTACGATTTTGTTCGCTATGTCCCGTCTATTGTTAAGTAAATAATTTAATGTCTTTGGTTAAAATTAACAAAATCAACCGATGTTGTTAAACTGGGTAGGCGATTACTTAAAATAGCTTTTAGAATACGATCTGGACATGTACCACTTAAAAAAATTACCTTTTTAATGAAGAAATCCCTTTCACCTAACTGTACTGCTTGTGATGAACCAGAAGATGTCCAACGCCTCCTTATATAGTTGTATTCGCAATGATTTTGGAAACCAACATTTATGTAAAAAGTTAAATGCATTACATTTGGAATATAATTTTCGAGGCGACTTACAACTTAAAGGACGACTAATTATTTGCTGCAAAAATAAAACGATGATAAAATAACATGGCAGCGATTAAATATTATTTCTTAATCGCTGCAAAGTCATCTACTGTTATTGAATCATTTGGGTTAGGTTAGGTTAGAACAGTAACCATTAACAAGCGAAGGCGAGCGAGCGAAGCGAGCGTGCCGCGGCAGCGGCCGCCGAG
Source organism: Tiliacea citrago (assembly GCA_963921375.1). Classification (NCBI taxonomy): domain Eukaryota; kingdom Metazoa; phylum Arthropoda; class Insecta; order Lepidoptera; family Noctuidae; genus Tiliacea; species Tiliacea citrago. Next base: position 21,212,788 of record OY992799.1, on the reverse strand, counting down.
CGCCAGATCCCCTCTATTGTTGGTAAATTCAGTTACCAAAACAAAAATTCGATGCCAGTTTAAATTAAAATAAAGCTAAAAACTGATTATTGAGCTGCTACTTTCTACTTAAAATAATACTTCGCTGTAGCTGCTAACCTATTATTTTTGCTACCGGCTTTCATTATTTTTTAATCCCAAATTCCGATTAATTTGTCGCTGCGTTAAATACATGCCATTACATTTAGGTAAATTTCAATGTATTCTGGCTTACCCTGCAAGCAATAAAGCTAAGCTTATTTATAAGTTTATATTTATAGTCTTAAGAAAATTTTGTAAGTAACTGCCTTCAGGAAATGATGGGGCTGACATGACTTGTTAACGGTTGCAAGTCCCTAATATATAAAGAGAAAAAAAAAAAACGTTGTTGTTAGAGTATATAATGACTTCACGTTCCGATTAACTTATAATGCCAATAGAACACACAGTCACGCGCGGAAAGTTGCTGGCACATCTAGGTAGTAGTTATTATAGGTCTGAAATCGCCAACGTCATGAGCAAGAATGGTGGTCTCTGTGTGAGAAGAGGCTTTTGCCCTGTAGTAGGACAGTAATAGGCGAGTATTATTACTTTTTAAATGTTATTATTATTTTTTAAAGCTTAAAGAGTAGGTAGGTACATTAAGTTATAGTACATTTTGATACAAGTGGAGAATTTTTGTTATTGCATGCGAGGCGGAATTAACACCCGAGCCGTAGGCGTGTTTTTGAGCCGAGAACTGCAATAACAAAATATGTCCACGTGTATCAAACGACGTTTTTCAATACACTTTAGAAGAAATAAAATAAAATAACAAAAAATATTTTTGTCGTGAATTATTAGGAAACTATGATTTAATTTTTTTTTTTCCGCACTTTGCTTTCGCCAGGTTGAAGGAGTAGCAAAGGTATAAGCCGATAAACAGCCTAATATGAAAAATAGAAAATTCAAATATTTTTGAGTTTAGAACACAAATAAATTTAATGTTAATTTGTTCATAAACGTTTTTTTTATTGTAATAATCATGGTATTCTATTAATAAACATTATTTAAATATTCCAAAAATATTAACGCCGTAAAGACGAAATAAAAAAAAATCACCTCCGAATAGAGAAGACCGTCTCTGGTGCGAGACGGTGTGAATAGAGTCATTGAACTAATTTGGACTAAGTATACCTAGGTATAAGTTATCTGTAGCAATTTTTATTCCCGCACACGTGTTGGAAAATAAAAAATCGCACGCGTGTGAAATTCATTGCATTGTGAACCTAATCTTAGTACGCTATGAGCCAGTTTTCGAGGAAGTGTATTAAAAAGTTTTTTTTTTTTATATCGCAGCATTATGGTATTAGTTTTTAAATGCTATTTTTGTATTTCTTGTGCGTGTCCCAAATAAAATATTTTTCTTTCTTTCTTCTTTTTATAAAGTTAATAAAGTTGTTTCAGACTGCGTCAGAATAAGAAACACCTATTTACTTAATCTGCTTAGCCTTTTCCCAACTATGTTGGGGTCGGCTTCCAGTCTAACCGGATGCACCTGAATACCAGTATTTTATATGGAGCGACTGCCTATCTGACATCTACAACCCAGTAACTGGGTAATACGATTGTTAAGACTGGTTGTCAGACTTTCGGGCTTCTGACGACCCGTAACGACTGTCAAAGATCCATAAATGACAGCCGAAACCAACGGCTTATCGTGCTTTCCGAGGCACGGAGGTGTCTCGGTATGTAAAGACCCATCCACGGGCCAACCCCAGCAAGCGTAGCTTAACATTTGAAGAAACTGTTTCAAAATAAATTATTTTATACTAAATAAATAATTATTAACACAGACCAATGTAATCCACCCGTTCTCTTAAACGAAGTGTTACATCATTACACTTAATTGACATATTAAGTGTAATGAAACACTTCGTTTCATCATTTTTCAATTTCAAGTTTCATCTCAGAGATTCACAAATGAGTCTAAAGTGATGATGTACTTCCATTTTCCACTTAACTAAGCAAAGATTTTAAGATTCCTAAGCTTTTAAAGTTAAAGTAACAAAACCAACTCACATTGCCAGATGTTTTGAAATGAAGTCACGACGCCAACATACCTCCACATGAATGTACCCGTATGTATATTGTACAGTCATCTAGAAAATACTAACTTGCAGTGCTCTGGATGTATAACGCTCAAGTCTGCAGTTTCACGTCCACGATACAAATATATTGTGCGCTTATTGTTGTGGGGGGTTTGTGATAAGCGGAGCGGGGGAGTGAGCAGATATTAAGTCCATTTCTTCTGGTAGTACAACCACTTTTCAGCGTGTCACTTATAAAAAACCGGCCAAGTGCGTATCGGACCACGCATAATGAAGGGGTCCGTAGTTTGGATGAATTTATCCCAAATGAAGTTTGTACGCACAATATTGAGAGTTTTACCTTGTTATTTTAAGACCATAGACTTCTATATTCTGGTTTCCTTTAATCAATAGTTTTAGAACTATTTTCTGTTTTTTTTTTAAATGTTGGTTTGGTGGTTTTAAATTTTCATCTATTTTCTTAAATAACATTAGTACTTTATATTTTTAAATATTAAAAAAAAAAATATTTAATAAGCCCTTTTATTTAATGTGTCACATATTTTTTTTTTTCTTAATTGTTCCCCAAAAGTAACTCCAATATTCAAAATTCATTTATTACAAGCTTTTTATTACACCTGGCCGGTGTCCGTAAACCAGATGACAATACTATATTATTATGACATGGAGCAGATCTGATGATGGAGCCGGAAGGTGGTCATGGGAACTCTGTAATAGAACGACGCAACCCCATCGAGTTTGGGCTTCTTTGATTCGTCTTGAAAAGGACTCTGGACCTAGATGATATCCAGGGTCTGATGATGAGCCTCAAGGTGGTCACGGCCATTCCTCAACTTAACAAGATAGCCCAAGTTACAAGTCCGTGTTTGTACATGTAAATGGTACACCACTGACTACCTGCAGTATTGTCTCTCCTTCTCCCTTTAATCCATCCAAAGGTTGTCTGTAAAAGATCACTTTTGAGCGATAAGACCGCCCATTGTGTCACCCTATGTACAATTTTAACATATCTATAACTTTTATGGTGTACATAATAAACAGTATTCAATTCTATTTGGGTCACAGACTTAAACTTAATCGGTCCATTGGCTTTGGAGTAAATAGATTGCAACAGACGTATAGACAGACATACAAACAAACCGACGCCGACGGACAGACACACGAGTGATCCTACTAGGGTTCAGTTTTTTCATTCGGACGTACGGAACCCTAAAAGTGCTCGTAGGTATAGACCTCGTTGATTCGTGAAAAGACGAATGTTTAGACATGGATTCGAAAGAGGCAAGTAGCAATATTACTAATTCGACTTTACATAGCCATGGTCCTCACGAGATCTTGTGGAAACCTTTTGACAACTTTACAGATATCCTAAACAGATCAGGAGACATAATCAGCTTCTGGTTACTCCAACCAGCCCACCTACCTAGATGGGCTGGTTGGAATAACCACTGACGGCCGCCATGGCCAACGCACAATGGTCCACATGAATGCGGAATCCAAACCTTCTAACATAGAACCTAGAACCTTTTGATAATTTTACTATATTAAGTGCGTTGTATTAGTGGTAGATAAAGCTGACTAATTAACAAATGTTTGTTATCAGGCAATTGATATTGCTGTCCTGTTAGATAAACAACTGTGATTACGGATGAATGTTATACGGAATTTAGGTGTAAAGTTTATGCTCTTTTATCGTTAATATGCACTAGGCAGAGTCAACCATCACTCAGAATTCAATTAAGAAGCTTTTTTCCTATAAGAATAGAATAGAAATTGTTTATTTGCGCAAAATGTGTGATATTTAGTTCTAGGTATGGTACGCGTCAAACTTAATGGTGTCTCTGAAGTGCGCAGTACCCTTCCACTCACCCCCGCTAACACATAAATACGTCACTGCGCAGTGACCGCCTCATGTTCCGAGCTGCCATAAAGTTTGAATCGGGCTGTGCATTTTACCATTTAGTTATGCAAAAATGTATAGGTACTTACAAATACAATATAAAGAAACATAAAGTAGAATAGGCCTTTGCTTTGCAATGTAACAATAATTTCAGTTTAACGCTAATTTAATTTTATTCCATTAAAGCTTTTCTTTTACCCTTTGCTCTTTTGACTTCAAAGAACAAACAACTAACATCCGTTCTTTTTAAAACAAAGAGCTCTCTCCAAGATAAACAGTTGCAAATAATCGTTATTGCACTATGTCCTCTTCACTCGCTGCAAATGGCTTGTCCGTTGTATAGAACTATGTATTGTAGACAATATTAAATTGTTCATACCGTATTTGAATGGCTAATGTTTATTTATTTTTATTTATTTATTTTATTTTCTCACCACAATAAACATACAGACATTATTATCATAAAGGTACATGAAAAGGCTTATATTTACTGTGGGAGACTGGTGCCTAAGCTAGGCTTTAAGGGCCTGTGTTTCAGGTCACCAGGTCTCCACCCTCTAGCAGTAAGAACATTAAAAAAAAAACAATTAAATAAAGAAAGAGTGAGTTAACAATTTCAAATTAAGTCTGTTTCTCAACACAAAAGTTTGAGAAATAAAAAATGAAAAAATAAAAAAGTGGGATCATTTTATTTAGAAACGGTTTTTGTGTTGATTAATTAATTATATCATAATTGTATCCTTTATGTTTTTAGGGTTCCGTACCCAAAGGGTAAAACGGGAACCCTATTACTAAGGCTCCGCCGTTTGTCTGTCTGTCAGTCTCTCTGTCTGTTTGTCTGTCCGTCTGTCACCAGGCTGTTACTCATGAACCATGATGGTTAGACAGTTGACATTTTCACTGATGATGTATTTCTGTTGCCGCTATAACAAAAAATACAAAAAAAACAGAATAAAATAAATATTTAAGGGGGATCCCATACAGTAAATGTGATTTTTTTGCTCGTTTTTGCTCGATATTGATAACGGGAACAGGTAGACGCTTGAAATATCCACAGAATATTTTGTTATAATTCACTTTAAAAATAAATAATTAAATTAAAATAATACAAATATTTAAGGGGGGCCCCCATACAACGAACGTGATTTTTTTGCCGTTTTTATAGATAACGGTACGGAACCCTTCGTGCGCGACTCGCACTTGGCCGGTTTTTTTTTTAACCTCCTGTAGGTTAAAAAAAAAACCGTCCAAGTGCGAGTATGTATTCAGTTATTTGTTAAAGTGATTTGAATTGGGTATGTGAATATTTTAGCCTCTAATTATTTCTACATTAAGTCTTATTGTTCCTAATTGTATATAAATAAAAGTACTATTCTTATTTATAAGTTGCATTACTTATTTTCTCATAGAGGGTGATGAAAAATAGTGTCCACCTCAGAGCAACACTATTTTAAGCTCGAGTGACGTAACGTAACACTCTCGCCTTTAAAATAGTTGTTTGCTCCCTGGGCAAAAAATCTACTATTAAGGCTCAATTTGATGCAAGAATCCCATTAGAATAATCTACACTACACCCTGTCAGTCACCGAGCAGTGGGTGCAGATGAGTCTACGATGGTTCAACAACAGTACCACTAGTATTAAATTGAAAAATCCCTATTGTTTTTTTCTGCTTTTGGTATCGATTGTGTAAAACCACTGAAACAAATAAGGTCTGACTAAGGTTTCAAAAAGCTTGCATTGATACAAAACTAAACACTCGCAAACCATCATAAAACTAATTATTTTAATCAAACTAGACTATTTTTTGAAGGCTAAGATCAAACACACCACAAAAAATCTCATTTAATACGAAAATCTAAACAAAAATAAATAACCGATTTCTGTCGACGAAAGTACGCCCAACACACACAAACACAAGTTATGAAGTTCAAAGGATTTCTCTCAGTTTGTTTTTGAAATATTTTTCTATATAGAGTACCATATAATACTGCTCTTTAAATGGATTTCTTCGCGAAAATCCTATTATCTCTCTGATTGAATTTGTTTTTATTATAAAAATGTTGGTAAAGAAAATTGTAAAGGTACATGTATAAAGAAAGGCTGGCTTTTATGTACGTTGAAAGGAGTATTTAGTATTTAATAACTACGAACTTGACTTGTGAATAATCATGAAACATATAAATAATAAGAAATAAGTACATAAGAGGAAGTCTGAAAGTGGCACCGGTGAATGAAAAGTTGTGCGGAAATCGGTTGTCGTGCTATGGGCATCTGATGCGGAGGAATGACGAAAATGTCGTGAGAAAAGTTTTGAGTATGAATGTCGATGGCTATAAGAGTAGGGGAAGACCAAAGAAACGGTGGATGGACTGTGTGAAAGATGATATGGCTAGAAAGGGAGTGATCGAGATGACGACTAGAAAAGTATGGAAGAAAGGGACATGTTGCGCCGACCCCAAACAAATTGGGATAAGGGCAGGAGAATGCTGATGATGTAAATAGATATGCTAAAGTTGTCTGCACCCTATTACTGACACACAGCAGATGAGCAGAGGTTTTTTTTCATAAAGACAAGGCACGAACATTGATGAAATTCAGTCACTATTTGAAAACTCTCACAGACTGAGAATTTGTTGATCCCTCAGGGATAGTCTATCTCGACTTACTATTAATTCCCTTTGCTGCTTCCACATACCATCAACTATACTCCCACCATATTCACCCAAGAAACCTCACACATACACTAACATCTCTTTTATACACTTTCTCTAAATACTCACACACACTCTGGTATTTACACAAACTTTTTGTATTTTTTATTTTATTTTATTTTAAGCTTCTTAATTCGAACTTAGTTATGTGTACTGCATTGTATGATGGTCCAAATCACAGGCATCTAGCCGCAGGAGGGCCACGCACGTTTTGCCCAGTCATGGTGATTATTATAATTTGATTTCAGGATGTATATGACCAACAGGCACTTCTGCGCCGGCTTCATAGCGAAAGGGGGCCAAGTCTGCTATTTTCAATGATTGGTCATTATGACGACCATACCAAGGCAACGCCATGACCATTGTGCCAATAGTTTGTAACCTCCTAAATTCATAATGGCGTGACAGTGGTCCATAGGGAAGTCAAAATATTATGAGCTTCTGACAAGCTACGGGATAACCAAATACAGACAATTTTTCCAATGGAGTATCAGTGGCACGTCATTGGAAAATCAATCGATTACCAAAACTGTCAAACTCTACAATTACGGTGCCAATGATCGGCCATTCGGACACAACTGCATTAGCAGACTTGGCCCCCTGGTGACCTGTAATACAGGTTTTTGTATAAATCTACTTCAGGCACCAGCCTCTGACTCACAAAGTTAGGTCCTTGTTTGTGCACTATTGTCAAATATTAGCATTAAGTAGTAAGCATTGTGTAGAGAAAATAATTGTATTATTATTTTATATTGAGTGAAAGAACACTATCTTTCCACTTCGTCATAGTTGCGTATGTTTTTATTATTTTAATAGAATTATAATTAATATTCTAGTGATATTTATTTTAGAAGTATGTATTTGTGTGTATGTATGTATGTATATTAGTATATTATTTGTTTAGTTTTATTAAGTAAATTGTTTTTGATTATATGTATTCTATTTTCTCTTCTACTCTTACACACGGTGTCTATATCTCTTTATCGACTTTCCTATCGCAGGTATGCTGGAAGAGATTTCTTTAGAAATAAGCATCACCTTTGTACGTATTTTTCTGCTCCTTTCTTCTTGTATGTTTATAATGTGTGTACATAAATGGTTAAATAAATAAATAAATAAATAAATTATATTTATTGATCACCACGCTTGCTCATATTTATTGATCGCTTATATTAACTATAGTCCAGGTTTCCTCACGATGTTTTTCATCACGGATGTCAATAATGTCTAAGATAAACTCAGAAAGTATATAATTACCTATGCAATGAACAAGTCACATTGTTACTTGCCCCGATCTGAACCCACAACCTCATGTATCAGAGGCGAGACCTTAACTACTGGTCCATCACAACATTGATATTATTTGCAGTTGTCATTTCGGGTATTGAATAACACATGTAAACATAGAGTGGAATTTACTAGATGACGTGTGTAATATTTTTTATTTTTTATTTTATATGATTCAAAGAATTCATCCATCATCAGAGAGACTGCTGACAAGCAAGCTGACAAATGCGTGCACTGATTGGATAGGTCCACTCAATCTGTATGGTTCTTTCCTCAAAATACCTTTTCAGACACCAATCTACAGGGTATTCATATGATCTGACCAAGATTATGTCTGGACTTTAAAAGAGACTATGACCCAGAGGTCACAGGAGGCAGGCCACAGGTCAGGAGACTACTCTAAGAAGAAAGGCCGAAAGAAACTCGTTCGTGGAAGTTTGTTTCGGCCTTTCTTCTCAGAGGAGTCAGATAGGAAAAGCCTCATTTAGTTTTTGAAAATATGATTGGCGTGTAAAAGTGTTTGTGATGATTTTATTTCTTTAAGTAGGCTTGTAGGCCTACTTAAAGAAATAAAATCATTTATCATCTCATAGTGTAAAAATTATTTCGCCGGTAAAATTTCAGGACCATAGTGTCATTCCGCATTGATGCGTATTTGCATAATGCAATGACGCGCTTTTCAGTGAATCAGTGCCCCTTATTTACCAATCAATCTGCCTAGCCTTTTCCAAACAATGTTGGAGTCAGCTTCCAATCTAACCGGATGCAGCTGAATATTTGTATTTTACATGAAGCAACTGCCTATCTGACCTCCACAACCCAGTTACTGTGTAACACGATACCCCTTGGTAAAACTGGCTGTCAGACTTTTTGGGCTGACTACCCGTAACGACTGTCAAAGATCTACGAATGACAGCCGGGACCAACGGCTTAAGACCAGGCACTCTAAAACAAATTCCCACGCAAGCTCCGCCCCATGCTCCACGCCACTCCGTTATGTGCTAAACGCTAATACATCAGTACTCGTAATAAAATTGAATACCGCGTGCGCTCTTTGATCGAGCAATAAACTAAATAGCGTAAGTCTCAATTCTTATTTCGTTTATAATTAAAGTAATAATTGATCTAGAGAAAAAATGTCTTGTGGCTGGATAATAAACTATATTTTCTTGGTGTGAATATTTATTTCAGACATAAAAGCCGAACAATCTTGTTTTATTTTTAAAAGACATGATTTTTGAATAAAAATGTATCGAGCGAAAATATTGCAATTACGTAACTGTCTTGTACATGGAAAGAAAAAGATCCAATATATCATATAATAAAGTTCCATTTTGATTGTATGTGTGATTGTTTCAGAATATTAATGCAAATTAGGGAGATAGGACATAAAAATAGGGAGCCTCCTCTTAATGTGCTTTCCGAGGTACGGAGGGGTCTCGTGCCATGAACCAGCCGCGGCAAGTGTAGCTTAACCTTGGATCAACCCGTGCGGCTGTTATCATTCAGCCACGAGCACCTTCAGCAGTCAGCACCCTCATTTATATTTTTAACAATATGAAACATCATAACGATATTTGGATACCCTCAATCTAGAACATAATATCATTCACACGGTTCAAGTAGAGCAAAAAAAAGAAGTGCAATTGTTTAACAAAATACTTCCCCTATTATTTATCCTAGCTCAGAGGCTAGGCTTTGAGTCCCAATCCAATCTAGATTAACTTTAGGCTTGACTCGGGGGTACGCTGCAGGTTATAACACCTGGAATTGCTTGTGTGCCACCGCTGCCGTCTGAATATTAAGTTTGTTGTAAGATGAAGCTTGGCGCGGTAGAACTAAATGAGTAGTATCGTAAGGATGTAGTGGGTTTTTGGAATTTAAGTCACGGGTTTGAAACCTGGCTAGTGACTTTGTGGCTTTATAAAAGGTGGAGACGATACGACAGTAAATTAAACTGCTTACCATTATATAATGATGTTCCCAGGCTGCATCACAAAAAAAAAAAAAAAGACTGCGTCCTAAAACTCAAACAAACAAATACACTACTCAACAATTAAGTCTAGTGAACAAGGGTATTCTATGTAATTATTTTAATTTAAACACTTTTTATGTAACATATTTTTTTATATCAATAAAATATAGAAGCGTACTTTAATACAGATTTTAATTGATAATTTAAATTAAATGATTGTTGGTGAAAAAATAAAAAAATATTAAGAAAATCTAAAATGGTACCATAAACGAAAACAATCTGATTTTGCAGATTAAGAAAAAAACGAATGCCCAGATAACATTAAATAAAAAAACAACATGCCTTGCAATTTTTTTTTATCTATCGGACCTCGACGTGGCATGATGACTATCAGGTTATCTATTGTCACCTGTGGAATTTCGCTCCATATTCTGGAAAGATGAACGCAAAGCTCTTCTTTCATGGTAAAATTTTGGGGAAGGTCACTGAACGCTATGGGATTGAGATCAGTGGACTGAGCAGGCCAGTCTAATAGCGTGATATTTTTCTCGCAGAGCATATTCATAACCAGCCTGGTTGGTGTGTACGCGCATTATCTGCTGGGGAGTTTGTTGCGCCACTTCTTCTTCCCAGCTAAAGCACTAGTAGGAAGTGGTGAAGGGTGGGCGTTTTTGGGGACAGTCTTATGTAATGTTTTACTTTCGAAAAGTGCTGATTCTCAGCCAAGTTTGAATAAATGACTTTTGATTTTGATTTGATTTGATTTCTTGCATGTTCCGTATTTGAATTGCCTCGTATCAAACGAGGTCCGTTCTTCTACCCCAACCGAATTCCAACCCACACAATAATCGTTCCACCCTGGTACGGATTAACTTCCTGAGGATCCTGAAGTCGACTCTGGCGACCAAGAACTCGCCAAACACGTACACTTGTTGAATCGGGATGAAATCCAAAGCGCGACTTATCACAAAAACCGGTCAAGAGCGAGTCGGATTCGTGCACCGAGAGTTCGGAACGTATATATGATGTTGATGATTTCTGAAAAAATGTGCTATTTAGAGACATCGTTTTATTTTTCCTGTAATCTTTACATAAACTTCTATCACATAGAATCATTTCAGATTTTGCTCTATGCATACTTCGGAGATAAGGGGGGAAAACGTTATTTTTTTTTAGATTTTTCATCAATAGTCAAAACCTATGATGCCTAAAAAAAAAGCGCGCCGTACGCTTCGATCAAGTGAAGTTTTCCCTCCCTGATCTAAAATGCTTTTGCTTCAAGGTTTATTTTTTTTAAATGTCGAACAATTATTTAATGCAGATTCAACCACTGAGACCTCCATAGTGTAAAATATATGGAGGTCAGTGAGATTCAACCAACATCTACAAATTTTTGTGGCCAGTATTTCTTCTAAAGGGTTTTCTAAGTTGATATAGTTGGCTTGTTTCGTAGACTTTGTTGAGTAGTGTATAATACTTTAGTCACTATAGTTAGTCAAAGATTGGCAAAATCCATAGTCAGCCCATCACTTCTATTTTGTTGTTACAAAAATCACTTCTTTAATTTCGATGTTAGGATTTATTGGATAGTTCCTACTTCCTACGCCTATGCTTAAAGATAAATGATTTTAGTTCTGTAACTAGGTTTGTACAAACACTTCTGTAGGTCAATCATATTTTCACAAACTCAGACGTCAGTCTCTTTTAAAGTCCAGATCATGTGGAGACCATGTAGATTGGTGTTTGAAATGGTCTTTACAGATTCAGTGGACCTCTCTAGTCAGTGCACGCATTTGTTAGTAATCGTGCGGTTCAACTTAGAATATGCCTTAGAATTACCAGTGTTTTCATTTATTATCTTATTGTCATCTCTACATTGTATAATTTAGTTTTTAAGCTAATCTTGGGCACTCACTGCCGTTAGGCCTCATATGGACGATGCTGTTTGATGATGCCAATCCGACGATGATGTCATATTAGCATGCATGCTTGCTCTGACAAGCACGACAAAAATAATAGTGTGATCAATTTTACACTTTTCTTTTTGTTTCAGCTTAAAATAGCCTCGTTTAAACGAAGCCTCATGGAGGGAAAATATCATGAAAACTATCACGGCCTGCGTTATTAATAGAAACAGCCAAGTAATTATCCGCCTGCAAAGAAAAATCGAAATCTAGACTGCTTATAATGGAAAAGATAAACCGGAAGAAAAGTGTTCAGGGCGTTAGTGTTTTTCACCGCAGTCAGAAGTTTCTTTAGCAAAAAAGTAAATTAAAAATCAAAAAACCCGACTGCGTAAAAAGTGGACTTTGAAAAAGATACCTACTACATATAAACCATCTCATGCGGTCAGAGGCAATAAGGTCTTTATTGATAAATTTAAGAAGATGCCTCTGACTGCGTGAGATAGTTTATAGTAAGAAAGAATGAAAGATAAGAAAGATAATACGTTTGTTTACGTACCTCTTGTTTTTTTTTGCAGTAATAATGACGCAAAGAAAGAACACAAATACAAAAATAACAAGTTGGTAAAATATGCGTCACGTACACGCAAAACGGCCACCGCTCAGCATAATGCTGCGACCTTATGCGAGACAGAGCCCCAGCGCTAGTTTTCAGCGACCGCTGACGTTGACGTGATGACGTCGACCGCTGCAGCATACAGTGAGATTAAAAATAAGAAATAAAAATAAAATAAATACAATGTTTATGCAAATATATTATAATATTTACAATGGCAACATTCCGTTCCGTCAGTAATGACGAACTCGCCGCCGGCGTTTATTAATCTGTGCGCGCAGCTGTTAGAAAACTATTTGTTTGACGTTTTGACATTTGGATACGTAATCACATATACAAAGCATAAACACAATCATAATAACTAACATGGATGGCGCATTATTATGTAAAGTGGTATAATGGAAGTAATAATAATAAAAGATGTATTGGATGATTGTGTAAGTATTAAGTTTAAAAATCTTGTTTCCATCAGGCATCTTCTTAAATTTAACAATAAAGACCTTATTGCCTCTGACGGCATGGGATGGTTTATAGTATCTTTTTTAAAGTCCACTTTTTACGCAGTCGGGTTTTTTGTTTTTTTCAGAGGAGCTTGTGGCTAAATAATAACTGCTGCACGGGTTGATCGATCAGGTTAAGCTACGATTACCGCGGTTGGTCCGTGGATGGGTGAACATTTTTTCATACCAAGATTCCTCCGTGCCTCGGAAAGCACGTTAAGCCGTTGGTCCCGGCTGTCATTTGTAGATCTTTGACAATTGTAACAGGTCGTCAGATGCCCAAAAGGCTGACAACCAGTTTTACCAAGGGATATCGTGTTACCCAGTAACTGGGTTGTGGAGGTCAGATAGACAGTCGGTCCATGTAAAATACTGGTTTTCAGCTGCATCTGGTTAGACTGGTAGCTGACCCCAACATAGTTGGGAAAAGGCTAGGTGATGATGATATAAATCTTGTTTCCATCATTTTTAAACATAACTTTTTACGCCGGGTTTTTTGATTATTAATTTAGTTTTATTTTTATTTTACACCTATTAAGTTATAAGTATTTAGTTATAAGTTATTTACCCGCTTATAATCGGGTGATAACGGCCTCTTACTCACTTACTCCAAAAGTTCGGGATAGTTTTCTATCATTTCTCATTCCAAATTATATTAAAACATTATTTGTATATTTATTTGTAATCACCTTTTAAAACCCTTTATTTTGATCGATAGGCTTGGGAGATTTTTTTTAATACTTACACGCGTTGTGGCGCCAAAAATTCGCCATTTTTTTATAATTTCATTATATTATCCAGTGACACTCGCGCAAAAAAGACGAATCTAAAGACATAATATACCATTAATCAAAATTGGTTCAGCCGTTTAGTAGTGACGAGGGAACACAGAGACGGACATAGGTACCTACATACACAAACTAGCTTTTGCCCGCGGCTACGCCCGGGTGGATGTTGGATAATATCCCACGGAAACATATTACCGGTATAAAAAGTACCCTACGTGTTAATCCAGGTTATAAACTATCTGTTTTTTCTTATAAATCTATATTGGTTTATGCCGCGCACGCCAGTAAAGCTCCCAGTGGTATGATTTTTTCCGACATCTTAAACAATCATTGTCATAATTCAGCCAATTTGTACAACACTTTAATAAATTATACACTTAAACCTTCCTCATGAATAACTCCGTCCATTGGTGAAAACCGTATGAAAATTCATATGGTAGTTTTTAAGTTTATCGCGTTCAGACAAACAGACGCGGCTGGGGGCCTTTGTTTTATATTATGTAGTGATAAGGTAATCAAACTCAAATTCAAAGCATTTATTTCAAATAAAACAATCGCAGGCACTTTAGAATTTTCAAGGCGTCGGTCAGTCAGAAATTTGAAGCTAGTTGCCCATTCCAAAGCGTAGTAGGTCACATATGGAGAAGAATGGGCAAGAAACTCCACGGACACTGTTTTAATGCGTATGAATTATATCAAGGATAATTCACATTTACTAAACGAACGGTTTAGTTCACTTTTATCCTTCAGGCTTTTTCAGCAGGCTTAGCATGACGATTTCTTTTTTTTGCAGAATAGACACAGCTCTTTCTAAACAAAGTGACATTTCGTTTCACCAGTTTTGACATCGTACCGTAGAAATCCTTCTTTATTCTGTAATTTTGTCTTTCGTTTTATTGTCTGGGTCCTTTTTTATGTAGACCATTTCAGAAGAAAGTTTTCTATCCCAAACTGTCAATATCACACTGACAACTGACAGTTGTCTAAAGTAGTGAAGACAATTTGATTTTGTAACCGCTGTATACAGTAGAAAACTTTTTGTCGACGGCCACAAAGTATAAACGTTTATCTACAAAATCATGATATCACAGGATAGCGTTTTGAACGCAAAACTGTGATAATTAATAGAAGAACAAAGCTATCTTATCCTAATTTACATCATTTAGTTAATAGGGAAACCACCAAGGAAATGGTTAAGGCCATTATTACTGTAATATTTTTCCAAAATACGGTTATTCGACACTTTGAGACAAAAATTGTAATCGTCTTTATATACGTGATTCAATATCAGTAAAAATTAACAATCAAACAAAATAAAACATAATTATGACAAAACCAAGAATAAAATTCTGGGTCGAATTATTTAAAGAGTGAATTTCGTAAAAAGTGCAGTTGACTCTTTCTACTTTGCTGCCGTCGTACTGTCTACACGGAACGTCATTTTTGTCTTCTCTTCCGTCGACAAAACGGTGCTCGTGTTAAGCCTGCTGTAGTACTTATAATAAAAAAATGAAAAGATTTCGTCAGACTAAACAGTAAAGGAAATCTCAATATAATTGGCTGACCATGAACGTTGTTTAGTCGTGCGTCACTAAAGAGCTCGCACGACTACCCGACCCGCCTCCTTTTCGAGAACTCGGGTCAGGGCAATAGGCCGAAAGATCTTTCATGTCCAAATTATTGTTCAGGGGATGGTAACGTCTTAATAAACTGTTCTATTTGAATTGTGAGTTACCTATATATGTTGAAACTTGGAATGTTATTAGAAAACATAGAAAGATAGAATAAAATACAAAAAAAGAAAGAAAAAAGGATTTAAAAAAAAGGAAAGAAAAAGATAAAGCAAGATAAAAGAAAAGAGAAATAAGAAAAAAAAAAACCTTAAAGATTTAAGGTTGGGTAAGGCCCTTTGTACATGTCACGGTTTCATTACTGTACATCAATCAATCAACTCAGCGTATAGCAGTCCACTGCTAGATATAGACCTCTCCCAGGCTGCGCCACAACACCCTGTCCTCTGCCTTCCGCATCCATTCTGCGCTACCCACCTTTTTAAGGTCGTCGGTGCATCTGGCTTGGGGTCGTCCCACACTACACGGCTATTACTGTACGGCGCCGTTGAAAAAACGTGTGACCTTTTACATGACACGGCAAACAACCGGACGTGACAACGGTTAGGTACTGCTCAATTGTGTTTTTCCTGTGCCAAGCTTCAGACGTGCGTCATGAATCCATATAAGAAAAAGATTATCATTGCTGTACAAAAGGCATAACAAGATCAGTAAAAAGATTAGTCTTTTTGATTTTGCTGACTACTGCTATAAGATAATATCTCTTACATGGATTTTATTATGAAACTAGGTGTGCCTTGATGGTCTCGTAGTCGCTAGCGCTACTGCTGGGTCCTGGGTTCAACTCCTGGGTCGGGAAAACGGTGTTATTGGCTTTTTCCAATAGGAATTTCTCAGTAGCAGCCCGGATTCTGGATTTGTGCCCGGTTCGGGGCAATAGGCTCGCCCCCTATTACATGGGACTTAAACATAACTGGCGAAATGTGGGTGTACTATAGGTACACCTCCGCCTAACCCTTCGGGGAATACAGGCGTGATGTTATGTTATATAGATGTGACTAGGGCGTCCCTAATAGGGCCAAAACGTAGCCAATTGAGAATATAGGTAATTGAAACTGACGAATAGAATAGAATACTCTTTATTATGTAGGTACTCCATAATTATGTAAAAATAAAAAAATGGGTGACTTGGACGAAGTGAACTAATTAAAACAAAACAAAAATAGAACGAAAAAGAAGAAAATAAATTTATTTGCGGTAAACATAACGCAAAGAAATAAAAAAACAAACACGAAAGAACAAGTCGAGGGAAAATATGCTTCACATTCACGCAAAACGGCCAGCGCTCAGCATAATGCTGCAGATAGGGTCGCAGCATTATGCTGAGCGGTGGCCGTTTTGACATCATCGCGAGACAGAGCCCCAGCGCTGGTTTCAAAATCAGATAAGTGGTTCTCAAGTTAAAAGCGCTACGGACAGGCACGCGGGTGCCTAAACGCGCCGGCAAGTCACCATAAAAATTTGTGGTGCAGCGGACCGCGCGAAGATAACTAAACAGCTGTACTCTCGCTCGATTTGCCGGTATTATTAGGCAGTATTTTATTAGTACGAGTATACCAGTCGGGGAAAAAAGTATGGAATAAATAATTGAAATGTGTTCTGATACCGAACCACCAAAAAATTTTTGCGTACTGATTAAATTTTCCTGTATATAGAAAAGAATGCTCTTGCTCTTGTTTTGGTTCCAAAGTAGTTTAAACGTAGTCATTAAAAATCAGAAAGAAGGCTTAGACTACGATTAAGTCCTTCATAGAGGGAAAATTTTAATAAATCTTCCAAAACTTATTGACCTTCTAATGACGTAGATACGCTTTTTTTTGTTAAATAAGCCTCTAAAAACTTTCTGATCTAAATTACTCTCTGAACTAAATTAATAGGTAAGCCTCTTTCTGGATATTTCTCAAAGTTGGTCGCAGTAACTAAGCTGAGGCTCCACGACCAAATGGGTTACGTTAGATTAGAACTATGACCAACCACGCGCGAGCCGAGTTCATAGTAACTAAGCTAGGAGAATCACGACCAAATGGGTTACGTTTGGTTAGAACTGTGACCAACCACGTTGCTATCGTTGCTACATCCATTTTGGTCGCATTTACCCAAGTAACGTTATTAATAAAAATAGTAATTTATAACCTAAGTATAGGCTAATAACCAAGTATTAGCCTATAATTAGATAATACAATGTGCACAAATAAATAAATAAATCTAAATCTTTTAACTATTTCTGGATACCAAAATAGGAATTAATTCAGACTCACAAAAAAAGGCATATTTATTTTATTAGAGTGTCCATTGCTATTGTAGGAAAAGAACACTTACTCCACCGACATGACAATGAACATCGAGGCAATTGAGCTGTTAGACCAAACAAATATAGTGCGAAGACTAAAACGAACAAAACCTTTTGAGTTAGTGTAGGTAAAAAGTGTAGACATAATAGTGACAATGACACACATAATTATTATAACACATGAACAAAGTGTTTATATTATTATATCAGACTCTTAAGAAAGTGGAACGAACTTGTGTGAAGTATAATCAACACTATTCTAACTTTTAAAATAATATTATCACGTAGCAAATTAAGTTAGATTCAAATTACTTATTAGTCTTATAGGCTATCAATCAACTCAGCCTATAGCAGTCCACTGCTGGACATAGGCCTCTCCCAGGCTGCGCTACAACACCCTGTCCTTCGCTTTCCGCATCTAGTCTGTCACAGCCACCTTTTTAAGGTCGTCGGTCCATCTAGCTGGGAGGCGCCCCACACTACGCTTGCCAATACGCGGTCTCTTATAGGCTAGATTGTAATTAATTATTAAGAACCTGGTTCTTTTAAATAAAGGACAAAAAAAATATATAAATCAAAATAGGAATTATTTGATGTTCATCTAAATACATTCCCTTTCTAAATGCAGCTGGCCTAGGTAAATTATATATCTGACTTTGCGAAAATCTCAAGAAAATAATTTCTTCTCATACTAACCACATTTTTTTCTATATATCATATTATAACCCCTAGTTGATTGGAAGCCTCGCTGTACTTGGGATTTCGATCAGATTAAGATGACGTTTGATGTCTCACAGGAAATTAAATTTACATACTCGATTACAGAGGAAGGGGCGAGTTTATTTAGTAAATCCCATGTTATAAATGAGAATGTTTAA
The DNA here is from genome assembly GCA_963921375.1 of Tiliacea citrago. Lineage (NCBI taxonomy): Eukaryota > Metazoa > Arthropoda > Insecta > Lepidoptera > Noctuidae > Tiliacea > Tiliacea citrago. Next base: position 21,194,198 of record OY992799.1, on the reverse strand, counting down.
CTCTGTCCGTCTGTTACCTTTCCACGAATTCACGGCTGAACGATTTTCAATGTTTGGCACACAAGTAAATCACGATTTGGGTCGATGGTCACATGGGTGTTACGTTTCCGTGGGACAATTTCCGCAATCCACCCAGTCGGAGCCGCGGGCAAAAGCTAGTACTTTATATTTGGGTCTTTTCAAAGACTTAGTAACATAACTGGCGAAATGTGGGTGTGTAAGTATTTATAGGTCTGCTACCGCTACCGCTGGTCTGCTACCGCTACCGCTACCGCTGGTCTGCTACCGCTACCGCTACCGCTGGTCTGCTACCGCTACCGCTACCGCTGGTCTGCTACCGCTACCGTGTCTGTACATAATTATTTGAGGTATGTGTATTTGTAGCTAAGAATAAAGATTTATTTAAGTCAGCAAACGATATTAATCCTAGAAACAGACGAGATCCTTATAAACTGGTATTAAGTGATCTGCCAAGACTTGCCAAATACAACAAAAACTGCCTAGCAATGTGCGTACGCATTTATAAGAAAATGGCAAATCGCTTTAAGGTATTAAGCTCGAGGAAATTAAAGATTGAATTACACAAGTGGCTTAATGAATGTATTTTTTACAGTTTAAAAGATTTTGTGGATGTAAGATGTTGATTCCTTGCTCATTTAGTTAAAACAGAAAATTATGCATGCTATGTTTTATCTTAGTGAAACATGTTCATCTATTCTAATGATATTAACACCAATGTATACCATGTTTTACGCAAATAAATGATTTACTTACTTACTAGGGGCACCTCAACCCTTTGGGGAACACAGGCATTAATAATATATTAAGTTTATTATACAAAGAGAAACACATAAAGTTAGTCATACACTAAACATGATTGTACAACTGGTGGTCAAAATTAGGTTGAACAGCTGCCTCCAGAACTAAGTAAAAATATTCTTGTATCTCAAGAGCTAAAGTTCCTCATAAACATCGATTAGTAGACTTAAATGCAATCAGGTTGAAGTGACTCAGTAATTACAGGTATCTATTTGAGAAAGATATTCATGAGATGATCGTTAGAATATTATTATCTTCTGTATCGTCGTAAAACAAATCTGCAACCAATAAACGCTTAATCATATACTGACACAACTGAAAAAAGACGTTTTTCGAGAAATCGCAAAAAACGATTTAGCAAACCTGACTTACCTTACAAAATGGCTTATTACTCGAAGAAAATAGCTTTATATAATGAAATAATGTATTGTAGGGATAGTTGATAAAGTGAGTATTGTATTTGAATATAATTTTTAAGAAATTTAGATTTTTTACTATAAATTAATCGGTAAAAAAAAATATTCCTCAAGATGCGTCAGTGTAATATAAAAGATAAAGTTACATTGATTTAATACTGGTGACACATTTTGAAATGAGTCCGTGTTTTATTTAATATATAACTAAAGAATACTCATTATTAAGGTATGGGTCCTTTTACTATGAAGTAAAATTTTAATATTGGTGACATATTTTGAAATGAGTCCGTATTTTATTCAATGTAAGTTCTTATTGTTATTATAATGAGTCGTTAAGGTATATAAAATAAAAGATAAGTATAAAAATATTTCGTTTTATTTATTATTTTCATTAATAAAAGAATCAAAAACATAGTAAAGTTCAAAGAAAATACTGAAAAGGCTACTTAACAGTAGCCTTTTCAGCATTTTCTTTGAACTTTCGAGAACTTTTGATTTGCGGCTAACGCCTCATTGGTGGTAGGGACTGACACAGGTCAGCATTTTATTTGAACTTTAGGTACAATACAATTCACAATTGCTTTGTACAAACAATTGTGAATTGTATTGTACCTTATTGCAATGCAAACTTTAATTAACAATAAATCTTGTATACAACAACAGTCAAGTAATAATTAACTGTATGTCTACTTTTATGTAGTATTTGACTTATACACGAATGAATCTTAATACTTAAGATATATTATTTGAATTGAACTTAATACTCTTACAATATTCAAATTGTGTACTGTGAAAAACAAATTGTGTACTGTGATACCTAATCACAGTACACAATTTGTATATAGGTACTTTAAAATCAACTCTGAAATAAACTTTGACTCCTAATAATGTAATTTATAAACTTTATAAAAATAAAGCAGTAAAAACTTATCCTAGATTATAATATTAACGAATTAAACTTAACGAAGAGATCAATATTAAATTTACAATATTAGGAGGCACTTTTTATTTATAATCTAATAAAAACCGTAAATCTGAATAAAAATTCTCAAGGAAATAGCAACAGTCACACTTATCATCTCTTTAACAACATGATAATACCTAATTGTACTTATTTATTATTAATTAAGAGATCAATTTTCTCAATATTAGGCACTTAATCAGTCATTCATTACAATACTAAACTTAACATACAATTTGTTTGCACCTTGCAAGTATTCACCCTGATTACAGAATCGTATCATAAAAATCTTTATAAAAATTGGGTATCAAATTTTTATCAAGTAACTCTTTTAAATCCTTCTTTTTATTTTCACCGAGCTTTTGCTTGCCCGTGTATGCTTTTACTGTTGTCAGCTCTGATAGGGGATTCAATTTTTTTCTCTTGTTTCTTACGTTTATCTTTGCAAATTCTGCATCTTTGTTGTATGATGTTTTCACATAGAATGAAAAAGGTTCCCTTTTTATCACTTTTATAACTTTGATATCATTCCATGATAAAACATTTTTATCTTCAGTTTCATTAAAATTGTATCCCCAATTTTCCTGCAGTTTTTTTAGGTCTAAAAATGAGTCGTATGTAAGTTCGTGTACGCGGAACATTTGACCAGTCTTTTTGGCATTTTTGATAATGGCTACATATTGGTGGGGGCAATAAATTGGTCCTGATTTTAAATTCTTTTTAATTTCTTTTTCGATCAGGCTATGAATATTGTCACCCTCATTGTGAGTGTGACCTTTAATTAAAAATTTGTGTGTGATTGATTCTATATTCAGGTGGGTTACAGCATAGAGATAAAGCGCTACTATATATTTATTCTTATTTTGACCGCAGCAGTTGTCTGAATACAGAATCAAGTTCAGGCCATCACTATTACTAGCAGTTACCCCTGCTTCACAACATAGTCTCTCAAAGCAATCCAATAAACAGGAGCCTATCTCATTAGCACCGCGTTTGGCATCAGTTTCATTCCAAAAATAGCAGTCTACATCAGTATAGGAATCTTTCATCTGGGCTTCAACTTTTTTGTTTAAGAGTGTGATGGTAAAGTTATAACTATTTAATTTCGATTTATAGTAAAAAGCTGATGTATCGCCTCGTGGCGATTGTAACACCGCCTGCAAGTCGAACACTAAGACTTTATTTTTGTCGTCTATTTTGCAACGGTCATCATGTTTTTCATTACGACTTAGCTTTTTTTCTTTTATATGAGCTATATACTTATCATGAATCATACTTTTTTGCTCTGCGTTTGAATTTGTGTACTGTAGACATAGATCGCATTGGTCTTTTCGCGGACAAAAAAATGAAATATTATATTCCTTAGAAAATGTACGGTAAAACATGCAATACTTACCATAGGGCTTACTGTTCTTCTCTTGCGCTACCTTGAAGTCATTGAAGAGATCTGTAATGGTTTTGCCCCCGTCTATGTATTCGCGAGTAGATGTTTGCCTTGTGTAGTGTGACGGAACCCTTGGTATTGAGTCTATAAAAGTTTTAATGTCTGAAATCAGTGTTTCATCAGTAGTGGTGTGGTTGTCGTGTTTACCTCTTCGATCATTTTCCAAAACTCCATGGTTTTGACACTTTTGGATTACTGTACGAATAACCCGATCGGATATATTCAGCGTACCAACAAAAAATGGTTTACAGACCCGGATTGGTCCACCATTGACTATAAAATGAAAAGCTTTATTAGCTTGCCTCGGGCGCATGGCGTTGGTATATTTATACCTAGGAGTGACATCGGACATACAAGACTGAATAAACGATCGCTGCTGATTGAGTTCACCAATATTCCAATAAGCATCAAAAATAGCCTGTCTTTGAAGAGATGTAAACTTTTCATAACATTTAAGCCTGCACTTGTCTGTGCAAGGTGGTTTCACTTCACGAGCTGCAACAGTTTTCTTTTTCGAAGTCTCATAAGATCGTCCAGAATTTCTTAGAATTTTATTTAAGTTTTGTTTCCATTTTTGAGGATTGCTTGTGCGCTTTCTACCTTTCTTCTTAATAATCTCTATTTCTTCTTCTATGTTGAGTTCGTTCATTTCAGAGTTTTCAATTTCACTTGTTTGTTGTTCGTTTGTTGACTGTCCATTAGCTGTAGTATCTGTATTATTGATAGTATTATCATCCACGTGATCGGAAGTAGAAGGTTTTACCACTGTATCATCATCAGAAGAAGAAGATGAGGAACTGCTGGAACTGCTGGAGCTGCTTGAACTGGAGGATGAGGAGCTACTGGAGCTAGATGATGATCGACGTGATGAAGGATGAACTGGTTCTATTTTCTTTCTTTTTATTTGACTATCATAGGTTGGATCGTCATTGTCGCTGATATCTGCACTGATTTCACCAGAATGTACGGGTGAAACATTGTAGTCAACTTGGTCTCTTTTACGGCTAGAATATTTATGATCATGATTGAGCTCGCTTTCAAAAAAGTCTTTAGCATTGTAATAACGCTTGTTTTCAGGTTTATTAGTAATATCACATAACATCTGTAAAAAAAGAATAGTTATTTAAAGATTCACGCAATTCGAACCGATGGCCATTGACAAAATAAATGACGAAATACAAGGTTTAAAAACTCATGATTCATCTAGTATTGACAATTGCACCCCCTAAGGGTTACCTAAAATAGAGGATGACAGCAAAACTTAATGACGCGACGCGGTCGCGTGCGCAAATCTAGTTTAAAATTAAAATACCACAATAAGAAGGGATAAAATAAGAAATAATTCGAAAGAATAAAATAATAATTACGAGTAGGTACTTACCTCGACATCAACTGCAACATTCTGAACTGAACTATCTTCATCTATGTCAAACGCCACTTTGTTGCTATCGGACGTATTATTTTGAATCGGAGATTGACTAGGGTCTGGGTTCAGAATGGGATCTTGAATTTGAGCTCCCTTATCATCACGAGAAGGGTCACTTGTAGAATTAATCAATTCCATTATCTTTTTCGACCTTGAAGACATTCTGAAAAAAGTTAAGTTACTTTCTTATTTCGTTTAAACCAATTATTTTAATCTATAAGTGACACAAGATCGAATATGCATTCAACAATTTTATACCAGACAATTGTGTTTTATAAAATAAAGAATCATAACAAAGTACGACTTTAGATTTCAAGAACACTTTTGTAAAAAACTGACCTAACTTCTAAAGCCGCCAAAACACTACCGGCAAAACGGAACAGTTTTATAAAATATAGGCATAATACACAATCAGTCAAAGAATTGTTAACATGTCTTTGTATAAAACAGAACTAACACTAAATAATTCATGAATAGTTCGATCCTATTTTGTACTAAATAGGCATATTTAACAATTGGTCACATTTTTATAAATAATTTCAATAATGAATGATAATGATTTTTACACTAAAGCGACTTAACTACTAATATGACACTTTTAAATAAAAACACGAGATGTTCACGATCCTAGTCCTTGACGCATACTGATATCTGTCTCTGTCTCGTAAAAGCGTTTGCCGAAACGCTTGCGTATGAAAGAGACAGATATAGGTTTAACTCCTTCTACAAACAAGATATCAAAAAAATTCCGAGATCGGCCGAAAGAGGGCGTTAAAATAAACTTCTTGGTATACTTAATTAAACTTTGACCGAAACACTAATCGGTCAGTATATGATTAAGCGTGCGAATTAGTCAGCTTTGCTTTCAGCACAAACTTGGTCAACGTGTAAATATCAATTAACCGATGTATCCTATTATAAAAACGAGTGTTTAGAACTGAGTAATGATAGCTAGCAAATGCGGAACGACATTGGACGGAGTCACAGACCAGACGACCTCGACGTCTTAGAAGGACGTTTGAGTCGTGAGGTGGATGGAGTGAAGACGTAAAACGAAGAGTTGTCGCACAGTGAGGATTTGGGTTCCGAGTACAGCAGGGCGGTTGATGATGATGTATAGTTTGTCAAAAACAGTGTTTTAAATTTCCTTATAGTCTACGTTACCATCTAGGTTTACATTTTTTTTCCATAAGACGCAAAGGAAGTATTTTACTTATGAACTTCAACCTAGGTCGAGCTTGTCTTGTGGAGCCCTTGGGTGGTATCACACTAATATTATTATAAAGACGAAAGTTTGTGCGTGTACGTTTGTTACTTCTTCACGCTCAAACGGCTGGACCAATTTTGATAAAATTTTGTATGGAGGTAGCTGACACCGTGGATTAAGACATAGGCCATGGTCATGGTCTATCTGTGTGCCAAACTTCATCTAAATCCGTTCAGCCGTTTTAGCGTGAAAGCGTAAATAACAAACTCACTTTCGCATTTATAATATTAAGTTAGGATAGTTAGGATAAGATACCAGCCTATTATCGGCTCACTGCAGGGCGGGTTGTAGGTTGTGGGTTCGAACCCCAGGTGCTTATAATAATAATATAACATTTATTTCAGAATCCATGCTCCATATACAGGATGGAACTTTGTAATGCCACCTGGAGGGAAAGTACTCTTAATACTGCAGATAGAAAGTTTTACTCAAAGGAAACATTCCTTTATTTTTGAATAGAAAGCAAACTGCATACAAAGATTTTCGAAAATAATTCTCTTCTCCCACACCCGGGAATCGAACCGGCTAAAATCTGAAAAAATTATACCCTGTACTTTTATTGCATCGATCGTTAGGGTCAATTATAAGGATGAAATCTCACTAACAAACATGATAAATTAAATGAAAGGAAAACCAGGAAATCTTAAATTAATTTAATTATTTACAAACAATGGTAAACTAACTAATTAGTTGCTCGAAATGGGCTCCATTCTCTTGGATACACAAATTTATTCTTTTAACGAATTCATTTCTAGTAACCTTTAATAAAGTGTTGTGGTGAATATTATAAATCGTATTCTGAACTTCAACTCTCAACTCGTTGTCATTCGCATAAGATTTCATGTAAATTTGATTTTTTACATATCCCCATAAAAAAAAATCTAATGGGGTGAGATCTGGCGATCTCGCAGGCCATCTGATTGTGCCGTTTGTACCAATCCAGGTATTAAAATGGTTATTAATGTAGGCAGTAGTGATTCTGCTGTTATGTGCTGGAGCACCATCTTGCTGTAGAATTATTTGGTTTTGCTCGTCCTCGGGGAAACCATTTAACTCGTTTCTTAAGAGATCCAGTATTTCAATATACTTGACAGTGTTTAAATGACCTTCGTACACGTGGAGTAACACTACATTATTTCTCATAATTCCGCACCAAACGTTGAAAGAAAATCTTACTTGATTGTTAGTTTCATGAACACGAACAGGATTCACTCGAGACCAATAATGGTTATTGCGGCGATTGTACATGCCATTATTGCTGAAGTTGGTTTCGTCAGACCATACAATGTTACTCAAAAAATTAGGGTTTCGGTCAATTTCTCCAAGCATGTTTTCACAAAATTGTAATCGTCTGTCACGATCCCCAATATGCAATTTTTGCACCAACCGACCTTCACGATAGCATTTATACTTATACTTTTTCAGCACTTTAAGTACGCGAGTGTGGGTTGTTCCTAATTCATCGGCAGCATCTCTACTTGAAGCCTTTGGAAATGATTCAAAGTATGTTAAAACATCTAGTTCAAAATCGAAATAGTTTTGCTGAATAGTTTGCCGTCTCTTGTTGAAACCACCCGTATTCTTTAAATTTTCTACCATTCTTTTCAATACGAACCGCGTTGGTGCCTGTCGGTCTTGATATCTCTCTCCATACCACCGCAGAGCTAGATTCACGTTTTTGTTATTTAAAAAATAAGCTTCCATTAAATCAAACTGTTCTTGATAAGCCATTTTCACCGTGAGACAAAATGTGAAATGAGTTGTAAAAACAATCAAATGTGAATAACAACTATGACAATCTAATTTTCAAATTTTAATCTAACATTCCATATTTAAATTACCTCATACACGCAGCTACGAGTATGTCGCAAAGGAGTCTGCATTACAAAAGATGGATGTTAGTTAAAGAGCTTTAACTTGACTCATTGAATTTGTAACTTCAGATTTCCTGGTTTTCCTTTCATTTAATTTATCATGTTTGTTAGAGAGATTTCATCCTTATAATTGACCCTAACGATCGATGCAATAAAAGTACAGGGTATAATTTTTTCAGATTTTAGCCGGTTCGATTCCCGGGTGTGGGAGAAGAGAATTTTCGAAAATCTTTGAATGCAGTTTGCTTTCTATTCAAAAATAAAGGAATGTTTCCTTTGAGTAAAACTTTCTATCTGCAGTATTAAGAGTACTTTCCCTCCAGGTGGCATTACAAAATTCCACCCTGTATATTATGTTAGTAACAGTGTAAACTTATAAAACTAGTGTTAGTACAAAAAAATCTAAGCAGCGTGAGGCTCGCCGATCCTGGGGACTGCCTACTTGACTGCGTGCAGTCGTATCCACCGCCCCAAGATCGGAGAGTCCCGCCTATCAGCCAACGTCCTGAGAATGTGTTGGGGCTACCGCGAACCCGGTGTAGCAGAGATGCGCACCTCATGCGCATGACGGACGAAAAACTATCCACAACCGCGTCGGCAAACATGCCAGACGCGCTACAAAAACGCAGCAGCCCCATCAACACCCGGAACGTGTTGTTGTATTGTATGCGCAGGCCACTGTATGCCCTTTGCGTGAAGTTCACCCACAGGCTGCACGTGTAAAAGGATTGGCAGTAGACTTTGAAAAGCGTCCTCTTAACCTGCGCCGTACAACGTGCAAACCTGTGGGCCAACATCCCACATCGAACAGCCAGTGACCTACGCTCCCGCTCCACATCAGCGTTATCTTTCAGGTCGTCTGAGACCCAGTGACCCAGATATTTAAAATTTGCAACTCTTTTTAGAGGTCTGCCACACAGCATAACTTAGCTTTACTTTGTGTAAATAATTTTATCACCGCTGCTCTCAAAACAGTGAAGGAAAGCATCGTGAGGAAACCGGCATATCCTAGAACCAAAAATTCGAAGACATGACGTGAAATCTACCAAACCCGCACTGGGGCCGCGTGGTACATTTACAGCCCATTCCCTCTCGAAGAGAGGAGGCCTTATACAAAACTATAGCTTGCAATGTATTTCAATGATTAATAAAATTTTACTAGCAAAAGGAAAATCGTTGTTTATTACCTATTGAAGTATTCAACAACTAAAACTTCATTAAGGCCATAAAAATAAACGATAAGAATGTAATGTCAAAACAAAAAATAAAAAGGGGGGAAGCATCACTTCCAAATATTAAAATTCTAACAAGTGAGCCCAAGTTATTGTGGAGCAGAACCAGCATTAAGCCAAGCATCTTTATCTACGATATAATCACCCAACTTATAATATGCTTGTCTACTTAGTGTGCGTTTAATGCATGTTTTAAACTTCTCATTTAGTTGAAGAATATGTAATGGTATTTTATTATAAAATTTAACACAGTACCCCATAAAAGAAGAAGAGAAGAAGTTTTTTCTAACATATCCGATATTCCTACGGAATCGTGATTTATGTGGGTGAAACTGCGGGGCGCAGCTAGTCTACTTATACCTTGACAAGCCATGCGCCTGTTGGGTTCCATCGGCAAAAATACAAACTTGCATAGAAACTTTCATCCCCTATTTAACCCCTTTAGGAGGAGAATTAAAAAAAAAACATATGCACGTGCACATTTTCACTATAAGGGACTCTTGTGCAAAATTGTATGATTCGTGACCCAGTGGTATACGTAGTGCATTTCTCAGTGAATAAATGAATAAATAAAATATTTTATCAAGCAGATTAGAAGTTCTCACTGCTATTTTAATTTAAGTTCTAGAAACACTTAGGGCCTTGGGGTCCGAGGGCTCATTGAGTATTTCGGGACATCGCCAAGCGGTTCGTTGATTATTCACGTGACCTGGGGGCTAGCCTATTTTTAGCCCAAATAATCGGCATTGCCATCCGACGTGGCAATGCTGCCAGCTTTTTGGGCACTATTCTTATGAATTTTTTGATGCCCAATTCAAATTAAAAAAAAAAAAACAAATTGTTTATTTGCGAGAAAATACAAGGTTTACAAGGGAAGATCTTACAGCCTTAAAGTCATTGTATTCTGCCTGCGAGCAAGCGTGCATATTATTCACGATTTTAAGTCACAATTATTATGCAGATTCTATTAATACCTAGTACATTATTATGTGCTCTTCCACCCTTTATTTTTTATTGTATTCTTGTACATACCATATATATTTTAGTTTAACCTTGTGCATTTTAATTTTGGTGTTTAACCGTTGTCAATCATAGTTCTAGTGAGCTACATAATTCTGTAGCAACATTTACCAAAGGCCTTAGAAATATACCCAAAACTTAGCAGCTTGTAATCAGTCTAATCTCACGAACCCATACTCGTCTATAACAATAAACTCTACGTAAAAATAGGATATTCCCTTTGCTCCATACCTTAGAGCACATAGGTGTGACGAAACTTAATTACAACAAAACACTTCCTATACTCGTTCCTAATTAAAAAGTAATTGGTCCCTAGTCGCGAACTCAGACGAAATGAAACAAGCCTTAATTAAAGGTTCATCGTGTACCGTAGACATGTGTCGAGGTACCCTCTTCATTGTTGGTGACAACATTAATGCTTCTAGAAAAATGCTTCCAAATATTAACTGTATTGAAGGTGGACTTCCTCTTTTATAGGTAGGTTTTTTACGTAATATAAAGTCATTTTATTTCATTATACTTGTTGCCCCCGACTTCGTCTGTGTTTTTTTTTCGTTTATATTTTTTAACCGACTTCTAAAAAGGTGGAATAAAAAAATATATTTTGTATTTTATTCGTCTGTGTCTTTTTTAGGGTTCCGTACCCAAAGGGTAAAACGGAAACCCTATTACTAAGGCACCGCCGTCTGTCTGTCTGTCCGTCTGTCACCAGTCTGTATCTCATGAACCGTGATAGGTAGACAGTTGAAATTTCCACAGATGATGTATTTCTGTTGCCGCTATAACAACAAATACTAAAAAACAAAATAAAATAAATATTTAAGGGGGCTCCCATACAACAAACGTGATTTTTTTGCCGTTTTATAGATAATGGTACGGAACCCTTCGTGCGCGAGTCCGACTCGAACGTGGCCGTTTTTTTTTAAATGTATGTTCTACGATATTTTCATCAATTGTGGACCGATTTTTTAAATTACTTTTTCATTTGATAGAGAAAGTATGCGTAGTGGTCCAATGTGAATTTTATTAAGTTTAATTTGGTCGTATTAGAGTTAGCTTCAATAATACATATCTAATTGAATCCACTTTGTGTATGTTGTTAATGTTATAAAATTTCCTGTCAATGTTGTTTATTTATTTAGCAAGAAGTTATTACAGAGGGTCTACTCCGAAGCGTTAAACCGAAGTATCGGCCGAATGTTCGGTCGTTTTATATCTTCCATAGTTTCCTTTTTTGACTTTGAATGCATACCCGACTTAAAGTCCCATTTTTGTCTTTGGCTTATCTCTTTGAATGTCGTTTTTTTTTCTTTCGCCGTAGTCAGCCATAGTTAGCCGAAGTCAAGCAAAGGCCGAACATTCAGCCGATACTTCGGTTTAAGCTTCGGAAAAAAAAAAAAAAAAATGACAAATGTGCAGTCATGCATATGAAACCCTCGCTTTAAATGCATGACTGCACATTTGTCATTATTATGAAAGAGAGGGGATTATATTAGGAAGAGGAGATTATGCAATCCGAGGGAACTCAACTCTTGGATTCCATACACCTTAGATCCCTCTCCTCATCCGAAAGCTATAAGTATTTGGGTATGTCTAAAGCGTTAGGGATCAACATTGCTGACATGAAGCAATCGCTGAAGGAACGCTTCTTTAGTCGCCTGAAGAAGTTATTTATTAGTCTTCTTTCAGACGGAAACAAGGTGCGCCTTCAACGGTTGGGTCATTGTACTCTTTGGCATAACCAAATGAACTCGACGGCCTGGATAGGATACACACAGTACAGATAGTACACTGCTGACCGATAACTTGCTATATATTATTTTTTTGTTATTTATATATTTTTTTTTATTTTTCATATGAATATTACGTAATAAATACAGAAGTCAAGAAGAGAAGGTAAGAAAATAATATCGTAATCTGAATTCCGATTCGAAGAAATTCACAATGTGTTTCTTTCCTGGAAGGAAGGAGGATGGAAGAAAGAACACACAATATCTGACAGATTTATGTTATTATATCACTTTTAAAAGGAAATCGAATATTTCCTTAAAAGTACGGCGTAAATACATAGTAATACATTTATTTATGTTTCAGGTTATTTCTCATGTATTTATTTACCTTACCTTGTGTGAATCTTGTAAGAGCTCCATTCTAGATTGATACTAGTCGGGAAAACCTCTTTAATGCTTGAAACTTCTATAAAACGGGGTGGAACAAATTTTTTTTTCTTGGGGTATATTTAAAAAAAATAAGGGTAGGGGCTAAAATGTACTTATTTAGTATAGTCTTTTTATCTCACAAAGCGACGCGCGAATTACTTGTGGTAACCAATTGTACACACGCTGTGTATGTGGTTTTAAGTTCGCTATATAAAACAAAAATGTAAATAATATGTATCAAAATTAAATAAAGAGAATAAAAATTACAAGTACATGAAAAAGTACAAGTATATGAAAAAGGGTATTCAAAAAACATATTTTTTTTAGCAAAAAAATTAGTACTTGTATATTCGTAGCGTAACAACTGAACTACCTCGAAGTGCCTACGAATCGCTACGCCGTAGCAGTCTACGGCGTAGTAGCAAAGCGTCGAGGAACGTTTGTCGTGGCCTGTATTCAGTGATCTGTACTAGGTCCATTTTCATACAGAAATGGAATGAGCATTGATCTCAATGGTTACTAGGTATTGGTGATATTATTTCCATATGACATTTTCCTGAACAATTCAGTATTCAGCAGTAATCAATTCAGTATTTAAGAGAATTATAAATTTTTGTTAGTATTGGTTGACTTGATTTTATTATGGACAGTATTTAAAATTTGATGTATTTTTTATATATTAATAGAATAGATTTTAAATAAACACCATGGCATTTTTATCGTCTTACAACGGCAGCCCACTTCATGTACCCAATGACTACTAATCATTCAAGTATTTTTTTATATTATCATTTGAATAATAAAAAATAAAAAAATAATATTCACTATGACGCATGACGTAGTTTGAAACACCCTGTTACGAGCACGGTGCAAGGCTTGCGTTCCAAGGACGTTCAAAATTCTCGCACCGCGTTCATAATAGGGTGTTTCAAATTACATCATGCGTCATAATAAATAATATAAAAAAAAAATTAATAAACATTTTTTTTTTACTTTCATGAATGATTAGTAGTCATTGGATACATGAAGTGGGCTGCCGTTGTAAGACGACTAAATGCCACGGTGTATAGCATGACGGCGCAGCAAGTGGCGCATCTAGTTTTGTTATGAAGTTACAGGAATCTTGGAAAACGTCGGATAAGAGTGACACAGTTAGCAGAGCGTCGCATCGATGGTTGCGTGGCGACTGTCTTCTGATGACAGAAGATCATGTCAGGAGCAGCCGCTGTCGTACCACGTCGACGACGAACTGCAGCATTCCAGCATTATCCTGGTGCTATTGAATCTGCTGAGCCACTGATACGATGGTCACTTCTGTTAAAGGCTATCCTGCGCCGTTATATATTTAATTAACGACTAACATAGTAATAAGTAATAAACTATTTTAATTAAGAACTTGGTTTAATTCTTTAAATTATGTGGTCGATGATTTTGGTGGACGGTAAAACTCTAATGAGTTTATGATTAAGCCAACTTATAATGTATAAAAATGAGAAGTGTACTAGTGAATTGATAAATAAATAAGTACTACTAATATGTACCTAGTGTGGACCAAAAAGTTATTTTTGAAAATGTATGTATTCAGGTATCATTGTGAAAGTTACTTTAGTACCTGGCGAAATAATAAACCCCAAAGCAAAACTACACTACAGCTTCCAAAGATTAGAAACTGAGGTGTTTTCACTTATCACAAACAGATACAATGTGACTTAAAACTATCTACAACTGACTAACATCTGTTGGCATCCAAACCTATCTTCAAATCTCGAAAACATCCTTCACAACTCTGACGTCACAATACGTTTCAAGTAAGTTTGCACCGCAGAGTTTATTGCGTTGCGCGCACTACTGTTCTTTTGTCCGTGAATTTATTGACGTCATAAAACGGACCGAGGCTCATAAGCTGTTCCGAAGTTTGTTCTCAACTACAGTCGACTATTTCGCATTGTCGCGTTTCTAATAATTGCGTGGAATGGTCATGTGACTGGGTTAGAATTGCCCTGTGTTAGAATTGCCTCCGTGTAGTCATAGTTAAACGAAGATGTCATGTGATAGCTTTGAATTTGTCTGGTTTATAAAAGGACCAAATGTTTTTGGGTAATTTTGGAAGATTCTAAGTCCAAGTTTGGGCTTTAGTGTGCGGGTTTGGGTGATGGAGTATTGAAGAATGGAAATGGTTAACGCCATTCTGTGACAGAAAATAGTTTTCCCGAATTTTGAACAAGAAATCCCATGATTTAGCAGGTTTATGAGCAGGAACAAAATGTTGTGTTTGAACTTTCCAGGAGATCTACTTTCAGCTGGTAACTGAGTTAACTTAATCAGGAGTATGAGGAACCAATTTATATTTCCTCATTTTTTTTTTATATGTTAACCAACATACTAACCAGATGTAAAGATATTATATCTAAGCCTTTTATTTAAAACACTAAATACATAATCAGCCTATAATGTTCCCACTGCTGGGACACAGGCCTCCTCCTCTTTCTGTGAGAGAGAGTGGGTACGGCCCACTCTCTCTCACAGAAAGAGGAGGCCTGTGTCCACCACGCGGGCCCAGTGCGGGTTGGTGGATGTCACATATCTTCGATTTTTTTTAGTTCTAGGACATGCCTGTTTCCTCACGATGTTTTTCCTTCACCGTTTTGAGAGCAGTGGTGATGAAATAATTTACACAAAGTCAAGCGCCTGTCTGGGTTCGAACCTACGACTTACAACTCGTAAGCCGCGGCCGTTACCACTCGGCTACCACTGGTCTAACACTTATCACTAAATGTTATAGTCTAAATAGTGGAGTATTCACTAAAAGGATAACGCAGTGTCTTAAGCCACGGGCGCTATATTGACTCCCGAACGTAACGAAGGATTCTCGGGCAGCTCTGAGTTAACTCCTGAGTGAAGCGAAGACTAGAATTTTGAGTGCAGTGAGGGATTCAAGGTGGCCCAAGATGAAGACACCTTAATCCCCGAGAAGAATATTCTAATTTTCGCACCTACTGTTTCATACACAATTACTAAACTCGTACAATTCTCATCGAAAACATAAAAAATAATACGGATATAGTACGCGCCACAGCAATCGATCAGCTGTTGCGATGACATGCTGCCTAATGGTAGCATGTCATCCCCACAGATAACGTAGAAACAGCGGTTGGCTGAGTCTATTATGCAGATTATTCGCTTGAACTTGCCCATTTACAGAAAACAATTTTATTGTTTGTTGTTTTTTTATCTATTTAATTAGTATTATAATTATGAATGTTACTTATTATTCCATTATAACGTCTGTATTAAATTGCGTAATTTAATTGTTTTTTTCGTCGACGACAACTAAAACCTATGAAGTGAGAAACTCTTTGATCGAGCTGTTCTTTATCAGAAAAAAGTTTTAATGTAATTTTTTTTGTTGAGGTTCCAAATTCAAATTACAATAAGCACCAGTGGTTCATAATGAAATCCAGTACAATATTAATGCCCGGTTAGAGCTTAGGACTTTAATGACTTGCTTTAAGTTAGGTTTATGTGTTAGATAATTTGACATTAACGAACAGTTGGTGTGAAAAACATTTTTATAACTTTTGTTAAATGGTTTTCTTAAAAAAACAAATGCTGATTTTAAGGGATATCATATTTTTATTTGTAGTTTGTAGTAAATAGTTCAAAATAATGTAGTTACGAGTGTATCCTTTCCGACAGCCCATACTCACGATTAGCTAACATATTTAATAAGCTACTGGAAAGTTTAAAATCCCAACCAAATTACTCAATTTTTTCGAAGCTGTTAAAATCACTATTAATAAAGAAAGGCTACTATACCATTGAGGAATTTAAAACTGACAACTTGTGAATCGATCGATCGACCTTGTAATAATAAGCTTGAAGTAAATGTGTGACGTATATGACTAAAATGAATGAACGAATTGTTATTAATGATTTATTTTAAAATAAGATGTAATAAATGATTGGTTAATGTTTTGCATAATGAAATAAATTGCAATAATTAGAGTCAATATTATGTAATTAATAATAGTAATAGTAATAAGTAGTTAATTCGATATATTATACAATTTGCAATGCCCTTACAGGGTGCATGTCTTAATACTGTGTCATGAAATTTTAATGCATGCCTACTATCCAGTGTTTTACATGTTAGCAAATATATAAATAAATAAACAAAGAATGAAAATCAACTAAAATACTTTACATAATTCATTCCGGATCCAACAAGGGAATCCGTACCTCATTTCAGTATTTGTTTAATCTCACCCTCCCTACCCTTTTATACCTTCAAATTTCTTTTTATTTATTTGATTTCTCCTTCCCAAGTATTTTTAAGTGGCTGAACCGACTACATTCCCCACAAAAACCCACCTTCATATTCTGTCACCTTAATAATACTCATAATTAAATGTTCTTACTTTTGTTGTGTAATTATTTTTTTAATAAGCTTTCTAGTAATTAGTTTCAATTAGTTTTAGCCTCCGTTGTGTTTAATTTAATTTTGTATGCTCTTATTTATGTTGTGGTTATCCTTTTAGGGCTAACAGAATTTTAGGGTCGGCGACATGTTTTGTAAATAAATTTTAGTAATTAACATAGAGAAAATGTAAATATGAGGTTTAATTATGCTAGATGTGGATGTTAGCACTCTTTTGCTGGGAGCTTTATTATTAAATAAGTCTAATTTCAGAGCTTGTTCGTATTTTATTCATTTTGCTGAAAATTATATGATACTACACTAATAACCAATTTTGTTTTTAAACCTTATCATTTTTTTTTTATAATAAATAAATAATAAATATTAATTTATTTCAGACCATAAGTCCATAAACAACACATATTACAATTTTATACACACATACATGAAAACACATACCTACACAAAAAATACAATAAAACAACTTATTATAAATAATGGAATGACGCACGATGAGTGGTCAGCCATTGCCACATAATTGGACTGTCCATCCTGTCGGCTACTATAGCTACCAAGTTGTTAGAGCTGTCGCGCACTCGCCGCATCAGGGATGCTATCCGTGTCCGCATCAGAGCGTAAAAATCTGGCACGCCACTCTCCGCGAACATCCCCGATGCACTGCAAAAGCGCGGCAGCCCCAACATAACTCTGAAGGCATTATTGTACTGGACTCGCAGAGCATTGTACGAGCTTTTTGTATAGCTGACCCACAGGGCACACATGTACATAGATTGGCAATACGCTCTAAAGAGTGTAATTTTCACCTCCCTAGTACAACGTGCAAATCTACGAGCCAGCATGTTACATCGAACTGCCAATGCTCTGCGTTCCCTCTCCACGTCCGCATCGTCAGACAGACCATCGGTGACCCAATGCCCCAGGTACTTGAACTTCGTGACCCTGGAAAGCTGAGCACCCCCCAAGGTGACTGGTGGGACAGTATTATAACATTTGTTACCCGCTTTGAAAACCAGTAGCTCGCTCTTGGTCGCATTATACCTGAGGCCGTGAGCCACCGCATAGTCCTCACAGATGCGAAGAAGCCTCCTAAGTGCACTGATCGATGGGCTCAGCAATACCATATCATCCGCGTAGCTGATGTTATTGACGCAGTGCCCGTCAATGAAGCACCCGATATTGGTATTGCTGAGCTCACAGATCAGCTCGTTTACATACAGGTTGAATAACTTGGGTGTGCTGATTCCCCCCTGCCTCGCACCGCACTCCAACCCGTATGCATCCGACAGGACACCCGCCCACTTAACATAATTGTATTGGTTTTTATACCAATACTTTAGCATCCTAATGATATCGCTTGGGAGGTTCTCAACATTTGACAGTTTCCTCCATAGGCAGTCATAAGATACGAGGTCGAAGGCCTTGGAGAGGTCCAGAAAACATGCATACACAGGTGTTTTCCTACTTGCATAGTATTGAACAGTCTGTTTGAGGCATAGTATAGCTGTTTCCGTGGATAAACGTGGCTTAAACCCAAACTGCGCGTCGTTGAGTGTTAAGGTGCTTATCCAGCTGCTGATCAATCAGACTGTCCAACACCTTTGCAATGATGGTAGCCAGGAATATAGGCCTGTAGTTGCTCTTGTCACTCGCATCTCCAGTCTTATTTTTAACAATGGGCACAACAATAGTTTTAAGTAAATCAAGTGGAAGATACGAGTGACTCAGGCACAAGCTAAAAACCATTGCTAGCACTCGCGGTAAGTGCTTACCAGCATAAAGTAAATGCTCTATACTTAGGCTGTCGTGACCCGGCGACTTGCCTCTCTTTAAGTTGCGTATGACAGCAGCTACCTCCCTGGCCGCAAACCTAATAGGCATGTCCCTGGACCCCCCCAATACCTCCGGCCCGCCAGACGACGTACCTAGGGGAGACCCAACCTTAAAGGCTCTGCTGAATAGGTTGGCGATATCATTAGGATCACTAAGGCCCTCAACACTCACAGGCAGACCCGACCTGGGATTCAACCTGTTCGTGGCTTTTTTTATATAATCACTTTTATATATATACAGTTTATAAACTACAAACCGTAGAAAGATTCCAATAAACTCCTTTTGCAAAAATCATTGCCAAAATTATTAAAAGATTGTTCTGTTATTAGGTACAAAATGTACTAAACGGACAAATTAAGTACTCATTTTGTAGGAGCCAATGGTTGTAGGCACCGTACACTATTACTTTGTTTATGTTGGTATAGTTATGGAGTACACAGAAAGAACCACAAGTTGAGTTTAAAGTTATATTATAAAATGTAGAAGGTTAACAAGTTTAATGTGGTAGCGATTCTTTCTCTTGACCAGTGGATAGTTCCACAGTTATTGGTTGACTCGATATACATAACAACTTAATCAGCCTATAATGTTCCCACTGCTAGGACACAGGCCTCCTCTTTCTGTGAGAGGGAGTGGGCCGTAATCCACCACGCAGGCCCAGTGCGGGTTGGTGGATGTCACATGTCTTCGAATTTTTAGTTCTAGGACATGCCGGTTTCCTCACGATGTTTTCTTTCACCGTTTTGAGACGACGTTTGACTCGATATGTATTGCTTAAAACGCTACAATTATAGCATAATATTTGTGATGCCCGACATCCAAGTAGGTTGCTGCGTTCGCAAAGTAAATGTACGGTTGATGAGAGCGTACACATTTAATAGAAGTGTGAATTACAAATCATATAAATAATAATAATGGACGCCAGGCGCGATAATCATCATTTTCACTCTCCCCACATTACAGAACCGGCGATGCAATTACCACGATCGCATTTCCCTGTTTTGTGAGCACGTTATTTTTACTATTGTTAAGAGAAACTATTAAATAGACTGTCGTGACAGCTGCGTTTGTTGTGAAAGCTTTTATTAAGTAATGGACGTTTTATTGTTTGGAGAAAATTCTTTCAAGATATTGTTTGGTATTATGGTATTATTTTTTTGCGATCCCACTAAGTCAAATACCTAAATCATCAGCCTTTTGTTTACCTTACTTTTCATTTATAAGTTAAAGATAATAATAGTTGATAGTGTAGAGGTATGAGGAACAGGGTGTAAAGTTCGCTCATACTCAATAGAAAAGGGAGGATCCTCTGACCAGACGGGTGTCGTGTTTAGTGGGCAACAACTGCCCGACGGTTGATGTCGGGATGTTAAACAGTATGTAACAAAAACCCTGTTGTTCCTTTTAGGGACGTATACATTTACCTACAAGCACAACATTGGTGGAATTATAATTTTAAAAAATTAAGCATTGGCTAGTCGAGAATTCAAAACAAAGAGTTAAAGAGGTAAGAAATCAGTTAAACATTACAAATATTAATAATTAAATATTTTTTTTTTTTTTTTTTTCTTGAATAGTTCTTTATATATATAACTTGCTTTATTACGAATATATACTGATTCCTAAAACGTAGGTAGAAGGAACAAAAGGGTTTTTGTTACATTTTGTATATTCCAATCGCGCGGTAAACTCTGCGCGATGCAGGATTTGTGTGATGTCAAGTCTTTGGTGCGTAGTTCACACATAGCGTTGTAGATGTCGCTATAATAGCCACACTATCGAATTAGGTCTAAGATCTGTAAAGATAGTTTGTGGATGGTTATACGATTAAGGCAAGACCCAAGAAACGACGGCTGACTGTGTCAAGGATGATATAGCTAGAAAGGGAGTGACTACCGATATGACAATTACAAATTGGGTAGGAATGAAGGATAATCTGTAACGATAGTTGTAAGAGTTAAAAAGTATATATAAATAACTAACTAACTAGCTATTTAAGTTATGCTATGAACTTAGCATGAGGCCACAGAGGCGATTTGTCATTCATCAAAGATACACACAGCATAATAACGGTAATTCAATTCACTACCTTAGTGCCTTTTGCTAGGAGCGTATCGCAACTGGCATGCGTGTATGAAGCTGGCTTCCCACGGTGCCTGATATTGCGGACGGTTGCAAGCCAGCCCGCACCGGCGCACTATGGGAAGAGTATCGTCCGTGGCAGCGCGATCCGTGGCGAGTCTGTAACTTCAAATGTGCGGTGCGAGCTCTCTTTACGAGTTCTCTTTCACTTTGGATTTTGGAATGAAAATGGCTTCGAATCTCAAGACCCACACAGACCGTCACACACCGTTGAACGAGCCTTGGTGTGCGGTGCGTGGCTGCCCGTGCTCGTCCGCCATGCGGTCCACGTCCGTCCGCAATACCACGCACCGTGGGAAGTCGCCTTGACATGTACGAAGTGGACGAAGCAAGAGGAGGCGTTCTGTTGTTTCTGCCAACCCCATGGTAAAAAGGCACA
This sequence comes from Tiliacea citrago, assembly GCA_963921375.1. Lineage (NCBI taxonomy): Eukaryota > Metazoa > Arthropoda > Insecta > Lepidoptera > Noctuidae > Tiliacea > Tiliacea citrago. The sequence goes on along the minus strand of OY992799.1, from coordinate 21,172,791 downwards.
ACTAGATGGCGGAATGTGGGAGAGGAGAGGTGTTTTATACAACTCTGTCTATTTCTTCAAGAAATCGTGTCCAGCGTGAAATTATAGTCATGTTATTCATTCATTTATTATATTATTTATCCCTTCATCATCATCATCATCTGCCTAGTGTTTTCCCAATTGTGTTAGGGTCGGCTTCCAGTCTAATCGGATGCAGCTAAATAAGTATTTTACATGGAGCGACTGCCTATCTGACCTCCACAGAGAAGACTAGTTGTCAGACTTTCAGGATTCTGACGACCCATGACAACAGTCAAAGATCTACAAATGACAGCCTGGACCAATGGGTTTACGTGCTTTTCGAGGCATGGAGGGGTCTTGGTATGTAAAGATGGTCACTCATCCACGGACCAATCGCGACAAGAGTTTAACCTGATCAGCTATTATTAAGTAATAATAGCCGCACAGGTCGATAGATCAGGTTAAACGCGCAAGTTAAGTATTTTGCTCAAGCTTAACTACTTAGTCACAAACCCCTTTTTATCTCCCTTCAACAAACTCAAACACAAATGAACTCGACAAAACCATCTCATAAATACCAACATAAAATAATTTTGAGTACCTCCACCGTTATAAATTACGGTTCAAAAGTGAGGTACATAGTGTCCTACAGTGTAGTCATTAACAATATAGTACTAACGGCTGCTACCCTCGTCAACCAAACTAATTAACGGCCGTCCCGGTGACGATACGGCGGTACGGCTCCGGTACGGTCATGTCACGGTACGGCACCGCAAATTATTAGAGGACCGGTATTGAAAGTAAATACGAGAACATTTTGGTTTGTAGGTGGTAGAGTGATGGCGAGTTTGTTGGACATTTTGAATCGAATTCTAGTTGTAGGAATAGGAACTATGAGCTTTTGTAATAAATATGATCTATGGGTGCAAACATAAAGGATAGAGGTTTTTCGGTTTCGATATGTCAGTACGGGCCGGTACTGATAGGTACCACATATTATAGAAACAGGTAAATCTGTTCTTAGTGATCATCATGTCTTCGAGTTTGTCGGACGATGAGTTTTTCTCTTCGAAAGTGTTCATTATAAATGTAAAAAACCGGCCAATTGCGAGTCGGACTCCGTAGGGTTTCGAAGGGTTCCGTACCATTATCTATAAAAACGGCAAAAAAATCACATTTGTTGTATGGTAGCCCCCCTTAAATATTTGTTTTATTTTAATTTAATTATTTATTTTTAAAGTGAATATATGATTAAATATTCTGTAAATATTTCAAGTGTCTACCTGTTACCGTTATCAATATCGAGCAAAAACGACCAAAAAAAATCACGTTTGTTGTATGGGAGCCCCCTTAAATATTCATGTTATTCTGATTTTTAGTATTTTTTGCTATAGCGGCAACAAAAATACATCATCTGTGAAAATTTCAACTGTCTAGCTATCACGGATCATGAGATACAGCCTGGTGACAGACAGACAGACAGACAGACAGACGGCGGAGCCTTAGTAATAGGGTTCCCGTTGGGTACGGAACCCTAAAAAAGAACAGTCGGTGTATCAAATAATAACAGTAAAATAAAGAAATATGGATCGTATTATCAATTATTTCTACAAGTTATAAAGTTCGATGAATCCAAGTTTCATGATTATACTAGAAATAGAACATAGATGAATTAAGAATTGGTGTAACTGGCATGTACAGGTACCGACCGGCATAGGGGGACTACTCCCTAATCACGAAGTCCGTAGTTTCGGCCGAAGTTTTGGGCGTTTCCTACTCTGTAGCACTTACGGACATAAGATTCGTTCATGGCCCGTATTAAAAATGAATTACAACATGATTTGACAGTTGTCCCTAATCCCGATGTGTATTTACCAGTTACAAAAATTGAATTTGTCACTTGTTTTGACGGATCAACGACTTTCGGACGGGCCCGTATCTTCGATGACGGACTTAGGGAGTAGCCCCCCAGACACGCCTGCACCAGTAACTTGTTTCTTTAGCACCCTATCTATCTATCTTAATAAAAAATAAAAAAATATTCGTTGGTAAGCACATCACTAATTCAGAACTGATAGACCAAATATTTTTTTTGAAATATTTTTAACTAGCTGTAGTCCGCGACTTAGTCTGCGATCCTGGAAGAAAATTTGCATAATTATCCTTCTCCAGCTCTTCGTCTACCCATATGCCTATAAATTTCATCCAAATCCATTCAGCCGTTTTAGCGCGAATGCGTAACACACAAAACAACTCTCTTTCGCATTTTTAATATGGATGGTATTTAAAAGTACTTCAATTTATTCTCATTTCATTTACCTAATTTTGCCTGTGTTCCACCAAATATACTGAATGTGCACCAAAATATGTTCATTAAAATATGTCATAACGAGCCTCCATTTAACAACTGTTGCAAATTTGTAAAAATAGTAATACACCTAATTTTAAAAACAAGCATTTATTTTTTTAGTTTTACTTCAGATAATGCACTGCAAAATGTATTTGAATCAAACACCAATTAATGTCCAATGTAGCTTTATTAATAAAAAATGAACACATTATAAAATTTAATGCTTACTAAAAATGTTTTTTTGCAAGTCGTTTCTGGCACTCGCCGGCCGCTGCCGCGGCACCGCTCGCTTCGCTCGCTCGGCTCGTGCGTAGGAGGTCACAGTTTAACCTAACCTAACCTACCCATTTTTATTTGGTGCACGATCAGTATTTTTCGGGGAAGAATAAAATAGTTATTGTTACAATAGAATATTTGCAGCGCACTACAATAAAAAAGTGTTATATCTTGGTGTTAATTTGGAATTTGTTTGATGTAACATATTTTGTTGGCCGAGTAGTTTAATTATAGTAAAACAATTAAACGGGTTTAAGATCAATATTTTAGAAATGCATACATAGATGTACCTTTAGATTTTTGGTGAACACAAAAATATTATCCTTTTAATATTAGTTAAGATAGTCCGATCAGGGTGTCTACTTCGAAGCGATAATCCGAAGTATCGGCCGAATGTTCGGCCGTTTCTTGATTCCCAAAGTTTCCTTTTTTGACTTTGCCGACTTCCCGACTTCAAGTCACATGTTTTACTATGACTTATCTCTTTGACTGACTTTTTTTTTCTGTAATCAGCCATAGTTAGCCGTAATCAGGAAACGGCCGAACATTTGCCGATACTTTGGATTTATCTGCGGAGTAGACCCCCAGGTTCTAACGGAAAGAAACATTTCAAAAGTTGCGGAGAATTCGGAAATTCTGATAGTGCATTTTGTATGGGGATAACGTCTGTAGGGTCAGCTAGTTTAAAATATGTTTTAAAAGCCAGACAAGTTTATCCTATTTCTTCCCGTGGGTGTCATAAAAGGTGACTAAGGGACTTACTGGAGAATGGGCAGCAGCGTTCTCTATGCATTTTAACATCATACTGCGATCGCCAACCCGCCTACCAAGCGTGGCGATTATGGCAACCTCCCCCCTCTTTTTGGGGTGGCCTATGTCCAGCAGTGGACGTCTTTCGGATGATGACAAGTTTGTAACGTTAAAATCTAAAGGGCTACTAAGTTAAAACATGAATTCTAACAAGACTAGTGCATAATTTTCCACTGAGTGTTTTCATCAAGATAAAAGTATTATATAGAACAAAATATATATATTTTTTTCCTATTTAATAATAAGGCGGATTAACACACGACACCGCGTACCGCCGCGGTCGGAGAGGGTTTGTGCGTCGCTCGACCGCGCGGTCGGGCGGTATACGTGTGTTAGGCATCAACGGATTTATAAGAGGCCAATGTGACATGAGATCCGCTTCACCGCCTACCGCGGCGGTGCGCGGTGCCGTGTGGTAATGGCCTAATTGTTCTCCGATATCAGCAGGCAGAACACTTTTTTTTTACAGACAAAAAATGTAATTCACAAATATTCAAACCAGTAACGACAAAAGTGACTGAAGATCGCATATTAATATTTTCTCCGTACGGAAATCGAAACCCCAACCGGATAGCATAGAACCCAATCAGTAGCTTCACAAACCAAACCAGCATTAGGAACATAAATATCATCACGCCTTGTTTCCCCGAAGGGTTGGGCAGAGGTGTACTTATAGAACACCCAGATTTCGCCAGTTATGTTTATGTCCCATGTAATAGGGGGCGAGCCTATTACCATCAACTCGGCACAAATGTAAACTCCGGGGTGCTACTGAGAAATTCCAGATAGAAAGAAAATAACTTTTTAGTTATGGTACATTACATCCAAGCTAACTCAAAAACTACCCAAGCAAAATTAATAAAATTTATATACCATGCAAGCCACGCACCATACCAAAAGATTAAAAAAAAACCTACTGACGAACATTATAAACTCATCCTTTTTGATGTCGATTAAAAAACCAATATCACTGCTCGACCGAATCAAATCCAAGACCTCATGATCAGTGAGTAGCACTTACAATCACAAGACCAACGTGGCAGTCATTAGGAACATACATAGGTACCTATTAAATGATCTGCTAATACCTCAAAACTTACCTACATGTTGTTATCTAGGTCAACTAAACCACATTTACTTGGGCGGCCCAAATAACCGTTCGCAAGGATGACCCTAATGACGGCTTGGATTACGCGATTGGCGTGGCCAATGTGCCCATCAGCACAATACAATAACGTTGCTAAGGATAATACAATGAACATTAGGAGAAGGATCTGTAAGAGCTTTAAGTTTTAAGGTTTGTTTATGATTTATCCAATAAGAACTGGAAATTTGATAAGGACTTTAAAAGTATCTGCCAAATCGAATGTTAGCTTCTTGTGAATACATAAGCCTATGATGTTCCACAGTTGGGACACAGACCACCTCTCTGTGAGAGAGACTGGGCCGCATTCCACCACCCGAGCACAGTGCGGGTTGGTGGATGTCACATTTCTTCGAATTTTTGGTTCTAGGACTACCAGTCATGGGAGGCCGTCACCTCCTTCTGCGTAGCAGTAATAGTAGCGAAGGAGGAGGCGGAACGCGTGAGAGTGAGGCAAGGTTCGCACCCTCGCGCCCTTAGTCGTCGCAGGAGATGCCCCGGGCGTCGGGAGTCGCAAGCCGATTTCCGGCCACCGTAGGCGCGGGCCTGCGGACGGGGTTGCTCACAGCGATGGGTTGCTCACCGTCCGATAAGGACCAGGTCCGGGTCGACGGCGCGTTGTGTTCCACGCGCGCCTCAAAGAGATGTCAGCACCAACTGACGGGGTCCGTTAGGGCCATTGCCTGCCAGGGTTGCGAGTTTGTCTGAAAGGGATATCATGGCCCTGGCACACAGGCAACGGAAGGAACACGAGTGGGTTTTAGTCAGTAAAAGTCTGACACTCTCTCAGCTCCGCCCAGAGCAGGAGATGTTATTTCATAATTTCCCACCCAAAAAAAAAAGGAAATACCAGTTACCTCACGATGTTCCTTCACCGTTTTGAGAGCAGTGGTGACGAAATAATTTATACAAATAATAATAATAATAATAATAATCCATTTATTGCAGGCGACGCAGGCCCATAGATAAATACCTTAACCTAAACATACAGATTTATTTTTATTATAATAACATTAAATTATTGTACACGAAGTGATGACTGTGTCGGCGTCGTGTTGCGCTGCGTGGTGTCGCGTATCCTTCCACGAAAACGTCGGTACGCCACACCTTTCGTCCAAAACTCTTCTTTCATGAAGGTTTCTAGGTACTGAGTTGGAACCCGCACCACAAACGACTTGAAGTTTATGTTATGGCGTGACTCCAACTTCTCTACTCTCAAGGGCCACTTGGTCTTGATTCGGATGTATTCCACGATGTCTTCAGTCATCGTGGAGTGATGCAGACGGGATACGTACAGCTGCGTCGACGGTGTTGCAGGACGCAGCATCATATTTGGTCCCGCCAGAGCAGTACCACATCGATTACGGAAAGTGGACTTCCTTCGCTTCGACTCCACAGTCACGAAGCCCTCCTTATTTGGCTGCCCTAAGTAAACAAAGTAAAGCGCCTGCCTAGGTTTGAACCTACGAGCTACAAGTCGTAAGCACTGTTCTACATGAAGGGTAAATTGACATGAAAACAGCTTAGATTTTCAGTACTAGGGAAGGAAACAATATTTGGATGTAGTTGAGTTTCTTATAAAAGAGATCGTCTAAGTAAGAATTGCTGCCTAGCGAAATTTCAGTCCGAACATCAAGCAATTTATTATAGGTAAATATAAATATAAATCACTATACGTTACAACGCAGATCCTGTAATTTATGCTAGGTACTAACAGTTTTCCGGTTAGAAAGGTGACGATAAAATTACATCAGCTACAAAATTAAGCCACTAAAGTAACAATAAAGATTTTAACATAGATATAACACCAAAAATGGTGTAGATAAACTCATAAAGCTTGCTAGGGACACAGGTGAAGGTACATAAACTACCTGCTGAATTTCTCAAAGGTCCCCAACGTTGTAAATCATAACTACGACAAAATTGCGTTCAGGGCTTACCTGCGTTGTGATTCTGCTAACGTAAAAGTTTGCGTTGTAGACGCTTTGTCGTGTACCTGTGTTGTCAACTCAAACTGTAGTTTGAGAGCAATTTGTTTACGGACTTGGTGTGAATGTTGAATAGATGAAAAATATGTAGGTTTATTATATTTTCAGGTTGGATTTTTGATGGTTCGTGGTCAAAGCCAGAGGTCAAGAAACTGTCTATTAAAATTGTTTATGACTTGCCGAAAAAGGATTGTGGGAATAACGTAGAAACTGGGATGGAGCAGATTTAAAAATAGGTACAATCGATTCTTGAGGTTACAATAATGACCATTCCAGCTTGGCCCTGGGTAACTATCGTGAGTATTTGTTCTCAAAGTGCAAATTGTTGCTGCGTGTCTTGGTGTTAAAACTTTCATAGTGCTACTGAAAATCACCGTGTACAACCGATCTAGTTCTACCTATAGTGAAATCTGTACATTACATACGCAAACTTACACACACAACACCAACTTACTTACACCACTCAAAACACCTTAAACAACACACTCACACAACACACTCACACAACATGCTCACTCCAACAATTATTTTGTTTAATTATCTACTACTTACTTTTAAGCCTTTTCCAACAAAAATCAGCGGCAAACATGTATTGTCAATACGCTGTCTCGATTTAAACAGCTTTCTCCTCTGATACAGTATTTCAACTAGTACAGAATACAGGTGATCTATTCCACAAAAGTAAACTACTGTATTGTATTGCACAGTTCTGCTTATCCATATTTGATGGAGTAATATCTGTAAGTTTAACACTGTTTTTGAAACAATAAATTAATTATTAGCGCGATTAATTATAAGCGCGTCGATTATGGCAAACCCTCCCTTGGGGGAGGCCTATGTCCAGCAATGGACGTCTTTCGGCTGAAATTATGATGATGATGATATCTCGGGACCCTGGAGTCCCAGACCTTTGGAAAGCGTACAAGGGGCCGAAGCCAACTCGCATAGGCCGTTTAGTCGCTTTTAATGGAATGAGGCACCAACCAACGATTATCTCTGTTTGCACTATGCAAGTGCACCCAAGAACAACCCCCGGTTGGTGTTCGACTATTGCAGGATATGGAAAATTAGATATCGGGCTATGGATTCGAAATGAACTGGTTATCTAGGACTATGGAATCTCCGACCAATGTTTTATTATAAATACGGAAAAAATGGCAGGGGGTGACTTGCACACTCACCCCCCGCCCTTCTTGCACCGGCCCCCGGAAACTGTCGCTAGCATTTAGAGATGTAGCAATAAGAGGGCAACATACCCTGAGGAGCTTGAGGAGTGGAGAGGTATTCCACGCCTATCAGAACAATCCCAGACCCCAGAAGATGTTCAAGATCCCTACCAGCACTTACTGGAATACTTCCTTCTTGTAAGCACGTTTGCTCTTATGAATCTCCACTGAAGCTGGCCAATAAATGCAAGAATGAGGTGGGAGCTCTGCTTCTCATCAGTGTTCACTCCAGCTGGCCAATAAAGGCAAACCCAGAGATGAGGAACAAGACTTTTCCCGGGAGATAGGGTCCGTGGGGTAGCTACTACCCAACAGCTCGCCACATGCTGCCCTGCGGGTTTCTGTATCTTTTTTGGTCTGGCTCCTGAAACCTTAACCTGTTCCGACAAAGTAAACTCTAACGGCGCAGACCTAGAGTTTGGGTCGCGCAAAGCCCACCACGACGTCAACGCAGAGACGCGGCGGTGCCGTTGGGGTAATTATTATTGTCTTTGATTTCATTATATACATGTTATTAACATTTTTATAAAGACATAAAAAAAGTAGCCCACTGGTATCAGGAACAGGGTCCAAGCCATCGGCGGTCAGGGTTCCAGAAAGATAATCCAGCTGCCCAACGAGAGCCTCCTTATAGTCGAGGCCCTTGGCAATTAAGCCATTAGCTGATACGAATATCGGCACAATGATCGCTGAGTCCACATCCCACATGTCGACAACCTCGCGAGCCGAAGTCTATACTTGATTTGTTTATCTTTCTCGGTTTTCACGAGGTTCCCGTCATGAGCGACCGTTATGTCAACAATCATTGTGCGCCGCTCTATTCGATCCACCACCACTATATCAGGCTTATTGGCAACAATAGTCCCGTCAGTGATGATGGATCGATCCCAGTGCAACATGATATTTCCAATTTCGAGAACTGGGTCGGGCACATACCTGTAGTATGGCAATTCCGTCTCCACAATCCTGTATTTCAGAACAAGTTGCTGATGGATAATCCTATTTACAAGGTTGTGTCTATGCAAGTACTCTTCGTTAGCTAGACGAGAACACCCGGGGATAGTGGTGTCGGATTAATTCTCCCGAACGGTGACATGCCCGACATACGTCAACCACGCCGTCCTTCACAATAAATCTCCGGTAATTCTTCGTCATGATTAAAATGTTAATAAATTAAAATTAATTATTATTATTAGCAGTACCTTTGTACTAATATTATAATTATGTCGTATCTCTCTGTATTTTACTGTGTGTACATAAATAATAAAATAAATAAATAAAAACCCCAAATTGTGTGCCAAAGAATGTATAATGTTTCTTCAACATCATGTGACTGTAAGTTCCTAAATTACCCTAGCTGGGGGATTTTTTTATCTGGATTAGAATTTTTTTTTCCTAGTCATGTTAATATTTGTGTTAAGGTCGGTTTCCGCTTTGTATTTCTTTAAACTGCCTCTAGTTTTATTGTACCACAGAACTGGTCACAAAGTGTGACAGCTGAGGTTAGGAATTTCTCAGGCTGGAGTTTGCAATTGTGGCTTGGGAAATAGGTACACATGTAGGGTAGGTTAACTCGAAAATTGAGTCAAACTCATTCAAATCAGTGTCACACGAAATATAAATTATAGAATCTCAGATTTGAAAAACGTGTTCCTATATTCACAGGAACAAACCCAAATATAATAAAGGCCATTACAGCGTATTTAGAAAAAATATTTTGTATTATCAAATATTTTGTAGTAGAATTCTCACAGCCTTTAAGAAAGCTTTTATTTTCATATTTCGTACCTTTAAATAATTTATAAATCCTTAAGATATAGGTCATAGGACACAATATGAAATACATAAATTCACTGTACCGTACCGTAAGTGGATTTCTTTTGTACACGATTATAATTTGGATGGAGAAAATATTGGCAAATATTGGAAAATATAAGTTGCTTGTGTTGTTACAGTTGCTGTAAACATATTTTTTCTTTCTTGTACAATCTAAGTCCAAGATCTATAAATGTTACTTTTAACACGCACTTAGGCTAATCAGTAAGTTTTATTCTTATCATTGTCGCAAAGCTGTCAAATTACACGTGCAAGATAGAGACGGGAACCACTAAGTAATGTTTATAGATCTTGGCCTTAGAATGGCTAATAGATCGTTATGTGCAGACTTAGTAACACTAAGCCGATGTTAAAGTAAAATTGTTACATGCATCGCCACTCCTAAAGAGGCTCTAAAGCTACGGTTTCCGAGAATAGCAGTGGTCGTCATAGAATATAAGCCGTCATGAAAATCTGTCATTTTCACCAGTATTTGACATTAATGTGTCAAAAACCGTATTTAGACAGATGTTATTGAGCGTCCACCGCTTAATTAAGAAATCAAAGCTTTCGACCGTAATATTTATTAATATTTAATTAACAAGTAACAATGGACTCAACAAAATCAAAGTACCAATGGTCTGTAACAGTAATGAGAATAGGCAGAAAATTTGGTAGGAGGACGTACACCTAGTAGCGCTTGAACTTCGAAAACCTAATTGCAATTAAATAAAGACGTTGTCAAACTCAAATGATTACTATACCTTTGAGGTTTACTTTATGCATGATATCCGCTGGATGCGAGAAGCACAGAACTGGTTGTGCAAAGTGGCGGTGCTTGGGGGAGGCCTATGTCCAGCATTGGACATCTTTCGGCTGAAATGATGGTGCATCGTCACTCACAGAGCCTCTTACAAAAAGGTAAGCACTATTTTTAAAACCAACATAATTCCCTTAGGTAAAGGAAACATAAATCCTTCATACAACTAATGTAAATGGGTTTTTTCTTCCGTTACCATTCTTCACCGTTTTAAAGCTAACTTGTAGCGTTTGCTCTTTTTAAAAGTAACTGAGGCAAAAAAATATACTCGGTCTATTGTCGGGTAGCTTAACAAAGACTTAAACACGAAAGTGGGTAAGCTGTAAAGGAGCTTAACCGTAGACTGAATACCTCCACTTCATGTTTCTATTGTATATCTTAGCGAGTGCAGTTTTACTACAACTTTTTTTTTTTTTTTGAAACAGTGAAGTTTTTCTTTTCTTGTTTTGAAGAATAAAAGGTAGAAAGAAGTGTGTCAGTGGTTTAAAAGCTTGCTATAGTTTGTATTGACCTGGAGGTTAAGTGATCTGCTTTACGAGGATGAAGCTGTGAGTTTGTACCTGGTAACTAGGTACATGGCTAAGTAATCAACAGCTGCACGGGTCGATCCATCAGGTTAAACTACACTTGGCGGGTTTGTCCGTGGATGCGTGATCTTTACATACCAAGACCCCTCCGTGCCTTGGAAAGCACGTCAAGCCGTCCATCGTGACTTTGTGCCCTTTCTAAAAGACTCGAGTGCTACAGGCAATGATATTATAAGCCAAATAGCGCCATCGAACTTAAAATATAAAAAAAAATACTATGAAGTTTTTTTGAATCTCAATATTTCCTTAGATTTGGTTTTGAAGGTGCGAAAATACAATGAACAAAAAGTCGATTTTTTCAAAACTTACTCTGATTGAGAAAATGCTTTTCGGCTTATCAGGGCACTATAGAGGTAGGTATGAGGAACTGGGTGTAAAGTTTATAGAAAATGGAGGATCCTCAACACAGACGGGTATTGTGTCTGGTGGGCTACATCCCGGCGATTGATGTGAGGACGTTGAATATGCTAGTCTCGCAGTAAGCTCTTCATGCGCTATGCAGGTTCTTGAGTGACGTCACTGTGATGCGAAGTTCGCATGTGGGGACGTAGATCCTGCCAGGTTATTGTCAAATTTCATGTTAAGTGATTTGACCGGCTGTTGTTATTTCTAAAAACCAATTTTAATTAATTAGATTGTGACAAACTATTCAATCTTGATTGACTTTTCAGAAAACGGTTGTCATTTTCAAGTATTATTTTGTAAAGTTCGTTTTGGTTTAATCCCAGATAGTAATTAGACATTAGAAATACCTATTTTTCAAGTTTGTTTTTTCAATTTGGAGTTTGACATTAATTTTCACCTGTCAAATTACTATCTGCGATTAAAAAACGCAGCGTGGAAAAAAAAAAACACTTTTTTTGTTTTGACCGTGGTGCGATAATCTTTTTGGTAAGTATACACACGACCTAACCAGAAACTAGTGTTAGTACTTACATCTCCCAGAAAAACAACATATACTATTAATTACTACGCCACAGGCATGTAGAGGTATCCAATGTCCCAGGATAGGGCTGTTACAACTATCAGTTTTTTTTTTTTTTTTGTTATGGCTTCGTGCTGCACGAATCGTACGGTTTGCTTAAACAACATTATTTTTAGTATATGCGAAACCTGAATATAGTTTGTTCAGAATAAGGAACTGAATCGATTTCAATAATTTTTACACCATGTTATATTTTGTCCCAAAAATATTTAAGTGTGATGGAAATTTGTTATCACCATTTAATTACTTACAATACAATCGCCGTACGGTTAGGTACCTACTGCCAAATTATTATCAATGAGCGCAAAACGACCCTGGAGGCGCGGGGGTGCGGGGGCGCCCACCGTTAGCATGTTTTTGTACGGACAACCCGGTAACATAACAACCTTATAACTTTGTGATTTTTCATGATACAGTTTTGAAATTTTGTACATAGATTCTTTATATAAAAATACTAGACACGTGTTTTGGGTTTTGCATATACTAAAACTAATATTGTTTAGCCAGTGTCAAGTAAAAGTAGGTAACAAGTACAAAGTTTGTTTAAATAATGATGAAATTAATTATATTTAATGCATGATAGATGATATCCCCGCCCGCCCGCTCCCCATGAGTTTCAGTAAAGATGTGGGTGGCACTTAACTGAGATGTCACGCGGACTTCTTGAGAGAACTTGAAGTCATATTGCGCTGTTTTGTTTAATTTGCCTACACTTATGCACGTTCCCGAACACTTAATAATCCAACATTATTACACATTCATATTCGGCTAAACACAAATTTTAGAAAATAAAACAAAGCTGCTAAACATGACGCTTCACTAGCCAAGAACCCTGCTATAGTCCTTAGGATGCTGTTGCAAACCTGCATCCTACTTGCGTAATTCAATTTCAAACACAACCCGAAAGATCATGAAGGAAATTGCTAATCCATTCTTTCATAGGTTTACGTCTGCTCGACAACGTAAGTGAATCACGCAAGGATTGTGGTTGAACTGTCAAAATAAAGGTAAAGCCAGTATGTGTGTTACATATAGATACTCGTAAAACATTTATATAGTGCACACAAAATTGTTCCGCGTGGTCCCGGACGTAAAGAATAGCACCATCCTATTTCTTTGCGTGGGTGTTGTAAAAGGTGACGAAGGGACTTACTAGAGAATGGGCAGCAGCGTTCTCTATGCATTTTAACATCATACTGCGATCGCCAACCCGCCTGCCAAGCGTGGCGATTATGGCAACCTTCCTTTTGGGGGAGGCCTATGTCCAGCAGTGGACGTCTTTCGGCTGAAATGATGATGATGACACAAAATAAACACATTGACACACAAAAGCACAATTCAATTATAACAAATTACATGAATATAAATAAAATAATTCTAAAGTGCTAATTTACAAAAAAATAAAATCTTTTCAAAACATGAACTGAGACAAGATATGTAAGGCTGTGACAATTTTAACTACAAAACGTTTTCGAACAGGATTATACTAACATTCCTGTCTTTATTAAATGTAATAATAGTTAAGTTTAAAGGCCTAATCCATCAAGTATCACCCACACAAACGTTTGAAGTTTCCCCTTGTCAAGATCAAGTGGAAACAATAGAAGAACATGGCTGCCTGTGACGTCATACTAAGGATGTGGTGAGATGAGTAGCTAGTGTTGTGATTCAAGGAATTTAACAATAGGTATACAAACAAAGGACGTTTCCGTTAACGCGTACAGTACATTACTTTAAAAATTAAAAAGAGAACGTTACAAATTAAAACCATTTGACATCTCAAAATTAAAAGTCATTTATTCAAACCAGGCTCAGAATCAGCACTTTTCGAACGTCAAAATTTCATAAAAAGTCCACTAAAAACGCCCGTCCTTCAACACTTTCTAGTGCTTTAGCTTTTTTTTTTTTGGGTAGGAAATTATCAAATAACTCCTCCCGCTCTGGGCGGAGCGGGAGGGCGTGTCAGACTTTTACTGACTAAAACCCACCCGTGTTCCTTAATTTGCCTGTGTGCCAGGGCCACGATATCCCTTTCGGACAAACTCGCAACCCTGGCAGGCATTGGCTCTAATGGACCCGTCAGTTGGTGCTGACATCTCTTTTAGGCGTGCGTGGAACACAACGCGCCATCGAACCGGGCCTGGGCCTTATCGGACGGTGAGCTACCCTGCGCTCTCCGTCCGCAGGCCTGCGCCTACGGTGGCTGGAAATCGGCTTGCGACTCCCAACGCCCGGGGCGTCTCCTGCGGCGACTAAGGGCGTGAGGGCACGAACCTTGCCTCACCCTCACGCGTTCCGCCTCCTCCTTCGCGAGCATTAGTGCTTCGCAGAAGGAGGTGACGGCCTCCCATGCACCCTCGGTCCAAACCATGGCCTGAACCAGGGCCGGACGCAAGAGATCGCCGATCGCCTCCGTGAGGACACGGCGGTGCTCCGCCCAAGCTCTAGTGCTTTAGCTGGAAAGAACAAGTGGCGCAACAAACTCCCAAGCAGCACAGCTGTCTGTTCAGTTATAAAAACTTGGTTTTAAGCAAAAGTATGCAAAATAATTTACATTACGCAACACAAAACATTAAATAAAATTATTTGTCTTAAGTTAGCTAGCATCTCCAATTAGGGGCTGATATTACCACTAAATGGTTGCAAGTTCAAAATACTTAAACAAGAGAAAAAACTCAAAATATTAATGTGCGGTTCAGAACCTTTGTTTACCTATTACTGAATAGGTAGAAGGAGGAGGAGATAATAATAAAATCGATTTTAAAGAAGAAGAAAGAAAGAAAAAGTATTTATTGGGACTCGCACAGGACATCACAAATTAAACTAAAACAACTCATAGAAATATTATAGACAATCCTCCATCAAAAAGTCCTGTACGTGGCCAATAGGCTCTCAGCATGATGCTGCGGAAATTAAAAATAAGTGCCGCAGCGCTGGTATTCTGATAAAAGAAGAATCTTTGCCTTTTTGGTCAGCCCAAAACGTGTTCCCGGAGTTGCCGACGGAACGGTTTTTTTTTGTGCTTTATTAAAAATAACCTGGTTCTTAATAATTAATTACAATCTAAACTTTAAGACTAATAAGCAATTTTAATCTAACCTAATTTTTTACGTGATAATTATTTTAAAACTTAAAATAGTGTTTATTGCACTTTACACAAGTCCGTTCCACTTTCTTATAGTCTGATATAATAATGAAAACACTTTGTTCATGTGTTATATGTGTCATTGTCATTATTATTTCTACACTTTTAATTTTTTTTGTAAATATTAGATTTATATAAACATTTTGAACTAAGTATTGTATTTATTTTATTTTTGATTTTGTTATTTTTATCTCATTATATGCTCCTCCGGTTGACGTCATGACGTCACGCCGGCTGTCGCTGAAACCGCAGCGCTGGGGACTCTGTCTCGCATAGGGTTGCAGCATTATGCTGAGCGATGGCCGTTTTCCGTGGATGTAACTCATATTTTTCTCCAAATTGATATTTTCGTATTTGTTTCTCTTTCTTGGCGTCATGTTTATCGCAAATAAACGTATTTTTCTTTCTTTATTTTTAGAGAATGAAAATTTTATGTCATCTCTCGACGCTTATAGTTAGCACCTACAAGTTTTTACAAATCATGACCAACACCTCAAATTTTAAAAATACAAAAAAAACATGATGCCGTCATTTGTAACATCTGTTACAAGATTATTTCGAATTCATAAGTACGAGTATAAACACTACATTTCAGATGTTATTCGCTGATACTTCTCCGACCACGGAATATTATAATAAACAGAGTGAAAATACACAGGCAAACAGGCCGAATTTAGGCGCTTCACTCTCCTCGCCACTGCTATCGTATTTTGTGATTATCTTATTCTATAACTATCTACATTAAAAATAAAGTCGATTTTCGTGTACATCAGCTGTGTGACCGCGTTGTACTTTTAAACTACGCAACGGATTTTTATGTGGTTTTCACCATCATTTAGAGAATTGATTTAAGGTTTATTAGTATAACTAATACATGTAACATAAATAATAAAGAAATTTCGATACCAAGTCGTAAAAACCGTGCAAACGGGGATGGGCCGCAAGTTAGAAATTAGTAACCGGATTTGTTATGCTATTATGATGGTGGTGGGCTAGACAGCTTTTCCCGTACACTATTACGCCGGCAGCACACCTCCGCTACGAAACTATAGCAGCGAAACTGCAGTAGTTCAATTCAACTGGCTCGCGTCATGTTCCGCTACTCGAATCGAATGCGAGTAGCGGAACATGACGCGAGCCAGTTGAATTGAACTACTGCGGTTATGCTGCTATGGTTTCACAGCGGGGGTGTGCTGTCGGCGTTAATCATTATTTATCTTTATAAGAATACATGAAACTTTGCACTCCTTTTTACGAAAACTACGCGGACGGAGGAGTATGAAATTTGGCAGTTAGTTTATGGAGGAGGAGTGCAGAAAGCAATTTTTATATATAATATGCATTAGAAATAAATTAAATAAATAAATAAATATTACACACCCGCGTTTGACACACACACACAAAGTACCAGGGCCTCATAGATAGGTGCGTTTATTGGACAATGTATTGGTCATATAAACGTTTTGATTAAATAAAAGGTTTTCATAAGACAACCGTTATCACGTGCAGAATCTTAACATAACTTTTATACCATTAAAATGCCGCTTAAACATACGTGCATGACCTTTATATAACAAAGCTATTTTGGTCGTATGGAAGAATAACTAAGACGGGTATGCGACTAAAATGTTGAATTTCAACGGTTATTTAACTAAGTAGACTTTTAAATCATTTAAAAGTCAAACCCACACTTTAATTAAACCATTCCTATTCTGTTTTGTAATTAATAAAACCGGTGAAGTACGAGACGGACTCGCCCATTGAGAATTCCTTGCCGCGCTGCGTGTCGCGGGTTCGATTCCCGCACGGAACAAATATTTGTATGACCTACAAGTAGTTGTTCCGGGTCTGGCTGTTTGTGTATGTGAGTTTAAATATTTTTAAACGCACCCACGATACAGGAGAAATTCCTAGTATGGGGCAACGTTTTTTAAAAAAAGAAAGAAAGAAAAATTCCGTACCTTATTAAGATCGAGCAAAAAACGCAGAAAAAAAACGTTTCTCATATTAAAATAAAATAAAGGTAATAATTAAATGGGGTCCCCCATTTAATTATTACGTTTATTTTATTTTTCATCATGTTTTGTTAAAGCGGCAATAGAAATACACAATCTGTGAAAATTTCACGTGTCTACTTATTACAGTTCATGAGATACAGCTTTCTGACAGACAGACGAACGGACAGCGGAGGCTTAGTAATAGGGTTCCATTTGCCTCCCTTTGGCTACAAAATCCTATCCTATCCTAATAATCCGGAGGTTCGAAAGTGTTCAGCCGGTCTATTCCGTAAAAATCTCACCGTGAAACATTAGGTGAAATGAGCCTCTAGTGAACTGTCATACCATCCGATGCTAGGGATTGACACTATTGACAACTTACTTCAAGCTCACTTCACCTAAGTTCTCACGGTGAGATGTTTTACAGAATATCACTACAGGGCCAGTCGGGAGCACTTCCGAAGTATACGGTTTTATACTATTACTCCATTCTTACTATTTCACATCGCTACGTTCTCCACGTCTGCCGACCTGCCAATATACCGACATTCGTTGACGGATATTTTTCTTTGCCAAACTTATGATATATTGTGTGGCTACATCACTGTTTTTATACATTATCGAGTGACATTTATGTTGATGTTCAGATGTTTTTTGTGTTACATATTAAATTGGTATTGGATGAAGGAGCGGTGGATAAATATAAATGTATTTTAACGCTGAAATGTAACATAAATAATAATATCACGCCAGTATTCGCCCAAGGGGTATGGTGTACGTCTATATTTCGTCAGTTACGGTTAAGTCCTATGCAATAAGGAATTAACTATTAGCATTAATTGGGCACAAATACAGACGAAGTACGGGCGGCTACTGAAAAATGATTAGTTGAAAAGCCGAATAACACTTTGCCTGACCCGGAGATCCAACCCAGGATTCTTTGCCCAACAGTCGTGCTTGCGACGCTTAGACTACCAAGGTAGAGGATACTGATAAGGTATGTTAAAGACAAGAAGAAAGTACAATGTTGCTAAGCTTGTTATCTTGCGTGAGGGTGTATTATCATAACAAGTTTATTTCAGCCACTTCTTCCTAAGTGTACAAGCGGTCTGTTAGGGAGAAAGCGACGGAGTCAGGTTGCATAAGTGCTGTGAACAACTCAAATATTTGCTGAATAAATATTTTGGTTTGAGTTATGAGTATTTACATAAATAGTAGGATGCTTCAAGAATCTAATAGAATATTAGAAGGCTTTATTTGCTTAGAATGTAGGTACATAAAAATAAGTTGTTAAATTGTTTAATAGGATCCATGTACTATCTGCCTTAGTATAATAAAGCATGCAAATTTTAATGTAATATAAAGTAGAGGATAGTTAAAATATTACGAAATTTTAATATTAAAATTTAAGAAATTCTGCACAGAATAATAAATTTATCTACTTACAAGTAATTCTGTGAAACGTTTTTAAATTTTTTGCAACAGTAAGTTTTTAATTTGATTAGGTATTTTATGAAAGATTACAGGAGCCGTACAAATCACATTTCTGTTTAGCTAGTTTTAAATACCTACGCCCCGTAGGTACTTATTAGATTTAAGATGTCAAAAATTTTAAATGATTTAATTGGACTTGAAAATATTGTTACATCTATGCTGGCCCGCTAAGACGCTGGCAACATTGTCGGCGTGCCCTCACCCCTGTCAAGCCCCTCCACGAACTTCAAGACGCCATGACGGGAAATGGTGCATAACTAGACTTGCACGTCTCATTCTCGCTCTCTTTTCATAAAGACAACTGACCAGGTCGAACATTTTTTTTTTTTTTGTTGCCGGGTTGGAAAATCCTCATGGATGTCCTCAGCCCTGGGGTGGGCGGAGGGGTCTGTCAGACTCTTACTGACTAAAAACCACCCCGGTGTTCCCTTCCCACACTTACACCGGGGATCTTGGGAGCTAGTATTACTTCCGTGATCCCCGGCTAGTGCCGGCCCGCCTCTGCGGGCCACCTCAAGTCTGCAGGGGGGGTGAGGTGTTAGACCCCCCCCGCGACGTCTGAAAGGGGCGCGTGTGGAACACTACGCGCCGCCACCTCGGGTCCAGTGTGATAGGAGGCGGCGGACGTCCCCGAGTCCGCCGTCCCTGGACCCATTTAGGGGGGCCGGAAGAGGGTATTGTCAGCCCTCTGCCGACACCCAGTGCGCCTGCTACGGGCCGGGTGAGCGGACGAGATCTCCCGCTCCCTTTCCGCAGCCTCCTTCTGCGACACGACTGTTTCACAGAAGGATACCACCGCGTCCCAGGACTCCTCGCTGCGGGCCATTGACTCGACCACGGTCGAATCAGTTGTTACAATATTCAGTGAATATACGCTGGTCGCTTTTAAGGGTCAGATAGTCACCGTTGACCTTGGTCATACAAATGCGCGTCGCGCTCATACCGCGCCACCATTACCTTTTATAGGGAATATTTATTTTTAGTAACGGAAATACGAATATTTGGAAAAAAGATAATAAAATAGTCTATTCATACAAGAAAAACATGGAAATACCTTACGTAGTTTGAAAGTAATATCGTTTTTTATGCTTTGGTTAGACATTATTTCCTGAATTTATTTCATAAAGTAATTTACTACAATTACTAATATTCACATATATAATTGATGTGAATGCGTTCTAGTTTAACATACATTTTTTGCATAACTTACTTGCAGTATATGAAGGCGTAATAACAGATTTAAAAGTCACTAAAATCATATATCTGCGCCTTAAGTTCGTCTTTTGTAGCTGTGGGGAAAGGATCCCTCGGTATATTGTTAATTGTCGTGTAGTAGATGACACAATGCGTTCGTGACTTAGTTTCCAAACATGTAAACAAATATCTGTTATAGGATAAACAACTTTAAAACTCACAAATAAAGTTCAGTTTGCGCAATAACATTTTTATGACTTTTTCAATAGTAGGTACTAGTCATTCTGAAATCAACTACATTAATATAAAATTTATATTTGTTATGTGGAAATAACAAGAACTTGAATAGTCTTTATTACTGCTGTGACACAATCACGAAGCAGAACCACAGTCCTTTTTTTTTGTTTTTGTGGGAAATTATCAAATAACTTCTCCCACTCTAGGTGGAGCGGGAGGGCGTGTCAGACTTTTACTGACTAAAACCCACCCGTGTTCCATCAGATGCCTGTGTGCAAGGGCCACGATATCCCTTTCGGACAATCTCGCAACCCTGGCATGAGAACCACAGTCCTGGTTTTCAGCGGCAGCCGGCGTCGACACTATGACGAAAATTGGACTTAGTTATGCAAAATGGATCCAGCCACAATAACTTACTTTGAAAAAATGGGAGTTTTAGTAAAATTGATATATTAACATAACAAGACCGTAGTTTGTTTTTAACTACTTCCTGTAGAGTATTGTTTTAATACGTTTCATGTGAATAAATATACTTTTTTTCAGTAAAAATCTCTTTGATTCTTTTTTACAATATTGAAAATGTGGGATGGATCTTTTAGTGTTAATTTGAGGCAGTAACACGCTTATAAGAATAGTAAGGGTATTTAATAATTCTTACCACAATACTTATCTGGAAAATAAATTCCAATGCCTGTTGGTTCTTGTTTTATAGGAAAAAATCAATTTAACTTAAAGATCCAAAGTAGTTTGGATATTTTAAAACCCAATACCTATGTTACCATGACCCATGGTTTTTTAACTCTGCGTAAATGCTTAATATTCTGTTGGTATCATTAAAGTCTGTGTTTTTCATTAGAAAAAAGAACTTTGCGGCTTGGATATTTTTTCTTATACTAAAGTTAATGTGTAAAAATGCCATTTATGACGGTAACTCAAAAAATTTTTTTTAAAGATTTTTTTGTGGGCTGGATCCATTTTGCATAACTACGTCCAATTGGTAGTTAAACAGCATAATTTTATAACACATCATCATCATTCTCCTGCCCTTATCCCAATTTATTTGGGGTCGGCGCAACATGTCCCTTTCTTCCATACTTCTCTATGAGTCGTCATCTCGGTAGTCACTCCCTTTCTAGCCATATCATCTTTCACACAGTCCTTCCATCGTTTCTTTGGTCTTCCCCTACTTTTACAGCCATCGACATCCATACAACATCATAACTTTCCTCATGACATTTTCTTCATTCCTCCGCATCATTATGACAACCGATTTCCACACAACTTTTCAGTCACCGGTGCCACTTTCAGACTTCCTCTTATGTACTCATTTCTTATTCTATCCATTCGTGTCACGCCACACATCCCTCTTAGCATTCTCATCTCAGTTACATGCAATTGCATTTCATTCATCCCTTTTGTGGTCCATCGTTCTGCTCCATACAAGACAGCAGGGGCCCAAGTCTGCTATTTTTATAAATTCAGTCATTCCAACACGATCCCATTGTCATGCCATTGTCATTTTGCTAAAAGTTCGTAATCTGGTAAATTCATAATGGTCGATCATTGGTCGGTCAATGTTCTCGTAATATAATTGCGTTATTATAATGGCATTGTCGTATTGCCATTATTATGAAACCCATTAGTAGAAATGTCATTAATTTGTCATTATGTACGAGATTACCAATATATGCAATTTCTTTCAATGTAGTATCAGTGGCCGACCATTGGAAAGTCATAATGACGCCATTATAATAGTAGATTACCAAACTTGTCAAAATCAACAATTATGAAATCAATGATCGACCATTCTGACACTATTGTAATAGCAGACTTGAGGCCCAGGTCTAACCATTGTTCTAATAATTAATTAACTGTCATAATTTTATAACACAGTGTTTCTGTATTATATTTATAATGTTACTGGACGAGTGCTCAGCGGTCCTTGTAAATAATTAAGTGGCGGTGTCATTTCCTCCTGCCGTGGCTCGTTGCCGCCAAATTCTCTGACTGCTTTTATCATTTTAATGTTTTATTCGTTTGTTCTTTCTTGTTTTTAGTGAAATATCGCATTTATTTTGGCCGATTTTATTTGTTTAATATATTTAGTGGGTATGGTGGTGGTACTATGGTATGGTTTAGATCAGGGATCACCAATAAGTCTCATTGGGGGCACGTTTTTAGGGTTCCGTACTCAACAAAGAACCCTTATAGTTTCGCCATGTTCGTGTGTCCGTCTGTCTGTCCGCGGCTTAGCTCGGAGACTCTTAGTGGTAGAAAGCTGTACTTTGGCATGGGTATACATATTAATCACGCCGACAAAGTGGTAAAATAAAACCTTGAAAATATTTTTTTTGTAAGGTGCCTCCCTTGTACGTAAAGAGGGGATGTTTTTTTTTTCACGTCAATTCCATGGTGTGGGGTATCATTGATCGACAGGACCTTTAAAAATATTGCGGGGTTGTGAAAACCATTTTTCGATTCAGGGATCCGTTTGCATATTACAAAGCTTTAAAGTGCTAATTTTAGTCAGAGTAAAGTATTCCCTGCCAGCTAAATGGTTGTTTTTGGATATCTGAAAAAAAAAAAAAAAAAAAATATGGCTCTATACTATAATGAAATTCAAGGAAAACTATCACAGCTAAGTAGGCTTTACAAGTTAACGAGTAATAGTCGACCAACTAAAATTCATCCGAACTACGGAACCCTTCATTGTGCTATGGCGTGGACCAACACGCACTTTGTTGGTTTAAAAAATAATATGACTGTCGCGGTCTGTTTGGTAGACGATTACTAGCAAATTAACAATCAAGATTAAAAATATTAATGAGTAATGAAGCGAAAAGAAACTTAAATAATTTTTATGAACCAATTATTATGTTACAAGTTACGCCCCGCGGTTTCATCCGCATAACTCTCGATCCCGTGGAATTAAAAAGTATCCTATGTCCTAACCAAATTTGCGCAAAATTTCATCCAAATCCGTTCAGCCGTTTAAGAGTGAAAGCGTAACAAACAAACAAATAAATAAACAAACAAACTCACTTTCGAATTTGTAATATTATATGATATATAGTTATGATAGATAAGATGAACAAAAATAAATAAGTTATTATGTCTACTATACCTACTTCTATTAGCAATGTGATAAACGTATTTTTTTACTTAAAACTACCTGACCCAAACAAAGCCCGGACCGTGGTCCGCCATTTTGATATTCCTGATTTGAGATGGCCACTAATAGAGAAGTGTGGAAGAAAGGGACATGTTGCGCCGACCCTAAATAAATTAGCGTAGTAGAATGATGATGATGATTTATTTCATCTTAACACATTCTAATTTAAAATCTCTGACCTACATACAAAGTAGTATCGGACAACTGTACGTCGCTTGCTCCCGTGTCACCAGTCCTGAGTCTCTGTAATTATTTTAGCTGCTGAGACTATCATAACAATAAAAGTAGTATACAGGGAAGTTTTATAAAGAGTAAATGCGGGAAATAAAGTGAATTGTGCTATACATGCGATTGTGACCAACCAGTCGATGCTCAAAAAGGCTCGACTGGCTGTTCATAATGGTGTGCTGGTACCCACGCTTATTTAGGGAAGTGAATGTTGGGTGTGGCAAAAGAAACATGAAATGAATCAATGCTGTGGAAATGTGTGGGTGGCGGTGACTATGAAAGCCTGAACAATGTAATAAGGCAAAGGTGCGGTTTAAAAGAAGATGTAGTAATTTTTTTTTTAAAGAGTATGCTTAGATGGTTTATGTTGAGAGGATTAATGAAAGGCGACTAAGAAAAGGCAGAGGTGAGTGGAAACGCCGGGGAGCGGGCGCCCTAGGAAGTAAAATATTGATCTAATTTGTGATATTCTTCAGAAAGGTCAGGTGTTTAGTACTCGGAACAGGCGTGTAAACGAATCGAAAAGAGTATGTAAGTAGCGTGGCAGGTGGCGTTCTGTCGTTTCTGCCTACCGCTATGGGAAGAAGGCGTGAATTTATGTACGTGTTTATGTTTTATATAAATAATGAAAAAAAAAACTGTATTCCCCGAAGGGTTAGGCAGAGGTGTACCTACCTCACCCACATTAAATTTCGCCAGTTATGTCTAGGTCACATGTACTAAGGGGCGAGTCTATTGCTATTAACTGGGCACAAATTCAGACTTTGGACCGTAACTGAGAAATTCCAGAGATGGAAAATCCAATAACACTTTGCCTGACCCGGGAATCGAACCCAGGACCTCATGCTCAACAGTAGCACTTGCGACCAATAGACCAACGGAGCAGGTTTTTTAATATAAATGTGGCTGTTATTTGTTTATTGTAGTGTCTTACGACTTCCACGCGAACGAAGTAGCAGGCAGAAGCTAGTAGTTTAAATAAACACGATGCGATTCGCGCACTTTTCTGTATTGAAAGGTTCTTAGCATAAAAAGGGATGAAGGGGGACACGTGGAGATTCCACCCCATTTAGGAAATTCTTATGATTTTAAGAGTAAAAACACGACAGCATTATTTCACAGAAAACTGCCAACTTTTACACGAGGCAGGCACTGAATATAATAATAACATCTTACGTCTTTTGTTCCAAGAATTGTAACGGAATTCCGAATTCTTTTTTTTTTGGGTAACGTAATACCGGGTTCACGCGGTTTGATTTTAGTAGAACAACTTTGAAAGTCTGTGCAGACGGTTCAATTCGCTTTCGAATTAGCAGTTGATCAACTAAAATTGGACCATGTGAACCCGACATAATACGCCTTTTACAGAGCCTGCACCATCCGTCTGTTCATCTGTCTGTCAGTCATAAGGCTGTATTTTTTAACCATAAAACGTAACCAATCAAAATTTCATAGAATACGTGTTACAATAATCAGTTTCATGACAAATAATGAAAAGAAGCTGAAGTCCAAATGTTTTGGTAAAAGAGAACCCGTCGTTTCTCAGAAAACGAGGATGTCAATCAAAATCCACTCAAGCTATCGTAGTCTACTGCTGGATATAGGACTCTTCCAGGCTGCGCCACAACACCCTGTCCTCCGCCTTCCGCATCCAGTCTGTCCAAGCCACTTTCTTATGGTCGTCGGTTCATATAGCTGGGGGACGTCCGACACTACGCTTGCCGATATAAGGTCTTCACTCCAGGATTTGTCTGCTCCACCAGCCATCGACCACTACAGTTTGCTTATTTTACAAGGCCCGTCTTTCGATTCTTTGTACTCCCACTTTCAAAATCTAAATCAAAAATAATTTATTCAAACTAAGCTGAGAATCAGCACTTTTCAAACGTCAAAAATTACTCCTCGGTTTTCCAAAAAAACACCCGCCCTTCACCACTTCCTAGTGATTTAGCTGGGAAGAAGGAGTTGCGCAACCAATTCCCCAGCAGACTTTGACATTGAAGTCCCTCATAACAACGTTGTAGTGGGCCTTTGTCGAACTGTGCATAGACTTGGCAATATCCTCTTACATGGCCTCAGCTGTCTCGTCAGAGCATGTCATAGTCGGCGCATATACCTGTATCACTTGCAAGTAATACCTGTCAGTGAGCTTCAGTACAAGATACGCTACCCGTGTCGCTACACTACTGATTTTTACAACGCTGCTAGTGAACTCCTTGTTGACCACGCCTTGGGAGAAATGAAATGAAATGAAATCGTTTATTCTGTAAATAGGATATCGGAATCACTTTTACACGTCATATTAAAAAGTAAAAAATAAGCTAGATGTAGTCGACATTTCCTATCTGACTACCCGTGAGAAGAAATGGCGAAACAAACTCAGGGGTCAAAGTCTCTTTTAAAGTCCAGACATAATCTTGGTCAGATCATGTGAGGACCATGTAGATCTGTGTCTGAAATGGTCTTTTGAGGAAAGAACCACACAATTTTGAGTGGACCTGTCCAATCAGTGCAAGCATTTGTCGTAATCGTGCAGCTCGACTCAAGACTTAAGGAGCTCAACGACTCGACGAACAATACCAAAGAAAGTACATTTGGGTAGGCCTCATAAAGTGCTCAAAATGCCAGACCACCATTAAAACTGAGAAAAAGCATAAAATAATAGGAAAATATTTAAAGAAAAAAAAAAATTACCCACATAGTGCTCACATTCACAATAAATTAAAGCAGTAAATATAATACTTTTCAAAGTAAACATTAATGTAATATTGTATATAATATTCTGAGCTGATCACCTTCGCGGAAGTAGAATAGGTAGCCTGACTCCAGGGTTATCGTGTCCTTCCCCTGTCTTCGGACTTCAGATAACCCCAGTGTATGTCAGTTAATGCGAGCTAACTCTACCTTAAGTTCGGCAAGGTGATGGTTCAGCCTCACCGAACGTCCATTGTACGATAGCCAGATGTAGTCGCCGTTGGTAGGATTTTTTATTTATTTTTTTGTTCCCAGTTTCCACCCGGATGTCACCTCATGATGTCACCTAGTCCTCCGCCCTGAGGCCTGTCGCCTGAGGTCTGTCAGGCTCTTACTGACTAAAAACTACCCCGGTGTTCCCTTCGCACACTTTCACCGGGGATCATGGGATCATGTGCGACTTCCGTGAATTCCGGCTGGTGCGGCCCGCCTCTGCGGGCTACCTCAAGTCTGGGGCCGCCCCGTGACGTCTAAAAGGGGCGCGCGTGTAATACTACGTGCCGCTACCTCGGGTCCTCTATGATAGGAGGCGGCGGAAGTCCCTGAGTCCACCGTCCCAGGACCCATTTAGGGGGGCCGGAAGAGGGCATTGGCCTCTGCCGACGCCCGGCGAGCCTGTTGCGGCCTGGGTGAGCGGAAGATATCTCTCGCTCTCTTTCCGCAGCCTCCTTCTGCGACGCGACTGTTCCGCAAAAGGATACCACCGCGTCCCAGGACTCCTCACTGCCGAACATCGACTAGACCACGGCCGGCAGTAACAGGTCACTGCCTACTCCTGAGATGAGGGCATGGCGTGGATCCTCCCAAGCGGCACACTCTGCCAAGGTATGCCGCGCCGTGACGCCCTGGCAGTCAGTGGTGACACCGGGCGTCCGGCCCCCTGTCGAGTACCGGCCGGACCGACCCGATGGTGACAAGACTGGTGCTACGGCCTCACAAAAAGCCTGTCCCACCAATCCGCCACCAGGGCTGCGCGAAGCTGTGACCTTCGCAACTCCACATATCACTGCATCAGCCACTGGCCCCACGTGTCATTGGTAGCCATTTTTTTTTTTTTCGCCGCGGTGTAAAATCTTCATGGATGTCCTGCGCTCTGGGGCGGGCGGAGGGGTCTGTCAGACTCTTACTGACTTAAAACCACCCCAGCGTTCCCTTCCCACACTTGCACCGGGATCTTGGGAGCTAGTAGTATTTCCGCGATCCCCGGTTAGTGCCGGCCCGCCCCGGCGGGCCACCTCAAATCTGGGGGGGTTGAGGTGTATGAACGCGCACGTGGAACACTACGCGCTGCCACCTCGGGTCCAGTGTGATAGGGGGCGGCACATAGTGTTCCACGAGCGTCCCTTTCAGGCGTTGCGGGGGGGGGGGGTTAAACACCTCAACCCCTGCGAGTACTTTCGCCTCGATGTCCCAGGGCGGGGATCCGGCCAGTTTCGCAGGACTGCGATGCTACCGGCCGTCAGGTTAGCCGCCCTGATCGGGGCTTCATACAGGGCCATCGATTGCACGATCGTTGTTGGTAGCCTGCTGTAACCCGAGGGTTCTTCACACCCCCCGTCCTGCCGTTACCGTGACCGCTACCTTAACCAGGAATAGCGGGACCACCGGGAACTGGGGGCCGTCGTTATGGGTTGGCGTCCGCAAGGCCAATTCTTTCGCTATGATGACACAACTCCCCGTCATCACTGTGGTGAGTTAAGGTTGACTTGTTTGATGGTTATACCGCCATCGGCCGGTCGCCATCACCTCGTCTGTTAATAGCAGGGTGTGCAGGTAAGGTCGACTTTTGGGGAGTCCGGTTGTTGTGTGCTCCCCCTTACACCCCGAGGATGTAGTTCTGCACATCTCAAAGAGACATCAGAAACAATTCCCCAGGATTAATTCCAATGTGTTCTTTCCAAAGTTTGTATATAAAACATTAAATTTTAGAGCGTCCCGTGTAACTGTCTTGGCTGAAGTTTATCTCAAAGGACGGATACCCTTATTACAAACTCTGTTATTTACTTTTCTGTTTGTTAACATGCAAACTTTGGGCTCCACATTCGTGAATTGGAAACGCGGAAAATATTTTGATGGATAATTAACGGAGTCGTGTTTTGGATTTGGCAGGTTTTAAGGTTTTAATGGTAAACCATTAAACAAGACTTTTTAAAATCGATCGGATCTATAAACGGAGTATGTATTTGGTAAAACTCTGTCCCCCTTATTACTAAACAAGGTTTATCTTCAGAGCCAGGTTTAAAACATGGAGCCATTATGGAATTTCGAATTTTATTCCGACTATAGTAAAGTTCCTAAACACAAAACTGACAACTTAGTACCGAACTAAGATTTCAGTTTTGTATAAAGAACGGTATTTCAATCAATGTTACGTTCTTATTACAAAAACTGACTGCATGGTTTTAAGCCATGTCAAAATATAAATCTTGTCTTGTAATAAGGCGGTGTTGGAGTAAACTGTGTGATTGTGTGAGTTTTATCTTACACAAATTTCAGGGGTGGAGTCAAAATTATTGTGGTCACTTTTTGTCGATACCTACGAGTTATAATTCGGGCTTGTGGCTAAATAATAATAGCCGCACGGGTTGATAGAAGGTTAAGCTACGCTTGCCGTGGTTGGTTCGTGGATGGGTGACATCCATTACACTATATCGAGACTCCTCCGTGCCTTGGGAAAGCACGTTAAACCGTTGGTTCCGGCTGTCATTCGTAGACCTTTAACAGTCGTTACGAAAATAGTCTTACAAAGGGGTATCGTGTTACCCAGTACTTAGGGTTGTGGAGGTCGGATAGGTAGTTAATCCATGTAAAATACTCGTTCTCAGCTGCATCCGGTTAGATTGGAAGCCGACCCCAACATAGTTGGGAAAAAGCTAGGCAGTTTTTTTTTTTTAAACATTGTCCCACACTAGGAATTTCTCCTGTATCGATGGTACGTATACAAACATTGAAACTCACATACACAAACAGCCAGACCCGGAACAACTACTTATAGGTAATACAAATATTTGTTCCGAGCGGACATCGAACCCGCGACACGCAGCGCAGCAGTCAATCGCTTAATCACTGCGCCAACCGTACCGTCAAAACTATCCAATGAACATGCGCTGGGAACAAACATGTCTGCCTACTTTAGAGATTGATTGACTTACGAGTTATAATTAATTATGAAAATAGAAACATCAGCTGGTCAGTAGGCCACTGGCCAGACGCATTTAAGTAACGTCATCCGTCGAAATTCTTTGAATTAAGGTTAGAGTACATTGTGTACAAAGCACAGGATTGGCATTACCTTACCTCACTAGGGGTCAACATAACGTAAGCTCGGTGACTGCTGTTTACTAGCTGATCCCGATCCGAGGCGATGCCGTTACGATGCTTTTAAAAGTGTGCGTTGCATTATAGAGTTTTATAGAAAGAATCCTGGACGGCTCGAGAAGAGGCTGACCCCGTGTAATGCTTTTACGTGTGAATTGACTTTGAATCTACGACTGTTTTTACTTCGGATACTGAAGTGACTGAAACTCAAAGCATGTATTTCAAATTACAGGCACTTTTGAATTGTCAAGGGGTCGGTCAGTCAGAGAGATATATTACGATTTGGAATGGGTAACTAGCTTCTAGTTACCCATTCCAAAGCGTAGTGGTTTCCTATGGAGAAGAACGGGCAAGAAACTCGCAAGGACACTCTTTTAAATTAAAATATTATTACAAAGTATTGGTTAGGTACATCATTCATGTTGAAATTATACATGTGAGAAAAATGTAGAATGACGTGCACGTTAAAAGCGTCTATAATAAAAAGATAAAAACAAAAAAAAAAAAAAAAAAATAAGTTAAAACAAGCCGTGGCAGATAAAATAAGCCGTGACTTGACTTTTCACAGAACAGCAGTGCTATTCTGTAACCATCTCACCGTGAAAACTTAGATGAAGTGAGCGTGGAGTGAACTGTCAGTGTCATCCCACCTGATGCTAGGGATGGACCAAGGATTAAAACAGAAACTCAATTTTGTTTTTTTACATTAAATTGAGTTTGACAAAATTTCTGTTTTGCTATTTTATTTAAAAACCCCTTAGATAGTAATGTAAAGACACATAAATACTAGCTTTGAAATAATATAAAATGACCAATAGAATTAGCATAATAATATTATTGAAATCTTGATTATGATTGTAAATGTAATCCTTGGTCAATCCCTAGCATCAGTGGAATGACATTGACAGCTCACTCCACGCAAGATTTCACGGTGAGATTTTTTACAGAATCGACATGCTGCTTCATCTCCTGAATGTTCCAACCCCACTATAACTTCAATATTCAAGCTGCACCAAAGCCCTTATCTTCCGAGCTCCTTCAAATAATCTCCCATCATCTACCAATAAGATAAACACAACGTTGGAACACAGCACAGCGCTGAGCTCCTAATATTGCATCGGATAGCATCAAATTTGAATATTTAATGCCATCTACCAATATTCTCGAATCGATCTATACATATTTATGAGACATTTCTGTGACGTACACTGGATTGAAATTGCCTTCTACATTTACGTATATTTAAATAGGAATGATGAAGCCTTTGGGAAGGGGTTTATTGTAGTCTTCTACAGTCTTGACGACAGGATTGAAAAAAACTCGTGGGCCGTACAAGAAAAAAAATCTATTATTATAAAGGTGTTAACTAGGACGCTCAATTAACAAAGAAAGGTTAATTCTATTTATAAATAATTTAATAGATGGCCAGGCAAGACCTCAATCTCACTATTAGTACAGTTGGCCTCGAAAAGATGTGTACTAAATTTGTGAATTCATTTGATTGTCTACAAACTGTGTTTAGTAATACTGTATCAATATTTAGCTACAATTAAGTACCCAATGCGTAGTGTATTATGTGGTTATACATTGCGATGCTATCCTAATCCAAACTTTCTAACTAATATTATAATTGCGAAAGTAAGTTTGTTTGTTACCTTTTCACGCCTAAACCATTGAACCGACCATCCTGAAATTTTGCATATACTTTGTCAGGTGTACAGAAACGGACATAGGGTAGCTTTCATCCCGAAAAAAAGTACTGTTCCCGAGGAAAACAACAATAACGTTCTTATGATAATAGATGGCGCCACGTGTCTTTCGAATCGTAATTGAATTATGTTATGGAATGTATTTAATAGCACTTTAAATTTCAAAAAGCATAGTACAACTCGAAATGATTGTCATATTCTAAATTAAAGCGAGCGAAACCGCGGACAAAATCTAGTTATTATTACAATAATTCTTACACATATACCACATACTTAGACATATATAGTGACCTTATAGGTGATATCCTTCAGAAAGGTCAGGTATGTATGAACGTAAACGGAACAAAAGGAGTATGTTAGGAACATAGCAAGTGGAGTTCTGTAGTTTCTGCCCAGCCCCATGGGAAAAAGGCATACATTTATGTATGTATTGTAGAAAAAATAGATTATTGGCGATGCATAGGTACATTCTTTTTGGGGCTGACTGTACATAATTGTGTTTACCTGTCCGAAGCATTTTAGTGCAATATTCTCTTGATAGTTCATTGTAGAGATAGCCTTTAGAGGTAAGCTAACTTTTCATAAACGTTCGGAGCTCAAAGGAAGTTATTTGCAAAGCAGATTGTAAATTCAATTCTTTAGACGGTATCTATTCACTAAACTTGAAACTATAGCAGCATCTACAACACCTCATAGTACGCAGAAAAGCGACTAGTATTAATTATGTCGGTACAACATCCCGACAATAACCGTCGGGCAGTAGCCCATTAGACCTGTGTCCTTTCGCCGCTTCTATGGAACCTGGTAGTAGACAGCCTCATCAAAACACTAAATGACAAAGGTTATTTTACCGTAGGCTACGCCGACGACATAACCATAATAATAAATGGCACCCACGAAAACACCTTATGTAACCTAATGCGCCAGGCTTTGAAAATAGTAGAGGACTGGTGCAATAAACACCAACTGTCGGTGAATCCAACAAAAACCGAACTGATTCTTTTCACAAAAAAGAGGAAGTTGGCGACACTACAACTGCCACGATTCTTTGGAACTACTCTAAGCCTGGCAACTGAAACCAAATACCTGGGCATCTATTTGGACAAACAGCTGAACTGGGTAAAACACACCAACTACATCACCACAAAAGCCAGCATATCACTATGGCAGTGCAAGCGACTGCTTGGAAGGAATTGGGGTATCAGCCCCAAAGTCACCCACTGACTATACACCACAGTCATTCGACCAATTATCACATACGGCTCACTGGTCTGCTGGCCCAGGACGGACCTGAGCACAGCCCAAAAAGACCTCGAAAAACTGCAGCGGTTCGCTTGTGTAGCAATAACCAGCAGCATGAGCACTGCACCCACTGCCGCACTGCAAGTAATGCCACCCCTGCACCTCATCGTGCGAGAGGAGGCAGCTCTGGCAGCCTTCAGGCTATATATATCGGGAACCCTGAGCAGAGACTCTAGGGTCAAGCACACACGCATAAGGGAAGATGCAATCAAACGACAACCGATGATGGCATCACCCTGCGACAAAGCCCCGAAACTACACTTCTTTCAGAAGCACTACAACATCATACTCACAGAAGAACGGTGTGACTATTCAGGCCCGAAGGAGATGAGAGTATACACCGACGGATCAAAGACCGACTCCGGAACCGGAGTCGGAGTTTTCTCACATGACTTCAACATAAATATATCCAGCCCGCTGGGATTGTTCAACACCGTCTACCAGGCGGAATGTGTGGGCATTATACAAGCGGCTTACGCCATAGAAGCCAGGAGAGTTACGGACACCCGTATACGTATAATCTCCGATAGTGCCTCAGTCTTGCAATCCTTGGGGAAAAATTATATTACCTCCAGACTAACACTAGAATGTCACAACGCACTGGAACGGGTGACAGTGTGCAACCGTAATACAGTGACACTGCAATGGATAAAAGGACACAGCGGATCACTAGGTAACGACGCAGCTGACCAACTTGCTAGGAGAGCATCCAGCACGTCAGTCTGTGGACCCGAACCTATCGTACCCATCCCCTTCAACCAACTACGCAGGTGGCTACAAGAGTTCACCCACACACAAGCACAGAACTGGTGGACCTCGACACCGGGCTGCAGGCAATCCAGGGAAACTATGCCGTCCTTAGATGGCAGGCTAACCAGGCGGTTGCTACGCCTGGACAGGAATGGCCTGCGCCTAGTGACGGGGACCATCACGGGACACTGCTCACTGAATAAGCACTTCCACACAATAGGCATAACGGACAGCCCTCTGTGCAGGGCTTGCATGGAGGCTGAAGAAACCGTTGCGCACGTGCTCTTTGAATGCACAGGCGTCACCCAGATCAGAACAGAAACCCTCGGGTCACCCAGATCTTTCACGGATATCTTAAGCAGACCAGGAGACCTAATCAGCTTCTGGAGGGAGGTGGGCTGGTTGGAATAACCAACGACGGCCGCCATGGCCCACGCACAATGGTCCACATGAAGGACTAGGTGCGGAAACCGAACCCGCTAACATAGAACATAGCCCATTAGACATAACAGCATGTCGATTCTGTAACTATCACACCGTGAAAACTAATGTGAAGTGAGCATGGAGTGAGCTGTCAGTGTCATGCCATCTGATGCTAGGGATGGACCAAGTATTACATTTACAATCATAATCGAGATGTTAATAATATTTTTAATGCAAATGTGTATGTTGTTGTTATGAATGGGTGTTAAGTATCTAGTAATGTTTAAGGACTGGTCTAGGAAAAAAACAAAGTTGAGTTTCTGACTGAATTTCTGTTTTGCCATTTTATTTAAAAACCTCCTGATTAGTAATGTTTAGACACTTAAATACTAACTTTGAAATAATATAAAATGATCAACAGAATTAGTATAAAAAAATATTATTAAAATCTCGATTATGATTGTAAATGTAATGCTTGGTCAATCCCTAGCATCAGTGGAATGACACTGACAGTTCACTCCATGTAAGAATTCACGGTGAGATTTTTACAGAATCGACATGCAGAAGTTGGAGGATCCTCCCTTTTCTTTATGGAGTTTAAAGAACATTCCACCCTATACCTTATACCTATTCTTTAATAACATACCGAAAATAGGCAATCAAACCAAGCCAGTAGAATTATCCGTCTTTTTTTCCAAAACGACAGTCAATTTACAATAAAATATATAACAAAACTAAACGAAATGTAAAGTTTTCTCAGTTCATTCCCATAACTTGAGTCTCCCGGAAACGCAAGCAACTTTAATGTTAGATTAGAAGAAAATGTATTCCCGTTTTCACGCTAGGCGACACCTAAATGAAAGCCTCATGGTTGACTTTCAACTTTCGGTACTGAACCGAGCGTTGAAAATCCAATAGCGTGCTTTTCATTTAGGAGTCGCTTAGTGTTAGTGTAAACGGGCATTAAGTGCAGAGAGATTTTACAAGAGAAAAGTAGGGATAGAGCCTATAAATATACCGGTTCGCAGGTTTACAGTTTTCTCTGAAGATTTCGTCCTATTGTAAATCATAACTGGGACAAAATTGCGCCATGATTTGCTGTTCGCTCCGTGAATGTAATATCTTTGGTCTTATCGTATTTTTGTTGTGCTTACGTTTTGTTTATTGTTTTAAAGTTCAGGTAAGTTGGAGATTAAAATTGTGGGTGTTGTAATATCGTCTGAATAGTTGTTGCGATATTTTTATTTTACCTATTCTTTTAAATAGCTGCGGCCAGCTGTTTTACCTGCATTAGTCTCGATCCCGTGGGAATATTGGGATAAAAGTATCATAAGTCCTAATTCAGGTCATGGTTTACCCATGTGCCAAATTTCATTCAAAACCGTTCAGCCGTTTTAGCGTGAAAACGTAACAAACAAACTTTCGAATTTATTATATTAGTTAAATAAGTGTGATTTAAGTAATAAATATTGTTTGATTATGTCATAGTAATTGTGTCATTATGCTTGGTAATCAAAGGTGGCTTGGTGTCAATAAAGTTTCTACATATACTTTGAAAGGAAAATGTAGCTATTGGGTAAAGAAAAGAAAGAAAGAAAATACATTTATTTAGCACAGACTAAAAGGCACACAATTTATAATACAGCAGATTAAAAAAAAAAAAAAAATTATAATAAAAACCCAAACAAGTAAAAAAGTGTAAAATGCGGTGTAACAAATTAGCAGTAAAGTGCGCCTCACGGCTGCGCCAAAAAGGCCCAGTTCAGCAAAAAACTGCCAGACAACTAGTGCCTGACGCTGGTTTTCAACTGGACCTGAAAGTGTGAGGTGACGGATGTAAATCAGTTTTATACTGCAACGTGTGTATGCATACATAAATAGAATCAATCAATCAAACAGGGTAACTCATGCAGTGATTATAAATAAGATTTGTCAAGAAGATCCTCTGCTACCACAGAGCGAACTACCCAGGGAGCGCTGGAGGAACACAGGGTACACACACGTTAAATAAACTCAAACGAATTCCAATAATATTTCTACAAAAAGCATAATGCTAAACAAATCCTAAACACATCCATGAAAAACATAAGGTAATGAAGCGTATTCAAACGTCCCGAACAGCATAAGACGAGAACCATTGTTACCAATATTTAGTCACGAAACAGATACTCGTACGAAGTTACGGGAATTTCCTTTACATATTTTAATCCGGGATCTATACAGTATCCCGGGATTTTAACTCCCGCCCTCATTGTTCCAGTATTTAATATTACATTGAACAATTGAGAATTCCCGGTATTTCCCAGCCGTGGGACGCGTTCTTGCAAATTGTATATTGTCGGCAAAAAGGTGTCTGTATTGTGAAAACGGTTATTGTATTGTGAGTCTGTAACTTTATGCTTTCATGTGGATTTGTATTTTTTTTTAATTTTCATTTGGAATTATCGTTTTTTTTGGATGGTTTGAGAGAGAGAAAGTATTTATATTTTTGGGTACAACTTGCTCATACCATGTGTACCATAAATTTATAGGTTGTATGACCTATTCAAAAACAATCTAATTGAACAAACCTTCCGTATTAAAAAAAAAAAAAACAGAGCGTACGTTTTACGATAATTATCATATAACATATCACCACGCCTGTAATCCCCGAAGGGTTAGGCAGAGGCGTGCCATAATTATAACAAACGATAACTCTTAACCTGTAGAATTCTGGCCACAAAAACTGAGTTTTATTGCTGGTTTTATCATTTCCTCTGATTAAACTGCTACAGATATGTACTAGCCTCTAACGACCTAAAGATTCTCACTTCCATCCCATTTATTACCCCCATCCAAGTTACATACGATGGAACAAACTTGCTTACTCTATTGGAAATCCTCAAATAAACCATTTATAGTACTATCTGCCAAAAAATACGCTTGGAACTCCCACTACAGAGAAGGAGAGGCGAGCGTTTGTAAAAATGTAAATTTTACTGCCTAAAAGCAACCGGCGTTGGTATAAATATTTGAAGTTAAGCCGAGTGCACACTGGGCATGCGCTATGCGGATTTTACTTGGGTTTCTGTCACACCGAAGTGGGAGTTTTGTAATGGCGATTTGTTTTTGACGTGACAACGTCTTAGGATTCGATGGAGTACGAAAAAACATGACTCATGCGCCGTTACCTCTCATGCGGCGTTACCTCGCTCTGAGGCGTTACCTCGCTCTGAGGCGTTCCATTTAAGGCTTATGACGTTGTCACGTTCAACTATCGTCAGTAAACCGACTTTACAGACAACCGATTTTTTTGAAGTGAAATCTTCATAATGCGCGTTGAGCGATTTTCGGTAGGGGAAAAAACTTATGGGTTCGCGTCACCGACATGCCCATGCTGCCATGCTATAGTAGCAGTAAGTGAAGCTAAATTGACCACGTGAAAAGTTTTATTTGTGTACTCTGCATTGTATTGTGTTTTAGATAAATCATTATTTAATTGAAATAAAAACTTCTTTAGGCGCGTTGAGTGATAAATTTGCACTTCTGTTGGTAGTCCCCATGACTGCTAATGTTTTTTTTTTAATTCAGATTGCTCATAAAATATCAAAAAAAAAAAAATGTGTGTGTGTGTGTGTGTGTGTTAATAAAAAATCATAAAATATAATTTCTCCTTTTATATAGATTCGTCTAACTATTGAGACTTCCTATTGCATGTAAAATTAAAAAATATCAACGCACGTCCACTCCTGACGAAGTCTATTAGCTCACAGATGCGCTTAGCGATTGAAACGATTCTGTTTACGTTAAGCACGTCACTAAATGACTGGGGTGAGGTCATCGTAGGTATAAAAAACCGGCCAAGTGCGAGTCGGACCAGCGCACGAAGGGTTCCGTACCATTATCTATAAAAATGGCAAAAAATCACGTTTGTTGTATGGGTAAAATAATTAAAATAAAACAAATATTTAAGGGGGGCTCCTTAAATATTTGTAATTTATTTAATTTGTGTTTTGAGATACAGCCTGGTGACAGACGGACAGACAGACAGACAGACAGACGGCGGAGCCTTAGTAATAGAGTTCCCGTTTTACCCTTTGGATACGAAACCCTAAAAATGACACGCTTGGTTTTTATACTATCCAATGAACATGTATCTAGCCTACTTTAGATCTGTGACAATCACATACCTATCCTACAAACAAACAAATTGTTGAAATGATTACAAATTACCCAAATCGCGTAATATACTTGTAATCATAATCCTAAAGATTTTGAAAGATATTCCTAATCCATTGCTTCGTATGAAAAATGTGTCTGCTCAACAACGTAAAACACGCAATGAATGTTGTTGAACTGTCAAAATGAAAGGCATTGCCACTGTAATTGTGTTCCACAATTTGATACGTTCTTTACTAGGTGAGGTGATTAAGAAAGGATAATAATTTTCCAGGCGACTAATAACTTAAAGGGCGACTAACTATTTGCTACTAAAATAATAACTTGGCGACTAATAACTTAAAGGGCGACTAACTATTTGCTACTAAAATAATAACTTGGCGACTAATAACTTAAAGGGCGACTAACTATTTGCTACTAAAATAATAACTTGGCGACTAATAACTTAAAGGGCGACTAACTATTTGCTACTAAAATAATAACTTGGCGACTAATAACTTAAAGGGCGACTAACTATTTGCTACTAAAATAATAACTTGGCAGCGATTAAATATTATTTCTTAATCGCTGCAAAGTCATCTACTGTTATTGAATCATTTGGGTTAGGTTAGGTTAGAACAGTAACCATTAACAAGCGAAGGCGAGCGAGCGTAGCGAGCGTGCCGCGGTGGCGGCCGCCGAGCGCCAGATCCCCTCTATTGTTGGTAAATTCAGTTACCAAAACAAAAATTCGATGCCAGTTTAAATTAAAATAAAGCTAAAAACTGATTATTGAGCTGCTACTTTCTACTTAAAATAATACTTCGCTGTAGCTGCCAACCTATTATTTTTGCTGCCAACCTATTATTTTTGCTACCGGCTTTAATTATTTTTTAATCCCAAATTCAGATTAATTTGTCGCCGTGTTAAAACCATGCCATTAAAAAAATGTTACTTTTCGTAGTACTTGTATAATATCATTAGCATAAATGGCTTAGCAATAATTATGATTTTATTTTAATTCTTCATTAGCTACAATTTTCTTTCGACAATATAATATAATTATAATAGAATAGTTTTATACCTATCCTATACTCCATTTGAAATAAGAGTAGAAATTTAAATAAACCATTTTTACAGTCCGTTCAACCGATTTTGACTTCTATTCCGTAGGCATAAGGATGGCATTAAAAGAAAATCGTGGTTCAATACCAACTGTTTATTACAGCTGCCATTTGTCATGCCACCAACGCAATAGAAGTCAAAATCGGTTGAACGGCCTGTAAAATAGTTTATTAAAAATTCTAATCTTATTTCAAATGGAGTAATACAGGGAAACGTATTATAAGCCATACAATAATATAACATAAAACAAAACACTCTGTAACATACTATATGTATCGGTTTTGGTTGCCTAAATAAAAAAAATTAAAATAAAAATCATAATTATAAATGATACAATACATTAATTTTTTTAGTAAAATTAATTGAAAGTCCATTTTGGGATAGTCCACGCACACTAACTCCTCGCCCCTTTTCAATTCCATTACTTCATAACCACAGACTACTAAAACATTAACAAGATAAAATCATTGCACTGATGAGGTACACGTTACTGCCAATCCGTACAACTGTGAATATTCCCCTGGCTGTTAAGTTCAGAGCTGACACTAACTTTTGTGATTGGACCATCGTTGATCCCTTGGGAGCAGTCGGGACAAGCTGTAGTTCCAATATACGCGCATGTTTCTGTGTAAGGGCTTACAGGTAGGTACGTTAGATTAGTTGGTTTAATGTTAAAAGGTTTTTATAGTGTATTTTTAGATTAGTGATGAACGAATTCCTTGATCTTTTTTGGTCCCGTTAGTCTGAAGTTTTAAAGACAAGTCTTGTGTGAAAATCTTATCTTATTGGTCTGGAGCACTCTAATCGGAGTAAGTAAGCGTGTTTGTTTAAAATTAAAATAAGTTCAGATTTTCCTTACGAAAGGAAACCAAATCACTACCACAGCAAGTTTTAATGCGACCTAATTTGCTTTATTAGTTCTGCTTCTTGTTTGAACAATGATTTCAAAGTAAGTCAAGATCATAGAGCAGGTACAGGAAAAAAAAATACAAGTGCGCAAATTTTGACAAATTAAACATAAGGGAGTTTTAAGGGACTTATAAAAATATATAATATATTTTTTAATTTGTTATGCCTAGTACAAAAAAATAAAGTTATCGTTAACGAAAGATGTTTACTTTGAAACTGGTTTTATGGTGACTTGCCGGCCGGCGCGTGTACGTGGTGTAGCGGAACGCGCGAAGGTAGCTAAACAACTGTGCGCTCGCTCGATTTGCGATTTGTATGTTTTTAGGTATTTTATTATCAAGTCGGGAAAAAAAAAGTATTGAAGAAATAATGGATTTATGTGTTCTACTGAGACTAAAAAAAAAAAAATATTTCGCTCTGGTTAATTTTTTTCCTGTATAACGTAAAAACAAAGACTTCAACGGTGCTACATTTTAGAGTCGGCTTGATTCGGCAAAGAACGGGCGGCCAAATCGTGCATATTTGTAATCGTGCAAGCGTGTAGCACACCCAGCATTCGCTACTGTGTAACACCACACGGAATCCGGTCCATGTGCACTTACATCACTGTCCAGGAAACGTGCCTCCTTATGCCTCGTTAATCTTGTTTATTATACTATTTATTATAACCGAACACCAGACTACACTGCCAGGGGAAGCAGGGGAGCAAGGGGATTTTTTAAAATTACCAACGTTATCAACAGTGATTTAGATGTGAAACTTCTACCTGTTACGTTTATAAAAGTCTGCTATGGTGATTTAGGGAGATAGATAAAATTAGATGAGGTTTTCTTTTGTGGAGATAAAGTTGTGTGGCGTTACTGGAGAAGATTCTGTGTTTTTCCTTGTACTGTGGCAATGAATATGAGCATTTTAAAAGCAAAACCGGGCAAGTGCGTGTTGGACCACGCACAATGACGGAATGGAATCCTTCATTGTGCGTGGTGGCGTGAATTGAATTGGGATGAATATATCCCAAAAAGAAATTTAACATTGTAGTTGAATACATGTTCTCCCATACATCGTTATACGTCACGGTCAATTGTCCAACTGCAAATGTAAGTTGGTCGACTATTACTCGTTAACTTGTAAAGCCTATTTAGCTGTGATAGTTTTCCTTTTAATTTCGTTATACAGCG
The DNA here is from genome assembly GCA_963921375.1 of Tiliacea citrago. NCBI lineage: Eukaryota > Metazoa > Arthropoda > Insecta > Lepidoptera > Noctuidae > Tiliacea > Tiliacea citrago. Next base: position 21,131,718 of record OY992799.1, on the reverse strand, counting down.
TGTTACGTTGTACAGCTGTGGTAGGTGTGTTTGTACTAGGTGCACAGCACTGATAATAATGACCCCCGTAGTGCGGTGACACTTAGTTATTATTTAAATTTAACAAACTATAGACAAAAAAAATATCAATAATTTTCAAGTTATTCTTTTTGAGCTGAAAGCTTTTGTACAGAGATTCTGAACCAGATGCACTCTTCACCCTGTTAGTATGGATATACCTTTTCCGTAACACGCTGTATATACCTACTACTGCCATGTTTTTTTTCACATAGCCACAAATAACCATTTAGCTGGCAGGGGGGCACTTGACTCTAACAAAAAATAGCACTATAAAGCTTAACTATGCAAACGGATCCCTGAATCGAAAAATGTTTTTTTGAACGGCCTATCCAACGATATCCCACACCATGGGTTAGCCGATATTTTATTTTACCACTTTGTCGGCGTGATTAATAATTATGTATGTTTATCCATGTCAAAATACAACTTTCTAGTACTAAGGGTCTCTGAGCCAAGCTGGGGACAGACAGACAGATAGACGGACATGCCGAAAATATACAGGGTGGATATCGACGCGAAACCTGTTACCATAAATTAAGTACCTCATACTTGATCCCCGTGCATTGAAATTTATTGTCGGTAATTTAAAAAAAAACTGCTGTTTCCTACAGAAGTGCTACTACCTACTCGGTCAAAATGTATGGAACACCGAATTTATTTTTTAATAACCGACGGAGAGTTTCTAACGCAGGGGGGTCAAGAATGATGTTCTGAATCCAAGGTAACAGGATGCGCGTTGATTTTCCACCCTGTATATTAGGGTTCCTTGTTGACTAGGGAACTCTAAAAATGGTGTTTCATTAATATTAATTTGTTTATAAGTATACATAAGCTTAGCTTGTTCCTTAATTAATTGGCATTGATTTGCATCTGATTATTACGGACGAAGAAGCGAAGTGACTGCCAATTCGATTTTTGCAACCAATTGGCTAATAGCAATTAGTATTTTGACTATGGTCTTGGTTAAAGTTTAGGTATACTGTCTTTCCCCGCGTTTACACCTAAGTATAAAACATGACTGTATTCTATCTGTTTTGTCAACTGTTTTCGTTTATGTTTTACACATAAAACAACACCAACAACGTGACATCATGTTTTTACCCGACTGCGGCGAAGTCAAAAAGGGAGGGTTATGTGTTTGACCTATGTGTATGTATATCTGTCCCTATGTTCCCTCGTAACTACTAAACAGCTGAACCGATTTTGATGAATGATATGTCGTTAGATTCATCATTATTGCACCAGTGTCACATGTAAATGGTAATTATTCATCTATTTTCTTAAATAATTTCAAAAGTATTTACTTTAAAATTATAACAAAAATATATATGAAATCTTTAAAACCAGTCCTTTCGTTTGATATGTCACACGGTACATTCAACAAAACTTTTTTTTTTTTCTAATTTGCCCCCCAAAAATGAACTCCATATTCAAAATTAATTTATTTACATAAACCCTCCGTGTTTGGGTCACAGTAGTCTATATGTGTACCAAATTTCAACTTAATCGGTGCAGTAGGTTCGAAGCATATCAGCTGTGACAGACGGACAGACAGACACACGAGTGATCCTATTAGGGTTCCGTTTTTTCCTTTTGAGGTACGGAACCCTAAAAAGAAACGATTGTAGAACGATCGTAATATAGGGTACACCGACTGTCGTGGGTTAAATTAGATAATACTATTACACTTTACTACGGCAGCTGTGTAGTTACAGACTTACACTTAACTACTGTTCCACAAAAATACATAATCAGCCCATAATGTTCCGACTACTGGGATACGAGCTTCCTCTTTCTATGAGAGGGAGTGGGCCATACGTAATCCACCACGAGGGCGCAGTGCGGGTTGGTAGCTGTCACATTGTCTTCGAATTTTTAGTTCCAGGACATGCCGGTTTGCTCACGATGTTTTCCTTCACCGTTTTGGGAGCAGTCCTTAAAAACATCGAACATTAATACTACGAGTTTAAGTAATATGCTAATATGTAAAACTTATGTTTCTATAGTTTCCTAGACCCTGAAATGAAAACTCTGTAACAAAATCAAAGCTAATACATACATTAGAGATACTTAAAAAAAACAAATTATTAAAAAAAAACAAAAAATCGGACTGCATAAAAATTTACTAAAAAGATGGAAACTAGAAAAAAACGAGTATCCTTTAAGTACCAAAAATAAATAAATGCAGTCGGAGGCATCTAGGATGTTACGAACGCCTTAAAATTTGCCTCCGACTGCATTCATTTATTTTTGGTACATAAAGGATAGTCGTTTTCTTTTAATCTAGTTTTCATCTATTTTAGGGTTCCGTACCCAAAGGGTAAAACGGGAACCGTATTACTAAGGTTTCCGCCGTCTGTCTGTCTGTCCGTCCGTCTGTCACCAGGCTGTATCTCATGAACCGTGATAGTTAGACAGTTGAAATTTTCACAGATGATGTATTTCTGTTGCCGCTATAACAACAAATACTAAAAAACAGAATACAATAAATATTTAAGGAGGCTCCCATACAACAAACGTGATTTTTTACTCGTTTTTGCTCGATATTGATAATGGCAACGGGTAGACGCTTGAATTATTCACAGAATATTTAATTATATATTCACTTTAAAAATATGTAATTAAATTAAAATAAAACTAATTTTTAAGGGGGGCTCCTACACAACAAATGTGACTTTTTCCATAATGGTACGGAACCCTTCGTGCGCGAGTCCGACTCGCACTTGGCCGGTTTTTACAAGTCTTTCTTCTACATGACTTTTTGAAAATAAGAATCACAACTTGTAGGTACTGTATCCGTAAATGTCAGGTTACTAAATAATAAAATTTTATGATGACCATGCACCCCATCTGAGTTCTTTGGATGAATGACAGACATTTACAACCTACTTTATTTATGCCTATCCCACATCGCCCACAATCGAGTCATTCCTGTCATGTCCAACAAAATAAAGGTCTGCCAGTATTCCCCATCGGAAGTAGTGAGGCGACACATAGAAATGGCTGACATTACTACGCTGAATGGCGGGAAACTGGTTTCTTTACGCCATCTTGTTTTCTCTGATTAATTTTGTTAGTTGTCCCGAGAGGTTCTGATACATGCCTTGCGTTTGTTTTTATTTTGTTTGCATGATTTTTGTGTGGTCCTGGCTTGAATAGAACTGTATGATTATGGGTAGATTTACAGTGATTTCCTTTGTAAGAAAATGGTAGTGATTTGGTAAATCATAAGTAATTTGATTTCTGTAAGTAGGATTGTACAAACACCCAAACACGTCAATCATATTTGAAAAACTTGATGAGGAGATAACTAGAAGAGATTAAGAGGAGATGATTTGAAAAAAAAATACTGAACAGGACAAACTGGCCCAAAAGCGATTTAATGGAAAATTATGTCAAACGTGATAGGACAATATTAGAGGAAATCTGGACTTTTACTCTCCAAGCTAACCATGACGCTAACTCAATGAGAGTTAGCGTCATGGTTAATGCTCGTTTCTTTTCATTATGAGAATACTTTTCCCTGCAGTTGGAGAATAAAAGCATGATCAAATTATTATCACTCTCAACCCCCAAAATGTCAAATCAAAATTATTGAATAAAAAATCACAGATATTATTACCAAGTATTGATTGACGCGAATCAACCTCGTGCCTACTGTTCATATTCAAGACGGCAGGTGTGCTTACCTACCTTTGCCGCCGTTTGCCGCCATAACACGCGTTAGATTTTATTGTGAACATTTCCCACGAACGTGGCTTCCTCAAGACGTTTTCCATTGTCGTTTGATGTTGGAGATAAATTGACGGTTTGTTTAAAAAATCTTGACTCTTGACTTACGCATGAATTCAGGTGAATTTGTGGGAAAACGAAAGCATTTCAGAGTAAAAAGTAAGAGAATCTGTAATGGATCTGTGTAACTTTATGGTAACGTGTTTCTAGCCAGCCTTTCAAATTCATTCCTCAAGATACTAGTTCAGTTCACATAGGCGGTCTGTTACGCGATAACAAGACAAGTCAACCTGGGCAACTCGACCCCGTGACTGTGTGATCAAAGTGGTGGTCGAGTATTCAGGGTCGATTAGTCGGGGCCAAGTTGTCGGGTTGTGAGTTGTCAGGGCCGAGTTGTCGGGATCGAGTTGTCCTGGGATTGAATCGTCACGGGGTTGAGTTGTCCGGGTCCAATTGTCTGGGACAATTGGTCTTAGGGTCGAGTTGTCCGGGTCCAATTGTCTGGGTCTATTTGCCTCGGGGCGAGTTGCCGTGATACCACTGATTGGGGTATTATTCTGTAAATGCATGCAGACATTGGTTTTTGACGTTCCTGGATGGCACATATTTTGTTCAAATCTTTAGGTTTCCCGTAAATCAAAACGTTAAAAATCTAATTGTAATCTCATTCCAGCGACAATCAATGTCAAAAAGTTTGTCATAAACATAGGAAAATTAGAATTATTTTCGACAGATTGCAACTGTGGACCGGGCGTGACTATCGCCGCGATTCTCTCGCCCGTGGTCTCCAAAGATTTAAATGCAACCGTTCTTAAAAAAAATACGGGAATTACTCCTCTTGCTCCTCTGTTTAATCACTCATGCTCAAGCGTACGAGGTAACAAGTAGATAAAAATTTACCTACTACTTCTTTTGGTTCGCCGTAGTTGGTAAAATATAATACTTACTATCGAACATATTATTAGGTACTATTTATTATTCTGATCCTTGAGTAAAGCGATCGGCTCATGCATTGATTAATGAATTATTTACGAACGGTAGCCGCTAATGACCCTGCCAATCGTATACGTAATTGAAGTACGTGAAATAATAATGTTCTAGAAAGCTCCCTTGCATTCGTTTTTAGGGTTCCGTACCCAAAGGGTAAAATGGGAACCCTATTACTAAGGCTGCGCCGTCTGTCTGTCCGTCTGTCACCAGGCTGTATCTCATGCACCGTGATAGTTAGACAGTTGAAAATTTCACAGATGATGTATTTCTGTTGCCGTTGTAACACAAATACTAAAAAACAGAATAAAATAAATATTTAAAGGGGCTCCCATACAACAAACGTGTTTTTTTTTTGCTCGATATTGATAACGGGTTGAAATAATCACAGAATATTTAGTAACATATTCACTTTAAAAATAAATAATTAAATCAAAATTAAAAATATTTAAGGGGGGCTCCCATACAACAAACGTGATTTTTTTGCCATTTTTATAGATAATGGTACGGAACCCTTCGTGCGCGAGTCTGACTCGCGCTTGGTCGGTTTTTTTTAATCCGAGAACTTTGGAATTGATACTTAGGAATTATCAGTAATTTGATCAGAGAGATCTAAGTTTATAACTTTATCTTCTGTGGATGTCAAGAAAAATGGTTATTATTTTGAAATTTACCATACTTTTTCGATAAGATAATTTTCTTTTAATTTATTAAGGGGGAAGCGCTAAGGTAGCTCGTGAATTACAAATTTTCTATTTTTTTTTTGCAATTTGCAAGTCTGTGTCAGGCTGTATGTTGGTTGGTTACAGAATTATAATCATTAGAATCAGCAATATGACTAACTCTCTTCGTAAAATCCTATTGAAATTATTATTTCAATACTCATTCAATAGGATTCTATTAACTTAGAAACTTGTATTTCTGATTCTATTGATTATGGTCTTGGATTATGGCCGTAACAAATATGGCTTTACAGAATTATAATCGACAATACAACTCTCTAAGACCGCGAATCATATTTAAATCAACATACAACCTGTAACTGACCTGTAAATTGCTAAAAACGTAAGAAAATTTGAATTTTACGGGCTACCCTGACGCTTTTTAATAAACACAAAACATTGACGCTTTTAAATAATTTTTCTTTTTTTTTTCTTTTTTTTTCTTTCGCCTTAATAGTAGCCTTTTCTGAGTTAAACTCAGAAAAAGCTTGAATTGAGAAAAACTTTATGGATTTGTAGATAATTGAGCATTAATTTATAATCAATTATAATCGCGAAATGTATATTTTTTCACCCAACTTTAAAAAACTATGTAGGTATAACTCGGAAACGAAATGACGAGAACTGGGGGTCTACTCCGAAGCGTTAAACCGAAGTATCGCCTGAATGTTCAGCCGTTGCTTGACTAAGGCTAACTATGGCTGACTACATAGAGAGATAAGCCAAAGACAAAAATGTGACTTTAAGTTGGGTATGGATTCAGTCAAAAAAGGAAACTATGAAAGTTATAAAACGACCGAACATTCGGTCGATACTTCGGTTTAACGCTTATAGACCCCCAGGACCCTTTTTGCTTGGACGCCCCACATATAACCCCATAATTAAATGCATTATTTATTTTAAAACGTACGTTAGCCACTAACGAGCCAGCCAATCGCATTGGTAATTGAACTACATGAAATAATTATCGTAGTTCCCAGTTCAGTGTTTCAAAACTGTTTCAAATTTAAACGTGTATTGTAGGTATTTGTGCTGTTCGATTATTGGGGGTAAAAATGGGTATTTAATATAAATTATGGAGGTAATAATGTAAAGAGTGACTGAAGTATTGGGTTCGATTCTAAAGTCATCATCAACATTTGGTGAATCCGCAACTGTAGCTCGCGAAGTTCAAATTTTCTTACGTTTTTAGCAATTTGCAGGCCATTGTCAGGTTGTTCTTATTCAAAATATGATTCACGACTATAATAGATATGTATTTATAGAATTTCAATCATTGGAATCATTAAAACATCTCTCTAAGTGAGATTTGAATGACTTTTTCATGAAATCATGACACATTGTCATGATTTCATGAAAAAGTAATTCAATGGAACAAATCTAACTTAGAGAGATGTATTAAGAGTCCATAATACTTCAGCACCACCTTACTCTTCATCTCGCTCGCACCCTACTGCTCGCGGTTACGCGAGCAAGCGAGACAGGGCGGCAGGGAGAAGACTCCAAGGCGCCAATAGTTTAGGTAAATTCTTTTTACCGTGAAAATAATGTTAATTAAAAAAAATATAAGACCTGCTTTATAGCTATTTCAGTTAATATGCAAAGGTTCATTAGGTATCTAATTTGAAGTATTTTTTGAATACCTGCGGTTTATTGTTCGGTTTGGAGGTATAATGTAATGTAATTATATGGAATCCTGTTTTCGTCAAACATCTAAGTACTTAACATTAATCCTCAATTTTACCATATATTTCAAAATTAATGCAGCTGTATTTTCGACATAACGGAGGATCATGCTAAGCCATTTGAGGTAGTATAGGTTCTTAATGATTCTAATGATTATTATTCCGTAAATACATATCTGTTATAGACGCGACTCATATTTTAATCAAGATACAACCTGACAATGACCTGCAAAGAGCAAAAAACGTAAGAAAATTTTAATTTCGCGGGCTACAGCTTCTAATTCACCTTAAGACATAATAATGCCTATAATATAAACTGTGATATTCATGAATACCTTAACTAAAACACAGTGCATCAGGAAACGAAAATCTGGGCAAAACGCGAAAGAATCGCTTCGCGTGAATTCGCTTACACACCCGGATCATAAAAGCCGTCTGAAAAGGTTAGCTGTAATGGACCTGACCAATGCTAACTAGGACATATATAATTACTAGCTGCGCCCCGCGGTTTCACCCGCGTAAGTCTCGATCCCGTAGGTATATCGGGATAAAAAGTAGCCTGTCTTAATCCAGGGTGTCAGCTACCTCCATACAAAATTTTATTAAAATTGGTCCAGCCACTTGAGCGTGAAGAAGTAACAAACATACACACACACACACACACTCACAAACTTTCGCCTTTATAATATTAGTGTGATTATTAAGCATAGCATAATCAGCCTTATGTACAACTTTTAATATGGGACCACAGTTAAAATCAGCTATTCCCTACATTTTGACGAGTTAAGCGAACATAAATGGAGGGAATTGATTTTTTTTCGCGATTTCAACTATGGTCCCATAGTAAAAGTTGTTCACAATGATGAGTACAATGACCCCTTAAGAGATTTCGTGTATGAATAGATACACCTTATATAGACGGAAATCTCACTGGAGAAACCACTCTGCACATCAAATCCAACAACAAATCTGCTCTTAGTCCTGGGACAGATCGCAGAAGAACATAATAAATAAAAAAAACCTAATCAAATTTGTATTCTCAAAAGAAAATAAACGGACACAAAAATGATACTGCACTTCCTTGAGAGAAAACCAATCGTTATTGTTTAAAATTACTAAAACACTCAGACAAACAAACAGAGTTTTAGCAATTTATTTTTTCAATTTATATTATACCTTGCAAGCCTCGTTCCTTCTCTATATGAGAAGAGGCGATGTTTCTACAATAGGATAATTGCATTTGTGTTATTATGTTACATGGGTTTCAAAGTTTCCTAACCAGTACGTGGCGAAGATGAATATAATTTCTAACCATCTCGTCTAGCTCCCAAAGGGTCAGCAGAGCTATGTATCCATACACATTATGATCACTAGCAATTTTTGTAAAAGATAAATTCTAAGGAATAAAATCTTTTATTCCTAAGCTTCGTAGGACTTTCAAATCCGACTTGGGGATTAGCTTGGAATCTTGCACGGTGTGGGCGTTAGGAAATGTAAAATGTTTGCAACCACTGATATTCCGTGTTAGCATTCCTATCAATGCAAAATGTAAGCGTCTGCTTACATTTTTTGGGTTTGAGTTTTCAGGTGAAAAGTTGTTACAGCCCGATTCAAACTTTATGGCGGCTCGGAACATGAGGCGAGTCACTGCGCAGTAACGAATTTATGTTTCAGCGGGGGTGAGGGGTGGGGTACTGCGCAGGGATTAGCGCACTTCAGAGCCGCCATTAAGTTTGACGCGTACTGTACTAGCAGGGGAAGACGATTAAGGCATTATGTTCAAGAGGATAATAATGTGAAAGTGATGAGTAATGTTCGAAAACGAATCATTACTACTGAACATTGGCCTTCTTCATCCCTAATCAAAGAAAAAGAGAGACAGAAAATACGTTTATTGTCTTCGGGCTAGTTAGGTAAGTAAGGTGGTCAAGTTTGTTTCCATAAAACCCACCCTACAGAACCAGCCAGGTCCTAATGATTGGTTGTAAACTTTCCTTCGCATTTTCGTATTATTATGTATGAGCTGATCATTATGATAATGATGAGGTTAAATACGTTTGCTGTAATTACATCGGCACATAAGCCATTACAACGGCCATTACAATAAGCATACAGAACTGGTTATCTATTTGGTACAGTATTTTTTATTTCACGAAGCTACGCGCGCTTAACTTGTGGTAACCAAGTGTACAAACACGCTGTGAATGTATGCGTGAAGACCAGTAGCGTCAGCACATAACACACACGCGCACACACACTTCCGACTTCGCCATTGTCTCGGACCACAGAACAGAAAAAAAACAGTAGAAATCGCATAGCGCTTCAATAGTATCGGTACCAGCGTACCCAAACTCACCATGATATACCATTTTTTGATACATTTTTGGTTCTTCTATGGAGTTTAGATTCTAAAACAACATAAAAGGGCATTTATGTAAAAAAAAAACAAGTTTTCTCCACCATGACGGTTGGAACAAGACTGATGTGCGTGGTGCATGCGCGAAGCAGACATGCGGAACTCCGCAAAACTCGAGGTACGCAGGCCCCGCCTACTTGTTACTTCTACTGTTATTTCTGTACTTTGTCTCGGACGGTACCGAGAGCTCCTAATCTTACACACACATTCACAGCGTGTTTGTATATTTGGTAACCACAAGTAAAGCGTGTGTCGCTTCGTGACATAAAAATACTATACCCCAGACGACCCATTACATAATATATGAACCTCTAGAGATAATTACAACTTTTCCGCCCCTGTTAAAAACCATAAAACCGAAACTGCAAAACTCATTCATCATCATTTCACTTTATACAAACAAAAAACCGTGCCAAATCAATATTTTATACTGGCAACATTGTCCGTTCGCTGTCATTGCTAAATAAATTACCGCGGCATGAATTAAATATCGGAGTTTGTGGTTCCGTTCCCGCGAATTAATATAATTTTACGGTGTGTACCGTTTTTCGGGTGTAACGGTATGCCGTTTGTTTTTACTGTGACCACCAATTATGGTTTGTTATGTCCTCTAGAGGGATGGGCGCCTGCATGTTTTGAGTGTGGGCTGGCTAGTAACATATTGTGATTTATGGAAATAATTTTAATGATTGTTGTTTTATGCATGGACAGTCAGCCATTTTGATATACCATTGTTATTTGTAATATAATGACAAACAAATTAAGATATACTATAAATTATGAAAGAAAATAATTATAAGAAAATCTCAAGCCAGGCTGTAAATATTTTCCAGTGCGCGTGTTTGTGGATGAGACTTTTAATTCGCCTCCACATTAAAAGGTCAAATAGCTGCACCGGAAACACATTGGAGCTTAATAATTATGTTCCTTAGCTATTTGCTAGAGCAGCGCATAACCCAACCCCATTATTTTATTTTAAACAAAATAGACAGGATTTGCAAATGAATATTGATTTATAGAAAAAGTTGACGGAAGGATATCTATAAAATGTATTATTGTAAATGTGAAGATTATATTGTGGGTTATTGTTTATTTTTGTTTTTTTTTCTCAGATATTATTTTTCATTTTAAATGTCCTTTCTTTGGTATTTTTCGTTGAATCGTTGAGCTCCTTTAAGTTCTGAGTTGAGCTGCACGACTCCTGATAAATGCGTGCACTAACTGGACATGTCCCTCAATCTGTGTTGTTCTTTCATCAAAGATCATTTCAGACACCAATATGTTTTTTTCTTTTTTTTTTTAAACGTTGCCCCACACTAGGAAGTTCTCCTGTATTGTGGGTGCGATTACAAACATTTAAACTCACATACACAAACAGCCAGACCCGGAACAACTACTTATAGGTCATACAAATATCTGCTCCGTGCGGGAATCGAACCCGCGACACGCAGCGCAGCAGTCAATCGCTTAACCACTCCGCCAACCGTGCCGTCATCTACATGGTATTCACATGATCTGACCAAGATTATGTCTGGACTTTAAAAGAGACTGTGACCTCCGAGTTAGTTTCGGCCTTTCTTCTCAGGGTAGTGATATACGAAATGCCGACCTCATCTAGTTTTTTTTAAAAATATTATGATTGACGTGTAAAAAGTGTTTGTACAAACCAGTAGGTTTGTTCAAATACTTTTTACACGTCATGGAAAACTTTTTAAATGATATTTTTTTTATTTCTATAAGTATACAGAAATAAACAATTTATCATTTAAAAAGTTTTCCATTCGCTATAACTTTCTAATAAAGTTTGGGCTTTAAAGGAGACTGTTGATCTCTGAGTTTGTTTCGGCCTTTCTTCTCACAGTAGTCAGATACGAAACGTCGAACTCATCTAGTTTTTTTTTAAAATATGATTGACGTGTAAAAGTGTTTGTTTGGTACAAACACTTTTACACGCCTACTTACAGAAATAAATTATTTATCATTTTTCATTTATTTACCATTTAAAAAGTTTTCCATTCGTTAAAACTTTGCCTTTTTCAACCATTCTTAAAACTTTCTTTACTTTTTTTGCATTTATATATCATCACCATCTTGCTGCCCTAGTTCCATGTTACTTTTTTTTTTGGGTCGAGTTTTTTTCTGGAGGCAAAAGTCCTCGCGCACATTTCGGAGTGGCGCGAGGAGGCGAAATGCCGGGGCGTAACTCCGCTGCCGCGAGAAATCATGGAACAGTGGACGGAGCTCCGGCGGGATCTCATGGCGACATGGAGAGTGCGATTGTCGCAACCCATCGCTGGGCACGCCACAACTGTAGTGATAAGTTCTTTGAGGAGTGGCTAGAGAGGCGCTACGGCGTCCTCATGTTCCGCCTGACGCGGGTCGTTACCGGACACGGTTGTTTCGGGAGGTTCCGGTCATAGCGGGAGGAAACGCCCGGGTGTTACCACTGTGTGGATCGTCCCATGTTACTTGGGGTCGGAGCAAGACGTTTTCTTCTTCCATTCTCCCCCGTCACCCATTACGCTATAATTCACTCCCTTCTCTTTTGTATTATTCTTCACACAAGTATTCAAAGTCAAAGTCAAATTATTTATTTCAAACAGGCACATAAAAGGCGCTTTTGAACGTCAAAATTTACAAAAAATAGAACTGATTCTAGTCGCCCCTTCCAAAAGGTAGTTTCGTATGGAGAAGAATTGGCAAGAAACTCCACCGTTACTCTTTTAAAATGTTTTACAATATTTTGTATAAGTACAGACGCCAGCACATCAAGCTACAATCTGTCAAATTTATTTAATAGATTTTCAACTTTATCCCTACAAGATAAGGTTCAAGGTTGATTGGGAAAATTTGACAGATTCGGGTAGCTTGACCTGCAATGTCTGTGCATTATTTACATTATTATATGTGAAGACGATGCACCTAGAATAAAATTACTAAACCACAATAGGTAAAAAGAATTAAGAATGACGCAATGACAGATAAATTAATTATGTGATAGATAGGTACAATATGCTGGTGCTCACATATTTTCAAACATTGTAAAAATATACGTTATCATAAAAAAAAAAAAAAACTTATCAGTGTGCGAGTTATTGTACATCAATCAATCTTCCTAGCCTTTCTCAACTATGTTGAGGTCGGCTACCAGTAAGTCATTTCATCCGAAAGACGTCCACTGCTGCGTGCTGGACACAGGCCTCCCAGAAAGCGGGGGGGGGGGGGGGGGGTTTGCCGTTTGCCGTAATCGAGCAATTGCAAATAAAACGCTGCTGCCCATTCTCTAGTTAGTCCCGTCGCCTTTTACGACACCCACGGGAAGAAATAGCCTAGGGTGGTACTATTCTTTACGTCCGGCACCGCATGGAACATGGAACCAGTAAGTATTGATATACAATACTAGATAAAGATAATACGCAATACTAAACAATAAAATAATTCGAAATTTTACCAATTTCCATATGAAAAATCAATGTTACCATTACCAAAACACTTAATAAGTAACCTTATCTGCCCCAAAAAAGTACTTACCACAACAAAAACTTTTTTAAATTTACTACACAATACAATACAACACATACATATTACACTACGTTAACCCGTTAATAGCAAGGCATTGTTCGCCCCGGTCTCTGGGGCCTGAAGCCGGCGAATGACAGCTTAATAACACTAAATCAAGTATCGGGCGATGTTTTCATTCGAGGGTTAATAACGTGCAAAATATAAGTTTATTGGGAACCACCGGCGGTTACGGGTTGTGACGTATGATTAATGTACCTACTGCTTTTTTTTTTCACTATTAATTGGAAAAGTTAATATGGATTATTGGTGCTTGAAATTATTATTGAGTCTGGGAGAGAAATGTTATTATAGTAGCGGCATCAACATCGCCACATGCGAACTACGCGTCACACAGACGTCACGCAAATCCTGCATCGCGCAAGCAGAGTTTTCCGCGCAACTAGCATATATACAACGCCCCGACATCAACCGTCGTGCAGTTGCCCACCAGACACAACAACCGTCTGGTCGGAGGATCCTCCCTTTTCTATGGTGGATGAGTGAACTTTACACCCTGTTCCTCATACCACCAAATTATAATAGCAGTAAATTGCTATAAGTTAATGAATATTTTGAAGAATGGACTCCCTAGACTTTTACCTTCTTTCTTTTAGGGTTCCGTACCTAAGCAAAAACAGAACCCTTACAGGATCACTTCGTTGTCCGTCTTTATGGCTGTCTGTCTGACGGTCAGTTTGTTAAGACCCTTTTTCTCAGGAACGTGTAGAGGTATCAAAATTAAATTAATACCAAATATGTAGGTTTACGGTCCCTTGGAGCTCTAAAACAATCAAGCTTCCAAGTCAACGCAATGAAAAAAAATACGGTTATTTATGCGATATATTTTGTAGGTACTCGTAAATAAATCAAAACGTATTGGTACTCCCTCTCACAGAAAGAGGAGGCCTGTGTCCCAGCAGTGGGAACATTAAAGGCAGATTATGTGTTATGTGTATTGGTACTTCCCGTTGACTTAGAATCATGAAATTTGGCAAGAAACAAGATCTCACAGCACAAATTAAGGAAGAAGTCCAAGTATTGTTAATTTGTAGTCTTGACACATAAAACAAAATTGTCATTACAAACTCGCATTTGCAGTCGGAAAATTGACCGTGGCGTATATCGATGTATGGGAGAACATGTTTTTCAACTACAATGTTAAGTTTATTTTGGGATAAATTCATCCCAACTACGGAAGCCATCATTGTGCGTGGTCCTACACACACTTGGCCGGCTTTTTCCTAAATCTATGGGTAGTAATTTCCATTTTGTATTTGCCTTTCCTTATATTACTTAGAAAATAGTTCTTGTAAATAATAGGTTGGGGAAAAAGTTTATTTTCGTTTTTTTTTTTTTAAGAAAATTCAAAACATTTTTTAATATAGTTTATTTACATTTAACTAAAATATGTAGGTACCATTTTGTTCGATAACTTTTTGCCATCTTGTAGGTAGGGACATGATCCCATTGCTATATAAATTTTGGAACTTCTGATCAAAATACCGCGACAAGTGGTTTTGCCAGTCCTCTCGTGATGTTAACCTGACACTGCCTAAAGAATTCTGAAGAGACTGAAACAGGTGGAAATCTGAAGGTGCAAGGTCAGGACTATACGGCGGATGCATTAACACCTCCCAGCCAAACTCTCTTAATTTTTTTCTAAAATTTTAAAATGTATCGAATTTCTTCATTAGATTCACTCATCTTGACAGTACGAAAAACAAATGAAAATCACACATTTTCCTAATTTGAATTTGGAATTATGTTCTTTAAAATTTAAACTTACAATAATACCAAAACCAGCCAGATACAAATAGTATAGCCAAAGAGATTTTATTACAAGTTCATACATACTATAATTCGAAAAGACTTACTTTTTCCCCAACCTTCTAGTTTTCTGTTAACTCATGTATGTGTTTTTCTGTGTGTTTCTTACTCTCTAGAGGGCCCTGTTGCAGAAAACTTTCTTTAATTTAAACCAAATTTATTTGTTAACCACCTACAGCAACAATAATTGATATACTAGCTTTTGTTCGCGGTTTCGCTTGCGTGGAGGTCGTAAATTATCCCACTAGAACGTACTACCGGGATAAAACTATGTCCTATATACTCAGGTCCTTTTGTACCCCTGTGCACAATTTAATCTAATTCTGTTCAGCCGTTTGAGCGTTAAAGCGTAACAAACAAACAAACTCACTTTCACATTTTAAATATTAGTTAGGATTAGGATTCTATTCTATCGTTCTATACACCTAAAGTTAAGACCTAATAATACGAATAAAAGAAAAACATACTGACCCTTTTCTTTACTTAAGGGAAATAAAGTGTGACGGGCGGGACTCAAGAGAATGAGATTTCTTCTAAATTGCTCTGTTGTAACTAGCAACAAATTGTGATCACACATCCGCCGGAAAATTGGTGTGGAAACATAATATAAACCAGTCATTGTTAATGTTTCCAAGGTGAGTTTTTATTGACCATCTAATCTAATCTAATTCTCCCTTTTCCACACGATTCTTTTTAGGGTTCCGTACCCAAAGGGTAAAATGGGAACCCTATTACTAAGGCTGCGCCG
Organism: Tiliacea citrago; assembly: GCA_963921375.1. Lineage (NCBI taxonomy): Eukaryota > Metazoa > Arthropoda > Insecta > Lepidoptera > Noctuidae > Tiliacea > Tiliacea citrago. Next base: position 21,115,980 of record OY992799.1, on the reverse strand, counting down.
TCTGTCTGTCCGTCTGTCACCAGGCTGTATCTCATGCACCGTGATAGTTAGACAGTTGAAAATTTCACAGATGATGTATTTCTGTTGCCGTTATAACAAAAATACTAAAAAACAGAATAAAATGAATATTTAAGGGGGCTCCCATACAACAAACGTGATTTTTTTACTCGTATTTGATAACGGCAACAGGTAGACGCATGAAATATTCGCAGAATATTTAGTTATACGAGTATATTCACTATAAAAATAAATAATCAAATTAAAATAAAACAAATATTTATGGGGGGCTCCCATACAACAAACGTGATTTTTTTGCCGTTTTTATAGATAATGGTACGGAACCCTTCGTGCGCGATGCCGACTCGCACTTGGCCAGTTTTTTTGTTAGTCCTTTCGGTTGACCATACCTAATACTAAAATAATAAACATACCCTGTAAAATTTTCTCAAATATGGTTCCTAACCAATGAAACCGTAGTTCGTAAGAACCAGGAGATAAGAAATCCGTACCCATGACTTAGTTAACATAACTAAGAAGCGTGTCACAACCACAAAATATTTCATATTTGATATATACAATGACATGAATACTTTGTAAGGGCGTGGATACATCACCACTATGCGGTGCCGCTACCATGAAACGGCACGAGGTCGTGCCGCGGAACGGTGCACCGCGTCGGCTCACGGCAGTAACCATGCATCGGTTCAAAAGACGACCAACGACACCCAATTTTTTTTTGGTTCTGTGTTTTGTCATTCGTCGTCTTAGCAATAACAGGACAAGAATACGTCTTTCGCGGTCCATAACTAGACAAAAGCTGCTAGTTTGAGTTCACGTTTGAACCGATGGTTGCTGCCGTGAGCTGGCGCGGTGTACCGTACATGGTACCAGTCCGCGACACGGCGTTGTGCCGTTTCATGATGGTGGCGCCGCGCCATGGTCATATCTCCACGCCCTAAAGTATTTTATTATTTTAATTATAGTGAATGGGACGACTATGTCTTTTTTTTTTCTCAGTTAGTTTTTATCATGGTCTGGCAGTTTGAGTAATTTATGCGGCCTGCCCAAATGTACTTCCTTTGGTATTGTTCGTCGTTCCTTCGGAATCGTTAAGCTTTTTTAGTTCTGAGTTGAGCTGCACGATTACTGACAAATGCGTGCACTGACTGGACAGGGCCCCTCAATCTGTGTGGTTCTTTCAGCAAAAGACCATTTAAGACTCCAATCTTCATGGTCTTGACATGATTTGACCAAGATTATGTCTGGAATTTAAAAGAGACTGTGACCTCTGAGTTTGTTTCGGCCTTTCTTCTCAGAGTACGAGTAGTCAGATAGGAAACGCTGACCTCATCTAGTTTTTAAAATATGATTGACGCGTAAAAGTGTTTGTACAAACCTAGGTACTTACAGAAATCATTTATCAACTTATTTCCTGTTTTGAGAAAGATCCTTGTGACAGACAGACTGATATGAAGTAAAAAAATCAAGAGTGACAAAGTTACCCAAAAGAAAAACATTTAATGTAACAGAGCTTCAAGATCTTGCAGAACTAAACGTGATACTCGAATTGCCACGGTGAACTGAACCCTTGCAAGTTCAGAGTAATTATAATGCATGCGGTGTCTACGCTGGCTCATCGCTCATAATTAAACTTGGAGTGTTAGTTTCTTGTATTATGGGGTAGGCAGGAATCTAAGTAGGTGTACCGAATGTATGAAGGAGGTTGATTTCTACGAAGTGTGTGTTGTTTTATGCGAGGTGTTGTTTGATTTGATCCACAGATTGGGCAGTGTCATTGAGGAATGTTTCAATAGCAGCCCTTTTTTTTTGGGGTGGGTAATTATCAAATAACTTCTCCCGCTCTGGGCGGAGCGGGAGAAGTTACGTGTCAGAGTTTTACTGACTAAAACCCACCCGTGTTCCTTCCATTGCCTGTGTGCCAGGGCTACGATATCCCTTTCGGACAGACTCGCAACCCTGGCAGGTTCAATAGCAGCCTAGAGAAAGGATTTGGGCCGATTAATGGCAAACTGGGACATAATCACAACGGCGAGTGCGTGGAGAGTATGTGGATGTAGTCTTTCGAAGAATAGAGATGAAAAACTCAAACTCAAAGATTTATTTCAAATAAACCAATTACAGGCCCTTTTGGATTATCAAGGGGTCTGTCAGTAATAAAGATGAAGCTAGTTGCCCATTCCAAAGCTTAGTAAGTACCTATGCAGAAGAACGGGCAAGAAACTCCGCGAACTCTCTTTTAAATTAACATATTATGGTTACAAAATATTGGTTACATCACTCATGTTTAAATTATACATGTTAGAACGATGCAAAACGTCAAAAGCGTCCGTAATAAAAAGATTACAAAACAATTCAAAAACTAAATTAAATTAAAATAAGCCATGCCAGCTAAGAGATGACCAGTCCCTACTGATGGCGCCCGTTCACTAACATGACGCATGGATTAGCACCATTCAGCTCAACCATTTTGAAGGGAGCTAAATGATCCAACACACCCGCCACCATCAGCGAGACATTACAGTGAGCATGACATACTCTCAGCCGCCAGGGCACATTCAAGTCAATGAAAGACGTACCCAGTAAATGGGAGCTTTATAGTAAGTACATAGTACTCACACATGTGCTATGCAATTATATTAGGTGTTTTGTTATGTAATAAATGGTTATGCTTGACCTATATTTGATTATTTCTATGTCAACGTTCCTTCCTTCCGTAAAAAGGTTTTAATATAATAATTATTAGTAGCATGTGTGTGCAGGTAGACCGAATCATAAATTTTTTAATATATTAAGTACCTCTGAAGTCATACCTCGTCAATCGAGGGATGTAAAATAAATTTTAATTAAATGACATAAAGGCCACTCAATTCCGGTTACATGTACATAGTATTATAATAGAACGGGCACGGTTGGCGCAGTGGTTAAGCGATTGACTGCTGCGCTGCGTGTCGCGGGTTCGATTCCCGCACGGAACAAATATTTGTATGACCTATAAGTACTTGTTCCGGGTCTGGCTGTTTGTGTATGTGAGTTTAAATGTTTGTAAACGCACCCACGATACAGGAGAAATTCCTAGTGTGGGGCAACGTTTAAAAAAATATATACATATATATGTATATTAAGCGAAATTGCGTGGCTTGGTAATTATCGCCACTTGATATTCTTGAAATTGTAATAGAACTAATTATAATACAACTAGCTTTTTTTTTTTTTTCTTATTAACTCTATTTAATTCTGTACAAATACATTAAAATTATTAATTATGATAAAAGAAAAGAAAATAAAATTCAATTAAATTATTATAATTAATCATGTTATTTTACTGCATGAAAGCAACCAATGTCCAAAGCCAAGCAAATCCTGCTTTAGTAGTTTAGATGTAAAGCGAACAGACAGCTAAATTTTTTTTGGAACGAAGTTCTCTAACGCGGATGGTGGTAGAAGTTGTTTGGTAGAAATCGTCACGTAAGAAATAGTCGTTATGCGATTTTTTTTCTACAATAAAGTAAATTGAATAGAATCAATTTAATAGGTCCACGTTTTTAATACAGAGCCATCTAGTATGTGGTAACACAAGTGTGGGGTTACTTTATGAGAGCTTCTAAAAACTTATACTAGATGGCTCTGTATTAAAAACGTGTCTGTGGGTGGGTTAAAACAGTCTATGCGAAAAAAGAAACTAAGAAAAAACAATCTGTGTCAAGGTCTCAAGTTTCAGAAGTTTTTGTTTTTTTTTGATACGTGAGAAGGAACTTCGTTTCCTGACGGAAATACCCCGACCGCAAGTTTTTTTTTATTCTGACGATTATTGGTTACGAGTGATAGTGAAGAATAAAATAGAATACTCTTAAATACCCTAATTTTCACATAAAGACTCCATTATCAGAAACTAGGTGTTGCCCGTGATTTCGTCTATCGTAGTCCTAACCCAGATCATGGTCTACCCATGTGCCAAATTTCATCAAAATCTGTCCAGCCGTTTTGGCGTGAAAGCGTAACAAACAAATCAACAGAATAAAATAGAATACTCTTAAATACCCTAATTTTCACATAAAGACTCCATTATCAGAAACTAGGTGTTGCCCGTGATTTCGTCTATCCTAGTCCTAACCCAGATCATGGTCTACCCATGTGCCAAATTTCATCAAAATCTGTCCAGCCGTTTTGGCGTGAAAGCGTAACAAACAAATCAACCAACCCACTTTCGCAGTTATAATATTAAAGTTAGGATATCAGAAATGTCTATGACTTATCAATCTACTTTAGCTAGATACCCTACTACATATTATGTAAGCACTTACGTCTGTACCTGGTACCATTAGGCTGCATCCTACCCGAAAGCGACTGTTGCGCGAGTACGCGATCTTCGCGCTCGTTTATATGTATTATGATATACTCGCGCGATTAATCAAATCGCGTAGGTACAGTCACCACTACATCTTGTTAGACCAAACTGTCAAATTTTTCATATAATTTTAAACCTTAAAATGTTGATGATTAAGTACAAAATCGAATGAGAAGTTTGACAGTTTGTGGTAAATTGATGTGCTGGTGACTGTACGTCATTATTCAGGTACACGATCGCGAAATCGCGCAAAAGGAGCTTTCGGTTAGGAAGCAGGGTTAGCTATGTAGCTAGCTTGGTTGAAAAATAAAACTCAGGTGAGATTCTTCAGATCCAGGCATCCGAATTATTTTCAAAATATTAATTTCATATCAGACACTCCGTAAGGAGGTAGGACATAATAATTAAAAGAACAGAATAGAAACCTCAAGATCATGAATTACATAGACGAACCGACGACGTTATTTTCTAACACTTTAAGGAGAAACTCGTAAAATATAAAACCCACATGTATTTTATCTGTGAAAATAGAGCACTGTGCTCTTAGAATGTGGAATTCAGGAAGCGAAGTAATATTTTATGCAACAAGAATACTTGACTGTGAGGGAAGGCGAGTCCTGTGTTGTTAAAGATTTTTGCGAGATGTGTCGAGGTTCCTCACACTTTTAGTAAAAAGGGGCGTCTGTTGAAAAGTAAAATTGGTGCATTACCCTTTCCAAAATGCTCCTGTTATTTTTTTCAATATTATCTTTTATATTATTTTTACTTTTTACCCCAACCCGCCCTGGGCCCGCGTGGTGGATTACGGCCCACTCCCTCTCACAGAAAGAGGAGGCCTGTGTCCCAGCAGTGGGAACATTATAGGCTGATTATGTATGTATGTTACTTTTTATGAGAATTCCATAGTCAACAAGTAACCTTTATAGTTTTGCCATGTCCGTCTGTCTGTCTGACCCTGGCTTAGCTCAGAGACTCTTAGTACTAGAAAGCTGTAATTTGGCATGGGTATATTATTCACGCCGACAAAGTGGTAAAATAAAATCATGAAAAAAAAAAATTGAATACCTTTCTTACACGTAAAGTGGGGATGATATATTTTTTTTCTGGTTTATCCCATAAAATGGGGTATCGTTGAATAGGCCATTCAAAAATATTGAGGGACTGTCAAGAACATTTTCAGATTCAGGGATCCGCTTGCGTGCATATAGCGGTCTACGCGCTTTAAAAAGCGCGTAGACCGCAGGCTGCACGAGCAAAATGATTTAAACAAAGTAATCTTGACCACCTCTGTACATCGCTCAAACCTTCGGGTCAATATGTTGCAGCGTACCGACAGTGATCTACGTTCCCTGACAATGACCTTGTTATCTTTCAACTCATCGGTAACCCAATGACCCAAGTACTTAAAATTGGTCACCCTATTTAAGGGTGCTCCGTGAAGCGATATCTCTGGTATAGTTGGGTAACCTTTGATAACATGATAAAACAAAAAAGTTGGGGGAGCGGTTGGAAGGACATCCGGTTAGAACGTAGGTTATAATATTTATAAGCCTTAAAGTAAAGGTGCTTTTCGTGTCAGAAACAGCAGAAAATCTAAAATATATTTGTGAAATTTCTCGATGCCTTAAAATGGAATAATAATTAAAACTACATATTTGTAACTATGTAAAACTCCAAAATTAATTTCAGTCCTTTGCCCCCTTTCCCAAATTACCTACACCTATGTAGGTAATTTTCTTTGTAACTGTTTGAATCTGACTGAAACCACCCTAAAACAAATCTTTGTTAAGGTTCTACTGCGAATTAAATTACTGGGTGGGCCGAAATTCCACGAATATTTTGATTCGAGAAGCTAAGTCGAATAAAAAATACACTCATGAATGGATGAATTTAATAATGCAGTCCAGACTCCAGACAAAACTCCCCGCGGTTTCACCCGCGTAAGTCTCGATCCCGCGGGAATATTACGATAAAAAGTAATAAAAACCTATGTCTTATTCCAGGGTGTCAGCTACCTCCATACAAAATTTTATCAAAATTGGTCAAGCCGTTAGAGCGTGAAGAAGTAACAAACATACACACACACACACTCACAAACTTTCGCCTTTATAATATTAGTGTGATATTGTACAGGTTAGCAGTAATTATTAATCTACATGCTTCGAGGAAAGAACAGTTCATACTTTCCAACGAAATACCTTAATAAAAAAAAAAACAGTAAAATAAAGTCGTCTTCAAAAATGCATCTCCCAAAATAAGTTCACGAATAAAAAAATAAAATTGAATAAAGTCGCCATTTAAAATGCATCTCCACAATTTTAAAATCCGAACGCCAAACCGACTCCGTACGAGAGAATATTTCGCTCTGGCAAGCCCATTCATTGGGTTCCGACGGACGTATTGGCCAACGGAACTACTCTAGCGCTCATGGTTCACCCCTACGGAATGCGGACAAAAAGCGCGGGCAAGTTACATCGTTACACATGAAGCTCTTCGTAGTTTCATGTGGATTTCCGTTTTTTTATTTAACCTTCTGCATAGCTTTACGAAGAATTGTGCGGTTTTTTAGGGATAAAGAATGATGGAAAAGAGTGTGTTTAAAATTGTTGAATTAGGATTTTGTTTTCTCTTTATTCATTTTCTAAGGATTTATATTTTTGGCCATTTTATTTATGCAAGAGTGAAATAGTGTCTAAATTGATTAACATCAAAGAAGAATACTGGTTGATCAACTGGCACTAGGTCCGCGTGGTAAATTAAGGGGGTCTACTCCGAAGCGTTAAACCGAAGTATCGGCCGAATGTTCGGTCGTTTTATAACTTCCATAGTTTCCTTTTTTGACTTTGAATCCATACCCGACTTAAAGCCAAATTTTGGTCTTTGGCTTATCTCATTGACTGTCGTTTTTTTTTCTTTCGCCGTAGTCAGCCATAGTTAGCCGTAGTCAAGCAACGGCCAAACATTCGCCGATGCTTCGGTTTAACGCTTCCGAGTAGACCCCCTGGCCGATTACTTCTCACAAAGAAGATGCCTGAGTCCCAGCAGTCCGTACATAGGGTGATTATGTTATTTTATCATGTTATAGTTACTTCTTACTCCCCCGACCACCCGACTAATCCGTTCGTCTCGTGGTTGCAAGCGCGACTGGAGCGTTATTGGGTTTTCCCATTAGTAATTTCTTAGTAACAGCCCGAAGTTAGGAAGTTGGGGGTGTGATACCCTGTGCCTCGGAAAGCACGTTAAGCCGTTGGCCCTGCGCCTGATCTCTCTCCGGTCGTGTCGGATTGCCGTCTCATCGGACTATGAGAGTGCACTTCTGTCTGCGCACATACTTGTGCACTATTATAATATATCTTCCGCGCCAAAGGCTGGCCTCCGCTGAGATTGGTTGCCATGGCCGAAATTCGGTCTGGAGGACTAATAGTTCTGAATAGAAAATGTCATTCTAACCCCATAGTCTCTGAATTTGTCCCATAAATTCTAACTCTTTTTAAAAATCGGAAACTAGTCTCCTAAACTAACTTGATAAAAATCAAAACGACTGAATAATAAGAACTTAATCCAGGCTTATCTAAGACTTATAACTGAACTAGTTACCGGCAGAACTATTAAGATAATTCAGTAATAAAAAACAAACTTCGTTTCAAAGTTCGAGCTATTTTTCGACCAAGTTCAGCGTCAATTATTTAAAAGAAAATTTATTCTTGAATAACTTTAAGGTGGTTTCTATTTTGGTTTCAAGTTTGCGGTATCTGAGGTGGTACGTACTTATTTTTTTATGGTCAGTACTTTTTCTTGGGAAGAGTTAAAGAAAAATCATGTCAGCAGTATGTATCCTTCACAGTTTGTAGAAAAAATTCACATTTGAGGATGAAAATTGATGTGAAAATTTCTTTAAGCGCGATGAGCGGTTTTCTCATTTCAGCCGTAACTCCCACCCCCAAGCACTAAGAATGAGCGGGTTTTGGTCGGAAAAAAACTTATGGGCTCGCGTCACCAACCTACCTGCACCGACATGCTGTAGTGACTGACCACGTCAACCCCCCCCCCCCCCTAGTGGACTTCGTTCGGCTGAAATGATAATTATAATAAATAAATGTAAAAAAAAAATTGAGCCATCACGGGACGACAACGCACTACACACACATTTGCACACTACTACATATAGACTGAATAAGTGTATAGTGGCCGATCGCCACGCCGCATGCGTCGCCCCGCCAGTAATCGGTTTTACGTGCGCCTATAGATGTTTCACATCAATAAAAAAAAACCCGACTGGGAAAAAACTGTACTTTATATTTACTGTTATATTGTGATTTATTATAATAATTGTAATTAAGACGAATCTAACGACATAATATCATTCATCAAAATCAGCTCATCCGTTTAGTGGTTACGAGGGAATATAGGGACGAATATACATAATTATTATAGAAAGAATAAGAAATAAATAAAAAAATATGATATATTTGTCGTTGTGCACCAGGAGCTTGTGGGTAAATAATAACTGCCGCACAGGTTGATCGATCAGGTTAAGCTACGCTTGCCGCAGTTGGTCCGTGGATGGGTAACCATCTGTTCATACCAAGATTCCTCCGTGCCTCGGAAAGCACGTTAAGCCGTTGGTCCCGGCTGTCATTTGTAGATCTTTGACAGTTGTTACGGGTCGTCAGAAGCCCAAAAGTCTGACAACCAGTCTTACCAAGGGATATCGTGTTACCCAGTAACTGGGTTGTGGAGGTCAGATAGGCAGTCGCTCCATGTAAAATACTGGTATTCAGCTGCATCTGGTTAGACTGGAAGCCGACCCCAACATAGTTGGGAAAAGGCTAGGCAGATGATGATATATATTTGTCGTTCATTCCCCACGACACCACTGAAAACGACACCACCAGTGGTGTCGTGGGGAATGACAGAAATCACTATTCCCCGCGACACCACCGACTGTCAGTGATGTCCAGCTAACCCCTTAAATATTTATTTTATTCTGTTTTTTAGTAGTTGCTGTTATAGCGGCAACAGAAATACATCATTTGTGAAAATTTCAACTGTCTAACTATCACGGTTCATGAGATACAGCCTGGTGACAGACAGACGGCGGAGCCTTAGTTATAGGGTTCGTCACAGAAACATGTGCATAAAGGTCAAACACAAAACCCCCTTTTTTAGGCTTAGCCGCAGTCGGGTAAATACAGATTGCCTGTATTAATGGATGTTAGCAGAGATCAGATTTAATTCCATAAAAATAAAAACTTAAATGATCCCTGAAAACATTTCCTACTCCAGTTAAAAAAAAAAAATATGCAAGTAAGTCATATTAAAAATAGGTACAAAACAAAAACAGTATTTAGGGGACACCCGGATTTGAACCGGGGACCTATCGATCTGCAGTCGATTGCTCTGCCACTGAGCTATATCCCCTGTGCAATTAGTTGTTATAAATTGATACCAGAATCACATTCGAATGATTCACAGCCTTCTTTTGTTATTTTAGGGATTTTCAAACAAAATATTTGACGTCGCTTGACGTGCGTACGCCACGAAACCATAACAGCGGAACCGCAGTAGTTCAATTCAACTGGCTCGCGTCATGTTCCGCTACTCGAGGTGTGCTATTGGCGTCAATTCTAGACAAAATAAGAACAAGAACTAACTCAGTCAATTTAAGGGGCTTGTGGCTAAGTAATAACAGCCGCACGGGTCGATCGATCAGGTTAAGCTACGCTTCCCGCGGTTAGTCCGTGGATGGGTGACCATATTTACATACCAAGATCCCTCCGTGCCTCGGAAAGCACGTTACACCGTCGGTCCCGGCTGTCATTCGTGGATCTTTGACAGTCGAATCGTTATGGGTCGTCAGAAGCCTGTCAAAGAAAGTCTGGCTACCTATCTTACCAAGGGGTATCGTATTACTTAGTAACTGGGTTGTGGAGGTCAGATAGGCAGTCGCTCCATGTCAAATACCGGTACTTCACTGCTTCTGGTTAGACTGGAAGCTGACCCCAACAGCCTTTGGCTAGGCAGATGTTTTCATATGATAGCTTCGTTAGCACGCGGGATATATTCGTAACACACTAACAAATGCGCTGTCTTTCCTTTTGATTATGCGACAACATTCATTGCGTTATTTACGTTGTCGAGCAGACGAACTTTTCAAACATATGACGCAATGTATTAGGAACTAGCTGCTACCCGCGATTTCACCCGCATAAGTCTCGATCCCGTAAGAATATCGGGACAAAAAGAATTTTATGTTCTAACCCTAGTCATGGTCTACCTATGTGCCAAATTTCATCAAAATCGGCTCAGCCGTTTTATCGTGAAAGCGTATCAAACAAGCAAACAAACTCACTTTCGCATTGATAATATTACTAGCTGCACCCGCGGTTTAACCCGCGTTAGTCTCGATTCCGTGGGAATATCGGGATAAAAAGATGTTATTGAATTATAAAAATGTGTATCTATATATTATTATTTGAATGAGTAATACTAAATTATTGAAATTATTAACGTAAAATTGTGTCATTATCATAGTTATTTTAATTTTAATTTGTAATGTTAAATAATCCTCAAATTTGCAATTCCTGGAAAAGGTCGCTAAGTTGTAAGTACCTACACTATAAAATAACACCAAAATGTACACTTAGTTTGCAAATAAATCTTTGACTTTGACTTTGAAAGTAGCCTATATGTTAAACCAGGGTGTCAGCTACCTCCATATAGCTTCTGAGTAGAGCTGCACGATTACTGACAAATGCGTGCACTGACTGGTCAGGTCCACTTGATCTGTGTGGTTCTTTCCTCAAAAGACCATTTCAGACACCAATCTACATGGCCTTCACATGATCTGACCAAGATTATGTCTGGACTTTAAAAGAGACTGTGACCTCTGAGTTTGTTTCGGCCTTTCTTCTTAGAGTAGTCAGATAGGAAACGCCGACCTCATCTAGTTTTAAAAATATGACTGACGTGTAAAAGTGTTTGTACAAACCTACTTACGGAAATAAAAATCATTTATCATTTATCATTTCCATACAAAATTGGTCCAGCCGTTTGAGCGTGAAGAAGTAACAAACATACACACACACACTCACAAACTTTCGCCTATATAAAATTAGTGAGATGAGATGTGATAATAACGTTAGGATTTCCTTCAAAATGCTTCGGATTGTGTCAACTGTGTTATGCAAATGGGGTGCTGGTTGGTTTGATCTGACTCTAATATCATTTGAACTGTGTAGTTGATTGACTAACAATCAACTACAGAGTTCAAATCACCAACCAATACCAATCAGGTAGTGCATACCTACCTATAGCAGATACAGTAGCATTTTAAATTGAATAAACTGCCTGTTGGTCTATAGCTTGCAAACGCTACTGTTGGTCCTTTTTTTTTTTTTTTTTTGGGTGGGAAATTTTCAAATGACTTCTCCCGCTCTGGGCGGAGCGGGAGGGCGTGTCAGACTTTTACTGACTAAAACCCACCCGTGTTCCTTCCGTTGCCTGTGTGCCAGGGCCACGATATCCCATTCGGACAAACTCGCAACCCCGGCAGGCATTGGTCCTAACGGACCCCGTCAGTTTGTGCTGACATCTCTTTGAGGCGCGCGTGGAACACAACGCGCCGTCGACCCGGGCCTGGTCCTTATCGGACGGCGAGCTACCCATCGCTCACCGTCCGCAGGCCCGCGCCTACGGTGGCCGGAAATCGGCTTGCGACTCCCGACGCCCGGGGCGTCTCTTGCGGCGACTAGGGCATGAGGGCGCGAACCTTGTCTCACCCTCACGCGTTCCGCCTCTTCCTTCGCGAATACGAGGTCCTGGGTTCTACTTCTGGTTCGGGTAAAGTGTTATTGGCTTTTTCCATCTGAAATTTCTCAGTAGCTGCCCGGAGTCTGGATTTGTGCCCGGTTGATGGCAATAGGCTCGCCCCCTATTATTACATGGGACTTAAACATAACTGGCGAAATGTGGGTGTACTTTAGGTACCTACACCTCTGCCTAACCTTTCGGGGAATACTGGCGTCATGTTATGTCATGTTTAAATTGAATAGGCTAATCTAATAGTTACCGCCTCTGTGGGCAAAACTTTCTGCTCGGTTTGGTTAGTGGTAGGGCTTGTTCTAAGTCCGCTTGGCTAGCTACCACCATCTTATCGGTCGCCATAACAACAATGTTAACAGAATTGTTTTGTTTCTGCAGTAAGAGGTAAGATAGCGAGTTCTTCTGTGGTTGAGGATTCCAGGTGAAGCTAGCTGCCACCTTCGGCCTCCATCAGGTGAAATGACGTCTAATAGCTTCCCCGTTGTGGTAAAAAAAATAAAAAGCGAGCCTTACAGTAGTCGCATATGATGTGCATCATCTGGCATCTCACATTGGTCATGAGCAACTGAGCAGCGACAGAAATTAACCTCAAAATTTAAAAAATGCTAAATATCTACTGAAATATTTATTCGAATAATTCATTACTAGTCCCACTGGTCGAAGAAATTCGCCCCCTCTACTTATAATCTATATAGTACTTACTAATTCCATGAGCACACTAATTCCATACTATTCTAAAGTACTTACTAATTCCATGCTATTAAAAAGTGCTTACTAATTCCATGCTCAAGCTGTCACATCATGTTGCATGTCATCCGTCCATTTTTTCAGAGGAAAGATGTCAGGCAAAAAAAAATCTAAACCGACAACGGTTTAGATTTTTTCGTAGCTACCTGATATTGTGAACTGGGTACATATTTAAACGTCTAAAATTAAAATACCTACGGGTAAAATGTCAATGTTCAAAACATCGAAAACTTAAATATCCAATGACCATATACTCGTAACCGAAAATTAAAATAAAGTAACTTTATAATGTCGAATGGTTAGATAAGCTATGCCCAAATATCTAAAATCTAATTATCTACAAAAGTGACATCGAAATATCGAAAGTAAAGAGTATTGAATGTGCTAAATATCGAAGTACAGAGTATCGAATGTCCTAAATATCGATATTTATTTATTATGTACGTCACAGGGTAAGATAATTCGGATATTGGGAAAACCCGGATAATAAGAAAATGGTGAAATAAAATCTGCGAGCAACTTGGACGTAGCGTTCGCCGGCCGCTGCCGCGGCACCGCTCGCTGCGCTCGCGCTCGGCTCACGCGCGGTTGGTCACTGTTCTAACCTTTTTTTTTGCTGGGGTGGAAAATCCTCATGGATGTCCTCCGCCCTGGGGTGGGCGGAGGGGTCTGTCATACTCTTACTGACTAAAAACCACCCCGGTGTTCCCTTCCCGCACTTGCACCGGGGATCTTGGGAGCTAGTATTACTTCCGTGATCCCCGGCTAGTGCCGGCCCGCCTCTGCGGGCCACCTCAAGTCTCCAGGGGGGAGGTGTTAGACCCCCCCGCGACGCGGACGTCCCCGAGTCCGCCGTCCCTGGACCCATTTAGGGGGGCCGGAAGAGGGCATTATCTGCCCTCTGCCGACGCCCGGTGCGCCTGCTGCGGGCCGGGTGAGCGGACGAGATCTCCCGCTCCCTTTCCGCAGCCTCCTCCTGCGACACGACTGTTTCGCAGAAGGACACCACCGCGTCCCAGGACTCCTCGCTGCCGGCCATCGACTCGACCACGGCCGGCAGCGACATGTCACTGCCTACTCCTGAGATGAGGGCACGGCGCCGCTCCTCCCAAGCGGCACACTCTGCCAACGTATGCCGCGCCGTGTCCTCCCGGCAGTCGACGCAGTGGTGACACCGGGTTCCGTGACACCCTACGTCAATATTATTATAGACGTAGGTAATAAACAAGTGAAAATGTCAGTTCTGTTGACTAGTAACAAGTTTATTTCACCAATAAAACTTATTCAATGACTTATAAACTTATAGACTTACCATACCTACAAAATTAGCGAGCATCCCTACAAAAATCGGGCACTTAAAATGGCCGCCTTTCGTAGGGTTGAAACTGAGAGAGAGCAAGCAACCGTTTGACAGCACATTATCGAACTTTGTAGTACCACAAAACTTAGCACTAAACATGGCGACCGGTCAAGCATAGACATGACTTTGACGTCACACAAAATTGTTGCCAAATTTAGTCCTTGACAATCATTTAGGTGTCTCTCTTTTCATATGCAGCTCTTGATTAGTTAAAAAGAAACAAAACGCTTTATGACATGTCTGTGTCGATATGATAGATATTTATATAACAGCTATTCTTCTTATACTTATACCACCGCGTCCCAGGACTCCTCGCTGCCGGCCATCGACTCGACCACGGCCGGCAGCGACAGGTCACGGCCTACTTCTGAGATGAGGGCACGGCGTGGCTCCTCCCAAGCGGCACACTCTGCCAACGTATGCCGCGCCGTGTCCTCTCGGCAGTCGACGCAGTGGTGACACCGGGCGTCCGGCTCCCTGTTTATGCGACACAGGTACTTCCCGAAGCAACCATGCCCTGAGAGCACCTGCGTGAAAGCCTGTCCCGCCATTCCGCCACCAGGGCTGCGCGAAGCTGTGACCGACGCAACTCCACATGTCGCTGCATCAGCCACTCGCCCCGCGCCCTCGCTTCCTCGCGCCACCGATACGGTGACGCGAGTACTTTCGATACAGTGACTCGAGGTCCCAGGGCGGGGATCCGGCCAGTACGCAAGCCGCCTCGTAGGTGATCGTGCGATATCCCCTTATGACTCTGACGGCCATCGCTCTCTGCGGCTTCCGCAGGACTGCGATGCTTCCGGCCGTCAGGTCAGCCGCCCAGTCACTGTTCTAACCTAACCTAACCTATTTCACCCAGTTCAAAATGATGAATCATACAATCTGCCTGCGACTAGATAATTAGACAATGTTGAAAACATTTCTGCGGGATATTGTAGGTATGATTCGTCATTTTGAACTGGGTGAAATAGGTTAGGTTAGGTTAGAACTGTGACCAATCACGCGCGAGCCGAGCGAGCGTAGAGAGCGGTGCCGCGGTAGCGGCCGGCGAGCGTTACTTCTCAAAATAAAACAGATTTTGTACGCAAATGAAAAAAATATATTTCTTGTAATCAATATCAATGGACAATACAAAATATTAAAAAAAAAATCCTTCTCTTTGTTGAATAATCAAAAATATTAGTGAAAAACCAACTATAGATATTCGCTAAACCATACGTTAAATGTTTGCAGTTGAGCACTGACTAATGACTAATAGCAATGCGTTGGCAGTGTGATAATTTCAAATCTACCTACATTTTTTCCACTCACAATACCACATAATTAACATTTGTTCGATATTTTAACGAGTAGGTATTTTTAACGTAATTATAATGAACTTAAGTGTATTAAATGATTACATTTTGAACTTTGGTATAATGACTATCGACATTTTTAATCAGTCGATATTTTAATCACTCGGCATTTTAATCTTAGACATACCACACATACACACATAGCTTAGGAATACCAATTTTCGATATTTCAATACAATCGATATTTAAATTTTCGATATTTTGAAGAGGGACATTTTACCCGTAGGTATTTTAATTATTGACGTTCAAATATGTACCCTATGAACTACAACTAAATAAAAGGCATTTCAGCAGTACAGACGCCAGCAAATCAAGGTACTACAATCTGTCAAATTTCTTTAAAAGATTTTCAACTTTATTCCTACAGCATAAGGTTCAAGGTTGATTGGGAAAATTTGACAGTTTCGGGTAGTTTGACCTGCTGGCATTTGTAAATTATGAGCCTCCTGGTTGCATTCCAACACCGCATTTTTTTCGCATCCAATCTGCCCTATCCGATTTTTAAGGTCTTATTCTAAAGAGAGCAGTGGTGGCCGAGTGGTGACGGCCGCGACTTACGAGTTGTAGGTCGTGGGTTCGAACCCAGGCAGGCGCTTCACTTTGTGTAAATAATTTCATCACCACTGCTGCTCAAACCGGTGAAGGAAAACGGTGAACCAAAACAATTCGAAGACATGTGGCAACCACCAACCTGGAAAAAGGAGGCCTGTGTCCCAGCAGTAGGAACATTATAAGCTGATGATGATTCTAAAGACAATTTTACCAATAAACTACATCCAAATTTCAACTACAAAACCTCACAGAAGCAGATGCTCTTAACAAACTGCTATAATATTTAAAGCCGGTTACACAAGAGACGCAACACATACGCCCGTCGTTTCGAGTAATCGAGCGGCAGCCCATTGTTCGTACTCCCTATGTAGATACAATTCAAACGCGCTCGTCGGCTAGGTAACTATGGGACCTACCTTCCACAAAAAAAGATAGAACAGTAAGTTCATCTGCCTAGCTTTTCCAAATATATAACATGTTGGGGTTGGCTTTCAATCTAACCGGATGCAACTAAATGCCAGTATTTTACATGGAGCTGCTTATCTGACCTCCACAACCCAGTACAGTACTGGGCACAGCTCAGAAAAAGACAGAAACTGGGTAACACGATACCCCTTGTCAAACAGGCTTCTGCTTACCCGTAACGACTGTCAAAGATCTACGAATGACAGCCGGGACCAACTGCTTAACGTGCTTTTCGAGCTACGGAGGAATCACGGTAAGTAATGGATGGTCACCCATCCACGGACCGATCTCGACAAGGGTTATCTAAACTTGAAGATCGACCCGTGCCGCTGTTATTATTTAGCCTCGAGCTCTTCCCTAAATTGAACAATAGGTTAATAGGGTAAAATAGACAATGCTTGTAATACTTCAATAGCCTGGCTAGCCTTTACATATACTGGTTCTGTTCGGAGAAGACGCACTTTACTTACGATCAATAAAAGGTTTGTTTACATCAGAGCTGGCCTCACCTAACCTTAGCTCCATTTTCCAATCCTCGCACAACACAGTGTGCGAGGATTGGAAAATGGAGCTAAGGTTGCTTTGAATCACAATTGGGGGATTTTGCGTAGCTTTGTCCTGCTTCTTTGAATCTGGTTGAAGGGCTTAAACATAATAATTGGCGAAATGTGGGTGCACCTCTGCCTAACCCTTCGGGGAAAACAGGCATGAAGGAGATCTCGATTCTACCAGGGTTGAGCTTGAATACGTGAGGGACTCTGGCTCCCCGACCAAAGTTTGGTCGAAGAAAACCTTGTAGTTATAATCAGTAAGAGTTTGATCAATCAAACTTTATTGCAATCATCAGCGAAACTTACGTCTTGGTAGTTGTAGAAAACGAATCATCGCCATCTTCTTCCATCCATCTTAGATGTTACAGAGACCTCTGAGTTTGTTTCGGCATTTCTTCTCCGGGATCAGTCAGCCAGGAAATGCCGATGCCGGCGCCATCTGGGTAATTTTTACACGACTACCCACAAAGGAGTGTAATGTGTTTAGGCTTCATGTAATTATTTATGTGAGTTTCTTTGTACCACCATAACTTTTAAATGGCACAATGGAACAGATTTAGATGTATGGGGGTATCGTTAGAATCCTTACATCAGCCCGAGTAATACATCAACCCGGCTATAGATATTAAAAATAAAAACAATATTTAAAATACTGACCAAAAAATTGACGTGTGTCTTAAAATAATTATATACTTACAGAAATAATAGTAGATTGTTGCACCGAGCGCAAAGTGAGTTATTATTGCACGAGTGTTATGTTGGTAGTAAAACGCCACTTGTCATGACGTCATCTAAACCTTCTGTGTAAACTCGCCTTGCTTCGTTATCCAGCTTTTTGTGTTAGGCTTCGAAACATTTTTTTTTTATTGTAATCCATTTTAAAATCCCTTCGGTTTTTGACGGCACGTTTTTTAAATCATAGGTGCGTTCCCGCATACAGATTTTGTTCGTGGATGTACTGAAAATTAAGTGGTACACTCGTGCGCAGAATGTTTTGAATATTTGTTCAGTTCAATTGGTTTCAATTGGTATGTAACAACCTTTAGTTATTGGCAAGGTGGAAAGTGAGATACGAGGAAATACTCGTAGCTATAGTTAAATTATTAGTTTAGGCAACGAATGATCTTCAAAAAAACTGTCTTTTTACGTTAAAACGTTACGATGAATTTATTAATACGTGAAGAGAAAACTTTGTACCCCTTTTTACGAAAATTACGAGGACGGACGAGTATGAATTTTGGCACAGTTAAAGCTTGTATGGTTTGTTGGAGGAGTGCAGAAAGCTATTTTTATAAAATAAAATAATATGAATAAAAAATAAATTAAATTAATAAAAAAAAACATTACACATAGGTACTACCATGCGTTTGACACACAAACATTACCAGGGCCTCATGACTTGAAGATAGGTAGGTGACAGAAGTGACAGCTTGAGCATGGAATTAGTACTTTTATAAGTACTTTATACTTACTGTACTTTTTAGAAGTACTTTATAATAGCATGGAATTAGTAAGTACTACATAGCTTGTAAGAAGAAGGGGTCGAATTTCAACCAGTGAGCGGCCACGTATGTATAAAACGGCTCTCTTTTTAAGTTAAGAGTTTAGAAAAAATGCTGCTTGTTTTATATTACAATTGCAATAACAGAAGGAAACAGAACGAAGAACCTAACAACGCTCATGTATGTGCTTTGATTAGCAACGATTAATTTGAAAGTCTTATTCGAAAAGTAGAAAGAACATAGGAACTATCGAAGACTACCAAGTACTCAGTAAGTATTAATTGAAGCGAAACTTCTTTAAGCCTTCTACAGACTGGCGCAATATTGCGGCCGCGACAGGCAGCGCGTCCCTTGTCGCGCCCGCGATATCGCACCAGTCTGTACGAGCCTATAGGCTCGTTGAGCGATTTTTGGCAGGGGACAAAACTTATGGGTTCTCGTCACCGACATGCCTGTGCCGACATGCTGTAGTAGCAGTAAGTAAAGTTAAATTGACCACGAGAAAACTCTAATTTGTGTACACTGTGCATTTCTTAAATTGTGTTTTAGTTAATAATTATTTTATTCAAGTGAAAACTTCTTTAGGCGCGTTGAGTTGAGTTTTCACTTCTGTCGGCATCCATGACTGCCTTTATTTTTAAATTTATCAACAGCTAAAGTTAAGAGACGCACCCTTTCAATCCCAAGAACCCAGCATTTAGTTCGATCCATAATTATGCTGGGTTCTTGGCATCGAAAACGTTAAACGTCAAAAAGTTATTGCTAATCAGGCGTTTATAAATAATCTAGAACGTTAGTTGAACACTGAAAACGCTACAGAACATATTATATATTTTTAGTTCCTTGTGACCGTAGCCTTGGTTTCGTTACTATACGGGTAAGTTCATCTTTCTTATCAACGATTTTATTTCAAGACACTAACAACTTCGTATTACAAAAAATAACAATAAAAAAATACGTTTCTACTTCTGCACGCACGTGTTACGGACGTACAAACAAGCGTTTATAAAACTCTTGTATCGTTATTTTTCAAACAATGAACTAAACTGAGCTCCAGTTGCTTTTAGATTTTTCGCTTAAAATACGGATATTTTTGATGCTAAGCAACTTGATGATGGAAATTGACCTAGATTAACGTGGATTGAAATGCTCGCAAAAGTTTTTGATTTTACGGAAAACTTATTTTAAAATGAGCGGAAAAAGCGAAGTGAATACCTTCATAATCTATTTTTATCAGTTGTGCCTTAGTTAGTAAAAAGAAGATTCAGATATCAAAATTCTTACTAATTACAAAGAGATTTAATTAAAAATCCATAAATGCATAGGTGATTAGTAACTACACATTAATTCTAGCCTGTGCATCCACATATTGCCAGATAGGTAGGTACCTATACTATATTGGGATGTTGGTGATAGGAAATTTTTATTAACAATTAAAGGCTTCTAAATACTGGCGCGATTTGTCGCACGCCGCGACATCGGTAGAACAATTTCTTTTCATTTTTCATAGAAATTGTTCTACCGGTGTCGCGTCACGCGACAAGTCGCGCCAGTATGTAGAAGCCATAATGCGTAAACGTTCCTATTATTTCTTAATAAACATACTGAGACTAAACTGTAGCTGTTACGATCCTCATCCAATGGCCACTCATCGTGATAGACAGGTACACACAACGAAACCAGGCATGCTCTCATAAGACGCCTTATAACTTTGATCCAAAGATCCAGAGACAGCCAAAGCTGTGAACTCGTCGAAAAAAATTTTGTCCAACTGTTGGCTGTTAAATGCACACTAGACTAACACATCACAGCTAAATCAAAGCTAAATCATCACATTTTTAAAAATCTGACAATCTCAAAAAGACTATCTCAATCACAAGTGCTCGCATAAAACCACACATTCACACATAAACTAAAAGCTAACAAAATAAATAAACCAAAATATTTTAAAATGCACTCCACTGCACTCGTGCCACGTTTTAAAATTCAAGACAATGTCTTAAACATTTCGGAACGTAAAGGACCGGATCCGGAATTACGGACCGGAATAAAATCGGGAAACAGCTTTAAGTAATATCGTGTATATTACACTTTAGTTTGGAGTATGTGGTGATGTTTTGGCAGTGGTATTGAATTCTAATGTTTCGTGTGCTGTCAATGTTTGTATTGGTCTTAAATGTGATGCTGCTAGGTTCCTCCTTATAAATAAAAAAAAATGTAGGTATCTTTAATTTCAGAAAAGCACAGATATGGTTCACAAAAACAATTTTCAAAGTAAAAATGGAACATTCCTGAAATAAGTGTATCGTTGGTGTCTGTACTCATAAAAATAAATAAATATTCAATGTTGGTAAAAAGATTTTATAGACTAGAGAATTTCACGTGATGGCCCAGTGGTTTAAGGCTTCCTTTTTCATGCGCGAGGTTGTGGTTTAAAATCCGGGGAGGTACCAAAGTGTCATTTTCAATTCATAATGTAGTTTCTAAGTTTATCTTGAAAATCACTGACATCGGCGAAGGAAAACATCGTAAGGAAACCCGGACTTATAATTAAGTTAAGTCTGATATCGCCAACTTGTCTTGAGCTAGCGTGGTGATCAATGCTCATACATGGAAAAGAAAAAAAAGAAAGAATATACGTTTATTTGCGGTAAACATAACGCAAAGAAATAAAAAC
The DNA here is from genome assembly GCA_963921375.1 of Tiliacea citrago. Taxonomy (NCBI): domain Eukaryota; kingdom Metazoa; phylum Arthropoda; class Insecta; order Lepidoptera; family Noctuidae; genus Tiliacea; species Tiliacea citrago. The sequence goes on along the minus strand of OY992799.1, from coordinate 21,094,581 downwards.
ACAAACATGAAAGAACAAGTTGAGGGAAAATATGCGTCACATTCACGCAAAACGGCCACCACTCAGCATAATGCTGCGACCCTATGCTAGATAGAGCCCCAGCGCTGGTTTTCAGCGACCGCCGGCGTTGACGTGATGACGTCAACCGGTGCAGCATAATGAGATAAAAATAAACAAAATAAAATAAATGCAATACTTCGTTATCTATGTTTATATAAATATAATATCTAGAATGGCAACATTCAGTAACGTCGGCAACGACTCAAGCGCCGAGCGCATGTTACGCAATCTGTGTGTGCAGCTGTGGCGACTTTATTGCCATAATTGGGGAACAATCTGGGCTGCTACTAAGAGTTTTCGAATGGAAATCTTTATCTTAGCCCCAGGACGCAATATACAATCGAGCTTACGACTAGATCAACCAATCAGATAAAAAAAGTAAATTAATCTATACATCTATACATAATTATAATAAAATCGTAGGGAAGTCCAAAATTTAAAAAGAATATTTTTGAAAAAAGCTGATTGCTACGAAGTCAGTGCTAAATTCCAATGCCGAAAATATAATTTTTAGAGTTTTTGTATGTCTGATTGTATGTTCCAGCACCACGTGAATTCTACAATCATCATTCTTATCATTCTTGTAATTATTTTTCTTTATTCTGTTAAAATTTTGCATACATATTCCCTAGTCTGGTTTTTGGGCAGTCGGTAGGCTATTATCACGCTATTTGCTATGAGGAATGAGCAATGTTGCATTATGATTGTATTCCTCTATAGTTTACAGTAAATTTTAAAAAGACGAGCCAAACGATTAGAACATTGCAGATAGTTACAGATTGAATCATCACGCTATATCTTTATTGGGCTAAGCTGTCAATCATCATGACTTATATGGAGTGGATTTTTGAGGTGGGGGCAATAAGTACATTAACCGATTCTGCAAGAAAACGTGCAACTTTCAAAAAATTAAAAAAAGTTGGTGCCAATAGATCCTGTTTCATAATATAAGGATCAAAAAACTCTAGAAGACCAACTGAGGTTTGAATACTAGAAGAGTCAGAAATCGCAAAAAAACTTTTCTCATACGTTTCGTGGGAAATGAGACTCTTACTTTTTAGGGTTCCATACCTCAAAAGGAAAAACGAAACCCATAAAGGATCACTTCATTGTGCACCCGTCCGTCCGTCTGTCTGCCTGTCACTCAAGACCTTTTTTCTCAGGAACGCGTGGAGGTATCAAGTTTGAATTTAATATCAAATACAGTCCACTGGAGCTTTATGCGAAATATTTTGATACTCGCAAATTAATCAAAACCTGGGTACTTCCCGTTGATCTAGAATCACAAGTAAAGGAAAAAGTCTGAAAACCGTTAATTTGTAGTTTTGTCACATCATCATCATTTTAGTCTTTAATCAAAACCCGGGTACTTCCCGTTGATCTAGAATCAAAAGTCAAGGAAAAGGTCAGAAAATCGTTAATTTGTAGTTTTGTCACATCATCGTCATTTAAGCCGAAAGAACTCCACTGTTAGGTCACTGATAGGCCTCCCCCAAACATCACTCACCCCTTCAACCGTTTCTGTGATTCCCAAATGCAGCGGCTTCCTGCTGCCTTCACAAAGTCATTGGTCTACCTTGTGGGTAGCCTTCCAACGCTACGTCTCCCGGTACGCGGTCGCCACTCCAGAACCTTTCGTCCCCATCGGCCAACTGTTCTGCATAATCTACTGTTATATTTTATTAGTATTTAAGTGATAGTCTTCCGTCAGGAATAATCTGTAAGAATGCATCAGTCAGTGTATCAGTTTTCTGACATTAGGTAGTATATGCAGGAACGCAGGTGATCATTAATTTACTAAAAAAGAAACTCTTCGCAAGTAATGGGAAATTGCTACTGAGTACTGCGGAATCAAACTCAGGAGTCAGGACTAACTACTTCTCACACGGACAACTGTACGTCGCTTGCTCTCGCGTCACCAGTCCTGAGTCTCGGAATATTTTGGCTGCTGAGAGCATAATTACAAACGTAGTATACAGGGAAGTATTATGAAGAGTAAATGCGGCAAATAAATTGAATTGTGCTATACATGCGATCGTGACCAACCAGTCAATGTCCAAAAAGGCTCAACTGGCTGTTCACAATGGTGTGATGGTACCCACGCTTATGTATGAAAGTGAATGTTGGGTGTGGCAAAAGAAGCATGAAAAAAGAATCAATGCTGTGGAAATGTGTTCCTTGCGAAGCATGTGTGGCCGTGACTATGAATGATAAGCTGAAAAATTATGTGATAAGGTAACGGTGCGGTTTAAAAGAAGAATTAATGACAACATTTTAAAAGAGTATGCTTAGATGGTCAGGTCATGTTGAAAGGATGAATGAAAGGCGATTAACAAAAGATGTTTACAAGGCAGATGTAAACGCCCTAGGAGGACATATAGTGACCTAATTGGATGTTCTTTAGAAAGGTCAGGTGCATAGTACCCTGAACAGTTGTGCGTATATGACCAGATATATGAACGTAAACGAAGCAAAAGGAGTATGTAAGTAGCGAAGCAGGTGGCTGTAGTTTCTGCCTACCCCAATGGGAAGAAGATGTGAGTTTATGTTTGTGTTCATGTTTTATAAAAATAACACTGCATCACGTCTGTATTCCCCGAAGGGTTCGGTAGAGCTGTACCTACCTATAGTACTCCCACATACAATTTGTTTAGGTCAGTTATGTTTAGGTCCCATGTAATAGGGGGCGAGCCTATTGCCACTAACCGGATACAAATTCAGACTTCGGACTGTAACTGAGAAATTCCAGATGGAAAACACTTCGTCTGACCCGGGACCTCATGCCCAACAGTAGCGCATGTGACCAACGAGGCAGTTTGTTCTAAAAATGTGGCTGTTATTTGTATATTGTTGTGTCTTACGAGTTCCACACAAACGAAGTCGCGGGCAGAAGCTAGTACTATATAAATAACTAAACTAACCATGAAAACCTAAATATCATTTGTTTTTGAGAATCTCAGTTTTCAGTATTGAACTAAGTAGGTAATTTACTTGTCTGCGTCTGGGTGCTCCTTGCGTGGCTCCGCATCGCTGCCATTGCGGTGAAGGTGTCGACTGCCTCGGACACCATGGCCTATCCTGCAGTAAAAGCGCAGGCCGGATAGCACGGCATGCCAGCATCAATGACATCATCCGTCGTGCTCTTGTCACCGCCGGGGTGCCCGCTGTTTTAGAACCCAATGCTTTGGCACGCGACGATGGGAAGAGACCAGACGGAATTAATATAATGCCATGGAAGGTAGGTAGGCCTTTGGTGTGGGATGCAACGTGTGTCGACACCCTTGCGCGATCCCATCTTCTTAGCACGGTAAGCTGTGCTGGGGCGGCTGCTGCAGGTGCTGAAAACCTCAAACGGCGCAAATACTTTAATCTTACTGGGACTTATATGTTCGAGCCGTTTGAGGTTGAAACACTACGGCCATGGAGTCTGGGCACGCCACAATTGTGGCGATAAGTCCCCTCTTTGAAGAGTGTCTGGAGAGGCGCCACGGCGTCCTCACCTTCCGCCTGACGCAGGTCCTCACCGGACATGGATGTTTCGGGAGGTTCCTGTTTAGGATTAAACGGGAGGAAACGCCCGGGTGTCACCACTGTGTGGATCGCCCGGAGGACACGGTGGAGCATATGGTGAAGGTCTGCCCAGATTGGGCGGAGCACCGCCGTGTCCTCACGAAGGCGATCGACGGCGGCGATCTCTCGCGTCCAGCCCTGGTTCAGGCCATGGTTCGGAGCGAGAGTGCATGGGAGGCCATCACCTCCTTCTGCGAAGCAGTTATGGTAGCGAAGGAGGAGGCGGAACGCGTGAGGGTGAGACAAGGTTCGCGCCCTCGCGCCCTTAGTCGCCGCAGGAGACGCCCCGGGCGTCGGGAGTCGCAAGCCGATTTCCGGCCACCGTAGGCGTGGGCCTGCGGACGGTGAGCGATGGGTAGCTCGCCGTCCGATAAGGACCAGGCCCGGGTCGACTGCGCGTTGTGTTCCACGCGCGCCTCAAAGAGATGTCAGCACAACCTGACGGGGTCCATTAGGACCAATGCCTGCCACGGTTGCGAGTTTGTCCAAAAGGGATATCGTGGCCCTGGCACACAGGCAACGGCAGGAACACGGGTGGGGTTTAGTCAGTAAAAGTCTGACAGCCCTCCCGCTCCGCCCAGAGCGGGAGAAGTTATTTGATATTTCCCACCCAAAAAAAAAAAAAAAAAGGGCCATGGGGTCCGAGTGCCCACTTAGTTTTTCGAGACATCGCCAAGCGGTTGGTCGACGACGTGACCAGAGGGCTGGCCTATTTTTTGGCCAAATAATCAGCACTGCCATACAACGTGGCAATGCTGCCAGCCTTTTGGGCACTTTTCCCACTGACAGCGATGCGGAAGAATTTTTTGATGCCCTATGATTCTTTCCCCCCCTTTGTTATATACTTACTTGTACATATTATTATTTTTATTTTAAGTCTGTTTAGTTTTTAAATTATGTAAATACTTTCAAAATGGTTAATCTAAATAAATTGTAATTTACCAATTCTTGGAAGGATTTCAACGGTCTATACGTAGAATAGATTTCAGCTTAAATTGATATTTGATTTCAAAGGGCACTAGAAACTAGAATAATAATAATTATTACTATCATTATTTGGATAAGCAGAATGTAGACTTTAGCCGAGCTATTCCGTAAAATGTTCTATTTTTATTAAATTGCAAGCGAAGAAAATGTCGGCCATTCTGCCACTGTTAAAAGTGAGTTGGAAGAGCAAGTGTGCAAGATAAAAAAAAAGAAATCAACAACTTCTTGCTACATCATCTAAGGAAAAAAGTCATCAATAAAAACAAGCCCAGTACTGGATCACACAAAACCATTGTAGGGTTCCGTATCAAAAAAAGTAGTTTTACATTTTAATTTGTTCTGCCCTTAAAAATAACATCTAATATCTAAATATATTTCCTTTATAAACAACACAGACATAAAAATTTAACAATGTAACATGCACCACATTTGAGAAGCAAACTAAATTATGTGTCACAAAGCTCTCGCGCAGGGAACAGACAAACAACTTCGTTAATAGCGCAACAAGACGAAATTGTACAACACTAGAGCTTCTGAGAACGCTGAATACACATCACTACTGCTCTGAGTGCGAAGTAGAAGATAATTTAAGTGCATACAATTTTACTTGTGTTTGTAAATAAGGACAAGTCTGACAGTAAATGGAAATATGAGACAAGGCGGAAATCGAGGCACAACATAATTTCACGCCCGTGTTTCTCCCAAGGGTAAGGCAAAGGGGCAGTGCGGGATTAAGCAAGTGTGGGGCCCTTAGCAAATTCTATAGAGCGGCCCTTGGCTATCGATTTCAAAAGTGGATTCGCAGCTGTAGACCGCGAAACTCAAATGATCGCAAAATCGTTTTTTGCAATTTGCAGGTCAGTATCAGGTTGTATTTTAAATTCGCGACTATAACAGATAGGTATGTATTAGAATTATTATCATTAGAATTATTAATGCATCTCTCTAAGTTAGATTTGTTCCCCAATGTCATGATTTAATGATAAAGTTATTCAATATACCACATAGCCACGACCACCACTTAGTCTTAGTCGGTTTCACGTTTTTGTGAAATCAAATTTAATAAGTTTCATTACAAAGTTACGCGCAGGTGGAGGTGGGTATGGATACGCGTGGCCCCCTTTTGCGCGTGCTCTTGCTACGTGGTTAATCCGGCACTGCAGAGGGGTATAGTTGGTACAGCCAAATTTCGCTTGTTATGTTTAAGAGCCTATTGCCATCAACCGGGCACAAATCCGGACTCCGGGCTATTACCGGAAATTCCTAATAGTTAAGCGCAAACCTGGTAATTGAACCCAGGACTACATACGCTTTGGCGACTTTGACCAGATCTACGAGGCAGTCGAGATGAAAAGAAGACGCGACCTGTTAGTAATAAGGGACACGAAGAACAAAATTAAAGAGCAATCATGGAGTTACTTGCCCGTGCTTCTCCGTAGCAATCTTTGAAATAAGCTTCGAGTTTCTGACTATAGCTGTCCGGTTCCTCGACTGATAAAACCTGCAAATGGACTAGTTTAAATTAAAAAAAAACCTGCACGCACATTGAAGGGTTCCATAGTTGGGGCGAATTTATCCCAAGAACAAACTTAACATTGTAGTTGAAAAACATGATCCATACATTCCAACTGCAAATGTAAGTTTGTACGCACAATATTGAGTGATTTACCATGTTATATTAAGATCACAGACTTTTTATAGGTTTTCCTGTTATCCATAAGTAAAGAACTATTTTCTGTATTTTTTTCAAAATTTTAGGCTCAGTAGTTTCGGAGATAAGGGGGGGAATGACCATTTTTAATCTATTTTCTTAAATAATTTCAAGTTATTTTAAAATTATAAAAAAAAAAAAATTTAATATTATAAAAAAAATATAAGTATATGAAATCTTTAAAACAAGCCCTTTCATTTGATATGTCACACGGTACAGTCAGCAAAACTTTTTTTAATTTTCTAATTTGCCCCCCATAAATGACCTCCATATTCAAAATTAATTTATTTACGTAACACTTCCGTGTTTGGGTCAAATAATTCTACAAGTGTACCAAATTTAGACTTAATCGGTCTTAGTAGGTTCGGAGCAAATCAGCTGTGACAGACAGACAGACACACGAGTGATCCTATAAGGGTTCCGTTTTTTCCTTTTGAGGGACGGAACCCTAAAAACGAGTGAGCCTTACAGTAGTCGCATATGATGTGTAACATCTGACATCTCACGTTGGTAATAAGCAACTGAGCAGCGACAGAAATTAACCTCAAAATTTAAAAAAACTAATTATTGAAATATTTATTCGAATAATATTATTCATTACTAGTGGTCGCCGCTGGTGGAATTCGACCCCCTCTACTTACAATCTATATAGTACTTACCTATTCCATGCTCAAGCTGTCACTTCCTGTTACACCTTTTTACGAAATAACTAACCCAAAACGCGAGAGGAAAGATGTTATACATCAAAAAGCTTTGACTTTGCACATATTCGAATTCAAACCGACTTTTAAAACCAGTTTGGTTGTGCGGTGTGTGAAATTTCAATCCAAAGCAGCTCAAGCATTGGTGTACCTACTGCACTGGAAATATTGAGGCTTGTTTTCAGTGCCGGAAAAGTAAAATTCCCGGGATTTTCATCAGGCACGTCACTAGGCACGCGACTCAATTTTGATTTAGTTTCTAATAAGTAAACACGTAGAGATCACAACGCTCCGGAATGTTTTGTCTAAATATCATAACTAAATACCTGTTAGTGTAGGCGTTTTCACCTTTTCCGTTTCAATGAACTTAGTTTAGGATCTCAATTAAGGGGCCGCGCACAAAATCGACTAATATTGATACATTTTGTTCACTGTTAGTGGAAAAGAGAAAAAAATAAATAATTTAAACAAAATTGTTTGGGTTTTGAAAAATCGTCTTCTTAGTTTTACAAATAATCAAGTATTAATAAAAAATAAAATAAAACATTTATTTCAGGTCCTGGACTCATCTACACTATAATATTATAAAGAGGAAAACTTTGTTTGTTTGGTTGTAATGAATACGCTCAAAAACTACTGGACCGATTTAAAAAATTATTTCACCATTCGAAAGCTACATTATCCACGAGTAACATAGGCTATATTTTATTTTGGAAAAAAATAAGGTTCCGTAAGATATTTGAGTTTTTCGGACACAAGGTGTAAAAAATCAACCAGAAAACTTACTTATTTTGCGTACGCTGCCTAAACTATAAAAGACAGAACCATAAAATGTTCTAATTAATTGTAGATCTTATAATATTTAATACAAAAAACAATACACAATTATGTAAATTTTATAATAGTGCGTAACAGATAAATTACATTTCGTAATTCTCATAAAATTAAGAGTCTCAAATAAATGTCAAATCAAATCAATAAAAGTACAAAGCAAAATAAAAATAAATTAAATAGGACAATGAAATTAAGTAAATGTTATGTTATGTCAGAAGTAAAACTTATAACATCCATAAGACAACACTCATACAGACCTAGTTAGGTATATATAATGACAATTTGAGCACCAGCAATATGCCTGCTACAACAATGCCCAACGTAGGGACAATTCAGTCGCTGAACAATAATCGCCAGGACAGTGTTGGAGCTAGCCTGCACCCTGCGCACCGAGGACGCGCACCGGTTGCGCATGGTGGCGTGGAAACAGTCGGTGCGCGCTTTCACAAACATGCCCGAAGCGCTGCAGAAGCGGGGCAGCCCCAACACCGCCCTGAACGTATTGTTGTATTTAACACGAAGGGCACGGTAAGCAGCTTGTCAGTAAGATGCCCATATGCTGCACGTGTATAGGGAGGTGCAGAAAGCTTTAAAAGTGTGATTTTAACCGGATTTGAACAACGTGCTATCTATTTGCTCTCTTAGACAGTGCCCTCCGGTCCCGCTCAATGTCGACATGGTCTTTCAGATCGGCTGTTACCCCCGTCGTTTGCCCCGTCAAGTATTTAAATTGGTTCACCCTCTCTAACGGTACATTATTCAAGCGAATAGGGGGTACTTGCTGTGGGCATTTGACGCCTCCCTGAAATACCATGTATTGGCTTTTCGCGACATTATACATAAGGCTGCCAAGCGTTTTCCGAATGTACAATCACTAATACTCGCAACAAGAACGAGACTGACGTTTGATCATTGTTCTGATTTGATTTTGAAAATATGTGATGTCATCATTATGGTCTACTTGCAGGTGGCTTTTTCAACTTCGATACAAAATATAGCATAATATGTATTTTTTCCTATTATTTAACAAAACTTTCAAGAAGTTATAAATATAGCCTTCAGCTATCCTTGAAATCAAATCTTATTTTATGAAAATACATATTATATTTTCATTAAGTAAATCAAAGGCGAAATAAACTATTCGAGAGCGCAAAAGTGATGAAACTATTATCTGGTGCAGCTGTGACTGACAAGAATGGTTTTGCGAAATCTGTACTTAATTATTAATAATATTAAGTATTGAGTAATTTTATATACCTTATGTTTCCATTATTTCAACCCTTCTCTATCTTCTATTAGATAAGATATTGACAAAAAAGGGATTTCCGTGGACGGATCCTTAACTATTTCTTTATAAAATGAAGCACAGTCATTTCCTAGTTAACTTATAATTTAAATTCGTCAAAAATAGATCGAATAAAATACATTTACACGTACATTTTGACGCAAGTCTGCAACGACAATTTTTCCTCAGTTCATCCTCAGGGTGTGAGGATAAAATTTATAAAATAAACGGGAACTAATATTTTAGAAAAACATAGCTTTGATTTTGTATTATTTATTTTATCATCAGCCGTTTGGTTCCCACTGCAGGGCAAAACCCCATCGCTCCTTCCACTCACCCCTATTTATATATTATTTTCGTTATTAAAACCCCCAGGAAGTTATTACATTATTTCTTTACCTACATAATATTCAGCCCATTGTATGTTTTAACTATCTGCTGACTACGCTAAACGTAATTTGGTTAGCTAAAGGTAAGCGCACATTGTGCATTGTTGTAGAAAACTTTATTTTAAGAGAATACATACAGTCAGGCTTTACTTTTCCGGAGGCATCGGCAGAGGTATTTGCAACAGTAGGTATATAAGCATTGTACACATACACACATAAACTCACGCCTTCCCATGGGGTTAAGCAGAAAATACAGAACGCCACCTGCTACAATCCTTACATACTCCTTTTGCTTCGTTTACGTTCTATATATAACCAGTTTATCTGGACACAACTCCAGATACCAGACTGCTACTGAAAATTCTCAACTGGAAAAAAAACGATTAGGCCCATGATCACACGCTTGGTAGTCTTGCTTGCGTCATATCTGCGAAGTCATTTGTAGTAGGTGCCTTGCCCTTGTCCCATTTTATTTGGGGTCGTCGCAACATGTCCCTTTCTTCCATACTTTTCTATTAGTTGTCATCTCGGTAGTTACCCCCTTTCTAGCCATATCATCTTTCACACAGTCCATCCGTCTTTATTTTTATACATTGAAATGTGTGGTCTTATTTAGGATGTGGTACATACCATCAAACTGGACAACTATCTCGATGGGACCAACATCGTTATCGCAAAAATAATCAGCTGCCGCATAAAAAACTTAAATAACTGCTCGAACCGAGTGGAACAGCTGATTAACTTTTTCGCGATGACAATGTTGGTCCCATGAAGAAACGTGTTCAGTGCTTGTATAATGTGCGCACACCATAACAGGAAAACAAGGCAGAATTCCCGTCGAGGTCGCCCGTGTGCTTCACTGACTAATTAGTTTGTGGCACCGCACCGGTGCGCTGCGGAACCCAATTTTAAAATACGGTTCGTGTAATGCAATAAGTTGACGGTTTAATTTTATTTGTAGTGACATACCTAGTTATTATTTCGGTCGGTTGTAAATGTAGTGTTTAATTTTATTTGTCATGTGTATTGTCTTAATATGAGTTGAATATAAACATACCTTAACGGATGCTTTGCAACGTGTATCCCTAGTTTTTTTTTTTTTGCCCTAGTAGAGTAGGTAAGGTAAAATTAAAAAAAATATTAAAAAGTAGGTACGCTGTGGTGTCGAACAATGAATATTATATATTTGTTGTTTTGGAAATCGGTTGTTTTTTTTTGTAATAGGTTTTTATTTTTCACTTTTTACTGAGTCAGTTTTTAATTTATCTAAGTTAGCCTAATGTCAACTGCTCATCACCTTTTTACAAAATATTGCTTTTCCCGATACAGGGGCGTTAATTGTTGAGGAGTTCTCTTGGTAAGAACCATTAGAACTGGCACTGATGTTGACTTCACCATATGCATTGTGACGAGCATAAATTGAAATTGAAATTGTTTATTGAAATAATTGATTTACGTAAATATTTACAAAATAGGGCCATAAACTAGAGGTTAAGGTAAATAATAAATTGGATTCTACCTGAACTAGGAATAAACCTGTATCTCAGGTATCTCACTCAAGTGCTTATACATAAGTGTTATCTAAGATTCCAAAAAATTGTAACTGATTTAATATTATCTACTATAAGTTATGGTTTTATTCAAATTTAGAAAAAATAGTATGCTACTTTTTTGCATCATCGTAAGACATTTTTTACAACCATGAATTATTATGATTTTAGCAATGTAACATTTTTAACTAGGTCGCCTGTGAAAATGCTTGTGTGTGTAAATTGCTTGCCAACCATACTAAACTGCCTAATCGAATCGCAACCCGTAAAACACTTTTTATAAAGTAGTTCCGGTGGCTATCTGTGGTCTTCATCATCAGTTCCACTTCACCAAATTGTGCATTCCGACTGAAAATGCATGAGTTACTATAAAAAATACCCAAATTGCTATAGGTGGGCCTATTAAATTTGAGGATTTCCCTCGATGGACATGGGATCGATTCTAATTTGGTAGCAATGGGACCACCTTGGGAGCGTACCCTTTCAAACAAAAAAATATTTTTTTAAATCAGTACGCATTTGACAGAGAACTCGGTGAACATACATTTTTTTTTTTAAACATACCTGCCTAACATAAATATAACCTCCTCCTTTTTGGAAGTCGGATAAAAAAAAACGAATCTAACCCGGCGAGCATTAGTTATTCACATACGTTCTCGCAGATAGGGTAAAATACATAGGTTATAAATCTCGAATGTTCTACCACAAATTATATTCATGCGACCGTAATTCTCGAATAACGTTGTTTTAACATCAGAACCTTCCAGTTTAACGATAGTACGAGTAATTAATGACATAACTCAAATAAAATCTCTCTTTATATGGATTTGTACCATAAAAAAGTTTTACACCTCAAGGGAAGGTTTCTAGGAGGCAGTAGTTATTATTGTCATAAATGCTATAATATTTACGAATAACATTGTCTGTGATTAATCTTGGGATCATTAATTACAATGCGATTCAACTAAGAATAGGAATGTCAATGACCTCGATCTGTCAACTGAAACTTGAAATATACGGCCCACATAGATTTTTTTTTGTTATCCGTTTGTTCAATTTGTGGTTATCTGTTTCTGTAAATTACTTTTGTTATATATCTCACTGACTTTGCTCCACAATCAGTAAACAAGGTGCTGTTTTGCTAAAACATCTCAATATGGCGCAAGATCATTCCTATTCTTAGTTGAATCGCACTGTACTTCTCAGTTTCTTAAGTAGGTGGAACTGTAATTCCAGATTTAAACAAAAAAAAAGACTTTTTAATTCAACTACCAGCGCTGTGGTATTCGTTTTTTTTTTTCAAATATCGCAGTATTTTGCTGAGATAGTTGCCTTTTTGGCCTCGCATAGGTCTGCTTATTGTTTTATTATTTTTATTTTCCCTATGTTGATAGTTTTAATGTTCTTTTTTATGTTAGTTTTGATGTTCCTTTTTATTATTGTATTTCCTGTGCGTGTCCCAAGTTGTAATGGGTTTTTACCGCCTTGTGTTGCACTATACTTTTCAATACGATTGCGAGAAATTAAAATTATCCAATACACCTTGACGGCAACAGGTTGAAAATTATTTCTTTTCCTTTCTCTTCCATCTGCAAATACGAGGTCTCCATTCTCACTAGATGATGACATTTTCACTGTTGTAAAATAAATTACGGTCACCAGTTCAATTTGTAATTAGAGCAAAAAAATCTAAAGATGTCTGTGCCAATGCCTTTTTTAATTTCTTCTGTAGCCGCAGCCAAGAAACATTATCCCACCAAAGCCAAAAATCTGGTGCTTTTAAATCCAGATAGAAGTTCGGACAGCAAGGCCCATCTGCATTACAATTCGCTAAATTAATAAGGTCAAAGAAACCGTTGCTTTGGACTCGATAGTCAACACATCCTTCTTTGAATGATTAAATACGTCTAACATGTACCTATACGCACGAAGACTTGCCAGAACACTGCAAGTAGATTTTGTGCTATAATGTACCGTAAAATAATATTATTATAAATACCGCTTCAACAAAACATGAGCTACATTCGTGAGCACTTAGGGTCAGCTCACACCGAGACGCGACGTGACGTGATGATACTGGAAGAGGCCAGTGATTTCGCGCTGCGCCGCGCGCCGCCACGAGATGCATCGCAACGTCACGAGGCGCATAGTATAGTCCTTGGCAACACGACGCCTCGCTACGCAGCGAGACGCCGCGCGGCGCAGGCGATCGTGTCTACATTCGCCACGTGCTCCCGCCCCGCCCCGCGTCCACCCGCAGTCTACCATTTGCAAGCGCATGAGAACGACGTACGGCTGCGCCTCGGGGTGTCGCACGACGTCGCGCGGCTTCGTGAGGTGCAGCGCCGCTCTTGCACGCTGCGCGTACCGGCGATTCACCGCTGCATCGTGATGCGTCGCTCTACGCCGCGAGGCATGATGAGGCGTAGTTCTGCGTGGTGTAACGTATTCTAAATTCTCACAATGAAATGTGTATCTTTTCGTGTAGAAAATAAAGTTATATTTTGAGTCGCTCTTTTAAAGTGTGCGCGCAGCGTCGGGTCGCGTCGCGTCTCGGTGTGAGCTGACCCATATAATTATGTAGTTACACTTAGATACACTAAACAAGATTGTATAAATGCGAAAGAGAGTTTGTTGGGTTGTTACGCTTCCAAGCTAAAACAGATGAACGGATTTGGATGAAATTTGACATGTGCGTAGACCATGACCTGGGTTAGGACATACGATATTTTTTATCCCGATATTCTCACGGAATCAAGACTTATGCGGGTGAAACCACAGGGCAAAGCTAGTAATAGTAGAATGGGGTCTTAAATACCTACTATTTTCGTAAAAACATACGACTTTGGAATGTTGCTAAGCATACAAATATTATGGGCTTGTGACTATATACCACGCACAAGTCGTGTATTGTGCGCTTTTGTTAATTCTAAAGCCGTGTACGCACGAACGAACAACGAACATCAAACACTTTGTTCGTATGTGCGTACCACTAACGACCATCAAACACTATGTTTGTCAAAAATGTTCGTGGCGATCCAATTTGTTACTCTGTGTGGCCGGTGTATGGTGTTCTATGTTAGAGGGTTTGGTTTCCGCACTTAGTCCTTCATGTGGACCATTGTCCGTGGGCCATGGCGGCCATTCGTTCGATCCAATTTGTTACTCTGTGTGGCCGGTGTATGGTGTTCGTGTTCTATGTTAGAGGGTTTGGTTTCCGCACTTAGTCCTTCATGTGGACCATTGTGCGTGGGCCATGGCGGCCATTCGTTCGATCCAATTTGTTACTCTGTGTGGCCGGTGTATGGTGTTCGTGTTCTATGTTAGAGGGTTTGGTTTCCGCACTTAGTCCTTCATGTGGACCATTGTGCGTGGGCCATGGCGGCCATTCGTTCGATCCAATTTGTTACTCTGTGTGGCTGGTGTATGGTGTTCGTGTTCTATGTTAGAGGGTTTGGTTTCCGCACTTAGTCCTTCATGTGGACCATTGTGCGTGGGCCATGGCGGCCATTCGTTCGATCCAATTTGTTACTCTGTGTGGCCGGTGTATGGTGTTCGTGTTCTATGTTAGAGGGTTTGGTTTCCGCACTTAGTCCTTCATGTGGACCATTGTGCGTGGGCCATGGCGGCCATTCGTTCGATCCAATTTGTTACTCTGTGTGGCCGGTGTATGGTGTTCGTGTTCTATGTTAGAGGGTTTGGTTTCCGCACTTAGTCCTTCATGTGGACCATTGTGCGTGGGCCATGGCGGCCATTCGTTCGATCCAATTTGTTACTCTGTGTGACCGGTGTATGGTGTTCTATGTTCTATGTTAGAGGGTTTGGTTTCCGCACTTAGTCCTTCATGTGGACCATTGTGCGTGGGCCATGGCGGCCATTCGTTCGATCCAATTTGTTACTCTGTGTGGCCGGTGTATGGTGTTCGTGTTCGCTTTGCTAATTTACGTCCACACGTACGAACCAAACTTTCAGTGTTCGATGTTCGGGTTCACCATGTTGTGTCCGCTCGTGCGTACACGGTTTTACGTGACGATATTAAAGCACTGGGAAGTAAAATGTATGGAAATACATGAAGACGCTTTTAAATTTCCGTCCACGATAAAGTATTAACGTGCACGTATTTGCATACATGGACGTGGACGTCCACGATAATATCGTCACGTTAGAAACTATAAAAGCGCACATTGCATTATCACAGCGATATTCGCGCTAACGCAATGTAATCGCAGCGATTATCCATGGACAGGAACAAATGAGCCCCTAGCTCGCCTATCCCGCCACGACCACTGCTTCTACAAAATCACAGAGAATGATGTAGCAAATCTATCAGAGTCAACATTGTAACATGCCAAGAACTTGTACTGGGAAAACTAGATTTTCTAGGGGATAAAGACAACACACACACAATTACATACCGATCTAGTTTTAAAAATTTATATATAATATATAAATTCTCATTTATTGCAGATGACACATAAAAATACAGAAATGTTCCATATAGTATCGACGACTTAAAAACTATGTTAGTAGAACTTACAAACTAACCTAACTAATAGTTATATGGCTCAACACAACATGTTGGCACGTGTCTCCGCACCCAGTGCCTAATAAAGGGGCTGTCCAGCTTGTCAAATATTATAATGTTTTTACGATACCGTTGGAGCTTCCGCGCAACCTACCCATAATTGACGCTGCTTTGCTCATTATGGCATGAAAATCGTCAACACGGGCTTTCGCGAACATTTGCGAGGCGCTGCAGAAGCGCGGAAGCCCCATCAACATCCTAACGTTTTAGCCCTCTGCGTATACTTCACCCACAGGCTGCATGTGTAGAAGGTTTGGCAGTAAGTAGGCCTTGAAAAGGCCATATCCCACTACACACGCGAAATGTGGGTGTACTATGATAAACTTGAGCCTAACCCTTCGAGGAAAAGAGGCGTGATGTTATAATAAGTGCGTTGTTAAAAAAGCAGAGAAGCGATTGATAAAAAAAAACTGGCCAAGTGCGTGTCGGGCCACGCACAATGAAGGGTTCCGTATTTGGGATGAATTTATCCCAAAAACAAACTTTACATTCTAGTTGAAAAACATGCTCTCCCATACATCGATATACGTCACGGTCAATTCTCCAACTGCAAATGTAAGTTGGTCGACTATTACTCGTTAACTTGTAAAGCCTACTTAGCTGTGATAGTTTTCCATTTAATTTCGTTATATATACTACTGCCATGATTTTTTTCACATATCCAAAACCAACCATTTAGTTGACAGGGAAGGGGGGACACTTGACTCTTGAAAAAATATCACTTCAAAGCTTAATATTACGCAAACGGATCACTGAATTAAAAAATGATTTTCATAGACCCACAATATTTTGAACGGCCTATCCAACGATACCCCACACTATAGGATAGACGAGAGAAAAAAACTCATCCCCATTTTAGGTACCTACAAGGGAGGTACTCTAAAAAAAATGTTTTTTCAAGGTTGTCTTTTACTAACCATATAATATCAATACCCATGTTAAATTAAAGCTTTCTAGTACTAAGAGTCTCTGAGCTAAACTGGGGAAAGACGAACGGACGGACGGAAAGCCAAACAGACAGACGGACATGGCGAAAATATAAGGGTTCCTTGTTGACTGCGGAACCCTAAAAACAGGTTACCAAGGATTGGTCTGCCTTTTATGATGGTCTAAAAAAGCGTGGCAGATACTTCGTTCATAAACATTAACAGCAAAAGCTGTACTCATATAGAAATTTCAGTCTAGGTAGGTTAAAGAAAAATAATGCTAGCTAGTAGGTACATTGTTGCAAAATATTACGGAAATGTACGGAATTTACCAAAAAAAACTACGATCTCCACCGAACAGACATTCTCTTGCATAATTTTGTAATAGCAAAGATATTCAAAACGATGTGAACAAAATGAATTAAAATTTGAGATTACTTTTACGGTCAGCAAAAGAAGACTAAAGTATCGGATAATTTAATTTTAATTCTGAGTGTTTGGCACGGTTAAATGTTCAAAATAATACAAGCTTAAAATTGAGAAATAAACTACAATTATAAATGTTTTTTTCGGGTCTTAGCAGCACCCTACATGCGTAACAAACTTTCAATAACAATCTGAATGATTTCGAAGTATATTGCTAATCCATTGCTTCATAATTATGTTCGAAAAATTTGTCAGCTCAACAATGTAAATAACCAAATGAATTATGTCGAACTGTCAAAATAAAAGCCATTGCTACTGATAGTGTGTTACACATCAACCCCACTGGTATTTTCTAGTCATTATCAGGCCTGTGATGACTTCATTCCAGTGGAATAGTAAAAATTTCTTTGACCTTCAGGACACAGATTTTTTTATAAACAACCCATAGTTAGCTTAACTTAGTTTATCATTTTTGACTTCGAGTTACAGCTATAGCTTTGTGTGGGCGGGCACGCCCATTATGCCTGGAGGCTTTTATTTAGGTACGTTCTGTTTACGTTATTTCTGCTTGAGTATAGTTTTCGACGATTTTAATGTTTTTTTTTGGTATAGTGGCGTGAGCTAGCTAACATAAGGCAAATAATTTAATTTAATGTTGTGTTGCGTAATGCAAATTCATTTACATTTTATTGTATACATTCAAGTTGTATATCTGAACAGACAGCTGTGCTGCTGGGGAGTTTGTTGCGCCATTTCTTCTTCCCAGTTAAAGCACTAGGTAGTGGTGAAGGGTGGGCGTTTTTGGGGGACTGTCTTATGTAATTTTTGACGTTCGAAAAGTGCTGATTCTCAGCCTTGTTTGAATAAATGACTTTTGATTTTGATTTTTTTGACTCAAACTGAAAGCATTTTTTTAATTAAACCATTTACAGGCACTTTTGAATTGTCAAGGAGTCGGTCAGTTAGGAATATGAAGCTAGTTGCCCATTCCAAAGAGTAGTAGGTTCCTTTAGAGAAGAACGGGCAAGAAACTCTAACTATCCCTATACACCGAGGCATTTTAATCGTCTTACAACGGCAGCCCACTTCATGTGGGCTACTAATCATTCATAAAAGTAAAAAAAAAATATTTATTAAAATTTGAATAGGTAATTAAAAAAAAAATATTATTCAATATGACGCACGACGTAGTTTGAAACACGCTGTTACGAGCGCGGTGCGAACTTTGCGCTCCATTTCGCGCCGCCCTTGAAACGCAAGGCTTGTATTTGGCTTGGCTTATATTTTTAAATTAATCAAATATTAATTTAAAAAAACCGGCTAAGTGTCGGACCACGCACAATGAAGAGTTCCGTAGTTAGGATGAATTTATCCCTAAAACAAACTTAACATTGTAGTTGAAAAACATTTTCTCCCATACATCGATATACGCCGCGGTCAATTTTCCAACTGAAAAATGAAGACTTATCCAAGCGTTGTATTTAACGGCGCAGGATAGCCTTTACCAGAAGTAGTCATCGTATTAGTGTTTCAGCAGCTTCAATACCATCAGGATTTTGCCGGAATATAGCAGTTCGTCATGGACGTGGCACGACAGCGGCTCTCCTCACATCCTCTTCTGTTATCAGAAAACAGCTGCCACGCAACCATCGATGCGACGCTCTGCTAGAATGACTGTTAGTCAGTGTCACTCTTATCCGACTTTTTCGGTGACTCCAGTAACTTTGTAACAAAACTAGATGGCGGCACTTGCTGCACCGTCATATTTTTATCGCTTAAAGGCCCGTGCAGACTAGGGCGATATCGTGGGCGCGACAGGTAAGTCGACCCTTGTCGCGTCCGCGAAATCACCCCAATCTGCACGAGCCTTAAAAATGAAACATTTCTAAAACCAAGAAAAAGTCCTACAATATAAATCAGTATTTTTTAATGCAAAAAGACCACCTGTATTCAAAACAAAAAATGCAAAAAGACAAAAAAATATAAGTATGGAATCTTAAATTTTTATTTTAAACATTTTTTTCCCGACCGTATCTTTGCAAGCAAGATAATGTTAGCCGTACGAAAGAGGCTTGCCTCCGGAGGGGTAGTAAAATAAAACATGGCTCCCCTGTTAGACTAATTAAACGGTAATTTTATATACAATATGGTCTGACATCGTGCCTAGAATCACGGCAGCGCCTTTATTAATACGTATACGTTCAGGTATCATGATACACTGATGAAACACACTCTTTGTTATAGAGGTGTTGAATTTAGAAAGGGTTGAAGTTAGGGATGGTTATAGGTATTTTAGTTGGTAGTTGTAATTTTGAGATCGGTAGCCACTGAAGTAGTTTCACGCTCATATACTCCTATTACAAGGGACTTAAACATAACTGGTGAAATGTGGGTGTGTCATGTTCGTGAACGGGCGCCATCAGTAGGGACTGGTCATCTCTTAGCGGCCATGGCTTATTTTAATTTTAGAATTGTTTTTTTTAATTCTTTTTATTACGGACGCTTTTGACGTTTTGCATCGTTCTCACATGTATAATTTCAACACAAATGATGTAACTAATATTTTGTACCCATGTCAATTTAAAAGAGTGTCCGTGGAGTTTCTTGCCCGTTCTTCTCCTAAGGTTTGCTTTGGAATGAGTTACTAGCTTCATCTTTATGACTGACCGACCCCTTGACAATTCAAAAGTGCCTGTAATTGGTTTATTTGATATAAATGCTTTGAGTTTGAGTTGACTGCATCTGCCTAAACCTTCTGGGATTTTTTTTTCTTTTTTTAGGGTTCCGTACCTCAAAAGGAAAAAACGGAACCCTTATAGGATCACTTCGTTGTCCGTCTGTCTGTCTGTCTGTCAGTTTGTCAAGACCATTTTTCCCAGGAACGCGTAGAGGTATCAAGTTGAAATTAATATCAAATACGTAAAAGTCTATGGTCTCTTGAAGCTCTAAAAAAATCAAGCTTCCAATTCAACGCAATAAAAAAATACGGCGATATAAGCGACATTATTGCGACATATTTCGATACTCGCAAATAAATCAAAACCTATAGGGTACTTCCCGTTGACCTAGAATCATGAAATTTGGCCAGAAGTAACCTAAGTAAGGTTTCCTACACCTTTACAGGAAAGGTGTAGGAAAAAGTTCTAAAATAATAATTTGTAATTTTATCACATAAAAAAAATCGAATATCTCGCACATAAATCAAAACCTATAGGGTACTTCCCGTTTACCTAGAATCATGAAATTTGGGCAGAAGCAAGGTCTCACAGCAGAAGTAAAGGAAAAAGTCCGAAAATTGTAAATTTGTAGTTTTATCACATAAAAAAACATTTTTTGCAATTACAAACTTAAATTTTCAGTTGGTAAATTGACCGTGGCGTATATCGATGTATGGAAGAACATGTTTTGCAACTACAATGTTAAGTTTGTTTTAGGGATAAATTCATCATAACTACGGAACACTTAATTGTGCGTGGTCCGACACGCACTTGGCCGTTTTTTATTGTAAGTTATTACCTAATATGTTGCTGTGCTCTAATAGGGTTCATAACTGTACTTTAGCTTTAAGCCATAAATAACATCTTTTATGCACGTTATGGTATGCAAATAAATGGATATGAATATGGATTACAGGCGTGAACTCAAACTCAAAGCATTTATTTCGAATAAACCAATTACAGGCACTTTTGAATTGTCAAGGGGTCGGCCAATAAGGTGTGTCTAAAACGGTGAAGGAAAACATCGTGAGGGAACCGGCATGTCCTAGAACTAAAAATTCGAAGACATGTGACATCCACCAACCCGCACTGGGCCTGCGTGGTTGATTACGGCCCATTCCCTCTCACAGAAAGCGGAGGCCTGTGTCCCAGCAGTGGGAACATTATAGGCAGATTATGTAAGGGGTCGGCCAGTCAGAGAGATTAAGCTATAGTTGCCCATTCCAAAGCGTAGGAGGTTCCTATGGAGAAGAACGGGCAAGAAACTTCACGGACACTCTTTTAAATAGAAATAATGTTGCAAAGTATTGGTTACATTATCCATATTGAAATTTTAAATGTGAGAACAATGTAGAAAGACGTGGTCGTTAAAAGCGTCCGTTATAGTAAAAAGATAAAAAAAAACAATTTAAATGAGTTAAAATAAGCCGTGGCAGCTAAGAAATGACCAGTCCCTACATGAACATGACGCATGGATCATGTTTTGATATTATGTTATTTCATCTCGTGTAAATATAATCAGAGAAAGCTTTACTTACTGTATTTAGGTTTTTAAAGAATCACGCAAAACCTTAGTTTCAGTCAATGAAGGAGCATAACAACAGAAAAGTAGATATTATAACCTTAAAGCAACGAAGACTACCTTATTACTCAAATATTTCGATCTGCGTAGTATTAATTGAAGTGTATAAGCAAAAGAATGAAATGGTGGTTGGTGGATTGGTGTGAATTATAAACAAAAGTCTTTAGAATTTTATTTGGTATTTTTTGCATGCTGAAATACTATCTGCCTAGCCTTTTCCCAACTATGTTGAGGTCGGCTTCCAGTCTAACCGGATGCAGCTGAATACCAGTATTTTACATGGAGCAACTGCCTATCTGACCTCCACAACCCAGTAACTGGGTAATACGATACCACTTGGTAAGACTGGTTATCAGACTTTGGGCTTCAGACGACCCTTAACGACTGTAAAAGATACACGAATGACACCCGGGACCAACGGCTTAACGTGCTTGCCGAGGCACGGAGGAGTCTCGGTATGTAAGATGGTCACCCATCCACGGACCAACCCGGCAAGCATAGCTTAACCTGATGGATCGACCCGTGCGGCTGTTGTTACTTTTGCATGCTGAAATAAAGTAAGTAAAATATGTGGAACATTTATATGTAAGACCATTATATTCTATTTTAATAGTATAATTATATTATACAATTAAATATAAATAATGTACTGTATATTTTCTTGGTTCACTGTCTCCTTAAATCAAGCATATCAATCCCCAGTTTCACAATCTCATTAAAATAGGATCTTATTAAATCGATAACAAAACACTCTGAAGAAAGACAAACTCCGAACAATTATTATTATTATTCCATATTTGTCAGGAGGACAATGTGGACTCCCACTTCGTTAAAACTCCCAAAAATATTGTAAATATCGCATCTAATTATTCATTTTGAAAACTTTCTAACTGAACAAACAGATTGCCTTGCTAAAGTTATTTTCTGAATAGAGTTGGGCTTCAACTAATATTATTCTGGTTTCGGCTTTCGGCCTTATTGAGACATCAAAATAATGTTGGTACCTATCTAGTTTCGGCTGAATTTTGGTTTTAATGAAAGTGAGTTATGTAAATATGGTTGGGGCAAAAGTCTTTTCGGATTATAGTATGTATGAACTTGTAATGAAATCTCTTTGGCTATACTATTTGTATCTGGCTGGTTTTGGTATCATTGTAAATTAAAATTTTAAGAACATAATTCCAAATTCAAATTAGGAAAATGTGTGGTTTTCATTTGTTTTTCGTACTGTCATGATGAGTGAATCTAATGAAGAAATTCGATACATTTTAAAATTTTACTACAAAAAAGGTAAAAATGCAACGCAAGCCGCGAAAAAAATTTGCGATGTTTATATGGACCTAGTGCAGTGTCTGAGAGAGTAGCACAAATTTGGTTTAAGCGTTTTCAATCCGGAAATTTAAATGTCAAAGATGCACGTCGCTCTGGTCGGCCTATTACGGATAAAATGGATGCCATTTTTGAAAAAGTGGAGCAAGATAGCAGTAGTTACGACGTAGCTGAAGAACTGGGAATTGACCACAAAACAGTTTTGGCACATTTGAAAAAAACTGGATACACAAAAAAGCTCGATATTTGGGTACCTCACGAGCTCACTGAAAGAAACCTAATGAACCGTGTACTCATTTGTGATTTTTTATTACAACGTAATGAAACCGAACCATTTTTGAAGAAACTGATAACTGGTGATGAAAAGTGGATCACGTACGACAAGAACGTGCGAAAAAGGTCGTGGTCAAAGGCCGGTCAGGCTTCACAGACTGTGGCGAAACCCGGGTTAACTCGCAACAAGGTGATGCTGTGTATGTGGTGGGATTGGAAGGGCATTATTCATTATGAGCTGTTACCTGGTGGTAACAGCTCATAATGAATAATGCCAGACAGGACACAACTGACATGACAGGATCATCGATTCTGAACTCTACTGCGAACAACTGATGAGATTAAAGCAAGAAGTTGAGAGAAAGCGGCTGGAATTAATCAACAGAAGGGGTGTGGTTTTTTATCATGATAACGCTAGACCTCACACATCTTTAGCCACTCAGCAAAAATTAAAAGAGTTTGACTGGGAGGTGTTAATGCATCCGCCGTATAGTCCTGACCTTGCACCTTCAGATTTCCACCTGTTTCGGTCTCTTCAGAATTCTTTAGGCAGTGTCAGGTTAACATCTTAACGTTTCATCTTACCTTAATCGTTTAATTCTAAATGAATTGGACTCTGATCACTGTGGCCAGTTAGTCACTTTCCCTCAGAAAATAGTCAGAGCTCAAAGAAAACTTGTGAGTTTTGTTCCTGTAAACATAAGTCGCTTAGAACAATTTAAAAATAATTTAATGGAAAAACTACCGGGTTTGTCTTATCACACCGACCCAGATCAAGCTTATACTTCACTATTTAACCTCATTAATAGTGAATTTAGGAAGGTATTCACCTCAAAAACATTGCCTGTTTGTGACCGCGTTATATTTAGTGATTGGGCAACACCAGGTATTTACAAAAGTAGGCAGAGGTTATACGAATTCTATCATGAAAAAACATATAACCATGATGAAACTTTTAAAGAATTCGTTAAAAAATATTCTAAAACTTTTAAACGAGCCTGTTCCTCAGCAAAAGCCATACATATTAAAAATAAAATAAAATCTTCTGGTAATAAAATTAAAACAACTTGGAATATTATTAATTCAGAAACAGGTAGAACAACAGTACGTAATAGTGACTTCCACCTAAAAATCAATGATGTAGATATTAAGGCAGACGTGGAGGTGGCAACTGAGTTTGAAAATTTCTTTACTAATATTCCCATTTTAACAACCAAAACTCTGTCATCGTCGTCCTCCACTTCTGCTTACTCCATACTAAAAGAATGCGTACCAGAATGTGATAAACACTTTAAATTCACGGTTGTTACCGCTAAGGATATTATAGAATCTTTTAAAGATCTTGATGTAAAAAAAACTGCTGACCTTTGGGGATTATCAGTACATACCATGTCTTCAATAATCGATGTTATTTCACCGTTTTTAGCAATTGTTTTTAATTCTTGTATTGCATCTGGTGTATTTCCTGATCTGATGAAACTTAGTAAAGTGATTCCACTGTTCAAATCTGGCAGCACAACTGATCCCACGAATTTTCGGCCAATTTCGATATTACCTACATTGAGCAAAATCTTTGAAAAGTTAATTTTAAAACAAATGTTAGGACATTTCAATACAAATAATTTACTTCATCTGAAACAGTTTGGTTTTACAAAGGGTCGTTCAACTACAGACGCGGGCGTGGAATTACTGAAGAGCATATTCGAGGCCTGGGAGGAGTCGCAGGATGCTCTTGGCATTTTCTGCGACTTGTCTAAGGCCTTCGATTGCGTTCATCATGATACACTCATCCGAAAACTGCACCACTATGGTATGAGGGACAGTGCTCTCGACCTTCTGACTTCTTATCTGAACAACAGAATTCAGAGGGTTGATGTTAATGGCAAGAGATCTGCAGGATCTGCGGTCACTATGGGAGTTCCGCAGGGTTCAATTCTAGGTCCTTTCTTGTTTCTAATTTATATAAATGACTTACCTTATCACATAAGGGATAATCACAAGATTGTATTATTCGCAGATGATACTTCCCTCATTTTTAAAATCAAACGTCAGCTAGTCAATTTTGAACATGTTAACGATGCACTCTCTAAGGTTGTCCATTGGTTTAATGTAAATAATCTTCTCTTGAACGAAAAAAAGACTAAGCTCATTAAATTTTCAATGCCAAATGTCAGGCAGCTAACTACCAATGTTCAACTTAATGGAATAGAGTTGGACCCTGTTGAGTCGACAGTTTTTCTTGGGATAACTATTGACGGTAAATTACAATGGGGCCCACACGTAGAAAAATTGTCAGGAAGGCTTAGTTCAGCCGCCTATGCTGTTAAAAAAATTCGACAGATAACTGATGTAGATACTGCGAGAATTGTTTATTTTAGTTATTTTCATAGTCTTATGTCATATGGGATTCTACTCTGGGGAACCTGTGCGGACATTAATACTATCTTTGTTTTACAGAAAAGGGCTGTTCGAGCCATTTACAATCTAGGTCCAAGAGATTCACTTCGTGAAAAATTCAAAGAAATAGATATTCTGACTGTAGCCTCTCAATATATATTTGAAAATCTATTGTATGTACACAAAAATATATCAAATTTTAAGAAAATGTCCGATATTCATTGTTTAAATACCAGGAATAAACACAATGTTGCTGTACATCGCACTCGCCTCCACAGAGTAGGCAACTCGTTCATGGGTCAATGTATACGCTTTCACAACAAACTTCCTACTGACATTCGAAACTTACCCATTAAACGATTTAAAAGCTGTATTAAAACCAAACTTTGTAAAAAAGGGTACTATAAAATTTCTGATTATTTAGAAGACAAAAAAGCTTGGGATTGAGCTGCTCGCTCTGCAAGCCTTGTGATCAAACTGGAAAACTTGACATTTAATGTTATTATGCATGATTTTATATAAATATTGACATTGCAGAATATTATATACAATATTACATTAATGTTTACTTTGAAAAGTATTATATTTACTGCTTTAATTTATTGTGAATGTGAGCACTATGTGGGTCATTTTTTTTTTCTCTTTAAATATTTTCCTATTATTTTATGCTTTTTCTCAGTTTTAATGGTGGTCTGGCATTTTGAGCACTTTATGAGGCCTACCCAAATGTACTTTCTTTGGTATTGTTCGTCGAGTCGTTGAGCTCCTTAAGTCTTGAGTCGAGCTGCACGATTACGACAAATGCTTGCACTGATTGGACAGGTCCACTCAAAATTGTGTGGTTCTTCCCTCAAAAGACCATTTCAGACACAGATCTACATGGTCCTCACATGATCTGACCAAGATTATGTCTGGACTTTAAAAGAGACTTTGACCCCTGAGTTTGTTTCGCCATTTCTTCTCACGGGTAGTCAGATAGGAAATGTCGACTACATCTAGCTTATTTTTTACTTTTTAATATGACGTGTAAAAGTGATTCCGATATCCTATTTACAGAATAAACGATTTCATTTCATTTCATTTCATTTCATTTCATTTCATTTCATTTCATTTCATTTCATCACGAGAGGACTGCCAAAACCACTTGTCGCGGTATTTTGATCAGAAGTCCCAAAATTTCTATAGCAATGGGATCATGTCCTTACCTACAAGATGGCAAATAGTTATCGAACAAAATGGTACCTACATACTTTAGTTAAATGTAAATAAACTATATTAAAAATGTTTTGAATTTTCTTAAAAAATGCGAAGAAACTTTTTCCTTGATCTATTATAATATTATAGAAGAACAATGATGAAAGTGACTACATCGAGCAGCATAAAAAGTATGTAGATCAAACTTTAATAAACTTAATAAAACATTAAAATAAATAAAAAGAGCTTATAAGTTATTATTGTTTAAACATAGAAAGCAGGTGTAGGTGGTGGTGGTAGTTGTGAGGGAACAGATGAATATAAATATATGCCTAGCCTCCTTTGGCTTTGCTGTAGTTGGGACAAAAGTTAAATATTATGTTATCTGTACGCACAGCTGTAAAATTGAAGAAACTTTTTGAAACTATATTTATTAAATAAAAACTTTTCTATCTATCAAGTCTATTACGCATACGTCTATCATGTCGTATTACGCAATGAATTTTCAGTATTTGTGTTATTGGATAAATAGTTTACCAGTAGTTGTTGCGATCAGTGTTTGTGAGTGTTAAGGTTTAAACCTCATAGGTTTTATAACCTCCTCTTTGAAGTTTACTTTTCTATAATTCTTTGTTTTATTTTAAGTATGTTGTTGTCAAATTGTAAAAAACGAATATAATATAGTTTGGTTTAGTTCAATATTAAATGTTTATAAAAAATTTGTGGTATTATTTTCAGAAATACCCTACCAGCCCATAATTTTGTTCATGGTCCCTTGAGCCCGATGGTCAGCAGTGAAAATCAGAAATTCATCGGTGGTAGCTGTGACTATCACCCTTGTCGTCATACTGGGCAGTATATTGCTGTTCAGAGCAGCCCCTTCAGCGGGTACCAGAAGTGAGGTGCCCAAAAGTTGGAGATGGAACCAGGTAAATAAGGCAAGGGGGGGGGGGGTAGGTAAGCTAGTTGAAGACATCCATAGGAACAGCGCGAGGGAGGTAAAGGTGGATCAGCAGAGGGCGCCACTTGTATGGTAGATGCAGTACGACACTTCGCGACGTAATCACTGGCAGTGAGTGAGTTGGTGAAAAAATTTTATGTTTTCATAAAATTAACTTAGGCATAATACAGGAGTCGTTTGGCATAATAAATTGAACTCATAATAGAAAGTGTGTGAAATATATTTGTGCTTCTGGGATTTAAAGAATGCAATTGTTTAAGTGCATATGAAATTTAATTTTTTGTGTTTTAGTTAGTGTTTATATATTTCTTATTAATTTTTAATGTTCGTATTTATTTGAATGAGAAGTGGAATCACTTATCTGATATGTAAGAGGACATCAAGTCAAAAATAGTAAAGCCTAAGACTAATTGACTAATTATTTATCAAACAGAAGACAGAGAGTTAAGATAGGAACATTCATCAGCGATGACGTGGAGGTATCATTCGGCGTGCCTCAGGGAAGCGTTTTAGGGCCTACACTTTTCTTGTTATATATTAATGACCTATGTAACTGAAAAGTAGATAACGCAAAAATATTCTCTTACGCCGATGATACTGCCATTGTTTTCTATGGAAATAGTTGGTCCGAAGTTAAGCTCAAAGCTGAAATAGGCATGGCTCAAATTGCTAATTGGCTTAATGAAAATCTCCTTACCCTAAACGCAACCAAAACCAATTATATATGTTTTACAATTAGAAATCGCTCACAACCAGGTCAAGATTTAAATATCAAAATACATTCTTATAGCCAAGCCATGAATTATCCATGTACTTGTCCTATAATTAATAAAGTAACACAAACAAAATATTTAGGTGTCATAATTGACCAACATTTGAGTTGGTACTCCCACCTCGAACATGTTGCTGATAGAATACGAAAATTGGGATGGATATTTAAATCATTGAGATACGTGGTCCCTGCAGGTATAGCTGGGCTACACAGCCCTTGCACAATCTGTGATAGTCTACTGTATACCTGTATGGGGCGGGGCAGCAAAATCAAAATTTATGAACGTGGAACGAGCGCAAAGAGGTCTGATAAAAATAATGTATTTTAAGAAACGGAGATTCCCTACTGTAAGTCTATACGAGATCAGTGGCCTGCTATCTGTTAGAAAATTATATATCTGTGCCTCGATCTTAAAAAAACATAAGACACTTACGTATGACAAAAATGTAATATAAAAAGAAGAAAGGATATCATTGCGCAAATCCCACAATCTAAAACCAATTTTGCTGCTACACAATATATTAATCAATCAGCACGGTTATATAATACAATAAACAAATTTATATACATTTACACTGAAAATATTCATAAAGGTAAGATAATGTTAATTGAATGGTTAAAATCACGCACTTATGCAGATATTGAATTATTGTTAAAATAGGTGGAAATTAGGTATAGACACCGTCACACTCACACGCACATTCTCTCTCATTACGCATCCACACCAACCACACACCCCACACACTTCACACACCACACACACTCGACACACCTCACAAATCACACAATCAGCGCACCCAACACATTCACATTAATTTATACTTGATGCTCAATTTACTTGCGAGCGAGCGTGTTTGAATGTATGGTAATAAATTATTCTATAAGGAAATGGAAAGCACGCAACACGCGCTCTAGTAATATATATTATTTTAGTAATAAGGAAAAATCTATACTTAGAACTAAAAACTTATTTAATATTTTTGTAAACTGTACAATCAGCCAAAACGATGGAAGTGCGGAGTCTCCTAACACAGGCGTCATCATGCTTAAAAGGAGGCTCCAATCACAACTAAATCAAACGATTGGTAAAGAAATAAACAATTTGTATTTGTATTGTATTTGTAACTTTAAAAAATGCCCTAAAGACCGTTTCACAGTTTCATAAATATTGAAACGCCTCTTGAAAGTTTTTTTATTTCATAAAACGCCTGCCACAAAGATAGTGTTTACGATGAGGTTAGTTGCGGTTGAGGGAGCACGTTTTTCAACTATAATTTTCAGTTTGTTCTTCAGATAAAGGACACCTACGGAACCCTTCATTGTGCTTGGTCCAACATGCACTGGGCGGGTTTTTGGACGTCATCAGATGTGGGAACGGTCTTATGTCCCTTCACAAAATTAAAAGCGAAAAAAATATTATGAACACTAAAGCTTCATAATATAAACACTAAAGCAATATTATAAACACTGAAGCTTCATAATACATTTTGTTTTATTTGTGTTCATTATTTTATCCATCTCCTTTAATTATTCAAATAACAAACATTGTGTTTTGCAACGCCAATGTGAAGTTCAATTTCTAAGAATCAAATCGAAAGCCGAAACCACACATTATTACCGTTAGGTTTCGCTTTCGGCCTAAACAAAATCTCAACTTTCTGAACAAAAGTTTCCATAAAGTAAATATTCATTTTGGTTTTATAATATTATTAATTAATTATGTTCGATAGTCAATATTAATGAAGCTGTCGGTTAGTTTGTTTAACCCTTTGAATAAACGAAGCGTAGAGTTTATACCACAGATTACTAGATAGGTAAATTACTCCAACATTTTCAATGCCTACCCATTTTGATTTTGAATCGCTAGACGCTGCGAACGAAAATGTACCTACAAGCGTAAACTGAGTTTTGCTTTGTAGCTGCACGCCGCCGCACCACACCGCGCTCGCCTCACGGCTGTCGGCAACCCACTGAGAAATGGGTCGCGTGCGACCCGTCGGCCAGTAGGTAGTTAGCTCGCGTAAGTACATGAAGTGATTTATCTATTAATTTGTGGTTATAGTGTGTATAATATTAACGTAGTTTTCGAAGGTACACAAACGCAATATGTCGTCTAAGGAATGGAAGCAGGGCCGCTGGCTAGATGAACGGGGCATGTTGGTCCGCTGGCCAGATGAGCGGATGACATTGTTGGCATTGCGGGTTGAACCAGAGGGCCTCGACCAGTGACATAATGTCAGCTATAACGATAACGGAAAACTAAAAATGCATTGGATTGACATAGCTACCGAAAAGCTTATGTCAATCCTGTTGAAAGTGTACACGTACGAAACGCTTTGAAATGGATTGCCAGTTGTTAAGGCCCTGATGAGGCTGGCACAGGAGTGTGGAGATTGGCACAAGCAGAGAGAAGCCAATGTCCAGTAGTGAGTGAAGTCGAACTGTAGATACTGATGATAATGAACAATTTTATATAATATTATAGTCCAATTAATGCTCCCTCCACTTATAGCAATGGTAATTACACGATTCAACCAAATTCGTTCCCATTTATTTAATTTCTAATTGGTTGCTCATCGAGTTTTTCGGGACATCGCCCAGCGGTTGGGCGACTCGTCGCGTGACTAGAGGGCTGGCCAATTTTTAGGCCAAAGAATCAGCATTGGCATCCAACTTAGCAATGATGCCGGGCACTTTTCCCATTGACACCGACTAATTTTGTGATGCTCAATTCATCAGTCAAAGTCAAATTATTTATTTCGTAGTAGGCACAAGGCACTTTTAAACGTCAAAATTTACAAAAAATAAAATTGATTCTAGTCGCCCCTTCTAAAAGGTATTTTCGTATGGAGAAGAATAGGAAGGATCGAAATTAAGTAGGCTTGGGTGCCTCGTGTAATATCGCCATAAAATGAAACTTATCAAAAGCAATTCGACGAATATCAGCCGACACACGAACACAAATATTTTAATGAAATCAATACGTTTTTAACACGTCGTAGATAGTAATAAATCACGCTGATACATAAAATCACGATTTGTATTGTCAAACTGCAAACTAATTTAAACCTTATTTATTGATGTCATTGTGTAAATACAAACGATATTTGCTTATTCATTAATTTGGCGCGTCAATTTCATCTACACGTGGATTAGTAGCTGTTATATGCATTAATTGTGATCAAACGATATCAATTGAACTGTATTTTCCTGAACAGTTGTAGGATAATTTATAATTAATTTTAATCATGCATGTTTTGCTTATAAACCCTATTGGTTCAGTGGATCAAAATGTGTTTGATTTTGTTAGGCAGGTACTTACTAACTTTTTTGCTTCACATTGCCAATACGAAATGCTGAATATACCACACAAAATTTTCCTGAAAGACGACTGCAACCATTGCATAACCATTTTATTATTAATTTATAAACTAAAGATAATAGAGAGTATGAGAAAATAATCTTGACTCACAATTAAATGTGCGGTGTAACCATTTTGCGATTTTAAATAGTCTATAAAACTTTTTTTTTTTTGGCGATGTGTTTGCTCTTGACCTTAGTCTAGGTCAGAGGTGACAGAAACAAAGTCGACGATGGAGTGTGCTTACCCAGAAGAAACCTGTTCACCATTTTGCCATTTTAAATTTTCTATTAACAATTTCATCAACAAAGACAAAACAAAAATATAGTATCCTCCATTATTTCCTAACTTGGACCACACACAGATTTCAGGACCAGTACCAACCTACTAATATATTGCTTATGATTTCCCGAAACAAATCATGCATGAACAAAATATGTGGTCACTTTATTGTGTGTCAAAAATAATTAGAATTCGCTTGGCGTTTGATTTGGGATCAACTCAAACGTGCCATGAAAGATTAATATTGAGGTTGCACGTTCACAAAAATAATTAAAATAGTTAGAAGCTAAACATGCAGGCTGCAGACTAAACATGAACTAGGAACTAGTAAATGATGTTGGTCAGTGTAATAGTGTTGTCAGTTTACACGAGGAGAGTTTCTCGCCTCGAGTAGGCGATTATCTGAAGGAGATGAAAAGTTGACTCTTCTACAATACAGTACGTGAACGACACGATCGTGGTAATAATTTGACATTGACATTGCTTTTATTTCGTAGCAGTAAATAAAAAAAAATAAAAAAACAAAGTTAAATGATTATAAAAACAGAAAGTCCTGCACGAGGCCAAAAGGCTCCTATCTCAGCATGATGCTGCGAGATTTAAAAATAAGGTCGCAGCTCTGGTATTCTGATAAGGCCAGCTGTAATGTCACGGATAGATACAGAAAAAAAAAAAAAAAAAAAATAGACGGTGTGAAATAACATAAATAAAAATGAAATATTTATTTATTAGAATTATATTAAGTAAACCGCGTATCAGAATCCGTGCGCGCATGGGAGTGATATCGGTAAACATTTGTGCAATAATAATTGTTTTGTGAAGTTTATTAAAAAGAGATGGCGTTGTTAGTTCCGATTTTGCACACGCGCCAAAAGATTCTTGCGCAGCTATATCCACACCTCGAAAAGTGAGAATCTTCTCGGCTTTCATGTTTGATAGCGTCTACAACAACAAAGATACGTATTTCGAGTGAAAAAATCGCTTTGTGAATCTTGTATACGAGTTTTGTTTTCGCTTGAGTACGAGTAAACACTGGAGTCAAATCAAATCAAAAGTCATTTATTCAAACTAGGCTGAAACTCAGAACTTTTCGAATGTCAAAATTACATAAGACAATCCCCAAAAAAGCCCGCCTTTCACTATTTCCTAGTGCTTTAGCTGGGAAGAAGAAGTAACGCAACAAACTTCCCAGCAGCTCCGCTGTCTGTTCAGTTAGAAAAACTTGATTCTATACAATAGTATGTATAATAATTTACATAACCCAACACAAAACATTAAATTAAATTATTTTCCGTAAGTTTAGCTAACTTACAAATTTTCAAAAACTATATTCAAGCATAAAAAAAACGTAAATACAACCTACCTAAATAAAAGACTCAAGACATAATGGGCGTGCCCCTTACATAAAGCTATAGCTGTAACTCGAAGTCATAAATGATAAACTAGCACGATAATGCCTTTTTTTTTTGGGTGGGAAATTATCAAATAACTTCTCCCGCTCTGGGTGGAGCGGAAGGGCGTGTCAGACTTTTACTGACTAAAACCCACCCGTGTTCCTTCAGATGCCTGTGTGCCAGGGCCACCATATCCCTTTTGGACCCCGTCAGTTGGTGCTGACATCTTTTTGAGGCGCCCGTGGAACACAACGCGCCGTTACCCGGGCCTGGTCCTTATCGGATTGCGAGCTACCCATCGCTCACCATCCGCAAACCCGCGCCTACGGTGGCCGGGAATCGGCCTGCGACTCCCGACGCCCCCGGTTCTCGCTCCGAACCATGGCCTGAACCAGGGCCGGACGCGAGAGATCGCCGCCGCCAATCGCCTACGTGAGGACACGGCGGTGCTCCGTCCAAGCCGGGCAGACCTCCACCGTATGCTCCACCGTGTCCTCCGGGCGATCCACACAGTGGTGACACCCGGGCGTTTCCTCCCGCTTTATCCTGAACAGGAACTTCCCGAAACAACCATGTCCGGTGAGGACCAGTGACAAGCGGAAGGTGAGGACACCATAGCGCCTCTCTAGCCACTCCTCAAAGAGGGGACTTATCGCCACAACTGTGGCGTGCCCAGCACGATAATGCCTGATGAGTATCGCTCGACTACCAGCCTAGCATTACACATTCTCGCGTTGCAATGGTCGAGTAACTCGCCTCGTATAAATGAGCCTTAATTTGAAACGGTTTATTATGTATTCCTGATTCGCCAATTATTCAGGAGAAATGTTTGATGTTATGGTATTGGAAATTCGTGCTCGAATGTATTCGCACGTTTCAATTGTTTGATTTAAACATGAACCCTATTATTATGACGGTGTGTTTGAGTTAATTAGTCCAATTTATCGTGGAATATCAGGAGTATTATTTTTGTGACCCAAAATCACCCAAAATGCATTCAAATGCCCTCTCCTGATATATTTATATTGTTAGATAGGCAATGGTATTTTAAACTTTCTTTAAGGGTGCTATCACAAAAAAAACCTTTTTCGTCAATTTCTTATCAAATTGTGAGAAAGCTTGAAATAATTGAAACATTAAGTCTGTGTAACTATAAAAGTACAGTTTTCGTAGTGATTAACCATTCGTGTCAGTCTCAGCACCTGTTAATAGTTTCATTACTTTTGCGCTCTCGAAAATATAGCTTATTTCGCCGTTGATTTACTTTATGAGGATATTGTACAATCATAAAATAAAATTTTGATTTTATCACACGGATAGCTGAAGCCCAGTGTGTTATTTTGAAATTTCTTGTTAAGGGTTGTTAAATAATAGGAAAAAACCTTAGCGACAGTGTTTTTTAAAAAAATATAGGTTATTCACCATTATTTTTTGAGACTATTTGTAACATTTTGATAGTTCTTTTTGCTACTTTTTTGAGTTGAACATGTCTGCTTACATAAATTATTTAAAAAAACTAAATTTATGTTATTAGGTACCTATATTGAAGAAAAATGTTTCTAAACTCAACACGATATCGTCAATTTTGTGTGAAGAGGCAACAGAAATTATTTTTTACAATATTATATGTTTGTATGTGAGTCCATCAATGCCTAGTTGCGGCCAAGGCCTGCGCGTGTATAGTGCTTTTATCAAATAATGCGCGGAAATTCAAACTAAGTAAATTATTTATAAATTCCAGATTCAATGACGAACAACGATCATTTTTCTCATGCCAATAGGTTCATATGTTTTTTTTTTTCAATAAACAGCTTGAAAGAAGAATGTTCAGTTTTCACCTGACTATTTAGAGACATGAAATAAATCTTAAAATTCATCTTATTATTCTTTGTATAATACCTACAGATTAAATAAAAATAACATTATAATTAAATAAATTAATCATGCACCACATGTTAATGAGTTCGCACGACTGAAACTGATTTTTTTGACATTTGACAGTTCTGCGATTGGCATTAGCGCAGTACTGAGAGATGGGTTTTGTGTAACGGGTTAAACACGATATCTGTTATCACTTACTGTTGCACACAAATAACAGATCCAAATATCTGTTATTAAATAACAGCCTGTTATTTATTTACGGACGATAATTACGTATTTATTAAGTTGTTTTTATATTGGTCACTGGTCACAGTAACAGGTAACATGTCCTAATCGAGGTGTCAGTTTTTCAAAAATGTTTGCTCTTGTAAGACCACCAACGGTATTTTAGGCGATATTTTATTTGCTGTATTTCTTTTTTGTGTAAGCGTGTATGTGAGTAACAGTAAATAACAGACCCTCACGGACTGTTATTTTAAGTAACAGATAATTTATATTGGTAGGAACAATTGTTATTTGATTTTTTAAATATCTGTTATTTCTATCTGTTACGATAAATACGCCTCGCCCCTAAGTCCTAAGTTTCATAGTTGCGTTTGCATCTCGTTGTGAATTGTGCCATTTTGTGTTCGTTACTTCTTTTTACGACCCTATTTACCGCCCCTGGACCTTGATATCGAACCATTGGATAGTGCGCTCGCGTTATGACATTAGTGTGGTACCTTGGATGGGCTTATGGGCTATTTCCTTGGTACCAATAGGTACCAATCAAGAAAATATATCTGTTCCAGCAGCATTTCTGGATGACGTAGTTATAAGAGATTTAGAGGAAAATGATGATAATTAATAATACATTCCACTTTAACATAGTGTTTTATTTGTTTTTCCCGTTTTGCTCATCAGGTATGTATGTACCGTAGGCAATACAAGACAATACAAGAACTAAGTTAGACATTTTAGAGGTATAGAAACTATCTAACTATCGTTTATTATACTAAAAATGTAGTTAGTAAGTACATAAGTGTGCTGTAGAAACAACATTTAATGCTCGACACTCAATTTATATTGACAATCATCGAGAGTCTAAGCAGTGACGAGGGCAGTTGGTTTCAAAGAATTCACAAAGTAAAAAAGATGTTTTAGACCATAGCTAGGTAAGTAGGTACCCCTAAGACGACCCACTGACCAAGTATTCCTATTTAAGACTGAACTTCAAGCGTTAATATTTAGTTCTAGCACATATATTTCTTTATACTCGTGTTTGGTATCGGCAATTCCTAACCTAAAAAGTAATATTAATATTTTTTGGACTTCGTAGCGTTTAAATCGTAAAAATGAGTATAAGACATTATTTTCTAAACTTACATGTAGTCTTTCTACTATACCTTCTAACTATACATACACTTTCATTATCAGGTTTTCAAATGTATGGGCAGTTGGCATTGTTCTTTGCAAGCCAGTTCGAAATTTAAATAAAACCTTTGATAAGTTACCTCCTTGGTTGCCATGTTTCGGAGTAAAAGATCGTTCCATTTTTAAATTACACGATAGATATGAGTTTACTATGTAATTTACTTGGCCGGTAAACCACAACAGATATGGATTTTCATACAACTTTTGGTGGCCGCTGCTCGCATGTATTTGGCCAGTACAGCAATTTTGATTTATCTCGAAGAAAGTTGTCAAAATAATGCTCAAAATTCCAAGCACGTTTGAGAAAAAATATTTTAAAATTTAGAATAGTGTTTATTGCACTTTACACAAGTCCGTTCCACTTTCTTAGAGTCTGATATTATAATAAAAACACTTTGTTAATGTGTTATAATGTGTGTCATTGTCACTATTATTTCTATACTTTTTACACTGCAGTAACTCAAAGGGCTTTGTTCGTTTTAATCTTCGCAGTATATTTGTGTTGTCTAACAGCTGAATTGCCTCGACGTTCACATGTCGGTGGAGTCGGTGTTCATGGGCCCCAGCAAATTTTTTAATTATGTTAGTGACGGGTTCCATTTTTAGGTCACGATGGAGGTCGTCATTTCTTATAAACCAGGGCGCGTTAACAATAGTCCAGAGTACCTTATTTTGGAATGTCTGTATAATTTTGATAATGGTCGGTTTATTACAGCCCCACAGTTGGATGCCATACGTAAATTCGATTCGCACGTATGTACTCGCCCGAAACGGGTGAATCGACGCTTATAAATAATATTTATTTTTTCTGTAGGCGATTCGCATGAAGTTAATTTATTTGTGGAATCGACAACTCCAGAAATATTTTATTTTTTATTTACTCATAAACATTTTATTTACATTTTAATAACATATAAACTTGTACAAAATAATTGGTAAATGTAGTTTCTAGTGTACTTTTTTCATAACTTTAATGCATAAAATTAAAAATATGCCAGTTGCCTAATACGTATTTCTGGAATTGTCGATTTTCCCACAAATAAATTAACTTTGTGGGAATCGCCTGCAGCAAAAAATAATATTATTTAAAAGTGTCGATTCGCCCGTTTCACCCGAGTAAATTCGTGCGAACCAACCAATAAGCCGGGAAAACACACGTATACCAAACATGTAAAATCAATCCAATTATAATAACATGACAAAGATTACACGAAATTGAAAGCAAACATAAACATTATGTTTGTTCTGTGGTCTGTATCGAGCGACCAGTTAATCAGACTCGACCACACCTGAACCCAGCGCAGTATCGCGACCACACCGTTCTATTGTGTTTAAATAAAAGGGATTTACAATTATAATTTTAAATGATAAATGATTTATTTCTGTAAGTAGGTTTGTACAAACACGTCAATCATATTAAAAAATACTAGATTTTGTCGGGAGTTTCCTATCTGACTACTCTAAGAAGAAAGACCGAAACAAACTCCAGAGTCTCTTTTAAAGTCCAGACTTTGTTATACTTGGGCACGCCACAACTGTGGCGATAAGTCCCCTTTTTGAGGAGTGGCTAGAGAGGCGCCACGGCATCCTCACCTTCCGCCTGACGCAGGTCCTCACCGGACACGGTTGTTTCGGGAGGGTGTCCTCACGGAGGCGATCGGCGGCGGCGATCTCTCGCGTCCGGCCCTGGTTCAGGCCATGGTTCGGAGCGAGAGTACATGGGACGCCGCCACCTCCTTCTGCGAAGCAGTAATGCTCGCGAAGGAGGAGGCTGAATGAGTGAGGGAGAGGCAGGGTTCGCGCCCGCACGCTCCTAGTCGCTGCAGGAGACCCTGCGGAGGGTGAGCGATGGGTAGCCTTCCGATAGGGATGAGGCCCGGGACGACGGCGCGTTGTGTCAGTAATCTGAAGCTGTACTTAAATAAAAAAATGTCTAAATAGGAACATAGAAATTATGATGACTGAATGAGTCACCATTAATAAAAGAGTTCCGTACCTTAAAGGGAAACGGATTTACACTAATTGAATCTGTCTTTCACAGACGCTTTTCTCAGTAATTGCGTGACGTAAAAGTTTCAAGTTTGGCTTGTTTCTGAAGTCCAAGCATTATTTATTTATTATATTATTCCCGTATATAAAATCGTTCCAATTCAAGTCGTAATCTCGTCTCAGCGGCCATCAAATCAATCAATTATTTATAATGTCTAGATAGAGTGTCGCGCTGCAAAAGAACTCAAACAAACAAGCTAACTTTGATACTGTGATGTAAGTGACAGCTACGTCTTACACTCGCGCCACGTCATTGTGTTATCTTAGTGTGCGTGCATTCTTTTCGACGAGTTCACATCATTGACTGTCTATTTAGAAATATTTATATCTTTGGTTATAAACTTATCAAAACTAGCTGCAGGCAAATTAGAGGTAATTTTCAGACAGATTAGAATGCAAATGTTCCTAAAAATACATGAATTGCCCCTCAGTAACTGTTCCACTATCTCCTAAAGCAGTATTATTTTAGTATTACTTCAAACTGAAGTAATACTAAAAAGAGATGAAGCTATACAGGGGGTAAAGCTCTTTCACACTGTGAAGCAATATTAAAATAATACAGCTTCAAGAGATGGTGGCTGGCCCCCTGGTGTTTATAACGCGCACATTATTTTCTCAAAAATAGGTATGATTTTTTTATTTTTGAAGTTTAAACTTCTATAGGCACATTTAATGATTTTTGGTAGGGGAAAAACTTATGGTTTCGCGTTACTGACATCCTAATGCCGCGTAATGCTGTTGTGCCAGACTGGTGACGCGGGGCCTGTGTACATGTACACGCATATATTTATATGTTATTCCAAAGTTTTAAGTTTTCACGACAGCAATCCCTGCCTTGACAATTACGAAATGTAACAACGTGGTATTAAGCACTACAGCCATCGCCTTATTTTATTCTTCTTGATTTTTCCAACTTATTACCTACACAAAAATATTACCCTAGATTTTTTTCAATACAGTTGTTAAGCATGGCGTACTTTCAGAGGCTATAATTGTTATTCGAAAATTAAATCTTTTGCATAGGCATATTTCTGTTACGCGGTCGTGACTTTTGTTTACGAGCTCTATCATTTGTTTTGCAGTTGAGTTTTAAATTTATAACTCAATTTAAAAAGTTTAGTAGCAAGGAGTTTTCGTATATAGAATAAAATGAGATAGATATTATACGAGGAAAAATGAATGAGTCCGTACGTCTTAGACTTGAATTCTCAAAAGTCTTTTAAATGGTTCTTTAATATACTTAATTACCAGTTTTAATTTAAATATTTTCACATCAACATTTGTCAAAAATCGAATAGGCTGTATAGGATGTTTTCGTTGTAAAAAAAATATGTCCAGTTGCAAAAACGTGCCATTTTCTGAAAATTTTAATTAATGCTTTGATTTGTTTTTAGGGTTCCGTACCCAGAGGGTAAAACGGGAACCCTATTACTAAGGCTCCGCTGTCTGTCTGTCTGTCCGTCTATCACCAGGCTGTATCTCATGAACCGTGATAGTTAGACAGTTGAAATTTTCACAGATGATGTATTTCTGTTGCCGCTATAACAACAAATACAAAAAAAACAGAATAAAATAAATATTTAAGGGGGCTCTCATACAACAAACGTGATTTTTTTGCTCGTTTTTGCTCGATATTGATAACGGCAACAGTTAGACGCTTGAAATATTCACAGAATATTTAGTTATATATTCACTTTAAAAATAAATAATTAAATTAAAATAAAACAAATATTTAAGGGGGGCTCCCATACAACAAACGTGATTTTTTTGCCGTTTTTATAGATAATGTACGGAACCCTTTGTGCGTGAGTCCGACTCGCACTTGGCCGGTTTTTTAATATTTCCCACAAGTGTATTGAAAAACGTCGTGTGATACACGGGTGTGTAGGTTATTGCAAACGAGCTGTCTACGAGTTCTACTTTCCACCCTTCCCCCTTTCACCCTTTCACAATGCACTGTTACACTTCACATCAAAACATAACGAGGAAAGAGCACGCCAAAATTGAAGATATTGTTTGATTTTATAAGAAACACGTCAGACCGAATACGCCTCAGGCGATATCGGGGTTCGACAGTCGAAACACGAGAGGAAGAATGATTTCGAAGTGTAAGTACACAGTAATCATATCTCAGAGCCGTGATTTATTAAGAATTTTGTATATATTTTTCGTCTTGAAAGGAACGGCTGTCAATTGTTTGCTTTTGTGTTTTACTTCTGCTTTATTATGTGCCTCTTTGAATAGAGAAGGTTGACAGCCGGTTCCATTTTGTAGGTAACATTATTTGGCCAGTTGTTCTTTTTGTAAAGTTCTCAAAGTGCTTGCAAGTTGACAGCGTCTTCATTTGTTTTAAAAGCAAAATCATCGTAGCTAAATCCATCCCTGATAATTTCTTACAACGGAAAACACTTTCTATTTTATTTATATTTATTGAACTTAAACTTTTTAGGAGGTGATTCGACAATTGGACGAGAATTGAGAGTGACATTTCAAGGATGCGTCACGCTTAGGCACATTTTCATTACATGAGAGAGTGGAGAGATTTATCTCTCTGTCTCTCACACTAAAGGCTCGTGCAGACTGACGCGACACCGGTAGAACAATTTCCATGAAGTTTTCATAGAAATTGTTCTACCGGTGTCGCGTCGAACCGTCCGTCGCTTCGCGCCAGTATGCACTAGCGTTAAATCTCTCTTGTTCTTTTTTTGCAGTAATAAATGTATTTTCTATAATTCTTTAAAAACTCGAGTCTGTTCGAATTTCGAAGTGAAGTTTAGAGACCAATAGGCCAAAAGTATTTTAACTACGATTTCTTTTTGCGGCAAAAGAGGTGCTGTCGCTGCCGTTGGTCCTAGTTTTAATATTAAACCTAGGACAGGCTGGACGCTGAAGGCGAAGGAACAAGAGTTGTCGTGAAAGTTAGGAGCGGCGTAAAGCAGTGGACTGTAACTGACTTAAGATAGTCGATATAATATGTAGATTTCAGTACTTACGATTTTGATTTGTTAGTTTTTGGTTGATATCAGAGTCGAAGCCTCCGCAGACAGGCGCAACGCATCGGTGCGACGCGATGCTGGTAGAACAATTCCCATGAAGTTTTCATAGGCATTCATGTATCCAGGACAGGAATGCTTGGCAACATGCTGGTCCAGCTCATGATATTGATTTTAGATTCTGTGATTACCTATAAAAACCATACTTTTACGATGTTTGTAAAAGTATGTTTGTGAGCACCATGTATCTATCTCATAATTAAGTTATTTTTCATTGCTTAGTTTTTAATTCTTTTTACCTATTATGGTATAGTAATCTTATTCTAGGTGCATCTTCTTCACATATAATCATATAATGAATGTACTCAAACAAAATATTGTAAAACATGTTTAAAAGAGTAACGGTGGAGTTTCTTGCCCATTCTTCTCCATACGAAACTACCTTTTGGAAGGGGCAACTAGAATCAATTCTATTTTTTTGTCAATTTTGACGTTCAAAAGTGCCTTTTATGTGCCTATTTGAAATAAATTATTTGACTTTGACTTTGATAGAAATTTTTCTACTAGAGTCGCGTCGCGGGGCCTTCACTATCGGTACTTTTTGAGATGCATCAACTTTCATAGGCGATGCAAGAATCTTTTCAAATGCAAGATGGCGGTCGCAGTTATAACTTGATGCCTCACAGATTTTTTGGTCGTTTTTATTTTATTGATTTTATGACGAGTAAATGTGTCGTGGATCGTCAGTTCTTAGGGATGTTTTGACATTGTAATACTTAAATTCATACACCATTCAGCTTTATTCTCAAACACTTTCGTAATAATATATGCATGCATAGAAATCAATACTAGGGAGAGAGGGAAGCTTTCGTATCAAATATACGTGGCTTCAGCTTGAAGTGTTGGCTTCATTTGTATTTAAATGAGTTCCAATATACTGTGAACGCAGTTCGTTTGGTATACCTACCTACTAAGTTACTGTATGTGTATAATAATTATCTGTATAGTTCGGTTACCGCAATTGATTTTAGGGTTTTCTTATTAGTGTGTTGATTTCTCAATGGATATTTGAGGAAATACGACTTAGGCCCGGCGCCCATTGGCGGCACGGCATGGGTAAGGTACTTTTAGGCGACGAATAAAAATATAACTTAATTGTATGGAAATTGAGTTGAAATTTCAATGTTAACGGTCGTAAGTACAAAAACAAAACCGCGGTATGCTAACATTCTACTTATTAACATTGAAATTTCTACTGCCGCCAATGGGCACCGGGCCTTATCCTCAATTTTCGATTACCTGCACCCTAATTGCGTAAGAAACTATAAATTACAATCTGAATGATTTTGAAGTATATTGCTAATCCATTGCTTCTTATGTTCGAAAAAATCTTCTGCTCAACAACGTAAGTAACGCAATGAATGTTGTTGAACTGTCAAAATGAAGCGCTCTGCTACTGATAGTGTGTTACATAATTACTCCGCTGATCAAGTCTTTGATGAGTCTCTGAATGTCTCGAAGTTGTCGCTCCGCTGCGCCGATTTATATTTATACAGTGTGAGTCTTCATAATGTGCACATACCGAAATGAGGGAAACTAAACTTAATTTTATCGATAATAATGTTATACCCTATAATCAAAGCCTCAAAGAGATGTCAGCACAAACTGACGGGGTCCGTTAGGACCAATGCCTGCCGGGGTTGCGAGTTTGTCCGAAAGGGAGATCGTGGCCCTGGCACACAGGCAACGGAAGGAACACGTATGGGTTTTAGTCAGTAAAAGTCTGACACGCCCTCCCGCCCAGAGCGGGAGAAGTTATTTCATAATTTCCCACACAAAAAAAAAAAAAATACCCTATAATAAAATTATAACTTAATAAATCTGTTCTTAGAATTCTCTAGAACGTTATATCGAAATCAATATTTAAAATATTTCTATAACATAAGTAATAA
Organism: Tiliacea citrago; assembly: GCA_963921375.1. Lineage (NCBI taxonomy): Eukaryota > Metazoa > Arthropoda > Insecta > Lepidoptera > Noctuidae > Tiliacea > Tiliacea citrago. The sequence goes on along the minus strand of OY992799.1, from coordinate 21,051,007 downwards.
TATCTATGACCTAATTACCTTCTGCTAATTAACTCGATACCTACCCTACTCTACTGCGAGTGCAACACAATTTAGTTGTTGTGTTGATACCTTATTGATACTGATTAATTATTGAGACAGTGAATGAATACCAACTGTAGAAAAAAATAATCATTATCGGCCTATGGCATTATCTAATGTTTTTAGGGTTCCGTACCACAAAAGGAAAAAACGGAACCCTTATAGGATCACTCCGTCATCCGTCTGTAAGTCTGTCAAGACTCTTTTTATCAGGAACGCTTGGACGTATCAAGTTGAAATTAATATCAAATACCTAGGTCTACGGAGCTCTAAAAAAACCAAGCTTCTAAGTCACCGCAATAAAAAAAAGACGATTTATGCGAAATTTTTTGATACTCGCAAATAAATCAAAACCTTTAAGGTACTTCCCGTTGACCTAGAATTATGAAATTTGGCACGAAGCAAGGTCTCATAGCAGAAGTAACGGAAAAGGTCCGAAATTTGTTCATTTGTAGTTTTGTCATATAAAAAAAAAAAACTGTGATTACAAACATTTTCAGTTGTAAAATTGACCGTGGCGTCATATTGATGTATGGAAGAACATGGTTTTCAACAACAATAATATTATGTTTATTTTTGGGATAAATTCGTTTCAACTACGGAATCCTTCATTGTGTGTGGTCTGACACGCACTTGGTTGGTTTTTCTTTCCAAGTGGTACTCGAATCATTACTACAGGTTTTTTTTCATAATTAACAGTATTTTCAGTATTATTTGCGTTTGTTTCAACCTTCGAGTGTCACTCAAAAAAGACAATGTTTTCACATGAAATCAGAAATAGATCTCTCGCAGACCTCCAACTGATGACTAACACACCAATTGAGTTCAAATTAAAACTTCGGAATGCACATTCAAACTGCCGAGCCTTTTCCCACCTATATTGGGGTCAGCTTCCAGTCTAACCGAATGCAGCTGAATACCAGTATTTTACATGAAGTCACTGCCTATCTGACCGACACAACCCAGTTACTGGGTAATATACGATACGCATTAGTAAGACAGGTTGTCAGACTTTCGGGATTCTGACGACCCGTAACGACTGTCCAAGATCCACGAATGACAGCCGGGACCAACGGCTTTACGTGCTTTCCGAGGCACGAAAGAGTCTCGGTATGTAAAGATGGTCACCCATCCACGGACCAACCCCGGCAAGAGTAGCTTAACCTGATGGATCGACCTGTGTTATTACTAAGCCACGAGCTTCGGAATGCACATTATTAGTAGATTATTAACCAAGGGGATAAAGCAGTGTCTTCTGTCGCGGATGACGATTTAAATCGCGAGCGTAACGAAGGACTCGAGGTTTACTCCCCAGCGTATTGAGGGTGTTAAAAACTTAAATCACGAGCGAAGCGAGGGATTTAAGACGAGTCCTGAGTATAGCGAGGGATTTAAGTTCACCCAAGACTAAGACAGCTTTATCACCGAGGAAAATACTCTACTTTTCGTACCATTTGCGAAAAAGTTAACACAATAATAATATGAGATAAGCATTTATTAAAAATAATGACAATTTAAAGTAAAAGTTTTGATAACTATACTGTATAATATAAATAAATATAACTGTATATTCGAAACATTGGTCCAATTATTGATAGAGAGAGTTACATTTTTGTTTGGTACATTTATTGTTGATGAGTTGATTTGAGTATTTCTCTGTTCTTGCGTCTGAGGAACTTGCGTTTCATTGTAGATAGTATACGTCGGAGATAGTGGTGGTGGTGCATCGTGAGCTACGGACGAAGATAAGATGCCGGAAGTTGATGGTTGTGGCTCTGATGGATTAAGTTTTATATTTTTGTTAATTTGACTGCTTAATATAGTTTACTTCGCCATTGAGCTTTCGATATAACCCTCAGCTACTCTATCAGAGCTCCAACCACCGTGTCTTTTTATTGACGTAATATCCGCCCCTGAATCCGCCAAGAAAGTCGCTGAAGTTCTTCTAAAGCAGTGACCGGTGTAGAGTTCAACATCTTTAAGTTTTAAATATTTAGCAATTTCCTTTGGCATATTGCTAATTTTATTTTTGCCCATGGCTTGTCGAGTACATTTCCCATTCCGATAGTTTATAAAAAATCTATTGTTTTCCCTGTTGGTGGGACGTAATGCTTGGTATTTATGAATGATTTTAGTATATTGTCCTTGTACAATGAATGACCGATTTTTCTTTGTCTTAGTTTCCTTTACATTAATCAGCAGTAACTCATTGGAATGATTTTCAACGTCCTCCACCTTTAAGTTTACAAGTTCACATCCGCGGCAAGCACCATTGAGCCCAAAAATTAAGGCCACCTATAACAAAGATAAAAAACAGGTAAATATATAGAATAATTACCATTACTAAGATACGAAATATTCATAGTTAAATCATGTACCTATACTTACTTTTGTGGCCAGAAAAATTTCGTCAGGAGGTTCATTAAGAAATTTTTCCACATTTTGAGTCGTAAAATTTTTAGACTTCTTTGCGCAATGCCCTTCTGATTTTCTTTTTAAAAAGCCAGTAATTTCGTGAATCTATTTATTTCAATGCTGTGTTTGATGATTATTGTAGCTTTCAGTTTTGAGTATATGCACCAAAGTGTATTCGGATTCTTTGTCTTGGATAAATAATCAAAATAGACAAGAAGTACTGATTCTGAAATTGATAGGCCTTTCGCACTTCTCCACGTTGAAAATTCTTCATAAGTTTCTAAATAATTTTCCTTGGATTTTGTTGGAAGCAAATTATTTATAATTGCGGCAGCATTTGCACTGATGGAATCCGACAATTCACTGTCACTGTCGCTTTGATTTAACATCGTAACGTATTTTTAGAACATTAACTTATTTATAAAAATAAATTAAAATAAACTTAACGTTTATGTATTTGAAGAAAACAAAAACGCGGCAAATTCCTAGACTAATATTTTTTTGTCGGAAAAGCAAAGGCATCAAGCTCATACGGCCTCGTCGGTTTTCGTAATTTTATTTAACATCATAACTGCATAATAAATGCGTATTCCTTTTGCAAAAAGATGTATAATGCTTTATATACAAACTCAATGGTGTAAACACAGATGTAGTTCAATATAAATTTCAGTAAGTATTCCAAATTTAAATCATATTCTCCCCCTAGAGAATGAATGAAATTCAGTACAATTTTCTTTCCCTGTTTTTAACAGATTAAAAATTACTATTATTATGTTCGCTTTTTGTGGCATAGAATGTCACTTTTTTGAGCAAGTGGTACGAAAAATAGGTATTCGGTACCTGACCCTCCACGGAAGAGATAGCTACGTACTAGCTATCAACGATTCGATCAAGAAACGTAGAAAAGGTTTTTAGTAGGTCTTGTTTATGTAAAAGAGATACATTTATATTAACAGTTGAGCGCTGAGTGTTCACATGGCTGGCGAGTAGTCGTGAGTTATCAAAAAGAATACTCGCTCAGCTATCCTTGATGTCAAAGTCACATAATTTCAAATAGACACATAAAAGGCACCTAAGAACGTCAACAGTTACAAAAAAATTGAATTGATTCTAGTTAGCCCTTCCAAAAGGTATTTTCGTATAGAGAAGAATGGGAAATTCCTCTTTTAAAATGTTTTACAATATTTTATAAAGGTACCTACATTAATTTTATAATTACCTATACATTTAAAATAGCAACCAGTTTGATTTTGTCTACACTCTAGATTGTCCTATGGAGCTGAACCAGCATGTTTGTAATCATTCTTATCTTGGTTATGATTGTGTTTTAAATTTTATTTCATTTAATTGCATTATTACGAGTATATCACAAGGTATTTTGTTGTAACATTTCACAGTACCCAATAAAAGATGGTATGTACTTTAGATAATCTGAAAAATGGTTGATCTATTTTATCTTTATTTCTAGTATTAAAATTATGTATATCACTAAACATGCATAATACAAAGATGTAGGTAGATTTTTCCTTACATACATAATATTTTCAAAAATTAATTGGCGGGCAGAAAACTCGCTGAGAAACTCACGCTTGGTACATAGGTACGCATACCAGCAGCCCAGCCCACCGTGTCAGGAAGATGAGATGGCGCACAAGGGTGTGGACACACGTTGCATCCCACACCAAAGGCCTACCTACATTCCAAGGCGTTATGGTCATTCCCTCTTGTTTCTTCCCAGCGTCGCGCGCCATGCTACTGGATTCTAAAACAGCTGGCACCTCGACGATGACAGAGCACGACGGATTATGTCACTGATGCTGGCGTACCGTACTATCAGACCTAACTGCAGGATAGCCCATGGTGTCCGAGGCAGTTGACACATTCACCGCATCGGCAGCGATACGGAGCCACGCAAGGAGCGAACTACCCAAACTTGTTGGTTACATAATCGACTGTCTAGAATAGCTTTTATATTCTGGCGTGTAAGGCAGTTTATATTAAGTCACACTAACCCTTAGTAGGTAACCCGGGTTTGTAGTAACCGTAGATGCTACAGCGGTTATCAGTAGGGTTACCAAAAACAAACTGGTACTGAAACCCTTTAGGGAAATTTCGATTCCGTGTACGCGGAACCAAAGATTTATTGTCAGTAAATGTTGTCCCTTGAGAAAGGGTAAAATATTGTGCACCCGTTAGAGATTTTTGTATGTATTGGAAGTGTTATTATAGGAGGTAAAATGTGGTAAGTCAGATAAGATAAATGTTTAAAGAGTTTTTGTTTAAAGTGTAGAATTTAGAAATGAAATAACTATTCGTTCGAAATAGATGATGATATTTTGTTCTAGTACAGTCGCCAGCACAAATCAAGTAACCACAAAGTCAAAGTCAAAGATTTATTTGCAAACTAAGTGTACATTTTGCTGTTATTTTATACTGCAGGTACTTACAACTTAGCGGCCTTTTCCAGGCATTGCAAATTTGAGGGTTATTTAACGTTACAAATTAAAATTAAAATAACTATGCTATTGACACAATTTTACAAACTTTACAAACTGTCAAATTTTCTCATTATTTTTTTAACTCAACCATTCATTTATTTAACCATTTATGTACACACATATATAAACATACAAAAAGAAAGGAACAGAAAAATACGTACAAAGGTGATGCTTATTTCTAAAGAAATCTCGTCCAGCTTACCTGCGATAGGAAAGTCGATAAAGAGATCCCAACCATCAACATTTTAAGGTTTCAAATCATTTGGAGAAATTTGACAATTTGGTATAAGCTGATGTGCTGGCGACTGTACCTACCTATGTTAGTAATATTATAAAAGCCATGTTTTTGTAGCCCTAACAAAGAAGATACACATTAAAACAAGCTTAATAATATTAAGATTAGGTTTATACCTAATCTTAATATTGTTAAGCTCACCATAATCAACCTTTGTGGGCCTAATAATAAATTATTTAGGAAGCTTAATAAAACGTAATAAGTATTAACATACTTGTAAAGAAAATCACGTCACTCATGCTTGTGTCGCTGCTTTTCTTAAGTTTGTATTTGCCGCGTTATCAACAGAGGCTACCACAGACCTACAGAAATGACTGACAGTCATGACACTGACAGTTGAGACATTCAGTAGGAATTGAAAGCGTGTTTTAATAAACGATAAAAACTTTTCCTATAGAAATAACAAAGACCTGAAATAAAGGCTTCTATGTTCTATGTTAGAGGGTTTGGTTTCCGCACTTAGTCCTTCATGTGGACCATTGTGCGTGGGCCATGGCGGCCGTCATTGGTTTATTCCAACCAGCCCACCTCCCTCCAGAAGCTTATTAGATCTTCTGGTCTGCGTAGAATATCTGTGAAAGATCTGGGTGACCCGAGGGTTTCTGTTCTTATCTGGCTGACGCCTGTGCAGTCAAAGAGCACATGTGCAACGGTTTCATCAGCCTCCATGCAAGCCCTGCACAGAGGGCTGTCCGTTATGCCTATATTGTGGAAGTGTTTGTTTAGTGAGCAGTGTCCCGTGATGGTCCCCGTCACCAAGCGCAGGCCGTTCCTGTCCAGGCGTAGCAAACGCCTGGTTAGTCTGCCATCTAAGGATGGCATGGCTTCCCTGGACTGCCTGCAGCCCGGTGTCGAGGTCCACCAGTTCTCCGCTTGTGTGTGGGTGAACTCCTGTAGCCACCTGCGTATTTGGTTAAAGGGGATGGGTACAATAGGCTCGGGCCCACAGACTGACGCGCTGGATGCTCTCCTAGCTAGTTCGTCAGCTGCGTCGTTACCCAGAGATCCGCTGTGTCCTTTTATCCATTGCAGTGTCACTGCGTTACGGTGGCACACTGTCACCCGCTCCAGTGCATTGTGACATTCTAGTGCTAGTCTGGATGTAATATATTTTTTCTCTAGGGATTGCAGAACTGAGGCACTGTCGGACAGTATACGTATACGGGTGTCCGTAACTTTCCTGGCTTCTATGGCGTAAGCCGCTTGTATAATGCCCACGCATTCCGCCTGGTAGACGGTGTTGAACATTCCAAGCGGGCTGGATATATTTATGTTAAAATCGTGTGAAAAGACTCCGACTCCGGTTCCGGAGTTGGTCTTTGATCCGTCGGTGTATACTCTCATCTCTCTTGGGCCTGAGTGGTCACACCGTTCTTCCGTGAGTGTAACGCTGTAATGCTTCTGAAAGAAGTGTAGTTTCGGGGCTTTGTCGCAGGGTGATGCCATCATCGGTTGTCGTTTGATTGCATCTTCCCTTATGCGTGTGTGTTTGACCCTAGAGTCTTTGCTCAGGGTTCCCGATAGGTGGAGCCTGAAGGCGGCCAAGGCTGCCTCCTCCCGCACGATGAGGTGTAGGGGTGGCAGTCCTAGCATTACCTGTAAAGCGGCAGTTGGTGCAGTCCTCATACTGCCAGTTATTGCTACACAAGCAAACCGCTGCAGTTTTTCGAGGTCTTTTTGGGCTGTGCTCAGGTCCGTCCTGGGCCACCAGACCAGTGAGCCATATGTGATAATTGGTCGGATGACTGTGGTGTATAGCCAGTGGGTGACCTTGGGGCTGATGCCCCAATTCCTTCCGAGCAGTCGTTTGCACTGCCACAAGGATACACTGGCTTTTGTGGTAATGTAGTTGGTATGTTTTGCCCAGTTCAGCTGTTTGTCCAAATAGATGCCCAGGTATTTGGTTTCGGTTGATAGGCTTAGGGTAGTTCCAAAGAGTCATGGCAGTTGTAGTGTCGCCAGCTTCCTCTTTTTTGTGAAGAGAATCAGTTCGGTTTTTGTCGGATTTACTGACAATTGGTGTTTGTTGCACCAGTCTTCTACTATTTTCAAAGCCTGGCGCATTAGGTTACATAAGGTGTTTTCGTGGGTGCCATTTATTATTATGGTTATGTCGTCGGCGTAGCCTACGGTGAAATAACCTTTGTCATTGAGTGTTTTGATGAGGCTGTCTACAACCAGGTTCCATAGAAGTGGCGAGAGGACGCCCCCTTGCGGGCAGCCCTTCGCCACGATGGCCCTTGTGGTGTCATTTATCGTGACCTGTACAGCTCTCATTTTGAGCATATTGGTGATCCAGCCGCTCAGGGTCGAGTCTATGTTGTGTCTGTCTAGGGCCATGTTAATGCTGTTAAACATGGTTTTGTCAAAGGCGCCCTCGATATCAATGAAGGCAGCCAGTGATGAACATTTGTGGTCCACTGCGCATTCAATCTTAGAAACCACGCTGTGTAGCGCGGATTCTGTTGATTTGCCTGTGGAGTACGCATGCTGTTGTTTATGGAGTGGTTTTCTCCGAAGAGGTCCGTCTCGAATGTGTCTATCACAGAGTCTCTCCAGGGTTTTCAGTAGGAAGGATGTAAGGCTAATAGGCCTATAAGCCTTGGGTTGTGTGTAGTCGGTTTTGCCAGGTTTGGGTATGAAGATGACTTTCACTTCGCGCCATGCTAGTGGTATGTGTCTAAGTGCTATGCACGCTCGATAGATCTCCACCAGCCACGGTGTCAGGTGATCTATCCCCCATTGTAGCAGGGCTGGAAAGATGCCATCCAGTCCTGCTGACTTAAAAGGCTGAAACGTGTTGATAGCCCACTTTATACGGTCTTCTGTTGCTATATTATGGGCTCTTGACCAGTCTCGATCCGTTGGGGTCCATTCTGGCACAACCTCCCACGTCCTGTCTTCCAGGAGTTTGCAGTCCGGGAAGTGAGTCTCAAGAAGGACCTTGCTGGTTTCATGGTCAGTTGTTGTATATGAGTTGTCGGGTTTTTTCAGCGCGCCAAGAGTTCGGTCCTGGTCGGTTGATAGGATCTTCCTAACCCTTGCGGCTTCATTATTTGTCTCTATAGATTCACAGAACTTCCGCCAAGCTGTTCGCCTGGCAGTCCTGATCTGTTTTCTGTACAGATATTGAGTTTCTTTGTATAGCTCCCAGTCGTCCGGAAGTCTGGTGTTCTTAGCTCTGTTGAATTGCTTACGAAGTGCATCTCTGAGTTTACTAAGTTCGGCGTTCCACCAGGGGTTTCTCTCAGCCTTGGTTTGTGGCACCCTTAGTCTGCAGCATGCATGGTAGGCTTCGGTTATGTATTCTGATAACTTTGTGACAGTGTATTCTAGTTGTGTAGGGTCTGTTAGGTTTGTCAGTGTTAAGTGCCTAGCTAATAGCGAGGCTAGGAGACGCTTATATCCTGGCACATTGGTGCGCCGAGGATTTCGTCCCGGTATGGGCTTTCTGATGTTGGTTGTTAGTGTGAATCGGATTCTTCTATGGTCTGAGCATGAAGGCTCGTCCGACACGTGCCAGTTTGTGATACTGTTTGTCGCGTTTTCTGTAGCAAGCGTTAGGTCTATGATCGTTTGTCCCCGGACTGTGACCCAAGTGGGTTCCGAGCCGCGGTTTACGATGTAAAGGTTAGTTGAGAATAAATAGGTGGATAGTACCTCTCCTCTGGAGTTCGGTGTGTCGCTGCCCCAGAGCGGGTGGTGGGCGTTCGAGTCAGTGCAGATGATCAGGTCAAGGTTGGCTCGCTCACAGTGCTGCACTAGGTCGGTCATCTCTTTCGGCGGACAGTCGGTGTTCTCGCCTGGCATGTATACCGAGGCCAGTACAACGTCTGGGACATCGTCTTCTGTCTGGAGTCTAACGGCTGTCAGATCTCTGGAACAGAATTGAGTGAGTGGTGCGATAGGGATATCTTTGGGTATGTAGGCGCAGGTTCTAGGTTTGTCTGGGCTGTGTGTGTTGAGGATTAGCTTACCTCCGATGTTACCGAGGCCGCATACTCTGTTGTTCCTGATCCACGGCTCTTGGATCAGTGCGATGGTCCGAGGCTTAACCTCCAGCGCCCTCCGCAAACTAGCCGTGGCGGTCTGGCTATGCTGGAGGTTGGTCTGTATTATGTAGAGGGGCGATGACGATGGTGGGGCGGAGTTAGTCGGAGACGGATCCATCAGACAATCCCTCCACCTCCTCCACCCTGTGCCGTTCGTCGTGTCGAGCTCCCGGAGACGAGGCCAACAGAAGCTCGCTCCACCCAGGTGATGCGGCCGGTGTGTCGTCCTCTACATCAGCCATTGCCGCTCGGGCCATGACCTCCTCCAGTTTGTCAATGTCCGTGTCACTCGTCTTTGTCGTCGTCGATTGCGTCGTGGTCGGGTCCGTGATGTCGGTCGGGGTGTCAGTGGGTTGGGTCGATGTGTCAGAGGGTTGGGCCGAGGGCCAGAAGCGCACGTATATCGACCCGAGCAGGTACGATATCCGACGTTCCCGGGCCAGGACCCTTTCGACTTCCTCCGGTGGCACACCCAGGGTCAGATAAGTCCCGTAGTTGTCACCACCGACGGTAGTAGCCCTGTACAGCGACCACCTGGCTATGTCATACCAGGTATTCTGACGTATCAGAATACTTTGGAGCCAGGCTATGTCACCTTTGTAACGTGGGACGAAGAGTGAAGCTCGGACGCGGGTAGGTACGTCGGACTGTCTCATCACCGTCAGCGTGAGGTCGGTGTCTGTAAGTTTAATCTTCGGTACGTTCTGTGTTAACCAGGTCAGGGCGTTGTCGTCCTCACACCACAGCTGCACGGTGCCCTCCGCTACCCGTGGGTATCCGCGGAAGGCCGGCAGCAGTGTCGTCGAGTCCGTGTCCAACATCAAGTTTTCCAGGTCTGTCTTGATCTGTGTGGCCTCTTCCTTGGTCAGGTCTCTGAAGGGAGGAGGGAAGCAGATTGCTACGGCCAGCCGCGCAGGTATGTCCTTCGTGGCCCGCGCGTAGGTCCTCTGCACCCCCTGAGCGGAGTGGACCCTCACACGCTTGGCGTCCCCCTGAAGCGTGCTCGGTGAGGCCGAATCATCAGGGCGCTCCCTCTTCGCCGGCCCTGTACCACTCGGTCCAGGCTGCGGGTCGGAGGTGCCTGGCGCAGTAGTCTTTGCCGGCAACGCCTGAGTGTGTGAGGATCCAGAACGCCTGCCCCTTCTCCGTTGAGGTTGAGGTCGGTCGTCGATCCTGTCGGTGTCCTGGGGTCGACTGGCGGCTCCGGCAGGCTCTGTCACGTGCGGGAGCTTTTCGCGCTGGGTTGCCCCTTCGCGTACTTGCCCCTGCTCGCTTAATTGTGCGTCCAGCTGCTTTTCGCGCTGGGTTTCCCCTTCGCGTACTTGCAGTTGGACGCATGGTTCCGCGTCCGGCCGCTTTTCGCGCTGGGTTGCCCCTTCGCGTACTCGCGGCTGGTCGCGTACTGTCTCTTCGGCGTCCGATCGCGCTTCGCGCTGGCTAAAGCCGTCGCGGGTGTTGCGCTTTCGGTCGCCTACTTTCTTTCCTCGAGCGACTTTTCCGCGCTTGTTCAGCAGGCGTACTCCGTCGGCCGGGAAAGTGTTAGAGCTGCCAGGTCCGTCCTCCTTCCCCGTCCCTCTCTGTCTGTGTTGGTCCTTGTCCGGGTAGGTAATGCTGCTACGCACAATGCTCGGTTGCCAGAGACTCGTGGAAGGCACTACCTTCGTTGTGGGTGTTGGCGCGTGGGTCGCAGCCGGAGGTGGGTTGTGTGGCGCGTTGGTCGCAGCCAGGGTCGGGTTTTTGGGCGCGTGAGTCGCAGCCTGGGTTGTAGGCGCTAAAGCAGCAGCCGGCCGCGCTGGAAAGCGCGGCACCAAAGAGCAGATTGGTGCCCCCCCCAGATTACGTTGGGGGCTGACCGCCGAGGCGGTGTGGGATTCCCCGGCTTGGCCGGGACCCACCTGGGTAGAAATTTCCATATTCTGCATTTTAAATTGGTATTGGGGGGTGGGCTTTTTTGGAATCGAGGTTACCCCTCCTCTGGGACCGACGGGATATAGGGATAGGGGGGAAGGTATTCGTGGGTAAAGGGTACGGGTTCTTGGGGGTCACCCTAGGCTTGGGATTTAGCTTAGGGATTTGGGATCGACAGGATTTATGGATAGGAAAGGATGGAGAGTTAGGTGGTAGGAAACATAGGAAGAGGTACATGGGTTAACCTAAGCCTGGGGTTTGGCCTTTGGAAACTTCTCTTGTCCGGGATCTCTCTGAGATGCTTCGGGTGCGGGATCGACCATTACTAGTCGGTCCCGCAGCCGGAGTTGGGCTATCCGCAACCTGCCCACCCGCTCGGTTGCAGGAGAAGAAGTGCCTGGTAGTCCGGGTCTCCCCACCACTGATGTACGTGTACATTCGCGTTGGGGGAATCCAGTCTTCCCCGAGAATAAAGGCTTTAAATGTTGTTTCTTTTGTTTTACAGGTAAATAAATCTTGTGTTATTTTAATGTTGTAGGAACATATTTTAAATAAACCTTTTGTTTTACAGAGAAACGCAATTTCGTCTTTGTTTCATTGTTCCCACTATTGAAGTGGAAGGAATAAACAATATTATACATATATACATAAAAGGATTTATTAAGTTTTCGTAGTAAATACAAAATAACTTAATACTTGTTTAGAGAGAAAGTGACATAACTTATTCAATCTTAAGAATTATCTTCTTAAAACTTAGAAAGTTAACAATTACACACGATATAATGAGCAATTTACATTTAAGTCACTAAAAATAATTTCAATTCTCTTTTCCTTCCCGAATAAAGTAGTCAGGAGTATTGTTAATGCGCCCTGGTATATGAGAAATGACGACCTCCATCGTGACCTAAAAATGGAGCCAGTCACCAAAATAATCCAAAAAATTTCTGAGGCCCATGAACACCGACTTCACCGACATGTGAACATCGAGGCGATTCCGCTGTTAGACCAAACCAATATAGTGCGAAGACTAAAACGAACAAAACCTTTTGAGTTAGTGTAGTGTAGACATAATAGTGACAATAACACATGAAAAAAGTGTTTACATTATTATATCAGACTCTAAGAAAGTGGAACGGACTTGTGTAAAGTACAATCAGCACTATTCTAAGTTTTAAAATAATTATCACGTAAAAAACAAAGTTAGATTAAAATTACTTATTAGCCTTATAGGCTAGATTGTTATCAATTATTAAGAACCTGGTTCTTTCTAATAAAGGATTTAAAAAAAATCTCTTGTCCAAAGAATAATACCTGCATTTGGCATCGATCACTGGCTCATACGTTCTGCGTCCACACCAACTGACTACGATGCTAATGCTTTTTCTGTCCTCCAAGGCCATAGGTATTACGACACGATGTCTCAACTGCCATAGAGACTGAATGACCGTGTTTGCGATATAGATGTTCGATTCAAACTACATAGAAACAAATCTTCGTTTGACCTTCGTATACAAGGTATTATTGTATAGCATATTTATGTCTTCATACGCACCTACAAAACAGAGTAAATTCCTAATACTAGTGGTCGCCCACTGGTTGAAATACGACCTACTTACAATCTATATAGTACTTACTAATTCCATGCTCAAGCTGTCACTTCTGTCACCTATCTTTCTTCAAGTCATGGGGCCCTGTGTGGGGTTTGTGTGTGTGTGTCAAACGCATGGTAATGTGTGTAAATGTCTAATGCGTATGAGTGCGTAATGAGTTTTCTGCACTCTTCCTCCATATAAACTTTAACTGTGCCAATGGTAAAATAGAGGATGCACAGCATGTGTTGGGGGAATGTGTTCGGTATACTAACAAAATAAACGCACTTCTCAATTCGTTGAAATTGTCGGTAATGGATATTGGAATTTTCCATGGTATTATAAAGCCGCATGGTATTATAAAATATGGAGCAGTGGTGGCCCAGTGGTACCGTCCCCGACTTACGAGTTGTAGGTCGTGGGTTCGAACCCAGGCAGGCGCTTTACTTTGTGTAAATAATTTCATCACCACTGCTCTCAAAACGGTGAAGGAAAACATCGTGAGGAAACCGGCATGTCCTAGAACCAAAAATTCAAAGACATGTGACATCTATCAACCCGCACTGGGCCCGCGTGGTAGATTTACAGCCCACTCCCTCTCGAAGAGAGGAGGCCTGTGTCCCAGCAGTGGGAACATTATAGGCTAATTATGTTATTATAAAGCCTACTTCTGATGCAGCAAAAAATATTATATACTTTTTTATTTGATAAGAAATTAGAGTAAGTTAAGTTTTGTGTGACTAAGATTAGTTAAATTAGTTTAGGAGTAAGTTGTTATTTGTAAAAGCACGATGGGATTGGCATCGTTGCATAAGTGTACAAAAATCCGTTTTCGCTTCTTGTATTAATATAATGATGCAACGCATAAGTTTTACTCAAATTCCAACAGAATCCTACCCCACATCAGATCGCCTGGCCCCCCTACCTAACTGAGCACAAGTTTTAATTGAAATGCTCCGATGCGACTGTGAAATCTTATAGCCCATTACAATCAGTGTTATCGTGAAAATTACAAGTCTCGCTGCATTTTAGACGAAATTCGACCTTTGTGATTAAGATAAGTATGTGTTATCTGGCTATTCTGGTGTGTAATGAGTGGTTTTATTTGTGTCGTTATGTTATCAGAGATTATTTAAGGTTACATTGAAATTTGCTGACTCAAAAATAGGTTTTATGGCATGCCAGTTGTCATTAGCTTCTCAGCTATTTATTTCGACCTTTATGTGCACTAATAACTACGTAGCTATGATATTCTTAAAGGCAGATGCGACGCGATTCTGGAAAAACAATTCCAGAAAGTTTTCATAAAAATTGTTCTACTAGAGTCGCGTCACGATATCGCGTCGAGCCTGTCTGCGGGAGCGTTAACTTTAAATGAAACTAGCTTTCAAGCTACTACAACTCTCATTGGAATAAGATCCCTATCCTTACTTAGTATGGGTATCTTATTCCAATGAGAGTATCAGGGACTAACTAGGACATTAATTTATTCAGCTCCATTCGCGTTTCGCTGAACGATTTTGGTCACACTTATACAGTTCTGGTTCTATCAGCCGCGTACAGCATCGTAAGATTGTGAAAAGCCGTCATAGCATTCAGCGCTGTTACGCTACGTTCGGCGCTCAACGTAGACTGTACTCCTAGTCGACAAGTTGCGACCACGTACAGCCCTGAACGTGGCGGGACAGCACTGAACGTGGCGGGACAGCACTGAACGTGGCGGAACAGCGCTGAACTCTATCAATAGCATTCGCATGATAAAAACACATTTGTGCTCAATTTATACTTACCTGTTTGCCGCGAAAACTGAATAGACGCGGAAAGCTGAACGGATGCGTATCGCATCTCCATACAAAATCGTTGTTTTCTATGGAGAAAAGCTGAAAAGTGCTGAATAAGTTTGGTTAGTGTCTTTCAGTTTATGTTTAGTTAAACGTAAACGTAACACACTATCAGTAGCAATGCTACTCTAGCTCAGGAGAGACTTGGAAATGTTGCTATCTGGCTGCAAAACAATTTGCTGACCTTAAACGTCAGTAAAACCAAGTCAATGTGTTTTAGCATTACTGATCGGTCTGCACCTGATGAAGATCTGAAAATAAAGATCCATGTATGCGGCAGTGTCAGTAATGAGAACTGTCTCTGCTCGCAAATTGAACAGGTTTCGTGTATAAAGTACCTAGGGATACTTATCGATAAACATCTAACATGGAAAGCCCAAACTGATGCATTCGTGAAACGTATAAGAAAACTCTCGCACATATTCAAAAAACTAAAGTCCGTCGCTAAACCAAAACTCATCCGTATCGTTTACTATACCTTGTGCCAGTCAATATTAAGTTACTGTGTATCAGTCTGGGGAGCAGCAAACAAAACCAATCTGCTTGCGCTGGAACGAGCTCAAAGAACTATTCTAAAAATAGCGTACAAAAAACCTTGGCGATATTCTACTGACTCCCTGTACTCAGAATGTAGCCTCCTCCATGTGAGGCAGTTGTTCATTGTTTCGACCTTGCTACGATTCCATAGGCATGCTAAAGAACTGGCCCGCCATTCTTTCATAACGTTAAAGTGAGATCGGCCAAGAGTACATTCTTCTTTTGCACGCAGATCTTTTGCATTTCTTGGGTCATATCTCTACTCAAAATTCTACTCACACAATAGAACTATACTCACCTTAACGTACAATAGCTGTAAAAATGCTTTATTTAAATGGTTGCATCCCAAAAATTATGACCAAACGGAAGACCTGTTACGCATACAGTCGTAATTATCAAACATATCAATAAAAAAATAAAAACGTTACATGCGCGCACCAACCCACACATTTTCTCCACATACGCTACACACTTCACACAACACACCACACACAGAACACTCACCACACACACTCACACCCAAAAGCACCAAAACTATAATAATTTTTGTTTAGTTAATTTTTTTTTTATACATTTACACTGTACAATTGTTTGAATTATTATTTTTCTCTTGTTTTTTTTTTTATTGTAATTTTTTTTTTAATTGACTATTTCACCTAAATTTATAAAAAAAAAAAAATGTTGGCCTTACTTGGGAAGAGACTGGTCTTCACAACACAGGGAATCCTAGTGTGGGGAATGTGTACAAATCTAGCACTTATGGCTCCTACATTTAACCTATTACTTTTTTTATTGTTGTACTGTGTTTTTTTTAACTGAATAAAGACTTTTTTTTTTTTAATGGGTTTCATTTTGATAGTTCAACAACATTCATTGCGTTATTTACTTTGTTGATCAGACAAATTTTCCGAACATATGGAGCAATGGATTACTTCAAAATCATTCAGATTGTGATTGACACTGTGTTGAATGTAATGATTTCATGAAAAAGTCATTCAATCGAACAAAATCTAACTTAGAGAGGTGTATAATTGATTTTAATGATTATAATTCTGTAAATACATATCTGTCATGGTTGCGAATCATATTTTGACATTTACAACCTGACACTGACCTGCAAATAGCAAAAAACGTAAGAAAATTTGAATTACGCCGGCTACATGGCGGATTCATCTGTGGACTTAAGCCACAATCAGGTAGACATGAGCGAAATAGCACACTGAAAAGATAAAGAGCGATTAGCTCTTTTTCTTTTAAGAGCTATATTACTCTTCTAGCTCACTAGCTCTGCTATAGCTTAGTGACGCAGACGACGTTAGCTCATTTGACTCACGCCGCACGCTCGACAAAGTAGACGGCTCGGGTCGCTCAATAGTCAATAGCTCTTTGGAAGTTTGAACTCTTTGTTACACACTAGCAATTCTATAGCTCAGTTACTCAGACTCCGCCCATTTAACTCACGTCACACGCGCGTCGATGGAGACGGCTCGGCTCGCTCAATAGCCATTGTCAAATTCTGAGTGAGCTTACTGAGCTAGTGAGCTATTTAGCGAGCGAGTGAGTGAACGAGGGCGACGTCAATTGAAAAGAGCTAGCTCTTTTCTTTCACTCGCTCACGTGCTACCCATGTCTTAGGTCAGGTGCGTAGTAATCGCAACCGGCATGCGTGTATGACCTGAGAAAGGAATATGTAAGGATCGCAGCAGTTGGCGTTCTGTAGTTCCTGCCTACCCCTATGGGAAGATGGCGTGATGTATGTGTAAACCACAGTCAATCCATAATCTATATCTTCATTACCAAACCTTAAATGATTTGAACAAAAAAAGTATAAATCCCTTTAAAAACTTACCAGGACATCGTCACGTTTACAATTCAGGATACTTGATCGATATCTCGATGGTCTATCAGGTTCAGGTTCCTTCAGTTAATTGTCTATTTTGGAGGCGGTTCTGACCTCGTATCGGATGTCCGATGATCGGTCCCATAATGCAAGTAGATCTAGGTACTAGAGAGTATCGTTTTCTCAATTCAATTTTATGAGACAATGTTCAAAGCAATCGTGAGGGTCGTGACTAAATAATAACAGTCGCTCGGGTCAATCTTCAAGGTTAAGACGCTTGCCGAGGTCATTCCGTGGATGGGTGACCATCTATTACATAAGATCGACCCCTCCGTGCCCTGTAAAGCGCCCTAAAAGTAGTCAGAAGCCCGAATGTCTGACAACCAGTTAAACCAAGGGGTATCAATCGTATTACCCACGGGATTGTGGAGGTCAGATTGGCAGTCGCTCCATGTAAAATACTAGTATTAAGTCGTGCCTGTCTGCGGAAGCCTTAAGCCTGTTTTATTTAATGTAATGGACTTTGTCTGAAAAATAAATAAATAAATAAATTAAAGGCATCGTTTATAATTAGTTAAAGGATTAGAACTATTGGTATCGATAAAGTAACGATAAGCGCATTTATTGCATTGGATTATGGTAAAAAATCCTGTAATGGTAGAAACAACATCACACCTGTAATCCTCGAAGGGTTAGGCAGAGATGTACCTATATTATACCCACGTTTCGCCAGTTATGTTTGAATCCCAAGTAATAGGGGGCGAGCCTGTTACCATCATATGCATACATGAACTCACGCCTTCTTCCCATGGGGGTAGGTAGAGACTATAGAAAGTCACCTGCTACGCTCCTTAGATACTCCTATTGATTCGCTTACGTTCATACATCTGCGGACCGATCGCGCTATTTCTTAACGTAATTACCGTTCGAACGGAACGTTTTTGGTTTCGGTTTAGTTTTGGTTCAGCTGATGTAGGAAACGGTATCGCGCTATTTTTTCTGAACGACAAAATCATTGTCGTTACCCAATACTGAAAGTTCGATCGATCGTTCCTCCAACGTAACTTCCAAAGTAAAGGTAAATCGTTTCCCTTGAAATGATTAGCGCGATACGAAATGTGTCTAACGTAACGTTTTTGGTTGTGGTTTAGTTTTGGTATTAACGTTCAAAATTAGCTCGATCGGCCCCCTGGCCATACACGTACGCTGGTTGCTAGTACTACGCACCTGACCTTTCTAAGGAACATCACCAATTAGGTCACTATATGTCCTTCTAGGGCGCTTCCACTCACCTCTGCTTTATAAATACCTTTTGTTACATTACATTCATTGCCATCAACTGGGCACAAAGACTCCGGGCAGCCACTGAGAAATTGCTGGTGGAAAAACCCAATAACACTTTATCTAACCTGGACATCGAACGCCTCTTGCTCAGCAGTAGCGCCTACAACCACGAGACCATCGAGGCAGGCAGTGTAATGGTTAATGTAATTAGAATAGAATAGAATAGAATAGAATAGAATAGAATACTCTTTATTATGTACACCATAAAAGTTACAGATATGAATTAGATAAATAAATAAACTTAACAGTTACTAAAAGTAATAGCAAAAAGCTTGTACCAGTCATAAAACTCCACCTAGTTACCAGCTAGCAACCGTAGCAAAGAACATTTCTTCCTCTAGGGAATAGAAAGAAGCATATACGTCAAAGAATATATGCCCTATTTATTTCCTCTGTCTTCGTATGATGTGACATACATTAAAGATTATTCTGTACTAACCGCCCTAGGGAGTGCAGGCACGGAATACAATACTTACAGAAGGTCAGCTCTATACACTGAGCAAAAACACAGACATATACCATAGACACTAAGAGTGGCCGTTGCGACGACGAACCGATTACAAAGACCGTTTTGTGTTCTGCGACGATGCAACCGTTTTACGTCCTAGGTTCAAACAGTTTTCGTTGCACAAACCCGTCTTCGAACTACTTGGTGCAATTTTTTTATTTTCCGCCTAAGAAAATACAGTCGAAAACGCAATGATTCAACTAGATACCACACTCGTCGCGTCGTCGTCGTCTTTAACGTTCCGCGTTCGTTTACAAAACAGTCATTACAATAATAAGTGCACTTTTTGTCAATGAAATACAGTCGATAACGTATTATCAGTTGTCAATGCTGTCGTTCGTCATGCGACGACCATACCCGTAGTAGTAAGAAACTGCAAATATTTTACTCGACGAAAACACAATTCTATTCTATGTTCAACATGAATGATAACCAATATTTTGATTAAAAAGAGTGTCCGTGGAGTTTCTTGCCCGTTCTTCTTCATAGGAACCTACTACGCTTTGGAATGGGCAACTAGCTTCATCTCTCTGACTGACCGACCCCTTGACAATTCAAAAGTGCCTGTAATTGGTTTATTTGAAATAAATGCTTTGAGTTTGAGTTTGTTCCGTCCTTTAAGCCGTCTTCAAACCAGTTGCAATGACGACCGTTTTCTGCAACCGTTTTCATCGTCGGCAAAACGGTTGCGTTTCGTTTGTCAAAAATTCGACAACGACCCACCACTAATAGACACGGTTCACGTACGGTGAGTGCAAGCGCACTTGCGACGGGGATTCAACTGAGATCGCCGTATGGTCTGTTCCAAAAGTCTAAGATGAAAGTGTCAACAATCCCTGTTCAGGTCAAATTCTTACGCAATCACTCACTTAAGGGCCGTGCATGAAATCGGCTGATTTTGATATATTTTCTTCATTGGTTGTGAGAAAGGGAAAAAGACTTTACCTAAACAAAATCATTTGTAATTTGAAAAGTCGAGCTTTTTGTTTGGCATGTGGCTTAAAGGGATTTTTCTAATAAATAAAGTATTCATGGAAAATCACTAATATTCGCAATAAGTCTTCCGAAAAATGACGCAAGACTAACGTTTGATAATTTTTTTACAAGAAACGACTTTTAATTTTCAGCGTTACAAAAAATATCATCAACATTATTATAGTTATGGTCTACTTGCATGTGGCTGAAGCATTTTTTTAAACTTCCATACAAAATGTACCAGAAAAGTAATGTTGAAAAAACCTATATTTAAAAAAAAAACCAGTCGTTTTCGTATTTTTTTATACATATTATTTAGCAAACCATATCAAGAAATTTAAAAACCATACACTGGGTTTCAGCTATCTCTGGGATAAAATTTAAATTTTATTTTATTATCTTCATTAAGTAAATCATAGGCGAAATAAATTTTCGAGAGCGCAAAAGTGATGAAACTATTAACAGGTGCTGAAACTGACACGAATGGTTTATTAACAGGTGCTGAGACTGACAAGAGTGGTTTAGCGCCACGAAAACTGTACTTTTATAGTTACACAGACTAAATGTTTGAATTATTTCAAGCTTTCTCACCATTAGATAAGAAATTTATGAAAAAGGGATTTTTTCGTGCACGGAGCCTTAAGGGAATCAGTAAGACATTTACCTGTATTTAAACGGTTTAAACTATGTATCTCATCACTTTTTTCAACAATTATTATTGTTTGTATAACAGTATTGAATAATTGAAAATACTTAGACGAAAATTGAGGCTATAAAATTAATTTCAGTTGTCAAATGAAAAACATCTTTCAGGTAACATTAAATTAGAATTTCGGGATTGAGTATTCGAATAATAAAATGAAAGCACCCGGTTTGTAAGTACAAATTTGGTGTCCACAGATACGTTTCCTGTTCCATTTGTTTACGTTTTCTTAGATACTTGTAAAGCAGACCATATATTGTGTGCGTGCGCCTTCTTCGCTCATTTTATGGAGCCGACCTTCTGTAGTATTCTGCGTTGCAGACTTAAAGATACGGGACTTCTTCCGAGCCCCGATATCCGATGGCTTATCGATTCTCCGCAGAATAATACTGAACTGAACTTAAGAGCCAAAATGTTGTGTACAATATCGTATCGGGTTTTAATGGGGTATTGGAATTTTGTGCGACCTTTCGATGTTATTACCATACTAACTATAATAGGGATACCAATGTGCCTAGCCTTTTCCCAACTATGATGGGGTCGGCTTCCAGTCTAACCGGATGCAGCTGAATACCAGTATTTTACATGGAGCGACTGCCTATCTGACCTCCACAACCCAGAAACTGGTAATACGATACCTCTTGGTTTTCAGACTTTCGGGCTTCTTACGACCCCGAACTATCCTTACATATTATAAAACAAAGTCCCCCGTCTGTTTGTCTGTCTGTCTGAATATGATAAAATCAAAAAGCACCGAAAGGATTTTGAAACGGATTTCACCAATGGTTGGAATGATGCATGAGGTAGGTTTAGGTGTACAATTCATTACAGTTTTGTGTAAATTGGCTGTAATATGACGAGTATTGTTGGAGATGTCGGAAAAAAATTATGCCGACTGGGAGTTTTACTGGCGTGAGCCGCGTAAACCGTAAGAGAGATCCTACATAAAAATAATGATAGTAAAAAGTAGATTTATGAAGTAATTTATTTATTTATTTTAACTTCAATTAACATGGTTAAACCAATTACATTAATTAAAGGCAGAGACACATACACATAGAAAAGAAAATATAAAATTTTAAAATTCTGGTAAAAAAAAAAAAAAAATACAATACATTCATGAATCCCTCTCACAGCAAACAGCCTGTGGTTTCTGCCGCGGCAGTAATTGTCTGGGACAAAGAAACGAGCCAGCACAGCATGCAGATCAGGTGCGTCAATAGTGGCACGGAGCGTCTTGCAGGCTATGGTGAGCTCATCTCGTGCTCGCCTTACCTCTAATGAGTTATATCCCAGGCATCCCAATAGAAATTTAGTTGGATACAGGTAAGGGTGTGGAATGTAACCGTGCCGCCCTATCGAGGAGCAGCAACGCGCCGGTGCATTGTGTGGCCCAAACCGTCAAGCACTATTAACGCACCGGAGCTGAATTTCTACTAAGATTAAGCCTAATATTGTGTGTGGTAACTTTAATCGTCGGGCCTGGCACAAATTCTAAAAAATGAAACATTTCCAGAGACAAAATACGGCATGCCAACGTAAATAAATAATATTTTAGTATCGCGTGCGGCGTCCGCCATTGACCGCCATACTTGTTGTGAAATCTACAAAATTAGCATAAAAATATATGATTAAAATCTCGATTATGATTGTAAATGTAATACTTGGTCCATCCCTAGCATCAGGTGGTGTTGAAGATATATCAGCTTCATGTACCCCAACCCTCCCCAACAGGTGGGATGACACTGACAGTTCACTCCACGCACACTTCATTTAGGTTTTCACGGTGAGATGGTTACAGAATCGACATGCTGTTCACCTGATGCTAGGGATTGATATTATTGACAGCTCACTTCACCAAAATTATCACGGTGAGATTTTGACTGAATAGACCGGCTGGTCGCCCTGTTTTTTTCCAAGGAAATTACCCAAAAGATAAGTAAGAAATCAAATCAAAACCAACTTTCCTATAAGTGGCTTATAATACCCACTACTTTTCCTTCTATTAAAAGCTTACACGGAAAACGTTTTAAATCGGGCGCTGTACGCCTTTTTAACGTTTTACTTAGAAGCTACATAATAATACAGGGTGTTCGAGAAAGTTTGCTTGGGATTTTTGGTAATGGTTCTTGTTGTGGAAAAATACGAGCAGAAAGTGTGATGACTAGATTATATATTATTCTAAGTACTGTTTATTCTCTGTTTTTTTTTAAACCTCTCTTGGTTTCCGTACCCTACGTAATTTTCGGGAGAGCACTGAAAAACAGCGCTGTGCTGTGGGTCCCCATAGCACAGCATCATGCTGAGTGGAAGCCCTCTTGTCACAGTCATGACATGCAGCTGCCGCGACTCTGTCTGTGCTGTGCTCGTGATTACGGATTTATTTTGTTTTTTATTTATTTATCGTTCGTATTCGAGTTCATGTGACAAATACTACTCATATTTTTAACTTCATGAACGCGTCTTTTCTCGTGTCGATATGAGTTATGATTAACAATACCATAGACTTTCAAAGGTTATAGCTAAGTACTAAGGTCAATGTTGAAGCTCACTGTTCAAAGTGTGTTTTTGACAGTCGCTTCCTAGTTCTGACAGCAGTAACAGATTGGCAATATTATTCTAATCCTTGCCTTTTTCCCATTAAAAGTAAGATATCTACCGATCTGTCTAATTTTATAATATCGGTACCTACCTACTTTGATTTAAAAATATTAATGATAATAATTTTGTGTAAAAACTTAGTATTAGTTGACTGGTCATGCTATACGACAATGTGCGCTTTTATGATTTTTTTTCTGACGTCGACGTCCACGATGATAACGTTCCGTTACGTTTCAGCTTCTGACGTTTCTTAAATGCCCATGTAGGTTTGTGAAATAAAATATTTTGATTTATTGATTTTGTTAGATAATTATTATAAAAGCGCACAATTTTAGTTCGAGAAAAAATCACTCTGATCGCCATTTCAATGTGAGTATAATTTTTATCCTGGACTAGAACCGCATCTTAAATCTCAATCGAACCTTTTTCACACCCTGTATAATAAATAAGTCGGCTATTACAACGATTGCAATATATTTTCTTAAAGTAGTCGTTATCTTGCCAAACTGTGAGATTTTTTACAGAACAATTTATATGAAAATCTCCGTTCATTCAGTTAATATTATTCTCTTTTATTCAGTTCTATAGCTTTTAGTGTGATTACAGAATACGTGAAAATATTCCGAATTGAGATAAAAATGTATTGGCATACGATTTATTTCGAGATTTTTATTATTATTAAGCTGGCAATACACGATTAATGGCGCCTTTAGTTTATAGCTCGCGAAAGATAGCAAATGTTTTACTGTAATTCTGGATCGGATGGGTTCGCAGATTAGTCTGAGAATTTAATGGGAATAAAATGATCGTTAGTATTCTTAAGTGTACGAATTATGTTCTTCCATGAATATGATCTACTCAAAGCGAGTAATACAGAAGTACTGATGCCTATCTAAAAAAATAAAATTGTTAAATAAAATCACAAAAATACTTTTGAAATGCAAATATATTTTATTCAGATGGAGTGAAATATTAGTTTACTTGGTCACTAGTGCTATATCAAAATTTGTTTATTAATATGAACCAAATTATGTTGAATGATAGAACTACTTAACCCCCCCCCCCCTCACTTATTTAAAACATCGTTATGTCTCGGAGACAGAATAAAGTTTTAAATTTATTATTTATTTATTCGTTCGTTTGCACTAAACTTATTTAGTGATTTTTGTTGTGAAGGGGCCTTAATGGATAGCCATTATTTTCGAATATATCTTGCACATGTTTCCATCTGCTAAGACTTTTTAAACTCTAACAGTAACATCAGGATTGCAACCAACCGATTGTTCATTAAAAAGTTAAAGTTCGCGAGAGCATTCGCAAGAAGCTGGCAGTATCATTACAATTATAATGTTTTCTCATTGTTTGTCTTATATGTACCTAGATTTATATATAAATAGGTGTATAAATTATATTTATAGTTTTCTCGCTGTTGCACCTACCACTGTTTGTCTTTGCATCACCCAGAGGTTGACTGGTAGAAAATGCCTATGGCATTAAGTCCACCTCTGTACATTTGTGTGCTTAAACTATTAAATAAATAAATAAAACCGGCCAAGTGCGAGTCGGACTCGCGCACGAAGGGTTCCGTACCATTATCAATAAAAATGGCAAAACATCACGTTTGTTGTATGGGAGCCCCCTTAAATATTTATTTTATTTTAATTTAATTATTTATTTTTAAAGTGAATATATAACTAAATATTCTGTGAATATTTCAAGCGTCTACCTGTTGCCGTTATCAATATCGAGCAAAAACGAGCAAAAAAATCACGGTTGTTGTATGGGAGCCCCCCTAGATATTTATGGTATTTTGGTTTTTAGTATTTTTTGCTATAGCGGCAACAGAAATACATCATCTGTGAAAAGTTTTAACTGTCCAACTATCACGGCTCATGAGCAGCCGATACAGCCTGATGGCAGACGGACAGACAGACAGACAGACGGCGGAGCCTTATTAATAGGGTTCCCGTTTTACCCTTTGGGTACGGAACCCTAAAAACATCCACCTTTTCTTGAGCCAAGCTAATCAAGCCCACAATTTGTTGAAATCTAAACATAATTTTCCATTCCTATTACATTCCTTTGTCGTATATCTAACAAGCAAAACTTCCCTGTCCTCAGGCGATATTTCTTACTCGGTTGACCTTGTCAGGAACATGTCTTTCTGAAGTAAGATCATATTTCGTCTTCGGGGGATCCACCCGTGAAATTGCTTGTTTATTCTGTTATTTAGCCATATTAATGGTGTGTATTTCGTGTTTTATTTTGTTTATGGTAAAGTTATCTTTATGGATTTTGGGCTTTCACAGTTTGACGGGTTTGTGAAGAGAAATGGGTTGTTATTTTGTGATGTTTGTGCGTGATGGAGCTTTGGTAAATCGGATGGTTTTTGTAGGTAATATTTTTTGGCAGTGAGTGAATATATTATTACGCCAATATATACGAGATATGTCGGTAAGCTAGCTTCATTTCTACTCCCCCAATATTCTGATTAATTTCGTTCCTATTTGTAAGACAGTTGAGTCGCTTCTATACATATATAGGACTCACTAAACTTCATTGTCTCAATCAAGGCAACCTTCTAATTGGTTGCCATTTACATTGTCAATCAATCTGCCTAGCCTTTTCACAACCATGTTGGGGTCGGCTTCCAGTCTAACCGGATGCAGCTGAATACCAGTATTTTACATGGAGCGACTGCCTATCTGACCTCCACAACCCAGTATCTGGGTAATACGATAGCCCTTGGTAAGAGTGGGGCTTCAGACGACCCGTAACGACTGCCAAAGATCCACGAATGACAGCCGGGACCAACTGCTTAACGTGCTTTCCGAGGCACGAAGGAGTTTCGGTATGTAAAGATGGTCACCCATCCACGGACCAAACCCAGCAAGCGCAGCTTAACCTGATGGATCGACCCATGCGGCTGTTATTACTTGGCCACGAGCTAATCACATAGTAACAATTTAAATAATACCTACTAATTCCATGAGTTACACGTTACGTGCTAAACTCCAACACATCAGTAATAAAGTTGAATATCGCGTGCGTTCTATGTTCTATATTAGCGGGTTTGGTTTCCGCACCTAGTCCCTCAAGTGGACCATGGGTGTGGGCCATGGCGGCCGTCGTTGGTTATTCCAACCAGCCCACCTCCCTCCAGAAGCTGATTAGTTCTCCTGGTCTGCTTAAGATATCCATGAAAGATCTGGGTGATCCGAGGATTTCTGTTCTGATCTGGGTAACGCCTGTGCATTCAAAAAGCATTCCATTCTATTAAAAAGTACTTACTTATTCTAAAGAGAGAGAGATTTTAATAAAGAGTATTATATTCTATTCTATTCCATGCTCAAGCTGTCACTTCTTGTTACACACTTCCGTCCCTTTTCACAAAATCAATCCCACACAAAGCGAGAGGAAAGATGATACCCATCATACGAATTACGGATACAAATGTGACATAGAGGGACACAATGGGCGGTCTTATAGCTTAAATTATGGCTAACCCATCGTACTTAATTGAAGATAATTATATAATTATAAAATTACTGCAACAATAAGTTACAAAAACACGAGCAAAAACCTCTGTCACATTACGCCATCCATTCACCTGAATTCCCTTCATCAAAATAACTAACAAAATAAATAAATTACAATTTCAAACGAGAATATCATTTACTTCCCTCGCTGACTGCAAAATATTACCATTTACCGAGACTCCAACATTAAACTTTCGTTTATAAGTAGGTGCAGGAACTCCAACCGTTGTGAAGTTTTAATTGAAACCTCAGTATTTCGTCTTTAAGTTCCACCATTCCTGGGTTCTATTGTATGCAGATTAGTATACAATCACTTATAGTTAGTTGGCGTGAAACTATTTTTTTAATTTTGTACAGTGTGATCGTGTTGTGTTTTAAACATCGTTAGGATTTTTTTTCGATTTAAGATGGAGTTATCTACTTTTTTATCTTCTTTTTTTTGGCCGTGTGGTGCCGGTCGTAAAGATTAGCACCATCCTATATTTCTTCCCGTGGGTGTCGTAAAAGGCGACTTAAAGGGACTTACTAGAGAATGGACAGTAGCGTTCTCTATGCATTTTAACACCTTACTGCGATCGCCCACCCGCCTACCAAGCGTGACGATAATGGCACCCCCCCCCCCCCTTTGGGAGAGGCCTATGTTCAGAAGTGGACGTATTTGGGCCAAAATGATGACGTCATCTATTTTTAAAAACAAATGTATTCGCTTTCAGTTATGACTAATAGCTTTACAGAATAGCACTATTGCACTTATTCGACCCCAATGTGCGCTTTTATAATTATTATTTCTAACATGGTTTTATCGTGAACGTCCACCTCACGGCATCACGATAATACAGGGAAGTAAAATGTATGGAAATGTAATGAAGACGGTTTTAAATGTAATGAAGACGGTTTTAAATCTAACGAAGACGGTTTTAAATGTAATGAAGACGGTTTTAAATTTCCGTCCGCAATATCGTAACAATATGCACGTACTTTATGAACATGGCGCGCCCCTCCAAAATCCAATTATTTATGACAGTATTTACAAAGCGCCACCAAGACTCACAACGCATTGTGTGCGTAGACAGCCGTCAATCAAAAATAAATCCAATTATTTATTTATTCGTAAGGATTTGACTACATAGTTTATATTGAAACAGTAATAAATTAGGAGGGGCGCGTCATGTTATCGTCGTTTATCTCTACCTAGGGATCCTGCGATTCATTATAATTATTGTCATGAGCGTTCACCTCACATAACCACCCCTTTTTTAACCGAGTTCCAAAAGAAAATAAAAAAAAATATACAAATACTTTATTTTTTATTTTTATATTATTTAATTATGTTAACATATTTCTCCGTCAATTGTGGACCGATATTGAAAATTCTTGTTTTGTTTGAAAGGGTATGCTCCCTCGGTGGTCCGATTGCCACCAAATCAGAATCTGATGAGGAGATCCCATGGAAATCGAGGGAAATCCTTACATTTTATAGGCACACCTATAGCGATTTGGGTATTTTTAGGGTTCCGTACCCAAAGGGTAAAACGGGAACCCTATTACTAAGGCTCCGCTGTCTGTCTGTCTGTCTTTCTGTCTGTCTGTCCATCTGTCACCAGGCTGTATCTCATGAACCGTGATAGTTAGACAGTTGAAATTTTCACAGATGATGTATTGCTGTTGCCGCTATACGAGTAACAACAAATACTAAAGAATAGAATATAATAAATATTTAAGGGGGGCTCCCTTTTTTGCCATTTTTATACATAATGGTACGGAACCCTTCGTGCGCGAGTTCGACTCGCACTTGGCCGGTTTTTTATAGTAACTCGTGCATTTTCCCTGTAAGTGTCAAATAAGTTCTTGTTTCAGTTGAAAGGTAGAATAACTTGATCTTACTGAGTCATTCTGGGTTAGGTTAATTCTTTATTTCTTGGTTGTGTTTTACGAATCTATAGCCTTACTGCCGAAATTTGTTTTGCTATATTAATAATCATAAAGAATTATGAAAGACATCCCGTAGATTCTAAAATTAAGAGCTAAGAGATACGGTCTTAAGTTAATTCCTCATATTTAAGTTTTATAAGTTCGCAAACCCGAAACTTGCCAAGTTGAGCACCTCCCAATTTTAAGTTAAACTTCACAGTTTTAATCCTGTTTTATAATATACTTGTACTGGAAAGTGAGTTGTTTTTTTAACTTATTTTAAGTAACTCATTGTGAATGTGAAGCAAGAAACTATTCATAAAAAGTTATAACTTTCAAAAATCGTAAAAAAAAATGAGAATAGACGGCTCATTTAGATGGTGTGGGACAAAATAAAAGATTACAATATAATCATGAAATTGAGAAACACTAACAGTACAGGTTATGATGAAATTTCCACAAAAGTAATAAAACGTGTAGGGTACGAAATTGCACCAATTATCACCTACATAATAAATCAGTGTCTTGAAGAAGGAATTTTCCCGACATATTTGAAAACTACTGTAGTTACACCAATATTCAAAAAAGAAAACACGGAAGACGTACGATGTTATAGACCTATCGCTCTCATTCCAATAATGGCTAAAATATTTGAAAGAGTACTATATAATAATGGCATGTATTTAACACGGCGACAAATTAATCTGAATTTGGGATTAAAAAATAATTTAAGCCGGTAGCAAAAATAATAGGTTGGCAGCAAAAATAATAGGTTGGCAGCTACAGCAAAGTATTATTTTAAGTAGAAAGTAGCAGCTCAATAATCAGTTTTTAGCTTTATTTTAATTTAAACTGGCATCGAATTTTTGTTTTGGTAACTGAATTTACCAACAATAGAGGGGATCTGGCGCTCGGCGGCCGCTGCCGCGGCACGCTCGCTTCGCTCGCTCGCCTTCGCTTGTTAATGGTTACTGTTCTAACCTAACCTAACCCAATGATTCAATAATAGTAGATGACGTTAATAATAAATTAAACGTTGCCCCACACTAGGAATTTCTCCTGTATCGTGGGTGCGTTCACAAACATTCAAACTCACATACACAAACAGCCAGACCGGGAACAACTACTTGTAGGTCATACAAATATTTGTTCCGTGCGGGAATTGAACCCGTGACACGCAGCGCAGCAGTCAATCACTTAACCACTGCGCCAACCGTGCCGTCCAACCGAGTTAGTCGCCCTTTAAGTTATTAGTCGCCGAGTTATTATTTTAGTAGCAAATAGTTAGTCGCCCTTTAAGTTATTAGTCGCCTGGAAAATTATTATCCTATAATAATCTTAGTGAATATTTCGAAAAAAATAAAATAATAATAGATAATCAAGCTGGATTCAGAAAAGGGAAATCGGTTAATACAGCAATGCATCAGTTTTTACAAAAAATTATAACGGAACTAGATAAAAAAAATCAGGCTATACATGGACATGACAAAGGCTTTTGATTATGTTGACCATGGACTACTGCTACATAAACTAGAAATATACGGAGTCCGAGGTAAAACACTAGAAATAATCAAATCCTATCTCAGTAATAGAATACAGTTCACTGAAATAACACAATTATGTCCATTCACAAAAACAGAAATTAAATATATATCGAGCCCAAGATTTATAAAATATGGTGTACCTCAAGGGCCGATACTAGGACCTCTACTATTTCTCATTTATATAAATGATTTACCTAACGCTATTCGGCACCCTATGGTTTTATTTGCAGATGACAGTACGGCTCTTTTCACAAATAACAAAAATAAAAATCATGAACTAGCACTAAATGATTTCCTATCTAAAATAATAAATTGGCTTACAATAAATAATCTGAAAATAAATCTTACAAAAACGCATTATATGAATTTCAAGAATAAAAACGCAAAATTAAATCCATTATCTATTGAGTACAATAATGCAACTGTATCTGAGGTTACAAGACCAAAATTTCTAGGTATCTATATCGATTCTAATATGTCATGGAAAACACATGTAAGTAGTGTGTGTAGCAAATTAAATCAGTTCTCTTATGCCCTATACATGCTCAAAAAAGTATCTAATCAAACCACACTACTAAGTGCTTATCATGCCTATGTGGGATCCACTTTATCTTATGGGGTACTATATTGGGGATACTCGACTGATAAAGAAATTGCGTTCAAGGCACAAAAAAAGTGTATTAGATCCATATGTGGGATACGTCAAACAGATTCATGTAAACCTCATTTTATGAACCTGAAGATATTAACCCTCCCTGCTCTATATATCTACGCGGCCTCAGTTTTAGTTAAATCAAACATCAGTAGCTATGACACATTAATAAGCAGTAGACTTAAAAATACACTACGCAATAAAACATCCCACACTGCCGTCTACAGCAATAGTATTTTTTGTATGGGCATAAAAATATATAATAATTTACCCATTGAAGTCAAGAACCAGCATTCAATTGGTATTTTTAAAAGGAAGCTAAAAGATTTCCTGATTAAAAAGGCATACTACTCTGTAAAAGAATTCCTTGAAGATAAATAATTATTTAATATTGAAATGATCGTGATACTTAATATTATGATGTGATATTAAATTCTATGAATAGTATGTGATAATATATGAATGAATAATGATAATATAAAATATATGAATAATGATAATTAATATAATATAATGTTAAGTCTGTATAACTGTAATATTGAGTAAGTATATTTTTTTTTTTCTTCTTATGTTTTTAACCATTTAAATTGCAATGCCTTAACAGGCAACTAAGTTCTAGAACCTACCTATTGTTAACATCTACAAAATCCTGTACACTTAGTTCGCAATAAAGATTTTGAATTTGAATTTGAATTGTTTATACGATTCTGACATTTTTTTTTTTATGATTGTTGACTATTTAAATTTAATTAATCACAATTTTATTTTGGGTTTTTATCTGTTTATAATTTAAAATAGTTTATAATTTAAATGTATGTATTAGTGTTTATCTATGGACTAGAATTACGTCTGAAAAAAAGATAAGTAAAAAAATGTGTAAATTCGTACGTTACTCACTAAAGTGACATAATTATTTGTCTGTATTTCAAAGGTTTTGACTTGATACCTCATATTCTTTTGTTATTATTTTGTTTCCGGGGTGGAAATTCCTCATGGATACCCCTCCGCCCTGGGGCGGGTGGAGGGGTCTGTCAGACTCTTACTGACTAAACACCACCCCCATGTTCCCTTCCCACACTTACATCGGGGATCTTGGGATCTAGTGCGACTTCCGCGATCTCCGGCTGGTCTGGGGGGGTGAGGTGTTTGATCCCCCCACCGTGACGTCTGAAAGGGGCGCGCGTGGAACACTACGCGCCGCCACCTCGGGTCCTACTTATATGATAGGGGGCGGCGGACGTCCCCAAGTCCACCGTCCCTGGACCCATCATCACAGTTTCAACCTAAACTAACCCGTTTTGTCGGGGTATCTTCCTTTTTTTTTCGTTTGGGGTACCTAACCTAACTTAGTTATTGCGTCCAACTGTGAGAAATGGCCAGAAAGTTAAAAAGGGTTAGTTATTAAAAAAAGTAAGCATCATTAGAAGAGCAAAAGGTTTTTAGAGGTTTATTAATTTAAAAAGTGTCAATCATTAAAGTTAAGTTTTTAGACGATCAGTTAAATATTATATCTATATTACTGCCTCGTCGGTCTAGTGGTCGCTAGCACGACTGCTGAGCATGAGGTCCCGGGTTCGATTCCCAGGTCGGGCAAAATCATATTAGGATTTTCCATTAGGAATTTCTCAGAAGCAGCCCGGAGTCTGGATTTGTGCCCGGTTGATGGCAATAGGCTCGCCCCCCCTATTACATGGGACTTAAACATGACTGGCGAAATGTGGGTGTACTATTAGGTACACCTCTGCCTAACCCTTCGGGGATTACAGGCGTGACGTTATGTTATGTGTTAAATATTATATTTTCCGTATAAATCTGATATTTAGTGTATCTTAGGTAAAAAAAAAACATCGATTCAAGATCTCATGCAAAATATTCAAAAAGTGATTCCGATACCGGGAATCGAACCCGAGCCTCCTGGGTGAGAGCCAGGTATCCTAGCCACTAGACCATATCGGATGTTATTTGAGTGGCTAATTATTGTTACTGTTACAGTTTCCACTGTGTTTAAAAAAAAAAAACTAAAATAATTTATAATGAATATATATATATATTATATACGTAAGTTTTCTAAGTACGTACCGTTTCTATTTTATCAAAATCAATTAATTTCTCTGCAAGGGGACGATACTTTATGTACATAGGAATCTAAGGTAGGATCGATTGGCATAAAAAAAAACCGGCCAAGTGCGGACCACGCACAATGAAGGGTTCCTTAGTTAGGATGAATTTATCCCTAAAACAAACTTAACATTGTAGTTGAAAAACATGATCCTCCATACATTCCAACTGCAAATTTAAGTTTGTACGCACAGTATTAAGTGATTTACCATGTTATTTTAAGATCACAGACTTCTTATAGGTTTTCCTGTAATCTATAAGTAAAGAACTATTTTCTGTATTTTTTTCAAAATTTTAGGCTCAGTAGTTTCAGAGATAAGATTACGATATATTTTCTAAAATAATTTCAAAAGTGTTTAAGTATTTTAAAATTATAAAAAATATATATATGAAATCCTTAAAACTAGCCCTTTCATTTGATAATTATGTCACACGGTACAGTCAGCACAACTTTTTTTTTTAATGTTTTTTTATGTGATAAAACTACAAATTAACAATTTTCGAACTTTTTCCTTTGCTTGTGCTGTGAGACCTGGCTTCTGCCCAAATTTCATGATTCTAGGTCAACGGGAAGTACCCTATAGGTTTTGATCTATCTGCGACATATTCGTAATTTTTTTTATGTGATAAAACTACAAATTTACAATTTTCGGACTTTTTCCTTTACTTGAGCTGTGAGACCTTGCTTTTGCCCAAATTTTATGATTGATAAAATTTGGGCAAAAGCAGTTGGGCAAATGATAGGTCAACGGGAAGTACCCTATAGGTTTTGATTTATGTGCGAGTATCGAAATATGTCGCAATAGTGTCGCTTATATCGCCGTATTTTTTATTGCGTTCGCTTGGATGCTTGATTTTTTTAGAGCTTACGTATTTGATATTAATTTCAACTTGATACCTCTACGCGTTTCTGAGAAAAATGGTCTTGACAGACTGACAGACAGACAGACGGACAACGAAGTGATCCTATAAGGGTTCCGTTTTTTTCCTTTTGAGGTACGGAACCCTAAAAAGATTTTGTGAATATTCCATTCCATGTTCCATTTTCTTGCTGACTGTAATTTTTTTCAAAATCTGTGAATACCGATCAAAATTTCTCATAAAGTTAAGGACAGTCTCTTAAGACCGTTTTCCCGTAGCTACAACGGTTAAGGTCCAAAAAAAATCCACCCTGTATAATTGTCTCATAGACCTTATTTTTTTATGATGTGTAAGTATGTATGTAACTTTAACGTGGTTAAGAAATTATAAGGTCTACTTATTTATTTTAATTATTTTAGAAAATAAACGGTTACACATTACAGTTAATAAATCATGCATATTATGTGTGAATATTAAGTTTTTTTTTTTCATGAATTACCGTACGTAAAAGTTACGTTGTATGTTTTTAGCTTGCTACCCATTCTATGACGTAGGTACTCATCTTATTTCCTGACACTCAGATCCTCTTTTAGAGAACACAAAAAACTTTTTGTTCACGTTTAAAAATACATTCATGGAGCCAGAAACTTTGCTACCTCCATACAGTATGTTTATAAAGCAGGTAACAGACATATAGTATTTTGTAACAACTGTATCTTCATAGCGATGATAAGGGTGCTTCAGATTAGCATAAGCAGCGATGCGCGAAGAAACATGGCCGAAACTTTAATACTTACTAACAGTGCATTTCTACAGCGTGCCAGCGCAAACTATGCGTCTGGTCGCTGCAACAAGACACAGAGCTGTCTTTTTCATTTGCGTTTTATCGCTGCGACTAAAAAAAAATAGTGTGTGAGTTAAGGTAATCACAGAATGTAAAATCAATGTCATACAAAGAATAAATAGTTTGAATATGAAAATTGTCACCCGCAGCTTGTCATTGCGTCTAGTCGCCGAGCTGTGACAGTTGCATGTCGCATAGTTTGCGCCATGTAAAAAGTTATGTAGCTATATAATTTTACGAGCAGTTGCTCTTGATTTGACTTAGTTCTCAAACAAACTTGAAGACCCCTTGTCCCCACTCAGAATGGAGTTCTGAAGAATCAATTTACATCCCTAAAGGAAATCAACTCTCTCAAGAATATTATTATCTACTTATTTTTCTGCCTTTAATGGTTTACGTAGTGCGCTGTTAATTAGTCAGTCAATCAAACGATGACGGTTCCACGTTTACTAAAGTTAGCACTTCTGAAATTTTCATTTCTAGCGTTTTTCTGCTAATAAATATAGATAAACATCACTGCATAATAATTATCTAATAATAATAACAACACTCATCTGTATAATCACGTATGTGACTTTTTTATTGAGCAATAAAAAAATTGGTTGCTTGTTTTTTGATCAACCAAGAATTACCATGAATCTACGATCATCACACATTCGTCTACTTCAATGTCCCACTCACCGCACTGACTTCATTCACTCTTCATTCTTCGTTCAGTCTATTTCTCTGTGGAATGCGCTCCCCCAGGAAATCGGGATGGCAACCAGGGGCCCAAGTCTGCTATTTTTATAAATTCACTCATTCCAACACGATCCCATTGTCATGCCATTGTCATTTTGCTAAAAGTTCGTAATCTGGTAAATTCATAATGGTCGATCATTGGTCGGTCAATGTTCTCGTAATATAATTGTGTTATTATAATGGCATTGTCGTATTGCCGTTATTATAAAACCCATTAGTAGAAATGTCATTCATTTGTCATTCTGTGCGAGATTACCAATATATGCAATTTCTTTCAATGTAGTGTCAGTGGCCGACCATTGGAAAGTCATAATGACGCCATTATACTCGTAATAGTAGATTACCAAACTTGTCAAAATCAACAATTATGAAATCAATGATCGACCATTCTGACACTATTGTAATAGCAGACTTGAGGCCCAGCCGATTATCCTTTAAAGTTAAAGTTCGGAGCACATTCGTAAGAAGCTGGCAGTATCATCACAACGCGAACGGTAATCTTTTCCCATTGTTTGTTTGGTTTGTTGGTATATTCGTATATTTATATGGTCTTATATTTATGTATA
Source organism: Tiliacea citrago (assembly GCA_963921375.1). Lineage (NCBI taxonomy): Eukaryota > Metazoa > Arthropoda > Insecta > Lepidoptera > Noctuidae > Tiliacea > Tiliacea citrago. The sequence continues at coordinate 21,015,065 of OY992799.1, read as the reverse complement.
ATTAGTTATATATATTATTTTATTTTATGTATGTATGTGTATTATTATATTTAAATAAATATTTATTCCACAATTTTCGTTATTGCACCAATGTTTGTCTCTGCATCACCCAGAGGTTGACTGGTAGAAAATGCCTATGGCATTAAGTCCGCCTCTGTACATTTGCGTGCTTAAAGTTTAAATAAATAATTACAAAAGACATGAAAATGGAAAAAAGCTTCGAATCTTTTTTAACAAACTATGTCATGTTACTAGAACAGCTCGTGCTTTATTTAGTAAACATAAACCAACCAGCATGTTGTTTGCGGGGTTGAACGCTTCAAATGTTCGAAAATTTACAATTTAACGCCATTTATCGCACCTTGCAGTCTGGAGGGGATCTAAAGCAACATTTTTTATTACAAACTCGGCAAGCGCTCTGCTCGAACGTGCTTGCCTCTAAAAAGCTTATATGGTTTGTGTGAACACCCTGTGTGTAGAATAGAAAGAGTCGGGATTTTTACGCCAGATTGAAGTAAAGGCTTGTTGCGTTGATGTATTAGATTGCTGGATGTATCAGCAGGTGGGAATAGAGAGAATGGGGTAAAATAGATAGTGTAGCACATATAGGTATTATATTCTTGTTTGTTATTTTCAAAGATGAACAAAAATATTGGACAATAATTTGAAACTTTTACATTGACTTGATCAAGAACACCGATGATTACCACTGGGAACCTAACCTATAATATAATTTCAACATGGTTTTTTTTTTTTTTGTGAATGTGAGAACGTTGTAGGCTTAATAGACTGTAGATCTGTAGACCATTTTCTATTTTGTTAAGTACCTGGTACTTGTTGACGGGTCTACACTGTCCTTGCATAACTATTAGACACTGTAATTTGGAAACATTATAATTATATTTTTTTTAAAGTAACCGTAGAGTTTCTTGCCGGCTCTTCTCCATAGAAAATGATCAATTGGAATCGTGCACCTAGCTTCTGACGTTTCATAAGTGCCCATGTAGGTTTATGTGAAATTAAATATTTTGATTAACGTTTAATAATTATCCGAAAACTTTCTGGGTCATCAACAATATTTCTAGGTACCGTACGCTATGATGGGCAAACTATTGTAGCTACTTTTTATAACTCTCCCAGTGCCTTATGCATATTGCTGATCACTCATGTTTTACAAATAAATTAGCTATCTTTAATAAGGTAAAAGCATCGCATTCAAATTTTTACCTACCTTTTGTAAAGAGATTTTTGTCACGTCAAATTCATCGAACCCATTTGTGTATTCGTATGGTTAAGACCATGCAGTCTAAATCTAATTTCCACGGAAACTCCGCCCCTTGCTCCCCGCCACTCCGTTATGTGCTAAACTCCAACACATCAGTAATAAAGTTGAATATCGCGTGCGCTCTTTGATCGTGGTCTCAATTCTTATAACTAAAGTAATAATTGAACTAAAGAAAAAATATCTGGTGGCTGGATAATCACATCACACTAATATTATAAAGGCGAAAGCCAATCTTGTTTGTTTTTTATAATTACCCTTAAAAAAGACATGATTTTCGAATAAAAAATGTATCGAGCGAAAATATTACAATTACGTAACTGTCTTCAACACGGAAAGAAAAAGATCCAATCACACTAATATTATAAAGGCGAAAGTTTGTGAGTGTGCGTGTGTGTGTGTGTATGTTTGTTACTTCTTAACGCTCAAACGGCTGGACCAATTTTGATAAAAATTTGTACGGAGATAGCTGACACCCTGGATTGAGACATAGGCTACTTTTTATCTTGTTATTCCCACGGGATCGAGACTTACGCAGGTGAAACCGCGGGGCGCAGCCAGTAAATCTACTACTAAACTAAAGTTTCATTTTGCTTGTGACTGTTTCAAAATATTCATGCAAATAAAAATAAAAATAGTGAGCCTCCTCTTAAGCCAGTTGTCAAATTATGTTTTCACTTTGGTTATAATCATCATCTGCCCAGTCATTTCCCAACTATGTTGGGTTCAGCTTCCTCCAGTCTAACTGGATGCAGCTGAATACCAGTATTTTACATGGAGCGACTGCCTATCTGACCTCCACAACCCAGTTACTAGGTAATACACGATACCCTTTGGTAAGACTGGTTGTCAGATTTTCGGGCTTCTGACGACCCGTAACGACTGTCAAATATCACCAAACAGCCAATACCAACGGTTGAACGTGCTTTCCGAGGCACGGAGTTTGGTATGCAAAGATGGTCACCCATTCATGAACCAACCGCGGCAAGTGTAGCTTAACCTGATCAATCGACCCCTGCAGCTGTTATTACTTAGCCACAAGCGGTCACTTGAGTGAGGTTCGAAGTACAAAATGGGCGTATTTATAATTTCTAACGTAATAATATTATCGTGGACGTCCGCGGCATTACGATAAGTAAACAGAACAACATTTTTTTGTTCCAAAAGATTCGATTTAAAAAAAAATTGGATCAACTACCGCTGGTAGTGTTGTTACTTGAACTATGAGAGTGAACTTGAATTTCTTTTGTTTTATCGTGTTTAAATATCGATAACCTTCACGTATGTCAAGTTTAAACAAAAAAAAAAGAATTTTTAAATAGATATTTCAACTACACTCGGTAGGTGACCCCAAAACAAAATTACCAAATTTATTTATTTTTCACCCATCACCTCTGCGGCGTTTTGCTAGCTAATTTAATTTGACCCTGTATAAAGGCGCTTATAATTTTCCGTCCACGAAAACGGTATAACGTGCACGTATTTCTGTACATTTTCCGGGCGTGGACGTCCACGATATTATTATCGTCACGATAATTTATGAAACCTTACCTTTAGCAATAATGATATTGATTCATGTCACTTTTTCAAACTAAATCTCTACAGCTACGTCTGTGAACGTGTAATAAGGTGAGCCAGCACCACGAAACTATTTCGTTGAGTCTGGTATAACAAAACGCTTTGTGTCGCCCGAGAACACCGAGATTAAAACTTTATACGGCGTTCTTGTTTTCAATTGACGTTTTGAAGGTCGGGACTAAGATTTTGAGAAGGTATTGGGTTTTGAAAGACTACGGTTGAAGAATCTATCTTAATCTTAACTTAAGCTGCAATAGCCCAACTTTTCAAACATGTGCTTTCGATTTAGGTCGTGAGTTCTAACCTTTGTGAGTTCTTACTTGCATTGTAGACTTGAACACCTAGCATTTGTGTTAAATTAATGAGAAGCATTATAATATGTAGAAAAATAAATCATTAAAATTCTACATTTTTAGGGACCAGTAATGTGGGGGTCGACGTTAGAGTAAAAACAAGAACACTTAAATTGAAACGGACAGCCGATCTATTCTGTAAAATCTCACCGTGAAAACTGAGGTGAAGTGAGCTGTCAATCCCTAGCATCAAGTGGAATGATGGCTCATTTCTAGCTCACTTACGATTTCACGGTGAGATTGCTACAGAATAGACCGGCAGGTCATAATTATAATGAGAGCTAAGACAGAAAACTGGACGTAGAGGAAGACAGGTGACAAGGTGGGAAGATGATCTGCCAAAAGGTTGGCGAAGATCAGCTCTGGACTGGAATAAGTGGAGGGAGATAGAGGAGGTCTATGTCGCAAGAAAACCTGAACTGGTAGCTGATAAAATTATAATATAAATAAATGTTATTAGTTTATAAGAACTTGTCTATGTACAAAGGGTCAGAGGAAATAAAGCTATTTTTATTTTATTTATTTATTTATTTTAATGGCGTGCACAAAGACCTTACCGTGCATACCTGATCGAATCGTAGATTCTTGATATCCAATTCCAGACTAGCTGTACTAACATGTTTGTGACTGGAAACTGCTTCTGTGAAACAACTGTCAGACTTTCTGAGACTTACTTGTGGTTAATGCCCTGGTATTCTGAAGTTAGAACACGTGTCAGACTTTCAGATTGTCTGGATTGACTTTCACACTATTCAAGGGAATTCGGAGAACGACAATATTTATTGTGAAAGATCACAAAGCTGAAATGAATAACCGGCCAGGTTTTGACATTGTATGATCCTGTATTCAATAGCTGATGTCACGGCTAAGGGCCTTTGTACACACACGTTTTTCTTGCAGTGAAAAACTACAGTTTATTTACCGTGTTTAGGCACGGTCGTCAGTGTTGTATGGATTACTATGGAAGCTTGTTAACAGACACGTTTTTTCTACGGCGCGGATTATACGCCGTACCGTAAAGAACCCGTGCCGTGTATAAAGGGCCTGAAGGTTAATTTGATCAAACTTTTGTACCTAGTAAGCATTAGTTTTATCCTGAGAATAAATTTTAAAGTTTTGACAGTTCGGCCACACAAAAACTGTCAGACTTTGATAAAATCAGCTCTAAGTAAGATAAGCAAACGGGACATCGTAAATTAGGGGCTTACAAAATACAAGAATATTAATTCACAGCTGGATTACAAAAAGACGAACAAATAGTATGATAGTCGAATTTTTAGGGTTCCGTACCTCGTAAGGAAAAAACGGAACCCTTAAAGGATCACTCGTGAGTCGTGTGTCTATCTGTCCGTCTGTCACAACTGATTTGCTCCGAATCTACTAGACCGATTAAGTTAAAATTTTGTACACATATGAATTTATGTGACCCAAACACGGACGTGTAACGTTAATAGATGAATTTTAAAAGGGTCACTTTTTTGGGGTAAAACTGCAAACTGTACCGTGTTACATATCAAATGAAAGAACTTGTTGTGAGGGTTTCAAATATATAATTTTTTTTTTCTTTAAAAAAAAAAAAAAAACGTTGCCCCACACTAGGAATTTCTCCTGTATCGTGGGTGCGTTCACAAACATTCAAACTCACATACACAAACAGCCAGACCGGGAACAACTACTTGTAGGTCATACAAATATTTGTTCCGTGCGGGAATCGAACCCGCGACAGGCAGCGCGGCAGTCAATCGCTTAACCACTGCGCCAACCGTGCCGTGCGTTTTTAAAATATAAAGTAACTACTGAGCCTAAAATTTAAAAAAAATACAGAAAATAGTTCATTATAGATTACAAAAAAGCCTATAAGAGATTTAGGTGTTAAAATAATATGGTAAATCTCTCAATATTGTGCGTACAAACTTAAATTTGCGGTTGGAATGTATCATGTCAATGTATCAATGTGCAGAATATGTTTTTCAACTGCAATGTTGTTTCGTCTTGGGATAAATTCATCTCAACTACGGAACCCTTCATTGTGCATGGTCCGACACACTTGGCCGGTTTTCCAGCTCGTCCAGCTCAGGTAATAAGCTCAAAGAATTTTATAATAAAAATAAACTAATGACATCAGCGCTGTGTTACTCGTTACGACAGACTAACAAAATAGTTACTTCAAGGATCAAGCCTACCCTTGGAGCTAACGATATGTGGGTGTCTTTTGTTGGTATTAACAAGTTATTTGACTGAAGTTTCATTGTTCTATGAAATGTTGTGATTTTGGCAAGTTCCGTAACAATGTAGCTATGTTTGATACCTTTCTGTTGTGGTTAAAATTATCAGTAACTAGCTGCGCCCCGCGGTTTTACCCGTATAACTCTCGATTTCGTGGAAATATCTGGATAAAAAGTATCTTATGTCCTAACTCAGGTTATAGTCTATATATGTGGCAAATTTCATCCAAATCCATTTAGCCGTTTTCGCGTAAAAGCGTAACAATGAAACAAACTCACTTTCGCATTTCTAATATTAGGGATATATTTATAAGCAATATATCATAATAATGTCTAATAAATTGCTTAAAATAATATAATATAGTTACTTTAGGATTAAGATTCTAAAGCGAAGTCTACATTAGCAACAAACTTGTAGAAGTTGACTTCCACAAGCAATTTACAATTTACTTAGAAAACTTGCAGAAGTGAGTTTGCTGCGAAGAATTGCTTGTGGAAGTCAGCTTCTGCAAGTTTTGTTGCTAATCTAAACTTTACTTAAGTTAACTTAATGATTTAATACTTAGTGAGCCGTTCCTGCTTCCCACGGTGACTTGAAAAAGTATCGTGGTTTTTTTTATTATAACTATGTAATTTTTATATTAATGTATATTATAATAAACCACGACCACCTGCCGGTGTAAATTTCTCTAAATAATAGTGAAAACCGCACCAAAATCTATTGTGCAGTTTAGTAGAATAACGCGCTCACACAGGCACACACGAAAAATATCTTTATTTTAAATTATGTTAGATTCGGTAACATGCAGATATAATCAAAATTCCTAAACATAGACACTTCGTATTCTTTAAACTATTCATCCAACTAATTGATTCCAAAGCCAAAACGACATTACTCAAAATGTAGATCCTCCAACGGAAATAAAAACCGTCATTTATCTAAGGAGCCATTGTCATAATATTTGTCATCCAGATTCATCGTAAATATAATGGCGTGAACCATTTCAGGCGAGTCGGGAAGCTGTCCATCTGTGTTAGGGAAACGACTTTTAATGTTGCATTGAATTATGGCGTTGGTGGGGTTATTTAATGAGAATGGTTGTTTTGAAAGCGTTTATATAATATAAATGTAGCTTCATAATAAATAAATAAATAATTACTTTTACATTATGGTTTGACAGTCGTTACAGGTAGGAGCCCGAAAGGCTGACAATCAGGACTGTTTGTCAGATTTTCGGGCTTCTATTATATTTAATCATCAAATCAAATCATTTATTTCAGATAAAATATCCATAGGTTTTGGTAATTGGTTTTTTTTTTGGGTAATTTGGTTGGTATTTGGTTTTTTTTTGTCGTTATGGTGTACATAATAAAGAGTATTATATATTCTATTCTATTCTATAAAATCGAACAGATACTTATAAAAGTAAAATCAAAATTTAAAACAAAATTAAAACTAAAAATAAAACAAAAATTTAAAAACAAAATTATCATAAAAGTTAAAATCAAAATTAAAAATGAATACACATATTACAATTTATAATAAACACAGGTGCTAGCATGCAGCTGCAGGCACCTCCGCAGAAAAAGCGAGTCCCACCGCTCGGATAACACACTCAGGAGCCCACATTATGCCCACATTATGTAACACTCACATCTTCATCTTCTTCTTCATCTTTAAAGATGTGGATGTGGCTCGTGGCTAAATATTATCAGCCTCACAGGTCGATGGAAGGTGAAGCTACGTTTGCCACGGTAGATTCGTGGATAGGCGACCTTTTAATTACATAATATCGAGACCCTTCCGTGCCTCGGAAAGCACGTTAAGCCGTTAGTCCTGGCTGTCATTTGTTGATCATTGACAGTCGCTACGGGTCGTCATACCAAGGGATAGCCTCTCGGTTGTCCAGAGGCACTTTAGCTGTCTCTGCCTATAGGCAGTCGCTCCATGAAAAATACTGGTATTTTATTTTATTTTATTTCTTCAGGATAATAAACAATTACGCAATACTGCTTGATATAATATTTAGGTACAAATATTTTATAAACACATAAGTATCTAATCACGCAACCAGCATCGTTACCCACAAATTAATACAACCGTGAAAATAGTTTTAGCAAGGTCCAAGCAAAGTTAGCAAACAATTTATTGTATATCATTATCTATTAATTAATGTGTCTTGTGTGAATAAGAACTAAAGCTATATGTAATCTAAAAAGGTTTTTTGAAAATACTGGTTTTAAACTGTGCGAGTGACAATGCAATTAAGTCAATATCGGGAAAATTATCGTTGTAACTTTTCATTAGTCGACGTGAAGGCGCTCGTTCTCCTGCGTTGGTTCTGCACCGTTGCGGCGCGGTATTCAGCTGCATTCGGTTAGACTGAAAGCTGACCCTAACATAGTTGGGACAAGGCTAGGCATGTGAGATTTTGAAAGGGGTATAATACATAATTATGCTTATAATGGCTTTTACATTAAAATCTGTATTTATGGGTGTAGTTTCAACCGTAAGCGTTGACTAGGTACATTTTGTTTGAATTTACGAGTTATAAGAACTAACTGTGCCGCGCGGTTACACCCAATATTAAGTCTCGCCTTAAGAATATCAGGATAATAAGTATTCTATGTCCTAAAATAAGTCATAGTGTACCAATGTGCCAAATTTCATCTAAATCCGTTGAGCCGTTTTAGCAAGAAAGCAAATTAGACAAACTTACTTTAGCATTTATAATATTAGTTAGGATCCTTAGCACACTTTTAATATTAGCTAATCTTAGGCTGTGTGTAGATTATAACTAAATAGTGTGCAATGAAAATTAAGAAGCGCAGTTTCACAACAAAACTGGGGTGTTTCGCAAGTAAGACATAAATTAATGTTTTACCAATAGCAGACAGAACGGTTTTGCCTCTAGTATGCATATTGTTTTAAGGTTTAATAATACCTTACCAGTATTATGTTCAAGTGGATTTTCAGGAAAATTAGTCGGAACTTTTGAACTACCTACATTGAAAATCATTTCTATTTTGCCGGTATTTGCTGTATTAAAATAATTGCCCTGCTTTTGTTATCAACAGAACTCAACAAGAATATAATAAATTACGGATCAAAGCCTATACCTAACATAGAACTAGATACAATGGATATTATATTATGTTCTGCTCTATACGCACTATTATCAATGTTTCAGCGTTCTGCTGAATGAGACAATATAATATGGACATGACTGGAAAGTTTGTTTAGCTTGTTAACAAAAAAACGTCGATTGCATAAATAACTTCCTCCTTTTTTGAAATCGGGTGAAAACAATGTCTCTCTCTCTGTCTGATAGTGCGCGAGTCGAGAACCATGTTCGATTCACGAGCAATTTTTGTTCTCAATAAAATTCATAGATTCGTTCTCTGGATAGGTTTTGGCGTATGTAAATCCACCCGAGCGGTGACGTAGCCAAACATTCATTTCTAAATGCAACTCAAGACACCACCAAATAATACCTACCTTCTATAATAAATAATCTTAAAGGAGAACAATAAGAATAATAAAATCAATGTCTCTTTCTCTGTCTGATAGTGCGCGAGTCGAGAACCATGTTCGATTCACGAGCAATTTTTTGTTCTCAATAAAATTCATAGATTCGTTCTCTGGATAGGTTTTGGCGTATGTAAATCCACCCGAGCGGTGACGTAGCCAAACATTCATTTCTAAATGCAACTCAAGACACCACCAAATAATACCTACCTTCTATAATAAATAATCTTAAAGGAGAACAATAAGAATAATAAAACGAAACAAATGCAATCTATCAAACAAATAATAAAAACCGGCCAAGTGCGAGTCGGACTCGCGCACGAAGGGTTCCGTACCATTATCTATAAAAATGGCAAACAAATCACGTTTGTTGTATGGGAGCCACCCTTAAATATTTGTTTTATTTTAATTTTAATTATTTATTTTTATTTATAAATATTCACAGAATATTTAGTTATATATTCATATAACTAAATATTCTGTGAATATTTCAAGCGTCTACCTGTTGCCGTTATCAATATCGAGCAAAAACGAGCAAAAAAAATCACGTTTGTTGTATGGGAGCCCCCTTAAATAAAATAAAATTAAATATTTATTTTATTCTATTTTTTAGTATTTGTTGTTATAGCGGCAACAGGAATACATCATTTGTGAAAATTTCAACTGTCTAACTATCACGGTTCACGAGATACAGCCTGATTACAGACGAACAGACAGACGGCGGGGCCTTAGTAATAGGGTTCCCGTTTTACCCTTTGGGTACGGAACCCTAAAAACGACATCTCACATTATTATGATCAATAAAAATTGCAATCTCAGATGGTATGTGACTTGATAAGACAGTAAAAAGTTTTTCAATCAAATCAAAGTTTCGTGCACATACCTACGTAAACTTGGGTAAAGTTTACCGTGTTGACGTGGGTATTCCCTTCGTCCGTAACTGATGCATGAGTTATTGCAAGGAGCTGTCAACAGCATGTTTGTGTACTTTTTTAATCAAAAAAAGTCATAAGTCAAATTATTTATTTCAAATAGGCACATAAGAGGCACTTTTGAACGACAAAATTTACAAAAAAATAGAATTTCCCTTCCAAAAGGTAGTTTCGTATGGAGAAGAATGGGCAAGAAACTCCAACGTTACTCTTTTAAAAATGTTTTACAATATTTTATTTGGGTACATTAATTATATTATATGATTATATGTGAATACGATGCACCTAGAATAAAATTACTGTACCATAATAGGAAAAAAAATATTAAAAACTAAGCATAATAATTGAAAAATAACTTAATTATGAGATAGGTACATGGTGCTCATATATTTACAAACATCATAAAAGTATGTTTTTATTAAAAATAAATAAGTCAGTGTGTGAGTATAGGTAATCACAGAATGTAAAATCAATATCATAAAAATAACAAATTTAACAAAGTTAGTAAAATTTGGATACCATCTTCTTAGGTCGCACTCCTACCGACTAAACCCCATTGTTCCTACTTTTTCATGTCTGTTTGTCTGTCTGTCCCCGGCTTAGCACAGAGACTCTTAGTACTAGAAAGCTGTAATTTGGCATGATGTACATAATTATGAATCATGCCGACAATGTGGTAAAAAAATCGTCTTTATTAGACTTTGATTACAACATCCATTTTATAGTAGTGGATTGAACTGATTGCCAATGATAAGCTACTTTTAGAAATTAATTACATTACTGACCGGTTTGATTGTTACAAAAAAGTAGCTTTTGTATTAAATCATCGTTTAATTATAATTATACAAATTGTGTTTGCACACATAAAAAAAAAGTGTTTCTGTCAATCAAAAATAACTTGTAATGTAGTAACATTCTTTTAGTCACGCTGATAGCACACGTGCTATGGTTTCGCGGCGGAGGTGTACTACCAGCGTTAAAGAGTATATAGTAAAAATAGTTGCGTATGTATTTATTATTTTAATGAATTATTATTATTAATATTCTAGTGATATTTATTTTAGAAGTATATATTATATTAGTATATTCTCAATATTATTTGTTTTATTTTAATAAGTGTATTGTTTTTTATTGTATTCCACTTTCTCTTCTACTCTTTCACACGGTGTCTACATCTCTGTGTCTACGTTCCTATCCCAGGTATGCTAGAAGATATTTCTTTAGAAATAAGCATCACCTTTGTATGTATTTTTCTGTTCTTTTCTTCTTGTCTGTTTATTTATACGTGTGTAAATAAATGGTTATATAAATAAATCAATAATATCGATCAATTCATAACGCCATAGAAAATATCATTCGAATGCGATTTTTGCTTTATTTTTTTAACAACCAATTCGGCAGCCAATACCAAAAATATTCTGTCGATATTAAAACTAAAACAGCAACTCGTTTATTTAATTTATTGATCTCATCCATATCACTATCTGCCTAGCCTTTTCCCAACTATGTTGGGGTCGGCTTCTAGTCTAACCGGATGCAGCTGATTACCAGTATTTTACATGGAGTGACTGCTTATCTGACGTAATACGATACCCCTTGGTAAGACTGGCTGACGACCCGTAACGACTGTCAAAGATCCATGAATGACAGCCGGGACCAACGCCCTAAAATGCTTTCCGAGGGACCGAGGTGTGAAAAGATGGTCATTCTTCCACGGACCACCCCGGCAAGCGTAGCTTAACCTGATTGATCGACCCGTGTGGCTGTTATTACCTAGCCACAAGCCCCTCTTCTTCATTCGCGTTCTCATCCATATGACACTATCCTTAAATTTATGATGGCAGTATTGGTATCAGTATATTCAATATGCCAATTAAACATGGTTCAAACATTTAATTATTAACTGATTTGGTGAAGCGCCGCAATTGGTTTCGAAACGCTGAGTTTTAATTTAATTTTAATAAGCAAAGTAGGTCATTATTATTATTTTTTTTTTACATATTTCGGGACTATGGGGTCACGGACCTTTGGAAGGCGTACGAGAGGCCGAAGCCAACTCGCAGACAGACAATAATTTTAAATGGAATAAAGAAAGAAGGCATCAGGCACCACCCGATGATTATCCCTATTTTCACTATGTAAGTGCACCTTAGAACAACCCCGGTTGGTGCAGGACTATTGCAGAACATGAAAACAAATCTTAATGTGCAATAGTGGTTTGGTAACCTAAAACTATTTATGATATAAGATTTATTTGAACAAATAATGGTTGAAAATCAAACACTTACAAACAACACCATGCTTATAAAGAATAGCGTTTTACAATTATATAACCATTAGTGCTATATGCAGTCTTTGTACGAGGGCAACACTGAGAGTTTTTAGAACTGGCCACTTGTAAACGATATAATAAAAAAATAAGTTCAAACTTTAAAAATGGAACTCTGTACCAATGTTATTTTATTCATTTGTCATTTACTCACGATTTTGGCGGCAAATTGAAAATTGTCTGTGTCACGTCAGCATGAATTTAACGCGAGAAAATTTTCGTATAAGGATTTTTATGAATTTCGATGTAATTTAAGTCAACAAGAAAGTTATGATAGACTTCGATTGACCTTTCACGATGAAGCCACATCTGGTGCCACTGTTTACTACTAGTTTAATGAGTTTTAGCGTGAGGGACGGCCTTCGGAAGCAATGGCTGCGTTTCAAAATCACGAATGGGCAAAGTGCTTTTGTCAGTGGTTTCATCAAATGCGGCGATGTATTGATGTAAATGGACACTATTTTGAAAAGATATAATAAAACTAATAATTTGCTAATTTGTGATTTTGTTTTTTTTGTTTTTGATTTTCTAAGAACTTTCACTTTCGTATGAACTCTGATATCCAAAGAAAGATTTAACTTGTGTTATGGATACCTGCATTCTCACATAAATGAAATACATCTGTAGGTTACATTGGTTGCATCAGAAGACGGTATCAAGAGTGGCGCAGTATACAAGAGAGGCCGCCGCACCAGTACCACGCCCCGCGTCTGCGCCTACTCACGCCACCGATGTAGTGTCCGCAGGGACGTGGCAGGGATCCGGCCAGTACGCAAGCCGCCTCATAGGAGAGAGTACGATACTCTCTGATGACTCTGACGGCCATAGCTTACTGTGGTACTCGCAATACTGTGACACTGCGGGCCATCAGGTCTGCTGCCCACACCGGCGCCCTATACAGGGCCATGGATCGAACATTCCCCATGTATAACCTCCTGTAGGCGGTACTAGGGCCCCCCAATTGGGAAACGGCGTTGACAGCGCGCCCGCCGCACCCATTAACTTAGGTGCCAGCCACCGTAAGTGGGGGCCAAAGTCCCAACGGCTGACGAGCACTAATCCCAGGTACGTCATGGTTGATTCAACAGCGATTTGGGCCCCCCGACCACGACGTGTGATCCCGGTAGCAGCGCCCGTTGGGGGCCATGGAAAGTGATGGCCTCCAACTTGTTGAGGGCCACCTCCAGGCCCAGGCGCTGGATGCGGTTCACCACCTGTGAATATCCGACATCCTAACCCTAGTTGTGGTCTACCTGTGAGTCATATTTCATCTAAATTCGTTGAGCCGTTAAGACGTGAAAAGGAAACAGATAGAAAGATTTATTTAGAGCCTCCCTTGCTCGTAAAGTGGGGAAAAAACTAAATACTTATTGTTGGATAGGCCGTTCAAAAATATTGTGGGTGTATGGAAACCATTTTTCGATTCAGGGATCCATTTGAGTAATATTAAGCTTTAAATTGCTATTTATCGTTAGAGTTAAATGTGTGGCCCCCCGCCCCTGCCAGCTAAATGATTGTTTCTGGGTATCTGTAAAAAATCATGGCAGTTGTATATAATTATAAAGAAATTTAAAGGAAAACTATCACAGCTAAGTAGGCTTTGCAAGTTACCGAGTAATACTCGACCAACCTAAATTTGCAGTTTAAGAATTGACCGTGACGTATATCGATGTATGGGAGAACATGTTATTCAACTACAATGTTAAGTTTTTTTTGGGATAAATTCATCCCAACTACGGAACCCTTCATTGTGCGTGGTCCGACACGCACTTGGCCGGTTTTTAATATTATTATGAGTAATGGGAAGAAGTAATTACTGACAGGAGTTTCTTACCTACTTCTTCCGTGTTCATCAATGGTCGTACGAATTAAGATCGCACACTGTTTGTTTTTTTCATCAAGATGGCTGACTTCTGGTGCCATCGCATTGGTTTTTATTTCCTACGCACGACTACGCAAAATATTCCTACAACTTCGGATTGATGTCGGACCGTGTAGGTACTATATTATACACACGACTAACTTGTACATGAAAATATAAACGGGTTTCCATAATACTTAGAGGATCGGAATCTTTCTTGGGAACAGTAACGCTCAAAAAAAAATGATAGGTATCTACAAAAAACAGGGTACATCGACCAGAATTCTTTTAATTGTTGATTAAGTACCTACGCAATAATGACAACGAATCCCCACTGATACAATAATGACATCAAGTTACCTTCAGGTCAAACAGTTCAAAACCCCCAAAACATGTAACATCCAATTTAAGGACTACACAAGTCTTAATATTGGACCTAAAATCCGGTCTAGCCGAGAAGCAATCAGGCAACTTCGGCCTGTGCTTACCGCTCCATGAAATTTCGACTGAGAGAGACCGAACCAGTTAAATTGAAATGTATTGATGGACGTAGTTGTTTCCACGATATTAATTTAAATATATTTCGAGTCGACCACGCGTTATAATTACGTTTTATCGGCGAATTCTCATCTATATTATCGAGATATGTTTTTTCTGTGAATACGTTTATGATGAGCTGGTATTAATTGATATATTAAATGGTGCTTACTTAATGCTGAAATGTAATGGTATTAAAATTTTGTTTCAGTAACAATTTCAATATTAAATGGGTTGTATGGTTTATTCTTTGAATTTACTAGATTGGACAGGTCCACTCAAATTTGTGTGGTTCTTTCCTCAAAAGACCATTTTGGACACGGATCTACATGGTCCTCCATGATCTGACCAAGATTATGTCTGGACTTTAAAAGAGACTTTGACCCCTGAGTTTGTTTCGCCATTTCTTTTCAGGGGTTGTCAGATAGGAAATGTCGACTACATCTAGCTTATTTTTTAATATGACGTGTAAAATTGATTCCGATATCCTATTTACAGAATAAACGATTTCATTTCACTTTTCAGTAGGTATACTGATGGTACGTATCTACATTTACATAGGCTGGGCTAAATGCCATGTGAAATTCTGAGTGAGGCAACACCTCTCTTCCATCTTTTCCGTCATCATAATTGCATAGTGACTTTATCTACTCTCATAACGTAGAATTCGAATTATAATCATCAAAACGGGTTTATATTGACATGCCTTATAAACACAATACCGAAATGTAAAAATATAATCTTAGATAAGTTCCTCTCTCTGGGCTCCAGAGAAAGAAAAGGAAGAAGAAAAGTGTTAAATGATAACAGTTAGCACGGGCACATTTCAAATTAGGTAACAAGTACAAAGTTGTATTAAATAATTATGAAATTAACTCCATTTAATGCATGATAAAGATGATAGATGATATCCCGCCCCGCTCCCCTTGAGTTTCAGTAAAGACGTGGCACTTTACTGAAACCTCGCGCGGACTTCTTGAGAGAAGTTATGTTGCACTGTTTTGTTTCATTTGCCTACACTAATGCAGGTTCACGAACACTTAATGGTTACTAATCCACCACTATTACACATTAATATTCGGCTAAACACAAATTTTAGAAAATAAAACAAAACTGCTAACATGACGCTTCACTTTCCCGCCAAGAAGCCAATCCAAGAAGTTAATGTCGCCAAGGAGTTTCCATCAAAATTTTTTTTTTTTATGGAACGCTTATACGGGCGCGCCAGTTTTATTGTATTACAAAAAAGTTTTGATTCCTATTTTTATTTATGTGTGGCAGCACTCGATTTACCGCATGCGCGGTGATGTGCTGGGAATCTCAATTTATGAGAGTAGATAAAGTAGTTTATGAAACTGCACATATTATGTAGGTATCAAAACACTCGTGCGGTACTATTAAAAACGCCGCCTACGGCTCGGTTTTTAAACATTCACTCGTATTTTAACACCCTCAGCAACAGTTTCATAAACTACTATTAATTTGGTTTAACTTATCTACTTGCAGTTTGACAACTTTTGTACAGACTTTATGTCAACTGTCATATTTATTCTTCAGATTTTAATCTGACTATAAAAAAAAAATCTTAAATTGATCAGTCATTCATTCATTCACTCACTGACAGACAACGTACAGCCCGAACCGCTGCGTCTAGAAGCATAGCTCAAGGGTTCCATAGGAAGGGTTTTTGAAAATTCATCCCCAATGGGGGATACATGTTTGTTTGGAAGTTCATCATTTTTGTCTATGTGAAATCACATCGGGCGGCACACGGTTTGTTACTAAAAACATTCATATTTTGTTTTTACGAGCATTCATTGAGTATTTTTCATATAAGTAATGAAAACCTACTATTTATTAATTCATTTATTTATTTAAACTTCTGGCACACAATAAGGTACAAAAATGAACTTAAAGCCTTAGGCATTCTCTACCAGTCAACCAAGGGTGGTAAAGAGATAACACAGTAGGCGATCCGTTTGAGAGGAGATAATAATAATAAACAATATTATGTCTACTGTATACTACCTATTTACTTTCTGCCAACCAAAGAAAAGGATAATGGCTTCGGAAAGAATCCCAAGTTCAAATTAACTTGGCTCTTGTTTTTCCTACTAACTAAACTACTTCAAAGCCTTTTCGATACTGACGGTAAATTTTTGGCATAGTTATAATTAGTTTAGCCGTAACGCGGAGAACTAAAAGTTAAATTTGATTTTGGGTAGTTATGCGGTAACGGAGGTGTGACTAAAGCGAAAAAAAATAGTTGGTAGTTAAGGAAAATAAATATGTAAGTAGTCGGTTTTAGTAGTACAGAGTTTCGAATTTTACCGTTATAATTTCTGTTTAAGCTTAAACAGAAAACATTTTTTCAACCTCTTTTCCCCGCCTCACTCATTCTTCACTCACTCGTTGGTCTAGTGGTTGCAAGCGTGACGGAAAAACGTAAAGTCCCGGGTTCGGTTCCCAGGACGGGCAATGTTATTTTTCATTAGGAATTTCTCCAGTAGCAGCCCGGAAGCTTACTTACCCCCAGCTATTTCATGGTACTTCACGGCACGGTTGGCGCAGTGGTTAAGTGATTGACTGCTGCGCTGCATGTCGCGGGTTCGATTCCCGCACGGAACAAACATTTGTATGACCTACAAGTAGTTGTTTCGGGTCTGGCTGTTTGTGTATGTGAGTTTAAATGTTTGTAAACGCACCCACGATACAGGAGAAATTCCTAGTGTGGGGCAAAGTTAAAAATAAATATATAAACTAAAACTAACTAACTCATGGGAACCGGTGAAATGTGGGTGTACTTTACACCTTTGCCCAACCCTTTGGTAAATACAGGCGTGATATTATGTTTGTACTATTTTCGAAATATACTTCATCATTAAATTGAGCGTACCGCAGATGTATACCCATGGAGAGGCGGTAAATACTATAAGTATATAACGGCGCAGAATAGCCTTTCATCATTTCAGCCGAAAGACGTCCACTGCTAGACATAGGCCTAGGATAGCCTTTACCAGAAGTGATCATCGTATTAGTGGTTCAACAGCTTCTATTTCATCAGGATTGTGTTGGAATATAGCAGTTCAACGTGGACGTGGTACGACAGCGGCTCCTTTTACATCCTCTTCTATCATCAGAAGACAGCTACAACGCAAACATCGATGCGACGCTCTGCTAGAGTGACTGTCACCAGCCAGTGTCACTCTTATCCGACCTTTTCGGTGATTGCAGTAACTCCGTAACAAAAATAGACGACGCACTTGCTGCAACGTCATAATTACTCGTATAATTATAGTATATTACCAAAATACTTCTTTCTTTTTTCTTTTTTTTTAAACATTGCCCCACACTAGGAATTTCTCCTGTATCGTGGGTGCGTTTACAAACATTTAAACTCACAAAAACACACACACACAATCACTAATTTATAATGGCAAGCTTTGAGTGTTAGATTGGTTACTGGTTATTTACTGTGTATGAAAGTCCTTATGAATATGATTTGTAGGCAAATGAAGTAAAGCACAGAACGACAAGGCTAGACCCTTATTCAAGTAGACTGTGACATGTCAGTATTTAATCAGAAATCTACTTGTCCCTTCGCAAAACTAGGTCTTCATGGAGAAGAAGGACAAGAAACTCCATGGAAATTGTATTAAATTATTCTATCAATATATTTCTTACAGTTTCATAAATTATCGTTATCCCAAAAAATAGTTAATTTTATCACTTGGAATATTACTTAGAATAATAGCATAACATTGTAGCAATAGCAAGAAAAAGAACATAAATGTTCCATTATACAATTTAACACATTAGCATTATGTAAGGCAATAATATACCTTACATAACAATGTACCGTGTTTGTGTGTGTGTAATGTGTGTACGTGTGTGTATTTATGTATGTGTATGTGTGTGTGTAATGTATGTGTGTAATCCACATATGAGCCTATATTATTGTTATTTTTAAACATTTTATATTGTAGCTGTTTATTGTCCCATAATAAAAAAATAAAAAAATGTAGACAAATTGTAGACAATTCAATGAATTCTTGTCGATACAAGAATT
The DNA here is from genome assembly GCA_963921375.1 of Tiliacea citrago. Classification (NCBI taxonomy): domain Eukaryota; kingdom Metazoa; phylum Arthropoda; class Insecta; order Lepidoptera; family Noctuidae; genus Tiliacea; species Tiliacea citrago. The sequence continues at coordinate 20,996,370 of OY992799.1, read as the reverse complement.
AATTTATCTGTCTGCAATTTGTGTTCCATAATACTGTATCAACAATTATATGTACTATGTTTTGTGGCTACACATTGACTGTGGCACAACATTATGTAAATAAAGGTTTTAGACAAATTGCTTCCAGGTTTACAGACGTTTGTTACTTCACGTTCAATAACCACGACTTACGAGTATAAGCTAAAATCAAGTTAACAAAGAAAAAGATCTAAGTAAGTATTACACGTACCTAGATTTTTTTTTGTGTGTTTCTTTCCTCAAAAGACCATTTCAGACACCAACCTACATGGGCTTCACAAGATCTGATCAAGATTATGTCTGGACTTTAAAAGAGACTGTGACCTCTGAGTTTGTTGAAGTTTTAGGGTTCCTCAAAAGGAAAAAAAACGGAACCCTTATAGGATCACTTCGTTGTCCGTCTGTCTGTCTGTCTGTCAGCCTGTCAAGACCATCTTTCTCAGGAACGCGTAGAGGTATCAAGTTGAAATTAATATCAAATACGTAAGTCTATGGTCCCTTGAAGCTCTAAAAAAATAAAGCTTCCAAGTCAACGCAATAAAAAAATACGGTGATATGAGCGACATTATTGCGACATTATATTTCGATACTCGCAAATAAATCAAAACATATAGGGTACTTCCCGTTGACCTAGAAGCATGAAATTTGGCAACAAGCAAGGTCTTACAGCACAAGTAAAGGAAAAAGTCCGAAAATTGTAAATTTGTAGTTTTATCACATAAAAAAAAATGCGAATATCTCGCACATAAATCAAAACCTATAGGGTACTTCCCGTTGACCTAGAATCATGAAATTTGGGCAGAAGCAAGGTCTTACAGCACAAGTAAAGGAAAAAGTCCGAAAATTATAAATTTGTAGTTTTATCACATGAAAAAAAAATGCGAATATCTCGCACATAAATCAAAACTTAAAAGGTACTTCCCGTTGACCTAGAATCATGAAATTTGGCAACAAGTAAGGTCTTACAGTACAAGTAAAGGAAAAAGTCCGGAAATTGTAAATTTGTAGTTTTATCACATAAAAAAAATTGCGAATATCTCGCACATAAATCAAAACCTATAGGGTACTTCCCGTTGACCTAGAATCATGAAATTTGGGCAGAAGCAAGGTCTTACAGCACAAGTAAAGGAAAAAGTCCGAAAATTGTAAATTTGTAGTTTTATCACACAAAAATAAAACATTTTTTGCGATTACAAACTTAAACTTTCAGTTGGAAAATTGACCGTGGCGTATGTCGATGTATGGGAGAACATATTTTTCAACTACAATGTTAAGTTTGTTTTAGGGATAAATTCATCCTAACTACGGAACCCTTCATTGTGTGTGGTCCGACACGCACTTGGCCGGTTTTTCTTCTCAGAGTAGTCAGATAGGAAACTCCGTCCTCATCTAGTTTTTAAAATATATGACTGACGTGACAAATTGTTTGTACAAACCTAGTTACAAAAATGAAATCATTATCACCTATCAATGTCTGGAACTATCAGTCGGATTTGAAAAATTAATTTTGGATTTGATAGCCCAATTCTCGTGGAAGGTTATAGTTTAATATCACGCTACGACCCTTAGGAGACGAGCAAAAAGAAAAAAGTCAGAAAGCGAAAATGAAGTAATAGCGCGCGCGAGCGATGCGATTCAAAGTGGTGGGTCTGGCGCCGACTAAGTTTTATAATAATATGGTTGTTATTTTTACCAGACTGCCCCAGAAGGAGTGTATGTGTGTTTTTGTAATGGATGTTTTTCGAGAGTATGTATGTATGTAGGACTATTTGGCATGTTTTGTAGCCTAGATTAGCATTGATGGAGTTTAACATAATTATGAGGTGTCGTTAGATTTGTCTTAATTGTGGGAGTGACATTATGCTATAAAAATATGTTTATTTATCTCCACAAATTACATCTTATCATATTAAGTTGACAGGTATTTTGAGAATATTTTGTGATTTGTGGGAGATCTGGAGTCTAAACTAAGCCTAGGCCTGTATTTTAAAACTCCAGGCCCGCCATTACATCACATAGTAAGGGCTGTCAACGTGCTACAATTGCGAGTGATTGATGGGGTGTATGTGTAACAGTGTGTGGGGGTGTGTGTGAGTGTGTGTGTTAGGGTGTGTTTATGTGTGAGGGTGTGTGTGTGTGCATGTGTGTTGTATGCCTATATAATATTTATATACGAGTATTGCTTCTGCAAATACAAATAAAGGAGGGAAGGTTTTTTAAAATAAATTACAATATTGGTATCAAATAAAAGCTAGTAATGAGTAAATTCCAAATTTAAATTAATGTATCTAGAAAGCTGGAAATAAAGCAAATTATTTAAAAGTAAAAATACGACTACAAAAACACATAACTCAAAGAAAAACAAGCATTATAATCTATATAATTTTGGTATTGCAGGCCCCGGATAAACCAATAACCTGAAATATGGTGTAAGTTTTGTTTGTAGCCCCCCCCCCCCCCCCGCGCAATATCAAAATTCAAAATTGTTATTCTCTTTTCAGTTATGTATTTTAGTATATATTCTGGTTCTTTCGACTTCAAAGCGAACGCAGTCTCGGGCAGAAGCTGGTTCTAAAATGGAATTACCATAACATTTTTTTTAAGAAAGTACCTATTAGATATATTTTTTTTTGTTATTACTTAGACTATAGTAGTATGTATAATTAATTAAGACACAAACATAAAAAATAATAATAATAATATGTACAATCAGAATGATTTAAACTTTAAACTCTACCATAGGTGTCAAAACCGTTCCCGTCGTCTATTCATCTCAAAACTCAGTGTGGCAAGCATTGCCTAAAGTTAGCTGATTGCTCTGGAATGGAATGGATTTTATGCTCAATATGAATATTTAAGCACTGCGCCAGTACGGCAGTGCTGAATAGGGCAATGTGTCAACTCGGACATGAATTACTAGTGAGACATTGGAAATGTTGAACGTAACTACCAAATTGGTGTACAATTTTGAAGGTAAATCAAATGAGGTAGTGGCCTGTGTCTTCACAAATGTGTGGTTTTCAAATTGATGGTGATCTATAAATACAATAAATAAAAACTGCGTTGGTCTAGTGGTCGCAAGCACTACCGCTGAGCATGATGTCCTGGGTTCGAGTCCCAGGTCGGGCAAAGTGTTATTGGGATTTTTTATTAGGAAATTCTCAGTAGCAGCCCAGAGTGGATTTGTGCCCTGTTGATGGCAATACGCTTGCCCCCTATTACATGGGACTTATAACTTATAAACTTAACTTACTTCTTACTATACAACTGGCGAAATGTGGGTGTACTATAGTTACACATCTGTTTAACCCTTCGGGGCTTACAGGCGTGATGTTATGACTATAATAAAAAAAAACAAGCAAGTCTTACAATAGTCGCATATATGATGTGTAACATCTGACATCTCAACTTGGTAATAAGCAACAGAAGGTCAATTCTACTAATTAACGTGCAATATGAAAAACATGAGACCGGAATGCGATGACATTGTGAATAGACCAAGAAATGGTATTCTGCTAACCTTAAAATTAGGTTTGTTCACATTCCGGTCGCAATATCATTGCAGTCTAGTCTCATAGCGGTCAACTTTGTTCTCGTTTACGAAATTAAACATATTTTCATTTTGAATCAATGTACGCAGACGATATTGTATATATATTTTATAGATATCTTACTAGCAGAAGCTAAAATTATTAGTCACAGTCCGGTCAACAAATAATCTCAAGCTTACGTCAGTTTTGACGTTCTTATTTTTAGTGGAATACCATTTTTTTTAAAGTGCCAATTCGAAAATTTAGCAGAATACCGTTCTACGAGTAGTACATTATTTTTATTCGGTCTAGTCGCAATCTCATTGCAGTTAACGCTTAGTAAACGTCACGTTTAACTTGCTTTTTTGGTTTAGTAGAATACCTTTTGTGACATTTTGGAACTTTTGCGGCACTGCGACTTGAATTTGAACGTTTTTTAATTAGTAGAATTGGCCTTCTGAGCAGCGACAGAAATTAACCTCATAATCTAAAAAAACCAGCCAAGTGCGTGTCGGACCACGCACAATGAAGGGTTCCGTAGTTAAGATAAATTTATCTCTAAAACAAACTTAACATTGTAGTTGAAAAACATGTTCTCCCATACATCGATATACGCCACGGTCAATTTTCCAACTGAAAATTTAAGTTTGTAATCGTAAAAAATGTTTTTTTTTTAATGTGATAAAACTACAAATTAAAATTTTTCGCACTTTTTCCTTTACTTGTGCTGTAAGACCTTGCTTGTGTCCAAATTTCATGATTCTAGGTCAACGGGAAGTACCCTATAGGTTTTGATTTATGTGCGAGATATTCGCAATTTTTTTTATGTGATAAAACTACAAATTTATAAGTTTCGGACTTTTTCCTCTAATTGTGCTGTAAGACCTTGCTTGTTGCCAAATTTCATGATTTTAGGTCAACGGGAAGTACCCTATGGGTTTGGTTTATTTGCGAGTGTCGAAATATGTCGCAATAATGTCGCTTATATCGCTGTATTTTTTTTATTGCGTTGACTTGGAAGCTTGATTTTTTTAGAGCTTCAAGGGACCACAGACTTACGTATTTGATATTAATTTCAACTTGATACCTCTACGCGTTCCTGAGAAAAATGGTCTTGACAGACTGACAGACAGACAGACGGACAACGAAGTGATCCTATAAGGGTTCCGTTTTTTTCTTTTGATGTTCGGAACCTTAAAAACCAGCCAAGTGCGTGTCAGACCACGCACAATGGGTTTCGGGTTGGGATGAATTTATCCCAAAAACAAACTTAACATTGTACATTGTAGTTGAAAAACATGTTCTCCCATACATCGATATACGTCACGGTCAATTCTTCAACTGCAAATTTAAGTTGGTCGACTATTACTCGTTAATTTGTAAGGTCTACTTAGCTGTGATAGTTTTCCTTTAAATTTCGTTATATATACTACTGCCATGATTTTTTTCACATATCCCCAGTCAACCATTTAGCTGGCAGGGGGCACTTGACTCTAACAAAATTTTACACTTTAAAGCTTAATATTACGCAAACTGATCCCTGAATCTAAAAATGTTTTTCACAGACTTACAATATTTTTAAACTGCCTATCCCACGATACCCCACACCATGGGATAGACGAGAAAAAAAAATATCATCCCCACTTTACGTGTAACGGAGGTTAAACTAAAAAAAAAAAAATTAAGATTTTATTTTACGACTTTGTCGGCGTAACTAATATGTACACCCATGCCAAATTACAGCTTTCTAGTACCAAGAGTCTCTGAGCTAAGCCGGGGATAGACGGACGGATGGACAGACAGACATACAGACAGACAGACGGACATGGCGAAACTATAAGGGTTCCTTGTTGACTACGGAACCCTAAAAAGCTAAATACTGAAATAGTTATCAATTACTAGTGGTCGCCCACCGGTCGAAATTCGACCCCCTCTACTTACAAATACATTAATACCATGCTATTAAAAAGTTACTTATTCCATGCTCAAGCTGTCACCTTCTGTTACACACTTCCGTCCCTTTTCACGAAATCATTCCCACGATTTAGCGAGAAGAAACATGTTATACATCAATAATAGTAACTCAGAATTGTTATCCTTTGTCTGTTTGTTTGGATATATGTTCCGGATTGGCGCAAAAACTATGTGCCAAAAATTTCATCCAAATCCATTCAGCCGGTTTTGCGGTACTTTTAATGCCAGTAGTACGTTCCCGTGGGATATTTTACGACATGCACGTGGGAAAAGCCGCACGCAGAAACTAGTCTTAAAATAAAACTCAACGAAAAAGTCAAGTTTTTCGGCTTACTTTTGACGGTTGTCTCACCTGATGATCAGCAATGATGCGGTCGACTTTGATACAAAGTCCGGTAGCCAAATATTGACCTATATATTATTTATACCTATGCTCCATTCCGCGCCACCCTTGGAACGCAAGGCTCGCACCATGCTCGTAACAGGGTGTTTCAAACTACGTCATGCAAAATATTTTTTCTTTTTAATTATTCAAATGTTAATAATATTTTTTTTACTTTATTGAATGATTAATGTAGTCATGGATGCATGAAGTGGGCTACATTTGTAAAACGATTAAAATGCCACGGTATATTTGTATATATAATATATAAGTACATATACACTCGTGAATTGAAACCCCCGGCTATTGGTACATACAGATTTCTAACAAATCCGTTTAATTAAACTGCAGCCAATGAGAAAATGCGTTCCTGACACCTGTGAGCTGAGTACAAAAGCGTGTTTTACGAATTTAAACTTTATTAGTTCCTAATCTTGTACAACTGACTGGTCTCAGAGAGGCATTCTCTCAGTGGCCGGAATATAGTTCTTGTATATTGGAACTCGGAAAAATCTTGTTTGCGATAAACATAATTATTTTTATGTAGGTATTTACGTGTTGTTTATATTTTATTACTAGCGGCTTGCCCCTGCTAAATATCGAGAAGTCTTCATTATAAGTAAGTTCAATCTACAAGTTATGCTCCGGTATAAATTCTCTAAAAGATGGTGAAAACCGCAGCAAAATCCGATGCGACATTTTGATTAACATTATGTCAAACAGACAGTATAGATATAGATGTGAGTCAATCAATATGCCTAGCCTCATTCCAATATATTAACATAATCTTAAATAAAAATTATCAAAAATTAAATTTTGTTTAATCTATGTAATTTAGCTTTTAATACTTATGTACCTTACTTACCTACCTGATAACCTTGTGAAGGTCGCAAGTATGCGCTGGATGGATGCGGGAAGCACACAACCAGTCGAAGTGGCGGTGCTTGGGGGAGGCCTATGTCCAGCAGTGGACGTCTGTCGTCTGAAATGATGATGATATACATATATATATGTCGAGCTTACAGTGGCCGGAAATTGGCCTACGATTCCCGACACCCAGGGCGTCTCCTGCGGCGACTAGGGGCGTGAGGGTGCGAATTTTGAATGAAATTTCCTCACGCGTTCCACCTCCTCCTTCGCGAGCATTACTGCTTCGTTGTTGAAGAGCCTAATAATAAATAAATTAACTATGTTGGGGTCGGCTTTTAGTCAAACCGGATGCAGCTGAATACCAATATTTCACATGGAGCGACTGCCTATCTGACCTCCACAACCCAGTTGTGACAGTGTTGACTGGTTGTCAGACTTGGGCTACTGACGACCCGTAACGACTATCAAAGATCTACGAATGACAGTCGGGACCAACGGTTTAACGTGCTTTCCGAGGCACGGGGGATCTTGCTACGTAATTGATGGTCACCTATCCACGAATCTACCGCGGTAAGTAGCTTAACCTTCAAACGACCTGTGAGGCTGTTATTATTTAACCACGAGCCACATCCACATCTCTAAAGATGAAAAAGATGTGAGTGTCAGAGATAAACTACGATAACATGGCTCGCCCCTCCAAATTACTGCTTCAATGTGTGAAATCATACATAAATATAAATAATACATCCTTACGAAAGAGTTTGTATGTAGTTGTAAGTAAGTACTCGTAATATCTCACTTATTACCAGATTTGTTGGTCAACTAATCATAACTAGCCGATCGCGCAACACAACGCACTTGTCATTTTCATAGAGTACGTCAGTGCAGCGCCATACTAATAATAATGAGCATTAAATGACGCCACTAGTCGAGCAACAGATCTGTGATTGGTTTTTCTTTGGCGGTCGTCTCATTACGCACACATGCGTACAAATACTTTCAAACGCTTTGAATTTTAGAGGGGCGGGCCATATTATCGAAGTTAATCTCTACATATTTTTTTATGGCAGTAGACAGTCTTTCACATTCGTTTTTATTTCAGGTAGGTAAGTCTGAAAACCTTAGGCACAGAGTTTTAGTAAAGATTAGATAGTCTAGTCACGTCTGTCAAGGTCAATTTTAGGTCAAAATAACCTTCTTAAGGTTTAGATTTAGAACTACTTTATGACTTGGTAGATAAAACTACTTTTAGTAGACTAAATAAAATTATTGCAACATTCTATTCACCTAATTCTACTCGAAAATTATTTTAGCTGTAATGAAACACAGTTATGTACATTAGATACAATAACTAAAAGATTACATTAATTTGAAATAAAGTACAGTTTTCCTTTAGAATTTCGTAAAAGGCTCTCGAGTTAAAGAAAGAGCCGGTTTTTCTTTATTTTTTCAGGTTGTACTTTCATCTTAATGCTCTTTTGTTTTTTAGCGGGCTGAACAAAATCTGAAGCAGTAAGAACGTAGATTCTTTTATAATTTAGTACTCATTAAATATATTTTATGGTTTTTGGAACATGAATTTGCTTTTATCAAAAAGTTATTTACAAGTAGTAGGTACAAGTTTTTTACTTAAAAAAACATATATAACTAATAATAATAATATTTTTAAATGAAAAATAGCACATTTGTTTAAATGGTACTTAGTTTGAAATTGTTTTGCAGTGTCGTAATCCTATATCAAAAAAAACATGAACTTTTTTAACCACCACATATGCTACTAAAGCCAAGATTTACCCGCAAAAAGAATACGACAGACATCAAGAATAAAAATCTTATGAGAGTCACTCCAACTAAGTATAATAAAAAACTCCAGTCTTTCACATTTTTCAAAGAAGTTTCATTAAATATTGAGCTAGTTCTACATTCAACAACTATTCACTATCTAAAGTGCAAACAGGTTTGTTATGAACAAACTCTTGTTAAAATTGAAATGAAAACATTTTTTTATATTTTTAAAAGGAAACCACACTTCATCCAACGTATGTTGACCTCAAGCTTTCTATTAAATTCCACTTTTTCCATCGCCAATTTGCAACTAAGAAGGGGCGCAAAAGATCAGGTTATAGTGGTGGTCTTAACCCTTGTATTATTGAGCTCGGTGTACAGATAGAAAGTAGGAATTTAATTAATCTAGGTAAAATTCTTTTACTAGAAATACTGTAGTAACATTTCAGTTTGGTGGGCAAAGGTGCTCGAGAATTTTAAGTGTTAATAATGAGGCTAGAGGCTACAATGTATAATTAGTGCTGCCGGTTTCAAGAAATCTAAGTATTATTGCTTGTTCCTTGAGTTAATTTAGTAAAGTTTTTGTGTTGGATTTTCTAATACCATACAGCAACGGTTGTACTTAAATTAAAATTAGTGAAATTAGAATGGCTGGCGTATTTAAATGTTTGTGTTCGTAAACAGTATTTCAAGGATTTAGTTAATACTAGGTGTATTTACTAAATCCTTGAACTACTGGTACAATGAATAGGGTTACTTTTGTAGAAATGTGGTTTTGTTTATAGCTCCATTTTACGTTTGTACTAATATATGAGTATTTGTGAGCTGAGTAGGTGGTAACTGATGGCCGATGACCCACGTGATGTTAAACTGACTTACCTGTTACTTCCACATCGACTACTTTTATAGGACACATCACACATATCAACTCGGAAAGGGTTCGTCACCGTATCGCCTTTCGGCTCGCCGTCAAACAGACGTCAACCTAACGTAAGCACGTAACCAAAGCGGATCAGCAGCTCCGATACGTCGACTCGGCAACGGCAAGGCAACGCCGCGCTTACGGCTCGCCGACCACTTTTTTGTTTGAAATCTAACCTACGAATTCAATAAAACACGCGCGCAACACGATTGGAAGTTGCCTTGTGAATTACAGCACTTTTGGCAACAGTAGTATGCTGCAGGCAGGCCGCGGCAGGGGTGAGATACACAAATAATTACGGGAAAAGGAACCTACTCTACTTCATACTAATGAATGATGTTGCAATAAAAAATCAATTGGAAAAAACAAATGAAAACTAAAAAAAATGAAAAAAAGGAAAAACGGAATAATAAAAAAACCAAAATGAAATTGTAAAAGTTGTGTACCGTGTCGTCCATCTTGCAAGAGAGGCTAAACTTTTAATATATTATATTTTTCATTTCAGCCGAAAGACGTTCACTGCTGGACATAATTATTATATTTTTATGTATTGCATTTTTGTACTTTAAAATTCTCTCTGTGTGTTAGTATGTATTTTAATATTCTATGTGTTATTATCTCGATGCCGATGGTATTTAAGAGTATGTGTGTTTGTATAGCATGAGTGTAATAATTGCCCGACTGAAATGATATTTAATTTAATTTTAATTTTAAATAATAATTATAAAAATAAATAAAAACATTTCTTTGTTTCTCTTTGAAAATGCATCATTCTGTTAAAATTTAATTCAATTTCGCTAATGGCTGCAACACAGTTTTTAAAACTAATGTAGCTGTTAACGAACACTAAAAATTGTATATCTGTGTTTCTGTTTCAATAAATATTTGTTATATTTATAATTAGTAATTATCAGCGACGGACTGTTTGACCGTCGTCGTTTTAGTATTTTTTTTATATTTTGTAACTTGTTTCATCTCGCATTCTGTGGGACCGATTTCGTGAAAAGTGACGGAAGTGTGTAACAGGAAGTGACAGTTTGAGCTTGAATAAGTATGTAATTTTTAGTAGCATGGAATTAGTGTACTGATTATTAGCATACACAATAATCGACTGTTTAACTAATATTATTTGTGGGTTGCAACATTGTTATTTTTAAATATTTGATCCTTTGTTTTTAATGGTGGTAACATGAGGATGACTTAAGAAAAAGTTAGAGAAAAAGGCGGGTGAAAAATAAAATTTGGGATTCTTGAAAAAAAGGATCAAATATTTAAAAATAACAATGTTGCAACCCACAAATAATATTAGTTTTTTTTTTTTTTTGGCTTTGCACTGTTTGTGCATTTAGCCAGTGTCATGTAAAACTAGGTAACAAGTACAAAGTTATAATAATTATGAAATGAACTCCACTCAATGCACGATAAAGATGATTGATGATATCCCGCCCCGCTCCCCTTGAGTTTAAGTAAAGACGCGGCACTTTACTGAAACCTCGCGCGGACTTCTTGAGAGAACTTAAAGTGATGTTGCACTGTTTTGTTTCATTTGCCTACATTAATGCAGGTTCACGAATACTTAATGGTTAATAATCCACCACTATTACACATTAATATTCGGCTAAACACAAATTTTAGAAAATAAAACAAAACTGCTAACATGACGCTTCACTTTCCCGCCAAGAAGCCGCTAATTGATTATAATGTTAGTTAAACAGTCGATTATTGTGTATGCTAACATGATGGAATTAGTAAGTACTGTATAGATTGTAAGTAGACGGGATCATTTCTGTCACTGCTCAGTTACTTGTTACCAAGGTGTGATGTCAGATGTTACACATCATATGCGACTACTAAAAGGCTCACTCATTTTTTTGTTTTAGTTATTATTTACAAACAACCTCACAATGTTTTATAAACTATGTTTAACTTAAGATAATGATATTTCGTTCGTATTAAGATTGCGTAAAAGTGTTTCAACATCCGGACAAACCTATTGAGGTTTTTGTGATTTTTATATTTTGTTTTGTTCCTTAATTAATAAACAATAAAAGAAACATATAAACTACCCACCAAAATGAATGACCCGTATGATGAAATTCCGTTATCCCAATTTGATTGACGTTTCAGAAGAATACCCCTTTAGAACTTGACTTTTTATACAGAGTACATACAGGTACACGTGTTTGAACCAAATATGAGAAACAATGCTTCTCCTAACAAAAGCCAACATACGTAGAATTTCACCTGTGTGCAAAAACCGTCTGGTTTTTTGCCTCCAAAAAAAAAACCGCTCTGAAAGAATCCACACGAAGTGCGAATTTTTAAATGAAACTGCATTCTTTCAATTCTTCGTGGCAAAACTGATTGGTTTTTAGCATTTCGGTATTTCAAAAAGGCTGGCTATGGGTACTATCTATTGCCTGCCGATCGATTAATATCGACGGGCAAAAGAGATTATGTGAAAAAGGTGGAATATTGACTAGTCTATCACTTTAAAGCGTACATGATTGTTTTTAGGGTCCGGTACCTCAAAAGGAAAAAACGGGAACCCTTATAGGATCACTCGTGAGTCTGTCTGTCCGTCTGTCACAGCCGATTTGCTCCAAATCTACTTGACCGATTCAGTTGAAATTTGGTGCACATATCAATTTCAGGCTACAAAGGGACTTGGGAGTGGGTTTTAACACTGGTTTGAATTTTCGTGATCACATCATGCGTAGCTGCAAAAGAGCGTATAGAAATTTAGGTTTTATGCTCCGTACGGTCCGAGGGTTCACGAATGTGAAAGCTATTATAGCATTATATAATGCATTGGTAAGGAGCCAGCTAGAATGTAATGCAGTCATCTGGTCTCCGCATGAAGCTAAATATAGTCTTATGCTGGAGAGGGTACAAAATAAATTTATAAGATATTTATATAAGTATTATTACGGAGTATATCCCTTTTACCCGCTAATGTATCCAGCCTTATTTATTTTATTTATGGTAGGATACAATGAGCTACGGGTTAGGAGGGATCTTGCACTCACCTCATATATATTTAAATTAATAAGAGGGAAGGTGCATAATGCAGTTATTTTAGCGCAGGTGAGCCTGTGTGTTCCGGACAGGTACGTGTGGCGACGACGGCAGCCGCCACTGCTAGTGGAACCGCGCGCGAGCACCAACCTTGTAAGGGAGGCGCCGCTGACGCGTGCGCTTCGCACGCTCAACCTAATAGCGATTGAGACAGACTTATTCTGTTATTCTCTGAGTGAATTCACAAGGAATGCATTGTATGTAATTTGTTATAGGTAGGTACCATGAATGTTAGTACTTACCTATTTAGAATAATTAAGTTAGGATAAGCGCATTTACCGCATTGGGTTACTCTGTAATGGTAGATGTAAGAAGAAAAATAAATAAATAAATAAAATTTATGCGACCCAAACACGGACGTGTAACGTTAATAAAGGAATTTTTAATATGGGTCACTTTGTGGGACAAATTGGAAAATTAAAAAACGAAACTGTTTTGCAAACTGTACCGTGTCCCATACAAAGGGCTTGTTGTGAGTTTCTCAAATATTATTTTTTTATAATTTTAAAATAATTCGTTTTAATGTTATTAAAGAAAATAGATGCAAAATTGACCATATCTATCTCCGAAACTGGTGAGTAAAAAAAATTGAAACAAATACAGAGTATATACAGTTATTTACTTATAGATTACAGGAAAACCTATAAGAACTCTATGGTCTTAAAACAACCTGGCAAATCGCTAAATATTTATATTGCTAATATTTATAAATGCGTAGAAACTTACATTTGCAGTTGGAATGTGAACATATTTTTCAACTATCACATTAAGTACTCTTTTGCTGTGCCCTACAGGGTCCTTAATGATCTAAATTATATAGTTACCACCTAAGTACAAAGTCAAAGTTAAACCATTTATTTCAAATAGGCACATAAGAGGCACTTTTGAACGTCAAAATTTACAAAAAAAATAGAATTGATTCTAGTTGCCCCTTCCAAAAGGTAGTTTCGTATGGAGAAGAATGGGCAAGAAACTCCACCGGTACTCTTTTAAAAATGTTTAACAATATTTTGTTTGATTACATTAATTATATGATTATATGTGAAGACGATGCACCTAGAATAAAATTACTATACCATAATAGGTAAAACGAATTAAAAAGACACATTATGGTAAAGCAATAAAGATATTGAGTATTGAGTTTTTTCTTGGGATAAATTCATACCAACTCCGGAGCCCTTCACTGTGTGACACGCTCTTGGCCGGTTCTTCTTGTTCATAATTAAAAAAAAAAAAAAAAGGTTTATTGCTTCAACTTAAATAACTTATTCTAGTTACAACAATGGGGAGAATCCATTTAAGCAAATAGTATGCTTGTTTTAGGATGCTCCGCCCTTCCCCAGGTTATGTAATTGTATTTAAGCTATTGAACCTGATCATGATATTGAATGAACTTATACAAATTAAAATGCAGGAATACTCGTATAATCGGTACACAGTATTTTTATACGAGTAAAAGACAGATAAAACAAAGACAAATAACGCGCTGTGATGTGTGTTATGTGTGTAGGAGATAGTGTGGAGGTGAATGTGTATGTAGTATGTGTATGTGTGAGTAGTGGGGGAGAGTAAGTGTGGGGGGGAGGAGCATAATCCACACTTGACACAGGTGGAGATTAATTATTAACTATGGTTTTTTCGAGGTAAAATGCAGATAATTATTTCATTCTTCAATGTAAGACATTAACTTCCATTAGCTCCATAAATATCATGGCGTAATATAAATATTATAGTCTCATTGATTGCACCATATTTTCCACTTCCTCATAGGTTTTTAACTTAAGCCATTTCGACGAAGCGTTTTTACATTCACGGTAGGTTAGTGGGTACATGTCAAGTTCTTTATTAAGAAGATTGTATAAATGGGATGATTGCCTCGGGAATTGTCTTTTTGCAAATGTAGACTTTACCGACACAGTAGGAGCAACCGTGTTTTTCCTTGTGCCTTTTGTCTTCTGTGGGTTGAACGATAGAGTTTTATGCTTAGCTAGAATTATATTAAGTATGTAAAGCTTTGTAACGGTCAGAAGATCTGAAATTCGGTAAAGGTTCTCAGTTGAAAACCTGAAGGGTTTAAAAAACATGACTTTCAGTAGGGACCTCTGAGCTCTCTCGAGGTCTAAGAATTTAATCTTTGTGGCACCTCCCCAGACAGGTAGGCAATAAGCCAGGACGGACTGAGCAAGTGAGATGTAAATCTGTAACAGGAGCTTTTTCGAGGTGACATGCCGTAATGTTTTGAAAGTCCAGATTAATTTTCGTATTCGCTTCATTATCAATTCAGTCTGGTTATGCCAGGATAATCGTTGATCAACCATAATACCTAGGTATTTGGTAAATTCTACTCTATTGATTTCTGTGCAAGGACAGATTGGATTTACAGGATAATTGTATTTATAAATCTTAACTTTGAATTCTGGAGGGGGTTGAGAAGTGTTGTACTTTGTGAAGCAAATGCAGTTGGTTTTGGTAGTATTTATTAGTATAATTCTTTTCGTGGATTTCTCGATGGCAACTCAGTTTTTCGCTGCCTATTGCTAAGTACACAATCACCTCACCTGACGTGCAGCTGCCGACTATCAATTTATTTTGTGTTCTCGTGATTATAATAATATGTAGATCTGTTTTGTGTAATGTTTACCTACTCGAGTTTATTAGATATGTTTTCGAATGCACGTTTCTGTGACAAATAAAATATTTTTTTCTTCAATTCTTTCTTTTCTTTCTCTGAACGTGGTCCTCCAAATAACCATAGTTATGTAAATTCTGTAGGTAGTATTGTAGATACTGCTTAAGTGACCACAATCGACACTATTGATAGTCACAGACACTAGTGTTGTTCTTTGTTTCTCTTTGAAAATGCATCATTCTGTTAAAATTTAATTCAATTTCGCTAATGGCTGCAACACAGTTTTTAAAACTAATGTAGCTGTTAACGAACACTAAAAATTGTATATCTGTGTTTCTGTTTCAATAAATATTTGTTATATTTATAATTAGTAATTATCAGCGACGGACTGTTTGACCGTCGTCGTTTTAGTATTTTTTTTATATTTTGTAACTTGTTTCATCTCGCATTCTGTGGGACCGATTTCGTGAAAAGTGACGGAAGTGTGTAACAGGAAGTGACAGTTTGAGCTTGAATAAGTATGTAATTTTTAGTAGCATGGAATTAGTGTACTGATTATTAGCATACACAATAATCGACTGTTTAACTAATATTATTTGTGGGTTGCAACATTGTTATTTTTAAATATTTGATCCTTTGTTTTTAATGGTGGTAACATGAGGATGACTTAAGAAAAAGTTAGAGAAAAAGGCGGGTGAAAAATAAAATTTGGGATTCTTGAAAAAAAGGATCAAATATTTAAAAATAACAATGTTGCAACCCACAAATAATATTATTTTTTTTTTTTTTTTGGCTTTGCACTGTTTGTGCATTTAGCCAGTGTCATGTAAAACTAGGTAACAAGTACAAAGTTATAATAATTATGAAATGAACTCCACTCAATGCACGATAAAGATGATTGATGATATCCCGCCCCGCTCCCCTTGAGTTTAAGTAAAGACGCGGCACTTTACTGAAACCTCGCGCGGACTTCTTGAGAGAACTTAAAGTGATGTTGCACTGTTTTGTTTCATTTGCCTACATTAATGCAGGTTCACGAATACTTAATGGTTAATAATCCACCACTATTACACATTAATATTCGGCTAAACACAAATTTTAGAAAATAAAACAAAACTGCTAACATGACGCTTCACTTTCCCGCCAAGAAGCCGCTAATTGATTATAATGTTAGTTAAACAGTCGATTATTGTGTATGCTAACATGATGGAATTAGTAAGTACTGTATAGATTGTAAGTAGACGGGATCATTTCTGTCACTGCTCAGTTACTTGTTACCAAGGTGTGATGTCAGATGTTACACATCATATGCGACTACTAAAAGGCTCACTCATTTTTTTGTTTTAGTTATTATTTACAAACAACCTCACAATGTTTTATAAACTATGTTTAACTTAAGATAATGATATTTCGTTCGTATTAAGATTGCGTAAAAGTGTTTCAACATCCGGACAAACCTATTGAGGTTTTTGTGATTTTTATATTTTGTTTTGTTCCTTAATTAATAAACAATAAAAGAAACATATAAACTACCCACCAAAATGAATGACCCGTATGATGAAATTCCGTTATCCCAATTTGATTGACGTTTCAGAAGAATACCCCTTTAGAACTTGACTTTTTATACAGAGTACATACAGGTACACGTGTTTGAACCAAATATGAGAAACAATGCTTCTCCTAACAAAAGCCAACATGCGTAGAATTTCACCTGTGTGCAAAAACCGTCTGGTTTTTTGCCTCCAAAAAAAAAACCGCTCTGAAAGAATCCACACGAAGTGCGAATTTTTAAATGAAACTGCATTCTTTCAATTTTTCGTGGCAAAACTGATTGGTTTTTAGCATTTCGGTATTTCAAAAAGGCTGGCTATGGGTACTATCTATTGCCTGCCGATCGATTAATATCGACGGGCAAAAGAGATTATGTGAAAAAGGTGGAATATTGACTAGTCTATCACTTTAAAGCGTACATGATTGTTTTTAGGGTCCGGTACCTCAAAAGGAAAAAACGGGAACCCTTATAGGATCACTCGTGAGTCTGTCTGTCCGTCTGTCACAGCCGATTTGCTCCAAATCTACTTGACCGATTCAGTTGAAATTTGGTGCACATATCAATTTCAGGCTACAAAGGGACTTGGGAGTGGGTTTTAACACTGGTTTGAATTTTCGTGATCACATCATGCGTAGCTGCAAAAGAGCGTATAGAAATTTAGGTTTTATGCTCCGTACGGTCCGAGGGTTCACGAATGTGAAAGCTATTATAGCATTATATAATGCATTGGTAAGGAGCCAGCTAGAATGTAATGCAGTCATCTGGTCTCCGCATGAAGCTAAATATAGTCTTATGCTGGAGAGGGTACAAAATAAATTTATAAGATATTTATATAAGTATTATTACGGAGTATATCCCTTTTACCCGCTAATGTATCCAACCTTATTTATTTTATTTATGGTAGGATACAATGAGCTACGGGTTAGGAGGGATCTTGCACTCACCTCATATATATTTAAATTAATAAGAGGGAAGGTGCATAATGCAGTTATTTTAGCGCAGGTGAGCCTGTGTGTTCCGGACAGGTACGTGTGGCGACGACGGCAGCCGCCACTGCTAGTGGAACCGCGCGCGAGCACCAACCTTGTAAGGGAGGCGCCGCTGACGCGTGCGCTTCGCACGCTCAACCTAATAGCGATTGAGACAGACTTATTCTGTTATTCTCTGAGTGAATTCACAAGGAATGCATTGTATGTAATTTGTTATAGGTAGGTACCATGAATGTTAGTACTTACCTATTTAGAATAATTAAGTTAGGATAAGCGCATTTACCGCATTGGGTTACTCTGTAATGGTAGATGTAAGAAGAAAAATAAATAAATAAATAAAATTTATGCGACCCAAACACGGATGTGTAACGTTAATAAAGGAATTTTTAATATGGGTCACTTTGTGGGACAAATTGGAAAATTAAAAAACGAAACTGTTTTGCAAACTGTACCGTGTCCCATACAAAGGGCTTGTTGTGAGTTTCTCAAATATTATTTTTTTATAATTTTAAAATAATTCGTTTTAATGTTATTAAAGAAAATAGATGCAAAATTGACCATATCTATCTCCGAAACTGGTGAGTAAAAAAAATTGAAACAAATACAGAGTATATACAGTTATTTACTTATAGATTACAGGAAAACCTATAAGAACTCTATGGTCTTAAAACAACCTGGCAAATCGCTAAATATTTATATTGCTAATATTTATAAATGCGTAGAAACTTACATTTGCAGTTGGAATGTGAACATATTTTTCAACTATCACATTAAGTACTCTTTTGCTGTGCCCTACAGGGTCCTTAATGATCTAAATTATATAGTTACCACCTAAGTACAAAGTCAAAGTTAAACCATTTATTTCAAATAGGCACATAAGAGGCACTTTTGAACGTCAAAATTTACAAAAAAAATAGAATTGATTCTAGTTGCCCCTTCCAAAAGGTAGTTTCGTATGGAGAAGAATGGGCAAGAAACTCCACCGGTACTCTTTTAAAAATGTTTAACAATATTTTGTTTGATTACATTAATTATATGATTATATGTGAAGACGATGCACCTAGAATAAAATTACTATACCATAATAGGTAAAACGAATTAAAAAGACACATTATGGTAAAGCAATAAAGATATTGAGTATTGAGTTTTTTCTTGGGATAAATTCATACCAACTCCGGAGCCCTTCACTGTGTGACACGCTCTTGGCCGGTTCTTCTTGTTCATAATTAAAAAAAAAAAAAAAGGTTTATTGCTTCAACTTAAATAACTTATTCTAGTTACAACAATGGGGAGAATCCATTTAAGCAAATAGTATGCTTGTTTTAGGATGCTCCGCCCTTCCCCAGGTTATGTAATTGTATTTAAGCTATTGAACCTGATCATGATATTGAATGAACTTATACAAATTAAAATGCAGGAATACTCGTATAATCGGTACACAGTATTATTATACGAGTAAAAGACAGATAAAACAAAGACAAATAACGCGCTGTGATGTGTGTTATGTGTGTAGGAGATGGTGTGGAGGTGAATGTGTATGTAGTATGTGTATGTGTGAGTAGTAGGGGAGAGTAAGTGTGGGGGGGAGGAGCATAATCCACACTTGACACAGGTGGAGATTAATTATTATCTATGGTTTTTTCGAGGTAAAATGCAGATAATTATTTCATTCTTCAATGTAAGACATTAACTTCCATTAGCTCCATAAATATCATGGCGTAATATAAATATTATAGTCTCATTGATTGCACCATATTTTCCACTTCCTCATAGGTTTTTAACTTAAGCCATTTCGACGAAGCGTTTTTACATTCACGGTAGGTTAGTGGGTACATGTCAAGTTCTTTATTAAGAAGATTGTATAAATGGGATGATTGCCTCGGGAATTGTCTTTTTGCTAATGTAGACTTTACCGACACAGTAGGAGCAACCGTGTTTTTCCTTGTGCCTTTTGTCTTCTGTGGGTTGAACGATAGAGTTTTATGCTTAGCTAGAATTATATTAAGTATGTAAAGCTTTGTAACGGTCAGAAGATCTGAAATTCGGTAAAGGTTCTCAGTTGAAAACCTGAAGGGTTTAAAAAACATGACTTTCAGTAGGGACCTCTGAGCTCTCTCGAGGTCTAAGAATTTAATCTTTGTGGCACCTCCCCAGACAGGTAGGCAATAAGCCAGGACGGACTGAGCAAGTGAGATGTAAATCTGTAACAGGAGCTTTTTCGAGGTGACATGCCGTAATGTTTTGAAAGTCCAGATTAATTTTCGTATTCGCTTCATTATCAATTCAGTCTGGTTATGCCAGGATAATCGTTGATCAACCATAATACCTAGGTATTTGGTAAATTCTACTCTATTGATTTCTGTGCAAGGACAGATTGGATTTACAGGATAATTGTATTTATAAATCTTAACTTTGAATTCTGGAGGGGGTTGAGAAGTGTTGTACTTTGTGAAGCAAATGCAGTTGGTTTTGGTAGTATTTATTAGTATAATTCTTTTCGTGGATTTCTCGATGGCAACTCAGTTTTTCGCTGCCTATTGCTAAGTACACAATCACCTCACCTGACGTGCAGCTGCCGACTATCAATTTATTTTGTGTTCTCGTGATTATAATAATATGTAGATCTGTTTTGTGTAATGTTTACCTACTCGAGTTTATTAGATATGTTTTCGAATGCACGTTTCTGTGACAAATAAAATATTTTTTTCTTCAATTCTTTCTTTTCTTTCTCTGAACGTGGTCCTCCAAATAACCATAGTTATGTAAATTCTGTAGGTAGTATTGTAGATACTGCTTAAGTGACCACAATCGACACTATTGACAGTCAGATTGTCATTATTAGTCAGTAGTAATTTACCAAGGATGAAGAATTGATGAGAAACACTTATCCGGTATCCACGTACTGCTAGCACTAGCACTGCTAGACTCAAGCATTATTCAACACAACCTATAATGTTTTATAGAGGTAAGAGGAACAGGGTGAAAAGTTCACTCACCTCTATGAAAAGGAAGGAACCTCCGACCAGACCGGTGTTGTTTCTGGTGGGATGGATGTTGTATATGCCAGTCGCGTGGTAATCTTTGCTTGCGCGATGCAGGATTTTGCTTGACGTCAGTGTGATGCGTAGTTCGCATGTGGCGATATAGATGTCGCCACACTCTTATTAACCCTTATTATAAATAATAGCAACAGTAGAAGATGTAGTAAGTATGCTTACATGGTTTAGTCATGTTGAGAGGATGAATGAAAGACGACTAACAAAATGTATTTACAAGGCAGAAGTGAGTGGAAACGCTGGGAGGCCCTAGAAGGACATATAGTGATCTCCTTGGTGGTGTTCTACAGAAAGGTCAGGTGCGTCGTATTCGCAACCGGCGTGCGTGTATGACCAGATGTATGAACGTGAACGAAACCAATTAAAAGGAGTATGTCAGGAGTGTAGCAGGTGGCGTTCTATAGTTTCTGCCTACCCCCATGGGAAGAAGGCGTGTGTTTATATTTATGTATGTATAAATAATAGCTAAATAATGATAATATAAATATTAATGTATGTCAACAGTTTCAGCATCCGAGAAAACGAGCTGAAAGCTTTAAGCCTAGATCACACGGTCAAACTATCGAACTGCCTTTAAAAAATGTTCTATAAAAACAGATAAAACTCACTGACCGTTAACCACTATGGGAAAGTTGCTCGTACTGAAACATTGCAACTCACTACGTTTTTCTTTTTAGTTTAACTACCGAGAGTGTGTTCGCTGCGTTACCGACCAGTTTTTTATACCTACAGTGGGATGCAGTCGTGGCATTCTTGTTTAGTGTATTTAATGGCTTTTTGGTTCATTTTTAGGGTTCCGTACCCAAAGGGTAAAACGGGAACCCTATTACTAAGGCTCCGCCGTCTGTCTGTCTGTCCGTCCGTCTGTCACCAGGCTGTATCTCATGATCCGTGATAGATAGACAGTTGCCGCTATAAAAACAAATACTTAAAAACAGAATAAAATAAATATTTAAGGGGGCTCCCATACAACAAACGTGATTTTTTTGCTCGTTTTTGCTCGATATTGATAACGGCAATAGGTAGACGCACGAAATATTCACAGAATATGTAATTATATATTTACTTTAAAAATAAATAATTAATTAAAATAAAACAAATATTCCCATACAACAAACTTGTTTTTTTGCCGTTTTTATCGATAATGGTACGGAACCCTTCGTGCGCGAGTCCGACTCGCAATTGGCCGGTTTTTTTTAAGTTATTAAATTATGCACAATGACGAATAAAAACCGGACAAGTGGGAGTTGAAGTCACGTGGTGGGTGGGCTCCGCACAATGAATATGTTATCTACTAGGTTTTTTATCCCCAGGTAATTTATCACACTTAACATTGTGGTTGAAAAACGTGTTCTCCCCCGCATTCGAACTGCAAATGTAAGTTTGTATAATCAATAAGTCAATAACTATTTTATGTATTTTGTTCAAAATTTTAGGCTCAGTAGTTTCGGAAGTATGGTCAATTTTCATCTATTTTCATAAATAACTTTAAAACTGTTTATTTAAAAATTATAAAAAAAATATATTTGAGACCTGACAACAAGCCCTTTAATTCTACTCTTTTTTTTTTAATTTTCTTAATTGCTTTCAAAAGTGACCCTCATATTCAAATGTAATTAGAGTTTGTTGCGCCACTTCTTCCCAGCTAAAGCACTAGGAAGTGGTGAAGGGTGGACGTTTTTGGGGGACTGTCTTATGTAATTTTGACGTTCGAAAGGTGCTGGTTCTCAGCCTAGTTTGAATAAATGACTTTTGATTTTGATTTTAATTTATTTACGTTACACGTCCGTGTTTGGATCACAAAAAACCATAATAAATGTGTACCGACTTTCAATATAATTAGTCCAGTAGACGTTGACTATGACAGACGGAGAGACAGA
Source organism: Tiliacea citrago (assembly GCA_963921375.1). Lineage (NCBI taxonomy): Eukaryota > Metazoa > Arthropoda > Insecta > Lepidoptera > Noctuidae > Tiliacea > Tiliacea citrago. The sequence goes on along the minus strand of OY992799.1, from coordinate 20,973,705 downwards.
TACACGACTGATCCTAGATGGTTTGCGTTTTTTTATTAGGACGTACGGAACCCTAAAAATAGATAATGTATGTAAATAGAAGAAAAATATGGTATATAATATATAAAGCTGAAGAGTTGTTTGTTTGTTTATTTGAACGCGCTAATCTATTGAACTACGTACAGTGTTGTTGGATTAGAAAGAATATTTTTGCATTTATAATATAACAATAATATTTTAAAGAGGTATATAGTTTATACACGCTCCGCAAGTGGCGTCAAAACTTGGCTAATTACATTAAATGTGGAATTAAATACACCTACGCATACAAAACATAACATAATTAAGTATTAATAAAATAGGTACACACGTACATAAATAGGTTATAAATTTAATACATATTATTTACTTTATTATATCCTACATTGTACAACATTATTTTTAGTATCTGCGAAACCTGAATATAGTTTGTTCAGAATAAGGAACTGAATCGCTTTCAATAATTTTTACACCATGTTATATTTTGTCCCAAAAATATTTAAGTGTGATGGAAAATGTTATCACCATTTAATTACTTACAATACAATCGCCGTACGGTTACGTACCTACTGCCAATTTATTAGCAATTAGTGCAAGACGACCCAGGAGGCGCGGGGGCCCCGCGCCGCTATTTTTGTACGGACAACCCGGTAACATTATAACTTTGTATTTTTTTTTTATGATACTGTTTTGAAATTTTGTACATAGATTCTTTCCATAAAAATCGTAGACACGTGTTTCGGGTTCCATATATACTAAAACTAATATTGTATACATACAAATTCAAGGAACGGAGGTAATTACTAAACCTACGGTACCATAGACAAAACATAGCGCACTGTATGTACTTTTAAGATCTGTATTTTTTTTGTTACCTATGTTTTACAAATAATAAATGATTGATTGATTGATTGATACCTGTCACAGAAAGGCGGCATACAATATTTTCCTTTAATTTAGGCATGGGCATTATTTTACGTCACTATTTACAATAACTGGCTACGCGGGGCATGTAGCCGAATAACTAGTTTCGATGCCAACGATAAACTAGTGATTTTCGTAAACACGTGATTTTGTGAGTTACGAGTACTTACGAATTACATTTCAATGCAGTGACCGAATGAAAAGATTAAAACGAAACAAAAATTACGTCGCGAGCGAAGAGCGACTGTTGTTTCTTTCATAGGTGATTGGTGAAGTAGGTAGTGACTGAGCGAGCGAGCCGAGAGATATTTTTTTAATTTTTTTAATAAAGTATGAAGGGAAGTTCATTTGTGTTATTTATGATGTAACTACATAACTAAAAAAACTTATTCGTCCCAAAAACTTAAAGCTATGTAACGTATTACGTAGGTAATCATGTGATATTTTCGTTTCGTAAATAACTGTAATACTTCGATAGAAGCATCACGTAGAATCACTGAACAGATCAACAGAATTGGAAAAAATAACTAGTTACCAAAATCACGAGTTTTCATAACGCTTTCTAAGTAACTAGTTACGGTACGTAGTTACGCGAAAACCACGTAACGATCCACGCCTACTTTCATTTAAACAGCCAAACAACAGCGAAATCGTACGCTAGCGGTTACCGTTACAAAAAAATTTGACGGTGGAGTTTTTCCGGGTTCCGTAGAGCGGTGCTTAACGTACCGCTACCGAATAGAAGCATTCCGTGCAATTTTAACGTGTATTCTAGTTGTGTCGTGTACACTGGCAGAATTCGACTGCGGGGAATAGGAATAAAGGTATGTACCAGAATACAGAAGCTAGGACGCATATAAGCAAACATACTTACTTATAGTGTTGCCCAAATGCAAGAACAAGACGAGACTTAGCCAGTCTTGGTCTTGGTCTTGCGCCAATACACCTGGTCTTGGTCTTGGTCTTGGTCTTGCGCTCCCAGTCTTGGTCTTGGTCTTGGTCTTGCAGCAAGAGTCTTGCAAGTCTTGCAATTACCTATTAGTCTATTACTATTTATTAAAGTTTTACTTTAAATCTTAGAAAAACGTATTAGAATTGGAACATTGTGAGCTTGAATTAACATAGCCATAGTAAAGATCAAGCAGATTAATAAATAACTGAAGATTTGATAAGAAATTCGAAAAATCAACTGACCTATATGTCGTTTTCCATGGAAGTAACTGTTTCTTAATAAACATTTATGATTTATAAGCTTTGATTTATAACCTAATCATAATACTACTTGCGTGATCAGTATAATGTATTCATTTTCATTCTAAGCACTCTGAAACTTATTTATTCTTTGGAACACCTGTAGGTACTCTTAAAAAAATTCGAAATTATTTTGCATGAGTATACCTACGCCCTATGGCGGCAATCAAATAGTGTCACAAATGTTATGATTTCGGCGTGGCGGCAACGATTGTTTTAGATTTCAAAAGAAGCCGCCGGCGCGTGTATCATAACCATGTACTTCCGAAAAGCGGCAAATTTCTTTGAGAAGTAAGTACAAAACCTTTGATGCCGCATTATCAAAGTGCCGATGGTTAAAACATAACTATGCATGCACTCAGTTTGATTTTAATAGATATTTTTTTATTCGCTATGTTTATGGTATTAGTCGTAATGCGCATAGGTCCAGTTTTTCATATTCTTTGATACAGTTTTTTGCGTCTCATAGAATTCCTAAGCGTACCTACCTATACACCGAACTGTTACACCTAACTACTCAGTGAAATAGCGCTAAGTCCTAGCTGCAAGACGCAAGAGTCTTGCAGGCTATGTCTTGTTCTTGCTCAAGTCTTGCACGGTCAGTCTTGGTCTTGGTCTTGCAAAAAATACGCGGTCTTGTTCTTGGTCTTGGTCTTGCAAAAACGCAAGAACAAGACCAAGACTGCAAGACCAAGACTGAATTTGGGCAACACTACTTACTTAGCACGAACGAGCGTTATAAACGAGCCTAATTTAAAAAAAAATATAATTAAATCAAAATTGCAAAAGTCAACCCGACTGCAACAGAAAAGTTCAAACAAGCTCACTTTTCAAGCAGTCTGATGCAGTTCGTGGCAGTTATTTTAGTTAAATAAGATAAGATAATTTATTTGCTAAAACATGATATACATAGGTGTTATTAAAGATAATGAGATCATACATGTTTTTCTTAAAATTAAAGCATGTAAACTTGAGACGAATAGACAAATTTGAATTTAAAAACATTCTAATTTATATTAAAAAATCCTTAATATTGTAGAAATTATTTTCATTACGCCATTAATATAATTTAATTTTGAATAACCTGCAATTTAATATTTTTAATATATTAGGTAATTTATTATAAACAAGTACACACACAGCCAGGCTTTTGTTATATTTTGCTAATCTAGGGAGCTCATCTAGTACAAGTCTGTATTGGTCACGCCGACTTTGAGAACTTATTACCTCTGCTGTTTTGAAAAATTATTTATATTTCCTATCAAACATACATGCTTCATACAAATATAATGAAGTTAACGGTATCAAACCAAGCCTTACAAATATAGATTGACATGATTCATCAGATGGAATCCCATAGATGCCTCGTAAAGAATCGTAATCTCAGAATGGATGCATTTACTGTCGTCGTCAACACAATTGTGACGAGGGCAAGATACCGGACAGCATATCTTCATTTCCATTGAAGGTGGGTAGGCCTTTAGTGTGGGATGCAACGTGTGTCGATACTCTGGCGCCATCCCATCTTCCTGGCTCGGCGTGCTGTGCTGGCACTGCTGCTGCGGCTGCGGAGGATCTCAAGCAGCGTAAGTATACCTAATAACCTTAGGGGAAATTATATATCGAGCCGTTAGGGGTCCGAATGCTCATGGTCTTTTTCATGAAATCTCGAAACGGCTGGTTGACACTTCCCGTGACCCAAGAGCTGGCCAGAAGCTAAGCATTGCCATACAACGTGGCAATACCGCCAGTCTCTTAGGTACATTACCTGGCGACAGCGATGTGGATGAATTATTCGACGCCATATTTTAGTATAAATATTTTAGTTATCTTAGGATATCATTTTGTTATTTGTATTAAATAATTAGGTAAAAGTTGTTATTTATGTACATATTATTATGATTCTAAATAAATTAATCATTTCCAATATTACATTAATTATATCGAGTTAGGCCAAGCTTAGTTAGACTTTTCGTAGAACTGAATTCAGAAAAAGAAAAATTACATTTTCACAAAAATGCTACGTTGCTTCGTTCCAAGATGTCGACCGAAATTCCTCTCAACTCAAAAATTCAGTTACAAACGGTCACTCGGACATTTTTAAAGTCCAAAATTATCAACGAAAAGAATTTTAGCAACCATTTTAGGTAGATAAGTCGGTGCTGCTTGAGAATGCATGCATAGGATGTTCTTTTAAGGTTGGAATATTTATTTTATTAAAACCGCGTACAGTCAACGGCAAAAGTCGGTAGCTCTCATACAAAATGATTCGTTGCTTTTCAGCACTTATATAATACTTTAGACCTTAAATTTTATATCATTTAATTTTTTTTTTATTAAGTTGTTGCTCAATAATTAATATTTAAAAAACTGAAGTATTCATCGACTTTTGTTGTTGGCCGTACGTAAAATAAAAATGTTGTGACTGAGGGATCCCAAACAAAAGGGAGGAGGTTATAAATTATGTTCGGGTGTATGTTTTTTTTTTTTTATTTGTTCACCGATTTCTCCGTCAGTAAAGTTGTGGGCCGATTTTGAAATTTACTTTTTGTTTGAAAGTGTATGCTTCCGAGGTGGTCATTGCCACCAAAACAGAATCTGATGAGGGGATTCCATGGAAATCGAGGGAAATTCTCAAATTTTATAGGCACACCTATAGCGTTTAGGGTATTTTTTTAACTAACTAACTAGTGCATTTATTCCCGGAAACCACTATTTGGTGAAGTGGAACTACATAATAATAAGTACGTAGCGGGTTGCGACTCTATTAGGTACTTTAATATGGTTGCTAATCAATTTCTCGTCACAATACATATGGTGAGTGGCAGTTCTCCTGGTTCTTACCAGGAGAACTCCTCAACAGTTAACGTCCCAGCATCGGGAAAAGTAATATTTTGTAAAAGGTGATGAGAAGTGACATTATAGGGTATTGTAATTTAGATAAATTTAAAACTGACCCACTAAAAAGTTAAAAAAAAAAACCGGTTTCCAAAAAAACACTTCATAGTGAAAAATAACTTTTCGAAATTAAAGTTATTTTTCTCTTTGTAGTGTTTTTTTGGAAGTGGGTTATTTTTTTTTGTAAAATGTTATTAACCATATTTTATTATTTGTTGGTATAGCGGCTACAGTAGAACACACTCTGTGACAAGTGTCTACCTATTACGGTTCAAAAGATACAGCCCAGTGTGAGTGTCAGACGGACGGACTATTTATTAAGTAGGTATCTATCTATTAGTAATAGGGTCCTATTGGCTGGGTACGGAACCCTAAAAACACTATTTCGTTGGTTTAAAATCAATTAATTCAAAAACATTGAAATCGCGATATTTTAGCTCAATAGGAACTTGATCCTACGCGCTATTCTTTTGAAAATCAAACTCTGGGCGGCCATTTTGCCCTCGTTTATTTTGCAACGGATCCGCAGTTGCTCGCTTTACGTATTTGCTTTGAAATTCTAGTTACACTATTGCATTGCTATTCCATTCTTCGTTTATATTTCAAGTGGAAACTTCTATAGGTAAATTCTAGGATAAATATCAGCTGTTTGAAGTATTCAGTCATGAATTTCAATTTGGATAAACCCTTATAATACACGCCATAATTGTAAAGTTTCGACAGCCTTGAAATTGTTTTGTTCTATTCGTTCCTGAAACTTGTTCGACACGTTGAAAATGAATTTTAATAACGATATTTTTTGGCGAAACTATTATATATTATCTGTGGCGAAACTATGTATAGGCAGTTTTATATTTGAATAAATTCAGTCCTTCTTTTGTCATTGCACGCATTGTTTCATTTCAGGTTATGGGCCCAGACCAAAAATCTTCAGTTAAAAATCCTTATTTTCTAGTTTTGACGTCTAATTTTAACGAAATTAGGTATTTGAGATAAGTTTTCGGGCTCAAGATGACTACGAACTACCGGTCAATGTGCCAAAATTGAAAGGCAGAGAAAATTACAGTGAATTGACTTTTGCTGCTGAGAATTTCCTTCGGCTTGAGGGAAAACTTTACTGTATATCAAACCAGTTGAAGGAAAACTGATCGCCCCTGCTGCTGATGAAAAAACAAAAGCAACATTGATAATGATGACTATCAATTCAACGCTGTATGTGCATGTACACGCTCGTTCTTTCTCACTACACACACCATACACCTACACACTACATACACACACACACACACATCCTACACTTACTCACTACACACACACACACTCAAATACTACATTTATTCATCTCAACACACAGTTAAACGTTTTTCATTTTGTGTTTTCTTTTCATAAATTTTATCCTGTTTTGTTTTACACCATTTGCATGCTGTTGAAACGTCCTGATTTAGTATAATGTGGCTTTGTTTGCTACGGAGAATCACTGACTCCTAAGATACAAGTGCATACACCTAGTTTAGGAGTCACGGTATTATAATTTTTGTGACCTAGTTATAAGCCTTATATGCTCTTAGAAAGAAAGAAAAATAATTGCGAGACTGCAGGCCCAGGCCTCCTCTCTGTGAGAGGGAGTGGGCCGTAACCGTATCAGTCATGTCTTCGAATTTTATGGATCTAGGATATGCCGGTTTCGTCACGATGATGATGATTTCCTGCACCGTTTTGAGAGCAGTGGTGATGAAATAATTTATACAAAGTAAAGCACCTGCCTGAGTTCGTACCTACAACCTACAAGTCGTAAGTCGCGGCTGTTACCACTGGGAAACCACGGCTGTCAATAGCGTCATATGTAACACAAATGATTGAAACTGGATAGAAGTTAAGCGGGACTGGTTTTAGAATAAACATTGGGTATACAAAGTCTGCATTGATTGATTGACCACATTCATTATCTTGTCTAGATATAAATTACGTTTATTTGGTTGTTTGTGTGTTTTATCAAAATATTTATATGTGTCGCCATCTAGTGGTAGGAATGTGTACTACTTGACTTATTTCTATAATTTAATAAGTTTAGTCCTTCTTTTCTCATTGCGCGCGTTTTCATTTTAATAAAAATGTCCTGTAGCAGCTTCTCGGTAGCACCCCGAGTCTGGATTTGTTCCTAGTTAATGGCAATAGGCTCGCCCCCTATTACATGGGACTTTTAACATAACTGGCGAAATGAGGGTGTACTAGGTACACCTCTGCCTAACCCTTCGGCGTTTACAGGCGTGTTGTTATGGTGTTCATGTTGACAAGGCCGCCTCTAGCAGCAACCGCCGCCGCTGAGGCGTCACGGGTGCTCTGTAGTTTCGATAATTCTGGTGTTTATTTCTGTAAAATGCCCGCAGTTGCCGAATTCATGTGTTTACTTTAAAATTTCAATTACAGCTATTCCTGGAAATCTTGGTACACAGTTGTGTAAATTAAGTTGAGGTTTGTTTGGCAAAATTTCGTGGTTCTCCTAATGAGTTTTTGTTATTTTCCGACATGGTTTTTCCGGTATACTTGGGTAATTGTTTGTTGTGTGACGTAATGCTTTTTTGGAATTCTTTCTCTAGCCTAAAGGGTTTTTCAAACGATGGTACCTACCTAGTTGATTGCGACGGATAAAAGAAGGTTTAATAAGACAGTTTTTGTTATTATGATGTAATCTAATTATATTATACTAGCTTTTGACCGCGGCTTCACCCGAGTCGGAAATTATCCCAAGGGAACGTACTACCGGCATAAAAACTATCCTATGTTCTAAAATAAAGTAGCTACTTCCTTGAAATGAATATCTTATAATAGCGGAGCAGCAGCCGACGCCTATTAAAAAAAAATACAGCTTACTAGAAACATAATAAGTTACATTTCCACCAAATTTCGTGAAAAACAATATTATTTTTGCGCCAGAAAACAATTAAAACTGAAAATTCGGTTTTTCAGATTACATACATACATACATAAACTCACGCCTTTTTTCCCATGGGGGTAGGCAGAAATTATAGAACGCCACCTGCTACGCTCCTTACATACTCCTTTTGCTTCGCCTACGTTCATACATCTGGTCATACACGCACGCCGATTGCGAGTACTACGCACCTGACCTTTCTGAAGAACATCACCAATTTGGTCATTATATGTCCTCCTAGGGCGTCCCCTCCCGGCGTTTCCACTCACCTCTGCTTTATAAATACCTTTTGTTAGTCGCGTTCCACTCATCCTCTCAACATGACCAAACCATCTAAGCATACTCTTTTCAAATTTTCCCGGAAAATTTGAGGTTATGTGGAAAACTTTTATACTGGTACTAGTTACGTGGCGATGGTCAATCGTGACGTAACTAGTGAAGTAACCATAATTCTGACTTGGTACTACATACTCACGATAAATCCATTCAAGTTAAATGTCAAAACGGGCCTATTATTTTTTGACAACTATAGATACAAAAGTTGTTGACCTTTTTATTATCAACAACTTTGCCATTAATTTTTTTTCGACAGGAGGTCAACTTTCGTTGCAAATCGCGAAAAACTGTGAAATACCACTTTCAAGTCCAAATTATTTTTCCCGTCATCCGGTCTTATGGTGTTATTTTTTTTTCTCATAAATGCTTCAGCACGTATACAAGGCGTGAAAAAGTAAAAAAAAAATGTAAAGATTCGAATTGAGAACCTCCTTTTTTTTGAAGTCGGTTAACAAACAGACACACTGACTAACAGCAAATTGAGAACCTTATTTTTTTTTGAAGACGGTTAAAAAACAGAAAGAGTTATTTTCGCATATAACATTAGTATGGATTTTTCTCTTTGTTTGGATTGAGAATTTACGTGAATAGAAAACGATTCACACACCAATGACCTATAAGTTCAACGCTGGTTAGGCGTACACAAAGAATCTTGACTAAGGATTAAGCCAGTATCACACAGACTCATAGAATAAACAAAAAGAAAATTGATTTACAACAAACATCATTTCTAAGAGCCAAAGCAAATCGGATTAAGGTAAAGCCCCCTGTTACTGTCCCACAAAACAGTTGCTGAACTCAAATAGCTCGGTGAGCCTCGGGCTTACAATAAGTGTTTGGAATAAAAACGGCGAAGTCTTTTATTTTTATTCGTCCAATGTAAGTTGGGTCTTACTGCGACACGATAATCTGTGGCTCCAAGGTTGGTTAGACGCAAATTGGTGAGCTTACCCTAGTGCGTGAGGTGATGCTGTAATTCCTTTTAATGAAGATGGTCTAGTTTTTTCTTTTACTTAAGATTGAACTGGGAACTTGTAAAGTCGTTCATTCAGCGAAATTTATATTTAAGCAAATTGACATCAACTTACATTGTCCGTATATTCAAATCACATCTCTCATTCTTTGACAGTTGTATGTAGCTATAACACGGCAAATTGACGTAGGGTGTCAATTTAGTAAACTATTAGTTTCCCTGACCTTGGCAGAAGTTTGTTTTCATCTTTGGTCGGTTTTGTTCTGTGAAAGATAGGTCATTACTTCATTAGTGTTAACGTAGGGTGTCAATTTGCTTCACGGCGTCCTCACCTGCCGTCTGACGCAGGTCCTCACCGGGCATGGTTGTTTTGGGAGTTTCCTGTTCAGGATAAAGCGGGACGAAACGCTCGGGTGCTACCGCTGTGTGGATCGCCCGGAGGACACGGTGGAGCATACGGTGGAGGTCTGCCCGGCTTGGGCGGAGCACCGCACCGGTAAAGAACCACGCCCGGGTCGATGGCGCGTTGTGTTCCACGCGCGCCTCAAAGAGATTTCAGCACCAACTGACGGGGTCCGGTAGGGCCAATGCCTGCCAGGGTTGCGAGTTTGTCCGAAAGGGATATCATGGCCTTGGCACAAAGGCAACTGAAGGAACACGGGTGGGTTTTAGTCAGTAAAAGTCTGACGCGCCCTCCCGTTCCGCCCAAAGCGGGAGAAGATAATTGATAATTTCCCAACCAAAAAAAAAAAGAAAAAGTGTTTTAATTTTAATTTGCTTAAAACAATTAACTTCCCCTGACTTTTCAAGACTTTTTTATTTTATCAGTACATCTTATCAGTCGTTATTTTATAGACTCAAAAGTAGCTCGTGGCTAAGTAGTAACAGCCGCACGGGTCGATCCATCAGGTTAAGCTATGCTTGCCGGGTTGGCCGTAGATGGGTGACCATTTTTACATAGCGAGACTCCTCCGTGCCTCGGAAAGCACGTTAAGCCGTTGGTCCCGGCTGTCATTCGTGGATCTTTGACAGTCGTTACGGGTCTGAAATTCTGACAACCAACCTTACCAAGGGGTATAAGTATTACCGAGGTACTGGGTTGTGGAGGTCAGATAGGCAGTGGCTCCATGTAAAATACTAGTATTCACCTGCATCCTGTTAGACTGGGAGCTGACCCCAACATAGTTGAGAAAAGGCTAGGCAGATTGTTTATTTTATGTAGGTACGTACTCGTAGTACTTTTTAATCAAAATCAATTCTTCGAATGGTTTTGATTAAAAAGTAGTTTGTCTTCCCTATTGAGTGTTGAACTAGTACCGGGAAGTTCCTTTGTCCGCTGTCTTTCAATTTCAAGTTTCAGTTAAACGCATCGGTGAAAATGCTGGACATGGGGGAATTCAACTTTATCGGTAAGGTTAGCAAAACATGGGTGAACTCATTTGTAATACAAAGTGTATATATTTATTTTCCATCTTCCAACTTATCACATAAAAACGTGATTAACAACGCCTGTATTGCACGAGGGGTAAGGCATAGATTACATTCCAACTACATTTTCTTTGGTTATGTTTTAAGTTCCGTGTATTATCTTAAAATATATGTTTATTAGGAAAACGTGTATTTATTACAATATTTGTAAATTTGTGAGCACCATGTATCTATCACATAATTAATTCTCTCATTGCTTAAATTTAATTATTTTTAGTGTAGTGCGTAGTGTCTAAAAAATTACTATACAATTTTATTCTAGGTGCATCGTCTTCACATATATTTATTATACTTATACAAAATAATGTAAAACATTTTAAAAGAGTTAACAGTGGAGTTTCTTGCCCATTCTACTCCATACGAAACTACCTTTTGGAAGCGGCGACTAGAATCAATTCTATTTTTTTTTAAATTAAGACGTTCAAAAGTGCCTTTTATGTGCCTATTTGAAATCAATAATTTTGACTTTGACTTTCTATTATATAATAAACTAATAATATTGTTAGGAACCATGTCGTCACGATTTATAGTCTATTATAAAAAAAATGCACGCGCTGTCATCTTCTCTTTGGTCGGGTGTCATTCGTGGCGGCGACATCGCTCAAAGGGTACCTAGTAAGACTTTTATATTTTTCGATTGTTGAAATATTCGATCGTCAAAACCATAATTGTAAAAGAGTGTTAATCCTATTAGTTATTATTGGCGGAGATTTATGTTTGTTTCAGTGGTTATAATTCAGTTCCTCGTGTAAAAAAGTAACGGTTGTAATAATTTGAAATCGTGTTTATTAAAACAAATTGACTATATTTGTGACTTCGTGTGCTGTGTTGTTTTCTTTCAACAACTCCGCTTCTGATTGCTAAAAATACATATAAAATATATATACATCTTATATTTTGCTTACCCTTCTATCCGTCGAGCTTATTTACCCGACTGCCCCAGAAGGAGGGTAATGTGTTTCACTCAACTGCCCCAGAAGGTGTATATCACATGTAAGTATGTCTATTTTTTGGCACGCTCTGTAGGCTAAACGGCTTGATGGATTTTAACTTATGAGATGTCGTTAGATTCACCTTAATTGTGGGAGTTTTAGGTAGGTTTAATTTTTATTAATTTAGTAATATTTTATATAGATTTTTTTTTTAATTTGTGAATGCTAGAACGTTGTAGGCTTAATAGACTAGCTTTGTAAACCATCTTCTATTTTGTTCAGTACTTGGTACTTGTTGACGGGCCTACACTGTCCTCCCATACCTATTAACACTGTTACTTGAAAACGTGGAGTTTCTTGCCGGCTCTTCTCCATAGGAAACGACCAATTGGAACCGTGCACCTAGCTTCTGACGTTTCATAAGTGCCCATGTAGGTTTATGTGAAATAAAATATTTTGATTATGAGTCACATAGGCTATATAATATTTATATATTGCATCTACAAATACAAAAAAAACTGTGCTATTTAGAGACATCGTTTTATTTTTTCTGTTATCTTTACATAAACTTCTATCACATAGAATAATTTCAAATTTTTCTCTAAAAAATGTTTGAGAATGTGCAAACAGCGCTCTTTCATAAGATACCCCACATGCCCTAGTAGACTCCATTCGAATTTTTAAGACCCCCTTTCAGGCCCTGTTGCAAAAAGATATATTTTTTTAATTTTTTGTCTTGTTTGCAAAATAGTTGGGTAAACGTCATCTAAAACTATTCCAAATTTCAAGTTGATAGCATTAGTAGTTATTGAGATATCCAGCTGTGACAGACAGACAGACTTAGTCTCACCATAAGGGTTCATTTTTACCATTTTGGTACGGAACCCTAAAAAGGGAGGGGAAAAGTTAAAATATAAAATATTACAACAATATTGGTATCAAATAAAAACTAATAATGAGTCGATTCCAAATTTATAAACCTATATATTAATAAAACTAAAAGCCAATAACTTATTGTTCGACCTCGGGAATGAACCCAGCAGTTTACGCAAAGGAGTCGCGCTGGCAGCCACTAGAACAACAAGACCATACTCTCCAACCCAGGATACCCAAAAACACAAGGATAACAAAAAACGGGCTAGCCTATTTGCTGAGTAACAAAATACCCCCTTTACTTAGCTGCCCCACTTCGCAATACCACCAAAAATATCCTCTAACCAAAGCTGGTCCATCTACATTGATGATGTCACAGAGGTGCTGTGACGTCATCAATGTAGATGGACCAGCTTTGCTCGTTTAGCAGATAAGTGTAACAAGATACGCTCACAACAATGACGTGGGAATAAATTTTATCTTAATTCCGCTCAAATTGTACCGCTATAGTAGGATGGTGCTCTGTAACCGCTTTATCGGGCCTTTGAAGGCAGCGTTTGTGTTACGCTGAAGCGGGGTGCGACTTCGTTTGAGGTAAGAATATAGCTTTCTATAGAAATGAGTCTCCACGATGAGTGGTAACACAAAAAATAAGTAACATTTTACGTAGTAGTATTTTTGGCACATAATAAGCTATCCTCATAGTAGTTCATAGTGATTGTTGAGTTAACTTTCTTTTCTATGTTTTGTTGTGGGTAGTTTTAAGTAGGTATTACTGACACTAGTCTATAAGTACATTGTTACAAACAAAATTGAAACCATGGTCTAAAATAAAGTATTTTATTTTTATTATTATTATAGCAAGACATAAGAAGAATGAAGTAGGAACAAATGACGATACCCAACTTTATTAAGACGTATTTAAGACCAGTCCGTCTAAATCAAATTTCCACTCAAGCTCCGCCCATTGATCCCCGCCACTCCATTACGTGCTAAACGCTAACACATCAGTAACAAAGTTGAATATCGCGTGCGCTCTTTGATCGTCTTCGATGACGAAAGTAAATAGCGTAAGTCTCAAGAAAAAATATCAGGTGGCTGGATAATTAACTATATTTTCTTGCTGTGAATATTTATTTTCGATTTAAAAGCCTCATATAAAAATCTTGTTTGTTTTTATAATTATTCTTAAAAAAAACATGATTTTCGAATAAAAATGTATCGAGCGAAAATATTACAATTACGTAACTGTCTTCAACATGGAAAGAAAAAGATCCAATAAATCATATACTAAAGATTCATTTTGCTTGTATGTGTGACTAATTCAGAATATTCATGCAAATTAACATAAAAATAGGCCTCCTCTTAATTTTATAAAAAGTATTACTCGACAAAAACTCGTCACACTTCGTTTTGAACCGACTTTTGTTGACTTCATCTTTCCTCTCGCTTTCTGTGGGAGTTAAAAAGGGACGGTGAAATGTGTAACAGAAAGTTATAGCGTGAGCATGGAAAAGTAAGTACTTTTTAATAGCATGAAATTAGTATGTACTTTATGATAGCATGGAATTAGTGTACTCATGGAATTAGTAAGTACTATACATAGATTGATAAGGTGATAAGGCAACGGTGCAGTTTAAAATAAGATGTAGTAACAAAAATTTAAAAGAGTATGCTTAGATGGTTTGGTCATGTTGAGAGGATGAGTGGAACGCGACTAACAAAAGGTATTTATAAAGCAGAGGTGAGTGGAAACGCCGGGAGGGGACGCCCTAGGAGGACATATAGTGACCAAATTGGTGATGTTCTTCAGAAAGGTCAGGTGCGTAGTACTCGCAATAGGCGTGCGTGTATGACCAAATGTATGAACGTAGGCGAAGCAAAAGGAGTATGTAAGGAGCGTAGCAAATGGCGTTCTATAGTTTCTGCCTACCCCCATGGGAAGAAGGCGTGAGTTTATGTATGTACGTATGTATGTATACATAGATTGTTAGTAGAGGTAATTGACTGGGCGAACACTCGAATAAATATTTCAGCATGTAGCTTTTTAAATTATGAGGTTAATTTCTATCGCTGCTCACTTTCTTATCACCAAGGGGAGAAGTTAGATGTTACACATCATTATGCGACTACTGTAAGGCGCACTTATTTTCAGGGTTCCGTACCCAAACGGTAAAACGAGAACCCTATTACTAAGGCTCCGCCGTCTGTCTGTCTGTCCGTCTGTCACCAGGCTGTTTCTCATGAACCGTGATAGTAAGACACTTGAAATTTTCACAGATGATGTATTTCTGTTGCCGCTGTAACAAAAAACACTAAAAAACAGAATAAAATAAGTATTTAAAGGGGCTCCCATACAACAAACGTGATTTTTTTTGCTCGTTTTTGCTCGATATTACGAGTAATAACGGCAACAGGTAGACGCTTGAAATATTCACATAATATTTAGTTATGTATTCACTTAAATAAATAATCAAATTAAAATAAAACAAATAATTAAGGGGGGCTCCTATACAACAAACGTGATTTTTTTGCCATTTTTATAGATAATGGTACGGAACCCTTCATGCGCGAGTCCAACTCGCACTTGGCCGGCTTTTGTTACTTATTTAAACACACAACGGACAAATCCGTCCTCAATACATTAAACACCACAAGATGTTAATTACAAACACGCATTACTCCTTCAACATTCATTTGCTACGAGAACTCGTAGCCATTTTCGTAGCGGTTTTCGTAGCCCCAGTTGGCTCGTAGCAACGTAGTGGCGTAGAGCCGGAAGACTGAGCGATTGTAGTTAGATAAACAGTTTGTTTTTGGCCTGAGTTATGTACTAAATTGTATCATAAATAAACTAGGGCTGCTACCCTTTGTGTCTGATTATATTTTCCCCGTTAATTCACCAACAGATTACGAATTCATAATTTATTGCGTTCTTTCCAATTTACTTTTTTCGTAAATATTAGTTTTTGAGTCAAAAGGGTAAACTTTTGTTATTTCTAGCGTTATGAAAATTGAGTTTGTTTAAGAATTATGAAAGCAATTTTGTTTTTTTTTTAAATTTTATTTTGTTTTGTTTGTGTCTGCCATATCGTGTCAGATATTGATAAATATTAGTGAAAATTGGGTAGTATTTTAATGTATTATTTAAATTTCTAATAATTAACCAAGCGCCAATGTGAAAGTGAGCTTATGCACAATCAGCCTATTATGTTCCCACTGCTGGGATACAGGCTTCCTCTCTTCGAGATGAGTGGGCTTTTATCCACCACGCGGGCCCAGTGCGGGTTGGTAGATGTCTTCGAATGTTTGTTTCTAGTTTCCTCACGATATTTTCCTTCACCGTTTTGAGAGCAGTGGTGATGAAATTATTTACACAAAGTAAAGCGCCTGCCTGGGTTCGAACCCACGGCCTGCAATTTGTAAGTCAGGGTTGTTATCACTGGGCCACCACTGCTGCTGTACGGTACTGTCAACGTGAGATTGAACCTAATGCGTTGGAGAAGATATTATTATAAAAATAAAACAAGATTACTCTTGGCTTTATCCCAGCTTCCACTGTATTTCAATCCAATTTAATTTTAGTTTTTTTTTTATGTTCTCTTTTTTTTAATAATATTAATTATTCTTTAACCTTCGACTACTAAAAAACACTGCAAAGTAAAAATTACTTTAATTTTGGAAGTTAGTGTTTTATTTTTTTTTACTGCGTCGTTGTTCTGGTGGTTGCAAGCACTCCTGCTGAGCATGACGTCCTGGGTTCGATTCCCAGGTCAGGTAGTGTTTTCCACTAGGGATTTCTCAGTAGCAGCCCAGGAGTCTGGATTTGTGCCCGGATGATGGTAGGCTCACCCCCTATTACTTGGGACTTAAGGCCGTCTTGTAGTGCGGTGTGTAGCCGGCTGTAACTGGCCGGCCGTTGCAAGCGCTTGAACTGCTAGATTTTGTGTATATTTGCTCCATAGAATAAAATAGTAAGGAAATTATGAAATGTGTTCTCACCAAGTACTAAAAAACAATAAGGCCTATCTTTGGTATAACTTTTACATGGTTTAACGAAGTAATCTCTTCAAGGTACACGTTTTAAATAGCGATTTAGTGTCATCTTTGTGATTTTTTTTTTCGAGCCAATTAATTTAATTCATGTTTCTATCTTCACACAGTGCTTGATAATATGTTCAATTTTCTTAAAATATTTTCTTTTTGCGCAAAATTTTTTTTTTGCTAGATTTACAGAGGTTTAAAAAAGTTAAAAAGTACTGCAACCTCGCCTTAAACATAACTGGCGAAATGTGGGTGTACTATAGGTACATCTCTGCCTAATCCTTCGGGGATTACAGGCGTGATGTTATTTTATGTATTTTATTTTTACTTTTTAGTGAGTCAGTTTGTCATTTATCTAAGTTACAATAGCCTTATTTCAACTGCTCATCACCTTTTACAAAATATTGCTTTTCCCGATACAGAGATGTTAATTGTTGAGGAGTTCTCCTGGTAAGAGCTAAAAAACTGTACCACCACCATATGCATAGTGACGAGCATAAATTGTTAAGGAACCATAGACCATATACATAGTACCTACCTGAGAAATATTTATTTTTAAGTACTTTCGCTGGCCATCTGTGGTCTTCATCATCAGTCCCACTTCACCAAATGGTGCGTTCCGAGAGCAAATGCACGAATTATTATAAAATATACCCAAATCACTATAGGTGTGCCAATAAAATTTGAGGAATTCCCTCGATTTCCATGGGATCCCCTCATCAGATTCAGACTTTGTGATAATGGGACTAGCTTGAGAGCAGGCCCTTTCAAACAAAAAAAACAAGAGTTTTCAAAATCGGTCCACAATTGACAGAGAAATTGGTAAACATAGTACATTAAAAAAAAAAAACCTTCACGAACACACAATCTCATCCTTTTTGGAAGTCGGTTAAAAAATCATATTGTCTTAAGTCTTAAATTATACTGATAAAAATGCTCTTCAAAATGACTTTCTCACTTTTTTTACTATATACTTAAGTGCCTTTCACCAAACAATAAAAATGATGTCAAATTACATTCTCAAGCTGTAACAAACAGTCCTGCCCAGCCCCTTAAGTAACATGCGTAATGAGTGCACAATTGTGTTCATCGCAGTTCAACTGTAAACTCATTAGGGACTGCTATGACCATTCTATGATCTAAGTTATAAAATTTATGTTCGGTACATGATTTAGGTGCGGGCGTCCGTTAACTTTGGGTAAGTTTTGACGGTATGATATTCATGTTTTTCATATAAGGACATATCTAGCAGATAGTCCCGATAACAATTGGTGAACTGTAACAAGTAAAATACTTCTAGTTTTTTTTTTCATAGGTCCGTATTGATGGAACTGCCACTAGTATTGTTTAACGAGAATATATTATGTAGATAAGCAAGCTTGGTAGATATAGGGAGATGTGTAATCAACAACCCAGGCATAACGGCCCTTTAATCCTTACCCAACTAAACGTACCTTGTTATTACTGTGTAACAATCAGAGGTAACAGTTAACTAAGCGGAAAGGGTTACAGCGATGCCCAAGTTTTGGGATGGAACTCTGATTTATTGCCCTCTCTTTCTCTCCCTCTGTATCTTAATCTCCCTCTTTCTTTTGTCTCTGATTGAACACATTGTTTAAGAATTCATTAAGAATTTTTCTATCCACAAAATGTAAGGTTAGTGGAACTTATTAAAAGTTTATATTTAACTTTGATTCTTCATTATTTTAGTTGTGAAAACTGACTTTGTTCCTTTATTAATTAATGCAAAAGTGCAGATGAAGTGACTCGGTTAACTTTTTGAACTGAATTTTGTAAAATATGCCAGGAAGATAGTATTCATCATGCTGAGATAGGGGCCTTTTGGCCTCGTACAGGACTTTGTTTTTATTTTTAATTTTTTACTTTGTTTTATTTTTGTTCTTTATGTTTGTATGAGTGTGTTTTAGTTTAATTTGTAATCTGTGCGAGTCCCAATAAATGCTTTTTCTTTCTTTCTTTTTCTTTCTTTATTGTAGATAAAGTCAAGTAAAAATATATTTTTAACGAAATGTACTATCACCTTAAATTGTCCGTAGGTGCATATTAATTTTTTGACAGTTGTGTGAAATGGCTACAACACGGCAAATTGACGTTGAGTGTCAGTTTGCTTATCAATTAATTTCTCTGAATGTAAATGAAAAGAGACATGAATTAATTCCTTACGAAAAATTAAACGCTTTACATTGAGAATAATTATATTATACAATCAATTTTAAAGGGTACTACCTACCATAGCAGTCTTTTTCCTTAAAGTGAGCAGGTCGCAAACTCTTGAGAAAAATTCCCTCCATAATTTATCAGTTCGCTAGCAACTTTGTCACAATTCTGCCTCCATTTCCAACAACAGTACCTCGTAAAAAATCCTTTACTGAAATAATTCACCCTCTTAAACATTGTTCGGTTAGCCGTGCACTTTCATTTTTTGCGCCACTGCCGGAAGGGAAGTTACGGGACGTACCGCATCCGGTTCCGTCACGACCATTTACGGTGTTCTCCGATCCCCCTTTCTCTTGTAATGGCCCAAGACAGTGGCCCAAGCATCGCCATCGGAGTGTTCGTCGTGTAATTTCCTTGTTGGAAGTCTTTTACTATTGAATGTGGCTTTAGAAAAGTGTGGGTCGTAAAAATATAAAGAGGCAAAATTGTAAGGTCTTTTAATTGTCTTTAGGCATATTTGAGTATACTAGAGTAGTGATTCGGCCCTGCTTCACAAGGGTGTAATGACGACATGTCAAAACATGGATATTTCTGTGCAGTATCTAAGTTAAATGTTAACATAATTATACGCGTAAACTTTCCGAAAAAAATATCTAAATTATGGCGAAAACCACATCAAAATTCATTGAGCATTTTAGAAGATCTAAGCGGTCATACAGACACAGACAGACACGAAAAGAGACTTTATTTTATACTATATCGATAAAGAAATGACTAAAACATGCCTAAATAGAAAGGTAAGCTCAAAGCTAAGCAAGATTAATTATACTAAAAAAAAATGAAAAGAAAGAAATCAAAGAAAGAAAGAAATCAAAGAAAAGAAAGAAGAAAAATCAAAGAAAAGAAAGAAAAAAAAGAAATCCCTAGACATCGTTCAGAATCTGACAAATCCTTTGCAGTCCGCGCTATAAAGGCCGAGATCTTCGGTCACGGTCGTTATTCCAGCTAGTCCATCAAGGCTGCAATGGTGACCACACTGTGTGTGCCTTAAGCAGGGCTACGCTGCGGTTTCGGCCATCATCAGTGCTGCCAGCACCGCAGTCATTACGGACCGCGGCAGTATTCATCATCATCTTTTCAGACGAAAGACGTCCACTGTTGCACATAGACCTTCCCCAAAGGAGAGTTTGCCATAATCGCCACACTTGGCAGGCAGGTTGGCGATCGCAATATGGTTTTAAAATGCATAGAGAACGCTGCTCCCCATTCTCTAGTAAGTCCATTAGTCCCCTTTTGTTTTTTTTTATTTTATTTGTATATTTAGTTAGTTAGTCATTTTATTAAGTACCTAGTATAAATCGTTAGTTGCGTCATATATTGCATATAATCTCATCATATCTATGAAAACATCATGTACGTAAGAAAAAATTTACATCTTTTTAGTAAAAGAGGCGAAAGACATAATTATAGTACTAGAAGTCTCTATTAGCTCAACCAGGTTTCAGACTGGCTAAAGTAGACTCATCTTTCATGGGGTACTGTTTAAAATGTTATAATAAAATTCCTCCCCACATACTTCAACTGAATGAGACGAAATTCAAATCTTGTATAAAACGCACACTATGCAAGCAGGCATATTATAGGCTGGGGGATTACATCGCTTATAGAAATGCTTGGCTCAATGCTGGTCCTGCTCCATAACCTCAACTAATTGATTAACATTTGAAAATACTGTTGGAGCTGCTGAAGATTGTAAGACTATCTTTTCATTGTATAAACTCAGTCACCTTTGTATTATATAATTGCATAACACAGGTGTGAGTACTATGTACAATAGAGCTACCATTTACCGGGTAATATGTCTTTCATTGACTTGAATATGTCCTGGCAGCTGAGAGTATGTCATGCTCACTCAGATGTCTCGCTAATGGTGGCGTGTGTGTTGGATCATTTAGCTCCCTTCAAAATGGTTGAGCTGAATGGTGCTAATCCATGCGTCATGTTCGTGAACGGGGGCTGTCAGTTGGGACTGGTCATCTCTTAGCTGCCACGGCTTATTTCTAATTATTTTAGTTTTGAATTGTTTTTTTTTTTATCACGGACGCTTCTGACGTTTTGCATCGTTCTCACATGTATATTTTCAATAAGAATGACGTAACCAATACTTTGTATCAAATATTTTATTTTATAAGAGTGTCTGTGGAGTTTCTTGCCCGTTCTTCTCCATAGGAACCTACTATTTGGAATGGGCAACTAGCTTCATATTTGTAACTGACCGACTTGTTGACAATTCAAAAGTGCCTGTGAATGGTTTCATTGAAATAAATGCTTTGAGTTTGAGTTTGAATCATTTTAATGTATTTGAAATAAATAAATATTAAATTTATTGAAAAATCAACTTTCGATTTGAGCTATGTGAGTAACGTCTCTAAAAAAAATGCATTTATTTGTTTAGCATGTGTTATAAAAATCATCTTCTTTTTCTTCTTCTTCTTAGCATGTTGATGGCAATCTGAATGGACTCGGCCCAGAATTCGGCTAAGTGTTCGGCGCCATCACTAGCGTCTATCAGTTCCTGTAACGTGCAGCTGACAGGACACCCAAGACATGATATTGGTGTCCCATCGTTTGTGGAACAGCAACACATTTACACTCCAAAGTCAAAGTCTTATTATTTATTTCAAATAGGCACATAAGAGGCACCTTTGCACGTCAAAATTTACAAAAAAATAGAATTGATTCTAGTTGCCCCTTCTAAAAAATAGTTTCGTATGGAGAAGAATGGGCTAAAAACTCCACCGTTACTCTTTTAAAAATATTTTACAATATTTTGTTTAAGATATATGAAGACGATGCACCTATAATAAAATTCCAAGGCGGATTCCTCAATGAATCGCCACCTGAAACTGATTCCTTGCTTCGGCCAACCTGGGTCTGGAGTCTGTTTAATGACTTCCAGGTTAGCCAAGGCAACTCGTCTCCAGGTTCCCGAGATCTTCAGCAGGTGGAACGAATGTATAGATAAGGGAGCACAGACTCGCCACAGCTTCAGTCTTTCTTTTGATCGTTCGTCAGTAACTGGAACGAAACACTTTATAAATCATCATAATGTTAACAGTGTTAATAATTATTATCATACGCACTTTTACCCTAATGACCCAGTATTATATGTACCAGGAAAATCCTCCAAAAATTGCATGAAATACTTCGTAATCTCCTGCCTTGTACCATCCGAAAGCGTTAATGGAGTAGGTCGTTAGCCACAGCTAAAGATTATCAGAGAAATCTGCAGTTAATGTGTTTACAATTTATACTTATTAACACTTTCGGATGAGTGGAGAGACGATCTGATTCGAAGGTCGTGGTTTTTTGAGTTTAGATAGGGAAGGAGACGAGAAGGAGCTAATTGAATCATCAACAACGGGAGCTAGTTTGTATTCATAAAATTTAATAATTCAATAAAAATCTTTTTTACAAAAAAACAACCCACTCCCAAAAAAAACAGTACAAAATGTAAAATACCGTTAATTTCGTCGGTTTTTTTTTTTTTGATAAAAACCTGTTTTTATTTTTTACTTTTTTAGTTAAGTTACCTATCCCACACCAATTCGTATACCACTGCTTGCTAAGTGAACAGCAGTGTCAGGAAGTATTATAGACTCAATAAGATACACAAAGTGTGTAAAGTATTATCGAAGCTAACTCAAAAACTGCCCAAGAAAAGTTAATAAAATCTATAAGGGACCAACGCGCAAGCACCCTGCACCAAAAGAAAAAAAAATCAAAATCAGTTCACAATTGACGACAATATCGATGAACATACTTACATTAAAAAAATACATACAGACGAACATATAACCTCCTCCATTTTTGAAGCCGGTTAAAAATAGTCGAATTCTGTACAGAACTGTACGTAATGTGCTATTCAAAATCTTAATAATCTGGCAAAAGGTTAATGTCTATTAAATAATATTACTGTATTATTCTTATGCACGTAATTATGAAATACTTCTATGACGCCGATCGATGGCACACCACCGTGAAACCATAGCAGCGAAACCGCAGTAGTTCAATTAACTAGCTCGCGTCATGTCTCACTACCCGCATCCGATTCGAGTACGGAACATGACGCGAGCCAGTTGAATTGAACTACTGCGGTTTTGCTGCTATGGTTTCGTGGCGGAGGTGTACTACCGGCGTGTTTATATTCTCAATTGTATGGTTTCATTATTAATTTTAATATTATAATAATTATGTTCTTCAAGCCTTTCTTTATCATCTTTTATACCTACGATAAATTGTGAAACGCAAATAAATGAATATGAATTTATGATTAAAATTAATAATTTGTTTTGCTGAAAAGTTTACTTCACAGCATTCGACAACTTCAATCAACTTGACATCTTACTTTAGAGCCGATATCATTAGTCCCTAGTAATAAGATCTAAATTACTATCAAAGAGAATTCCATCTTTAAACAATATACTAGTTTACATAATCCAGCTTCATCAAGTAAAACAATGGTCTATTAAATAGCCGAGCTACGTCACTACTACACAATATTATCTGTGCAGTCAATTTCAAAAGAACAAAAGTGCATTCAGTTCGTATTCGGAACGTTAACACTTGGCGTTCGAACAGCTGGAGTAAGGGAAATGGCTTGGTGAGCCCGTTAAAGGAATGATAAAGTATTTTAGTATTTTTATTGCTTCGGGTTGTTTTTTAATCAGTTAGGTGGTAGGTTTAGTATAGAATACTCTCTTTTATTTACACCGTGAAAATTACAGATATAAATGTTGAAATTTTACATAGGGGGACACAATGGGTGGTCTTATCGCTACATGCGATCTTTTACAACCAACCTTTGAAAGTGGTCAATGCGACCAGCATTGCTTGCATTAAAATGCATTTATTTTAGGGACATTACATCCATATGAACGTCAACGAAAGGCGCAACAATAATAGCTGACAGAGTTTTTGAAAAACATCGACTTCGTTGCAAAAACGGACATGACTATAGCAGCACTGTTGGAAAAAGCCTATTCTCTCTGCCACATTTTTACCCAGTTACCCAATTAAAATCGCTCCCGCTTCCTCCCTTCGTAACTAAAGCCACAGCCCAGCTGTTGCAGCTGATACGACAAACAATAAACCACTGCGCGTCGTTTATGCCTTTGTTTAGCGCTGTTTATTCGCTGACGTGCTCAGAGACCTCACTGAAGAATATTTGTAATGCTACTGTTCTAAATTTTAGCTGTAATTTACAACAGAAATAGCAACGCACTCTTGTTTCACACGGTTTTTACGACTTGGCTAAATATCGATATTTGTTTATTAGGGTCCCGTACCCAAAGGGTAAAACGGGAACCCTATTACTAAGGCTCCGCCGTCTGTCTGTCGGTCTGTCCATCTGTCACCAGGCTGTATCTCATGAACCGTGATAGTTAGACAGTTGAAATTTTCACAGATGATGTATTTCTGTGGCCGCTATAACAACAAATACAAAAAAATAGAATAAAATAAATATTTATGGGGGCTCCCATACAACAAACGTGATTTTTTTTGCTCGTTTTTGCTCGATATTGATAACGGTAACAGGTAGACGCTTGAGATATTCACAGAATATTTAGTTATATATTCACTTTAAAAAAAAAAAATTAAATTAAAATAAAACAAATATTTAAGGATTTTTTTCCCACACAACAAAAGTGATTTTTTTGCCATTTTTATATATAATGTACGGAACCTTTCGTGCGCGAGTCCGACTCGCACTTGGCCGTTTTTATCATAAGTTTAATATTAATGTGACGGCTCAGTACGTGGCGCCATCTAGTTTTGTTACGAAGTTACTGGAATCACCGAAAAGGTCGGATAGCTGTTGACAGTCACTCTAGCAGAGTGACGCATCGATGGTTGCGTGAAGAAGGGAGCCGCTGTCGTACCATGTCTACGACGAACTGCTATGTTTCGGCACAATCCTGATGATATTGAAGCTGCTGTGCCACTAATACGATGATGACCTCTGGTAAACGCTATCCTGTGCCGTTATATGTATTATACACATGAACCTTCCGCCATAAATTCTGAATGAAAGCCGCATCAAAATTCTTTGCGTAGAAGAACAACGCGGTCACAAAGACAGACAGAAAAAAAAACTTTAATTTGTAATATACACCGTGGCACTATAATAATAATCACTTCATGTATCTAATGACTACTCATACACAACAAATGACTAATCATTCATGAAAGTATTTTTTTTTTAAATAACATTTGAATAATTAAAAAAAATATTATTCATTATGATTATGACCCATGACGTAGTTTGAAACACCCTTTTACGAGCGCGGTAGCGAGCGCGGTGGAGCCTTGCGTTCCAAGGGCAGCGCGGAATGGAGCGCAAGGTTCGCACTGGGCTCATAACAGGGTGTTTTAAACTACAGCATGCGTCGGAGTGAATTTTTTTTTATTCGTTGTAGTCAAAAAAAAATATTTATTAACATTTCAAGTCGATTGTGACAACTAACATAAATGTGGGTGTTCAAACTGGTGCGAATAGTCGCGTGACTTGTCATCTTAAACAATCGACGCCCGCAGTCGTGTCCCGAGTCCTACGCGGGATTTACAACAGTGTGGTCAGAGGTTTTTGCTTGCCACTAACTGGGCTGAGGAGGTCAGATAAGCAATCCTTCCATGTAAAATTTGGTATTCAGCTGCATCTGGTAGCCAAACCCAACATTGTTGCAAAAAGTCTAGGCAGTTGATGAGAGCTTGACTTTTGGAAATAACTACTTCCTTTTTAGGGTTCCGTACCTCAAAAGGAAAAAACGGAACCCTTAATAGGATCACTCGTGTGTCTCTCTGTCTGTCTGTCCGTCTGTCACAGCCGATTTGATCCGAATCTACTAGACCGATTAAGTTGAAATTTGGTACAAATATGGACTTCTGTGACCCAAACACGGATATGTAACGTAAATAAATGAATTTTGAACATGGCGGCACTTTTGGGGGGCAAATTAGAAAATTTAAAAAAAAGTTTTTCAAACTGTATCGTGCGTCATATCAAATGAAATGGCTTGTTGTAAGGATCTCAGATATATTTTTTATAATTTTAAAATAAATACTTTTAATATTATTAACGAAAATATATAAAAATTTACCATTCCCCTCTTATCTCGGAAACTACTGTCTAAATTAAAAAAAAAAAAAAAACTGAAGATCGTTCTTTACTTATTTTTATGTTACTTTGCATGAATATTCTGAAACAGTCCCACATACAGGCAAAATGAAACTTTAGTATATGATTTATTGGGTCTATTTCTTTCCATGTTGAAGACGAGTCCCGTACGGTATATCGAATTACCCTTGAACGATATAACTGTCTACAGAAAGCATGGTTCACTGACGAACGGTAATACGAGAAAACTATTAGTCGATACCATTATTTAGCGACAGCACGTTTCGCCGAATAACGCTACATAGAATGAATGGTTGGCCGATACCAAGATTTGCCGATGTCATGGTTCGCCGGAACACGCTTGAACTAAATAATCCTTTATCGATAGCATCAAAAAAAATCATGTCTTTAACATAAAATCATGTCTTTTTTAAAGGATAATTATAATAAAAAACAAACAAGATTGTTTAGTTTTTGTCTTAAATAAATATTCACAGCAAGAAAATATAGTTTATTATCCCGACACAAGATATTTTTGCTCTAGAGCAATTATTACTTTAGCTATAAACGTAATAAGAATTGAGACTTACGCTATTTAGTTTCGTGCTCGAACACGATCAAAGAGCGCACGCAATATTCAACTTTATTACAGACTAGCTTTTGCCCGCGGCTTCGCCCGCGTGGATGTCGGAAACAATGTCACAAGAACGTACTACCGGAATTAAAAGTACGCCATGTGTTAATGCAGATTATAAACTATAAACTATGTTACCAAATTTCATCTAAATCCGTTCAGCCATTTTTGCGCCAATCCGAAACATAAAATCATCCCCTTTAAAATTGACTACCCCTTTCCACCCCGTCAGGGGTAGATTTTTTGAAAACCCTGATACACCTTTTCCTTTATTTCAGATCTTAAATATAAATGCCGAGTTTCAAGTTAATCGAACCACGCGATATATCTTTCCATACAATTATTTTCCCCCACAAAATTCAACACCCCCTTTAAAAGGTTGTTTTCGAAAATGTATGTTTATGGTCGTTTTATTTATTAAGAAAATATACGGGTCAATTTTCAAGTTTATTGATCAAAGGAAACATAATTTTGATATAAACTGTGTCCCCATTTTTACCCCAAAAGGAGTTTATTTTTGAAAAATATTCAATCATGTGTTATTCAATTACTTTGGAGTTTATCAAGACGCACAGCAAAATCTTTCCCTAAAACTTAAAAACCCCCTTTTGCCCCGTAAGGGTTTTTGGGTTTATTCAAATGTATTAAATAAACCCAAAAACATGTAAGGCTTTATATTCTGTGAGCGTTAGGTATATATAAAATACCGGGTTTCGAGTAAATCGGACCGCGCGTTAAAATTCTTCCATACAAACTTTAACATCCCCCATTCCGTCTTTAAAAAAACAAAAAATTACCAACTTTATAATTTACTTAGGTTAGTATTCGTGCCAAGTATCAGATTTATTAACTCAAGGAATAAGATCGTTCATACAAACGAAATGCCCCCTTTTCACCCCTTTAAAGGTCAAATTGCCAAAAACCCCTTCTTAGCAGATGCCTACATCATAATTTAGAGTTAATCAAGCCACGCAGTAAAATCCTCCCTTATCAAATTGACTACCCCTTTTCACCCCGTCAGGGGTCAATTTCTGAAAAACTCTGATACATGTTATTCTTAATTTTTGTTGCTAAGTATTAATACCAATTTTCAAGTTAATCAAGCTACGCAGTAAAATCCTACTTTGTAGAATTGACAAACCTTTTCATCCCGTTAGGGAATGATTTAAAAAAAACTGATACATTTTATTCTTTATTTTAAGTATAAATACTGAGTTTAGAGTTAATCGGACCGCGCGTTAAAATTCTTCTATACAAACTTTGACATCCCCGAATCTCCCTTCGGGGGAACTTTAAAAAACTAAAAATGGATAACTTACTTACTTAACTTACTTTCTTACTTTACTTAGGTAAGTATTCGTGTCAAGTTTCAAGTTCATCAACTTTATTATTTTTTCTTGAATACAAAATGCAAATGAACAACTTCAATACAAAACTTGATCCCCCTTTTCATCCCAAAACAACGATTTACGTTGTATAAGCCAACCATAAGCCGAACTATTAGTGATTTTAACTTAAAAAATAAAGAACTTTAATTAAAAACAAAATTTCTTCCCCCTTTTCACCCGTTAAGGGTTGAAATTCTAACAACACCGTTGCGTTAGCTTCCGACCATAAGCCTAGATAATAAATTTAGTGGTTTTTACATTCTAAAATGAAGGACTTTCCATACACAACTTCATCCCTCTTTTTAACCCTTCGGGGGTGGAATTATCAAAAAAACTGAAACACGTGTGAATTAATTTTCAATCGTCAGCCTAAACACAAAATTTGAAGACCCTAACTTCAAAATTGACGGACTTGCATATAAACTTCCATCCCCTATTTTACCCCTTTAGGGGTGGAATTCCCAAAAGTCCTTTCTTATTCCTTGTCTAAATTATAAAGAAAAGCACTGTACAAAATTTCAGCTTTCTAGGTCCAAGGGTTTGGGCTGGGCGTTGATGAGTCAGTCAATCAGTCAGTCACTCAGTCAGAACTTGTCTTTTTATATAAATAGATACTCGTAGATGTGTTAGCGTTTAGCACATAACAGAGTGGCGGTGAGCAAGGGGCGGAGCTTGCGTTCGAAATTTGATTTAGACTGCCTGCTCATGGGACCTAACCATAACTGCCGAAAAGTCGGTGTGCTCTGTGTATACCTCTGTCTACCCGAACGTATAATATAATAGAAGTTATGTGTTTCTACCGTCGCGTCGACTTAAGTCGGCATCAAAGCCGCATAAACAAGCATTCAGCGTTAATAATCCGATTACATACGATTGTAAAACATAGTATTAACTGCTCCATGCAGATAACGTGAGTTGCTAAATGATAGTAGAAGCAATTTTGTGAGAAAGAATTGTAACTAATGTATTTATTTTAGTGTTTTCTTTTAGTATGACCATATGTAAGTACCTATGACTTGCCCAACCTGGGCCTCAAGTCTGCTATTACAATAGTGTCAGAATGGTCGATCATTGATTTTGACAAGTTTAGTAATATACTATTATAATGGCGTCATTATGACTTTCCAATGGTCGGCCGCTGACACTACATTGAAAGAAATTGCATATATTGGTAATCTCGTACATAATGACAAATGAATGACATTTCTACTAATGGGTTTTAAAATAATGGCAATACGACAATGCCATTATAATAACACAATTATATTACGAGAACATTGACCGACCAATGATCGACCATTTTGAATTTACCAGATTACGAACTTTTAGCAAAATGACAATGACATGACAATGGGATCGTGTTGGAATGACTGAATTTATAAAAATAGCAGACTTGGGCCCCTAGGCAATCCTCCCCAGAAGGGAATCTACATGACCGACTATTCTATCACCTAATTTCTTGCTAGCATTTTAGCTATTCTTGCTTCCTGAACCAACATACCATAACATTATTCTTGTAGTCCCCGGAAGATTAGCGAGAGGTGTTCGTAATAGTGCACCCACATTTCGCCAGTTATGTTTAAGTCCCTTGTAATGAGCCTATTGCTATCAACCGGGCACAAATGCAAACCCCGGATTGCTACCAAGAATTTCCTGATGAAAAAAAAAACCGTACAAGTGCGAGTTGAACTCGAGTGGTGAGGGTTCCGTGCAATTAATATGTTATCTACCATGTTTTTTATTCCAAAATAATTTATTCCAAGAAGACGCTTAAAATTGTAGTTGAAAAACATGTTCTTCCATAGATTCCAACTGCAAATGTTAGTTTGTACGCATGATGTTGAGAGATTTACCATGTTATTCTACCACATAGACTTCAGAGTTTCCTGTAATTTATAAATAAAGAAATGTTTTCTTTATATTTTTCTAAATTTTAGCCTCATTCGTTTTGGAGATAAAGGGGGAATGTTTTTTTTTTTTAGTAAGTGAAAAAAAAAGAAATATTCATTTCAAAATGATTTAAAAAAATTGAGACCGTCACAACAAGCCCTTTCATTTGACGTCACACGGTACAGTTATCAATTTTTTTTCCAAAATTTGCTTTCCAAAGCGACCCGCATATTCAAAATTCTTTTATTTACGTTAGACGTCCGTGTTTGGGTCACAGAAATTCATATGTGTACCAAATTTCAACCTAATCTGTTCAGAAGATTCGGAGCAAATCGGGTGTGACAGACGGACAGACAGACACACGAGTGATCTTATACGGGTTCCGTTTTTTTCCTTTTGACGTACGGAACCATAAAAACGCAATAGCACTTTACCCGACCTGGGAACCGAACCCAGGACCTCTTCCGAAACAAGTGAACCCAAGAAACCAATCAATAGGTAATATTTTTCTTGATGATTGAACATAGTCATCATAGATCAAAATATAACCATCAAACGGATACTTTTATTCATAACGTTTATTCCACTACACGCATTATACGCTGATGTAAAGAGGTCGAACCTCTCAAGAGGGATCTCGCCCTCCTTTGTAATCCTGCAAGGAAACAAAGGGTAAAAGATTATCCGAAAGGTAAGAGGTAAAAGGTTAAGGATTTTTTTTTCATCAGGAAATTCTTGGTAGCAATCCGGGGTTTGCATTTGTGCCCGGTTGATAGCAATAGGCTCATTACAAGGGACTTAAACATAACTGGCGAAATGTGGGTGCACTATTACGAACACCTCTCGCTAATCTTCCGGGGACTACAAGAATAATGTTATGGTATGTTGGTTCAGGAAGCAAGAATAGCTAAAATGCTAGCAAGAAATTAGGTGATAGAATAGTCGGTCATGTAGATTCCCTTCTGGGGAGGATTGCCTAGGGGCCCAAGTCTGCTATTTTTATAAATTCAGTCATTCCAACACGATCCCATTGTCATGTCATTGTCATTTTGCTAAAAGTTCGTAATCTGGTAAATTCAAAATGGTCGATCATTGGTCGGTCAATGTTCTCGTAATATAATTGTGTTATTATAATGGCATTGTCGTATTGCCATTATTTTAAAACCCATTAGTAGAAATGTCATTCATTTGTCATTATGTACGAGATTACCAATATATGCAATTTCTTTCAATGTAGTGTCAGCGGCCGACCATTGGAAAGTCATAATGACGCCATTATAATAGTATATTACTAAACTTGTCAAAATCAATGATCGACCATTCTGACACTATTGTAATAGCAGACTTGAGGCCCAGGTTGGGCAAGTCATAGGTACTTACATATGGTCATACTAAAAGAAAACACTAAAATAAATACATTAGTTACAATTCTTTCTCACAAAATTGCTTCTACTATCATTTAGCAACTCACGTTATCTGCATGGAGCAGTTAATACTATGTTTTACAATCGTATGTAATCGGATTATTAACGCTGAATGCTTGTTTATGCGGCTTTGATGCCGACTTAAGTCGACGCGACGGTAGAAACACATAACTTCTATTATATTATACGTTCGGGTAGACAGAGGTATACACAGAGCACACCGACTTTTCGGCAGTTATGGTTAGGTCCCATGAGCAGGCAGTCTAAATCAAATTTCGAACGCAAGCTCCGCCCCTTGCTCACCGCCACTCTGTTATGTGCTAAACGCTAACACATCTACGAGTATCTATTTATATAAAAAGACAAGTTCTGACTGAGTGACTGACTGATTGACTGACTCATCAACGCCCAGCCCAAACCCTTGGACCTAGAAAGCTGAAATTTTGTACAGTGCTTTTCTTTATAATTTAGACAAGGAATAAGAAAGGACTTTTGGGAATTCCACCCCTAAAGGGGTAAAATAGGGGATGGAAGTTTATATGCAAGTCCGTCAATTTTGAAGTTAGGGTCTTCAAATTTTGTGTTTAGGCTGACGATTGAAAATTAATTCACACGTGTTTCAGTTTTTTTGATAATTCCACCCCCGAAGGGTTAAAAAGAGGGATGAAGTTGTGTATGGAAAGTCCTTCATTTTAGAATGTAAAAACCACTAAATTTATTATCTAGGCTTATGGTCGGAAGCTAACGCAACGGTGTTGTTAGAATTTCAACCCTTAACGGGTGAAAAGGGGGAAGAAATTTTGTTTTTAATTAAAGTTCTTTATTTTTTAAGTTAAAATCACTAATAGTTCGGCTTATGGTTGGCTTATACAACGTAAATCGTTGTTTTGGGATGAAAAGGGGGATCAAGTTTTGTATTGAAGTTGTTCATTTGCATTTTGTATTCAAGAAAAAATAATAAAGTTGATGAACTTGAAACTTGACACGAATACTTACCTAAGTAAAGTAAGAAAGTAAGTTAAGTAAGTAAGTTATCCATTTTTAGTTTTTTAAAGTTCCCCCGAAGGGAGATTCGGGGATGTCAAAGTTTGTATAGAAGAATTTTAACGCGCGGTCCGATTAACTCTAAACTCAGTATTTATACTTAAAATAAAGAATAAAATGTATCAGTTTTTTTTAAATCATTCCCTAACGGGATGAAAAGGTTTGTCAATTCTACAAAGTAGGATTTTACTGCGTAGCTTGATTAACTTGAAAATTGGTATTAATACTTAGCAACAAAAATTAAGAATAACATGTATCAGAGTTTTTCAGAAATTGACCCCTGACGGGGTGAAAAGGGGTAGTCAATTTGATAAGGGAGGATTTTACTGCGTGGCTTGATTAACTCTAAATTATGATGTAGGCATCTGCTAAGAAGGGGTTTTTGGCAATTTGACCTTTAAAGGGGTG
Source organism: Tiliacea citrago (assembly GCA_963921375.1). Classification (NCBI taxonomy): domain Eukaryota; kingdom Metazoa; phylum Arthropoda; class Insecta; order Lepidoptera; family Noctuidae; genus Tiliacea; species Tiliacea citrago. The sequence goes on along the minus strand of OY992799.1, from coordinate 20,940,893 downwards.
AAAAGGGGGCATTTCGTTTGTATGAACGATCTTATTCCTTGAGTTAATAAATCTGATACTTGGCACGAATACTAACCTAAGTAAATTATAAAGTTGGTAATTTTTTGTTTTTTTAAAGACGGAATGGGGGATGTTAAAGTTTGTATGGAAGAATTTTAACGCGCGGTCCGATTTACTCGAAACCCGGTATTTTATATATACCTAACGCTCACAGAATATAAAGCCTTACATGTTTTTGGGTTTATTTAATACATTTGAATAAACCCAAAAACCCTTACGGGGCAAAAGGGGGTTTTTAAGTTTTAGGGAAAGATTTTGCTGTGCGTCTTGATAAACTCCAAAGTAATTGAATAACACATGATTGAATATTTTTCAAAAATAAACTCCTTTTGGGGTAAAAATGGGGACACAGTTTATATCAAAATTATGTTTCCTTTGATCAATAAACTTGAAAATTGACCCGTATATTTTCTTAATAAATAAAACGACCATAAACATACATTTTCGAAAACAACCTTTTAAAGGGGGTGTTGAATTTTGTGGGGGAAAATAATTGTATGGAAAGATATATCGCGTGGTTCGATTAACTTGAAACTCGGCATTTATATTTAAGATCTGAAATAAAGGAAAAGGTGTATCAGGGTTTTCAAAAAATCTACCCCTGACGGGGTGGAAAGGGGTAGTCAATTTTAAAGGGGATGATTTTATGTTTCGGATTGGCGCAAAAATGGCTGAACGGATTTAGATGAAATTTGGTAACATAGTTTATAGTTTATAATCTGCATTAACACATGGCGTACTTTTAATTCCGGTAGTACGTTCTTGTGACATTGTTTCCGACATCCACGCGGGCGAAGCCGCGGGCAAAAGCTAGTCTGTAATAAAGTTGAATATTGCGTGCGCTCTTTGATCGTGTTCGAGCACGAAACTAAATAGCGTAAGTCTCAATTCTTATTACGTTTATAGCTAAAGTAATAATTGCTCTAGAGCAAAAATATCTTGTGTCGGGATAATAAACTATATTTTCTTGCTGTGAATATTTATTTAAGACAAAAACTAAACAATCTTGTTTGTTTTTTATTATAATTATCCTTTAAAAAAGACATGATTTTATGTTAAAGACATGATTTTTTTTGATGCTATCGATAAAGGATTATTTAGTTCAAGCGTGTTCCGGCGAACCATGACATCGGCAAATCTTGGTATCGGCCAACCATTCATTCTATGTAGCGTTATTCGGCGAAACGTGCTGTCGCTAAATAATGGTATCGACTAATAGTTTTCTCGTATTACCGTTCGTCAGTGAACCATGCTTTCTGTAGACAGTTATATCGTTCAAGGGTAATTCGATATACCGTACGGGACTCGTCTTCAACATGGAAAGAAATAGACCCAATAAATCATATACTAAAGTTTCATTTTGCCTGTATGTGGGACTGTTTCAGAATATTCATGCAAAGTAACATAAAAATAAGTAAAGAACGATCTTCAGTTTTTTTTTTTTTTTTAATTTAGACAGTAGTTTCCGAGATAAGAGGGGAATGGAATATTAAAAATTAACTTTGCTGTGCCCGACAGGGTCCATAGTTAATTTGATGTTTTAACATACCAACTGTTATATTAGGGGTCCCTATGTTGTTTCGAACGCCGCTGTTGCGACACACGCTGTTGCGAATTATTTTTCCACTGCCTCACAGGTTCGAAAGCTCACGGACTCGAATGAAGTAGTCGCGAAAGACGCTGTTTCGAAAAACATTTTCACTGCCTCATACGCTCGAATGCTTGTGATTTCGATTTATTTAGTCATAAAGTGTACAGAAAAGTATTTAATCATTTGGGTTAGGTTAGGTTAGAACAGTGACCATTAACGCGCGAAGGCGAGCGAGCGAAGCGAGCGTGCCGCGGCAGCGGCCGCCGAGCGCCAGGTCCCCTCTATTGTTGGTAAATTCAGTTACCAAAACAAAAACTCTTCATCAATATCCAATTTAACTAAATTACTATACGTTATATTAAATGATGATGTTGACACCGAATTTGTTGATTTTATTTAATTACTGCTTAAATACTTTTCTGTACACTTTATGACTAAATAAATCGAAATCACAAGCATTCGAGCGTATGAGGCAGTGAAAATGTTTTTCGAAACAGCGTCTTTCGCGACTACTTCATTCGAGTCCATGAGCTTTCGAACCTGTGAGGCAGTGGAAAAATAATTCGCAACAGCGTGTGTCGCAACAGCGGCGTTCGAAACAACATAGGGGACCCGTTATATTATGGAATGCAATAAAGTACGACGGCATGGTTGGCGCAGTGGTCAAGCGATTGACTTCTGCGCTGCGTGTCGCGGGTTCGATTCCCACACGGAACAAATATTTGTATGACTTACAAGTAGTTGTTCCGGGTCTGGCTGTTTGTGTATGTGAGTTTAAATGTTTGTAAACGCACCCACGATACAGGAGAAATTCCTAGTGTGGGGCAACGTTTTTAAAAAAAAGAAAACAAAAGAAAGAGAAAGTATTGAGTATTGCAATAAAGTATTGAGTATTGCAATAAAGTATTGAGTATTGCAATAAAGAATTGAGTATTGCAATAAAGTATTTTCCAAGACTAGCTGTCACAATTATGCTCTACCGTATCTACATTTTTACAATTTTAGTCATTTTATAATCAAGTAATTATTGGATAATAATTATTGTATAATATTATTTAATTTAAACGTAAATGTAAAATAATCTAATGAAATAAATAGCATTTAATTTTCTTAATAAGAATTCTAATGTGATATATAACAATCACTGCTTGATACTTCATACCTGGTGGATGCCTACTTGTTAACCGACTTCCAAAGAGGAGGAGGTTATTATGTTCGGCTATATGTTTTTTTTTTTTGGTGCCAGCAGTCGTTAACACAACTAAAAGCATTAATTTCAATTAAACCAATTACAGGTACTTTTGAATTCTTAAGAGGTCGGTCAGTCAGAAAGATGAAGCTAGTTGCCCATTCCAAAGGATAGCAGGTTTCTATGGAGAAAAACTGGCAAAAACTCCACGGACACTCTTTAAGGCGCAGATATATGATTTTAGTGATTTTAAATCTGTTATTATGCCTTCATAAAATGCGAGTATGATAAGCAAAAAGTGTATGTTAAACTAAAACGCATACACATCAATTCTGTATGTGAATATTTAAGTATTGTAGTAAAATACTTTATGAAATAAATTCAGGAAGTAATGTCTACCCAAATCATAAAAAACGATATTACTTTGAAATTACTTAAGATATTATCATGTTTTTTTTTTTTTGTATGAATAGATTGTTTTATTATCTATAATTATATCTGTGATTTTATTCAAATATTCATATTTTCGTTACTAAAAATAAATATTCCCTATGGAAATTAATGGCAGCGCGGCGTGAGCGCATTGTTATAGCCAAGGTCAACGGCGACTATCTGACCCTTAAATACAAATATTATTACAAAATATTGGTTATATTTAAAGGTGTTCAAGTATATTACCTATATTTAATGTGTTGTTATTTATATATTAGGGTATATTTTCAACAACAAAGGTAAGAGGTTATCCGAAAGTTTTCGGAATTCACTTACACGATCCGAAGTTGCGTATTAACGTTTGTGTAATGAAGGTGTATTCAAGTGTATTGATTTAAAAGGCTTAGATTTATCTGTGCGGTTACCTTGTTTGAGTGACAAAATATCTTTTTACGTGTGGCTTTTACATGAATGTCAGTTAAGGCGCTGACAAAAGGCAAATGATAAAAGTAGGCTTGTCTTAAACAAAAAAAATTGCCAAGTTTGTGGTAGCGGAAAAAATATAATGTTATTTTTGAACATATTTCTCTGAACTTGGCTGTTACCAAAGCACGTTTAGAAAAAAAATCTCGACACAAATTAACGGTAAACTAACCATTTCCTTTGAGTTTCAATCCAAAATATCTGTATTAAATATCAACGTACGGTTGGTATTTAATTATTAACAAGAACGTCCTATTTGTATGCAGAATGTGATTGTTTTTGATTTTCGATTACTCAACAAATTTTTGAGTAAATAGATAATTACATCATATTTTGCAATAAATTACGAGCGTTGTGTCATCGTCCTTCTCTTTCTTTTGTATGCAGTCTGACAGTGACCGCGGTTTAGCTGTTGTCAGCGTCTTAACCTAATTAAGGTGAATTTTTCAGTCTCGGAGACTAAAGTCTTCAACAAGCTTTGACTAAGTTTGTAAAACAGATTCTTCCCACTAATAGTTACTAAGCTGTTTTTGTTCGCATGTTATTAGGTAATATTCCCCTGTATTTGGAGGTGTATTACATACCTACACTAAAAGTAAATGACAGAGTTTTATTATCACCATCTTCAGTTAATAAAATTCTTAACAAAGACTTTACCGATTTAAAACATCAGAAGAATTAATCAAGCAACAAATCATACCCTAGAGAAATCAAGGTCCGTTTCACTCAACAGACAGTCTTGCGTTTATTAGCAGGCTGGTTAACTCAAACCAGTCTCCCTTGATTTATTCTGAGTGAAAATATACCCTAATATATAAATAACAACACATTAAATATAGGTAATATACTTGAACACCTTTAAATATAACCAATATTTTGTAATAATATTTGTATTTAAGGGTCAGATAGTCGCCGTTGACCTTGGCTATAACAATGCGCTCACGCCGCGCTGCCATTAATTTCCATAGGGAATATTTATTTTTAGTAACGAAAATATGAATATTTGAATAAAATCACAGATATAATTATAGATAATAAAACAATCTATTCATACAAAAAAAAAAAACATGATAATATCTTAAGTAATTTCAAAGTAATATCGTTTTTTATGATTTGGGTAGACATTACTTCCTGAATTTATTTCATAAAGTATTTTACTACAATACTTAAATATTCACATACAGAATTGATGTGTATGCGTTTTAGTTTAACATACACTTTTTGCTTATCATACTCGCATTTTATGAAGGCATAATAACAGATTTAAAATCACTAAAATCATATATCTGCGCCTTAAAGAGTGTCCGTGGAGTTTTTGCCAGTTTTTCTCCATAGAAACCTGCTATCCTTTGGAATGGGCAACTAGCTTCATCTTTCTGACTGACCGACCTCTTAAGAATTCAAAAGTACCTGTAATTGGTTTAATTGAAATTAATGCTTTTAGTTGTGTTAACGACTGCTGGCACCAAAAAAAAAAACATATAGCCGAACATAATAACCTCCTCCTCTTTGGAAGTCGGTTAACAAGTAGGCATCCACCAGGTATGAAGTATCAAGCAGTGATTGTTATATATCACATTAGAATTCTTATTAAGAAAATTAAATGCTATTTATTTCATTAGATTATTTTACATTTACGTTTAAATTAAATAATATTATACAATAATTATTATCCAATAATTACTTGATTATAAAATGACTAAAATTGTAAAAATGTAGATACGGTAGAGCATAATTGTGACAGCTAGTCTTGGAAAATACTTTATTGCAATACTCAATTCTTTATTGCAATACTCAATACTTTATTGCAATACTCAATACTTTATTGCAATACTCAATACTTTCTCTTTCTTTTGTTTTCTTTTTTTTAAAAACGTTGCCCCACACTAGGAATTTCTCCTGTATCGTGGGTGCGTTTACAAACATTTAAACTCACATACACAAACAGCCAGACCCGGAACAACTACTTGTAAGTCATACAAATATTTGTTCCGTGTGGGAATCGAACCCGCGACACGCAGCGCAGAAGTCAATCGCTTGACCACTGCGCCAACCATGCCGTCGTACTTTATTGCATTCCATAATATAACGGGTCCCCTATGTTGTTTCGAACGCCGCTGTTGCGACACACGCTGTTGCGAATTATTTTTCCACTGCCTCACAGGTTCGAAAGCTCATGGACTCGAATGAAGTAGTCGCGAAAGACGCTGTTTCGAAAAACATTTTCACTGCCTCATACGCTCGAATGCTTGTGATTTCGATTTATTTAGTCATAAAGTGTACAGAAAAGTATTTAAGCAGTAATTAAATAAAATCAACAAATTCGGTGTCAACATCATCATTTAATATAACGTATAGTAATTTAGTTAAATTGGATATTGATGAAGAGTTTTTGTTTTGGTAACTGAATTTACCAACAATAGAGGGGACCTGGCGCTCGGCGGCCGCTGCCGCGGCACGCTCGCTTCGCTCGCTCGCCTTCGCGCGTTAATGGTCACTGTTCTAACCTAACCTAACCCAAATGATTAAATACTTTTCTGTACACTTTATGACTAAATAAATCGAAATCACAAGCATTCGAGCGTATGAGGCAGTGAAAATGTTTTTCGAAACAGCGTCTTTCGCGACTACTTCATTCGAGTCCGTGAGCTTTCGAACCTGTGAGGCAGTGGAAAAATAATTCGCAACAGCGTGTGTCGCAACAGCGGCGTTCGAAACAACATAGGGACCCCTAATATAACAGTTGGTATGTTAAAACATCAAATTAACTATGGACCCTGTCGGGCACAGCAAAGTTAATTTTTAATAGGAGAGAGGATGAAGGCGCTTTTTGTTAAAAAAGAAAAAAAAAAAACTAAATTAAAATAGTATCATGAAAATAGTATCATTAAAATAGTATCATTTGCTTTTCTGATAATTATATTTTATATAAGTATTTATATATTTGGTTTTATATTATATGAATATATTTTTAAATTATAAATTACAATATGCTTTGCTCTGTCCTCTCTACGACTTTCAACTCTGTTCAAAATTATACATACATAATTAGCCTATAATGTTCCCACTGCTGGGACACAAGCCTCCTATCTGTGAGAGGAAGCGGGCCGTAATCCACCACGCGGGCCCAGTGCGGGTTGGTAGATGTCACATGTCTTCGATTTTTTCAAAATTATACCGTTGTGTTGAATTATTAGCTGAGTTATTTATAAACGTCCGTGTGGTGCCGGACGTAAAAAATAGCACCATCCTATTTCATCCCGTGGGTGTCGTAAAAGACGACTAAAGGACTTGCTAGAGAATGGGCAGCAGCGTTTTCTATACATTTTAGCACCATACTGCGATCGCCAACCCGCCTGCCAAACGTGGCGATTATGGAAATTCCCCCTTTTTGGGACGCCTATGTCCAGCAGTGGACGTCTTTCAGCTGAAATGATGAAAGATGATGAATTATTCAAGCATTTTATTCGGCCAAACTCCAGCTTCGTTACAGTTGAGTTTGACTTGAAAGAAAATCATCTAAATTCAATTATTTTTGATGTGTTACATCTTTCCTGTCGCCTTCTGTGGGAGTGATTTCGTGAAAAGGGACGGAAGTGTGTAACAGGATGTGACAGCTTAAGCATGGAATAAGTAAGTATTTTATAATAGCATGGAATTAGTAAGTACTATATGGATTGTAAGTAGAGGGCGTCGAATTTCGAACAGTGGGCGAAAAAGAGAGAGTGGGTGGGTAATTAATAATTATTCGAATAAATATTTCAGTATTTAGCTTTTTAATGTTTGACGTTAACTTCTGTCGCTGCTCAGTTGCTTGCTTGCTTGCTTACCAAGGTGAGATGTCAGATGTTACATATCTTATGCGACTACTTAAGGCTCACTCGTTTTTTTTTGAATTTTTTACCCCTAAACTCAAATATTATAGGCAGTTTTAGGGGAACACCCTAATACCGGACTAATATAGGGGAAGCTCATAACACAGTTCACATGTTGCAATCACTAGGGCAGGTCCGTCAATCGGCCTTCATACTTCATATGGTAGGACCCTAATAAAAACGCTAACATGCGTGGTTTTTTTGGGGTTCCGTTAGCCAAAGCATGAGAGACACAATTTTTTTTTTTTACGAAATCCTTATTGACTTTTCCAATGATTTGCTGCTTGTTATTGATTAAAACTAGCACTGGCGTATCAATAGTAAAATTTTTAAAAAGGTTTCTTAGACGGCACTTAATAATAGTCCTCCTGACCGAATTTCAGCCATGGCAGCAAATCTAACTGGAGACTAGCCACTGATGCGGGAGGTATTATAATGCACAAGTGTGTGCGGAGACACAGGTGCATTCTCTCCTTCCTCACTATCATAGTCCCGTGGGATAGCAATCCGACACGACCGGAGAGAGATCAGACGCAGGACCAACGGCTTAACGTGCACGTAACAGCGGAGACGATATGCCAGGAAAACTAGCTTAGCATATTTAAGAAAACCTTAGGAGCAGATACGTTCATGAACGACCCTCAGAATATTTTCAATCAAGGGCCTTTGAGCTTTATCAAAATTCTGTTACGTTTACCATACCATAAGTCTTCTTCGTATTAGCGGGGTGCATAATTAATTAAATGAACTTCCATGAACAAAGTTCTTTGTAAAGTGTTAATACAGTCTCCCTTTGGCACTTACTTCCCCCTTCTTATCTTGAGCTTATAACATCTTGGAAGTTATAGCATACAAGATGGGAGCTGACACTAATGCCAATACAAGGTCAAATTAAAATACCTAGAGTAACTCCTCAGATATGATGTGAAAATTTAGTGGAAAAAAATCATCTTTCAACGCAAGCTCCGCCCCATGCTCCCCGCCACTCCGTTATGTGCTAAACGCTAACACATCAGTAATAAAGTTGAATATCGCGTGCGCTCTTTGATCTTGTTCGAGCACGAAACTAAATAGCTTAAGTCTCAATTCTTATTTCGTTTATAACTAAAGTAATAATTGATCTAGAAAAAAAAAATCTAGTGGCTGGATAATAAACTATATTTTCTTGCGGTGAATATTTATTTTAGACATAATAGACATAAAATCTGATGAAAAGACATGATTTTTTAATAAAAATTGTATCGAGCGAAAATATTGCAATTACACTTGAAATAAATAAAAAATTAAATAAATATTAAATTGAATTTAACCCTGTATTATGCAGCTGATAATATTACCGCTGGCACTACTTACGATATATTATTATATTTATAGCTTACTGAACAGTGCTCTGCATATTATTCCCAACAGTAGATTGATAAGGTATTTCTACTTTGCCTCTGACCATCCCTTTTGGGAACACAATCGTGTTATTATGGTATAATACATACATGAAGTGAATTTGACTGCCTCGTTGGTCTAGTGGTAGCAAGTGCTACTGCTGTGCATGAGGTCCTGGGTTCGATTCCCAGGTCGGGCAAAGTATTATTAGGATTTCCCATTACGAATTTCTCAGTAGCAGCCCAGAGTTTGGATTTGTGCCCGGTTGATGGCAATAGGCTCGCCCCCTATTATATGGGACTTAAACATAACTGGCGAAATGTGGGTGTACTATAGGTACAGCTCTGCCTAACCCTTCAGGGATTACAGGCGTGATGTTATGTTGTGAATTGAATTTTATTCTCCGTGGATTTTCTACAATACCCACACCTTTAGGGATTCGTTTTCACAAAAAACAACTTACTGCAGTGCTTCTCATAAGGAACATAAAGATTATTACGCCGGGAGGAGACGCCCTAGTCACATATAGTGACCAAATTGGTGATGTTCTTCAGAAAGGTCAGGTGCGTAGTACTCGCTATCGGCGTGCGTGTATGACCAGATGTATGAACGTAGGCGAAGCAAAAGAAGTATGTAAGGAGCGTAGCAGGTGGCGTTCTATAGTTTCTGCCTACTCCCATGGGAAGAAAGCGTGAGTTTATGTATGTATGTGTATTAATTATATCCTGGGCAATCCATGTGTGTTCCTTTCATTCAAATCTGCTTCGCCATTAACATCAGATATTTACGTTCGCATTAATTACATTAGTATGAATAATATATTTCATGATACATGTTTCTATCGCCAGCAGTATCACCAGCAGTTCGGGTGATATCAGTTCAATTAGTCAAGGAACTATTTCATGCAGGTGCTATCAGTTCAATTAGTCAAAGAACTATTTCATGCAGGTGCCGTCAGTTCAATTAGTCAAGGAACTATTTCAATCTAAGCTTGAGTAAGTTTATATCTACGAAGATATATTTTACAACCAGCACAAAAGACACTACTCATTATTAACCCCCATCCATCCTTGTCCCTCATAACACGTCATTCTAAGAAACCTCACATGTAACCCTCTTCTGTGACCGTTTCCATCTGACTTCACTCATCGTTATTACCAGAATATAGATATACGTGTGTATATAGCGCTTCACCCCCCCCGCCCTCTTACCCCTGGTTTATCCCTTTCATCCCTGGACGATATTTTTCCTTTAAATTTCCTATCGGTATCCTTTGGGTTAACTTTTGAAACGTTATTATTATATTGCCAGTCTACAGGGCACGTTTCTGGTGTCCTTTTGTTTTTTGATGTTTTTTGGATTTATTTGTATATTTAGTTGGTTATTCATTTAATTTGGTGTAAATAATTAGTTGCGTCATAATATATTGTCTCATTACCATCATCATTCCCGACGAAAGACGTCCACTGCTGGACATAGGCCTTCCCCAAGCACCGCCACTTCGAACGTTTCTGTGCTTTCCGCATCCAGCGGATTCCTGTAGCCTTCACAAGGTCATCGGTCCACCTTGTAGGAGGCCTTCCAACGCTACGTATTCCGGTGCGCGGTTGTCACTTCAAAACCTTTCGGCCCCATCGGCCATAATATTCTGCGAGCAATGTCACAGCCACAGCCACTTTAGTTTGGCAATTTTTAGTTTGTTATTGTATATTGCATAAATATTGTATATATGCAATACATATGCAATAATAGGAGCTCTTGGCAAAGTTATAACAGCCGTAATGGTCCATCCATCAGGTTGAACTACGCTTACCGGGGTTGGTCCGTGGGTGGGTGACTATCTTTACATACCGAGACTCCTCCATGCCTCGGAAAGTACGTTAAGCCGTTAGTCTCGGCTGGCATTCGTGGGTCTTTGTCAGTTGTTAGGGTTCTTCAGAAGCCCAAAAGTTTGACAACCAGTCTTACCAAGGGGTATCGTAATACCCAGTTACTGGGTTGTGGAGGTCAAATAGGCGGTCGGTCCATGTAAAATACGGGTATTCAGCTGCATCCGGTTAGACTGGAAGCCGAACTCAACATAGTTGGGAAAAGGTTAGGCAGATTGATTGATATATTATATAAAATCATTTTAATGTATACGAAATAAATAACTGAAACCAGGTCATAGGTTAGTCATATTTTGGTATAATTTAACTATAAACATTTTCATAATATAGTTTTGTTATTTGTAGATTCCTCGATATTTTATTTTGATTCTACCATGCCTTCTTTTTGGATCTAAAATATTGATCAACTAAAAACCAACTAAAACTGCGTTCATGTTTTGAAATACGGCAAGCGTAATTTTGTGGGTTTGGCTTATGTACCTCAAAACTCCAACGTAGCTTTTGTGGCATCTAAAACTCTTTTTGAAATTAATTTATCACTAAAAGTGGTACAACGCGTAAGCTTAAGATTATATCATATAATCTACTAATTGATATCTCCATCTTACCCCGATCAAAGGCTCAAAAAGTACACAACGCTACTATACAACTAATATCGCCATATATATTATAATCTTGGCAGCTCCAAGGCACGAGGCAAGTCAAGATTTTTTATGAATAATTTATAGAACACCCCGTTTTTATCACGGGAGGCGTACGTCCAACGAAGGCTGTGTTTACCAACGGATTTACCTCGAGGTGAAATTAGGGCTGCTAGGTATCTTTCTTCAGAAATCGGGTTTAGATAAAACTAGAATTTTTCATCGTTTAGTCTAAGCTACCTGTCCTTAATGTTGATGACTCTGAAAGTCTTTACCTTGGTTTAAGAGATTCGAAGTTTTAAGAGAGAGAGAAGAGGATTTTATCAACGGATTATCTTTGAGGTAACTTTCTCTTGATTTCGTCTTGAGTAGAATATCGATTTTAGAAAGGAAATTCTGAATTAGTAGGTCGTTCGTTGTGACGGAGCTCGTCTGAGGGACTACCTACTAACACGATATCTATCAATTACGATACCTACTTCTGCCACCTAGCAACGTTGTTGTGTGCCGGTTTGATGAGAGGGTGTCGTTTTTCTACGATAACAACCCAACTGTGATGTCTCTGGTCTCCTTCTTATCGAGTCGATGGCAAGAGTAAAAATATTTTACTATATTAGAAGTGTTGGCACTAGGTGGCACCAATCGCGGCATCAGTGGCGTATTTTGCAAGCATTACAGATGACTGTGTAACAACTGTACTTATTATCAGGTGGATTGCTTATATGACACCTAACATTAACCTTTGAGTCCCTATTCGCGTTTTGGCGATCAATGACTTACGCACCGACCTTTTTTTATGGCCTGTCATTGTTATGACAGGGGCCGCCGGCAATCATAAACATATTTTTTTTTAAATAACAAAGAACGTAATATGCACAGAAAAAAATTTTCTGAGAAGCTAATTAGACAGGCCATAATAAACAATTGCAAGAATGGATCTGGGAAGTGTATTGTTTTTCTAAACAAAATATGATTTCAGATAACAGCTGCGATTGTTTTAGGATTACGTTATTTCTATTTCTGGTGAAACGGCTGTTTCAATTTACACGAAATTTTGCACCTTGCATTATGAATAGATAAGTAATTTAACAACAGCGTTTTTTAGAGAGTTCTATGTAAAATTTGCGTAATAATAAATCTCAAACATCACAGTGCATGGGGCCGCCTTTAGACGTATGATTTTTCGAAACATTTCATATGTATTTATGATATAATTAGTGATATTATTATCTAAAACGATGTAGTAAGTATTATTTTATGATTATTCATCTATTTCCAGGCGATAAAACACAAAATGAGCCATATTTCGTAAAAAAATGTACTCGGCGGAACGAATTCTCTCGTAACATTTCTTTGTTCAAAAATTTAAATTTTACGACGTGATTTCGTGCAATTATTATCTAAAACGATGTAATAATAACATATAAATGAAAATAAGTCCACTTACCCCAATTTCAAATCATCATACCTTTCAGGATACTTTGTATAGATCAGATACTGCTGTCTTTCAAACATGATACTAAGAACATCCAACCAATTTTAAAGCGGTTGGGTTCCCATAGTACGAGATACGAGAGATTACTCAAGCGAGAGACTTTCACGCATACTTTCATTCATTTCGCGATTGATGAGTACCTAATGAGCTGGACACTTATCCTGTTTTATACGACCGTTGGAACTTATATGCTGGAATGTCTATAGTAGAGTAGAACTCATATGTAACATAAAAGAATAACTGCATTGTTTATTTTTATTTTTATTCATATATTTAGTTTTAAATTTTGAATGCTGGTCTGGCAGTTTGAGTAGTTTATGTGGCCTAACCAAATGTCCTTTCTTTGGTATTGTTCGTCGAATCGCTGAGCTCCTTAAGTTTTGAGTTGAGCTGCACGATAACTGACAAATGCGTGCACTGACTGGACAGGTCCACTCAAATCTGTGTGGTTCTTTCGTCAAAAGACCATGTCAGACACCAATCCACATGGTTCTCAAACAATCTGACCAACATTATATCCGTATTTTATATACACATTGACATCGATTAATTTTATATATACAATCACATGAATATTTACTTTGTTAAGTATTATATTGTTTTATTTAAGTATTGTAAATGTGAAGACGTTATGAGTTATTGTATATATATTTTTTTTTTCAGTTAGTTTTTATCATGGTCTGGCAGTTTGAGTAATTTATGGGGCCTACCCAAATGTGCTTTCTTTGGTATTGTTCGTTGAATCGTTGAGCTCCTTCTTAGTTGAGCTGCACGACTACTGACAAATGCGTACACTGACTGGACAGATCCCCTCAATCTGTGTGGTTCTTTCATCAAAAGATCATTTCAGGCACCAATATACATGGTCTTCACATGATCTGACCAAGATTATGTCTGGACTTTAAAAGAGACTGTGACCTCTGAGTTTGTTACGGCCTTTCTTCTCAGAGTATTTGGATACGAAACGCCGACCTCATGTAGTTTTTTTTTTAAATATGATTGATGTGTAAATGTGTTTGTACAAACCTACTTGCAGAAATAAATCATTTATCATTTAACTTTATAAAGCATTTTTGTTGAGTGCTTTTTAGGGTTCCGTACCAAAATGGTAAAAAGGAACCCTTATGGTGAGACTAAGTCTGTCTGCTTGTCTGTCACAGCTGGATATCTCATAACTACTAATGCTATCAACTTGAAATTTGGAATAGTTTTAGATGACGTTTACCCAACTATTTTGCAAACAAGAAAGAAATTTAAAAAAAAAAACCTTTTTTGCAACAGAGCCTGACCTTGGGGTCTTAAAAATTGAGTCTACTCGAGAATGGAGTCTACTAAGGCGTGTAGGGGTATCATATGAAAGAGCGCTATTTGCATATTCTCAAACATTGTTTTTTAGACATCATAGTTCAAAAATGTAAAAAAAAATGCCCCCCCTCCTTTATATCCGAAGTTTACATAGAGAAAAATCTAAAATTATTCTATGTGATAGAAGTTTATGTAAAGATTACAGGAAAAATAAAACGATGTCTCTAAATAGCACATTTTCAGAAATCATCAACATCAAATATACGTACGCAACCCTCGGTGCGCGAGTCGGACTCGCTCCTGACCGGTTTTTTATCATACGCATACCTCTGCCTAACCCTTCGGAGAAATGCAGGCTTGATGCTGTGTGTTTTTTATGAGATGTTCATGGCTAAGTAATAACAGCTGCACAGGTCGATCGATTAGGCTAATGAGGTTGGTGGAAGATGGGTGACCAGCTTTACATACCGAGACCCCTTCGTGCCTCGAAAATACGTTAAACCTGTTGGTCCCGGTTGTCATTCTTGGATCTTTGTCAGTCGTTACGGGTCATCAGAAAGAAGCCCAAAAGTCTGACAACCAGTCTTACCAAGATGTATCGTCAAGTATCGTGTTACCCAGTAACTGGATTGTAGAGGTCAGATAGGCAGTCGCTTCATGTTAAATACTGGTATTCAGCTGCATCCGGTTAGACTGGAAGCTGACTCCAGCATAGTTGGGAAAAGACTAGCCAGATTTGATACACTAGCGTTTTTATCTGCATGTGTAAGTTGATCTGGAGTTTTAAAGACAACTACAGATCCTTAATATGTCCTAAAAACATCCAAAGGTGATAATAGTTTTACGTAAATAGCCTTCGTGTCCAGGGCAGTCAGTTCCGGCTAACAACCTGATTAGCCTCTGTAATGACCTTAGCATGAGATATATAGCTCTTTTCAACACGCTTATTTTGTCCCGCTGCCTCATCTCGTACAGCGAAGGCACGCATGAGCATTGATTATAACGCTTGCTTAATTTATACATACATAAACTTCCGCCTTTTTCCCATGGGGAAAAAACTCTAGTGGGATTTATAGATGTCCGTAGGTGTGTCCGTGGTATCACAGTGAGCCCTATCAGAAAACCAGCGCTGTAGTATTTTTTTTTTATATATCGCAGCAATATGCTGAGATATGAGCCTTTTTGGCCTCGTGCAGGGCATTTTTGTTTTGTTTTTAATGTTAATTTTGTTAGTGGATCCCTTTTTTTACTGTTTTTAGTTTCTGTGCGTATCCCAAATGAAATAGTTTTCTTTCTTTCAGAAACTACAGTACACTACCTGCTACGCTCTTTACATACTCCTTTGCTTCGTTTACGTTCATACATCTAGTCACACACGCACGCTGGTTGCGAGTACTACGCACCTAACCTCAAACTTTGCTTAATCTCTGACCTTGCTCAATTTGTATTGACAATAATTATTAAACTTATTTTAAAGTCTAAGTATATTCTCGGTGTTTCTTAAAAAAATATATTTTCAATTATCCCGTGGCAACCCTGTATAAGATTCGCTTGGATCTTGTTGTCAACGCGCGCGTATACTGTGATATTTTACGATGAGAATTATTTTTGCCAGGGAATTGGCAGTCGGAGGCTCCAATCGATTTATTGGTTAAACAGCATTTACCTGTGTACTGATAATATTATACTTGGAATAAATAAATCTGCATTAGATTAAAGTACTTTTAAACGAAGTAAAACATTCTTGTTTGGAAAATAAAATCTACATTTACACTAATAGAGAAAAGATTTGAAGTGATTTTTGTGTCATGAATAAACTTTAAAACTACTAGATCTAATTAAAAAAATCTTTCACCAGTAGAATGCGATATTATCACTGAGTAACATAGGCTATAATTTATAAAGATTTCACCCGGGCGAAGCCACTGGCGGAAGCTAGTGTAAAATAAATCGGATATAATTTGTGAATTGACTGTGAAAATTCCGTAAATTCGGAATTTTCACAGTCAATTCACAAATTAAAATCATAGAAATTTTCCCCATGCTTTTTTTTAGTATACTAATTCACCTTCATACTTGAATTTTTTACTATTTCAGCACCCTTCCGTTCAGTATGCATAGTGACGTGTCTTTCAAAGATTCGCTATTCGCTTGTTTTTTCGTGTGCACCCATTTTTTCACCCCAGTAGCACACCTCCGCCGCGAAACCATCACAGCGAAACCGCAGTAGTTCAATTCAACTGGCTCGAAGCGAATAGCGAATCTTTGAAAGACACGTCACTATGCATACTGAACGGAAGGGTGCTGAAATAGTAAAAAATTCAAGTATGAAGGTGAATTAGTATACTAAAAGAAAGCATGGGGAATATTTCTATGATTTTAACAGTTTCACTGCTATGGTTTCGCGGCGGAGATGTGCTACCGGCGTGAAAGCAATATTTGTTTGCATTTTCATGCAACTCATTGTTGTAATGGCATGCAGTGCAAATTACTCTTTTTTAATATAAAAAAAGTTGCTGTTCTAGTTCCCAGATCGGGCAAAGTGTTATTGGGATTTTCCATTAAGAATTTCTCAGTAGCAGCCCGGAGTCTGGGTTTGTGCCCGGTTGATGGCAATAGTCTCGTCCCCTATTACATGGGACTTAAACATAACTGGCGAAATGTGGGTGTACTATAGGTACACCTCTGCCTAACCCTTCGGGGATTGCAGGCGTGATGTTATGTATGTATGTAGTATAAATAGTTATACCTAAAATTCTAGGAATGGCTTTAATTCCTCTTCCAATTCATCACACTAAGTAAATACAATTTTGTAGACACTTCTGCGTACATGCGCCATGTTAGAATTCCTGGAATCAATTGTAATTTCCAATGATTCTGTTGTTAATGGCTTAATTCATTAATTTGTTGTTGGTCCAATTTAATTGACTTTGTTAATGGCTCGATGAGCATTATTATGTATAAACTGTTGCGCCTGGATGAATACATTGCTTATTAAGATAGTTCTACCCTTTATGGTTTTAACCAAATCTATGTGTGTCTTCCAGAAGCTAAGGATACCATATTCATATATAGGGTGTTTGGTAGCTAAGTGCAAAGCCATAAGGGGTGATAGTTGACACAATTTGGACCTATTTGCCCCCAAAAGTGAATATGGGGGATATTCAAAATTCATTTATTTACGTTACACATCCGTGTTTGTAGATTGTAGATCGTGGTTCAGTAGATTCGAAGCAAATTGGCTGTGACAAACGAATAGGCAGACAGACATATGATTGATGCTATAAGGGATCCGTTTTTTCCTTTTGCCAACAATCAACCCCATAAGGCTTTACACCCAGCTTCTAAACATCCTGTATATTATCATCTTCATACTGTTTTAAACCATCTACTTTTAAAACCCAGTGGTATAAGACAGTACTGCACTTTATGGTCTTAACCAAATCTACGTGACTATGTTATCCAGAAGCTAATATCAAGATACCACTTTCTACATTTTTGACACCATATAATATCATTTTCCCATTGTTTTAACCCATCAACTTTTAACACACAGTGGTATTAGACACATCTGCCCTTTATGGTCTTAAACAACCACAAGATTAAAACAAGATACCAATTTCTACACTTTTGACACCTATACCATTTTCAGACTGTTTTAAACCACACCATATAGGACAAAGTCTATCTACACTCTTTCAAAACTCAATTTAGTCAGTATATAATCGCGGATCGATCACTTCTGGAGAAATGAAGGCATTGTTTAACTAGTTTGTAACTGATGTCAACGAGCTTTGTGTAATTTATGTTCTATTATTGTTCTCAAGTGAGTGACCTAAGTATGTCTTTATTGAGATCTAGCTACGCCCCACGGTTTCACCCGCGTAAGTCTCTATCCCGTGGGAATATCGCGATAGCCTATGTCTTAATCCAGAGTGTCAGCTACCTCCATACAAAATTTTATCAAAATTGGTCCAGCCGTTTAAGCGTGAAGAAGTAACAAACACACATACACTCACAAACTTTCGCCTTTATAATATTGGTGTGATGATAAAGTTTCTTTAAACCTTACCTAAGTATAACCACTACTGTATCTCGGCATGAAAATTCAAAAAGTAAATTCACAAAGCTATTACGTACGTTATTATTGATGCCTCGATAGTTGAACCACCGATTATTTCATACTAGCTGCGCCCCGCGGTTTCACCCGCGTAAGTCTCGATCCCTTGGGAATATCGGGATACAAAGTAGCCTAGGTTTAATCCAGGGTGTCAGCTACCTCCATACAAAATGTTATCAAAATTGGTTGGGAAACAAACACACACACACACTCACAAAGTTTCGCCTTTATAATATTAGTGTTCTGGTTCACAAATACAGATCATCTCCAACTGCTTCCTCTCTCTAAAACATCGATAATATCACCTATACACCTTATTTATTACTTACCTAACTTATATTCTATCCCAAAGCTACCGTAACTCATCTCCCAATACCTTATCCAACACGTATTTTACCGTGAAAGCCTCAAAATTGATCTCTCGAAGACATAAACCTAGTATCACAGTGTTGGCAGCCTGCCATGTTGGTAAAAAATGGTGTTCCTGATCGAGATACCTCGATGTCTTTGTAATATAGTGTAACTTGCTCGGTGTGTAGTAGTTTGGAGACAGTGAGACTTCAAAGTTATGGTGACAGAAATGATAATAGATACAGTGAGTATAGGCTCACTGTATCCTAAAACCATGTCTATCGAATTCGCGTATCGATCCATGTCTATCGAAAACCACAGGGTTTTGGTTAGACATGGGTCAATAATCGAACTCGTAATAACGAAACTAAATAATTGTATGATTACCAATAACTATTTATTTTAATAACTATGTATTGGTGATACCGAGCTCCGAGTTCGCTCTAAATTGGTATTAAACGGGTTATGAAACTACATTTCTTTATTTTGGTAACAATGTGTCGGTGATACCAAGCACCGAGTTCGCTTTTGGTATTGGATTGGTTTTGAAACAATTTATTTTATTATGTAACTAATGTACCTATTAGTGATACTGAGCTCGGGTTAAAATAAGCCGTGGCAGCTAAGAGATGACCAGTCGCGACTGACAGCGCCCGTTCACGAACATGACGCATAGATCAGCACCATTCAGCTCAACTATTTCGAAGGGAGCTAAATGATCCAACACTCGCGCCACCATCAGCGAGACATCTGAGTGAGCGTGACATACTCTCAGTCGCCAGGGCACATTCAAGTCAATGAAAGACATATTACCCGGTAAATGGTGGCTCTATTGTACATAGTACTCACACCTGTGTTATGCAATTATATAATACAAAGGTGATTCGAGTTTATACAATGAAAAGATAGTCTTACAATCTTCAGCAGCTCCAACAGTATTTTCAAATGTTAATCAAATTAGTTGTGGTTGTTGAGCATGACCAGCTTTGAGCCAAGCATTTTTATCAGCGATATAATCAACTGCCTGCTTGCATAGTGTGCGTTTTATACAAGATTTGAATCACGTCTCATTTAATTAAAGTAAGTGTGGAGGAATTTTATTATAACATTTTAAACAGTAACCCAAGTAAAAGAAGTTGAGCTAAACATCTTTGTTTACATTTTTGAGTAAATTAACCTTTCTATTCCATCTTTTTTCACTTCCAGGGTTAGGACTGGCTACAAATTAGCTTAGCCTTTAGTTCCTGTTCGGATTTTTTCGGCAGCGCTCGGCTCGGTTCGGCAGCGCTCGGCTCGGCTCGGTTCGGCAGCGCTCGGCTCGGCTCGGTTCGGCACCCGCGGACCGTATCGAGTATCAATCTGGTGTTGCCGCTACTACTCGGTAATTCGTTATTTCGTATCAATCAATAAATCTGCCTAGTCTTATCCCAGCTATGTTGGGGTCGGCTTCCGGTCTAACCGGATGCAGTTGAATCCCAGTATGTTACATGGAGCGACTGCCTATCTGACCTCCACAACCCAGTAACTAGGTAATACGATACCCCTTGCCCCTTGGTAAGACTGATTGTCAGACTTTCGGACTTCTGACGACCTGTAACGACTGTCAAAGATCCACGAATAACAGCTGGGACCAAAGACATAACGTGCTTGCCGAGGCACGGAGGAGTCTCGTAATTCGTTATCGCGTATCCAGCCAATAAATAGTTTCAGGTAATACATAGTTATCGTGGAAGCCAATACCATATATAAGGTATTACGCCAAAACATAGTTATTGAAACTATTTATGGTTTATTAAAATTCACGACCAAAACTAGAGATGGGTGGTCCCATCTCTAGTTTTGGTTGTGAATTTTATCATTAAAGGTTTAGCCGCACAAATGTTTTTTTTATAATAGTTTACCTGTATACTTATAGGGAAAATTGATTGCATAACAAATTAACTACCAACTTATTTTTAATTGTTCGTTTATTCGAGTCAAAACTGTCAATATTTGTCATTTGTATGAATTGGCTATTACACTGCAAAATGACTTCGGGTGTCAATTCGACAAACAATCAATCTCCCTGACTTGAACAGCTGACTTGACTGATAATGACCGGGACTCAAATGATTATGTGCTATGAAGTGGCATAGCCATAAGGTAATTATGGCATTCATCCCATTTCATATACTTTCACGACACTGTTGTAGAAGCCAATTGTTTGCCAGGAAAGATGCAATGTAAACTTTTTAGCAAAATGACGTCTGCTGAGCGCAAGTTCAATTTATGCCAGTCACTCACAATTCCTGTCCACGCCATAATTTCCTCCACCATTTTCTTCCAACTTTTCTAATCATTCAAAGTCATGTCTAAAAATCTGCTGACTGTACTAACAAATATTAAGATCATGAAAACTGTAAAATTCCGCACAATTTTAAAGAACACCATATACGATTATTTAAATATAAGCAGATTGCATTATTATTAGAAAGTTTGTATTATTGTTTAAAAGACTTTTTAAATGTTAAAAATATTATAACATAAAAAATGTAATGTAATTTTTATATTAGATCATAATGACTTATTAATTGTTAACTTATATTATGAAAATTGTATCTTTTAGTTTTTATGACTGCATGCCATAAGCTCTGTATCATACCTGTATCTACCAGAAAAATAAATAAAATGCTGGCAAATAAATGAATCTGTAGAAAAAAAGATGTAGAGACAAAAATTAAAAAGAGTAGGTACTATCGGCCAAAGTTCCGCATGCTCACCTTAAAGGCGATAATCGCATAGCACGACTCACGACTCGATCGCACAATGCACGAGTTTTGACCAATAGGATGCACAAAGCGTATTTTAGTGGTGTTCGTATTAGTATAATCATGTATAGAATGTGTGACACTCACACTAGGAGCGTACTATGCTCACTTGTTTCTGCTAAGAGACGAGTTTTTAATGGGCACGGCCAGCGCGGCGCGGCGGCGGCGTGAGCTCTTTGTTATTGAATTGAATTATTTTATTATTGACAAGAATTAATTTTAGTACTCATATCTTCTGTTTGTTTGGTTTAGAAAATGTATTATTGATATTGCAGTAATTACAAAAATAATTTGTAATAACTAATAAACTACAATTTATATGTATTAATCCACTTTAATATTTTCCTCTCTCTATCGGGTCTATAGATATAGGTTATTTATGAACACTTTCACTGCCTCTCCAATTTTCACCATATCCTATGTGATGCCGCATGCCGCAGCAACCGCACCATATTCCCTTCACAATAAGATGAGACATTGAAACGAACCGTTTTATTACAGTCCGTTCCACCGATTTTGACTTCTATTCCGTAGGCTTATGGATGGCATTAAAGGCAAAAAAGTGGTTACAATACCAACTGTTTACTGCAGCTGCCATTTGTCATGCCACCAACACAATAGCATTCAAAATCGATTGAACGGACATTTATGGTTTGTTTACCTTTTATCTCACGGCTCCCTGAATACGTTAGGTATAGGTGCGTTGACCGGCACTGCATGAAGGTATCAAATGTTTATATTGAAATTTTTTGTGTTTAATCGACTTTATTAAAAGTAAATAACTATCTAAATTTCTATGTGTTTGTTTATACTTGGGCAATTTGGGAATACTTGAAAATTACAGTAATATTTGAACCAATACTCTGCGCAGTTCATACAATGTTATCAGAGCTTTTTGTTTGTAGCTAACGCAAGGCCGCAAGCCGCACAACTCTTGCAACTGAAATAAAAATAAGTTCATTATCTAAGACCCATTGTTATTTAGTGGGAATGTCTGGAAATTCGGTTAAACAATAGAGGACGGCTTAATACAAGGGCCATACGTTTTTTTATTACCTTAGGATTATCTCAAATGTTTTGCAGTTGTTCCTTGTATTTGGTTTAATACTTTTAACAGTAGGTAATTGTAATATTACCTTTTATTCATTAAAATAATACAGGGTGAAATTGAATTCATGGGCATCCTTTTAAGGGGTCATTGTACTCATCATTATGAACAACTTCAACTATGAGACCATACCTGAAATCGCGAAAAAAAAATCAGCTGTTCCCTACATTTATGTTTCCATAACTCAACAAAATGTAGGGAACAGCAATTTTTTTTTCTCGATTTCATATTTGTTCCCATAGTCAAAGTTGTTCATAATGACGAGTACAATGACCCCTTAAGAGGATACCCATGAATTAAATTTCAGCCTGTATAACGAACAAGGTATCGTTGCAATTAAAATGCCCAGGCATGCCGTGCAGGATGAGCACTTTAAGACTGGATTATAATCAAACCAACACTTTACTCTTTTATAATTCATGCTCTAGTCAAAGTTTGACAATTCATGATTTTAAGCGAAATCAACGCTACAGGCGCGTTACCGGCATTGCATGTCAAGTTTTTTTTTGACAAATCTAACAATGATTCAGTTCCTACGCCACTTTAAAATTCAGAAGCTTATCAAGTAATTAAACTAAACTATAATTTGTGCCTTGGCAGCAGTGAGAGTGAAAGGATTGAAATAAAATGTTGGGTACTAGTGAAATATATATTTTTAGTTTGTGTTCATTTAACATTATGCAGGATTAAAGATTTATTTAGGTTGATATTTAAATCTTATCTGTATAATAAAAGATGTATAGTAAGTGCTTTTTGTATGAAACTATCGGCTGTAATCTCAGTGTGAAAAAATAAACAGTTAGTTAAAATCTACTTGAGAACAATTTTAAGGATTTGCTGTTGTAGAAAAAAAAACATATATAAGTAACTTAATTTATTTTTAATAGACTTTTTCAAAACATTAAAGATTCATCCAGAAATTAACATATTATAACAAAAAAATACACAGAAATTATCATCAAAATGCAAAATATTATAAGTGAAAAGATTCTTACTCATAATATCATTTATAAACTGTATTTATCTACACTTATATCGTAAAGTTCAAAATATGAAATCAACACAACAATGACAAACAGACAACACAACAACAACAGGCAAAAAGCCTGTCAGTAAATAAGATTAGGAGAATATTGCTCGTGCAGTTCTAATGAAATTGAAAAGTTTTAAGATTAGTACAATTTAAGAATCTTAATAATTTTTATAATTTGCAATAATTACATTACACTACAGACTAGGTTTATCAAGCAAATGAGATCAATTATTTATGAGGTGGACGGATATGATGACACTACTGAATATGTAAAATAACAAACTAACGAGATCGGGGCTTACGACAACATTGATTGTAAATAAAACAACAAATCCACCAATAAAGGCAACATGACACTAAATTGACATCAATAATTTTACAAGACTTCAAAATCGTTGGCAATATTTTAAACTATGATTACGGATTACAGTCTACCCTGTGACATTAATCAACGAAGTAATATAATACAAATTGGAATAATAAAAATAAACCTAATAAAAATAGCTATACAGGGTTATTTGCAAGCCGCCGGAGTCCCGGGTTGTTCGAAAGAGATACCATGGCCCTGGCACAGGCTAGACCTAAAGCACTTTTCATCAGAAAATATGGCGTAAGAGAAATCGAAGTCCCTGTAGTCACGAGCGAATCGCACGCGAGCAGCTTTCTGCTCCTGCGTCAAAATATTTTTTTTTGCGGGACGTCTGTGATGGACTCCAGCTCGATGCAACTCGTTTCTAATAGTTTGCATCGAAACTTCGTATTCTTGTGCGAAACTGCGAGTGGGTGTGAACGGGTTCTCTTCATACGTGGCTATCATATTATTTAACTCGTTTTCGTTTATAGCCCGGGGTCGAGGTGCACGAACGCGTTCTGTAATTTCTCCTTCTTCATATCTTCGCACCCAGCGGCGCACCGTTGTTCTCTAACGAAAAAAAAAAAAAAAACAATCAGCATCGATTTTTTACATAATATAGGAACTAAGTATAATAATACGAGTACACTACAAAAGTCTTATTCAAAGGGCACAACTAGTACACTATAAATAAAAATTATAAGTATTGAAATACTTAAGGTGTGCATTTTGGTTGACTTCATGATAAATAAACTCTTAACTTTTCTATAACTAATTTAAGTAGTTATAACATTCATAACTATATTTTAAAATACAAGTTGTAAATGCAATAACTGAAAATCTCTTAAGGGGTCATTACTCATCATTATAAACAATTTTTACTATGAGAACCAAACCTGAAATCGCGATAAAAAAGCAGCTGGTCCATACATTTTGACGAGTTACGCGAACATAAATGTAGGGAACAGCTGTTTTTTTTCGCGATTTCAGGTTTGGTCCCGTAGTAAAAGTTGTTCATAATGATTAGTACAATGACCCCTTAAGAGGTTTTCAGATATTGCAATTTACACCTCGTATACCTATGAGTAAGAAAAATGGCATAGCGTAAATTCCAACATTGTATGAAACTGTCCCAAGCAAATTTGTGCTTTATCTCTACTATTTAAAAGTGTTTATCCCGTGCGGGCTGGCAACGTGGCATTTCTAAAGGTTTTTCGTGGTTAAATACCAACGATCTAGTGCTTGGCCGAAAAAATAGTAAGTACTTGCTATTTTATCGGCCAGCCAAGCACTAAATCGTTAGTATTTAAAACTATGTGTGCAATTTTTTTTAAGTTTTTTTGGTAAGTATTTACGAGCACTACTAACAAAAATTTACATTATTGTCAATTACTTTCCATCTGCAGTATTATGATAAAATAAATGTTAAAAATAATTATAAAAAACAATTATCTTGTGCTTGGGCGAAAAAAAATTGTAGTTTGAAATATAATGATCAAGCCTCTAGAAATGCGACGAATGCGCTCTGGTTTTTCTAATTAAAATGCGGCAACGACGCTGTGAGATAAGGCACCATTGTTTAGGTTGTTTTGGTTTAGGATTTATTATCGGGTCATAAAAGGCTCCAACAACGTCTTTGAAAGCAAAAATAAATAAAA
Source organism: Tiliacea citrago (assembly GCA_963921375.1). Taxonomy (NCBI): domain Eukaryota; kingdom Metazoa; phylum Arthropoda; class Insecta; order Lepidoptera; family Noctuidae; genus Tiliacea; species Tiliacea citrago. The sequence continues at coordinate 20,915,124 of OY992799.1, read as the reverse complement.
AGAACAATCTTATTTGAATGCATTACTATAAGTAGGTAATATTTTATGAGACTTTTAAAAAGAATCCATCTGAAAGTTATAATAATTTTATTATTTTTATATATAAATCTGCCTAGCCTTTTCCCAACTATGTTGGGGTCGGCTTCCAGTCTAACCGGATGCAGCTGAATACCAATATTTTTCATGGAATTTGTTTTTAAATTGCATTATAAGGAAAAATGCAAACTATGAAATAATAATATTACTATCACTTTATTTATTTCTATATCTCTCCCTCTATCTGAATACAAAAACATAACTTACTTGCATGTTCAACTCCACTGCTATTTGGGATATATTTAACCCTTGTCTATGCAAAACAATAATTTGATTCCTTTCTTCCTGAATCAGGTTTCGGGTCGTCATGGTTGCACCACGTTAGTCACAGCCCAGACACAATACACACACAGTCCAGGATACAAGCTAGGGTCAAGAAGAGGCTTTCGATCACAGTCCGGTATACAAGCAGAGGTCACAGTTAGGCAGGCAATCAGTCCGATAGAAATAAACAGGTCGTAAAATGAAATGGCGATAGGAATTTAATGGAAGCGTCAACAATTAGCGAGGGCAAATTGGCACTGCCGCGCTCTAGCTAATGTTTGTTATTTTATGTTACTCGCTCATTACTCACACAAATGCATATTGTCTCTAATTGGGGGAAACTAGGAAGGGGTGTGGTTTGTCACTAGCTGCGCTCTCGCAGGAATATTTTCTTAAGTGAGCATGCTTAACTTGGGCCGATAGTACCTATGCTAAGGTGGTTGGATGTTGAGAGGATAAATGAAGGGCGACTAACAAAAGGTATTTACAAGGCAGATGTGAGTGGAAACGCCGGGAGGGGCCGCCCTAGAAGATCATAATTGACCTAATTGGTGATATTCTTCAGAAAGGTCAGGTGCGTAGTAGGTACTCGCAACCGGCGTGCGTATATGACCAGATGTATGAACGTAAACGAAGCAAAAGGAGCGTACTATAGTTTCTGCCTACCCCCATAGGAAAAAGGCGTGAGTTTATTTATATAAATGAATCTGAATCTGAATCTTAACTGTATTCTTCACGTATTTCCATCTACAAGATACTTCAAAATTGTTCTCATGAAGACATAATCCGGTATCGAGGCTGGCAAAGTGCCATTTAGGTACAAGATTAGTTTGTCAACGAGAATTTAGGACAGATTATAACAAGTTGCTTTTCGCTTGTCGACTCGTTTTCTGTGCTTAGTTTTTTGACCTGATACAATCCCACTAATCGAGGTTATAAACAGGTTCAGCTGTTTCTGCGTGATTGAGCCACAAAAATCGAAACTTTCCCACTTATACCTAATTTTAGTAGGATTTTGTGCATTAGTAAATAAGCTGATAAAACGTGTATGTATACGGTATACCTACAAGTTAATCACTTAAGATTATTTGCTAGATATAATGTGCTACACGTGGAAGCTCAAAACAGTACGAATCTTCGTAATACGAACGTTAGGAATTTCATAAAAGAACCTTTTTATTTTGTCTGGCATGCCTCTTCTGATATAAAACGGTAATCTCATAATAAATACTGGCTGCTACCCGCGGCTTCGCCCGCGTGGCTTTTTCTAATATGAAGGTGGCTTTTTCTAAGGTACCCCTTACCTTAATTACTACCTTACCCGGAACAGTCAAACAAAATTGTTTTTTCTGTTATCACTACTGTTTATACTTCCGGATGCATTTAGTAAAAAGCTGTTAGTTTGATATTACAAACACAAACCGACACTTCAATTATATTATTAATATATTTTAATAATAATAAATATTATAATTCTGCCTCGTTGGTCTAGTGGTCGACTAGCACGACTGCTGAGCATGAGGTCCCGGGTTCGATTCCCAGGTCGGGCAAAGTGATATTGGGATTTTCCATTAGTAATTTCTCAGAAGCAGCCCGGAGTCTGGATTTGTGCTCGGTTGATGGCAATAGGCGCGCCCCCTATTACATGGGACTTAAACATAACTGGCGAAATGTGGGTGTACTATAGATACACCTCTGCCTAACCCTTCGGGGATTACAGGCGTGATGTTATGTGTGTTATAATTTGATAAATATGTAACGCATAATTTATTTGTAAAATGCAATGCGATGTAGGTCAAGTCTTCGTAGAGAATCATTCATCGCGCCCGGTGTGATCTGTTGGTGCTAATATAGTATGTGTATAGTGAGATTGAATTTCTAGATTCCAGACATGCCATTGTATGTAAGTGATAGGTACTCACCAGCCTATATAATTAGGTAGATAGGCAGACTTATCTACCTAGGTAGAACTATTCGGAAAATGTACTACAGGTGGTACATATTTGTGATAGGTGGTAACCCTTACTAAATGATTGCAGGGGGTATAGCCAAACCTTACACTCTTATAGGACAATATTAGACGAAAAACGAAGTGTCATGGGATTTTGTACCATGTGATACTGGTACTATTTTTTTTATTTATTGAATACTTTAGGCACACAAATGTACAGAGGCAGACTTAATGCCATAGGCTTTTTCTACCAGTCAACCTTTGGATGCTGCAGAGTTAAACAGTGGTAGGTGCAATAGCGACAATAGAGGATATTTTTTTTAAGATTAAATATAAAGATATTCATTATACCTATTAAAAACTATAAATATATACACCAAATTACATATAAATATAAAACAAATAAGATATACAATGGGAAATCATTACTGTTGTGATGATACTGCCAGCACCTTGCGAATGTGCTCGCTAACTGTAACTTAAAATGATAATCGGTTGGATGCCATCCTGATTTCCTGGGGGACCGCATTCCACAGAGCGATAGACTGAATGAAGAAGGAAGAATCTATGAAGTCAAGAGATGAAAACACCATGGCAACCAATTTAGAAGGTACCGTTGCGCAGATAAATGATCACTTTGACCTGCAATATCCTGCAGATTGATGGTAGAGCATTATGATGATGATACTAAAGAATTCATTCTCACCCTAGATTATGATGAAACAGAAGCACTGATGAAACCCCTATAATTATTAGTATCACGAAGCTTACACATCCACAGATATCCCAAATCACATTCCCTCTCTACACACACACGACACCCATCACACACTCATGCATACATCACATATCACACATTCATACACGTTCCCCATTACACCACATCACACGCGCTTACTATTGCTGCTGTTACACGTGTTAGCTTCCCTAATTTTTAGGGTTCCGTACCCAAAGGGTAAAACGGGAACCCTATTAATAAGGCTCCACCGTCTGTCTGTCCGTCTGTCACTAGGCTGTATCTCATGAACCGTGATAGCTAGACTGTTGAAATTTTCAAAGATGATGTATTTCTGTTGCCGCTATAACAACAAATACAAAAAAAAAACAGAATAAAATGAATAATTAAGGGGGCTCCTATACAACAAACGTGATTTTTTTGCTCGTTTTTGCTCGATATTGATAACGGCAACCGGTAGACGCTTGAAATATTCACAGAATATTTAACTATAATTATAATCACTTTAAAAAATAAATAATTAAATTAAAATAAAACAAATATTTAAGGGGGGCTCCCATACAACAAACGTGATTTTTTTGCCGTTTTTATAGATAATAAAAAGAAAGGAAAAAAAGAAAATACGTTTATTTGCGGTAAACATAACGCAAAGAAATAAAAACACAAACACGAAAGAACAAGTTGAGGGAAAATATGCGTCACATTCACGCAAAACGGCCATCGCTCAGCATAATGCTGCGACCCTATGCTAGACAGAGCCCCAGCGCTGGTTTTCAGCAACTGCCGGTGTTGACGTGATGACGTCAACCGGTGCAGGATAATGAGATAAAAATAAACAAAATAAAATAAATGCAATACTTCGTTATCTATGTTTATATAAATATAATATCTAGAATGGCAACATTCAGTAACGTCGGCAACGACTCAAGCGCAGCGCGCATGTTACGCAATCTGTGTGTGCAGCTGTCAGCTGTCATAAAGAATTTGACGTTTTTACGTAATGGTTGGTTACATCTCAAAGAGTGTAACATAATTAAATAACATGGCGCATTATGTAAAGAATCCTAGGATGTTATCTAACAAAGGATGCATTGGGTGACTGGGTATTAAATAAGTATGGTATTTACACAGTGTTCGTGAAATCCAAGTCCGACTCGCACTTGGCCGGTTTTTTTTTAAATAATGTTAGCGGACGAATGGATGGCCCCTATAACACAGGATTTTCCTAGCATCGGGGTCATTGTTCACAAAAATTGAACACAAATGTAATATTTTACTAACGTAACATGCATTGTATTTCTTCTTTTTGCTAAAATAAATTATTCGTATTCTCTACTTGAATGTTGTAAAATCAAGATGGCAAATAAATAATTTGCTCTATTTTGCTCTATACTTACATAAGTTCAATTGACCGAAGTCTTAAAATGCTGACCCGTGTTACAATTGCCCTTCCTTTTAAATAAAAAGTTCCTTTTACCTGAAAAATAACACAATATTATCGTGGTTTCCTTGTCACAAAGAGATAAAGACGTAATTCAGTTTCCTTATAAAAGGCACGTCAAAATAATATCCTCATTCGCCATACAATACGATCATATTTGGCCATACGTGCCCAAGGGAATACCCCATAACTCTCCTTGTAAAAAAACCCCTTAAAATGGAGATAAAGTTATGCTATTTTTATGATATGACCAGTACGTAAGTGAAACCGGCAAATGGTTCTGATAACCTCTATAAACCTCGCGATGCGATAAAGTTGGCTGTTATTTTTGATATTTTTCTAGCTGGTAATATATTTGTACTTTATTTTATTAGTGTTATGAACTAATTATCAGTGCACTAAGTGAACTAAGTGTCAGTTCTTATAATTTTTGAGTCGTATGATACTTGAATAAAGTTAATTCTATTCTATTAACAAGACGCAACCAGCCGACATATGACCAGATATTATAAGAACGTAGGCAAAGCAAAACGATTATGTAAGGAGCGTAGCAGGTGGTGTTCTATGGTTTCTGCCTACCTCCATGGGAAGAAGGATTGAATTTATGTATGTCGTTTTAAGAAAACTTACAGATAATACTACAATTACATTAAAAAATATGTATAAAATTTAAAAATCTGGGTTAACAGCAAGAATACAACATGTCAACACTCGAACTTTAAAACAAAAATAAGTAAGTACTAAACTTTTTTAACGAAAATTAACTAAAAAAAATAGTGGACACACAATAAAAAAACTGTTAAGCGCTTATTTTTTTTTTCTGGTATTAAACTTTGATGTAACTTTCTACTAGTGATGTGGTAACAGTCAACGACAAAAGTCGATGATCAATTTAGCTTTTAAAACATAATCTTATTAAGGGCGGCCAACCCGACATACTTTTCATACAAACGCTCGTACGTGATTATGGCGTTGTAACACATCTTTCTTTGAAATTTTTGAACCAATAGGTATCTTGTGCACTATATCTAGGTTTCTACGAGTATGCAAGCAAAAAATAAAATACAGGCTATCGAATAATGTTGCATCAATTTAGATGTGTCAAAGTAGCAGTGTAAATCGCTGACCGTACCTATCATATTTAGGTCTGATACGGTCTTTGCATAAAACTATAAGGTATAAGTAACAATTTCATATTAAACTAAACTAATTCAATCCTTGAAAGGCTTAGTGGATACTCGAAACTATAGATTACGAGTATTTCGACACAGTCCAGTGGATTCAGCGTGTCGAGACAATGCAATTAATCAACTGGCCCACAAACAATATAAATAGTATACAAACACGCTATTGTGGTCTGCCCTATAGTCGTGTCTGCAAATACCATCAATTATTTTCTTTACGTCTAAATAAAGTATGGATTAGTAGAACAAAACTCTTTGTTTTTTTTTTCAGCGTTAGGTAATAACAGGTGCTGGTACCCAAACGCCGGAAACCTACATCATAATCGATATCTCTTCCTCATTCCGGTATTCAAAATTGTTACTATATGTTGATGACATGAAGATAATGAGACAAATAAATACAGTGGCTGATGCTCATCTATTACAGACAGACCTTAATAGTTTCCAAAACTATTGTATTAATAATAAGTGGGTTTGAATGTCTCCAAGTGTTATGTTTGCTCCTTTACACGGAAACCTATCCAGATCGTCCATAACTACACGCTTTTGGATATAGCACTAAATAGGGTCAATACTATCAGGGATCTGGGAGTTACCTTTGACGCTAAGCTCCTCTTTGATGCACACAGACAATGTAGTCAAGAAAGCATCAAAAGCACTGGGTTTCATTCTCCGGGTGTCCTCCGAGTTCAAAATATAAACACTATTAAAATATTGTACTGTTCCTTTGTTCGTAGTCATTTGGAGTATGCTTCTCAGTTCTGAAACCCCAATTATAATGTCTATATAAATCGTATTGAAAGCGTACAGAAAAGGTTTTTAAGGCACATTCAATATCGATCTAAAACGTTTTAACTACGTATGCCTACCGTTGCTAAAAGTTTCATATCCTTCCACTTTACGAAGGCAAAAAATATCAGATCTTGTGTTTCTTTTCAGGATTGCCAATGGTGTTACCAAGTTGTTACACAAAATCAGGCTGCGAGTGCCATCAGTGTTCTTGCGTAAACCTCATTTATTGCACACCCCAGTGGTAGCCACTACGTACAGACAGAACTCGTACATGATGAGAGCGAGTAGTATGTACAATGCAACCTGCCGGGAAGCTGATATCGACATTTTCAATACTAGTGTTGCTCATTTGAAGAGAATCTTATCTAATGGCTTCTTCGAGCGTAAATAGTAAATTTTCTGTTTTTTAAAGTCTACTATCACTTTGTAAAACTTGAAACTTGTAATTGGCCATATTTTATGTATTACTCAATGCATATGTTTAGCTGTAATTTTTCTTAAAAATAAAATAAATAAATAAGGTGCTCGCCCACGAGCGATTTTCTCGGCGATTTTTGTCTGATGTAATACATTTTGACAAAAATCGCCGAATAAATCGCCGTAATTGTTTTGATGTAGTATTTTTCTTTGAGTTCCGTGTCAAAATTTGCAAAATGGAAGTTTTTATTTTGGTGTAGGTATGTCTGTCAAGAGCAGCAGTTCCCAAAAATTGTTAGACTCTAATTAAAATAAGGCATGTATTTAATGCGGCAACTAAGTAAAATGAATATAGGTTTTAAAAAAAATAGAGTGGGTACCATATTATTATATAATGGGTTGGCAGCTAATAAGGAGTATTGTAATAAGTAATAGGTAGCATATTAATATATCAGTTTTTAGCTTTATTTTAATTTAAACTGGCATCGAATTTTTGTTTTGGTAACTGAATTTACCAACAATAGAGGGGATCTGGCGCTCGGCGGCCGCTGCCGCGGCACGCTTGCTTCGCTCGCTCGCCTTCGCTTGTTAATGGTTGCTGTTCTAACTTAACCTAACCCAAATGATTCAATAACAGTAGATGACTTTGCAGCGATTAAGAAATAATATTTAATCGCTGCCATGTTATTTTTTTTTGCAGCAAATAATTAGTCGCCCTTTAAGTATAATTAGTCGCCTTTTAAGTTGTAAGTCGCCTCGAAAATTATATTCCTTAAAATAATAATATAAACTCGTTCACGCGGTTTGATTGAGAATTAGGCATAGAACTTAAAAACCCAATTATAGCTGAAAATTCTAAACTTGAATTTCGATTCCAAAAGTTAAAAGCAAACTAAAAACCGGCCAAGTGCGAGTCGAACTCGCACAAGAACGGTTCCGTACCACCGTACAGTATTTAGCAAAAAATGCCGAAAAAATCACGTTTCTTGTATGGTTACCCCCTTTCATTTTTAACTGTATTTCATTTTTATTATTTTTTGTTATAGCAGCTGCAACAAAAATACACAATCTGTGAAAATTTCAACTGTCTACCTATTATGGTTCATGAGATACAGCCTGCTGGCAGATAGACGGACGGACGGACGGACAGCGGAGGCTTAGTAATAGGGTTTTGTTTGTCCTCGGGTATGGAACCCTAAAAATACAGAACTGTCTGTCTTTTTCCCCCTTAATGTATCGAAAGTTATCTTTAAAAGATCGCTTTTAGCCATAAGGCCGCCGATTGTGTCACCATAATATAAATGTCTACATTTATTTCTGTAATATTCTTATGGTGTACCTATACTCCATTTGAAATACAATTAGAAATTTAATATTAAACCTTTTTTACAGTCCATTCAACCGATTTTGACTTGTATTCGGTAGATATAAGGATGGCATTAAAAGTAAAAATGTGGTTACAATACCAACTGTTTATTACAGCTGCAATTTGTCATGCCACCAACGTTGTTTCTATTTGCTGTACTATGGACGCGTTTTTTTTGTTATAATATATCGTCCTCACATTTAGTTATAAATTCAACACTAAAGATGTAACATTATAATTTAAAAGAGTGTCTATGGAGTTTCTTGCCCGTTTTTCTCCATATGTACCTACTACGCTTTGGAATGGGCAAGTAGCTTCATATTTCTAACTGACCGACTCCGTGACAATTCAAAAGTGCCTGTAAATGGTTTAATTGAAATAAATGCTTTGAGTTTGAGTTCAAATAGGTAAAATTAAAAAACCCATTTATTTAATCCGTGATTCTGAAGTATTGTCACACTGTTAGAAAAAGCTAAGACAGGTATATTTATTCTTAGGATTCCAATACTAATCAATCTGCCTATCCTTTTCCCAACTATATTGGGGTCGGCTTCCAGACTAACCGGATGCAGCTAAATACCAGAATTTTACATGGAGCAACTGCCTATCTGACCTCCACAACCCAGTAACTGGGTAATACGATACCCCTTGGTAAGACTGGTTATCAGACTTTTGGGCTTCAGACGACCCCTGACGACTGTCAAAGATCTACGAATGCCGGGACCAACGGCTTAACGTGCTTTCCCAGGCACAGAGGAGTCTCGGTATGTAAAGATGGTCACCCGTCCACGAACCAACCCCGGCAAGAGTAGCATAACCTGATGAATCGACCCGTGCGTTGCTGTTATTACTTAGCCAAGAGCTCCACTGGAGGATTGCGATACTAATCCGCCATAATGATGACAAATAGAAAACAATCTCGCATCAATTCCTTCCACATATCACCATAACTCATACATTGTACTACCTATCATCAAATCCTAAGTAAATTAGCTGACAGACCAATGTTTAATTAGCAAATGACAATAATATTAATGAGCAGCTTACGGCATTAGTGCCGTGCTACAACAATAGTTAATTTTGACAGGATCTATTCTGGTTTAGCGGGTGGACAGTAGCAGTAATGTGATTAGGTATCTCTGTATAAATCTATTGTTACTAAGCAGTGAAGGGGCGATAAGAACAGTATAACCAACATAGTAATTGCTTTATCACTTTTGGAAACATACATACGTGAACTCACAACTTCTTCTCATTAGGGTAGGCAGAAACTACAGAACGCCACCTGCTACGATTCTTAGATACTCCTTTTGCGAGTACTACGCACCTGATGATATCACCAACAAGGTCACTACATGACCTAGGGCGTCCTGTGCTGGCGTTTCCACTCACACCTGCCTTTTGACATCAATTCCCAGTAAATTGCAACTTTACTTAGATTTAAATTATGTAAATATCACATAGACAAATCTGCCTTATTGTTTTATGACGAGCAAGTAACATTCAACCTTAGGGTGATCAAGTAATATCGAGGTCGATCAAACAACGTCTCTTATGCAATAACTGTGGGTGTCGAAAATATAACTAAGGGATTATAATAAAGTGAAAGACATGAATGTTATGCGTTCTCTCTACTGTTGATATTTACGTCTCTCGTATAGGACATGCTAAAGCTCTAAAGTCTACCTCTTTTCAAATAATCAGCCTCTTAAGCCTCGTAAGATCTTCTGACTAAATCTTTATAAAAGAAAATTCCGGCTGTTTAATATTCCTTACTGCCAAAATCGAGTTCAGTGCGTACCTACAGACAATCATACGAGTGCTCAAAATATACTTACGTAAATACTTACGACGTAACTAGGCACGTGTATATGTGTGACGTCATAAGCTCATCCCCGAGTACTTCCATACTAAGTAACCTTACCTGCCGTCTTGTCTGAATAAATTCCTACTTCCATATTTTTTTATTACCTACAGCTGAAAGTAAGGTAGGTAATAACATTAGATTTTATCGATGACGAAAAAATTACCAAGATTCCTCATGTTTAATAGATATTATCGGTATGCCAGAAAACAGACGTCAAATGTGAAGTAATAACTGGATGGTTTGATGTTTTTTCCAGAATAATTCTGGTTAAGATTCTCGTAATATCGTCGAGTAAGAGAGAAAATGTCAAATCGCTAACGCCTGATTGAATTGTAATAGCAAACTCACACTGCCGTGAAAGATGTCTCGCATACTTTACTCACGGCACACACACAGACAAATATTATTAGCGGGGTTGATTACAGTCCAACGTCCTCTCAGCTCTCAGATATATTGATGTTATTATTTCAACGACCTCATTACAAACTGCTTCTCTCTTCTGCTTTGGCTATGTTATGTAACAAGCCCCAAAATTGTTTAGGGCTTGTCGTTTAGATTTGTAATAATAGTTGAGATACAGGTCCCGAACTTTAATCAGCCTATAGTAGTAGTCCTTTGCTGGAAGCCTGACCAATTGCTAGCCTTTGAGCTCGATCATTATCCACTTTCATCCATCCATTAATGCACCGTAGGGTTTGAAAACGTCCATTACCGGAAATAGGCCCTGGCGTCACCACAACAACCAGACCTCAGCGCTTCTCACATAAAGTAGATTTCTGCGAAGTTTTTTTTTTTTTTTTTAAACGTTGCCCCACACTACGAATTTCTCCTGTATCGTGGGTGCATTTACAAACATTTAAACGCACATACACAAACAGCCAGACCCGGAACAACTACTTATAGGTCATACAAATATTTGTTCCGTGCGGGAATCGAACCCGCGACACGCAGCGCAGCAGTCAATCGCTTAACCAATGCGCCAACCGTGCCGTCAAGTTCACTAGGCCGTCGGTCCACCTGGTAAGGGATCAAGAATTCCAACTACCAAAAAAACTTAACTGATATCTCCATTTTACTCATCAATTAATGACTGTTACGCTGTTAGCACACCTCCGCCGCGAAACCATAGCAGCGAACCCGCAGTAGTTCAATTGTACTGGTTCGCTTCATGATCCGCTACTCGCATTCGATTAGAGTAGCGGAACATGACGCGAACCAGTACAATTGAACTACTGTGGTTTCGCGGCGGTGGTGTGCTACCAGTGTTAAGCTCAACACACACGCACGCGGTGATTACGAGCCTACGAACAAAATAATGTGCTTAACTTAGGCGTACCTTTTCAAACAATTTCAGCCTCTTCTTACTGACATGTAATTAATTTAAGAGAGAAAGATTTCTCCTGATATCAGGGCCCCGGGAGCCGCGAGTGAGTGGATGATTGACTAAGTGCCTGTAATGGGTAGAAGTGGATTAATAATGTAAGAGATAGGGTATTACCTAAGTTTGAGCCTGTTGATAGTATTTTCGCAGAGCTGTAAGCTTTTGACCTTACTAGCCCGCGACATCGTTCGCGTGGAAGTCGTAAGACGCCACAATTTACTTAAATAACAGCCACATTTTTATAAAAATGCCCCGTATACTACAAAGGGCTTATGGCTAGTAATAAAAGCAACACGGGTCGATCGATCAGGTTAAGCAACACTTGCCGCGGTTGGTCCGCAGATGGGTGACCACCTTTACATACCAAGACCCCTCCCTGCCTCGGAAAGCACGTTAAGTCGTTGGTCCTGGCTGTCATTCGTAGATATTTGACAGTCGTTACGGGTCGACAGACGACCGAAAGTCTGACAACCAGTCTTACCAAGGGGTACCGTATTATCCAGTAACTGGGTTGTGGAGGTCAGATAGGCAGTCGCTCCATTTAAAATACTGGTATTATTACTATGTTTATTATTTTAATATTATTGGTTTATTGTTTGGCAGCTGATTCGAATAGCTGTATCCGGTTAGACTGGAAGCCGACCTCAACATATTTGGGAAAAGGCTAGGATGATGATGATACTACGTTTGTTGCTGCTCGTTCTGAGGTCGACATCTGCAGTCTTCAGTATCCCATTGCTTGCGAAGTTTTTAGTTTTTAGTGAATTAATGAACGCCTGTGTTCCTGCGTCATCATCATGATCAATTCTCTTTATTGCCCTTATCCTTATTTATTTGGGGTCGGCGAAAAACCTAAGAAAGTTTGAATATCGCGGTCTACAGATGCGGATTCACCTTAGACACAACATTGATACTCTGACTGATACATTCTTACAGATTATTCTTGACGAACGGCTGTTACTAAAATAATATAACAGTAGATTGATAAACACGCAGGATTTCTCCCAGTAGGGAACCTAACCGTAGTCTATAATATTTATTGTAACCAAAGATGACAGAAGAAGCCTAAAATTCATTGTTTCTGTGACGAACTATCCCGTAATATGTAGTATAACAATATGAACAAAAAAAAGCGGCCAAGTGTGAGTTCTAAAAACGCCTTGTAACTGAGTCCCCCTTAAATTTTAATTTTTTTTAGCGGCTATACAGAAGAGTAGTGCATACTCTGTGAAAATTTTAGGTGTCTACCTATTACGGTTCGAAAGATACAGCCCTGTGACACAAGGAGAGACGGACGGACAGCGGAGCCTTAGTAATAGGGTCCCGTAGTTGGAACCCTTTGGGTACGGAACCCTAAAAAGAATCACACAGAATATCAATAGTTGGGAATCGTTCTAAACTTACTACCGCAGATTTGTTAAGCAGTCGTCGGTCCACTACTAAGCTATTTGCTTTATTAAAAGTTTACTAAAATAGCCGCTCTTAAATATGTCTTGATTGACTACTTCCATAAAGATAATTATAGCGTGATGATAATTATTTAAAAGGTTACCTGCAACCAATATAATAATAAAGAATATTGATTCATTTCATCGCACTAAGGGACTTACTAGAGAATGGGCAGCAGCGTTCTCTATGCATTTTAAGACCATACTACGATCGCCAACCCGCCTGCCAAGCGTGGCGATTATGGCAGCTCGCATTCCATGGTTCGGAGCGAGAGTGCATGGGAGGCCGTCACCTCCTTCTACGAAGCAGTAATGCTCGCGAAAGAGGAGGCGGAACGCGTGAGGGAGAGGCAGGGTTCGCGCCCTCACGCCCCTAGTCGCCGTAGGAGACGCACCGGGCGTCGGGAGTCACAAGCCGATTTCCGGCCATTGAGCGATGGGTAGCTCGCCGTCCGATAAGGACCAGGGGGTCGACGGCGCGTTGTGTTCCACGCGCGCCTCAAAGAGATATCAGCACCAACTGACGGGGTCCGGTAGGACCGAATGCCTGCCAGGGTTGCGAGTTTGTCTGAAAGGGATATCGTGGCCCTGGCACACAGGCAACGGAAGAAACACGGGTGGGTTTTATTCAGTAAAAGTCTGACACGCCCTCCCGCTCCGCGCAGAGCGGGAGAAGTTATATGATAATTTCACACCCAAAAAAAAAAAAAAAGCAGTCAAAATCGTTAAGATAAATTGGAACGCAAATTATTGACATGAGCGCTTTGAGCGATTATAGCCTAATTCGGCATGTAGCCTCAGTTTTATTGGTGAAATTCACATTAAGGGGCTGACAACATGTAAACCGCTGTCACTGTCAGATTGCATATTATAAAAGAATGAGATACGCGATCACAACATATGACGTAAAAATGCAAACAAAATCGTATAAAATTAGTTATAAACTAAGTAATTAATAAAAATTAATCCATCACCGGATGCAGTTTGGCATTTGCAATTTTATGGTATACTTTTAATTATAATATTATAACTGTTAACGAAGGGATAAACTGCTTTTAAAACTAATTAAGAGTTGTCTTTGATGTATTAAATTATGTTTAATTATGTTTTGAGTTCCATCACCGTATGCGCAAAAGACTTGAAAATATCATAAGTACTGTTTTTGTTTTGGAAAAAATATTTACGGTTTAAGAGATACACTGCTTTAAAAAACCACCTTTTTGACCATTTTCAAAAAATCTCCGCCTTAAGGGGGCGATCCCATCTTCGTTTATTTTCTGGCCCCAACCTGAAAGTGTGTCACGCTGCACGCAGCTTACATTACCTTACACTACATTTGCCGTTAATGATGACATAATTTGACATAAAACAGTACTTAATCTTGTAGCAATAAAGCCCACATTTCGATGGCAATACGTTTTCTTGATGTAATTGAATGTTTGGATTAGGCATAAAATTGTTTGGGATTCCTTCTGACTAATTTCCCGGTTTATGGTTACTGTACGGTTTATGCTTAAATATTGGGTTCAATTATGACGAATTAGGAGGGTTGACATTACCGTCCGAGACCTTGTACTAAGAAAAAGACTACCCACAATAAATTAAGGCAATATTGTGTTATTTTTTTGAGGGATTTCCTACGTTTTACGCACTAAAGCGCTGGAAAATGAATATAATGTTATTAATTTCTACACCTAGTTTAATTGTTCAATAAAAGATGCACCTTTTTTATGGTGTCTAGTAGGCAAGCAATGGTATATCGTGACTAGCCTCTGCCCGTCTTAGTCCATGTGAAATTTCGTGTTCCCCGAACCTTGTCCCTCCCGCGTTATAACTTCGTTTCGCTTAGCGTTCTTTCGGACTTTTTCTTTTTTTGCTCGGCACCTAAGGGTCGTGGTGTGATGATAAATAGCCTATAACCTTTCTAAATAATTGGGCTATCAAATGCAAAAAGAATATTTCAAATCCGATTGGTAATTTCAGAGATTAGCGCGATAAAACAAACATAAAACGAACTCATCAGAACTATTAGTATTGACAGATTATTATTAAAGCTTTGAAGACCACTGGACAGCTGACTCATTACAAATAAAGAGTTTGTTTTTGTAAAAATAGGTATTCACAACCGCGAGTTATTCAAAAAGAAATTCCGATACCGGGAATCGAACCCGAGCCTCCTGGGTGAGAGCCAGGTATCCTAGCCACTAGACCATATCGGATGTTGTTAACTGTGATGAAATATTTGTATTTATAAGAATTCAACTTATTCGAGTATCTAGTTAATTAATATTAATTTTTAGCCTGGTACAAAAAACTTTCGAAAGAGCCATCGCTCTTACCTATTTTCTCCAAGTGATATTATAATATTATATTTTTTTTTTTTTTTTAAAAAAAACGTCGCCCCACTAGGAAATTCTCCCGTATCGTGGGTGCGATTACAAACATTTAAACTCACATACACAAACAGCCAGACCCGAAACAACTACTTGTAGGTCATACAAATATTTGTACCGTGAGGGAATCGAACCCGCGACACGCAGCGCAGCAGTCAATCGCTTAACCACTGCGCCAACCGTGCCGCCATATAGACCCCATTATCTTATCGCACTGACGTCACTTTTTTTGTAGGGATTGAATGTTTTAATTTATAGACTATCAAAATGACGATGTTATTGTACTAATACATACAACATTATTTTTAGTATTTATATATGCGAAATCTGATTAAAGTTTGTTCAGAATAAGGAACTAAGGAAGGAAGGGAATAACGAATCGATGTCAAAATATTCATTCATTTTACACCATGTTATATTTTGTCCCAAAAATATTTAAGTGTGATGGAAAATGTTATCACAATTTAATTACTTACAATACAATCGCCAAACGGTTAGGTACCTACTGCCAAAGTATTATCAATGAGCGCAAGACGAACCTGGAGGCGCGGGGGCGGCGCGGCGGCGTTAGCATGTTTTTGTACGGACAACCCGGTAACATAACAACCTTATAACTTTGTGATTTTTCATGATACCATTTTGAAATTTCGTACATAGATTCTTTACATAAAAATACTAGTCACGTGTTTCGGGTTTCGCTGTACTAAAACTAATATTGTATATGCCCCTGTTATACTGAAAATGAGTCAAAGACTGAGACTGAGATTTAATGTTTAATACCTATAGCTTTTCCACAATAATTACAATAAACTTTATACAATTAAGGCTCGTATAGACTGATGCGATATCGCGGGCGCGACGCGACACTAGTAGCATAATTTCTTTGTCACTACCTGTCGTGCCCGCGATATCGCGCGAGTCTGTACAGGCCTGCCTGTCTCGCCAGTGAAAATAAGGGGTTTTGGTAATTTTTTTATCTAATGTTATCGTAAGACGTAAGACTTTTATCAAGAAGTTTGAATACCTACGTACGCTATATTGAGATTGAGCAGAGATTTGAAAAGCAAAAAATCAATCGCATTGTTGCATGATTCGTCATTATACATACCGCGCCGTCCGTTTACAAACGCTTGCATTTATAAAATATGCCGAAGGCAAATAGAGAACTCGTTCAATTGTTATAATTTGGACATTGATTGTTTTTATAGGTTTTGTTAGAACTGTGACCAACCACGCGCGAGCTCAATTGGTCACAGTAACTAAGCCAGGGCACCCCGACCAAATGGGTTAGGTTAGATTAGAACTGTGACCAATAGCGCGCGAGCCGAGCGAGCGAAGTGAGCGGTGCCGCGGCAGCGACCGACGAGTGCCCTAAGAAATATAACTAAGTACCTACTTCAATTTGCTGCGGAATTTTGTAAACGGTGTTTGAATAGTCCATCAAATGTTGTGGCATATTAAATAGTGACAAGGCAATTTACATTTTGCCTGCGGTCTAATAACAGCGAGCGTTTATATTGCGTGCGACTTATAGGCGGTTGATAAATTAAAACAGAGACGTCAGTGCGACAAGATACCGGAGTCTAAATAAAATACAAAGTAGTTATTTGCCAGTTGCAGCTGCCGACTATTTCTGTTCTGTGTCGTTCTGTGCTCGTGATAACAGATCTATTAGGTATTTTGTTTATTTTTTTTAACTATTCGAGTTATAGTATTTTTATGTCACAAAGAGACGCGCGCTTTACTTGTGGTTACCAAGTGTACAAACACGCTGTGAATGTGTGTGTAAGCACAGGAGCTCTTGGCACTCTTGGTGGGATTGTGTGCCTGTTTTATGTGCTGACGCTACTCGTATTCACGCACACATTCACAGCGTGTTTGTACACTTGGTAGCCACTATATGACATTTATTTTACACTCTGTGATTACCTTAACTCACACACTGATAATAATTATTTTAGGAAAACGTTTTATTTTTTTTACATTGTTTGTAAATATGTGAGCACCATGTATCTATCACATAATTCATTTATCTCTCATTGCTTCATTATTAATTCTTTTTACCTATTGTGGTATAGTAATTTTATTCTAGGTGCATCGTCTTCACATATAATTATATAACTGATGACCGATACAAAATATTGTACAACATTTTAAAAGAGTAACGGTGGAGTTTCTTGCCCATTCTTCTCCATACGAAGCTACCTTTTGGAAGGGGCGACTAGAATCAATTCTATTTTATTTGTAAATTTTGACGTTCAAAAGTGCCATATAAGTGCCTATTTGAAATAAATAATTTGACTTTGACTTTGACAAGTAAAGCCTCCCGCTGACTGGCGCGACGCAACAGCGCTACGCGACACTAGTAGTACAATTTCTATGAAAACATCATGAAAAGTGGCATGCTGTGCATCCCACTGCCTGTCGCGTCCGCGATATCAAGCCATTCTGCACGAGCCTTAAACCGTGCGTCGCTTCGTGAGATTTAAATACTGTACTTACCTACATTTATAACTTTTTTTTTTTTGTATGCGCGTGTATCTGCTGTGACAAATAAACCAACTTTTTCATTTTTTTTCTATCCCTACTTAGATAATAATTAGTTAGCTCGATAACGACTGTTTGACTGTCCACAATTTAAAAATGTAAATTCACGGCAAGCTCGTTTCGAATTTATTAAAAAGAAACGTAGCTGTGTTAATTATGCAAACTTATTAAAAATACTTACTTTTTTAAATCGCCATTTGTTAATACTATCTAGGCTTCGTTTGACCTTTACAACTATCCAAAAATAACTAAAAACTAATATTCATATCTACCAGTAATTCCAACAATGTTATTAATAGTATAACTTTCCAAGGCAAAAAAGTAATAAATAATTCTCTATCACATATTTGCCTACACCGTCGCCAAATAATAACTAGGATTACCTGTAAACCTAGCCATTTGGAAAGCGATATAGCCTATAAATGTCCAGACAAATAAGTTTTATACCTATTATTATGGATTTTAATTTTAATAATGATGATATTTTAATTATGATGTTAGTCGGTTACTTGACAGCTCTCTCGTCACGTGGGTTTTTTTGTTTGCCTTTATTTAACTACCTAAACCAACGGAATATAGGTCAGACATGGAAATTAAAATCATTGTGGATGATTTTCTGTTATCCAACGAAGAGTTTCACAGTCCAGATCATTAGAAACCATTATCATGCCGTATTATAATTCTGAATAAAAGGCAAAATAAAGAAATATCTATACACTCCTATATTTCTCAAAACTGGATAAAAAAAAACAAATTAATGTTTGCAGATTCAATGCAAACTAATCCACAAAACCTTTTCACCTTTTTCGGCGCCTAGCTAATGTTGAAATAGGTAATAATTTTTTGATACAATACAATATTAGGTATATGCTGCCAAACAAAGGTGCTTCTCATTTCAGTGTAGGTACTTATACATTTTCAACCAGTAAGGCATTTAAATATCAATCAAATAAAACCTTGGTGCTCCAGGAAAATTATGAAATTTTTTCAAATTATTGAGGTTGCAATTTTTATTTATTATTAATCTTGTTAAATTCTTCATATTGCTATCAATTATAGTCAAAGTGGGAAATATTGAGAACCTAATTCTATAAACCGATAAAATCGCTTAATTATTTTTCTGCTGAAGCAAAAATTTATTCCGATACCGGGAATCGAACCCGAGCCTCCTGGGTGAGAGCCAGGTATCCTAGCCACTAGACCATATCGGATGTTATAAGAAAAGCTGAAACAGCCCATTTCTATCAATTTCTATATGTATATTTCGATGATGCCAAATTATTATTAAATAGTTTTAAGTTTAACTAACCATTTTAGCTTTGTAATAATATGTAAAACTTAAAATGCTGCATGTGGTGTTAGCCTGTAAGTAATTTTTGCACTTAACGTACTCAAAACTAAGAAACTATGAAGGTCCGGTGAAGGAAAACATCTTGAGGATGTCATGGAACCAAAAATTCGAAGACAGTCATGTGAAATCTATCAACTGGCCCCCGTGGTGGATTACGGCCCTCTCATAGAGAGGAGGCCTGTGTCCCAGCAGTGCGTGGGAACATTATAGGTTGATTTTATTTTTTACGTTTTATTTTTATTTTAAGCCATTAATTTCAAATCTGGAATAGGGAGACTTTTTTCGACACTTGGATTTATTCTATAATAACTTTACTAATTTTTATTACCTATTAGAAAAATAAACTGGGTACCAAGGAAGCTGCAAAACTTGTTACCGTTTTTAAATATAAAATAAGAAAAAGCTAATTGTTGTCTCGTCATATTGTCTGTCTGACACACAATTTTGATTTTATAATAACTAGTTTTTTATTAATTGAAATTGTTATCATTTTATCATTGATTGCTTTGAATATTATATATAATGCAATATGCATGTTTTAAAAATATGTGTTATCTTGTCCTATATAAATGCACCAAATATTTGTTGTTAATTAATGGTACTTTGATCTTTAATTATATAAAAAAATACTTGTCATAAAAAATAATTATGTTTTAATTTATTACAATGCCTAATATTTTCCATATAATTCCTAATTCAAAAGAACAAAAATATAACATAGCATAGACTCAACTGGTTTTATGTCAAGCTATTTTGAGTCCTAAAACCTAAATATTAATTTATTTCCAATGAAATGCAATTTTAAAGCTTGTTTTTCTTAATGTTTTAAACTTATTTTAATCTCTGTTTTTAAACACGTAATAAAAACACGGTTTTAATTCAAACTGTTTTAAACACGTGTTTTAAAACAACTTGTTTTAATCATAGGTACTACTTTGGAATTTATTGTGAATGTTTTGTATAACAAACAACAACAACAACAATTTATTGACTAACCTAAATTAATAAATAAATAATACCTATCAAGAAAGTTACCAAGCTTGGGCAGAACTGTTGCACAGTGGGTACAGCTTTTTGTTTCCCTATTGCACACATCCGATATGGTCTAGTGGCTAGGATACCTGGCTCTCACCCAGGAGGCTCGGGTTCGATTCCCGGTATCGGAAATTTACTTTTTGGAGCTGAAAATTTTTAGAGTTACTTATTCAATTCATTAGGTACCTACATCTATCTTATTATTGAATTTATCTTTATCATTTGTCAGTTTAACTATCTAAGGGTCAGCTCAGACCGAGACGCGACGCTGCGCGCACACTTTAAAAGAGCGACTCAAAATATAACTTTATTTTCTACACGAAAAGACACACATTTCATTGTGAGAGTTTAGAATACGTTACACCACGCAGCACTACGCCTCGTGATGCCTCGCGGCGGCGTAAAGCGACGCATCGCGACGCAGCGGTGAATCGCCGCACAGTGGGCTGGGATTACAAGGTTGGGTCTTAAGAGATCAAATGTATTGTTTTGGTATCTAGGCATAAATTTAAAACGATTTTATTCTTTGACTTTTTTTAATTTAACGAGTACTTTCGGAGATATAGCCATATCAAATTTGTATGAAGAGTCATGTTATTTTAGTTAAGCAATTTATTCCAATTAAATTGAAATTTAAAATAATGTGTACTAAACGGCCTGAAAACCTCAATACCTACTTAGTTCTTTAAAAAAAAAACAATGTTCGACATTTTCCACCACCATAGGTAGGTATGACGTAATTTGTTTTGAGACTTATTTCCGGGAATCAAGGGATAAGAGTGCGCGAGCGCAACAACAAGTTATGACGTGTCGTAACGTGATTGGTGCAACGATAGGGTATCTACGGAATGTTCGGTTGCATTCAAACGTACTTCAGTGTTCTATTACCCACCATAATAGACGCACTACACATTCATTACTTACTTATTTGTTATTTTGTATTTGTGAAAATGTTTGAAAATTTAGTGACAAACCTTGATCTTTTCGTTATTTTAAAAAACAGTGGCAGTATTAAAAATAATGGCAGTTTGTGTAGTGAGATAAGGTCTAAATTTTTAGTCGAATTAAGTGATGATCACGAAAAGACCTTAAAGTTGTTTTGTGCAAAATTTTGTTATAATTTAAATAGAAGATGGGAAAACGCTTATCGTAAAGAAAATATATTCAGAACTAAAAATAGTGAATGGTTACAAGAAAACATAATATGGCCAGACTTTATTAAGTGTTTAATAGGCAGTAATGAAGATCAACCAGCACCGAGTACATCAACTCAGTATGTATCACCATCAAAAGTTTCTGTCGGTGTCTCCACCGAACAAAGCCCAAGAAAACCTTTTTGTGAATTAGCGCCTAAACAGAAAAAAAGACGTGCAGAAAACTTTCATTTATCTTCGGACGAAATAAAATATGCATATTTTGAGCAGTTTAAAGCGGATGGGAATGAGGAGGTTGCTAAAATACTAGAACATTTACTAAAGAATCCCCAAGATGTAAAAAAAGTTAAAAAGTGCATATCTGTTAAAGAAACAAAACCTGTGTTTTCTCCGGATGAGGCTTTAGGGTTATTTTTATCACTTAAGCTGACCAAGTGGCAATACAATACTTTAAGAAAAAGTGTTAACGCAAAAGACAGTAATATATTTCCATCTTATTATCAAGTGTAACATGCGAAACAGAAATGCTATCCACCAAAAGATGCTATTACAGTGACAGAAACCTCAGCTAAAATAAAGTTACAAGCTCTATTGGATATAACGACAACAAGAATAATGACGTCACTCGTCATAGATAGTGGTTGTAAAGAATTTACACTAATCAGTAAGTGGGGATTTGACGGTGCTTCTAATAAAGCCAATTACAAACAAAAAATGCAAACATACGATGAACAAGAAAGTCAACTTGACGATTCAAGCATATTTATGGGTAGTTTAGTGCCAATAAAATTAGTGTGCGGCGAACAAGTTATCTGGCAAAACGATTCACCAAATTCATCTTACTGGTGTCGTCCAATCTTTTTCGAATTTGTGAAAGAAAATAAAATAACGATATTTCGGGAAAAAAGTGCTATTAAGGAAGAGATTAAAAATTTAGTGAAAACAGAAGTTGGAGAAATAAGCATTTCACACTCTTTATTAATGACTATGCTAGACGGAAAAGCAACATCAATTTTATGTGATACTTCATCTCAGAGATGCGACATTTGTAAAGCCACTCCAACAGAGATGAATAATTTGCCCTTAATTGCATCAAAACCGACTGATCCAGATCTCTGTAAATACGGATTGTCATCATTGCATACCTGGATACGAATGATGGAATGCATTCTGCATATAGCCTACAGATTAACGATACAGACATGGACAGTAAAGGGAGACAACAAGTGCATCATGGAAAGAAGAAAGAAAGACATACAAGACGCTTTTAAAAATAGAATGGGAGTTCTGATTGATGTTGTTAAACAAGGGCACGGCTCCACGAATGACGGAAATACTGCTAGAAGATTTTTTGCAAATCCAAACATGACTGCTGAGATAACTGGTGTTAGTGAAGAATTAATAAGGCAATTTGCAATCATTTTAGAGGCAATTTCATCAGGTTACCACATTGACACAGCGAAATTTCACGAATATGCTCAAGTGACCATGCAACTGTATGTGGAATTATATAGCTGGTATTATATGCCTTCAAGTGTTCATAAAGTTCTTATGCATGGTGCAGCTATTATTGAAAGTTTTGGTCTAATACCAATTGGACAGCTATCTGAAGAAGCTGCTGAAGCTAGAAATAAAGACTTTCGTAGGTACCGCCAACACCATTCCAGGAAATGCAGTAGAAAAACTACAAATGAAGACATTTTAAATAATTTATTGACCAGCTCTGATCCACTCATCTCAGCGAAACGTCACAAACTTCGCAGAAAACATAAAACTTTGTCAGTAGAAGCACAAAGTTTATTAGTAATTGAACAAGCGGAAACATTTATTTTGATGATGACGAATACGAAAATTTTGCATTCGTTAATGTGGATACCCTTGACAGTGATTAAATTAAAACAGTGCAGTGGCCAGTAGTGATTGTGATTTTTACTTATTTATTTATTTATTTTATTAGTCCTTAGTGGATTAGGCCTAAAGGGGAGACCACTACATAAAAAAAAAACGCGCCTAGTTCTTAACCTCTATGGTGGTGTGGAATAGAGAACAAAATTTGAAATTGCGACCAAATCGCAGAAAATCGCAACCCGAGAATAGGCGCTAAAATAGGACAAATATACGTACTATGCATACGTAGAGTCAATTCTTTGAGAAAGTTTGAGAATTTCGAGATTTTCACATTTTTTTCTCATGCTTCATACAAAAATTACTTTGGATATTTATAACTCCGAAAATACTAAGTTATCTGAACGACCCTCATAGAAATAATTACTTATAATCGATAGATAAATCTAACACAATATTTAAAATTTCAGAAAAATAAACTTTTTTTTTTTAAATGCTAAGTCCTTTCTTTACCGGCCCGTTTCAGTTATTGTGACATTACTGTAAACCTCTTAGGGATTAAACCTTATTCTACTCATCATTATGAAAAACTTTTACTATGGGACAATACCTGAAATCGCGAAAAAAATCTCCAGCTCCCTATATTTTGTCGAATTAAGCGAATCTAAATGTAAGGAACAGCTGATTTATTTAAATAACAATTGGTATTATAACAGAAACCCTCAGGCCGTAGGATCAGAGTGCTGTTCAACGAAATCTCCAAACAGCTGGTTCACACTTCCCGTGACCCAAAGGCTGGCTTTTACTTTGACCAGAGGCTAAGCATTGCCATACAACGTAGCAATGCCGATGCCGCCAGTCTCTTGAGTACATTACCAGTCGACAGCGACGTGGAGGTATTTTTCGACGATTTTTAAGTTTGTAATAGTTTTAGTTAGATTATTATATTATTATTTTATTTATTAATTAGGTTAATTTGTTTTTTTTTTTTAAACGTTGTTTCATACTAGGAATTTCTCCCGCACCGTGGGTGCGTTTACAAACATTTAAACTCACATACACAAACAGCCAGACCCGGAACAACTACTTAGGGGCATACAAATATTTGTTCCGTGCGGGAATCGAACCCGCGACACGCAGCGCAGCAGTCAATCGCTAACCACTGCGCCAACCGTGCCGTCCGTATTAATGTACATTTAATTTGTTGAAAGCTGCGCCACAGTATTTTACTTTTGCAGCTATCTTCGTGTTTTTTGTTAAGTTATTCCTAATAAATAAATGAATAAAAAGAAATATAAATAAATTGTAATTCTCTTATTACAATTCGTATGACTTCTGCGGGACATGGTATAGACAAATAAATTATATTTTTATGTAACATCTGTATACTTTTACCCTATGTTCACAAAATGAATACATTAATTTGAATTTGACAAAATAATATTCTATAACAATAAAGCAAACTTAATATTCTTTATCCCATCTCACATAACAGTGTATGAAGCGGCAACGTGCCCCATCTGCGCTCAGACTAAACTTTAACTTTAATTAACTTTACAATGATTAATCACCCCGTTAACTATTCAAAATTAACGTCGGTTAAACAAATTGCTTATGTTAGTCTGGAGTACAGCTTTAAGACTATTTGGTAAGTTTATCGTAATCTCTATTTTAGTTTATCAATGTCTTACGATGGACTTGAGAGGCTGGCGGGGCTCGTGGCTAAGTAATAACCGCCGCACAGATCGATCGAGCAGGTTATGCTACGCTTGCCACGGTTGATCCGTGGGTGGGTACATACCAAGACCATTCCATGCCTTGTAAAGCACGTTAAGCCGTTGATCCCGGCTGTCATTCGCGGATCTTTGACAGTGGTTACGGGTTGTCAGAGACCCGAAAGTCTGACAACCAGTCTTACCAAGGGGTATCGTATTGCCCAGTACCTGGGTTGTGGAGGTCAGATAGGCAGTCGTTCCATGTAAAATACTGGTATTCAGCTGCATTCAGTTAGACTGGAAGTCGACCCCAACATATATGAGAAAAGCCAACATGGATGGGAATAGGGCTGCTAATGATGAAGGTTTCGTGACGGTGCAAAGAAGAAAGCACCGATCGCGAACTAACATGAACCGCTGCGGCAAAGCTCCTACGGGGCCCGAAGTGAGCCTGCGTGCCGCAAAACCGAACACACCGGTGTTCATCTCCCGCCTGCACTACACCACTAAGGCGGAGGACATCGCGGAGTACGTGCGCCAAAAGACGAGGTACACGCCGAGGGTGCAGTTACTGGAGTCACGTCGGAACGTCACTTTCAAGGCATTCGTCGTGCATGTACCGAACTGTTATCTGCCCCTCGTCATGGAAGAGGAATTTTGGCCGCAGGACGTGGTGTTCCGTCACTTCCGCGGACAAGTTCCTCAGATCAGCACAATTTAATATAGTGCAAAGTGAAGTGCTACTAACATAGTCTTAAGCCTTTTTTATTAACACAAGTTTTGTTTATATTACAATATGTATGTGTAGGTTTAGGAAATAAACGTTATTATTATTATTAAAAGGCTATGCAGATGAAAGTCTTACGATGAAATAAGTGTCGGTTTATAGTTAAATGGTGGTTTTTAGTTTGGATGGTGCCACCGTTCCATACTCTTGGTTTTGAATGGAGTATACTAGGGTTTATGCTGGTTTTGTTTTGTGACCTAAGAATAATCATTTTATCAGTACATAACTGGTCTATAATAAATAATATAAATTAAGGGTGATGCGCAAAGGTAGCCCGCGAAATTCAGTTTTTTTTGCAATTTGCAGGTCAGGAAAAGATTGTATGTTGATCTAAATATGATTCGCAGCCGTAAAAAATTTGGTTCACAGTTTTAGTCTTTCAATAGGATTCTATGAACGTCCTTATGGACCACTGTCACGCCATTATGAATTTAGGAGGTTACAAACTATTGGCACAATGGTCATGGCGTTGCCTTGGTATGCTCGTCATAATGACCAATCATTGAAAGTAGCAGACTTGGCCCCCTGGTACTGACTTGCAAATTGCAAAAAACGTAAGAAAATTTGAATTACGCGCGCAACGCTTTTTTTTTTTTTTGGGTGGGAAATTATCAAATAACTTCTCCCGCTCTCGGCGGAGCGGGAGTGCGTGTCAGTCTTTTACTGACTAAAACCCACCCGTGTTCCTTCATTTGCCTATGTGCCAGGGCCACGATATCCCTTTCGGACAAACTCGCAACCCTGGCAGGCATTGGCCCTAATGGACCCCGTCAATTCGTGCTGACGTCTCTTTGAGGCGCGCGTGGAACACAACGCAACGTCGACCCGGGCCTGGTCCTTATCGGACGGCGAGCTACCCATCGCTCACCGTCCGCAGGCCCGCGCCTACGGTGGCCGGAAATCGGCTTGCGACCCCTGACGCCCAGGGCGTCTCCTGCGGCAACTAGGGGTGCGAGGGCGCGAACCTTGCCTCTCCCTCACGCGTTCCGCCTCCTCCTTCGCGAGCATTACTGCTTCGCAGAAGGAGGTGACGGCCTACCATGCACTCTCGCTCCGAACCATGGCCTGAACCAGGGCTGGACGCGAGAGATCGCCACCGCCGATCGCCTCCGTGAGGACACGGCGGTGCTCCGCCCAAGCAGGGCAGACCTCTACCGTATGCTCCACCGTGTCCTCAGGGCGATCCACACAGTGGTGACACCCGGGCGTTTCCTCCCGCTTTATCCTGAACCGGAACCTCCTGAAACATCCGTGTCCGGTGAGGACCTGCGTCAGGCGGAAGGTGAGGACGCCGTGGCGCCTCTCTAGCCACTCCTCAAAGAGGGGACTTATTGCCAGCGTTGGGTTGCGACAATCGCACTCTCCATGCCGCCACGAGATCCCGCCGGAGCTCTGTCCGCTGTGCCGTGATTTCTCGCGGCAACGGAGTTTCGCCTCCTCGCGCCACTCCCAGATGTGCACGAGGACTTTTGCCTCCAGATCCCATGGCGGTAGTCCGGCAAGGAGGCTCGCCGCCTCACGGGAGATCGTGCGGTAACCCCGTACCAGCCTGATGGCCATGACCCTTTGGGACGCGTTCAACCACTGGGCTGGTCGCAGCCTCAGAGAACGCGCCCACACCGGTGCCCCGTAAAGGGCCATGAACCGCACGATCCCCGCATAGAGCCTCCGGCAGGAGGCGTTTGGACCCCCCAGATTGGGCAGGAGCCGCTTCAAGGCAGCCCCGGCCCGCTCGAGTCTGGGAGCCAAACGTCGCAAGTGTTCCACGAAGTTCCACCGGCTGTCGAAGACGAGTCCCAGGTACTTCATCGTCGAATCGAAGCCGGTGTGAATCCCTCCCGCCGTTATCTGGGAACCCGACAGTGGCACGTTCCGAGGACCATAAAAACACATGGCCTCGGACTTGTGCAATGCCACCTCGAGTCTCAATTGCCGGATCCTATCGACGATTGTCGCAACCCCACGTGCCGCTAGTTCGGCCGCCGCCTGATGCAACCTCCCCTGCGCCAGGACCAGCGTGTCGTCAGCGTAGCAGACTACGCTGACGCCGCTAGGGAGGTCGGCACGTAGCACCCAGTCGTAGCCGATGTCCCACAGATGCGGCCCCAGGACTGATCCCTGTGGGACACCACACGACATCTCTCACCGGTTCCACTCTCCGTGGTGACCGGGGTAGATGACGGCCCTGTCCGTCAAATAGGCCTCGCCCACACGACAGAGGCAGGTCGGCATCCGGTGATACCGAGGTGCCTCCCTAATGCAACTCCAGGGCAAGGTATTGAAGGTATTGGCGATGTCAAGAGACACCGCCAAGACGACCCCACCCCAGGCAACAGCATCCCCCGCCGTGAGGGCTCGCACGCGCATGATGGCATCCACCGTAGAGCGCCCCTTACGGAAACCAAACTGGCTCTCCGCCAAATCCGGCCCCACCTGCACCAATCGCCCGACAAGGCGGTCTGCAATAATTACTCTTTCAAAGAGCTTGCCCACCTCGTCGAGCAGCACGATGAGCCGGTAGGCGGACGGAGAGTTCGCCGGGCGCCCTGGCTTCTTTATGAGGACCAGTTTCCCCGTCTTCCAACGTAGTGGAAACTGGTCCCTCTCCAAGCATGCGCTTAGGAGCCCCCTTAGTCGAGGCCCGAGAGCCTCCAAGGCCAGAACCCTGGCTTTTCCAGGCATTCGCGGGCGACCCTTACGCTTTCACCTTAAAGTCGCTTTTCGTGTCTGTATGTATGACCGCGTTTTTCTTCCAAAGTGCACAACGGAATTCGATGCGGTTTTCACCATCATTTAGAGAATTTATTCCGGAAGGTTTTTTTTTTGAAATACTACATGTATTTCAAAAAAAAAACCTTCCGGAATAAATTATTATACCAAACTAACATAATAATTTATACCAAACTAACATAATAATAAAGAAATCATCTTTTTTTTTGTCAAGTCAAGGGCGGCTAAAAAATACTTACAAGTAATGCTACATAGTGAAAAGTTTAATTTGTATAGTACTGAATATTTGCCATTATGGAATGTAAAAGAGTATTGAGTATTGAAAAAAGTTAAAATAAAATTTTGATTTTATGTTTTTATTTTGTCTCCTACTCTTACACACGGTGTCTACATCTCTTTGTCTACTTTCCTATCACAGGTATGCTGAAAGAGATTTCTTTAGAAATAAGTATTTTACCTTTGTACGTATTTTTCTGTTCTTTTCTTTTTGTCTGTTTATATGTATGTGTGTACATAAATGGTAAGGGACACCAAACCGCGATCACCAACCCGCCTCCCAAGCGTAGCGATTATGGCATTGCTGGACATAGGCCTCCCCTAAAGGGGGGGTCCCTTTAGGGGAGGCCTATGTCCAGCAGTGGACGTCTTTCGGCTGAAATGATGATGATGACATAAATGGTTAAATAAATAAAATAAAAAAAAACAGGCAGAATCTTACGAAAAAATAAATAAAGCAAAGGTAACAGTGAATCATTATCGTAGAAATAACAAAACGCAGCTTACAGCCAGTTCTCGTGAATACCTTCACATCAGTCCATTACAAATCGGATCAACTGTACGGACGTTGTCGCCATGTAGTTTGATATTTTGGGACACTTTGAAATAAAGAAACTTATAATGGAAAATAGAAAATGATCAAAAACTAGTTTATTTTTACCTAGAAAAAGTAATGCGAGGTCATGTTTTTTTTTTGTGTATCTATATAATTAAAATATTTTCGTTTCTATCTTCTAAGATAGAAACGAAAATATTTTAATTATATATCACAGAAAAAAAAAAAAAAAGAATTTCTGGGTAAATAAACCCTGTTCGTCTAACTCATAGGTTATTTGTTATTTATTTAAGCACAATAAAGATACAAAGGCACTGAATGGGTTACCCTGTGTCCTAACCGAAAGCTACTTCTGTGAGTTTATATGAATATGACGTACTGGCGCGATCAATCAAGTCGCGTTGGTACATCGTATACATAATTATCATGTAAACGATCACGTAATGGCGTACTTGCGCGGCTTTGATGGCTCTTAGGAGTCCTAAGGCTTAAGAGTCCTAAGGCTCAGTCCTAAGTTAGGAACTGAGCCTTAGGCGGTAAGTTCTCAAAGGGATTAACGTCAACATCAATACCATTAGGTATGCCACATGCCTTAAATGATTCCAAATTCGGTACATAAAATTCCTGATACCACAAAATAATATTAAGTACTACATTATTTAGATAAGATAGCACAAAACCCCTATTAGCTTATTATTTACGACCTAAAACATAAATCTAACTAATATTATGATAAGATTAATGTGGATTATAAACTTAATGCCTATGAGAATTGAGTCTGTGGAATATTCATAAACTTTTCTTCAGATAATGTAGTTTATAGGTTAGTAGCACGAAGAAATATTAAATCCGTATCCATTTTAGAAGCAGTGAGGTGCCCTTATGACTCCGTCAGGAAAATTATTAGTGGTCATCCAAAACCATAACACTACAAAACATGGAAAACAGTGGCCAAGTGTGAATCGGACTCGCACACGAAGGGTTCCGTAGCACCGTAAAATATTTAACACTAACAGTCAAAATAATTCAAAATTCATTTATTTACGTTACACATCCGTGTTTGGGTCACAGAAATTAATATGTGTACCAAATTTCAACTTAATCGGTCCAGTAGATTCGGAGCAAATCTGCTGTGACAGAAAGACAGACACAAAAGTGATCCTATAAGGGTACCGTTTCTTTCTTTTGAGGTACGGATCCCTAAAAATAGGCAATCATGGGAACTGCCGACAGACCTCAAAACTAATCGCTCAACGCGCATATAGAAGTTTTCACTTCAATGAAAATTATGAAATAATGATTATCTAAAAAAACAATTTAAACAATTAACCATGTGAAAAATGTAATGTGCGTAAACTGAACCTGTATACACAAACAAACAAAAATCTTTTCACTTGGTCAATTTAACTTCACTTATTTCTACTACAGCATGTCGGTGACGCAAATCTATAAATTTTTCCCGTACCAAAAAACGCTCAACGAGCTTGAAAGATTTAATTTTAAAAATCCCACAAAAACAAGCAATTTGAATTTACATATCAAAATAAACATAGAGATCTAAATGAACTAGTGACGGAAACCGGGGTGTTCGCTGGCAACCTGCCAAGTACGCTAATTAGCCTGAATTAATTACACGACCTTTTTCTCTTCAGTGCCAATTGTTGGCTCTAATTATACTTTAACTGGCTTCAGAGTTTAGCTATTGATTTTGAACTTTTTATTGGTTGGCGAATGCAGAATT
Organism: Tiliacea citrago; assembly: GCA_963921375.1. Classification (NCBI taxonomy): domain Eukaryota; kingdom Metazoa; phylum Arthropoda; class Insecta; order Lepidoptera; family Noctuidae; genus Tiliacea; species Tiliacea citrago. The sequence continues at coordinate 20,884,051 of OY992799.1, read as the reverse complement.
GTAGTAGACCTGTATCGTTTTCTTTAAATGTTTTCAATAGTTGGCTTTTGACTTTCGTAGGATTCAATATTTACCAATATGAAACAATAAAGACGTTACCTATATCTATTATTAAGCTTAGTGAAAACCAACAAACCTAATTGATACTACTTAAAGCTTTCTTTACAAGATAATGTTAATCTGTAACGGAAAAGGTAGGACTCATTTCTTGTGGACGATATTAAATATCTCGCCACACAGTCTATAAATAAATTGCCCAGAAAGTAATAATTTTTCTGTCTCTCTTCTACTAATAATGTGGATTGCACTGTACTTTACAAAAATATTACGGTAAAAATAAAAAAAAAGATAGTTAAAGTGGCAAATAAATTCAAAGGTTCAAAAGAGTTATTCCGATACCGGGAATCGAACCCGAGCCTCCTGGGTGAGAGCCAGGTATCCTAGCCACTAGACCATATCGGATATTGAATAACAATCCAAAATTTACGATTAGTACAAATAAATGTTGACCTTCAGCACAAAGTTTTGCGGCTAATCTAGAAATAATTTATTTTATATTTTGTTTCAACGAATCATGCATAATTCATTGTGTTTTACATTTAATTAATATAACAGCAAACAAGAACGCTATGAAAATATAGTTTTACTAATATGTATTCAAAGCTTATCAAAATGCCCAGTGTTGATATTTTACTTTAGAAACATTGAACATACATCTAACTAAAATCTAAAACGTAAGGTAAATACAAATATCGGGTTTCTCATATTCACATAACTAAACAATTAAAAACTTTTCATATTACTTATTCAACAGCCTCAGCTTTCCAATAGAATAAAATTCAGGTTTCCCGATTGCTAATTATTTATTTTTTATTCCCCTAGTGTTTTATGTGTGTCCGTGACATCACAGACACTGAACTGCTGAACTTTGGCGTAGCCACGAGGCACACTTTCCTGCAAATTTCTTAATTTTTTTATACTTTTTTTATTTTTACTTTAGTTTTTATTTTTACTTGCAGTATAATATGTTGTGTTGTGTGGCCCTTTAGTCAGTGCTAAATTATATATATTTATGTTTTTTAAATATCGCAGCATTACCTATGCTGAGATAGGAGTCTTTTTGACGTCGCACAAGTTTTGATGGTTTTTTTTGTATTTTTTTCGAACGTAATTATATCAATTTTGTTAGTTTTAAATTCTCTTTTTTTACTCTGCGTCTCCCAAATAAAATAGTTCTCTTTCTTTATTTCTAATCTTTTTGGTAGAAATGTAATTAGATACTTACATTTGCTTTATGCTTTATTATTTTATTATTTACATTATGCTTAATTAATTAGAACTTTCTGAAATATTACGTTGGTTTAAACATTTTGTGCTCTCTAGGATTTTCTTTTTCCTATATAAATAAAAACTTTTTACAAAAAAAAAACTTCCAATGATAATAATTACTTCTCAAACTGGCACTCAAATCACACTTTTAATAAAAAAAAAACTTACAGTCCGGAAACGTAAACCATTGTCACTATTGTACCAAATCACTGAGTGTTGCATAATAGGTACCTGATCGAAGCTTCCAATGATATTACTTCTCTAAATTGGAGTTTCTTGCCCGTTGGTCTCCATAGGAACATAGGTACAACGCTTTGAGTTTGAGATTGAATACTTTATGAAAAAATCACAAGACATCCCGAACAGTTCCCTTTTTCTCCAAAACCATGGTCACCTCTACCAAATCGCTGAGTGTGCGTAATAGGTGCCCGATCGAAGCGGATTATCCTGCAAAAGCGTCCATGACTAATGATCAGATTTAATATTGCTTTGAAAGCGTTCCTGGGCTAGCCCGTGTTTCAAACTAGTCGGCACGTTACGTTGGTACGGTTAGGTGGAAAAAGATTATTTTAAAATAAAAATAAAAACATATTTTTACACCAGCCTGAGAAGTCGACTGGTTATGATCCCAGGGGGGCGACAAAGTGACATTATAACAGCGGCAAAAATGATGGATATGTCAAAAAGGCCAAGCCGGCCAAGTGCGTGTAGGACCACGCTTAATGAAGGATTCCGTCGTTGGGATGAATTTATACCAAGAACAAACTTATCATTGTTGTTAAAAAACATGTTCTCACATACATTCCAACTGCAAATGTAAGAGTTTTTCCGCACAATATTGGGATATTCAGTGGTGACACCCGGGCGTTTCCTACCGCTTTATCCTGAACACGAACCTCCCGAATCAACCGTGTCCGGTGAGGACCTGCGTCAGGCAGAAGGTGAGGACGCCATGGCGCCTCTCTAGCCACTCCTCAAAGTGGGGACTTATCGCCACAATTGTAGCGTGCCCAGCGCTGCGTTGCGACAATCGCACTCTCCATGTCGCCATGAGACCCCGCCGGAGCTCTGTCCGCTGTGCCGTGATTTCTCGCGGAAGCGGAGTTTCGCCCCGGCGTTTCGTCTCCTCGCGCCACTCGCAGACGTGCGCGAGGACTTTTGCCTCCAGATCCCATGGCGATCAGCTGTTCCCTACATTTATGTTCGCGTATCTAGTTAGAATGTTGGCAACAGCTGATTTTTTTTACCCGTTAAACGTTCCCGAAATTCTCTGAGGACCCTTTGAGCACGGAACCTTAAAAAAAGGTGTCACCAACGTTTTCCTACAGGCGTTCTTAGAATGTTTGTCGTTACACGAGTTACTAACGCGACGCACCGCACCGTGTCAGACACTCCTTTTTCTACATAGAATAATAATTATAATTATTTAATAATACCTACTGTAATGAAATTTCTATTACAGTATCATGACGCCACTCTAAATAATACATATTTAAAGTCCTCAGAGAATTTCAAAGTAATTAGGTTTAAAGATAATAAATGTAATTACAATGCAATTCTCTTTGAAGATAATTTGATATGAACAGGGTAATGTTAATTTAATTTTAGAACATTTAAATTGAGTTTATTAAAATTTGGTTAATTTTCGTTCATTACTTATTGCATTATGACCTCTATACGTTACTTTTAACTTCGATACCTTCAAATCAATTTCGTATCAGCTGGAGTTGTAAACGTCCTGTGTCAAATAATAAACACATATATACCTACATAAACTCACGCCTTCTTCTCATAGGGGTAGACAGAAACTACGGATCAAACATCTGGTCATTACACGCACGCCGGTTGCGAGTACTACGCATCTGACGTTTCTGAAGAACTTTACCATAAGATCTAAATAAATAATAAAGCTTTGCGATAATATTACGTGCGGCATTTATATATTTGACCTTATCAACACTAAACGACAATTTCTGAAATGAAGCAGGAGTCAATATTCTTTGCTGGGGACCACTCGCTCACACAGGCAGTTCATCTGGGGACCACTCGCTCACACAGGTAGTCAATCTGGGGACCACTCGCTCACACAGGCAGTCAATCTGTAGACCACTCGCTCACACAGGCAGTCAACCTAAGGACCACTCGCTCACACAGGCAGTCAATCTGCGGACCACTCCCTCACACAGGCAGTCAATCTGGGGACCACACGCTCACACAGGCAGTCACTCTGGTCCTATTTCATTCTGGTTTGACCAGACAGTACCTATATTCTTCAAGGTATTTTCTAAAGCCATTTATAATTTTAACAACTAACATCCTTCCGAAAAGCTTAAAATGGAAAAAAAAAAGTAGTTACCCATTTGTATGCAGGCATTTGCGCCCTAAACAGTTAGTTCTGCTACTAAACTTTCTGAAAAAAAACCCCCTGTGGGCCCTGGCGGTGCTGCCCTTAAAAATGCCTTAATTTTTATTTTTAATGTTTTGATAATTTATAAAGTTTTACAGTTTGACAATTTTATATTTGACATTTTTTTTTTTTTGATTCTGACATTTTATTTGGCAATTTTAATTGTTGTTTTTTTTTTAATTTTTCGTTTTTATTTAACGAGTTGTTGAATTTTTAAATTTAATTGATCAATATTTTGTTTTGGGTTTTTGTCTGTTTGGAATTTGAGATAGTTTGTGATTTGGATATGTGGCTATGGATTATTTCTATTAACTTTTGTTTGGCAGTGGGTGTTATTCACCAGAAATAAATGAATTTATTTATTTATTTCTGGTGATAATAATAAACATGAATTACAGCTATCCTTGTACCACATCTAACACAAGAAAAAACCTTGAAACCTCACAACCACGTAATCCCTAAAACTTACTGTTAGCTGTTTACATCCCGCTACTCAAAGAACTGTTTTTATTTCCAAGCTACGATGTTCTGCTGACCGTACCTAAATAATATAGGTACATGGAGTAAATTGATTTGTGATTCCACACCACGGTAATCTATGTTTGTTGCCATTAATAGGACTGGACGTGGAAATGTTTGGTGCATGCCAATTACTGTTTGTTGTCAATATGCTGTGGTAAGCAGCTTAACAACGCATATCAATGCGTTAAATAGGGTTAGGTAAATGGTAAATGATGAGGAATATTTAATTAGATGGTTGAACTGTTTGTCGACACGGATGGCGCAGTGGTTTAGCGATTGACTGCTGCGCTGCGTGTCGCGGGTTCGATTCCCGCATGGAACAAATATTTGTATGACCGACAAGTAGTTGTTCCGGGTCTGGCTGTTTGTGTATGTGAGTTTAAATGTTTGCAAACGCACCCAAGATACAGGAGAAATTCCTAGTGTGGGGCAACGTTTATAAAAATACAAGAGGAGCTTGTGGTTAAGTACCTAATAACAACCGCATGGGCCAATCGATGAGGTTAAGCTATGCATGCCGTGGATGGGATGTTTACATATGAAGACCCCTCCGTGCCTCGGAAAGCACGTTAAGCCGTTGGTCCCGGCTGTCATTCGTGGATCTTTGATAGTCGTTACTAGTCGTCAGAAGCCTGAAAGTCTGACAACCTGTCTTACCAAAGCGCATCGTATTACCCAGTAACTGGGTTGTGGAGGTCAGATAGGCCGTCGTTCCGGTTAGACTGGAGGCTGACCCCAACATAGTTGGGAAAAGATTAGGCAGATGATGATCTTGAATAATATAAAAAAGTAAAGTTTGACGATTTCTCAACTTCAAATTCTCAAATCAAAAACCCGTTGTTTGAATCGCAAGAAACTTTTCGTGACTTCCTAGCTAAGAGAAGCTTTGGTAAAGCATTAACCAGGTAAAAATCCAGTCTTCAAATTGCTACTAACAATTTTCTAAGCGAAAAACCGAATATCACTTTGTCCGACCAACGAACCACACATTTCAGTACCCACAAAGCATATTTAAATTCAAAAACTGCCAACATCCATAACACTACCCACTTACAAAACAAAAACCTATTCCACGGAGCGATGAGCATGAAAAATATTACATTACGCGAAAAATAAATACATCTAGAAGCTAAACTAAAAATAATGTGGAGCGAATAGATATTTACCGCCGTCCTCCGCTCCCAGTCTGGTTTGTTCTGCTTTTATACGGTTATATCCGGCTCAATCTGGTTGGGGAATTAAAGTATAACATAGGGTACCAGTTGCTTCTCATACTGGGACTGAGCCTGGATTTAGGAGACGGAGTATTGTTGGAAGTTGTAGGGTTATCTATATTGTTATTGTTGTATTACATGTATACAATTTAAAAAGGTTACGTCTGGAGAAACGTGCACCATCGTTGGTCGTATCATCGCTAAACATCAAGTGAGATTATAAATCAAGTGTGTACGCAGACTAATCAGTAAAATATTGTATTGGAATATTGAATAATACAACGCCACGGTCTAGAGAAAACTAATAATATTAACACCTATATTACAACTACAAAAATACCTGATATTAAGTGGCGTAAGCGTAGGTGGTAATATTTTTTTGCTAGACGGGGCCTGGCCTGAATGAATAAATGATTTACTTCAATTCTGGGGTGGTTGAGCCCACTCTTCTTCGTAGGTACTACGCCCACGATGATATTCCAAATTGACGAAAATTCGGGCACTTCAGTAATCTGTTTAGTGCGTTATGTGAATCTTAAAGAAATCTTCGAAAATTCTACTGGACAATTTCCTCTTTTCTCGTCCGGTTTATTCCGATCTTATCCGCCTACATCCAGTGTGCACAAGTTTTATAAAAAGCTACATAAATAGTGAAAGGATGACACTGTCAAGCAGAGTGCGTCCCAAATCCGGGCTTAAGGGACTCTGCAAGTCATCAGTTATCATGGCGACCCTTTTTTGAAATGTTAAATAAGGTTTTTATATAAAAATATATAAAGGACACAACCTTTATGCTAATGTATTTTTGGGTTTTTGAATATTAGTCAGCGGCACGAATGTATATACTTCATCATACAGATTACTTGGATCTGAAAATAAGGTTATTACTACACTCTGCTCTTGTGATATAAGGAAACATAGTATACACAAGAGAACTTTTCACGCTAGTTTTGCATTAGTTAGCATAGAATAAGATCAACTCTATTGGTTAATAATTAGTTCATTCAGAAAGGTAAGGTGCTTAGTACTCGCGACCGGCGTTCGTGTATGACCAGATCTATGATCGTCAACGAAGCCAAAGGAATATGTAAGGAATGTAGGCGATGGCGTTCTGTAGTTGCTGCCTACCACCATGGGGAGTGAGTTTATGTATGGAATAGGTAATATTAGATTGGTATTAGAAAAGTCTAAAATAATGTTTATTTTAGAGCTGTGACGTAACATGAACGGACACATACTGTAGTAACGGAACGTTACTATAGTAATTGTCTAATGTCAGCTGTCACTCAGCTGTCAAGATATGTCAAAGAGACTATTGCGAGACAGATCATTAGCAAACACTTATTTACTGTATTATATTAAATACTTTATAAAAGATCATTACTTTTTCATTAAGAAACCATCTAATACACATACAATCATATTTGTTAAAGTTGCCGGCACGGAGCTTTTCGCGTAGTGGGAGTAAGTTCGCGCATGACCTACACTTGGTGGGATAAAAAAAAAAACACTTTTATATTGCTTGTCATTATTTTATGGTTATTGTTGATTGTATGTAACAAAATGAGGTTGTTACCTATGTATGTTGGGTCATATTTAAAAGAATAAATTTAGTCTTTACCTGAATTCTGCTGTTTCATTATAGTTATTGCCATAATTATGTTATTTTAAACATGTCAGCACCATAATTGCGTAACCGATAATCAGTCGTAATCTGAATGATTTTGAAATATTTTGCTAATCCATTGTTTTACATGTTCGAAAAATTTGTCTGGTCAACAACGTAAATAACGCAATGAATGCTGTTGAACTGTCAAAAACTCATTGCTACTGATAGTGTGTTTACGCAATTACTTCGCTATTTAGAAGAAAGTTAAAGAAAGAAGATAAACATCTCACGAATCTTGCCAAGTTACGTGCCGGCGACTATACTAGCACGATAGCATGCTATTTCGGTGCAATTGCTTCTGAGAAACATGTTTTTGTAAACATTGCGTTTGCATTACTCATGTCTTTCGTTCTTTCTTTTTTTTTAAAACGATACCCCACACTAGGAATTTCTCCTGTATCGTGGGTGCGTTTACAAACATTTAAACTCACATACACAAACAGCCAGACCCGGAACAACTACTAGACACTCTATGACCGAGAGGTCTGTCAGACTCTTACTGACTAAAAACCACCCCGGTGTTCCCTTCCCACATTTGCACCGGGGATCATGGGATCATGTGCGACTTCCGCAATCCCCGGCTGGTGCTGGCTCGCCTCTGCAGGCCACCTTAAGTCTGGGGGGAGGGGGGAGAGTGAGGTGTTTGTCACCCCCCGCGACGTCTAAGAGGGTTGCGCGTGGAAGACTAGGCACCGAGACGTCCCCGAGTCCGCCGTCCCTGGACCCATTTATCTATGTTCATCCTACACTAACGAAAACAAAAATCATCGTATGTTACAAACAAATCCCTTGTGACTGCTGCAGATATATCCAAATATCACCAACCAATAGATCACAGAACCGCAACGGACAACCAATATATATATATCAGGAGTTAGCGCCTCGTCTAACTGGCATCTGTTACTGTTATACGTTTTAACTGGGATTTCAATTTTTTTCCAATTCTTTGTGAAGGATTTTGTTGCAAATCTCGCCGAATTTTGGTGTAATGAATGGTAGTAGAGATAAAACAGCTAAATTTTCCATATTATCACACAGATCTTTTCGGTACACCGTGTGCAGAAGGCCCTTGGTTTGATAACAGAAAAGGTCGTATATTTAACTATCTTCTGCCCGTGCCTTTGTCCGTGTGAAATTTCTTGTTTCCACGAACCACTCCGCTTCGCATTGTACCCCTTTCTTATTGCTTGGCTACTAAGGGTCGTAGCGTGATGTTAAATAGCCTATAGCCTTCCTCAAGAATTGGTCTATCAAATTCGACTAGTAGTTCCGGAGATTAGCGCGTTCAAAAGGGTAAACTTTATTATTAGTATTTTAGTATAGACTAGCTGCTGCCCTCAGCCTCGAACGCATAGCATTTTCAACAAAAAAAAATATGTTGCTCTTTATAACATCAGCCATCTGCCAGTGAAAATCCCGTCAAAATCGCTGTTTTAGAGATAAGTAGGAATAAAGAGACAGATAGACAGACAAAAATTTAAAAATTGTTTTTTATGGTTCCGTACGCAAAGGGTAAAACGGGAATCCTATTACTAAGGCTCCGCCGTCTATTTGTCTGTCTGTCCGTCTGTCACCAGGCTGTATCTCATGAACCGTGATAGTAAGACAGTTGAAATTTTAACAGATGATGTATTTCTGTTGCCGCTATAACAAAAAATACTAAAAAACAGAATAAAATAAATATTTAAGGGGGCTCCCATACAACAAACGCGATTTTTTTGCTCGATATTAATAATGGCAACATTATTCACACAATATTTCAAGCGTATACCGCTTGAAATATTCACAGAATATTTAGTTATATATTCACTTTAAAAATAAATAAAAAACAAATATTTAAGGAGGGCTCCCATACGACGAACGTGATTTTTTTGCCATTTTTATAGATAATAGTACGGAACCCTTCGTGCGCGAGTCCCTTCCCTTCGTGGCCGGTTTAGTTATAACTACCGTATATTCTCTCTTAAGCATTTAGTAAAAAGCTGTTATTTTGACATTACAAATAGACACTTTAATTTTATTTATTTGTATATATATACAGAAGATATAGATAATAATACAATAATTTGTACCACTGCAGGAAAAAAACCTAAATACTAGTCAGTCAACAAGATAGTAACTAGTATGAGTACCCAAGATACGCTGGACGAAAGGTGATTTTATTTTCATGAGCTTTTCCGTTCATTTCATCTCCTCGATCCTTCCTTTAAGATGCCCTAATAGTTGGTAGAGAAAGGAACCTCTTAATTTTTAATGTATCCATCAAAATAAAGCCGTATTTTGCTACAATTTTAGTTAGATAGTACCTTTTATCTTCCTCAATATACCTTCCCGTTGTTACTTGTAAATCCTGTAAGCAACTCACGTAACTGTCATTGATCTTGAATTTCCTCGGAACGTCTTAACGAGGCATGGATTGTGTGCCCTGAGATTCTAAAACTAGGTATTGTATGCAAATGTTAGAGGAGACACATTTACTGGGGGTCACAGGGTTGGATAACTTGGTTTATTATGAAGGTATACAGGGTGTTTCGAACAGCTTCCAAATATTCTGTATATCTCTATACCCAACTAACTATAAACTCTTAAGAGGTTGATAATTTATCATCATCACCAGCCGATAGCAGTCCACTGCTGGACATAGGCCTCTCTAATTGCACGCCATTCATCTCGATTCTCGGCAACTCTCATCCAGCTGCCACCAGCCACCCAGCGAAGATCGTAGCTCCACCTAGCCCAAGGGCGACCTACCTTACGTTTGCCGATTCGCGGTCTCCACTCAAGAACACGTCTACCCCAACGGTCATCGGTTCTACGGCTAATATGGCCGGCCCATTGCCACTTCAGCTTGCTTATTCTGTGGGCTATGTCGACAACTTTGGTTCTCTGCCGGATCACCTCGTTCCGGATTCGATCCATCAGAGAGACTCCAAGCATAGCCCGTTCCATAGCTCGCTGAGCGCACTTGAATAAATACTCCACATAAACTTTAACTGTGCCAAATTTCCTACACCTCTGTCCGCATAGTTTTCGTAAAAAAGGGGTACAAAGTTTTCACTTCACGTATTAACATAACGATTGATCTGATGTTGCATCTCATCAAATAAACCAAGCTCCGAGCAACTGTGTTATTGAAAAAAAAAATACTAGACACTTTTCAAGTCGACTACTTTTAAAATTTTAAAACTAAAATAGCCGCAAAATAGTTCAACCATTTTTTTTCAGTGGTGTCAACTGTCATCCCCTAAGGGTTTGCACCTAACTTCCAAACACCCTGTATATTTGTAAGTCAATATATAAGTATAGTCAATTTTCAGTGTAGGCAGATGGAAGAACGGCTTTGAGATTTTGATTATGCCCTGATATACTAGGCTGAGATATAAGAGACCAGTGATGGCCAAGTGGTAACGGCCCCGACTTACATGCTGTAGGTCGTGGGTTCAAACCCAGGTAAGTGTTTTACTTTGTATAAATAATTTCATGACCACTGCTCACAGAACGGTGAAGGAACCGTGAGGAAACCGGCATGTCCAAGAACCAGAAATTAGAAGACATGTGACATCTACCAACCCGCACTGGGCCGGCGTGGTGGATTACAGCCCACTCCGTCTCACTGAGAGGAGGCCTGTGTCTCAGCAGTGGGAGAGTTAAAGGCTGAATAAGCTAAGGGATTTTGATTTACCGTTTAATACAAATATGGTATTTCTATCATTGAACAGAATGGTACAAAATGTATGGTTAATAGGATAAATAAATTATCCCAAGTACCTTACAAGGTAGATAGGCTGGTGACAGAAAGAAATAAATAAAAATAAGTTTATTTGTCACAGACACATGTACATAAAATATAAACTATAATTAACTCGAGTAACATCAAAAAAATAGAACAAAATAGATTCTGCAAAACAGAAATTTGCTGTATTTGTATTGCTGTTTTTATTAGATTTAAAGATGCCACCTAAAATTCTTAATTTAATCCCTGCAATTAATAAATAGTCAAAATCAAATCATTTATTTCAAATAGACACGTAAAAGGCACTTTTGAATGTCAAAATGTACAAGAAAATAGAATTGATTCTAGTTTTCTCTTCCAAGGTAGTTTATTTTGAGTCTTGCCCATTATTCTCAATACGACACTACCTTTCTCCACCTCAGAAATAACTCCATAGTTTTTTTTTTCTCTAGCCTATTCTGTCCCACTGCTGAGCAAAGGCCTCCCTCCACTCCTTCCATCTTTCGTGAGCCCGCGCGACCTCCTTCATAGTTACCCCATAGTTACTCTTTTAAAATATTGTACAATATTTTGTATACATACAATTAGAGAAGACGATTTACCAGGCATAAAATTATCATACTGCAATCTTCTTTTTCTTAACCGCTGCGCCAACCGTGTCGCCGTATTAGATATATAGGTTCAAATAATTGCAAACCAAAGTCAAAGTCAAAGTCAAACCATTTATTTCAAATAGGCACATAAGAGGCACTTTTGAAAGTCAAAATTTACAAAAAAAATAGAATTGATTCTAGTTGCCCCTTCTAAAAGGTAGTTTCATATGGAGAAGAATGGGCAAGAAACTCCACCGTTATTCTTTTAAAATATTGTACAATATTTTGCATACATACAATTAGAGAAGACGATTTACCAGGCATAAAATTATCATACTGCAATCTTCTTTTTCTTAACCGCTGCGCCAACCGTGTCGCCGTATTAGATATATAGGTTCAAATAATTGCAAACCAAAGTCAAAGTCAAACCATTTATTTCAAATAGGCACATAAGAGGCACTTTTGAACGTCAAAATTTACAAAAAAAATAGAATTGATTCTAGTTGCCCCTTCCAAAAGGTAGTTTCGTATGGAGAAGAATGGGCAAGAAACTCCACCGTTATTCTTTTAAAATATTGTACAATATTTTGCATACATACAATTAGAGACGAAGATTTACCAGGCATAAAATTATCATACTGCAATCTTCTTTTTCTTAACCGCTGCGCCAACCGTGTCGCCGTATTAGATATATAGGTTCAAATAATTGCAAACCAAAGTCAAAGTCAAAGTCAAACCATTTATTTCAAATAGGCACATAAGAGGCACTTTTGAAAGTCAAAATTTACAAAAAAAATAGAATTGATTCTAGTTGCCCCTTCCAAAAGGTAGTTTCGTATGGAGAAGAATGGGCAAGAAACTCCACCGTTATTCTTTTAAAATATTGTACAATATTTTGCATACATACAATTAGAGAAGACGATTTACCAGGCATAAAATTACCATACTGCAATTTTTTTCTTAACCGCTGCGCTAACCGTATCGCCGTATTAGGTATATAGGTTCAAATAATTGCAAACCAAAGTCAAAGTCAAAGTCAAACCATTTATTTCAAATAGGCACATAAGAGGCACTTTTGAACGTCTAAATTTACAAAAAAAATAGAATTGATTCTAGTTGCCCCTTCCAAAAGGTAGTTTCGTATGGAGAAGAATGGGCAAGAAACCCGGCCAAGTACTAGTAGGACTCACACACGACGGACTCCGTACCACCGTACAATATTTAGCAAAAAAACGCCGAACACGGTTCTTGTATGGGGGTGACCCCTATAATATTTCACTTTATTTAATTTGTATTATTTATTGCTATACCGGTAATAGAAATACACAATCTGTGAAAATTTCAACCGTCTACCTATTACGGTTCATGAAATACACAGACCGCTGACAGACAGACGGACGGACAGCGGAGGCTTAGTAATAATCTTACTGGTATGGAACACTTAAAATTAAGCAATTACAGATAAATCTATTATCTATATGATAGATACATTTGAATGATGTGATAAGGATCCGGAACACTTTAAAGAAGATGTAGTAAGAAAAATTGAAAAGAGTATGCTGAGATGGTTTGGTCATGTTGAGAGGATGAGTGGAACGCGACTAACAAAAGGTATTTATAAAGCAGAGGTGAGTGGAAACGCCGGTAGGGGACGCCCTAGGAGGACATAATATGTCCTCCTAGGGCGTCCCCTACCGGCCTACCTTTCTGAAGAACATCACCAATTTGGTCACTATATTATAGTGACCAAATTGGTGATGTTCTTCAGAAAGGTCAGGTGCGTAGTGCTCGCAATCGGCGTGCGTGTATGACCAGATGTATGAACGTAGGCGAAGCAAAAGGAGTATGTAAGGAGCGTAGCAGGTGGCGTTCTATAGTTTCTGCCTACCCCAATGGGAAGGAGGCGTGAGTTTATGTATGTGTATGTATGTATCTGTACTCTGATAGCATACAAAATGTACCGTTTAATTACAAATTCTAAATCTGTGGTATTGCGAAGAAGAAATCTAGGTCGAGCTGTTGAGCTCATTAATTATTTACAGCAGAAACCCTATCGACTAATATTGATTAGGTTTGAACCGGAGTTCTGTTAATAACGTTCCGTTAAGCTTTATTAGCCGACTGCGGCGAAGCCAAAAATGGAGGGCTATGTGTTTGACCTGTATGTATGTATGTCCGTTCCTATGTTCCCTCATAACTACTAAACGGCTGAACCAATTTTGGTGTCGTTAGATTTGTCTTTATTGCGCGAGTTTCACAGGGTATATTAAAATTTATTAAAAATCAAAATGGCGGATTTTTGGCGGCAAAAAGTGTGCTTTCTGTTTTCGGCTGAGTACGAGGTCCAAGGTTCTATTGCCAGGTCAGTCAAAGGATTATTGGGTTTTTTCACCGTGAATTTCTCAGTAGCAGCCCGGAGTCTGGATTTGTGCCCGGTTGACGGCAATAGGCTCAGCCCCTACTACAAGAGAATTAAACATAACTGGCAAAACGCGGGTGTACTATAGGTACACCTCTGCCTAGCCCTTCGGGAATTACAGGCGTGATGTTATGTTATGATGTGTATTTTTAAAGTTCAAAAAAGAAAGGATAGGAAACCTAATGGAAATTCCCAAGTGAACACCAACTTGTTGCCGACTGCGCATATTGCAAATGTGTCATTCTAACTTTGCAGGTTAAATACAAAAATGTTGTTTTGTTTTGGTAACTTTCACTCCGTATGTTTTGAATAGCCTGCACGCACCTTAACATAGCCAAATTCTTTGGACCGTCTACCAGGGCCTTTGGTTATCTTTTACTGAGAACATTTATTTACGATCGCTTTTTTGAGGGCCAGAAAGTTTTCTCTTCATACCAATGTTAAAAAAAATAATATAGGTATTATTATGATGTGTAACAAGCTTATAAAAGATTGTAATAACTTGGCTTATCTTGACGGAGGGTGCAGCATCATAAAACATGGGGGAATTTTGTTTGCCAACCTAATCATGTGTTTACAGTTGCGGCCGTGAAAATTATGGGGTGGTTGGTACTTTATTATGCTACAGAGTGATTTTATGAGCGAATATGCAAGTACAGGCTGTGTATTAATTTTTATCTTTTTATCTTTAAGGATAAAAATATACAAGAATATTAGTGCTTACAGTCTCCATGATAGTTCAGTCAATAATAATAATCGTCGTGCTCCTGCTTTTATTCCAATTTAGGTACATGGGGACCAGCGCAGCATTATTAAGGTGCTGACAAGAGGCAAATGATAAAAGTAGTCTTGTCTTGAACAAAAAAATTGCCAAATCTATATAGTTTGTGGTAGCGGAGAAAATATATGTTATTCTTGAATATATTTTTCAGAACTTGGTTGTTACCAAAACACGTTTAGAAAAAAAAAACTCGATTAATAGATAGATTTAGATAAGATAGATAGACGAGAATTAGATAATTAACGGTAAACTAACCCTTTACTTTGAGTTTCAATCTAAAATATCTGTATTAAATTTCAAAGTATTTGGTATTTAATTAATAACAAGAACGTCTTATTTGTATGCTTTTATTTGGTTGTTTTTTATTTTCGATTACTCAACTCATTTTTGAGTAAATAGATAATTGCTTCATATTTTGCAATAAATTACAAGCGTTGTGTCATCGCGCTTCTCTTTCTTTTGTATGCAGTCTGACAGTGACCGCGGTTTAGCTGTTGTCAGCGTCTTAATATCTTATTATCATCCGTACATTTATTTATTAGTAGTCACCTCTGTAGTCATTCTCACATGATTGTAAGTAGTTATTTTTCTACTCTGTAATCGGCATTTTGGTTTAGTTTTGATCGTTTGTTTGTTGTAATTTGCCAGTGTCGCAACACGAGAGTAAAAAAAAAAAAAAATGTTTATTTTTTTCTTCCACAAATAACACTTATTAACTATAACTTAAAAATGATAATAAATAATTATGATGTAGGACAATGTTCATTTGTGGGAGATTGGTGCCTAAACTAAGCCGTGACTTGTATTTCAGGACACCAGGGACTCCCCCCTAGAGGCAAAAATATCATCAAAAACATTAACAAAGAAATGCATAACGAAAGTTACATTTTACGTTATTGGTGGCCCTGGCACACAGGCAACGGAAGGAACACGGGTGGGTTTTAGTCAGTAAAAGTCTGACACTCCCTCCGGAGAAGTTATTTGATGATTTCCCACCCAAAAAAAAAAAAAAAAAGGGCAAACTTTTGTTGGAAGAGAATAATAATAATATCTTAAATTTGTATGAATTGTATGAAGTGTAGTGGAGTTCAGGGTGCATGTGGGGTGTGGGTGTGATGTGTTTTGTGTTTGTCTCTGTGTGTGTGTAGTGTTGAGAGGGTGTGTGAGTGGGTTCATGTCGTAGTAGACGAATGGTTCCTATTACGTTATTATGACTAGTAGCTCTTCTGTTTTTATGTAGTTCAATTTTATTAGCCAGTTACAATATATAATAAGTAAGTAATATATAATATAATATAAGTTTACATTTAGATTTATTGTAATTAAAAATACCTAATTCTTTATTTAACTTATTATAGAGTTCAGGCCCTCGGAAAGTATAGAATTTTTGGGCAAAACCTGTATTTGATTTGATGGTGCTACATATTGCATACTGCCTCCTCGTTGTTGGAGGATGGATCTGAATGTTGCCGCAGAATAGTAAAAAGGATGTAAATTTGCCTAACAGTTAACACCTCAGCTTCCTGATACAGTGCGTCGGTGGGATAGAGTCGCGGTTTTGAAAGGCCAACTTTAATAATTATATTACGGAATGGAAATCGTCTTTGGTCCCTCGCCCTGACATTAAGCAATGGACAAAATTGACAAACTTTTATTGATTGAATACGAGCCTTTTCGCAACTTTTGAGGTAAATGTGTATTTTATGATTTTTTTTTTGTAATTTGTGTTTTGTTTGTGCAGCATATTTTTTTTTCTTTCTTTTCATTTGTTCATTGGACCTCGGTCAATAATTTATTTTTATCATCATCATTGGCAGCCTTGTTCCAACCCCTGCTGTGTATAGGCTTCTTCCCTTTTCAAATTCATTTATTAATTTTGTGAACATAGGGTAAAATAATTAAAATAATACAAAAATGTTGGTCCATAACATGCCCCGCCAGAAGGCATACAAAATATCTTATGTAATCGAATGTCACATTAACTGAAAGGAAACAAAAAAAAAAACAATAAAGTCAATATCAAGTAGATGTCACAATTTCATGGCAAACGTGTTCAATCAATTCGTGGACAATAGTGTGGGTTATACGTTTTTTCGACTGTATTAAAAATCATTTCTTTAATTGCTATAATGTATAACTGTTTTTTGTCCCAAATAAAAAATAAATTATGATAATAATAATTATGTTAATAAATTCAGACGACACATAAACAAATAGTATTTAGTCACAATTTTGTATACAGTCATAAATTAAACATAAAAATGTCAATAAAGAATATCATTATATTATGGGAGCACCTGCCATACTTCCCCGATCTGTGCGAGTCTCATCGCTCATGTAAGGTCTTCCCAGCGGTCTTCTGTAGGTCATCAGCTGGCCAATTATTTAATTGGCCTGACAATTTACTTTAGGCGGTGAAAAATTACAAATTATGCCCCAAAAACATTGCAACAAGAAATAATGTGTAATGGATAAATACGGCAAAAATATAAGATTAAAGAAAAATTGGCGCTAGGCCGGAAGGAAATTCAGATTACGTAACTAAATCACGTTTTAGAGGCAAACAAAACCATTATTAGTTTGAATATGACATTCATTTTATGGGGAACCAGGCAATTATCCTGGAAACTAAAAGCGTGGCTATATATTCTACCTGGGATACTATAAAACCGGGTCACATAGCGCAATAAAACAGATTTCTCATTTATAATCGCATATTATTTCCACAAATTATAATTATTATGTAGGGAAAGGGATTTTTATTTCTTCCCAGTCACAGTGAATGGTTTGATTGGTGACAGTAAATGGATGGAGGAATCAACATCACATAAAACATGTTTTTCTTCTTTCTAGAGATCAGGGTGTTTAAGTAGGTATCTATGTAAGTACAGTCAGCAACAGAAGTCGATTAACACTGTTAGTTTTACTTATCATAAAAAAATAGAAAGAAAATACGTTTATTTGCGGTAAACATAACGCAAAGGAATAAAAACAAAACATGAAAGAACAAGTTGAGGGAGCGCGTCACATTCACGCAAAACGTCTATCGCTCAGCATAATGCTGCGACCCTATGCGAGACAGAGCCCCAGCGCTGGTTTTCAGCGACAGCCGGCGTTGACGTGATGAATTCAACCGGTGCAGCATTAAATGAGATAAAAAAACAAAATAAAATAAATACAATACTTCGTTATCTATGTTTATATAAATATAATAACTAGAATTCAGTCATTACTGCGACGACTCAAGCGCCGCGCGCATGTTACGCAATCTGTGTGTGCAGCTGTCAGCTGTCATAAAGAATTTGACGTTTTTACGTAATGGTTACATCTCAGAGAGGGTTACAAATGATTCGATATATTGAGTTTCAGAATTTCATGTAATTCACACACCTCACATTGAGAGCAGTGGTGGCCCACTGGTAAGGTCCATGACTTACGAGTTGTAGGTCAGACGTTCGAACCCAGGCAAGCGCTTTGTGTAAATTATTTCATCACCACTGCTCTCAAAGCGGTGAAGGAAAACATCGTGAGGTAAACGGCATGTCCGAGAACCAAAAATTCGGATACATGTGACATCCAACTTGCACTGGGCCCGCGTGGCGGATTATGGCCCACTCCCTCTCACAGAGGGATTTCGTCATAATGTTTAGTTAAACAAATAAATAATTTTTTAACCATATAATTAATTACTGCACTTTTCATATTTTCATATGATTAAGCAAACTCGTCATTATACACCTTTTTATACAAATTGACATTGATTATTATTATAATATAATAATTCTAAAATCTAATACTTTAATTATTCGGAATGCGAGGACTAGAGTATGGACAAAAGTATGGATTTTTTTTTTTAATTTTCTCTCTCAGTTACTTTTAATGATGGTCTGGCCGTTTGAGTACTCTATACCGCCTACCCAAATGTTCTATCTTTGTTTGGTATTCTTTGTCAAGTCGTTGAGCTCCTCACCTTCTGAGTAAAGTTCAGCTACGCGATTACTGACAAATGCGTGCGCTGATTGGACAGATCCACTTAAATCTGTGTGGCTCTTTCCTCAAAAGACCATTTCAGATACAAACCTACTACTTAGGTCCTCACATGATCTGGCCAATATTATGTCTGGACACTAAAAGAACCTTGAGTTTGTTTCGGCATTTTTTCCCAGGGGTAGACTCAGGAAAATGTCGACTAGGTACATGTAGCGTATTTTTTTTTTTTATTCTTTATTATAATGTGTAAGAGTGATTCCGATACAGAATAAACAATTTCACTTAATCTCGTTTTAGAAGTAAGACAAATTTGAAAATCATTAATTGATGATTTACATAATCATGAGTCCCGCGTATCACTCGTTTCCCTCACTCGTCAATTTATTTAATTCGCCAGTTTCGTTGATTAGCCAGTTTCGCTGATTGGTCAATTTTGCGGATTAGACAGTCGCGTCAAATCGACAGTTTCCAGAACACATGAACAAAGTGTTTCTATTATTATATCAGACTCTAAGAAAGTGGAACGGACTTGTGTAAAGTACAATCAACACTATTCTAAGTTTTAAAATAATTATCACGTAAAAAACAAAGTTAGATTAAAATAACTTATTAGTATTATAGGCTAGATTGTAATTAATTATTAAAAACGTGGTTCTTTTTAATAAAGGATAAAAAAAATAAGGATAAATTAGTCAAATCATTACATAGCTGCCTTTTTCACAGTATAAATCCATAATCTTTATGTTCAAATATCGAAGAATTTTGCGATAGTTTTTTACCACAAAATAATAATTAGAGCTTTTTGAATTCATAACGTATATTTTGTAGAACCAAGCCGTCGATTTATTCTAAGTAATATTCATTTGTGCAGGTAGCAGTAAGTTGTCGTCGTTTATTTTCAATATTTACTGGTATCCTTCACGATTTACACTGAATATACGTGGACGCTTTTAACATGCCCGTTTTTCTCCATCGTTCCCACATGTATAATTTCAACATGAATGTTGTAACCAATATTTTGATTTAAAAGAGTATCCGTGGAGTTTCTTGCCCGTTCTTCACCATAGGAACCAACTACGCTTTGGAATGGGCAACTAGCTTCATCTTTTTGACTGACTGATCCCTTGACGATCCAAAAGTGCCTGGAATTGGTTTATCTGAAATAAATGCTTTGAGTAGAAGTTTGAATATATAGATGGAATCTAATTTATATTTTTGCCAACTGCGCTAGTTCAACTACCGGTATCTAACCGGGCTGATTTCATTCCAGATTGAAAAATAACATGGAAACTGCATTTCAGGCAGACAACTGATATTTCTAACAGAAAAAATGTATAAAACATACACCGGGTCACCGGCCAAAAATATTTTAGTAGTAAATCTAGCAATTTATGCAGCGAGCATTTAAGTAGTATAATTATATACAAAAAAAAACATAGTAACATGACGTATTCACTGAAAAGGTAGGCACAGGTTTACCCACATTTCGAACAATAACATTGCCGTGTCTACGGTAGGTCCATACAGGGAAATTAATTATTTATCATATTGACTAGGTACACACGGCTACAGATCATGCTATACATTCCAGTTTACGCTGACTTCTCATTGTAAGGAAATCCTATACAATGCGAGATCAGCTTATACTGGAAATTTATAGCTTGATCTGTAGCCGTGCGTACTAACATAATTTATCCGTACATATGTTCAAATCATAAATGACAGTTATGATATTGACAATTGAAAGTATGTAATGGCTTTAATGTGGAAAATTTGACGTAGCATGTCCATTTGATAAATAATAATTATTTTATAGAATCAAGTTATTCTAATCTCACAGACAGCTGTGCTGAATTCTTCTTCCCAGCTAAATCACTAGGAAGTGGTGAAGGGCGGGCGTTTTGGGGGAATGTCTTATGTAATTTTGACGTTCAAAAAGAGCTGATTCTTAGCCTAATTTTAATAAATGGCACACACGCTTCTCTTCCACCCTTCCAGTTAATAATGCCAACATGTTTACTTACGTCTCTTACTTATATCTCTTCTGTCCCATGTCTTAATTATAATTCATATTTTCAAAATTAATTATTACTTGTGTCTTGCTGTGCTGTGTCACGCTCAACAGTCAAAAAATCAATCTGCCTTTTCTATCTCTATTGGGCCACCAAGATACAGGCTGTGCCTGGTTTGGGGCCCACGGCTACTTCTACTTATGCACTCCTTCAGTTAACATTATTCTTGTTTACAAATGTTTCCTAACTTGTGAGCGTCAATAAATTGTTTTTTTGTTTATTGACTTGATTTTGATGATTAATTTATCTAACCATACTAAAATAGGACAAGAAATAAAATCACGCTTTCTTCAAGCGCGCTGTCGTTTTGTATAAAACTTGCGATGCTTATTAGAGGATTAAAACAATTTTTGATCGCGAAAGCTTGACGGTTCATAGTTGGCAATAATTCCAGGCCGAAACGCCCAAATGCGCTAGGCTGGCTGGGAGACAGACTGAAAATATTGGTGTCCGTTATTACGCTTCCGATTTAATTGTAGTTTGCTTGTTTATTATGTAAGGATACAATGCAGTGGCGTTCTGTAGTTTCTGCCTACTCCCATGTGTAAAAGGCGTGTGTGTGTGTTGTTTTTTATAAGACCGCGTTCAGCCGATCTATTCTGTTAAAATCTCACCGTGAAAACTGAGGTGAAGTGAGCTGTCAATCCCTAGCATCAAGTGGACTGATAGCTCATTTCTAGCTCAATCCACTTACGCTTTCACGGTGAGATTGTTACAGAATAGACCGGCAGGGCCCTACTTAAGTAAACTGATAATTTGACATATTTGTCAAAACAATTTACAAAATTGACACTTTTTCACGACAAGTGCTGTATAAGATAACTATTAAAGAATCTTGTACAATTGTTGGATTGCCGCCTGTCGCCTGTCGCCTGTCACTTTTCGGTTTTATTATGGTGGATCAGCAGTAGTAGCTCACAAAATTCAAACTTCCTTACGTTGTTTTGCAATTTGCAGGTCAGTATCAGGTGTATCTTGATCAAAATATGATTCGCGACCAAAACAAATATGTATCTAAAGAATTATAATCATTAAAATTATTAATACATCTCTCTAAGTTTTGTTCCATAGGAACTTTTCCATACTTAAAAGATTTGTTTATAAGGAACTAATCTTAAAAGGACAAATGTTCAGTTTCTGCCCTCTCGTTACGGGTAATGCTCAGGATTGCGGGTTTTACAGTATAAATAAGGATTAAATTACTATGGACTTATTAATCCTTTTAGGCTTGCGAAACAATATAAAAAACAAACAATTCTTAACAATAGCTCCCGATGTTTTTGACGTTCCATTTTATCCCGTACATAATTAAATAAAAAAAGATTGCCTTTAAAGTGTATGAACAATAAGTCTTTTATTTTAGATCAAAGGAATATGTTAATGTAATTATGTCTAAAATACGCCCCTAGATTAGGTACTAAAACATTTGTTTACCATTGAAAAAGTGTTTTTCTTTAATACCCTCTTCCTGAAATGAATGCCGTAATTATGTTTTATGTTTCTAGACCAGGTTCGATAATTTTTGAAACCAAAAAAAAATATAGTAAGATGAAACCCATTAGAAAAGGAAGAGAATGTAACAAAAATGAAATAATTTACGGGCCATCTGAGGTTGGGAAGTGGATGGGGGTGAGTTTTTATATTTACACACTCTAAACTGATTTACATCCGTAAGACGTCCTCGTAACATAAAGTCCAGTTGAAAACCAGCGTCAGGCACTAGTTGTCTGGCATTAATTGCTGAACTGGGCCTATTTGGCGCAGCCGTGAGTCACTCAATACTATTTTAAGCATTTTTTTTTCTGTTTTTTGTGTGAATATTGTGTGCCTTAACCTGAGTCAAATAAATTTATTTTCTTTCTTTCTTTTTAAGGGTAATTAACGGTTTATTTCGATTTCCAGCAAAACTACAAGTCCTATGGAAAAAAGAAAATTACAATGTTGTAGGTAATAAAAAGATCTACAACTTTTGAATTTAAACTTTTTTCACATAACCTCTAAACTTATGTGAAAAATTCAAATAACCAAGTTTTTGGTTTTTTTATTTTTATCTTTTACAAAAAAAAATTCACAAATTTTTGAGAAAACTTTCCTTTTTATGTCCCAAACACACTGTAATTTTATGGATCCAAAATATTCATTTTTTTCACCTTATTTTGATTTAATATTCTTTGTTAAAGAGCAGGTCAATATTTGACAGCAAGTTACCTAGATAGTGTCATACGAAGTGACAAGCGACTTTGAACCATGTTCGGTGCAACGTCATACCAAAACAAAAGGATGGAAGCAATAACGTGCTCATGCTTTACAACACATACACTCGCAGTGCCCTTACTAACATATCCGTGCAACGTACATATTTTAACACATCACACATTATAACTGCTTCTGAATTTTATCTTGTAGAATGCTCAACTCTGCTGTAATTAGGTACATTCTGTCACTCGAGGATATGCGCTGAAAGTTAA
Source organism: Tiliacea citrago (assembly GCA_963921375.1). Classification (NCBI taxonomy): domain Eukaryota; kingdom Metazoa; phylum Arthropoda; class Insecta; order Lepidoptera; family Noctuidae; genus Tiliacea; species Tiliacea citrago. The sequence continues at coordinate 20,860,854 of OY992799.1, read as the reverse complement.
AATAGCTACAGGCTATGCCTTATTTAGCTTCAGATGATAAAACTTGTTCGTTGTTTTTAATAACTCTGTGATAGCAGAAATTATGGTAATTTTGATTCCACCATTTCTAACGACTAGGAGGGGGCTGTTTTTCAAACTCAAATACTCAAAGCATTTATTTCAATTAAACCATTTACAGGCACTTTTGAATTGTCAAGGAGTCGGTCAGTTGGAAAAATATGAAGCTAGTTGGCCATTCCAAAGAGTAGTAGGTCCCTATGGAGAAGAACGGGCAATAAACTCCACCCACGGACACTCTTTTAAATTAAAATATTGATACAAAGTATTGGTAAGACTATTCATGTTGACATTATACATGTGAGAACGATACAAAACGTCAGAAGCGTCCGTGATAAAAATCCATAAAATACAAAACAATAATTTTGGTAAGTTTTTACTGTCTACGAAGCTAACTTGAAGTTTTCTTTTTGTTCTTCTCGTTTGTCAAACGTGAATCTCTGTATTCAATTTCCTGGTCGTATCAGTGACATTGGGCATTTTCTGTCAGAAAATACAAGTAACTATAGCCGAGTCACTTTAACGTGGCAATAACGGTCATTGACCCACATTTTTTAGCAATATTTATTTTATAAAAACTGAAATGAAGTCCGTTAACATCCTGAATCGATATCTATCGTGAACTTCAACATGTTCCAATAACGAAAAACCATACTTACATAGTTTATTGTTTGGGTTCTACGGATTAGGGAGAGGGCAATGACCGCTATTGCCATGCTAAAGCGACTCGGGTATAGTACTTAGTTCAGAGAAATAGGCATATTTGATAAGGATTTTAATGAAATATTGTAATCTTAGATCTTTTATTTACTTAGATTATCGCTTAAAGCTTATACTTGGAAATGAAAATAATAAAGTTCTTCTCCAATTCGATTTTTGGTGTATTTTAGAAGGCGTATATTATTATTTTGTACTCACAAACATCGTAACATCACTCAGAATTTTCCAGAAATATCACCCCAACATTTGTTACCTGGAAATTCTATCAACGATAACACTGAATAACAAAAGGAAACATTATAAATACACGTTTCCATAGTCAATACAGCAATTAATTGGAAACATGACGGAAATTATGTTTTATATATACGTCAAAGAGAATTTTCTGCCGCGTTTAAATTACAAAATGTTTTACGAAAATTTCAATGCGAAATCTAAAATCTAATTTCTAACGCTTTCTAGTTTTTGGTGTTCCCTAAGGTGAGTGATGAAACGGAATGCTTGTAAAATTATATTTGTGAGTTTATTAGGTTACCACAAGCTCTGAACAGCAGATAATTGGCAAGGAAGAGGTTGTGAGTTTGGACCTTTTTGTATTATTTATGTAAACTTAAGAGGAGGCTCCCTAATTTTTATGTTAATTTGCATGAATATTCTGAAACAGTCACACATACACACAATACACATACACAAAATTAAACTTTAGTTTATGATTTATTGGATCTTTTTCATTCCATGTTGAAGACAGTTACGTAATTGTAATATTTTCTCTCAATACATTTTTTATTCGAAAATCATGTCTTTTTAAAGAATAATTATAATAAAAAACAAACAAGATTGTTTGGCTTTTATGTCTAAATAAATATTCACATCAAGAAAATATAGTTTATTATCCACCCACAAGATATTTTTTCTCTTGATCAATTATTACTTTAGTTATAAACGAAATAAGAATTGATACTTACGCTATTTAGTTTCGTGCTCCAACACGATCAAAGAGCGCCCGCGATATTAATATTACTGATGTACTAGCGTTTAACACATAAATGGTGGTGGGCAAGGGGCGGAGCTTACGTTCGAAATTTAATTCAGACTGCCTGCTCTTAAAAGTCTAGACTAGGGACAAAAGGACTAGGGAAGTGGGAAAGGGACTTACGAGTACTAGAGAATGGGCAGCAGCGTTCTCTATGCATTTTTACATCATACTGCGATCGCCAACCCAGGCGCTAAGCGTGGTGGATTATGGCAACCCCGAGGCCCCCCTTCGGGGAAGGCCTATGTCACAGTGGACGTCTTTCGGCTCAAACGATGATGATGTTAACTTATAATAATTCACTTAGGGCTACGGAGGTTGCGCAACTGCGTAACACACGTAAAATGACAATTAATTGCATTTTCCTTTATTTTGACAGTTCAGGCTTTGACAGGTTTTGTATAGAAAATGTCAAACCACCATATTTTTAACCGACTTCCAAAAAGGAGGAGGTTCTCAATTCGGCGGTATGTTTTTTTTTTTTTTGTATGTTTGATACGCCATTACTCCGTTAATTATGGACCGATTTTGAAAATTCTTTTTTGGTTTGAAAGGGTATACTCCCGAGGTGGTCCCATTGACACCAAATCAGATGAGTGAGAATCCGATGGAAATCGAGGGAAGCCTCAAATTGAATAGGCAAACCTATAGCGATTTGGGTATTTTTTATAGTAACTCGTGCATTTGGTCTCGGAAAGCGCCATTTGGTGAAGTGGAACTAATGATGGAGACCACATATGGCCACCGGAACAATATAATAATGAGTACCCCTATTTAACGGGTTGCGATTAAGCAATTTATGCTCGTCACTATGCATACGGTGAGTGGCAGTTCTCCTGGTTCTAACCAGGAGAACTCCTCAACAATTAACGTCCCAGCAGCGGGAAAAGAAATATTTTGTAAAAGGTGATGAGCAGTTAACATTAGGCTATTGTAACTTAGATAAATTCAAAACTGACCCACTAAAAAGTGTAAAATAAAAAACTTTTACAAAAAAATAAGAACCGACTACCAAAAATAACACTACAAAGTGAAAAATATCTTTAATTTCGGAAGTCGGTGGCAAAAAACTCAGATACAGATCCAAAGACAAAATACCATATTTTACTGTTCAAATAAAAGTTGTCTGTGATTCAAAAATCGATCTAAGCAATTATATCTATACTCCATAGGTTTAGGTAGTTAAATAAAGGTAAACAAATCATAAAAAGGGTTTTTATAGATGACACTTTCTTGTTTAAAAATATGTTGTAACTTATAACCAAATTAAATTAAATTTTGGTTTTTACCATAGTTTTCTCTTTTGTTACTGTATTATCATAATTATATTCTAAAACTACTCTTAGTAGATGTAACTGCTTCAGCACAATTTTTTTGTTAGATTTAAAACAATACTACAATATTTTGTAATCTGTCTATTGTAAAGAGCCCAAAATGACAGGTTCTCTAAACGTCAACGAAATAAAACGTTGTTAAATTGAAGAGTACAACTGTGACGTAGCATGACAACTGAAGTGACAGGTATTACTTTTAGTCGGTTACTTGACAGATTTCTCGTCACGTGGTGTTTTACCTTTATTTAACTACCTAAACCAACGGAGTATAGCAGTTTTAATTGATGTGCGCCATTCCTGTAAGTACCTATCTACTATTAAATAATAGGAGTAAGTAAGGATCGTAGCCGGTGTGCTTAGTGTTGTCTGCCTACTCCCCCCCCCCCCCCCCTCCCATGGGAAAAAACTCACGCCGTGTTATATGTATATTTGCCACGTTGACATTATACGGAACACCAACCGTGCCGTGTCGTGCATGTCCGTATTTTTATTTCAACTATATTGTGATGATAAAAATTTTATTCGTGTATTTTTTTCTGGATTGAATCGTGCTGTGATTGGTTTTGGTTCTGATAGGAGTGTAAAGGCTCTCGCAGACAGGCGTGACGCGACACCAATAGGACAATTTCTATAAAAAAATCATGGAAAGTGTCGCCCTGCGCGTCACGCTGCCTGTCGCGCCCGCGATATGGCGCCAGTCGTCACGAGCCTTAATCCAAGTATATTTTCGAGTTTAGTCGATACAAGGGAGTTTTACTTGTAATGTTGTTTTTTTGCGAAACAGGGCGAACCGTACGCCCTGAATCTGTGGGCCAGTCCGATTATGTACCGCTACTGTATCTACGGTTACTGTTAGCATCATCATTATGCATCATCCTACTGCTGAGCAAAGGCCTCTCCCCATGACTTCCAGCACTTTCAATCCAGAGCCAATCAGGACCACATGGGGCCAAGTTTGCTAACGCAGTTGTGTCAGAATGGCCGATCATTGGCACCGTAATTGTAGAGTTTGACAGTTTTGGTCATCTCCTAATTGAAAGGCGTCTTTATGATTTTCCAATGAAGTGCCACTGATACTCCATTGGAAAAAAATATTATTTTGTCATCCCTATGGACCACTGTCACGTCATTATGAATTTAGGAGGTTACAAACTATTGGCACAATGCTCATGGCGTTGCCTTGGTATGGTCGTCATAATGACCAATCATTAAAAAAAGAAGACTTGGCCCCCGGGTCGTTTGTACTACACTGTACCTACATAAAAATGTACATGTAGTTTTGTAATCACCTTTCGAAACCCTTTATTTTGATACCCCACTCGATAGGCTTGGGAGATTTTTTTTTTCGGAGACACTACTTTTGGCGCCAAAACCCCGCCATTTTGATTTTTAATAATTTTAGTATACCCTATGACACTTGCGCAATAAAGACGAATCTAACGACATATCATTCATCAAAATCGGTTCAGCCGTTTAGTAGTTACGAGGGAACATAGGGACAGACATACATACATACATACAGGTCAAACACATAACCCTCCTTTTTTTGCTTCGCCGCAGTCGGGTAGGTACTTGTTGACGGGCCTACACTGTCCTCCCATATCTATCAACACTGTAACTTGAAAACATTGTAAACGCCCATTCATTAAATGAATGGGCGTTTACAATGTTTTCAAGTTTCAATGTTTTGTTTCTCTGGTAGATACGATTTTTAAAATTTTTAAAAATCGTATCTACCAGAGAACCTCATGAAAACTAGAAATACGAGTGACAAGAATAACTATAGGCCTATCTCCTTGGCGGCCTTTGTAGCGAAGGTGTTGGGCGGTCTGATTGACAGGCAGTTGGATAAATATATCACCCTACATGACGCATTTGTCGACTGAAACAGCGATCTTCTCAAGCATACTGTCCAATACTATGCACCAAGGGAAACACCTGTGTATGCGTGTTTATTGGACCTCTCCAAGGCATTCGACCTAGTGTCTTATGACTGCCTCTGGAGGAAACTCTCCCATGACACTAATCTTCCTGGGGGACTGATTGCTGTACTGAAGTATTGGTACAGCAACCAGTCCAACTATGTTAGGTGGGCAGGTGCCATATCTGATGCGTACAGCATAAGAGCTAAGTCCTTCCTGCTGTCCTTCGTGAGGCAGGAAGGACTTAGCTCACCCAGGCTCTTCAACCTATATATTAACCGGTTGATATGTGAGCTCAGCAATACCAAAATCGGTTGCTCAAATGATGGACAAAGTATCAATAATATTAGTTACGCGGATGATATGGTGTTGCTGAGCCCATCAATCAGTCTAGACTGATTGATGGGCTCAGACAAGACTAGGGGACAGAGAAGACTATGCGGTGACTCATGGTCTCAGGAACAACTCAACCAAAAGTGAGTTCTTAGTGTTTAGGGCGCAAAATAAAATATGTGACATTATTCCACCGGTTACATTGGGCGGAGTTTCGCTGAAAAGAGTCACTCGTTTTAAATACCTGGGGCACAGACTGGGTCACTGATAGGCTGTCGGATGACGCCGATTTAGAGAGGGAGCGTAGAGCATTGGCTGTCAGGTGTAACATGCTGGCCCGGTGTACGCCAGAGGTTAAAATAACACTGTTTAGGGCCTACTGCCGCTGGCTAAGGCTCGTTAAGACTGGCGCGACTTGTCGCATGACCCGACATCGGTGGAACAATTTCCATGAAGTTTTCATAGAAATTGTTCTACCGGTGTCGCGTCGCGCGACAAGTCACTCCGGTCTATACGAGCCTTTAAATGGAATATAATCAATTTCCCATATGTTGCGGACCGCCGAACCAAAATCAAAGTATTCTCGTCCCTTGACTTCAAAAAGGTTGAAGACCCCTTCTGTAGAGTAATAATGCGATTTTGAACGCATTCACCGAGAGAGAGGGTCAATTAAAATTAGCTAGCGATACTCCGCAGACGTGATGGGAATCAATATCTAAACATGACAAAATAAAAATTAAAAAGATTTGATGAAATTTTTTGGGGTCCTCAATCTCTGGTGGTGGTGTTACTTGAAGTATGAGTATATCTGTTTTTTTTTGTTTAATCGTGTTTAGATACCGATACCCAAAAAGGTAGTTTACGCAAAAAAAAAACTGATATTTAAAGTGACTTAACTACCTGAGGTTGATGACACAAAAAAAATCATCAAAATTTCCTTTTTCTTTGATTATGTTTACATATCGATACCAATCACGTCTGCGGAGTTCCGCTACCTAATTTAATTTCACCCTGTATATAAAGGGTGTCCCAACAAGAGCGCCGGATTTAATTTTAAAGAAAAACACATTTAAATTCACGGCGGCGGCACGGTCCCTTGGCTTGATTTCTTGCACCAATTGAACCTTGCACGCGTGCAAATGCAGATCATTTACCAAAATTCGTTGCATAGTGCTTCTGGAAATGTTTAATTCTTGACCACGATGCCGAATGGAAGTTCCTGGATTCACGGCCCTTACTGTGGCTATATTTCGAGTGACCGACAAGGATGACGACAAACAATGATCTTCCGATCCATCAGCGTAAATTTGTTCTCAAATTTTGTAATTAAACGCCTCACTGTCGATTCATTTGGCGCATTATTGTGACCGAAAACATGATGTAATTGGCGAACTGTTTTCGCAAAACTTTCACCATTTTTATAATGTGTTTTTACAATAAATAAACGTTGTTGGTTTGAATACTTCTACATATTCTTAAATCGCGTGGTCTGTACGTGACAACTGTTAAAAAAAAAAAAAACTTCGTACAACTCGTATTAACAAAATGGCGGCAAAAGTAAATCCGGAGCTCTTGTTGGGCCACCCCTTACAATGGAAGTGTTATTTCTTTTGATCTCAGCTTCATGCTTATTTTCACGCAGTACATACATAAAATCATCCAACAAAGAAACTTAATATCCATAATAAATAGTATATAATTTCCACTGCTACTCGTTCATGAACACGTAAGGTTGCACGGCTGACTGACTGCCAGCTTAGTCTGACGACTCGGCTGTAAGTAAGCGTTTCGGAAGAGTCCTAATACGGATATTACTAAGAAATATTGTATTATATTTTGTATGTTTATTTTTATAGATGAGCCTGGGTTTATAGGGGAAAAATCAAATAAGAAAAAAATTGTTTGTTTTTGTGGAACGCGACTAACAAAGGTATTTATAAAGCAGAGGTGAGTGGAAACGCCGGGAAGGGACGCCCTAAGAGGACATATAGTGACCAAATTGGTGATGTTCTTCAGAAAGTTCAGGTGCGTAGTACTCGCAATCGGCGTGCGTGTATGACTAGATGTATGAATGTAGGCGAAGCAAAAGGAGTATGTAAGGAGCGTAGCAGGTGCCGTTCTATAGTTTTTGCCTACCACCATGGGAAGAAGGTGTGAGTTTATGTGTGTGTATGTGTGTTGTTTGTTTTTTTGGGCAAATTGTAAAGTGTATTCTCGTGGGACTAACTTCATTTTCACCATCGTCATTCAGATAACAGATGCCCACAGCTGGACATAGGCTTTTCCCAAGTATCAGCATATCGACCAGTCTTGGAAATTTCGTATCTAGTGGTTTCCTGCAACCTTCACCAGATCATGCATCTGATATTTTCTATACTCCAGTCTAGAAATATATTCCTTGTTCGAAATGAGTTTACAAAGACAGGGAGGACAAACATAGCCGGTCCATAAGTGCGAAAATTGCTCATTATATCAATAGATGTAGCAATAGAAAGTACCATCTATCTTTCTAACATAATCCCTTCTACGGAACCCACAAGAAAATATCTATCTACTTAATCTTTTTACAATCAAAAATGGACTGAACCGTCAAACCAGAATCTGATTCAAAATTTCATCAGGTATTCTTTCAGTAAGCGAAGCACGGAGCACCTTTACGTCTTGCCACGCCTTATGTAAATGTAGGAGGTTTCTAACATTGTGTTTTAACTCCCTTGCCTGTTTCCCACTTCATTTGTTCTCTTTTTTGTAAGGATATCACGATGTCTTGTTGGTTAGAGGGAAACCGAACTTAACACTAATATTAAAAAAAATAGTATTTATCAAGTTTATTTAGGAGCAGTGGTAGCCCAGTGACAGCCCCGATTTACGAGTTGTAGGTCAAACCTAGCCAGGTGCTTATTTTGTTTAAATAATTTAATCACCGCTGCTCTTAAAATGGTGAAGGAAAACATCGTGACGAAACTGGAATGTCCTAGATCCAAAAATTCGAAGACATGTGACATCTACCAACCCACAATGGGCCCTCGTGGTAGATTACAGTCCACTCCCTCTCGAATAGAGGAGAGCTGTGTCCCATCAGTACCTATATACATTCTAAGCTGATTATGTTATTTTTATTTATGAACAGTCACCTAATGAGATCTGGCGAATTGGAAGACTTGAAGTCAAAGTCCATTCTTCTTCTTCTTATTTCAATGAGAGCATTTTTGAAGGATAAAATTTACAAGAAAAAAAGAAGAATTGAATCTAGTTGCCCCTTCCTAAATGTAGTTTGGTATATATGGAGAACAATGGCCAAGAAACTTCAGAGTTACTCTTTATTGTCTTCCTATGTTCTTCTCTTTCTTAGAATTCTCTTCTTCTTCTCTACTTTTTACTTTTGTCTGATTGTTAATTCTTTTCAATGTTATGGAAATATTTGTACGCCGACACTGACGGTTAAACATGTGAAGTCAAACGATGCATGCTCTTGTATGTATACAATGTTTAAACAAATAAATAAATCTTATCTTATCTTAAAAAAAATGGTTTTACAATGTTTAAGTACCTACTTACATTAATTATATTTGTTTGCTTAAATGAAGATGATGTACCTAGAAAAAAAATGCTATTCTACAATGGGTAGGTATGGGGTTAAAATTCTTGTTGGTTTGTAAATTGTATCGTGTTCTGCGAAAGATTTTCAGCCACATATTGTTCCAACGAGTTACCTATCCGGAAAATTATAATTATTATACTACCAACCAACATGAATTTATGTCCATATCCCATGAGACAGGCCAAAATTACAGTATTCCACGCGTTACGGTCCTTATTAGGTACCTAGCCTTAGGTACCTACTCCTCCTAGGTCCTTAGGTACCTACCGACACTTACTCCTTTTGCTTAGCTTATGTTACGTTCTATATCACGCCAGTTACTGGGTGCCTGGTAAATAATGGACAATAATTAATAATAATTCTTTATTTAAAAAATATGGTAACAACATAGACATTACATAATTATACAACATAGGTACAGAAGTAGTGTATTAAACATAGATGTCCTGGCTCCCAAACTAGAATGGATGGATCAATCCATTCATTCTAGTTTGGGAGGCAGTACTTAACTTTGAAACAAATATTTGTATGACCTACAAGTAGTTGTTCCGGGTCTGGCTGTTTGTGTATGTGAGTTTAAATGTTTGTAAACGCACCCACTCCACGTTACAGGAGAAAGTTCTAGTGTGGGGCAACGATAAAAAAAAGGCATATTATGTAAATAAAAGATTCCGACGAACCGAGAACCTGCTCTTCTTATTTTTTTAAGTCAGTTAAAAAACGAAAAGCCGAAGCCGAAGCCGTTAAAAAAACAATATTTTTTACGTGTGAGTAACTAGCCATACAGCTCTATTAACGTAACAAATAACAATAAAAAAATCGATGTTTGTGGCAGTGGAGTACAAGAATTTAAAATGAAGTAAAATCATTGTCTATTTAAAAAAAAAACCCTTTCCCTGTTGACCCTTCTTGAGGTTTTTTTTACGGCCCTAATTTTTTAAGGAATAATTATTACAAGGCCGCATTATAAAAAAAAAATGCTCATTGGACTCTTTCTAACTTTATATTTCGTAATAACATTAGGTATAACAAAAAAGCTTATAAATAAAAAAATCCCATTTCTGTCTACCAAATAAATTAACAGACACACCGACCGAGTCCTCGAGGCGACATAAATCATGATTATTCACACGTAATGCAGAGATCGAATCAATCATAATACTGAAGATATAAATGATCGATCCATTGTATCTCTGTTTGTGATCAGTATGCGAGTTTATAGCCGAGTAGTCTTCTCTCCATGCTAAGGGTCTGTTCAGACGAGACAGTTACAACCACACCACAGTTGCACTAATGTCACCGGACAATATTATGAAATGTGTGACCATTCACGTGCACGACAAGTTCTGGTTTTAAGGGTATGTGTGGCTAGGGTAAGCCTTAACCACCTTGGCGTCCCGGGCGAGTCATGCATTTGGCGCCTTTTATATAAGTAAAAAAACTTATTTTCAATTTTGTACCATATTTATTAATGAGTTAATAGAAAACTACAAACAAGTAGGTATTTATTATTATTATTATTAATTATATATTAATAATAAAATATTTAATCATTCATATTTTGTTTCAGTTAGTCATAAAATAGTAGTAGAAAATAATAATAGTAGTAGTAGTCATTATATAATGAAAGAAACTTACCATGAAAAACAATGTCGCCTGTCGCTCAGTACGTCTCTCTGTCATCTTACATAAGTTAGTGAGGGATACGACAAGGCAAGCAATAAAATGACAGGAATACTCATACTCACTCTAACAAGATAAAAAGTGATCCGGTATTCTATTTCCAGAATAAACAAAAAAAATAAGTTCCTAAAAGTTAATACGCTGTATTTAGTTTTTCTTTAGATCGATAGAGATAGGTATTCAAATTAAGTGGTTAAAATAAGCTGGCGCGTGCAGCGCCCTGTATGCCCCGGCGCCCTCCAGCCACTGGCGCCCCGTGCGGCTGCCCCGGTCGCCCACCCCTAATGCTGGCGCTGTGTGTGTGTGCCCATGTAGTTTCAGGTACTTACATGAGACATTTCACGTTTGTCTCTGGAATGGGAACCAAACTACAGCTGCGATGCCTCTGATTTTGCAAATGTCTAGACGGCTATAACACCATCACTGGTGGGACGAGAATTAGAATAACCAAAAAAACATTCCTAACCATGTCTTTGCTGTCGCGCAGTCGGGTAAAAAACCGTGCTACCTCTTATTATTCCATGAATATACCTTTTTCGCTGTAACTACATCTTAACCACACTTCTACGTCTTTTGTCACTTTGGTGTGGTGTGGTCGTGCCTCGTCTGTACAGACCCTAAGAGACCATTTAACCATGAGAACTGCATTTGCGTGTAGTCCTTTGTCAGCGATACACTGACCGTTTGAGCTTGTGAATTATGTATTTGTGTACGTAAACATAAGCAGAGTTATGACTTGATCATGTAGTTCTGTAGTTCAATTGAACATGAGAGGGGATCATTTGAATAGCATCAAGTTACTGCTGAATTCGTGCAAGTTAGCGTTTTTACAGTTAGAATAGTAATAGTTTGTTTATTTATTTGTCAGAATATCGTTACAGAGTTGTTATATAAGTGTAAAAGTTTATAATATTCTGCCGTTTCCGGCGTATAAATACATTTTCAGGTTTTGGTTAGTTTGTTAGATATAACATTGAATTATTTCAATTTAAATAATTTATTGTCGATCATAGGTTCTTATGATGTTGGGTTAGTTACAGGTAAGTCGAAAAATCAGGATAAAGAGAGAAAGAGTGGAGGATAGGTCGGTAAATTAGGATAGGTAACATTAATATTATATATTAACAAAATATTTGGTATGGAAATGTTAAAAAGATTAAATTAAGGCAAAGAGATAATAATAACGGAATATAAATATTTCCTAGTTTTTCAACTACAGTGTAAAGTTTGTTCTTAAGATACATTCATCCCAACTACGGAACCCTTCATTGTGTGTGGTCCGACACGCATGTATATAACATAATAATTAAATTTGTATTCATAAAAAAATCATTAGTCAAGCAGTAGTAGCATTTACCTTAGAGATATGTAAATAATTTGCATTTAAATGTCCTAAAGTTAAGAGTTTTAATACAATTTGCTAGTTTACATTTATATAATATTGTCTTAGGCAATAGGGGTAGGTAGAAGTGTACCTATGTATAGTACATTCATATTCACTAATAAGTACATATTTCACCTTTCAACATCGTTAGTTTCTATGTTCTATGTTAGAGGGTTTGGTTTCCGCACCTAGTCCATAATGTGGACCATTGTGCGTGGGCCATGGTGGCCGGTGGTGGTTAGTCCAGCACCGTTAGTTTATAATCTGTTTAGCGAGATTGTATTCATGGCAAACCGACAAATTGTGAACTGGTATCAAACTTGCATGCGACGAAAGCTGCTTGCGCTACTACAAAGTAGCCAAGTAATTCGGACTAACTTGGAAGAAGCGCTCGCCGGCCGCTTCCGTGACATAGCTCGCTTCGCTCACGCGGCTCGGGCGCTTTTGGTCACAGTTACTAACTAACCTTTTTTTTTTGTTCCGGGGTGGAAAATCCTGGTCAATATACTCACCTCTGGGGTGCACGGAGGGGTCTGTCAGACTCTTACTGACTAAAAATCACCCCGGTGTTCCCTTGCCACACTTGCACCGGGGACCATGGGATAAGGGGCCTGAAGAGGGCATTATCTGCCCTCTGCCGACGCCCGGTCCGCCTGCTGCGGGCCGGATGAGCGGTAGAGATCTCCTGCTCCCTTTCCGTAGCCTCCTTCTGCGACACGACTGTTTCGCAGAAGGATACCACCGCCACATAATACTAACCTAACCCATTTGGTCGGGCTTAGTTACTACGATAAGTGCAGGTTCGTTCGCAGTTTGACGATTTGACATTGATACTCGTAGAATAAACTACCAAAACTACCGAAAATGAATGCGTTATATTGTAACAGTTCACAATATTTTTCGATAGTTTATAATCACGCTAGATAGATTATCTAACGGTTCTGGCAATCTTACGGTAACATAATATACACTTTGCATCTTTTCAAATTGATTTTCTCCGTCATAAGAGTAGGAGAAAATCATTTAAAAAAAAAAAAAAATGTTTATTGCAATTACATACAATTATAACACACAATGAGTTGGAGATCACCTTTTAAGCAAGAAGATGCTTGTGTTAGGTGATATCCGCTCTTCCACTATCATAAATAACAGGTATGCAATCGATAAACTGAACCAAGAATAATAAATATAAAAATAATCTAATTTAAATTAAACAGAAAAATAAAGCAAAAAGGAAGTACAAAATAAAAAAGGAAGGAGCGCACTTGTGTGATGTGATGTATGAGAGTAGGTTTTGTTGTGTGCGTGTGTGTGTGTGTGTGCGTGAATAAGGCGTGAGTGAGTTGTATAAATGATCTGCTAAGTGTGTGTTGAGTTTTAATTGCATTTACTTTAGTTGTGTTTATTAGTTTTAGGTATCCGTTTAGGTTTAGGTTCAGGTTTGGATGTAGGTTTCGGTTTAGGTTTAGGTAAGCCCTGCGACAATGTCTTGGGATCGGAAGAAGCCAGGCACAGCTTCCTCCACTAACAATTTCGCTATCTCGGTCCTTTTAATTATTGGATAGGTTATGGAAGCGAAGATACTAAAGCCTCAATCTCGTCGTAGGTTTTTTTCGTTAGCCATTCATTCAAAGCTATTTTACAGTCACGGAGTTTCAAAGGATAGCTATGCGTAACTCTTTATTCAGAAGGTTGTATAAGCGGGAAGATTGCCTTTAATACTGCCTCTCAGCAAAAACAGATCTGACAGGGACAGTTGGAGCAACTAAGTAGTTTCTCCTGCTACTGATACTCATCTTTGTGGGATCATACGGGAGGGATTTGTGTTTTCTCAGGATAAGATGGAGTAGGTAAAGTTTTCTAACAGATAGGAGGTCAGAGGTTAGGTACAGGTTTTGGGTTGGGAATCTGTAGGGTTTAAAGAGCATAACCTTGAGGAGAGAACGCTGCGCCCTCTCAAGTTCCAGAAATTTCATTTTTGTTGTCCCACCCCAGCATGGCAAACAGTACGTAAGAACCGATTGAGCTAGTGATACGTAGACTTTCTGCAGAAGATTCTTAGAGGCAACATGTCGCAAAGTTTTAAAAGTCCAAATTAACTTCCTAACCCTTTTCATGATCAGTTCACTATGCATGTGCCAGGACAGGCGCTGGTCAATCATGATGCCCAGGTATTTAGTATATTGTAACCTATCAATCTGTATACAAGAGCAATCGGGAATTGGGGGGTTGGCACAGCAGTGGATCTTAATTTGGGTGTGTGCATACTTGGTGAAGCAAATGTAGTTGGACTTGGAGGCATTTAGCGTAATGAGGTTACGATTGAGCCAGTCTGCAATCTTAGAAAGGCCTGTTTCAGCTGACTTTCTAACATTTGACCAAGTCTTAACAGCAAAGACTATGGCAGTATCAACCGCATATGAGAAAATGCGACCCCCGTCAATACTCATATTGCACAGGTAATTAATATAAATAAGGAACAATGTCGGACCGAGTACACTGTTCCTTATTTTAAAAGATTAAAAATACTATGTGTCGTGTATTTTGGAACCATACTATGTTGATATAGGTTTTTCAATACACTTGCCTGTAAAGTGACTCTTATGGCAACGCATTTAGGTTAATAATTCAGCTTATTATACACTCGTGCTTTTTACTTTAAATTACCGTACTAGTGTTTTTAGGGTTCCGTACCTACCAAAATGGTAAAAAGGAACCCTTATGGGGAGACTAACTCTGTCTGTCTGTCACACCTGGATATCTCAAGAACTACTAATGCTATCAACTTAAAATTTAGAATAGTTTTAGATGACGTTTACCCAACTATTAAGCAAACAAGAAAGAAATTAAAAAAAAAAAAATTTGCTTAAAGGTCTGAAAAAAGAGTCTTAAAAAATTGAAGTGGGTCTACTAGGGCATGTGGGGTATCATATGAATGAACGCTGTTTGCACATTCTCAAACATGTTTTTTTTTAGGCAGAATAGTTTCCGACTTTTGATAAAAATGTAAAAAAAAATACCGTTCGCCCCCCCCTCCTAATCTCCAAAGTTTGCATAGATAAAAATCTGAAATTATTCTATGTGATGGAAGTTTATGTAAAAATTACAGGAAAAATAAAAATATGTCTCTAAATAGCACAGTTTTTCAGAAATCATCAACATCATATATACGTACGGAACCCTCGGTGCGTGAGTCCGACTCGCTCTTGACCGGTTTTTTATTACATTTTTATTTTCAATCTTCACCAAGAGTTTTTATGTCTAAAATAATGAATATTTTTGTGAATAAATAAACTATTTTAGGTTACATTTATATCAATCATCAAAATTATCATCATTTCATCAAATTAAATATTGTTCAATCTACCCTAATTTGCGTACTCAAAAGATTATTTTATTTTTATTATATTTTTTATATAGGCTGTTTAGCGGATTTTCCAGTGCCTTTATTTACACCTGCACGCGCGTCGCTAGCGTGGCGCGAGGAATGAACAAAACCAGCGCTTCATTTCCCATTAATATTATTTTGTTAACGTTTTTGCTGTATCGTTAATTGGTTTCAAAAATGTCGTCTTCACGTAGGGAAGAAGAGCAATACGTAGATTTGACCCCGCCGGAAATATTAATCGAGGTACGAAACGAGAGTGATATCCTGTTGCTACCAAGATCTAGAGAGAAAACCTAGGAAACTTTCATGCATTGGAAAAACAGCAAAAATTCCCAGTCATTTCCGGAGCACGTATTTTTTTAGCTTACTTCAATGAACTGGCAAATAAATACAAGCTCGTTTTGGTGTAAATAAAAGCACTGGCAAAAGCAAAACCGCTAAACAGCCTATATACAAAATATATTCTACACAAAATAATGTTATGAATACGCATTTTTTTTCCTCGCATGTGTGTGTGAAAAACGTCGCGCGTCGTATGAAACGCGTGTGTATCATAATGTACTATTATCTCAAAGTTACAATCGCTATTCCAAGCGGACATCGATTTTAAATGTTGCGCACAGTATACTTAGCGAATTTTGTATTTTTTTACAGTTACCTAGTTCAAACATTGTAGGCTATAATATGGTATTGATTGTTAAATTTTCGTTTTACAATTTATGTCCAGGTTCGTAACTGGTGGTGTTCTGTAGTTACTGCCTATCCCCATGGGAAGAAGGAGTGAGTTTATGTTGTTGTTATGTTGTCCAAAGAATCATTGTAATCAAATAGTTGATATACTAGTTTTTCACAAAACACTTTCTTTGTTGTTTATTTATTCTGTGAATTATTCAACAGTATTACAAAATCGCCAGTTCAGTTAACCGCATAGCATTCCTTCACCGCATTATTGATGGAATTCAACAGCGTAATTTTATTGTTCGTTGCAATATTGGTATTTCTTTTATCGAAATAATGGGCTGAATTCTGTTGCAATTTGATGTTCTTTTTGTACGTACTCACTCCCATGGGAAAAATACGTGATTAAATAGCGTGAGTTTCTGCCTACCCCCATGAAAAAAGACGTGATTTTAAATAATATATGTATGGACTGAATTCTGTTACAACTTGATGTTCTTTTTAAGCCTATTAGTGCTAGAGCACAGGCTACTGTTTCCACTTTTCCCTTTTCTTGAAGTAATTATATTCTCCATCTTAAGGACTCTCAATTTAAGATCATTCTTTACATCTAACATAACGCTTACATTGGTACTTAAATAATCTTATTCAGTTTATTTCACTCCCGAAGCGCATGGTATTTTAATAAATTTTTACTCAGCAATACTAAAATAAACATTTACAAAAAAAAACGCAAGAATTGGGCAGAAATGTGCCCTCAGAAACGTATCATTGACGCTCGTCGTTTTATAAGTGCGTTGTCACGGGTGCATTAAAAAAAAAACTTTATTACTCGAACTTTTTATGGAAGGGCCAAAGGCTGTCATATTTTCGAGTTTGCCACCATCTTTAAAGGATGACTGGGTCAGGGCATGGATTAAGGAATTATACTTTGGATAGATGCGAAACTACCACTCTGAATGTATTCTAAATGCCAATTTATTGTGGTTCCAAAATAAAAAGCTTTTTCAACACATTTGCTCAAAAATGCATTTATGAAGCCTGTAAACATTGTTCGAAAGTTAAAAGTTACACACCATACAACAGAATGTGCGGTAAAATATGTACTCTCACCTAAGTACCTTGTTTACCAAATAATTCGTTGTATAGCGCCATGCGTATCCTTGACGGTTCTTTTTAATTTCCATTAAAAAAAAATAAGTATTCCACCAAGGAGTTT
Organism: Tiliacea citrago; assembly: GCA_963921375.1. Classification (NCBI taxonomy): domain Eukaryota; kingdom Metazoa; phylum Arthropoda; class Insecta; order Lepidoptera; family Noctuidae; genus Tiliacea; species Tiliacea citrago. Next base: position 20,843,502 of record OY992799.1, on the reverse strand, counting down.
CACATTACGAAATAAATAAGCTGAATGATCGAACCTCCTTGGAAGCGCTTTTGCTCAATACGTTAGTCTCACTTTAATACTAAAGAGAATATGAGACGAAAGATGTAGTTCTAATTTTCACTACGCGCACACGGCGCCATTTTCAAAGATTGTTGCGACTTTCCGACTGATATTATTTTATAAACAAAATAATAATAATATGAGTTCAAGCGAGGATCCGATATTATTATGGAATCTACTCCACCTGATATATCTTGAATGGGTGCAAATTGCAGAAAATGGTCTCTTGCCGCCAAAATCGCGAAAGTGCTATTTAATTATGTTCAATAATTTTATATCATGGAAGACTCGAAGAAACTCAATCATTCTCTGAAAATGTTTTGATGGCTTGTTTCATTACCTATTGTACTGTTTTCTCACAAATGTGTTGAAAAACGTTCTAAGACACACGTGCGGAAATTGGTATTTACAAATTCGTGACTATGGTAAGCCCTCGTTTGTAAAAACCAACTTACCGCACTCTAGTATCATAAAATAACTATTACTTTTATTTACTTTTGTTTTAGGCATGAACAACAGGCTAAAGTCAGAGTCATAGTTGATAAATACACTTTTATCAGCTTGCTAGAGTTGCTGTAATAATAGTATGCTGCAATGGTTTGATTTTTCCGCCTTTAACCATCAATAATTTTGACAATGTGAATGTTGTAATTTGACATTCAAAAGTGCCATACTATACTATTTGAAATAAATATTTTGACTTTGACAACCCTTGTTTTGTCTTGAGCTAGTAAGGGTTGTAACTGACTGGTGAAGAGCGGTAGATGATTATAAGCATTATGTCTAAATAAAAACTCACTATTGTATTTTCAACTTTCAGCGCCGAGCCAAGCGTTGACACTCCAACAGCGTGCTTTTGAAGTGAAAACGAACATGAGTGTACTTAGGGGTAGGTACTAACTCGTATGATGATGTTCCGTGATGATGTCGATGTTCCGTGTGGTGCCGGACGTAAACATCCTATTTCTTACCGTGGGTGTCGTAAAAGGCGACTAATGTACTTACTGGAGAATGGGCAACTGCGTTCTCTATGCATTTTAACATCATACTGCGATCGCCAACCCGCCTGCCAAGCGTGGCGATTATGGCAAACACCACCCCCCCCCCCCCTTTTGGAGGAGGCCTATGTCTAGCAGTGGACGTCTTTCGGCTGAAATAGTGAGGTACAGATGTTTTCCAATACGAATTTCTCAGTAGCAGCCCAGAGACTGGATTTGTGCCCGTTTGATAAGAATAGGCTCGCCCCCTATTACATGGGACTTAAACATTACTGGCGAAATGTGGGTGTACCTCTGCCAACCCTTCGGTGAAACAAGGCGTGATGTTATTTTATGTGTTACTTATGTGTTTCGCTTCTACGCAATTTAATTACTCTATGTTCAGAAGTTAAAATTGATAGGTACACTTTTACGCAAAAGTATCGTGATATTCACGATATTTTTCGTAACTTAGTTCTCTGGTTGGTTGATTATTCATTACAGGGTGCTGTAATCTTATGTTAGATACACAGCTGTTTAAAATTCAGGAGGGGTTGGTGATGAGCAATGCCTTAAGGAAAATTGTATTCAATTTTAATTGAGTTTATTAGCTATTCCGTTTATAATTAGTTTAAATTAGTGGTACTCTGTTAGGTTAAAGATGACTAAATGATTAGGTAGACAAGTCAAACAGATGAATCCATTAAACTATGTATGTGATAAAAATTTCCATCATCTTAAATTCCATGCTGGAAATACTAATTACTAGTGTTAGAATTTAGTTGAAATGAGATATGCTTTTGATTTTTAACCGACTTCCAAAAAGGAGGAGTGGTGAAAGAAGGAGAGGAGTTTTTTTTTTTTTTTTATGTATGTTCACCGATTACTCCGTCAATTGTGGACGGATTTTGAAAATTCGTTTTTTGTTTGGAAGGGTATGCTCCCGAGGTGGTCCCATTGCCACCAAATCAGAATCTGATGATGGGATCCCATGGAAATCGAGGGAATCCTCAAATTTTATAGGCATACCTATAGCGATTTGAGTATTTTGTTATAATAACTCGTCCATTTGCTCTCAGAAAGCAAATTTGGTGAAGTGGAACTGATGATTAAGACCACAGATGGCCAGCGGAACTACTTATAATAAGTATTTCACCGTTGCGATTCGATTAGGCACTTTAATATGGTTGATAAGCAATTTATGCTCGTCAAAATGCATATGGTAAAGTCACCATCAGTTATCCTGGTTCTTACCAAGAGAACTCCTCAACAATTAACGCCCCTGCATCGGGAATACCAATATTTTGTAAAAGGTGATGAGCATTTGACATTAGGCTATTGTTAATTAGATAAATTACAAACTGACCCACTAAAAAGTGAAAAATAAAAACTTTTTACAAAAAAAAAAAATCAACTGACTTCTTTTTGTAAAAAGTTTTTGAAGTGTAATCTTTTAGTTATTGTTGTGTGGGTACGTTGAGTCATTTTTACATTGAATATGACTGTCATCTTATACCACTAGATGGCGTTACTTTTGTTATGGTTAAGGTATGCATTAATTAATTCCTGTATTTTGTAACGTTAAAACTAATATTTAGAACTGTTTTGGTCAATATTCAGTTTTAGGCTTCCAATAATTCTAAATCCTGAAAGTATTTGCGTAAGAATTTCTCATGCCTGCCTAATTCAAATTGACAAACATTCTACAGTCTGTCGACTTTCAGAACTTTTAGGCAAACATGTTTAAGTATTTAAACTTTGTTATGAAAATTCGTGAAGTTCACTGTGAGACAAATGTGGTTACGGCGAGGGGGGGATAGGGGTGGCTGGGGGACACGTGAACGTGTATGTATTAATTTCTGGGATTATCCATGGGAATGTTTTCCAATGAAAATGAATTGTTTATGGTCTATTTGTGTATGTTTGCTAAGAAATATTTTTATTGTTAGAAATAAAATATTAAGTAATTTGTCACTGTGGATGATTGTGTATTTATGTCATTACTATCACACAAAAGGTATTTACAAAGCAACTGTGAGTGGAAACACCGGGAGGCGGTACGCCCTTGGTGGACATATTGTGACCTAGTTGGTGATGTAAGGAGCGTAGCAGGTGGCGTTCTATAGTTTCTGCCTAACCCCATGGGAAGGTGTGAGTTTATGTATGTATTTTTTTTTTTTTTATATAAAAACGTTGCCCCACACTAGGAATTTCTCCTGTATCGTGGGTGCTTTTACAAACATTTAAACTCACATACACAAACAGCCAGACCCGGAACAACTACTTGTAGGTCATACAAATATTTGTTCCGTGCGGGAATCGAACCCGCGACACGCAGCGAAGCAGTAAATCGCTTAACCACTGCGCCAACCGTACCGTCAAATATACTAGCACTATGTATGTACTAGCACTTTGCCCATGACTTCGTCTGCGTGGGTTTCGTATTTTCTCCTACAAAAATTAACACCCCCTCCACCCCTTTTAAACGGTAGTTTTGGAAAATTAATGATTCCTTTTACTTATTATTAATTTATAGACTTATTATTTAATTTATTGATCAAAGGAAATATAACATTAACATATAAACTGTAACTCGCTTTTCATCCCGGAAGGTTTTTAGTTTAGGGTTCCCGTTTTACCCTTTGGGTACGGAACCCTAAACCCAAAGGGTAAAACGGGAACCCTATTACTAAGGCTCCGCCGTCTGTCTGTCTGTCTGTCACCAGACTGTATTTCATGAACCGTGATAGTTAGACGGTTGAAATTTTAACAGATGATGTATTTCTGTTGCAGCTATAACAAAAAATACTAAAAAAGAGAAGAGAATAAAATAAATATTGAAGTGGGCTCCCATACAACAAACGTGATTTTTTTGCTCGTTTTTGCTCGATATTGATAACGGCAACAGGTAAACGCTTGAAATATTCACAGAATATTCACTTATAATAGAATATTAATATAGATTAGAATATATATATTCACTTTAAAAATAAATAATTAAATTAAAATAAAAAAATATTTAAGGGGGGCTCCCATACAAAAAACGTGTTTTTTTGCCATTTTTATAGATAACGGTACGGAACCCTTCGTGCGCGAGTCCGACTCGCACTTGGCCGGTTTTTTAAAAATCTTTAGTCATGTGTTTCGTCATTTAATGTTTTGATTAGTTTTTTCTTCTACTTTCTTCCGAGAATTTTCGAGTTAATCAAGCCACGCTATGAAATCTTCCCCTATAAAATAGAATTTTAATCCCTTTGAGGTAAATTTTCGAAAAACCCTGATACACGTTCTTTATTTTTGGTTTTAAGTAGGTATAAATACTGAGTTAAGAGTCAACCAGATCGAGCGTTATAATTCTTCCATACAAACTTTGACACCTCCCAATCCCACTTTAGGGAGACATCATCATCATTATTTCAGCCGAAAGTCATCCACTGCTGGACATAGGCCTCCCCAAACCCAAGGGCTTTGCCATAATCGCCACTCTTGGCGGGCGGGTTGGCGATCGCAGTATGGTGTTAAAATGCATAAAGAACGCTGCTACCCATTATCTAGTAAGTCCCTTAGTCGCCTTTTACGACACCCACGGGAAGAACTGGTACTATTATTTTCGTCCGGCACCACACAGACCAGGGGGACCAGATACCTCTAAGGGGTAGTTTAGAAAAACAAAACAATTACAAACTCAATGGGTAAAGGTACTACAGGTACACGTCTGCCCAACCCTTCGGGTAAACAAGGCGTGATGTTATTTAAAAAAAAATATTAGGTGAACACTGTGCATATTCTTTTACAAAATAAAAAAATGTCGTTCAGTTTTTTACCACTTATTAAATACTAGCTGCGCCTCGCGGTTTCACCCGCGTAAGTCGCGATCCCGTGGGAATATCGGGATAAAAAGGAGCCTATGTCTTAATCCAGGGTGTCAGCTACCTTCATACAAAATTTTATCAAAATTGGTCGAGCCGTTTGAGCGTGAAGAAGTAACAAACACACACACACACACTCACAAACTTTCGCCTTTTTAATACGAGTATTAGTGTGATATTAGTGTGATGATAATAAAAATGGTGGGAAAATGCAAAAGCTTGTTTTCTCTGTAAGTGGAAGGAGTGAAACCTAACATTACAAGTTAATTAGGTCAGTTGCAAGCGTGTCCCAAAGAATTCAACTACTTTAGGTATATGAAGCCAATAACTAAGCTACTTAACTTGGTGCAATGTGTTTCAAATTGCAACATCATCTTTTATTGGTCCTTTATTATGTTAATAAAATTTTTAGTAGTAACGGATGTCATTCATTGGTTTAAATCGTTTTTAGGGTCCCGTAGTCAATAAGGAACCCTTACAGTTTCGCCATGTACGTCTGTCTGTATGTCTGTCCCCCGGCTTAGCTCCCCCTAGACTCTACTCTCTCTTGGCTTAGAGACCCTTAGTAATAGAAAGCTGTAATTTGGTATGGGTATACATATTTACACTGATAAAGTGGTGGTAAAATTAAATCAAGAAAAAAAAATTGTAGGGTACCTCCCTTGTACGTAAAGTGGGGATGATATTTTTCTTTCTCATCTATCCCATAGTGTGGGGTATCATTGGATAGGCCGTTCAAAAATATTGCAGGGTTGTGAAAACCATTTTTCGCTTCAGGGTTCCGTTTGTATTGGAACCGTGCACCTAGCTTCTGACGTTTCATAAGTGCCCATGTAGGTTTACGTGAAAAACAATATTTTGATTTTGACGTACAGTCAGGGAAATTAATTATTAAGAAAACTGAGGCGCTACGTCAATTTGCCGTGTTATAGCCACTTAAAGACTGTGATAGTCACAACTGTCAAAGAATGACAGCTGTGATTTAAAGATACGGACAATTTAAATTGGTAGTCAATTATAGCTCAGTTGGACGCAAAAACTTACCTTATCGTAAAGCTCTTTAACACCAATAATGTATCTTTCAAACAAATACATTTTCAAGAACCAAACTTTCTGTCGACAAACACCATCTAACCACGCAATCATTTCGAAACGGATCGCCTTCGCAGGGGGTTACGGCAAAAACTCCCCAATAACTTGGCAATACTGGCAAACTTATCCCATTAGGCACACAAACGGGATTGATCCGGCCCGTGTGACGGTCATCCGGTTATTCTGCCGGCCATCCGGATATGGAAAGTTTACTAACAAGCAAGAGACGCTCTGGTTTAACCGAAATCGTTAAAGTCGATTGCTAGAATTTCTCTGCAATTTTCAAATGCCTTTGGAAGTAATATCTTGATTCATACAGTATTCATTATGGAGCCCGGAATTACTCAGTTGCAGCCCGCAGACGAAGCTGCCGAAAAAAAAAAAAAGGAAAGAAACAAATAAAGAAAGAAAAATTATTTATTCTGCACAAACAAAACGCACAGTACAGAAAAATAACACAATCAAAATACACCAGTAGCGAAGCTACAACTTCCATTAGAAGAAAGCCAACTTTTTTTTTTCAATTCCCCTTAACTCAAGATAACATCAAACTACCTTAAAAATGTAAGTCATTCCTCAGTTTAACGCCATAATTCGTCTGAATTCTTAGTTAGGACAAAAAATTTAAACTGTGTTCGCGATTTATGACAGACTATTGGTAGGTAAACCATTTATATCTTATGATTTATTAAATACCTGTAATGTGACTATTTAAGTACAATATTATTTAGTCATAGTGAACTCAAATAGAGTAGTTGTTTCAAAGGGAAGCCGGTAGGAATGGAGTTGTATGAAGCCGTCGCCCCTGAAATACACACATACAAAGTAGCCAAAAGCCTCGTATCCAATACCCTAAACATTTTGACAATCTTGTCCATTGGTTGATGTCAGGGACCAAAGACAATTTACAAAGTGTTTACTAGTCTATAATCTACTTAACAAAATAACAACCTGTGATGACAACAAAGTCGACAAACAAACAATCAAAACGAAAACAAAATGCCGATTGCCGAGTGGAAAAATAACTACTTTTGTAACAAACAAACTATACTAATTATTATGAACAATTACAATAACCGTGGGTCGCATCTGTGCAAGAACAGGTCTTTGCTCAGCAAAATGCTGTGACTTCGGACAAACCTATCATCAACAGCGCTGATTTTCAGCAGAAACCATAGAAGGGCTGGCGAATGTAGGTAAATGTATAAAGCTCTGGTATTCTGATAGGGCTCACTGTGATACCACGGACACACCAACGGACATCTATAAATCCCACTAGAGTTTTTTTCCCCATGTGAAAAAGGCGGAAGTTTATGTATGTGTAAATTAAGCAAGCGTTATAATCAATGCTCGAGCGTGCCTTCGCTGTACGAGATGAGGCAGTGGGACAAAATAAGCGTGTTGAAAAGAGCTATATATCTCATGCTGTGGTCATTAGAGTAGCTAATGAGGTTGTTAGCCGGAACTGACTGCCCTGGACACGAAGGCTATTTACGTAAAACTATCATCACCTTTGGATGTTTTTAGGACATATAAGCTGACCTCTCATTGTACAAAAATCCTATACAGCTTATACTAGCAATGATATTTAGCCATGTGTACCATACACCTCTGCCCAAGGGACCTACGACGTGGGACTTAAACGAACCCTATTACATAGGACTTAAACAAAACTGGTGAAATGTGGGTGGACAATATTCCTCTGCCCAACCCTTTGGGGAATACAGACATGATGTTATATATGTACGTATGATCATGAAGCATGTCTCAATTTTTTTTAGGGTTCCGTAACCAAAGGGTAAAACGGGAACCCTATTACTAAGGCTCCGCCGTCTGTCTGTCTGTCTGTCTGTCCGTCTGTCACCAGGCTGTATCTCCTGAACCATGATAGTTGGACAGTTGAAATTTTTACATATGATGTATTTCTGTTGCCCCTATAACAACAAATACTAAAAAACAGAATAAAATAAATATTTAAGGGGGCTCAAATGGGGCAAATGGGACTTTTTGGTCGTTTTTGCTCGATATTGATAACGGCAATAGGTAGACGCTTGAAATAGTCACAGAATATTTAGTTATATAATCACTTTTAAAATAAATAATTAAATAAAAATAAAAAAAATATTTAAGGGGTCCTATACAAAAAACGTGTTTTTTTGCCATTTTTATAGATAATGGTACGGAACCCTTCGTGCGCGAGTCCGACTCGCACTTGGCCAGTTTTTTTTTGTAAAACAATAGCCAGAGTGTGCTGGGCTAAAAAGTTTTAGGAGTTATTTATTACCAATACATAATCAGCCTATAATGTTCCCACTGCTGGGACACAGGCCTCCTCTTTCTGTAAGAGGGAGTCCGTAATCCACCACGCGGGCCCAGTGCGGGTTGGTGGATGTTAATAGTTTTTTTTTTACTTTCATGAATGATTGGTAGTCATTGGATACATGATGTGGGCTGCCGTTGTAAGACGATTAAAATGCCACGGGTGTATTGGTATTTTTTTTACACAAAAACTCATTTAATGCAAAAAATATAAATATCTAGACGTTATACACACAAATATAACTTCTAAACCAGATATTCTTAAGGTTAGCGAAGGTCGTTCAACCAATTATTATTAAAATGCATACGAAATAGAAATAACACAAAATAATCATCTACGGTTACAGAAGCCCAGATTATCCTTTATATTCTATTTAGGAATACGTTTATTTCTGTACAGCTAAGTAAGCAATATCGACATAAATCAGAAAACTAAAATCGTAATATCGAAACTATCGATATTCGATCGGCACATCCCTGTGGTTAGGTGCCGTTGACACTAATCGTGGGAGGTGAGGTTGTAGCATTAATACTGTAATGACTCTGCTTTATGGCTATTTATTGGAAACTTTGTTTATGGTGACATTACTCGTATGTCTTTTTAATAATGAATGGTGTGAGGTGATATATAATGATGTCATTTCACTACTTAAATGGTTTTGTTCGCACTTTTAAAACAGAGATTCATTTGATGGGTAGTGAAAATTATCGACATTTTCAACAAAGGATTTTGCAACTACGCATTTGCAGTAATTATATGCTTGCTTAGTTGAAATATCCATTGTTTGCGTGATTTCACTGGTTTTCATTTTTTTGTTTAAATATATTATATATAAAAAAATGTCAAACCGCTTGGTGGCGCGACGTGGCAAATGAAGTATTAAGTTTATCGTCATAAATATTTTGAAATAACAGACAGGAGCTGATTAAGATTTATTTATTTTACTTAACGCGTGACCGACCTGATTTTCAGCATTGTTATTCAAAATCCAGCAATTGGTTCTAGTATTTATTTAGGTTCTGCCAAAAGTAATATAGGCTAAATACGTGCGAAGCTCAGCCTTGTTATATTTTTTTTTCAACGCTTGGCCTAGCACCGAGCATTGAAAATTCGACGTACAATAATATGTTGGCATTACACAACATAAAAACAACAACCAGAATTACTGAAGGGTGTCGTATTACCCAGTAACAGGATTGTGGAGGTCAGATAAGTAGTCGGTCCAAGTGGAATGTATTTAACACTTTAAATTTCAAAAAGCAGAGTACAACCCGAAATGATTTTCAAATTCTAAATTAACGCGATTGAAGCCGCGCGCAAAAGCTAATGTGACATATTTTCCAATTGTGTTTTTTTTGTGTACATTTTGACCTGCGTCACTTCTAGTTGCTATTTAAATACAGTTTTCTTTCTTTGTATTTCTCCGCCTCGATAAACGTTTTAGTACTTTAGATCAATCTGTTAAAGACTGATTGCAGCTTAACCCGTTAATGCCCTAAATAGTGATGTCCCACCATCAAACACCATGTATTTTTATAATCGACAAATTGAATTATCGAAAAATTATTGAATTATTCATGTTGGGTTGTAGAGCGGCCTAATCACTTTAATTGCCTTGTTGGACCCCTATAAATTTATGAAGCCCTTCTATAATGTAATAGGCGGGTAACCAGCGGTAATAGCCGCCTAAAGGCGTTATTTAAGTTTATAATTAACGTTTTCATATCGTTAAATATTGGGGAATATTTAACTGATCCTCTGAAAACTTATTACCCTTCTTGATGGACACTTTTTTAAATTAATGAACCCCTAAAGGTTTTGAGCTTGTAATAGTGCACAGTTTTTTAAATAATTGCACCTCTTTTTACCTTCGGGTTTGAGATGTCTTTATTTCCCATAAGAAATTTCACTTACATGAGAAATATTTATCTAACTTAAAAACATTAATGATTCTACGTACAGTGTACCTTTCTGGCCATTTCTCACAGTTGGTCGCAGAAACTAAGCCAGGGTACCCCGTACATACGGGTAAAGTTAGGTTAGAATAACAGTGACTTGACGTGGCCCGCAGAGGCGGGCCGGCACTAGCCAGGGTTCGCGGAAGTCGCACTAGATCCCATGATCCCCGGTGCAAGTGTAGGAAGGGAACACTGGGGTGGCTTTTGGTCAGCAAGAGTCTGACAGACCCCTTCACCCACTCCAGGGTGGAAGACATCCATCAGGATTTACCGACCCGAACATAAAAAAAAGACAGCGACGAGAACTGTGACGAACCGCGCGCGAGCCGAGCGAGCGAAGTGGTGCCGCGGCAGCGACCAGCGAGCGTTACATCAAAGTTGGTGGCAGTTTACTTGGCTATTTAGTATTTTTAGAACAACAAAATAGGAATTATATGTGGTTTATAAAAAGAGGCGTAGGTAATAATTATATTAGAGTGTTCAATGATATTTTTAGGAAAGCAAAATGGGAATTACTTGAGGGTAGATTAAATAGGTACATGCCCAATATTGAGGCACTTCTTGAAAGGAGATGGTTCTTATTGAGTAGGGTCGAAGAACAAATTCAGTCGTATTTGGAACTAAGTAAGTTTCAACATTAGAGAAAGTTGAGTAACTCATGAATATTTGACGACCAAGTCATTGAATAGAGGCTGGGAATGCTGGGATTGGCAAATGTAGTGTGACGCCTGGGTGAATGACCTGTTAGGCTATTCTGTATAAAGCTCTGGTCACTTGAGCGAATCCCGGAACGCAGAACGCGATTGCGTGCGTCTATTGTTTTCATGATCAGGAACAGTCTATTCGCGCCAGCTTTGACAGCTCCACATACGTTAGTTGACATAATCGGCGCAATTGAATTTTTTTTTCCCTTCGATTTGAACATGATAAGCACGAGAACGCGACATATCCCGATTTATCGGAATTTGACTACGATTCTGACGTTATCCTAATGCCTAACAGCTCAATTTACACTGTGCAAGTTTATTGCCTGCGGCATACCATGAAATTTGATGGGCAACTAACTGACACCGTCTTAACAACACGTACAATATTGTTGCATGTTATTTGCGGTTCAAAACTGGTATACCTAGGTGTAAACAGTACAAACAATAAAATTGCACGTGCATTAAAATCGCATTCAACTCTACAAGTACGAACTAATTAAATAGGTTTCAAAAAATCTTGAGAAGACATTTAATAAAAATTTTATGAAATATTAGGCAGTGCCTGGTTCAGGCCATGGTTTGGAGCGAGAGTGCATGGGAGGCCGTCACCCCGAGATAGAACGCGTGAGGCAGAGGCAGGGTTCGCGCCCTCACGCTCCTAGTCGCCGCAGGAGACGCTCTGGGCGTCGGGAGTCGCAAGCCGATTTCCGGCCACTGTAGGCGTGGGCCTGCGGACGGTGAGCGATGGGTAGCTCGCCGTGCAATAAGGACCAGGCCCGGGTCGACGGCGCGTTGTGTTCCACGTGCACCTCAAACAGATGTCAGCACGAATTGACGAGGTCCATTAGGGCCAATGCCTGCCAGGGTTGCGAGTTTGTACGAAAGGGATATCGTGGCCCTGATACACAGGCAAATGAAGGAACACGGGTGAGGTTTAGTCAGTAAAAGTCTGCCACGCCCTCCGGCTCCGCCCAGAGCGGGAGAAGTTATTTGATAATTTCACACCCAAAAAAAAGGCAGTGTCAATAAGGGCAATACTTGAATCACATCTTGAAGTACAAGGACGTGTAAATCTGTATTAGGACGAGGCAAAACTTGCATGCAATAATCACCTTACAATAAAGTTGCCTTTGTGTAAGTCACATGCAAGTTTATTGAATCACAAAACTTGCAAGCAATTCTTGAATGGCAATAAAATTTTACGTGCTTCACGGCATGAGATTATTGCTCTTGAACGTTCCAGAAACTTGCACCGTGTAAATGGGACTTTAAGCTCGAGTAAACTCGAAAAAAGCATTTTGGGTTCTTGGCGGGAAAGTGAAGCGTCATTATTAGCAGTTTTGTTTTATTTTCTAAAACTTGCGTTATGCCGAATATTAATGTGTAATAAAGGTGGATTATTTACGATTAAGTGTTCGTGAACGTGCATTATTGTAGGCAAATGAAATACTTAAAACAGTGCAACATCACTTCAAATTCTCTCAAGTCCGCGTGAGGTTTCAGTTAAGTGTCACGTCATTACTGAAACTCAAGGGGAGCGGGCGGGTGGGGATATTTATCATCTATCATGCATTTAATACAATTAATTTAATCATTAATTAAACAAACTTTGTACTTGTTACCTAATTTTTATTGACACTGGCTAAATGTGCAAACCGCACGAAGTCCAAGGCTTTTTGACACTAATTCTCTCTCGTTGAGAGAACGATGTAGCAAGTTATTAAAAACAAATCATAGCAAAGCTACATCGCGATCGGCTTGAAGTTCCACTTCATTAAATCGATTTTATGCATGGAATTAATAATATGTACTATATTTATTAATTTTACGTCCACCTCTTTTTTAATTTATGTTTTGTTTTTGTGTAACCGACTTTTTTGATTAAAATTAAATGTTTTTCTTTGGCATGCCAAGATTAAAATACAAAATGAAGGAAATGTTACACATACGATGATACTCACAAATCACCACAAACACCAGTAAAATACTGGTATTCAGCTGCATCCGGTTAGACTGGAAGCCGACCCGAACATAGTCTGGGAAAGGTTAGGCAGATTGATTGAACCATAAAATATTAAACGTTGATAATCACCACTCCTGGGATATGAACTGGTGATTTTAATAATTATGTTCCGAAGGTTTGATATTTCCATACAACCATAACTCCCTAGATTTCGTAATTGGCAAAGTGGCTGGTTATTACTGAAAGTGATGCTCATCTACGTAATAGTGCTCCCCTCCGCCACATTTTCTCTCGCGGCCCACCGAAAGAAACTTCGTTCCTACGTAAATACTAGTTAAAAACGAAGTATTTTCATTATTAATCGGTATATTGTAAAATAGGTATGTAGATAGACGTAGTAGAGGACATATTTTTTTTTAATATAGTGACCTAATTGGTAATTATGTATGGGAGAAAAGTTTGACAGAACGAGTCGAGTATTTTGTATGGCAGCGCTGTCAAAAAACAAGAAATGTGACAGAAATAGACACTAACGGACTTATTACAAAACAAGGTTTATCTTTAGATCCAGGTTTAAACCATCGTGTATTTTTTTAATTTCGAAGTCAACTTTGTACACGGGTTTAAATAATCAGTTCGAACTTTATCTCAGATGGCATCAGGTTCGAAATTTAAAATGACACGGTGGTTTAAACCTGGGTCTAAAGTTATACCTTGTTATAAAACAAGGTATAACTTTATATATAAAATATAAATATATATAAGGCCGAATCTCTTCGACGCGAGAGTGAGTAGTTGTCTTGTGTGTTATGTCAGCCCTGCAGATCTTAAAGTCAATATAAAACGCAGCTGTCAGCGTCAACGTCAAACTGTTTTCACTACGATTATAGACATACCAGATTTAACGACTAGCAGGATTCCCTTTTTTTTTTTTTTTGTTGCCTGGGTGGAAAATCCTCATGGATGTCCTCCGCCCTGGGGTGGGCGGAGGGGTCTGTCAGACTCTTACTGACTAAAAACCACCCCGGTGTTCCCTTCCCACACTTGCACCGGGGATCTTGGGAGCTAGTATTACTTCCGTGATCCCCGGCTAGTGCCGGCCCGCCTCTGCGGTCCACCTCAAGTCTGCTGGGGGGTGAGGTGTTAGACCCCCCCGCGACGTCTCAAAGGGGCGCGCGTGGAACACTACGCGCCGCCACCTCGGGTCCAGTGTGATAGGGGGCGGCGGACGTCCCCGAGTCCGCCGTCCCTGGACCCATTTAGCAGGATTCCCTGTCTCAACTAACTTTCCATCCTTACTAACATATTCTTCCCCAAAGCTCTTTGAGGCTTTGATGTTTTTTATCCGCGTTAATGATATTAAATTATGATTATTTTTGTGTTGTTTGTGATCATTTATGTACATATTTATTAATATAAATAACAATATGCTTTATCTGTTTGTTTCAGTGTACTAATAGTTGTCAACAAGTTTCACATTAAATTCAATTAATTATTTAATAATTGAATTTAATGTGAAACTTGTTCAACAACTATCTCCAATAACTAAGTCCAATAATCAACATATTATTGGACTTAGTTTTTCTTCTTTTTTTTTTTTTTTTCTTCCTTCGCACGTTTTCTTTCAACACATCTGACATTGGCAGAATTGTCGACAACGGCACCATTACCAGAAGGAAAAATAGAATAGAATAGAATAGACTAGCAGGATTTTATAGCACTGATATAAAATCACTAATAGAAGTGAGTAAGAGGGTACTTATATAGGTTGTAAAAAGACACATCACAAAGCCGTCAACTACGCATACTGTTCATCTAACTAAGTAGCTTTGCGCAAAAATTATTGCTAGGAACCGATTTTTATTTATAGGAATTAAAAAATTGCAATTTTTACTGCGCGCAATGTAACGCGAACCCAGGCAAACGGACTCAGTGCTGTTCTGTGAGTTAAGCCCCGCCCCTTCGTTCTACGCGGTACGCGTAGGTACTTGTCGAATAATCGCAGCTAAGAACGAATTTAATTTAAGAAAAATCGAAAATTCTGGTAATGTTTGCTTGGAAAAAAGTTTTATAATAACACTTGGAATTCGTTTTCGTAATAAAGTAAAAAAAAAAAATGCGTGTTTGGCCTTCAATATCTCCAGAACCAGTGGATTTTCCAGGTATGGTCTAGTGGAAAAAAACGATCCAAATAATGGGTAGAATATGTAGGTTTCATTTTCGGAAGGGTCTTTTTACACCCGATATCTCTAAAGCTCGTTTTTACATTGACGAGACCTAAACCAAAATAAAAGCGCAAATTACAACTTTCAGTACTGAACCGAGCGTTGAAATCCAACAGCACGGTTTTATATTAAGCATCGCCCAGTGTTAGTGAAAATGGGCATAATTGCCACAAAACAGCTGTCCTGTTACATAGACTATATCGAAATGACGAGGGGGGGATCGCGCTAATTTTGAACGTTAATACCAAAACTAAACCACAACCAAAAACGTTACGTTAGACACATTTCGTATCGCGCCAATCATTTCAACGGAAACGATTTAGCTTTACTTTGGAAGTTACGTTGGAAGAACGATCGATCGAACTTTCAGTGTTGGGTAACGTCAACGATTTTGTCGAAAATAGCGCGATACCGTTTCTTACATCAGCTAAACCAAAACCAAAAACGTTGCGTTCGAACGGTAATTACATTGAGAAATAGCGCGATCGGCCCCCAGTTTCCTTCTTCAAATTAAATTGCCGGTCCATTGTAGCTACGTAATATGAAATGCATAGGTAATTATTGTTTCCATTAATGCACTGTTTAATACCATTGACGTTGAAATCATTATTTGAGTATCATACATACAATATTATTCAAGAGTTAATGAAACAAACAATCACAATATAAATAATTTATATTATTAATTATTATTCAGTTACCATTTCACCGTACTGTACATGGAGTAAAACAAACAAAAAAAAAAACGGGAGCAACACAACACTCCCAGAGAAACTTATTCTGAACTTTATAAATAAAACAATAGGACTTAAATCAGCTTGTGATTACAATAAAAGTACAATCTTAAACTTTACTCAAAATGCCACTCTGTTTATATAACAATAGAGTTTATTTTTAACTGCAGGGATATAAAATGTCGAGACAGATCATCAGTCAAGAGAAGACACTGTCATTAGGTGATTGAACGAAATAATCAGCTAAAAGCATCGATCGAACGATGTATATTCGTAGGTAGCTTGGGTTTGTATGAATCTTTAAACTTCCGTGAAAAATTTATCAAGCATCGAATTGTTATAACGATACCGGAACCTTAAAAAACCGGGCAAGTGCGTGTTGGAACACGCACAATGAAGGGTTCCGTATCCCAAAAACAAACTTAACGTTGTAGTTGAAGAACATGTTCTCCCATACATCGATATACGTCACGGTCAATTCTCCAACTACAAATTTAAAAGTTGATCGACTATTACTCGTTAACTTGTAAAACCTACTTAGCTGTGATAGTTTTCCTTTTAATTTGGTTATATAATATACTACTGCCATGATTTTTTTCACATAGGTATCCAAAAACAACCATTTAGCAGGCAGAGGGGGGGACACTTGACTGTAACAAAAAAAATCACAAAAGTTTTTCTCTAGATTCTTCATGTTCGGTATCGTTTAAAATAGCTTACTTTAGTGACATGATGTTGTATATAGTAAATAAAGGAACTTTTATTTTAGAAGATGACATGCGGGAGAAGACGCGGGCAGCAGCTAGTATGATAATATATAGTGCTTCAAGGATCTTGGATGACGTTGATAGGGAGACGCGGTTGGTAAACATTTGTGAAATGTAATAATTAAAAAAGATGGCGGCGTTAGTCCTGATTTTTTAACCGACTTCCAAAAAGGAGGAGGTTATAATATATGTTCGGCTGTATGTTTGTTCGTTTTTTTTTTTTTTTATGCATGTTCACCGATTACTCCGTCTATTGTGGACGGATTTAAAAAAAATATTTTTTTGTTTGGAAGGGTATGCTCCCAAAGTGGTCCCATTGCCACCAAATCATCATCTGATGAGTGGATCCCATGGAAATCGAGGGAAATCCTCAAATTTTATAGGCATACCTATAGCGATTTGAGTATTTTCTATAGTAACTCGTGCATTTGCTCTCGGAAAGCACTATTTGGTGAAGTGGAACTGATGATGAAGACCACTGATCGCCACCGGAACTAATTAATAATAAGTATTTCACCGTTGCGATTCGATTAGGCACTTTAATATGGTTGCTAAGCAATTTATGCTCGTCAAAATGCATATGGTAAAGTCACAGTATTGTTCGTTGAATCGTTGAGCTCCTTAAGTTCTTAGTTAAGCTGCACGACTACTGACAAATGCGTGCACTGACTGGACAGGTCCCCTCAACCTGTGTGGTTCTTTCGACAAAAGATAATTTCAGGCACTAATCTACATGGTCTTCACATGATCTGACCAAGATTATGTCTGGACTTTAAAAAGAGACCTCTGAGTTTGTTTCGGCCTTTCTTCTCAGAGTAGTCGGATACGAAACGCCGACCTCATCTAGTTTTTTTTAAATATGATTGACGTGTAAAAGTGTTTGTACAAACCTACTTACAGAAATAAATCATTTATCATTATCATTTATCACCATCAGTTCTTCTGGTTCTTACCAGGAGAACTCCTCAACAATTAACGCCCCTGCATCGGGAATACCAATATTTTGTAAAAGGTGATGAGCATTTGACATTAGGCTATTGTTAATTAGATAAATTACAAACTGACCCACTAAAAAGTGAAAAATAACTTAATTTCGGAAGTCGGTGTCAAAAAACTAAAATACAGATCCAAAGACACTGGACTTCCGAAATTAAAGTTATTTTTCACTTTGTAGTGTTTTTTTGGAAGTCGGTTGATTTTTTTTTTGTAAAAAGTTTTTTTATCATTGCTGCTTTATTCAGCTGCATCTGTCATGAAAATGTGTCAATTTTGTATTTTTTTTTGACAAAAATGATAAGTTAGTTACCTATGCTGATCTTTGCGTCATGCTCGTGATGCTGCTTGTGGTCACCTTGCTGACCATGGTTTAGTTAATGTTATTAGTACTTAACTGTTTATTTATTTTATTTCGATGGTGCTACTTTATTATTTGTGACTTCGATTACAGCTATAGCTTTATGTAAGCGGGCACGCCCTTTATGCCTGGGGGCTTTTATTTAGGTATAAAGTTCTGTTAACGTTTTTAGTTTGAATTTTTTATTTCTGCTTGAGTATAGTTTTCAATGATTTTTTTTTGGTATAGTGTGCTAGCTAACATAAGACAAACAATTTAGTTTAATCTTTTGTGTTGCGTAATTTAAATTATTTTACCTAATTGTATAGAATCAAGTTTTTTTAACTGAACAGACAGCTGTGCTGCTGGGGAATTTGTTGCGCCACTTCTTCTTCCTAACTAAAGCATTAGGAAGTGGTGAAGGGCGGGCGTTTTTGGGGGACTGTCTTATGTAATTTTTGACGTTTGAAAAGTGCTGATTCTCAACCCAGTTTGAATAAATTACTTTTGATTTTGATAATATATTAAATAACTGATCTCAAAACCGCAACCTATTCCAGGCATTATCCTTAAATGGTCAAAGGTAATTCGCCACAACTTAACCTACGCAAATAATCCGTATTTTCACTTAATAACAAGATAAGTGCCCAACTACAATGCAATTACAGCTAAAACGGCATCTATTAACAATACCATTTCGTAACAATGGGAATATTCCGTCGAATAGGAATGTAGGCGGTTTACGAGCGGACTTCACTAACGATGCTAGGGCGACGCGGCGGGCGGCCGGTTGTTATTTAGTGTGTACCAGCCTTATGGAATTAACTCACCGTGGGTAGTACCTAAACTTCATTTGTTTATCGATGTGTTGATTTGGCTCGTTTCCACGACGAATTCAGTATACGAGGCTTTGTAAAAGGAGGAATTAATGAATTTGGTTTGATTAGTCGTACCGAGACGTATCGTGTTTCCCAGTGACTGAATTGTTAAGGTCAGACAGGCAATCACTCCATGTATAATACTGGTATTCAGCTGCATCCAGTTAGACAAGAAGCCGGCCCCAACATAGTTACAAAAGGCTAGGCAGGTTGTGTTCTATGATTTTGAGTTGTATGAGCGATTCGGCATCCAGTAGCCTCTTCTGGGGCTTGTGGCGGCATCTACAATGCCACATGCGAACTATGCATCACACTGACGTCACGCAAAATCCTGCATCACGCAAACAGAGTTTACCGCGCGACTAACATAGCAGTTGCCCACCAGACATAATACCCGTCCGGTCGGAGGATCCTTCCTTCTCTGTATCGGATGAGTGAACTTTACACCCTGTTCCTCATACCTCTATAGATGCTCATAAGATGCGACAGCATAAATTTAAAAATGTGACAGTCATCGGGCCTATTCCATCCAACAATTATGGGCAATAGATAGATAGATACTGGTTCAGTCAGACTTTTGAACTTCTGACTACCCGTGACGACATTAAAGATTTAAATGAACAGAAAAGACCCAGGATTTACAATAAGTACAGACCTACTAGACCACCAAATCTGTTATAACGTTCTATAAGACAAGAAAATGTTTTTCTCAAACATGCTTGGAAATTTGAGCATTATTTTGACAACCTTCTTCGAGATAAATCTAAATTGCTGTACTGGCCAAGTACTACATGCGAGCAGCGGCCGCGAAAAGTTGTATGAAAATCCATATCTGTCGTAGATTAGCGGCCAATTAAATTACATAGTAGACTCATAATTTATCGTGTAATTTAAAAATGGATTGATCTTTTACTTCGAAACATGGCAACCAAGAAGGTAAGGCTTGCAATTAAAAAGCAGTTTATTAAAAAAAAAAAAACAAATGAACATATTATTGGCGGGTAAAAATGATCGTTGTTCGTCACTTAATCTGAAATTACGAGATTGACGGCACGGTTGGCGGAGTGGCTAAGCAATTGACTGCCGCGCTGCGTGTCGCGGGTTCGATTCCCGCACGGTTCAAATATTTGTATGACCTGCAAGTAGTTGTTCCGGGTCTGGCTGTTTGTGTATGTGAGTTTAAATGTTTGTAAACGCACCCACGATACAGGAGAAATTCTTAGTGTGGGGCAACGTTTTTTTAAAAGAAAAAAAAAAAAAAAGGAAAAAAAAATTATAAATAATTTACTTAGTTTGAATTTCCACGCATTATTTCAGAACAGCACTATCAAGCCTTGGCCGCAACCAGGCATTGATGGACTCACGTATGTGAGTATTGTACTATAAGGCCTTGTTATATTATTAAACTAATATTAGTAACTAGGTACTGCCCGTGGCTTCATCTTTCTGGCTTTTTTAAATAGCCTATGTTACTCCTTGTCATATCAGTTATCTGCCAGTAAAACTCCCGTCATAATCGGTAGAGCCGTTTCGGTGATTAGCCAGAACAAACAGACAGACAGACAGACTAAAAAATATTTATATACAGAATAAAAATAATATTTTTGTTATAAGTATTGTATAACCTAATATACTTTTTTGAGCGTTTAGTGAAATCTGTTATTTTGATATTACTAACAGACACATCAATTTTATTACACTAATATAATAAAGGTGAAAGTTTGTGAGTGTGATGTGTGTGTATGTTTGTTACTTCTTCACGCTCAAACGGCTGGACCAATTTTGATAAAATTTTGTATGGAGGTAGCTGACACCCTGGATTAAGACAGGGCACTTTTTATCCCGATATTCCCACGGGATCGATACTTACGCGGGTGAAACCGCGGGGTGCAGCTAGTTGTTTTATATAGATGACCTCAAAGAAACAAAGAACCCTAGTTATGTTATACGTGTAGACTGTAAACTTTTTATGGGTTCATGTATGGTTCAAGATTTTCATGGTGGCAGGCGAAAGTTTGTGAGTGTGTGTGTTTGTTACTTCTTCCCGCTCAAACGACTGGACCAATATTGATACAAAATTGTATGGTGGTAGCTGACACCCTGGATTAAGACATAGGCTACTTTTTATCCCGATATTCCCACGGGATCGAGACTTACGTGGGTGAAACCGCGGGGTGCAGCTAGTTATAATAATAAGGCATGCGCTAAGGTAGTCCGCGAAATTCAAATTTTCTTAAGTTTTTTGCAATTTGTCTGTGTCAAGTTGTATGTTGATTGCAATATTATTCGCAGCCGTAAAAAATATGGCCTTAAGGCCATTAACACACGGCACCGCGCACCGCCGCGGTAGGTGGTGAAGCGGATCTCATGTCGCATTGGCCTCTTATAAATCCGTTGATGCCTAACACACGTATACCGCCCGACCGCGCGGTCGAGCGATGCTCTCACCTTCTCCAACCGCGGCGGTATGCGGTGTCGTGTGTTAATCACCTTATATAGTCTTGATTGTTTTTTTTTTTTTAACTGACTTCCAAAAAGGAGGAGGTTATATGTTCGGCAGTATGTTTGTTTTTTTTTTATGTATGTTCACCCATTACTCCGTCAATTGTGGACGGATTTTGAAAATTCTTTTTTTGTTTAGAAGGGTATGCTCCCGAGGTGGTCCCATTGCCACTAAATCAGAATCTGATGAGGGGATCCCATGGAAATCGAGGGAAATCCTCAAATTTTATAAGCATACCTATAGCGATTTGAGTATTTTTTATAGTAACTCGTGCATTTGCTCTCGGAAAGCACTATTTGGTGAAGGAACTGATGATAAAGACCACAGATGGCCACCGGAACTACTTAATAATAACTATGTCACCGTTGCGATTCGATTAGGCAGTTTAATATGGTTGATAAGCAATTTATGCTCGTCAAAATGCATATGGTGAAGTCACCATCAGTTCTTCTGGTTCTTAAATAGGAGAACTCCTCAACAATTAACGCCCCTGCATCGGGAAAAGCAATATTTTGTAAAAGTTTATGAGCATTTGACATTAGGCTATTGTAAATTAGATAAATTACAAACTGACCTACTAAAAAGTGAAAAATAAAAAACTTTTTACAAAAAAAAACAACCGACTTCCAAAAAAACACTACAAAGTGAAAAATAACTTTAACTTCGGAAGTCGGTGGCAAAAAACTAAAATACAGATCCAAAGACACCAACTTCCGAAGTTAAAGTTATTTTTCACTTTATAGTGTTTTTTTGGAAGTCGGTTGTTTTTTTTTTGTAAAAAGTTTTTTATTGTGTATATTGTTAGTTTTAAATGCTATTTTGTATTTCTTGTGCGTGTCCCAAATAAATATTTTTCTTTCTTTCTTTCTTCTATGGTTTTATAGAATTCTAATAATTCTAATCAGCAATACGACTAACTCTCTTCGTGCACTATTATGTTATTCTATGAACTTAGAGAGTTGTATTGCTGATTCTTATGATTATAATTCTGTAAAGCCATATTGTCGCGAAACATATTTAGATTAACGTGTTGTACGTTAATCTACTGACCTGCAAATTGCAAAAAGCGTAAGAAAATTTGAATTTCACGGGCTACCCTGAAGCCTTCGCCTTAACATACATAAAAAAACTGGCCAAGTGCGAGTCTGACTCGCGCACGAAGGATTCCGTACCATTATCTATAAAAACAGCAAAAAAACCTCGTTTGTTGTATGGGAGCTCATTACATATTTATTTTATTCTGGTTTTTAGTATTTGTTGTTATAGCGGCAATAGAAATACATCATCTGAGAAAATTTCAACTGTCTAACTATCACGGTTCATGAGATACAGCTTGGTGACAGACGGACAAACAGACAGACAGACGGACAGCGGAGCCTTAGTAATAGGGTTCCCGTTTTACCCTTTGGGTACGGAATCCTAACAACGACAGTCAATGAGATAAGTCAAAGTCAAATAATTATGTGACTTGAAGTCGGGTAAGGATTCAAAGTCAAAAAAGGAAACTTTGAAAGTCACGAAATTCGGCCGTTATTTCGGATTGACGCTTCGGAGTAGACCCCCAGGGTTGTGGAGATCAGATATACAGTCGCTCCATATAAAATACTGGTATCCAGCTGCATCAGTTAGACTGGAAGCCGAACCCCACGTAGTTGGGAAGAGGCTAGGCAGATTGGCTGATAATATATCAGCCAATCTGTACGTTGCATAACCCTTTTACCACAAATTTGTATGCGTAGTCTCATCTAATTCACATTACGGCTATATTGTCCGTTGTAGTTGAATATTTATTATTTCGATTCCCTTCACAATTGGATGGTAATTGAGTATTCGGAGTGGCTTTTTGTTGTTTCCTCTAGAGAGGTCGTTTTAAGACGCTGCAAGCTGTTGCGTACTCAAAGATACCTGTTGGGAATTTGTTGCGTAGTCTTCGGAATTTCCACAAAAGTTATCTCCGAGTTATATTTTCATTTTGTTTTGACGAACTGTTTGGCTTTTGTGAGATGTTTTAGGCGTTATAATGACGGTGTTTTATTTTTTTTATCTTGAATGGAGGAGGAAGGAAAGGATTTTAGACACAATGGTGTTGTACACAATTTTAAAATAAAACGAGAATAGCATGAAAAAATCATTTTGTACGGCTGAGCACAGCAATGGGTATAATACCTTTACAAAGTGTCAATAGACATTGCCACTTGAAATAACGCTGTGTTGCTATGTTTACGATAAGTTTACGAGTTACTGCGTAATTGCTGCATTTCATCCTGCGTTCACGCTGCTCCTTTTTTCCTGGTAGGCATCGGCCCGAACTACAACATCTTTACAAATAAATAAAATTCAAGTGTCTGTTTTTAATGCCAAAATAAAAGCTTATGCATAAATGCATACAAAAGTATAAACGGTACTTATAACATTTTTTTTGTAATTTTTTTCTTTCTGTTTGTTTTAGCTAATCTCGCGAACGGCTGAACCGATTTTGGCGAGACTTTATAACATTTCTATTTTTTAAAGTAACTCAATTTATTTATTCTGTTATTAATATATTAATTTGCACACCTAATTGGGTTATAATACAATGTACCTTTTAGGAAATTAGGTTACGGGCCGTGAATTAAAAAGGAGAACTTGAATAACGTTAATTATGTTTGACGTTTCACAGGGAAGGTATTATGTCTGCCTCCTAACGCAGTAAATATGAAAAGAGGGAATAGCTGAGGACAGTTGTCGGTTTTATTTATGTTAAACATTGAGTGACAGTTACTTACAGTGTTGCCATTATCAGAAAGTAAGAATCGATTCATTTTTGCACAGTCAAATTGACTAAATGCCTCTCTCTATTGATGAATCACCTAGGTTCCCATCTATATTTTTATGGCAAATAAATTTATCATTATCATTACCTGACTGACTACCACCTATTGACTGTTACCATATAAATTTGAACACCTTTTTAACATGTATTATGCAAATAAATTATTTGATTTGATTTTTACAGAATAAATCGATAGCTCATGCTGCGGTACAAATATTGGGAAGTCGCTGTATGGTTTGATATTATTTAATAAAACAACATGTATTTAAACTTACTTTTGAATAATAATATGTGGTTCTTACAATATTCCTTGTTTAGGTTGCAACTTTATGAGAACGCTGTTTTATTCTAATCTGACGTATGTCACATCTGACAGCTGTCAACCGTCTGGTAACGTTCCGTTAGTACAGTCACTACCTTACTACATTACAGCCAGTAACCAATGGTGCGCTGGATGGAGGTACATTTAAACACGTCGTGAATATTTTCGAAAAAAGTTTGCTTAATGCGCTAAGGTAGCCCGCGAAATTAAAATTTTCTTAAGTTTTTTGCAATTTGCAGGTCAGTAACAGGTTGTATGTTGATCTAAATATGATTCGCGGCCGTATCAAATATGGTTTTACAGAATTATAATCATTAGAATCAGCATTACAACTCTCTAAGTTCATAAAATCCTACTGAATGATTATTTCAGAAATAGTAATTCAATAGGATTTTTGACGAGGGTTAGGTGTATTGCCGATTCTAATGATTATAATTCTGTAAAGCCATATTTGTTACGGCCACGATTCATATTTAGGTCAAAATAAAACCTGTTACTGACCTGCAAATTGCAAAAGAACGATCTTTTACTCCGAAACATGGCAACCAAGGAGGTAACTTATCAAAGGTTTTATTTAAATTTCAAACTGGCTTGCAAATAGAAAGCTGTTTATTGAAAATAAAACAAATGAACACGTTGGCGCGTGAAAAGAATCGTTGTGCGTCATTTAATCTGGAATTTATAAATAATTTACTTTGTGTAAATTTCCGCGCATTATTTGAGAAAAGCACTATACAAGCTTTGGCCGCAACCAGGCATTGATGGACTCACGTATGAGTGCCTCAGCTTTGCCTTGGTCCACATTTTCACGTTTGTTCATCAATGCCTCTTTTGCAGGCCAGTGTAGTAATGTACAATTTTTTACGTTTATTGTAAATTGCAGCGTTGTTTTAAGTTGTTTGTTGGTCAAAATTTAATTCTTGGAAACTATGGAAGTCTATACACAATATAAATTAAAGTCGTATCTCGGGTCTGTCTGTGTTTTAAAAACCACGCAACGAATTTTGATGCGGTTTTGAACATCATTTAGAGAATTTTTTAGAATTTATTCATCTTCTCAAAAGGTTTTGTTCGTTAAAGTCTTCGCACTATATTTATTTGGTCTAACAGCTGAATTGCGTCGATATCCACATGTCGGTGGAGTCGGTGTTCATGGGTCTTAACAATTTTATTGGATTATGTTGGTGACTGGTTCCTTTGTTAGGTCACGATGGAGGTCGTCATTTCTTATTTTTATACCAGGGTGCATTAACAATACTCCTATACACCTTTTGAGTTAGTGTAGTGTAAAAAGTGAAGATATAATAGTGACATATATAAGTGTTCTTATTATTTTATCAGACTCGTAAGAAAGTGGAACGGACTTGTGTAAAGTACAATCAACACTATTCTAAGTTTTAAAATAATTATCAAGTAAAAAATTAAGTAAGATTAAAATTACTTATTATTCTCATAATTATGCTAGATTGTTAGTAATTATTATGAACCTTTTTTAATAAAGGATAAAAAAAATGTATATATATATATTTTTTTTAAACGTTGCCCCACACTAGGAATATCTCCTGTATCGTGGGTGCGTTTACAAACATTTAAACTCACATACACAAACAGCCAGACCCGGAACAACTACTTATAGGTCATACAAATATTTGTTCCGTGCGGGAATCGAACCCGCGACACGTCTTCTTCGTAGCACTCTTGACATAGCGATCGTGGTCGTCCTATAGTTTCTGGTCCAGAGACTGATGTGATTCGCCTCACAATTTCTCGGCATCTTCTCCAATTTTTGGTGTTTTAGTCCACTCATACAAGGGATAGCCCACTGCGGATTTAATTTGGTCAGTCCATCTCATGGGTGAGCAGCCGCGTGGTCTAGTGCCCTGCACTCTGTAATCTTATATATATACTAAGTTATTATTAAACTTAGATATAATATAGAAAATTCCATGTTTTGTCAAGTCGTAAAAACCATGCGAAGTGGGGACGGGTGGCTAGTAATTAATAAATGACAAAAAAAAAAAAAAAACTTTATTAAAGCACTCGATGTTATATTTGATGAAATGAGACTATTTCTTGAAAATATGACGGCTTTCAGGAACACTACTACACTGGAGTTGTAACCTTATATGAAAATCTGTAAGAAAATATTGAGGTATGACGAACAGGTGTTCACGTAATTCACCCTCCTTTGAAAAGGAAGGCTTCGCCGACCAGAAGGGTGTACATCTGGTGGGCTACCTGCCCGACGATTGATGTCGGGACGTTGTTTAAACGTTGTGTGTGTTTAAGATATTATTTCTAACTGACACATCTCAAATTGTAATTTTAATAGTAAGCTAATAATTATATGTACCTAATATTTGCACGCCACACTTGGCAGAATGTAATGATACCATAGACTAATCTTAAGACCATAAAATGTACCATATTCTGACAAATAAATGATTATAATTATGATGTTGTATATATGCTAGTCTGGCGGAAAACTCTGCCTGCGCGATGCAGGATTTTGCGTGACGTCAGTGTGACGCGTAGTTCGCATGTGGCATTGTAGATGCCGCCACAAAAATATACCTAGTTAATTTAATCAACGTTTTTTCCATAAAAAAGCGATTGGTTTGACTTAATATAACAACATCAAAAAATGTAATAAAAACATAAACTCAGCCTTCTTCCCATGGGGGTAGGCAGAAACTATAGAACGCCACCTGCTACGCTCCTTACATATCCCTTTAATTGCTTCTCCTACGTTCATACACCTGGTCAAAAAAAAAAAAATGTTGTTTTAAGAAAAATGTAAACAGATTCTCAGATTACCAATAAACTGATTACATTGGTAAAATTGAGAAACTTCAATTCAAAGAAACAATAATGAACTACTTTGTAATTAGAACATAATTAATTCAGTTCTTTATTTGTTGTTTTAGAACACACCTCTACTTTTTAGTTTTCGACTAACAATCAATTAGTAGATGCTAATTGAAGTCAATCAACGGTTTTTTGATCAAAGCTGTGAAAGTTATATAATTTTTGTTTTAATTGGATTTTACGCTTATTTTTAATCACTTAATTGAAAAGAGAGAATAAAGGATTAATTGGATTTTTCCATCAGTAATATCTCAGTAGCAGTCGGGATTAGTGCCCGGTTGATGGCAATAGGCTCGCCCCCTATTACATGGGACTTAAACATAACTGGCGAAATGTGGGTTTACTATGGGTACACCTCTGCCTAGCCCTTCGGGGATTACAAGCGTGTTGTTCTGGTATATGTGTTGTTCATAGAAAAAGTAGGTATTGTATATTGTACCGTGTTTATTCATGACTGATTTATATACTTGACGGCGCTTCGATGTTTTGAAAGTGTCAAGAAACGTCAAAAATGACAGTGGACATTTAACAAGCTTGGATAGACGTTTCTTCACTCTGACGCAACTCCGGGTTCTTTTGCACGCGGCCGTCAGACGGAACACAATCCGTTTTCATCGTGCCCAAGCAACACGTGTTCGGTGGAGTGTTACTGTATTTCTATTAATTAGAAAGTGCTGATTGTAATTCTGTTAATAGTTTGTTGAAACTAATAATCGTGTATCGTTGATCATCTTCAACACGTGGTTTTAATTCTCCTCGCCCGCCTACCCACGATAGCTGCCAGCCGCAATGAACCCAGAATTGATTGGTAATGGCCACGTGCCGTTATACTGTTTACTTACCGATTGGAATAACGTAAAACACAAAAATGGATTTTCTACAGACATTATTTTTTAATGTAGGTAAGCGTAGTTACATGATAAGTCACAGGTTTCGAGTTCGAACCCAAGGCACGCACCTCTGACTTTTCGAATTCATGTGCATATTGTATAATTATTATCACTTGCTTTAAAAAATGGTGAAGGAAAACATCGTCAGGAAATGTCTGCGAGATATCTCTCGACGGCATGTAAAGCCAAGTCAGAGCCCATGGGCGGCATAAAATGACACCAGGTTATTCACTAACCTCATGAAAAAGAAAGAAGTAGGTATTCAACATTAGTACATTGTGATACAAGGGTGGAAAGTAGGTACACACCCGTGTATCACACGACGTTTTTCAATACACTTGTGGGAAATAGTAAACAAACAAATCAAAGAATTAATAAATTAAATGAGAAAATGGCGCGTTTTTGCAACTGGACATATTTTTTTTTACAACGAAAACAGCCTATAGAGCCTATTCGATTTTTGATAAATGTTGATGTGAAAATAATTAAATTAAAACTGGTAATTCAATATATTAAAGAACCATTTAAAAGACTTTTGAGAATTCAATGCTAAGACGTACGGACTCATTCATTTTTCCTAGTATAAAATCTATCCCATTTTATTCTATGTATGAAAACTCCTTGCTACTAAACTTTTTAAGTTGACTTATACATTTAAAACTTAACTGCAAAACTAACGATAGAGCTCGTAAACAAAAGTCACGACCGCGTAACAGAAAGATGCCTATGCAAAAGATTAAATTTTCGAATTATATTTATAGATTCTGAAAGTACGCCATGTTTAACAACTGTATTGAAAAATAATTATGATTTCTATCGGTTTTGTCGTACGATAGGCCGCACGCGCTGGTGAAAACAAAACCTGTATATGCTGGCCTCTTAAGCCAGCTCAAGGACAAAGTGTTGCCACCGAATTGCAGCCTACTGTACATAATCTTATCGTCTGTCACTTCCACGTGTAAATCAATAAATATATTTTGTCTTTTAATCAGGGACCATATTGGTTACCCATTGAAAGGTTTTTTGATAGGGTTTTTCTAAGCAGTTAATCAAAAACCCATACGATATGAGTTACCCTTTTGAACGGCTTAAATTAAATTTTGGTTACCTGTTGAAAGGGTTTTTGATAAAAACTCATACGGTGCGGGTAACCCTTTTGAACGGCTTAGTTTAAGCCATTCAAAATTACCCACACCGTATGGGTTTTTGATTAACTGCCTAGAAAAACCCTATCGAAAACCCTTTCCATTGAAAGGGTTTTCGATAGGGTTTTACTAATATGGTAACCAAAATTGTCCCTGGGTAGAATAGAGATAGAATTGGTCATGGTACGCATGCTGGTCGGATATCGACATAACATAATATTTTGATTTTTTCATGTCACTGGGTTTCAAGTAGGTGCAGAACCCATTGAATGGGTTATCATGTAACCCTTTCACTGGACTTCAAGTATAAAACCCATTCAGTGGGTTATCATCTAACCCTTTCACTGGGTTTCTAGTATAAAGCCCATTCAATGGGTTACATCAAGATAAAGGTACCCATTGAATGGGTTACCCCTTCGAAAGGCTTAACTCTTAACCGGGGTTGTACGGTCCCTGCTTTTAATACACTGGCAGCACTATTTTCTATAGAAAACCGTTAACCATTCAAAGTTTTTCAGAGAGCGAAATCGCTAACTTCATTCTTAACATCCCTACAGCATAACTTTCATAAACACCCAACTATACAAATTCTCCTAAACATGAAATACCGATAATATTCATAAATTTCACGACTCAACGCCCTAACGATCTGAAAGTTTCAAAGTTTCAGCGGTGGCGAGTCTTTAACTAAATGCAATGAAGTGTTGCTAACTTTATGTTAATGGTGTCCAAGCCTGGTTGTTTGTGGAGTTGCTGTGGAATAGACACGTCAGAGGTATTTTGGAGGTACGTTTTTGCATGTGGGCCAAATGGCCTGTAAATAATTACACTACGTGGCATAAGGCTGGCGCAGAGGAAGAATGAGTATTATTCAACACGCTTGCTCAGTGAGTGTGTGCAATTTAGGTATTTTGTAGTACCAGGTTTCATCTGTGAGTCAATTTTGTCTTAGATTACTTGGTGCTTCCCAAAGTCAAATCCACTTCATCTAATTTATGACGTATTCAAAAATTTATTAGCTTTTTGTGTATGTAACCGCCGGTTTTCACCATAATTTAGACAGTTTATTCAGCAAGCTTTATATGTATAAAACATTTACATGAAACTTACATTAACAAAGAAATCTCGATGTTTTGTAAAGTCCTAGTTCTAATAATAAAAATGCGTGAGTGAGTTTCGTTTGTTATACTTTTTCACGCTAAAACAGCCATGGGTAGACTGTAACCTGGATTAGGACATAGGATATTTTTTATCCCGGTAAACGTAGACGAAGTCGCAGGCAGAAGCTAGTATATTATTGATACTATTATAAAGAGAAAAGATTTGACTTTTGTATGTTTGTTTGTATCGCTTTGACGCTAAAATGGCAGAACGGATTTGGATGAAATTTGACACATAGATAGACCATGATGTAGGTTAGAACATAGGTTTTTTTATCCCGATATTAATACGGGATCGAGACGTATGTGGGTGAAACCGCGACGCGTAGATAGTATTTTTATAAACGTTAAGAATATTCTACTTAGCTTATTAACATTCGATATTGCAATTTAAGTCCCTTAGTGGTACTGGTGGTACCTATTATCAGAAAATCTACTTAGATTTTCTACCCTAATAACATCACAAAATACACTTGATAACAAGTATAATAAATAATACGCTACATAGAGACACTCAACCGCAGCTTCTCACAATTTCCTCCAGCTTTGAACCCAGTCCTAATTGGCTATCAATCTATCGACTGTGAGGCATCGGCAGAATCAGGCCAACGCACAAAAAGGGCCACCGATAAAATGCAAGTGCGGTGAATGAAAAACAGTATTCTGACGATAGATATAAAAAAAATATAAAAGAGAAAATAACTGGCGTTGCTTTTACGGGTGACGATTTTTTGGTGAGCGTTTTGTTTCGGACAATCTGGCTTGTGTATATATATTTCTTCTTCACGCCATTAGATCGGTTTTAAGGGTTAAACGAGTTTTTCGGATGGAACAAATATAGCTTTTTCTTTTGTTTTTCAGATGTTCTCCGTGGCCATGTAATCAAACAGAGCACAGGTAATTAATTTGATAGTAAAATACAAGTTTTGATTATGTACTATCTAAAGATGCTTGAATAAAATTAAAATAATAGTCACAAATATTACCGAAATTAGAAGGCTTGTTTTTAGGATTATCAAGCACAGTGGTTTTATTAATGGCTTGGCAACTTGCCACTTTTTTCGTCTTCAATAGCCATTCATGCACCAACATTATCTTTAACAATTATTTAAGCAACTAGCTGCTGCTCGAGGCTTCATCCGCGTGGCTTTTTCTAAAATAAAAGTATATATGTTACTCCTTATAACATCAGCTATCTGCCAGGTGAAAGTCCCGTCAAAATCGGCCTAGCCGTTTCGGAGATTGGCCGGAACAAACAGAAAGACAACCTTTTTTTAAAATTTGTTTTTTTTTAATTAATACCGTATCACACTAATATTATAAAGGCGAAAGTTTGTGAGTGTGTGTGTGTGTGTATGTTTGTTACTTCTTCACGCTCAAACGGTTGGACCAATTTTGATAAAATTTTGTATGGAGGTAACTAACACCCTGGGTTAAGACATAGGCTACTCTTTATGCCGATATTCCCACGGGATCGAGACTTACGCGGGTGTAACCGCGGGGCGCAGCTAGTATTTCATAACTATTTTACCCATCAGTCGAGTCGTCACCGTATCGCCGATCATAAACCCATTGATCTAACCGTATTCACAGTATTTTCGACTACGAACTTCCCTTGAATGCAAACCTGTCAGTTTTTAAAAGCGCACAGCCTGAATAGAAACCGTCAGTCAGTTGTAAAAAAAAAAAGTATATAGATTTTTTTTTAAATATTAAAAATCTTTGGCAACTGCGAGCCTTTTGTGGGTAAATGGATTATTTTGATTTTGTTTACCGTTACCTATGTTAATATTTACTGGTTAGAAGGATTCCAATCAACTCGCGATATTGCAATTTAATCCTGTCAGGAACAGGGATGTTTTGAAAAGCTGACAAATTTTGTAATCACCGAATGGTTTCTCAATCTGGGTGGTTCATTGTTTTCATATTTTTGCCAATATGGTGGACTATTTATCTGACTGACGGTGAAAACCCGGAATAAACATTGGAAAATATTTAAATATTCCTTAAAAACTTATTGACCTAATGATGGACACATTTTTAAATTAATGAACCTCTAAAAACTTTTTGGGCTTGTAGTGATGCACACTTTTTTAAATAATTGAGCCTCTTTTTAGCTTTCTGGCCGTTTTTCACAGTTGGTCGCAGTAACAAAGCTAGTGCACCCCAACTAAATGGGTTAGATTAGGTTAAAACTGTGACCAACCGCACTACATCCAAGTTGGTTACAGTTACTTAGCCATCTATATTTTTAAGACCACAAAATAGGAATTATTTGAGGTTCACAAAAAGAGGCGCAATCATTATATCAGTGTTCACTGTTCAATAATATTGATAGAAGCGAAAAAT
This sequence comes from Tiliacea citrago, assembly GCA_963921375.1. NCBI lineage: Eukaryota > Metazoa > Arthropoda > Insecta > Lepidoptera > Noctuidae > Tiliacea > Tiliacea citrago. The sequence continues at coordinate 20,810,570 of OY992799.1, read as the reverse complement.
GGGAATCACTAGAAATCAATACATGCTAGAAACATTGCTCTATGAGAAAAGGCTACTACAGTGAGATAAATACAGGCCGCTAGAGTTGAATATAAACGAAACCCGATGATATTGGACTTTAATGAAAACTTATGAAATAACAAATTGATACTGAATAAGTCATTACGAATTCATTGATAGCATTGTCAAAAGTTTAACGGCAATGAACTATTCAAATGCCCGAAACGTTCTGAAAGGTATTTGACTTTCTCTTGAAGCATTGAAGTAAAGCTCTTCTTAGTACGGCTTAGTTCATTTATAATGTACAGGCAACGTAAGGGATTGGTAACCGGGCAACTGACTTTAATTCCTTTTTAAACGTCATCATCATTTCAGCTAAAAGACGTCCAATGCTGGACATAGGCCTCCCCAAGAATTGCCTCTTCGACCGGTTCTGTGCTTCTCGGATCCAGCGGATACCTGCGGTCTTCACAAGGCTATCGGTTTCTTTTCAAACGAATCAAAATAAAAGAGGTTCTGTATTTGATTCGCATTATTTATTTATTTATTAAAAAACAATGTTTACAAAAAACCTTGACCTAAGGACCCCGCAAAACCGTTTTCACGGTTTGTCTGTGGGAACAGAACACAGTTCTACAACTTAGGTTTACTAGTGCGGACACTTAAATTTCACTAATTGTACATATAAAGTTACTATCAAATTATCTTATGAGTTATATCTTATATAATATACTTAATCAAGCATGTTTGTAGGTTCATATGTTTCTCGAAAACTTTGAATCAATTTTGCGGCCCTTTGTTTCACTAACGTAATTTAACCATTTTCGTGTAAGTGTTAATAGATTTAAAACCGTATTATGCTACTGCAATAAATAAATAATTGCACTTCTTGATCGTAATTATCTAAAGAAATAAAGAAAGAAAAATTGTTTTGTTCTGAAAAAAAAGGCAAATTACATAAAAATAATTGAATAATTGACTAATACAAAGTAGCCAAAAGGAAATGGAAGGAAGGAAGTGGACAATGGAAGTGCAAAATTGTTAATTTCTTGACTTATTTTGAATTTATTATGCCGACTGTACATAATCCTTCACTTTGAAGATGTTTAGTATTAAGGTATATAATGACTGCAAACTTTGTCGAAAATTCTAATATGCTGGGAATTATTTTCAGTGAAAGGAATAATATTGTAATAATGTCAGTCTGTATTTATTTTAACCATAACGTGAACTTGGTTAATCTACCACTGACTAATAATTATGCTGAAGGTAAACATCGTGAGAAAATCTTAATAAAATAGACTAAATCGCCAACACTAGTGAGAAAACGTAGCGATTAATGCTCGTTAGATTTGATTTTCGTGTACCTACATAAGCTACGGGTTCTTAGAAAGCGGTGGCCACCACATAGCGTCCACAATTTAAGGCGCATTTATATGATTTTAGTGACTTTTAAATCTGTTATTAGGTATGCCTTCATAAAATGCAAGTAAGTTATGCAAAAAATGTATGTTAAACTACATCAATTAATTTTTAATTAATTAATTTAGGCATATACATCAATTCTTGTGAATATTTAAGTATTGTTGTAAAATACTTTATGAAATAAAATCCTTAAGTGGTGTCTACCCAAAGCATAAAAAACGATATTACTTTCAAACTACTTAAGATATTTTCATGTTTTTTTTTTGTCTGAACAGACTATTTTATTATCTATAATTATATTTGTGACTTTTTAAAATATTCATATTATTTTCGTTACTAAAAATAAATATTCCCTATGAAACTGAACAGCGGTGGCGTGGCGTGATCGTGATGAGCATTTGCATAGCAAAGGTCAACGGCGATTACCCGACCCTTAACGGTGAATGACATCACTGAAACATTATTTATAAGTTGGTGTGTTTTCCTCGAGAGCGTTTTTTACACCATAAAGTCAAAACACGCTGCCGTCATTTTCATGACAGCCGTCTCTGCGGACGTAATTTGGCGGCGGCCGCTCTTCGTGGAAAACGTATAGCTTTACTTCAATCATTAGTGAGAAAAATACAATCATAATTATTAAGTCCGTAAAAATTTTGTGTTTTTAATCCTTTTTTTCATTGATTCATTGGAGGTAGGCAGACACAACAGAACCACGCCTGCTATCCTTACATGCATACTCCTTTTGCCTCGTCCACGTTCATACAATTGTTTGTGCCTACCCCCATGGGAAAAAGGCAGGAATTTATGTATGTATGATCCATAGTAACATTGCCTTATCAGATCGGAATGAGCAGTTAAGATTAATTGCATCAAATAAATTTCCCTAGACTTTTCCCAACTATGTAGGGGTTGGCTTCCAGTCTAACCGAATCCAGCTGAATATCAGTACTTTACATGAAGCGACTGCCTATCTGACCTCCACAACCCAGTAACTGGGCCCCCCCACAACCCAGTAACTACATTAATTGCATGCATGTTAACATTAATTTCACGAAACCAGTTTCAATAACAGTGCAACTTGTTTCGTTAAATAACTGATATCGTAAAATCTACAGTATCATGGAAAGCATGGCAGCATCAAAGTTTTATTTTGCAATTTTCAATAATATCGTAAAAATATGTTTTCACGACATTAGTTTTACGTGGCATTTGACAGTGAAATTAGTGTTCCGACATTACTTTTATCATAAAATCGCGCTTGACCTGAAAGTATTTTGATTTCTTGAATTTATTACCGCCAGGCAGCTCAGGCCTGGCCTTAAATCATAAAATCATAAATCATAAGGTTTGTTTGTTAAACATAGGTATACAATAGGTCATACATATAAAATAGCACGCTATGTTTTGTCTTAAAACATACAAATGTGGTATACCACATGCAAAGTAAATATGCTATAATAAAAAATAAAAATAAAGTCATTAATAAAAACAAACATTCAAATAGCCATTAACAAAAAAAAATATAGATGTGAAAATTTTAAATACAGCATTAATAATTATAACTGTTTATCGTTTAAAAACTCGTCTATTGTCCAGTAGCATTTGTCAAGTAGAAGTTTCTGCAGTACGCTTTTAAATTGTGACAATGGCAACACCCTTATGGAATTAGGAATACACAGCAATGTACAGTATTTTTTTTTTACTTGTGCATAAAGTTTTAATAAATAAATAATACAATGAAATTAGAAGTTTACACGTGATACCTATTGTTAATTAAATTAAATCTCACGAAACTAATTTTATGTCATTATTATCGTAATGGCATTTTGGCTAAAATAAGCGAACTACTGCATCCCACGGGAAGATCTCATTCCTATAATCTGTTGAAGACCTTACTATAACATAGTTTCTGCCCAACTCCGCAATAACAATACCAGTTTTGACCTCATACTAACTAAAACACAATGAGTTTCACAAAAAAAAAAAGTCGTTTACAACAACTGGAATCGAGTTGGAATTATTTCATTAACAAATTCCTGTGGTTTAGGTTACGTCGATTAACTTTTCGCGGTAACCGTAGCTCGTGGAAAAAACATGTTATGAATTGTTTCTAATACTCGTGAAAATATGATTTAACATACCTTGCGATGGTAGGTACAAAAATGTATTGTTGCAACTTTCTTTTGTTTTTTGGAGTTTATTTTTAAATAGTATGACATTTTGTTTTCAGATATTTTTGAACATTAATGAAAATATTCTTTATTCTTCTTTACTAACCAATGATACCTACAAGTAGAATGATAAGCTTAGGAATGATGTGATAAGACAACGCCGCGCGCCGGCGCCGGTGCGGTTGGTTTAAAAGATGTGGTGACAAAATTTAAAAGAATAGTACTCGTAGTAGAGCTTAGATGGTTTGGTCATGTAGAGGGGATGATTGAAAGGTGACTAACAAAAGGTGGCAGATGTGAGTGGAAACGCTGGAAGGGGACGCCCTAGAAGGATATATTATATTGACCTTATTGGTAAAGTTCTTCAGAAAGTTCAGGTGCGTAGTACACGCAACGGCGTACGTCTATGACCAGATGTATGAACGTAAACGAAGCAAAAAGAGTTTGTAAAGATCGTAGCATTTGGCATTCTGTAGTTACTGCATGAGTTTATGTAAGGACTAGCTGCGCTTCGCGGTTTTACCGGCGTAAGTCTCGATTCTGTGACAATATCGGGATAAAAAGTAGCCTATATGTTACTCCAGGGTGTCAACTCCATACAAAATGTTATCAAAATTGGCCCAGCTGTTTGAGCGTGAAGAAGTAACAAGCACACACTCACAAACTTTCGCCTTTATAATATTAATGTGATGTAGATATAAAATAAAAATACAATAAAACATTCTTACGAAACTAAAATATTACATCGAAAAAAATCTCAACACTAGTAATGTGCGCAAAAGACTGACGGCATTGCCAGTTGCATGCCAACACTTAGCCTCTGGCCAGGATAAATGCTATGGCTTTTATAAGTATGTTTTGTCTATTTTTATTGTTTGTTACTTACATAAAGCATTGACATAAATATGTTACTCATATATTATAACTTCAATGTGTAAGTAAGTTCAGTTTTATCTTTTTATTACGGACGCTTTTAACGTGCACGTCTTTGTACATTGTTCTCAAATGTATAATTTAAACATGAATGATGTAACCAATAATTTGTTACAATATTTTGATTTAAAAAAGTGTTCGTGGTGTTTTTTGCCCTTCTTTTTCCATAGGAAATAGCTTCATCTTTCTGACTGACTGACTCCTTGACGTTTCAAAACTGCCTGTAATTGATTTATATGAAATAAATGCTTTCAGTTTGAGTTCAGTGTAACATTTATTATACTTCAATGCAAAATAATAATAGTAATGGTGAAAGCTAACTGTTCTTTGTTTGTAAAATATATTTGGAGCAGATAATGTTTTATCTATTAATAAAACATTACCCGCTCCTGATATTTCTTCATTATCCGGTTAGCTAATACCGTGCAGATAATTAAAAACATTCTTCTCACTAAAAAACAAAAGAAATAAAAACACTTCGTGTTCTTTTATCCTGCAACGCGTAACATTGCAAAAGGATTCTAAAGGTTAGCAAGAAAACGATCAACTATTAACAATGTTTCACTTGGCATTATTAAATTCCTTGTTAATTCCTGTAACAAAGGAGGATTTAATAATAAAATTAATGGCCGTCCAGACTATGTTCTCGTGATAAAAACTGCAGAAGCGCTGCTTGCAACTTGGAGGATCAATTAGGGACTTATCTGCCTTGAACGCTCGTTAAATATATATGGGAAAGGATTTTTCTATGTTTAGGTAATTTCGCTTTAGGTGCTTTAGGAACTTTGAGATCAGTTAGATTTAGGTCTATCCCCGGTTGGTGCAGGACTATTGCAGGATATAGAAATAAAGATATTGGATTACCTATGGGTTTGGGTGGCTAAAGGGAACGGGTTATCTAGGACTATGGAAAGACTAGAGCCCCTTCCTGACCAACGTTTTATATAAAACTAGCTGCGCCCCGCGGTTTCACCCGCGTAAGTCTCGATCCCGTGGGAATATCAGGATAAAAAGTAGCCTATACGTATATGTTAATCCAGGGTGTCAGCTATCTCCATACAAAATTGTATCAAAATTGGTCCTGCCATTTGAGCTTGAAGAAGTAACAAACACACACACTCACAAACTTTCGCTTTTATAATACTAATGTGATACACAGATAAAACGGCAGGGGGTGACTTTCATGTTCAATAATGGGCCCCCGAAAACGGTCGCGATGTGCTAGTTTCGTAATTACAAGGGGGCAACATATCCTGAGGTACTTATGAGGAGTGGAGAGGTATTCCACGATTACCAGGACAATGCCGGAAGTACGGTCAAGATCCTATCAGCATCTTACTAGAATACTTCTTTCCTCTACGCACCTTTGCTCTTGCGAACCTCCACTCGAGCCAGACAATAAAAGCAAGAAAAAGGTAGGGAACAAGACTTCTCCTGGGAGATAGGATCCGCGGGGTCACTACTGCTCAACAGCTCGCCACGTGCTGCCGTGCGGGTTTATGTATCTGTCTTGGTCTGGCTCCTCGCCCTAGATGTTTCAGCAAACTCTATTGGCACAGACCTAGAGTTCAGCATGCAAGCCCCACCACGATGTCAATATAGAGATACAGCGCGGCTGTATAGACAGATACAGCGGGTGATGATTATTATTATTTATTCACAGTTTTGGTGTTAAGAGTGCCAATGCGGTAAAGGAAAACATCGTGAGGAAACCGACATGTCCTAAAACCAAAAATTCGAAGACATGTGACATCTACCAACCCGCACTGGGCCCGCGTGATGGATTACGGCCCACTCCCTCTCATCGAGAGGAGGCCTGTGTCCCAGCGGTGGGAACAATAAAGATTGATCATGTTGAGTGCCATTTAAATAATTGATATCTGCACTTCACCCGCTATTTTAAATCAGAGGGGAAATTCTTTTATTTTTAAGAACATTCGCATTTTAATTTCAGTCTCAATTTGTCACAAATACCTTATAATTTGCCTAAAGATTAGACGAGTTTTGGACATTGATCGTCGCTGAGATGAGACACCAATTTGAAAGTTTTTAAGTAAGAGATTTGCTCTTCAGATTTCTTATTGCTTGCCTAGCTAACATACAAATGCTTGTAACTACTTAATTGCCATTGAACTAAGATATTAGGCGAAAGCGCCAGAGTAGCGAAATTCAAACTTTCTTACTTTTTTGCGACTTTTAGGTGAGTATCAGGTTGTTTGGTAATCAAAATTTGATTCGCGACCGTAACAATTACGTATTTACAGAATTAAAATCATCAACACAACTCCCTAAGCTCATATTACCCTATTAAATGACTATTAAAATATCGTGAAATCATGACATTTGAGGTCAATTTTAAGATCCATTTGGGAATCAAGAACCGATCATAATATCTAAACCCATATATTGGAATCCCCATAACCAAACGGTTAATTGCAATTTTGTTCCGCCATGTTGAAGAGTAATTTATGCGAATTACCCTGCTAATGTGCCTCAAGGTAGTTCCTGATTAATGTATCTTGTTCATAGTTAGCATAGATACGAGATATTAATGTTAAAATTCATTAGTTTATGTTTGTACCATATTATGGGCAATGTCTTTACGGCACTTTCGACTTTGTGTGTGTACTTACGGAATTTATAATGGTTGCTTTTGGAATTTATGTGACGTGGAGCTTGTTATCTTTGAGAGGGTGAACAGTGGTTTACGTTTAACAAGATGTATTTGGAAGGTATTTGCTTTTAACTAGGGGCAGCAGCGTAAGGCCCTTTATAGATGACTTGGTTTCTCTGTGGTACGGCGTATAAACCAGAAACCTTACTAGAGAATGGGCAGCAGCGTTCTCTATGAATTTAACACCATACTGCGATTGCCAACCCGTCTGGCAAGCGTGGCGATTATGACATCCGCCTTCCCCTCCATTTGGGGAAGGCATATGTCCAGCAGTGGACGTCTTTCGGCTGAAATGATGATGATGACGGCGTTTAAACTCCGTAGAAAAAACGTGTCTGTCAACAAGCATTCATACTGATCCATACTACACTGAGGACCGAGCCTACACAAGGCAAATAAACCGTAGTTTTTTCACGGCAAGAAAAACGTGTCTACAAAGAGCCTTATTCTATTTAAAATTACATATATTATTATAAGACTTTAAAAATAATTGTGGTGAAATTAATAGTTGATGATGCCAAATTTTCCCTGTAAACTCTGCGTGAAATTATAGCGATCATTTGTAATTTTATTTCATAGTTTGTAACTCTTGCCCCATTTTACGCAATAATCAGAAAAACTTGTCACTTGAAACAACCTAGCACTTGTGAAATACTTAGTTCCTTAATTTTTTTTTTCGAGATTTATCTTACCACTTTGATTAATATGTATACCCCCATACCAAATTACAGCTTGCTAGTACTAAGAGTCCCTGAGCTAAGCCACCGATAGACAGACAGACAAAGAGACGGACATGGCGAAACTATAAATATAAATAGAATTAAAATAAATAAAATTTTTTTTTGTTTCTCATACAATTGTTCTACAGCACAAAATTGAGGCATAAGGTATATCCTGTTGACTATGGAACCCTAAAAAAGGGACTTTAAAGTAACGAGACCATTTTGTAGTAAAATCCAGTCCATACACTATTGAACAGAAACGTGAACCATCTTACTACCGAACTGCAGAGAATTTTTACTAGCAGAATTGGAATTGACTTCTTCAACGATAGTTTGTAAATTGTGATAGACCGTTAGTCGATGCCCGATGCTGGCAACCAGGCGACCTTATTTCCTGACCCATATTATGGCCATTTTTCTTGCAATGCAAGTAGTTTTGTAGCCTTTTTTTTTTCTTTGCTGTTCATTGTTCTACATAAGGGGCCGACGGATTATGATCAATTCTGTTCATTGTTTGTGAGAGATGGAAAAATAAATTTAATCAAAAGTATTTGTCATTTGAAAAGACGAGTTCTTTGTTTTGCATTTCGCTGGAAGGGTTTTTTCAAATAAATTAAGTATTCATGGAAAATCACTAATTCGCATCTTGTTTTCGGAAAAATACGCGAGATTGACGTTTGATCATCTTTTAACAAGAACTAGTTTTGATTTTGAAAATTAAAAAACATAAAAAAAAAAAAATATTTCGGACCTTGATCCATAATGTTAGTAATACACAATACTTATGCTATGTTAGTAACAATGCAACGCAAATTTCAATTCAAATACTTGTTGCACTCACTTGACGCACCGGGTACATGCACATGTACATGCATACCCAATGTGCCATAATGGTGCAACACACACGGTTTATCACTGATGACCTTCAGAATGTCGTTGACGCTCCCACGCAATCTGCGCATCATGGACGCAATCCTTTTTCGCAGGATGGTACTGAAACCATCAGTATGTGCTTCGGAAAACATTCCTGATGCACTGCTGTGCAGTAACGTGGGAGCCCCCAACAACATTCTGAAGGCATTATTATATTGAACTCTGAGGGCGTTATATGCCATATACAAGGATTAAAAGATGTTGAAGGATTTAAATGATGTTGAAGATGATGATCTCGCGTCATTTTTCGGAAAACTTGTTGCGGATATTAGTAAATTTCCATGAATACTTAATAAAAAATAATAGGAAATAAAAATATTCAATGACAGTATTAAAAAAAAAAAGAAGGTTTTTCCAAAACATTACTTTTCTGCTATAATTGTTATCGAGTTGAAAAAAGTGTTCAAATAAATTAAGTATTCATGGAAATTTACTGATATCCGCAACAAGTTTCCCGAAAAATGACGCGGACACCACGGCCTGTCTTGCAGCCGAAGTGCGGGTCGCTTAGCACGGCACGCGAACATCAACGACATCATCCGACGAGCTCTTGTCACCGTCGGCGTTCCAGCTGCATTAGAACCCAATGGCTTGGCACGCGACGATGGCAAGAGACCGGACGGAATGTCTTTATTTCCATGGAAGATGGGTAGGCCTTTAGTGTGGGATGCCACGTGTGTCGATACTCTTGCGCCGTCCCATTTTCCTGGCTCGGCGTGCTGTGCTGGCGCTGCTGCTGCGGCTGCGGAGAACCTCAAGCGGCGTAAGTATGATAACCTTGTTGGCAATTATATTTTCGAGCCATTTGGGGTTGAAACCCTCGGGCCGTGGGGTCCGAGTGCTCATGGTCTGTTTAATGAAATCTCAAAACGGCTAATTGACACTTCCCGTGACCCAAGGGCTGGCTTTTACCTTGGCCAGAGGCTAAGCATTGCCATACAACATGGCAATGCCGCCAGTCTCTTGGGTACATTACCAGTCGACAGTGATATGGATGAATTTTTCGACGCCATATTTTAATTTGTGAATAGTTTTAGATAGGATATAATTTTATTACTTTTATTAATCAATTAAGTAGGTTAAAATCAAAATCAATTTTTTTTATTTCACATAAACCTACATGGGCACTTATGAAACGTCAGAAGCTAGGTGCACGGTTCCAATTGGTCGTTTCCTATGGAGAAGAGCCGGCAAGAAACTCCATGGTTACTCTTTTAAAAAAAAGTGGGCTTTAACAATGTTATAAGTTACAGTGTTAATAGGTATGGGAGGACAGTGTAGGCCCGTCAACAAGTACCAAGTACTTAACAAAATAAAAGATAGTTTACAGAGCTACAGTCTATTAAGCCTACAACGTTCTCACATTCACAAATTAAAAAAGAATCTATATACAATATTACTAAAGTAATAAAAATAAAAACCTACATATTTAAACCAAATGACAACATTGTCATTACAACTGTAAAAAAAAAAACTGAATAGATATTCTGTCCACAAGTCACTAATAAATATTTTAAATTAAAATTTGTAGGTTATGTCAAAGTATGTAAAAAACAGAAATAAAAATCGTAATTTAGGAGCACTTAATAGACGTTCACATAGTTATGCCGTTAATGAGGTACCAGGGAAGCCACATGTGCAGAGGGAATTATTGCCAAACTTCCTTGTCTTCAACGTAGTCCTTAATCTTATAGTATGCTTTTTTGATTAGGACACGTTTGATGTGGGTTTTGAACTTTCCATCGCTAAGTTCTATAACCGACTTTGGCAACTTGTTATAGAAGCGGATACTGTTTATAAGAAATGACTTGCTTGTTTTAGTTAATCTAAATTTGGGTATCACAATTTCATGTTTACTACGTGTATTTATATTATGGAAATCGCTTCTTATTTTGAAAAGTCCTAAGTTTTTGCGAACATATAAAATACTTTCTAAGATATAAAGGGAAGGCAGAGTTAGTACATCAATTTCTTTGAATTTGTTTCTAAGGGACTCACGAGGATCCATTCCATAGATCGCGCGGATTGCCCTCTTTTGTAAAATGAAAATTGAATCTACGTCAGCAGCCGATCCCCACAGCAGAATGCCATATGACATAATACTGTGGAAATAAGCAAAGTACACTAACCTAGCTGTGGCTATATCAGTTAACTGCCTTATTTTTCTTAATGCATATGCAGCTGAACTTAATCTACTTGAAAGAGCTCTAATGTGGGGACCCCATTCTAATTTTGAATCTAAAGTAATTCCTAGAAATACAGTTTCCGTAATAGCATCTAGTTTCTTGCCGTCAAGTTTTAAATTTAGACTCACTTGGGGTACATTTGGTAATGAAAACTTAAGACATTTTGTTTTGTTCGCATTAAGTAAAAGATTCACAAACATTTTGAAGCCAGACTATCGTTGACATGTAAGACATCCGTATCTTTTCTATCTATTTTAAAAATAAGGGAAGTGTCATCAGCGAATAGAATTATATTCGATAAGTTAGCCATCATGTAAGGCAGATCATTAATATAAACTAGAAATAAGAAAGGGCCAAGAATTGAACCTTGAGGGACGCCCATCTTTACTAGAGACCCCAAGGACGTTGCCCCGTTAACGTTTACTTTTTGCTGCCTGTTTGATAGATAGGAAAAAAACAAGATCAGCAGCTTGTCCACGAATTCCGTAGTGGTGTAATTTACAGATAAGTGTATTGTGGTCAACGCAGTCAAACGCTTTTGAGAGATCACAGAAAATGCCAATGGCATCCTGGGATTTCTCCCAGGATTCCAAAATGTGACTGATGAGTTTCACTCCTGCGTCAGTCGTCGACCTACCTTTCGTGAAACCAAACTGGCGACTATGTAAAATCCCATTTGAATTAAAATGTGACAACATCTGGTCTAGCATTATTTTTTCGTATATTTTACTCAATGCTGGTAGCACAGATATAGGCCTGTAATTAGAGGGTTCACTCTTACTACCCGATTTGAAAATTGGTACTACTTTACTATGATTCATTAAATCAGGAAACGTACCGCTGTCTAAACATTGATTAAATATGCCTGTTAGGACAGGAGCTATTGTGTCAATTATATCTCCAAGAACCTTAACGGAAATTCCCCATAAGTCTTCAGTGTTCTTTATGTTAAGACTTTTGAATGCTTTTTTAATAGTGACAACAGAAATGGGCTTGAATTCGAAACTTGGAATGTTTTTAGAGAAGTTTTCTTTGAGAAGAGATTCAGCTAATATGGATGATGAGGAGAGAGATTTCGTAACCTCTATTGGGATGTTGGTAAAGAAGTTTTCTAGTGTCTCAGCAACTTTTAACTTATCTGAAATGATTTCATTATTAATTTTTAAAGACAATTCATTCTGATCTCGCCGTTTTGTTTCCAGTTTCTTTGTTAATTACCTGCCACACAGCTTTTATTTTATTATTAGAAATACTAATTTTGTTACTTATTAATTTAGATTAAGCTTGAGCGCAGACTCTTTTAAATATCTTAGAATAGTTTCTGACATAATTATGAAGGACTTGATCAGAAGTCAATGATTTCTCGTAGTACAAATTATATAAAACATCTCTGCTTTTTCTAATGCCAGCAGTGGCCCATTCACTAAATTTTGGTTTAGTATTGATTGTAACTTTTTTTACAGGACATGCTTTATTGAATTCTTGGCATACTGTAGAAAATAAGGTACCGTAGTTTATATTGGGGTCTTGTGAATCAAAACTAGCTGTTGATAGATTGCTAAGAACATTATTATTGAACATTTTCAATTTATTTTTTGTGATAGGTCTTAATTCAATGATTTTATCTACTATCTTTTTATCTAAGACAAATGATACAAGTTGCCCAGTATGATCAGCCCTGACCCCACTAATTAAGGACGAGTCTTTTATTTTACAATTAGTAAATACGTTGTCTATGCATGAAGCTGAGGTTGCTGTTATTCTAATTGCTTCATTAAATATACATTTTAAATTGAATGATTTAAACAATGATATAAGCTTACATTTATCTGGTGAATTAACTAATAAATCAATATTTAGGTCACCACAAACAAAAACTAATTTATTATCTTTAAAAAGTTTGCTTAATATTTCTTCCATAATTATTAAAAATGATAACACGTTCGATGCTGGGGGTCTATAAACACTTAAGAAAGTATGGCCTTCAACCTCTGCACATGCTACCTCACATAAGCGATCAACAGAGCAAGCAGTGATATCCTTCCTTTCCTTGTGTTTGAAACAACTATTACATAATATCAAGGTACCACCCCCCGTTGAGGACCTGTTGTACGCACTGGCAACTGAAAAATTATTTACATTAAATAACATCCTATCCGGTTTTAACCAGGTTTCACAAAAACATAAGATATCCAAATGATATTTATCTATTAACAATTCCACGTCTAGGATTTTGCCAGAGAAGCGATTTATATTTTGGTGATATAGTAAAATATTCTTATTTTGCTTCTCTTTTGTCGAGTCTAAAAGTTTAAAGAATCTATTACAGTATTATTAGAAATACTAGATAATACTGTTTCGTCACTTAACCTAGTCTCAGTTAAATTATCAATAACTGCGTGTATATTGTAAGCTAACAGAGTAGCCAATACATGTTGACTTTTCTTGGGAAGAAACATATGTTCCCCAATTAAAACAAAATCTCTAACAAAATTGTTAGTATCAAAATACAGTAAACGGTCACTATGACGACATGTCAAAATATGCATTACGTTGTTTAAACTATGAATATAATTGTTTTCTTCTACATGCAAATGATTTGAATATGGTAATGCGCATAATATTAATTTACCTAATTTTAATTTAAGTAGGGTGTCGACACCATTAACTATGTCCCATTTATTTAAACTCAGACTGTTTCCAATTAAAAGAACTACAGTAGTCTGTTCATTCATTTGTGTGTGTTTTATTTTATGAACAAGCTCGTTAAAATGCAGGTTATGGTAGCAACAGTTAACTATAGTATGTTTAGAGCGATTATTTAATAATGATCCAAAACCTGGTTATTTATGTACATATTATTTTATAAACTGGTGTAATATTTTATGACTTCATTAAAGTAAATCAAAGGCGAAATAAACTATAATTTCGAGAGCGCTAAAGTGATGAAACTATTAATTGGTGCTGTGGCTGATATGAATGGTTTAACGCACGGAAACTGGAATTTTTCTGACACTGAGCTGCAAATTGCAAAAAAAAACGTAAGAAAATTTTAATTTCGCGGGCTACAGCTGGGGTCTACCCAGCTGGGGATCCACCTTAATTGCTTTGTGGTCACCGTTTGTGGTGTAAGTCGGCCTAGGTGTAACAACTAGGAAACTTCGGCTTTCTTTTTAAATAACGAAAACATAATTTCCGAGGAACTTCTGTCGCGTACTTTTCGACAGTTGTATCGCCACACATAAAGCGACATTAAAGATGGTTAGTAGGTAAAAACGTGTCTAAAATTAAAACAAACATATATTGTTGATGGGTCCTATTTTTTTTTTCAATTTATTTGTAAATAAAGAGAGTTGTTATTGACTTGTTTAAAATAATAAGTCGTTGAAACGAACTCGAAGTGTTTATTACAGACGGAATAGGTAGAAAGAAAAGATTCGAGAGCTCTTGAAATAATCAAGCTGATTATGATTTTTACTAAATTCTAGAGCAGAGATCACCAATTAGTTTCATTTGGGGTCCGTTTTAATAAATAATATGACTCGCCTTACGTGTGGTAAACGATTACTAGCAATCAAGATTACAAATATCAATCAAGAAATAAAATAAAAAGAAAATTGTTTTTTTTTATTTATTTAGTAATAAATAATTATTATGTAATGAACAAAACAAACACATTAAGTAGATACTTCCTTAATATTAAAGAGAAAATATATATTTTTTTTCATCAACGTAAGGCAGATTACGTTTGGAGTAAAGTTGGTGCAAGCTATTAAATTCTGGAGATGTTCATCAAGGCGGTAACGTTTTTTTTTATTAAGTTTTAGTTATAACTGTTTACATAAGAGCGTTCATCCCACGCGAGCCGCGGTTGGTCACAGTTCTAACCTAACCTAACTCATTTTGTCGGGGTGCCACTAGCTTATTTACTGCGACCAATTCGGCTCGCGCGTGGCTGGTATTAGTTACAACCTAACATAACCCGTTTGGTCGGGGTATCCTAGCTAAGTTACTGCAGAGAGTTAAAAAGAGGCTCACTTTTTAAAAAACGTGTGCATTATTAGAAGCGCAAAAGGTTTAAGAGGTTCATTAATTTAAAAAAAAGTGTTCATCATTATAAGGTCAATAAGTTTATAGACCGCTGCAGAAACCGCTGAGTACTTCTAATACTGGCAAGTAGCGTTTGCGATACCCTTTTTTTTTGTTGCCTGGGTGGAAAATCTTCATGGATGGCCTTGAGTCTATCAGACTCTTGCTGACTAAAAACCACCCCAGTGTTCCCTTCCCACACTTGCACCGGGGGTCTTGGGAGCTAGAGCTAGTATTACTTCCGTAATCCCCGGATCGGGGGGGGGGGGGTTCTTTGACCCCGCCCGCGACGTCTGAAAAGGGCACGCGTGGAATAATACACGCCGCCACCTCGGGTCAGCGTTTGCAATACCCCACGGAAGGTAGTGTATTTTCCAATGGTATCAATATGTCAGTTTTTAATTTATCTAAGTTACAATAGCCTAATGTCAACTGCTAATCACCTTTTACAAAATATTGCTTTTACCGATGCAGGGGCGTTAATTGTCGTGGAGTTCTCTTGGTAAGAACCATGAGAACTGGCACTGATGTTGACTTCACCATATGCATTGTGACGAGTATTATATTGCTTAGCAGCCATACTAACCTGCCTAATCGAATCGCAACTCGTAAAATACTTATTACCTACCTATAACGTAGTTCCGGTGGCCATCTGTAGTCTTTATCATCAGTTCCACTTCAATAAATGGTGCTTTCCGAGTGCAAATACATGAGTTAGCAAATGCTATAAAATTTGAGGATTTCCCTCGATTTCGATTCAACGACACGTAAATCCGCTTACAATCATCTACAGAGGTAGTTTAGGTATCTATCGCATTAAAATGATCAGCATGTCTAATCAGTAATTACTAGAGCATTATTGAGCGATGAATCATTTATGACTGATTGTTGCAGAGGTGATCAATTCACCTAGTTAATAGATCTGTGTCAGAGGGTCTATAATATCTAAGTCGGTCAGTATTGTCTCTCCTCGTCTCTAACCAACCCGTCATTCTGTTCATACAAAGGTACGTACGTGATTATGGCGTAGTAATACATTTTTCTTTGAAATATTTGGACATATCTTGGCATATTTTACCTGAACTTTGGCCGTTCATAATGTACCCATAAATTCTAAAAGTAAAGAAAACATCGTCATAGAAACCTTGCACATGTAATGGAGATTCTAAATGATAAGCATTTATTTCACAAATTTTTAAGGCTTACTCGAAAACATGTATTTCCTGGAACAAGTTTTATGAAATTGTCGCACACAATTTCTCGTTCACTGTTATCGCGTTCTCACTTGCTTGTTAGTTGTTCTCACTTATGCTGGATGAAACAACAAGCTTTTCGACCATGCTTGCATTGACGATAGATGGACTGGGGCCCTCTTAATCCATCCAAAGGTTGTCTGTAAAAGAACGCTTTAAACAATAAGAACGCCCATTGTGTCATCCTATGTAAAATTTCTACATTTACCTATAAGTACTTATCTGTATTACGGTACTTGTTGACGGGCCTACACTGTCCTCCCATACCTATTAACACTGTAACTTGAAAACATTGTAAAAGCCAACTTGTTTTTAAAAACGACCACTTGGAATCGTGCACCTAGCTTCTGACTGCTGTTTATGTGAAATAAAATATAAATTGATTTTTGATTTTGTATTTTTTATGGTGTACATAATCAAGAAATTATCAAAGTCCAGTTTAGTGTACATGTCCAATGATGAATCTTGATCCGATCGATTTAGTACACAATACCGGTAACATCACGCCTGTAATCCCGATGGGTTAAGCAGAGGTGAACCCATAGTACACCCACATTTTTCCAGTTATGTTTAAGTCCCATGTAATAGGGGGCGAGCCTATTGCCATCAACCGGGTCACCGGACTGCTACTGAGAAATTCCTGATGAAAAACCTCAATAACACTTTGCCCGACCTCGGAGTCGAACCCAGGCCTCGTGCTCAGCAATAGCGCTTGCGACTAGACCAACAAGGCAGTGTACATAAACATGGAGGAAATTATGTATGATCGAATTTAATTTATTGTAAATGTTCGCCACATTTGGTGAATGCTTTGAAAGAAAAGAAGAAATAAATTACGTTTATTTGCGATTTACACGACGCAAAGAAAGAACACAGACACAAAAAAGAACAAGTTGGGGGAAAATATGCGTTACATCCACGCAAAAAGCTATCGCTCAGCATAATGCTGCGACCCTATGCGAGACAGCCCCAGCGCTGGTTTTCAGCAACAGCTTTGGTACGATGGACCGACGATCTTAAGAAGGTGGCTGGGTCAGACTGGATGCGGAAGGCGGAGGACAGGGTGTTGTGGCGCAGCCTGGGAGAGGCCTATGTCCAGCAGTGGACTGCGATAGGCTGAGTTGATTGAGAGCTCGTAGTTCATTAAATACACAAATACAAAATTGCACTAATGGCGAGTGGTGTGGCTGGTGTGTATCAGTTACCGTCCATTAAGAAGCTTTATTTTCTACTTCATAAGTGCACAAAAACAGAATACGAGTATGACAAAAATACAGGACTATCCTAAACATTCCATATTCAAAATGTCATTCAAATCCGTAAAATCCCGTACACAAAATTCCTAGAAGTTTATGGCTACGTTTCATAATTTAAAGTCTACCATTTTGAAGTCCGTTAAAAAGGCTAAACTATTCGAGACGGAAGCCATGAAACATGTTTGTACTAGCGTCCTTTATGATATTTCCTGGAATTTTCCACAAATATGAGAAGGAGCCGTTTTATATAAAACCAATGACCTGAAATGCGGAGGCCAGCGAGTTTCCAACTGCCCATAGAGATTACATTCTGTTTCAATGCGTCCCGCAAAAAATAGGTTTTATTCGCGAAAACTGCGCATAAATATTAAATTTCTCTGTTATATTTTTTAATAGTGTTGAACTGGGATATTGTTTTATAGAGTTTCACGATTTTTGAGTGCTGCTAATAATTCATTTTTACGCTCTCATGTGGGTACTAGTTATACGAAAACTAACTAACTGTGGCTAGCGCGACTATTTTTTTTCCGACGTTATTTACTATTAGCGTCTGCTTATTTTTATGCTGTGTAACGTAACTTAATAATTATGTTAAAACCCTAGCCAGACAACTTATGGACTATATTATCTGCGATTTTAATAAAACTAGATTTGTTCTCGAATTAAATCAAATTATTTTTTTCAATTATATATTATTATATTTATGTGCTTCGAACATCAAAAATTTGAAAAAATAGAATTAATTCTAGTTGTAAACCCTTCCAAAAAGTAGTTTCTTATGGAAAATAATGAGCAAGAAACTCCACCGTTATTCTTTTAATTTTTTTACAATATTTTCTGTAGGTAAATTGATTATATAATTATACAATTAAAATATCAACCAGTTTTATTTTGTCTAGACTCTAAATTGTCATATGGAGCTGAGATAAGAATGCTTGGAAACGTGCTGGACGTTTCCAAGCATTCTTATCTTGGATATAATACTCTAGTTTGGAATATGCTTGTTTACAAAGTGTACTTTTAATATGTGTTTTAAATTTTCTTTCATTTAATTGCAATATATCACAAGGTATTTGGTTGTGACATTTAACACAGTACCTACCCCATAATAGATGTCTAGGTACTTTAGATAATCTGAAAAATGGTTGATTTATTTTATCTTCATTTCTAGTATTAAAATTATGTCTATCACTTATTAAAAAGACGTGTCTCCGAGCAGAATTAGGCTCCCTTTTATAAAAATACAGGTTTACGGTAAACATCAACGGTCTGATTCATAAAAAGTTATCGAACAACTAAAACCTATTTTAATTAAAATAAGTTTTGTCACTTTCTAACAAACACAAAGGTCAAACAAGGACAAATAAGGACAAACTAATTTTAGCAGCATTTTAACTAAAATAGGGGTGTATAAGACGTTTATGAATAAGAGCCCTAGTTTTTATTATGACGTAGGTATTAAGGATTCACATTCAAAACCAAAGATGCACTGCAATCTCAGTTAGAACAAGGCCAGAGTCCAATTTTATTCAGCGAAACTTATTGAAGTTTTCAACCAAGTCCAGCTATTTAAGAAGAAAGGAACAATTCTGCAACCAGCCTGTCTTCATTACATTTTCAAAATTGTGCCAGAGAAAAATGTAAGGGGCGGAAAACTTTCATATTCTTCAAACTTAGTTAAACGTCAAGAAAAGTAGGAGAACATTGGGGGTGGAGAATACCTTTTTTGAGAAGTTAATGCAGTAAAAGTTGCTTGTTTTGTGGTGAGTGCTGCGAGTATCAGCTTAGATGGCGTAGTTTTTACAGGGTTTTAGTGAATTTGCTAATCTTGTTTTGGTTAAAAGTTTTGAGAGCTTCAGTGAGTGACGAGCTTTATATACGAGTCTTAAAGTGCCGGTGTAAGATCATAGTTTTAAAAGTGAAGGTGTACTTTTTAAGTTAAGGTAACGTAGCGAAACTTGGAAGGGTTTTGATTAGTAGCGGAACAAGCTGAAAAATTGAAGATTTAATATCATACAGGAGATTTTTCTAGATATACCGCCAGTTGCACGTAAAGTCCATTAAATTTAATTCCCCATTATTTTATTTTATTTATTTATTTGTATCAGACACAAGTGATCCATATTTTTGTTAGTATACTTAAGAATTATTTTAGTAACCAAGCTTTAAATACACACCACAATTATACTATTATAACTAAAATTAAATAACAGATTTACCAACTCACATAAATAAAATCCTGAAATTCATTCAAATGGAATGTTAAAATATCTAATGACCATCATCAATATTATTAATAAAATTAAGAAAGTCACAGCATTATAAGTGATGCTGTGACTTTCTGATACGTTCCGTTCGATAAAGAAAGCATTAATTTTAATGGGGAATTAAATTTAATGGTCTTACGTGCAACTGGCGGATAGACATTTTGCGACTTAACTTCCTCTTTTCTAGCAATATTATTATTACGGAAATGGTATCTTGTTAGAATTATGTTTTCTTCGGAAACAGTAACTACCAAAGAATGAGCGATGATCATCACGTTTTCTCACTGCATGTTTTCAATTTCAAACGAATAAATCAGGTCAGGTCAAGTGAACGTAAACAAAGCAAAAAGACTACATATATGTACTTAAGGATCGTAGCAGGTGGAGTTCTGTAGTTTCTGCCTACCTACATGGGAATAATGCGTGAGTTTATGTACGTGTAATCAATTCAGAAATTATCACGCTACATTTCACGTTAAAAAGACCAGTTTTTAGGGTTCCGTACCCAAAGGGTAAATCGGGAACCCTATTACTAAGGCTCCGCCGTCTGTCTGTCAGTCTGTCCATCTGTCACCAGGCTGTATCTCATGAACCGTGATAGTTAGACGGTTGAAATTTTCACAAATACAAAAAAAAAACAGAATAAAACAAATATTTAATCCCACACAACAAACGTGATTTTTTTGCTCGTTTTTGCTCGATATTGATAATAGCAACAGGAAGACGCTTGAAATATTCATAGAAGATTTAGTTATATATTCAATTTAAAAATAAATAATTAAATTAAATAAAACAAATATTTAAGGGCCATTTTTTATTTACCCATTCAACAAACGTGATTTTTTTACCGTTTCTATAGATAATGATACGGAACCCTTCGTGCGCGAGTCCGACTCGCACTTGACCGGTTTTTTTAACTCAATAACTGCACAAGACAACATAAAAGTCGCACTGCAAGCCAGGAGTTCCACCAAACTTTCGTGACCCAAAATACGAAAATAATTATGAAAGTCGGGCATCACCAAATATTCAGAACTAACCGTAATATCGGTAACCGTACTTCAATATTGGAATTGCACAAATAATCAGATGTAACGCATTCTCACATTCGTTCCAGTCTCATCATTGATATTTTATGAATATTAAAGTATATTGATATTATGTATATTTTACGTCAACACTATCCCAGCTGGATCGTTTATTCGTGTTATATGGAAATAAGAATAATTTCATATGAATTGTATTGAGGTTGAATGATTATGTGAAGGGTTTAATTTTAATAAATATTCCGATTGGAATTGGTTTTATGTTTTTATTATAGACGCTTTTAACGTGCACGTCTTTCTACATTGTTCTCACATGTATAATTTCAACATGAATGATGTAACTAATTCTTTGTAACAGTATTTTAATTTAAAAGAGTGTCCATGGAGTTTCTTGCCCGTTATTCTCCAAAGGAAGCTAAATGGGCTATTAGCTTTATCTTTCTGACTGACTGACCCCTTAACAATTCAAAAGTGCCTGTAATTGGTTTATTTTTAATAAATGCTTTGAGTTTGAGTTTGTTTTTGACTGATCTAAATAATAACAGCCGAACAGGTTGATCGAAAGTTAAGCTATGCTTGCCGTCGATGGGTGACCATCCATTACATTTCGAGACCCTTCCATGCCTCGGAAATCACGTTAAGCCGTTGGCCGCGACGTAGATCTTTGACAGTCGTTACGGGTAGTCAGAATCCCAAAAGTCTGATAACCAGTCCTACCAAAGGGTATCGTGTTACCCACTAACTAGGTTGTGGAGGTCAGATAGGTAGTCGCTCCGTGTAAAAAATTGGTAATCCTATGCACCAGGTCATACTGGAAGCCAACCCCAAAAAAGTTGGGGATAGAAACAAAATAATGATTGAGTTAATGTTGAATAATGCTGCCTCAGTTCTGTTTGTTGGTCTCTGACCAAAATATCCGTATCAAGAAAAATTGTTAAATTTTCATTTGTCTTAAAGTGAGCTTTTGTTCATCGTTCACGTTCA
Organism: Tiliacea citrago; assembly: GCA_963921375.1. Classification (NCBI taxonomy): domain Eukaryota; kingdom Metazoa; phylum Arthropoda; class Insecta; order Lepidoptera; family Noctuidae; genus Tiliacea; species Tiliacea citrago. The sequence goes on along the minus strand of OY992799.1, from coordinate 20,788,631 downwards.
AATATTTGCATGACATTGAACAAACTGAAGATGTGGTGACCTTTATTTAGACAGCACATACCATGAACCAGCGGTTTTTGTCGCATTTAGGTCCAAATTGTAAAACTAACTCTGTCTCATTTCTTCTCAGAAATAAATCAATCTTCTATCTCGCCCTAGCATCGACCTTCACATTGAATTACACGTGTAGGCAATGTTTTGACCTCCTTTTTCTTTATAAACCATTGAAATGGTCCTAAAATGCTTATATTAGAAAATAGTTTTATTATATTGGAAAGTGGTTGAAAGGAAATGTTCTGGGTATTTGGTAGGTTAGTATTCAAATATTGAACATTCACATTTTTGTACAGTTACCAACAAAAATCGATTATCACTTTCCACTCTAATTTTGAGCACAATAAAAAAAAAACCGGTCAAGATTGAGTCGGACTCGCGCACCGAGGGTTCCGTACGTATATATGATGTTGATGATTTCTGAAAAACTCTGCTATTTAGAGACATTGTTTTATTTTTCCTGTGATCTTTACATAAGCTTCTATCACATATAATAATTTCAGATTTTTCTCTATGCAAACTTCGGATATAAGGTGAACGGTATTATTTTTTAAAATTTTCATCAAAGTCGAAAACTATGATGAAAAAAAAAAGAAAATGTTTGAGAATGTGCAAACAGCGCTCTTTCATATAATACCCCACATGCCCTAATAGACTCCATTCGAATTTTTAAGACCCCCTTTCAGGCCCTGTTGCTGCCAAACAACAACAAAAAAAAAATATTTATTTAAATTTCCTTCTTGTTTGAAAAATAGTTGGGTAAACGTCATCTAAAACTGTTCCAAATTTCAAGTTGATAGCATTAGTAGTTCTTGAGATACCCAGCTATGACAGACAGACAGACTTAGTTCTCGTCATAAAGGTTCCTTGTTACCATTTTGGTACGGAACCCTAAAAACTGGTACAGATGTTAAATTCAGATAATACATACTCTTAGTTGTTACATGAAATGCTGAAAAGTAGAGTATCGAATAATTTTAGGTCTATTTAGATCACATGTAAAATTAATAGTGGTAGTCTACTTCTGTTGCTGACCGTACCAAGTTTATTTAGGTACCTATATTACATTTTTCTCGACACCAGTCTTTTTAAAATATGCTGATATAATTTTCACGTAAGAACACAATTAGATTCTGAAAATTGGTTCATAATCATATTTCAAATATAAAAGATTCCTCGAAATCTTTTCGAGCGAAACTTGTTAAGTAATCCTGAAAAGTAACACAATAGCTATATTGGATAGAAAATTAATAACATTTCGAGCTACATGAAACTGTCTTAATTCTACCAATAAATGTTTACATCTTTCCTCACTACCTGAGGACAAAGGTCCACTTTTTGCATTAAATTACTAAAAATAGGAAGGATGATGTGCTTCAAAAAGGTCAGGTTCAGTACTACTGTACCACGAGGGGGGCTATTGTGTAGCACACTTACAACGGCAATTCATTGCGCGATTCTTAATCTGAACACCACCAAACCACACTAATATTATAAAGGCGAAAGTTTGTGAGTGGGTGTGTGTGTATGTTTGTTTCTTCTTCACGCTCAACCGGCTGGACCAATTTTAATAATTTTTTGTATGGAGGTAGCTGACATCCTGGATTAAGCCATAGGCTACTTTTATCCCGATATTCCCATGGGATAGAGACTTACGCGGGTGAAACCGCGGAGCGCAGCTAGTACATTATATGAGGAGCGTCGGAACAAAAACCGATAAATCACATTTATGTTTTTTGTGGAAAAATGTAAAAATATGGCCAAGTCTATGGTTTTCTAATTTAGAGTTAAACGAAATTTATCAATCTATTGGTATTAGCATCACTGTTTGGAAACCTAAATTCTGCATTCGTGACTGTGGTACCTGCTGAGTTATAAAAAAAAAGAAAATGGATATATCGGTTATTGAACAAACCAACTGGATATATCGGTTTTTGATAAAACACTGTAGGATATATCGGTTTTCGAGCTCCTTGATTAATGTCTGCTACAACTGGATTACCTAAATCTTCCAACATCATAACTTTACTTGCGAAGAACAATGATAATTTAAAAACATTAAAACATTATGTTACGCTTTGAAAGCCGATAAACACAATAACAATACGTTTTATTTTTCTGCCAAGAAACTGCAACAACATCAATGTCAAGCTATCACCCCTGTCAAATTTAATGCCAAGTAACTGCGACAACGTCAATGTCAAGCTATCACCTGTCAAATTTAAAAATAAGACTAATATTATCCTAAGATTGTTTATGGTTTTGTCATGAGAAAATCGAAATTAGATATATCGATTTTTGACAGAATAAAAAGAGTCATCAATGAAAAATGTTAGGGATTTATCGGTATCTGTTCTGATCGCCATCGTTGATTAGTATAATTGATGTATTTATAGGTTTATGTTCAGATTTGTGTATTTCGCGGACGGATTTAGAGCGGATTTATCAGTTTTTGACCGGGTTACAATGATCATGGAGCAAGATATGTACGAGAACAACCAATTGGCATCATAAAAAAAAAAAATTACAAAATGTGATTTATCGGTTTTTGTTCCGACGCTCCTCATATCTCTTGAAACACAAATACAAAAATTGACAAATTAATTACATACATACATAAACTCACATCTGTCCATGGGGGTAGGCAGAAACTATAGAACGCCACCTGCTACGCCCTGTGGAAATACGTTCCTTGCGAAGCATGAGTCGACTATAAATGATAGGCTGAAAAATGATGTGATAAGGCTACGGTGTGGTTTAAAAGAAGATGTAGTGATTAAAATTGAAAAGAGTATGCTTAGATACACTTGAGAGCAATAAAATCGCACACGTTGACTTTTCGTTGTTAAAGCAGTTTTTTTCATGAATGTGAATACATATTAAAATAAAACTTACCCTATTTGAATGTTTACTTCAGTACCTTTCTAATGATATCAAATTACAGTGTAAAAAAATATACCCATAGGGGGTTTTAGGGCACAAAACCCAACATACGGATAAAATTACCCAATTTTGCTTAAAAAAGAATAAAAATAAAACTCAAAATGCTTGATCAAATTGTTTTTTAATAAGGTGTATTCCCTCCCCTAGCCTTGATTACAGCTCTTAATCGGTTTTTCATGGACCGTATTAATTTCACCATGAAATCTTGTAGTATGGCGTTCCACTCCTCTTCAATGGCAAGTTGAAGCTCTTGGGCCTCCAAGAGCTTCAACGAGCCTCAAAGAGCGTAGGAGCAGGGCTTCTTGTTCGAACTCTTCTTTTTAGCTCATCCCAGACATGCTCAATTGGATTGAGATCAGGACTACGAGCTGGCCACTCCATCGCGGTGATTCCAACGTCTTCCATGTAGTCGCAAACTGTTCTAGCGACATGCGGTCTGGCGTTGTCGTGCATTAAGAGAAAATCTTCTCCCTTAAGCCACGCAAGCGGCCTCACATGTTCTTCGAGCACTTCTTCGACGTATCGTGCAGCCGTCAAACTTCTCGATCTCGGGCCGGTATTCGCCGTAGTGATGAATACAATGTCAGTTTTAGTGTCCAACATTATGCCACCCCAAAACATACACGATCCACCTCCAAAATCCACACGTTCGCTTATGCAGCATTGTGAAAATCGCTCTGATGACCTTCTGTAGACCCTAGAGCGTCCATCATGACCATGTAAAGTCATACTGCACTCATCAGAGAACATAACAGCCCGCCATTGGTCATACGTCCAATTTAAATGTTCCCTAGAAAATTGTAGCCGGGCTTGTCGGTGAGCTGTGGTCAATTTGGGACCATTTGTTGGGCGATGTGAAGTCATTCCTGCTTCACCTAGTCTTCTTCGAACTGTACACCGACTTATACTGACATTGCGAACTTCTCGAAGCTGTTGTCCCAGTTGAACTGCGTTCAGTTGCCGATTTCTCAAAGAGCTTGTCACAAGAAAGCGGTCATCACGCTCTGATGTTGTGCGTCGCCGGCCAGATCCTGGTCGCCGAATGTAGCCACCGGTCTCTTGGAACCTCTGGTATACACGACGAACAGAGCAGCGGCTCAAATTTAGCCGTCGAGCAACTTCACCTTGGTTATGGCCTACTTCGAGCAAGGCAATAACTTGAGCGGCTTCTGCGGGCGTGGTATCCATATTTTTCCAGTAAATCCGTATGCTTCCAGTAGAGATGTTATCACGTTGACCTTCGGTATGCAACTGATTAAAAATTCCTTCTTTTTTTTTTACGTTTGGCATCTCGCAGTTGACCTTGAGAGGCCGTGACTGCTTAACCGGTCTTTCCTGTGGCTGCCCTAAGGTATTAGCTAAGGTATTAGCTTAAAGCCTCCAGCCAAGAGCGTAAATATAAGTATTATAAACTAAACGACAGCGCTTTAAGGGCACCACCTGTGGGGTACGAACCTCGGCTTAGGGCGTCGTTGGGGAAAAACAGCAAGTTGGGGACGGGCTGGATCGAAATTTTAAATTCATGATTATTAACGGGGATTACTATTAAATGCTACGGCTCACTCAGCCTCGGGGCTGGCGGTTCGACGTGCAAGGGACGGGGGGAACAATTAATTCTTGAACTTCACGTGGTACCTCGGCGGCGAGGACGGAATGACGGTTTGTATTTGTGCACTGTACTTGTGGCCCTATTGCTTTCCTGAAGGAGAGTAATGGGGTCATCCGGGTCTGAGAGAGTATGCCTAGGTCGGCGAGTCTGACTAATTTGAGAAGGCCTATAGCTAGCTGCCTGCATAACCAAGGGGTTGCGATGTCTATCTGCGGATTAAAAATTCCAATAAACCGACCTTTTTATACCTGCGCTGCGGCTAAGGGTGCAAGTAGTGACAACGCAAACGCGTGAATTTGGGAAATTACGGTCGGTTTTTGTAAGTTACGTGAAGGTCAATGATTTTAATTTTATGTTTTTTAAAGCTAAGCTTGTATGCTTTAATTTTGTCTAATGATTTTTACTCAATATCTTTAGATTTTAGAAAACAATCAGTAATAAACCAAATTACAAGGGGTGTGCAATTTTATTGCTCTCAAGTGTAGTTTGGTCATGTTGAGAGGATGAATGAAAGGCGACTAACAAAAGATATTTACAAGGCAGATGTGAGTGGAAACGCCGGGAGGGGACGCCCTAGAAGGACCTTTCTGAAGAACATCACCAATTAGGTAAAGTAACCTAATTGGTGATGTTCTTCAGAAAGGTCAGATGCATAGTGCTAGCAACCGGCGTACGTGTATGATCAGATTTATGAACGTAAACGAAGGAAAAGGAGTATGTACAAATTGATTAGTTAATAGGTATATCTCTGCCATCAATTAATTGATTTGTTGCTCAAATATACTAATGCATGAGCTCTTAATTGTTGTTGCTGTTTTTTTTTAGGGATCCATACCTCACAAGGAAAAAACGGAACCCTTATAGGATGAATTCGTTGTCTGTCTGTCAGTCTGTCAAGGCCCTTTTTATCAGGAACGCGTGGAGGTATCAAGTTGAAATTAATATCAAATAGGTAGGTCTACGGTCCCTTGGAGCTCTAATTAATTATTATTATTGATCATTTAATTCTCAAGCAACCAAGAGTCGTGGTGTTAGTAACAAAATACTTACAAACTATGTTAGTAAAACATTAACACAGAAACAACAAAATTTGTGACATTACTGCTGCAAGGTGACAACAAGCAAGGTGATACCTTGCAGCAGTGGCTTACATACGCATAATGCAATAAAAAATACAGCCATTTAGGTGACATATTTTGATACTCGCAAATAAATCAAAACCTTTTAGGTACTTCCCGTTGACCTAAAATCATGAAATTTGGTTTTACAGCACAAGTAGATACAGGAAAAACTCCGATAATTTTTGAATTGTAGTTTTAACACATTTTTTTATTTATTCGCTATTACAATCTTACATTTGCAGTTGGAGAATTGACCTCGGCGTATATCCATGAGTGGGAGAACATTTTTTTAACTACAAAGTTAAGTTTGTTCTTGGGATAACTTCATCCCAACTACGGAACAATTTTTTATTATTTAATTAAAATAATAGCATTCTACAAGAGAAAATTAAATATTTGTAAACCACTGTAATGGTAGAATATAAAGGGGCGATTGTAATTTTAGTAAATCTAAATTCTGTTAAATAAATGAATTTGAACTTGATTTCAACGTCGAGCAGATGAATTTTTCAAACATAAGAAGCAATAGATTGAAAATCCGTTGGTTTTTTATTGAAAATGTGATGTAATTGGAGTGCTCATATGTGAACGTGAACGAAGTAATAATGAGTACTTAGCTAATATTTTTAGCACATGGCGTTTAGTAGTTTTTGCTTGTCCTTAAGGGAAAACCGACACAAGTTTTGGTACGTCTTCATGTATGTCGTATCTCACAACTGGGTTCTGTAGTCTAAGCCCTTCAGTGGGCGTGCCTCAAAAAAGGACATACCTGGTCGAGCGGATTACATTAAGTAATCCGTTTTAAAATAAAAAAGGAGGATGGAATAGGTCGTTATTGTTAAGAAGATGCCTCCGACTGCATGAGATTGTTTACAGTTTATATAAATCTTGTTTCTATCTTTTTTTATGTTCACTTTTTATGCAGTCGGGTTTTTGATTTTTTAATTAACTTTTTTTATTTTACACTTTTTAGTTAGGATTATAAGACGGTAAATTAGGTTATTTACTCACTTATAATCAGGTGATAACGGCCTCTTACTCACTCACTCCCAAAGCTCGGGATAGTTTTTTATCATTTCTCATTTAAATTACATTCAAACATAATTATAACTTGTGTATATTTTTGTAATCATCAAAATTGAGGGTTCTAAAGAACCCTCCCTTTTGATACCCCACTCAATAGGCTTGGAAGATATTTTTTTTTTCGAAAACACACCTTTTGGCGCCAAAAATCCGCCATTTTGATTTTTAATCATTTGAATATACCTACCCTATGACACTCGCGCAATAAAGACTAATCTAACAACATATCATTCATCAAAATCGATTCAGCCGTTTAGTAGTTACAAGGGAACATAGGGACGGACATACATACATACATACATGTCAAACACATAACCCTCCAGTTTTGGTTTAGTCGGGTAATAAGGGTAGTACCAGGACATATTGATCGATCAGGTTTATTTTTCGTTTAAACACAGTAACATTAAATATTCTTTGTTATTTAAATTAAAACAACTTAAAACGTTTCTGTTAAATAATTTAAAATAAATGAATTAAAACTTATTTTAAGAAAAAAAGGCAGATTGGTTTCTTTTTTTTTTTTTTTTTTTTTTTAATTGAGATTAAAACTTTAAAAAGTGAAGTAACCAAACTAACAATAAGTTTCTCAACAAGATAATTATCTTGATATGATCAGGGCAAGATGCAAAACATTCATAATTATTCGGAAAACACATTTGCGGCATTAGTGGCGTAGATTACAACCATAAAACAAAAAAAAAAAAACCATAAAGCCATAAAGCCCATAAAGCTCCTGGGGACAATTACACGCGTTCCACTGCGCTCGCGCTGAATGCGCGTACACACAAACTATTCAACTTTAAGTACCTACTAGGAATGTCAAAGATTACATCTATTTAATCAGACGACACGGCACGATACGGTTGGCGCAGTGGTTAAGCGATTGACTGCCGCGTTGCGTGTCGCGGGTTCGATTCCCGCACGTAACTAATATTTGTATGACCTACAAGTAGTTGTTCCGGGTCTGGCTGTTTGTGTATGTGAGTTTAATTACATGTTTGTAAACGCACCCACGGTACAGGAGAAATTCCTAGTGTGGGGCAACGTTTTTAAGAAAAGAACGACCGCTGCAGGGCTAGTCAATTGAATCATATCCATCAATAGGCCAAGATCTGATGATTCAATCAATTTACCAGACGAAGATCTCATGTGATTCTTAAGCAAGTTAGTCGGCCCTTTCCCTAAACGCTTTCTAACGCTCGTTGAGACTCTATCACCTCCCTAATTCTGGTTTAAAGACAAGCAATTTTCATGCTCATTGAGAACCACGTAATACTGAAAGCGTGTTAAGTGTTATTATTGGTATGCAAATTGTGCGCCAATTGAAGAAAATGGGTGACGCCTCGTGGAAGAACCTGACATTATAAGAGAGAGATAAGAATCAAGTGACAGTGATAAGGGAATTATAATATTATTTTATGTTCAGTTGCATTAGAAAGAAAAACCGGCCAAGTGCGAGTCGGACTCGCGCACGAAGGGTTCCGTACCATTATCTATAAAAACGGCAAAAAAAATCACATTTGTTGTATGGTTTTATTTTAATTTAATTATTTATTTTTATAGTGAATGTATAACTAAACATTCTGTGAATATTTCAAGCGTCCACCTGTTGACGTTATCAATATCGGGTAAAAACTAGCAAAAAAAACACGTTTGTTGTTTGAGAGCCCCCTTAAATATTTATGTTATTCGGTTTTTTTAGTATTTGTTGTTATAGCGGCAACAGAAATACATCATCTGTGAAAATTTCAACTGTCTAACTATCACGGTTCATGAGATACAGCCTGGTAACAGACGGATAGACAGACAGACAGACGGACAGACAGACAGACAGATGGCGAAGCCTTAGTAATAGGGTTCCCGTTTTACCCTTTGGGTACGGAACCCTAAAAATCATTTTTTATAACCCAGCGAAACCGTCGCTTATCTTAATCTTAATTATTATGTTTATCCTCATAGAAGTGAATAATTGTATTCTTTTTGAGTGAAATAAATTTTCTTAAACCGTATTTATTGGGACTCGCACAGATCACAAATTAAACTATACAAAAACACACGAAACATAAAGAACAAAAACAAAAATAAAACAAAGTAAAAAAATGATGATCGTTATGATCGTCATTATGATCGTTCGAGCTGTGTTTAATTTTGGTGATGGTCGAAAGTCCGATGACTTTGGGGTAAATATTTCAAACACATGGATCCACCATGTGTTTGAAATATTTACCCTAAAGTCATCGGACTTTAGACCATCACCAAAATTAGAAAATAATTTGTACTTTTTGAGAGGTTTTCAACCAGGATTCGAAGGACGTTGGAACACAAACCTTGCTATTTGTCAGTCAGTTTGAATAGATGTTACGTGCACATAATGTTATGCGTGCAAATTGCCAGTGTCATCACTTATGACGACACGGTAGGCGCAGTGATTAAGCGATTGACTGCTGCGCTGCGTGTCGCGGCTTCGATTCCCGCACGGATAAAATATTTATATGACCTACAAGTAGTTGTTCCGGGTCTGGCTGTTTGTGTATGTGAGTTTAAATGTTTGTAAACGCATCAACGATACAAGCGAAATTCCTAGTGTGGAGCAACGTTTTAAAAAAAAAAGATCACAACAGAGCACACAAATCTCACTTATTTTTGAAGCATTCGTCATTGGAACGTTCTTACAAGATACACCTGCAACTGTCGAATGTTGGGGTACACAACAAGTCTGTACCCTTCGGAGAATAGGTACAGTAATGGCTGCGTTTTGATCGACTGAACGTGGAAAATGTAGCAAATAAAATGTTTAGTTTATTATAATTGTTATATTATTTCGGTTTATTTTTAATTACTACTGTTTGTTTTCCCTTACAAAATAAAATAAAAAATTAATAGCTGGTAGCTACATTAGCTTACATTATATTAATTGTTTTAATTATGTTCACTCAGATGAAAACGTATCCCTGAGGGTCTACTCCGAAGCGCTAAACCGAAGTATCGGCCGAATGTTCGGCCATTTTATAACTTCCACAGTTTCCTTTTTTGACTTTGAGTCCTTACCCGACTTCAAGTCACAGTTTTGACTTTGGCTTATCTCTTCGACTGTCTATTTTTTTTTCGGCGTATTTGGCGATAGTTAGCCTAGTAAAGAAACGACCGAACATTCGGCCGATACTTCGGTTTAGCGCTTCGGAGTAGACCCCCTGAATTATACCGATGTAAATTTAGTCCAACTGTCAAAGCTTCAGCATTCAGATGACCAATGTATCGCCTAAAATAAAGTCGGTTCAAATTAGTCCTATCGGCAACCCGTCCCCGCTAGCAACAGACATTGTGGTGACGGCTCAGTTCGAGACGATGTCACTGGACGGCATTGACAGGTTTATTTTCACCTGGGTCACACTGCCTGAGCTGTAGTACGGTAGTATTAAAATGTGGACGATAAAGTTAGCTTGAACAATATTTTGGCTTACTGTTTTTGAAACCGTAGAATTTAGGGCATACTCTATTTGTCTATGTGAGTTTATATGTAGGGGGTAACTTTCGAAACTACTGATCTGATTCCGAAATTCTTTCACTAATGGGAAACTACAGCATTGCCGAGTGCCCTATGATAATATATTACACGTGGACAAAATCGCGGGCAGAAGCTAGTTCTGTCTTAAAGAACCAACCCACATCAAAGTTTCCGCCATTTTCCGAAGTGATCGTAATGATTTTGGATAGTTAACGCTGATTAATTTTATGGCTTTTGTAAGCTTACGGATGGAATAATTAGTGTATAGAGGTATGAGGAACAGGGTGTAAAGTTCACTCATATTTATAGCAAAGGGAGGATCGTCTGACCAAACGGGTGTTGTGTCTGGTGGGCTACTGCTACTTTGTATGTATGTATTTTATTTATGTACTTTTTTTGTACCAATGCATTTTGTTTGTGCAGAATATACATTTTTATTTTTTTCTTTTTACTGCCCAACGTTTGATGTCGGGATGTTGTCTATATGCCTGTTATATATTTGTGTGACGTCAGGTCTTGATGCGTAGTTCGCATGTGGCGTTGTAGATAGCAAAAAAAGTGGTTGGTAGCAAATCCGTTCGAAATTACCAACACTTTTACACGACAAGAGAAAATATACAGTCAAAATACACCACAAACACACACCACACACACACGCCACACACATTACATCACTTGTGACATTACGCCATAAAAATAGGTTATACTTACTAAGCTCTAAGTTAAAAATGCAGTCAACAAGTACACTAGTCATTGTCAATAAAAATATAATTATAATAAATTACCAGAAATAATTTAAGAAGAATAAAAATGTAATACATTCACAAATAAATTAAAACAATTACTATTATATGTATTAATGCTATTATAATATAATATATATGAATATTTAAAAGACAAATTTTAAATTACATGTTTTTATAAAATAATTACAATATTTATTATAACAACTAAGTAGTCAAATAAAAGCCCTCTTCCTCTCTCCTACTCTTGCTGTGCCCGACAGGGTCCACAATGATCATAATTCTGTAAAAACTACTTAAGTTCACATGTGAAAGCAACAAATCGTCGTTGCAAATATGTGTTTAAAGTAACTTTTTGAGAAAAAATTAAAAAACTTCCTTGCACAAAATAGGGGCAAAATTGTAGTGTTCGACGTTGGGTGATCCCCTAAGATATTTTCTTATTTTTTTAATAAAACTCACTAAAAACTCATGTGTACATCAGACACATAGCCTATATTTAATTGTAAATCAAAATGTCGTCCTGACACTTGAGATTTTTTTTAAATGACACGTGCCTTATCGTAATAATAAGATATTCACATGGAAGTTTTTGATAAGTATGGGTATTCAAAATCGTTTTACAAAAATATATATCTACAAAACTCATTATAGACAAAAATTTTACATAGAAGATTTTAAATTTGCAACTACGAAATATATTGAGTATTGAGTACCTATAGATTCCGCGCCAAAAGTGGACTGTTTTAGCTGGACATCAATATCACAGATTTGGGTTTTTCGAAAGAAGAAAGAGAAAGAAAATAAGTTTATTTTGCGGTAAACACGACGCAAAGAAAAAACACAAATACAAAAATAATCATCATAGGCCAATCGTCAATCGACATAGGCCTCCTTCAAGCACCGCCGCTTCGACCGGTTCTGTGCTTCCCGCATCCAGCGGATACCTGCGGCCTTCACAAGGTCATCGGTACACCTTGTAGGATGCTTTCCAACGCTACGTCTTCCAGTACGCGGTCGCCACTCCAGAACCTTTCGGCCCCAACGGCCATCAGTTCTGCAAGCAATGTGCCCTGCCCACTGCTACTTATGCTTCGCAATTCTTCGGGCTATGTCGGCTACCTTGGTTCGCCTGCGGATCTACGAATAATATTTTCTTCAAAAAATAATAAGTTAGGGGAAAATATGTGTCACATCTACGCAAAAAGACCATCACTCAGCATAATGCTGCGACCCTATGCAAGACCGAGCCCCAGCACTGGTTTTCAGCAACAACCAGCGTTGACGTGATGACGTCGACCGGTGCAGCCTATAGTGAGATTATAAATAAGAAATAAAAAATAAAATAAATACAAACTACTTAATTCATTTGATGTAATTAACTGCATTATTGAGAGCTTGTTTGTGGGTTGGATCGTTTTGGTAGAACTAAGCCCTTTATGGAGCAATCACTTTCCATGTTAAAACTATTTCTTTTTTATATGCACGTGTTTCTGTGTAAAACAATTTTTATTTCTAATTTCTTTTGATAATTTTCAGAACGAGTTCCTCTAGTAGCTTTTGTTGTTTATACTCCTAGAGTAATTTCATCGGTTCGAGTTACAGCGAAATGTAAAGTTCACAGGTAAAAAAATTTGCTAGTCTGACTGCTACAATATTTTTTCTATGAATATTTCAGCACGTACACATGTAGGTAGGTACTCATTAATTATATACTTTTCATTTTATCTACTTTCATAATAAGCTGAAGACAACCTAAAATCGAAATAATCAAATGACATAACTGGAGCTCGTAGCAAAAACCAACCAGCCAATTACAGTCGTATTTTTACAAAATTCTTTTTCAGAATCTCACGTCTCTATTAGCATATTTAATTTCGAAATGTTATTTCACATAATAAAAAACCGTCAGGGAGGAAACTCAACCATTTTATTTACAATATTTACGGGGCATAATTATAAAATAACAAGTTTTTAATTAAGCAAACCGCCTCTTATATTCCAACTGTAATTTGGAGAACTATAACTATGTTAACTGTGTGTCGAGTTTATGGTGTTCATACGGGTTTATAAACTGTACAACATTTGTTTTGAATTTTTTCATAAGCTTTAGCCGCAGGTTTTGCTCACGATGCTTGAATAGAAATAAGTATATATCGGAAACGCTTACGAAATCTCTTAAAGGGTAATTTTACTCATCATTATGAACAACTTTCACTTAGGGAACAAAATTAAACTCGCGAAAAAAAAATTTGATGTTCCACAATTATTTATGTTCGCATACGAGTAACTCGTCAAAATGTCGGGTGCACATGATTTTTTTCTTGCGATATCAATTTTGGTTGAAATAAATTAAATTGAAGTGTCTGTAATGTTAAAATAACAGCTTTTTACTAAATGCATGTGAAAGTATATACATGGTACTTTTTAGGGTTCCGTACGAAAATGGTAAAAAGGAACCCTTATGGTGAGACTAAGTCTGTCTGTCTGTCTGTCACAGCTGGATATCTCAAGAACTACTAATGCTATCAACTTGAAATTTGGAATAGTTTTAGATGACATTTACCCAACTATTTTGCAAACAAGAAATAAATTTTAAAAAATATACCTTTTTTGCAACAGGGCCTGAAAGGGGGTCATAAAAAATCGAATGGAGTCTACTAGGGGATGTGGGGTATTATATGAAAGAGCGCTGTTTGGACATTCTCAAACATTTTTTTTTTTTTTTCATCATAGTTTTCGACTTTGATGAAAATTTAAAAAAATAATACTACTCCGAAGTTTGTGTAAAGATAAATCTGAAATTATTATATGGGATAGAAGTTTATGTAAAGATTACAGGAAAAATAAAACGATGTATCTAAACAGCACACTTTTTCAGAAATCTTCAACAAAAATTACATTAGTTCCACTATGGATCAAGAGATGGCGCTGACCTAAAACTCCAATATTCTAATTCTCTGACGAAATTATAGGTCTCACCGATGATTTCTATATAGATATGATGGTACGGAACCCTCGGTGCGCGAGTCCGACTTGCTCTTGACCGGTTATTTTTTTAATTTACTTTTTGTCTGACTGACTGTCTGTCTATTTGTTTCGGCAAATCTCCGAAACGGGGTTCCACTGGCAGATAGCTAATGTTATAAGGAGTAACTTGGCTACTTTTATTTTAGAAACAGCCACAGTACACATAAACCTTCCGTAAAAGAAAGAAAGAATAAAATTTATTTGGACACAGTTCGTGAAACACAAAATACAAACAATAAGAGAAAAACAGTGAAAATAATGTTTTAACAACTATAGTGTGTGTCTCACGGCTGCGCCAAAAAGGTTCATTTCAGCGTTAATGCCAAACAGATGCTGTCTGACGCTGGTTTTCTAATGAACCTTTAGGGAAAAGTGACAGGAAGTAGGTACAAACAGTTTCAACATACCTAATACATATTTTTATACTTATAAATAGATAATGTGTGTGTAATTTGTGCGATGTTATAAATAGATAAAATAAACTAGAAATCAAACAAATATAATTACAAAACCAAAAAAAAACAATAAAAATAATAATAATATAAACTAATATATTTAATATATTTCTCTCTAAATAGGTAATGGTGAAAAGTGCATTTAAATCCTTTGCGTAATTTAGAATAACAACGCGGTCACACAGACAGAAAAGCAAAGCGACTTTAATTCATAATATGTCAAGATTGTTGAAAGATGCATCAAGGTGCTGAAGACGTACTTCCACACTAGCCCACAACTCTCGAGCCTCTGACCTATCACTTAATTAGACATGTTACATGCTCCAGTTAAACACTATCATATATTACAACCGCAAACACAGTACGATAATTTATTGATAGTACGTACTGGAATTCTGTAAACATACCTGTTATTATATTAATTTTTAGGGCTCCGTACCCAAAGGGTAAAACGGGAACCCTATTACTAAGGCTCCGCCGTCTGTCTGTCTGTCTGTCTGTCACCAGGCTGTATCTCATGAACTGTGATAGTTAGACAGTTGAAAATTTCACAGATGATGTATTTCTGTTGCCGCTATAACAAAAAATACTAAAAAACAGAATAAAATAAATATTTAAGGGGGCTCCCATACAACAAACGTGATTTTTTTGCTCGTTTTTGCTCGATATTGATAACGGCAACAAGTAGACGCTTGAAATATTCACAGAATATTAAGTTGTATATTCACTTTAAAAATAAATAAATAAAATAAATATTTAAGGGGGGCGGGCTCCCATACAACAAACGTGTTTTTTTTTGCCGTTTTGATAGATAATGGTACGGAACCCTTCGTG
This sequence comes from Tiliacea citrago, assembly GCA_963921375.1. Lineage (NCBI taxonomy): Eukaryota > Metazoa > Arthropoda > Insecta > Lepidoptera > Noctuidae > Tiliacea > Tiliacea citrago. The sequence goes on along the minus strand of OY992799.1, from coordinate 20,773,254 downwards.
CATGAGTCCGACTCGCACTTGGCCGGTTTTTTTGTTGTACGGTAGCAGTAACCTTATCAGCTTATGTTTAAGAGCTTTATAGCAAGAGCTACTGGCAAGACAAAATGAAAAGCAATAAAAAAAGCAATTGAAAACTATTTAGTATGTAGATAGGTACTAGATAGTTTAGTAGAGTAACCAAACTGAAGTGGCAGAGGGCTGGCCACGTTTGTCGAAGGATCGATGTCTGGTGGAGCTGACGAGTCATGAAGTGGAGACCGCATATCGGCAAGCGTAGAGTGGAATACCCTCCAGCTAGATGGACCGACGACCTTAAAAAGGTGGCTGGGATAGACTCGATGCGGAAGGCGGATGACAGAGTATTGTGGCGCAGCTTGGGAGAGGCCTATGTCCAGCAGTGGACTGCTATAGGCTGAGTTGATTAGTAATCAACGCAGGTTGGTTTCTAATTTTCGTGTCTCCCGAAACAAATAAAATTGCTTAACATAGTGGAATGAAGCCGCCGCCTTTCAAAGCAGTGTGTCCCAATTAAGTGCTTAATTTATCTAAAATTGCGTTTATTTATAGTTGTTAGTAACAAATTGGAATTGTGAAGATACATAACGTACAGAATTACTGTGTGTAATGCATCGTTTGTTTAACTAGTGACCCGACCCTGCTTTGCACGGCTTTTACGACTTGACTAAACACCGAGATTTCTGTATTATATGTAAGTAAGATAACTGACGACATGTGCGTGTGATGTAGGTGCACCTCTGCCTTCACCCTTTCGTGAATACAGGCGTGATGTAATGTGGACCCCGCCCCCCCCCCTGCGACGTCTGAAAGGGGCGCGCGTGGAACACTACGCGCCGCCACCTCGGGTCCAGTGTGATAGGGCGCGGCGGACGTCCCCGAGTCCGCCGTCCCTTGACCCATTTACGCCAGTAGCACACCTCCGCCGCGAAACCATCACAGCGGAACCGCAGTAGTTAAATTGTATTGGTTCGCGTCATGTTCCGCTATTTGAATCAGATGTTAGAGGTGCTGGAAAAGGGCATTATCTGCCCTCTGCCGACGCGCAGTGCGCCTGCTGCGGGCCGGGTGAGCGGACGAGATCTCCCGCTCCCTTCCGCAGCCTCCTTCTGCGACACGACTGTTTCGCAGAAGGATACCACTCAACCACGGCCGGCAGCGAGAGGTCACTGCCTACTCCTGAGATGAGGGCACGGCGAGGCTCCTCCCATGCGGCACACTCTGCCAGCGTATGCCGCGCCGTGTCCTCCCGGATCACAATCAATCCTAGCTTAGCCTTTTTTTCTACTATGTTGGGGTAGGCTTCCAGTCTAACTGGATGCAGTTGAAATACCAGTATTTTGCACGGAGTGACTGCCTATCTGACCTCCACAACCCAGTAACTGGGTAATACGATACCCCTTGGTAAGACTGATTGTCAGATTTTCAGGCTTCTGACGACCTGTAACGACTGTCAAAGATCCATCACGAATGACAGCCGGGACCAACGGCTTAACGTGTTTTCTGAGGCATGGAGGAGTCTCGGCATGTAAAGATGGTTTCACGGACCAACCCCGGAAACCGTAGCTTGACCTGATGGATCGACCCTTGCAGCTGTTATTACTTAGCCACGAGCTCCCATGGGCGTGATGGTATGTTATTTATGTTAAATATTATGTTATATTAATATATTATACACATAAACCATCACACTAATACTCGTATCATAAAGGTGAAAGTTTGTGAGTGTGTGTGTGTGTGTTTGTTACTTCTTCACGCTCAAACGGCTGGACCAATTTTGATAACATTTTGTATGGAGGTAGCTGGCACCCTTTTTTTTTTGTAAACTTCCTTAACGATTCGATTATTAGGTAGCACTTGAAAGAGGACACAATAATTTCACGTTTTACGAACATAAAATATTATAAACTTAAATTCCGTTCTGTTTTTGGTTGATTGTGTTAATGACTATAAAATATTGTCCATATAAGCCCTAATGACGAAGAAATACAATAAATTGCTTTGTTTATTACTTAGTGATTAATTAGTGATTTTGATTATATTTACAACATTATTTGATGCCACAGACAAACTGAAAGCAAATCGTGAGGAAACCTAAACCTGGGGAAAAATATAAGAATTTTAAATGGCCAGCACACATTCTGGTAGCATGGAGACTAATCTATGCTCGTGCCTGCTGAATATGTCCTCGAATCTGTAGTGGGACATCAAAACCCCGATATTACAACAAAAATTGCCAAATACAACAAAAATTGCCTAGCAATGTCAAAGTAAAGTCAAAGTCAAACCATTTATTTCAAATAGGCACATAAGAGGCACTTTTGAACGTCAAAATTTACAAAAAAATAGAATTGATTCTAGTTGCCCCCCTTCCTTGCCTTCCAAAAGGTAGTTTCGTATGGAGAATAATGGGCAAGAAACTCCACCGTTACTCTTTTAAAAATGTTTTACAATATTTAGTTTAAGTACATTAATTATATGATAAAACCATTATTATGTTAAAGAGCAGTGGTGGCCCAGTGGTTAACAGCCTCGACTTACGAGTAGTAGGTCGTAGGTTCGAACCCAGACAGGCGCTTTACTTTGTGTAAATTATTTCATCACCACTGCTCTCAAAACGGTGAAGGAAAACATCGTGAGGAAACCGGCATGTCCTAGAACTAAAAAAATTGAAGACATGTGACATCCACCAACTCGCACTGGGCCCGCGTGGTGGATTACGGCCCACTCCCTCTCACAGAAAGAGGAGGCCTGTGTCCCAGCAGTGGGAACATTAAAGGCAGGTTATGTTATGTAATTATATGATTATATGTGAAGACGATGCACCTAGTTAAAATTACTATACCATAATAGGTAAAAAGAATTAAAAACTAAGCAATGAAAAATAACTTAATTATTAGATAGATACATGGTGTTCACGCCATCATGTGCGTGCGTATTAATAACAAGATACCAAGCTAGTTCAAAACATTAAATTCTAGATTATTTAAGATAAAGTTGTACAAGTGGTTGATTGAGACTATTTTCTTTAGAAGTAGTAAAAGAATTTATGGATAAAAAAAATTGATGTAAGGTCGTAACATTTTCAGAAACTCCGTAATTTTGCATGCTATGTTTTATCGTACCTAAACATGTTTATGCCATTATAATTATATTTGAACACCATTGTGTACCATGTTTAATGCAAATAAATGATTTATTTATTTATTTACGCAAAATCTAGTGTTCTAGCGGTGGCAAGCGCTATTACTGAACATGAGGTCCTGGTTCGATTCCCAATTCGATGGTTGGGCAAAGTATTCTTGGGAATTTCTCAGTAGCAGCCCCGAGTCTTGATTTATACCCGGTTGATGGCAATAGGCTTGGCTAGGCTCTTATTACATGGGACTCAAGCATAACTTGCAAAATGCGGGTGCACTAAATGTAAACCTCTCCCCCCTTCCTCCCCTTTCATCCTTCGGGGAAAAATAGGCGTGATATCATGTTATGTATGGATATGTCCCCGTAAGATTGTGAGAACCGTTAGTTTATTTTAATCTATCGGTATTATTTTCGTTAGATTCTTCGATCGATTCGTTTTAAAAATAATGTTGAAAAAGCAATTTGACGGCCGGAGTGTCTTACTTTCTTAAAATTACAGATTTAAACCACCGCTACAAATGTTTGGCCAAGGTTGGCTAATACACGCGCAAACTTTTGTGTAACAGAATAGTAGCTGCTTAAAGTAGATTATTTCAGACTCTATTACTAGGTGCCATGGTTGTAATCAGGTTGAATTTAAAACTTCCGTCTCAGTTCGTTAGTAAACAAATGTTACTTTATAAGTATATAATCACACGGAGAGAATTTAGCTTTAATTTTGTACGTGACCAACTATAGTTGGTATTGTTGATCGAAGGTTAGATTATAAACTGTAGAAAAATTCGTTTGGTTAGAACTGTGACCGCCATCGGAGTCGCTCACAGCTATTAGGCAGCCTATTTAGTATGACCGCAAGGTGCATTACGTTGCCAGCAAGTTTGGTACCAGTTCACAATTTATCGGTTTCCCATGGATATCAATCAATCAATCAACTCAGCCTATCGCAGTCCACTGCTGGACACAGGCCTCTCCCAGGCTGCTCCCATGGATATAAATATTATAAACTATCGAAATAGTATGTGTCAAATTGTAAACGGTTTGTTGCAGTTCACAATTTTTCGACAGTTTATTTAACGGAAATAATACCGATAGATTTTATAAACTTACAAAGTTCATAAATATACGGTGTCATATTTGCAAAATAAAATTGAAATGTTAAATATTTAAAACATCAAATACTCAAAAGATTCAATCCTTTATTCCTATAATAACAACGCGTTTCGATACCGAACATGCCTTTTAACAAGCTGGCTTGCCGCATATTGGGAGCCTTCCACGAAACTCATAGCGGTGGGGAAATCCACGCCTGAAACTTATATCCGTTTTGGAATTATGATAAAACAGATACTGGCATGTAGTGTATTCTGACTTGAATAAATCTGGAAGGTGTTACATAGACCAGGTAACAGTTGAAACTAATTTATAATGTGAGTGAGGAAGTTTAAGAACAAGGTCAAATTAGTTAAGCCAGCGAAACTTCAAAGACGTGATGGTATTGATCTAATGAAGATAAAACAAAAAAAAAAGATTCTTTAAACTCATAAAGACTCATTTTCATTGGTCGATAGGGCTCAAATGCGGGGTGCTGGATATTTCTGTAAACCATGCCATAGGGCTCGTATTTGGGGAACCATTTTCATTAGTCGTTATGGAACGACTGCTGTACCTATACAGAGAACCTGCACCGAACGTTTGGCAGTTTCTTTGAAGGATAATTTTCATTGGTCAATTTCAATTACCGACCGATGACTTTGATTAATGCGTGGACCCGGCACGCTGTATATCGACAGTGGCGTGCAGTGGTTCTTCACGGAGGGTAGGCCACGAAATACTGATAGCAAAAAAAAAAAACGCAACGTCACAACGTCGCTCTACATAATTATGATGAACCTCAAAGTAACCTTCAAATCACATTTATTGATTTGTAATATTTGAAAATAAGCCTGTAAAAGTTATAAATACAAGAACTCACCACATTATTCAAGGTTCAACTCACAATTTTCTAACGATCCAAACATGTTTTTTTGCCGAGGAATGAAAATTATGCAAATCATTGTATCCCTCACTCCAGTCGATAACTCGGTCGATAGTTATCAGCTGTAGTTACTGGAAATTATGAGCTTAGAAAATCTTTGTTATATCGTCAGTTATCTGACAATCGGGCTGATCCACAAATTCAAGGTCGCTCAGCGCACTTTGGAGCGGGCTGTGCTTGGAGTCTCTTTGAAGGATAAAATCAGGAATGAAATTATTCGGAAAAGAACTAAAGGTATAGCTTGCAGAGTAAGCAAACTTAAGTGGCAGTAGGCTGTCCATGTTTGTCGAAGGATCGATGGCCGATGAAGCAGATGAGTCCTGGAGTGGAGACCGCGTATCGACAAACGTAGTGTAGGACGCCTCTCAGCTAGATGGACCGACGACCTTAAGAAGGTGGCTGGGTCAGACTGGATGCGGAAGGCGGAAGACAGGATGTTGCGGCAAAGCTTGGGAGAGGCCTTTATCCAGCAGTGGATTGCGATAGGCTGAGTTGATTGATTGAAATATCCATCACTTCTGTGAAGTATCGCCAGCTAATTTTATTTTGCCTTGTATTTTGTAGAGAATATCTGTTACAGGTATGTTTATACAACGTGCCGCCACAGTGGTGACATTAATTCAACACACGGGGGTAGGGATGGCCAAAACTATTAAAATATCTTCATAAAAAGAAAACGCTTAACCGTATAGGTGTATTAAATTAATCTCGACACTAACAATCATGACACGCTGTACATGAAAACGAGCAAGTAATCGCATTTCATAATTTTATTACTATTTGTCTTGTTAGCGCGTTCTAGTGAAGTCTGATCGAAGTTCCACAAAGTCAGTAATAACTTTTAAGAGATTCCTTTTCTAATGTAGCGTAAGGTCTGTATTCTGATATGGGGTAAATAGAAATGAATAGTAGGGACTAGTTCTAACTTCCTAATTACTCCTTAGCAACAGTGGCTTTATTACTTATTTTTTCCTCGTTGCTTCATTCATCAGCTAAAGCACTAGGAAGTGGTGAAGGGTTGGCGTTTTTGGGGGACTGTCTTATGTAATTTCGGACGTTCGAAAAGTGCTGATTCTCAGCCTAGTTTGAATAAATTACTTTTGATTTTGATTAGTCGCAAACGCTACTGCTGGGTTTCTAGTCCTGGGTTTGATTCCCGGGTCGGGCAAAGTGTTTTTGGGTTTTTAGAACTAGAATTTCTCAGTAGTTTAGTTTAGATCTGTGCCTAGTTCATGGCAATAGCGAGCCTAATGCCATGAACTAGGCACAGATCTCTCTTTATTACACAGGACTTATACATAACTGGCGAAATGTGGGTGTCCTATAGATACACTTCTGCCTAACCCTGCGGGGCATACAGGGCGAGATATTATGTTGTGTTTTCCCTGTAATATTTTCAAAGAAAGATAAATATTATTTTCCTGTCATCCTTAGATATTTATTATGGCACGTTTAAGAAAAATAACTGCCAGTCATTGTTATAAGCTTTATTTGAGCAGAAAGGCACAGGACTGGTTATCGTGGCAATTCTGGGGGTAGACCTATGTCCAGCAGTGGGCTGTAGGGTAACCTTAATAAAATAATTCATTTTCATCTGCCTAGAGTGCCTTTTTCTAACTATATTGTGGTCGGTTTCCAGTCTAACCAGATGCAGCTGAATACCAGTATTTTACGTGGAGCAACTGCCTATCTGACCTCCACAACCCAGTTACTGGGTAACACCCCCCTTGGTAAGACATTTTGTATTACTTACCGGCGTCTAACTTCTGTCTATTTTTAAGGTCCCGTACCTTAATAGGAAAAAAATGCAACCCTAATAGAGTCACTCATGTCTGTCTATCAGTGTCTATCACCACACGCCGCCACAGCCGATTAAGTTGAAATTTGGTATACATGTGAATATCTGTGACTTAAAAATGGACGTGTAACGTAATGAATTTTGAATATGGAGGTTACTTTTGGGACGATAATTAGAAAAAAAAAAGTATACTGTAGATACCGTATGACATATTAAATGAAAGGAATTGGTGTGACGATTTCAGGTATATTTTTTTTAATAAATGGTTTTAAAGTTATTTAAGAAAATAGACTAAAATGGACCCTTATCTCCGAAACTACGGTGCCTAATTTTATTTTTTAATAAATGATAGGTACAATATTTTTTTTTAAATAAATTAGTTATTTACTTATAGATTACAATAAAACCTATAAAAAGTCTATGGTCTTAAAATGACATGGTAAATCTCTCAATATTGTGTGTACAAACTAACATTTGCAGTTGTGATGTATGAAGGAACATGCTTTTCAACTACAATGCTAAGTTTGTGCTTGGGATAAATTCATCCCAACTACGGAACCGTTCATTGTGCGCAGTCCGACACGCACTTGGCTGGTTTTTTTATTTAATAAACTGTCGGCCGCTCCTGCTTTGCACGGTTTTAACGGCTTGACCAAACATCGAGATTTATATTTAAGTATAATATTAATACATTACCCACACACACACATTGTCCGTGTGGTTCCAGACGTAAAGAATAGCACCATTTCTTCCCGTGGATCGTAAAAGGCCACTAAGGGACTTACTAGACAATGGGCAGCAGCGTTCTCTATGCATTTTAACACCATACTGCGATCACCAACCCGCCTGCCAAGCGTGGCGATTATGGCAACCCCTCCCCCTTTTGGGGAGGCCTATGTCTAGCAGTGGACGTCTTTCGGCTGGAAATGAATTGAAATGATAGCGAAAACCGCATCAAAACACAGATGGATAGGAAAAGCGATTTTAATTTATAGTATTTAAACAGATAAAAATAGATAATTATTATTCTGAAAATGAAGTAAAATTACAACTAAAGTAGGAACTCTTTAATATTATGGGGATGCTATAGTGAAGGTAGATGTAATGTTAGCCCTTGCGGCAGATACCGTCCCTTAATTTCCGGTAACGGTCCCATGAACGATATGGGGTATCCCATCCTTAATTCTGTATCATATGACATACATAAATCATTGTAGAGGGTAGCAACGTCAGCAGCTAATTATTTTGTCAATATTATCATAGAAATAAAAGCTGTTTAAGGGTTCCGTACCCAAAGGGTAAAACGTGAACCCTATTACTAAGGCTCTGCCGTCTGTCTGTCTGTCCGTCTGTCACCAGGCTGTATCCCATGAACCGTGATAGTTAGACAGTTGAAATTTTCACAGATGATGTATTTCTGTTGCCGCTGTAACAACAAATACTAAAAAACAGAATAAAGTAAATATTTAAGGGGGCTCCCATACAACAAACGTGATTTTTAGGGTTCTGTAACCAAAGGGTAAAATGGGAACCCTATTACTAAGGCTCCGCCATCTGCCTATCTCTCGTCTGTCTGTCTGTCCGTCTGTCACCAGGCTGTATCTCATGAACCGTGATAGTTAGACAGTTGAAATTTTCACAGATGATGTATGTCTGTTGCCGCTATACCTTATACTATAACAACAAATACTAAAAAACAGGATAAAATAAATATTTAAGGGGGCTCCCATACAACAAACGTATGTTTTTTGCGTTTTTTAGATAATGGTACGGAACCCTTCGTGCTCGAGTCCGACTCGCACTTGGCCGGTTTTTTTTTTTGCCTCGTTTTTGCTCGATATTGATAACGGCAACAGGTAGACGCTTGAAATATTCACAGAATATTTAGTTATATCTATTCACTTTAAAAATAAATAATTTAATTAAAATAAGACAAATATTTAACGGGGGCTCCCATACAACAAACGTGATTTTTTTGCCGTTTTTATAGATAATGGTACGGAACCCGTCGTGCGCAAGTCCGACTCGCACTTGGCCGGTTTTTTTTCATATTAAAATTAGGGTGAATGACTCATTATTTATTTAGAATACAATCATGTTGTTTTTAACATGTGTTTTTGGGCTAACGATAGTAACGTAACCTGGCTTCTCTGTCTGAAACATATTTACTTGATAACGCATTAGATAAATAACTTATTTAAATAACGTGGTTTGGATTTCAGTGTTTTCAGTTCGTTGTTTATTTTTCTCACTTTTAACCTCGTGAAAACAAAAATAAAAAAAATATTTTAGCTTAGATTTAAATAACGCAATAACCGTCTTTATTTATAATGTGCGGTCAGGGAAATTAATTACTTATCAAATGTATGATATCCTACGTAAATTTTCTGTGTTATAGTCATTTCATACAACTGTCAAAGAATGACAGTTGTGATTTGAATATACGGAAAATTTAAGTTGAAAGTCAGTTTGCTAACTAATTAATTTCAAATTAAAATAAAACATTTTAAAATAAATAATCTATACCTCATAATCAACCCGATTACGTCACTGCAAAACAAACTATCCTAATGACTACGCTTGGATAATCAAATTGGCGATCACAACAGGAAATTTCTGGAAAGTAGGTACCTACTAAATTATCCTTCGTAATCTAATTATCCCTTACGACGATACCCATTGAAAGAATAACCTTTTTCTCTACCAAATCTAAATTCACCTTAATAATAATCACCTTCAATTCGACCTCCAAACGTAGTCGTGGGCAATGGGCAAATCCTAGTTTCAATATAAACCAATCATTACCACTTCCTAATCAATCGTTTCTAGATGAATACAGTGTGAGCATACAAAATCCCAATTATCTCCGAATAGCTGAAAATCACTATCCGTAAATAGGAACGGATTGAATCCAATCAAATCAATCGAATCACTTCGTTGAATCGATTCTAGTCTTTAGTCTCGATTCTATGAGAAACTACAGAGATTTGAATTGACTCATAGACTACTTACTTAAACCCGATTTGAATGTTGGACTAATTGTTCTCTAAGATAAATGCTGCCACATTATAAAGTAGTTTTAAAATCAAATTCAAAGCAATTGGTATTGGTATTGGTATTACAATAAAACCATTTACAGGCACTTTTGAATTGTCAAGGAGTCGGTCAGATAAAAGATATGAAGCTATAATTTGCCCATTCCAAAGCGTAGTAGGTACTTATGGAGAAGAACGGGCAAGAAACTCAAGAATAACAGACTATTATTTTAAACCATTATTGGTCACAGAAAATGGACTTGAAATATTTATGTTCCTGTTTAATTAGTCTACTATCATTCGACTGTTTTAGTCAAAGTCAAAGTCAAATTATTTATTTCAAATAGGCACATAGATGGCACTTTTGAACGTCAAAATTTACAAATAAAATAGAATTGATTCTAGTCGCCCCTTCCAAAAGGTAGCTTCGTATGGAGAAGAATGGGCAAGAAACTCCACCGTTACTCTTTTAAAATGTTTTACAATATTTTGTATCGGTACATCAATTATATAATTATATGGGAAGACGATGCACCTAGAATAAAATTACTATACCACAATAGGTAAAAAGAATTAATAATGAAGCAATGACAGATAAATGAATTATGTGATAGATACATGGTGCTCACTTTTATTTACAAATATTGTAAAAAAAAAACGTTTTCCTAAAAATAAATAATTAAAGTAAAAGTCAAGTCCGCCTTTGTACATTATTGTGTGTGAGAAGTTTAAATAAATAAATAAATAATAAATAAAGTGTTTTCCTAAAGTCATTAGTAACCTGACGACCAGATCCTATAGAATCAATTTTATAGGTGGTCCATAAAAATATTTCAAGCCCTTGACTACAATATGTGGTTGTAATTATTGAAGTCAAGGCCAAAGCATACAGAAAAGGTCATAACCTACAATATATATCGGAAAATAAAGCATAATGTTAAAACCAATTCACCCGACACGTAAATACCCTGGCGGTATTTCCCCGGAGGCATTTCAACTGCCGAATAATCCAAGGGAGAACCTCATGTGTACTACACGTGTACGTACACATTACCATAAATAATTTAATCCGAACTTGAGCCCCGAACTTCAAAGGATCCGTCTTTCAACTAAGAACGCAATTCACAACGAAATCGCCAAATTATAACACGTAAGGAACCATATTAAACACAATAACTCAACCAAAAAGGTCATTAACTTTGAATTTACCTTCCAAAATACAATAATTCCTACTCGTTACAATAACATCAAACACGCCAATTCATATTAGCTTCAATGGAGGCTTTGTGTTCACGTCACACTATTAAAATAACAAGTTGTCTGAGGGCAACGCAAACAACGTAGAAAAATTCACGTACAGCTCACAAGTCGAAAAAATACCTATGAAATAGAATGGTAGGCAGTTGCTATGGTTCCGTTACGCTATAAAAACCCACCCGAGCAAACTCTGTAATTCCGCTCCGTCCCGACCGATATAAAATATGAAAGACTGAGCGAAATTCGCCTCGGCTCCCCCTGCGCTGGCTCGGCTCTTTCCGACGACCTTCGGCTAACTTCGTACCGCCGTAGCGGCAGTTTCGTAGCACCAGCCGCGCGTAGTCCACGTAGCGGCTACGTCACGTAGCCTGTACTGTCAATTTTTCGGTGTATGTGGTTTATTTGGTGTCATAGTTCGTAACGAGTGTGTGAATAATTTGGTGTCGTACTCAAATGATGTGTGTGTGGGATACCAGTAGTTACGTGGTTGCCGATAAGCCTGTTTGATGGTTCGGAAAAATGGTATGGATACTTTTTAATGATAAGTATGATTAGTTAATGGCAGCGCTTAACGTCTTTATGGACGAAAATTTTCATTTACGATTCTCTGAAAGCCCTTAATTAATTTAGCAAGTTCAAAATTTTGTGAAGTTCTTAAATAAGGTTTGATGTTGTTTCATAAAATAATGGTGATTTTTTCTCGCTATTATTTTTAAAACAGTTTTTTAAGATTTTTGTTTTCCTTTTTATATGGTAATGATATTGCGTCGAAATTTTTGAAAGGATATTTACGGCTTCATTAGCGGTTTAATTAACTGCAAATTTAAAATATTTTTAACTATTTTCACTTTAAACTTTTTTGAAAAATGTAACCCACCTATACTGGGGTAATTTTCACTTTTAACCAACACATAAGTTGTATGACCTAAGTACCCATTCTATCACGAAAACTGCGCCTCCAGGTTCGCAGTTCAGAAATGTTCTCCAATTGTCTCTCGTGACGCTTCACATTACATTGTCAATCTCTCTGCCTTCGATTCAGTCTCGGTACGATCCTTATTTATTTTCGACAGTACGATTCTGATTCGATGCAGTGACAGTGATTGTTCTTGAGAAAATTACTTTGGGGAGAAAACACAGAAGTGTAAAATGGTATTGAATAGGAGTAAAAAATGTGCTTTATGACATTTCTTTAGTCGCTGATGTGTTTAAGTAAAATGCTCAAAGTTCTCTTGAGGAAAAGGTGGGTTTTTATCTGACTATGAAAAATTAAGAAAAGAGCATTATGATTTACGTGGGATATCAACGCTAGAGAAATCATAATCTTTATGAATATTTTAGTTAAACATCTACTAGGTAACAAGTAAAAGAAAAATAACAAAATTTTAGAATTAATTCATAACATTATTATGTACTTCGCGAAATAGAATAGAATACTCTTTATTATGTACACCATAAAAAATACAGATATAAATGTAGACATTGAATAGACTCTTGGCCTCTCAAAAGGCTAAATTCACAGAATCTATCCCAGATGCCAGTCTTTATAAGTCCTTCTGCGTCTTGAGTCGAACTTTACTAACGACATTTAAACTACGTCAGAGCTTAAAGCTAACTATTGCAGTGAGATTAGAGCAAAGATCGGGCCATCGTGAGCTGAGTAGCTTTCAAACAGCTTGTCTTAGCCGTCGACTGAGAAGAGGGTTGAAGATATTGTACAATTGAAGGGAATTAGTTCTTTTTATTGTAATACTAGCGACCCATCCTTGCGTCACATAGTTTTGACGTCTTGAAAAAAAATCAATAATTCTATATTATATATAAGTTTAATAATAATGTATTATATAAATAAATCTTCTTGAATAAATTATCTAAATGATTGCGAAAAAGGCATCAAAATCTGTTGCGTAGTTTTTATAAGAACAACGGGGTCATGCAATCATGAAAAGCACTTTCATTTATATTAGATATAGATTAGGGGTTTTTCACGATGACCGAATAGATACTGCTTAATAAATTCAAGAATGGAACAGATTTTTTACGAATATATCTGTCAGGTAAGTTAAGGGGCACATAAATTTAAGTTGTAAATTGTACTAAGCCATTACTGTTTCCAAAAACGTAGTAATTTTATGATAGGGTTATTAATTGATCAAGGCTAAATCATGAGTTTCATAGGTTGAGTGGAAATCGTTGTTTCTAACGGACGATACAAACGGGTTAGGTAATTTGTTTTAATTTTTTTTTTACATTATATACCTAAAATTTTAATTTCAACAAGGTTTTAACTTATTTTTTTTTTAACTATTTTATATCTTTTTTTTATATTTTGCGAATGTGAGAACGTTGTAGGCCTAATAGACTGTTGATTTGTGGACCATTTTCTATTTTTTTAAGTACCTGGTAGTTTTGTTGGCCCTACACTGTCCTCCCGTATCTATTAACACTGTAATTTGAAAATATTGTAAAAGCCAATTATTTTTAAAAGTGTAACCGTGGAGTTTCGTGGAGTCTCTTCTCCATAGGTAACGACCAATTGGAACCGTGCACCTAGCTTCTGACGTTTCATAAGTACCCATGTAGGCTTAATTGAAATAAAATATGTTGATGAGTTCTTTCTTTACAAAGACTATTTCTTGCGATGTAGGTACCTACTGTTAACCGCAGTATATCCATAGTAACAATTTTACGCCGATAGCGCCTTTATTTTGTTACAATAAGGGCGGTTCCATAGTTCAAGTTTTACTACGCCGAACGTTGCTCATTACTTACTAACACTTAATAAGCTATGTTTGTGCCAAGAACTACAGCATTAAAAGAGCAACGGCTGGAAATCGAACTCATGACCTCTCACTTGTTAGTCCTCGGTTTAACCGTTGAACTTTTAGTACTAAAATCCTTGTGATTGCGTGGTCGAATTTAGTTCATAGTCTAGTAGGAAAGTAGCTCGTAAAATAGTTCTTTATATAGGTTCTTAGACCTTAAATTCTCATGTTATTACGTAGGTATATGAATTCAAATGTTTGCGTGGTTATAATACACATTTTGCCTTTATATAGTAGTGGCCCATATGCTTTTAGGCTCAAGTCTTTAAGTTTATGATAACAATTGTTTCGCATGACTACTTGAGTTGGTGAATATATTTTTCCGTTACGTAATAATAATATTATCTAACATTTAAGTGATTTAGGTTTGGCTGTGCTATTATACATTTATACCGATATCAAATAGTTATACTCTAGTTACTGTTCCCTAGGTTTTACTCGCGGAGTACACTTAACAACACGCCTTGTTACCCCGAAGGGTTGGGCAGAGGTATAATGATACTACTATACCGCCCGGCTGTCTCGTGGATCTTTGACAGTTATTACGGGACTTCAAAAGCCCGAAAGTCTGACAACCAGTCTTACCAAGGAGTATCGTACCAGTAACTGGGTAGGCAGTCGCTCCATGTAAAATATCGGTATTCAGCGGTGTCCTGTTAGACTGGAAGCCGACTCCAAGATAGTTAAGTTAGGCAGATTTTAATATATATAGTGTACAGTGTAGAAAAATTTATCTACTTATAGATGTAAGGATTAGCTGAAATATTGAAGCCTACGTCGAGCGAAGTATACTGCTTTCGAGCAGCATAATCTCTTAGGCGCTCTCTTAGGCATTCATTATACTCTCAGAAGAATGGGCTGTTTGTCTCAGGACTAGCGACTGAGATTATGGGACGGGGCAACTTGTATATAGCGCAGTTTTTTGCAAGGATTTTTTAGAGGAGCTACAAAATTGTTGAGTTAAAAAGGTTTTAGAACGCTTTAAATGTTATTATTTTTTACATTTAAGAAGGCTTACAGACCAAAGAATAACGTTTTAGTTATAACAATAAACAATTAGATTTCTAATTACAATGCTTCACAGATTAAAAAACAAAAATTTCGATGAAGCCAAAGTTAATCAACATAGTTTTACTTGCGAATAATGTAAAATATTTTTTTTTTTTGAAAACATACTTTTACGATGTTTGTATAAACATGTGAGCACCATGTATCTATCTAATAATTAAGTTATTTTTCATTGCTTAGTTTTTAATTCTTTTTACCTATTATGGTATAGTAATTTTATTCTAGGTGCATCGTCTTCAAAGTGTAACGGTGGAGTTTCTTGCCCATTCTTCTCCATACGAAACTACCATTTGGAAGCGGCAACTAGAATCAATTCTATTTTTTTGTAAATTTTGTCGTTCAAAAGTGCCTCTTATGTGCCTATTTGAAATAAATGGTTTGACTTTGACTTTGAATGGCATATTTTGATGATATATATATATATATATATATTTATAATTTTGGTGTTCTGGTGTTCTCACTTACAGTCAGTTGGCACTAAAGATACCTAATACTCTTTAACGTACTGACATGTACTAGGTCCTAGTTAAGCACGAATCTCAGCATGCAGTAGCCAATACATTCCGTACAGATGCAAGGGTTTATTTAGCGTAACTTACGCGCGAGTCCAAATACTCGGAGAGTCTTCTTAAGTATAACGCGCGTAAAACGCCGTATCAGGACGTGCACTAAGGATAAGTTCAGTGACCTTTGTTACTGACTGTACCTGATGGTAATGCCTTGGCACTGTCTCGCCACTGTACTCGGTAGAGACAACCTCAAAAATAATAGAATAAAACACTCTTTATTATGTACACCATAAGAAATACAGATAAAACTGTTGAAATTTTACACAGGGTGACACAATAGGCGGTCTTATCGCTAATTGCGATCTTTTACAGACAACCTTTGGATGGATTAAAGGGAGAAGGAGAGACAATACTGCAGGTAGTCAGTGGTGTACCATTTACATGTACAATAAATACATACATAAAGCATATACTTATCTATATTTAAACATAAACAATAAGAAACAAGAAAAGAAGATAACCAAATCGACAAAAAATTGAAATTGTCTACAATCTTTGTTCCATAAATAATATTCCATCAATGAATACTACAAAACATATTGCCCATTGGGTACTTAATGTTGCACATTGATATAGTATTATGAGACACAAGTTGTAGACAGTCAAGTGATTTTTTTTCTATGTTGCTTGTGGCTGACTGTACATTTAATCAACGCGTAAACAGCCAGTAACAAATATTTATTTATTTATTTATTTATTTAAAACTCTTAAACTATCATTACAGGTTAAGAAACCTAATGCGATAGCTAAGCATACTTATAATATTAAATATTTTAAATAACACTATTACTAACAATTACAAATAACTACACAATACATTACTTATATCAAATTACTTATAACTAAAACAATACAACCTTATAATTATAACAATGTAATATTCACAGAAAATTAACTTAACATACCTAAGTTAATATTTTTTTTGTTTTTTTCTTTACATTCAAAAAATAAAAGAATAAAGAAACAATAAACATAAAATTACACTAATTGTTGCTTTCGTCACATAATTATTATATATAAACTTACTCTTGCAAGTTCACTAAAGTAACACGAAAAAATGTCCAACCTATCCTGAATTTCGTTAACAGTACGAATTGCTCGCGTGAGAGGTGCCTTGGCCAGCAGGTTGGTTCGGGCAGTTGGCACAGCCAGCAGTGGCGGGCGCCGCCGCCTCCACACATACCGGTCTGGAACAGAAAACCGTTAGCACTGAAGGACTCCCGGATTGTGCTCCTTGCCCCGGAGTAATTTAATTAAATAGACGACAAGAGTAAACTGTCGTCGCACCCTTAACTCATTGTACCCGACCATGCCCTGTACAAACACGGTGGGGTACATCAGCGGGTACAATGGATAAACCCCGTACAGTCTGGAGTACAAGTGACGCGTGAACTTGTTCTGTACGCGCTCCACCATGATAGAGTACTTGGCTTCATGTGGAGCCCATATGACCGCACCATACTCCAAGTGACTCCTGACTAGAGCGTCGTATAATACCCTTATATTCATAATATTAGTGAACCCCTGTGATTGCCTAAGTACAAACCCGAGGTTTCTGTACGCTTTCTTGCATATCTTAATGACATGCTCGCGAAACGTAAGATCTGGAGTGAGATATACCCCTAGATCCCGCACCAGCGTTACTCGCTGCATGGGTATCGCCTCTGCTTTGTACTCATAGCGGACAGCGGTGCGCGGACGACCAAAGGATATTACCGAGCATTTGGACACGTTGAAGTACAGGTTATTGTCATGGCTCCATTTCACCACTCTATCAATGTCACCCTGGAGTCGCTCACAGTCTGACTCATCCCTTACCTCGAGCAGCAACTTGAGGTCATCTGCGAACAATAAACATGAGCCATGCCTGACGACCTCCGGCAAACTGTTTATCATTATGATAAATTCAAGAGGTCCCAAATTGCTGCCCTGGCTTACTCCGGACCTGGTGAAGTACGGCCTCGACTCGTACCCATTGTAGTCAACGTACTGTTGACGGTCTCTCATATAGCTGACAAAGAACTGCAGCAAGTGCGGCGTACATCCTACATCTGCCAGCTTTCTTAATAAGACATCATTGTCCACGGTGTCAAAGGCTTTTTTAAAATCAAAGTACGCCGCGTCCACCTGTACACCAGCGTCGACTGCCGGTATAACCTGTGCCATGAAGTTAAGCAGGTTGGTGGAAGTGCCGCGTCCGGGCTGAAAGCCGTGCTGCGCGTCCGACAGTTGCGCTCGGACTTGCCCCTGTATGCAGCGTTGAATAGCGGCTTCAAAAACTTTTGCCGGCGTCGACAACACTGCGACTGGTCTATAACCGCTGACATCTGGACCTGCTTTACCCTTGGGTACCGGAACGACACGTGTAGTCTTCCACTGATCCGGGAACGTCGATTTCCTTAAGCACGTGTTATATATGTAATGCAGCGGGTTTGCTAAAACTCTAGCACAATCTCTAAAGAGAAACGCTGGTATACCGTCAGGGCCAGATGATCGTTTTGGCTTGAGGTTCGCCAGCGCATCTTGCACATCTTTGAGACTCAAGGTCTCTATATGTACCCGTGCACTGGTAGCACTGCCGAACTCTGCCATCGCCGCCTGAACGTCTAGTTGCGGTGGTTCCTGACTGTATACCGACTCAAAAAATTCTGCGAATTCCCTAGCACACTGCTCATCAGTGAGATTTTGCCCATCTTTTATAATTCTTTGCCTATTTACTCTACTTTTTTTTGACCTAATATATTGCCAGAATGATTTTGGATCTTTAACGAACTGTTCAGTTCGCAATTTCTATAGACTTTTTTATCCGGGCCCTACATTAAGCGTATTCTTCGTAATCACAATCACGTTTTGAGTTTTTAAACAGTTTGTGAAGTTTTGCTTTAATTTTGATCTCCTTAATAATTTGTGCGGTGTACCATTCGGAATACACATAACGTGAGTTTTCCTGGGTAAACTTTTTCCTTGGTACACATTCGTCTAAAATACGGCCTAATTTCACATAAAATAAATTTAAAATGTCTTCCAAGTCATGCATTTCATGCATTGTACTCCAGTCAGCAGAAGTTAACATCGAATACAATAATTGATAATCTGCTTTATAAAAATTCCACTGCGGTCTGTTATTGCACGCACTGTCAAAGCGGGATTCGGCAGCGGGCGAAGGCAGGGAAGGCGTGGGGGCTGATATGATCTTAATGATCACAAGACCAATGAATGTCGTGACGCATTAAAATTTGGTATACCTATGTTTCAAATTCCACGATGTAGGTATAATTATGAAATTGATATCACTAATGTCCCATATTTTAAAACCTAGAATTTAAGTATTAGAATTTGTTTCAAAACAATGCCATACCTATAATTTTAGGCACTTAAATACAATAAATTTACTTCATATAATTATTTACTACTCTACTACTAATAGTTTTGGGAATCAAAACTTCTATGTCGAGTTATTAATACTGGTGGTCTGGTTTTAGTTATTAATATTGGTGATTAAACTGTGTTTTGAAAGAAATTAATATGGCTCTGTTTCTATGTCAATAACGAATCGTTCTCATAGCATGTTCAGTCGGATATATAAAAAGAAAAATTGGAACCAGGCACCTACTTCAGTTTCATAAGTGAACATGTAGGTTTATCCTACAAATAATTAAAAATGTGAAAGCTTGTATGTTTGGAAGTACTCAATCACGCAAAAACTGCTGAATGGATTTAGATGGAATTTGGCAAACAGGTAGTTTATAACCTGGATAAACACGTTACATACTTTTTATACCGTTCCGACATCCACGCGGGCGAAGTTGAGGGCAAAAGCTAATGTAAAATAAATTATTTTACTCAGCTTTATTTAAAAAAAAAAATGTTTTTCAAAAATCATTCCTATGTGCTCAATTTCGATTTATAAGGAACTCTTGTACAAAATGTCATGCTTCTTGACCCAGCCACTTCGGCTGTGCGTCATCTTCCAGTGAATTAATGAATTTAAGATTTTTATTATGTAGATTTGAATTGAATTAGAAATGATGAGTTTATCTTGAATATTACTGACATTAGTGAAGAAAAACCATCGTGAGGAACCCTTTTTTTAGGTGAGAAATTATCAAATAACTTTTCCCGCTCTGGGCGGAGCTAGGGCGTGTCAGACTTTACTGACTAAAACCCACCCATGTTCCTACCGTTGCCTGTGTGCCAGAGCCACGATATCCGTTTCAGACTAACTCGCAACCCTGACAGGCATTGGCCCTAACGGACCCCGTCAATTTGTGCTGACATATTCTCTTTGAGGAGCGCGTGGAATACAACGCGCCGTCAACCCGGGCCTGGTCCTTATCGGACGGCGAGTTATCGTGAGGAACCCTGGACTTATAGGTAACATAAGTCTGGTATCGCCAACCGGTTTTTAGCAAGCGTAGTGATCAAAGCTCGTGCCTTCTCTGTATGAGAAGATGATTTTGCCCTACTGTAGGACAATAATTGGATGGTATTAACCCATTCTCAGCATTCATTCTTCCAACAAGAGTCATTCAATGTATTATATATTAAGACCCACGAGCCATTCCAAATCACACCCTTTTGTTTTTGGGTCATCCTACCCTTCAAATACTTTTTTTTTTTTTCACGTTGTGGAGAATCCTCATCGATGTCCTCCTCATAGAGTGGTCTGTCAGACTCTTACTGACTAAAAACCACCGCAGTGTTCCCTTCCCACACTTGCACCGGGGATCATGGGATGTAGTGCGACTCCCGCGATCTCCGGCAGTGCCGGCCCGCCTTTGCGGGCCACCTCAAGTCTGGGTGAGGTGTTGTATCCTTCTTATCCAATCCCAACTACTATAAATGCGAATGTGAGTATGTTTGTTTGTTACACTTTCACGTTAAAACGGTTGAACGGATTTTGATGAAATTTGACACATAGGTAGATGATGACCTCGTTTAGGTCATAGAATACTTTTTATCCCGATATTCCTACAGAATCGAGACTTATGTAGGTGAAACTGCGAGGCGCAGCTAGAAATACATTAACTCACGGCTTCTTCTCATGGGGGTAAGCAGAAACTACAGCACGCCACCTGCTACGATCCTTACATAATTCTTTTGCTTCGATTACGTTCATACATCTGGTCATACACGCACCTGACCTTTCTGAAGGACATCACCAATAAGGCACTATATGTACTTCTAGGGCGTCCCTCCCAGGCGTTTCCACATTTTTTGGGTCAATAATTTGTTTTATTTAAATTCTCGATTTTCTGTAACAAAATCTAAACAAAAATAACAGTAGGTACCTACTGACGATAAGCCAAAAATCCAGCAACACATTTTGTTATCAGAGTTTATTTGCTAAAACAGTCGTGTAATCAAAGTAGGAATCTGTTTGCTTAGGACCCTAGCAATTACCATTTCATAGTGAAATTATTACGAATAAATATTCATTGGATTTTGTAATATTCATAGGCTGGTGGTGTTATCGGGGATGTTATGATAAACAAGAATGTGGTAGTATGGTGTTTGGTTTTCTTTAGCTTCGTTTTTTGGTTATAGAAGGAACTTATAACTATTAAATAGTAATAGTTATTTATAACTATATACAATTCCGAGTACAATAAAAACACTTCCATTTTTTTTTTATTTTAGCGTAATTTAACAAAACTACTCATTGATAAATGCTTATATAGTGTACTTGAATTCCTAGATTATAATATTAGTTGTGAATCAACATCGTTAAAGTTAACGATAACGTTAAGTTAAATTATATCAAATTCACTGAAATTTGGTAATAATTCATTCATAAAATATAATAATTATTATAAATAATTCATAATTCGTAGTATAATGTCATTTATGAATTAATTGTTACCATATTTCAGTGAATTTGATATAATTTACTAATCGCATGCATTATTCAAGGTAATTAATTCATTTCTTTAAAAAATAATTCAATGTGTAAAATTTGCACGCTAACTTATAAACATTCACTTTAACGATTCAGATTTTTGAGTGGTTGAAGAAATAAAGTGTTTATAGTTATGTACTTAAGCAGTTATTCTAAAGTAATTTTATAAAGAGAAAAGTTTTGATTTTTTGTATGTATGTTTTTTGCTACGCTGTCACGCTAAAACTGCTGAACGGATTTGAATAAAATTTAGCACATTGGTAGACCATGACCTGATACATAGAATACTTGTTATTCTGATGTTCCTACGGGATCCAGACTTATGCGGGTAAATTCGCGGGGCACAGCTAGTGATAATTAATAATATAATACACAGACACCATACTGCGATCGCCAACCCGCCTGCCAATCGTGGCGATTATGGCAACCTTTGGGGAAGGCCTATGTCCAGCAGTGGACATCTTTCGGCTGAAATGATGATGATGATGAATAATATAATGATGCCTTATAGAATTAGAGATAAATGCGTATAGATATATTGGGAATTAAGGCTCGTACAGACTCGCATGATATCCCGGGCGCCACAGGCTCCGACAAAAAAATCGCGCCCGCTATATCGCACTAGTCTTTACGAGCCTTTAAACGTAAAAAAAGGTTGTCATAAACACAAGATGAGTCACATAATAATGATGAGCGTTATATACTGTGACGGGCTTAGGATTTCAGTCTTAAAAATAAATTACTATTACCAAGGCATTATAATAGCAAGATCGGTGAAAATAGGTATTAATCATTCTCTGAGTGGCCTACTTTTAGTCGTCAGATTTTTATATGAAATTGCCTGTCATGAACAAGCGATTATAATATATAATTATATCAAAATGAGCGTTGAAGAAAATCATCGAGATGAAATCAGTAATTTCAGGTTTCGCCTTGATGATTTAAGTTTCTGAACCCACACTGAACGAGTCATTAATGATATGAGCAGAAACTATTTCTGTACAAGGCCGTTTGTCCACCGCCACGTCAACAGGACTTCAAAGGTACGTCAACGGCATGTCAAAGAGAAGGAAATGACGGCGCCGAAGTAGCGATACATACATTTACTATTTAATTTAATAATTTAATTCAAGCAACAAAACTCATAGTGTTAGTAACAAAATACTTACAAACTATGTTAGTTAAACATTAACACAGAAACAATTTGTGACAACACTGCTGCAAAGTGACAGGCCCAGCCGATACCTTGCAACAGTGGCTCACAAACGTACAATCTAGTCTGCTTGCTACCATAGACAGGATGCTGTTGGTGCTGCCACGCACCCTACTAACCAGGGATGCGGACCGCTTTCGCATTAAAGTGTAGAAGCAGTCAACGCAGAAAACATCCCTTATCAGCTGCGGTATCGAAGGAACCCCATCAGCACCCTGAATGCGTTACTGTATTGAACGCGAAGGGTGCCGTATGATTTCTGAGTATAATGAGCCCACAGACTGCAAGAGTAAAAAGTCGTGTTATTACGAGTTACGTCCACCGCACGTCCGTGAATCGTCACCTTCGGTTCGAATAATCTCGTTTCTCGTTGACGTCCAGTTGATGGTGGCGGTGGACAAACAGTGACGATGAAATGACGTGACGTGGCCCATTGGTTTAGGCGGCCTCTTCTCGTGCACAAGCTTGTGGGTTTGAAACTGGGTAAGTACCAATGTTTTTTTTTTTTCTCTTGATTCATCAATAGAATGAACCCTAATCTTATTACAATCTAGCCTTATAGATAGACTAATAAGTAATTAAATTATAACCTAAACTAGTAAATTGTCTTTACTAAGAATGTGTCCAATAGCACTTTTCTTATTGTCTCTATTAAGGCGAATACACTTCATTCGAGTGTTTGTTTGGCAATTTTGTACTTTACACTATTCATTAACACTAAACACTAACTCGAACGGTTTTGTTCTTTTTAGTCTTCTTACTATGTTTGTGTGATCGAGAAGCTGGGTTGCCTCGACGTTCACATGCTAATGAAGCCTCTTTTCGTGACCTTCTGCAAATTTCTGGATCACTTTATCGATGAACTCAACTTTTAGATCCCGATGGAGGTCATCATTTCGTATGTACCAATGTGTTCTAAGTTTTATAAGTTTAATTCTAAGTTTATCTTTAACATCACTGACATTAGTGATGGCAAATATCGTGAGGAAACATTAAGGCGCTGACAAGAGGCAAATAATAAAAGTAGGTTTGTCTTAAACAAAAAAGTTGCCAAATCTATATAGTTTGTGGTAGCGAAAAATATATGTTATTCTTGAACATATTTCTCAGAACTTGGTTGTTACCAAAACACGTTTAGAAAAGAAAACTCGATACAAATTAACGATAAACTAACCCTTTACTTTGAGTTTCAATCTAAAATATCTGTATTAAATATCAACGTACAGTTCGTATTTAATTAATAACAAGAACGTCTTATTTGTATGCCAAACTTGGTTGTTTTTTATTTTCGATTACCTACTAAACTCATTTTTGAGTAAATAGATAATTGCTTCATATTTTGCAAAAAATTACAAGCGTTGTTTCATCACGCTTCTCTTTCGTTTGTATACAGTCTGACAGTGACCGCAGTTTAGCTGTTGTCAGCGTCTTAACTTACCTATACAGCTTGGCGCTTTGGTGGCGACATTTATTCAACACACGTATACGGTTTCGCCTTGACGTTTTATGAAGATATTTTAATTTCAATAAACGTTATTATTTATTGATTAATTTACTATTTTCTAAAATAGCATCTTGGAGCAACCTGTACATAACGAACTGTAGAGCAGAGGTCATTTGCCAGGAGACATCCCGGGCGTCGGGAGTCGCAAGCCGGTTTCCGGCCACCGTAGGCGCGGGCTTGCGGACGGTGAGCGATGGGTAGCTCGCCGTCCGATAAGGACCAGGCCCGGGTCGACGGCGCGTTGTGTTTCATGCGCGCCTCAAACAGATGTCAGCACCAACTGACGGTGTCCGATAGGGCCAATGCCTGCCTAGGTTGCGAGTTGATCCAAAAGGGATATCGTAGCCCTGGCACACAGGCAACGGTAGGAACACGGGTGGGTTTTAGTCAGTAAAAGTCTGACACGCCCTCCCGCTCCGCCCAGAGCGGGTGAAGTTATTTGATAATTTCCCACCCAAAAAAAAAAGAGGTAATTTTGCCAGGATCATGGATCAAACATCGCATCAATAAAATTAAAACGAATAACGTGTAGGCGAATTTAAGGAAGAAGAGAGCTTTATTAATTAGTGTGTTTGAATTATTTTATTTTTCAGTTAATTATTATTATATCTTATTATATTTTTTTACGATTACTGGCCACTAGCCCTACCCGTATGTTGAATTAATTTCGCCATTGTGGCGGCACGTTGTATAGTATCATCAACATCATTATCAGTCTATAATGTTCCCACTGCTGGGACACAGGCCCTCTCTTCGAGAGGGAGTGGGCTGTAATCTACCACGGGGGTCCAGTGCGGGTTGGTAGATGTCACATGTCATCGAATTTTAGGTTCTGGGACATGCCGGTTTCCTCACGATGATTTCCTTCACCGTTTTGAGAGCAGTGGTGACGAAATTATTTACACAAAATAAAGCTCCTGTCTGGGTTCGAACCCACGACCTACATTCTCATAAGTCGGGGCTTGTATAATACTGAGTAAGAGTGATGACTTTTTCTCGTTTCATGTCTCTTTGAGAACATACCATTCACCCTGCAATATAGGACTATTTCAGACCAGTAATGGTAGAGCTACACTCAATTCGTGTTCACATCGTTACTACCCGTTTCAGACTGTGTAAATCTTTTAGTACCGATCTGCATACTCACTGCAGTGCGCTGTACGATACTGTACCTAAAGCCTTTTTCGGGAAGCCTTTGTGCTGTGGCTTTAAGACCTTTGTAACAAGTTTCTTCAGGTATTTTAGTACGATGGGGGGAAATTGGAGACTGGGTTATAAGGTTCTTGTACAGGGTAATACGTTCTTAGAAGGTGTCTGTAGCTGTTGAAGATTTAAATGATTTCTAGGGAGTGATGTGTCTTGCACACTGCTAGTGCTCCTCAGAATCATTTTAACTGAGTTTCAGAGGGGTGGGGGTTTCTGAGTTTTGGGTACTAGGTTTTTGAGTTGAATGAGTTTTTTTTTTTTTTAAATTGAACTTTAACTATTTGCTAGAAGTGGGATCTCGTCAATAGCGCTATGCTGAAGCATTGAAGTGAGTACGAACTCACTTCGTTTTCTAAACCACACCTAAGTGTTGGAATATTTATTATTGATTCGTAGAATCACACAACATAGGTACTAATTGCATAGTCAGTGAGAAATAGAATTATCACTAATTTGCCAGTAAAATTATTAAGCATTTCACCCACTGACCGTCGTAAAAAGAGTAAATTAGCAAAAGCAATCTTACAATACCAAGCAAAAACTCGTGTTAAAGTGTGCCATTTCGTAAATAGCCACTAGAGCCATCTTCAATTTTATCTCTGGTAGCCACCCGGTCACTTCCCAACTATCCATCACCAAACAAACTTTTCAAACAGCCATTTAGTTAAAACAAAGAAAAAATCTTTTAATGCAAGGTCAGGCCAGCATTTAGCCACAGACAATTGAGAAAATAAGCCGCTGAAAACTTATTAAAAACTTGAATGGGAAGACTATATTTTACATTCAAGGAAGCCTTGCCTTGTCAGTTAACGCCTTTTGTCTTGATATTTATTGTTATAGGAACCCACGTAAATTGTTCTTGCTACTTCGAAATTTGTATAACATTTTTTGGGTTACTTCGTTACTTTATTGTTCGATAATACTCCGGTCGTGGTATAGTTAGCTATTTTATTATGCAAATGAATTGATGTTTCTTTTGTTAATTAAAAGTTTTTTGACACTTTCATGTTTGTTTGGGGACTTTGGTGTAGTCGTTGATAAATGATAAATGATTTTTATTTCTGTAAGTAGGTTTGTACAAACACTTTTACACGTCATTCATAATTTTAGAAACTAGATAAGGTCGGTGTTTCCTATCTCTGACTACTCTGAGAAAAAAGGCCGAAACAAACTCAGAGTGCTCGTTTACGGAGACGCGGGGCGTCGCGCGTTTTGTGTTGTGGCGTTTCGCGGCGCGTTGGACGTTTTTTCTGTTTACAGAGAAACGGTGCGTGCAGCGGCCCGCGTCATCACACGCGCAAACACAAACATATGGCAATGTACGATGTTGTCTACGGAGACGCGGGGCGCGAAGAGTAGCGGTGTTCGCCGCTGCGGAACTTCTAGCGTGTAGCGTAGCGGGTATCGCCGTATGCTCGTACTGGAGCGTGCGACGCCGCGGGTGTTGTTACGTTTTACCCAGAACGGAGAATTACAGAAACTCAACGCCACGTACGCCGCGCTCGCCGCGCGCGCCGCCGCGATAACCGTCGCGTGCGACGCGGCGGTGACATGCGCGATGCGCGTGCTCCGCCTGCATTTCAAGCAAACGCGTGTAAAATCTCTTCTCCGTAAACGCTCTCATACAATGGGTGTTTAATTTATTGCGGGCCGGACCGCCCAAAGCGACGTGCGACGCCCCGCGTCTCCGTAAAGAAGGCCAGAGGTCAGTCTCTTTTAAAGTCCAAGTTGAAATCATGACCGCGCGTCATGTAACTACTTATATTCACAAAAGGTTTAAATTACATTAATTATGGAATGATTGAAATTGATAAATTAATGCAGCCATCCGTAGGTAGGTAGGTACATGTTTTCGGATTGTTCAACTATCTACATTTAAATGACTGTTCGTAAATATATCGCCTTTTAACTCAGTCCTGGCAGAACTGGTTTAGGATATAGCTTACCGTTAAACCATCAAGTTAACCCTTGCCAAACCAAAAACGTTCGTAGCTAAGCGTACACGATGATTGCACGATTTTTTAATGCTTTTGCTATTATTATTAAAATAGTAAGACTTCACTAATAAGAAATGTTAAATAAAAAAACGGCCAAGTGCGATTCGGATTCGCACAGGAACGGTTCCGTACTGTATTAAGATCAAGCAAAAAAAGCGTCGAAAAAACACGTTTCTTGTATGGCGACCCCATTTAATTATTAATTTAATGTCATTTTTATTATTTACTGTTATAGTGGCAAAACAAATACACAGTCTTTGGAAATTTCAACTGTCTACCTATTACGGTTCATGAGATACAGCCCGCTGACAGACAGACGGATGGACGGACATCGGTTCGGTCGCTTGGTAATAAACAAACTCAGAGGTCGATATCTATTTTCATGTCCAGACATAATCTTGGTCGTATCATGTGAGGACCATGTAGATTGGTGTCTGAAATGGTATTTTAAGGAAAGAACCACACAGATTTAGGTGGACCTGACCAGTCAGTGCACGCATTTGTCAGTAATTGTGCTGGTCAACTGAAAACATAAGGAGTTCAATGATGTCGATCATTACGTACTTTTACTTTTTTTAGAGTTCCGTACCCAAAGGGTGCCAAACGGACCCCCCGTTTGGCACCCTTTGGGTACGGACATGAAAATAGATATCAACCTCTGAGTTTGTTTCAGTCTTTATTCTCAGAGTAGTCGGATAAGAAACGGCAACTCATCAAGATTTTAAAATATCTTGACATGTAAAAGTGTTTGGAACCTACTTATAGAAATAAAATCATTTATCATCTAAGGCCAAACAATATTTGTCGCTGGTCTATTTTTCGGGCAAAGAATCAGCATCGCCTTATAACGTGGCAATACTGCCAGCTTTTTGGGCACTTTTCCTGTTAACAGCGATGCGGACGAATTTTTTTATGCCCTATGATTCTGTCCCCCTCCTTTTTTATATACATGTACATATTATTATTTTAAGTCTGTTAGCGTATATATTATGTAAATATATTTCAAAATAAATATTAGTGAATTCAAAAAAAAAAGGCCAACCATGAAATTTAAATTATATTTTGTCATCGAAACGCTTAGAAAAGAAGAAGATTTATGGGCGATTAATATTACGCTTTAACTCAACTAAAATGGACACCGAAGTAACATCTGCCAACTGTAGAAATTAAACAAAACTTTACATTGAATTAACTTCACGATCTTAATTAGGAACGGTATTTCAAATCGTATCTAAAAACTTTGACTGAAACAGCTGCAGTTTAACTTCTAACTAATTTAACTTTTTAGAAAGAATGCAACTTCTATAGTGTGTCGAACTATAGTTCTATTTGAATTAATAAGAAATTTCGGTGCTATAATGGGTGGTCCCATTATAGCACCGAAATTTCTTATTAATTCTGCCCAAGCATTATCTACTAAATGAAAAACAATTACCCAAAATCGGTCTACAATTGACGAAAATATCAATGAAAATACATTTTATAATAAATACATACAGATGATGAGCGTAGTGTGGGGCGCCCCCCAGCTAGATGGACCGACGACCTTAAAAAGGTGGCTGGGACAGCCTGGATGCGGAAGACGGAGGACAGGGTGTTGTGGCACAGCCTGGGAGAGGCCTATGTCCAGCAGTGAACTGCTATAGGCTGAGTTGATTCACATACAGGCGAACATAGAACGTCCTCCTTTTTAAAGTCAGTTAAAAATTGACAGAGAAAGCTGTAGGTAATTATTTTATTGATGAAAATTTATAAATTTAAATGTCAATTATATGTAGTTTAAGGAGTGTTTACTGATGGGTTTGTTCACCCTGTAGGTAAAGGTATGTTTAAATTATAATTAGGTGAATTCATTATGTACTACAATATTATAAGCCGATAGCTTACAACAGGGCGCTAACCATTACCCACTTCTCTTCAAGAAGTTATAGTCACATCTAAGCACCAAACTGTGTACTATGTACTAAGTTACAGGTATATGAACTAAGAACCAGTATTATTAATGAACACTGAGACACTTGACTTACTACTTGGTAGCTAGCTGGGACCCATCACATTACTATGGCATGGTTTTAAGCCGTATTATCATATCTAAATACTTGTAACACTTGAATTGATAAAGTAACTATGTAGGTATCTCTAAATTATCAGTTTTTATTACAGTAGGTACATAATACCTCTCTCCTACTGATAGTTGAAAGGCAAATTGTTAAGAGGAGGCTCCCTATTTTTATGTTAGATTGCATGAATATTCTGAAACAGTCACGCATACACAAGCAAAATGGATTAGTATATGATTTATTGGATCCTTTTCTCTCTTTCCATGTTGGAGGCAGTTACGTAATTGTAATATTTTATCTCAATACATTTTTTTATTCGAAAATCATGTCTTTTTTAAGGATAATTATAAAAAAAAACAAACAAGATTGTTTGGCTTTTATGTCTAAAATAAATGTTCATAGCAAGAAAATATAGTTTATTATCTACCCACTAGATATTTTTCTCTAGATCAATTATTACTTTAGTTATAAACGAAATAAGAATTGAGACGTACGCTATTTAGTTTCATGCTCGAACACGATCAAAGAGCGCACGCGATATTCAACTTTATTGCTGATGTATTAGCGTTTAGCACATAACGGAGTGGCGGGGTGCAAGGGGCGGAGCTTGCGTTCGAAATTTGATTTAGACTGCCTGCCCTTAATTTACTGAAGCAATCTGTCATCTGCTAGCTGTCACTTTGTGTAACAAAATGGTATATTTTTATTGTAATGGTGATCGGTAAGTTTAATCGATTTAAGTGTAAAATAAATGTATAATAATTAGTGCAAAAGTCTAGAATACAATAAATATTACCATTTTATTACACAATTACTCCAGTGAATTAATAATTCGACTTTATATTTACAATTCAAAGCTTACGGTAAAACCTATCTAGTCTTCTGAAAACCAATAAAGAAAGAAATGTCTATGTAAGCTGCAAAAAATTACATAAGTACTTGTTTATTGTACTGTCGATAGGTACATAAATACGAAAACGCAATATTAGGTCCTAGAAATATTCCCGAACGTAATAATCGCCCTCAATTTCGTTCCTATCGAGTGATTATTCCCCCAAAAATAATAGCGATAATAATAATCAAACAATATTTTATCGTAAATCTAAAGCTAAGTTTACCCAAATTACTTATTATAACATATTGACCGCGTCTAGACATTATTAAGTTTGTTTAGTATAAAGGGTGATGCACATTCGACAGTTGCGACCACAGAAATCGATTTACGGTAATAGAATTTCAATGGTGTTGAAAGGGTACCAAGACCGGTGTCGATAAATTTAATCAATTACTAGCACTTGAAATTACACACTTCAAAGAAAATTAAGGACATATTCACGTATGCCATTTTAGAAAAAGTTAGGTAAGTAATCATTTTATTTACCAAAAAACTTAGCCTAGGTAAAATCAGTGTTATTTCTGTGCTATTACAGACGACTAAGACCCATTCATTAGTAGTTTACACTAGGAAAATCCCATACTGTATCTTGAAGAACAGTGTTCTTTAGTGGGATTAAAACGATTTATAATCGCGTAATCATTCCGATGATAACTTAATTATTAAAAACAACAAAATATTGTTATATTTCTATGGGAATCAAACTACTTGATAGAGTGAGCACAAAACTATGATGACACGCTTTATTAATTCAGATTTTTGTGGTCGCAATTAATTTGCAACTCAAGATGGTTGCGACCTTAATGGCTGATGAGATTTTCATGTTAATACTAAATTATATCCAGTAAGTGTAGAACTTTGAACCTTTGTGGTAATACAGAAAATTATTTTGTGTGTTGAATGTAATATAATATAGTTTTAATAGGAGATTGCTAAAATAAGTGCTAGTTGGGGAACAATTTACATAAGTAAAGATTACTGTGTTTGTGATTTATTTAAGTTAGTTTAACACCAAAAATTACTTCGAACCTAGTTTTGAATCACAGCTAGTAACAAAAAATATATAATCGTAGGTTATCAAACAAAGGTCACTTTCGAAGCAAATAATAATGTCAGTAGCATTATAATGTAAATAATATTTATTTATATTCACCACTATACAGGGTGGAAACTTTCAGCGGGCCAGTAAGGGGAAGTACCTTATCCGTTGCAGCTACGCGAAAATGGTCTTAAGAGACTATCCATAATTTTTTATGGAATTTTGATCCCCATTCACAGATTTTGCAAAATTTTTTGCAATTTTGATAATTTACAGTCAGCAGGAAAATGGGCAATTTTCACAAAAACTGTTTTTTATGCCAATCGATCCTCTTTCTTATAATAATCAAAAACCTCTTTTTATATATATATAGGTACCAATTGAGGTTTGAGTACTAGAAAGGTCATAAAACGCAAAAAACTTTTCCCATACATTTCGTAAGAAATGATACTCCAACTTAGTTTTTTATGATCGATAGATGGACCGCTACAACGAAGACTGGCCAAAAATAAATAAACTTCGTATTTCGAAATCGAATTCCGGCTATTCGCAAGGCAGTGGATACAAACATAATGATGGTCCTATAACGTGACCACCTCGCAGTCCTGATCTCACGCCTCTACACTTTTTTATGTGGCGCTATTTAAAAATTGAACTTTATAAAAAGAAATACAACAGTGTTCAGGAACTCAAAGATTTAGTCACCGATATTCTCTATGGAATTAATCCTAGCACATTATCAGCTGCTACCCAGTCTGTAGTAAAGAGAATAAACCTATGCCTACGTCAAAACGGCTACCATTCTGAACGCCTCATAACTTAGAGCACAAAAGCAAAATTTCTAGGTGAGTCCAAATGTAAAGTTTCAAGTTTTTAATTTTAAGGTGAAATAATACCCAAAGTAGAAGTTACAGTTTTTTATTTGTTTTTGTGATCAGTCTTTTTTGTAGCGGCCAGTTCATCGATGGTAAAATATGTAAGTTGGGACTTCTCATTTCCTACGAAATGTATGGGAAAAGTTTTTTGCGATTTAAGACTTTTCTAGTACTCAAACCTCAATTGGTCCAATAGAGATTTTTGATCCTTATAAGAAAGAGGATCGATTGGCATAAAAAAAGTTTTTGTGAAAATTGCCCATTTTCCTGCTGACTGTACATTTTTTTCAAAATCTGTGAATGGGGATCAAAATTCCATAAAAAAATATGGATCGTCTCTTAAGACCATTTTCGCGTAGCTGCAACGGATAAGGTACTTCCCCTTACCGCCCCGCTGAAAGTTTCCACCCTGTATATTTAAGTACTAACTAACATAGGCTTAGCTTTTTTGTTACTAACACTATAGACCGCATTGTAGTCTGGAAATAAAAAATCAATAAAATAATAAATAAAAAAAAATATATCACAGCATCTTTTCATCGACTCCATATTTCTGCGACCAAGGTCGCAATAATCCAATGTATGTAAGTTCCCTTACAATATGAGCAGTTGGTAAATATTATTCCTATATAGAAAATAACAGTGTTTCCTAATCTTTGATTTTGATTACATTTGGTGAATAAACATTCTGAGTCACCTTTAAGTTGGTTAGACTTATTTGAAACTAGCGATCTGCCCTTGCTGCTTAGCACGCTCAGTTTATAAAAACAACGCAGTCATAGAGACAAACTCGAAAAACGACTTCAATTTATAATTTAATAGATGAACGCGTGAATAGGTGGATATTATTGAAGTAAAAACTTCTTTATACGCGTTAACTGATTTTTGGTAGGGGAAAAACTAACCGCGACATAACGCGAATATATAATAAATTACCTAATAATATAAAAGAAGCAAAGAATTTTACATCATTTAAAAACAAATTAAAGATTGATGAGTTATTGATTATTTAAATGATAAATGTAATTAAAATATTAAGTTAGTAAAAATAATAAAATTATATAATTAATAAATTTAATAAATAATTTAATATTTATATTTGTAAATTAATGAATAATGTAAGAACTATTTCTATTATACTAAGTAGATAAATGCACACCTGTTTAGGAGTTTTTTTTTATATATATCACTTCATATACCTACCCATATTCAAGCAAATAAATGATTTGATTTGATTTGACATGGTAATGTGCCGTGTTGCACCAGACTGGCGGCGCGCATTGTGTACATGTATACGCATAAATACGCGTAAATAATATGTTATTCCAAAATTTTAGTTTTCATTTCTGTCGGCGCGGCATGGCGGCTGTCCCCATGTCTGCCTATTTTGTATGTTGTGGTAAAAACTGAAACAAAATGCCTAGTAGTTTTTATAAGGTAAATGTTTTCGTTGCAGAAAAGGGAAAGAACTGAAAGGATTTTTCGACCAGACGTATGTTGTGTCTCGTGAGCTACTGCCCGACGATTAACGTCGTGACGTTGTTTAGAATACGAGTATGCTAGTTGTGCGGTAAACTCTGCTTGCGCGATGCAGGATTTTGCGTGATGTCAGTGGGCAATTTTTCATTAGGTTAAAATAATAAAACAGGGTAATATCAAGCCGTGTCCCGCTGGGATTTCCCATCGTCAAAAATGACGAACTGCCATATAAACTTTCATCCCCAATTAAACCCCTTTTAGGGATGAATTGTCAAAATTCCGTCTTTAGTACTCACTTTCGTTATTATGAGGATACCAGCACTGCGATATTTATTTTCTAAATATCGCAGCAATATGCTGAGATCGGAGCCTGTTTGGCCTCGCACAGATTTTTTTTTTTCCCATTTTTTTTTTGTTTTTTTTTTTTATTACTTAGTTTTATTTGTTAGTTTTGATTTCCTGTGCGTATCCCAAATAAAATATTTATCTTGCTTTCTTTCTATAAGGAACTCTTGAGCTAAATTTCATGGTTCTAAACTCAGCGGTTTTGGCTCTCCGTTGTCTGTCAGCGGCTTTAATATTTCCATTAAGTATCTAGACATTAAGGCTCGTACAGACTCGCGCGAAATCGCGGGCGCGACAGGCAGCGACAAAGAAATTGTGCTACTAGTTTCGCGTCACGCCCGCGATACGAATACCAGTCTGTATGAGGTTTTAAACGATAAGTTGTGTTTTTTGCGGTAAACATAACTATTCAAAGGAGATACTTTATTATAAAAAAACAGATGCATAATTTACTCTGTCACAATATCGTATTAAGCCTGCAATATACTACAACTACTACTATATATTTACGAAATATGCTGCAGTAATAAAAACGCTAGCTTACTTTATAAAAAAAAAAAATCGCGTGTGGACTGGGCGTCAACGTTATTATAAAGTTTCCATGTTTAATAATTAGAAATCGTTCTTACTACTAATGTGAACAGCGGTTATGTTTCATAAATGCAAACATGACGTTTTCATTATAAAATAAATTTGAATGTCACTCAAAAGCCTTTATCATAACATTGGAAGCTTCGAGACATTGGATGGTTATTATATGCGCTTATAATAACATCCATGACTGAATACAAAACTCAACCTTAAAGTCATACCGGTAAAACCGGCGCGGGCAGCGTTTCAAAATGGTTTGAAGAAAGTTTACATTTTTAATACTGAAGTCTTGCTTACTCAGTTAAACCCCACTGCTTACTCGCTTAGTAGCGATTAATTAATTAACCATCTGCCTGGCCCTTTCCTAACTATGTTGGGTCAGCTTCCAGTCTAACCAAATGTAGCTGAATACCAGTATTTTACATGGAGCGGCTGCCTATCTGACCTCCACAACCCATTTACTGGGTAACCTATACTCACACACTGATTATTTTTTTTATTTTTTTAGAAAAACATACTTGTATGATGTTTGTAAATATGTGAACACCACGTATCTATCTAATAATTAAGTTATTTTTCATTGCTTAGTTTTTAATTCGTTTTACCTATTATGGTATAGTAATTTTATTCTACGTGCATCGTCTTCACATATAATCATATAATTAATGTAATCAAACAAAATATTGTAAAACATTTTTAAAAGAGTACCGGTGGAGTTTCTTGCCCATTCTTCTCCATACGAAACTACCTTTTGGAAGGGGCAACTAGAATCAATTCTATTTTTTTTGTAAATTTTGACGTTCAAAAGTGCCTCTTATGTGCCTATTTGAAATAAATGGTTTGACTTTGACTTTGACTTAACACGATACCCCGTACCTCCTACCCACCTTCCGTGTGGTGCCGGACGGTTCCGGGTGGTGCAGGACGTAAAGAAGAGAGGAGAGGAGGGGGGAGGGGGGAGGGGGAGAGGGGGAGGGGGAGGGGGGGGAGTTCTTCCCGTGGGTGTCGTAAAAGGCGACTAAGGGACTTACTAGAGAATGGGCAGCAGCGTTCTCTATGCACTTTTAACCAACCCGACTGCCAAGCGTGGCGATCATGGCAACCCCCACCTTGGGGGAGGCTGAAATGTTGATGATGACGATACGCCTTGGTTTATAACTGGTTATCAGACTTTTGGGCTTCTAACTACCCGTACCAACTGTCAAAGTTCTATGAATAACAGCCGGGACCAACGGCTTAACGTGCTTCCCGAGGCACGAAGGGGTCTAGATATGACGTAATGAATGGTCGCCCATCCACGGACCGACCGCGGCTAGCTTGGCTTAACCTCTGATGGACCCGTGCGGGTCACGACCCTTGCTTACTCGCCTAGTCCCTACTTTTATTATTCTTATGTCAATTGTATAGATAATCTTTCGGGTATAAATTTAAGAAATTCTGTGAATAGTTTGAATATCTTACGGTTCGTTCATTGCGACAGCCTTAGGGCACAAAAAAAATAAAAAAAAATATTAGGTACAGAAGTTCGGCTTTAAACAACAAGCAAAAACAGGCGCACACACCCATAGTCATGTCGGTACGTGCGGCAATTTCAAACAAATGCCAGTCGCAAGTGCGCTTGCACTCACTGTAGGTACGTGAAGCGTGTCTATGTGTGCGTGCGTTTCCGCTCGTTGAATGGCGCCAATCTTCTGTACCTAACTATTTGTATCTTAGGGGTGGCGACGGGTACTTACAGAGGGGTGAACTGTCGCAAGTTTCAGTGTAGGTGTTATTATTTTGCATGTATTTTCGTAACATTATTATTGCTTTTAATTAGACTAACGGTTATGGAAATAAATGCTGGTCTTTTTTTGGCTTAAAAATATTTTTTTTACCCGACTACGGCGCAGCAAAAAGGAGGGTCATGATCCTGACCGGTATATATAAATAATATAAATAATTTTTATTTCGCTCTCAAAATACAACAAAAACTTAATCTATTAAGAACAATGTATATAGATGTTTGATGGTTGTACAGCAGCACATAATAAATGATCTACCAACTCCCAAACTAAGTCAAGCTTGTATTTTGGGAGTTAGTGGTTCTTAGGATGCAGGACTTACATAGACACATCCTTGCAGCCTAGGAATTGACTTCCATAACATTAAATAAATTAACTTTCGAAACACATTGAGAAATAAATTATAGTAAGTATCTACATTATCTAAAAAACGTGTATGCACCGTATATAGGTAGGTATGTTCATCTGTTCCCTCATAACTTCTAAACTATTTATCACAATTTGACAAATGAGGTATTATTGGAAGCGTCTTGATCGTCCGTGCTTATAGGCTATGTGACGTCACATTAAATATGACGCACTCTAGAGGACATAAAATCATTAACTAAAATACCTACCCTAACAAAACAATATATTCTAATAGTCGTAAGCGATGATAAGCTTTAGGGCAAAGTGAAAGTGAATACGACGATGGCTATCCTCTGAACATCACTATGAATAATTATAAATATGTATTAAATACATCAAAATATATAACCTGTAAATTGTTTATTTAATAGACGATACATATTGAATAGTTTGTACATAACAATTTCAGATGCGAATATTTTCTTATTTCATACGTTTTAGAGCGTAATTTTTCAGTAGTCGGGTTTTAGTTTTTGAACTTACTTTTTTTGGTAAATGCGAACGTAAAAGGTAATGTTTTTTTGGCTTGGAATCAAATTTATTTTGAAAATATAACATACTGTATCTTAAAATCTAATTTTCTTTCATTTGTATTCACTTATATTCTATTGATCCCATTCATACTAACTCATTTTTAGTCTATTTAGAACCAGTTGATTCCCATCCTACAATTTATATTCCGCGTTAACTTCACACGACTAAATAAAAACAAAACAGCTTTCTACCCCAATCAGCATGCAAATTCACCCCCTTTCAACCCGAGTATCAATAACATAAAATTTCGGCATCTACTGAAATACTTCATTTTATTCGACAGCCAAGGGTCAAAACTCATTTTATTTAGCAGCAAGAAGGGTCAACACTCATTTTATTTTGTTACAAGTGTTACAACCAAGGGTCACGACTCATTTGTTTCTGTTGAAGATTATTCCTCATGCTACGAATATCTGTTTAATTTTGTCGGGAATTCGTAGTGACGATGAAATGGAAGTAGATATTAGGGGAAAGGTTTAGAGTTGTGTCCTGTATTGAGTTCTTATAGTTAGGAGTTAATTTGAAGTAAGTTGGGGACTATTTTCTCTTATGATGTGTAGACGAGTGTTGATTGGTGTAACGGGGTGTTTAGCTAAATAGTGACTGAGTGAGTCCAATATCTATGTGTTTTTTTTTTATTGAACCTAAACGTATAACTTCTACCGGGTCAAAATGAATTAGTTAATGAAACTCCACATATGTTTTCTATTTATAAACACAAATAAAACAAAAAAAAACAAGAGTTGCAGATTTTTTTTTGGGGTCACAAACCGCTGCTTGTGTATTTACTTGAAGTATGAGTTGAGATAAACAGTTTTTTTTTTACCTTGTTTAAATATAGATATTCATCACGGCTGTGGAGTTTAGCTAACTAATTTGATTCGACCCTGTATACAAGGTGGCAGGGACATCGACGCAAAACTTGTTACTATGGATTCAGTACATGATTCTAGACCACCTCGAGTCGGGAGTCGCAGGCTGATTCCCGGCCACCGTAGGCGCGGGCTTGTGGACATAGAGCGATGGGTAGCTCACCGTCCGATAAGGACCAGGGTCAGGTCAACGGCGCGTTGTGATCCACTCGCACCTCAGAGAGATGTCAGCACCAACTGACGGAATCCGATAGGGTCAATGCCTGCCAGGGTTGCGAGTTTGTCCGAAAGGGATATCGTGGCCCTGGCACACAGGCATCTGAAGGAATACGGGTGGGTTTTAGTCAGTAAAACACTGACACGCCCATCCGCTCCGCCCAGAGCGAGAGAAGTTATTTAAAACCCAAAAAAAAGACCACCTCGAGTAGAAATTTTCAGTCAGCTATCAAAAAAAAAATCTGCTGCTTCATAGAAAAGTGCAATACCTACGCAGTTAAAATATACCACACTGTACAAAGGGTTAAATTAAATTAGTTACCAAATCTCCACAAGCATGAGGGGTATCGCTATCTATAAAAAAGATAAAACAAAAAAAAAACAAAAAATTTCATGGTTACCCTCTATTGCTAGCCGTATACCGGTCTATAAATTGTCCCATTCATAAAATTCCCCTCAAGGCCCATTTTATGCAGAGAAAAATAGTCACCTCAATAGTTAAGCTCTTGATTTTATAATATATTGATTTTAATTAAAAAAAAAAAATCTACTTAAAAATGACGTAGTTTCCATTAAAAACCACATTTTATGACAGATTTAGAACCCAAAATCAGGTCTCAAAAAAACCTTCGAACCACGATAAATGGTCTTCGATACATAGCCAGCTATGGCAGAAAGACCTAGATTCTAATAACGTAATAAAACTTTATTAGTAACGTATTTCAAGTCTGCTGGGTTTCATATTATTTTCTATCTGATTTCCTTCCCTTTGAAAGCGAATTATCTTTGATTATTTTCCGATCTAGAATATTAATGACTTCATGCCTTTTTCATGGAAATGAATGAGGATACAATTACCATATTTGTATGCTTTGCTTTAACTTATTTTGGGGTTATAAAAATGGAAGTCTAGGTGATGTGGTATTATTATCTGAGAATCAGTTGCTTTACAAAAATTCTAATGATGTTGAATAATTGAGCGACTCTGTAAACTGTGTATTCTCTTTAGAAAGACGCCATTCAAGTGCCCCAGTGTACTCTAAGGCCCGGCGCCCATTGGCGGCACGGTATGGCAAGGTATTTTTAGGCGACGAATAAAAATATAACTTAATAGTATGGTAATAAAGTTGAAATTTCAATGTCAACGGTCGTAAGTACAAAAACAATACTGCGGTGTGCTAACATTCTATTAACATTGACTTTATTTCCATACTATTAAATTATATTTTTATTCGTCGCCTATAAATACTTTGCCATGCCGTGCCGCCAATAGGCACCGGGCCTAATCAAATGCGAACAAACATTTTGTTGATTATTTAATTTAACATCGCGGATTCACACCTTGACTTCGATTGAATTTCGTTATGCCGTTTCGTTTACTAACCGTGATGATGGTCCATACAAACATGTTATCCGTGGCAAATATTTTTTTTTCAGATTAAAAAAAAAACTATTTTATTACCTCACACTACCAAAACCTTCACTTTCTCAAATATTCAGAGCATATCCAACAGTCAAAAAATATAAGTCCATAAACTCAAATTCAAACTCAAAGCATTTATTTAAATTAAAACATTTAGAGCACTTTTGAAATTTCAAGGAGGCGGTCAGGTATAATAGAAATATGAACCTAGTTGCCCATTCCAAAGCGTAGCATATGGAGAAAAAATGGGGAAGAAACTCCATATAATTTAGGTAAAAGCAATAGCCTAGAAAGGTTCTAGGAACCTAATAAAATCTAATTGTAATTCCACTCAACGTGAACCCAGTCGGACGTGACACCTATACACGATTTCCACTGGCTGATTTGACGTCATATCCTATATTAAAATGGGATTATTAAATTCGGTTTTGCATATTGGAAAAAACGGTAATAATTTTACATGAATATTGGATTTGATCAAGGCTGACAAAAATTGTAAAGAGTATGCTTAGATGGTTTGGTCATGTTGAGAAGATGAGTGAAAGGTGACTAACAAGAGGTTTACAAGGCAGATGTGAGTGGAAATGCCGGGAGCGGACTCCCAAAGCACATACAGTGATCTTATTGGTGACGTTCTTCAGAAAGGTCAGGTGCGTAGTACTCGCAGCCGGTGTGCGTGTATGACCAGGGGCCCAAGTCTGCTATTTTTATAAATTCAGTCATTCCAACACGATCCCATTGTCATGCCATTGTCATTTTGCTAAAAGTTCGTAATCTGGTAAATTCATAATGGTCGATCATTGGTCGGTCAATGTTCTCGTAATATAATTGTGTTATTATAATGGCATTGTCGTATTGCCATTATTATAAAACCCATTAGTAGAAATGTCATTCATTTGTCATTATGTACGAGATTACAAATATATGCAATTTCTTTCAATGTAGTGTCAGTGGCCGACCATTGGAAAGTCATAATGACGCCATTATGATAGTAGATTACCAAACTTGTCAAAATCAACAATTATGAAATCAATGATCGACCATTCTGAGACTATTGTAATAGCAGACTTGAGGCCCAGATGTATGAACGTAATCGAAGCAAAAAGAGTATGTAAGGAGCGTAGCAGGTGGATCTGTAGTTTCTGCCTACCCCATGGGAAGAAGGCGTGAGTTTTATGTATGTACCTATTTGTGTTGATCAAGGGTATCGTGTGGAACTGAGAGGTTCAAATGTAAAGTATTAAAAGGAAGAACGTGACGTGTGACGCCTTTGTCTAGCAGTTGTCTGTGGTTGACTAAAATTTATTAATTGATTTATGGTTTGAGGTACGGCTCTCTGAACACCTGGGTATAAATCAAAGCGAACAGCGTGACGTGTCTATTCAATGCAGTTTTTGATTAACGCTAATGAAAGATAATTATTAGGAATGATTAGGGGCTACTTAATTAAAGAATCAGACGAATACTCTTACTTCTCTGTGTATGAAAAGGTTTCTAGCTACACCAAAAGAAAGCTAATCTGCTTTTTTATTCAAAAAACCCAAAAACTTCGGATTTTACCAATTTATCAATCTGCCTAGCTTTTTTCCCAACGATGTTGGGGTCGGCTTCCAGTCTAACCGGTTACAGCTGAATACCTCCATAAACGAGTTACTGGGTAACACGATACCCCTTGGTGGTTGTCAGACTTTTGGTATTCTGACTACCCGTAATGACTGTCAAAGATATACGATTGACATTCGGATGAAATTTTTATTAGAACTGGTTTACTCTATACTTAATTATATAAACACGTTCCCACCGATATCTTACAACATACTGGATAAATGCCATTATATAAGTGCATGAAAAAACATAAAAATCCGTTCCGTTTTGTAACCGCTGCCGGACCGTTGCCACCCCATTTTATATTTTTCCGTTCCATTTTCTGTTTGCACGCTCTAATTGCTAAGAATTTATTTGAAATTCTCATACTTCCCAGTAGTTCAGGATTCCAGCGGAATTTTCCTTTTAAATTCCTGACCAAAAGAATGTTAACGGCCTGTTTTTAGTGGAAAAATTGGTTGGAGTATCACAGCGGCCAACTAGTCGGTTTTATAAATAAAGTGGTGGTGCTGGTGATGGCCCGGTGCAGTGGTAACAGCCCCCGAATTACGAGTTGTATGTCGTGGGTTTGACCCTAGGCAGGCGCTTTACTTTGTGTAAATAATTTCACCGCCACTGGTCCCAAACGGTGAAGGAAAACATCGTGAAGAAACCGGCATGTCCTAGAACCAAAAAATCAAAGACTTATGACATCTACCAACCCGCACTGGGCCCGCGTGGTAGATTACAGCCCACTTCTTCTTGAAGAGTGTGTGTGCGCGTGCTTGTGTCCAAGCAGTTGGAACAGTATAAACTTATTAAGATATTATATATCGGTAGAGCCTTGTGTGATATAGATAATTGTGTTTTCCATTTAAATGCGTGCCGATACAAATTTATAATGAAAGAAAAGAAAGAAAGCAAAATCATTTTATTGGTCACAGAAACACATGTATACGAAAACATAAACTCGAGTAGGTAAACATTACACAAAACACATCTGATGCGGACACGAATGTTATCCAGTGCAAGGTTTTAAAAAAAAATCCGTACATACAAGATGAATGCAACAATATTTTTATCAAGATCGCATTAGAAAAATAATTCGTTCATACAAATATTATACCTACTTTATATATACCATTACGAAATTTTAATTAAAAAACCGTAAAACAAAAAAAATATATAAAAACCCAATTTAACGGTTCCATAACTCCGTAAAATACTTTTAAAACCCTAAATAGGTAATATTACATAAACAGTCCAGGAAGAGGGAAAACGGGTAAAAACAGGTAAAACCAACACGTAGGAGTAATTTTAAGGGGAATATTAAACAGCATGAACAGCGAATCAGATATTAGGGTGACCTTGACACGACCCCAAATGACCTCGATTTGTACGCTTTACTAAGTAAATTACGCTTGTGAGTTCTTTTTCCGTTTTGTAGAGGAGGTTTCAGAAGGAAATCACTATGCAAACATAGATATATTTTCTATAAGGGTAGGCAGAGAGCAATGACCACGTTTTTTATTTTTCGGGTGGGAAATTATCAAAAAACTTCTCCCGCTCTGAGCGGAGGGCGTGTCAGATTTTTACTGACTAAAACCCACCCGTGTTCCATCAGATGCCTGTGTGCAAGGGGCCACGATATCCCTTTCGGACAAACTCGCAACCCTGGCAGAACCACGAGATATGATAATTCCTTTCTCCTCTTAAAGGAAAATATAGTACTCTATAT
This sequence comes from Tiliacea citrago, assembly GCA_963921375.1. Taxonomy (NCBI): domain Eukaryota; kingdom Metazoa; phylum Arthropoda; class Insecta; order Lepidoptera; family Noctuidae; genus Tiliacea; species Tiliacea citrago. Next base: position 20,729,849 of record OY992799.1, on the reverse strand, counting down.
TTTGTACATTTGTTAGAAAAATGTTTGGATGACTAAAATATAGGTCGACGTGGTTTATTTTGCTTATTTTGAATTGTTTTATTTTTTGGTTTTGTATTTCTGTTTTTTTTATATATTACGTCAAGCTGAATTTAGTTTTGTTGTTGTCGTCATTTCAATTCATAGCCAGCGCCCCAGTGCACAACGGGCTATACATTTAGTATACCTATAAAATTATCTAGGTGATCATTTTCTTTATTTTAAGAAAACTATAACAGAGGTTACGTCGGACTCTTAAAACTTAATTTGTGAATTATTTTGTACCAGTATGGTCAGGGAAATTAATTATTTATCAATTGATAAATTACGTCAACTTGCCGTGTTGAACCCTGCGTCCTAACTGAGAGCGACTATCGCGCGAATACGCGATTATGCGATCGTTTACCTGAATAATGACGTACAAACGTGACTCGATTGACGGTTCGGTTAGGACGTGGCCATAGCCATTTCATATAACTGTCAATGAATGACAGCTATTGTGATTTGGATATACGGTCAATTTGATAAACAAGTAATTTCTTGACTTTACCTACATGTACATTGTTAAGGGTACCAATGGAACACACCAGTCTGAGTCTTACGGACTTTAAAAAAAATATAATTTGTGGTAGCGGAAAAATATAATTATGTTAATCTTGAACATATTTCTCAGAACTTAGTTGTTTACAAAAACGTTTTGAAAAAAGAAATCTTAATACAAATGAACGATAAACTAACCATTTACCATGAGTTCCAATCCAAAATGTCTGTATTAAATATCAACGCACGTTGGTATTTGATTAATAAAAAGAACGTGTTATTTGAATGCAGAACTTGGTTGTTTTTTATTTCGATTACTCAACTCATTTTTGAGTAAATAGATAATTGCTTCATATTTTGCAATAAATTACAAGTGTTGTGTCATCGCGCTTCTCTTTCCTCTCTATGCAGTCTTCTCTTTCTTTTCTAGACAATGACCGCACTTTAGGTGTTTTCATCGTCTTAAGTCATAACCTCAGTGTTAAGCTAAGCGATTCATTTAAAACATAACTTTTATTAACAACGTAACTTAATAAAATTAATACAAAAGATTACATTGCTAGACTGAATTCAAAAGTTATGAAGAATGTCGAAACAAATGAACATTATTCAATGTTGACCTTTTGTATGATCTTTTGTTCTTTGTTTTCACACCTAAGAGGCAATATTATTTAGATTTATAACTAAAATTAATGATTAACGATTTTTATGATATCATAAAGATACGAAGCTGCATTAAGATTTCTCTTCACCTCAAAGTAATTAATACAGTTTCATACGTATTTAAGATTACCTAATTCCAAAGCCAGCATAAAGTTTTTGTAAACTCGCAGTTTTCTTAAAAGTTCTTCTACGTTATATAGATATATATATAAATTAAAATGAAATACTTCTCGGTGGTAAGCGCATCACTTGAAAACGGCTAGACCTGTTTGGCTATTTTTTATTTTAAAATGTCCTTGATAGTCCGATAAAAAAATTTATGAAAAGAAAAAAATTGAAAAGTTTCTCGGAAATTTGAAATGATTTTTGATGAGAATTTTGAATTGATTTTTTCTATGGATTTTTTTTATGATTTATTGTTTGGACAGGACGTTTGTCGGGTTAGTTAGTACGAAGTATAAAATATTTAATTGATTTTACATCAAAATCGAGGTATAGCCAATCGTCACTCAATGATTGTAATGAATCATTCCCTCTATAATGATTCTTAAAGACATCTAAAGAGGTTTGGGCTCGAGCTCTAGTTTTGTAAAGTATACTGCTGTATGAAAACACCGCACTCAAAAACTAAATCTGGGTTCATCCGATAACCTGAACAATAAACCCCACTCTACACTAAACTAGGCTTTTAAACTATAAAATCGTACTGCAAAACAATTCAGAGAACGGTTAACAAAATAGTGTAATTTAGTTAAACAAATTCTGTTTGGCGGCAACGCAATTTAGCTGAAACATTTAACTTTAAAAAGGCGTGGTATAATACTGTGTAATCTGTGAGTGTCGCTGTAATCAGCGGGGATGTTTCGCTTCAAGCGCTGAAAGGTGGAATGTATTGAGCCTAGTATTGAATTCTGCCAGGTTTGTTGCTTCAGGTATAAATGGCTATTTTTTGTATTATATTGATTTTTAAAGACTCTTGACGCATGCAGTATATTTTTAGTATGCTTAAGTCAAAGAATTGAACGTTTTTTGAATGACTGGCTATGCATTTTTTATCGTAAACTGAATTATCATTATTTAATACTACAAAAGTTTATTTAATTCTGTGTAAGTATTTTATTTTATCTTGTGAAGAGCAAAGTTATTGAATTTAATTAAGAATATAAGAAGATGCGGGGGGGGGCTTCCCCTCCATCTTCTTATATTTTTCTTTGCATTACATTTCACATTCATCATGCATACAACCAAATCACTTTTGAATTACATATTATATGTTTCTCTTTGACTTTAAAGGACTTCTTTTTCCGGGACCAACCCTGAATCCAAAGGTACCGAGCCCCGCATCCAATATCCTAATTTACATAACATCACGCCTTGTTTCACCAAAGGGTTGGGCAGAGTTTGTACCTGCAGTACAAAGGTGGGTAAGGGTTGGACATTTCGCCAGTTATGTTTAAGACCCATGTAAAAGGGGACGAGCCTATTGCCGGGCACAAATCCAGACTCCTGGCTGCTACTGAGAAATTACAGATGAAAAATCCCAATAACACTTTGCCCGACCCAGGAATCGCACCTCGTGCTGAGCAGTAGAGCAACCACTAGACCAACGAAGCAGTCAAGTTTTTAAAGCATCTTTTACCTATAAAGGACAGGACCTTCTACTTACGGGACCTACCCTAAGTCCAAAAGTACTAAACCCTCATACAATATCCAAATTTATTTGGCAGACAAGTTGTAAATGGTAGAACAAAACCTTTGATCCTTGCTTCAGGCACCTAAATAATGGCCCTTATCAATTCAACGACTCTTTGGCACATTTTACTGAAGTTTGACCTAGATATAACTGGTCGGGTTTATTGATCTCTAAGTATCTGAACAGCTGTGTTGTTGTTCCAAGAGTTTGTAGATTTTTTCTGAGATAACCGTCATTTTGAGTGGTCTTATGGCGGTTTCTCACCTCATATAAACTTCTAATAGCCATTGATTCGACCAAGTTGAGGAGCTAGTGGCTAAATACTAACAGCAACACGTCTCAATCTTCAAAGTTAAGCAACGTTTGCCAAAGTCGGTCCATAGATGGCTGACCAACCGCGGACCGACTTCGGCAAGCGTTGCGTCATAAACCTGTTTTCCAACAACCAAGACCCCTCCGGGTGTTTGTTAACCAACATATCGAGATCTATCTGTTCCTCGGCAGCACATCAAGCCGTTGGTCCCGGTAGTCTCGGTACATCTTTGACGGTCGTTATGGGTTGTTACAAGCCCAATAGTCTGACAACCAGTCTTGGCTTTGTTGGATCATTCGGTTCCCTACAAAATTGATAAGCTGGATGGTGCTGATCCACGCGTCAGGTTCGTTAACGGGCGCCGGCAGTTGAGACTGGTCATCTCTTAACTACCAGGACTAATTTGTAATCTTTTATTCTTCTATTTTGAATTGTTTTTAAATAATTTATTTTTTTACATTGTTCTCTCTTATAGAAGCGACAAGAACAATGTACCCAGGATTTTGTAATGTATTATTGATATAAAAGAGTGTCCTTGGAGTTTCTTGTCTGTTCTTCTCCATAGAGATCTAGTTTTTGGAATGGGCAAAAAGCTTCTACTTTCTTACTAACTGACCGACTCTTCGACAATTCCAAAGTGCTTGTAATTGTTTTCATTGAAATAAATGCTTTGAGTTTGAGTTTGGCGAGACGAGCTGGACAAAACAAATGACCAGTGGTCCACATTAGCACTTGATCGCAAGCACAGTCATGGGGAGAAGCATTTTCCCAGAAGTGGGATGATGAAGGCTAACAGTAAGTTTTGTATGCGTAAAACAAGGTAAATGGAGGTTTTCATTCATTATTGTGAATGTGAGCACTATGTAATTTTTGTTTTCTAGAAATATTTTCCTTTTTTTTCTTATTCTCGGTTAGTTTTAATGATGGCCTGGCATTTTGAGCACTTTATGCGGCCTACCCAAATGTCCTTTCTTTGGTATTGGTCGTCGAGTCGTTGAGCTCCTCCTCGAGTAGTTGAGTCTTGAGTTGAGCTGCACGATTAGTGTCAAATTCTGACCAGGATTATGTCTGGACTTTAAAAGAGACTTTGACCCCTGAATTTGTTTCGCCATTTCTTCTCAGGGGTAGTCAGATAGGAAATGTCGACTATATCTTACTTTATTTTTATTTTTTAATGTGACGTGTAAAAGTGATTCCAATATCCTATTTACAGAATAAACGAATTCATTTAATTTCATGGTAAACAAAATTTCTGAGACCAAACATTTTGCTTAAAATTAAAGCATACTTATCTTGTAACATTACAAGATAAATTCTGGGCATTCTGTTGAAATTTATCTGGTACTGTTAAATACTTCTGAGTACATTCCCAGGCAATAAATTACAATGAATTTATTAATTAAAACATAATTAATGACTGTTAAATATTTAATCATTTACCTCTTATTCACATTTCGCGATTCGCACTCATTAATTTAGGGTGCTTTATTTCATCATTTAAATAATATTGGAAGTCGTTTATTTCCCGATTAAACTGTAGGTACATAAACCTACTAATAATGTTGGTAAGGGATGAATATACAGGATAATTGCATCTGGGCAAAGTCAGGGAAACTTATTGTTAAGCAAATTGTACTACCAATTAAAGTGTTCGTATATTCAAATCACAACATCATCATTTCAGCCGAAAGACGTCCACTGCTGGACATAGGCCTCCCCCAAAAGGGAGGGTTTCCCATAATCGCCACGCTTGGCAGGCCGGTTGGCGATCGCAGTATGGTGTTAAAATGCATAGAGAACGCTGCTGCCCATTCTCTAATAAGTCCCTTAGTCGCCTTTTACGACACCCACCGGAAGAAATAGGTTGGTGCTATTCTTTACGTCCGGCAGCACATGGAGGGCTATAACTACTCAGCTCGGGGTATACTACACAGCTCTAGCTACCCCTTCTTAGATAATAGGTGTGATGTTATATGATTTACTAGTATCTGCCCGCAACTTCGTCCGCGTGAAATTTGTTGTTCCCTGACCCACTGCGTCGCATCGCATCGCCCCCCCGCGCTTTTACTTCGTTTCTGCTTAGCGTTCTTTCTGACCATCTTTCTTTTTGCTCGGGTCGTATGGGTCGTAGCGTGATGTTATAGCTTTCCTCAAGAGTTGGGCTATCAAATGCAAAGAGAATTTTTCAAATCCAATTGGTAGTTCCAGAGATTACCACCTCCATACAAACTACAAACAAACAAATACATGTATATAATATTGAAAAATTAAAATGGTTTAATAATTTATCAAATAAACTTTAACAACTAGTGATTGAAGCCTTGTTTTTAGCAGATAAGCCTGTTTTAGGAGACTCCACTCTCATAACTTAAATAACTATCATTCACTTGTTTTATGCAAATTTAGGTACTAAAAGAAATAGCAATATTAAAAAAGAGAGAATTAAAGCTAAATATCCAGCACGCAGCAGTGGTGGCCTAGTGCAGTGGGAACAACCATGACTTACGAGTTGTAGATCGTCGCCGTCCGATAAGGACTAGGCCCGGGTCGACTTGACGGGGTCCGTTAGGGCCAATGCCTGCCGGGGTTGCGAGTTTGTCCGAAAGGGATATCGTGGCCCTGGCACACATACAACTGAAGAAACATGGGTATGTTTTAATCAGTAAAGTCTGACACCGTCGCCCTCCCGTTCGGCCTAGAGCGGGCGAAGTTATTTGATAATTTCCCACCCAAAAAAAAAAGGTTCGAACCCTAACAGGCGCTTTACTTTGTGTAAATTATTTCATCACCACTGCTCTCAAAACGGTGAAGGATAACATCGTGAGGAAACCGGCATGTCGTAAAACCAAAAATTCGAAGACATGTGACACCTACCAACCCACACTGGGCCCGCGTGATGGATTACGGCCCACTCCCTCTCACCGAGAGGGAGAGATTATAGGCTGATTATATTATAGATATATTGGTATAGAGAAACTTGTAGTTGAATAATAACAGCCTCACGAGTCGATTGAGCAAGTTAAGCTACGCTTGCCGCGGTTGGTCCGTGGATGGGTGACCATCTTTACATACCAATTTCCCTCCGTGCCTCAGAAACCACGATAAGCCGTCGGTCCCGGCTGTCATTAATTTGTAGATCTTTGACGGTTGTCAGAAACCCGAAATTCTGACAACCAGTCTAACCAAGGGGTATCGTGTTACCCAATAAATGCGTTGTGGAGGTCAGATAGGCAGTCGCTCCATGTAAAATACTGGTACTCAGCTGCATCCGGGTAGACTGGAAGCCGACCCCAACATAGTTGGGGAAAGGATAAGCAGAGGATTATTATAAAACTAGCTGCGCCCCGCGGTTTCACCCACGTTAGTCTCGATCCCGTGGCAATATCGGCATAAAAAGTAGCCTATAAGTTAATCCAGGGTGTCAGCTACCTCCATACAAAATTTTATCGAAATTGGTCCCGCCGTTTGAGCGTGAAGAAGTAATTTGTTACTTCTTCACGCTCAAACCTCAAACACAAACAACCCCCACACACACCCTCACACACTCACGAACTTCCGCCTTTATAATATTATTAGTGTGATTAGAATAGATTTGTGGATCTAATTACCTAATTATTTTGAGCTTCATAATAAACCAACGTTATTTTCTATTACAAGAACTTTTAAAGTGGTGCTCGTAATATAGTGGCGGGTGTTGTGCCTTAATTGAAGCTCATTTATACTAATAAAGTTTCTCGCCTCGAACAGGCAATTACCTATCACGAGACGATGAAAAGCTAGACTCGTATAAACAGACTCGCACCTCGAAAAGCGAGAATACCTCGCTGTTTAAAAAATGGAAGTGTCTACAAACCAAAATCAAAGTGTTTTTTTGTCTCGTATCACATAATCATATTCGTAGGCGAGTTATTGTGTCTAGCTTGACAGCAACGACAGGTAAGAATGTCCATGCAAGACTCTTAAGGGTGATGCGCTAAGGTAGCCCGCGAAATTCAAATTTTATTACGTTTTTTTTGCAATTTGCAGGTGAGTAACAGGTTGTATGATGATCTAAATATGATTCGCGGTCGTAACAAATATGGCTTTACAGAATTATAATCATTAGAATCGGCAATACAACTAACTCTCTTCATAAAATCCTATTGAATCTATTTCTGAAATAATCATTCAGTAGGATTTTATGAACTTAGAGAGTTGTAATCTGCCGGGGTTGCGAGTTTGTCCGAAAGGGATATCGTGGCCCTGGCACACAGGCAACGGAAGGAACACGGGTGGGTTTAAGTCAGTAGAAGTCTGACACGCCCTCCTGCTCCGCCCGGAGCGGGAGAAGTTTTTTGATAATTTCCCACCCCAAAAAAAAAAAAGAAAAAAGAAGAGAGTTGTAATGCTGATTCTATTGATTATAATTCTGTAAAGCCATATTTGTTACGGCCACGAATCGTATTTAGATCAACATACAACCTGTTACTGAGCTGCAAATTGCAAAAAACGTAATAAGATTTGAATTTCGCGGGCTACCTTAGCGCATCCCCCTTAAGCGAGTTTCGCTGACAAAACTCGCATGGTCATTCTCGTCTCTTAGGCGAGTAACTCTTGTTGTGTAAAAGAGCCTTTAGCCCCTGGAATAACGTCGAGTGGAGTGCACTTGATGGATTCAAGTGAATAGGTGTTGAGACTGGTTTAATTATACGAGTAACTTCATTAATAAAGTGTTCTAGATAAAAACTAGTAAACCTGAACTTTGTATTATTTTGTTAGTATTTTCTGACGAAATTTCTGTTATGAATTTACATATTGTTGTTTTGCGGTTAATTAGAGTTTAGTTTAGTATAATACTTAGTGCCAATTTCACCAATGAATCTGAACGCGATCAGCACATAAACCACGTTTAAGAGCTGTCAGTGTCATTATTTTCTTTGGAATATTGACACTGACAGCCCTTGAACTCGGTTTAGATGTGCTGATCGCGTTCAGTTTCATTGATGACATTCGCCCTTAGTATGTACGCATGTATTTCCTGAAACGTAGGATAAATAAAGGGTACGTCCACATTTTTCCAGTTAAGATGTCAGTTTTTAGGGTTCCGTACCCAAAGGGTAAAACGGGAACCCTATTACTAAGGCTCCGCCGTCTGTCATTCTGTCAGTCTGTCTGTCTGTCTGTCTGTCCGTCTGTCTGTCTGTCTGTCTGTCTGTCTGGCCATGTGTCACCGGGCTGTATCTCACGAACCGTGATAGTTAGACAGTTGAACATTCACAGATGATGTATTTCTGTTGCCGCTATAACAACAAATACTAAAAAACAGAATAAAATAAATATTTAAGGGGGCTCCCATACAACAAACGTGATTTTTTGCTCGTTTTCGCTCGATATTGATAACGGTAACAGGTAGACGCTTGAAATGTTCACAGAATATTTAGTCATCAATATTCACTCTAAAAATAAATAATTTAATTTAAATAAAACAAATATGTAAGGTGATGTTTTTGCCATTTTTATAGATAATGGTACGGGACCCTTCATGCGCGAGGCCGACTCGCACTTGGCCGGTTTTTATGAACAGGAGAGCAGATTAGATTTGCTTTAGAATGAATTATGCGTTGATACGTCTAACGCACCTTACCCTAGGTAATATTCTATGTAACCTCAGTTCTGTTCTATGGAATACTATTCTATGTAAAGGCGAGCCTATTGCCGTTACCCCGGTGTAAACCAGCACTCTAATTGCGTAACTTATTATCAATCACAATTCGAATGATTTTTAAGGATATTACTAATTCATTGCTTCTTATGTTGAAAAACTTTTTACAAAAAAAAAAAACCCCCGACTTCAAAAAAAGAACTAAACGTAAATTACAAACAACCCACAAAACGTGAAAAATAAAAAACTTTTTACAAAAAAAAACATCCGACTTCAAAAAAAAAAACTACAAAATGAAAAATAACTTTAATTTCGGAAGTCGGTGTCTTTGGATCTGTATTTTAGTTTTTTACCACTGACTTCCGAAATTAAAGTTATTTTTCACTTAGTAGTTTTTTTTTTTGGAAGTCGGATGTTTTTTTTTGTAAAAAGTTTTTTATTTTTCACGTTTTGTGGGTTGTTTGTAATTTATCTAATTTACAATAGCCTAATGTCAAATACTCATCACCTTTTACAAAATATTGACGGAGTAATCGGTGAACATACATAAAAAAAAAAAAATACAAACATACAGCCGAACATATAACCTCCGCCTTTTTGGAAGTGGTTTAAAAAGTTTGTCTGCTCAGCAACGTAAATAACGCAATGAATGTGGAAGAACTGTCAAAATGAAACATATTGCTACTTTAAGTGTGTTACGCAATTACAGTGCTGGCTCAGCTGTTACAGAAACCTTATAGCCTAATAAAAAAAAACATAAACTTAAAAATACGTTTACATTAGGTCTTTACGAAATTTCTATTTAAGACGCTGACAACAGCTAAACCGCAGACACTGTTAGACTGCATACATAAGAAAGAGAAGCGTGATGATACCCCGCTTGTAATTTATTGCAAAATATGAAGCAATTATCTATTTACTCAAAAATGAGTTGAGAAATCGAAAATAAAAGCAACCAAGTTCTGTATACAAATAAGACGTTCTTATTATTAATTAAATACCAACCGAACGTTGATACTTAAACCAGATATTTTGTATTGAAACTCAAAATAAAGGGTTACTTTACCCTTAAAATGTATCCAGTTTTTTTCTTTCTAAACGTGTTATGGTAAAAACCAAGTTCTGAGAAATATGTTCAAGAATAACATATATTTTGTCCGCTACCACAAATTATATAGATTTGGCAATTTTTTAGTTTAGCACAATCGATATTTCCGTAATAAGCCTAATTCGCAACTAATAACTAAATAATCGCAACAATATTTTCAAAAAAATATTTGAATCCTTAGACGCACACTTTCAAAGTTGCGTATCGCATACGTACACACTACCTGCCTCATGAAACCATGTATTCACATTACAACGAGTTGAAGAGAGACAGTGATTGTATTATCTGTACCGGCAGAACGGGTGGCGGCGAATCAAAGGATGTCGAGATTGTTTGTGTTTGCCGCGCACCGCACGCGCGTCACGTGTACCGGGGCGCCTGCAGGCGCAGAGGGGATAGCATCAATGCAAAGAAAGCAACAAACAATACCACAACGGATGAACGGACACACAACACAAGTAACACAACACTGCTTCTAGCAGATCGCGTGGCTCCAACGTCACTGTCGGTATCTTGTGATCTTTTTAATTTTATCGCAGCTCAAGTGTTCTTTGGATTGATTCGTCCGTCACATACCTTTTTTTTTTTTGGATGTGAAAATAATTATCAAATATCATCTCCCGCTCTGGGCGGAGCGGGAGGGCGTGTCAGACTTTTACTGACTAAAACCCACCCGTGTTCCTTCCGTTGCCTGTGTGCCAGGGCCACGCAATGCCTTTCGGACAAACTCGCAACCCTGGCAGGCATTGGTCCTAACGGACCCCATCAGTTGGTGCTGACATCTCTTTGAGGCGCGCGTGGAACACAACGCGCTGTCGACCCGGGCCTGGTCCTTATCGGACGGCGAACTACCCATGGCTCACCATCCGCAGGCCCGCGCCTACGGTGGCCGGAAATCGGCTTGCTCCCGACGCCCGGGGCGTCTCCTGCGGCGACTAAGGGCGCGAGGGCGCGAACCTTGCCTCACCCTCACGCGTTCCGCCTCTTCCCTCGCTTCCATTACTGCTTCGCAGAAGGAGGTGACGGCCTCCCATGCACTCTCGCTCCGAACCATGGCCTGAACCAGGGCCGGACGCGAGAGATCGCCGCCGCCGATCGCCTCCGTGAGGACACGGCGGTGCTCCGCCCAAGCTGGGCAGACCTCCAACGTATGCTCCATCGTGTTCTCCGGGCGATCCACACAGTGGTGACACCCGGGCGTTTCCTCCCGCTTTGTCCTAAACAGGAACCTCCCGAAATATCCGTGTCCGGTGAGGACCTGCGTCAGGCGGAAGGTGAGGACGCCTTGGCGCCTCTCTAGCCACTCCTCAAAGACGGGACTTATCGCCGCAATAGTGGCGTGCTCAGCGCTGGGTTGCGACAATCGCACTCTCCATGTCGCCATGAGATCTCGCCGGAGCTCTGTCCGCTGTGCCGTGATTTCTCGCGGCAGCGGAGTTTCGCCGCGGCGTTTCGCCTCCTCGCGACACTCCCAGATGTGCGCAAGGACTTTTGCCTCCAGATCCCATGACGGTAGTCCGGCAAGGAGGCTCGCTGCCTCACGGGTGACCGTGCGGTAACCCCGTATCAGCCTGATGGCCATGACCCTTTGGGACTCGTTCAATCGGCGGGCTGGTCGCAGCCTTAAAGAACGCGCCCACACCGGTGCCCCGTAAAGGGCCATGGGCCGCACGATCCCCGCGTAGAACCTCCGGCAGGAGGCGCTTGGACCCCCCAGATTGGGCAGGAGCCGCTTCAAGGCAGCCCCGGCCCGCTCCAGTCTGGGAGCCAAACGTCGGAAGTGTTCCACGAAGTTCCACCGGCTGTCGAGGACGAGTCCCGGGTACTTCATCGTCGACTCGACGCCGATGTGAACCCCTTCCGTCATTATCTGGGAACCCGACAGTGGTCCGTCACATACCTGAGAGTGAAACCTATTTACATACCTAAACAATAATGTGCCAATAATTCACGTAGTGTAAGTGTTAAGACAAGCCTACTTTTATCATTTGCCTCTTGTCAGCGCCTTAAGTAAGCAACAGACTTCAAAAAGTTGCATTTAATTTTGTTGTAAATTACTGAACTGCCTGTACGGTTATTTTATACTCCAAAACAAACAATTATTTTGCATCAATTAACAAAAAAAAAAAACTCTAAAATATATTCCACTAAAAATACCAAACATGAGTAAAGTGAATACTCAGATTATTCGCAACAAATGCTAGTATTTTCAAATAAACTTTTATGAAACTCGGTGCAAATAACCGTGGTAACAAATGCAATTTGTTAGGGCACGAACAATACTGGACATTGTAATTGAATTAAAAAGTTTCCCCTGGAGATCGCGTGTTGAGCCGACATGGACAAAGCTCGTATCTTTTCCCCTGTCATTTTTCCACGTGGACATCCCAGCAAATAATTGTGATTTTGTCGAGTGGTAAAAACCAAGGGGTAATTCCCATTTATTTTGTTTTGATTTGTATACTTACAGTAATACTTTAATCGTTTGTTGACACACCAAGTCGATTCACGTTAATAGTGTTTTGGTTGGGAACTATGTTGGGTCTAGACTATATTCTATAATGCGCTCTCTTACTATAGGGCAAAAGCTTCTTATAGGAATGCGAAATGATCACCTGCAATGTGCAATGTGTCACTGAATGAATGCACATTATGAAATTAGTTTGTTCAGAATCGTTTACAGAATCGATTTCAGTTGTTCTTATTATACGTAATGATTTTTTTTTTTCCAAAAATAATTAAAACTAATTTATTACGTAAATTACAGTCACACTTCCACTGTACAGTCAAAACATTGCAAAATGGATGAAGTACCTACTACGCTAGATCCTTATACCTTCTTTTTTTTTGGGTGGGAAATTATCAAATAACATCTCCCGCTCTGGGCGGAGCGAGTCCCGGGCGTGTCAGACTTTTACGGACTAAAACCCACCCGTGTTCCTTCAGATGCCTGTGTGCCAGGGCCACGATATCCCTTTCGGACAAACTCGCAAACCTGACAGGCATTGGCTCTTTCGGACCCCGTCAGTTGGTGCTGACATCTCTTTGAGGCGCGCGTGGAACACAACGCGCCGTCGACTCGGGCCTGGTCCTTATCTGACGGCGAGCTACCCATCGCTCACCGTCCGCAAGCTCACGCCTACAGTGGCCGGGAATGGGCCTGCGACTCGCGACGCTCGGGGCGTCTCCTGCGGCGACTGCGAGCGTGAGGGCGCGAATTTTGCCTCTCCCTCACGTATTCCGCCTCCTCCTTTGCGAGCATTACTGCTTCAGCATTACGGCCTCCAATGCACTCTCGCTCCGAACCATGGACGAACGATCGCCTCCTTACACCTACGTATGCGATTGTGTACGTGCATAGATTTGTATTGTGACCACAATTTTTTTCCACAATCAGTATAACTTATTTAATAAATAAACAATGTTTTATACATAATAGTGAAAATTCAATTTATGTAGGTATTATGATTATAAGATACTATTCTAATTAGTGTGTTTGGTGGAGTGTGCGTTAATTCTGAGATATGTTGTTGACCATGTGGTTCTACCGATGTGACGACTATATTTTTATTTTGGCAAGATCAGAGGCAATTCCCTTGCTTTTAACAACCTACGCATTCCAATCTCAGTTTCACGCCGATAGCGCACCTCCACCGTAAAACCATAGCAGCGAAACCGCAGTAGTTCAATTCAACTGGCTTGCATCATGTTCCACTACTCGCATCCGATCCGAGTAGCGGAACATGACGCAAGCCATTTTAATTGAACTACTGCGGTTTCGCTGCTATGGTTTCGTGGCGGAGGTGTGCTACGTTTTCAAAGTACGAGTATTGGCCTTCAGATTTTTTTACCGTAAGCTAGTAGGCTCGCTTACGGTATCTTTGATGTCTTCGTTTCAGTACCTATTTCTAGAATCACATATTACATACCTACCTACAATGATATTAAAAGTAAAAAGACGTAGATAGGTTACCTACTCAATATTCGATCTTCAAAAACGGCACAATGGCGCTCTACGAGTATTAAGCTGGCTACTAATTTAGCAGTGTTGCATAAGTAAGTATAATCTTTATTTCTCTTTTCACAAAGGTTCACATAGTTATAGACATAGAGACAAGATTTATAGGGTTTTGATAAAAATGCATAAAATATGATCCTTTGTGAGAGACTGGCGTCCATACTAGCATACCCTGTGTGACGGACCACCAGGCTCTCACCCCGAAATAAATCTAATTAACATTACAATGGTAAATTTTAAACTCTAGAAAAATTATTTAAAAAACAGAATAGGTACATAAAAAAAAAATGTAACAAAAAAAATTTTTTTTTACAGTAATAAAAAAAAAATGGTTTAGTGTAATGCGTGTGTAGTGTGAGGAGAGGTAGAATGATGGTGTGAGTGTGAGTGAGTAGGGTGTTTGTTACAGCCATGAACCCGATATTACATACTATTATGAGGGAACAATGAGTAGCTGCTCCGTGTCATCATAGCCCAATGTAACGTATCAGATACTGTATCAACCGGGCTCGAACAAAGCGGGCTCGTGCCTACGTACTCACTTGATACCGTATCTGATACATTACATGATACACTGCTAAGTTAGTACCCAGCTTTAGATGACACGTGGAACTAGGACGGCATGTCGTAATTATCGGGAGCAAAAAAGAGACAAGACGAAGAAAATGTGGCTAATTAGGCATATTTTGACGTGCTACTTGCGGAGCGTGCATATCCTCAGAATAATGAAAAGTATTCTGAGGTATACCCTATGTACCTATTTTTACTTAGGTATAATATCATTGCCTACCTACCTATTTACAGCATCTTGAACACTGACCTTTAATAAACAGAGTAGAGGTGATCTTGAATTACAAGCGTGGAATTAGTTTGTGGGTACTATGATTTTCTGCCAGGGTTACGAGCCTGTCCGAAAGGGATATCGTGGCCCTGGCACACCGGCATTTGAAGGAACACGGGTGGGTTTTAGTCAGTAAAAATCTGACACGCCCGCGCCGCCCAGAGCGGGAGAAGGTACTATGATTTTAAGAAAGTTTCAGAATGGTCTTTTCGCAAAAGACAGAAACAAGTGGAAAGCCTTAGAGGAGGCCTTTTCGGAAAACAAGCTGTTATGAGGGGAGATTAACCGAATGCCAGGGATAGGATTTAGTTTACGTAAACTAGTTTACTTAGGTACCTCTATTTTAAACTTTTTAATATTTTTTTGCCGAATAAGTTAAAATCTAACAGTATTATAGGCTTATTTTATTTTATTATGATTACAAAATACCTGTTTCGGCTGCTGCCGCTGTGTATTGTTTAGGGCTTCGAAATAATTGACTTTTAACTGGTACAATTTGTTGTATTTTCCTTTAAAAACTTGAAACTTATTATAACTATGGATTCTGATGGATGAATAAGAAAAGTAATGAGGGCCGACGTCCGCAATCCGACGATCGGACGACCACTGGTGCCTCTAGCGGAGCGAAGACCAAAGATCGCGTGGCCGGCCCGCCGGCATGGCTGCACGCAGGCATGGCGGTGGTAATTCCTGCCGTGTGCTATCTAGCGGCGGCGGGGCCGTAACAATACCCCAGATGATATTTGATTTTGACATTGATGCAAAATCAGAATTGAAATAGGTATCTGTAAAAGGAGTGTAAGTGAACTACAAGTATGAGTATTTTAATACCTAATTATGTACAGTTGCATATAAGCCTTTATCTATACCCATGATATGAATCCTCTTTAATACATTCTTACAATATCGAACAAAAATGGTGGATACGACGTGAATTTGAATAACCTATAAGTTTTTTTTTTTAATTACGGTGCTGTGGTAGTGAAACGCGCGTGCATGACAATGTTCTTTTTTAGAAATTCATAAAGATACTACCACGAATTGAGTAGTGAGAAAAAGAGTTGCAAAATGAAATTTAATAAAACAATACAACACTCGTTTGGATGATATAGTGGTTACTATGACACTGGTTGTTTTAATGTTGGCAATAAGCTAACTGTTTCCGAAACTTTTATAGAGGATTTATAGCATTTCTGTAGATAAAGAAATATTGAACATCAATTTTCAATATCTAACGGACTGTCTGATTAGTTTGAACTTTGCTAGTACATTAGGCATTCTTTATGAATATGTTTGTTGGGAACAGCTGAACAGATTAGGATGATATTTTGCAAAGACATAGTTTATATAACCTGGATTAATACAAAGGATTTCTAACCGACTTCAAAAAAAGGAGGAGGTTCTCAGTTCCTTTGGAATCTTTTTTTTTACATACTTTTTACCCCGGTAGTACGTTCCCGTTGGATAATTTCCAACGTACACGCGGGCAGAGCCGCAGGAAAAAGGTAGTTTTAAATATATTTTGTCCTTATTATCTGGATCTGATAAACGTCGACTACAAATTGTTTAACACAGAACACTGGCTGCATACCAACCAGGCAACCATCTCATTCCACATTTTATTTTTATAGCAAAGACAAAGAGAATTTATTACCAAACAGATAACATACTACACTGTAACTGAATTAAAAGTTGCCCGAGAGAACTCCCATTGCAGCGTATGGAAACAATGTTTATTTATTTCGTGAAATAATGTATGAATGCGAAATGTTGTCATGGCTCGTTAAGGGCCCGAACACACATAGCGTATCTTACGCGGGTAATCTTTTAGGGTTCCGTACTCAACGGGTGCCAACAGGACCCTATTACTGCCTTAAGCATCTTTTCTTGTCTTGACAGGCAACAACAATAACAGAACATAGGTCAATATTCTCATACAGATAAGGAAAGCGCATAAATTACCATGTCTATTCCGCGGTGATTAGAGATTAAAAACTGCAAAAAGTCATTGATTGATACCTGGCTGTTCAGTGTGTCAAAGGAATTACTAGAGAATGGGTAGCAGCGTTCTCTATGCATTTTAACACCATACTGCGATAGCCAACCCGCCTGCCAAGCGTTGCGATTATGGCAACCCCCCTCCCCCCCCCCCCCGTCCTATTGGGGGAGGCCTATGTCCAGCAGTGGACGTTTTTCGGCTGGAATGATGATGATGTTCAAACTTGCAACTTTTGATTAATAAGATTTATAAAGATAGTAAATATAAATTTTAAAGTATGTGATTTACCTCAAATGATTTTTGTATCAGGGTAGTCATGAAGGTTCAAAGTATCTCATATTATGACAGTTACGGTAAAAGTACTGGTTTTTATATAACAGAACGTAACGGAAAAATTATAATTATTCGGGGCGTCGCTCGTGTTGCTAAGTTAATTCTCTTCGAGCCTCGAAACCTAAAAGTTGTCTTCAAGTAGTCTTAAGTCTACATATACCTACTGATATTATATTGAGTACCTAATTAAATAGTTCGTTAAAGAAAAAAAAATAGCTTTTAAAATTTTTATTTAATTTTTTTTTTTTGTTTAAAAAATTTTAATCATTGATTGTTTTTCCACGAACCTTTATAATTTGTAATAAGCACGGCATTAAACCATTGCCTTTTAAATACAGTCCACTCATTTACTGCTCCCCGCGCTAACATATTGCTTTATACCAAGTTTGTATGTGTGCAAGAATATAAGTACAGTAATATTCGAACTAAAAAGGCGTTTCATTACAATAGAGTGTCGCGCTGCAAAAAAACTAAAGCAAGCAGGCCGACTTTGTTATGCTGGTGTGTGTGACAGCTACATCATACACTCGCGCCACGTCATTGTGTTATTTTCGTGTGTGTGCATTTTGCGCCCCAAATAATTTCAGCCGAAAGACGTCCACTGCTAGACATAGGCCTCCTCCAAGGAGGGTGTTTGCCATAATCGCCACGCTTGGCAGGCGTAATAAAAAAAATGCATAGAGAACGCTGCTGCCCATTCTCTAGTAAGTCCCTTAGTCGCCTTTTACGACACCCACGGGAAGAAATGGGGTGGTGCTATTCTTTACGTCCGGCACCACACGGCGGCCTACAGTTAGACACAATTTTTAGGGTTCCGTACCCAAAGGGTAAAACGGGAACCCTATTACTAAGGCTCCGCCGTCTGTCTGTCTGTCTGTCCGTCTGTCACCAGGCTGTATCTCATGAACCGTGATAGCTAGAGAGTTGTAATTTTCACAGATGATGTATTTCTGTTCCGCTATAACAACAAATACTAAAAAACTGAATAAAATAAATGTTTAAGGGGGCTCTCATACAACAAACGTGATTTTTTTTGCTCGTTTTTGCTCTATATTGATAACGGCAACAGGTAGACGCTTGAAATATTCACAGAGTATTTAGTTATATATTCACTTTAAAAATAAATAATTAAATTAAAATAAACAAATATTTAAGGGGAGCTCCCATACAACAAACGTGATTTTTTTGCCATTTTTATAGATGAATGTCTATGTAGACATATTTATATATCTGCTTGCAACCTTAAGCTTAAAAAACGAATCCGTAAGGACCCAAACACACTGATCGTATCTTGCACACCTTACGGCAGTCTCATAACCGAAAGTGACTGTTGCCTGAGCACGAGATCGTTGGACTCGTTTATATGAATAGATACTAGCTTCTGACACTCCTCTACATCCTATGATACTCAGCAATACTGTACCTTCCCCTATTAGTGAAAAAAAAATCGGATTCCGATCCGCAGTTCCAAAGATCATCCCCTACATACCATAATCAGTCAATAATGTTCCCCTGAGACACAGGCCTCCTCTCTTCGAGAGGGAGTGGGCCGAAATCCACCACGCGGGCCCAGTGCGGGTTGGTAGATGTCATATGTCTTTGATTTTTTGGTTCTACGACATGCCGGTTTGCTCACGATGTTTTCCTTCACCGTTTTGATAGTAGTGGTAACGAAATTATTTACACAAAGTTTAGTGCCTGCCTGGGTTCGAAACCACCACCTACAAACTCGTAAGTCGGGGCCGTTACCACAGGGCCACCATTGCTCTCATCCCCTACATACAAACTCACAACTACCCTCTATGTAATATTGTATAGATTGATATAAAAGAGGTCTTTATAAAGTAATCCTCCTAGTGCTCCAACCACATTGCTAAAAACATTGCTAAAAAAAAACCAAATTATTATGTGAAACCTAGATTAAGCTTGTCATTGTGAGGAGAAATAAAGAATTTTATGTATGTTTATGTTAATTTCATATCTTTTCTTTATATCATTACTTTAAAAGAGCCGTTGTGTGTATAGTTATTAGTATATTGTGTACAAAGCTAAATTGTAAAATATTGATACATCGTCACGTCACGACCATTTAAACCTAGAATTAAGTTGAAATAATAAACAACTTCTAACCATGATTGATGATGGTAGCAATACCTTTTAAAAACGTGTATCAAATTATCATTTGTTTAACCTTTAGCCATTACTAATAGTCATGCCAGGGTGGAAAAAAAAAGCCATACTAATTGTTTATATGAGAAAGTAGCTCCATCTGTGCGTATGTTACCTTTTTACGCTTAAACCACTGAATAGCTCGTTATGAAATTTGACAGTTATGTGGTCTGGTACGAGAATGACATTGGGTGCTTTCATCCTTTTTTTTTTTGGGCGGGAAAGTTTTCAAATAACTTCTCCCACACTGGACGGAGCGGGTGTGGCAGATTTCTACTGACTAAAACCCACCTGTGTTTCTTCAGTTGCCTGTGTGCTAGGGTCACGGTATTCCTTTCGGATAAGCCCGCAACCCTGGCAGGCTTTTGCCCTGACGAGCCCCGTCAGTTTGTGCTGACATCTCTATGAGGCGCGCGTGGAACACAACGCGCCGTCGACCCGGGCCTGGTCCTTATCGGACGGCGAGCTACCCGTCCTACTACTTTACATCCTGGATCGCAGACAAAGTCGCGGGCAACAGCTAGTGCATACATATATTTTCAAGGACTCTGATGACTAGACAACTTTAGTTGTACAAAAACCTTCAATAGGCCTATGAAATTCAGTTTCAGCTATATTTACACAAAAACACACATAAGCTGATTTTCGGCACGAATCTCTAATGCGTAAGTGGCGTTAAAAATCACGTGCAAAGAGTAAACGTAAAAAGAGGCGCTAGATCCCTTTTAACGGACGATTTATTAGAAATAGAATGTAAAATATACAATATTTTTTTTATTAATAGATTTTTCTTAGTACCTAACTTTGAGTCTGGATCTGTGCATAGCATTGACTCGCATATACGGTATGGCACAAAGGGAGTGTAATATCCGAGTAAAGTTCCTCTTGGTGCGTTTGCACCAGAAAACACTACTCGTAAACATGTTGCTGATGTTTTGTTACTTGTCACGGGAAGCAAATCTCACCACTTTTTTTGTTTAATTTGAAGATAGATTCAACGACTCTCAAGATTTGTTGATGCTGCGTTCGCACTGTCTAGGAACATAACAATAAAAAAAAAACAATAACAATGACTAACAAGAAAAAACCAAATCAATAAAAAAAACAAACACAAACAATGTAATAAAATCGTAGCGACCTCAAAACTGTACATTGAATATTAAAATAAAGCAATTTTTTTTTTGTCTGTTTGTCGTAATGTATGTTCCACCATCACGCATGATACTACCAAATAGATTCTGTTCAAATTCTGCATAGATATTCCCTAAAAGTCAGTTCAGTCTTTAAGGTATAAATTATCACGCTATTTGCTTTATGAGCAATATTGCATTATGTTCGTATTCTTTTATAGTTTACCGCAAATTGTAAAAACAGGAGTCACAAGGTTAGAATATTGCAGATAGTTACAGATTTAACCTTTTAAATAATTATCTTCTCGCTATACCCGCGCATCTTCGTTCGCGTGGAAGTCGTAAGACACCACGTTATTATACTAAAATAACAGCCACATTTTTAAACAACTTCCCTGTGTACTCGTACCTACTTATTTTGTAGTTTTGGTCTCAGCAGCCAAAATGTAAAGAGAGTCAGGACTGGCGACGCGGGATGTATGTAAAGATGGTCACCCATCCACTGACCAACCGCGACAAGTGCAGCATAACCCGATTCGACGTTATTACTTAGCCACAAGCCCCACTGTCATCTTGACACCATTTGCCGTCATCTTGACAACAGATATTATTGGATGAATTATGAAATCAGATTTTGTTGCCGAGCTGTTCATAGCTCGGCAACAATATATATATATATATTTAAAAATATATATTTATGCTCGTGACTGTAGCTCTAGATATTTTGGTTTGCCTTTTGACACCTATAGGTATACAACAATATTTTTAGTATATGCGAAACCTGAATATAGTTTGTTCAGAATAAGGAACTGAATCGATTTCAATCATTTTTACAATATGTAATATTTTGTCCCAAAAATATTTAAGTGTGATGGAAAATGTTATCACCATTTAATTACTTACAATACAATCGCCGTACGGTTAGGTACCTACTGCCAAATTATTATCAATGAGCGCAAGACGACCCTGCAGGCCGCTGTTTTTGTACGGACAACCCGGTAACATAACAACCTTATAACTTTGTGATTTTTCTTGGTACAGTTTTGAAATTTTGTACATAGATTCTTTACATAAAAATACTAGACACGTGTTTCGGGTTTCACATTATACTAAAACTAATATTGTATAGACTTCTTAGTTGTCTATGGCTGAAATAATGATGTTGAACCTTTGCAACATCGCCATTTTAAACAGATTAAATATAAACGTATTACGTCTACCAATTAAGTAATAATAATGCGTCTTTGATGAACACATTAAAGATAATTGTATTTAAATTAATTATCTCGAGTAGCTACGTAATATATTGGCCCAGACTGTAGTCTTTAATACTAGTACCAATTGAAATTTAAATTAAGATCTCATAATGTTCATTCATAATAGTTATTATTCTACTCGTTCAATTCTAATATTAGTTTAACTGAATTTGGTTGAAGATCAGTTCTTAGACTATTTTCTTTAGAAAATGTATAATACCTACCTATAATTGCTTCTATATAACCTGCACTACACTACTCGCGAAGGTGATCGAAGAAAGAAGCAAATAGGGGAGTGTAGAAGGGCACTTCGGTTCGCTACGTGCAACCTCGGCTCGCCTCGGGTGACTTCCGATCGGTGTCGGTTTTTGCGCCCGAGTATAAAGACTCGAGGCGTCCGGTAGTTCTTTGCACGAGTGTATAGTCACGTACTTCGGACTTCGGTCAATTTCGACCATTACTTCGTCGAAGCAACTTCACGAGTAGTGTAGTGCGCGTTTAAGTGGAGGCTCTCTATTTGTATGTAAATTTGCATGAATATTCTGAAACAGTCACACATACAAGAAAAATGAAATTTTAGTATAAATGATTTATTGGATCTTTTTCTTTCCATGTTGAACACAGTTACGTAATTGTGATATTTTCTCTAGATACATTTTTTATTCGAAAATTATGTCTTTTTTAATGAT
Source organism: Tiliacea citrago (assembly GCA_963921375.1). Taxonomy (NCBI): domain Eukaryota; kingdom Metazoa; phylum Arthropoda; class Insecta; order Lepidoptera; family Noctuidae; genus Tiliacea; species Tiliacea citrago. Next base: position 20,707,438 of record OY992799.1, on the reverse strand, counting down.
AATAATAATAAAAAACAAACAAGATTGTTTAGCTTGTATGTCTAAAATGAATATTCACAGCAAGAAAATATAGTTTATTACCCCGACACAAGATATTTTTTCTTTAGATCAATTATTACTTTAGTTATAAACGAATTAAGAATTGAGACTTACTTTATTTATTTGTGTTCGAACACGATCAAAGAGCGTACGCGATATTCAACTTTATTAATGTTGTATTAGCGTTTAACACATAACGGAGTGGCGGGGAGAGAGGGGCGGAGCTTGTGTTCGAAATTTGATTTAGACTGCTGCTCTTAAGAAGCCTATTTACATACATAAATACTTAAACTCACGTTTTCTCCGCATGGCGGTAAGCAGAAACGCCACATCCTACACTCGTTACATACTCTTTTTGCTTCGCCTACGTTCATTCATCTGGTTATACACGCACGCCAGTGCGAGTATTACGCACCTGACCTTTCTGAAGAACATCACCAATGCTAATTGGTGATGTTCTCTGTTATCTGATATATGTTTATGATAGTGAGCTATCACTATATGTCCTCCTAGGGCGTCCCTCCTGGCGTATCCCCCCCCTCTGCTTTGTAAATATCTTTTATTAGTCGCCTTTCATTTATCCTCCCAACATGACCAACCATCTAAGCACACTCTTTTCAATTTTTGTCACCACATCTTCTTTTAAATTGCACCGTTGCCTGCGCCGTTGCATCAGAAGCTTATTTAATTACCATTAAAACACCGAAGGTTGAATGATCACATGAAAAGCTCATCATGTTTGTTCCGGCGGCTACCACAACAGTGCGGCTGTTCATCTAATTATCCATGCAATGTGCGAAAATGCAAGCGATGCGTAATTATGGTAATAGTAACGTGGTTTGGTTATATCGCATAGTTACTAATGGATTCAAGTTTGACCTTTATAGCTTTAGTAGTAGAGCTTTTTTTGTAAGACCTTAGCGACAAAAGCCCATCAAAACTCCAGTTTAAAAACAAAATAACACTTTGTGCACCCCTAGACGTAATATCAATAAAACTTCTATAGTGTCTCGTTCAGTGTCCTTCAAACGAATTATTGAGCTGTGTAGCGCCATCAACATCGCCACATGCAAACTACGTGTCATACTGAAGTCACGCAAATCCTGCATCGCGCAAGCAGAGTTTACCGCGCAACTAGCATATACAGGATCAAATTAAATTAGCTAGCGAAACTCCGCTTAATTTGACCCTCTATACAACGTCCCGACATCAACCGTTGGGCAGTTGCCCACCGGACACAACACCCGTCTGGTCGGAGGATCCTTTCTTTTCTATGGTGAATCAGTGAACTCTACACCCTGTTCCTCATACCACCAAAAGCTGAATATTTAATTTAGATGCGGATGTGAGTCGAAAAGCCGGGAGGGGATGACCTATAAGAATACCTTATTAGTGATATTCTTTAGAAAGTTTCAGGTGCGTAGTACAGTCGGTGACCAGAATTTACAAAGAAGAATAATGGAAGAGGGGTCCGGTAATGCTGGTCACCGACTGTACTCGCAACCGGCGTGCGTGTATGACTACATGTATGAACGGAAATGAAGCAAACTTAGTATTTAAGGATCGTAGGCTGGTGTCGTTCTATTCGTATCATCAATAACATCTCTCTAAGTTAGATTTGTTCCATTTAATTATTTTTTCATGAAATCATGACACTGGGGAACAAATCTAACATAGAGAGATATACTAATGATTGTAATGATATATAATAATTCTGTAAATTCATATCTGATAAAGTCGCGAATCATATTTTGATCAAGATACAAGTCGCGGGCTACAGCTGCGGATTCACCTATTTATTACATCCAAACAGCAAGTAAAGCGTGAATGAACTGTCTGGTTTCCTAAAACCATGTCGTGCCATGTTTGACGCCAGTAACATTAACATTACAACTTTATGGCCTATTACCGTTCGCGTCAACGTTAACGTGACGTCATTATAGCATGATATAACATGATAAAATGCAGAAGCTCTACTCCTTACTACACCTTCATTAAACTCAGCGTAGTTGCACACTTAGTGCCAATTTCACCAATGAAACTGAACGCGATCAGCACATCTAAACCGAGTTCAAGAGCAGTCAGTGTCAATATTCCCAAAAGAAAATAATCACACTGACAGCTATTAAACGTGGTTTATGTGCTGATCGCGTTCAGTTTCATTGGTGAAATTAGCACTTAGTCTTGCAAATTGACGCTGAACTGAGCGAAGCTGAAGATATCGTTTCAATATGACTTTCACAGTTCGAAAGTGTATGGTTACTGGATACTTGCTCCAAACAAAAATGCGTACTTGACGAAATTTCTTGGAAATGTATTATTTTACTTAAAACGTCTTTAAAAAAATGAACAGGACTCCCCCTATAATTTTTTAAGACGTTTTATGTCAAAAATTTCCTGGGACTTCCCCTTAATTTTTTTTAAGATGTTTTATGTAAAATAATAAATTTTCAAGATTTTTTTTTAATAGGAATTTTTGTTAGTAACCATTAATTTGCTATATGAAGACAAGGCATTTTAGACGTGGTACTCGTACTAGTTTTGAAGCATTTTTTATGTAACCGCTGGTTTTGACGTGAAAGTGTAATTTCGCTGGCTGTACTATTAAATTAATCTTTCATAAATTTCTTTTTCAAAACGAGTCGAGTCGACGATGAAGTACCTGGGACTCGTCCTCGACAGCCGGTGGAACTTCGTCGAGCACTTCCGACGTTTGGCTCCCAGACTGGAGCGGGCCGGGGCTGCCTTGAAGCGGCTCCTGCCCAATCTGGGGGGTCCAAACGCCTCCTGCCGGAGGCTCTACGCGGGGATCGTGCGGTCCATGGCCCTTTACGGGGCACCGGTGTGGGCGCGTTCTCTGAGGCTGCGACCAGCGCAGCGGTTGAACGCGTCCCAAAGGGTCATGGCCATCAGGATGGTACGGGGTTACCGCACGGTCTCCCGTGAGGCGGCGAGCCTCCTTGCCGGACTGCCGCCATGGGATCTGGAGGCGAAAGTCCTCGCGCACATTTGGGTGTGGCGCGAAGAGGCGAAACTCCGGGGCATAACTCCGCTGCCGCAGGAAATCGCGGCACAGCGGACGGAGCTCCGGCGCGATCTCATGGCGACATGGAGAGTGCGATTGTCGCAACCCAGCGCTGGGCACGCCACAATTGTGGCGATAAGTCCCCTCTTTGAGGAGTGGCTAGAGAGGCGCCACGGCGTCCTCACCTTCCGCCTGACGCAGGTCCTCACCGGACATGGATGTTTCGGGAGGTTCCTGTTTAGGATTAAGCGGGAGGAAACGCCCGGGTGTCACCACTGTGTGGATCGCCCGGAGGACACGGTGGAGCATACGGTGGAGGTCTGCCCTGCTTGGGCGGAGCACCGCCGTGTCCTCACGGCAGCGATCGGCGGCGGCGATCTCTCGCGTCCGGCCCTGGTTCAGGCCATGGTTCGGAGCGAGAGTGCATGGGAGGCCGTCACCTCCTTCTGCGAATCAGTGATGCTTGCGAAGGAGGAGGCGGAACGCGTGAGGGTAAGGCAAAGTCAACGCCCTCGCGCCCTTAGTCGCCGCAGGAGACGCCCCGGGCGTCGGGAATCGCAGGCCGATTCCCGGCCACCGTAGGCGCGGGCTTGCGGACGGTGAGCGATGGGTAGCTCACCATCCGATAAGGACCAAGCCCGGGTCGACGGCGCGTTGTGTTCCACGCGCGCCTCAAAGAGACGTCAGCACCAATTGACGGGGTCCGAAAGGGCCAATGCCTGCCAGGGTTACGAGCCTGTCCGAAAGGGATATCGTGGCCCTGGCACATAGGCATCTGAAGGAACACGGTGGGTTTTAGTCAGTAAAAGTCTGACACTCCCTCCCGCTCCACCCAGAGCGGGAGAAGTTATTTGATAATTTCCCACCCAAAAAAAAAAAAAAAAAAAAAAAGGCCACGTCTATTAGGACACGGGGGAACAGTTACATGAAGAATGTTTTTTTTTTTAAACAAATTATCCCGTAATGGACACGCGGTTTTTGAGGTTCGAAAAGTGTTATTGGTTTATTTAAGGACATTTTCAGTGGAACTAGGCTCCATTTCACATAATATGGAATATTTAATGAAATATTATCGTCTGGTAACTTGTTTTATTTATCTCTTAATTTTGAAATAAAATGTTACAGACTTTACGAATGTTTTTAATATACTTTTAATAATAATATTATGTTGAATGCTGATTGTAGATCAAGAAATTCAGTCAACAATTAATTTAATAAAAAAATAGGTATATGTTTAGTTACAGGGATTTGTTTATTATTCTTAAACATTAAAAATAATAGTAAAAATTTTAATGCATAAGTTAAACCTAGTTAAAATAAATTAAATTTAACGCCAGTGCTCGTAAAGTTTGAACGTTATTATAATTGTGAGTAGACATGACATGTAGTATTCAACATTAAAAAAAGATATGAAATAACTCATGCTTATGGCGCTTTATGTGCTGTTCTTGAGTTGTAGTGATAATTCTAGCAGACAGACTAACAGAAGCTGAAGTTAATAAACCTATTATCATACAGTGTTTCCAATATATTATAAAACAAAGTCCCCCCGCCGCGGCTGTCCGTCTGAACGCCATAAACTCAAAAAGTACCGAACGGATTTTCAAACGGTTGTCACTAATGGACGAAGTGATTCATGAGAATGCTTTAGGTGTATAATTTCTTAAGGTTTTGTGTAAATTGGCTGAAATATGACGATGATTGTTGAAGATGTCGGTAAAAATCATGCTGACTGTGAGCTTTTTTGGCGTGCGCCGCGTAAACCTAAGAGATACATAAAATTAATTTTGAAATTTCACCAAAAAAAGTCTGCGATATTTATTGCCATAGGCATTTTCTACCAGTCAACCTTTGGGTGATGCAGAGACAAACAGTGGTAGGTGCTACAGCGAGAATTGAGGAAGAAATATTATTTAAACTTAAAGATAAGAGAAGAGACCTATTAAAACTATAAATATAATATATACACCTAATTATATATAAATCTAGGCACAAATAAATATACATAAATATATTAAAACAAATAAGACAAACAATGGGAAAAAATTACCGTTGTGATGATACTGCCAGCTTCTTGTGAATGTGCTCGCAAACTTTAAATTTATAGGATACAATCGATGGTATATATCTATCTTCTAAGCTACAGTAACCATTTTAATCTTTTAGAATTTTATAAAGATTTCTCTATTATAATAAAGATTTTTCTATTTTTTTTATGGTAAAATCTGTTATTTTTATGATATTGATTTTACATTCTGTGATAACCTATACTCACACACTGACTTATTTTTTTTTAGAAGAACATACTTTTCGATGTTTGTAAATATGTGAGCACCATGTATCTATCTAATAATTAAGTTATTTATCATTGCTTAGTTTTTTATTCTTTTTACCTATTATGGTATAGTAATTTTATTCTAGGTGCATCGTCTTCACATATAATCATATAATTAATGTACTTAAACAAAATATTGTAAAACATTTTTAAAAGAGTAACGGAGTTTCTTGCCCATTCTTCTCCATACGAAACTACCTTTTGGAAAGGGTAACTAAAATCAATTCTATTTTTTTTGTAAATATTGACGTTTAAAAGTGCCTCTTATGTGCCTATTTGAAATAAATGGTTTAACTTTGACTTTTCGTAAAGAAAATCAGCTGTTTCAATCATACATTTTTGTTCTCATAACTCGTCAAAATTTATGGAACAGCAGATTTTTTTTTTCGAGATTTCAGATTTGGTCCGATAGTAACCCGGCCGGCGGTTGGTCCGGTAGTAGTAGTGGTTTGGTGTAGTGGTAGTAGTTCATAATGATGAGTATAATGACCCCTTAAGAGTTTGTGCTTTATTTATGTTTAGATTATTTCTACAAACAACTTTGAGCTGCATGAGTGTGCCATGCTGTGAGAGTCAGCATGAATTGCGTCAACAATGTAACATGTGCTAACTGCGAGCAGGATAGGGCAAATAATGTACCGGATGATGTTATACAGGGTAAAATTAAATTCGCAGGCCGATTTCCGGCCACCGTAGGCGCGGGCCTGCGGACGGCGAGCGATGGGTAGCTCGCCGTCCGACAAGGACCAGGCCCGGGTGGACGGCGCGTTGTGTTCCACGCACGCCTCCAAGAGATGTCAGCACGAAATGACGGGGTCCATTAGGGCCAATGCCTGCCAGGGTTGCGAGTTTACCCGAAAGGGATATCGTGGCCCTGGCACATAGGCAAATGAAGGAACACGGGTGGGTTTTAGTCAGTAAAAGTCTGACATGCCCTGCCGCTCCGCCCAGAGCTCGAGTAACTGTTCCCGTTCTGGTAATTGGTTCTGATAATTTCCCAAGCAAAAAAAATAAATAAAGGGTAAAATTAAATTAACCAGCGGAACTCCACAGATGTGATGGTATCAGTTTCTAATGACAGCTTTTTTCAGGCTTTTTTGCGCCAATCCAGAATATACCTCCAGATAAACAAACTGACAAAAATTCAAAAAACTATATTTTCGGGGACAGACTCGTTCCCACGCCTCGTAGCAAATAAGTTTTTTTTCAAAAATATTCAATGTACAGTTTTGACTTCGTTACTATTTTGTTTATTAATGTATAGATTACGAGAACTTTCTTCGAACTTATTATTAACAAGTTTTTGAACTGAACAAAAAGACGAAAGAAAACTACCAAATAGGTAAAACACCCTGTGTGAGAAAGATTAATTTATAACAACAAAACAAAATAAATAATTAGCAACCCACTCTTCCATAAATCTACTTTTTAGGGTTCCGTGCCTCAAAAAGAAAAAACAGTACCCTTATAGGATCACTCCTGTGTCTGTCCGTCTGTCACAACATATTTGCTCCGAATCCACTGAACCGTTTAAGTTGTTGGTACACATATGAATTTGTGTGACCCAAAAACGAACGTGTAAATATATGAATTTTGAATATGGGGTTTAATTTTGGAGGATAAATTATAAAATAAAGTGTTGCCAACTGTGCCGTGTGACATATCAAATGAAAGGACTTGTTATGAGAATTTCAAATATATTTTTTTTATAATTAGTTTTAAAGTTATTAAAGAAAATAAATGTAAATTGACCGTTCCATTCACACACTCATTTTATTTTGAAAAATAAGAGAGATCATTTATTTACTTATAGATTACAGGAAAACCTATAGGAAGTCTATGGTCTTAAAATAACATGGTACATCACTCATTATTGTGCGTACATATGCACACATTTGCAGTTCGAATGTAGTGTTTTTCAACTACAATGTTAAATTATTTGTTCTTGGGATAAATTCATCCCAACTACGGAACCCTTCATTGTGCGTGGTCCGACACGCACATCGCTGGTTTTTCTTTCTTTTCATTACAACAGAACAAAATAAATAATTCGCTACCCACTCGTTCATAAACCTACTTTTTGTTAATAAATACAGGAGCTCCGAGCCTATACATTTTGTTGATATGTCTACCTGAATAAAATACTTAGCACAGCCTTATGTACGTGTTACTATCTAGAAGTACATAAATCAGTGTCGAAAAAGGTTCTAAGTTTATCTCTTGAATCTTGAGATCGTTTACTTAAATGGTGTGTTAAAGGCAGTGGGTTCTGTAGGTATGTGTCCGCGACCTCGTCGGCGTAAAATTTATTGTTTTAACATAAAATAATTATATCCCATGACACTCGGCAATACTGTAGCTTCACATTAGTTAAAGAATTTTCGAAACCGGATCGGTTCTGAACATCAACCCCCCATATAAATCTCTTTATAATTTTCCCAATGCATCCTTTGTTAGATAACATCCTAGCATTCTTTACTTATTGCGGCATGTTATTTAATTACGTAACCCTCTCTGAGATGTAACCATTACGTAAAAACGTCAAATTCTTTATGACAGCTGACAGCTGCACACACAGATTGCGTAACATGTCACCGGCGCGCAGCGCTTGAGTCGTTGCCGATGTTACTGAATGTTGCCATTCTAGATATTATATTTATATAAACGTAGTTAACGAAGTATTGTATTGCTTACTTTGTTTATTTTTATCTCATTTAATGCTGCACCGGTTGACGTCATCACGTCAACGCCGGCTGTCGCTAAAAACCAGCGCTGGGGCTCTGTCTCGTATAGGGTCGCAGCATTATGCTAGGCGATGGACGTTTTGCGTGAATGTGACGCATATTTTCCCTCAGCTTGTTCTTTCGTGTTTGTGTTTTTATTTCTTTGCGTTATGTTTACCGCAAATAAACGTATTTTCTTTCTTTCTTTATAGGTACCTTACATTGAAAGTAAAAACATTCACGGAAAACTTTTTAATAATGTGATCGTGGTGTGAATACCTATACAAAACTTAAGGTTAGTTTAGTTCCCGTAAGACAACGAGAATCGACTCGTTCGAATTTACCAACGTAAATTCGTATGTATGTAATGGAAATAAGATATAGATTCCAAAGCTCAGCGACCGACCACGGAGCATCAAAGAGGATTTCTCTTTGCAGTATTGAAGAGCCCGCTGGAGAATACCGCGGCGGGATACAAAGGCATGCGATAGAATGCACTAGAGTCCGCTAGCATACGATCACGGGGAAGAGGCAGTGCAAGCAGGGGTGCACTCAGCATTTCCCCCGTGGCTTACCGCGGGATGCTCCACGGCAAATCCTCCTCGATGCCGTCCCCGGCCATCCGCAGGTGTGCGTATGCCTTTTAAATGTCGAGGTTAGGTAAAATGGTGTCATAATTATAGTGTTTATATAAAATTATAATTTTATACAAAATATTGTAATACATTTTTAAAAAGTATATAATTATGGAGTTTCTAGACCATTCTTCTCCATACGAAACTAACTTTTGGAAGGGGCGGCTAGAATCGATTCTATTTTCTTGTTAATTACGTTCAAGTGCCTTCTAAATAGCCTACTTGAAATAAATGATTTGACTTTGACACAGGGTAGTGTGTTAACATAAATATACTTAAAGATATTTAATAGATATTTTTTTAATTACTGTTTAGTTGGTCTAGAGGTCGCAAGCGCTACTGCTGAACATGAGGTCCTGGGTTCCATTCCCGGGTCGGGCAAAGTGATATTGGGCTTTTCTATCTGCAATTTCTCAGTAGCAGCCCGGAGTCTGGATTTGTGCCCGGTTGATGGCAATAGGCTCGCCCCCTATTACATGAGACTTAAAAATAGCTGGCGAAATGTGGATGTACTACAGGTACACCTCTGCCCAACAGTTCAGGGAAAGGCGTGGTGTTATTTTATGTGTATTTATTATAGATTTGAAAAAAAACTGCTTACTTATTTATGCCCAAGACCATTCAAGAAGACAATGTTCCAACGCAAGTCAGCTTCCTTCTATGCAAAATCCTCACAAAATCATAACAAAACGTAAATATTCAATTTCAAAAAAGTACTTTCAATACAAACCAAATAGCGATTAACCCAACACCGCACCTTTTCGCCTCAGCGGCTAAAGAGCGGAAGGAAGGCATTACCCAGCGCCTTTAGCTATTCAAACGGCCAATTATAGTGCGAATACACCGTAACAATTCTATGCATTCTAAACGAGAACCCCCGATGGGGACCGCGAACCCTTTGCCCCTTCACGTTAGGGTTCAAAGTCCCCAAACCTGAAAGTTTTTTTTTTGAAGTTTCTTATTGAGTTTACCTTTGAATGTGTAGTTTTGTTTTTCAGTGGATCCCAAAATTGTAGACTGGGTCCTTTATTTACAATAACAAAGTAGAAAACCCTAAAGTGCGACACGGATCGAAATGGAGAATTAACATGAAATGTAATGGATTTGACCTGTTTTTGACATCATCCTTTACAAGCAGCGTCGCTTTCCACGTTCATTAAGACCCACTTCCAACTGTGCATTGTGTTGCGAAATAGAATGTTAATTTTATTGTATAGTAATTAATTGTAGAGTAGGGGAAAACCAAAGAAACGACGGATGGACTGTGTGAAAGATGATATGGCTAGAAAGGGACTGACTACCGAGATGACGACTAATAGAGAAGTATGGAGGAAAGGGACGTGTTCCGCCGACCACAAACCAATTGGGATAAGGGCAGGAGAATGATGATATTGTGGTATAGTAATTTTATTCTAGGTGCATCGTCTTCACATATCATTATATAATTGATGTACCTATACAAAATATTGTAAAACATTTTAAAAGAGTAACGGTGGAGTTTCTTGCCCTTTCTTCTCCATACGAAGCTACCTTTTGGAAGGGGCGACTAGAATCAATTCTATTTTATTTGTGAATTTTGACGTTCAAAAGTGCCATCTATGTGCCTATTTGAAATAAATAATTTGACTTTGACTTTGACTTTGATGAGTAATTAACTGTAAAGCAAATTGACTACCAATTTAAATTGTCAATCACAACTGTCTATGAAATGGCTATAACACGACAAATTGATCTGGGGTATCAACTTTCTTAATAGTTAATTTCCATGACTGTACCTACTGAATTTGACCAATTATTATCCTCAAATATTCTTTGCATACAACGCATCTATAGGCTGAAAAATGATGTGATAAGGAAAATGTGTGGTTTAAAAGAAGATGTAGTGACAAAAATTTAAAAGAGTATGCTTAGGTGGGACCACCAAAGCACCATATTGGGTGATTTTTGATGAAAAACACTCTTTTCTTGCTAACACTTTATTCCGCACAACTGCACTACTTCACAACTAAACGACGACTAAAAGCACACCTACATGGCTTTCTAACAGCACACCTACATGCCTGCATAAGATCGCACAATATGTGCATACGTTAAACTCAACTACAGCCCACCCTCATGGCTGCATAAGATCACATATGCATTAGTTAAACTCTGAACTACGGCTGACCTACATGACTTTCACTACAGCATATTTATTTACATGGCTTACTAATAGCACCCCTTCATGGATTTCACTGTAGTATACCTGCATGGCTTACTAGCAACATCTACATGGCTTACTAGCAGCACATACATCGCTGCCACCGATGGTGGGGTAGGTGTGGTGGAGTAGTCATGTTGAGAGGATGAATGAAAAGCGACTAAAACGACGGGTATTTACAAGGCAGATGTGAGTGGAAACGCCGGGACGATGCCCTAGGAGGAGATAATATAGTGACCTAACTGGTGATGTTCTTCAGAATGGTCAGCTGCGTAGTACTAGCAACCGGCGTGCGTGTATGACCAGGGGGCCAAGTCTGCTAACGCAGTTGTGTCCGAATGGCCGATCATTGGCACCGTAATTGAGTTGACAGTTTTGCTAATCTCCTAATTGAAAGGCGTCTTAATGATTTTCCAATGACGTGCCACTGATACTCCATTGGAAAAATTGTATGTATTTGGTAATCTCGTACTGACAAGCTCCTATTATTTTGACTTCCCTATGGACCACTGTCACGCCATTATGAATTTAGGAGGTTACAAACTGGCACAATGATCATGGCGTTGCCTTGGTATGGTCGTCATAATGACCAATCATTGAAAATAGCAGACTTGGCTCCCTGATGTATAAACGTAAACGAAGCAAAAAGAGCGTAGCATCTGGTGTTCTATAGTTTCTGCCTACCCCCACGGGAAAAAGGCGTGAGTTTATGTGTAAAACGCCTCTGTGAAATGTATAGATTTTTATCATTATGAAATCTATACTTGCAAAGTGTCAAAGTTAACTTACTACCCTTCGTTTATTGTAATCGAATTTTCACCCATTTTCCGATATTTATTTTACAAAATACACATTCCCCCATACCTTGAAGTTTTCAGTACCCTGTATTTATTGAAGCTGTGAAGTGTAATGGTATATTTGAATGTTACTTTTTTTCTTTAAAAACTCATTCAGTGGGATCCTATCCGATGGAAATTGTCGGTAAATATTCACCCTCGCCCTTTTGCTTTACGTAAGGGTGTTCCTACCTGTAACTTTTTCTAACTTTGCTATACGTCTTTGGGGATTTTGAATGTGTATTTTTATATCAAATTGTCACCGTTGTATTGTAATGTCTGTGGCAGTCAGTTTCAACAGCAGATTTTTCATGTCCCTCTAAGAAGGTGAAAAACGACGTTTTCATGCAAAGTCATAGCTAATTTAGCATGCGGAACCCTAAAATACGAAGGGTCTATGCGGATTAGGCACACACACACATTCATAATAATCCTAGGTACTTATCCTAAGAAAACTTTCTCTACCGTGCATACGAGTACATACATTAGGGAACATGTGCGTAGAAGAGCTTTGCCGTAGGTGATGCCGACCGCTACGCGCTACGATAAATTACCGTAGCAACGTGGCTACAATTGCTACGCTCTACGACTGACTTAGCGAAACTTATTTAACCCTTCCGTTGCCACGTGATTTAGTATGTTTTTGTTTTTGTCTTAGTTTCTTCCTTGTTGATTCTGGTCCGCAAGATAAATATGTTAAAACGCTTGTGACACTGTTTTTATTGCTGTACTTTATCAAATAACTAGCTGCGCCCCGCGGTTTCACCTGCGTAAGTCTCGATCCCGTGGGAATATCGGGATAAAAAGTTAGGTGTCAGCTACCTCCATAGAAAATTTTATCAAAATTGGTCCAGCCGTTTGAGTGTGAAGAAGTAAAAAACACACACACACTCATAAGCTTTCGCCTTTATAATATTAGTGTGACTAGCTTTCGCCCGCGGCTTCGCTCGCGTTAATTTAGAATTTGACAAACATTTCGGGTTGTACTCTGCTTTTTGAAATTTAAAGTGCTATTAAATACATCCCATATCATAATTAAAATCATGATTCGAAAAACACGTGGCGCCACCTATTATCATAAGAACGTTATTGTTGTTTTCCTCGGAAACAGTACCGTTTTTCGGGATGAAAGGTACCCTATGTCCGTTTCTGTACACCTGACAACGTATATGCAAAATTTCAGGATGATCGGTTCAGTGGTTTAGGCGTGAAAAGGTAACAAACAAACTTACTTTGCATTTATAATATTAGTGAGGATATTGAGCTTTAAAAATACGAAGAATATGGACGACATAAAATCAACGATTGTGAAAGATCTATGTCGAATAAGGTTAATTTAATAACAAGCCTAGTTCAACTTCATAAAGTCTTATTTGCAATGGAGGAAAATTGCACGGTACAATAGAATTTTTATTTCTACCTATAAATCAAGTTACAGCTGTACTATATCCGAAAACCCGACAGTTCTGTATCAGACTAAAAAAAATACACTTAAACTTAATGGTCCATTCAGCTGTTCCGTGCCTAGAATGTTTCTAAGCTCGCCAATAACTTAACTCGAACAAAATTCAGCAAAACAACCAGCAAACAAAAGCAACAAGTTCTTAGTAACTTTTTGAATTTTTCATCGACTCAATGTTATGTATGAAAAAAAAAACCTCTATCGTGCAACGTATAAAAGATATCAAAATCAATGATTACTAACAAAAACAGGTTTTGGTAATAAAACTTGGGCGATAAAACTCCGTGCGGCCCCATGAGAGTACAAAGGCAGGCTATAAAAGAGAATATTGTCGATATGAAGTTGCCATTGTATGAGAAATATGATAATCTCGCGTTCAATTATTATGATGACGTCACGTGCTGATGGGCTTCTAACTGATTTCGGGCGAGCAATTAAGCTGTTTTGTTGTCTTAATAACATTAATCTTAATTATAATGTAAATAGAAACTCGTGGATTGTTACATTAAATCGACATCCGTTTTTCCTTAAAACTGAAGGTAGGGATGTAATGTTGAATACCCTCATTTATTTACTTACGGTATTAAATCTCTTAACGACAGGTTTATTTCTGAATCAGGCACAGTTAAAAACTTTGGCTTCTCCGGAGAAAGTATTTAATAGAAATACTATGTAAAACTTTTGCTATATGGAACGAACTGAGGTCATTTGCTTAGCAGTGATATCTTACGGTCTTATTACCATAATATTTATTTGAATTCAAAGACTTTGAAAAAAAGAAGGCTATATAATATAATAGGCTAGACATAGCAAGATCGGGTTAAAATTGAATTTAAAATATAAAAGGTTCAAACGATATAAAACGTAGACGATAATCCTTTTGACTTTTAATCGGATTACTAATTCAATCGGATTGTAGAACATAAATAAAAATACAGACATAAATATAAAAATTCCACTGAAAATTGAAAAAGCAATATGTATCTATAATATAGGTTGGGTTTTTGACATGGAGCAGTAAAGGCAGGGCAGTGTTCGTTGTAGCGGCCAGTCTATCCATCATAAAAAAGTGAGTTAGAATCTCATTTCTTACGAAATGTATGGGGAAAGTTTTTTGCGATTTCTTTCTTTTCTAGTACTCAAACCTCAATTTAGCCTAGTAAAGTTTTTTGATAAAGAAATAGGATCGATTGGCATCAAATTTTTGTTTTGTGAAAATTGCCCATTTTCTCGCTGACTGTATTTTTTTTTCGAAATCTGTGAATGCAGAATAACATTTCTCAAAGGAGCCTACAGCCTATAGCTACAGCGCTTGAGGTATCTGCCTTTACTGCCCCGTCTCAAAATCCCTTCTTTATATACGGTACCTTCCCGAAAAATATTCCTTTTCGATGCTTTCTTTTTGTTTGTGCGCATTTTTTTTGTTGTTTCAGCTTACTTATATGTTTTCATTTTAGAATTTAGTTTAAAATAAATCTCTACGTGAAATTCATAGTTATCAAAATCGACTTGCGAAACTTATTTCAGAAAAAACTCTATGAATTTCATCAGTGAGTAACAAGATATCAGATTATTCGAACTACCACATAATGTACCTTGAATAGTAGGTAGATAAATCACCCCCTCCCTCACACATTAAGGAGGGCACAAAGAGGGCTCGAAAATATTTGGGTTACGTGAAATGTAATATTAGGTATAGGAGTGACGAAACTCTGATCTTTTTTCACACCCTTTCTAAATGTACAGTCGAACAAGCTTTTTGAGGAGGTGAAGAACAAAACCTCACTTTTCCACTTTTTCTAATTTTGCACAAAACAGTAAAATGTAATGTGACAATATTTTGAAATTAAATTTGGAAATGAGAGGTTTTGATTAAAAAAGTGAGGTTTTGATAGACTTCTAAAAAAGCTAAGTTTCGATATTAACCAAAAAAAAAATGGTGGGTTTGAAAACGATTGCTATTTTAACCTTGGATCAAATAATCAAAAAGAACAGGCATTAGACATTTTGCACCTTTATACTAAACTAAATGCTTTTATGTGATTTTTAAGAAGTCTTAATAATATCTACCATTGAATGTTACTCCAATAAAGCCTTGTAAAGCTTTTGAAATAAATCCAGGCAAACTGAATTTTTTTGACGGTAAAGTGTGGTTTTGTTCGAAACCTCGATTACAAATGAAAATTTATTGAAGAGAAGAGTTGTTTTTAATAAGGTTTTACGTATTTGTTTCAATCAAATTAACATTTTTTGCACATAGACAAAAAAAATACGAAATTTTTAAAAGTGGAAAAGTGAGGTTTTTTTCTTCAACTCCTCATTAATTTAGTATACAGGTAGCTAACTTGTATCTACTTTGTTTTGAGTATGCTGAGTAGCCAAGTTTATTACATCACTCTTCTAGGTGAGTCTCAAGCGTAAAAAGTTATTACTCATACAATCACTATGAATATAGGCAGTATAGTGGAAACATGAATTCAGTGTGTCAAGCCAAACGAGGGACATACTTTAAAGGAGCGAATACTCATGAAAATTGACCGTCGTTTGCCGCCATTGGTTGTCTGGGTTATGGAGATCAGATAGGCAGTCGCTCCATGTAAAATACTGGTATTCAACTGCATCCGGTTAGACTGGAAGCCGACCCCAACATTGTTGGGAAAAGGCTAGGCAGATGATGACTCATGAAAATTGTCAAATTTTCAACTCTGATACTCGTATATGACAAAAAATATACCCTCAAATTGTTAATTTTCATGAGTACTACCTGTAACACCCTTATAGAATGTCCCTTGTTTAAGTCAACGTAGGTAATGTATTTTTTAGACCTGTATATCAAACTCTTTGTTCGACTGTATCTAATAACGCACGTCGAGGGGGTGAAGTGGGGACGATCATCTGTTCTTGTGGAAGGTTATAGATTTAGCGGGTTGATTTTATAGACTTCTTTGTTAGGGTTACGCACTAAGCCGATAAGCCTCTGTCATTTCATATACGGCTGAGTTCTCAAACGCAATTCAATATTAGGTCTTAGGTCATGCTGTTTGAGTCACTTAAAAGGGTATTGTAGTGACAGTTAAGTTATTAATAATAATAATAAATTAAATAAAGGAAAAATAATAATAATAATATTATCATTTGAAATTTCGAGGAACAGTAGTAATAAATGAAAATGAAAAAAAATAATGAAATCGAATTTGATGTTTTTTTTTTATTTATTTTTTAAATAATAATAGTTACGTTGATAATTAGTGTCAAAATAGGTATGTTCTATGTTGGCAAATGTTGGAATCGCATGCTATTTTTGAATTAAAAATAATCACGTTACATTGACGTTAAAAAAAAATTGTCAGTATTCATTTTATTTTACAAGTAAGTACGTTTTATACATAGTCTCTAAATGTGCAATCATATAGGCATTAGGGAGGACAGTGGTCACGTGCTTGGACTCTTGCATAACCAGGTTTCGGGGAGACCCCTTATAGTCTTCCCAGTGACGTGCCCTAATGGCATTGCAAAGAGGGGGTCGAATTGGTATTTTAGAGATAACTGTGACCCTTTTGATGAGCAGGTGGTGACCACTGGGGTGGTTTTAGAGAGGTAAAAATCCCAAACTCTCCGGTCTTATCCCCAAACCCCGCCTTTTGAAGGATTCACTTTGAAAAAAACCATCACAATAATATTATAAAGGCGAAAGTTTGTGAGTGTGTGTGTTTGTTTGTTACTTCTTCACGCTCTAACGTAACTTTTTATCCCGAAATTCCCACGGGATCGAGACTTACGCGGGTGAAACTGCGGGGCGCAGCTAGTCATATTATAAAAGATGTCTTCAGTAACGGTAATACCACAGTCTAACATAACCATTCGTTCTTAAGAAAGACTGTGGTAATAGTAATTATTGTGGTTGGGTCCCATTCACCGGCACGACTAATTAAACTTTAAGTAAATGGCTGTTTATAACTTTTGCATTAAAGTTTTCTTCAGCGAACGCTTATAAAGTCATACTAGCATCCTTCATTTACAGCAGCAAGTTTTCTGGTGACTTTGGGTAACTTCTTTTAAACCAGGTTAATTTTCCAAGTGTGGGTGGTTGGTAAATTGCGAAACCAGTGATTTTTGGGGTAAAAGGAATACGAATCACTCTTTTGTCCGTCTATCAGAGACGTTTTTCTCGAGACTTAGGTATGCAACGTGGGAATTTTAATTTTTGGCATAATGTTAGGTCTCGATTACGCGCACACAGATAGAAAAAAAATTTTTTTTTAAGGGTGCTTCGTTGGTCTAGTGTGTGCAAGCACTACTACTGAGCGTGAGGTCCTTGGTTCGATTCCCGGGTCGGGCAAAGTGAGATTGGGTTGCTCTATCAGAAATTCGAGTCTGGGTTTGTGCCCGGTTGATGACAATAGGCTCGCCCCCTATTACATGGGACTTAAACATAACTGGTGAAATGTGGGTGTACTACAGGTACACCTCTGCCCAACCCTTCGGGGAAACAAGGCGAGATGTTATGTTATGTTTATTTTAGGGGTCAGTCGAGTTATCATTTGATAGAGCTCTCTGTACTCTGTAGGAATTCTTAATTCTTTTATTCTTTCTTTATTCAAATATTTAATGAACCTGATTTAGTTTTCATTTACCGTAAATCAGCCACGAGAATCCTTAGATTATGTTTCACTATTACTCATAGTTTCGGATTAGACAATCCACCCACACTTGTCAAATTCACCCTGTATTAAGGTCACGCAATACCTAACCACCTTTTGGGTTTACGAGCAATTTTATTGGTCACACTATTTACTTTTATGTACACTATTAAGCCAATGTTACATAAAGCTGTAAAATAAATAACTTTTTAAGTGTTTCTAAATTGTTATTTTTATTACAATTTTAATGCCCATAATTCACAATATTTGATTTTGTAATATTTTTGGATCTGTAGGTACCTAATCTATAATATGTGCATTATTAGAAATTAGAGTCAGTTTTAGTGTCTTTCTATGTAACCGCGTTGTTCTTCGAAATTACTCTACAGATTTTGATGCGGTTTTCACCATAATTTGGCGACGATAATACATGGAATTAAACTGCTTTTAAATCTAATGACGTTCCCGGTCTGCACCCAAAAAATCTATCAAATAAATCCAATCGTTTAGTCACTATAGCTAGTCAAAGATTGGTAAAATCCATAGTCAGCCCATCTTCTACTACTATTTTTTTTTTTTTAGAAAAAAACACTTTTTAATTTTAATGTTAGGATTTATTTGATTGTTTCTAAATACTCTTATCCTGTTGACAGTTATTTTTTGACGGGACAGTTACTAAAGATGACAGATTGGTCTATTCCCCGAATTGCAGGGATAAACGTATTTAATTCGCAAAATTCGCGCCCTAACGCCCCTAGTCGCTGCAGGAGACGTCCCGGGCGTCGGGAGTCACAGGCCAATTCCCGGCCACTGTAGCTCGATGGTTCTGTGGCTCGAGCGATGGGTAGCTCGCCGTCCGATAAGGACCACGCCAGGGTCAAAGAGATGTCAGCACCAACTGACGGGTCCGATAGGGCCAATGCCTGCCAGGGTTGCGAGTTTGTCTGAAAGGGATATCGTGGCCCTGGCCTACAGGCAACTGAAGGAACACGGAACAACGGAAGGTGGGTTTTAGTCAGTAAAAGTCTGACACGCCCTCCCGCTCCACCCAGAGCGGGAGAAGTTATTTGATAAATTCTGACTCAAAAAAAAAAGGTTATTTAAATAAGCATTGTCTACTTGAAAAAATAACACTTTATTAATAATCATATAAAACATGTCCGATTCAAGTGAAAGTACGTTAACTGGAGATGGTTTTGAAATCGGAAAGTGATTCTGGGGTCCAATCACTTAGTTCACAGAGAACTTACCTTTAAACACCGCGCCGAACATTTGTGAGCAAATTAAGTTGTTATTTATTTAAATAAAACAGCAGTGAGTAATTTAATCACCGAAATATTATCGTCTAGTAACCTTGGCAAGGTTTTTTTACCTTGTTTCTTATGTGAAACTGTCAATTACGTGTCATTACTCCTCTCCAACGCTAACTATTTGTTCAGCAAAATGCAATAAAATCTTGTATCTTGTAATCTTGTACAGAGTTTTCATTCAAAAGTGGTTTTATAATAAGGCTGTTGTTTTTTAAAGTGATGTTAGTTGTAACGGAAAGCACGGGAGGGCCAAGAGCCCTAATTATTGTTTTCGTTAGATACATAGCCTTTATCAATGATTGTGAGACGTCATTCAAGAATAGATAGAATTATACTGTCATCTATATCATTAATAGTGATCTGTCTTTCACTGAAAATATGGTAATGGGTTTGGCCGTAAGACTACAATGAATGTCGTAATGAATCATAGAGCGAAAATGTTCTAGCGTTAAATTAGTTTTAACGTGCTACACGCACTTTTCAAATTGGCGCCAATTTACAGAAATAAATGACAGGTTACCAAAGAGTTCTAAATTCGAAATTTAAATAAAATTTTCATTGGATTTGTTTCTAACCAGCCAGTTCTAAGAACTTTCAGTGTTACCCTTGTACCAAGGTATATTTAGCGCTCGAGTTATTTATTATTTTCTTACACATCCGAAAATATACGTTCCATTCATAGCATCAGCCATTTTTCTATCAACCTACCATCATATTCAATAATCATAAGTATATGAGAATGTTTTCTTAGTAAACAAAGATGAATGCCGAGCTAAAATGTATTTTCTTAGGGTGAAGTACCCCATACATGGAAAAGGAGGGGAGCGAAGCGTTCTTATAAAGGATTTACTGTGTTCCGATAAGACGGAGAGTTTTTATTTTGCCACCCTTATCTGGTCACTATTGTGTATAAGGGAGTGCTGACATGTTATATTTATACGAATACTCGTACACAAAAAAAACAGTATCGGTCAATATTTGTTCATCACATAAATTTTCCTAAAATGTTGGTACAGTCACGAGCACAATTAAGTATATACTTAGCAACTTTTAAAAGTGATTTCCTCCAACTATATTGATTGTCATTTTATTTTACTACGAACATATTATATTAGTACTACAATATATATTTGATAATGGTTTGGATTCCAAAATACTATTTGGAACCCAAACTATTATGAAATATATCTTTTCTCAAAGTTGCAATCGTTATTCCACGAGAAAAGCGGTTTTGAAGTTTGCTTAGTGTTTACATATTAGTGCTCATGACTGTACACTTACTACCTTTTCTACTAAAAAAAAAAACAGTCTATTATCACAAATGAGAGCATTCACATGCATTTGGTACATAGACACAGTATTTATTTATTTTTGCTTTAGGTACTGGAACTGATACCCAAACTAAGCCAGGGCTTGTATTTTTAAGTTAGTCCTTAAACGTGGAGCATTAGAGGGAGATCGTGTCAACGTGAATTTTGTGACGTAAATAATAATTATTTATTTATTTCTAATTAATACAGCATGTTTGTACTTGTGAGTGTGGTTGCGAGCGCGCGTTTACATGTCAATGTTTGTTAGTGTGGGGGTGTAAGTGTGTGTGGGGGGGTGTGTGTATGAAAGGGGGGGGGGAGGTACGTGTATACGTACCTCTGTAAATACTCATCATCATTTCCTTTATCTAGACAAAATCAAACTGGTTGCTCTAGACAAAATCAAACTGGTTGCTATTGTTATGGTAAAATATGTTATTTTTATGATATTGATTTTACATTCTGTGATAACCTATACTCACACACTGACTTATTTTTTTATTTTTTTTAGAAAAACGTATTTTTATGATGTTTGTAAATATGTGAACACCATGTAGCTATCTAATAATTAAGTTATTTTTCATTGCTTAGTTTTTAATTCGTTTTACCTATTATGGTATAGTAATCTTATTCTAGGTGCATCGTCTTCACATATAATCATATAATTAATGTAGTCAAACAAAATATTGTAAAACATTTTTAAAAGAGTACCGGTGGAGTTTCTTGCCCATTCTTCTCCATACGAAACTACCTTTTGGAAGGGGCAACTAGAATCAATTCAATTTTTTTTGTAAATTTTGACGTTCAAAAGTGCCTCTTATGTGCCTATTTGAAATAAATGGTTTGACTTTGACTTTGACTTTTACTAATATCCATTGCAGAATGTCCTGTTCCCCAATTCCGCCACTCTTTCCTCTCTTTTTCAAAGTTTGAAATGGGCTACATTACCTCTTGATCGAAGTTATTACGTAACTATTATCTAAATGGAGCCCTCATTAGCAAAATTCAATTTCATTTGCAAACATTATTAAACATTACGTATGTATGTATCCAAGCATACGCCTATGAAATATTAATACTGAAAATCATATTACTTAATATCTTCTAAGATTTTCTTTGATTTGTTCCTAAGGTGAATAACATAATAGGCAAACAGCCCGCGTAGTCAGATACAGTGACTAAAATTTAAGGTTCCGTGCACGAAAAAAACCCTGTTTTGTAAATTTCTTATCTAATTAGCCAGGGGGTCTACTCCGAAGCGCTAAACCGAAGTATCAGCCGAATGTTGGGCCGTTTTATAACTTCCACAGTTTCCTTTTTGACTTTGAGTCCTTACCCGACTTCAAGTTACAGTTTTGACTTTGGCTTATTTCTTCGACTGTCTTTATTTTTTTTTTTTCGCCGTTGTCAGACATAGTTAGCCGTAGTAAAGAAACTACCGAACATTCGGCCGATACTTCGGCTTAGCGCTTCGGAGTAGACCCCTGTTTCCTCGGAAGATTAAAAAAAGAACCGCCAGAGGCAGCACGAGTGGGTATGTACGTACATTGAGTTGTTATTTTCTATTTTTTATCCCGATATTTCCACGGGATCGAGACTTACGCGAGTGAAACTGCGGGGCGTATCTAGTATTATATGAAAGGATCAACCAGAACATAGATTATTTGTACCTAGAATAGATAATCTGACTATATTTTAAAATATAAGGTGGAGAGAGCGGCTCGTGGGTATATAATAACAGCCGCACGGGTTGCGTTCCTCAGTCGGGTTGTGTACAGGGGACCATTCCATGTGTGTTACTTATGCGGGTTACATATCGAGACTCCTCAGTGCCTCGGAAAGCACTTTAAGCCGTTGGTCCGTCCGTCGGTACTGGTAGTCAGAAGCCAAAAATTCTGACAACCAGTCTTACTAAGGGGTTTCGTGTTACCCAGTAACTGGGTTGTAAAGGTCAGATAGGCAGCCGCTCCTTGTAAAATACCTACGGGAAGCCAACCCCAACACAGGAAAAGGTTAGGCAGTTTGTTTTTTTTTTAATATTTTAATAAGTTGATGTTTTTACTTAAAAGTACAGTTTATTAGTCAAACGACTAAGCTTTTTGTTTAAGAAGAGTGACCAATCTCTTGCATTCTCACAAAATATTAAAACTAGTTTTATGTCACCTCATAAAAAATATTGCCGTATTTCAAGGGACAGATGGTAATATCAATAAATAATTTATGAACAATAAAATCGTATGTCTACATAAAATTAAAATGAATGAGGATTTTACGACTGTTCAGAATAAAATCCTGAATGACATTCGTACGAATTGAGGTTAACTCACATGAGATATTATTCTTCTCTCTTACAGCGTTTGTCTACCACCACCGTCATCGGTACGTCATAAATTATTCGTAACGTACCTTCCCGTTGACGGACGTTCGGTGGACACGCGCCCATAGTAAATGTATGTATCGCTACTTCGGCATCGTCATCTCTTTCTCGTGACCACGTCCACGAGAAAGAGATGAGACGGTGGACAAACGGCTTTAGCGGAACGAATTATATGAAAACTGCTCATGCTATGGTAAAAATAATAATTTTTGGCAGTCCGAAAAGAGCGGACTAAGGTAGTGACCACACTTATCAACGCGGTATCGGCTTGAGCCGGTGAGAAAAAGGTTTAAGTCCATCAAATAAAATCGAATAGTCTGACGCGGTGTCAGTCTGAGGCGAATGACGTCTTTTTCGCTATTACTGCATGGTCATACAGCTCGTTCTTGACTGCGTCAAGCCGATTTCGCTTCCATAAGTGTGGTCACTCCCTAAGGCGAAGATGGTGGCATACATTTGCCCTGGAGTAGGACAATACAGGCTAGAATCTAGCCTATATTCTCCCCTTGAAAGGCAAAGGCCTCCAGCCGGAGGATCCAGCCACGGGCATGAAATATTGCCTATGAATCTCAACGATAAGTAAACTATATTTCATGCCTTTGGTGAGTTAGCAATGTAATAACTGGCTTAACTACATTTTTGTATAACGTAGATGTCATATAAATGCAATTACATAATTTCATATCAGACTTTTAAGTCCCATTTACACGGTACAACTTTCTGGAACGTTTAAGAGCAATAATTGCATGCTATAAAGCACGTACAATTATTGCCATTTAAGAGTTGCATAAAAGTGTTTCAACGCGTGCGATTTCCATAAAATGCCATATAGTAATTGACTTCAAGTTTTGCCGTTCAATAAAATTGCATGCGACTTACACCATGGCAATTTTATTGCGAGGCGATTATTGCATGCAAGTTTTGCCTCCTCGTAACACAGTTGCACATCCTTAATTGTACAATTGATGCAAGTATTGCCTGTATTTGCGCTGCCAAACATTTCATTAAAATTTTATTGAACGTCTTGATGTTTTTTAACTTGTTTCATTCGGTCGTACTTGTATAGTTGAATGCGATTTTATTGCACGTGCAATTTTATTGTACACACGGCTACACATCAAGCTATACATTTCCAGTATAAGCTGGCCTCTCATTGTACGAAAAACCTATACAATGCGAGATCAGCCTAAACTGGATATTTATAGCTTGATGTGTAGCCGTCTGTACGTGCTGTTTACAGGTATACCAGTTTTGAACGGCAACTAACTTGCCCGTACAACAATATGATGAACAATACGTTTAACATATCGTGCAACAATTGCACGTGTTGTTTAGACGGTGCCAGTCAATTGTTGCTTCAATTTTATGGTATGCCAGGCAACAAACTTGCGCCGTGTGAATGGAGCTTTAGCGTAGGCTATATTATGCTTTATGGGTTAGAACCTTAATAGAGGTTAAACTCATGAATGTCAGGACGGTGATATCAAAGAAAATGTATTTAAAACGAATGTATTCCATCATATAAGTGGAGCCATTTATAAAGAAAAGCATTGAATATTTCATATCATATGTGTTGAATATGTTTGTATATTTCTTTAACCTTAATATTTGATTGAGACATAAACCCTCTTGATTTTGTGAAAACTTTTAAATTGCACGTTTCTTAGAAACGTGAAAAGACTCGTTTGGTTATAACTTGGGAACAGAAACATGTTTAATATTTAACATAGACATCAACAGGCTAAAACTAAAAGATTTTCTCAGTCGGCAGCTGTAGTAGACTATTTATATCAGCTGTGATAACATACAGTTATGAACTTGCTCGATTTATATTTCATACTGGGGTAAAAAATACAGGTCGTTATTATTATGTTTTAACAAGCAATAAAACTTGAAAATTCTTCAAACTCCTTTTTAGGGTTCCATAGTCAACAAGGAAAGGGTTCCTTGTTTCTCCATGTCCGTGTGTCTGTCCACGGCTTCACTCAGAGACTCTTAGTACAAGAAAGCTGTACTTTGACATGGGTCGCCGATAAAGTGGTAAAATTAAATCTTCAAAAAAAATATTGGTAAGGGGTACCCTACAATATTTTTCCTGAAGACTAAGGTACCCTAAAAAGGAGTTTTGAACCATTTTCAATGAGTAAAGCTATCGAGTATTACAAAAAATATCATCCCCACTTTCTGTGCCCGTCTGTCCCATCGTGTTGGGTATCGTTGGAAAACGACTCTTAGTACTATAAAGCTGTAATTTGCAAAATGGTAAAATAAAATCTTAAAATATATTTTTTTTAGAGTAAGTATTCTTTCTACAACGTAAAGTGGGGATGATTTTTTCCCCCATAGTGTGAGGTCTCATTGGAAAGGCCGTTTAAAAATATTGCGGTTCTGTGAAACCCATATTTCGATTCAGGGATCCGTTTGCGTAATATTAAGCTTTTAATTGCTTATTTTTGTTAGACTCAAGTGTGGGGGACACAAAAATTTGCACTTTGCCCTATAAGCTAAATGGTTGTTTTTGGATATGTGAAAAAATTCACGTCAGTAGTTTAAATAACAAAGTTAAAAGGAAAACTATCACAACTAAGTAGGCTTCGCAAGTTAACAAGTAATAGTCGACCAACTTACATTTGCAGTTGCTGTTAACAACAACATAATTGTAGATTTTTTTTGCAAATTATTCAAGGGTGACAGCTACAATTTTATCAAAATTGGTCCAGCCGTTTGAGCGTGAAGAAGGAACAAACACACACACACACACTCACAAACTTTCACCTTTATAATACTAGTGTGATTAATACTTGAAACGACCGTTAATCCACATCACCAAAAGACCACAACCTAAAACGCAGACCGATTAAATTTTAAATAAACTTATCAATTAATATTAAAAAGCTCTTCAATGTCCCAGATAATTACAGAAAGCATGAAATTAAAACTGAATTAGAATAAGGCCGTGTTCTAATAGAAGAGATCGTCACGCATCATATTTCTCTTATTTGTTTGGAAACCTGGAAAGCACCCTCTGTTGGCAGGACGACATGATTATCGTTTACATTAGTACTACTACTGGATTAGACACCATCATCATAATTATCTGAGTCATTCGTAGATCTTCGACAGTCGTTACGGGTAGTCTGAAGGCTAAAAGTCTGACAGCCAGTCTTACCAAGAGGTCTCGTGTTACGCAGTAACTGAGTTGTGGAGGTCAGATAGGCAGTAGCTCCATGTAAAATACTGGTACTCAGCCGCATCCGGTTAGAAGCCGTCTCCGATAAAGATGGGAAAAGCCAGGCAGATTTTTTGGGTTAGACACACTAAAAGAAAAGAATGAAAAATGCGTTTATTGGCATTACAGCAAACAAGAAATACACCGTATAACTGTAAAAACTGAAAACAATTATTATAATGCCAAAAGGGCCTTTTTTTTTTTTGGGTGGGAAATTATCAAATAACTTCTCCCGCGGGAGCGGGAGGGCGTGTCAGACTTTTACTGACTAAACCCACCCGTATTCCTTCCGTTGCCTGTGTGCCAGGGCCACGATATCTCTTTCGGACAAACTCGCAACCCTGGCAGGCATTGGTTCTACCGGACCCCGTCAGTTGGTGCTGACATCTCTTTGAGGCGCGCGTGGAACACAACGCGCCGTCGACCCGGGCCTGGTCCTTATCGGACGGCAAGCTACCCATCGCTCACCGTCCGCAGGCCGGAAATCAGCTTGCGACTCCCGACACCCGGGGCGTCTCCTGCGGCGACTACAGGCGTGAGGGCGCGAACCCTGCCTCTCCCTCACGCGTTCCGCCTCCACCGTATGCTCCACCGTGTCCTCCGGGCGATCCACACAGTGGTGACACCCGGGCGTTTCCTCCCGCTTTATCCTGAACAGGAACCTCCCGAAACATCCGTGTCCGGTGAGGACCTGCATCAGGCGGAAGGTGAGGATGCCGTGGCGCCTCTCTAGCCTCTCCTCAAAGAGGGGACTTATCGCCGCAATAGTGGCGTGCCCATGCTAAAAGGGCCTCAGCTCAGCATAATGTCAAATGACAACACAAAGTGTACCACCTGACGCTGATTTTCAGCTGCAACCCACCATAGTGCCAGACGCTAGAATAATAAACACATAGGGAAGCGTGTGTCCGTTTTTAATTAATTATGAGAATAAATTAAAGATGACATAAAGGAGATATAAAAAACCGGCCAAGTGCGAATCGGATTCGCACACGAAGGGTTCCGTACCATCATCTATAAAAATGGCAAAAAATCACGTTTGTTGTATGGGAGCCCCCTTAAATATTGGTTTAATTTTAATTAAATTATTTATTTTTAAAGTGAATATATAACTAAATAATCTGTGAATATTTTAAGCGTCTACCTGTTGCCGTTGTCAATAGCGAGCAAAAACGAGCAAAAAAATCACGTTTGTTGTATGGGAGCCCCCTTAAATATTTATTTTATTCTGGTTTTTAGTATTTGTTATTATAGCGGCAACAGAAATACATCATCTGTGATTCAACTGTCTATCTATCACGGTTCATGAAATACAGTCTGGTGACAGACGGACAGAAAGACAGACAGACAGGCGGGAACCCTATTACTAAGGCTCCGCGCCTTAGTAATAAGGTTCCCGTTTTACCCTTTGGGTACGGAACCCTAAAAAGACTGACATTCAGAGTAAGCTCATTTGTGAGTGAAACGCATTAAGATAAATATATTACTCATCTTAATTTTCAAAATGCCAACGAGAATCACCACAAAGTATTTAACTGTTGCTTAAGTTTATGTCATAAAGGAATTTTCTGTCCCCTTTTTAGTTAAGGGCTTTGAGGTGTAAAGGTGGACCCTAATCCGTGGTTAATGTCTGCACACGTCTGAAAATACTTGGGACTTTTTTATGAATATAATTGTGATTGTGTAGATCATAGTGAGTTAAAGAAATGATGAGTACACTGCTAAAAGGATCTTTTGTGGTTCCAAAGCCGTTAATAGGGGGGCGCTGTTGGTAAGCACTTAGCAAGCAAGGTGAGTAATTAACTTTTCTGCTCTTTTTTTTCTCTGTTAGTTTTTATCATGGTCTGGCAGTTTGAGTAATTATACGGCCTACCCAAATATCCTTTCTTTGGTATTTATCGTTGAATCGTTGAGCTCCTTAAGTTCTGAGTTGGGCTGCACGATTACTGACAAATACGTGCACTGACTGGACAGGTCCACTCAATCTGTGTGGTTCTTTCATCAAAAGACCACTTCCGACACCAATCTATATGGTCTTCACATGATCTGACCTAGATTAAGTCTGGACTTTAAAATAGACTGTGACCTCTGAGTTTGTTTCGGCCTTTCTTCTCAGAGTAGTCAGATAGGAAACGCCGACGTCATCTAGTTTTAAATAATGATCATTGACATGTAAAAGTGTTTGTACAAACCTATTTACATAAATAAAATCATTTATCACCATTTATCATTTAATTGTTTTGTGATATTGAAAAACCAAGATGACGGCCTTGGTTCTGATTTTGGCCTCGCGCCAAAAGATCCCTGGTGCCGTATTATGACGTTTTAATGCCATCATGATTCCAGTGCAAGAGAGAGATGGATCTATACATGACCGCTAGGTCCGTCACTTTTTCGGTCTGGAATCATAATGGCATTTATACTTCATAATACGGCCCCTGTACAGCTATAGGCGAAGATCGAGGTAAATGACTTGTGATTGCAGAGATCTCTGCCAGCAGTAGACTGCTGTAGCCCTGCACATAATGACAGCACGGACTTAACTGATAATTTCCAAATATCGGATTTTTTATTATATCCCGTAGCTTCCTTAAATACTAAAGTAATAAAACCCGGCCAAGTGCGTGTCGGACCACACACAATGAAGGGTTCCGTAGTTGGGATGAATTTATCCCAAAAACAAATTTAACATTGTAGTTGAAAAACATGTTCTCCGGTTTGACGTTGATGATGACATGAGTTACGATTTTGTACACCGAAGTGAGGAACATTACTTTAAAAATCATTCAGTGAAGATGGTACTATTATTAATAATTTAATTCCACTGATTTAAATCTGACATTGACGCCTGTCAAAAGTGATTCAGTAATTTGTTAAAACTTGGATACTGTTAATTTGTTTTTGACATAATGCCTGCGGGCAGTGCGTTAGAATTTTAGGTTAGTTCATGTTGTTGTTCATAAAATAGGTACATTATAGTATCGGTTTACGTTTATTAATTTACGCATTAAACATTGGTGTTTACACAGGGCTAACATATTTTGGTGGTAAAATGAATTATGGATTTTGTTTTAGGTTATTAATAATCAAACTTATAAATAACAGCACTTTAGCCTGAATTTTACAGCATGGTTACGTGGTAAATGAAAACACGGAATATTAAACTACAGGGGGTCTACTCCGAAGCGCTAAACCAAAGTATCGGCCGAATGTTCGGCCGTTTTATAACTTTCATAGTTTCCTTATTTGACTTTGAGTCCTTATCCGACTTCAAGTCACAGTTTTGTCTTTGGCTTATCTCTTCGACTGTCTTTTTTTTTGCCGTAGTTAGCGATATTTAGCCATAGTAAAAAAGCGACCGAACATTCGGCCGATACTTCAGATGTATGTTCGGAATAGGCCCCATGTACAAGTATAACGTTATATTCATTTTCTATGCCACAGCCAATCTCATAACAGTTTGTATGAAATCTTCCGAACTACTTATCCGATTTCAATGGTAATATTTTATATTAAAACAAGAAATTTTACGCGGAAAAGTCACGGGCAGAAGCTAGTATCTTGTAACGATACACAACTTACATAACGATGACGGGCATCAACAATTTGACATAATTCTTTTGAAAGTCTCTCAGACTCTCGAACATGGCTTTGCAACTTATTTTCATTTTTCAAATACCAAAATGTGTCATGAATAATAAAAAAACACCTACAAAAAACTTCCGCGAGGCGGCCCTAACCGTTAAACCGACGCGGTATGATTGATCGCTGTTTACGTCGCAACCGACCGCTCCATCTGTACTAAGGATGTCACACTGTCGCGCCAGCTTTTAAATTTCCATGAACGAGCGAAATTATATAGTAGGAGCTATAAATTGTTCAGATCAGCAGGAAAACTGTGGTGTCAGCGCTCTGTTTTAATAGTTACTTAAATTTAAGGCAAATGGAAGTTGACAGGTAATAACAGGGTGCGGATGTCAGCAAATATTTTTCGTTTGATTTTGTCTTAGTTTTATTCCGACACTTCTAACTTAGATTATGATTTTGTCCTAATAGCAAATCAAATCAAATCAAATCAAATCAAATGTTTATTTGTAGAGCATAGGTAATATACAAGGTGTACATAATAAAATATAAGTTCGCCATGTCTAGCCGATAGCGGCATACAAATATTAATTATTTATAATGTCCTTACAACTAAATTAAAAAATAAGTATCACAATATTAAATGATTTACATGCAGATAATTACATTATTATTAAATTGAAAAAATGTTAAAATATTACTAATATTATTAAAGCACATATTTATCTACAATTTATTTGAATATTTATTCAAATTATAATCGGTTAGGTATTCTTGTACTGAGTAATATGCCTTCTGTGTCAGGAATTTCAGCAGCGATTTTTTAAATTCATTTAACTCATTTTTTCCTCTAAATGTGGTTTTTCCTCTCAAAATGGTTTATTGATCAAGTCCAGTCAGAGAAATCAAATGTTAAACGGCAAAGTGACGAAGGGTGTCATGTGACAACCTACGTCAATTTTCCGTGTTATACTTATTTCAAACAACTGTCAAAGAATTATAGTTTTGGTTTGATTAAACGGAGAATTTAAGTCGGAAGTCAATTGGTTTTACAATTTAATTCGCTGACATTACAATTATCTTTAAGCCTGTAATTTTTTTATCAATTTTTATACCGAACTTCGAATAATAAGTGATAATTAATACCAAATACCAGACTTTTTACTAAATCCCGTAGCTTCCATAAATCCTAAATTAAAAACCGGCCAAGTGCGTGTTGGACCACGTACAATGAAAGGTTCCGTAGTTGGGATGAATTTATCCCAAAAACAAACTTAACATTGTAGTTGAAAAACACTACATTCGAACTGCAAATGTAAGTATGTACGCAAAATATTGAGTGATTTACCATGTTATTTTAAGACTTCTTATAGGTTGTTCTGTAATATATACGTAAGTAAATAAATATTCTCTGTATTTTTTTCAAAATGTGTGTGTGAATGGAACGGTCAATTTTTAATATATTTTCTTTAATAGCTTTAAAACTAATTATTTTAAAATTATAAATAATATATATTTGAAATTTTCATATGAATTTCTTTCATTTGATATTGTCACACATTGTAGTTAAAAAAACATGCTCTCCCATACATCGATATACGTCATGGTCGACTCTCCAACTGCAAATATAAGTTGGTCGACTATTACTCGTTAACTTGTAAAGCCTACTTAGCTGTGATAGTTTTCCTTTTAATTTCATTATACATATGATACTACTGCCATGATTTTTTTCACATAAGTATCCAAAATCAACCATTTAGCTGGCAAGTGAGTTACCCAAAAAAAATATTTTTCAAGATTTTATTTTACCACTTTGTCGACGTGATTAATATCTAGACCCATGCCAAATTACAGCTTTCTAGTACTTACTAAGAGTCTCGGAGCTAAGCTGGGGACAGACAGACAGATGGACATGGTGAAACTATAAGGGTTCCTTGTTGAGTACGGAACCCTAAAATCACATTGAATCTATGGAACACATGCGTAGTGTGTGTGCCTGAGTGGTATTATGCCTTTTTCCTTATGGCATGGTTTCAGCCCCATCCTTCCTAAGTAAGCCATCGGTCAGCTGACTGTTCCAACTGACGTGGGACAAAAAGCCGTTAATACTCTATAATTCTTCCGGATTTCTTGGTTTAGAGGAATTGAACATGGCCGAACATAATACGACAGATAAATAGAGATAGATATAATCCTCTTTATTAAATACACCATTTATATTGTAGATATTATCTATATACAGTGCGAGTCTTGATAATGCGCACATATCAAAATGAGGGAAACTAAGCTAAATTGTATCGACGGAAAAAATCTAAAAAAATAATTCAAATTTTATAGCATTTTTTAAGTTCTTGTTCGCTGGAGTGACCCCTGTGTAAACAAATCGGTATAACTTTTAAACTAGACAATCTATTACGATTAAAAAAACTCAGTAATGGAAATTAAATAACTTCGACGTCTTCATAAAATAAAAACTAAAGAAAAAACTTGACCTAATTGAGAATTAAGGCTCTTACACACTCACGTGATATCGCGGGCGCGACAGGCACCGACAAAGACAATTCCTTTGTCGGTGCATGTCGCGCCCGCGATATCGCGTGTGTTTGAAAGAGCCGTTAGGGTGATTATAATGACAAAAATCTGATATTTTTTCATAATTTTTTACAATAATTGTAAAATATCTCAATAAAAGTTCAAGCTCGTACTAACTATGGTAAAAAAACCATATTGTTCGAAGGAGCACAGCTGTATAATGACCTACCAAATGACGTAAAAGATTGTAACAACATTAACTCATTCAAAATGAAACTAAAAAATCATATTCATAAAATGTAGTCATACCGCATACCTATCAATTAATGTTAGCAACTTACCTACCTAATATTTATTTGTATAACTTTCACCAACACGCACCTGAGGCAAAATGTATTTCATTTAGATTTAAGCAATTACTTTGTATCTCATTGTAAGTGAACCTATGTATTGTTCTTATGAGAATAAATTCTTTAAACCTAAAAGTCCCGATTACCTACACTTTTTTAACCGACTTCCAAAAAGGAGGAGGTTCTCAATTCGGCAGTATGTTTTTTTTTTGTATGTTTGTTACGCGATTACTCCGTTAATTATGGACCGATTTTGAAAATTATTTTTTTGTTTGAAAGGGTATACTCCCGAGGTAGTCCCATTGCCACCAAATCAGAATCAGTTGAGGGGATCTCATGGAAATCGAGGGAAACCCTCAAATTTTATAGGCAAACCTATAGCGATTTGGGTATTTTTTATAGTACCTCTATTTAACGGGTTGCGATTAAGCAATTTATGCTCGTCACTATGCATATGGTGAGTGGCAGTTCTCTTGGTTCTTACCAGGAGAACTCCTCAACAATCAAAGTCCCAGCATCGGGAAATGAAATATTTTGTAAAAGGTGATGAGCAGTTAACATTAGGCTATTGTAACTTAAATAAATTCAATGACCCACTTAAAAGTGTAAAATAAAAAACTTTTTACAAAAAAATAAGAACCGACTACCAAAAATAACACTACAAAGTGAAAAATAACTTTAATTTCAGAAGTCGATGGCAAAAAACTCAATTACAGATCCAAAGACACCGACTTCCGAAATTAAAGTTATTTTTCACTTTGTAGTGTTATTTTTGGTAGTCGGTTCTTATTTTTTTGTAAAAAGTTTTTTATTATTACTTTAAATTATTCTCCATCGTATCAGCTTTTTAAAAGTAAAAATACCGTGTTTATAATTCAATCACAACGTTTCCTATCAACTGTTAATGAAAGGCCTTGCACTCGGCTACGTACTTTACTTTAGCAGATAACGACCCTTTTCTTGGATTTTTTTTTTAAATATTTTTTCCGTCCATAAAATTAAGCTTTGTTTCCCTCATTTCGATATGTGCACATTATTAAGACTCACACTGTATAATAGATATATCCCTCAAAAAATTGTGGCGATCTTTCTACCAAACAGCCTATAAAGGAAAATAGGCGGTCTTATCACTAAAAGCGCTCTTATAAAGACAACATTTGGATGGATTAAATTCCCTTTAATCCATCCAAATGTTGTCTTTATAAGAGCTGGGAGACAATACTGGAGGTAGTCTGTGTGTACCATTTAAGATATATTTAACTATTTTTATCTTCATTAAGATAAAGCAACACGGCAAAAAAGCTGTGCTTCGTTTCGTTTTTATTTGATAGCTAAATAAAACTATTTTTGAATAGGTATACATTGTGACCTGACTCATTAAGTAATGTTACTATTAGACTGTAAATTCTTTCTGGTTTAACGTGAATTTCTAGTGTGAACGGCCAAAGCTGAAATTGCAATAATCACGATTGTCGGAACGATTGGTGTTAAAGAGCATTTTTTTAATAATCGTGTCTCAGTAATTCCCTTCTTGACGTAATTTTAACAGAAACAAAAACAAGTTAGGATTTTTGGGTATCCAACTACCTCATGCGACGGTGCCAACCTTCGAGCGCATTTATTGTTCTATTTTGCTACCTGGCACAACTAAGTACTGACGGATATATGGTGGAGTACCATTGTTTTTGGTAACACTGCATAAAATGTTGCATTTCAGGTGTAACTGATGTTTATTAAGGATAAGACGCCATGCTTCAGAAATGAAATCAGCTGGTTTCAATGGCATAATAGAGCAGTCTTGTTACTTTTCGGCCAACACTAGTATTTGTCAAAAGCATTTTTTTAGCTTGCTTCCAAATACCTCTTCACAAACATAACCCGTTTGCAGTGTTAGCAGACTGGAGAGACGGCCCATTATGGTGAGGTTATCCCTAACTTTAAATTCATAACAACCGCAGGGCTGGAAAAGAGCAGTATCTTCTATAGCGTACCAAGATTCAAGCAGAACAAAATGTAGACGTTCCACACTGCACCTCCTTCTAATCTCGCTATCACCGTCCATTCTAAGCTCTAAACATTCATAAAAAGAAATTATAATGAAAAGGAAAAAGGGAACCTACTAAATTAGCAACCACGTTCCAACCTTAATAATCTCCAGGAAGACAAAACTAATCTACAATCCCCCTTCGTTCGAACAATAAAAGGGCAATTTCTTCAAAATTTAATAGAAACCTAACACCCTCAAACCTCTTGAAATATTTGCAAAGAAAATAAGAAATCTCATCAAAAATCTGGGGGCACCGGCACCGCTTCGAACAACAAAGAGGAGGAAGCAGGCGAATGGATCTTTTTTTTTACTTTTAAAACTCGTAACAATTGAAACAAAAGTAAATTATGGGTACCCGCCTGGTCCGGGGAATTATGAAAAATGGTCGGTCTCCTTATTATTTTATTATACATGGTGACGGCAACGGCTAACTCGATTTCGTTCGAAGATATTTTTTTTTCAAATTTTATTTTATGAAATTCCCCATTTTTATCCAGATTTATTTTCTGCGTTTGATGGATCGTTTGTGGAGCGAGTTTTTAACTATTTTTGGTAGGTTTTTGATTTGAATGTTGATAAACGGCGCCGTCGCGGCGCCGCGACGGCGTGACAGAACAAACTGGTGACAGAACAAGCTGGTGACAGAACAAGCTGGTTTAGTGTATTACCAACACACTAAACCACTAGCTAACTTTAACTAGTGGTACTCCTACCACTAGTTTGTAAGAAAAACTTGGCAAAAACAATAAATATTTTTTCATTTTTTTTTTTTTTTTTTTTTTTTTTTTTTTTTTTTTTTTTTTTTTTCAAAATAACGTAGAATTATTTGTCAGTCGGCGTTTGACTTTTGGTTTTAGTTTTATTTTTTATTTCTGCTTGAGTATAGTTTTCGACGATTTTTTTTTTGTTACAGTGGCGTGTGCTGGCTAACAATGGCAAATAATTTAATTTATTTTTTGTCTTGCATAATGCAAATTATTTTACATTCTATTGTATAAAACCAAGTTTTCTAACTGAACAGACAGCTGTGCTGCTGGGGAGTTGGTTGCGCCACTTCTTCCCAGCTAAAGCACTAGGAAGTGGTGAAGGGTGGGCGTTTTTGGGGGACTGTCTTATGTAATTTTTGACGTTCGAAAAGTGCCGATTCTCAAGCTGATTTTGATTGACCGTAATAACCATAAATTGAAAGTACCTAATAAGTAAAAGGATGGACCTGTTTTTTTTTACTAAAGTTATTTATTTGTCTCAACACCTTACATTTCATACATTACGCAGACGTTAAAGAGCCTCGAGGATATACAGGCGTGATTTTGTGTTAAGGTGCTTTGTGATCAACTGAAAAAGTCAAACTTTTTCTGTTACAGCCTTTCTTGGGAACCGCAAAGACCGGCTTTTATTAAAAAAAGTAACTCAAATACATAATTATATCTACAGCAACTACGCTGGCTGTATCCACAGCAACTACGCTGGCTGTATCCACTTCATAACTATACAAAATATATCACCCCTAAGTGTCTCCCAATTCCGACACCCCACTGAACGAATAAATATCATGCATGTTTACGATGTGTGAGAAAAATACAACCCAGATACGATCAAGCGTTTATTGGGCCAAAGGGTACAAGGTCGGTTTTCAAAAGGACAAATGAAACGCAAATATAAGATGGAATGGTGTGGAATTACGGGCATCCATTAAATTATGTGTCATTTGGTGCCCTGGTAGGACAGCGGTGAGGAATGTAAAAGGTACGATATTTGTTTCGGGTTAAATTCAGTGTAAGGGTGACCCTTTTTAACCGACTTCAAAAAAGGAGGATGTTTGTTTGTTTTTTTTTTATATGTTTATCGATAATTTCGTCAATTTTGAACGAACTCCTTGAAGTGGTCCTATATACATTTGGTCAAGTTCTGATGAGTGGTTTTTGAGTTAGATTCAATAAAACGTTTTAATCCACTTAGTCTGTGTTGATGATGTTATTATAAGTTCCTTTCACCTTGTAGGTAGGTATCACAACAAAAAAGTGAAAATATAAAAAAAAAATACAAAATAATACAACCGTATTCCAAAAAAAACACTACAAATTAAAAAATTACTTTAATTTCGGAAGTTGGTGTCAAAAACGAAAATACATGAAGTCGGTTAAGAACCAAATACACCGACTTCGGAAATTAAAGTTATTTTTTAATTAGTAGTGCTTTTTTGGGAGACGATTGTCTTTTTTTCTCAGTTCTGTTGTGTGCAACACAATTTTATGTTGTGTATGTCTTTTTGATGCAGGTGTTTTGTGTTTCATCTCGTCTCTTTTCCATCGTCTTGTGGCCATTACAATATACGTTATCGATAACTATCATTCTTACGTAAATCTGGAGGTACTTGTGTTGTCAGTAAAACAATATATGAAATGGATAACTAGCGACATTCAACATCATTATAATAAACTTTGATCTAAATAATTAAGTAAAACACAAAAAATATCGTCACTGCAAATCAGTCATCTTAGCAGATTTAAATTGGAGTCCTAGAATTGACTATACCGTACGCGTACTGCAGCGAAATAAAAATGAAAATTCATCACTTTAACACGCATAATAATTTATCGGTAGGTTTTAAAAATAAAAAAATAAAACCAACAAAAAATATAAAAATTCTTAAGTTAAAAAACATAACCCTCCTTCTGGGGCAGTCGGGTAAATATCATCAAAATAGTTGCAGAACCAATTTTTTTTTGCCTAAATGAAGAGAGATTACAAGAAAACTTAAGGTACTCATCAATGGTAATTCTTTGTCACGCATTTGGTTTACGAACCAAGAAATCGGTTCAAATCGGTGTTAGATTCGCGACCCCTTTTTTTTTTTTTTTGCGTGGAAAATTATCAAATAACTTCTCCCGCTCTGGGCGGAGCGGGAGGGCGTGTCAGACTTATACTGACTAAAACCCACCCGTGTTTCTTCCGTTGCCTGTGTGCCAGGGCCACGATATCCCTTTTGGACAAACTCGCAACCCTGGCAGGCATTGGTCCTACC
This sequence comes from Tiliacea citrago, assembly GCA_963921375.1. NCBI lineage: Eukaryota > Metazoa > Arthropoda > Insecta > Lepidoptera > Noctuidae > Tiliacea > Tiliacea citrago. The sequence goes on along the minus strand of OY992799.1, from coordinate 20,669,778 downwards.
GGACCCCGTCAGTTGGTGCTGACATCTCTTTGAGGCGCGCGTGGAACACAACGCGCCGTCGACCCGGGCCTGGTCCTTATCGGACGGCGACCCCTAAGTTACGTAATCTGTCAAGTGAATATTATCTTTTATAAATGACCTAAATTATCCCGACCGAAACAAAGCTGGTTAGAAAAATATCAACTATGAGTAGAATTAAAATGTTAACGCAGAAAGCACTACTATAGTAATAAGGTGTGAAGGTTTAAGTAAATACTCGTTCCTGATGGCAAGGCGTAGCGCGCCTCGACTGAACCAACCGCAGGTGAAGCGACGATCATGTGAAGCACACCCATACGGAGACGCCGCCGGTCTTCGAACTCCAAAGATTCTGTGCAGCTGTTGAAGACGAACAGAGAGCGTGCTGATTCTATGCAGCTGGTAAATACGAACCAAGCGCGCGCATGGCTGGTAGATAGCCTGGTACCCAGAAAAAGGCCGAAAGCGGCCCTTTTCAACTGGTTGTACACCTACGACAAATAAAATATGGTATTTATTACACTAGAGAAAAGGATAAAACCTTCGTTGGGTGAGCAGATAAGCAGATCAGAAACCCGACTGCGTAAAAGTGTACTTAAAAAAAAATAGAAACAAGATTTATTTAAACTTAAGTTGTAGTTGACCTTATGTTCACTTTTTACGCAGTCGGGATTTTGATTTTTTTATTAACTTTTTTTATTTTACACTTTTTATTTAGGATTATAAGACGGTAAATTAGGTTATTACTTATAATCAGCTGATAACGGCCTCTTACTCAATCACTCCAAAATTTCGGGATAGTTTTTTTATAATTTCTCATTGAAATTACATTTAAACATATAACTTGTATATATTTTTGTAATCACCTTTTAAAACTCATCATTATGATACCCCACTCGATAGGCTTGAGAGATATTTGTTTTTCGAAAACATACCTTTTGGCACCAAAAATCTGCCATTTTGATTTTTAATAATTTTAATATACCTAATGACACTCGCGCAATAAAGACAAATCTAACGACATATCATTAATCAAAATCGGTTCAGCCGTTTAGCAGTTACAAGGAAACATAGGGACGGACATACATACAAACACATACAGGTCAAACACATAACCCTCCTTTATTGGCTTCGCCGCAGTCGGGTAAAAATAAAATATTCTTAGAGTTTGGTATGTACTTTCTACATACCAAATACAAAGAATAACACACATAATTTGCACCACCGTTTGCAGAACTATTTTAATTATTGTGAATGTGAAGAATATGTGGTTCATTGTTTTTATTTTATTTTCTGTTATTTTTAACTATGGTCTGGCAGTTTCAGTAATTTATGCGGCCTACCCAAATGAAGAAGAAAGAAAGAAAAAATATTTATTGGGACTCGCACAGGATATAACAAATTAAACTAAAACACACTCATAGAAACAGAAAACAAAAACAAAGTAAAATGAAAACAAAAACAGAAAGTCCTGTACGAGGCCAAAAGGCTCCTATCTCAGCATGATGCTGCGACATTATAAAATAAGTGTCGCAGCGCTGGTATTCTGATAGGGCCCTGCAAGTGTCCCCAATGTACCCCTGAGACGACCCACTGACCCTAATGTCTTTAGTATCTATTCTTTCTATATATATCTATTCTATTATTTAGTATCAGTCTTCTGAGTTGAGCTGCACGATTACTGACAAAAGCGTGCACTGACTGGACAGGTCCAATCAATATGTGTGGTTCTTTCCTCAAAAGACAATTTCAGACACCAATATACCATGGTCTTCAGTCATGATCTGACCAAGATTATGTCTGGACTTTACAACCTCTGAGTTTGTTTAGGCCTTTCTTCTCTGAGTAGTCAGATAGGAAACGCCGACCTCATCTAGTTTTTAAAATATCATTGACGTGTAAAACTTGTTTATACAAACCTACTTACTGAAATAAAATCATTATTAGAACACAACCAAAAAATAAAATTCCACAATGAAAACCCGAATCCATAAACAATTCAACAATTTCAATAAAAAATTACCACAAAAGAGTTTCAATCAACTTTGATTTAAACGAAAATGGTTTCTTTATCCGTCGTGCAATTTTAATCAAGCGGCAACCTGGTTACCACAAAAAAGATACAGGTACAGAAGGTTGGCTCCATGCAACGAACGAAAACAGGCGCATGCACACAGACGCGTACGAATATTGATCACAAACTTACGCCAGTCGCGAGTGCACTTGCCCTCGCTGTAGGTGTGTCTTTGCCATCTAGCCTAGCCTGTTACCAACTATGTTCATCATCATCATCAATTCAGCCGTAAGACGTCCACTGCTGGACATAGGCCTCTCCCAAAGGGGGTTGCCATAATCGCCATGCTTGGCAGCCGGGTTGGCGATCGCAGTATAGTGTTAAAATGCATAGAGAACGCTGCTGCCCATTCTCTAGTAAGTCCCTTAGTCGCCTTTTACGACATCCACCGGAAGAAATAGTATGATGATCTTTACGTCCGGCACCACCCTACTATGTTGGAATCAAGAATTTGCATAGCATATTAAATAAATAAAAAATGAAGAAGCCTTATATTTCCTGCAAGCTATTTACAGAACAGAAGTTAATACTAGTTTAAATGTACTTTTTGTTATATAAGTTTTTAGCTGAAATTTGTTTGTGTACTATTTCCACTAGCAAGTACCCCTCCACAGGTGAAAGCCTCCTCAAACGCTAGCTAATCTTTTCTAGATTGGGCTAAGCTAACCTAACCCAGTTTGAACTTCCGATTTTCTTTATGTCTTCGTCCCATCTAGTGATAAGTCTTTCCTTCCTTCGTTATCCTTGTGGGCCCCCATTGCATATTAGCTTCTGTCGATATTGACAACGAAATCTAATTTAAATTTATCATCTCCGAAAATAAACTTTAGCTTAATCAGCCTATAATGTTGCCACTCCTCAGAAACAGGCCTCCTCTCACGCGGGTCCACTGTGGGTTGGTAGATGTCACATATCTTCGAATTTTTTGCTTCTAGGACATGCCGGTTTCCTCATGATGTTTTCCTTCACCGTTTTGAGAGCAGTGGTGATGAAATAATTTGCACAAAGTAAAAAGCCTGTTTGGGTTCGAACATTCGACCTACAACTCGTAAGTCGCCGTCATTACCACTAGGCCACCACTGCTTTCTAATTACACAGAGTGACTGCCAATCTGACTTCCATAACTCAGTTATTAGGTAGATGCGTGTCTATGTGTGCGTGCGTTTACACCCGATATATCAGTTTGATTTTGTGGTTTGTAGAAGAATGGAAGACGATACTGTCAGAATGTGTGAAATTTTGTGAGTAGAATGTATGACTGCATAAGTGTGAGTGTGTATTTTTAAGTAGTATTTATTAACTACGTCCTCACTGAATCCTACACGGAATGTGTTTGCTTTTACCTTTCTTTTACATATTTATATTTTTTTATCTTCATCATCATCATCATCATTTCAGCCGAAAGACGTCCACTGCTGGACATAGGCCTCCCCCAAGCACCGCCACTTCGACCGGTTCTGTGCTTCCCGCATCCAGCGGATACCTGCAGCCTTCACAAGGTCATCGGTCCACCTTGTAGGAGGCCTTCCAACGCTACGTCTTCCGGTACGCGGTCGCCACTCCAGAACCTTTCGGCCCCATCAGCCATCAGGGGCCTTACTCCCGACAGCATCGAGTACTGAATCAATCGAATTAGATACGAAATAAATGACGATCCATACTCTTGAAACCGACATTAGCGCACGATCGTGCGGTGGTTCAAAACGACACTAATTTCGATCGAAAGATTCGTTAGAATTGAAAAGTTCGTACTCCACACGCCATCTGACAGTTATGTATCGAGTAGTTGAATCAAAACTAAACGTCAAATTACTCGATAGCAAAGAAGCTACTTTATGAAGATCGAGCGAGATTTTTTTGTGTTCTTTACTGTTTTATTTCTTCAAAATCTTTATTATTATGGCTCGCCTTACTTTGTTTTTCAATGTTCTTGAGAAAACATCGTATGGATCTTCGTGCGAAAAGAAATATGAATCGATATAATACCCGGGGCTATAGAAATGGATTCGGAAGAATTTCGAAGAAGTTATAGTTTCTCGAAGGAGTTGTTTAATGTGTTGGTAGAAGATTTAACACCATACATGAAGAAATTAACCAGATGAAGTGACATTTCCATTAAATGCAAGGCGAGAAGCCCGAAAGTCTGACAACCAGTCTTACCAAGGGGTATCGTATTACCCAGTTACTGGGTTGTGGAGGTCAGATAGGCAGTCAACATAATCAGCCTATAATGTTCTCAATGCTGGGCACAGGCCTCCTCTGTGTGATAGGGAGTAGGACGTAATCCACCACGCGGGCCCAGTGCGGGTTGGTAGTTTTGACATGGCTTCGAATTTTTGGTTCTAGGACATGCCACCGGTGTCCTCACGATGTTTTCCTTCGCCGTTTTGAGAGCATTGGTGATGAAATAATTTATACAAAGTCAGGGTTCGAACCTACGACCTACAACTCGTAAGTCGCTGTCGTTACCACTGGGCCACCACTGCTCTCAAATAGGCAGTCGCTCCTTGTAAAATACTGGTATTCAGCTGCATCCGGTTAGACTAGAAGCCGAGCACAACATAGTTGGGAAAAGAATAGGCAGATTGATTGATGTTTTTTCATAGGGTTTTATTTGTTAAGTTAAAATATAGCACTAGGGTATCGTTTTTTACGTGGGAAAGTGATAGAGAAGTAAATAAATTCAACCACATAAAAGATTCTAACCACAGACATAAGACACTTGACAATGACGTAATCCATGAAAACCAGCGCTGGGGCTCTGTCTAGCATAGGGTCGCAGCATTATGCTGAGCGATGGCCGTTTTGCGTGAATGTGACGCATATTTTCCCTCAACTTGACAACATGACGCAAAGAAATAAAAACACAAACACTTAAGAACAAGTGTTTGTGTTTTTATTTCTTTGCGTCATGTTTACCGCAAATAAAAGTATTTTCTTTCTTTCTTTCTTTCCATGAATGATAGGATATAGACAATGACAGGCATAACGACGCTGATAATACTCGAACCTATGTCGATCTTGGTTTACGATTCGATTTGGTTCGGGAGTAAGGTTTTAAATCGAGTTCAGATCAGAAACGAGTTCGAATCGAAAACAAAATCAAACTCGAATCGTTTTCGGGAGTAAAGCCCCAGTTCTGCGACTAATGTGGCCCTGCCCACTGCCACTTAAGCTTTGGCAATTCTTCGGGTTTTTATTCTTATAAATTAATATTGTTTAAATATGTTTAGGTCATTAGTGTATTTGGCTTTGGAAGATATATTTGAAATAAATACATTGAATCCTTCGGCCGATATATTGGAAATAAATTAATTGAATCGACCTTCTGTAGCTTGCTATTTTGTGTGGTTACCTGACTACCCATAGCATTTTAATGACGATTAATAATTTCAAGTTTAAGGTAGCTTAGAGATTTGGATCCAATCCATTTTGGGAGTTTTAGCTTTGTGTTCGTTCATTAATTTCTATGAAGTTTGAAAAGGTCCTCGCGTTTCAGGAGTTGTGGTATACAAGATGTATTTTGCACTGTTTGGAGTAGTTTGGTGCAAGGATTGTGATTGTGTCTACGATGCTCAGTTGTTAAAGGAGAATCAATTATGAAACGCAGGACTCCTAGTATTTTTTAGGGGTCCGTACGTCAAAAGGAAAAATGGAATCCTTATAGGATCACTTTGTTGTCCGTCTGTCTGCCTGTCAGTCAGTCTGTCTGTCGGTCAGTCTGTCAAGACCATTTTTTTCAGGAATGCGTAAAGGTATCAAGTTGAAATTAATATCAAATACGTAATTCTATGGTCCCTTGAAGGTCTAAAAAAATCAAGCTTCCAACTCAACGCAATAAAAAAAAATACGACGATATAAGCGACATTATTGCGACATATTTCGATACTCGCAAATAAATCAAAACCTATAAGGTTCTTCCCGTTGACCTAGAATCATTAAACTTGGCAAGAAGCAAGCTCTCACAGCACAAGTAAAGAAAATAGTCAGAAAATCGTTAATTTGTAGTTTTGTCGCATAAAAAAACGCGATTACAAACATACATTTGCAGTTGAAAAATTGACCGTGGCGTTAATCGATGTATGGTAGAACATGTTTTTCAACTGCAATGTTAAGTTTGTTTTTGGGATTAATTTATCCCAACTACAGAACCCTTCATTGTGCTCGTTCCGACACGCACTTGGCCGGTTTTTTTTTTACAACATTTACATCTCTGATACATAATAATTAACTGGTTCATATGTGGCCTTTACAAAGCTTGAGAATTAATAGGAACCAAGCCACATAAGGCCTACCTAGGTGCCTAAGGTGGACCTAAATTACATGAAAAACCCAGTCCATTACAAACCAAATAAGACTAGACCCTGAAAATATTAACACAAACACTGATATTTTTTATTGAAAACGAATTTATTCACGGTCTTCAGCATGTTTTTTTATGAGAAAAAAAAAAATAATGTAAAGGAATGAAAATAAAACCTCGTTCACGTACTTAATAGCTATCGCGTGGAGCTCTGCATTGGCTCTTAGTGTTTGCGCAAGACGATAAAACACTCACGAATTTATACGTAGAAACTAGTACCTATTTTTCTATTGCAATGAACAATATTGGAGATAGAACTCATGTTGCAGAAGCTAGTTAAATATAATTATTTAATTAACTTCTGCCTAGGACTTCGTCCGCGTGAAGTTAAAAATAATATCATCTTGGCAATACTGCAACTTCCCATTAATCGCAGCTGTAGCCTACGAAATTTAATTTTTCTAATGTTTGTAGGGACTCAACCTAAACTCAGAAATGAAACAACGTACAATCGTTGTTTGATTTCTGAGTTTAGGTTGAGATAGTCTGGCCTGTTAACAATCATTCTCAGGATGCCGTTCCGAGTGTTACGCAAGCGCTGTAGCAAGGAAGCTGTTTTTTTACGGATGATGGCGCGTTGGTTATAGTCGCGAATCATATTTTTTTTTTAAACTTTGCCCCACACTAGGAATTTCTCCTGTATCGTGGGTGCGTTTACAAACATTTAAACTCACATACACAAACAGCCAGACCCGGAACAACTACTTGTAGGTCATACAAATATTTGTTCCGTGCGGGAATCGAACCCGCGACACGCAGCGCAGCAGTCAATCGCTTAACCACTGCGCCAACCGTGCCGTCAAAATACAACCTGACACATTTTGATCAAAATACAACCTGACACAACCTGCAAATAGCAAAAAACGTAAGAAAATTTGAAATTCGCGGGGTGCAGCTACGGGTAATTTTCGGAATCGGATCAGTAGTCCCTACATACAAACTCACTCATTTTACCTCTTTAGAATATTATTAGAGTTTTCATTCTTAATTCCCAATCCTTGGCATCGGTCACTTTTTGCTTGTTCCAATCCCTAAGCTTCTGTATCAGCCTTATCATTTCGGCAGTCAGCTTCAGATTTTACCCGTTGTTTAGAATGCCAACATAAAATATAACTAACATCACGTCTGTATTCCCCGAAGGGTTAGGCAGAGTGTATTATTAGTACAGCCACATTTCATCAGTTATGTTTAAACATAACTCGCCCCCATGTTACATGCACTTAGTCCAATGTATCAGGGACTAGCCTATTGCCATCGACCGTGCACAAACCCAGACTCCGCGGCTGGCTGCTACTGAGAAAACAAAAAATCTAACTAAAATATATTTATCGCTAGGACGTCATATGTATGTATCTTTTCCTAGACTAGCTGTAGTATCGAACCGGCTTATTTTTAGGTCTAGACGAGGTCAATATGGAATTAAAATACCAAAGGGTTAGTTTGGGTGTGCGATAAAATTTGGCTGGACTATTTATGTTTTTGGAAAAAAAAACCTTCAAGAGAACGAGTGCGAGAAAACCTGAAAGTCAACATAACATAATTAAGGTTCATACCAATATAACATAAGGTTCGGCAGAGGCACCTATTGAACAAACAAACTCATTTTTGCATTTTATAATATTATCTAGGATTGTTAATAAACAGTATTTAAACTGCCTCGACTGCCTCATTGGTCTAGTGGTCCAGGGTTCGATTCCCAGGTCGGGCAAAGTGTTTTTGGGTTTATCCACCAGGAATTTCTCAGTAGCAGCCCGGACTCTGGATTTATGCCCGGTTAATGGCAATAGGCTCGCCCCCTATTAAATGAGACTTGAACATAACTGGCGAAACGTGGGTGTACTATAGGTATACCTCTGCCTAACCCTTCAAGGATTACAGGCGTGATGTTATGTATGTGTTATGTGTAGTATTTAAACTACTAGAAGTCCAGTATTTCTTCAACAGATCAACCGGAAAAAATAAACGACAACGACGTTTATCCAAATGATAAGCGTAAGATAGACAGTAAGAGTGTAGTCTTTATCTTAAACGCCAGTAGATGCTTGATGTATAGATTTGTACCCGATTCAGGAGTTCTCTCTGAAAATAAAAGCTTTCCTTTTATCCCTAGAAAGTTTAGCGGATCGCAAGCACAGTATGGCTTTAACAGTAGCTCAACTAGGACAATATGCCCTTGAAATAATAGGTGACGCTTGATCAGAGCCTGCACTCTAAATCCACTTAGGTCTTCTACAGTCGTTCCCGTTCAACAGGGATAGAGAGGACGACTTGACAGTCGTGCATACCTACGTTTGTAATTGTTATAATCATGTAATTAATGTACTCAAACAAAATATTGTAAAACAATTTTAAAAGAGTATCGGTGGAGTTTCTTGCCCATTCTTCTCCATACGAAACTACCTTTTGAAAGGGGCAACTAGAATCAATTCTATTTTTTTGTAAATTTTGACGTTCAAAAGTGTCTCTTATGTGCCTATTTGAAATAAATAATTTGACTTTGACTTTGTTTGATTTTTCTACCCGGAACTGCTCTGATTTTTGAAAATTTAAAGTCGTATCGAAGCTAATTGTAACGAATAGACGCAACATAAAGATTTAATTTTTTTAAATGTGTTTCTTTGTGTCATGTCGTTGTTCAGAATTGCGCTACTGTTTACAATTGCCTGTGACACAAGACTGAAAATAATTCCCTTTCAATTACCCTACTTACGTTTATGTCAGCCTGCCTATCTGCCAATTGTAGCTTTTGTTCGAGATTTTCTTGTTTCGTGCCTTTTCTGTGATGTTGTGAGAGATATTTATCTGTAGCAGGCCCCTTTTACCTGACGAAGACGGGAAAAGCGTTGAGTGGCATTGATGGGTAGGTACGGCATGAAGTCAAGTTAAAAGAAAACGATCTTTTGATGAAAGAACTAGTGATGCCCGCGATGTTTCCCGTATAGAAAGTTTTTAATTTTCAGGATTTATTTATTTTCTATCATGCGCATCACACAGTTTACATAGATTCGTTGTCTTAGTCTGTTGTCGGTTAGTTGTTGTTGGTTGTGTTGTTTGTTGTTGTTATTTTCTTTTTGACTGTTGACATTAAAGGCTTTTAAGCAGCAATGATGATTGAATGAATATTAAAGCAGGTTATTTCTCATAGCATTTTCATTTCCGTGACTGGATTAACATAAATCCCTACCATTTAATAAACGTCTCTTTTAAATATGTATAACCATCTTTCGCCTTCAATTTCGTTAGCGTTTTCGTAAGCGTGTCTTAGACGTTGAGAAAAAAGCGGCCAAGAACGAGTCGGACTCGCACACGAAGGTTTCCGTATCACTTTACAATATTTAACACTTTTTTAAAAATAAATATTAGTAAAAAAAACGCCGAAAAACCCGTTTCCTGTATAGGATTTACTCGATGACCCCCTTTGATTTTTTTTTTTTGTTATATCGGCCACAACACAGTACCCAATCTGTGAAAATTTAATTTTGTTAGCCCTGTGACAAATGGACGGACGGACACCGGAGCCTTAGTGACAGGGGGCCGTTGGCACCCTGGGGGTACAAAACCCTAAAAAGAGTTAATTCCGAAGCTTACTAGAAACGTGTAAACAGAATCGAATCGTTAGTCATGATTTCAGCAAAAAATTGAATAGATTTAATAAAAAAACATGCATAATAATGAGAGATTCGTATTGAATTCGATACTGCCGGGAATGGCCGCCATATTGCGGACCTTAGGGTTACGAGCCTGTCCGAAAGGGATATCGTGGCCCTGGCACACAGGCATCTGAAGGAACACGGTGGGTTTTAGTCAGTAAAAGTCTGACACTCCCTCCCGCTCCACCCAGAGCGGGAGAAGTTATTTGATAATTTCCCACCCAAAAAAAAAAAAAAAAAAAAAGGGTTGCCAAGCAAAAAATTTTAGGCCAGAAATTATGGAAATATTGTTATCGATTTCTTTTTTTGTTGGAAATCTTCATATTCAATAAGAATTGGGAAACTTTTTGTGGTTGGTTAAGAAGTCAAAGAATTTCGTTATAAAACCTAACTTGAAAAAATATATGTTTTGAAGACTTAACTAACTGTGTTGAATTAATGTGTTTTAAGACCATGCTGATTTATTTCGTTTTCAGGAGAAAGTAAAAATAAGCTGTAAAAAACTCCTAACAGACAAAAAAACAATAATTATTACCTTAAACCTATTTATTATTATTAATTTATTTATTATATATATATAATAATTTATTATATTTTATTATTAACTAGGACCTTAAACTCTACAACCAAGTAATTTCTTCAAACCTTCATTACTTCATTATTATTGTCCAAGCATTTTTCTTCGAATAAAGTTTAAGTTTCTAACTTCAATTCTAGCTCTTACAAATAAACGTTTGTTTTATCAGCTGATATCAGCTTTCTTTAAGAAAACGTGCTTCTTTAGAAGTCTAGGTTCTACTAGAATAAAATTTCGTTTGAGCTCATGGATCCAATGAATTTAATACTTTAATCGCATTACTAGGAAAATACGGAGCGTTTCTTAAGGCGCTATTCCACCAGTACTTGCACTGTTGGAGTTCTGCACAAAATGTTTGTGAACAAATGTGCCTTTAGAACACAAAAAAAAAAAATCTTTTTGCTATGTAGTAATTTTGTAATTAGATTAAGTCTAGAACTTAGTACAAACACGACTTATGGAGGTACATACATACAGTGTGTTTTAGAAATGTGTGGTTATATTTAGCCCCCCCCCCCCCCCCCTAAATATAATCAAGGAAAAGCCGTGGTGAAATTTAAGGGTTTATTATAACAGACCATCAAACTAAACAACTTTCTCTATGGGACCAACATGGTAATCGCGAAAAAATTATCGGCCATCCCATACATTTGGGTCCTGTAGGTATTGATATTTTGTATGGGACGGTTGATTATATTTTCGCAATTACGATGTTGGCCCCATGGAGAAAGTTGTTCAGTTTGATGGTCTGTACCACAACCAATAAAATGTGCCACATTTCTGTTATACGTTTGTTACGGTAGTGATAGATTCCTTAGAAAGAACTGCCAGAATCCAAGACAGATAACTTTAATTCAAGATATCTGTACCTGTGTCTTATACCTGTTTCCACTGGCACTGAACGTCAACTGACTTAATGTAGGTAACATTAAGTTTCAGGCTTTCACGCCCTACCTTTGAGGCCTTGCCACCATTGAGGCGGTCCGGCCGGTAATCGAGCCCTGGCTCGGGAGGAGGCACGGCTCCCTGTCGTTTCGGGTGACGCAGGTGCTCTCGGGGCATGGTTGCTTCGGGAAGTACCTGTGTCGCATAAACAGGGAGCCGGACGCCCGGTGTCACCACTGCGTCGACTGCCAGGAGGACACGGCGCGGCATACGCTGGCAGAGTGTGCCGCTTGAGAGGAGTCATCTTAGGAGTAGGCAGTGACCTATCGCATAAAATCCAACAGTGCGTTTTTTTACAATATGAGCTTCTGTCGATATTCACAACGAAATCTGATTTAAGGGAGATGCGCTAAGGTGGCCCGCGAAATTCATTTTTTTTAAGTTTTTTTCCAATTTGCAGGTCGGTGTCAGGTTGTATGTTGATTAAAATATGATTCGCGGCCGTACAAAATAGACTTTATAGAATTATAATCATTAAAAAAATATATATATATACTTATTCACATTAATTAAGGAGTTACATTTTAATTTGAAGCCCTCATCATTACAATCAGCAATACAACTAACTCTCTCCGTAGAATCCTATTGAACGAGTATTTTATAAAATAGTCATTCAATAGGATTCTATGTACTTAGATAGTTATATTGCTGATCTTAATTCTGTAGAGCCATATTTGTTACGGCCGCGAATCATATTTGGATCAACATGCAACTTGTTACTAACCTGCACGTTATCTTCATTTTTAAGCAACGCTTGCCAGGTTAGATCGTGGATGGGTCACCATTCACAACATACCAAGACCCCTCCATGCCTCGGAATAAATGTTAAGCAGTTGGTTCCGGCTGACATTCTTCGACCTTTAACAGTCGTTACTGGTAGTCAGAAGCCCAAAAGTCGTGCCAAGGGGTTTCGTGTTACCCAGTAACTGGGTTGTGGAGGTCGTCGCTCTATGTAAAATACTGGTATCCAGCTGAACTTAGACCGGAAGCCGACCCCAACATAGTGGAGAAAAGGCTAGGCAGAATGGAGTGTTACTTTGCCTTTTATGGAAAAGATATTTAAAAATGACCAACTAATGTAATTTCACACTCATTTCCATTTTTATGCAAAGCGACCAGAATTTAAAATGGTTTTACAGAAAGAGCGTTGATGGCTTTCAAAGAAAAATGTGTTCGTATACTGTTACTAAAAACATAAAAGCAAAAGTTTTAGCTGTTTTAGTGTTACAAAAATACTTAGGTGGGCTCAAATTAAATGAACATTAGCAGACTCAAGTTTTAAAGCCTCGTTCAGGCTAAATGATTTTCTTCTACTGCTGAGAAAACAGTGTTGGCTGTACCTAACTATCTAAAAATCATATCATACACTAAAACTACACCCGTACGTTTAAGTTCGTCGAAATTTTACCCCGTCTACTTACAATCTATATAGTACCTACTAATTCCATGCTATTATTGAGTACTTACTAATTCCATGATATTATTGAGTAGGTACTTACAAATTCCATGCTAATATAGAGTACTTACTAATTCCATGATATTATTGAGTACTTACAAATTCCATGCTAATATAGAGTACTTACTAATTCCATGCTATTATAAAAGTACTTACTTATTCCATGCTCAAGCTGTCATTTCTGTCACCTATCTATCTTCAAGTCATGAGGCCCTGGTACTATGTATGTGTTAACACGTGTGTGGGTAATGTTTTTTTGAATAATTTAATTTATTTTTAATGTATTGTCGAGGTCAAAAGAGAGACATTCGAAGTCGGCCCCCACCTATGAAATTGTCATTTTTTTGGCACAAATAGAGAACCACGTCACTTCTATGATTTAAAATATTCATCAATTGCTTGGTATTATATCAAATACTGACCATCATAGACAACTACCAGTAGTAAAGAAACCTTATTGTTTATAGTTTTCTAAACATAAAAAATACCTTAAAAATGACTCCTCAGTTTTTTAGCAGAAATTACCACAATTTGTTCTAACTTAGCCAAAAGCGCATGCGCTAGCGCTTAATCTAAGTGGCATATCGGTATCTTAGTTTTGAAATATTAGTGCATAAAAGTTTTAAAACATTAGTGTTCATGAGTGTTTTATAAATAAATATTAGCTTTCTACACTCCTCCTCCATAAAAACTTGAACTGTGCCAAATTTCATACTTCTTCGTCCGCGTAATTTTCGTAAAAGGGTACAAAGTTTCCGCTTCACGTATTAATGTAATGATACCCTCTATCCTCGAAGCAAAATTACAGCCTAAATTAGAAACCAAGTCAAAGAGTAAAAATTATACCATTAAAATTACATACAAACATAAACTCACGCCGTCTTCCCATGGGGGTAGGCAGAAACTATAGAACGCTACCTGCTACGCTCCTTACATACTCCTGTTGCTTCGCCTACGTTCATACATCTGGTCATACACGCACGCCGGTTGGAAGTACTACGCACCTGACCTTTCTGAAGAACATCACCAATTAGGTCAGTATAAGTCCTCCTAGGGCGTCCCCTCCCGGAGTTTCCACTCACCTCTGCTTTATAAAAACCTTTTGTGAGTTGGCTTTCACTCATCCTCTCAACATGACCAAACCATCTCAGCATACTCTTTTTAATTTTTAGGGTTCCGTACCCAAAGGGTAAAACGGGAACCCTATTACTAAGGCTCCGCCGTTTGTCTGTCTGTCTGTCCGTCTGTCACCAGGCTGTATCTCATGAACCGTGATAGTTAGACAGTTAAAATTTTCACAGATGATGTATTTCTGTTGCCGCTATAACAACAAATACTAAAAAACAGAATAAAATAAATATTTAAGGGGGCTTCCATACAACAAACGTAATTTTTTTTATCGTTTTTGCTCGATATTGATAACGGCAACAGGTAGACGCTAGAAATATTCACAAAATATTTAGTTATATATTCACTTTAAAAATAAATAATTAAATTAAAATGAAACAATTATTTAAGGACTCCCATACAACAAACGTGATTTTTCTGCCATTGTTATAGATAATGGTACGGAACCCTTCGTGCGCGAGTCCGATTTGCACTTGGCCGGTTTTTGTTACTACATCTTCTTTTAAACTGTACCGTTGCCTTATCACCTCATTTTTCAGCCTATCATTCATAGTCACGCCAAACATGCTTCGTAAATTTTATAATAACTATCTCATCTTGTCTATCTCTAGCCCCTTCGAAACTATTTTCTTGTTTTTTACGTTTCTATGAGTGTGTTTTAGTTTAATTTGTAATCCGTGCGAGTCCCAATAAACGCTTTATCTTTCTTTCTTTATGAGATCAAATGATTAATACGGAGAGACCATTCTTGTATATTTATGAAATTGAGTTTTTGACGTCGATTGTCGCTGAGATTCAGACTAAGCTTTAAACATTTTTAAATACGGGGTTTGCTTATCGCAGTCCTGGGTTCAATTCCCAGGTTGGGTAAAGTGTTATTGGGTTTCTCCATCAGAAATCCTTCAGTAGCAACCCGGAGCTTGGATGAAAGCAATAGGCTCGCCCCCTATACATGGGACTTAAACAACTAACAACTAACTGGCGAAATTTGGTTATACACCTCTGCCTAAGACTTCGAGGAAACAAGGCGTGATGTTATATTGTCTCTAGTCTCTTTGCACCGTCTCTAAAGTCTCTACCTTACATGACGTGATCAAATTAATACAGATCATAATAATCAACAACTAAATAAAGTATTTTTTTGAGAGATTGTGAAAATATTTCATCCTTGCCTGCCACCCCTATTCCAGCATATTGCGGGCGCCATTTTAATTGAGAGAATCGCCGCATTCATCGCAAACGTGTTAGTCATGTTTCCATTCGATTTCCATCCGCTTTCGACCCCAGGGATCGTGGCTGTTTGCAGTTTACTTTTTATATTCTATTTTTGTGTATTCTGCTACAACGGATTGGGTAGATAGGTATACTGGTTGATAGTGTGAGTTGTAAGTGAATATTCTAAAATGGCTGGCACTTGTAAAATGTTCATTTCGTTTTTGTAGTAATTTTTGAGGATAAGTTTGTGTATTTTACAATAGTTTTAATGATAAATGATTTATTTCTGTAAGTAGATTTGTACAAACACTTTTACACGTCAATCATATTTAAAAAAAACTAGATGAGATCGGCGTTTCGTATCTGACTACTCTGAGAAGAAGGCCGAAACAAACTCAGAGGTCACAGTCTCTTTTAAAGTCCAGACATAATCTTGGTCAGATCATGTGAAGACCATGTAGATTGGTGCCTGAAATTATCTTTTGACGAAAGAACCACACAGATTTAGGGGACCTGTCCAGTCAGTGCACGCATTTGTCAGTCATCGTGCAGCTCAACTCAAAACTTAAGGAGCTCAACGATTTGACGAACAATACCAAAGAAAGGACATTTGGTTAGGCCGCATAAAGTACTCAAACTGCCAGACCTGCATTAAATTTTTTTTGATTGAGAATTGAGTATAAAAAAAAACAATGTACATAGTCCTCACATTCATAATAATTAAAATAATATAATACTTTACAAAGTAAATGTAATGTAAATGTTTATTTTGGAATTATTTTATATTTCAGATAGTCGTGGTAACGGCTGCAACTTACGGATTGTGGTCGTAGATTCGAACCCAAACAGGCGCTTTACTTTGTGTAAATTATTTCGTCACCACTGCTCTCAAAACGGTGAAGGAAAACATCGTGAGGAAACCGGTGTGTCCTAGAACCAAAAATTCGAAGACATGTGACATCTACCAACCCACACTGGTCGCGCGTGGTGGATTACGGCCCACTCCCTCTCACTGAGAGGAGGCCTGTGTCCCAGCTGTGGGGACACATTAAACTATAGGCTGATTATGTTGTATACTACACCTAATACTAGCCCGTTACTGTCCTACGGTAGGGCAAAGGCCTCGTACAGAGAAAAGACACATACAGAGAAGGCACAACAATTGATTGATTGAAGATTGTTTTTTTTTTATTGTACTTACTCATGTTTGAGCAAATAAATGATTATCATGATATGATCTTGATCATCACGCTTGCTCAAGCCGATGGTTGGCGATTTCAGATTTATGTTAACTATAACTACAGGTTTCCTCTCAATGTTTTCATCACCGATGTCAGTTATGTCCAAGATAAACGAAACAAAACAAGGTTTAACTTTAGAGCCAGGTTTAAACTATCGTGTCATTTTTTTAATTTCGAACCTTATTTCGTCTGTGAATAAAGTTCTTAATACAAAGTTGACTACTTAGACTCGGGTTTAAAATCAGTTTTTGTATTAAGAACTTTATCTCAGACGGAATCAGATTCGAATTTCAAAAATGACACGATGGTTTAAACCTGGGTCTAAAGATAAACCTTGTTTTGTAATAAAGCCGAGAGAGTACATATGAATTGAATGAGAGGCGAGGCTTTAACCACTTTTCTTTTTCTTTTTTTTTTTTTGGGTGGGAAATTATCACATAACTTCTCCCGCTCTGGGTGGAGCGGGAGGGAGTGTCAGACTTTTACTGACTAAAACCCACCCGTGTTCCTTCAGATGCCTGTGTGCCAGGGCCACGATATCCCTTTCGGACAGGCTCGTAACCCTGGCAGACATTAGCCCTTTCGGACCCCGTCAATTGGTGCTGACGTCTCTTTGAGGCGCGCGTGGAACACAACGCGCCGTCGACCCGGGCTTGGTCCTTATCGGACGGCGAGCTACCCATTGCTCACCGTCCGCAAGCCCGCGCCTACGGTGGCCGGGAATCGGCCTGCGATTCCCGATGCCCGGGGCGTCTCCTGCGGCGACTAGGGGCGCGAGGGCGTTGATTTTGCCTTACCCTCACGCGTTCCGCCTCCTCCTTCGCAAGCATTACTGTTTCGCAGAAGGAGGTGACGGCCTCCCATGCACTCTCGCTCCGAACCATGGCCTGAACCAGGGCCGGACGCGAGAGATCGCCGCCGCCGATCGCTGCCGTGAGGACACGGCGGTGCTCCGCCCAAGCAGGGCAGACCTCCACACACGTCCTCCGGGCGATCCACACAGTGGTGACACCCGGGCGTTTCCTCCCGCTTAATCCTAAACAGGAACCTCCCGAAACATCCATGTCCGGTAAGGACCTGCGTCAGGCGGAAGGTGAGGACGCCGTGGCGCCTCTCTAGCCACTCCTCAAAGAGGGACTTATCGCCACAATTGTGGCGTGCCCAAGGCTTTAACCACTGGGTCACGACATTTTTGTACTGAAGATTTTTATTAAAAACCGGCCATTTTGTACTGAAGATTTTTGTTAAAAACCTTCTCCCATACATCGGTATACATCAAGGTCAATTCTCCAACTGCAAATGTAAGTTGGTCGACTATTAGGCACTCGTGAACTTGTAAAGCCTACTTAGCTGTGATTTTCCTTTTAATTTCGTTATATAATATTATAAATACCTATGCTGCTATGAATTTTTTCACATATCCAAAAACAACCATTTAGCTGGCAAGGGGGGGGGGTTGACTCTAACAAAAGTTAGCACTATAAAGCTTATTATTACGCAAACAGATCCCTGAATCGAAATATGGTCTTTAAAGATTCTCATTATTTTAAACAGTCTATCCAACGTTACTCCACATCATGGGATTACACTTTACGTGTAAGGGTACCTCCCTTACACGTAAAGTGTAATCCCAAACCTAAAAAAAAAAAATTACCACTTGGTCGGCGTGCTTAATATTACCCATGCCGAATTACAGCTTTCTAGTACTAAGAGTCTCTGAGCTAAGCCAGAGACAGAAACAGACATGGCGAAACTATAAGGGTTTCTTGTTGAATATTGTTTTGCCTTGGTAATTATTGGCCTCCTTTATTATATTGTCACACTTTTTCTTCTATAAAAAAATGGTTATTTTAGAATAGGTATCTAACCTACATAATGTAAAATATCCATCCATAACTTTAATCAATAAAAAGTCAACTCTTGACTCATTGAGTCGTGTAAGGACCCCCTGAGGGTCAGCTAATAAAAGTATCGTTAGCCAAAGCTTAATAGGTTAAAAGCGCTTGAAGTAAGCAATTACCTTACCTTAAATATTATAGGTACCTGACATCAGTAATTTTACCATCATAAGAAACTAAAAAATAACCTTTGTTATAGTAATTAATCATTGTCAGGGTCAACGCCCCCTCGTATAATTTCATGACCTGTCACGGCTGAAATATCAGGCATGAAATGTCTCAAATATTCTCTCCTCGATTATGAACGAAATATTCATGATTGTTTAAAAAATAAGAATGCTTTAGGCCGCCAGAATTTAGAAAGACCGGAGTAATTACCTCTTGTTGCCTACACTGAAATTTCAAGGCTAAAAGCCTTAAAGTCTTACTGAAGTTTGCTGGGCCTTGTACATTAGGTGGATACTTAGAAAAGATATTAAAAACTTTGGCTGGCTTTTGTGTCTATTTTTCCTTAAGTTTCCGTGACTGTCATTCATTAAACGTTACGATCATGTTTATAATGTTTGCAAACCGTATTTCTTTTATAACGTAGATTGTTCTCCAGAAAATATTTTTTCATTTTTCTACCTATGCACAATTTTTTATCTACCTGTGGCGGCACACATCGCCACATGCGAACTACGCATCAAACTGACGTCATGCAAAAATTCTGCATCGCGCAAGCAGAGTTTACCGCGCGCACTGGCATATACAACGTGGCGATTAGGTTATCACATTAAATAGTACAGCGGTTATTACAAGTTGTTATCAGTCTGTTAAAATAATAAAAATAAAAATAGACCTAAAAATAGAAAACTGAATTTTTCTAACAAACTAAATAGCGTAAAAATTGGCAATAAATAATCCATCCTTGATACTATTAGTTTACTGACCTGTAAAAGCGGCAACGCCGCGGCGCGCGGCGCGGGCGTCTAGGCGGCGGGCGGCGCACACGCCAAACGACAGTGAGACTAGCGGAGGGTAGGTACTTGCGCTCACGCGCGGGGCGTTATAATACATGATGTTGTTAAATACTAAAAGGGAAAAAAAGGTCTCACGGGTAGAATGTTAACTTTTATTAATTATTTTATTTATGTATGCTTAAAATACGTAATGTAGAATACGTGGTTTGAATTAATGTGATAACCTAATCGCCACGTTGTATACAACGTCCCGACGTCAATCGTCGGGCAGTTGCCCACCAGACACAACACCCGTCTGGTCGGAGGATCCTCCCTTTTCTATAGAGGATGAGTGAACTTTACACCCTGTTCCTCATACCTCCATATACCTATAGATAACTAGTTCAGTGTGGTGCCGGACGTAAAGAATAGCACCACCCTATTTCTTCCCGTGGGTGTCGTAAAAGGCGACTAAGGGACTTACTAGAGAATGGGCAGCAGCATTATCTATGCAGTTTAACACCATACTGCGATCGCCAACCCGCCTTTCAAGCGTGGCTATTATGGCAACCCCCTTCCCACTTTAGGGGAGGCCTAGGTCTAGTAGTGGACGTCTTTCGACGGAAATGATGAATGAAAAGTCTTACCTACACACAAACTCTGAAGGCTCTTACAGACTTACTGACTCACGTGATATCGCGGGCGCGAAGGGCACTGACAAAGAAATTGGGCTACTAGTGTCGCGTTGTGCCTGCGATTTCGCACCAGTCTGTACGAGCCTTAAGTAAAGTAGCTACGATAAGCTTGAAAAACCATGAATTTAAAATCACATAGCATCACGACTGTATTCCCCGAAGGGTTAGGCAGAGGGGTATACCTATTAAAAGTACATTGACATGTCACCAGTTATTTTTAAGTCCCATGTAATAGGGGGCGAGCCATTGTCATCAACATATTTATATTATGCATGATTTTATATAAATATTGACATTGCAGAATATTATATACAATATTACATTAATGTTTACTTTGAAAAGTATTATATTTACTGCTTTAATTTATTGTGAATGTGAACACTATGTGGGTCATTTTTTTTTTTTTTTCTTTAAATATTTTCCTATTATTTTATGCTTTTTCTCAGTTTTAATGGTGGTCTGGCATTTTGAGCACTTTATGAGGCCTACCCAAATGTACTTTATTTGGTATTGTTCGTCGAGTCGTTGAGCTCCTTAAGTCTTGAGTCGAGCTGCACGATTACGACAAATGCTTGCACTGATTGGACAGGTCTATTGATTATGTCTGGACTTTAAAAGAGACTTTGACCCCTGAGTTTGTTTCGCCATTTCTTCTCACGGCTAGTCAGATAGGAAATGTCGACTACATCTAGCTTATTTTTTACTTTTTAATATGACGTGTAAAAGTGATTCCGATATCCTATTTACAGAATAAACGATTTCATTTCATTTCATTTCATTTCATAAAACCAGGCTCTGGCACTGAGAGATTCCAGATGGAAATCCAATAACACTTTATTATTATTATTATTTATTTATTTCAATCAACTTTGGATCATAGGTAGGTACAGACTAAATGAAAAATTATTAACAAAATTAAATAAATACATCAAATTGAAAATTATACATTAATATAAAAAAATAAAAAAAATATCTTGACATTAGTCAGTACGTGAACCATGCAGCAGTGGTTCACGTACTGACAGTCAAAACGTTGAGCACTTTACCTGACCTGGGGATCGAACCCAGGACCTCAGTAGCGCTTGCAACCATTAGGCCAACGAGGTAGTCAAAATACGTTAATCAAAAAACCTTTTCCATTAATTGTTACAAAATATTAATAGGTACAAATTTTCCAACACCTTTTAAAATTAAATAGCAATTTAATCGTCCCATGTACTCTCATAATTAAAAATAAATTTACAAGCAAAAGTGAATTTCCATGCGCAATTATCTGCTTCAAAATTGTGTCGAAAATTTGACGGCACCAAGCGTGTATCAGAACGTTACTAAGTGCGATATTTAATTGCATGGCGAATGTGCCATTAAACATAATTAAAAATGGGCGAAATATGGAGGAATGTTTGAAGATTTCAGTAAGAGAATGAAATCTGCCCTTGGCAAGATAAAAATGTGGCCTTTGATAAAATTAAAAAACGAAAAAACCGGCAAAGTCCGCACAATGAAGGGTTCCGTAGTTGGGATGAACATTGTAGTAAATAAAAATGTTCTCCCTTATATTCCAACTGCAAATGTAAGTTGGCCGACTACTACTCGAAGTCTACTTAGCTGTGATAAGTTTCCTGTTTTTGTTTTCATATATCTTGCACGTGTTTCTGTGACAAATAAATTTATTTTTCTTTCTTTTCTTTCCTTTTAATTTCGTTATGTATAATTACTATATGCTAATATGCTATTTCCGTGAATTTTTTCACATGCCTATCCAAAAACAACCATTTGGTTGGCAGGGGGACTTGACTCTAACATAAATTAGCAGTTAAAGCTTAATAGTTCCCAAACGGATCCCTAAATCGAAAAATAGTTTTCATACACCCGCAATATTTTTGACCGACCTTTTCAACGACATCCCACACCATGGGATAGACGAGAAAAAAAAATTGTATGCATGATTAACATGTACGAGTATACCCCATGCCACGGAATCCTAAAACGGTTAATATATGTATGTAGTACCTAGTTGCTTTAGTATTGAATACCGGTGAAGATCTGAGCTTCTCGCTAAGAAGTTAAATTTCGTTCAAAATAATCTGGAACCAAAAAAAAACCGGCCAAGTGCGTGTCGGACCACGCACAATGAAGGGTTCCGTAGTTGGGATGAATTTGAAAAAAAATATTTATTTAAAAAAAATGTTTTTTTTATGTGATAAAACTACAAATTAACAACTTTCGGACTTTTTCCTTTACTTGTGCTGTGAGACCTTGCTTCAGCCCAAATTTCATGATTCTAGGTCAACGGGAAGTACCCTATAGGTTTTGATTTATGTGTGAGATATTCGCTTTTTTTTTTTGATGTGATAAAACTAAAAAATACAATTTTCGGACTTTTTCCTTTACTTGTGCTGTAAGACCTTGCTTGTTGCCAAATTTCATGATTCTAGGTCAACGGGAAGTACCCTATAGGTTTTGATTTATTTGCGAGTATCGAAATATGTCGCATAAATCGCCGTATTTTTTTATTGCGTTGATTTGGAAGCTTGATTTTTTTAGAGCTTCAAGGGACCATAGACTTACGTATTTGTTATAAATTTCAACTTGATACCTTTACGCGTTCCTGAGAAAAATGGTCTTGACAGACTGACAGACGGACAACGAAGTGATCCTATAAGGGTTCCGTTTTTCCTTTTGAAATGAAATGAAATCGTTTATTCTGTAAATATGATATCGGAATCACTTTTACACGTCATATTAAAAAGTAAAAAATAAGCTAGATGTAGTCGACATTTCCTATCTGACTACCCCTGAGAAGAAATGGCGAAACAAACTCAGGGGTCAAAGTCTCTTTTAAAGTCCAGACATAATCTTGGTCAGATCATGTGAGGACCATGTAGATCTGTGTCTGAAATGGTCTTTTGAGGAAAGAACCACACAATTTTGAGTGGACCTGTCCAATCAGTGCAAGCATTCGTCGTAATCGTGCAGCTCGACTCAAGACTTAAGGAGCTCGACGACTCGACGAACAATACCAAAGAAAGTACATTAATGGGTAGGCCTCATAAAGTGCTCAAAATGCCAGACCACCATTAAAACTGAGAAAAAGCATAAAATAATAGGAAAATATTTAAAGAAAAAAAAATTACCCACATAGTGCCCACATTCACAATAAATTAAAGCAGTAAATATAATACTTTTCAAAGTAAACATTAATGTAATATTGTATATAATATTCTGCAATGTCAATATTTATATAAAATCATGCATAATAACATTAAATGTCAAGTTTTCCAGTTTGATCACAAGGCTTGCAGAGCGAGCAGCTCAATCCCAAGCTTTTTTGTCTTCTAAATAATCAGAAATTTTATAGTACCCTTTTTTACAAAGTTTGGTTTTAATACAGCTTTTAAATCGTTTAATGGGTAAGTTTCGAATGTCAGTAGGAAGTTTGTTGTAAAAGCGTACACATTGACCCATGAACGAGTTGCCTACTCTGTGGAGGCGAGTGCGATGTACAGCAAGATTGTGTTTATTCCTGGTATTTCAACAATGAATATCAGACATTTTCTTAAAATTTGATATATTTTTGTGTACATACAATAGATTTTCAAATATATATTGAGAGGCTACAGTCAGAATATCTATTTCTTTGAATTTTTCACGAAGTGAATCTCTTGGACCTAGATTGTAAATGGCTCGAACAGCCCTTTTCTGTAAAACAAAGATAGTATTAATGTCCGCACAGGTTCCCCAGAGAAGAATCCCATATGACATAAGACTATGAAAATAACTAAAATAAACAATTCTGGCAGTATCTACGTCAGTTATCTGTCGAATTTTTTTAACAGCATAGGCGGCCGAACTAAACCTTCCTGACAATTTTTCTACGTGTGGGCCCCATTGTAATTTACCGTCAATAGTTATCCCAAGAAAAACTGTCGACTCAACAGGGTCCAACTCTATTCCATTAAGTTGAACATTGGTAGTTAGCTGCCTGACAATTGGCATTGAAAATTTAATGAGCTTAGTCTTTTTTTCGTTCAGGAGAAGATTATTTACATTAAACCAATGGACAACCTTAGAGAGTGCATCGTTAACATGTTCAAAATTGACTAGCTGACGTTTGATTTTAAAAATGAGGGAAGTATCATCTGCGAATAATACAATCTTGTGATTATCCCTTATGTGATAAGGTAAGTTTTGAGGTACGGAACCCTAAAAAAAAATGAATATTGGTTAATTCAGTCAACAAGTTTTCTGCCCCACATTTGGCTAAGAAACCACCAATCGTACTACAGACATCCTTCCACACTTTTTCTAACCAATAATCATACCAAAAATTCAATTCATCCAAGTAGGTATTACCAACATATCTATAGAAATATATCCCGGGGTTAAGCAACACTAGTCTTCTAGCAAAATAAAGTTAAAAATTAAACGGCGAAAAAACACGATCATGTTCACATGCGAGTCCCCATGTGAACATGAACATATTTTTTTGACGATTTTTTTTTACTAAAGTATTAAAAAAAGGGCAGTCGCTCCTTGTAAACTACCCCTGTCCTTGTAAATACTGGTATTCAGCTGCATCCGGTTAGACAGGAAGCCAACCCCAACATAGTTGGGAAAAGACTAGGCAGATTGATTAAAAAAATAATTATGTAGTGTTAATTCGATTCTATGTAGTTAGCTTTGGAATAAACTCGTTTAGAGTTCCTTTCCCTAACTCCGTACTACTAAGGCCCCGTTGTCCATCCGTCCGTCTGTCACAGGGCTGTATCTTTAAACCGTAATAGGTAGACACTTGAAATTTTCACAGAGTATGAACCAAAAATAATAAAATAAAAATTAAAGGAATTCCCATACAAGATTCAAATTCAAATTCAATTTTATTCAGGAACAATTTACATTGTGTTTGAAATCATAAATAACACATTAAATAACAAAAAAAACACGTTCATTAAAATTATAAAACTAACACATTCATAATACAATAAAATATAGTAAATTAAACATTCAACACAATTAAAAATTCAATAAGATTACAAGCTACTACATATTAATATTACCCAGTCTCACATAAACAAAAAAAAAAAAAAAATTAAAACGTGGATATGTCATTGTCTATCGAATACAGACATTTTTCTCGCTTTGAGTCTTGACTTAAATGAGCTCTTGTAAATTATAGTTTTTAAGTCCAATGGCAACCTGTTAAAAATCCGCACTGCTTGATATTGAGGACTATGTTGAACAATCTTAAGTTGGGGAATTATTTTGCTTTTAAAATCTTTCCTGCGCGTACTTTCCCTCAACTGTCTCTCCTCATCTGTTTCATGGTTATACAGATATTTTTTTTTAATTCACCAACAATACTAAAACATAGAGACTGGGCACAGTAAGATTTTTTAAATTTATAAAGTGTGGCCAACAGCTCTATTTGTGATATCCGGACCATGGTTCGTATGGCTCTCTTTTGGAGTACAAAGGCTCTCTGACAGTTATATTTAAAACTATTCCCCCAAAACTGAACACTATATCTCAACCTTGATTCTATTAGGGCATAGTATACCATTTTAACGTATTTGATGTCTATCTCATCCCTAAGACTGCGTAAGGCATAACACGCTGAGGAAATATACGAATCAATGGCTTGCAATTCCCTTTTCCAATTTAAATATTTGTCAATGTATACCCCTAGAAACTTTACCTCATTAACTATGTCAATTTTAACTTCATTAAGTGCGATCGTCATGATGTCTTTATTACGAGCTGTTGTACTAAATAACATTATTTTGGTGTTTTCAGTGTTAATTATAAGCTTGTTACTTTCAAACCAAGAATTAAAAACTGTTAACACTGCATTAACCTTAGCGGAAAGCTCCTGTATGTCCTAAGCTTCAACTATTCCGTTGGTGTCATCTGAAAAGACTGTCAGCAGTGAGTCGGGAAATATTGAATGAATGTAATTAATTAAATCATTTGTAAATAATATAAACAAAATAGGCCCCAAAATCGATCCTTGAGGTACGCCCGCTACTATATCTTGCATATAAGATTTATTGCAATTGCTGTTACCATTAGCCTGCATATTACTAATATCCACATACATTTTCCTGTTTCTTAAATATGATGAGAAAAGTTGTAAAGTTTTGCCTCTCACAACATAATGCTCCAATTTTGCAATGAGTAATCTGTGGTCAATTGTATCAAAGGCTGAGCTTAAATCAAGGAAAATACCAGCTACCCTCTTTTTCCCATTCAATTTACTAGTAATATCTTCCACTAATGTATATATAGTGTCCCCTGTTCCGACATTTTTTTTGGTATCCAAATTGTCTCAAGTGCAAAACCTTGTTTAAATTTACAAAACGTATTTTTTCGGTGTTTTTTTACTAAATTATTTAAAAAAGATAATGTAGTGTTAATTAATATTGTACGGTGATACGGAAACCTTCGCGTGCGAGTCTGACTCGCACTTGACCGCTTTTTCTGCCGCATATTGGGCGCTAGATGTGTGGTAACAGGCCAATAACCCTACTACTCATTCTAATCTTTCACACCCTTTCATGATACTCTACCAGCAAATCATCCAAACACAGCCACCCTTACCCCTATAAAACACAAGATATTTACTATTTTCTTTCCCAGATCGACACAAGGCTATAAACTCATCTATCAAAATATATCCCGGGGTTAAGCAGAGCAGTCTTTCTTATACCCTTCACTTATAGTTCACGCTTTCATTTGTCGGTAGCGGAAAGGATTTTCTTTGTGAACCTGCCTGGCAGACGAGGAACAGTTTAACAGCACTTTGGCGAACATCCAAGCGATATTGAAGTGTTAATTTTTCTTTGTTTTGCAATTTTACAATGGATTTTAGATATTTTATGTGTGAGGGAAAACGGTAGTTCGATAGGGGTGATAAACTAATTGCATCTTTTTCTCTTGTTTCCTTAACTATAATACTTCTTACGAGTGTTAACAAAGATTAGCTACACAAAAAGATTAGTAAAATATCTGACTGCAGCATCACGCAAAGGTAGGTAGTTACGTACAGTAGGTATCCGGCTGTTAATTTGGCATATTGATTATGAGGACCAGGGTAAAGTTCACTCATCCTCCATAGAAATGGGAGGATTCTCCGACTAGACGACGGGTGTTTAGTCTGGTTGGCAACTGCCCGACGAATGATGTCGGGACGTCGTTTATATGCTAGTCGCGCTGAAAACTCTGCTTGCGCGATGCAGGATTTGTGTGACGTCAGGTCTTTGATGCTTAGTTCTCATGTGGCGTTGTAGATGCAGCCACAGGCACATGGAGTTTTAGAAAAAAACCACTTTGTAGAGCGCTATCCCTGTCATTCATACATGTGTAGCGTTTTCTGTCATAATCTCCATGCGCCTAACTGTCATGACCATGAAGCTGACTGCGTAGCTCAGCACCAGACATAGGTACAACATTTAGGTCACAGCATTTTGCTGAGTAACGACCTGTTCTTGCACAGATGCGACACACGGCTTTTCTTACTTGTAATTGTTGTTTATTACAAAAGTAGATTTCCACTCGGCATTTTGCTTTGTTTTGTTTTGCTTGTTTCTTATCATTTATCAATACTGCAATTGTAACTCGTAATGTGTATTGTCAAGGTATTGGTCCTTGAACTGCCCTGACAAGCCCTGACACTGACATCAAGCAATAGACAACATTGTCAAAGTTTTTAACGTTTAAGGTTTTGAATACTAGGCTTTTGGCAATTTTTTTCTTATTTTTATTTCTGAATAATATTTACATAATTTAAAAGCTAATAGTCTTAAAATATGTATACTTTGTATTAGAGTGTGTATTTAGTAAATTTTTATTTTATTTTTATTTTTTGTAAAGTGTGTCTTGTTTGTGCAGAGTAAATAATTTATCTTTATTTTCTTTTCTTTCAGGTACTAAAGCAGCTCGTGTACTTTTAATACATTCCTCTAAAAATTTTACGTAGGTATAATCGTAGTATTAAATTGTGTTAACTGCCTCGTGGGTCTAGTGGCCACAAGCGCTACTGTTGAACATGAGATCCTGAGTTCGATTCCCGGGTCGAACCAAGTGTTATTGGGGTTTTCTATCTGAAATTGCTATTTCTCAGTAGCAGCCCGGAGTCTGGATTTGTGCCCGGTTGATGGCAATAGGCTCGCCCCCTGTTACATGGGACCTAAACATAACTATGAAATGCGGTTATAGTATAGGTGCACCTCTGCCTTACCCTTCGGGAAATATAGGCGTGATGTTATGTTTTAATTGTAGTGTTTGTCTGTATATCCTGCTGCCTAATATTGCGTATTTGGAGAGTGATGAAGAATCTATAAATTGACTCAGATTAATGAAAAAACGCCAAATTAATGATTACATTCATGTACCTACTTATTAATATTTAGGGCTTACAAATTCCATTAAATCCTAACAAATTCTAATTTATTACTGTACATTGAATAGAAAAAAATATAATTTGAAAGCTTGGCCGTACATTCTACCAACCAAATAATAATTCTGTTAAAAAAGACCTTTCCAATCCCGTTTTTACGATTCGTTACTCTCTACCTACAAGTTTCTCGGCCATTATTCCATTATAGAAACGCAATCGAATGTAAAATAAAATTCTCAACTTCGTGTAATTTCGTTAAATTTTTGACTAGAAAACTCGGGTAATACTTATATTCGTTTGTTTACGAGAACTTTCTGTTCTAAAGATAAGTTCCATATGTTAGGTTTCTCACATCAATTTAAACTTTCGTCATTTTCTTTTTTAATCTTTCCGTTTTCTTTATTTAAAGCTCCTCGCTTTGTGCAAGAGGATTTGGTATTGGCTAAGTACCTACGGATTAAATAGGTTACTCTCAAGTAGTCTTCATGCTTGCAAGTTTAGTCGGCAAGCTTATTGCTCTGGAGTTCATAATTTCCTTTAGAGATGATTTGTAGTTGCTACTGAACATCTAACCTCTTTTTAACAAACGTTTTAAAACCAATTAATGAATATTGGTTCGTGGTTTCAAGCGCTATTGCTGAGCTTTTTTTTTTTTTTGGGTGGGAAATTATCAAATATGTCAGACTTTTACTGACTAGAACCCACCCGTGTTCCTTCATTTGCCTGTGTGCCAGGGCCACAATATCCCTCTCGGACAAACTCGCAACACTGGCAGGCATTGGACCTAATGGACCCCGTCAATTCGTGCTGTCGTCTCTTTGAGGCGCGCGTGGAACACAACGCGCCGTCAACCCTGGCCTGGTCCTTATCGGACGGCGAGCTACCCATCGCTCACCGTCCGCAGGCCCGCGCCTACGGTGGGTGGAAATCGGCTTGCGACTCCCGACGCCCAGGGCGTCTCCTGCGGCGACTAGGGGTGTGAGGGTGCGAACCCTGTCTCTCCCTCACGCGTTCCGCCTCCTCCTTCGCGAGCATTACTGCTTCGCAGAAGGAGGTGACGGCCTCCCATGCACTCTCGCTCCGAACCATGGCCTGAACCAGGGCCGGACGCGAGAGATCGCCGCCGCCGATCGCCTCCGTGAGCGTGATTGCTGAGCTTGAGGTCCTGTGTTCAATTTCCAGGTCGGGCAAGGTGTATTGGGTTTCTCCATCAGGCATTTCTCAGACTTTTTGCCCGGTTGATGGCAATAGGCTCGCCCCCTATTACATTAGACTTAAGTAACTGTCAAAATGTGGATGCACCTCAGCTTAACCCTTAGGATATTGCAAGCTTTATTTTATACTAGCTGCGCCCCAAGGTTTCACCCGCCTAAGTCTTGATCCCGTGGGAATATCGGGATAAAAGTAGCCTATCTGTTAATCCAGTGTGTCAGCTACCTCTATACAAAATTTTATTAAAATTGGTCGCCTTTATAATATAAGTGTAATAATAATATTTTTTATTGTTAAGTCTAGTGTATTTCCGTCTCATTTATTCAGAAAAATATTACCTACTCTATTGCCAAAGTACTGATAAAGACAGGTAATAAATACATAATTATGTGGGATCATCAGGATTTACTCTATTAGATTCAGACATCATGTGGGCATAAGGTGGGTTTTGTGCAATGAAAACACGCTGGGTACTAATGTACGATACACAGCGTTTATTAAAATCACAAATTGACACAATCACCACAATTACTATTACCACAATAACTGAGCACAACGAATCGAGTACAGTTCCGCGACGTCTTAACTCCGATGCGATCAGACACTGAATCTTGAATGTCCTCCTCGCCCATCGGCTCAAATCATCACGACTCTGTAGAAGCGCGCTAGAGGTGTGGGTAGATCACGTGATGTCACCAGTGGTGCGCTTGCGATTCGTTTCGTGTCCGTACTAATGACCGGATCCGACAGATATAATAAAGAGTTTATAAATGGAAATAAATTCAATGGTTACCGTAAATTCATTTAAACCTCATAATGTCCTCTTACCACACCCAAAGAAAGTGCCTTTATTTCATCCTGATCCACTCTAAAAGGAGTTGGCAACATGCCAGAAAGGCTAAAAGTATTAAGATTCTAACACATCACCTAAACATGTTATCAATGTCTTCAATAGACTGAACTTGAATAACATGACAAGTACCTACAAGTATTTATGTACTTCTATACAAGACTGAAGGGTTAGGTCTCATAGAAAGCGTGAAAGTTTAAGTAAAAAAATACTGTGATGTAAATTGAGTTTCGAGATGAGCTAACTGCAATCTGTAAATTGTAATGAGCTACATAGGATACTTTTAATTTAGCAGCTATGTATATTTTGCTGTGCAATTTTTTATCAATAAAAAGCAAGCAAACAAGGCAGTTTTTGTATTCATCAAGCAATTACTCAGTCATAATTATTATTCTTATAGGAAATCCACCAATACTTTTTTTCATTCGAATGAGATATCAAAACTACGTTAAGGCTCCGTGCACGAAAGAAACCCTTTTTCGTCAGTTTCTTATCTAATTGTGAAAAAGCTTGAAATATTGAAACATTAAGTCTGTGTAACTATAGGAGTACAGTTTTCGTGGTGCTAAACCATTCGTGTCAGTCACAGCACTTGTTAATAGTTTCATCACTTTTGTGCACTCGAAAATGTAGTATATTGCGCCTTTGATTTACTTAATGAAGATATTTTATAATCATAAAATATAATGTTGATTTTATCTCAAAGATAGCTGAAGCTCAGTATGTGATTTTTAAATTTCTTGATATGTTTTGTAAATAATAGGAAAAAATTCGACATTTCAAATCACAAATAATTTAGTTTAAATTATTTTTCCCTTTGTCACAACTAATGAACAAAATTGATCAAAATCAGCCGATTTCATGCACGGCCCCTTAACGCTTTTCAAAAGAAACCAATATTGTCATGATTTATTTGAAAAAAATAAGATTTATGATTGTTGTGTATGTGCCCGGAGGCAACACAGTGTTGGATGGCTGAATATCATGATTTCCAAATATTAATAAGATTCGTAGTGGATTTTAAATACTAAATATAAAATTGAAAGTATGTGATTTGCCTCAAATAATTCTGGTATCAGTGTAGTCATGAAGTTTAAAAGTATCTCATTTGACAGTTACCGTAAAAGTACTGGTTTTTTAACGGAACGAAATGGAAACATGATGTTACGAGCGTCACCTGGTTTTGAAGTTCGAGCCTCGGAACCTAAAGGTTGTCTTCAAGAAGTCTAAAGCCTTTAGTGATATTATAATGAGTACCTAATTAAATAGTTTAAATATTGCTTTATACCAAGTTTGTATGTGTGCAAGAAAATAAATATTAAATAAATATTATATTATTAAATATTCGTATTGAAAAGGTGTTTCCTTCCAACATAAGATGAAGCAAAGCAAAATAAAATTAACATGGACAGAGTGACAGCTAAACGCCACGTTTTCATTACGAAAGAAAGAAAGAAAAATGCGTAGGTATATCATTACAGCAAAAAAATAAACCTTGTTTTTAGGGTTCCGTACCTAAAGGGTAAAACGGGAATCCTATTACTAAGGCTCCGCCGTCTGTCTGTCTGTCTGTCCGTCTGTCACCAGGCTGTATCTCATGGACCGTGATAGTTAGACAGTTGAAATTTTCACAGATGATGTATTTCTGTTGCCGCTATAGCAACAAATACTAAAAACCAGATAACATAAATATTTAAGGGGGTTCCCATACAACAAACGTGATTTTTTTGCTCGTTTTTGCTCGATATTGATAACGGCAACAGGTAGACGCTTGAAATATTCATAGACTATTTAGTTATAGGTATATTCACTTTAAAAATAAATAATTAAATTAAAATAAAACAAATATTTAAGGGGGGCTCCCATACAACAAACGTGATTTTTTTGCCATTTTTATATATAATGGTACGGAACCGTTCGTGCGCGAGTCCGACTCGCACTTGGCCTGTTTTTAGGGTTCCGTAGTCAACAACAAACCCTTATAGTTTCGCCATGTCCATCTGTCTGTCTGGCTGTCTGTCCCCGGCTTAGATCAGAGACGCTTAGTAATAGATAACTGTAATTTGGCATGGGTAGACATATTAATGATGCCAACAAAGTTTTTTTAGGGTCCGCCCTGGCACATAAAGTGGGGATGATATTTTTTTCTCGTCTATCCCATGGTGTGGGGGGATAGGCCGTTCAAAAATCAAGAGTCAAGTGTCCCGCCCCCTACCAGCTAAATGGTTGTTTTTGGATATGTGAAAAAAATCATGGCAGTACTTAGTGAGTATATATACCTAACGAAATTAAAAGGAAAACTATCACACCTTAGTAGTCTTTAAAAGTTAACGAGTCAAGTTAATAGTCGACCAAATTACATTTGCAGTCCGTTGTAGAATTCACCGTGACGTATATCGATGTATGGGAGAACATGTTTTTCAACAACAATGTTTTTCTTTTGACGTGACAACGTCTTATAATTCGATGGAGCCGGCTGCACGCACGAAAAAACATGACTCATGCGGCGTTACCTCTCATGCGGCGTTACCTCGCTCTGAGGCGTTCCATTTAAGGCTTATGACGTTGTCACGTTCAACTATCGTCAGTAAACCGATTTTTTGGGATAAATTCATCTCAACTAAGAAACCCTTGTTTTTACAAATAAATAACCTAGCTGAAGCACAAAACCAATGCGGTATCGGTACCTTTAGTGTACACGAGCCGTATTACAATTACTGCCGTTCCCCGTTCCCGCCCCGCTTGCTATAAAACCGAGACTTTACCACACCGATATTCAATATACTGAAGACAGACTGTAACCTTGTACGGTACCTTTGTATCGATAAATAAGGCTGTCAGACGCCGCCGCCGCCTCTATAGTACCGACGAACCAATTTTTGAGTAAGGTGACCTAGACTTATAATGGAAAAACAATAACAGGTAGTTCCCGGGTAGATTTTATCGTAGAAATAAAACTACAGCAAATACTGTAACCCATTTTTGATGTAATATTACTTTTCTTGAGTGGAAATTCATGTTTGGTATTTTTTTTTAGGTTAATGAGGGTTTTCTGGCAGCACTGAGACTTCAGGTTAGGACCTGTCAAAAGTGTCAAAGCGCCTATGTTGTCTTTAGTCATGACTGAATGATGAACGAATGAATGAAACAAAATTAAATGATGAACGTCATCACAGATTTTTTTTTTTATTCATTGTCGAAATGGAAGACCTCTTGTCAAAATGGCGCCAATAAAATGGCGCCAAACGGCGTAAATTTTCATGAAAACCATCATTGCATTCAGTTAATAACGATGGTCCTAATCGTATGGGATTCAATTAGACCCTGCGGTGAGGCCGGGAACCAAATTACGAGAAAAACACGACTTCCATTAGGTACTTAATTTAGGTACCTACTCAACAAAATTTCCTTGATTTTATTACCAAATGAAATAATATTTTGCAACGCTGTTAGCACCTTAAAATAGCTCACGATTGCGTGAAATTGTATGGCAATCAAGCTGTCACGTTAATTTTTTGTGAAAAATACATTTCACAGGAAACTAAACAATATCTACCCCATACTTGATCGAGCGCGAATCTATTGTGATTTGATCACAATCGCAGTGTCGATATCATTGAACGCGCTGGAAAACTTGGGAGGGTGCCCAAATGTCAGTTGGGAGAACACTGTGAGGCTTTCGTTGGTAAGAGGCTGATGTAACCTAGGAATAGAGTATTCATGAGAATTTCTGGAGTTAATAGCAAATAGTCTACAATTTTTAGTTTTCTTTAAAACTACTGCAAAAACTGTAAAATAGGCAGTCAAAGCTATCAATACACTTTACATGTTCTCACTGCTGGGAGACACGCCTCCTCCCTGTGAGAGGGAGTGGGCCGTAATTAAAAAAAAACTCTGCTGAACGCGGGCCAGGAGAGGGAAGCAAAGGAAACAATCTTTTTCTAGAAATACCGATGCCAATCAATATCAGACAGCAGAGATAGTTCAGGTGGTTCACATGGTTTCTCATGTTTAAACTTGTAGAAAAGAAGAGAATCGAAATACACGGAACTCGACATCCCTTCGAATCTTTTAGTTTCCACAAGTTTAAGCATGGTTTTAGGGATTCCTAGCTGTCAGAATGATCAAGTTTTAATAAATGACACTCACTAGTTGCATGTGGGGCTTGTAGCTAATACCTAATAACGACCGCACAGGTCAATCGATCAGGTTAAGCTACGCTAACCGTGGTTGGTCCGTGGATGGGTGACCATCTTTACATGCCAAGGCCCCTCCGTGCCTCAGAAAGCACGTTAAGCCGTTGGTCCCGGCTGTCATTCGTGGATCTTTGACAGTCTTTAAAAGCCCGAAAGTCTAACATTCAGTCTCAGCTGCATCCGGATAGACTGGTAGCCGAAAAGGCTAGGCAGATGATGACTCACTAGTTAACCCCGTCAATCAATAAAATGCTAACACTGGACTCTAAAGTTAATTTGCGTATGACAGTTTCAAATAAATTAAGACATAACTGGGAGTCCCTCGTGGCAAATAGTCATAACTCGTCGTAAAGTCGTTTGTGTCAAATGTAGTCCTTGAAATAATGACCAGTGCTAAATGTTTCACGCTAGGATGAGATAATAAATGGGTTTAAAAGCAATTTGTGAAACAAACCCGTCATGTACCTATTAAGTAAGTAAATCTTGCACAACAACATCACGGCTATTTTCCCCGAAGGGTTGGGCAGAGGCGTACATATTATAGTCCATCCACAATTCGCCAGTTATGTTTTTAGTTCCATGTTATGATGCACAAATACAGATTCTGGGACGCTGCTACTGAGAAATTCTTCTACTTCTGCTACTGAGAAGTAAATCTTATATTGTGACATCCCACAGTTGGGTCTAATCCTGCCTATGGTTTCTAGATAAAATTCGCATTACAGGTATAGTGTCAGCCATTGATTGTTTTTGTTCAGCTCATTCCGCCATCTTCTTTATGGCTTAGGTATGTAAGTACATTCAGAATAATTATGTACTAACATGGTTGCAAATAGCTGTTTGGAGAACTTGCTTATATCATATTCTATAGGTATTTCAGCCCGTGACTGATAAGATTATGATAAATGATATTTTTTTTGTAAGTAGTTAAAAACTAGATGAGGTCACTGTTTCCTATCCAACTACTCTGAGAAGAAACACCGAAACTCAGTGGTCTCTTTTAAATTCCAGACATAATCTTGGTCAGATCATGTGTGATGTGATCATGTGTGTGTGTTGCATTTATCATCAATCGTGTAGTAACTCAGAATTTAAGGTGCTCATCGATGACGTTAATAGGTTGCATAAACATAAATATAACAAAATCAACCCTAACTATTTTCTTCCCAAAATCATACGCCTCTGCCCTATGTATCCAAATATCAAAGGATTGCTTAGCGACCACGATTGGTCGCATTTACTAAAGCCTCATCCTTCCACATAATGTACTACCTACCTATCTTGTTCTCCAATATAACTCTTGGTGATACTGACAAATGGGCACTACAATTCATGTATTATTTATCTATCTATCCCTATTTTTCTTTTTCAACTTGTGGACTTGAGTAAAGTTGACATTTTTTCCTCCACCGCCTTCAGAGATTTTGTTTGAAGATATACGGTTTTTCACATCATTCCTGGGGACATTTTTCAAGATTATAATGACGTGGCCTTAGTAAGGGAATTACCTAGGTTTGAGAGCTATGTGTTTGGATTATTTATTAGGGCTGAGCGGCCATTTTGATGTTGTTTTTGTTTTTTGATGAATCAGTTTTTAGACAAAGAAGTTGATTTGTTTGTTGTTATTAGTTGTAGCTGTCAAATACTCAACTCAAGAAGGACACAAAAATAAATTCTTATTCTTCAGTCTTGCCATAAAAGCCTTAAAAAATTTGCTTTTACCAGAATGTCCCAGAAGGACTGTATTGGTTTTCGAGAGTCTATTTCTTTGGCAGGCTCTGTAGCCTAAACGGGTTGATAGATTTTAATTGAAGAGTCGTTAAATTCGTCTTAATTATGAGAGTGACATAGGCTATACAATATTTATAATAATGCATCTGCAAATCCTACAAAAAAGGGAGCGGAAGGTTTTTTTAAATAAATTACAAAACAGTTGGTATCAAATAAAAAATAGTAGGTAATGAGGCGATTCCAAATATAGGCACGAGTAGGTATCTATGTATATTATCAAAACTAAAAAGTATGAAAAAATCAAATTATTAAAAAAACCCGGCTGCACAAACACATAACTGAAAAGACAAAAACAAGCATTTATATAATCAATAGAATTTTGGTATTCCAGGGACAAACCAATAACCAAAAATATTTTTATTATTATAATGATCGGTTTTGTGTTTTTGCAGCCGGGTTTTTTTGTATAATTTACATTTCTAACGCAGTCATTCACCAATTATTACGATATGAATCGCGTACTTACTGTGAAAACTATATTCTTTATCATGAATAAGAATTAGATGAAGCCTACAAGCATTGCCTACTGTTCTAGTATTAATTACCTTATTGCAAAAAAGTACTAGACAAGCAAAATAAATAAATTTGTTGAATACAACAAAAACTACAAATAAACAGCCATCACACAAAAAATCTATTATTCTTTAGAGAAAAGAATTTGTCAAGATTCCCTGTCAACATTTATCAAGTAATACATACTTATAGAAATATGACGAGAGCTTGCCCGGGCTTTTATTATATCTTCAAGTCCATCCCAAGGGAGGCGTGTAGGGCTACATTTATCGCTGTGTGGGACGAATATTTTGTATATTTTTATAGTGGATAAAGTAGGGTTTTCTTTAAAAGGACGTATTGTGTGATGTTAGACGCGATGTGTATAGTTTTTTTTTTGTTTGGTATTGGTAGTTGGAAAGAAAACTTCCTGCTCTTTGACGACCCTATGAAATGTTTCCTCACTTACCTATTAGGCTAGGCGCAAACGAGCCTCCGGCCACAGCCACCGGTCGCCCAGCGACAAGCAGTTTCCGTGGTTTTTCATACGTTTTGTATATGGATTCGTCGCACACGTGTGGCCGGAGTTACATTTTAATACGAGGGTCCGGCTTTGGCTCTCCTAGATTAAGATCTGCCGACGGTCAAAGTCAAAGTCAAATTATTTATTTCAAATCAGCACGTAAGAGGCACTTTTGAACGTCAATATTTGCAAAAAAATTAAATTGATTCTAGTCGCCCCTTCCAAAAGGTAGTTTCGTATGGAGAAGAATCGGCAAGAAACTCCATCATACAACTCGTAAATCGCGGTCGTTACCACTGCTCCACTGGGCCACCTCTGCTTTGCTGCTTTTGTACTACAAATCCCGAATTTGGTTTCCGGAGAACAAAGAACAGAGGGCATATTCATGACCATAAATACGTAAAAGTACTTACGTAAGATTCTAAAGCTCAACACACACAGGCAGCGGGTGCGGGTCGGGCGCGGGACGGGCGCGGGTGGGGCGGCAGTACGGTGAGCTGAATTCTCTGTATTTTTAAGAACGACACCACCCGAAACGCGTGCGCGGGTCGGGCGCGCAGCGGGTCGGCGGCGGCGGCGTGGCGAGAGCCGCGCACGCGTTTCGTGTGGTGTCGTTCATATGAATACAGAGAATACATTCCGCCATCTGCCGTCCCGACCCGCGCCCGCTCCGGACCCGCTGCCTGTGTGTGTTGAGCTTTAATACGTAAGAGCACACACAATACCTAAGTTTTTGAAAATATAATCTCTGGCATTAAAAAGGACCCCAAAAATGAGACCGCTTCATAATCTCAGTCTAGACTTAGATCCTCCCACTGAATTTTATCTTTGTGAAAGACAAAGATAAAATTCAGTGGGAGGATCTAAGTCTCTCTAAGTAGGATAAAAATTGAACGTTAAATTATCTA
Organism: Tiliacea citrago; assembly: GCA_963921375.1. Taxonomy (NCBI): domain Eukaryota; kingdom Metazoa; phylum Arthropoda; class Insecta; order Lepidoptera; family Noctuidae; genus Tiliacea; species Tiliacea citrago. The sequence goes on along the minus strand of OY992799.1, from coordinate 20,631,207 downwards.
ACAATATCAATCTGACTAGCCTTTTCCCAACTATGTTGGGATCGGCTTCCAGTCTATCCGGATTCAGCTGAATAACAGTATTTTACATGAAGCGACTGCCTATCTGACCTCCACAACCTAGTAACTGGGTAAAACGATACCCCTTGGTAAGGCTGGTTGTCAGAGTTTCGGGCTTCTGACAATCCCATAACGATTGTCAAAGATCAACGTATGACAGCCGGAACCAACGGCACGGAGGAGTCTCGGTATGTAAAGATGGTCACTCATCCATGGACCAACCCCGGCAAGTGTAGCTTAACCTGATGGATCGACTGTTATTACTTATAGCCACGACGCATTAACATAACTGTCTGTGAGAGGGAGTGGGCCGTGATTCACCACGCAGGCCCAGTACGGGTTTCTTTTTCTTTTAGCGGGTTCGGTTTCCGCACTTAGTCCTTCATGTGGACCATTGTGCGTGGGCCATGGCGGCCGTCGTTGTTTATTCCAACCAGCCCACCTCCCTCCAGAAGCTGATTAGGTCTCCTGGTCTGCTTAAGATATCCGTGAAAGATCTGGGTGACCCGATGGTGTCTGTTCTGATCTGGGTGACGCCTGTGCATTTAAAGAGCACGTGCGCAACGGTTTCTTCAGCCTCCATGCAAGCCCTGCACAGAGGGCTGTCCGTTATGCCTATTGTGTGGAAGTGCTTATTCAGTGAGCAGTGTCCCGTGATGGTCCCCGTCACTAGGCGCAGGCCGTTCCTGTCCAGGCGTAGCAACCGCCTGGTTAGCCTGCCATCTAAGGACGGCATAGCTTCCCTGGATTGCCTGCAGCCCGGTGTCGAGGTCCACCAGTTCTGTGCTTGTGTGTGGGTGAACTCTTGTAGCCACCTGCGTAGTTGGTTGAAGGGGATGGGTACGATAGGTTCGGGTCCACAGACTGACGTGCTGGATGCTCTCCTAGCAAGTTGGTCAGCTGCGTCGTTACCTAGTGATCCGCTGTGTCCTTTTATCCATTGCAGTGTCACTGTATTACGGTTGCACACTGTCACCCGTTCCAGTGCGTTGTGACATTCTAGTGTTAGTCTGGAGGTAATATAATTTTTCCCCAAGGATTGCAAGACTGAGGCACTATCGGAGAGTATACGTATACGGGTGTCCGTAACTCTCCTGGCTTCTATGGCGTAAGCCGCTTGTATAATGCCCACACATTCCGCCTGGTAGACGGTGTTGAACAATCCCAGCGGGCTGGATATATTTATGTTGAAGTCATGTGAGAAAACTCCGACTCCGGTTCCGGAGTCGGTCTTTGATCCGTCGGTGTATACTCTCATCTCCTTCGGGCCTGAGTAGTCACACCGTTCTTCTGTGAGTATGATGTTGTAGTGCTTCTGAAAGAAGTGTAGTTTCGGGGCTTTGTCGCAGGGTGATGCCATCATCGGTTGTCGTTTGATTGCATCTTCCCTTATGCGTGTGTGCTTGACCCTAGAGTCTCTGCTCAGGGTTCCCGATATATATAGCCTGAAGGCTGCCAGAGCTGCCTCCTCTCGCACGATGAGGTGCAGGGGTGGCAGTCCCAGCATTACTTGCAGTGCGGCAGTGGGTGCAGTGCTCATGCTGCTGGTTATTGCTACACAAGCGAACCGCTGCAGTTTTTCGAGGTCTTTTTGGGCTGTGCTCAGGTCCGTCCTGGGCCACCAGACCAGTGAGCCGTATGTGATAATTGGTCGAATGACTGTGGTGTATAGCCAGTGGGTGACTTTGGGGCTGATACCCCAATTCCTTCCAAGCAGTCGCTTGCACTGCCATAGTGATATGCTGGCTTTTGTGGTGATGTAGTTGGTGTGTTTTGCCCAGTTCAGCTGTTTGTCCAAATAGATGCCCAGGTATTTGGTTTCAGTTGCCAGGCTTAGGGTAGTTCCAAAGAATCGTGGCAGTTGTAGTGTCGCCAACTTCCTCTTTTTTGTGAAGAGAATCAGTTCGGTTTTTGTTGGATTCACCGACAGTTGGTGTTTATTGCACCAGTCCTCTACTATTTTCAAAGCCTGGCGCATTAGGTTACATAAGGTGTTTTCGTGGGTGCCATTTATTATTATGGTTATGTCGTCGGCGTAGCCTACGGTAAAATAACCTTTGTCATTTAGTGTTTTGATGAGGCTGTCTACTACCAGGTTCCATAGAAGCGGTGAGAGGACACCTCCTTGCGGGCAGCCTTTCGCCACGATGGCCCTTGTAGTGTCATTTACCGTGACTTGTACAGCTCTCATTTTGAGCATATTGGTGATCCAGCCGCTTAGGGTCGAGTCTATATTGTGTCTATCTAACGCCATGTTAATGCTGTTGAACATGGTTTTGTCGAAGGCGCCCTCGATATCAATGAAGGCAGCCAGTGATGAGCATTTGTGGTCCACTGCGCATTCAATCTTAGAGACCACGCTGTGTAGCGCGGATTCTGTTGATTTGCCTGTGGAGTACGCATGCTGTTGTTTATGGAGTGGTTTTACCCGGAGAGGTCCGTCTCGAATGTGTCTATCACAGAGCCTCTCCAGGGTTTTCAGTAAGAAGGATGTGAGGCTAATAGGCCTATAAGCCTTGGGTTGTGTGTAGTCGGTTTTGCCAGGTTTGGGTATGAAAATGACCTTCACTTCGCGCCATGCTAGTGGTATGTGTCTGAGTGCTAAGCACGCTCGATAAATCTCCACCAGCCATGGTGTCAGATGATCTATCCCCCACTGTAGCAGGGCTGGGAAAATGCCATCCAGCCCTGCGGACTTAAATGGCTGGAACGTGTTGATAGCCCACTTTATACGATCTTCTGTTGCTATATTATGGGCTCTTGACCAGTCTTGATCCGTTGGGGTCCATTCTGGCACAACCTCCCAGGTCCTGTCTTCTAAGAGCCTGCAGTCTGGGAAGTGAGTCTCCAGAAGGACCTTACTGGCTTCATGGTCAGTTATTGTGTATGAGTTGTCGGGCTTTTTCAGCGCGCCGAGGGTTCGGTCCTGGTCAGTTGATAGGATCTTCCTTACCCTTGCGGCTTCATTATTTGTCTCGATGGATTCACAAAACTTCCGCCAGGCTGTTCTCCTGGCAGTCCTGATCTGTTTCCTGTACAAATATTGGGTTTCTTTGTATAGCTCCCAGTCTTCCGGGAGTCTGGTGTTCTTGGCTCTGTTGAATTGCTTACGAAGTGCATCTCTGAGTTTACTAAGTTCGGCGTTCCACCAGGGGTTCCTCACAGCCTTGGCTTGTGGCGACCTTAGTTTGCAGCATGCATGGTAAGCTTCGGTTATGTATTCTGATAGCTTTGTCACAGTGTATTCTAAGCGCGCAGGGTCAGTTATGGTTGTCAGTGTAAGGTGCCTATCTAGCATGGAGGCTAGGAGACGTTTATATCCTGGCACATTAGTGCGCCGTGGATTTCGTTTTGGTACGGGTTTTTTGGTGTTGGTTGTGAGTTTGAAGCGGATTCTTCTATGGTCTGAGCAAGAAGGCTCGTCTGACACGTGCCAGTTTGTGATGATGTGTGTCACGTTTTCTGTAGCAAGCGTTAAGTCTATGATCGTTTGTCCTCGAGCTGTGACCCAAGTGGGTTCTGAGCCGCGGTTCACGATGTTAAGGTTAGTTGAGAATAAATAGGTGGATAGTACCTCTCCCCTGGAGTTCGGTGCGTCGCTGCCCCAGAGCGGGTGGTGGGCGTTCGAGTCCGTGCAGATGATGAGATCTAGGCTGGCTCGCTCACAGTGCTGTACTAGGTCGGCCATCTCCTTCGGTGGGCAGTTTGTGTCCTCGCCTGGCATGTAAACCGAGGCCAGCACAACATCTGGAGCATCGCCTTCTGTTTGGAGCCTGACAGCTGTCAGATCTCTGGAACAGAATTGGGTAAGTGGTGCGATAGGGATTTCTTTGGGTATGTAAGCGCAGGTTCTTGGTTTGTCTGGGCTGTGTGTGTTGAGGATTAGCTTACCTCCGATGTTACCGAGGCCGCATACTCTATTGTTCCTGATCCACGGCTCTTGGATCAGTGCTATGGTTCGGGGCTTCACCTCCAGTGCCCTGCGTAGACTAGCCGTGGCAGCCTGGCTATGTTGGAGGTTGGTCTGGATGATGTTGAGGGACGGTGGCGGTGATGAAGTGGAGTTAGTCGCTGATGGATCCATCGGACTGTCTCTCCACCACCTCCTCTCTGTATTGGCCTTCGTGCTGTTCGCCCGGCGACGAGGCGAGCAGTTGCTCGCTCCAGCCAGGGGATGAGGGCGGTATGGTGTCATTGTCATCGGCCATTGCTGCTCTGGCCATGACCTCCTCAAGTTTGGTAATGTCCGTGTCCTCTGTCGGTGCCGGTTGTGTCGTAGTCGTGTCCGTGCTGTCAGTCTGGGTGTCAGGTGGTTGGGTCGTGGGCCAGAAGCGAACATATATCGAACCAAGCAGGTAGGATATACGTCGCTCCCGGGCTAGGACCTTTACGACTTCCTCCGGCGGCACACCCAGGGTCAAAAATGTCCCATAGTTGTCGCCGCCGACGGCCGTCGCCCTGTACAGTGACCACCTGGCGATGTCGTACCAAGTATTCTGACGAATCAGAAGACTCTGGAGCCGGGCCACGTCACCATCGTAACGAGGGACGAAAAGCGAGGCTCGGACTCGGGTGGGCACGTCAGATTGTCTCAGTACTGTCAGCGTGAGGTCAGTGTCTGGGAGTCTGATTCTGGGCACATTCTGGGTCAACCAAGTCAAGGAATTGTCGTCCTCGCACCACATCTGCACGGTCCCTTCCGCTACCCGTGGGTATCCACGGAAGGCCGGGAGCGGCGTTGACGAGTCTGTGTCTAATAGCAGATTCTCGAGATCTGTCTTTACGTGCTCGGCCTCTTCCTTCGTCAGGTCCCTGGAGGGAGGCGGGAAGCAGATTGCTACGGCCAGCCGCGCAGGAATGTCCTTCGTGGCTCGCGCGTAGGTCCTTTGCTCCCCCTGAGCTGAGTGGATCCTCGAGCGTTTGGCGTCCCCCTGGAGCATGCTTGGTGAAGCGGTCTCATCAGGGCGCGCCCTCTTCACCGGCCCTGTACCGCTCGGTCCAGGCTGCGGCTTAGAGGTGCCTGGCTGGGTGTTTTTTGCCGGCAACGCCTTGTGCAAGGCTCTAGATCTCTTACCCCTGTTTTGTCGAGGTCGAGGTCGGTCGTGGGTTACGTCAGTGTTTTGGGGTCGGCTGTCAGCCCCGGCGGACTCTGTCGCTTGCGGAGGCTTTTCGCGCTGGGTTGCCCCTTCGCGTACTTGCCCCCGCTCGCTTGATTCCACGTCCTGCCGTTTTGCGCGCTGGGTTTCCCCTTCGCGTACTCGCGGCTGGTCGCGTGGTTCCGCGTCCGGCCGCTTTTCGCGCTGGGTTTCCCCTTCGCGTACTCGCGGCTGGTCGCGTGGTTCCGCGTCCGGCCACTTTTCGCGCTGGGTTTCCCCTTCGCGTACTTGTGGCTGGTCGCGTACTACCTCTTCGGCGTTCGATCGCACATCGCGCTGGCTAGTGCCTTGGCGGGTGTCGGGCTTTCGAACGCCTGCTTTTCTCTCCCGGGCCAAGATTTTTCCGCGCTTTCTCAGCAGGCGTACCGAATCAACTTCAACCGGGAGAGAGGTGGAGCTGCCAGGGCCGTCATCTTTCCCCATCCCTCTCTGTCCATGTCGGTCTTGGTCCTTGTCTGGGTAGGCGATGCTTTTCCGCACGATGCTCTGTTGCCAGAGGCTCGCAGGAGGCGTGCATTTCGCAGTGGGTATTGGCGCGTCAATCGCAGCCGAGTTCGGGTGTATAGGCGCGTTGATCGCAGCCAGTGTTGGGTGTATGGGCGCGTTAGTCGCAGCCTGGGTTGTGGGCGCGTAAGTCGCAGCCTGAGTTGTGGGCGCTAAAACAGCAGCCGGCCGCGCTGAAGAGCGCGGCACCAAAGAAGAGTTTGGTGCCCCCCCCAGATTACGATGGGGGCTGACCGCCGAGGCGGTGTGGGATTCCCCGGCTTGGCCGGGACCCACCTGGGTAGAAGTTTCCATTCTCTGCATGATTTTGGTATGGGGGGGTGGGCTTTTTTGGAATCGAGGTTACCCCTCCTCTAGGACCGACAGGATGTAGGGATGGGAGGGAAGATATTCGTGGGTAAGGGTGTGGGTTCTTGGGGGTCACCCGAGGCTTGGGATTCGGCCTAAGGATTTAGGATCAACAGGATGTATGGATAAAGGAAGGATGGATAATTAGGTGATAGGTACATAGGAAGGGGTAAATGGGTTAACCTGAGCCTGGGGTTTGGCCTTCGGAAACTTCTCTTGTCCGGGATCTCTTTGAGATGCTCCGGGTACAGGATCGACCTTTAACAGTCGGTCCCGCAGCCGGAGTTGGGCTATCCGCAACCTGCCCACCCGCTCGGTTGCAAGAGAAGAAGTGCCTGGCAGCCTGGGTCGCCCCACCACGGATGTACGTATACACCCGCGTTGGAGCGATCCAGCCTTCCCCGAGCCAGTACGGGTTACTAGATTATAAAATTGTTTTACTTGTGTTGTAGCTTTAAATATCTATTTTTCTATTTTTGTTAGGTATAAGTCCATTAGCATGGGTGTTTGACATTCTCTAAATTTATCCCTACAAAGGTTGTCTGTAAGAGAATTATGGTGACCTCTAATTGTATGTGTGTCTCCTCTTTGGTCTAGTCTTCGCAAGCGCTACTGGCGACTACAAGGTCCGAGGTTCGATTCTCAGGTCGGGCTATCGGGTTATTGGGTTTTTCCACCAGGAATTTCTCAGTAGCAGCCCGAAGTCTGGATTTGTGCCCGGTTGATGGCAATAGGCTCCCCCCTATTACATGGGACTTAAACATAACTGGCGAAACGTGGGTGTACTATAGGTAACCTCTGCCTAACCCTTCGGGGATTACAGGCGTGATGTTATGTTATGTTTATAAACAATTTATATAGGTATGTCATTTATTCAGCTTCCAAAGATGGAAATTATGATCGATTGAAGAAATAAATGATAGATTGATATTTCGTCGTATTATTGCTAGATTGATTGAAATCTCGCTTCGACGATGCATTGAGTTAAAGGATAGATTTAGATTTGGATTGAGCAATGCATTGAGGCGTGATTGATAAAAAATATAAATAGAAATAAACTACGAATAGGTACCTAATGTAGGTACTGTTTGAGATGCGAGCAAGTACAAATGACTCTTCAAATGTTATGCTATACTAGCTTTTACCAGCGGCTTCGCATGCATGGGGGTCGGAAATTATCTCACGGGAACGTAATGCCGAGATATAGAGTATCCATAACCCAGGTTGTAAACTAGTTATGTGCCAAATTTTATCCAAATTCGTTCAGACGTTTTTCCGTGATTAAGTAACAAATATACAAACTTACACATTTATAATATTAGTACGAAGAAGGATGAAAAATAATTTTCTAAGTTTGTCATCAGTTCATCACAGCCTTGATTTTTTTTTAAATCTTTGCCCTTCACTAGGAACTTCGCCTGTATTGGGTGCGTTTACAAACATTTAAACTCACATACACAAACAGCCAGACCCGGAACAACTACTTGTAGGTTATACAAATATTTGTTCCGCGGCAATCGAACCCGCGACACGCAGCGCAGCAGTCAATCACTTAACCACTGCGCCAACCGTGTCGTCAAAATGAAATTATACAAACATTATAATGAACCTAGACCTACTGCTTAAGTTGAGATACGGGTAAGTTAACCTTTTATAAAGGCTCGTGCAGACTGGCGCGACGCAACGGCGTGACGCGACGCCTTTATTCGTAGGTAACTACTTTCTTAGTTAATCTTTACCTACTGATGAACGGTGAAGGAGGATAAAACATGGTGAGGTAACCGGAAATTGCGAAATGCTGAAAAATTGGACATGCAGTGGATTACTGTGGGATTCATCATACTCTGAACAAACAAGGATTTATCCTCATAGTGCGCTAATTCAGGAGCTCGTAGCTGGTAATAACTTAAGCTACGCTTGCCCGGTTGGTCCGTGGATGGGTGACCTTTACATACCGAGAATCGTCCGTGCCTCGGAAAGCACGTTAAGCCGTTGGTCCCGGCGGTTATTTGTAGATCTTTGACAGTTGTTACGGGTTGTCAGAAGCCCGAAAGTCTGATAACCAGTCTTACCAAGGGATATCGTGTTACCTAGTTACTGGGTTGTGGAGGCCAGATAGGCAGTCGCTCCTTGTAAAATACTGGTATTTAGCTGCATCCGGTTAGACTGGAAGCCAACCCCAACGTAGTTGGTAGAAGGCTAGGCAGATTGATTGAGTTCGATAACTCAAACTCAAAGCCTTTATATATATTAAACCATTTACAGGCACTTTTGAATTGTCAAGGAGTCGATCAGTTAGAAATATGAAGCTAGTTGCCCATTCCAAAGCGTAGTAGGTACCTATGGTAAAGAACAGGCCAAAAACTCCATGGACACTCTTTTATAAATAATATTATTACTAAAATATGAGTTACCTACATCATTAATGTTGAATTTATAACTATGTGTGAGAACGATGTAAAAAAACACGCAAATAGAAAAAAAAAACAATTAAAATAAGCCGTGGCAGCTAAGAAGGGGCCTGTTCATGAACATGACGCATTGATCAGTTGCAATTTCAAGCTGGTATCAGATATTGTAGGTTCGTACTGGTTCATTGGCTATAAATTCAGGTCGTAATTCGCTATTTGAATCTAAGGCGGCCTTGTAGTTTCCGAGTAAAATTAATGGACCTATCCGCTGTCAGGATTTGTGCGGGCGAACATCGCTTACACATCGAAATCAGTCCGTGATTTTGAGGCAATGTGCATATTTAAATCTCAATTTCGATCGACTTTTTATAGTACGCAGCTCAATAGTTGCTCAAATAGACAAGTTCATTTACCGACAGGTAACGAAATAAAGGCTAGACACGACAGTAGTAGTTTCTATGTCGCTGCCTGTCACGCCCGCCATATCGCGCCAGTCTGCACGAGCCTTAAACAGTTAAATATTTCAAGTGATACCTAATATTTATTAGCGGAACCCTAATAACTCAAAAGGAAAAAAAAGATCGCTCATGTGTATGTCTGTCCGTTTGTAACAGCCGATTTGCTCCGAATCTACTGGACCGATTATGTTGAAATTTGGTACACGTTTGAACTTCTGTGAACCAAACACGAACGTGTAAATGAAACGACGTAACGACGCGGCGACATGTCAATTTTATTATGAATATGGGATTTACATTTATGAGAAAAAAAAATACACTCTGTACCGTTTGACATAATTATCAAATGAATGACTTGTTATTTTTTTCAAATAATTTGAACATATTTTGTTTTAAAGTTATTAAAGAAAACAGATGAAAATTGACCATTCTCCCGTTATCTCCGAAACTGCTAAGACTAAAATTTTGAAAAAAATACTGAGAATAGTTCTGTACTTATAGATTACAGGAAAATTTATAAGAAGTCTATGGTCTTTAAATAATATGGTAAATCACTTAATTTTGTGCTCACAAACTTACATTTTCACTTGGAATATATTATGTTTTTCAACTACAATGTTAAGTTTGTTCTTGGCATCAGTTCATCCCAACTACGGGACCCTTCATTGTGGGTGGCCCGACACGCACTTGGCCGGTTTTTAATTTTATTATACCCATTAAAATTCTTAGAGTACAGGCACTTATTTTAATTATGAGAGATCTTGACTATTTTGGTACCATTTTGCCCTCGTTATAATGCTGTTTAAAAACAAGCACATATTTTGATAAATGGGACCTCATAAATACTACTGCATCGCATCAGGGATGTTTGCTGAAGCTCGCGTTGACTGCTTTTACACTGTGATGTGGAACTGGTGCGCATCCTTGGTTAGTAGGGTGCGGGGCAGCACCAACAGCATCCTGTCTATGGTAGCAAGCAGGCTAGATTATGCGTTTGTGAGCCACTGCTGCAAGGTATCGGCTGGGCCGGTCACCTTGCAGCAGTAGTCACAAACTTTTTATTATTTCTGTTTTTAATGTTTTACTAACGTAGTTTGTAAGTATTTTTTTACTAACACTATGAGTCTTGGTTGCTTGAATTAAATGATTAATAATAAATATACATAATAAATGAAAACACGTCCAACATTTGGTATCTCTATCAATGTAATTGAGTAAGAAACTCAGATAGCAGTCGCTTCGAAATTCTGTGGTACACAAATTGAGAAAAGGCTTGATGAGTTGAGCAAAGAAAATCTAAAACTTTTATTTTCAATCAAAGTTTATGAAAATAAAAAAAAAGTTTTTCATGTTAAATGGACTGCAAACAGTTCGTTGGCCTAACTTATAAACAAATTCAACATTAACTTATGAAATTATGATTTGATTGTTGTCATTCTAATATTTTACAGAATTAAACTTGTTTATGAGATCTTTAGATAATTATAAGACCTAAAAGAATCACACTTATAAGTAACTAGCTGCGCCCCGCATTTCACTCGCATAACTCTCCATCCCGTAGGAATAACGTGATAAAACGCATCCTATCTAAACAGTCTTTGTAATCTGACCATCCCAAATAGTAACATATACACATACGCGGACGATACGGCTCTACTCGTATATGGTCTAGACTGAAAGGAAGTCCATGAGCGAGCTGAATCAGCTCTAGGCATCGCCATGGCATGGCTATCTGCAAACACCTTAACTTTAAATGTTGATAAGACAAACTTTATCCCCTTCTCAATTAAACAATCTTCGCAACCCGATGAGTCGTTTGCCATCAGGGCACATATCTGTAGTCAACAATTAGACCAATGCTCCTGCCTTGCCCTGACCAGAGCAACCAACGTCAGATACCTAGGCATCGTTATTGACTATCTTATGTCGTGGAGTATGCAGATGAAGGCGTTGTCTGGCAGAGTGAGGAAGCTTATCTCAATCTATAAAAATCTACGATGTAGCGCAGATTTTGATACCCTGCGAACCCCTACCCTACCTTACCCTGCTGGTGTTTCTCACTGTGCCAGTCAGTGCTATCGTTCGGTGTGACGGTTTGGGGTGGCGCTCCAAAAACAAACATTTTACAATTAGAAAGAGCACAACGAGCTGTCCTTAAAGTTATGACGTTTAAACACTTTCGGTATAGCACTAAGCAATTGTATAAAGACTGTCAAGTCATGACCGTTAGACAGCTCTTTGTGCTCAATACCATTTTGCGCAAACATGTATCTTTGGAATATAGTAGCGATCATCTGGCAAAACGAAGATCGACTGATGTCTGTCCCATAGAAAGACATAGAACCAAAGATTCTATGTCTTTCTATGGGACAGACATCAGTCAAGACATAGAACCAAAGCCATTCAGGCGGAGCTATACGAGGGGTACAGAGCGGCGAAGACTGCCCTCCGAGCGGAGATCCAGCGGGCCAGAGGACTGGCCTGCGAGGAGACGCTGGAGACTCTCAACAGAGACCCGTGGGGCGCCCCTACAAATGGGTGCGTGATAAACTCCGCCCATGGGCTCCCCCGCTGACTGTTTTTATGGTCCTCGGAACGCGCCACTGTCGGGTTCCCAGATAACGACGGGAGGGGTTCACATCGGCGTCGAGTCGACGATGAAGTACCTGGGACTCGTCCTCGACAGCCAGTGGAACTTCGTGGAGCATTTTCGACGTTTGGCTCCCAGACTGGAGCGGGCCGGGGCTGCATTGAAGCGGCTCCTGCCGAATCTAGGAGGTCCAAACGCCTCTACGCGGGGATCGTGCGGTCGGGTACGGGGCACCGGGCAACCAGCCCGCCGATTGAACGCGTCCCAAAGGGTCATAGCCATCAGGCTGGTACGGGGTTACCGCACGGTCTCCCGTGAGGCAGCGAGCCTCCTTGCCGGACCACCGCCATGGGATCTGGAGGCAAAAGTCCTTGCGCACATCTGGGAGTGTCGCGAGGAGGCGAAACGCCGGGGCGAAACTCCGCTGCCACGAGAAATCACGGCACAGCGGACAGAGCTCCGGCGAGATCTCATGGCGACATGGAGAGTGCGATTGTCGCAACCCAGCGCTGGGCACGCCATTATTGCGGCGATAAGTCCCCTCTTTGAAGAGTGGCTAGAGAGGCGCCACGGTGTCCTCACCTTCCGCCTGACGCAGGTCCTCACCGGATACGGTTGTTTCGGGAGGTTCCTGTTCAGGATAAAGCGGGAGGAAACGCCCGGCTGTCACCACTGTGTGGATCGCCCGGAGGACACGGTGGAGCATACGGTGGAGGTCTGCCCGGCTTGGGCGGAGCACCGCCGTGTCCTCACGGAGGCGATCGGCGGCGGCGATCTCTTGCGTCCGGCCCTGGTTCAGGCCATGGTTCAGACCGAGAGTGCATGGGAGGCCGTCACCTCCTTCTGCGAAGCAGTAATGCTCGCAAAGGAGGAGGCGGAACGCGTGAGGGAGAGGCAGGGTTCGCGCCCTCACGTCCCTAGTCGCCGCAGGAGACGCCCTGGGCGTCGGGAGTCGCAAGCCGATTTCCGGCCACCGTAGGCGCGGGCTTGCGGACGGTGAGCGATGGGTAGCTTGCCGTCCGATAAGGACCAGGCCCCGGTCGACAGCGCGTTGTGTTCCACGCGCGCCTCAAAGAGACGTCAGCACGAATTGACGGGGTCCATTAGGGCCAATGCCTGCCAGGGTTGCGAGTTTGTCCGAAAGGGATATCGTGGCCCTGGCACACAGGCAAATGAAGGAACACGGGTAGGTTTTAGTCAGTAAAAGTCTGACACGCCCTCTCGCTCCGCCCAGAGCGGGAGAAGTTATTTGATAATTTCCCAACCAAAAAAAAAAAAGCCTGGCCTACATTAGGACATAAAAAAAAAAAAAATGCTTTATTTCCAGGTTTACAATTTAGCAGAATAGCACTATGTAGAACAGAGTTTAAAACCTAAACAATTGTAAAAATACCACTGAGTTTAAACCTCTCACCCAAGCTAAGATCAAACTTGTGTTATGGGTGACAGGGCTCTCTCTATAAACATTTACCAGATAATTTATACAAGTTCGGAGTTACATAGTGATTAGTGTCACTAGTGATTACCGGAGCAAGCAGCATGGTTATTATAGTTTAATACAAAAACAAAAGAATGGAATAAAAATTATATAAAAAAAAACTTAAAACTATAAACTGTAGCCATTCTCTAAGTGTATATATGTGTGTGTGTGAGTATGTATATGCGTGAGTATGAATGTGTGAGTGTGTGAATGTGTGCGTGTTTGTGTGTGCGCGGGCCTACTGTATAGGTTTGCGCTATTTTAAGGATTTTATAATATGGAGTGCAAGAATAAATAAGTCGGTTTTTTTAGAGTAACTTTTCTGATAGGTTTTCTGTTTCCTCATACGTATGAGTCATGATCCATTTACTTACTAACTTTTTACACTCAAATTTATTTATTTTATAGGTGCCACAGTGTTTATTAACTGCATTGTACAAGCAGCTTCCCAGAATTCTGAAATTTCTTTCAGAGTGGAGGCCTGTGTCCCAGCAGTGGGGGGAACATTACAGGCTAATTATATAAGTAAACAGTTAGTAGGAAGCCGGAATGTCAATATAAATTAATTAATAATTTCCCAGTAAACGTTAAACTATCTGTTTGTAGGTTTCGCCGCAATGTTGATCGAGGTCGGGTTCGAACCCGCAACCTCGCGGTTTTAATTCAACACCCCCCTTCGGGTATTGACTGATGTGCCCACAGTATTATAAAATATACCTACATATTGAAATTTAAACATTGAAAAACTTTTTACAAAAAAATAAGAACTGACTACCAAAAATAACAATACAAAGTGAAAAATAACTTTAATTTCGGAAGTCGGTGTCTTTGTCTGTATTTGAGTTTTTGCCACCGACTTCCGAAATTAAAGTTATTTTTCACTTTGTAGTGTTATTTTTGGTAGTCAGTTCTTATTTTTTGTAAAAAGTTTTTTATTTTTCACTTTTTAGTGGGTCAGTTTTGAATTTATCTAAGTTACAATAGCCTAATGTTAACTGCTCATCACCTTTTACAAAATATTTTTTCCCGATGCTGGGATGTTGATTGTTGAGGAGTTCTCCTGGTAAGAACCAGGAGAACTGCCACTCACCATATGCATAGTGACGAGCATAAATTGCTTAATCGCAACCCTTTAAATAGGGGTACTCATTATTATATTGTTCCGGTGGTCATATGTGGTCTCCATCATCAGTTCCACTTCACCAAATGGTGCTTTCCGAGAGCAAATGCACGAGTTACTATAAAAAATACCCAAATCGCTATAGAGGGGCCATGGGACCTCATCTGATTCTGATTTGGTGGCAATAGGACCACCTCGAGAGTATTCCCTTTCAAAAAAAAAAAGAATTTTCAAAATTGGTCCATAATTAACGGAGTAATCGCGTAACAAACATACAAACAAAAAAAAAACATGCCGCCGAATTGAGAACCTCCTCCTTTTTGGAAGTTGGTTAAAAAAATGCAGACTAACTACGATACATTTTCTCTATCTAGTTAGCATTAAAATGTTTGGAATCATTATTTATCTATTTACTATAAACAAGATAGTCAAAAAAATAATAATTTAAGTTCATGGTAACAAGCAACTTGTTAGCATTATATCATTTTTAAATTAGCCAACAAATGAGCTAAATTAAATAACTACCCGTAATTAAACCAATTCATTAGTTAGTAGACGGAACTATGATAATTTAACAAAGTTCTCCTAGCTTCAGAAGTCAAGATCTTGTTAGGCTCGTATGGCGTCAAGATGCGTGATCACATTAAACAAGATTTTAGTTAAAGGAAACGCTTTTTTTTCAGTGATAAGGCACATGATGTGTTTACCTTTAAGCTACGCTTGCTGCGGCCGGTTCGTGGATGGGTGACCATCCATTATATATCGAGACCCCTCCGTGCCTCGGAAAGAACGTTAAGCCGTTGGTCCCAGCTGTCAATCGTAGATCTTTAACAGTCGTTACGGGGCTTGAAACCGGTTTTTTTTATTTCTGAAGATTATTTATATAAATTATTTTTGATACAATTGATATTAGCTTCAAAGATTGCTTCATCACATTAAGTTCAGCATTGATTTGATAACAAAATATTAAATAATTAACGAAATATGTTCGAAAACCTTTATAATAACGGTTAAGGTTACATAGAAAATTAACCGGCTTCCGAGCCCTGGTAGTCAGAAGCCTAAAAGCCTTACAACCAGTCTTACCAAGGGGTACCGTGCTACCCAGTAACTGAGTTTGTCGAGGTCACATAGGCAGGCGCTCCATGTAAAATACTGCAGAATTCAGCTTCATCCGGTTAGATTGAAACCCGACCCCAACATAGGGAAAAGGCTAGACAGATTGATGGGACATTTTAAGTGGTACACAGTTACAGATCAGATATGACAAATCACCCAATAAGAAGTACTCTCAATCCGCAAATTAGATACCTACCTGCTCTTAGGATTCGAAAACACCAACATTTTTCTACGAAAAACATAACTCAAGACACATAATATATCTAATCAACTTTCCAAATCAACATCCTCACGTAGGATCTGAACCATACCAAATTTCTAATCATAAACTGCCAGAGATCCCAAAAATGTTAACTGGAAATTATGTGACTAGGTCATAGATCAAGTTGGGTGTCGCATACTGTATGCGGAACCCTAATATATATTTAATAAAGGTTCATCAGGGTCTTCTACATATTATATCTTTTCTGGAAACCCTTCATACTGTTACGTTAGTCTTGCCTGTTTTTGGAAGTTATTTTTGTGACAGCAATCTTTGGTGCTTCGTCATTAGAGCTTATAATAATAATATTGGTAGTGTTTTATAAAAAGGCATTACAGAGTACGGCGGAGTACGGGAGGCGTTTTGTTAGTACTATTAGATACACATCTGCCTAACCCTTCGAGAATTACAGGCGTGATGTTATGATCAATGTTATGTTTTGTTTTATTTCATTGTGCTGCATTTCATGTACATTTATCTTTTTTATAATAATACGTGAAGCGAAAACTTTGTACCCCTTTTTACGAAAATTGCACGGATGGAGGAGTATGGACACAGTTAAAGTAAATATGGAGGAGTGCAGAAAGATATATGCATTAGAAATAAATTAAATTGATTAAAAAAACATAACACCATGCGTTTGACGCACAGACATAGTACCAGGGCCTCATGACTTGAAGAGAGGTGACAAAAGTGACAGTTTGGGCATGGAATAAGTAAGTACTTTTTAATATCATAGAATTAGTGTAATCATTAAATTAGTAAGTACTATAAAAGTGTAGGTATCTATTCATACACAAAATCTCTGAAAAAAAATCAGCTGTTCCCTACATTTATGTTCGCATAACTCGTCAAAATGTAGGACCTGAAACACCTTATTTTTCGCGATTTTAAGTTTGGCCCCATAGTAAAAGTTGTTCATAATGATAAGTACAATGACCCCATAAGAGATTTCGTGTATAAATAGTTACACCTTATAAAAAGTAGTAAGTAGAGGGGGTAGAATTTCGACCGGTGGGGTACCACTAGTTATTATCAATTTATGTAAATATAGGATTGGCATACGTGTGCGCAGTCTGTACTGAAATATCAGCTAGCCTATTCTAGTAGAGATAAACTACGATAACATGGCTCGCCCCTCCAAATTACTGTTTCAATGTGTGTAGTCACATCCTTACGAAAGAGTTTGTATGTAGTTGTATGTACTCGTAATATCTCACTTATTACCAGATTTGTTGGTCAACTAATCATAACTAGCCGATCGCGCAAGACAACGCACGTGTCGTTTTCATAGACTACGTCAGTCCAGCGGCGTCATTAATCGCTCATTATGATTAGTAAATAATAATGAGCGATTAATGACGCCACTAGTCGAGCAACAAATCCGTGATTTGTATTTGTTTGGCGGCCGTCTCTTTACGCACACATGCGTAGAAATACTTTCAACGTTTTGAATTTTAGAGGGGCGGGCCATATTATCGTAGGTAATCTCTACATAAAAACGTTTTAATTTAAGTCGCAATCTCATAATTATTAGCATCAATCAATGTCAAAAATGTGAATGTGAATTTTTGACATATTGATTTTGACAGAGATGACTGAGATTAGAATGTGAACTTTCATAAAAATACCGGAATTTCCCGTGTTAGCAAGCGCAAAAACGCGCTGCAGTACTAAGTTTTCTTCAACGAAGTCAACAACAATAAATGTGTAATATTATCAGTGCATAAAAAAAAACCTTAATTATTCCTTAATTACAAAGTCAAGGCAATCCAAGCCAGAGGCCCATGGGCGGCATAAAAACTCTGACACCAGGTTAGTCACTAACCACACGAAAAAGAAAGAAAGAATTAGAAGAAAATTAAGAGTCCCTAATAAAGTAAGTTATAAAATAATTAACTAATAAAGGAACCCTCGACGGATGTAGGCCGCCTCCGGTAATTTCCAGTTTTTTCCCTGTTTTTTGCTTTCACAAGCCATTATTTGCCAATCAATTCCACTATCTAGAAAGAAAGAAAGAAGAATCGTTTTATTTGTCACTGAAACACGTGCATCCGAAAACATAATTAATTAACTCGAGTAGATAAACAAAAAAACTTAAACAAAACAGATCTACATAATAATCACGAGCACATAAACAAATAGTCGGCAGCTGCACGTCATGACTGTGACAAGAACGACTCAGCATGGTGATGTGCTATGGGCAGCACAGCTCTGATTTTTAGTGGTCACCGAAAAATACGTACGGTAACCAAATCTCGACGTTTTGCTGGTCTGCTTCTTTCTCTGTTGCCGTGTGGGCCTTTCCAATTAGTTGTTCTAAGGGTCCACCTGACTACCACCTGTATATTATCTACATACGAGTACCTTACTGAAATTCTATCTCAGAGCTCCATTTTATGCTCGCTATATTTCGCATTCACATGACTAACAAGGTAGAAAATAGTGCAGTTTACATCTAACATACATATTTTTAAACATAATCCATATTATCGACCCTGGCTACCTCACTATAACCCAACAAAATCCCAGGAATCCCTGCTAAAATCCCAACTCTCTGTGACCCGGGGCATTTGCAAATTTAATTCACTAAATCTCCCTTAGTAACTGTATTTAGGAGATGCAGAGTAACTCAGGAATCTCTAGTGTAATATGTACGGGTACTCTAAGATACAAGCTCGTTAAGCACCCGTACCACCGCCGGAAGCGACTATCGTACGAATAGCTATCAACGATTTTCTCGCCCAAGAAACGTCAAAAAGATTGAAGGTCCCGCTTCAGTAAAAGAAGTATTACATAGTAGAATTTCTCAGAACATATTAGTTGATCGCTAACTGCGTCAAGAGCTAACAAAGAGACTACTCACTCAGCAATTCTCGCTTAGCGATCAGACTCACGCTTTGCATACATAATCAGCCTTTATAGGCTCCCACTGCTGGGACACAGGCCTCCTCTCTGTGAGAGGGAGTGGGCCATAATCCACCACGTGGGGGGAATACTGCGGTTGGTAGATGTCACATGTCTCCTAATTTTTGGTTCCAGGACATGCCGGTTTCCTCACGATGTTTTCCTTCACCGTTTTGATGAAATAATTTAGACTAAGCAAAGCGCCTGCCTGGGTTCAAACCTACGAGTAAGTCGCGGACGTTATCACTGCGCCACCACTGCTCTCTTTGCACACCAGCGAGTAATCACTCGTCGCCGTAACCCACTCGGTGCTCGGCGTTCGCTAACCCGTTTTTAGTTGCTAGCTTCTACTCGCTTCTCGGGCGGAGGAACACGTGCCTTAGGCATGCAGTGTTTAAGGCCTGGAAGTACCTACTACAGCATCTGAGCTACCACTAAATAATACATCAAAGTAAAACTAAAGTGCCATAAATAATTTATGTCAAAGGAACATGAATTTTGGTCTGAGTCCCCAGTTTTAAGTTCCGAAACTGAATTACATGGTTTCAGTATTTATCAAAGCTGAAATACAGTTGAAACTGTGTCCAACTGAGATTTTGCGTCAAGTGATAAACTTAGTTAGTGTTGGTCGCGTTTAGTTTAGGTGTTATATCCGATGTCGCTTCTTGGATTTTGATTAGACGTCTGTGTAGTTCTGGAGTGATGGTTATGAAGTTAATTATTTGGTAGACGGCGTGAATAACTTAATGAAAAATCGATTTAACGATCGAAATCTTTAGCGATTTGTCGCTTCTTTAGCAAAATAAAAGCTTATCTAACGCCCGAATTCTGAATTGGGAACTTGTCAAAGTGTATTTTAACATTACATAAGGTGCGAAATTCATTTTTTTTACGTTTTTTTGTAAATTGTAGGGCTGTTTTAATTTGTAAGTTAAACAAAATTTCAAAACGTGGCAATCATGATAAATTAAAACAAGAATATGGCTCTCGAAATTATATTTGCTGAAAATCTTATTGCGAGAGATAAATTGATGTTTTAAATTATTATATATATTTTATAAATGTATCATGGCTGCTAACGTATATATGCCAATAAACTTTAAAAAAAAAACCGGCCAAGTGTGAGTCGGACTCGCATACAAAGGGTTTCGTACCACCGACCGTACAATATTTAGCAAGAAACGCCGAAAAAGAACACATTAATTGTATGGGGACCTCCGGTTTTTAACTTTTTAATATGTAATAGCGGCAATAGAAATACACAATCTGTAATTACAACTGTCCTCTTATTACGGTTCTTGTGATACAAGCCGCTGTCAGACAGACGGACAGCGGAGGCTTAGTTATAAGGTTCCGTTTGGCACCCTTCTGGTATGGAACCCTAAAAACTAGATTCACAACCACTGCATCTGCTGTTGGGTCTACATCTTTAGCTATCTTTAACCATGCTCTTCTTAAAGATTTTGTGGAATGTGTTTCCCTATGAAAGTTTTTTGCGTGTGGCATACAATCAAAATTGAAGCAACATATGACTTACATCGTCCAAAAACTGTTTAGACTTAAGCTGCGGAATTGAGAATAATGCTGAGGTACCTGCAGCTCAACTAGCCGCTGTAAATAATCAGCCTATAATAAGTTGCTACTGCTGGGACACAGGCCTCCTCTCTGTGAGAGGGAGTGAACTGTCGCAGGCCCAGTGCGGATTGGTAGATGTCACATGTCTTCGAATTTTTAGTTCTAGGACATGCCGGTTTCCACAAGATGTTTACCTTCACCGGTTTGAGAGCAGTGGTGATAAAATGAAATACACAAAGTAAACCGCCTGTCTGGGTTCGAACCTATGACCTACAACTCGTAAGTCGCGGCTGTTACGACTGGGCCACCACTGCTCTACTTCTTAAGGCTGCGGGCACAAAAAAAAACCGTTTTCGTATTTTTTTTTATCTAATTGTGTGAAAACTTGAAATAATTGAAACATTAGTCTGTGTAACCATAAAAGTAGTCTTCGTGGTGCTTAACCATTCGTGTCAGTCAGCCTTTATAGGCTAATAATGTTGAAAAAACATTTTTTTTTTTAAACCCAGTCGGTAATGTTTTTTATTCCTATAATCACACACTGGGCTCCAGCTATTTTTGTGATAAAATAAAAAAATACTTTATGATTATACAATATCTTTGTCCGTGTGGAGCCGGGAGTAAAGAATAGCACCTCCCTATTTCCGCCCGTGGGTGTCGTAAAAGGCGACTAAGGGACTTACTAGGGAATGGGCAGCAGCGTTCTCTATGCATTTTAACACCATACTGCGATCGCCAACCCGCCTGCCAAGCGTGGCGGTTATAGCGATCCCCCCTTCTTAGGGGAGGCCTATGTCCTGCAGTGGACATCTTTCGGCTGAAATTATGATAATGACAATATCTTCATTAAGTAAATCAACTGCGACATAAACTATATTTTCGAGAGCGCAAAAGTGATGAAACTGTTAACAGGTGCTGAGACTGACACAAATGGTGTATCACCACGAAAACTGTAATTTTATAGTTACACAAGCTATTTATAGTGTCAAGCTTTCTAACAATTAAATAAGAAATTTTTGTGCAAGCAGCCTTAATAATAATTAGATGAACAAAAATAGACTTTTAAATAAATAAATTTATTGAATAAAATACAATAAATAATCTCTCTTTCAATTAATATTAATAGGTGTTCTTAAAAAGGGGAAGGCTTCCTCCATCTTTCGCCATTCCTCTTTGTCTTGTGCTATTCTAGTCCAGGTAGGGCCAGTCACGGCCACAATCTTAAGGTATGCCAGAGGCAATTACATAATTAATTATTATTTACAGCACGGTTGGCGCAGTGGTTAAGCAATTGACTGCTGCGCTGCGTGTCGCGGGTTCGATTCCCGCACGTAACAAATATTTGTATGACCTACAAGTAGTTGTTCCGGGTCTGGCTGTTTGTGTTTGTCAGTTTAAATGTTTGTAAACGCACCCACGATACAGGAGAAATTCCTAGTGTGGGGCAACGTTAAAAAAAACAAAAAGAATTAAACTACACCGTGTAAAACAGACTTTACCCTAGTAATTTCTCTACATTTCAATACCAATGCAGAATCAACATTTACAAAGACAGAATATTACTCAATCAGACATCATTAGATCTCTGAATGCTCTCTTCTATAATTCAATTGAAGATTCAAGTTACTTGTCTTCATATTCTAATGAAAATTCTCAGTAGCTTTCAAGTTCTATTCGTAACTTAACCAAGTCTTATGAGTAACTTGATTCGATATAGTTATGCAGAATATAAATACGTGATCGGTTTTGAAAACGTTAGACATAATATATCTGCAGTTTCAGAAGTTAATAATATAACAAGGGTCTTTGCGGTTATTTAAAAAAAAAATGGGGTGGGTAGACTGGGTAGTGTCATTTGAATTGGCGTGTTTTTAAATTCATATTTTTATTTGCTACATATTGCATAACTTAATATTTAACTAAATTAACTATGTTCCGTGTGGTGCCTGACGTAAAGAATAGCACCACCCTATAATCTTCCCGTGGGTGTCGTAAAAGGCGACTAAGGAACTTACTGGAGAATGGGCAGCAGCGTTCTGTATGCATTTTAATACCATACTGCGATCGCCAACCCGCATGCCAAGCGTGGCGATTATGGCAACGCCCCCTCCTTTTAGGGGAGGCGTACGTCCAGCAGTGGATGTTTTTCGGCTGAGATGATGATGATGAATATTTAACTTGATATATGAAAAAAAACAGGAAACATTTTCATTAGCTTTTCTATCAATAACGCCCATAATGTCTACATTTTTACCAACAAAGTTAATACGTGTTAAACCATAATTATATTCTTATAAAGTTACTAGCTGTTGTGGGTCCGCGTACTTCGTCTTCGATCAAGGGTGAAAAATAGCCTATGTCGTAACCCAGGACTATGTATGTGCCAAATCTCATCCAAATCCGTTCAGCCGTTTTTTGCGTGATTGAGTAAACATCAAAATAAACAAACTTTCGCATTAATTGAATTAGTAGGATTAAAATTAAAATAATGCTGAGGTACCTGCAGCTCAACTAGCCGCTGAACATGTTCCCACTGCTGGGACACAGGTGTCCTCTCTGTGAGAGGGACTGGGCCGTAGTCCACCACACGTGCCCAGGGCAGGTTAATAAATGTCACATGTCTTCGAATTTTTGGTTCTAGGACATGTCGTTTTCCTTCACCGTTTTGAAAGCAGTGGTGATGAAATAATTTACAAAAAGTAAAGCGCTTGCCTTTTTTTTTTAGGTGGGAAGTTATCATATAAGTTATCCCGCTCTGGGCGTGGGGTTCTGTCAGACTTTTACTGACTAAAACCCACCCGTGTTCCTTCAGATGCCTGTGTGCCAGGGCCCTCACGCGTTCCGCCTCCTCCTTCGTGAGCATTACTGTTTTGCAGAAGGAGTTGATGGCCTCCCATGCACTCTCGCTCCAAACCATAGCCTGAATCAGGGCCGGACGCGAGACTTCGCTGCCGCCAATCGCCGCCGTGAGGACACGGCGGTGCTCCGCCCAAGCTGGGCAGACCTCCACCGTATGCTCCACCGTGTCCTCCGGGCGATCCACACAGTGCTGATACCCGGGCGTTTCCTCCCGCTTTATCTTGAACAGGATCCTCCCTACGTAAATAACCAGAAGTATTTCATAAATACAATATAATATGAAGCTTAGCTCCTACTTCGGAGAACGTATAGAACTCTCTTTGAACGAAACACACTTCATCATCTCAACAAAAGTTTTCAATGCAATGAATGTCTCCGTAGTGTTGTGCTTGAGAAATGTTGCACAAGTCGTAGTCCCGTAGTGTCATATAGTGCCGTAGTGCCGTCTTATTAAAGTCTATTCACCGTACTTTTTGATTTTGTTGTCACTGGCATTGCGACTTGATTGTGTCGTGCAATTGTGCAGTTCTAAGGTGTAGTACTCAAATATTTCATCTTTTTAAGAAGATAAATAAATTAATGTTGTGTTCAGTTGAACAACCAACTGGTTTATTTTGTAACCTGTCTACAAAAGCTTTTTATTAGTGTCGATTATTGTAACTAAGTCCTGGTCGAAGCTTATTTATTTTTACTAGTAGTCTACTATCTATACAATATTAGTTTTAGTATATGCGAAACCTGATTATAGTTTGTTCAGAATAAGGAACTGAATCGATTTCAATAATTTTTACACTATGTTATTATTTTGTCCCAAAAATATATAACTTACACGTAATATATTTGAATGTATTTAATACATATTCATAGTGATGTTCAGAAGACAGACGTGTTCGTATGCCACCTTGCCCTAAAGATTATGATCGCTTACTACTGTTAGTATGTGTTGTTTTGATTGGTTAGGTGGCATACGACCACGGCTGTCTTCTGAACATCACTATAAATATGTATTAAATACATTAAAATATATAATATTACGTGTAAGTTGTTTATTTAAGAGACGATAAATATTGAATAGTTTGTACATAATAATTTCAGATGAGAATATTTTCTTGTTTCATACTTTTTAGAGCGTGATTTTTCATAGTCGGGTTTTAGTTTTTAAACTTATTTTTTATTTAAATTATTTTGGGGTTATAATTTCGTGATAAAGTGTTTGCAGAGGCGCTTTAATATTGTTTTGGTTATCTGTATAGTATACCAAACATATACCATAGGTTTATGTTTCGAAATTTGAAAGACCTCTTAACCTTTCAGTTGTGTAGGTTTGGAGAGAAAATATGTTTGTTGTTGCTTATGATTTTATAGAAATTATACCTAATTATTGGGTGGATGCAAGCAAAGCCATGAGCAACAGCTGACAATATATATATTTTTGAAATGTGCTAATTAAGGCGTTTCATTTGATACCAAACACGGCATGAATAAACATTTTTTTTTTTTATTAGGCTTTGACTTTATGTCCGCTAGAGAGCGCCATATTGAATTTAATGTGATCTCACATAGCCTTTAACCAGCGGACGATTAAGACGCTTCCAACAAAACCTCATTTGTCTAATTATGACAAGCAGTTTAGAAGTAATGCGGGAACAGATGAACATACATACATACATATAATATGTTACGGCTAATACCCGAAGTGCGGCTACACCTAGTTTTAGCCGGTTAGAATTATAGGTCCAGACAATCCCTGTTGGATAAAACCAATTTACCAACAATAGAGGGGATCTGGCGCTCGGAGGCCGCTGCCGCGGCACGCTCGCTTCGCTCGCTCGCCTTCGCTTGTTAATGGTTACTGTTCTAACCTAACCTAACCCAAATGATTTTACCCGAAAACAATCGGCTCGTACTAGGTTTAACCAAGAGTAAGTGGCTACACCTAGTTCTAACCGGCTAAAACTAGGTCTAGCCGCACTTCGGGTATTAGCCGTAACATATATACATACATACCGGTCAAAATCATAACCCTCCTTTTTGCTTCGCCGTAGTCGGGTAAAAAGTACTTCATATCCATGCTTAAACTGTCACTTCTGTCACCTATCTTCAAGTCATGAGGCCCTGTTACTATGTGTGTGTCAAACGCATGGCATGTGTGTAATGTGTTTTTTATAATTTTTATTTATTTTTAATGCGTGTATAAAAATATTAACTTGCTGCATTTATCGTCCATATAAACTTCAACTGTGCCAAATTTCATACTCCTCCGTCCGCGTAATTTTTTTTAAAAAGTGGTACAATGTTTTCGCTTCACGTATTATTTATAGTATTCCTAATGCAATTATGTACTTACATGACAAACAGTCAGGAGACTTATTGTATCCACATCTTCGACATTCAGTATCCGTACTCTACTTCATTGCAGGTACTGAAATGAGTTCCACAACTTTTTACGTGTAGGTAATATTATCATATTTGGCAAAAGTTTTCCCATCTGTGCTAACTGTTGACTTCTATTCTCGCCAGAACGTGTTTTTATGGACTGCGGCGGAGCACAAAAGGAGGCTCATATTTTTCTTTGCTACATTTAAAACTACTGCAAGATTAAAAAAAAAAACTAGCCATGTGCGTGTTGGACCACGTACAATGAAGGGTTCTGTAGTTAGGATGAATTTATCCCAAGCACGAACGACATTGTAGTTGAAAAACATGTTCCCCATACATTCCAACTGCAAATTTAAGTATGTACGCACAATATTGAGTGATTTACCATGTTATTTTAAAATCATAGACTTCTTATAGATTTTCCTATAATGTATAATTTCAGAACTATTCTCATATTTTATTCAAAATTTTAGGCTAAGCAGTTTTGGAGTTATGGGAATGGTCAATTTTCATCAATTTTCTTTAATAACTTTTATATTTATTATGATTAAAAAAAAACTTATAATACCTTTCTTCGTCTTTTTCCTTTATGTGTCTTTATATGTCACACTTTACAGTTTGCAAATCTTTTATTTTTACCTTTCGAATTTTTCCCGCAAAAGTGAATCCCTTATCATTCAAAATGAATTTATTTACGCTACACGTTCATGTTTGGGTCACAGAAATACATAATTATGTGAACCCTAAAAAGCAGGTAAGTACCTATATAGAATCCAAGCCCTCCTTTAACTTTTCAAAATACAAAATGTGAAATCAAAATCAAAAGTGTTTATTTGTTAGGATAATATGGTACAATAGATGTCACAATATTGGTTCCAGCATACCCTGCCATAATATGGCGTACAAATATCTATTAGAAAAACAAAGCCCATATTACTAACCTATTTATAATTATGAATAATAACGAATTATATTAGAATAAGATATGAGTCTATAATAGTAAATTAATACCGATTCAGATTGTATGGTAGTAATAATAATAATTACCAATAATGAAATATGTAGTTTTTGCATGTCATGGATTAAAGGCTTATTTATTATATTATTAATGATTTATCCTCTAAGTATTCGTATTAGTATTTTTTTTCTAATAACAGTCTGAACAACGGCAATGGCAAATCTTAAGTACTATTTGGTAAATTTTAATGGTTATATATAATACTAAATTTCCATGCAGTGAGTATTTCTTTTAAATAGCATTAGTTTTATTTGGGGTAATTTCAATTTGTCTTTGTGCCGTGTTCTAATATTGATTTTGTAACTGCTTTTTTGGAATAAATTATATTTTTTTTACAATAGTGCTTATTTTTAAAAATATAAAGACAAGGTAAAGATAGTATTTTAAACTTTTGAAATAAAGGTTTACAGCTATCTAAAAAGTGGGCTCCATACATTGCTCGGATGCATTTTTTTTGTCCTTTAAAAACTCTTTGCACGTCTACTGAGTTCCCCCAAATTATAAGACCATATCTAATAATAATAGTAATACACAAATCAAGACATAGCGTGTAGAATTCTCACTTCATCAGAACTTGAACAAACACGAACAACATCACTAGAGCAAAACTTCTCAAACCGTGACAAATGTTCACGAGTCTTATGTTATTAAACTCTGCTGACGGCACTATTAATAATGCTGCAGCTGCAATGTGACAACTCATTGTGTTCGTAAACCCTTGCAATGTAGACTGTTTAAGAGTTAATAGATATTTTAATCTAGCTTTATAATAATTAAGTATGGTCCTCAAATTAATTGATAATGAATTAATGGTGAGAGGATAGAGAGTATCTTTTAGACCAGTGTGTTTCACTTTAATAGAGGGGGGAAAATAACAGGTTTTTTTTTTATTGATTGTCTTTATTATAAGAAATTAGGTATTTATTATGATAATAAACCTACTTATTTTTTTTTTGTACTTTTTTTTTTTGAATTTTTTTACTATGGGTTTAATACCTGAATTTAACGATATAATAATAATAATAAGGAGATAATAATAAATAATAAGAAAAATCACTAACCTCATACAAAAAAACAATTGCTGAAAAAATAAGCAAATACGCTGAGCTTAAAGAAGAAGTTACAAGAATTTGGAGACAAGATAAAGTTTATGTTGTTCCTGTAGTTCTCTCCACGACAGGTGTTATTCCCAACTATCTCCTCCGTATCCTGAAATTAATAGATCTAGAAGAATCCCTTTACATCAATATGCAGAAAGCAGCCATCCTAAACACATGCAGAATCGTTAGGAAATTTATGCAGTTAGACGAAAGTATACTCCCACCATAAAATTCATCACACGCTGCATTTACTTGGCTTTCGCCCGTAAATGTAGCTAAAAACCAGCCTAAAAGCTGAGAAAAAAAACACTCCCGATAATAATAATAAAAATAATTGATACGAGGATCTTTTTATAACAGAATTTTCATGAAAAGACCAAGACTTGGGACAATACTTTTAAATTAGAACAATAAATATGACGGCGTCAGCGATGGCTGAGCGATAGTATCGTCATCATCTCGATTTGGTGGAACGGCGAAAAAGAAACATGGATTCTGCCATGTTTTTTTTCGGCGTTCATCACAACTATGGAAGAACCCTTCATTGTGCACGGTCCGACACGCACTTGGCCGGTTTTTTTAATAATAATCTGATGCCTATGTGCTAGTTCCTTCGAAAATAATAGCATACGTTCTTTAATGTCTATTCTAAAAGCTTTTCAGCAGCCTTAGTTAAGTTTTAATTAAGTTTTATATGTAAAAGCATTAGAGGTGCAAAAACACTACCGTGTCATTAGACTACGTAAGTTAATGTGAGCTGTTGGAAACTGAGCCGAGTTAACTAAGTTAAGACTTCAAAACATACCGTAACTACGTTCTTCATTACGCCTGCGCCTGATCTCTCTCCGGACGTGTCGGGTAACCGTCCCATCGGACTATGAGAGTGAAGGAAGAGAGAATGCACCTGTGTCTGCGCACACATTTGTGCACTATAATATCTGCCACGCCGAAGGCTGGTCTCTACTGAGATTGGTCGCCATGGCCGCAATTCGGTCTGGATCATTGGACGACAATTAATGGCAAAAACTAGTTAAAAATGTAGTTAAAATATGTATGTAGGATATTTGACAGAAAGAATGCGAACCTTCCTTAAAATACGGGAATCTCCCCTCAGTTTACATCTTAGGTACAGTCAGGTGTAATTATAATATACGGACAATTTAAGTTGGTATACTCAATTTGATATTTATGTGGCTAAGTAATAACAACCGCATGGGTCGATTAATCTACCTCTGTCGCGTAGTCGAGGCATATTTGACGGACAGGGCCGTCATCTACCCCGGTCAACAAGGAGAGTGGAACCGGCGAGAGATGTCGTGCGGTGTCCCACAGGGATCAGTCCTGGGGCCGCATCTGTGGGACATCGGGTACGACTGGGGTACTGCGCGCCAACCTCCCTAGTGGTGTCAGCGTAGTCTGCTACGCTGACGACACGCTGGTCCTGGCACAAGGGAGTACAAACCAGGCGGCGGCCGAACTGGCGGCACGTGGGGTTGCGACAATCGTCGATAGGATCCGGCAATTGGGACTCGAGGTGGCATTGCACAAGTCCGAGGCCATGTGTTTTTATGGTCCTCGGAACGCGCCACTGTCGGGTTCCCAGATAACGGCAGGAGGGGTTCACATCGGCGTCGAGTCGACGATGAAGTACCTGGGACTCGTCCTCGACAGGCGGTGGAACTTCGTCGAGCACTTCCGACGTTTGGCTCCCAGGCTGGAGCGGGCCGGGGCTGCCTTGAAGCGGCTCCTGCCCAATCTGGGGGGTCCAAACGCCTTCTGCCGGAGGCTATACGCGGGGATCGTGCGGTCCATGGCCCTTTACAGGGCACCGGTGTGGGCGCGTTCCCTAAGGCTGTGACCAGCCCAGCGGTTGAACGCGTCCCAAAGGGTCATGGCCATCAGGCTAGTACGGGGTTACCGCACGGTCTCCCGTGAGGCGGCGAGCCTCTTTGCCGGACTGCGTCCATGTGATCTGGAGGTGAAAGTCCTCGCGCACATTTGGGTGTGGCGCGAAGAGGCGAAACGCCGGGGCGTAACTCTGCTGCCGCTCCACCCAGAGCGGGAGAAGTTATTTGATAATTTCCCAACCAAAAAAAAAAAAATGGGTTGATCAATCGGGTTAAGCTACGCTAGCCGCGGTTGGTCCGTGGATGGGTGACCATCTTTATATACCAAGACTCCTCCGTGCCCGGAAAGCACGTTAAGCCGTTGGTCCCGGCTGTCATTCGTGGATTTTTGACAGTCGTTATGAGTCATCAGAAGCCCGAAAGTCTGAGAACCAGTGTTACCAAAGGGTATTACCCAATAATTGGGTTGTGGAGGTCAGATAGGCAGTCGCTCCATTTAAAATACTTGTTGTTCAGCTGCATCCGGTTAGACTGGAAGCCGACCCCAACATAGTTAGGAAAAGGCCAGACAGAATTGATGACAGTCAATTTTATGTACAATTAATTTCGTCAAAACTAAATTATGTTTTAAAACATAAATATAAACACAAAATAGGTTTGGTGTTTCCTAACCGACAACTCTGATCAGCAAGAACGAAACAAACTCAGAGGCCACAGTCTCTTTTAAAGTCGAGACATAATCTTGGTCAGGCACATATCAGACATTCGTCTATACACACGAATGTCTGAGATGGTCTTTTCAGGAAAGAACCATACAGATTAGAGTGGACCTTTCCAGTCAGTGCACGCATTTATCAGCAATCGTGCAGCTCAACTCACGACCTTAAGAAGCTCAACGACTCGACTAACAATACCAAAGAAAGGACATCTGGTAGGCTGCTTAAAGTACTCAAACTGCTAGACAATATTTATTGAAAGTATTGAATCGTCACTCCCTTTACTTAGATATTGTCAGACAATTTAGTAATACTTTTGTTTTTGAAAGACTTACTCTAACTGATCAGACAACTGTGCTGCTGGGGAGTTTGTTGGGCCACTTCTTCTTCCCAGCTAAAGCGCGGATGTGGTGAAGGACGGGCGTTTTTGGGGGACTGTCTTGTGTTATTCTGACGTTCGAAGCATGCAGATTCTCAGCCTAGTTTCATTAAATGACTTTTGATTTTGATGCCAATTCATCGAACAACATCCTCTTACTACACGTATTTTGAGAGGACCTGCACATTAAACATACCACAGTATGTTGACGGAACATTGGAAATTCAAAGCGAAATTAACGAGAGCATTTGAGCACTGAGTACGAATCAGCAATACGAATACGTAATGACGTATTAAGTGAATCGGGTACGCCATTTACATTACATGAAATAATGTGAATTCGGAGGCCTCCAATTGATCCAGTATTGCAGTACTCGGAACAAGCGCGATTTTACGTGTTCGGTTTAGTCTGGGGTTGGTTTAAGGTATGTCTGCAATGCGATCATTCGTAAGCGAGTATTTCGTTGCAAGCCATTTTCTTGCTAGAAAATTATTTATAGAAAGTCGAAAGGGTGGAACTTATTGCTCTTTATCAAATGAACTGTGTGCTGTGTGCAAGCCTCGTTTCACTCGGTTCTAAATACTCAGTACGCGCGGCTTCAACGGAAGGTTGCGCTTAGTGTAGCAGCATCAACATCGCCACATGCGAATTACGCGTCACACTGACGTCACGCAAATCCTGCATCGCACAAGCAGAGTTTACCGCGCAACTAGCATATACAGAGTTGATATGACAGAGGGGCATTAAATTACACTACGTATACTATACGTGTTTAGTATTAATTCGATACGGTATAAAAATAAAAAGCACCAAAAATGTGTTTTTTTTTTCAAACAAAGTAATTAGTTTACAAATGACAGTAAAACGCAACGACCCTTTGTAAATAAATTTAACTGAACTTAGATACTCGTACCTAGGTAACAAAGCGGCAACGACGCACGCGCGCCGAAGCGCGGCGTGTGTTCTCTCGTGTCAAAGCGGGCGGGCGGTGGCAGGCCTCCACTTGTGCTAGCTTTTATGTTAGGTAAAGTTTTGACATACGCGCACAACAACAATCACAATAAAAACGTGTCGTATCACAATAAAAGCTGTCAATCACAAAAAAAAAACATTAACACTAAATAATAATAATCCCAAGTTACGTGTCCTGTCACAATAAAAATAAAAAAAATACTGTCTATCTTAAACTTATTTAGTGTTCTATCACATTATCAAAACAAAATCACAATTGTCAGCGCGCGAGTTCGACAGCGGCGCATGAGCTTCCGTGATACGTTACATAAGTACGCTCCCAGAGGGTTGCGTCGGCGCACTGAAAGAGTTTTTAGACGCCCCACTTATCGATCGCAAGGATCTAAGACTAAGATGTAATAGCAACACAGTGACCTATTTCTATTTCTTTTACGCGCGGGATGTTTTGCTATGATTGTCACTCTCGTAATGAAAGTGCAAGTGTGTGTATTTATTGCTTCCTTGTTTGCATTGCCATCTTTTAACGAAAATATTTGGTTGTATTTGTGACTTGCGTAACTGCGGCAACAAGGCATCGTAGGTTATACTCAGATTTATCGTTTTAAGGTGCATGACCTATGCGAGACATAATCAGCTGTTAGGAGAGATACATCGTGTTCAAACAGGGCAAAAACTTCAAAAATCATTTGCGACTAAACTACTGCTCCTATTTAATTGATTTTTGGTACAGAGCTTGAAAATGGTTCCTAGTATAGGCAGTTGAAAGGAAAGCCCCTCTGTCGTATCAACTTTGTATACAACGTCCCGACATCAACTGTCGGGCAGTTGCCCACCAGACACAACACCCGTCTGGTCAGACGATACTCCCTTTTCTATGGTGGATGAGTGAACTTTACACCCTGTTCCTCATGCCACACACACTGTCTCTGCCTACTTTGTGACCGTCACCCGAAAATCAAAATGATTTATTCAGTCTTTAACATTATAAATAAGACCCTCTCCCCCCCCCCCTCTCTCTGAGAGTCTCTTAGACTTTTCATGAGCTCTCCAACGCAACGCGCAACGCTTATTTTTATTGTTATTTCACTCATATATTTTTTATTTTATTTATTTTTTCCGTATCTATCCGTGACATCACAGCGGGCCCTATCAGAATACCAGCGCTGCGACATTTATTTTTAAGTGCCGCAGCATCATGCTGAGATAGGGGGGGGGGGCCTTTTGGCCTCGTACAGGACTTTCTGTTTTTATTTTTTACTTTGTTTTATTTTTGTTCTTTATGTTTCTATGAGTGTGTTTTAGTTTAATTTGTGATCTGTGCGAGTCCCAATAAATGCTTTTTCTTTCTTTCAAGATAACAATTCCAGTAGACAGTTTCAGGTTTAGTACAGATATAGTTTTTTTAGCCTCGTAAGTATTAGCCTATACTTTTCTTCATTTCAGAAACTGTCTACAGCGTGTATCAGACAGGTGTGGTGAAATTTAAGGGTGTGTGGGTGTGGTGTGTGTGTGGGGTGTTTAGGGGGGTGCTACAGACCATCAAACTGAACAAACTTTCTCCATGGGACTAACATCATAATTGCGAAAAAATAATCAACTATCTACTCGACCAAAATGTATGGAACGACTGATATTTTCTTTTCGATTGCCTTCTGATACAAATGCTTTATATAAGTTGAAGATTTCTTGAAGATTAGTTGAGTCATTAATACGGGAAAGTAGGACAAACCTACAATACAACAATATTACTAGGAAGTAGGCACCAACCAAGATTGTTTGTTCTATCGATCTGACTTGCTGATGTAAGAGCGATGGTAACTTAGTTAAGGCTTCATTATGTTTGGCAGTTAACGTAATTTGCGACTCGCTGAGAAGATTGATTTCAGCAATGCGATGCTGTACTTCTTTGTTTCGATTCTCTGTCGACCGTTATTCGTTAATTCTGTTAGTTTCGTATTTATTTGCTCTTTCCGTTTCTTTGGTATAAAAAAAAAAACTTGTAAAAAGATGTTTATTTTTTTGTAAGACTAAGCATACAACATAATCAGTCTATAATGATCCCACTGCTGGGACACAGGCCTCCTCTCGATGAGAGGGAGTGGGCCGTAAATCACCACGCAGGTCCAGTGCGGGTTGGTCGATGTCACATGTCTTCGATTCTTTTATTGTAGGACTTGCCGGTTTCCTCACGATATTTTCTTTAACCGTTTTGAGAGCAGTGGTGATGAAATTATTTACACAAAGTAAAGTAGGCCTGGGTTCGAACCCATGACCTACAACTCGTAAATCGCGTTCGTTACTACTGGGACACCACTGCTTTCAGACTGGGCATAGATAGGTACAAATATCTCATACACTAAACCCAGAATAATCTATCAGTAGATTACACAAATACTTCCCATTATTTATTGTCGCCGTCATTGAGCTTCTGAAGTTCTAAGTTGAGCTGACAAATCCGTGCACTGCCTGGACAGGTCCCCTCAATCTGTGTGGTTCTTTTATCAAAAGATAATTTCAGGCACCAATCTACATGGTCTTCATATGTTCTGGCCAAAAATTATGTCTGGACTTTAAAAGAGACTGTGAGACATCAGAGTTTGTTTCGGTCTTTCTTCTCAGAGTAGACAGACCCGACATCATCTAGCTTTTAAAATATGATTGACGTGTAAAAGTGTTTTTACAAACCTACTTACAGAAATAAATTATTTATATGATACCTAATTTCCCGTTTAAACTATCTCCATGCAAAAAATCAAGTAGATCCGAACAAACAAACATTTTCTCATTTATAATATTAGATAGTTTCTATCTACTATTCTCCTCATTATCAGGGAGGAGTGGGCACTCCCCCTATATTCCTTTACTGAGGTGTCGTCGCAAACTGAGCGAGGTAACACAGTTAACGTCGTTAGTTACTTTAACTTCGTTTTAATTCCTGGTTCGGTTCAGTTTACTGCGGTCGGTAATAGGTTTACATTGTTTGGTGCTCCGAGAAGCTCTATTAGCGTTGATGGTTAAATTATTGAAGGTTTGTAGAACTTCCTTGTATTTAAATACTGTTATGGGCATTCTTTTTCAGTGAGTGTTTTTTTTTGTAGAGAAGTTGTTTTACTTTAGAGGTAGACAGAGCTGTATACATGCAGTCTGTGGGTCAATTACACGCAGAAGGCTTACAGCGCTTTGCGCGTACAATACAATAATGCGTTCAGGGTGTTGATGGGGTTACCGCACTACTGCAGTACTTCGCAGAGGCGACAATAGATGGTTTGCACGCCATCATGCGCAAGCTTTGCACTTCCATTACGCGCAGGGTACGCGCCAGTCCCAACAGCATCCTAAAAACTATAGCTGATAGGTGGGACAGCCCCATACTGGGACATTGGCTACGCCTACATGTGTGTAATTAATAGTTTGTGTGATTTTTCTGGTAGATTTAAGTACCGACACTAGTTTCGAAGTCGTGTGTATACTAATCAAATAGACTATGGGTTCGAAATAAGTTTTTTTTTATATAGTACACCCTTATTTCTACAGATAATAGACTATATGGGTTCGAAATAAGTTTTTTTTTTTATATAGTACACCCTTATTTCTACAGATAATAGACCATATGGGTTCGAAATAAGTTTTTTTTTTATATAGTACACCCTTATTTCTACAGATAATAGACCATATGGGTTCGAAATAAGTTTTTTTTAATATATATTACACCCTTGTTTCTACAGATAATAGACTATATGGGTTCGAAATAAGTTTTTTTTTTATATAGTACACCCTTATTTCTACAGATAATAGACCATATGGGTTCGAAATAAGTTTTTTTTAAATATATTACACCCTTATTTCTACAGATAATAGACTATATGGGTTCGAAATAAGTTTTTTTTTATATAGTACACCCTTATTTCTACAGATAATAGACTATATGGGTTCGAAATAAGTTTTGTTTTAATATTGTACACCCTTATTTCTACAGATAATAGACTATATGGGTTCGAAATAAGTTTTTTTTTATATAGTACACCCTTATTTCTACAGATAATAGACTATATGGGTTCGAAATAAGTTTTTTTTTATATAGTACGCCCTTATTTCTACAGATAATAGACTATATGGGTTCGAAATAAGTTTTTTTTTATATAGTACACCCTTATTTCTAAAGATATGTTTAAGTCCCATGTAATAGGGGGAGACCAGTCACAAATAAAATAAAGCAATCACAATATAAAAATGCAGCAATGAAGCGTATTCTATAATCTATCTAGCACACTGAAAAAAATCCTGAAAGTAAAACCCATCAGACTGCCCGACCTGGAACACGAACCCAGTCCCCCACGCTCAGAGGTCGTGTTTGCGACCATTAGACTAACAAAATAGTAGTCACTGACTGTAAAATATTAAACCTAAAGGAGAAAAGCCTGTTTCCTCTTTTTGCCTCATAAAGACTGCTTCTAAATGTCCAAAAACCTACACTTAATCAAAAATAAAAACGAGCGAGCCTTACTAGTCGCATATGATGTGTAACATCTGACATGTCACCTTGGTAATAAGCAACTGAGCAGCGACAGAAATTAACCTCAACATTTAAAAAAGCTAAATACTGATATATTTATTCGAATAAAATTGTTAATTACTAGTCTGGTCGCCCACTGGTCGAAATTCGACCCCCTCTACTTACAATCTATATAGTACTTACTAATTCCATGTGTACACTAATTCCATGAATTTGTAAGCAGAGTAAGCAAGCTGAAGTGGTAGTGGCCTGGCCATGTTTGTCGAAGGACCGATGGCCGGTGGAGCAGACGAGTCCTGGAGTGGAGACCGCGTATCGGCAAGCGTTGTGTGGGGCGCCCCCCAGCTAGATAGACCAACGACCTTAAAAAGGTGGCTGAGACAGACTGGATGCGGTAAGCGGAGGACAGAGTGTTGTCGCGCAGCCTGGGAGAGGCCTATGTCCAGCAGTGGACTGCTATAGGCTGAGTTGATGACTAATTCCATGCTGATTTTACACATCAAAAACCTATTCAGTGCAATACTAGACTACCTATAGGCTGTGTGGCGGCATTTACATCACCACGTGCGAACTACGCATCACACTGACGTCACGCAAATACTGCATCGCGCAAGCAGAGTTTACCGATTTCACAAACACTGTACAAATACCATACTTGTTTACTACCCACTCACCCAATGCATCCTTTGTTAAATAATATCCTAGCATTGTTTACCTAATGCGCCATGTTATTTAATTATGTAACCCTCTCTGAGATGTAACCGTTACGTAAAAACGTCAAATTCTTTGTGACAGCTGACAGCTGCACAGACAGATTGCGTAACATGCTGGCGGCGCGCGGCGCTCGAGTCGTTGCCGATGTTACCGTATGTTGCCATTCTAGATATTATATTTATATAAACATAGTTAACGAAGTATTGTATTTATTTTATTTTGTTTATTTTTATCTCATTTAATGCTGCACTGGTTGACGTCATCACGTCAGCGCCGGCTGTCGCTGAAAACCAGCGCTGGGGCTCTGTCTCGCATAGGGTCGCAGCATTATGCTGAGCGATGGCCGTTTTGCGTGAATGTGACGCATATTTTCCCTCAACTTGTTCTTTCGTGTTTATGGGTTTAATTTCTTTGCGTTCTGTTTACCGCAAATAAACGTATTTTTTTTTTACCGCGCGACTGGCATATAATCTATAGTCTATAATCTGGCATCGTCGCGACATCAATCGTCAGGCTGTTGCCCACCAGACACAAAACCCATCTGGTCGGTGGATCCTTCCTTGTCTATAGAGGATGAGTGAACTTTCCACCCTGTTCCTTATGCCTTTATAGCTTTACCCAGTATTATAACAAGCCTAACTTCATCTAGTAACCGAACACACGTTTGTTAGTGAATATTACCATGTCAAATTCAACATACTTCCTTCTTGGAAATCAATCTATTCTTGTTGATCCATTAATTACTAGAAAGTTATTTAGATAGTGTGGTTTCATTCCTAGTTTTAATGAATTCCTGTGGAAAACAGCCAATTTTGTTTTAATTGATAGTTTAGGGCGAATCTATTAACTTCCACGAGCGCTTTTTTTTTTTTCAAATAAATGGTTAATGTGGCCATGACGTGCCAACAAACAACCTTGTCTTAGTGAAAGCTAGAAAAAAAAATCTATTCGCAAACAGAAATCGACTATTAGCAGTTAAATTCTTAACATTTACCGTTATATATTTACTAGCGGTCGCCCACTGGTCGAAATTCAACACCCTCTACTTACAATCTATAAAGAACTTACTAATTCCATTAGCACACTAATTCCATGCTAATATCATTAAGTCCGCCTTTGTACCTAATTGTGTGCGAGAAGTTTAAATAAATAAATATAAAGTACTTACTAATTCCACTCTCAATCTGTTACTTCTGACACCTATCTATCTTCAAGTCATGAGGGCTTGATATTATGTGTGTATGTATTTTATAATTTTATTAATTTAATTTATTTTGAATGCATATTACGTAAAAATATTAGGTTTCTGCACTCCTCCTTCGTATAAACTTTAACGCTGGTAGCACATCACCGCCGCGAAACCATAGTTGCGAAACCGCAGTAATTCAATTTTACTGGTTCATGTTTCGCTACTCGCATCCGATTCGAGTAGCGGAACATGACGCGAACCAGTACAATGGGACTACTGCGGCTTCGCTGATATGGTTTCGCGGCGGAGATGTGCTACCAGCGTAACTGTGCCAAATTTCATGCTCCTCCGTCCGCGAAATTTTCGTAAAAAGGAGTACAAAGTTTTCGCTTCGCGTATTGATATTTTACATAAACAAAGACCATATTAGTGCGGTTCTGCTGTTACAAACTAGATACTCAATCATTTATATCATGTTACCATTTTTTCTGGTGCATCGTCTTCACATATAATTATATAATTGATGTACCAATACCAAATATTGTAAAACATTTTAAAAGAGTAACGGTGGAGTTTCTTGTTCTATTTTATTTGTAAATTTTCACGTTCAAAAGTGCCATCTATGTGCCTATTTGAAATAAATAATTTGACTTTGACTTTGATTTTGACTCTTGCATTTACACGGCAGCACGCGCTTGTCATAGCCGAACGCGCTCAGCTTTCTATGTTTTTAGGGGTCCGTACCTCACAAGGAAAAAATGGGACCCTTATAGATCACTCATGTGTGTGTCTGTCTTTCTGTCCGTCTGTCACAGCCGATTTGTTCCGAATCTATTGGACCTGAAATTAGGTAGGTAAACATATGAATTTCTGTAACGGCAGCACGCACGTGTAACCTAAATAAATGAATTTTGAAAATGAGGGTCCATTATCAAAATTCAAAATTTGCGAGGGCCAAATAAAAAAAAACGAAAAAAAGTTTTACAAACTGTACCGTGTCACATAATTATGAAAGGGCTTGTTGTGAAGGTCTCAAATATGTATTTTTTATAATTTAAAAATAAAAGGTTTTAAAGTTATGTAAGAAAATAGATGAAAATTGACCATTCCCCTTGTATCCGAAACTACTGAGCCTACAATTTTGAAAAAAATACAGAAAATAGTTCTTTACTAATAAATTACAGGAAAATCTATAAGAAATATTTTCTAAGATATATTTTATACTACCTGAAAAACTCAAAACTCAAACTCAAAGCATTTATTTCAAATAAACCAATTACAGGCACTTTTGAATTGTCAAGGGGTCGGTCAGTCAGAGAGATGAAGCTAATTGCCCATTCCAAAGCGTAGTAGGTTCCTATGGAGAAGAACGGGCAAGAAACTCCACGGACACTCTTTTTATTCAAAATATTGTGACAAAGTATTGGTTACATCATTTATGTTGAAATTATACATGTGAGGACAATGTAGAAAGACGTGCACGTTAAAAGCGTCCGCAATAAAAAGATAAAACCATTAAAAAAAAACAATTAAAATAAGTTAAAATAAGCCGTGGCAGCCAAGAAATGACCAGTCTCCACTGACGGCGCCCGTTCACGAACATGACGCATGGATCAGCACCATACGCATAAGATAATTTTTCGGAAATCGAGTTACCTCTTTTCCCGAAATCAATATTCTCTTTGCTAGTTGGATTAAAAAGGAATCAATCAGACTGTCTCTTCATGCTCCAATTTGCTATTTGATGAACTAGTTCCATTGATGTTTGCCAGTTTGATTGCCACTAGATCACCCTTCTATTCAAAATTTTACTTTTCACAAATGATAATTCTTTGATGACATGACAGAGGCAATCCAATAAATGATTGAGTTTAGAAGCCATAGTACGTAACACGGTCCCATTGGAACCTTTGAGTACCTACGTAACCAATCAACATTCTCACATATCTACATAACGCCTTCATCCCATGGGGGTAGGCAGAGGATTACAGAAGGCCAACTGCTATGATCCTTAAGTATGTACTCGTTTTTCTTCGTTTACGTTCATACATCTGGCCATAAATGCACGCCGTGCCGCCGGTTGCAAGCACTACGCACCTGACCTTTCCGAAGAACATCATCAGTAAGCTCATTGTATCCTTTTGGACGTCCTGTACCGGTTTCCGCTCACATCTGCCTTGTAAATACCTTTTCTTAGTCGTCTTTAAATCCAACCA
Organism: Tiliacea citrago; assembly: GCA_963921375.1. Taxonomy (NCBI): domain Eukaryota; kingdom Metazoa; phylum Arthropoda; class Insecta; order Lepidoptera; family Noctuidae; genus Tiliacea; species Tiliacea citrago. Next base: position 20,591,317 of record OY992799.1, on the reverse strand, counting down.
ATAAAATCAACCTACCAATGAAATCTATGATTTTAATCGTCGTTTCGCTCAGCAAAATTATTCTTCTGTCAGAAATCGTTTACGTTTCTTAATCAAGACATTTTGCATCGAGAAGAAGAAGAATCCCAAAGAGATCATTATTCAATGTCATTGTTGACAGTATTGGAAACAGAAACCCAATGGAATAAACGGATGTAGGAGACTCAAATGATTGAAAAGTATTTTGTTTTTCCGTTTGGAAATACTCCGTCAGGGAAGAACGGAGGGTTTTTGTCGGACTCCTACTGACTGAAACCCCACTGTTCCTGTTACTACCATGAGTCAGAGGCCCGGGAGACACTAGTACATTCGCCGCACCCCCCCGACTGGTATCAGCCCGCGCCATACCTAGCGGGTCTCATCACCGAGTGCGGCCAATCGTACGACCGCATGTCATTAAGGCACGCATAATTATAATAATGCGCGCCACCTTTTTGAGCCTGACTGCTCGAGCGACGACACAGCCCCAATTTCGCCGCCCGCAGGTTCCTCCGTATGGTGACCGAATATCGTTAAGCACCCTTTGACAACCGGCAATTGAAATGTACCTAACAAATTCGATAGCCGAGGGATATTATATTATCTTTGCCGAGGGGTTTAAATTTTATGCTATTCCGTGGTTCTATGGCATTGCAAGATAAGGTCCATGACTATAAATTGTCAAGAGATGCACGGCGCCAGCCAAGCTGGCCCAGAAAGAGGAGGCGGGATGACCTGGACACGTACCAAGGGGGCTGGTTTGAGGTAACCCTAGCCTTTTCTCAACTATGTTGGGGTCAGCTTCCAGTCTAACCAGATGCGGGTGAATGCCAGTATTTTACATGAAGTGACCTTCACAACCCAGTTATTGGGTAACACGATACCCCTTGGTTAGACTGGATGTACGACTTCCTGGTTTCTGACCACCCGTAACAACTGTCAAAGATCTACAAAGAACAGCCAGGACCAACGACAAAAAATCGCTCTTTTTCTTTGTAATATTATTATAGATTAATCTAGAACATACACTAGTCTAATGTAATAAATATTAATATTGCACGTAATGCCACAACATTAGACATAACTTAGACACTTGCTTCTCACTACTGAGTCCAACTTCGTTCTCTATTTCATCCCTACAGCTGATACTAAGTTATTTATAAATAGTGCTGCTGGACTCGACTTGTTAACTTTAGTCCTACAGTTCCTAGCAACGGTTACCTACTTCAGTTTGGTAGTTTCCGAACTGTGAAGCTTAGTTTGATGTTCCCAAAGATACTTTAGTTAGATGGTCTGAATTTTTTAGTATAGTTAGAATTTCACATTCACACAGACTCACATTTATTTCACAGCGGGCCCTATCAGAATACCAGCGCTGTGACACTTATTTTTAATCATGTTGCAGCATCATGCTGAAATAGCCTTTTGGCCTCGTATACCTACAGGACTTTCTGTTTTATTTTCATTTTACTTTGTTTTTGTTTTTTAGGTTTATATGAGTGTGTTTTAGTTTTAGTTATCCTCTGTTCGAATCCCAATAAATGCTTTTTCTTTCTTTCTTCTTTATTTGGGCAGGCAGCAAAACTTACTCAAACTGCCAGACCATGAAATGAAAAACCAGAAATTAAAGTGTTAAATAATATTAACTCATTTAAAAACAGGTTATTAAAATGGCTGAAAGAACATCCTATAACAAAGATATTTTATGACATTTAGGATTTTTTTTTTACAATTGATAAACTATAAATTTCTGAACTTTGCAATTGTGGATAATGCTCAGATAAAACTATAATATTGTTGTATTGACCATAAATATCTGTGATATTAAACAAAGATTAACTAATAATTATTATTTTGCATGCAATTGGTACATATTTTGTATAGCTAAACATGTGGACTTTATAATACCTAACTGTAACAACTTTATATCATGTTTAAGGCAAATAAAGACTTATCTTATCTTACCATGATTAAAAGTACATCACCAAATACCCCAATCAGAATATTAAGTTATATTCATATTTTATACACTGAATTTTTACAATTATACATAAAATATTGTTTATTTATTTAATTAGTTATACTGATTCTGGGAAAAAAAATTGGTCATATTACAAATCTACGCACGCATACAGTCGCACACGTATAAGTGCCCAGCATAGCATGTACTTCGTCCATTTTGGTTTGTTTTTTTTTTTTGGTTTGGAGAAATTATCAAATAACTTCTCCAGCTCTGGGCGGAGCGGGAGGGCGTGTCAGACTTTTACTGACTAAAACCCACCCGTGTTCTTTCCGTTGCCTGTGTGCCAGGGCCACGATACCCCTTTCGGACAAACTCGCAACCCTGGCAGGCATTGGTCCTAACGGACCCCTTCAGTTGGTGCTGACATCTCTTTGAGGCGCGCGTGGAACACAATGCGCCGTCGACCCGGGCCTGGTCCTTATCGGACGGCGAGCTACCCATCGCTCACCGTCCACAGGCCCGCGCCTACGGTGGCCGGAAATCGGCTTGCGACTCCCGACGACCTGGTTTGTTTAAACTGTACAGCGGAGGTCACTGTAATTTTCGTAGTTTTAATTGTTTTTAAGATAAATAAATTACCTATATTAAAAATGACAGAAATCGATTCATTATACGATTCTGATCAAACTACTTTCATAATGTACACTAATTCAGTTACACAACGTGTACCAACCTTTTTAATTTTCTTTTTATTTTGTGTTATTTTGGTTTCTGATCTATCTGTGTGACTCATATGAATACTTTTAATTCTTTCTAATTTAAGTGCAATTTAGAAGTGTGTAATGAGAGGACAGTGCAGCTTTGTAGTGTTTTACTGCGGAGTTACTATGCAGTTTTATCAGACTTGAGTGTATCAAAGGTTGTGTCAATTCACTGTGGAATGCTAATGCTACTCGTAGATCGAATACCAAACATTCTAAGTCATTTATAAGATGTTGTGCCTACTCATATTAAAAACATGGTGATCTTTGTTGGAATGATGTAATCATTCCTTGTAAACTAAACGAATCAGTGATAGCGATGACATGTGTCAACTGTCACTGTCATAAAAGTTACATTAAGTAAAAATGTAACTTTGTCTTTATGTTCCTTCTACCTGTCTGCCTGTTAAAATGTTTCCTGAAAAGTGAATTAGTTTAAATCGTGCAATTAGTTTTGATCATTGCCCACTTTCCAACAATCCTAGTACATAATGCTGCCTAAAATTATTATTTTGTCTTAAGTAGGTACTTTCTTTTTCTTCTTAGTAACCGGCTAAGACCTAAGGTACCTAATGATTGATTATTTTCCTAATAACCTTTAGTTCCAACCACTTTGAGGAATATTTTGTTCCAAATTCCGAAATTACTCTGCATAATAGGAGAAATAAATACCTGCCTAAGCTTTTCTGCGATCCTCGTTGCTAACCAGCATAGGCCTCTTCTCTTTGAGAGAGGGAGTGGGCTGTAATCCACCACGCGGGTGGCGGATGTCACATGTCTTATAATTTTTGGTTCTAGGATATACCAATTTCCTCGCGATGTTTTCCTTCACCGTTTTGAGAGCAGTGGTGATATAACTAAATACACAAAGCAAAGTGCCTGCCTGGGTTCGAACTCAGGACCTGACAACTCGTAAGTCGGGGCTGATACCAATGGGCTTCCACTGCTCTCCACTCACCACAACGTTTTCATATAAATATTCTAGAATACAAAATTGAGGTGGTATTATTCTAACAACCATTCGATTCGTAAATCGCTTGGGCAATAAACCCAGGCCGTACCGCGTCGTAGGTACATTTGCAAAACCAATATATGGAATATTCAGCAGTCGAGCGCTTTGAGAATAGGGGTGGCTCTTAATAGCAGTTCGTTTTAATTTCTTTTTTTAAAATTTCTCGGTGGGCAAAGGAATTTATTACAGGGTATTCTTTTTGGGGTTCCGTACCTTAAAAGGGAAAAACGGAACCCTTATAGGATCACTCATCTAATGGACCGATTAAGTTGAAATTTGGCGCACATACGAATTTTTGTGACCCAAACACGGGCTCGTAACGTAAATAAATGAATTTTGAATATGACTTTTGGGGACACTGGGGGGGGGGGGCAAATTAGTAAAATTATAAAAAAGTTTTGCAAACTGTACCGTGTGACATATCAATTGAAAGGGCTTGTAGTGAGAGTTTCAAATATATATTATTTTTTTATTATATTATTATAATATATTTTATAATTTTAAAATAAATAGTTTAATTGAAAATTAGATGAAAATTGACCATTCCCCTTTATCTCCGAAACTACTGAGCTAAACTTTTGAAAAAACACAGAAAACTATTCTTTACATAATTATAGATTACAGGAAAACCTATAAGAAGTTTGTGGTCTTAAAATAACATCGTAAATCTCGCAATATTGTGCTTAAAAACTTACATTTGCAGTTGGAATGTATAGGAGAATATGTTTTTCAACTAAAATGTTAAGTTTTGGGTTAAAAAACATGGCAGATAACATATTCATTGAACGGAACCCTCACCAAGCTAGTGTGACTCGCACTTGTCCGGCTTTTTAATTCTTGTGTGTGGTAGGTTCCGGGTATTTTGTCGGAGCGTTTATGTGATGATTATGACGTAATTGGTAGGATTTTTGTCACTGAAAAATCGGCAGTTTATGCTGTTTAAGGGGTGACTTCCGTGTAACCTATGGTTCATTTAATTTTGGCGTTGATTAAAGGATGTATGACGACCATTGATATACAAAAGATGTTATTGTCATTCGAAATAGTCAATGTTATTCATCTACATAATCGAATTTTGTCATAACAAGTAAAGGCTTCTACATACTGGCGCGACTTGTCGCGCGACGTGACACCGGTAGAACAATTTCTAAGAAAAATTCAAGGAAATGGTTCTACCGGTGTCGCATCGCGCGACAATTCGCGCCAGTAGGTATGTAGAAGCCTTAAAGCTCAATTTTGTTTAAAAAACACGCTTCGATTCATTATAAATTGTCATCATATAATATATCTACTAGGTACTCATTCAGGTACAAGAACTGCGTACCTATTCCAATTATCGGAATTGTGAGACGTCTCAATATATTCAAACTATAAAATACTCAAAATCAAAAGTAATTTAAGCGACAGGCACGGACAAAGAAATTGTGCTACTAGTGTCGCGTCACGCCCGCGATATCGCACTAGTCTGTATGAGCCTTTATTCAAATTAAGCTAAGCATCAGCACTTTGAAAGTCAAAATTACATAAGACTGTCCCCCAAATCGCCCGCCCTTCACCACTTCCTTGTGCTTTAGCTGGGAAGAAGAAGTGGCGCAACAAACTCCCCAGCACAGCTGTCTATTCAGTTAGAAGAACTCAAACATTTAATTCAACACAGCCCTATGGACTAGCTCATTTGGTTATCAATAAAACTGTTATATTTTACCGTTGCACGTGTTATGTCTGAACGTTCTCTCACGTGAGAAATATTATTGTATTAGAGGGGTGGTATTCTAGAAATGTTTGTGGTTTTAAATGTAGGTTTACGTATAATAATCTAAATATGTATAAGTTTACTACCTACTTGTTGCAACCTGAACATTGGCAAAGAATATAATTATCAGGTAATCCTTTGGGGATTAATAATTTGGGGCATTGATTTTATGTCTCAGGATCTAAAACTAACCTGGCACATTTCACCGCTCTCCCAAGACTCTATTGGCAATACAATTAATATTGTCAAAGCGTTTTAATCTGGACGTAACCCTCTCCACTGTAGACACAAAATAAATAAATAAATCACCGCAAAATATATATAAATAAAACTAAATAGCTAGATCTTTTCCTTGTTTTCCTGGGTCACGGTTCCTGAAGTTTGTGCTACACACTCGTATTTTCAGACTAGGAAACGCCACACTTTTGTCTCGAGACCAATTAATAAATTTTCGTATTTTTGGAAACATTTGTCTCTTCTAAAATACGGAACATTAATAAATCATCTTAGTCGACGAGTTAAAGTTCGCCTCAGTTCCGAAGCCTCGGGAAGGCTTTTGAACTTACCGTATAAATCGGGATTAAGAAGATTATAACATTTCGGTTTATTTTTTGTTTCAGGTACATGCTCCACTGAGATACACGACAGCACTGCTAAGCCGTGCTCAGCTTGCTACTTACATAACTTAAGTATCTTGATTCTTGTTCTTTTACATATTATCTAAATACCTACGTCCAGCTTTGCACCCGAAGCTGGCAACGTCGCTAGGAGATATACGCTGGTAGCACATCTCCGAAACCATAGCAGCGAAACCGTAGTAGTTCAATTGTACTGGTTCGCGTCATGTTCCGCTACTCGAATCGGATGCGAGTAGTGGAACATGACGCGAACCAGTACAATTGAACTACTACCCGTATGGTTTCGCGGCGGAGTTGTGCTCCCAGCGTTACAGTGTATATAGGAAAGTGTGGAAAATGTGTCGCAGGAGGCAAGAACAGACGTGTGTACTATTTGATGGTCCGACATATATTATAATTATAGAAAACATTTAAATGACTGACATCAACGAAATATCGATTGAGTGAAAATCGATTGTGATAATCGAGTAATTGAATCGAGTAATTAATTTGATTTGTGGGTTTTAAATGTGGGTAACAACTTTCTCCATGGGACCGACATCGTAATTGTGAAAAAATAATCAGCAGCCTCATACAAAACTTCAATATCTACCGACTCGTCCCAAATGTATACACGTTGTATAAAAATATTTTTTTCCAAATCATGGACCTGTTTCTTCACCTGCGAACATCTAGCAATTATTTTGTTTAGTAATTGAAAATGTGTATTTAATTTTAGAGACAAGTACTTAATAAATGATAATGATAAATGCAGATATAAATAACTTTAAAAAAATAATATAAACATTTTAGGTAAATTTCTGTAAATTGTTAAAAAAATATACTTTCACACGTCAAATATAAATTATGTTTTTAAACTACATGAGTTCGGTGAAATAAAGTTAATTAGAAAACAGTATTCAGTCTTGAGCTCTGTTGCTGTCATGACAGAGTCGGATTTGATTGGTTCTAAGACAAATGCAGGATCTGAGGTCATTACTAAGTGGATCTTATTTCACCCTGTTGTCTAATTGACGTGGTTGCCCAGTAAGCAAAAAAATAAAAATGTACGGTGCATCAAATCAACATCAAATCTAATCTTTATTTCTAACATAACACTGTACATAAAAACACATTACAAGAGTTGAAGTATTGTTGAGTGAATGCGCAGTTCACTATATTCCACCAAAACGTATGCAAAATTATAAACATTTTATAAATTATAATTAAAAAATACAAAAATCAATCCTTTTCGACCTAAAGTGTTTAATCATCTAACTTTCAAATAACCTATTACCCATAACGTTATGTTTTCGGCTAGGTGTAACCTAAAAAGAGTAACCCTGATTAAACATAAAAACAGTCACAGCATCCCTACTAGGTACATGACCTAATTAGCATGTCAGCTGCAAACTCCACTGAATTAATTTATTCTATTTATTAATTATAGCCTTCTTTTGTCTTCCATGTAATTGTTTCTGTAGCAAAATGGCGCATTGTTGGTGAAATAATTGAGAAATTTCGCTTTGCTGTTGTCATGTCGACTGGGACAGCTTTTATTCGTTGTCTAAAACTTGTTACGCGATAATTTGGTTGTTTAATATTAATGAATAGTTAAATTTGAAGCGCACTGACTTTTAATAGGTTGATTTACATCAATGTCACATTCAGATAGTCCTAGATGCAGCTTTAAATCATACATAGGTACCTAAAAACGTTTGTTTTATGCCGGACTCAAACTCTATCCACAGCGTAATATTGTTCTGCCAATGCGCCAACTGTACCGGCAAAAGTTTTGATGTGCAAAATCGTCAACATCTCTTTATGTGGGAATGATTTCATGAAAACGGACGGAAGTGTGTAACAGGAAGTGTCAGCTTGAGCATGGAATAAGTACTTTTTAATAGCACGGAATTAGTGTACTCATGGAATTAGTACGTATTTTAAGGATAAGATGGGGTTGAATTTCGACCAGTGTTCGAACACTAGTAGGTAATGAATAATTATTCGAATAAATATTTCAGTAATAAATAATAATAATAATAACAGTGTTTATTTTTTCTTCCACAAATAACACTTATTAACTATAACTTAAAAATGAAAAATAAATAATTATGATGTAGGACAATGTTCATTTGTGGGAGACTGGTGCCTAAACTAAGCCGTGACTTGTATTTCAGGACACCAGGGACTCCCCCCTAGAGGCAAAAATATCATCAAAAACATTAATAAAGAAAATGCTTTACGAAAGTTACATTTTCATGTTATAACGGCAAACTATTTGTTGGAAGAGAATAATAATAAAATCTTAAATTTGTATGAATTGTATGAAGTGGAATTTAAGGTGCACGTGGGGTATATAGTAGAATTTAGCTTATTTAAATTTTGTGGTTAATTTATATCGCTCCTCAGTGGCTCATTACCAAGGTGAGATGTCAGATGTTACACATCATATGCGACTGCTACAGCTAAATAAGGCTTCTTTTTTTAAGAAAGTGATGATTTTGACAACTTTACCCTTAACCCCCCCCCCCTTTTCCTAACCTTTTTGATTTTATTAACACAGTACCATCATAAGTCATCTCCACCTACTCATTGTCTGCAAACCATTTTCCCAACCATGTTGGGGTTAACTTCCAGTTTAACCGGATAAAGCTAGATACCAGTATTTTACACGAAACAGCTGCTACGTCCACCTGGTATATTAAGGAATAACGTGACGCCCATGATCTATTACCAAATTTAAATCACACTAACTTTCAGTGTCCATAATGTTACCGACATCTTAGAACGAGAGCACAGCTGCTCGTCTGAGATAGGTATAGTTATAGTAGGTACCTACCTACTTTCCCGGACCCACAAACTTTTTAACAAGGAGCTCGTACAATTGTCTTTGAATTCAACAGAGAAATTTTAAAGTCACATTTATTTTACCGGGCTTGTCCGTCTGCCGAGCAAATGCCTCGTCTCATGCAGAGACCGAATATTTTTCACTACGCTTGGTCCGTGCGGGTAGGCAATTTGAGACCATTATAATTCCAGGTTTCCTCACGATGTTTTCCTTCATCGTTTTTCGGTGTTGCAGATTCTATCTTTACTCCTTTCAAATTAAATAAAATTAAATTTTGTGTAAACAACGTTCTTTCAGCAGCATTATTTCGTTCCATAGTGAAATGTCATTAACATCTAGAAAAGAATGCTCTTGTTCTGGTTCTATCTGATTGATAGATAGAAGAATACTTTATTACGTACATTAGATAAAATGACAGATACAAAAATATAAATTTTATACAGGGTGACAAAATGGGCAGTCTTATTGCTAAAAGTTTATGTGATTTACTTAGAAAAAAACACGAAAAAAATTAAAATAAAATGTTTTTATACAAAGAAAAAAACACACGTAAAGCTACATGGGCACTTATGAAACGTCAGAAGCTAGGTGTTCGGTTCCAATGGAGAAGAGCCGGCCAGAAACTCCACGGTTACTCCTTTAAAAACAATTGGCTTTTTCAATGTTTTCAAATTACATTGTAAATATGTAGGTATAGGAGGCCTCTCAAAAAGTACCAGATGATACTTAAAAAAAATTGAAAATGGTCTACAAATCTACAGTCTATTAAGCCTACAACGTTCTGACATTCACAAAACATAAAATAATCTTTAAAAATATTAATGAAATCATTAAAATAAAAACCTATTTAAATCAAATGACATGATTGTCATTACAGCTGTAACAAATCTTAATTAATATCCTGTTCACAAAAGCCACTAATAAATAGTTATGCCAAGGAAGTATGCAAACAAATAAAAATAAAATAAACATCGTAATTTGGGAGCAGTTAATAGACATTTACCTAGTTATGCCGTTAATGAGGTACCAGGGAAACCACTTAAAGGAATAGGAATTATTACCAAACTTCCTAGTCTGCAACGTAGTCGTTAATCTTATAATATGCTTTTTTGATATGGAGACGTTTGATGTGGGTTGTGAACTTTCCATCGCTAAGTTCTGTAACCGACTTTGGCAACTTGTTATAAAAGCGGAGACTGTTGATAAGAAATTATTTGGTTGTTAATCTAAATTTAGGTATCACAATTTCATGTTTAGTACGTGTATTTTTATTATGGAATTCGCTTTTTATTTTGAAAAGTCCTAAGTTTTTGCGAACATACAAAATACTTATTAATTAATATAAAAAAGAAGCCAGAGTTAGTCTTTGAATTTGTTTCTAAGGGACTCACGAGGGCCAATGTTATAGATCCCGCGAATAGCCCTCTTTTTTAAAATGAATATTTAATCTACGACAGCAGCCGATCCTCATAGCAGAACGCCTTACGATATAACACTGTGAAAATAAGCAAATTATACTAACCTAACTGTGGCTATATCAGACAACTGCCCTATTTTTCTTACTGCATGTGCATCTGAACTTAATCTACATGAAAGAGCTCTAATGTGGCCCCATTGCGATTTCGAATCTAAAGTAATTCCTAGAAATGCAGTTTCCGTAATAGCATCTAATATCCGTAATAGCATTTATATAGATAAGTTTAATATGTTATTCATGTATGTATGTTTTTTTTGCATATATGTGAATGGTTCACCACAGACTACCTGCAGTATTGTCTCTTCTTCCCCCTCAAATCATCCAAAGGTTGACACAATTGGCTCCCGAATCTTGAAATATCGCTTTTACCAATGGTCTTATCACTAAAAGCGATCTTTTAAAGATTCGTGAGCCCATTTTGTCACCCTTTATAAAATTTCTACAATTATATCGGTATTTTTATAGTCTACGTAATAAAAAGTATCTTATTTATACAACCAGTTTCTTGTCATCAAGTTTTAAATTTACACCCAATTGGGGTACATTTGGTGATGGGAACATAAGACATTTACCGCCAGTTGCACGTAACTCCATTAAATTTAACTCCCCATTAAAAGTAATGCTGTCACTTTCTGATACTTTCCGTTAGAGAAAGAGAGCATTACTTTTAATCGGGATTTAAATTTAATGGACTTACGTGCAACTGGCGGTTAGTTTTGTGCACATTAATTAAAATATTATTAGCTGTGGAACATTTCGAAAGAAAAGCCAGACTAGCGTTCACATGTAAGACATCCGTATCTTTTCTATTTTAAAATGAGAGAAGTGTCATCAGCGAATAAAATTATATTCGTTATGATAGCCATCATGCAAGGAACTTCATTGTTATAAACTAGCAATAGAGGCCAAGGATAAGGGCCAAGAATTGAACCTTGAGGCGTGCCCATCTTTACTAGAGACCCTGAGGACGTCGCTCCGCTATAAAGATAATATATTAACTCTGCCAAGCTGCAAAGCAGTTTGTTGGCAGATGTGGATCTCTTTTTTTGTATGCACCGTGGCATTTTAATCGTCTTGCAATGGCAGCCCACTTCATGTATCCAAACCTTTACACAAATTTTATTAAAAAGAACTACACTCGAGTGCAGTTAATCTGGGTTGGTCATAAAAATCTTCACACTCTATCTATAAAACTATGTTATGCTAGATTTTTAGTTCCGGAGAACGGTGTTAAAAAATCTTTGCAAGTGTATTTATTTTTAGTTATAAAACTGCGTTAAGATAAACAGTATAAATATTATCAGATTTAAATTAATAGCACGAGTCTGTTCTCTTTTGTATTACAAACAATTGTTTCTAAGTCATAAAGGAGCATTGTTAGGCGTAATAAAGATGTTTTCTCATTTTATAACGGTTAAAAAGAGCTGTTACCGTTATTAAGGTTTTATTTAGGTTCTGTATTTTGTTTATTGTATGAAGATTGATAAGGCATTCATACATTTAATTTTAATTAATTTAAAGAGAACTTGTATTAATCTCACTTTAACTTAAGTTAAGTATGCTTGAAGTGAGCTGTCATTCCACTTGGAAGGATGACACTTATGACGGCATTTTGTTTTTTTTGTATGGGAAATTATCAATTAACTTCTCCCGCTCTGGGAAGGCGTGTTAGACGTTTACTGACTAAAACCCACCCGTGTTCCTTCAGATGCCTGTGTGCTAGGGCCACGGTTTCCTCTTCGGACAAACTCGCAACCCTGGCAGGCATTGGCCATAACGGACCCCCTCAGTTAGTGCTGACATCTCTTTGAGGCGAGCGTGGAACACAACGCGCCGTCAACCCAGGCCTGGTCCTTATCGGACGGCGAGCTACCCATCGCTCACCGTCCCCAAGACCGCGCCTACGATGGCCGGGAATCGGCCTGCGACTCCCGACGATGTCTTAAGTCTTAAGTGAAGATCACTTCACTTGTGATTTCACGGTGAGGTTTTTACAGAATATATCGGCTGGGGTACTTAAAGTATATCACTGCAGGGATCCAGCTGAATATCAGCGTCAGGTATATTTGCCTGACACATGCTGACCTGGCATTCCATTTGGTGCAACCTTGAGACCACACTTTGTGTTCATTATTTTGAATTGTGCCAAGTGTCATGACAATATGTCTATTTTACTTTTTTTTGTTGTATATTGGTACCTTGCAGCTATTTATTAATATTCATGTAATTTGTTATTATTTAATCTTGTTTTTGTAGTTGTGCTGTCTTTTGTGTGCACCAAATAAACGATCTATCTATCTACTCACTCTAGGCCACTACTAGCTTAGCCATTTAATATAGGACAGTGTAAATAAATTTAAGGAGAATCAAAGATTTTTTTTATTATAATTATATTAAAAAAAACATTATATACACGATAGATCTAATTAGATGTACCTAGATTATGAACTCCACACCATATTCTGGCATAGTCTGGCAGATAATTTAAGATCATCCACTTTTCCCCACTGATTTTGGTTTCATGTAGTAACTTCCCACTTCAATCTTAAGGGTAAAAATGTAGCTGGAGGACCGTTCTGTGGACACTTTTTAATCTAAGAGGTCCCCCGACTGCTATGACAATTTTATGTATTAGTTTAGTCAGTGAGTGATCTTTCGCTTTGTATAATACATTATATAACAGATTAACTAACACAACTTGTTTGTTTTTTGGCAGGACAGTCGTGTTTTTTAATTATTTAAAAAAAATATTTTTATTACAAGCTTTTATTGCATTTTCAAATAAAAGGGTGTTGCATTTTAACAGCACGAGAGTAAAGAAAAGAGGGTGTAACACGCTTTTGTTTGAAAACTTGAGACTGTGATAAGTACACAAAGGTTTAATATATTATTATGGTATGAAGTTTCAAGGTTTGAAATTATTTATAATTAAATCTAAAATTATAGCATAGACGAAGGAGCTTCATTATCGTTTAAAGGTTAAAAGAAGTATAAAACGGCTTATTTCGAATCGGAATAAAATTATTTTTAAACGACTCAAAATAGGTTCTCAATTCGACTGTCTATGTTTTTTGTATGTTTGTAACGCGATTACTCCGCCAATTATATTATGAATTGATTTTGATGTTTTTTTTTGTTTGGTAGCTTATACTTCAGAAGCGGTCCCAATGATAAAAACTTATCGAAATTGATTCAGCTCTTTTTGAAAAAAATATCAACAATAACGAAAAATATATAGTACACTGATGACGTTTTGAGGACTTTCAATCTCTGTTTTAACTGTCGTCACACAAACATTATTTTAACTTTGTTGGGTAGTTTTTGAGTTAGCTTCAATAATACCTACGTATTTAATCCACTCGATGTAAGTCGATGTTGTTATAAAACTTCCTGTCTCTGTTGTTGCATAATTATCACGTAGTGGTATACGAATTGGTGTGAGGTAGGTACCACAACTAAAATGTAAAAAATAAAAAACTTTTTTACTTTAAAAAAAAACAAGAGAAAAAAAACACAAGTGAAAAAAAAAAAATTATATTGGCAGTCGGTGGCAAAAAACGAAAATACAGAACCAGAGATACCGACATCCGAAATAACAGATCTTTTTCACTTTTTAGTGTTGTTTTATGGAAGTCCGTGGATTTTTTTCTTTTTTATTAAAAAATAAAAGAAGCTTGTTTTAAAAAAAATACCTTTTTGTTTTGTTAAAATTAATAGTAATACGAAATCGACCTTGATCGAAAATAAAATTAATTTAGTACGTATATTTCTTAAATCTTTAATATTATGAGTATGTACAGTAATTCTTGTTTCTTCCATTTCCTCTTCGATTTAATATTATTTTGTTTTTGACGAACATTCACTCATATTTCATTTTTCCTTATGTATATTTCTATATTATGAATAGGTAGTTATTTAAAAAAGCTGGTTACTGCTGCTTGCTCGGTAGAAATAATGCAACGGCTGTGACGACTGAAAGAAAATAGATTTTGTTATTTTATGACCCTTTTTTCAAACAAATAAACGTGTTCCTTTTTACTTTAGGGGGCGTCCACACCAAACGTATAATGGGCCATTATACGTTTGGTGTGAACGGTACCTACATCAGTTGGTGTGAACTTGGCATAAAACCAAATATAAAGTTTGGTTTCCAAAGAAAGCGGTTCCGTCATTTATTGTATTGGCCGTCATGAAATCTGTCATTTTCACCAGTATTTGACATAAAGTTGTCAAAGAACGTTCTGTATTTGAACAGCCGTTATTGTGTCACCGTTCTTCGCTTTCTTAGGTAACCAAAGCTTTAGGGAAGGTAGAATTGAAAAGTTAATGTAGTAATGATAATTTAATCCATACTTAATACACAATGAATACGAAACACACACAACAAAACACATACACACACATAATGAACATACAACACACAAATAATGAATGCGAAAGTGACTTTGTCAGTCTATCTGTCAGTCTGTCTGTCAGTCTACCTGTCGGTCTGTCTGTCAGTCTGTCTGTCAGTGTATCTATCAGTCTGTCTGTCAGGGTGTCTGTCACTCTGTCTGTCAGTCTGTCTGTCAGTCTGTCTGTCGGTCTGTCTGTCAGTCTGTCTGTCAGTCTGTCTGTCAGTGTGTCTGTCAGTCTGTCTGTCTGTCAGTCTGTCTGTCTGTCAGTCTGTCGGTCTGTGACCTTCAGTCCTTAACGGCCGTAAGTAATTGGATGACATTTTTCACACGAGTAGATATTTTTTTGTTTTTTAGTACTTTTCTTTATTTTTGTTGTGCTGTGGTGGAAAATCCTCATGGATGTCCTCCGCCCTGTAGCGGGTGGAGGGGTCTGTCAGACTCTTACTGACTAAAAACCACCCCGATGATTCCCTTCCCACACTTGCACTGGGGATCATGGGATCTTCTGCGACTTTCGCGATCCCCACCTTTGCGGGCCTCCTCAAGTCTGGGGGGGAGAGGCGTTTGAACCCCGCCGCGACGTCTAAAAGGGACACGCGTGGAACACCACGCACCGCCACCTCGGGACTTGTATGATAGGGGGCGGTGGGAGTGCTCGAGTCCGCCGTCCCTGAACTCCATTTAGGACTGCCAAAAGAGGGCATTACTTG
Organism: Tiliacea citrago; assembly: GCA_963921375.1. NCBI lineage: Eukaryota > Metazoa > Arthropoda > Insecta > Lepidoptera > Noctuidae > Tiliacea > Tiliacea citrago. The sequence continues at coordinate 20,575,758 of OY992799.1, read as the reverse complement.
CCCTCTGTCAACGCCCGGTACGCCTACTGCGAGCGAGCCGGATGAGCGGGAGAGATCTCCCGCGTCCTTTCTGCATACTCTTTCTGCGACAGGACTCTTCACTGCCGACCATCGAGTTGACTACGGCCGGCAGCGACAGGTCGCTGCCTACTCCTGAGATGAAGGCTCGGCGCGGCCGCTCCCAAGTGGCACACTCTTTGCATACTTATGCCGCGCCGTGTCCTCCCGTCAACACGGGTAGATCATAACCCAAGCCATGGTCTATGAATAGTTTTTATCCCAGTAATAATTTCCCGTGTGATAATTCCTATTACCTCTGTGCGGACAAAACCACAGGAAAAAGCTAGTTTTAATATAAAACTACAAGGCATACTTACAAACCATACATCCAGAAATAGTAAAGAATGGAATGGCACAGCCCATTTCCAACATTATAGGAAAGGCAATATTGCCTGATAAGGTACCAATACGACCAATCACCATTATGAAGGATATCGCCAGAGTCCTGCAAATAAAAACAAAACAGATGTTATAACTATCTTCTTCACTTAATTGTCACTTAGTTACAATCGGTTAAATTATAAAATAGTACGGCGACAAGCAAGCTCTATATAATTTCATCTTCACTGCTCTCAAACTGTGAAGGAAAACATCGTGAGGATACCGCTAGGCATGTCCTAGAACCATAAATTCGAAGACATGTGACATCTACCAACCCGCACTGGGCCCGCGTGGTAGATTACGGCCCAATACCTCTCACATACGAGGCCTGTGTCCCAGCAGTGGGAACCTTATGCTAAGCAAGCTCTTCTGCACTTGATAGGTTCTGACATTTTCATCGAGCAGACCACCGTTAACCGTTCAAAAGCTAAAAACTTGATATTTTATTAGTCTACAGTTTCTTGCTGGTTCTTGCAATAGAAAACAAAAGTAACTTCTTTCTTAAATGATAAATGATTTATTTCTGTAAGTAGGTTTGTACAAACACTTTTACACGTCAATCATATTAAAAAAAACTAGATGAGGTCGGCGTTTCGTATCCGACTACTCTGAGAAGAAAGGCCAAAACAAACTCAGAGGTCACAGTCTCTTTTAAAGTCCAGACATAATCTTGGTCAGATCATGTGAAGACCATTTAGATTGGTGCCTGAAATGATATTTTGAAGAAAGAACCACACAGATTAAGAGGACCTGTCCAGTCAGTGCACGCATTTGTCAGTAGTCGTGCAGCTCAACTAAGAATTTAAGGAGCTCAACAATTTAACGAACAATACCAAAGAAAGAACATTTGGCTTAACCGCCTCTGTGGCCTAGTGGTAAGACCACTTGTCTCAGACCCATATATATTTTTTTTGGGTGGGAAATTATCAAATAACTTCTCCCGCTCTGGCCGGAGCGGGAGGCTCCGCCCAGAGCACAGTGCTCAGTGAAAGCAAGGAGCGTATAATCTTTGCGATAACGCTTTTATGATTACAGCTATCGTTATTGCAAACATATTCTTAGCAAATAGCAGTCTTATAAAATCCGAGAGTAATACCAATTTAAAAACTAACGAGTCGAAGTCACGTATAAAATAATAACGATATTGTATACTGCGATGGCAAAGAGCACTAAATAATATTAATATTCAAACGGCAAAGCGAAATTCCAAGTGAAATATATTTTATATTTTCAATGAAAACTCTACCGCTAAACATCTGGTGCTTTAGATAAATAACCGATACTCGATACTTTTTATTAAAAATACATTATTTATCCTGCTGTGGAAAATTTTTAAAATGTATTTTATGAAATTGTTTTTTAACGTTTTTTGAAGTTGTATAGGTACCATAGATTTTAGAAAACGGCGACATAAAATATCCAAGATCAAAAAACTATCTACCACTTTAATAAGTACAGGGGGCCTAAAACGGACACTTTGGCAGAATCATAATATGATCTGCGTACAATTCATATCCCGCAATTCATCTGTTTGACAGTTTTGCATGGAGTTTCGTAAAATGGTCCACAAATTATGAATTGCTATAATGAATTCTAAGGGCCGGCGCATAAATGGCGGGGCGCAGCGCAGCGCATTCGTCACTGCCAAATAAATATTGACCTTGCACCAGTTGAAATAAAGTGGAAAATAAATAAACTTCCATTAGCTCGTGAGCGCGTCGAAGCGGAAAGAGGCACGCGTCTCGGGTTATTTATTTTTAACATTATTTTAAGGCACGCAACGTTGACATTTGATTGGCAGTGAAAACCGCGCCGCGCTACGCCTCACCGGGTGTGCGCCGGCCCTAATGTCGAAAAGCAGCTGTGAAACAGATGAATTGCGGGATGTATGAATTGTACGCAGATCATATTATGATTCTGCCAAAGCGTCCATTTTAGGCCCCCAGGTCCGTACCCCACAGAGGCCACCCTAAACGTTTAATCGCTTATTTTATATGTTTTATGCCCTGGCTGGAGTCCTTTATTTACTTATGTATCCAAGGGATAGCCCGGTTAAGCAGCCCCGACAACCTCCTAGGTTGATCTGCCGTGAAATAATTACAAAAAATATGAGAAACTGGGTCTATTCACAAGTAAAAACAACTTAAATAATTTAAAACATTCAATCTCAAATTGACGACCAAATTATCTTCATCATTAAATAATAACAATTCATTGTAGATAAACACAATAAATTATATAAATTCAACAGTAAATTACTTAAGATCATAATTAATTAAAAGGGACTGTAAACTTTGCTAAAATTAATTTCGAGTTTAAAGATAATCTTAATTTTCTATCACAACAGTATGCGACCGTTTCGCTAAACAAGAAGAGAACAGATGATATCTGGTCTATATTGTGCCTATTTTGAGTCTGTTGAGGCCTATAGAATTCCCTCGACCCTCAGAACAATGGACCAATAGATATCTGAGGCTATTGTCTATTATTTAATACTTGCAAGATTGACAATGGGACTGAAATAGACTTGTTCACGTCTTTTGTGTGCAATAAGTGTGTGTTTCGGAGTTTATTGTATGTTTGATATCCTATAATACTTTGTCTATGAGTGGTATTATGCCTTTATATTCCTATTTTAACTGGCACAAAAAAAAAAAACATACCACCGACATGAGAACCTCCTCCTTTTTGGAAGTCGGTTAAAAAGGAGGGGGTTATTATGTTCGTATGACCTGAATGCATTTTTTTTAAATGTAGGTATGTTCATTGAAATTTGCGACAATGGTAAACAATTTTTTAAGGTTATGTTATATAAAAAAAAATGTTTTCCATAAACGCCTAATTCCGACTATTACGAATATTTTAAAACATACAAAATATTTGTATGACCTCTAAGTAGTTGTTCCGGGTCTGGCTGTTTGTGTATGTGAGTTTAAATGTTTGTAAACGCACCCACGATACAGGAGAAATTCCTAGTGTGGAGCAACGTTTTAAAAAAAAAAAAATTGCCCAGTCGGTCCAGCCGTTCTCAATTGATGCCTCACCAACGAACAGCATTTCATTGTTATGTACAGTTATGAGCACCAATATGTAAACACTCAGCAACTTTTAAAAGTGATTTCCTCCAACTATGTATATTAATTTTATTTTATTTTTTACTGCGAACGTAGTGTTTTGGAACCCAAACTATTATGAAAAAGATCTTTTCTCAAAGTTGCAATCGTTATTCCACGAGAAAATCAGTTTTGAATGCTGCTTAGTGTTTACATATTAGTGCTCATGAGTCATGACTATAATATATACCTATATAAATTTTACACCATCTCTTTAGGTACCTACCCAATTTACGCAAAGGCACATTTTCAACCTAAAAACCGGCCCAGTGCGTGTTGGACCACGCACAATAAGGGATCCGTAGTTGGGATGAATTTACCCCAAAAACAAACTTAACATTGTATTTGAAAAACATGTTCTCCCATACATTGTTATACGTCATGGTCAATAATTTTCCAACTGCAAATGTAAGTTGGTCGACTATTACTCGTTAACTTGTAAAGCCTAGTTAGCTTGATAGTTTTTCTTTAATTTCGTTTTATACTGTCATGAATTTTTTCACATATCCAGAAACAACCATTTAGCTGGCACGAGGGGAAGACACTTGACTAACAAAAAAATAATTTTAAAGCTTATTATTACGCAAACAAATCCCGGAATCGAAAAATCATTTCGGCAGACCCTCAATATTTTTGAATGGCCTTTCCAACGATACCCCACATCAAGGGATAAACGAGAAAAAAATATCATCCCCACTTTACGTGTAGCGACACTAAAAAAAAAATATTTTACGACTCTGTCGGCGTGTTTAATAATTATGTATACCCATGCCAAATTACAGCTTTCTAGTACTAAGAGTCTCTGAGCTAAGCTGGGTATAGACAGACAGACGGACATGGCGGAACTATAAGGGTTCCTTGTTTACTACGGAACCCTAAAAAGTCAACTATACCAACTATTCAAAATCGAGGCTATTCAAAATTTTCCCGCTCCCAAAACCGTAAGAGAGTTACGGAGATTTCTTGGGATGCTCAATTTTTATCGCAGGTTCATCCCAGGCGCAGCAAAGTTCCAGGCACCCTTGAACGCTTTGTTTACCGGCTCAGTGAAGGGATGAATTCTTTCCACTTCTCTTAATGTAAGTCGACTAAGAACCAATCTCTGTTGAGCCCGAAGCATGCACCAAAGAAAAACCGTAAACAATCACAACCATAAAACTGAAGTTTTCAAACAACTAACCTTGTAGTAGTCGGAAACATTTCCACAGTCATGGCCTGATTCAGACTCAGCATCGACTGCGCAATGGACACGGTAACCGAGAACAGAGCCACGACTAAAGTCTTGCTGTTAGCCCAGCGAAGGCCTAAGGAACTGGCCACGGAGATCAAGCCGGCTACGATGAGGAGGGGCTTCTTGCCAACCCTGTTGACCAGCATGGCGGTGATTAAGTAGGGAATCACGCAGACCACACCAAGTATGATGCTGTTTATATAGGTCTCGTGGCCAGATTTTGTCTGTAAAAGAATTTGTAGGTTAAAATGTTGAAGAGTGGATTGATTTTGATATTAGTTGGGTAAGGGTAAATGATTGATTATGTAAAGAAATGTCTTAATTGTAAACTCTAATGAGTCAACCAAAGACCACTGCTGGACATAGGTCTCTCCCAAGTTGCGTCGCAATACCCGCTCCTAACTTTGTCTTAGCTCCTAACTTTGTCTAAACTTGTCTTAGCTATCATCAAAATTATCTGCCTACCTCATTTCCCAACAACGTTGGGGTCGGCTTCCAAACTAAACGGATGCAGCTGAATACCAGTATTTTACATGGAGCGACTGCCATCTGATCTCAACAACCCAGTTATCAGGTAACACGATAGTTCTTGGTAAGACTGGTTGTCTTGGGTTATATTAACTAAAAATAACTTCGGTAGAAACACGAGTCTTTTGTTTCTTCAGTAGAACTTATCTTTTTAATTGTGGGATACCTACATGATATGTCTTCATTAACGTAAATTGTGTAGGTGTGTTTTGTTTGTACAACCGTTTCTAATAATATAATTATGCTTATTTTTTGCTTATGGGCAAGCGTTACAGTTGATAAACAGTTGCCAGCTTAGTGCAAAGATCCATATTTATGGCTTTTTTTTGGGTGGGAAATTATCAAATTACTTCTCCCGCTCTGGGCGGAGCGGGACGGCGTATCAGACTTTTACTGACTAAAACCCACCCGTGTTCCTTCAGTTGCCTAAGTGCCAGGGCCACGATATCCCTTTCGGACAAACTCGCAACCGTGGTAGGCATTGGCCCTAACGGACCCCGTCAGTTCTTGCTGACATCTCTTTGAGGCGCGCGTGGAACTCAACGCGCCGTCGACCCGGGCTTGGTCCTTATCGGACGGCAAGCTACCCATCGCTCACCGTCCGCAAGCTCGCGCCTACGGTGGCCGGGTATCGGCCTGCGACTCCCAACGCCCGGGGCGTCTCCCGCGGTGACTAGGGGTGAATTTTGCCTCTCCCTCACGCACTCCGCCTCCTCCTCCGCGAGAATTACTACTTCGTAGAAGGAGGTGACAGCCTCCCGTGCACTTTCGCTCCGAACCATAGCCTGAACTAGGGCCGGACGCGAAAGATCGCCGCCGCCGATCGCCTCCGTGAGGACACGGCGGTGCTCTACCCAAGCCAGGCAGACGTCATCCGTATCCTCCACCGTGTCCTCCGGGCGATCCACACCGTGGTAACACCCAGGCATTTCCTCCCGCTTTATCCTGAACAGGAACCTCCCGAAACAACCGTGTCCGGTGAGGACCTGCGTCAGGCGGAAGGTGGGGACGCCGTGACGCCTCTTTAGCCACTCCTCAAAGAGGGGACTTATCGCCACAATTGTAGCGTGCTCATTCCATGTTTATGCCTGAGAAGTATAACACTGTAACTCCGTTTTTTACGATTTTGAGTTTTATACACTATCCTAATGTAAAATTGAAACCAATAAAAACAACTTTACGTCAGAGTTTCTATATTGTAGTTCTGGGAAACATTCTAAAACATAATATATTAAGTGATTATACATTAAAATACCACGTTAATATAATTTCAATTGTATGTACGGAGTTACATTGTATTGCCGCTACATTTTCGATGACGTGGCGCACGGCACAGCGATCTTATCACTGTATGTGATACTGTGTTTTTTTGTATTTCCTTAAATAGTACCAATATAATGTCGTATTGTTACCTAATCAAAGTTGAATAGTGTAGTTATTAGCTAATTAAATTATTTTATTCAAAATGTTGGCACATTTTATTTCAGAAGCTCCTTAAAGTCATGAATGTCAGTTATTTTTGGGAAAAAGCCGTCTCCTGTAAAGTTTGAATTTTGGTGCTTAGTTTTTTTTTATTTTATTTGCGACAAAAAACAGTTATACATTACAGCATTTACAGAAATGATTTTTAATACAGTCGAAAAAACGTATATCCCACACTATTGTCCACGAATTGACATCAGAGTATGATAACGAACGCATGTTTAAAAATAAAAATAAATAAAAAAACAGTTGACCAGTTGTTGTATGACCTACAAGTAGTTGTTCCGGGTCTGGCTGTTTGTGTATGTGAGTTTAAATGTTTGTAAACGCACCCACGATACAGGAGAAATTCCTAGTGTGGGGCAACGTTTTAAAAAAAAAAGAAAAAAAAGAAAGGAAAGAAGAAGTTATATGCTTCTCAGGTACAGATTTACCCTACATACGTCTTTGTTCAGTCAAGGAAAAAACATGGCACCATAATGGTTAATTTTTACTAGCACTATTATTTTTCCGACAAAGTCTTCGACAACATATTGAATGATAATTACAGTTCAAAAAGGTGATATACACCCGCTATGTAAGAAAGAAATTTGATTGAAAATTGCTTAACATAATTTGCTTCTTGACTGTAGTACTTTGGAATCAAAAATCAAAATCAAAAGTCATTTATTCAAACTATGCTGAGAATAAGCACTTTTTGAACGTCAAAAATTACATAAGACAGTCCCCCAAAAACGCCCGCCCTTCACCACTTCCTAGTGCTTTAGCTGGGAAGAAGAAGTGGCGCAACAAACTCCCCGAATATTGTGGGGTTCTATGCCCTTTGTCGTGATAAATTGTAAAATACTGGTATTCAGCTGCATCCAGTTAGACTGGAAGCCGACCCCAACATAGTTGGGAAAAGGCTAGGTAGATTTTGGCGTGATAAATTATATCGATATCTGTTCTAGTTTTACTTTATAGTGATCTGTTTAATTGTTGTAATTTTATTTTGTTATTTTTACATAACTATGTGTCAAACCTACGAACGATTTTTTTTAAATGACTTAATTCCATGGAAGTTACCGTGATTCTTTCACGCTTATGTAATTTTGAAGGCGAATTTAGCAAGACCCTATTCAGTTATTCTGTAATCAATCTGAAAGGTACCAAAATAACCCGTTTTCCTTCACCCCATTGTTCCAACTCTTGTCCAATGAAGAAATTTGCTCCAAAAAGTAGCTGTTTAAAAGAAAACACCCTTCACAAGGAATTTGGAAATTAAAGTATAATTCTGGATTTTTTTTCTCTCGGTAAGAAATATATTAGGCCGAAACATTAAAAGTTGCTAATAGGAATTATGTTATTAGACAGATCCCGGGCATTTCTGACTTGGAATTTCTAGATTTATTATTCAGAATCAGAATCAGAATCTTTATTTGTTAAACATAGGTTTTTACATAAAGGTGTTAGGTTAACATAATTGAACGCTATGTTTTGCCGCGCAGGCATACAAATTTGAAATAGAATGTAATTAAAAAACTAAAAAACTAAATACAAATAAAACAATAAAGACAAAACGAAGCATAAACTAAAAAAAATAATAATATTAAGAATGATCATTTATAAAATCTGGAACAGTATAATAACATTTTTCTATTAATAGAGAGGAAATAGCTTTCTTAAATTTTGATAGGGGCAATGTTCTTTTACTACCGGGTACTTTGTTATAAATTTTTGAAGCCATTCCAAAAAACTCTTTTTCATCAAAGCGGTTCTGCATTTTATGTCGCACAATTGATTTACGTATTGAGACCGCATTGGATTTTTTTTTACATCGGAAATCGTAAAAAGGTGTAAATTAGTTTTAACAAACAAAGCAGTCTTGTAGATGTACATAGCTGGCATAGTAAGTAATTTTAAAGATTTAAAATGGGGTGAACAAGTTTCGGTAGTTTTTAAGCCACACGTGGATCGAATACATCGTTTTTGCGCTTTAAAAACAGTCTCTCTTTCAGTAGATTGCCCCCAAAAAATAACACCAAACCTTAGAACGGATGCAACTTATCCGTGATACGCTATTAAAAGTGTTTGTGAATTAACTTTTTTTGAATGCTGAAATAGTGCATATGCAGATTTATTTAATTTAAGACAAATTTTTTCGATATGTGGTTTCCATGTCAGCTTACTGTCAATCTTTATACCTAAAAATCTAGCCTCGTTTGTCTCTTCTATTTTGTACTTATCATATTCAACGCGAACAGGAGGTTTTTCACACCTTTGATGAAAGTTCATTAATTTTGTTTTGCTTAAATTAATGACTAGGTTATTGCTATTAAGCCAGTTAATAATTTTACTTAGATAATCATTAATATCACTCTCGTAACAGACAGGATTAGTACACTTTACAACAGCTGTACTGTCATCGGCAAACAGTACCATATTTTGGGAGATCATTAATATATTAAAAAGAGTAGCGGCCCCAGCACGCTACCTTGAGGTACCCCGTATTTTATAGCTCTTGCTTCAGATGTGTAAATGGTTAATAAATTGCTTTTTGGACAGAGTTGTGATATTTCTGTGCACCGGGTTCTATTATCCAGATATGACTCCACAAGTTTCAAAATATTTCCTCGTATTCCATAGCCATACAGTTTTTTTAGCAAAATTTTATGACTGACATAGTCAAATGCTTTCGTCATATCGGTGTATAGAGCACATACCGGAGCTCTTTCGTCGACAGACGTCATAACATGAGAAAGGAGGTCGAACAGTGCCATATTGATATTAATATTTTTGCGAAATCCTTTTTGTTCGTTGCAAAATAACTTATATTTTTCAAAATAATTACAAATTGAATTGTAAATTACTTTTTCGAAATTTTTTGAAAAATTTGAATTTTTTCTATTGGTCTATAATTTTTAACATCTGATTTATCATCTTTTTTAAATAAGGGCTTAATAATTACTTTTTTAAGACTATTAGGAAAAACACCGTTTGTTATGCATACATTATTAATAATGTGCGTTAGTGGTCATGCTATAACTTCTTTAGTATATTTAACAACTTGTGTGCACATTCCATCATAGCCTACAGTATTTGTGTTTTTAAGATTAGTAATTATTTTGATTAGGTCAATAGGTAAAACTGGTTGCATAAATAATGATTGTGAAGTAAAGTTGTTAAAAATATTTTTACTAGCTGGGGTAACGTTACTTTGTATATTATTTTCAATCACATCTACAAAAAAGTTATTAAATTCATTTGCAATCTCCTTGGGATGTGTGATTGTGAAATTACCTTTTTTTAAGGACGGTATTAGTTGTTGTGGTAGGCGATATTTGGACTTGTTTATTACTTGCCATGCAGCTTTTGATTTATTTTGAGAAGTGTTTATGAAGTGGTTATTTTGAGTTTTCTGTGTTAGTTGTATTATTTTTTTGTAAATCTTAGAATAACTCTTAAAATCAAGTTTATTTTTACTGTCAGGTTTAAATCTATACGTCCAAAGTAATTTTCTTTGCTTCCTACTTCAGATCTTTATACCACGAGATATCCATTTGGTTCTAGTATTCGTTTTTATCGTGACAGTTTTTGTTGGAAATCATAATTTATATAACATCAGAAAATCTTCTGCAAATAAGTCATACGCCTCATTCACATCATTTGTGTTATACACTTGCGTAAAGGACAAACTGCTCAAATATTTTTTAAACTTCTTTAAATTTTCAGCTGTTATGTCTTGCTTTTGAGTTTAAAAAAATTCAGTTCACATGATTTATGAATGGGTACACTGGGTTGAGATGTATGATCTGACAGAATTAGGTCTATTATTTGTGCTTTACAGTCTTTTCTGTAGGTGTGTGCAAAGTTATCCAAACAGGAGTTGCTGCTTAATCTAGTAGGCTTGGAAAGGGCTAAGTTAAGGTTAAATTGACTTTGAAATTGTTCAAATTCAAATGTGAATTTATTTCTTTTTAAGATGTCAATGTTAAAGTCGCCAGTTAAGATTACCTTTTTATTAGAAATTGAACAAAACTTTCTTAATATATTTTCTAATTTTTCATAAAATATATTGTAATTGTGTTTATAAATAATAATAATCTTATTATGTATTAATTCTATGGCACATGATTCGAAATCACCCGGCACCAACTGTTTTGCTACGTCAGGTATTTCTCTAAATTGAAGTCCCGCTCTAACAAGAATGCACGTACGGCGCTTGGCCTTTCTAGAAAAAAAAGCTGCTGGTACAAAATTAGGTATATGCAACAAATGTTCATAACCTGTCTCGATAAAATGTTCTGATATACATATTACATCAATATTATTTCCCGTGTTATGAAGCTCTTCTATTTTGACTGTTTTATTGGCATTATTAATACGGGATATTTATTATGTTTCTTTAATTATAAGAATTCCAGCTTCTACCCGTGGCTTCGGCCACGTGGTGGTCGGAAATTATCCAAAGGGAACAAAGAACAAACTAAAAAAAGGATCCTATGACCCAACACGGGTTATGGTCTATACGTATTCAAAATTTCATCCAAACCCGTTCAGCCGTTTTAACGAGAAACTCGAGACGTAAAAAAAGAACAATTTAACAAAACAAAAATAATTTTTGTTAGTATTTTAAGGGTTAGTTCACATAGAGACGCGACGCGAGGCGACGATGCTTGGAGAGGCCAGTGGTTTCACGCTGCGGTACACATATCGACGTCGCGAGGCACATCATCAACTCACTGACAGCGCGACGCGACGCCTCGCTGCGCAATGAGACACTGCGTGGTGCAGCGATACGCCACGCCGCGCGCAGCGGTACGTGTAATAACGTTCGCTGCAAGCTACTGCCCGGCCGCCGCGCCGCATCCGGCGTCCATCCGCAGACTACCATTTGCAAGTCCCCACAACGCGCGATGGCTTCAGGCCTAGCGGCGCAGCGGCTGAAGGCGCAGCGCCGCTCTTGCACGCCGCGACTACCGGCGAAGCACCGCTGCATCAATGCGTTGATCTAGAGGCGCACCGCGACGTAGCGCGATGCCTTCTATGTTGCATTTTCAAATTATCTTAATAAAATGTGTATCTTTTTGTGTAGTAAATAAAGTTATATTTTTTATCACTATCTTAAAAAGTGCGCGCCGCGTCGCGTCGCTTCAAATCTCGGTGTGAACTGACCCTTAGTGATTCTACCATTTACAATCACAAATCTGACATGATGAAGCACCAAATGTCAGTGTCCCAAACGGTTCCGCACGGGGATCTAACCCAACGATAATTTATCGTTAAACAGTCTTCTATTCCAAAGACAACCCATTACTTATTGCTAGGCACGCGTTCCTTAAACCTTGAATTGTTTGCTTTGCGAGTCAATTCATGTTCAAACTAAAATAAGATAATATCAGAATCAATATTCCTTGTTCCAACTGTATTTATAGTTTAATAAGTACAATAATGGTTATTCGAACCATGAACGATTTCACTCATGGCTTTGACTGTTAGTTCCTTTGTAGTCCATTCGCGTGCTGACTGACTTGAATAGATATTAAGTTATATAGTAAATGTTATTACTGGATCGTGGGTAGGAATAATCAGAGTGAACTTAATATAGAATTAGGTCAAGGCTTCTTCCTAGGATTGTTCTGCGATAAAAACGACAGACCGATAAAAACGGCTGCACTAAACTCTGATCTTGCAAAATCAATCAACAATCTTCTATAACAATGATTTCATCAATGCAAAATCACTGCAATTTGAGTCAGTAGAAATGGAACACCAAACGTCACGGACTACACAATGAAATAGCTCCTGTCAGCGTTGTAACCGAATACTGCCTTCACGAATTTCACGATTTTTCGCGCGTTGTGTTCCACCCGCGCCTCAAAGAGATGTCAGCACCAATTGACGGGGTCCGAAAGGGCCAATGCCTGCCAGGGTTACGAGTCTCTCCGAAAGTGATATCGTGGCCCTGGCACACAGGCATCTGAAGGAACACGGGTCGGTTTTAGTCAGTAAAAGTCTGACACGCCCTCCCGCTCCGCCCAGAGCAGGAGAAGTTATTTGAGAATTTCCCACCCAATAAAAAAGCCCCACCCCTACACACATACGGGGTTACCGCACGGTCTCCCGTGAGGCGGCGAGCCTCCTTGCCGGACTGCCGCCATGGGATCTGGAGGCAAAAGTCCTCGCGCACATCTGGGAGTGGCGCGAGGAGGCGAAACGCCGGGGTGAAACTCCGCTGCCGCGAGAAACCACGGCACAGCGGACAGAGCTCCGGCGGGATCTCATGGCGACATGGAGAGTGCGATTGTCGCGGTTCCTGTTCAGGATAAAGCGGGAGGAAACGCCCGGGTGTCACCATTGTGTGGATCGCCCGGAGGACACGGTGGAGCATACGGTAGAGGTCTGCCCAGCTTGGGCGGAGCACCGCCGTGTCCTCACGGAGGCGATCGGCGGCGGCGATCTCTCGCGTCCGGCCCTGGTTCAGGCCATGGTTCGGAGCGAGAGTGCATGGGAGGCCGTCACCTCCTTCTGCGAAGCAGTTATGTTAGCGAAGGAGGAGGCGGAACGCGTGAGGGTGAGATAAGGTTCGCGCCCTCGCGCCCTTAGTCGCCGCAGGAGACGCCCCGGGCGTCGGGAGTCGCAAGCCGATTTCCGGCCACCGTAGGCGCAGGCCTGTGGACGATGAGCGATGGGTAGCTCGTCGTCCGATAAGGACCAGGCCCGGGTCGACGGCGCGTTGTGTTCCACGCGCGCCTCAAAGAGATGTCAGCACCAATTGACGGGGTCTGTTAGGACCAATGCCTGCCGGGGTTGCGAGTTTGTCCGAAAGGGATATCGTGGCCCTGGCACACAGGCAACGGAAGGAACACGGGTGGGTTTTAGTCAGTAAAAGTCTGACACGCCCTCCCGCTCCGCCCAGAGCGGGAGAAGTTATTTGATAATTTCCCACCCAAAAAAAAAAAAAAACCCCTTCACACATACGCACAAATACCTGTGTTTGTACTGTCAACAATATGTTGTATTGTGCGCGTGAGTTGAAATGTTAGTAAGGCATTCTTCATTCATTATTCCTTTTTACTTTTGGTCGATAAGCCAGCGGGGATGTATTGGGATCGCATGTAGAGTAAATTTAGTAATAGTTTTTGCAGAAAATGCTGACATTTATTTGTGAAGACAAATTATTATAAGCTATTAAATGCTCAACATTTCTTTGTTTTATATCAGATATATTATAATTAAAAAATAACTTTAATTTGTATCGGTTTAAAGCCAGCCTGTAAATTTTAAAAGAGGTATTTATATTTAATCAATTTCGTGCATTGCTGATTGCAAGTGAGGTCTCTGATAAACGGAACAAAAAAAATAAACATTTGTATGTTGTATTACATATTTTGTAAGTGTTTCATACGCATTATTTCATAACTACAAATCTAATTGTGTTAATATTGCAAAATTAAATACGTAAAACTAAATTGTAATTTTTATGTTGAGTTATATTTTTTAGTATGGACGATTAACAATAATAAAGCAATATTCAACTAAATAAGAAGTCTCTCTCGAATGAAGAGGTAGAACTGCTATAATTATTACTAACCGCGCTTACAAAATAAATACATGGCTTAAGTATTTGCCATCTACATTTAAAACTCAGGTTTTCAGTCTTAAATAAAATTGTTTTTAACTTGACTAATTGGTTTCGCCAAAGCAGCTTTACTTTTGAATAATACAACAAAAGATCAAGCCGTCTAGTGGTGGGTGCAGATGTAACTATTACACAAACGTGGTATTTTCAGAATACCAGCGCTGTGGTACTTATTTTTTAAATATCGCAGCATTATGCTGTGATAAGAACTTTTTTGGCATCGCACAAGTCTGGATTGTTTTTGTTTTGTATAATTATTGTTACTTTTAAAAGCTATTTTTGTATTTCTTGTGCTTGTCCCAAATAAAATATTTTTTTTCTTTCTTTCTATTTTGTTTTGGGAATTCCCTGTGATTCGCAAAAATTATTTGTGGGCCTTGACCACTCATACACACGTTGCGTAGTTCAAAGTATTTCGGAAGATAAACGGTCTACCGCAAATTTCCGCGATAGTACAGCCAGAGATAATGTATTGTTAAGAAAATTTGACACCCTACGTCAATTTGCCATTTCATACAACTGACACAGAATGACATTTCTGATTTCAACATACGGATAATTTAAGTTGGTAATACATTTGACTTCACAATGTCTGTGCCCTTAATTCCTTATTAATCTGCAATTTTCTGCTAATCAAATAAAATCTCACATTAACATCTTCTATTTTGCTACCGAAGCGCCATCTTAGTGCTCCGGTACGCGTAGCAGAAGTCCCTACTCAATTATCGCAGGTGATAGGTCTCGTCCCAGGGGCCTAAGATAGCGCACACATTGGCAAATTCACGCCTTACATCAATTTACCTCTGATTCACATGAACTGGGTAGATTTGCTGAGTTTATGCACCCTAGGCGACTATGATTCATCTGTATTTATCTATGCGTCTGCTTGCTTGGTGATTTGGTTGTGAACGGACTAAACACAGGTTTTTAGTATTGCTCTTTAGTATCTTTTACTTAAAGGTGGGGTTAGAAAGAGACAAAAATGACGATTTAGAGCTGTAAAACTTGTGAAATATTCATAATAACTCGATAAAGTACGTCTTTAATTTTTTTCCATTTTAGTCAGTAACATAACATCGGCCCATTTTTCCCGAAGAGCTTGCCACATTTCACCTGGTATTCAGCAGCACCCGGTTAGACTAGAAGCCGACCCTGGCATAGTTGGGAGAAGGCTAAGCAGACTGATTAGACAACAAACCTATTGCCATCAACCGGGCACACATCCAGACTCCGGGCTGCTACTAAGATATTTCTAACGGAAAACGCAATAACACTTTGCCTGATCTGGGAATCGAACCCAGGATTTCTCACTCAACAGTCGCACTTGTAACCACTAGAACAACTAGTCGTCAACGGTAGTCGTTAGTAGGCTGAACTGTAAAAATGTTAGTCTTCTACCGATTAAAATCGGTCGAAACCAAATAAGTGTGAGACGCCACGCCACCCATTTTCCTAACTCAACAATTGAATCTGGGCCAGCATATCGATTCTGTGACCATCTCACCGTGAAAACTTCAGTGAAGTGAACGTGGAGTGAACTAACTGTCAGTGTCATCCCACCTGATGCTAGGGATGGACCAAGTGTTACATTTACAAACACAATCGAGATTTAAATAATATTTTGTATGCTAATTCTGTTGACTATTTTATATTATTTAAAAGCTAGTATTTAAGTGTCTAAACATAGTAATTTTTAAGGACTAGTCTAGGAAAAAAAAATAAAAAAAAACAAAATTGAGTTTCTGACTGAATTATTGTTTTGCTATTTTATTCAAAAACCTCCTAATTAGTAATGTTTAGACTTAAATACTAGCTTTGAAATAATATAAAATGATCAACAGAATAAGCATAAAAAATATGATTAAAATCTCGATTGTGATTGTAAATGTAATGCTTGGTCAACCCCTAGAATCAGTGAGATGACACTGACAGTTCACTCCACGCAAGATTTCACGGTGAGATATTTAGAGAATAGCACTGCAGTAATTGACGCTTGAAGTGACAGCGACCAAATTACTAGTGATAAATCGATATGCTTATTGTATGTTTATATTTATATGACTGTTTAGTATAGTAATAATATTAGTTAGTTTTATTTTTATTTTATGTATTTTGTTTTCTCTTCTACTCTTACACACGGTGTCTACATCTCTGTCTACGTTCTTATCGCAGGTATGCTGGAAGAGATTTCTTTAGAAATAAGCATCACCTTTGTACTTGTTTTTCTGTTCCTTTCTTCTTGTCTGATTTTATTTGTGTACAGACGCCAGCAGGTCATGGTAACCGAAACTGTCAATTTTTCCCAATCAACCTTGAACCTTATGCTTTAACGATAAAGTTGTTTTTTTTTAAAGATTTTGGTCAGATTGCTGTAGCTTGATGTGCTGGCGTCTGTACATAAACTGTTAAGTTACGCGTATTTTATAATTATGGTAAATCACTTGAAATAATAAAGTTTGTTGATCGTATTTGAATCAAAAATAGACTGTTACCATGACCGTTAGCACACTAAACTCGTAAAGCAAAGAGAGTTTAACAAAAGAAAAACGGGCTGGGAAAATAAAATGTTGCTAACCCGCGGGTTAACTCACATGGAAACTTTTTAATGTTATACCTTTGATATTTATATGTCTAGAATGTAGACATAGTAAAATAGTTCTTTTGCAGGCGACATCTAGACCTTAGTGTCGCGCTGCAAATTAACTAAAACAAACGGGTGTACTTTGATAGGCTCGTATGCGTGACAGCTACGTCTCACACCCGTGTCACGTCATTATGTTATTCTAGTGTGCGTCATGTTGCTGCCAACTGTTGGACGCAATTTTTTTCGACGAGTTCACAGCTTCGACTGTTTATCTAACCACATTTATATCTTTGATACATATAAAGGTATCCTATGTTCTTAATCATACAAACTGTGTGCTGTGTGCCGCATTTCTACCCAATCCACCCAGCTGTTGAAGCGTCATTGAGTTACAAACATACAAACTTTTCCATAATACGTACATAAACACACGCTTTTTCCCCATGGGGACGCAGAAACTACAGACCGTCACCTGCTACGATCCTTCAAACCAACAAGCGTTTACAGTTATTTAAAATATTCTGTAGGATACATATACATGTATGAGGAACAAGGTTTAAAGTTCACTCATCCTCTATAGAAAAGGGACGATCCTCCGACCAGACGGGTGTGGTGTCTGGTGGGGAACGGCACGACGGTTAATGACGGGATGTTGTTTATATGCCAGTCGCGCGGTAAACTCTGCTTGCGCGATGCAGGATTTGTGTGACGTCAGGTCATTGATACGTAGTACACATATGGCGTTGTAGATATATACATTGAACTTATATATAGACATTCTGGAAAGCAAATAAACAGACGGTATACTTACCGGCACACAAACTTCTTGTATAAAAGAAGAATTGTGTATAACTGGTTTCAAGCTGGATGTGTACGTATCTAGGACTGAGCATAGATCCTTTCCTTCGGTCAGTGGGTTATGCTCCACAATAGCTGATACTTGAGGGAACCAGAGTCTTAGCACGTTGTACCTGGAATAAGAAATGAAGGCTTCATTTATCTACTTAGGTTTTTTTGTCAAGCGGTACGCATAAACACAGTTCGTGCTCATATGTTTTTGCTAGCAACATATTTTGTTTCTTATACCAATCTGCCTAGCCTTTCCCCAACTAGGTATGTTCGGGTCGGCTTCCAGTCTAACCGGATTCAGCTGAATACCAGTGTTTTACATGTAGCGACTGTCTATCTGACCTCCACAACTCAGTGACTAGACTCGATACCCCTTCGTAAGACTGGTTGTCAGACTTTCGGTCTTCTGACTGCCCGTAAAGAGTGTCAACAATCCACGAATGACAGCCGGGATAATGGCCGGCAATGCCTTAACGTACTTTAGTTTCTTAGTTACTTACTGTAGCACTAACGAGTTCTGTAACTTGCAAATTACTTAAGTGATATAAAATTATTATCATATACGTATTTTTTAAATGAATTTATAGATACAAAACTAGCATAATAATTGTGTTAGCGTAGCACATTTGAAATACACCTTAGTCACTCAATCAATAGTCTTTCAATATTGATGGATAATTATGTATATTTCTGCAGTTGCAAATAGGAGCTATTACGGTTCAACGCGTATATTATAAAATACTCTTCATTCATACATTATTGAACCTTCAGAATTAAAAGAAGAAATAGGTCATCAGCTGTCCGTAACCTATACCGTCAAGCTCGTAATTACTTTACCACAGCTGAACACAATTCCCAGTAAATTGAAACTTCAATAAGGTTGAAACTATCCAACTGTCCCAAAGACAAATAGACCTTGTTGTTTTACGAAGTGCAAGTGACATTCAACCTTAGGGTCATAAAGCTTTTCTGTTCATATTCTAAAATGCAATCCTAACCAATCCAACCCCTCTGTGCCACGGAAAGCACGTTAAGCCCGTTGAGATTATGGGAATGGTAACTTGTATATAGCGCAAGACCATGTAAAATACTGGTATTCAGCTGCATCCGGTTACACTGGAAGCCGAACCCAACATATTTGGGAAAAGGTTAGGCAGATGATTGATTGATTGATTCTGAAATTCAATCAAGACTATTATCAAGTTCTTTTAACTAAATAGACAGGTGTGCTGCTGCGGAGTTGGTTGCGCCACTTCTTCCCAGCTAAAGCACTAGGAAGTGGTGAATAGTGGGGGTTTTAGAGGATCTTATATAATTTGACGTTCAAAAAAGTGAACTTTTTACGTAGTCGGGTTTTTGATTATTTTATAAACTTTTTTTATTTTACACTTTTTAGTTAGGATTATAAGACGGTAAATTAGGTTATTTACCCACTTATAATCAGGTGATAACAGCCTCTTACTCAAAAACTCAAAACTCAAAGTTCGGGAAAGTTTTTTATAATTTCTCTTTTTAATTACATTTAAACTGTATATATCTTGTATATATTTTTGTAATCACCTTTTAAAACCCTTCATTTTGGTCGATAGCCTTGGGATATATATTTTTTTCGTAAACACACCTTTTGGCGCCAAAGATCCGCCATTTTGATCATTAATAATTTTAATATAGGTACCCAGTGACACTCGCGCAATAAAGACCAATCTAACGACATAATACCTATCATTCATCAAAATCGGGTCAACCGTTTTGTAGTTACAAGGGAACATAGGGACGAACATACATACATACATACAGATCAAACACATAACCCTTCTTTTTTGTCTCGCCGCAGTCGGGTAAAAAGTACTGATTCTCAGTCTAGTTGCATTAATTGACTTTTGATTTTGACTTACATAGCCATAATAACGAAATTTGTGAAGCACGTCATAGCCAGATACACTACCAAGGGTTTCTGGAACATCGGCTTTACATTATAAAGACCTTCCACAATCTGGTACCGAATGTTCGTCTGTACGTGGTGTTCCGGTGACTCGTCTATAGAGTGCTTATTCTTGTCCTTCCAAATGTTGTAGAACTGGAATAAAAAAAGGTATTATGATTATTTTACTGCGCTTATCTGATTTGTATGGCCTTTCAGAGACAGGTCTGGTGAATTCTACTGAGTTATTATGAGTAATCAATTTCTACACATATGAAATCGAAACCCTTCCATAGGCAGGATCAGCAATAAAAGTTGATTAAAAGCTCCTACAGACGCGACGCGACTCTAATAAAATAATTTCTATGAAATCTTCATGGAATTTTTTCTACCAGAATCGCGTAGCACCGTCGCGTCGCGTCTGCCTGCGGGAGCCTTAACAGTACTATTTTACACATCATCTAAATTGACATTCGGTAGTTCAACTTTTCATATAATAGCTGAGAATTAATTTTCTTTTAATCTATCTGTTCCGATTTTAATTAAATTTAGCTCAATAATTAAGGTTAAAAAACCGAAGTGATTTTTTCAAAGCAGTTTGAGGCCTCAAAGTTATTGTTTTAATCATGTATTCCAAAGTAACCTTTAGATCCGAGAGATATGAGATAAATACAATGTTCATTTGAAAGCAAACAACTTGCAAAATAATAAACCCAACTTTAATTATTTCTCCATACAGCTAACAACATCTTGTAAGTTTTTAATTACTTCAGTTTTTACGTCCAACATTGTATTACTCAAAGTGAATCATGAAAATCACAAACAAGCTTTCATAGAAAACTTCCATAACCTCGTCGGTAATACTGTTAACTCCGCAAAAAAACAAGACATAGCAACGATACAAAATCAGGAAATATCGTCATAATAAGTGGATTTTCCACATATTTATCGATGTTATAACTCAAGTTGATGATGCGAGCGAATGGCGGAATAATTTTTACAAATGGATATAATATTACACGCAAGTCACAACATGGTTTTCTACAGAAGTTTGATTCCAAGCAGGGGGCCGATCGCGCTAATTTTGAACGTTAATACCAAAACTAAACCACAACCAAAAACATTACGTTAGACACATTTCGTATCGCACTAATCATTTCAACGGAAACGATTCAGCTTTACTTTGGAAGTTACGTTGTAGGAACGATCGATCGAACTTTCAGTATTGGGTAACGTCAACGATTTTGTCGCTCAGAAAAAATAGCGCGATACCGTTTCTTACATCAGCTAAACCAAAACTAAACCAAAACCAAAAACGTTCCGTTCGAACGGTAATTACGTTGGAAAATAGTGAGATCGGCTCCCTGGTACAGCTGAAAGCACGTTGGTATTGACACTATGACCTTAAGCTGGCCTAGCGTAGAAAGAAGTTTAAGAGGAAATGCAAAAACGTATTGTATATGTCAACGTAATATTGTGAGAAGGGTTAGTTTATAATCTATCGGTATCATTTCCGTTAAATTATAAATTGTCGAAAAATTGTGAACTGGGGGAATTGGTTAGGTTAGTTTAGAACGGTGAGCAACCGCACGAGAGCCGAGCGAGCGCTACTTCCAAGTTGCTCGCAGCTAGGCATGGTATTTAGTATTAGCGCAAGTCTCGTTACGTTGCAAGCAAGTTTGTTACTAGTTCATAACAGTACGGTGACATATTATATTATATTTACGCCAAAAACAAAACATAGGGACATGGCAGTGGTATACAGTATCGTAAAATAATATTGGAACTAGTATCATTAACCAGGGAGAAAACAGAAGATACGTTAGTATGGAATGACCGCCAACCACCATGTGACCGCGGTTCCTATATGACGTCAGCTTATCCTGGTTTTGTTACCACTGACGTGCTATGGACTGTACATGAGTAGAAAAGGTTCTTTTTAGGGTTCCGTACCCAAAGGGTAAAACGGAAACCCTATTACTAAGGCTCCGCCGTCTGTCTGTCTGTCTGTCACCAGGCTGTATCTCATGAACCGTTATAGCTAGACAGTTGAAATTTTCACAGATGACGTATTTCAGTTGCCGCTTTAACAAAAAATATTAAAAAACAGAATAAAATAAATATTTAAGGGGGCTCCCATACAATGAACGTGATTTTTTTGCTCGTTTTTGCTCGATATTGATAACGGCAACAGGTAGACGCTTGAAATATTCACAGAATATTTAGTTATATATTCACTTTAAAAATAAATAATTAAATTAAAATAAAATACATATTTAAGGGGGCTCCCATACAACAAACGTGATTTTTTTGCCATTTTTATAGATAATGGTACGGAACCCTTCGTGCGCGAGTCCGACTCGCACTTGGCCGATTTTTTTGTCATTACGAGCTATTGTATAATTAATTTAAAGGCTAATACTATGAACGAGTTGGCGAGTAACAGGCAGCGAGTATGCGACAGTGACGAGCGATAAAGGATCGTCCAGACTGGTGCGATATCGCGGGCGCGACGACGCGACTCTAGTAGCACAATTTCTTTGTCAGTGCCTGTCGCGCCCGCGATAGCGAACCAGTCTGTATGAGCCTTTACTCGCTGGTATATGTCTGAACCAGACGAGAGTCTTTCAGCTAGCGTCTCTGAGCGAGTAGGTACTTTCTTTGATAGCTCTTGTCACTGCGGCATACGAGTAGATCCCATCCATGAGCTTCTTACGAACTTTTAAATCTAATTTCATACTGCAATTTAGTTTTTTTAAACTGAATACTTTTTTTAAAATCAATACTCGTGGGTTCATTTTTAGAAGTCATTGTACTGAACCTTCTTTATGTCTTCCTACGTTACGTCTTAATAGGCAGTACGTTATAATCGCAAGATATTTCCGCCGTAATATTTACTGGTACCATTAAATACATAGGTTTCCGTAGTAAACTGATTGTTCCTTGCAACTATCCATTTGGTTGATGATGTTATCTTTTTTCCAAGAGCGAAAGAACGACGAAATTATACTACATTTATTTTTTAAGATTTACGTTTTTTCTGCGTATGATGGTAAGTTCGTGTTTGGATGTGAATATTCACAAGGTAATCTACTTAAAAAAAAAAAATCCAGTCATTCGTCACTGTCGAAAAACGCACAGCCTATAAACCGCTGTCTTGTCACCATCACACTAGAAAGTTTGGCGAGTAAAATTGTAAAAACAACAAATAATGTACAGTCGCCAGCACATCAAGCTAGTACATTCTGTCAAATTTCTTTAATCGATTTTCAACTTTATTTCTACAGCATAAGGTTCAAGTTTGATTGGAAAATTTTTGGGAAGTTTTGGGTAGCTTAACCTGCTGGCGTCTGTACCTAAGTTTGACAATGATAAAAAAAAACAAAAAAGAAGCATGACATCAACAAGCTGCCACTAAGGAATCGATCTGCCTTGCCCTTTACCCACTATGTTGGGGTCGGCTTCCAGTCTAACCGGATGCAGCTGAATACTAGTATTTTACATGGAGCGACTGCCTATCTGACCTCCACAACCCAGTAACTGGGCAATACGATACCCCTTGGTAAGACTGGTTGTCAGACTTTTGAGGGCCAGACGACTCCTAACGACTGTCAAAGATCCATGAATGACAGCCGGGACCAACGGCTTAACGTGCTTTCCGAGGCACGGAGGAGTCTCGGTATGTAAAGATGGTCACCCATTCACGGACCAACCCCGGCAAGCGTAGCTTAACCTGATAGATCGACCCGTGCAGCTGTTATTACTTAGCCACGAGCTCCTCCTGGGCACTAAGGCATGATTAAATACGTTCCCTAAAGGGGGATTACATAGGGGATGAAAATGTATAGGTTCGCTATTTTTACCGATGGGAATGAATTGTTTGAAAATTATTAAAACTTAAAAATATTGAGCTTTATTATAATAACGACTTAATTTATCACTCTATAAATCAATCACTTATCTTTTACAATACAACTAAATCCAAAGTGCTATCTTTCCAATAAGTCCAAAGTTACATAACTTTTCAATTTTAATAATACTTATCAAAAATCAATCTTGACACTCTTATTAAAGCACCTTTTATATGAAAAGCTCCAGTTCAAATAGAAAAATGTATTTTAATTTATAATAAACAACAATTTGTAAAGTGCTTAAGGTAATAATTGAACATACTTTAGACTAGGGTTTTCAATGTAAATATTATCTGACAGCTCAACGTTTGACCGCAGCCGCTAAGGCAGCCGCAGCTATCAAACTTTTTATTCTTAATATGTTGTAGACTTCGAGAGCTCGCGACTTTGTTTGCATACAAACTTTAAACCCCCGTTTGAACGGCTTAGGGTAGAACGATTTGAGTTTCGAGACTTTTTACTGCAGCCTGCAGAATATTATTTTCCTTTAATTGCTATACTTTTATTGCATTTTTTGTGGTAAAATACTGTCATTGAGCTGCATCTATTAGACTGGAAGCCGACTCGAAGTTGGATTATGGTAAGTTTTAGTGGTTTAAACAGTAGTTATGTATAAATATAGATGTTATTATGAATGAAGAAATGAATGAATGTGAATTATGTCTTGAAGTCAAATTAGAATTATTTACAACAATTATTTATTTAGATAATATAAAAAATGTTTATATAATACATAAAGTCAAAATTTATCTATAAATAGTCGGAGCAGAGCATAATTTTAAATTTTTGCTTAAATAAACATGTTTTTTTAGCTCCTTTGGCAATTTATTATAAACGACAGGTGCCATATAAAAAATACACTTATAAATGAAGGCAGTATTAGTTTTACGAATACAGAGACGACTTTCATCTCTTTGAGTACGATATTGACAAAATAAGTTCAGGATTTTGTTTCTTGAAGACAGCTACTTCAAATATCTACAGCGAAGGCAATGGTAAGATACTGTACTTTTTAAAGGACGGTACATAACTCTTGGTAGATTTGAAACCAAACATAGCCCTAACACATTGTTTCTGTGCCTTAAAGACAAGATCTTTGTTGGCGAAGTTCCCCCAAAAAATTATGCCTTATCTATAATTATGACTTTATTTTATATGGTAGTTCATAAGCTGATCAAATCACTCACTTTCATAATTCGTTCAATATAATTATGTGGTTTCCAAGTCATTTTATTACCAATATGTCACAGATGGATTGCCGAATCCCCTGTTTTACATAACCGCTAGCCGTTTTACAAAACAGTTCCATTATGTAAAATAGCTGAACGACACTGTAGCGATTTTCCATAATTACTGAACTTCAACACACGAAGTTGCGTAAATGTTTTACATTTATCAATGCAGCGGGTTAATGATTATTAAAGGTTATGTAAAATAGCGTGAAATTAAACGCCAGATTGTAGACTTCATTTCAAAATTTTGTCGCTTGCGACTCCATCTCTCATAACAACAATAATGGCCTCCTTAACATAAATATATAAAATAAGTAATATGAGTGAAAATTACCCTAACTCAAGGGAAAACAGTGATTTTATGGACAATTGTAATAAAAAGTTATCAGATTTTTATGAAAGTTAGCCCTAAAAATACTAAATAGCCAAGTAACTGCAACCAACTTGGAAGTAGCGCTCGCCGGCCGATGCAGGGGTACCGCTTGCTTCGCTTACTCAGTTTCCGCGTGGTTGGTCACAGTTCTAACCTAACCTAAACCAATTAGTCAGGGTGCTCTAGCTTAGTTACTGCGATAGACTGCATAGCCACACCAAATGCTTATTGTGACTGCAGATAAGCCATTCTGCAATACGTCTAGCAGTTTTGTTAAACGTAACGTAATGACAATTATCATTCAGCTCTTTTACAAAACGGTGCTGTTTTGTAAAATAGCCAGCGGTTATGTAAAACAGCGGATTCGACAATCCATTTGCGACAAATATACCTACAAGCCGAGAAATTGTGAAGTATCTGTTTCTTCAATAGGTTGGTTGTTAACATTTACGTTTGGGTTGGTTTGTGTTGGTATAGGCCACAGTATAGGCTAGCTCCCAAGATCTCCGGTGCAAGTGTGGGAAGGGAACACTGGTGTGGTTTTTAGTCAGTAAGAGTCTGACAGACCCCTCCGCCCGCCCCAGGGCGGAGAACACCCATGAGGATTTTCCACCCACGAAAAAAAAAAGGCCACAGTATAGGCTATCTACAGTTCATTCATTTTGTTATTCCTAAGTTGGATTTTAAATTATTTATACTAAACCAATTCGTAACAGAGATCAAGGTATTATTTAAGTCATCTTCATAAGTATTTTGCCGTTCAGCAAAGAGAATTACAGGATTTATCAGTGGCGTTAGAAAAATAGAGTAAATTTATTTTAAAACAATGCGAAACACAATATGGTCTGAACAAAGGGTCTGAATAATATTGCAATTTCTCATTATTGTTCATAATAATAAATTCACCCTTTGAAGAGTAACGTTTAGACGTTGACATCTAGCAATAAAATCAAAAGTGGCAACCTTATTTTCGAAATTGAAATATACTAACGTACGCTACAATATTAATAACAAAGTTTCTTTGATTCAATATTGAAATTGTTTAAGCAACTCTTAAATGTCAATTATTTAAAATTAACATTTAGAAATTAAACTATTCTATTTTCTTCTTATTTTTTGACGTTATAAAGGGCCTTTTATGTGCCCATTTGTTAATAAACGATTTGACTTTAACTTTAACCCTTTATTTATAAACGCTTCTTCAAGTTAAGTAATGATTTGATTGATGAAGATAACAACTCCGTCGAACGTGACATACCTCAACTACTACTACTGTTACTCTCTTGAACACAAGTTCAGGAAGCAAGCTGGGGTCTGTGTGTATGTCCGCGATGACATTTGCTGTCGTCGTCTCCGTTGCTTTGAGAATTCGGGTTTTTCTGCCATATCGCTACTTGTAGACTCTGGCGTGGATAAATCTCTCTACATTGGCGTCTACCGATCGCAAAGCGGTGACCAGGAGACAACAGCGCTCTTTAATTTTCTCGTGGAGACGACTGACGTTGCCCAGCAACGGTACCCAACAGCGAAGCTCATTTTTCTGGGGGACTTCAACGCCCATCATAAATAATGGTTGTTCTCGTACCAGAAAACTGACCATGCCAGGTTAGAGGCGCGCAAATTTGCTATAACGTTAGATCTAACCCAGATGGTGAAAGTGGCAACGCGGGTACCGTATGTTAACGGTTATACACCCAATTGCTTAGACCTTCTGCTGGCATCTGATCCGGATAACAATTCAATATCGGTCTCAGCCCCACTAGGAACGTCTGACCACTGTCTGGTCAAATCCGTATCAACCTGCTTTCCTCTAGATGAGAGTCCTTAGAGGCACGAGACGAGTGTAGCGATACGAGTCAGCGGACTGGGATGAGATGCGGCACTTTTTTGCGTCTTATCCATGGCGGCATGTGTGCTTCTCTTCGGATGACCCCTCGTGCTGTGCGGACGAGGGTGCGAACTTTATTCGGCAGGGGATGGAGTATTTTTTTCCATTCTCCGACATCCCACTTGGCCACGAATCCCGGCCTTGGTATAATGCAGAATGTGCCCACGCTGAGGCCCAAAAAGATCCTACCAAGCCTGGGTCAAGGCAAGCGACTGCAAAGTTAGAGCACGTAGGGTTCACGCGAAGAAAAGAGCTGCCAAGTCCTGCAAGCCGGTTTTACGTGGGGCATGTTTTGGCCATGTCTGAAGCAAATTTCTGTCTTCCCACTTTACCTCCAATGATGAAACCTGATGGGTCGCTGGCCCACTCTGCAAGTGAGAAAGCAAATTTATTTGCATCTCTCTTTGCAAGCAATTCACGTCTGGACGCTGGCTCCAAGCAACCACCTACTGTACCTCATTGTGACTCCTCGATGCCGGAGATCGCAGTACACATTAAAGAGGTCCGAAGAGTATTGTGAAGTCCAGACGTGAACAAGGCCAGAACAGGGCCTGACGGCATTCCGGCGAGTGTTGAGGCAGTGTGCGCCTGAACTGTTCCCTGTGTTGACACGTTTGTTCCACCTCTCTCTTAAAAAAAGAACGGTGCCAAAATCCTGGAAGCTTGCAAATGTACAACCAGTACCCAAAAAGGGCGACCGTCCAGACCCTGCCCATTACCGTCCGAACGCCATTACCTCCATTATGTGCAAAGTTGTGAAAAGGGTACTGAACAGTAAGTTGCTGACCTACCTTGAAGACAATGATCTCCTGAGTGACCGTCAATATGGCTTTCGCCGGGGACGGTCAACTGGTGATCTTCTTGTGTATGTCACGCACTGCTGGGGCGAAACCATCGAGAAACGTGGCGAAGCACTTGCTTGTATCGCTTGATATCTCGAAGGCCTTCGACAGGGTCTGTGGTCTACTCAGCAAGCTTACTGCTTATGGCATCCCAGCTGATTTTTGTAGCTGGATATCAGACTTCCTTAGTGAACGATCGATTAGAGTAGTCGTTGATGGCTGCTCCTCTGACCTTATGGGCTATTGATGCCGGAGTTCCTCAGGGGTCTGTTCTCTCTACAACTCTTTTCCTGCTGCACATCAATGACCTACTACAGACTGGTATTGTTGGGTACGCGAACGACAGTACTGTTTCAGAGATATACTTATCCAGCGCAAAAGCCAGCGGGGCCGCAGTTCGTTCCTTGAGAGAGGCCATGGTAGAGCGGACAGAGTTGACCTTAAGCCTTGTCTCCCAGTGTGGTGATGATAATCTGGTCACTTTGAACGCCAACAAAACACAGGTGTGTCTTTTTACCGTTAAAAGGAGTTGTTTCGACCAAACTCCTACTATTTGGGGTACATCGATTCCTGTAACTGGTCGGCTCGATCTCCTAGGCATGGAGTTGACATCTAGTCTCAACTTCAGCGCCACCATCGAGTACAAAGCCCAAACTGCGGCCAAGAAACTGGGCATCCTAAATAGGGTGAAGCGATAGTTTTCGCCTGGACAGCTATTGACCCTTTACAAAGCGCAGGTCCGATCAAGCATGGATTATTGTAGCCACCTTTGTGATGGCTCAGCTAAATACCAACTTGCCGCTCTTGACTCGGTGGAACGCAGAGCTAAGAGGTTCATTGGCGACGTAAAACTGGTAGATGCCAAGCTTAACAGCTTGGCCCATCGCCGCAAGATTGCCTGCTTGTTGGTCTTCTACAGATTGTACTCGGTGAGTGTGCCCAAGAACTCCACGACCGCAGTCCACCGGCCCCCTTCTATTATCGAACATCTAGACGCACTGCAGGTTACCATCCCTTCCTGGTTGCTATTCCACTAATTCGCACTATGCGTTTCCAAATGTCTTTTATAATACGCACAGTAAAAGACTGGAACTTTCTACCTGCGTCTGTGTTTTCGAACGCATACGACCATGATCTCTTCAAAGTGAGATAAAAAGAGGCTTCTTCTGGGTAAGCTCACTCCATCGTTGACTTTTTCTCTGTCACCTCTGACCTAGACTAATGTCAAGAACAAACCCATCCCAAACAAAAAATGATTGGCGACTGTTTAACCATACCATTTTGACTTTTAAACGTCTCTTAACTTTAATCAACGATTATAAATAAACCCCTAAGTATTATACTGCAAAAAGTTATATTTGAATTAATTTATAAGCGTTTTGAAAGACTTTACTTCGTAAAATATAATATACATTCGGAATACTTAATGATGGCGTTGCACAACGTTATTAAAGTTAATTAAAAATAACCTATTCATATAATTATTCAAATTGACTTATAAATAATACCCGTAGAAAGAAGGAAAGTAAAGAAAATACGTTTAGTTGCGATAAACGTGACGCAAAGACAGAACACAAACACATAAATAATTAATTGGGGGAAAATAAGCGTCACATCCACGCAAAACAGCTATCGGTCAGCATAATGCTGCTACCCTAAGTGAGACAGAGCCCAAGCGCTGGTTTTGAGCGACAGCGACAGGCATTGACGTGATGACGTCAACCGGTGCAGCAAATATTTAGATAACCCCATGGGAAGAAGGCGTGAGTTTATGTTATGTAAAAGTCCTTAAGTGAGTATAACTAAATAAATACATAAGTTACTGCAACACACGCAGTAGCATTTAATTCCGGCATAAAGTCTGAACTTGCGTGGTCTATAATGGGAAGCCGGCTTAAAATCGACTAAGTATCACCTTAATCGAGTCTATGGGTGATATTTCACTCGTCAAACTTTGTCCAATTTCGATGTCCAACATTTGATAAAATTTCTTTGACGGATGCCCATTCCACTTGTCAAATATCTTTTTCCAAGATTTTATTGATGAAATGGAGGACCGTGTAGTCACTTTATGTGCTGCTTTCTGCTTGTCCGGCTGTCGCTAAAAACCAGTGCAGGCTCAGTCTCGGATAGGGTCGCAGCATTATGCTGAGCAATGGTCGTTTTGCGTGCGTGGTTGTGACGCATATCATCCCCCAAATTGTTCTTAAGTATTTGCATTTTTTTTTCTTTGCGTTATGTTTACCGCAAATAAACTTATTTTCTATCTTTCTTCTTTCTATTATCATTCGATTAATATTTAAAAAGAAAATATAAATATAAATTCGTCCTGCTATAGTTACATATTTATATGAGTCTGAACGTTTAGTTTTTTTTTTGTGTCTCGTATCTTATATACATTATTTGCTTCCATAAGCATTTATCGAAAAAATCGTCATTGGAAATGTCAAAATCTTTGATCAAATATCGGTGTTGCTAGTAAATTGGATGAAGTCATTCAATGTATTTCATGTACATTGAACAAAGATATTTGACGAGTGACATGACGTTTGAAGAGTTGATTATGGCCTCTTCTCATAAGGAGAACGAGTATAAAACACAATGCTGGTTGGCAATATTTATTTTTCCCACCACAAAAAAGGTGCACGGAAAAGCCCTCTGCCTTCTTAAAAGGCCGTAACTGTAAAATCACAACTAAAGATGGCCGCAAAAGACACATAATTATCTAAACGCCAAAGCCTTACTGTAACTTTAAAAAAACACGGTAAAAAATTAAAACAAAAAGTATTCTACTTGCCAATTAAAAACTCTTACCGGATAAGTCTCAGCTGGTTTCCCCGTATTCTCCATATATATTTTAATAAGTATCTCTCTCGCCTCATCATACTTTTGCTGCGTCAATAAATATTTTGGGCTCTCAGGCAGACAGAACACGTACATCAAAAAGGCTCCCAAGGCCCATAATGACATGATGTAAAGATAAAAATTCCATGTGTTGAGCACTGGAAGGTTAAAACAAAATGTCTGCATTAAGGCGCAGTTCCATTGCCACCCACGGCTACGCTACGAGCGGATGCGTGGCTGGCAAATAAAATTAACCTGCGCAGCTAATGGTGCTAAACACATCTGAAGGTGACATTTGATTCGGCAATATTTGTTGAAAAATAAAGCCGACCCAAAGCAATTACTACAAATATTCGGCTTTCGTTTGACTCGTGCCGATCAGAAATCGTTCATCATCGCTCATCTCGCTTACTCACGTTCGGGCGGATTAGCACAATTTGAGCTACCCTGAGCGGTTTTGTCCCAAACATAGGTATAACTATATTAATTTTATTTTGTCGCCCGGCTGCGCTGAATCATGCCGAGCCGAACATTCTGTGTAGCTCCCATAACACACATAACCTCTCCGTGCACATCCTACGTAGCAGTGGAATAGATCCTTTACTTGGAACGTGAAAAGTCAAGAGAAATGCCGGCACAATATTACGGTTTCAAAAAGATTGAGCGAAATCCCTTTTTTTGAGTCCTCCCCTTTGTTGTCAGGATTTATTGTCGGAGGTCTAAGCAAACATGCTTAGTAACTTAACCTGGAGTAAGTATGTTATGTTGGTACTTCTAGGTTTAGTGCCGTGTTAGGAGTCTCGTTGAGGGATACTTAGACCTTCTATTTCTTTGTGTGAATATAGTGCGGGGAAAGGATTAACATCAGTCTGGTAGGCTCGACGTCAGCGGCTATTTTCGTTTTACTTTTATTTTGTATAAAAAAAACCATTGCCCTATGAATATCGCCTGTATCGTGGGTGCTTTTAATTAATATACAAATTGTCAGACCCGGAACGCCTATACTGCCGTTATTCGGTAAAAAGCCTAAACTAAGACATAGCGCTGTCAACTGTAACGTGAGGTCGGTTTCGTAAACATGTGTGCGCTTAGCGCGGTCTAGTTTTGTTGTGAGTGCGTGTGAGCGTGTATGCATAGGTGAGGAGTAGTTTTGGCATGCTTCACCTGTATTGTTCGCAGCGCTATGTCCTGGTTTTTAATTGGTCTGAGACTTCAAAGTAGATTTTGAGTAAATTACAGTTTTGTCTGAAGTGAAGTTTCAAGCTGTATAGATAGTCTAAACTT
Source organism: Tiliacea citrago (assembly GCA_963921375.1). Taxonomy (NCBI): domain Eukaryota; kingdom Metazoa; phylum Arthropoda; class Insecta; order Lepidoptera; family Noctuidae; genus Tiliacea; species Tiliacea citrago. The sequence continues at coordinate 20,543,614 of OY992799.1, read as the reverse complement.
TAACTGTAAGGATCCTGTGGCTACGAACGAAATAGAGCTTAACAACCTAGACAGACAGAAAAATACATAATTTCATGCTGAATCCGACCCTATAATTAACTCATATAAATTATTCGTTTCGGCGTTTCACCCAGTAAAATCAAAATCAAAATATTTAATTTCATTATGGGCACATAAGAAAAGGCAGAAGCTAGGTGCACGGTTTCAATTTTATTGGTCGTTTCCTATGGAGTAAAGCCGGCAAAAAACTCCACGGTTACTCTTTTAAAAACGATTGGATTTTACAATGTTTTTATATTACAGTGCTAGTAGGTATGGGAGGACCGTGTAGACCTGAAAAATAATATACAACTGAAAACACGTGTATATAATATTTGTATATTGAGACAGCGCAAAAAACATCTAATATTGACAAAAACCAATCCCACAAGAAACATGACAATCGTCATATCGTCAATCTTTTTTTAACAGTTACTGGACTTATAAGACTCCCAAACGTTATATGTACAATACGTATATTCCGAAAATATATAGTTTCTTACCGAATTTTCCGCCAAAGAAAGAATATTTCCAGTCATTGGTAAGGATCGCCCACGACATAGCAGCGATGACAATGTGGGATACGGCTATAAATGAAGACTGGCATAATAACATGCGATCTCTAATACTTGAGTAAGAAAACTCAGCAGTTAAAGACACACACGCACTGAATGCTGTGGCATATCTGAAAAGAAAAAAAAAAGATTAATAAATAAATCAATCATGAGTTAAATCACAAAGACGATATTGAAAAAGTGCCATTGCCTGGATCAAGTTAATTTAAATGACAGTGAAAAAATATTGAGATTAACGCCAGTAGCACAGCTCTGCCGCGAAACCATCACAGCGAAACCGCAGTAGTTCAATTCAACTGGCTCGCGTCATGTTTCGCTACTCGAATCGGATGCGACTAGCGGAACATGACGCGAACCAGTTGAATTGATCTACCGCGCTTTCGCTGCTATGGTTTCGCGGCGGAGATGTGCGTAAATGAAATTAATATCAAATAAAGGAATGTTCAAACTATTAGAGCTAATTTGAACACCTCAAAGATAGTTGACACAATAGGCTCGAGCGAGTTACGCCCCACATACCAGGCAGGATTCGCCTCAGTATATCTGACCCTTTGGATCAAGTATTATTGTATGCTCAGCCCAACATTAATAAAATAACAAGTGACGTTCGACAGTTTCAAGATAGATACAACATGGTTTGAATGGCATGCAAAAGTAAAATTCACGGCTACTTACAACAGTGAAAACTACAAGAATTATTAAGTTATCTTTCATCTTTAATAGTCCTTTAGATTGAGGATACAAATAATGACAAGACTATTCTACGAAAAGCTTCATTTTTAAGTCAGATAGAATTGCAACAGCGTACTGAGAAATCTAGAGTTCCCTACGAGTATAGTGCCGAAATAATTACAGCAAGCTTAAAACATTATTCTTTTGTATCGAAACAATGCTAAGAGTTCCAAGTCTGACCTTGTAGACAAAAAAGGCAAAGAAAAATTTCTGAATAAAGGGTCCAAGAGACCAAGACATGTCTAAAGAAAACTTAGCCTAGACATTAATTTTATTGTAGGTAACAAAAGAAAACTTTTAGACCGTGAAAAATCTGACTTTGGTTAGGTTCAATGTGAATGTAGTTTTAACATAATTATTATTAAGCACATAATACACATGCCTGTGGTAGGGTTTATGGCTAAATAATAACAGCCGCACGCGGGTCGATCTTCAAGGTTAAGCAACGCTTGCCGAGGTCGGTCCGTGGATGGGTGATCATCCATTATACACCGAAACCTCTGCGTCGGAAAGCACGTTAAGCAGTTGGTCCCGGTTGTTATTCGTAGATCTTTGACAGTCGTTACGCCCGGTAGTCGGAAACCCGAAAGTCTGACAACCAGTCTTGCGAAGGGGTATCGTGTTAGTAGTCCCAGTAACTGAGTTGTGGAGGTCAGATAGGCCGTCATTCCATGTATAATATGTACTGGTATTCAGCTGCATTGGGTTAGACTGGAAGGCGACCCCAACATAGTTGGGGAAAGACTAGGCAGATGACCATGATTTTACTGTCTTTGTGACATTTACCCATCAGAAATAATTATGGCAAAATGGCAGGGAAGCTCTTGCATACTTTTGTTCTACCTACAGGTATTTGTGTATAATTTGCAGCTTTACAGATAGGTAGTGAATTCAATTGAAATTAATTTTGACAGATAACCTTTCACGAAGATACAAAGTGTCCAAAAATAAAATAATAAACGCAGTTTAATGTAAAGTTGATATTATTTTAAATGGCACACGTTTCCGTGTTTAATAAATATTGATGTAAAGCTTACACGAAGAAAATTATGTGTTGTTTATAAATTAAATTCAATAATCCAATCACGATGAACGGTTTTGTTGATAAAATTTTAACACGTTATCGATTGCACGAATTAATTACGTAGGAGGTATTGGAAGGACATTACTTCATTGTTTTGTTTGCAATGTTTTCTATGGATTATGGAAATTCCATTAATAACAGGATTGATGTAAATTATGTGTCTGGTAATAGGCATCTACTGATAAAATAAACTTTGCAACATTTATGTATGAAGCGAGCGTTAACCACTCAACTAGGGTCAAATTAAATATGCTAGCAAAACTCCACAGACGTGAACAATCATGATCTATCAAAAATAAATTAATTCGTTGAGTTTTTTTTTTTTTTTAACAGCAGTTATATATATTGTTTTATGGCAAAGTCAATCTATTTATTTAAAACAAAAAATATTATTAATATTGATATTGATGGTCACTATAAGATGTTGTTAGGTTAGCTAATTACGTAATAAGTTAAGACAGTAGGATCCTTCAAAAAAAAAAAACAAAAATGTTTATTTGTTGTCCTTATGTAGGGACTGAACAAATTGATCGACTTGGTATTATATGGATCTCACAACTTTTGACGATAGAAGAGCTGAGTTGCGAGACTTGTTTTTTTTACAATTTATGTTTTTGATACCTTATTATTTGAACACAGTAAAACATTATCTTTTCACTTGCTCACATTATAAAGGGTTTCGCACCCGAAACGTGCCAAAAGGGACCTTAATATTAAACTTCTACTGTCCATCCGTCCCTCCGTCCGTCCGTCTGTCTGTCAGCGGGCCGTATCTCATGAACCGTAATAAGTAGACAGTTGAATTTTTCAGATTGTGTATTTCTCTATTGCCTCTTTATCAATAAATAATAAAAATTAAATAAAGATAATATAATAATTAAAGGGGATCCCCATACAAGAAACGTATTGTTTTCGGTGTTTTAGAATCATGCGTGGCCGACTCGCACTTGGCCGATTTTTGACATCAATTTGTACCAAAAGCAAACTTGTATTTTATTAAAATTATAGAATCGAAATGAACCTAATTTTGTTGTTGTGACAGTTCAAAATATTATAGGCAATAATAATATAATTATATAATTTACTTACAATAATCCTTCAAAGAACTTGGCTGCTGCAAGTACTTCGAATGTCTGACTGGAACCTCCAATTAATTGAAATATAAAGAGTCCCAGAAAACCAACTCCTACAAATATTTTCCTCCCAAACGCGTCTGTTAGGAAACCGGCGACCACTGATGATAAGAGCATACCTGGAATAATTTGTTGATAAGTATTAAGATCTATGTTTATAGCAGTAAGGTTGTGTTTGGATTCTGTTTGTTGCGAAGATTTATATATATCTAATTTGACAAAAATAACTTTAAGTGGACTTTAAGATGATCATCCACCATCCACACACACATATGCCACACCACATGCCATGAATGATCAATTAAATGGCAATGATTGGCAAAATGTTCATGCCATGTCCACATGCTTACTTACGTCTCTAATTACGCATGTTGATATTTTCTTTGATTTTATTTTGGTTTTTATACATATAATATTTTTGTTTTTTTGAAGTATTGTTTGTTATTATGATTTTATTTTTGATTACTGAATCATTTTAATTCATATTTTTCAAAATTAATTATTACTTGTGTCTTGCTGTGCTGTGTCACGCTGAACTGTCAATAAATCAATATGCCTTTTCTATCTCTATTGGGCCACCAAGATACAGGCTGTGCCTAGTTTGGGGCCCACGGCTACTTCTACTTATGCACTTCTTCAATTAACATTGTTCCTGTTTACAAATGTTTACTAACTTGTGAGTGTCAATAAATTGTTTTTTTTTTTAATCCAATAGCTACTTACTTCAACAACCTGTGTTGTAGAGTTAGTCTCGATTCAAATGTAACAGATCCATACTAAAGACCTATCAGACTCGCTGCCGCTATAGGTACCTATACTCCATAGGTTTAGGTAGTTAAATAAAGGTAAACAAATCATAAAAAGGGTTTTTTATAGATGACACTTTCTTGTTTAGAAATACGTTGTAACTTACAATCGTTTGTTTTTATTATTACGATATTTTCCTCTTTTATTACTGTATGTAAAACATTATCATTTATTCATATACAACTCTTCGTAGATGTAATTGCTTGAGCACAATTATTTAGTTAGATTTACATATTACTATATTATTTTGTAATCTACCTATTGTAAAGAGCCCAAAAAGACATGTTCTCTAAACGTCGACGAAATAAAACGTTGCTAAATTGAAGAGTACAACTGTGACGTAGGATGCCAACTGAAGTGCCAGGTATTACGTTTAGTCGGTTACTTGACAGCACTCTCGTCACGTGGGTTTTTTTGTTTACCTTTATTTAACTACCTAAACCAACGGAATATAGCGAAAAAGACCAAGCAGTGAGTGCAGTCGGGTAGTAAGGTTTATAAGTTGCCGCTGGTAACTTCGCAGCTAGTTATTGCTACTCACATTGACAGAGGATATCGCCTGTATACCCAATATGCCTTGACTTTGTACAGACGCCAGGACATCAAGCTACTACAATCTGTCAAATTTCTTTAATAGAATTTCAACTTTATGCCTACAGCATAAGGTTCAAAGTTGATTGAGAAAATTTGACAGTTTCGTGTAGCTTGACCTGCTGGCGTCTGTACCTACTCTTTAGTTTTAAATCGAGATTCATACTTGAGCATAAGTATCATCTAGAATCAAAGGGAAAAGGAGGTAGCAAGGAGTTCTAAAGTGTATTTTTTTAGCTTGAATGCCTATAAACTCTTTTTTTTGGGTTCCGTACCCAAAGGGTAAAACGGGAACCCTATTACTAAGGCTCCGCCGTCTGTCTGTCTCTATGTCCGTCTGTCACCGGGCTGTGTCTCATGAACTGTGATAGTTAGACAGTTGAAATTTTCACAGATGATCTATTTCTATTGCCGATATAACAACAAATACTAAAAACCAGAATAAAATAAATATTTAAGGGGGCTCCCATACAACAAACGTGATTTTGTTTGCTCGTTTTTGCTTGATTTTGATAACGGCAACAGGTAGACGCTTGAAATACTCACAGAATATTTAGTTATATATTCACTTTAAAAATAAATAATTAAATGAAAATAAAACAAATATTTAAGGGGCGCTCCCATACAAAAAACGTGATTTTTTTGCCATTTTTATAGATAATGGTACGGTACCCTTCGTGCGCGCGTCCGAATCGCACTTGGCCGGTTTTCTTTCTTTTCTTTGTAATCATGTGATATGACTTCATCGTGCCCAAATGAGGTACACACGAGTTGCAGATTTAAAATGGTAGTTCAGGTGACCCTATTGAATGATTATTTCATGAAATTAGACCAATTCTAACTTAGACCGCCTTATTACAAAACAACATTTATATTTTGATATGGCTTAAACCATGGAGCCAGTTTTTGTAATAAGAATGTAACAATGATTGAAATACCGTTCTTTATACAAAACTGAAAACTTAGTTCGGTACTAAGTTGTCAGTTTTGTGTTTAGGAACTTTACCATATCCGGAATAAAGTTCGAGTTGTATTGATGATTTTAATGATTACAATTCGATACATACATATCTGTTACGGTCGCGAATCATATTTTGTTCAACGTACAACCTGAGTACTGACTTGCAAATTGCAAAAGCTTAAGAAAAAAATAATTTTGCGGGCTATCTTTGCGCATCCTCCTTGAAGAAAATATCCTCTGACTAAGCTCGATTGGTTTGATTAAGCTCGGCTCGAAACCGACCTAGTCTAGCATAAATCATTTCTAAAAGTGAATACAAAAATAGAACAAGACTTTGTCCGTTTTCTTCGTACCAGAGAACTTACAACAAATCATAACTTTGATGAGTTCTACCACTCGCTGTCAATTTTATCAAAGGATGATGGAGATATTATTTTCTCTTTACATCCTTTGTAGTATAATGTTCTCTAAAGGTTTATGGAAACACACATTTTAGGTTGTAGGTTCAAAATCTGGAAAGTAATAATTACGATCTTTGCATTGAGGTATGTGAAGCTGATTAGTCAATCTTACGATGCAGGCTGGACCTAATAGTTAGCAATAGCTTACAGGCAGTGAACAATAGTGAGAATCAATTTTACCCGCAGTACGACATTATACCACATTTATTTATAAACGTAGTGCCATGTGGTGCCGGGCTTAAAGAATAGTGCCACCAGCCCGCCTGCCAAGGGTGGCGATAATGGAACCCCTCGCCCCCGTCCCTCCATTTGGGAGAGGCCTATGTCCAGCAGTGGACGTCTTTTGGCTGAAATGAATGAATTTATAAACGTTCCTTTAAGTTAAGGAGTCACTAAACAGAACTTAAGTTTAAGCAACCTTTTATAAATATGTCCCTAAATGAAAACTATTATAGTCGTATTTCGGTTCTATCCTTGAATATCATGAATAATCTCTTGATCTGTCCGGTCCTTCCGTTAATGCGCTTATAAATGGAAAACCACCAATCAGATGAACGTGATTTTTATATTTAATTTTCAAAAATTAATATTTACTCTTTTTTATCATGGTCTAGCAGTTTGAGTAATTTATGCGGCCTACCCAAATGTCCTTTCTTTGGTATTGTTCGTTGAATCGTTGAGCTCCTTAAGTTCTGAGTTGAGCTGCACGACTGCTCACAAATGCGAGCACTGACTGGACAAGTCTCCTCAATCTATGTGGTTCTTTCATCAAAAGATATTTTTAGGCACCAATCTACACGGTCTTCACATGATCTGACCAAGATTATGTCTGGACTTTAAAAGAGACTGTGACCACTGAGTTTGTTTCGGCCTTTCTTCTCAGAGAAGTCAGATAGGAAACGCCAACCTCATCTAGTTTTTAAAATACGATTGACGTGTAAAAGTGTTTGTACAAACCTACTTAGAGAAATAAATCATTTAAGCATTATTTATCAAATCCTACGATTTTGTAAAGTTTAATCCTCTGGAGTGGAGTTAGGGGCACAGCTAGTAATTTAAACAAAATATTTGTCACAAAATTAACAATTCTCTAAACAAACGCATTTAACAGTTCAGTCAAGTCTTTTTTAATTCTCTTTGGTCCAAGTTATACCTTCTGGAACATTCGATACTTCAACGCTCATATATCATGCATTCGAATCGATCGCCGTAGTTAGCTGCGGTTCACTGCCATTCCTTCTACGTTCGACCTCGGGCCATGTCCCTTTTGCAATAAATTTACGTTCAGGTGCTACTTTTCCATTAGCCAGCATAACTCTTGGCGCTATAAATTTACCCTGTTCCTCGACTTTGGTGAGGTTTTCACCAATATCGGTAATGTTTTCTTTAATAGTTTGGTTATGTTTCTTTGTGGCGTTATGAGGACGTTTTTCCTAATTTATGAAGAGTTTGGGGGGGGGGGGGGTTAAAATTATCAATTGTCGGTAACAGTTTTCGCTATAGTGGTTTTAAGCATTTTAACTTACCCACATATGGCATGGCATTCAGCAGCCCTTTTTGCAGTAAATCCATTTCCAAGTCACATTCTGCACTAGGCAGCAGATATGCTGTTGTAGAACTAGCCAGAATTCCTGCCAAAAACCCCACAAAAGCAATAAACAGTAGCTTTAAATGAAACCTCCCGAAAGTACACGCTATGAGAGCTGCATCGATTTCTTTCATTGGCGTCTTCCATTCTTCGCGGGCCTTGGCTGAAAAATAATTAAATACGTTTTTAGAATCACGGTTAATCAAGAATCCATTAAATTTTCTAGGTCAAATACGCCTATAATTACACGAAAATAACGTCGAACCCACAATTTGTAAATAATTACCGCGTCTTCGAACAAAATTAGTATTTTTGTAGTTACTATTATGTTGTTATTAGACTACGAAAGTTCTCGCTACAAAATAGATTTGTTTAGGTACTACAAAGCGGTTCCAATGGAAACAAGTTGCCTAATATTGGAGAAGAAAAAGCGAGTAAAATAGAAGAATAGTTTATACTGCATAAACAAAACACGAAACAATATACAGGGTGACTGGAAAATAGTGGCGGAGCCGTTGAGGGCAGGTAGTCTAGGGTTATTCACTTTATTATTTTTGTTAGGGATATCACTATGAGAACTACCGTCCTTACTTAACCCTTTCCAAGATATTCCTACTTAAAGAGTGTAACCCAATTTGGCCTACTTTTTTTGGTTTTGCAACAAAGATATTCTAAATAAGTAATATTAATTGTTAAATTTCCGCAACTGTCATTATTTTATGCAAAAACTGCTAAACAAAAACGGAAAATGTAAAAAAAATACTTTGATGGCTGATAAAACATCAATTTTCTTTAAAAAAAAAGGGTTAAGTAAGGACGGTAGGTCTCATAGTGATATCTGTCGGAATAACCCTAGACTACCTCCCCTTAACGGCTCCGCCACTATTTTCCAGTCACCCTGTATACACGGTAATACTAAGGCCAAAAACTCAGTATACCACAAAACATTGGTTATAATAACCGACGGATCAATCGTACCAAACAATTAGGTGATCTATTACCTACTCTCACACACTTCACTTCAGTCAAGTAATCACAAGGTACATACGGTATGTTTTGTGACCGAACTATTATATAATTCGAGTCTAGTAAACCAATGCATAATATTATTCAGTAGACTATTCGATTCCTAAGATTCCGATAACACCACCATATCAAGAATATATAAAACATAAAAGCATTTGTGAAACTATAATATCAGCGAGTAATACTTGTGTCAATATCAGAAAACATTATGAAAGATTGTATTTTCGCCGACCAAGTGAAGATAAGAATCAAATAGATGAAACATCTAAGAAAATAGTTGTAATAGGATATGAAGGGAAACCCAAACACAAAAGACTTCGTAACATAAGAAAGTCTTTAATTAGATTGTTTATGCCAAATGTTTTAAGACGAGCGCTAATCCTGCCGACAAACTGTCACGCAGTTTGGCAGCTTTTTATTTAAGTACACGTGTTTGGACCAAAATAAAATATTTATTTATTTATTATATCTTAAATGTATTACTATCCACAATCTCCACTTAGTTTTGGTAGAAATATTTTCAAATCAAACGGTACATTTACAAAGGAATTTTGATTAAAATTCTGGAGGTATCTGATTTGATCTTTAATTTATGTTGAGACTAACCCAGTTGTAGCTCTTATAAATAGTTAGCTACGTAACCATTAAGTATATAACAAACATTTAAGCTTTACTAGATTTAAAAAAAAGTCAAGTTTCTACAGCAGGGAATACATAAATATTCCAGTAACTTGCATAAAAGTACGCAAGTAACTTACATGATTATTGTGCCATAACAACAGACTTCTGATCGTTGACAACATACTCCGTGCTACTTATTGGCAAGTCTATTCTCAGTTTAATAAATTAACAACAATTTTTAAAATAAGTTTTTATTCGAATATGATTCGAATAAAAACCAATCTTTTCTAAAAACTCATAAAGCCTCAAGTATCACAAAAAGCCACGAATATTTTTTTAATAGGCAATAGAATAAAACATCGGAAAACTTGAAAGGCACAAGACAATGCAGTGGTTGTGTGGTCTTACTTCGAACAAGAACAAGGCAATCTCGCCCCAGTTCCACCGAATATTGAACGAATTGATAGAGGCGTTAATCAAGCCAGAAACTTTGAAACGGGACTTGTTCTTCGCTTTACTCCTCATTGTGATCAAAGAAAATGATTTCGTACAGAGTGGGAACACAGAAATCGAAGTTGTTGATTACATTTTAGCTAAAAGAAGGGATTATCGTCAGTTTTATAAAATACACATTGTTTTGTATTTTTATGAAGATTCACCAGCGAATATAATCGTGTGTGCCCTTAATGATACAATGCTTATCAATTCAATCATCGACGCTACTAAAGAAACGCATTCGTTGTGTCTGCCCATTAATGAACATCTAACAATGTCTTGCTTAGGTATTCCATCTTAACCCAGAAATCTAATTCGAGATCAAAAATGTAAATAAAGAAATGCCATTGTCAAAGTGACAGTTCAGGGGTAGTCAACATGGGAAATGTTGACTACCCCTGAACTGTCACTTTAGTATTTCAAATTAAGTTTTTTTTTTTAATTTAGTGTTTTTGGAAGAACGCTAAAGCAGCGTCTTAAAATTAAAAATATGATAGCCTATAGTAAGTTCTAATATTATAGCTAAGGTAAACGAAATGAAAATAAAAGATTCATATTCTTATGAACAAGTTGCTCATGTTTATAATATTATATTTTTTTAAATAAAAATCTGTTGCCGCATGTAATATTAGGGTGTTGCAAGCGTCGTTGTATAATCATCGCTTGAGAACAGTTGGACCGATTTGGCCGATTACTTTTTTGTTCTGTTCATAAAATTGTCAGAACAAGTATTGTGTCTAAGAAAATTCTCATTTATTTAATTAGTAAAAAGCACCCATGCGAAGCCGAGGCGTCTCGCTAGATGAAAACACAAAATGAAGTCTAAATGATTAAGACCACTGCCTTATTGCCAGTAGCATAAAAATAATTTACACGATTTTATTTCAAACAGTTATATTTTATTCTTAAATCATAGTTTACGTCACTGTAAAGTTGAAAACTGTGTACAATATTATATTTATTATAATATAGTACTTTTCGCCAAACTGCACAATTGAGGTTATTATTTAAAATTGGCAACACCAATGTTTACATTTTTGATCTCGAATTCGATTTATGGGTTTACGTTCTGTCAACTGGATGGGCTGCTAACTTCTTTGAAAGAGAGAATTGTTATCCCTGTAACAGCATATTATGCTATCACAGCCAACCGTGCAGCAACCTATATGGTCTACCCGACGATGCGTTAGTTCATATTCTTTCGAGTTTGCCTCTCACTGACATTTTAAACGTTGCAAAATCTTCAAAAAAGCTGAACAAAGTTTCAAAAGAAGATAACTTGTGGTACCGACTTTATAGAAGAGATTTTCCGAAGATGACAAATAGTAGGGATTCTGATAGGCGCAGCGTTTATAAAAAAGAATATATAAAGAAAAATAAACAGAATGCTATGAAAGCAAGATTGAATGTTAGAGGTAACGTTATTGACGAAAACGATGAGTGGCCAGATTATACGCCCGTGAGAGATTCTAGATGGGAGGTTAATCTATGATTTTATACGCCTGTGAGAGATTCTAGATGGGAGAATATTTTGTGACTTTTTGGAATAAATGTTAATAAAATTGGAGTATTATGATTGTTTTCTTTTTATCTATTAACTAACGACCCCCGGCGAGCAGTGGTGGCTCAGTGTTAACGGCCTCGACTTACGAGTAGTAGGTCGTAGGTTCGAACCCAGACAGGCGCTTTACTTTGTGTAAATTATTTCATCACCACTGCTCTCAAAACGGTGAAGGAAAACATCGTGAGATAACGGCATGTCCAATAACTAAAAATTCGAAGACATGTGGCATCCACCAACCCGCACCGGCCGGCGGCCCCGCGTAGTGGATTACGGCCTACTCTCTCTCACAAAAAGAGGAGACCTGTGTCCCAGCAGTGGGGAAATTATAGGCTGATTATGTAAAGACCCGCCCCTGCTTTGCATGATTTTACGACTCGACAAAACATCGAGATTTCTTCATTATACGTAAGTTTATACATAGTATATTAATATATTATACACCTTCCAGAATAAAAAAAATAAAACTATATCAAAATGCGTTATGTAGTTTAGAAGAACAACACGATCACACAGACAGACAGACAGGAAAAGCGACTTTAATTTATAATAATTATGTATATATGACGATTCTAATGGCCTCCTCCAGTATTAAAGGTCTGAAATGCATATTTCGCAGATTTCTAGTTACAAACTGACTGTGTATTATTATTATATTGTGCTTGTAGCCAATTTAAAGTCACCTCACTGCTCGTTGGTTTGAATATCCACTCACGTGCGAAAAGATAAGCCAATGTTTTGTATTTTACTCCTAGTGCTCTATATTAAACCGGTCGTACCTGCTGCTGTGTCCAAAATGGCGATCGTTCTGTTTTTGCTTTGCTAAACTATCTCAATTGTCCTTTACAATAATAGGTTACTGTTTACTGTTATTTACACATATACGTACATACATATACTCAACTCAACTCCTTCTTCAGGGGGCATGCTGAAACTATAGAACGCCACCTGCTACGATTCTTACATACTCCTTATGCTTCGTTTACGTTCCTACGAAGGTCGTACGCAAAATACGCGCTTTGTCGTGGGGTTGCGGAGCCCATATTGTGTTGCCTACCTACCTAAGGCCACTATAATGTACTAGAGCTTCCCCTCCCGGGTTTTCCACTGTTATCTCTCCTAATAAAAAGCGATGTATGGATCGCGATATTATGATTTCATTACTAGTGGTCGCCCACTGGTCAAAATTTTACCCTCTCTACTTAAAATCTGTATAGTACTTACTAATCCATGACTACATTAATTCCATGCTATTATAAAGTACTTACTTATTCCATGCTCAAGCTGTCACTTATGTCACCTGTCTATCTTCAAGCCATGAGGCCCTGGTGTGTGTGTATGTGTCAAACGCATGGTATTGTGTGTATTGTTTTTTTTATTATTTTAATTTATTTCTAATGCATTATATCTGCACTCGTCCTCCATATAAAGTTTAACTGTGCCAAATTTCATACTCCTCCATCCTCGTGATTTTCTTAAAACGGGGTAAAAAGTTTTCACTTCACGTATTAATATATTGATGATGATGTAGCGGCATCAACAAACCACATGCGAACTACGCGTCACACTGACGTCACGCAAATCCTGCATCGCGCAAGCAGAGTTTACCGCACAACTAGCATATATACAACGTCCTGACATCAACCGTTGGGCAGATGCCCTCCAGACACAACACCCGTCAGTTCGGAGGATCCTCCCTTTTCTATTATGGATGAGTGAACTGTACACCCTGTTCCTCATGCCACCAAACTGGTGACCCCGACGTGACACCAGATGATACCACCAAAATGATACCAGACATAACGAGTATGGCAATAACGAGAAGCAAAACGAGAATCGACTTAAAGGGAATGATTAATATCATCTAGGAAGCTTGTTTGACATAATATTATTGTAAGAACTGCTATTCTAATATTATTAAAAATCAAGTCTATATTTACCAAACGCGCGCAAAAAAACTAAATAAAAAATTGGTTAATATCATCAAATATTTATGTGTGAATAAAAAATGAGTCGATTCCAAGAGCAATCAAGTCGGACAAGTAAAAATTGGTTGGCGTTAGAAATTGTGGCGGCAACAAAGAAAAATGTTGTGAGAAGAATCGACACTTTTAGGTCATCCTATAAAGGTCTACCCCATTTCTTACCGTGGGTGTCGTAAAATGCGACTAAGGGTCTTACTAGAGAATGGGCAGCAGCGTTCTCTATGCATTTTAACACCATACTGACATCGTCAACCCGCCTGCCAAGCGTGGCGATTATGGCAAACACCCCCCTTAGGGGGAGGCCTATGTCTAGCAGTGGACGTCTTTTGGCTGAACTGATACAGGTCTTAAGTTTAGGGCTTTTTCTACGGCCTCAGGGTCAATATTTAAATTTATTTTAAATTACTTCTTGACTTTTCTTCCGACTCAGTTTCGAGAAACTAGTTAAATGGTTATAATAGACACGAGAATATTAAAATAGTTAGTAGACCCAGCACTCTAAATGCGTAACAAACTATAAATCACAATCTGAATGATTTTGAAGTATATTGCTAATCCATTGCTTCTTAAGTTCTCAATATTTGTCTGCTCAACAAAGTAAATAACGTAATGAATGCTGTTGATCTGTCAAAATGAAACCCATTGTTACTGATAGTGTGTTACGTAATGATCACGCAGAAAATTCTTGCTGCTATTGATTTCAAAATTAACATTAAACTTTTTTATCATTACCTTAATTACAAAGGTTTAATGATAAAGAGTATGTAAATAATTTAAGTAAAATTTTATTTGTTTAAATATGGTGTACGAGTAAATGACACATTGCATGCAAGATAATAAAAGATACAGAAAATTTCTAACATCAAAGAGATGGAAGAGCATGAATGAGATGGTCCACAAACCCTGATAATATTCATCAAAATTTAATTATAGATAATATGTAGGTACTTATCAAATCATCATTATTCATTAAAGATTAGTTATCATTACAATTCAGCAAGCATATTATGTTAAAGTGGTCATTAAATAAATTAGTTAATAAAAAATATGAATTACTGTCACAAAATTTCCACATTAATACAATTATGTCACACAAATACAATAGATTAAAATAACATGTCAATAAAATACAACATCGTCATCTCAAAAACGAAGAAAAATTGTCCTCTTTTATATGGTCATATCCTCTGCTATACTGTAATATGCTCTCTCAGTGAGTAAACTCTTCAATTTATTTTTAAGATAATGATAAATAATGATAATGATAAATAATGATAATGATAAATAATGATAATGATAAATAATGATAATGATAAATTTATTTGCCATAAAAATAGAGATGGGAACCTAGGTGATTCATTCTGAAATACTGTACATTGTCTATTATACATCTGGTTCTATGTTAAAATCTGTACTCAAGTATACCTTATTATTATTATTACCCTGCCTCTTAAACTAGGTAAACCTGTATCTTAAGAGACAGTAATCAGCCATGAAGGTCTTAATTAAACATAGTTAATTAACAAGTTAATGACAAAATATAGATGTGCGTCGATCCATCCTTTATAATTAAATCTTAGTTAGTATTTAATGGAAACAGAAAAAAAACTAATAATAATAATAAAACTAGCTTAGTTAATAATAGTGATAAAATTATAAAGTTGATGAGCGATTTGCAGTTTTTATGTATTAAGGAAGTGTATGTTGTGTCTGTGTAAGTGAGTTGTATGTGTGTAGGTGTATAAGAATATATCATGAATGTGTTGTGAGGGTTATGTTTGTTGAGTAAATGTATTTTTGTTATGTAAGTGTGAGCGTAGTGTATGTAAAGTATAAATGGACCTTAGGAGAGTAAGGACTCTGTAAAAGCATAGTCCTTCTGTAGAAGCCACTCTGTTACTTTTGATTTTACCATTTGTGTATTTAGGTCTAAGATACACAGCACTTGGTGATTTTTTTTATATAAGTGAGTGCTTAGGATGTAGTATTGGTGTTTAGCAAAACTGGTTTTGTGCTGAATGCGTGGGAGACGAAGTGATCGTTTATTGCAATCATATTAGTGGTAGGCAGGCATGTTTCCTTAGGACCGTTAGTAGCACAAAGAGCTGCCGGACCGTTAGAACCATGCAGTCGGAGTAGATATCCGTTGTTGGATATCTGTAGGGGTTACTCGACATCACTTTGAGAATTGCTCTTTGCGCTCTTTCTACTCTAAGAAAGTTAGTTTTCCATGCACCACCCCAATCAGTAATACAATACTCAAGAACCGATTGACACAAAACGTAGTAGACCATGACTGACCTGACTCCCTGAGCGACTTGAAGATGTGTATGAGTCGTAGAGTTCTGGTGGTGAGGGTATCAATCTGCTTGTCCCATTTTAGCCCATCATCTATTAGATGAGATTAGAGATTATTACACCCAAATATTTCACACTATCGGTTCTGATGAGTGTGGGACAGTCACAGGGTCTGGCTGAGTTCAGGCAAGAGTGAGCTGTTATGGAGAAGTCTTGAGGCGGTGTAGTGCTACGATGGATTGCAAATGGAATGTAATTAGTTTTATGCAAGTTGAGAGTGAGTAAATTCGAGTTAAGCCATTGCATTGTTTTTAACAACATCCAATGTGGGCCCAATGACTAAAATCGCTGTGTCATCCGCATAGGCATATATTTTGCAGTTTGGCAGTTGGATCTTACACAGTTCATTGACGTAAATCTGAAACAGCGTGGGGCCCAAGATGCTCCCTTGTGGAACGCCGTAAGTGACACTTATCTCATCGCTTATGTACTTGTAAATTTTAACAGATTGAGAGCGATTATTTAAGTAAAGTCAGTGAAAATTTGAAGAGGTTTACCACGTACGCGTATTGACTCTAACTTGAGTATTAGTTTGGGAACAGAAACTATGTCAAATAAAACTTCCATTTTCCCTTAGCCTATTTATAATCAGCCTATAACGTTGCTGTCAACTGCTGGGACACAGGCCTCCTCTCTGTAAGAGGGAGTGGACCATAATCCACCACGATGGCCCAGTGCGGGTTGGTGGAAGGTTTACCCTTATGTTTTATGAATCTCATACAAAATTAACACGAAGCATTCCATTTCGCAATTACAAACATTACATAAACGAAATCATGATTCTATAATTACATGTACAATCTGAGATGTAAACAAACATCTGAGATTGTACATATTATATTGTGATCCTAATGAGAAACAAAAAGGCATGAGTGTTGATTTCATAATTATTTATTCACACGTTTTACGCAGGAATGAGATTGGAGTTACACCTAAAAAGGCAAAAATCGGAACCTCTATTGGATCACTCGTGTGTCTCTCTGTGTGTCCGTCTGTCACAGCTCATTTGCTCCAAATCTACTGGACCTATTAAGTTTAAATTTAATAAATTTACTTTTGTATATGGAGGTCAACTTCGGGAGGCTAATTAGTACATTTTAAAAAGGTTTTGCTAGCTGTACCAAATGAAAGGATTCGTTGTAAGGATTTGAGATATTTTTTTTTATAACTTTTAAAATAAAAAAAATTAAAGCTATATTGAGCCTAAAATTTTGATCAAAATAAAGACGTCATTCACTACTTATAGATTACAGAAAAACCTATAAGAAGTCTATGGTCTTAAAATAACATGGTAAATCTCTTTATATTGTGCGTACAAACTTACATTTGCAGTTGGAAAGTATCGGAGAACTTGTTTTTCAACTACAGTGATAAGTTTATTCTTGGAACAAATTCATCCCAATTACAGAACCCTTCATTGTTCGTGATCCGACACGCACTTGGTCGGCTTTTTGATTTAGTTACCCCTTTTTCTAAAGCATTTCTAAAAACCTACGTAAATTGTTTAGGCAGACCTAATTAACTACGCAGACAACATGGTGCTGCTGGCTCTCTCAATCGGTGCTCTCCAAAAGCTACTTAATTTCTGTCAACCTAAGCCTGCAAATTAATCCGATCTCTATATATGTACGTATGTCTAGATTCACAAACTATTTTCAGATCAGCGTAGGTGTATGCTGTAGTTGGGTTAACTTCTTATGAGATGAATGTTGCCAAATATAAGCAATCTATTACGTACGTTAGGTAAGGTTTTGCCACTGTTTGTCTTTAATACAATAGTTATATATTATATTAAGTTTTCTATAAAGTTGATATAATGTATCTCACACAAGTAATGTTATTAATATTAGTTGTTTTTTTGTGTTTTTGTTGGTTCCGGCTGTGATTTAAAGATCTTTGACAGTTGTTACGGGTCGTCAAAAACCCGAAGGTCTGACAACCAGTCTACCAAGGGGTATCGTGTTACCCAGGTAACTGGGTTGTGGAGGTCAGATAAGCAGTCGCTCCATGTAAAATACGAGTATTCAGCTGCATCTGGTTAGACTGGAAGCCGTCCCCAACTTAGTTGGGAAAAGGCTAGGGAGATGATGATTCTTGTTTTTGAGTATGAATGTAGATGGCTATAAGAGTAGGGGAAGACCAAAGAAACGATGGATGGACTGTGTGAAATATGATATGGCTAGAAAGGGGATGACTACCGAGATGACGACTCATAGAGAAGTATGGAAGAAAGGGACATGTTGCGCCGACCCCAAATAAATTGGTATAAGTTCAGGAGAATGGTGATGATGACGATTCATTGTTTTCGTATTTTCCTTGCAGGAGTAAAAACATGCTAAAATTCTTATACAATAATGATGATTTTCATTTATTTTATTTTAACCATTTATGTACACACATACAGGGTGGCCGGCGAAGTGACGTATAAAAGTAAAACTTAAATGCCTTTTATTGCAGGGCATCCGAATCACCTCCATACAGTATGTAACAAAAACCCTGTTGTTCCTTTTAGGGACTTATACATTTACCTACAAACACAACATTGGTGGAATTATAATTTAAAAAAATTAAGCATTGGCTAGTCGAGAAGTCAACATCAAAGAGTCAAAGAGGTAAGAAATCAGTTAAACATTACAAATATTAATAATTAAATATTGATTTTAATTATTTTTGTTGAACAGTTTTCTATAAATGACTTGCTTTATTACGTATGTATACCGATTCCTAAAACGTAGGTAGAAGGAACAACAGGGTTTTTGTTACATATTGTATATGTTCCGCGATTATTAGTAGTTTAGACATTTTTTCTATATATTAATACAGACAAGAAGAAAAGAACAGAAAAATACGCAGTTACAAAGGTGATGTTTATTTCTAAAGAAACTTCACTATAGTTTATTCTTGACTTTGCTCAACAGATATCTATTAAGTTAAGTATTATTTTTACTAACTGTGCTTTCTAGTCGTACGAAATTTTAGTCTTGACCGTGCTTTGCATTGGTTTAAAATGTAATCAAATAATCTGATTTGGTTTAATATGAATTTGAAAAAATACTAGGATTGTGGCGACATATTTTATGACCGCTTAATTAGACCGCTTAAGAGATGCACTTGTCTAAATTATCTATTTTACTGTTATTAAGAGCTAACACTGCCTCGTTGGTCTAGTGGTTGCAAACGGTACTGCTAAGCACGAAGTCCTGGGTTCGATTCCCAGGTCGGGCATAGTGCTATTGGGTTTTTCCATCAGAAATTTCTCAGTAGCAGCCTGGAGCCTGGATTTATGCGCAGTTGTGGGCAATAGGCTCGCCCCCTATACATGGGACTTAAACATAACTTGCGAAATGTGGGTGTACTTATAATCTATACAGGGTGGAATTTTGTTATGCCACCTGGAGGGAAAGTACTCTTAATACTGCAGATAGAAAATTTTACTCAAAGGAAACATTCCTTTATTTTTGAATAGAAAGCAAACTGCATTCAAAGATTTTCGAAAATTTTCTTCTCCCACACCCGGGAATCGAACCGGCTAAAATCTGAAAAAATTATACCCTGTACTTTTATTGCATCGATCGTTAGGGTCAATTATAAGGATGAAATCTCTCAAAAATAATATTGCGCTTTGAACCCCCGCAGGGTTAGGCACCCTGCGGGGGTTCAAAGCGCAATATTATTTTATGTACTTTCTCCTATGTGTCATCACAATTATAGTTTCAAGCTGTATTCCACACTTGGTGTTGTGTGTCATATTTCATTTTTTGATACATACCATAGTATTTTAAAATCAAATCAAAACGAATCCCGGAATTTGGAGCCCCAACCAACATTCTTAGCCCAACCTATTTTGAAAAATCAATGCCTACATAAATCATTTCTAAATTGCGTGTGGTATCGGCTGTATCTAAAATAAGCCTCCCCAGTGGTATCAAATCGCTGACTACTTATTTCGACACTCGGATATATCTAAATTTAAGGTTACAAGAAAAAGCAATCCGTGCGCCTATGTTACATTTTTAGTTTCTTTTGTATATCTTTTTTTAGTTTTGTACGTTTTATGGGAAACTATTAAAATAGCTAAAGAATACATCCACTCAAGGCATTCCATTCATAGAGGTTTTGTTTCCCTAATGCCCGTTTTCACTAACACTAGATAATACTTAAGGCGTCATCTCCAAGGACGAGAGAATCGCAGTGATAGTCACGCTGTGCCATAAAATTATCGCGGCGATGATATTGCCGTGTGGAGATTGATTCAGAGTTTCTATTGAACTTGATATCACGGCGAGACTATCGCCATGATTTTCTCGTCTGTGGAGGTGGCGTCTAAATGAAATGCCTGAATGTCAGTAATGCCCGTTTTCATTTACAATATACTCCATTTGAAATAAGATTAGAAATTACTATAAACTTTTTTACAGTTCGTTCAACCGATTCTGACTTCTATTCCGTAGGCAATGGCATTAATACGTAAATTGATGAAAATTTACCATGCCCCCTTTCTTCTCCGAAACTACTGAGCCATTTTGAAAAAAATACAGAAAATAGTTCTTTACTTGTAGATTACAGGAAAACAAGAAGTCTATGGTCTTAAAATAACTTGGTAAATCTCTCAATATTGTGCGTACAAGCTTACATTTTCAGTTGGAATGTATGAGGGGAACGTGTTTTTCATCTACAATGTTAAGTTTGTTCTTGGGATAAATTCATCCCAACTATGGAACCCTTCATTGCGTGGTCCGCCACGCACTTGGCCGGTGTTTTTTTAGGGTCCCGTACCCAAAGGGTAAAACGGGAACCCTATTACTAAGGCTCCGCCGTCTGTCTGTCCGTCTGTCACCAGGCTGTATCTCATGATCCGTGATAGCTAGATAGTTGAAATTTTCACAGATGATGTATTGCTGTTGCCGCTATAGCAACAAATACTAAACACCAGAATAACATAAATATTTAAGGGGACTCCCATACAACAAACGTGATTTTTTTGGTCGTTTTTGCTCGATATTGATAACGGTAACAGGTAGACACTTGAAATATTCACAGAATATTTAGTTATATATTCACTTTAAAAATCAATAATTAAATTAAAATAAAACAAATATTTAAGGGGGGCTCCCATACAACAAACGTGATTTTTTTGCCGTTTTTATAGATAATGATACGGAACCCTTCGTGCGCGAGTCCGACTCGCACTTGGCCAGTTTTTTTTTTAAATGACGTGTAAATTTGAGTTACAGGAGTCATCCGTCCAATATGCTTAATTGCAGTGTGAAAAATGTGTGGTGAGTGTGTGTGTGAGTTGTCATTGTATTGGTCATGTTTATTACGATTTTAATAATTAGGTCATTGATTGCTTAATAATTAAACTCTTTTCACTTACCTCTTTCCTTTGCAGCCAAAGCCGGTAAATCCAAGTCACTCATTTTCTTAAACTTATTGTTTCTTTTTGTCACCAAAAAATAAAGATTTATCTTAAAATTCCATCACACCTACTAATCATGTCAGTGGTAACTGCTCTAATAACATCTCAGCATGATTTAATGTGACGTAATAATACTAATTTATCTTAGATGACAAAGACCTTGTTACTACGACCAATTATCTTGATCCTTCTTATTGAAAGGCGTTTAGTATTTTTTTCTTTGGAGTAGAGAGAGTGAGAGGTCTTGATACTTGGTCAAAATGAGTGAGTAAACTTTAGATAATGTTATCATTTTAACTGTTTCTGGTTTGCTACTGATGGTTGACGGTTTTTACGTCAGTGTTTGTCTTAGGATAGTTGCACGTGATCAGGTTTCATAGTTATGTGTTAAGTTTCGATATGTTTATGAAATCTTGTGGTAATGTGCAATGATATTTTCTGGGAAAGAGTTGTATAAAAAATTAAATCTGACTTAGGTGACTACACCTATAAGATGTGGCTCACGATAGTTAATAATAGTTCCCACCCATGAAATCAGCGTTTTTTATGGAGAATTTTAAAGATTTTGCATTTTTCATACTAACATTTTCATAATTTATAAAACAACCATGAACACTAATGTTTTAAAACTTTTATGCACTAATGTTTCAAAACTAAGATACCGATATGCCACTTAGATTAAGCGCTAGCGCATACGCTTTTGGCTAAGTTAAAACAAATAGTGGTAATTTCTGCTAAAAAAATGAGGAGTCATTTTTAAGGTTGTTTTTATGTTTAGAAAACTACAAGTAATAAGGTTTTCTACTACTGGTAGTTGTCTATGATGGTCAGTATTTGATATAATACCAAGCAATTGATGGATATTTTAAATCACAGAAGTGACGAGGTTCTCTATTTGTGAGAACCCAATATTATAAAAGTCTTAAATTCCTGTAGCACAGGTAGGCTAGCTTGTATTTTAGTTTGTTTTATCATTAGGTACATAGAGAAAGTATTAAATATAGAGTAGTAGATGGAGAAATTATAGAGAAAATAACAAAATATTTAAAAAGGATTAATCGATACAAAACTTATAAATAACTCCATCTAGTGACGAATGTTAAGTACTAACGATCGACCGTAAGCTGCCAGGCGCCACTACCAACTTTGTTGACTGGTATTTTTACACCACAATTTTATTTTAACAATTCTCGTATAACTCTTTAAAACTTAACATTACAACAGTATTCCCCGACGGGTTAGGCAGAGGTGTATCTAAGATACCAGACTCCGGGCTGCTACTGAGAAATTCCAGATGGAAAACCAATAACACTTTGCCCGACCCGTAAATCGAACTCAGAACAACATGTTCAGTAATAGCGCTTGCGACCACGAGACACAGCAGAATAAATAAATAAATAAAACATCGTGTATTAGTCAGATTAAATTAACAACACGCAGGATGTGTTCATTCCACTACTGTATAATATATGTAAATAAAACAATTATTTACAAAGCTAATTATACTATACTTCCAATTCTGTTCAACTCGCCGATAAAAAGCGCAATACATTTCACAGTACATATAGTGCTTCGTTAAAACTCATCTGTATATTTTTATCTGTGGTTTCACTAACGTTGATTTTAAATCTCAACAATTGCGGAATTCACGTGAATTCGCAGTCGCACCAATTTTTTTTTTTCATTATTTGAAGATAGACCTAGAATAGAATAGAATACTCTTTTATATGTACACTATAAAAGTTACAGATATAAATGTTGTAGTTTTACATATGGTGACCTGTAAAAGATCGCTTTTAGCGATAAGACCGCCTATTGTGGTCTTATCGCTAAAAGCGATCTTTTACAGACAACCTGTGGATGGATTAAAGGGAGAAGGAGAGACAATACTGCAGGTAGTCAGTGGGGTACCATTTACATATACAGTAAATACATACATACATACATAAAGCATACACTTATCTAAATAAATATATATATACAATAATAAATATGAAACAAGAGCAAGGAACTGTATTCTGTAATGATGATGTTTAAGGAGGGAGGAAGTGTTTATTCCACCTACGTTTATATAAATAATAATGGAACAACCTTGTCCCACTACAAGGCAGCGGCCCTCTATTCCTCCTTTCAGCTCCTCTCTCCTCTCTCGAACCAGTGTGGACCAATCCTGTCTGTAGGCGTCAAGCTCGTCCCTCATCTTCTCCTGGGCCAACCTACGTTTGTTAAAAAAAAAATGATTTAAGCTAGCTAAGAACTCTGTTACAATGGTAGATTCAAATGTCTGTGTATAAATTACATAACATGACATAACAACATAACAAAACAACACACAAATTACAAATTAGAGGATTACATCCAAAATTAGAATGCTTGGAAACATGCTGTTCCTGCTCCATAAGACAATCAATCTAGAGTCGAGACAAACTAGTTGCCAATTTAATTATATTATTATAATTTATTATTTTTATGACATTAATACTGTAATTCAGCTGCATCTGGTTAGACTGGAAGCCGACCTAACATAATTGGGAAAAGGCAGATAATGATGATAGTTTTTATGTCATTAATTTTAAACATTCTGTGATTGCTTTAACTCCCACACTGACATATCATTAGTTTTTTTCTTTTTGTTTGGAAATTCTTCAACTTTTACAACATTTGTGAAACATGTGAGCACCATGTATCTACCACATAATAAACTTATCTGTTTTGCTTCTATTTTAATTCTTTTTACGTATTGTGGTAAAGTAATTTTATTCTAGGTACATCGTCTTCACATTTATAATTATCACATAATTATCTCGGGACCTTTGGAAGGTGTACGAGGGGCCAAAGCCAACTCGCAGAGGCCCGTTAGACGTTTTAAATTAAATAAGGCACCAACCGACGTTT
Organism: Tiliacea citrago; assembly: GCA_963921375.1. Classification (NCBI taxonomy): domain Eukaryota; kingdom Metazoa; phylum Arthropoda; class Insecta; order Lepidoptera; family Noctuidae; genus Tiliacea; species Tiliacea citrago. The sequence goes on along the minus strand of OY992799.1, from coordinate 20,519,283 downwards.
ACTCGTGTTCGCCCTATGCAAGTATACCCAAGAACAACGCTCGGTTGGAGTAGCATTATTGCAGGACATGGAAACAAAGATAATGGGCCATGGGTTTGAATGCCTAAGTTAACTGGTTATCTATGGAAAGACTATGGCCCTTGCCTGACCAATGTTATGTAAAACACGGATAAAACGGGGGTGTCTTGCACACTCAATAATGGGTCCCCGAAACCAGTCGCTAGCATATAGTGACGTAGTGACAAAGAGGCAACACTTCCTGAGATGCTTGAGGAGTGGAGAGGTATTCCACGGCTATCAGGACAATCAAAGTATGTTAGTTCTTGCGCATCTCCACTAAAGCAGGCCAATAAAGGCAAGAAAGAGGTGAGAGCTCTGTCCCTCGTCAATGTTCACTCCAGGCCGGCCAATAAAGGCCAGCTAGAGGTGAGGAACAAGATTTCTCCCGGGAGATAGGGTCCGTGGGATCGCTACTGCCCAACAGCTCGCCACATGCTGCCCTGCGGGTATTATTATTATTATAGGTACCTATTGAAACTGTCAACATTGATGTTTTAGTAAATGTATCATGCTAACTAACTTATCTCAATTATTTTCAAAAGAGGACCCGTTGAGTTTATTGCTGCTGGTTCTTCTCGCGCACCAAGCTTCTAATGTTTCATAAGAGGGCTCTTTTTTCTTATAGGTTTATGTGAAATAGGTACGTAATTTTGAATTTTGAATCAAACTCAAAGCAGTTACTTCAAATAAACCAATTACAGGCACTTTTGAATTATTAAGGGGTCGGTCTGTCATAAAGATGAAGCTAGTTACCCATTCCAAAGCTTAGTAGGTAGGTACCTATGGAGAAGAACGGGCAAGAATGTCATTGGAATCTCCTCAAGGTTTAACTACGGCTTTTTTACTACCAAGGAGCATAGTATATTCTTATTCCATAATATTTACCACTGACTGTTCACCCAAGTAGGCCGCTGCAAACACCATCATCAACAACATCCAACACCCAGTGCGAGTGTAGTGCTTCTGATCAGACCATGTCGCACTTACTAGAGTATCTTAAGTGTCTGTTCACTTACACCATTGAAAACGCAATCAACGTCACCACCTACTGGACTCAAACGACATAATAATAATCAAACATAGTACGGTTGAAGCAAAAAGAAAAAACAAGACTAACAATTTTTCATAGCAGCTGAACAATCTTCTTCTACAAGATAACATCACCTACTTACGTCATTTAGGTGTTACCGAGTCATATGTATTAGACTATATCAATAACTGTGACTAAGGACTAAATTTAGACTTTCAGGATGCCTAGGTGAAGTACTGAAAAAATCCAGGTAACAGAAAACACAACTTTATTCTTTCTCACGACCATCTCGACCAACAGCTGGAGTCAGAATGTTCAACCGACTTTTTCCCGCCTCCTAGGTTTACGATAATTTGCGCGGTAAAATCGAGTTATGTGATTCGTTAACGGTTTAATGTCGTCAACCAATCGCAGTGGACAATGTGCTGGCCTCAGCATCCAACGACCAACTGACAAATTAAAGTGTTGCCGGTACAAAATATTCGAATCAAATAGTTACTGGCCTGGAAACTAGTCTTTTTGCGTTTCAATTTAATTAAATAAAAATGTAAATTAGCGAACCCTAACATATGATTATCTTACGCCACGCCAATACGACGTCACTCACCGAAGTTTCGCTTCATGACGTAATGCGCTCGCCCACTCAATCGTTCAGCTAATCATAATCGCCTTACGTTAAGCTTTCCCGATTACTTATGTGATATTTGTACACAAATACAGGCTAAGTCTTATTGACAAGTATTAGCAGTATTTCGTTAAGTGGAACTGTGAGCAATGGTCGTCTGATTTTGATAGATAGGTTAGACTATAATACTACTGTTGAGAGGATGAATGAAAGACGATTAACAAAATGTGTTTACAAGGCATATGTGAGAATGTTCTTTAAAAAGATCAGGTGCGTATTATTTGAAACCGGCGTGTGTGTATGACCAAATGTATGAACATAAACGAAGCAAAAGGAGTATGTAAGGATCGTAGCAGGTGGCGTTCTGTAGTTTCTGCTTACACCCATGGCAAAAGAAAGAAAATACGTTTATTTGCGGTAAACATGACGCAAAAAGAACAAACTCAAAAATAAGAAAAGGTTGGGGGAAACATACGTCACATTCACGCAAAATAAGAACAAGCAAGAAGAAGGCAAGAAGGAGTTAGTTTACTTATGTATAATTTTATTGAAATCTGATGAGGATGAGGAGCTTGTGGCTAAATAATAACTGTCGATCGGGTCGAGCTACGCTTGTCGCGGTTGGTCCATGGATGGGTGACCGTCTTTTCATACCAAGATTCCTCCGTGCCTCGGAAAGCACGTTAAGCCGTTGGTCCCGTCTGTCATTTGTATATCTTTGACAGTTGTTACGGGTCGTCAGAAGCCCATAAGTCTGACAACCACTCTCACCAAGGGATGTCGTGTTACCCAGTAACTGGGTTGTGGAGGTCAGATAGGCAGTCGCTCCATGTAAAATACTGATATTCAGCTGCATCCGGTTAGACTGGAAGCCGACCCCAAAGTAGTTGGCTAGGCAGATGATGATGATTATTGAAATCTGATAGCGTGGACACTATAATGTGGTTTGAATGCTTTTTCTTTCTTTCTTTCTTTCTTTCCTTGTTTGACTACGTAAGAACAACAGTGTGTATTGGTATATTCGGGTTTTAAACTTTAATTCTTACTTAGAGCAACGGGAAGATTATGAGGTCGCGTACTCTGGCTCACCATTCAGATGCTGTATTCGATGGATGATGTCGCTAGTCTAGGAGATAGAATCTAACTCACACAATGCATATTTCATTATTAAGCAGCTTCTAATTTCCTACTACTAGACAAAGAACTTCTTTATTTTTCACCATTCCTTGCGACCAGATAACAGACGACAGAATACCTCAATCCACATGCACCACAGAATACCTCAACCAGCCCACTGACAACGCCATTTTCATTGCCATCTCTTGGCTAAAATAACCTAGCAAAATATTTATACGATACAATACTTCCTGCCCTATTTTTTCCAGTTTCTTCTTAATCCATACCAGTCGATCACAATACTTTTAGTATTATACATGTTTATTTATGTCTATCTCGCCTGAACAGCTTCCCCTTGCAGTCTCATTGTTTAACAGTGGAGATTCAATCTGATATCACGATAATAGGTTTTCCAGGAATAACAATGGTAAGGTAGGCTGGTAGAGAATGCCTATGGCATTAAGTCCGCCTTTGTACAATGTTTTTGTGCATAAAACAGTAAATAAATGAATATAGGCACATTGGCTTCTGTGCTTTGCAGCGGATTTTGCAAATGAGGCAGGAAGGCTGCCCTTACTGCCCATCAAAATCAAAATCAAAATATTTTATTTCACATAAGCCTACATGGGCACTTATGAAACGTCAGAGGCTAGGTGCACGGTTCCAATTGGTCGTTTCCTATGGAGAAGAGCCGGCAAGAAACTCCACGGTTACTCTTTTAATAATAATTGGCTTTTACAATGTTTTCAAACCACAGCGTTAATAGGTATGAGAGGACAGTGTAGGCCCGTCAAAAGTACCAGGTACTTAACAAAATAGAAAATGGTCTACAAATCTACAGTCGATTAAGCCTACAACGTTCTCACATTAACAAACATTAAAAAAAAAAATTACATGTTCAAAATCTACCCTGATTATAGTGGGTCCCCTATGTTGTTTCGAACGCCGCTGTTGCGACACACGCTGTTGCGAATTATTTTTCCACTGCCTCACAGGTTCGAAAGCTCATGGACTCGAATGAAGTAGTCGCGAAAGACGCTGTTTCGAAAAACATTTTCACTGCCTCATACGCTCGAATGCTTGTGATTTCGATTTATTTAGTCATAAAGTGTACAGAAAAGTATAAAAGCAGTAATTAAATAAAATCAACAAATTCGGTGTCAACATCATCATTTAATATAACGTATAGTAATTTAGTTAAATTGGATATTGATGAAGAGTTTTTGTTTTGGTAACTGAATTTACCAACAATAGAGGGGACCTGGCGCTCGGCGGCCGCTGCCGCGGCACGCTCGCTTCGCTCGCTCGCCTTCGCGCGTTAATGGTCACTGTTCTAACCTAACCTAACCCAAATGATTAAATACTTTTCTGTACACTTTATGACTAAATAAATCGAAATCACAAGCATTCGAGCGTATGAGGCAGTGAAAATGTTTTTCGAAACAGCGTCTTTCGCGACTACTTCATTCGAGTCCGTGAGCTTTCGAACCTGTGAGGCAGTGGAAAAATAATTCGCAACAGCGTGTGTCGCAACAGCGGCGTTCGAAACAACATAGGGACCCCGTTTATAGTAGCTATCGGGTTTAATTGAAAGGATTAAAAGTTGTTTAAATATAATTCTTGTTATGGTCGTGCATAATACACTCGTAAAGACCATCGGTATTAATTTAAAATTTAACAATGCAGTAATATCCTTGTTAGAATTTTTTATCAATTTGTTGTGACCGGACAAATAGATCATGGCAATGAAAATATTTGAATAATTAAAATCAAAGCAATGGTTATTACGAGCATATTTTTCAATTAGGCTTCTGGTTGAGATGTCTGTGCCATGTGCTATATGATTATTTGTGTCTTTAAACGCATCGATGGGAATAAAACTACAAAGTGTAAACAAGAACAGTCAAGTTTATTATGTCCGTTATTAAGTACGTCTTCTATTCTTTCTTCTTTGGCATGAATATTATCAATACAACCACAACTGAAACAAAACAAAAATCTTATAAATTATTGCGACTCTGATCCCCAAGATACCGGAAATCTGATTCCCAAAGATACTGGACGATATCCCCCAAACGTAAATGCGACTACCAAACTAGGTGTTTGGGGGACAGCGTCCCAAACTATTATTGTATACCATTTTATTATTAAAAATATGTCAAGAGGTTCAACAGCAGTGTTGTCTTGCGAATATGATATATCTCCTACGAATACTCAAAGGCTTATGGAACGATCAAGTGGATATTATTACCTCTTTTGTATCCTTACGAGGAATAATTCAGTGCCATTTTTGGAATATTGGCAAAAACGTATTTTGCTGGTAAACGTTTTGTATATGAAAATATTGGGAATTTAGCTAGTACTCGTAGGTAACAAAACAGTACAATCTTTTTTCCTAAAGTTACTCCAAATATTCCTGAGAACGATATAACAGCCTTGGTATAGTAGTAGAATATAGTGGACCGGAATTCGAATTTTTAAATTTCCCAAATAAAATCTAGCTATTTCCAATCCCCCAGATTAGGGGTTTGGTTGAGAACGTAGTGATCCAATCCAGATTTATACGTAATTGGAGCCAGAGACGTCGCATCGTAGGTACTAACCAAAATGCGGCACTCTAGCTTAGCAAAATGTGACGTAATATCATGATGCAAAATAGCACTTAGACGGTCCAGCTTCTAGTTAGAAAATATTTGCATGCACTTGTGAACTAGCTTATATTAAGGACGCTGATGTATTGTCGTTAAAAGCTCAGTGAAGTTTTTTTTTGTAATTCTAGGTACACAGATAATATTATTTTCGTTGAAATTTTTTGCGACAAATTATTCGCAGATTTTATTGACAATATCACCTCATCATCTACCTAGCCTTTTCCTAACTATGTTGACGTCGCCTTCTTCCATTTATCACCTACTTCTAAAAAAATATCATCTATGGAAAATAATAACATTTCTTATAACGTCAAAAAAGCTTCCGTAGCTAATACCAACGATAAACCTGGTAAGCCTAAAGGTGGATTAGTAGATGACTACAAGAAAACCAGCAAAGTTCCCATTACCATTGTTATACTTACATGACATCATTGAAGTCATTGTGTAGAAAGGAATGGAACATCCCATGGCCAGCAGAATGGGAAAAGCGACGTTACTGGCCAAAGTGCCCATACGAGCCGTCAGCATCACCAGAGATAAAGACAAGGCCCTGTTGGAAAAAAACGGAGAAATAAATGAAAAATCTGGTAATAAATAAAAAGTATCAAATTTATCACACTATGTCACTTTGTCGTGTCATTTTATACAGCAGTCAAAGATTGGTAGATACGTTTTGAATAGTATTTATAATCCGATGAATATATATAATTATATAAATAAATATGTATGGACATAATATAAGTTGGTATTCAATTTGAACATTTACTTAATTTCCCTGACTTTACTGACAATCTCAAAGCGTTTTAATGTTTTGACTGGAATAATTGTAAAACCAAATAATTGATTTGAACAAAATAATTACAGATTCCATGATTATAAATCTTAAAATGAGTAGGTACAATATTTGAAACCTATTCACCTTATACCAGTCTTAATAGTTACAAACCTGCTAACCTCATAGCAGTTGGAATGACATCAATCAGCACCACCTGCACCAAACTCTTCACTGTCTGCGTCACTGCTACGTTCACAGAGAATAATGCCACCATCATGGTCTTGGAATTGGACCATCTTAGTCCAAGCAAGGATGCTGTGGATATCAGGCCACCGATAAGGAGCAGGACCTTCTTGCCGACTTTGTTCACGACGACTCCACTTATGAAGTAGGGCAGTAAGCTTATGAGACCAATTATTATGCTATTTATGTAGGTTTCTGCGCCACTTACGTGCTGTAAAAAAGAGAAAAAGTTTATTGTGTAGCTGATGACGGCATTCAAAGTCGTTGCATTTTTTTTTAAAGACTTCTTGTCGTACTATTTAATTCAAAGTAAATTATTTGCCAATAGGATGTACGTACACTACGAATAAGTCTGACGATCGGTATTATGTCTGACTCCTCATTTACATCCACAGACATGTTTTGATACTACACATAGAACTAGTATTGACTTTGTTTTTTTTTTGTGCAACTAGTCTTCGCAACTTTTTCTAAGTGTATATAATAAACGAAAACACTGGAAACAACATGTAAATTACATGGTTTCTACCTTGAAGTAAACGCAGTGAAAGAAAGCAAAATTGTTTATTTCCGGAAGATTTTCCCTTAACTTATTATTACGTATTTCCGAAATAATAATTAGGGGAAAATCTATGGCCTGATGGATGAACTGATGTTATCTTTAAACCGTAAGCACAGTAATAATTGTCACACGTGACGTAATTTACGACAGCTATAATAAACGATCAGTGATCAACTTTGAGGAATGATTTATTCTTCTTTCGGCCCACTGAGTTTTGTCCTACATAAAAAATCCTGGGTCGTCCTAAACAATATGCTTCGTTCGTCCCAAAACATAAATTAAATTATTTTATTCTCGCTTCGTCCTATTTTTTAACCGACTTCCAAAAAGGAGGAGGCTGAATGTTCGGCTGTATGTTTTTTTTTTTTTTTTTTGTTCACCGATTACTCCGTCAAGTGTGGACGGATTTTGAAAATTCTTTTTTTGTTTGGTAGGGTATGCTCCCGAGGTGGTCCCATTGCCACTAAATCAAAATCTGATGAGGGAATCCCATGGAAATCGAGGGAAATCCTCAAATTGAATAGGCATACCTATAGCGATTTGAGTATTTTTTATAGTAACTCGTGCATTTGCACTCGAAAAGCACCATTTGGTGAAGTGGAACCGATGATGAAGACCACAGATGGCCACCGAAACTACTTAATACTAAGTATTTCACCGTTGCGATTCGATTAGGCACTTTAATATGGTTGCTAAGCAATTTATGCTCGTCAAAATGCATATGGTGGAGTTACCATCAGTTCCGAGAACTCCTCAACAATTAACGCCCCTAATATATAATATTTTGTAATAGGAGATGAGCATTTGACATTAGGCTATTGTAAATTGGATAAATTACAAACTGACCCACTAAAAAGTGAAAAATAGAAAGTTTTTATATATTCCTTGTACGGCCCATATTTCTTTTGTATAGGCCAAAGTTACTTATTTGTTCAATCGGTAAAAAGGGTTACCTACGTACTAATAAATATTTAACATCAATAAACTATTTAAAACAACCGCTCCTCTCTGTCTTTTCCGCGAGAGAAAATTTACTCGTATTATTTTATAATAACATTATGCATGCAAGCCTAGTACTTTTTGTTAGGTCTACTGCTCGAAATTGTGCATAACGTGTCGTGTCGTGAACAGACCGTCTTGTATGCAACGTACTACGGATAAAGAGTATCCAGGTTATAAACTATTTCATCCAAATCCTAATTAGTGGGATACTAATAATTATTGAAATACTATCTTGAATTCATGCAAGCCTAGTGCTTTGTTTGGTTACTGGTGTTACTACCTACAGATAAATTATTATTTGCTATTTCTGAAATTTTCTGCGCAATTTTCTTAATTTTTCTTTCCATAAGAATCTTCTACAAAGTATTGCAAAACATAAAAAAACTGGCCAAGTGCGAGTCTGACTCGCGCACGAAGGATTCCGTACCATTATCTATAAAAACGGCAAAAAAATCTCGTTTGTTGTATGGGAGCCCCCTTAAATATGTATGTTATTCTGGTTTTTAGTATTTGTTGCTATAGCGGCAACAGAAATACATCATCTGTGAAAATTTCAACTGTCTAACTATCACGGTTCATGAGATACAGCCTGGTGACAGACAGACAGCCAGACGGTGGAGTCTTAGTAATTGGTTTCCCGTTTTACCCTTTGGGTACGGAACCCTAAAAAAGATGAATGAAATCGGTAAAGTCATTCTCAAGTTGTGACGTCGTGACCAAGGGAAATAGGGATTTATATATAGATTAGTAGCTGCGCCCCGCGGTTTCACCCGCGTAAGTCTCGATCCCGTGGGAATGTCGGGATAAAAAGCGCTCGTTTATAAAATATATATCGTTTATAATATTAGTGTGATTGTTTCAAAAATTTCAAATAATTAATTATTTTTTGTTGACTGTACATATAAAGTACTTGGAATTTGGGACGAAACACAACTTCAATAGTGATATGGGACAAACTAAGAATTTTTTGGAATTTGGAACAAAACTTCAGGACGAACGAAGAATAAATCATTAAAGTTGGTGTTACTATTATTATGTGATACCAGATTTAGATTATCGTCATTATCATAGTAATTAATTTTATTGACAGCAAAGTATCACTCCAAAACCTTTTGACAGTTGAAATTGATATTAGTAAAGGTAGTGCTATGATAAATAATGGAAACCATTGTGGGTTTAGAAGTAGGACCGCAGTACTAAGGGTTGTGTGTAGTTCCAAACTAAACCGCGTCGAATAATTGTGGGGATCCCATTAGTGGAAGCACTTTCGCCTTAATTGGATGGGTTAGCTTTAAACTTACATAATTATCACTTTGTTAATTAAAGATACACAGCGAAAAATTTACAACGAGGAGTCGAGGAACAATATAAATATTATGTGTCCCAAAAAACTAAGTGATACGGGACAAATTAAAACGATTGTGATTATATTAATTACAGAATTCGGGAAACAAGGCTCATTATTTCGTAGCAATAGAATTTACTGTGTCATCGCCTAGTTCCGTTTTTCACATGCCACAATGTCAAAGAATATAATTCGATATGTTTATGTTAGTTGAGTATACCGCATACCTTTGTAGGCCGTTTGATGATGATGTAGGTACATACTTACATACTTGGTAGGGTATGTACCTACCAAGTTTGTAAGCGGTTTATAAGTTACATTCTAATTTTCACACTCCCATTTCAAAAGCCTTCTAAGTTACGAGGCGGTTTTTGAAATTGAGAACCACACAGCCTTCTCTCTTACATAACAAATCTAAAACAGTTTGTTTGTTACCCAATTTCACGAAAACGCTTTGGACGATTTCAGTGAAACATTATACGAAAATAAATCATGGCAGGGACTAAGTAGGATATTTTTCGCCGGAACTCAATTTGGGTCTCGAGAGGGCCCCATCATCGATTCCAAAGTGGGTAAAACTGCAGGCCGAAGTTTCTACAATCATATATCACTGTCTTCATATTCGCTGGAGATAAGTTACTTAGTTAGTTTCAAGCTGTTTCAAAAGATGTAGAAACCTGGGGTTTTTTTAGTTCGTTCCGATAGTTGGGGAAGTTTGTTTGACTTATAACTCTAAGTTTTGAGAGTTTGATTTTAATACCAAATTCTTGTATTTTGGATCGTATTTTGATATATGTATGTATTATATGTATTTTGATATATGATGATGGTATATCCAACTGCACAGACATAGTCCGTCATGGTACATACATAGTTCGTAGCGAGCCAAGTACGAACCAATATTGCTTTTACCTTTTTGTACAACGTATTAATAGTAAATATAGCAATATCTACACTAACTTTTACAAGTAGGTTCCTGAATTCATGAGTTTTTAATTTTTGAAGCCGTCTCTTCTAAACAAAACCTCCTAGTAGTAATTTTGCGACTAAATTTCGACTTACCGGAACGCAAACTTCTGATGTGGCATTTGAAGCACTCTTGATTTTCAAACTCCCCGTATAGGAGTCCAATACGTCACATAGATTTTGATTTCCATCAAAATTGTAATGTTCTACAATTGTAGATAATTGTGGGAACCACAGCCTGATGGCGTTGTGTCTGAAAAAACAGACTGAAATTCTTTTATCTGTTCAGTTTTATCTAGTAATTTCGTATGGAAATTATCGCTTCGATTGGGAACACTTCATTTTGTACCTTGTGTTTTAAACCATAAAGTTGTTTTTTACAAGCTTTTTTTAGCTATAGAATATCAAATGTTTCATACAAATTAAACTTGGGTTTTAATTTATAAATATCAGGAAATCTAACTCTGCCCCCAACGTTTGTAGTTTGACGGTTTAATAACTTTCAGTACGTACTGGGTTAGATTTATAGAGCCTTAAACGCTTTGACGAAGGCTTAGAAGAAAAAAATAACGCGAACGACGTCAAATGGGTGGAATCAGGCGAAATAGCCCTTTGAGTCCGGCGGAAAACTGGAGTGGGAATAAAAAGTAAAACCAGGTAAAAAACGGGGTTACTGCCCTCTTTTACGTTAAGATTCTTTGAATCGATGTTTCAGTGAAACTATAAAGACTAAATGATTTTAAAATAACGGTATTGCATAACTGGGTTTTTATATCTACTCTGCCAAAAACGGGTCTACTTACCGAAGATAAATCCGAAGTATATACCGAATGTTCGGCCGTTTCTTGACTACGGCTGACTATGGCTGACAACGGCGAAAGAAAAAAGAAACGACAGTCAAAGAGATAAGCCACAGTCAATATGTTAGTAATGTTGAAGCCGGGTAAGGACTCAAAGTCAAAAAAAAAAACTTTGGATGTCAAGAAACGGCCGACCAGTCGGCCAATACTTTGGATTATCGCTTCGGAGTAGACCCCCTAAACACCTAATTCGTCTAATTTTATTTAAATATATTTTAAGCTCTTTAGGTGTTTATGTAATATCAAAATCATGATTGTATAATAATGGTACTATAATAAAATCTCTCGCCAATTTCGCATCCATAAATCTGTTCTTCCCTTTACCGCCCTTAGCAAGGGAAAGGGTATAAACGACCCAACGGTATTTGCACGTAGTAATATTAACAGTAACATTCTTGGTTCCTTATTGTTTCAGAATGTGTCCAGCGATTTTCAAGAGAAAATTGACGGTACCATTTTTGGTTATGACGTTGCGTAGGCCCACTAATTTGCATTCAAAAATATTGTAGTGGTTTCCCCTTTGGCAGAGGTTCAGTGTTTAAAATTCTGTAACAAAACAGTGTAAATAAACTTTTTCAAATATAATGCCATAATCCCAGGAATTGAAAACAATTATGAATTGGCATACCAATTTGTATCCCTCCGTTTTCGATGACAAATTGTTCTTTATAGAAAGGTCACAAGCTCCCCTAGATTGGGGGCTTTCTTCCGTGGCTAAATGAGGACCCGCACGAGTCGATTGAATGCTAAGCTACGCTTGCCGCAGTCAGTTCGCGGATGGGTAACCAACTATTACTTATCAAGACTCCTCCGCGCCTTAGAAAGCACGTTAAGCCGCTGTCGTTCGTAGATATTTGACAGACGTTACGGGTAGTCAGATGCCCAAAAGTCTGATAACCAGCCTTACCAAGGAGTATCGTTTTACCTAGTAACTGGGCTGTGGAGGTCAGATAGGCAGTCGCTCCATGTAAATACTGGTATTCAGCTGCAACCGGTTAGACTGGAAGCCGACCCCAACAGTTGGGAATAGGCTAGGCAGATTGATTTGATTGAGCAAGCTCACAATCTAAAATTAAACGATGAATTTAAATAAAAAATAACAAATATTGAAAACATACGTACATTCCCAACGTAATGAATTGGATTAATCCTATTAATGCTACGTAGCCAAGTAATGGTCTTCGTAATAAAGGTTTCATGTTTCTAAGACCAACCAAGATTTGGTCTCGAAACTTCGCTTCAGTTTCACCATCATCAGCCTTTTGTGAATCTAACTCCTTGATTTCCTTTTCAAATATGTTTGGGTACTAGAAAAAAAAAGGAAAAACTACTTCTACCGCAATATAAGTCCTGAATACTGAAGACCAATTCCCGTAGTTAAAAAAGTCAAAAATCTGGTCGCAATCTCATTTCAGCAACAATAACATTCCATTCAGCCTTTTATTATACAGGAATTGCTCCTCTGGTCGTGTATAAGGATAAAAAATGTATTGTACACAAACAATACCAAAACACCTTTCAGTTTTAAAATCATAATGTATTACTGAGCACTATATTTAAAAAACCGGCCAAGTGCGAATCGGACTCACGCACGAAGGGTTCCGTAACATTATCTACAAAAACGGCAAAAAAAAAATCACGTTTGTTGTATGGGAGCCCCCTTTAAATATTTGTTTTATTTTAATTTAATTATTTATTTTTAAAGTGAATATATAACTTAATATTCTTTAAATATTTCAAGCGTCTACCTGTTGCCGTTATCAATATCAAGCAAAAACGAGCAAATAAATCACGTTTGTTGTATGCGAGCCCCCTTAAATATTCATTTTATTCTGTTTTTTAGTATTTGTTGTTACAGCGGCAACAGACATACATCATCTGTGAAAATTTCAACTGTCTAACTATCACGGTTCATGAGATACAGCCTGGTGACAAACGGACAGACAGACAGACGGCGGAGCCTTAGTAATAGGGTTCCCGTTTTACCCTTTGGGTACGGAACCCTTAACAAGAACTGTTGCAGCAGACTGATGCAGGTAATATTAGCTATAACATGAAATGCTGAAAGCAGTGTACCGAATAATTCATTTTGTGTTATTTGGTGGTATATAGATAAGTAAAAGAAACATCAATATAATTGACTTTTATTGCTGGTCATAACAGTAATAATGTGTGAATAAACGTAGAAAAATATATCACAAACGAATGTGTTAATGCACTGTTGCTATGTATAAAGTGGGTCTGTTCACTGTCAGAACAAAAACATATTCAAAATAGCCATTTTATCAACGTTTTTAACCAGTCGAGCACCTTTTGAATAAGAAATAGGCAACTGTATTCCCAGATCAGCCTCGAGCATCAAAAATTCTGTTAAAAAATGCAATATTCTCACCGGAAACGTGTCCGCAGGTTTTCCACTGTTTTCAGTATATATTTGCATCAAAATATTTCTTGCTTCTACGTATCTTTTCTGTGTTACGAGGAATTTGGGACTTTCTGGTATTATTAAATATAGTAGGAAAGCAGTCAATGACCATAAAGACATGGCGAGAAGGTAGAAGTTCCAAACGTTCAGTACTGAAATGGAAAACAGTTGAAGTAGAAGAAATTATACAAATTACAAGGTTTTATCAAGTTGAAACGCAAGTTGAGAAAGTGCACTAGTATAGTTACACATAGGTAATCAATAATAATAACATCATGCATCTAGAAATGTGGCCAAAAGCAGCCTACAGAAGGTTGTGAACGAATATATTGATTTTTTTTTAAAAGGCTAATGGCCGGTTTGCCATCCAATATTACCTAGCTGATAGTTCCATAAAAAATCTGCTCCATTTTATAACAATGTGGTGAACAGTGATGTAGAATAAGATTTTAGAATAGGCTTTATTTGTAATTTCATCAAACAAATTATAAAACAAACCATTCCACGCAAAAAGGATAGATAACATGAAATGATATACCACCTTACTCACCAAAATGCCCGTCGAAGAAACTAGCCCTCCAGTCCTGTATAAGTATACCCCATGCCATGGCTGGAGATAGGATCTGCGCAAGAGCAGCGTATGACGACTGACATAACATCACGCGATCTCTCACTGTGGTGTGGCAGAATTCTGACGTTAGTGATGATAAAGCTGCTAAAGATGTTGCGAATCTAAAAATAAAGGAAGGAAATATAGATTATGATAATAAAACTTATAATGATAGCAGTGATGATGAGGATGACCTACAAAAGAATGCGGGTAAGAAATGGATCAGACTTGTGCAGACCAGGGAAGCATCGGAAAAAGGGAGGAGGACGAATACTCAGCAATGGGTGAAACAAGACTGCCAATGATGATTATTAACAAAAACCAAAAAAGGGATTGCTCTGTTAAACTTATTTTTTCCAGATACAATCATGAAGAAAACCTTATTTTCTGAATTGGTAGGAAGGATTTCCTGTCTTCATTAGCTTTGTTGGTATATAACAAAACAACATACTTCGTTATTTATTAGTTGTAAGTTCTTGTTTTATTCATATTCCCTTTGATCATTTTATTATTGCTAACCACCATTTCTTTGTTTATATATTCTGTTCGTTGTATATTAGAATTCATTTTTATGTATCTATAACTTAATACAAGGAAAATTTCCTTAAAATATTCATAAAAAGTAATGGAGCTATTTCCTCTTCCTTCAGTTTCAAATCTACCATCTAGGATACTTATTGATAGAGGTCTGTCTACTTTGAAAGACTTTTCTTAGCGTTCCGAAATTAATTCAAGTGCACTTCGTATCCTACGCCGATAATATCATACGATTCGATTCATAAGATAGCCAAAGTTTAAAGATAGACCAGAAAGAAGTTACTGAAAAAAATATTCAAAGCAAATGGGAAATCATTGTTAAGTTACCAGTATTAGCAGATATAAAAAGCTTTCATCCATGAACGACAACAAAAATTTTATTCATCCAATATGATTTTTAAAACAGTGCTGAATGTCCTAAAATATATTCTGAGGACTCATTATAGCTATATGATTTGCTTTTTAAAGTAAAAACCTTGCCTTTAAAATTATATAATACTCAAAATATCAATATAAGGACATCTGCATTTTTCTAAAACAATATGCATCTACTTATAGATACAATTTTCTTTACAAAAATCTCAATAAAGACCAGACCAAACAGACTGAAATAATTCATCCACCTGATTCAAAGTAAACAGATAATAAAAATCATTCACCAGAATTGGAGAAAACCAATATATCACAAGTAGATATAATAGGGGACCATAGCCCAGGCCAAGGTAATAATGCTGTCAGTATTTTGGGCACGCGACCAACATGCAGTCGAGTGTACTGCACAAATACTGTATTATTTACAGTTTTGGATGCTAGCAGCAATACCGATATTGTATTGGAAGTTTAGTTTGGAATAATAGATGTGTCTGGTGAGTCTGCATAAGTCTTGAAATGACGGGAATAATATAGTGAAATAGGCACAAGGTCTAGTAAGATTTTTCATGCCGTCCTTAGCCCCTAATTAACCAAATTGGTGCTGGCCTAATTACTAATTTTAATTACTAAGGCAACTACAATCCCTCGCTGAAAATTCACGTATTTCTCAGGAGTTTTGCAAAAATTACGAAAGCTACGCTAGTTCGAATTTTTGCATTCCCAGTGCATGGAGTTTTTCATTTGAGTTTTAATTTCAAGCAGTACATAAGCCTCGTTATTTTTCAGCGGAGACGAAAAACACTGCTTTCGAGTGATATTCCTTATCATTCAATTTAAAATTTACTTCAAACTTGTGGCTAGTGGTTTGTTAAATAAACTTTCCACTTAAAATTCCAGTCTTAAAAACGAAGGGGGAATGAAAGAAAAATACTGAGTCGACTGCTTATCGCAACGGTCTGGTGAATCCGTCAGAGAGGGAATTATTATGGTACTGGGGTGACAACTCCGCAGCCTCATTTTATCTTTACGCTCCTTTAAACTTAAGGGTTCAGCAGAGGCTTTTAATGTGGACGGACGATTTAATTCTGTTAATTGCGTTTTTCGGGTAAACAAATCAACAATTTATCTGATTAACAGAGAGGTGGATAATTATGAAAAAAGCTGTATGCTCTGTAAGTGGACTGTTATAAGCTACAAATTACAATAACTGTAAAGTAAATACTTTTAACATCTCAAAATCAAAAGTCATTCATTCAAACTAGGCTGAGAATGAGCACTTTTCGAACGTCAAAATTACATAAGACAGTCCCCCAAAAAAATTGCAGTAAAGAGCTGTTTCATATCTCCTAATAATATGTTTTCTCTTTGCTTACAGGTACGTTGGTGCTTTTAAATGGCTGAATGGTCTTTTAAGTATGGAAAAGGACCTATTATAGATCTAGATCTTAGACTGTAGCCTCATTTATTTATGGTTTTTCTTTAAGACTGAATCCAACATTAATGCAGCTGAAGCGTATTGAACCCAATAAAACTAAAGAGTTTATAATTAAAATCTACTCACAGAACACCTTCACAGAGCTTTGCAGCTGCCAACATCACGTAAGTCTGACTGGAGGCAGAAAATAATGTGCACAGGAATATGCCTCCAAACCCAACCCTTAAAAAATATATCCTTCCAAATGTGTCTATCAAGAATCCAGCAATTACTGTTGACACGAACATACCTGTAAAATAAATACTCGTATAGATTATGACTTTTGTTTTTATCGTTATGATTATTTGCGAAGTTATGTTGCGTTTTAAGTGATTATTCATTGGATGACTGACCAATATCTTTTGATAGATAAATTAAAAACCGGCCAAGTGCGAGTCGGACTCGCACACGAAGGGTTCCGTACCATTAACTATAAAAATGGAAAAAAAACACGTTTATTGTATGGCTTAAATATTTGTTTTATTTTAATTTAATTATTTATTTTTAAAGTGAATATATAACTAAATATTCTGTGAATATTTCAAGCGTCTACCTGTTGCCGTTATCAATGTCGAGCAAAAACGAGCAAACAAAAATCACGTTTGTTGTATGGGAGCCCCTGAAATATTTATTTTATTCTGTTTCTTAGTATTTGTTGTTATAGCGGCAACAGAAATACATCATCTGTGAAAATTTCAAATGTCTAAATATCATGGTTCATGAGATACAGCCTAGTGACAGACGGACAGACAGACAGACAGACGGCGGAGCCTTAGTAATAGGGTTCCCGTCTTACCCTTTGAGTACGGAACTCTAAAACCAACCATGTGCGTGTCGAACCACCAACAATGGAGGGTTCCTTAGTTCATATTTTAAACAACATACAACCTGACACTGACCTGCAAATTGCAAAAAACGTAAGAAAATTTGAATTTCACGGGCTACCATAAAGCACCCTGTTAAGGGTTAACGCAATGCTAATAAATCCACTTTAATAAGACAATTACATGCTAATGTAGCTTTTATTAATATGACTTTTTGAATAGCTGTAGTTTTAAAATATTTTCAATATTCATTAATATTTTAAAATATTATATTCTAGAAATCACTTACCAAAATAAGGCATAGCATTCAAAAGTCCTTTCTGCTTGAGATCCATGTTGAGGTCACATTCAGCGATCGGTAATAAATACGAAGTAGTGTTAGTAACCAGAATACTGGCGATAGCACCGAAGAACGTAACGAACAGTAACTTTACGTGGAACCGCCCGAATTTACATACTTCGTAGGCTTTGTTGATTTCTTGCATAGGAGTTACAGGTTCTGCAAAGAATAAATAAATTAATACACAAACAGCTGAGCTGGGGGAATATCTACATCGCCACGCGCGAACTACGCATCACACTGACGTCACGGAAAATCCTGCATCGCGCAAGCAGAGTTTACCGCGCGACTAGCGTAAATACAACGTCCCGAAATCGCACAGGGGTCTTGATAAGTAATGGATGGTCAGCCATCCATGAACTGACTGCGGCAAGCGTAGTCTTACCTTCAATCAACCCGTTCAGCTGTTATGATTTAGCGACAGACCGCAAATAAAAGATAATATAGTATCTATAAGCTTCTGCTCCATCACTAACCAAAGCTGGGTCCATAATAACGTAATGTTCTAAATTTTATATAAGGTTGACCCTTGCATGGGGTCCAAAGTAGGGATTATGGTGACCGATGGTTTACCCAGTTGATCCCCAAAATGCTGTTATAGTATAATATTCCTTGTTTTAGTTTGTGGGACAGAGGCTAGTGGCTATCTTTTCATACCAAGACCCCTCCGTGTCTCTGAAAGCACGTTAAGCCGTTGGTCTCGGCTGTCAATTTTTGATCTTTGACAGTCGTTACGGGTCGTCAGAAGCCCGAAAGTCTGGCAACCAAGCTTACCAAGGAATATCGTGTTACTCAGTGATTAGGTTGTGGAGGTCAGATAAGCAGTCGCTCCGTGGAAAATACTGGTATTCTGCTGCATCCGATTAAACTGGAAGCCGACCCCAACATAGTTGGGAAAAGGCTAGGCAGATGGTGATGAGGATTTTGTTGGGTAAATAAATATTTAATATTAATTACATTACACATACATTTAACTTAACTCAATACATATTCTAAAATATAAATCAAAAATTCATAACACGCATATTCATAATTACAATAAATTCAAATAATTTTATTTTATTCTCTACTTCATTCCTTTCTTTACTAATATTACTATCACTATTCTCTTTTTCTCCGTTTCTACTAAATATTAGTCAATGCTGCATTTTATATAAAGCTACCACGGCTTCGTATCGACGGCCATATTTGGTTGTCATAGGGGTGTCCTCAATCATATACCTATCATTGGGAAGCACTTTTATTACACGATATAGACCTTGGAATTTGACCACTTACTTTTGGGATTGGCCATCATGAGGAACTTGCCTCTCAACGCCGACTAAGTCTCCTACCTTATACGTTTTGCCCAATTTCCTATAACTATTGAACCTTTCTACGTCTTTTAATTGCTGTGTCTTTATACGACAACTTGCCTCATCTCTTATGCTATTCAAATCTTCAGAGTCTATTAAATTAGTGGTATCGGATATAACGGGGTTCAAAATACCTTCTGACTACTAGTTATATTAAACCCAAATAATAATTGGGATGGGCTCTTTTGGGTAGTCTCATGTACTGTAGTATTGATACCTACTTGTATGTCATAAATATAGTCATCCCACGATTTGTCATCTTTGTTATGAGTACAAGTCAACAGGTGCAATGAAATGAGTACAGGTCTAGGATAGTTCTAATAAACCGTTCAACTTGCCCATTTGCTCTGGGTGTTGCTACGGCGTTAATAATGTGTTTAATTCCATATAGTGTTGTAAATTCTTTAAATGTTTACTAGTGAAGCTAGATCCTTTATCAGATATTAACCGTGTGGGGACCCCGAAATAACATGTATGTTCTTTTATTACGCGTATACTAGTCAGAGACTTAGTGTTTTTGACAGCATTTATATTGACAAATTTCGTGAAACTATTCACTAAGACCAGTAAATAACAGTTACCCCTTTTACTCTTGATAAAAGGACCTAAGTGATCGACGTGTACTGTATGAAAAGGGACACTGACTTTTTCAATCGGTTGCAGTCCGCCTTCTCGTTTGCATATGGTGGGCATATTCTAAACAAGACTGCACAAATTTCTTTACGAAACGCTGAAATCAATAATGCTGTTGTATGCGCTGTAAAGTTGTATCAAACCCGTAATGTCCTATGTCATCATGGTTACGTTTCAATACCTGCCAACGTACACCATTTGAAACTAACCACCTAATTTCGTCTCCTACCATACGATATATACGACCGTTCTTCATTTTGTAGTTCTTATGAATATCCATAACTAAATCCGCAATTTTATCATCTAATATAATTTTAATCCGCTGTACCTCATCATCCGCGTCTTGCACGGTGTCAATCCAGTTCTGATCTGAACTTTCAATACTAAGAATGTCTAAAACGTGTGTTTCGGCTTCGGGAGCCGCAACCGGTCCGCGGCTCTGCGCATCAACATGCGTCATTCGGGAGCCGGGTTGGTATTCGATAGTACAATCAAACTCTTGTATTTGGATCCACCAACGTGCAACTCGTGAGATTAGATCGCGTTTTACGAATGTAGATCTTAAAGCGCTACAGTCACTATAAATTGTGAATCCGAGCAGTCGCTGCTGCTGATATTTCGCCTTTTCTGGTTTTTAGACGAACGCAGTATCCGGTCTTCAATCCTTGCTGCCATCGCGGTAGTAACCCGTTCCTTGTCCCGGCTGTCCATATTCCGTCCTTCGCCCTCTAGCCTGGGCAGTCCATGACCTTCCAGCCTGGGTGTAGATATGCCCTCTAACCTGGGCTCACTCCTGCCCTCAAACCTGGGCTCACTCCTTCCCTCAAACCTGGGCTCACTTCCGCCCTCAAACCTGGGCTCACTCCTGCCCTCAAACCTGGGCTCAATCCTGCCCTCAAACCTGGGCTCACTCCTGCCCTCAAACCTGGACTCACTTCCGCCCTCAAACCTGGGCTCACTTCCGCCCTCAAACCTGGGCTCTTCCTCCTTATCCATATTGAATAACAACCCTTCCCCTCGGTTGTATTCAATACGAATGTGTATCTGAAACTTACATTTTGAAATACTATGATTGAGTAGTAATCAAAATGATGTAGAAAAGAAAGCCAAAAATGTTGTGCCGTTATTCTCAGTCCGTGTAGGATAGGGTCACCAAGTAAATCACAAGACCTATTACAAATATAAAGTATCTACAGTTAGCCATCGACATCAAATCAACAGCTATGATTTTTATTTTAAAATAACACACACTAGGTCAATGTCACAATAGAAAGGAGAGGCGGAAACGGCGCAAGAAGCGAAGCGCCGCGGCTAGGCTTCGCGCCCCGAAGTCCGCAGCTGTAGTAATTACACTACAGCCGGAAGCGGAGAAGAAGGGCGTGACCTACCGTGAGGTGCTCGCTAAGGCGTGGGTGGCAGTGAACCTGGAGGAGATCGGCGTCACCGATGGCTTCCGAATGAAGGTCACTGCGACGGGGGCCCGGATGCTGGAAATCCCCGGAGCAGCCAGTGGCCCTACCGCTGACGCCCTTGCCGAAAGGCTCAGGGCGTCCTTAAATGCGGAAGAGGCCCGGGTGACATGCGCATTTTGGGCGTGGATGACTGCGTGACGGCGGAAGAAGTTGTGGCCGCCGTGGCTAGGACTCTCTGCCGAGCAGGTGAGGGCGGGAACCATCCGTCCTGATAACACGGGGATGCAAACCGTTACGGTGAGCTGCCCCGTGTCGGCGGCCCAAAAGATAGCCGGGGAGGGCCGAAGGCTCCGGTTGGGCTAGGTATCCGCGCAGGTTAAACTGCTGAAACCCAGACCTCTAAGGTGCTTCCGCTGCCGGGTGGGAGCATGTTGCACCTCGGAGGTGGACCGCAGCGATCACTGTTTCCGCTGTGGTCAGCCCGGTCACAAGGCTGGCTCTTGCAATGCCACGCCGCACTGTTTTGCATGTGCGGCGGCTGGCAAGCCGGCCGATCACCGGGCTGGGGGCAAGGCCTGCGCTCCTCCCCCCCAAACCCAGGGGCAGAGGCAAGCCCTCCGCCACCGCCATCACCGCCGCAGCCGCCACTATTGCCGCCGCCGTTGCCGCCACCACCGTCGTCGCTGCCGCCGCTAACACCGCGGCAGGGCCTTCACAGGGGGCCCAGGAGGGGGCTGAAATTGAGTGCCAATAAATGGTCCCATTACGCCTCCTCCAGGCGAACATCAACCACTGCGCCGCCGCTCAGGATCTCTTGCTCCAGAGCATGGCGCAGTGGTCGCTGAGACGTACTTTGTCCCGCCCAGGGACGACTGGGTGGAGGACCTGAGCGGCTCAGTGACCATTATTTCGTCGGCCGCCGCCGGTACCCCGTCCCTTGAGGCCGTCAAGAGGGGAGGGGATTGCGTGGCAGCACGGTTCGGGGAGATTGTCGTGGTGGGAGTATACTTCTCCGCGAACCGAACTCTCGCCGAGTTCCACAACTCCCTTGGGGAGTTGAGAATCATCGTCGTCGGGTACCATCCCCTCCCAGTGATCGTCCTCGGGGACTTCAATGCCAAGAACGTGGCTTGGGGTTTTCGGTATACGGACACAAGGGGCAGGATGGTGGAGGACTGGGTTCTGGAGACAGGCCTGGTCGTCTTAAACCAGGGTTCTGTCCCCACGTGTGTGCGGATGCGGGGTGAATCAGTGGTGGACATCATTCGCCAGCCCCGCTCTGTCACCGCGTGTCATCGACTGGCGCGTCATGGAGGGGTGGAGACCTATTCCGATCACCGGTACATCCGGTTTGACGTCTCCGCTCACACCTCGGGTGCGCTGGTCCAACAGACCCCGAGTGGTCCGCGGTGGGCGCTGAAGCAGCTGGACCGGGAGCTCCTCCTGGAAGCCACGATCGTGCAGGCCTGGGTGTCATCACCGGACAGGCCTGCCGACATCAATGACGAGGCGGAGTGGTTCCAAGAGGCCATGTTCGAAATATGTGACGTGGCAATGCCCCGGGTCCAGCCCGGACGTGCCCGGCGCCAGGTGTACTGGTGGTCGCGTGAGCTGACCGCTTTACGTGAGGCATGCGTTGCTGTGCGCCACCGGTACTCCAGGCACCGCAGACTCCGTATCCGCCCTCCAAATACGGAAGCCATTCAGGCGGGGCTATACGAGGGGTACAGAGCAGCGAAGACTGCCCTCCGAGCAGAGATCCAGCGGGCCAGAGGACTGGCCCGCGAGGAGACGCTGGAGACTCTCAACAGAGACCCGTGGGGACGCCCCTACAAATGGGTGCGAGATAAACTCCGCCCATGGTCTCCCCGCTGACTCAGAGTCTCCGGCCCCAGCTCGTGGAGGACGTGGTGAGCGCTCTGTTCCCTTCGCGAGGGGAACATACTCCCCCGCCCATGGCTCCGCCTCCTGCGGTGCCAGATGCGGACCACACCGACGACGACAATGCTCCAGAGGTGACCGAGGTAGATCTGAGAGTGGCGGTACATAGGCTGAATGCCAAAAATACCGCCCCAGGACTACCCAGGATACACTTCGGTATCACCGGATGCCAACCTACCTCTGTCGTGTGGTCGAGGCGTATTTGACGGACAGGGCCGTCATCTACCCCGGTCACCCCGGAGAGTGGAACCGGCGAGAGATGTCGTGCGGTGTCCCACAGGGATCGGTCCTGGGGCCCCATCTCTGGGACATCGGGTACGACTGGGTGCTGCGTGCCGACCTCCCTAGCGTGTCAGCGTAGTCTGCTACGCTGACGACACGCTGGTCCTGGCGCAGGGGAGGTCGCACCAGGCGGCGACCGAACTGGCGGCACGCGGGGTTGCGACAATCGTCGATAGAATCCGGCAATTGGGACTCGAGGTGGCATTGCACAAGTCCGAGGCCATGTGTTTTTATGGTCCTTGGAACGCGCCACTGTAGGGTTCCCAGATAACGGCGGGAGGGGTTCACATCGGCGTCGAGTCGACGATGAAGTACCTGGGACTCGTCCTCGACAGCCGGTGGAACTTCGTCGAGCACTTCTGACGTTTGGCTCCCAGACTGGAGCGGGCCGGGGCTGCCTTGAAGCGGCTTCTGCCCAAACGCCTCCTGCCGGAGGCTCTACGCGGGGATCGTGCGGTCCATGGCCCTTTACGGGGCACCAGTGTGGGCGCGTTCTCTGAGGCTGCGACCAGCCCAGCGGCTGAACGCGTCCGAAAGGGTCATGGCCATCAGGATGGTACGGGGTTACCGCACGGTCTCCCGTGAGGCGGCGAGCCTCCTTGCCGGACTGCCACCATGGGATCTGGAGGCGAAAGTCCTCGCGCACATTTGGGTGTGGCGCGAAGAGGCGAAACTCCGGGGCATAACTCCGCTGCCGCAAGAAATCGCGGCACAGCGGACGGAGCTCCGGCGCGATCTCATGGCGACATGGAGAGTGCGATTGTCGCAACCCAGCGCTGGGCACGCCACAATTGTGGCGATAAGTCCCCTCTTTGAGGAGTGGCTGGAGAGGCGCCACGGCGTCCTCACCTTCCGCCTGACGCAGGTCCTCACCGGACATGGATGTTTCCGAAGGTTCCTGTTTAGGATTAAGCGGGAGGAAACGCCCGGGTGTCACCACTGTGTGGATCGCCCGGAAGACACGGTGGAGCATACGGTGGAGGTCTGCCCAGCTTGGGCGGAGCACCGCCATGTCCTCACGGAGGCGATTGGCGGCGGCGATCTCTCGCATCCGGCCCTGGTTCAGGCCATGATTCGGAGCGAGAGTGCATGGGAGGCCGTCACCTCCTTCTGCGAAGCAGTTATGCTAGCGAAGGAGGAGGCGGAACGCGTGAGGGTGAGACAAGGTTCGCGCCCTCGCGCCCTTAGTCGCCGCAGAAGACGCCCCGGGCGTCGGGAGTCGCCAGCCGATTTCCGGCCACCGTAGGCGCGGGCCTGCGGACGGTGAGCGATGGGTAGCTCGCCGTCCGATAAGGACCAGGCCCGGGTCGACGGCGCGTTGTGTTCCACGCGCGCCTCTAAGAGATGTCAGCACAAACTGACGGGGTCCGTTAGGACCAATGCCTGCCAGGGTTGCGAGTTTGTCCGAAAGGGATATCGTGGCCCTGGCACACAGGCAACGGAAGGAACACGGGTGGGTTTTAGTCAGTAAAAGTCTGACACGCCCTCCCGCTCCGCCCAGAGCGGGAGAAGTTATTTGATAATTTCCCACCCAAAAAAAAAAAGGTCAATGTCACAATATGATGCTTATTCCAAACCAATCACTAAATAAATAGTAAGTTTAAGACAGCAGTAAATAAATTTATTACGTACAACAGGATCAAATATAATATATTTAACCACTAGATAACAACCTATTAGTCGTTTATTTTGTTCTTTTCACTTTTCAAATCCGTTCAGCTTGATAATTAGCATTAATCATCCATATTCTTACTTGTTTTTCAGCTCTAAGTTTCTCGTATTTTAATAAAAAATAAAGTTATTTGTCAAGGAATGAAATTGTAACGTTCCATTTTCAAAAGTTGTAGTAAGTCAGGAAAAGACAATAAAGTATGCATGTTTTTAATCCGTAAAAATCTTTGGAATCATACCAGTAATGATTATGTTTAAATACTCATAATTCCAATAAGATCGTTGTGGACGTGAAAAAAAAAGAAAATTATGAGAATTCTCTTACGATCCCACTTCTGAACTATAAGCTACAGTTCAGAAACAAAGGGGTTCGCAATACAAAACGAAACATTATTTAAGCACAAACATATTTATTTCCTTTTCCACAATATTTGTAAGAACACTCGGATATCACCAAAATAATAAGCCCTGTAGTTTGCTAAGATTTTAAACTGAAATTCCAACAATTTGTTACGCTGTTATCGTAACGTGTTCACTGCTCGACGTCTCGAACAAGAAGGCCGGCTGTCAGTTGTCTCCCATCGATAATGACAGTGAATGATCATGATGAACGAATAATCGATTGAGTGACATACGAATAGTAGTCGATTAAATAAGCAGGGTTACCAGATACAAGCTAACACATCGTATGTATAGTCAACCGCACGTAAATAGTAACACTTGTACAAAAAAAATACGCTTACTGTAACGAAATGTAAGGCGCCCTCAGTCATATTACCGTAAAACGGGGTGAATAGGGGTGAATCGAGATGCTATTTTATAATGGATTTTAACGCTGAAATAATATCTTTTGTTGCCAAAAAGGACTTTAATGTGTTACCTGTACTTACTATAATTAACGATTAAGTGCTTTGGTAACAAACTATAATAATTCAAGTTTAAAATCCATTTTAAAGTTACGTCTCGATTCACCCCTGCATTTCTATCCACTCCGTTTTACCCGGTACTACCATGGGAGTGTGGTTAGCTGTACTAACCGTCTTATCTTTATCTATGATGCAAGTATGAGATAATTAGCATTTGAGTCAGTAACTAAAAAGTGAAATTAAAAGAATACGCACCAATTTTGTCTACCACATGAATATTATCGTCAGCCATTTTTGTTGTAGTGATATTATTAAAAACAATTTTTAAGTATCCTATTTATTTCCCAAATAAAGTAATTATTAGATACGTTTACAAACTATTAATTACATAATCATTACAGCTAGTTTCAGTATTCATATAGTACTGAGAATATTACGTTTCAGAGCCTGATTTTCATGCAAACTCCTTGATGAATGATTAATTACCAGTCTACTTAGAGCTCAGATGTCTCTGAAGGGAATTCACCTGAGAGCTTAAGTTATATTGGCCTAGTTACTGGTATCTCTGTGTAAATTTAAGATAAAATTATAAAGTAACTTCCTGTAATCATTTCTATTTGAGTGTGTCATAGAAGTTGTTTTTGCGTGTCATCTGATAAGCAATGATTTATATTATGTCGCGTTGGTAGCTTAAATAAATATTTCGTAAGTTAATGAGTAATGGTGGTGGTATTCATGAATTCATGTCGTAAACTAGCTATATTTAGACCAGCGGTGTCCTAATTTGCGTAGCGTAAGAATATATAAAAATTGTCGGAGAACTCGGAGAACATATTCATCGTTAACCTTAAAAAAAACGTAAATCGGTTAAGTGGTTCTCGAGGTACACACGCACGTACAGACGTGATACTTTGCTTTCATTATTTTTATTACGTAAAGCTACCGTTTACTGAAAAAAATTACCACTCAGGCTCGCTTCTACCACTAATCACTAAATGCGTTTAGCGCTAAACGTAAGTATTTATATTTAAAAAATCATTCTGTCACTGACAAATTCAAACGGTTGACAGAAACGGAACGATATTTTTAAATAGGTACGTTTAGCGCTAAGTGAATTTATTTAATGACTTGTGTGGTGGAAGCGGGTCCTATTCTGGTTGCAGCTAGGGGTCATTAGAATAAATGCAACATTTAACTACTACAAAGTAAGGCGATACAAAAATAAATTGGGGGCTTTTTCGTAACCATTTATTTCAGTATTACAGCATGTATGGATAATTTTTTTTGATATTATATTTATTGACTATTTGATTAATACTTTGACTGAAGGAAAACGCAATTGGGTTCAATTTTCTCGTTAAAATTTAATTCCGAAAATACCTCTATTTATTCATATTTTTTCCTGTAATTCTAAAATCCTAAGTAATTTTATTGCAAAATTGAATTCGAAATGTGCGCATTAGGTAACTGAAAACTCTGACTGAAAATATTTTTGATAGATAGCTTAATTTATTTTTAAACAATTTTTATTTGGTTTGGCGCTCTTACGTTGTTGTATTTTGGTTCCAGCGCATTGTTGCCACTTTCTTACGGCCGCCCAGTTTGCTATGATTTATTTTTTACGTATCACCATAACCACTAATCGAATTAGAATACCTTACGCAACAAACACGTACTATAATCATTAATCAAACATCCATCATTAGTATTATACAAATAACGCTGTGTAAACACACAACAAAACACCTCAAACACGTCGTGAGTACTTTAAATCATGAGTTATAATGCTCGGTAAATACCATAACATCACACCTGTATTCCCAGAAGGGCTAGGCAGAGGTGTACACCCACATTTCACCGAGTCCCGTACGGTATATCGAATTACCCTTGAACGATATAACTGTCTACAGAAAGCATGGTTCACCGACGAACGGTAATACGAGAAAACTATTAGTCGATACCATTATTTAGCGACAGCACGTTTCGCCGAATAACGCTACATAGAATGAATGGTTGGCCGATACCAAGATTTGCCGATGTCATGGTTCGCCGGAACACGCTTGAACTAAATAATCCTTTATCGATAGCAGTTTGCTTTATCGATTGCAGCAAAAAAAATATGACACATAATGAGATCAGCAAAAAAAATATATAAAATTAGATACAAAATTGTAATTTATTGAAGGGTAGTATTTAAACGTATAGTAATTTTGTTAAATTGGATATTGATGAAGAGTTTTTGTTTTGGTAACTGAATTTACCAACAATAGAGGGGACCTGGCGCTCGGCGGCCGCTGCCGCGGCACGCTCGCTTCGCTCGCTCGCCTTCGCGCGTTAATGGTCACTGTTCTAACCTAACCTAACCCAAATGATTCAATCTGGCAAAGAATGTATATACGCTCTGGGGTCCAAGTCTGCTATTTTTATAAATGCAGTCATTCCAACACGATCCCATTGTCATGCAACTGCTATCGATAAAGGATTATTTAGTTCAAGCGTGTTCCGGCGAACCATGACATCGGCAAATCTTGGTATCGGCCAACCATTCATTCTATGTAGCGTTATTCGGCCCAACGTGCTGTCGCTAAATAATGGTATCGACTAATAGTTTTCTCGTATTACCGTTCGTCGGTGAACCATGCTTTCTGTAGACAGTTATATCGTTCAAGGGTAATTCGATATACCGTACGGGACTGCATTTCACCAGGTATGTTTAAGTCCCACGTAATAGGGTGCCAGCGTATTGCCATCAACCATGCATGAATACAAACTCTGCGCTGAGAAATTCCAGATGAGAAAACCCAATAATCACAACAATCGAACCCAGGACCTCATGCTCAGCAGTGGAAATCGCACTGCTGGGACACAGGCCTCCTCTCGGTGAGAGGGAGTGGGCCGTAATCCACCACGCGGGCCCTGGGTGGTTGGGGGATGTCACATGTCGTCGTTTTTTTTTTGTTCTAGGACTTACCAGTTTCCTCACGATGTTTTCCTTCACCGTTTTGAGAGCAGTGGTGATGAAATAAATTACACAAAGTAAAGCGCCTGTCAGGGTTCGAACTCGCAACCTACAAGTCGTAAGTCGGGGCAGTAACCACCGGGCCACTACTGCTCGCAGCAGTACAACGTGCTGCGAGAGCATCATGAGTAATGCTCGGTAAATATTTATTCAATTATTCAGGTTCCGCATACAACCGGCAATGGATTAGTTGTTCGTGTTATAATCACGCTCAATGTGGTACTTTGTAATACCAAAACAGGCGTTCATGAGATAGTTACAAGATGGCGTTACTCCTCGTTGAATTAAGTCCCATTTATACTGGGTGAGGTGGGGTGCCAGTGTCAGCGGTGTGGTGTTTGATTAAATAGGTAACTATCTACATTCAGGCCTACTTGCACAAAAAAATCTATCGTATTTAAAACATCGTTTTGTCTCCGTCATCTTCAAACAATAGCAAAAACAGAAAGATGTTTTTAATACGTTAACACGGGCCTTAACATTTTTGATGTATATAAAAGTGGTTTTGTTGTAGCTCATTTTATATCCTAATGTTTGCGCAGGTGTTAACGTATCAGACAATTTATTTCGTTTTCTTTTTCGTCATAAGGACAGCTGTTCTACGTATTTCCTATTACAGGCGTTTACATGCGACAGGATAGTTTGTCGAAAGTGAATGATCGAAGCAAGCTATCTATTCAATCAATTCGCCTAGCCTTTTCCCAACTTTGTTGGGGTCGGCTTCCAGTCTAACCGGATATAGCTGAATATCAGTATTTTACATGGAGCGACTGCCTATCTGACCTCCACAACCCAGCAACTGGATAATACGATACCTCTCAGTAAGACTGGTTATCAGACTTACGGGCTTCTGACGACCCGTAACAACTTTCAAAAATCCACGACTGACAGCCGGGACCATCGGCTTAACGTGCTTTCCGAGGCACGGAGGAGTCTTGGTATGTAAAGATGGTCACTCATTCACGGACCAACCCTGGCAAGGGTACCTTAACCTGATGGATTGACCCATGCGGCTGTTATTACTTAGCCACGAGCTCCTCAGCAAGCCGTCTAAACAAGGTGTAATTAAAATAACTAAAAACCTCATAATAGGTCATTAAACTCATCATTATGATCAATTTCAAAGGGAACAACCCCGAAATCGCAAAATTCTACTATTCCCTACATTTTTTCGAGTTATGCAAACATAGATGCTGTCAAAGTTGCATCAAGCAATAGCAAGCCTAAGAATCATTATACTCTTTTTACGAAAATTACGCAGACGGGAAATGCACTGTGAAGTGAAAGGCACAGCTGTTAAAGTCTATATGGAGGAGGAGTGCAGAAAGCTAGTATTTTTTTATTATGCATTAGAAATAATAATTATTAAAAAAACATTACACACACTACCATACGTTTGACACACACTCACATAGTACCAGAATCTCCTAGTAGGAGGATTTGAAGATAGATAGGTGCCAGAAGTGACAGCTTGAGCATGGAATCAGTAAGTGATTTTAAATAGCATGGAATTAGTAAGTACTTTTAATAGCATGCTAATAAGTGTACTCATGGAATTACTAAGTACTAATATATAGATTGTAAGTAGAGGGGGTCTAATTTCGATCAGTGAGCGACCACTAGTTTTTTGTAAGTAGGAAAACAGTTCTCCCGCTATAATTGTGACCACGCATTGACCTATGTACGGCATATAGCTCCAGAATTAATCATTCGTTAATGGTGTCCGTGTTTCACAGCGAACACCTGCGCTCCACTGTTACTGCAACTGTTACTGTAGCATATTATATACTGGAGATAGGTAGATTGTATTAAGTAGATAGTGTTTACTAAGTATGCACCTGTGGGCCTTGCACGAACGCGCAGAGTAACGAATTAAAAATGAAAATTCCCGTTTTGCACAATGTTAACATAGGTTTAAGAGAGCCTTTCCCGATCCATCTATCGTCAATGCGAGCATAGTCAAAAAGCTTGTTGTTCCATCCAGCGTAAGTGAGAACTACTAACAAGCAAGTGAGAACGCGATAACATTGAACAAAAAAATAGTGTGCGGAAATTTCATAAAACTTGTTCCAGGAAATACGTGCTGTTTGAGTAAGCTTTACAAGTTTGTGAAATAAATATTGGTCATTTATAATCACCATTACATGTACGAGGATTCTATGAAATGTTTTCTTTACTTTTCAATTTAAGTTTGTTTGTTTGTTACCTTTTCACGCATAAACTACTGAACCGATCATTCTGAAATTTTGCATATATTTTTTCAGGTGTACAGTAACGGACATAGAGTACCTTTCATCCCCAAAAAAAGTACTGTTCCCGAGGAAAACAACAATAACGTTCTTATGATAATAGATGGCGCCGCGTGTCTTTAATATCATGATTGAATTATAATTATTATTATAGAAACTTTAATAGTGTGTTAAGAGTTTTTTGCCGCCAAACGACAAACAATAAGCAGTGTACAACCCCAATTGATAGTAAAATTCTAAATTAAAGCGAGCGAAGCCGCGGGCAAAAGCTAGTCACACTCATATTATAAAGGCGAAAGTGAGTTTATTTGTTTGTTACGCTTTCACGCTTAAACGGATTTCGGAGAAATTTGACACTTTGGTAGACCATGGCCTGTAGAAGGACATAGGCTATTTTTTTTCCTGGAACGCAGACGAAGTCGCGGGCAACAGCTAGTGTTAACATAATTAGCAAAAACTAATGTTATTTTTATCAGCCTATCTGGGGTAATTCAGGAACAGCCACATGCGGCTGTGTGTCAAAGGGTGTTGTACAGTCGACCGCACGTTGGTGGTAACACTTTCACCTTGAGCTGACCTTGCATAGTGCAGTGTTTCAATAGAATAAGAGGCCAGTTTAGACTGGATTTGTTACTACTGAAGTGAGTTACTGTTACTGTTAGCCTGTATCATATCACTGCTGGGCAAAAGCCTCTCCCCATGAATTCCAATGCTTGCGATCCAGTGCTAATGTGGACTACTGGTAATTTGTTTGTCCAGCTCGTCCCGCCATCTTCTACCCGGGGTCTGCCGCGACGTCTTCTAGCTGTCTCAGGGCTCCGCATAATGACTATACCCTGACGTGCATTCCTGATGAAAACGAGCCGCAACCAACACACATCCACCAGTTTTTTAGAACTGCTGGGTGACCTTTATTAATATGACGGCGCAGTAAGTGGCGCCGTCTCGTTTTGTTACGAAGTTACCGGAATCACCGAAAAGATCGGATACGAGTGACACTGGCTGCTGACAGTCACTCTAGCAGAACGTCGCGTCGATGGCTGTGTGGTGGCTGTCTTCTAATGACAGAAGAAGATGCCAGTGGAACCGCTGTCGTACCACGTTCACGACGAATTGCTATATTCCGGCACAATCCTGATGATATTGAAGCTGCCGAACCACTAATACGATGATCACTTCTGGTAAAGACTATCCTGCGCCGTTAAATAAATAAATCCTGAACTAAGAAAACGAGAATCCACAGCATTTTTCATTACCATTTAATATATTTGTTCTCGACTACTCGAGTGAAACGTAAACCCCCCTTTGTCGAGCTCAGTCGAGCCGTACGTTACGTCACACCTTATATACTACACGGTTTGAATTACCCTCAAGATTATCTCCATAGAGACGAGCCTACTGAAATGAGATACCAACACAAACAAACAATCCATGTATTTCTATTGCTTGGCTTAATCTAAGTTTAGTCTGTGTGTATTCAGAGCGTTTCTTTTAATTGATATTGACGTATTGTTTTCATGATAACGTACTCAGAAACCAGCACCCTAATTGCGTAACGCAGTTTGAATCGGAATCGGAATGATTTTGAAGTATATTGCTAATCCATTGCTTCTTATGTTAGAAAAAAATATCTGCTCAACAATGTAAATAACGCAATGAGTGTTGTTGAACTGTCAAATTGAAACCGATTTCTACTGATAGTGTGTTACGCAATTAGACCTCAGGGCTGTCCAAAAGCACTAAATAGAGTGTCGCATTTTAGGTACCTTGGCCACATAGTAAATGAGGACCTGAATGATGACCGTGACATAAAAAGGAAGCGAAGAGCGTTGTCAATCCGATGTAATATGCTGGTGCAGGTTTTCACGATACTACTAGAAGGGTAGGTTTGTACTAGAGAAGTGAAACTCACTCTGTTCAAGGCATTTTGTCAGTCTTTCTACACGCGCAGCCTGTGGGTTAGAAATACGCAGAGGACCTAGAACGTTCTTCGTGTACAGGCATTTTGTCAGTCTTTCTACACGCGCAGCCTGTGGGTTAGACATACGCAGAGGGCCTACAACGTTCTTCGTGTACAGTATAATAACTAACCTTTTAGGGTGCCGTTGGGGCTCCCGCGGTTCTATAGCGCATCGGGGATGTTTGCTGAAGCAGATACAGATAGCTTTCAAGCTATTATGCGAAAAAAACATATCCCTAATGCGAAGGATTCGGGGGAGCACCAACAGCATTTTAAAGGTGATAGTGAATAAGCCTGATTGCCCGTTCCTGGGGCACAGCTGCAGGTTGGGTGCAGCGGGAAATGGACTTAGTTATAGGAAGTTCTTGAATTAGTTCTATTTTAATGAGAAATCTTACTAACAGAGCTTTATAAGTGTTACTAACAACGATACGAATCATTTGTGCTCGATTTAAATAAATTATAATGATATTAATAATTTATAATAGTAGATAAATACAGACTAAAAAATAATAGACTAAATAGTACCGGTATCGGGAACAAGTTCCAAGCTACAGGGAGAGGAACCTCCTAACAATGCGAGCCGTGTCCAGAAGTACCGCTCTCTGAATCAGGCCCTTAATCCAGCTGCCCAACGAGAGCCTCCTTAGGTGTTGGTCGAGGCTCTTGGCAATTAAGCCATTGGCTGATACAACTATCGGCGCAATGATTGCTGAGTCCACATCCCACATATCGACAACCTCGCGAGCCAAGTCAAGATACTTGATTCGTTTATCTTTCTCGGCTTTCACGAGGTTCCCGTCATGAGGGACCGTTATGTCAATAATCATTGTGCGCCGCTCTATTCGCTATATTAATAAAAAGCGCATTGGGTTGATGATATCGTCAAAGTCGCGGCAAACACCTAAATGAGGGGTGCACGGAACCGGAAAGTATGGCTGATACATGGGAAGGAGTATACCCAGGCGTACCGTACCGTACCGGTACGTACCGTACCCGGCGTAGGTTAAATGCTCTAAGGCCGTGGGTGATTCTGGGCTGAAATGATGCGGAGCTCTTTTACAACCTAGAGAACACGCGAGATTAATCCACATAAGACTGCTTCGTTAGTCTAGTGGTCACAAGCGCTACTGCTGAGCGGTCCCAAAGGAATTTCTCAGTAGCAGTCCGGAGTCTAGATTTGTGCCCGTTTGATGGCAATAGGCTCGCCCCCTATTACATTGTAACTTAAACATAATTGGCGAAATGTGGGTGTACTGTTGGTACACCTCTGCTTCACCCTTCGGGGATTACAGGCGTGATGTTATGTAACTTCAATGTACTGATAAAGTGATGCCCTAAAGCGGACTATTAATACTGCCAAAAGCCACAAAAAAAAGTTTGGAACATACATCAACTAAAAATCTAATTTCAACCTCATCATTGTAAAATTACGCCCATAAATTGCATTTTTATTTTTAAATTTTCACACGCTCAGAGGATGAGTGCGGCTAAAATGAACTTCAAGCAATTTTACACTACATTTTCACTTAACGATCGTCGAGATAAATGAACATGAAAAAAACTGGCTAAGTGCATGTCGGACCACGCATGGTTCCGTAGTTGGGATGAATTTATTCCAAAAAAAAAACATAACGTTCTAGTTGAAAAAAGTTGTTCTCCCATACATCGATATACGTCACGGTCGATTCTCCAACTGCAAATTAATGTAAGTTGGTCGACTATTACTCCTTAACTTGTAAAGCCAGCTACTAAGCTGTGATAGATTTCATATCAACGCGCATTATAAATGCTATTGCCGTGAATTTTTTCACATAATTATCCAAAACAACCACATAAGCTGGCAGGCGGGGGGGACACTTGACTGTAACAAAAATTTGCACCACTTTGTCAGCGTGATTAATATGTACACATGCAGTTGGAGAATTGACCGTGACGTATATTTATGTATGGGAGAACATGTTTTTCAACTACAATCTAAGTTTGTTTTTGGGATAAATTCATCCCAATTATGGAACCGTTTTGTCACTTGACTCTAACAAAAACTTAGCACTTTAGAGCTTAATATTACGCAAACGGATCCCTGAATCTGAAAATGGTCTTGACAGATCCTCAATATTTTTGAATGGCCTATTCAACGATACCCCATTTTATGGGATAGACAAGAAAAAAAAAATATCATCTCCACTTAACGTGTAAGAAAGGTACTGTAGATTTTTTTTTCAAGATTTTGTTTTACCACCTTGTCGGCGTGATTAATATAACCATGCCAAATTACAGCTTTCTAGTACTAAAAGCTAGTGAGCTAACCCGTGGACAGACTGACGGTTCCTCGTTGACTGCGGAACCCTAAAAACACATTATATTCACTACGCAGAGCAATCGTCACTACAATTTGTTTTCTCATACGACATCGTTCCCAGCTGCCAAATATAAAAAGTTCACCAAATTTTCGGATCAATAGAATATCTGGTATTCACAGTACAAGCAACCAACAGATTTTCTGAAAACTTTTATATTCCAGTTTGAGTAGAACTTTATGAAAAGTAAAATACTTTGCATGTAGTGTTCTATTGGGAAAAAATATTCAAGTTTAGTGAATTAGTTGGTCGAGTTCCGGAGTTCCGTAGTTCTGGGATAGTTTGCCGGTAGGGTAAAGTTAACGTCTGGCCGTCAGTTCGGCGTGTGATAGGGGTTATGTTTGACACGAGGATTCTCGGGAGGTTCGTCGTAAGACGTCAGATTCGATTGACATGAGTCCGTAGTCGATGGTTTACAAGGAATTCCGTGCAAATTCATCTAGTATAGGTATAGTTGGAAAACAATTTTAATAATTAAATCCATGGGGTTTGCCATGCCATTAATATTTTGATTGACGTGTATTTAATGCGGTTATCTATACATACAAATTAATAAATCTGAAGTGTCTGTTTGTAATGTCAAAATAACAGTTTTTACTGAAAGCATACGGAAGTATATAGTACGGTATATACACAAAAAAAAAAACGATTTTTAAAATTTTTGTTTTTCTGTATGTTCCAGATTATCTCCGAAACGGCTGGACCGATTTTGACGGGACTTTCACTGGCAGATAGTTGATGTTATAAGAACTAACTTTACGTACATTTATTTAAGAAGCCACGCGGGCGAAGCCTCGGGCACCAGCTAGAACTTCAATAAATCATGTTAGGATTGTTTGCACTTTCAAGAACATCAGAAATTAACTTAAAAGCTCGAGCCAAAGCCCCATTAAACGAATTAACTACTATACAAAGACGAAAAGCATACATTTTCTAGGCGTGATAAAGTTAAATGCTCATTAATTTGTCTGGATAAAAGAGACACAAACGCTCTCCGCGTTTCTTGAAGCTATGCCAGCAGTTGTTTAGGCCATGTAGTTGGCTAAAATCTTCATATTCAGTAGCTTAAAGCCAGGAATACAGTCATGCCAGTAACAGTAGTACCTATGCAATTGCATTATGACATTCACCAATTTATTTTTATTTTTTTATGTCAGGAATACACAGTCATGCCAGTAACAGTACCTATGCAATTGCATTATGACATTCACCAATTTATTTGATTTTTTAATGCCAGGAATACACAGTCATGCCAGTAACAGTACCTATGCAATTGCATTATGACATTCACCAATTTATTTGATTTTTTAATGCCAGGAATACACAGTCATGCCAGTAACAGTACCTATGCAATTGCATTATGACATTCACCATTTTTTTTTTTAAGCCAGGAATACACAGTCATGCCAGTAACAGTACCTATGCAATTCCATTATGACATTCACCAATTTATTTGATTTTTATTAATGCCAGGAATACACAGTCATGACAGTAACAGTACCTATGCAATTGCATTATGACATTTACCATTTTTTTTTTAAGCCAGGAATACACAGTCATGCCAGTAACAGTACCTATGCAATTCCATTATGACAATCACCAATTTATTTGATTTTTTTTAATGCCAGGAATACACAGTCATGCCAGTAACAGTACCAGTACATTCACCAATTTATTATTATTACGTTTAAAACTACTACACTAGGCTGACTGATAGATTGGGCACGCCACAATTGTGGCGATAAGTCCCCTCTTTGAGGAGTGGCTAGAGAGGCGCCACGGCGTCCTCACCTTCCGCCTGACGCAGGTCCTCACCGGACATGGATGTTTCGGGAGGTTCCTGTTTAGGATTAAGCGGGAGGAAACGCCCGGGTGTCACCACTGTGTGGATCGCCCGGAGGACACGGTGGAGCATACGGTGGAGGTCTGCCCTGCTTGGGCGGAGCACCGCCGTGTCCTCACGGCAGCGATCGGCGGCGGCGATCTCTCGCGTCCGGCCCTGGTTCAGGCCATGGTTCGGAGCGAGAGTGCATGGGAGGCCGTCACCTCCTTCTGCGAAACAGTGATGCTTGCGAAGGAGGGGGCGGAACGCGTGAGGGTAAGGCAAAGTCAACGCCCTCGCGCCCTTAGTCGCCGCAGGAGACGCCCCGGGCGTCGGGAATCGCAGGCCGATTCCCGGCCACCGTAGGCGCGGGCTTGCGGACGGTGAGCGATGGGTAGCTCACCGTCCGATAAGGACCAAGCCCGGGTCGACGGCGCGTTGTGTTCCACGCGCGCCTCAAAGAGACGTCAGCACCAATTGACGGGGTCCGAAAGGGCCAATGCCTGCCAGGGTTACGAGCCTGTCCGAAAGGGATATCGTGGCCCTGGCACACAGGCATCTGAAGGAACACGGTGGGTTTCAGTCAGTAAAAGTCTGACACTCCCTCCCGCTCCACCCAGAGCGGGAGAAGTTATTTGATAATTTCCCACCCAAAAAAAAAAAAAAAAAAAGGCTGACTGATAGATATGCACTTTTTGCGACCAGGGCCTCAAGTCTGCTATTACAATAGTGTCAGAATGGCCGATCATTGATTTCATAATTGTTGATTTTGACAAGTTTGGTAATCTCCTATTATAATGGCGTCATTATGACTTTCCAATGATCGGCAACTGACACTACATTGAAAGAAATTGCAAAGAAAATGATCGACCATTATGAATTTACCAGATTACGAACTTTTAGCAAAATGACAATGGCATGACAATGGAGTCGTGTTGGAATGACTGAATTTATAAAAATAGCAGACTTGGGCCCCAGACTAGACTACAAAATATAAACAGAAACAATATGGTTTTTATAACAGTTTCAAGCAATCTTAATCACACTAATATTTTATAATATAACGCGCAGTATTTTATTATTTCGCCTTTATAGGCGAAAGTTTGTGAGTGTGTTTGTTACTTCTTCACGCTCAAACGGCTGGACCACTGGCTGGATACAATGTTGTATGGAGGTAGATGCCACCCTGGATTAACATATAGGCTACTTTTTAACCGACTTCCAAAAAGGAGGAGGTTATATGTTCGGCTGTATGTTTGTTTTATGTATGTTCACCGATTACTCCGTCAATTGTGGACGGATTTTAAAAATTCTTCTTTTGTTTGGAAGGGTATGCTCCCGAGGTGGTCCCATTGCCACCAAATCAGAATCTGATGAGAGGATCCCATGGAAATCGAGGGAAATCCTCAAATTTTATAGGCAAACCTATAGCGATTTGAGTATTTTTTGTAGCAACTCGTGCATTTGCACTCGAAAAGCACCATTTAGTGAAGTGGAACTGATGATGAAGACCACAGATGGCTACCGGAACTACTTAATAATAAGTATTTCACCGGTGCGATTCGATTAGGCACTCTAATATGGTTGCTAAGCAATTTATGCTCGTCAAAATGCATATGGTGAAGTCACCCTTAAATCTCCGCGCTAAACGCCCCTGCATCGGGAAAGCAATATTTTGTAAAAGGTGATGAGCATTTGACATTAGACTATTGTAAATTGGATAAATTACAAACTGACCCACTAAAAAGTGAAAAATAAAAAACTTTTTACAAAAAAAACCACCGACTTCCAAAAAAAACACTACAAAGTGAAAAATAACTTTAATTTCGGAAGTCGGTGGCAAAAAACTAAAATACAGATCAAAAGCCACCGACTTCCGAAATTAAAGTTATTTTTCACTTTGTAGTGTTTTTTTTGGAAGTCGGTGGTTTTTATTCTGATATTCTCACGGGATCGAGACTTACGCGGGTGAAACCGCGGGGCGCAGCTATTTTAGACATAATAAATTAAGAAAATAATCATGTATATAAAGGTGCTATCACAAAAAAAAAAGTTCAATTTCTTATCTAATTGTGAGAAAGCTTGATAATTGAAACATTAAGTCTGTGTAACTATAAAAGTACAGTTTTTGTGGTGACAAACCATTCGTGTCAGTCTCAGCACCTGTTAATAGTTTCATCACTTTTGCGCTCTCGAAAATTAGCTTATTTCGTCGTTAATTTACTTAATGAAGATATTGTATAATCATAAAATAAAATTTTGATTTTATCACACGGATAGCCTAGCGTGTGATTTTTAAATTTCTTGATATGGTTTGTTAAATAATAGGAAAAAAAAATTACCGACTAGGTTTTTAAAAGAAATATAGGCTTTTTCAACATTATTTTCTGAGACTATTTGTAACATTTTGATAGTTCTTTTTGCAAACTTTTTGAGTTGAACATGTTTGCTTACATACAATATTTATAATAACTAAATTCATGTTATTATATTGAACAAAAATTTTCCTCAACTCAACACGATATCGTCAGTTTTGTGTGAAGAGGCAACGGAAATTATTTTTTACAATATTATAAACCAACATTTTCCAATAAAAAAATGCTACAAATGGAGATTAAAGAGTAATCTATCTGTGACAATTATTAGTTACATTTGGTTTTGTTAAATTTTGCCGCAAAATGTACTGAAAAAATTTTTGTCAGATTTTGTGTTAGCGTCCTTAAGTACATGTTGTAGTTAAACGTGATGATTATTTCTTTATCGCGTAAAATTTTGTGAAATGAATTTTTGTGTGTTATTAGTAGGTACAGAAGTAAAATTCTCATGAATTACTGTCGTGTTTACCATAATGATATTTATCCTACTAGATATAAATATTATATATATATAATATATACACCGTGGCATTTTAATCGTCTTACAACGGCAACCCATTTTTTTTTAACGTTTCCCCACACTAGGAATTTCTCCTTTATTATAGGTGCGTTTACAAACATTTAAACTCTTATACACAAACAGCCAGACCCGTAACAACTACTTGCAGGTCATACAAATATTTGTTCCTTGCGGGAATAGAACCCGTGACGTGCGTCAACCGTACCGTCAAATATCAAATCGCTGTTCGCAAAAATCAGCTGTTCCCTACATTTTGACGAGTTATTCGAACATAAATGTAGGGAAAAGCTGATTTTTTTTCGCGATTTCAGGTTTGGTCCCATAGTAAAAGTTGTTCATAATGATGAGCACAATGACCCCTTAGGAGGTTGTGCGTTAATTCTGGGACATGTTATAAATTTATTTATTGACTGCCTCGTTGGTTCTAGTGGTCGCAAACGATACTGTTGATCATGACGTCCTGAGTTCGATTTCTAGACCGGGAAAAGTGTTATTGGGTTTTTTCATCAATAATTTCTAAGTAGCAGCCAGGAGTCTGGATTTGTGACCGGTTAATGGCAATAGGCTCGCCCCCTATTACATGGGACTTAAACATAACTGGCGAAATGTGGGTGTATATTAGGTACAACTATGCCTAACCTTTAAAAGTTAGGATGAAAAAATAAACATTATAAATATGTAAGTTTAGATTTTTGTTACTCAATCACGCAAAAACAGCTGAACGGATTTATATGAAACTTGGCACACTGATAGTTTATAACTTGGATTAAAGCATAGGATACTTTTATACCGGCAAAACGTTCTTGTAGGATCATTTTTGACTTCCACGTGGCTGAAGCCGCTGGCAAAACCTAGAAATATTTTTTAACAAACGTCCAATAGAAAGATAGAAAAAATCAAAACGGATGTCAGATAAAATTATGAGGAAAATCATTTATAAAAATCTATCTCCTAAACTACTAATAATCGCGGAACATTACATGGGGGTGATTCGGATGCCCCGCAATAAAAGGTATCATGTTACCTTTAGACGTCATATTGCCGGCCAACCTGTATATATGTTACGGCTAATACCCGAAGTGCGGCTACACCTAGTTTTAGCCGGTTAGAATTATAGGTCCAGACAATCCCTGTTGGATAAAACCAATTTACCAACAATAGAGGGGATCTGGCGCTCGGCGGCCGCTACCGCGGCACGCTCGCTTCGCTCGCTCGCCTTCGCTTGTTAATGGTTACTGTTCTAACCTAACCTTACCCAAATGATTTTACCCGAAAACAATCGGCTCGTACTAGGTTTAAACAAGAGTAAGTGGCTACACCTAGTTCTAACCGGCTAAAACTAGGTGTAGCCGCACTTCGGGTATTAGCCGTAACATATATAATAAATAATATAAGTTAGGATATATAAGTTAGGAAAGGATATTATGCTAAATTTCTCGCATCGTGTACTCACATACAGCTCACGTAGGACGGCGCTCAGAGGAGCAATTCTGCTAATGCAGGCTTTAGCTACAGAATCTAGTTACAATGATGTTCTATTGTGATGCCTAGACCACTTAAGTAATGTCAGATGTGAAATCTCAACTGCTTGTGTGTTAAGTTTGAGATGATTTATTGTGTATTGGTTTATTGTGGTGGAGTATTGGGATATCCAATGAGATATATGATGCAGATGTCAGATTAATTTGCCACTGTCGGGTTCCCAGATAACGGCAGGAGGGGTTCACATCGGCGTCGAGTCGACGATGAAGTACCTGGGACTCGTCCTCGACAGCCGGTGGAACTTCGTGGAGCATTTCGACGTTTGGCTCCCAGACTGGAGCGGGCCGAGGCTGCCTTGAACGGCTCCTGCCCAATCAAGAGGGTCCAAACGCCTCCTACTGGAGGCTCTACGCGGGGATTGTGCGGTCCATGACCCTATACGGGGCACCGGTGTGGGCGCGTTCTTTAAGGCTGTGACCAGCCCGCCGATTGAACGCGACCCAAAGGGTCATGGCCATCAGGCTGGTCCAAGGATACCGCTCGGTCTCCCGTGAGGCGGCGGGCCTCCTTGCTGGACTGCCACCATGAGATTTGGAGGCAAAAGTCCTTGCGCACACATGGAAGTAGCGCGAGGAGGCGAAACGCCGGGGCGTAACTGAGGGAGGGAGAGGCAAGGTTCACGCCCTCACTCCTCTAGTCGCCGCAGGAGACGCCCCGGGCGTCGGGTGTCACAAGCCGATTTCCGGCCACCGCTGCACCGTAGGCACGAGCTTGCGGACGGTGAGCGGTGGGTAGATCACCGTCCGATAAGGACAAGGCCCGGGTTGACGTCGCGTTGTGTTCCACGCGTGTCTCAAAGAGATGTCAGCACCAACTGACGGGGTCCGTTAGGGCCAATAAGGTATTGGCCCTAACGAACCCCGTCAGTTGGTGCCAGGGTTGCGAGTTTGTCTGAAAGGGATATTGTGGCCCTAGCGCACAGGCAACGGAAGGAACACGGGTGGGTTTTAACTAAGTGGGTGTTATGTTCAAGTGACAATTGGAGCTATTGAGCTATGGTATAGACTCAATCTTAAAAGAGAAATTTGTGTAATTATTAGATTTTTATGAGCTTATTATCTGTGTTGAACAGAAACTTGTTTACTTTTTTTACTTTTATATTTTATGTTTGAGCCCGTCTATCAAGCGAACATTGAGTTATTTTTAATTTTGTATTCTCTCTACCCACAAAATAATTTGTTTTCACAAAATTATTGTTTGTTCACAAAATAATTTCTAGTTTTTGTAAAACGCCCAACAATATTGACTTTATGTTTTAGTTTTATAATATTCTCATGTCAGTGAATTATTGTATTCTTATGAGAATAGACTTATCTCAAACCTCATTAATAAGATGATCTTGAATTTCAGTAGTAATACTATTTTCTTTTTTTCTTCATTAGCTTTACTTTTATTATCGAGAATTAGTATTATTAAAGTTATTTATTTGTAAACCTTATTATTACTTACATACGGTAGAAAACGAATCGAAGTTTCAGTGGTGTGAACTTTCTTTTTTGCGGATCACACGTATTTATATACAGTGAAATGAGCGGTCTTGTTTCACTATTGTAACTTTTATTTTATATTTTAATAAAAAATATACATAACATAACATAACATCACGCCTGTAATCCCAGAAGGGTTAGGCAGAGGTGTACCTAATAGTACACCCACATTTCGCCAGTTATGTTTAAGTCCCATGTAATAGGGGGTGAGCCTATTGCCATAAAAAATATCCCATGTATTATTTTAATAAAATGAGCAGTCTCATTTTACTATTGTAACATTTGGTTTTATTTTCAATAAAAAAATGTCCTATATCTACCATAAACTTCCTGCCATCGAAGGAACAATTCACTTTTATTTTATTTACTATGTTTACTTTTGTAAGTTGGGTGCCATAAAATGTTATGTTTTAACTTATAAAAGTTAGTGAGTCGTATGCAACATTAACTTGGCATCCGCACGGGGTCAGATTGATATCGGGGACCGATAGTAGGGTCGTCCAAAGTTCCCCTTTTCACTCTTATATTGTTATTGCCCATAGACCTGGCTATGAAC
The DNA here is from genome assembly GCA_963921375.1 of Tiliacea citrago. NCBI lineage: Eukaryota > Metazoa > Arthropoda > Insecta > Lepidoptera > Noctuidae > Tiliacea > Tiliacea citrago. Next base: position 20,475,416 of record OY992799.1, on the reverse strand, counting down.
CCTAATCATCGTGTTAAAGAGCTTTTTTACGTTGATGATTTGGGAAGATTCAAAAACCTACCTTTTGTTATGAAAAACTACTAAAGATAGATATTTTTTGATGTTGTTACTGTGAACAGTATATTTATAATTGGCCGTGTGGTGCCGGACGTAAAGAATAGCACCACCCCATTTCTTCCCGTGGGTGTCGTAAAAGGCGACTACGGGACTTACTAGAGAATGAGCAGCAGCGTTTTCTATGCATTTTAACACCATACTGCGATCGCCAACCCGCCTGCCAAGTATGGTACTTATGGCAAACCCTTTGGGAGAGGCCTATGTTCAGCAGTAGACGTCTTTCGCCTGAAATGATGATGATGATGAAACAATATATGAATACCACATATATTATCTGTGTAAAAATGCCTCTGAACCTCAATTTCTAGGTAAATATATTTTCATCCATCTAATCAAAAAGAACCGAAGAGTTCCTCGATAAGTGCGAGCAAAATGGGTCATTCGGGCGCACTTAATAACAGTGACGAAATAACTTTTGAATTTGGAACACTATTTAATTAAAAAGTTTGAACGCAATTTGCTTCGATATAGTCCTGGCCGGTAATAAAAAAACACGCACGCCGACGCGGCATTGGATAACCAAATTAAAAAAAATACGACAGAAGAAGTCATTACGAATACCCACGTGATATATAAGTCAACGACATTTTCTGTTCCCAACAAAACAGTTACAATAAACATAAAAAAATGTGAAAACGTATCTATCTAAAATTAATATAAATTTGTAATTTGGTTATGTAAATATAAATATTCGCCACTATTAAAAGCATCTCTTATTTACATTTCTCATAGAGGGGGAAGAAAAGCAGGGTGTGCTTCACGGTACACTTTTTTACTTGTTTGATTTTTTATTATATTTTTTTTTTATTTTTTTTTTAATCTGCTGTATAAATTGTGTGCCTGTGCTAAATAAATGTATTTTCTTTCTTTCTTCTTTCTTTCTTTACCAAAATTATTTAAACTCGAGCGACGTACTTTAAATCCATCGCTAAGCTTAGGATTCTACTTCGTTTGAATCCTTCGCTTCGCTCTGGAGTCAAACAATCGCTCTCGCCCTCAATAAATTATTTTGGTCCCTTATGACACAATCTTATATTTCTTCAAACTAAGTAGTAATGTTATCATTAATCACTAGAAAACCAATCACAAAGGACGTATTTTATGCTTAGAACCAAAACAGTGTAGAAATGTTATATGAAATCTCATTGTTGCACTGTTTTTCATTAATGCACTGGTTTTATTTTCTATTTAGATAAAAATTTACCACAGAGGTTTGATGTCTCCCATTAAGTTTAATATGAAATGTATGCATTCGCAACAGAGGCCAACAATTTGAGCAAGATTTGTAACAATGATTAAATAAATGTTAAAAATGCAATTTTGTTTTTTTATTTCAAGTAAATCCCACGAAAGATACAGATATGAGACACGAATTTACCTAACCATAAGAATGAGATAGCAGATTTATAGGTTTGACAGGTATCATTTAAGAGATTTTTTTTTAAATCATAATTTTGAATATTAGCCTTAGGTGACTCGATTCACAATTCTAGCGAATTCACAAAGTTGTTAAAATACTTTTATGGCATGTGGCACATCATTAGAAAGAGGATAGACTGGATAATTAATGAGGGAGTTGGAAGATCCCGGTCGCTTTTGATTTTTTTTTTGTAGCCTTATAAACAGCTGTAACATTTTGCGAGTGAATTAAAAAGAACTAGGTGACTAATATCACTAATTTTGTATTTAAAAGTATTCTTAAACAATACACATTGAAATAAAATTAAAATTCAGAGTCTACGCCTTATATTTTTTTTTAAATCTGTATTTGAATGTAAAATATGGGTCTTTTTTTTGGAAAACAATAAAAAGTCGATAAATAAAAATCCACAGAGCATGAGGGGTGTTAAAGGGTCTGAAAGGCTAGCGGATGACTCCTTCAGTCGACCATTTCAATTTGGCACACGATGCACCAAACACCCTGTATATTGGCACCACATAAACCAACAAACAGCATGAAATCTTATTATGTAAAGACAAAGCACTCCTAGTCGATTATACAGTAACATTAGGTGTATTGCAGAATAGAAGATGAATGATTGGAAGTTCGTGAAAATAGTTTTTTTTGTGATTTAATTAATCTTTGTTGTTACCTGAAAACGATGTTCAAGTTTTTTGCGGAGTAGGTACTAAATAATGGTATCAAATAGGTAACAAACAATGTATGTTTGAAAATAGCAATAGGTACTTTTTTTCTTATCAGGTATTTTAGAAAAACTTAATGGTATTTTTTTTGCACTAGCGGTGCACAGACATATTATATTATCTTACTTTCCAGAAATAATTAATCTGTACCATGTGGTTCCCAAGACAGACTATTCTGACATATCAGGAATATCAACTATGAGTAGACGTGATCCTGATATCTGCTGGGGAGTTTGTCGCACCACTTCTTCTTCCCAGCTAAAGCACTAGGAAGTGGTAAAGGACGGGCGTTTTTGGGGGACTGTCTTATGTAATTTTGACGTTCGAAAAGTGCTGATTCTTGGTTTTTCAGTTAGTTCAGGTAGTTTCAATAAATGACTTTTGATTTTGGTATGTCAGTTTTGCGGGCGATTAAGAGAGTTCACCAAGAGAGTGTAGCAGTATCTTTATGTCTGCTAAGCGTAAGGGTTAGCAGGATGCCAAGCAAAGATGCCATTTTCCCCTTTGTAAAGGCACCTACATAATAGTATCTCTGTTCAGCAGTGGATGACACGTACTGACTGATCATTCCTAATTATGTTGAAATTATTAAAAATAATATGAAACGTACAAGATCAGAATAGAAAGGCATTAAGAATGAATAAATTAATTAACTTTTCAGCGATAAAATTAAAATACTAAGCGGAGAAAATAGTTCCACTTTAATCTCACCATTTAAAACACGAAGAAGAGAAAAATGAGGAACAATAAAATCCGACAAAGTATTCTAACTAGCAACCATTTTTATTCCCCGAAATGAAAACTATTTCCTCTCTTTAGTTAACAGTTTACCCCAAACTTGAAAAATGGTGCTAATAAAATTTCTTTCGCCGATTCCATTGAATATTTAAAGTGCTTCAGGCTTCCAAATGTGGCAGCGTTTATGTATGGGTACACAACCCTAATCCCATCTAAAAAAACGGGTAAATTGAGATATAAAACTGCGAGATAAAGGGCCTGCCTGACAACGGACGTGGGACGCCCGAGGGCAGAAGCCGCGCTGTTTTTCAACAATTTAAAATGTTGGCGTAAAAGTTTTGGTATTTAATTTATGGGGCACTCCCTTAAAAGGTAGCGATGCTGTGTTTTTACGTTGTTTTAGGGTGAATTGTTAACTGGTTTTCACACACTTTTTTTCTCGAGGGATGTGAATTTTTCGCGAGTTTGTAACTAGGGATGTGCACATTAATTTTGGGATAGACGCATTAAGTGCAGCAATGTCTGGGGTGAGTGTTATATTCGTCCTCATAATTGCTCTACCACCATAAGATTGTCACAATGAGAATATCACTTGTACGTCATAAAAGGACAAGATCTATTCGTCTTTGTGACAGTTAGATATTTCCAACCTTAGGAAATCTTAATTCATCATTTCAACCGAAAGTCGTCCACTGCTGGACATAGGCCTCCCTCAAGCACCACTTCAAACGGTCTTAATGAACTGGGAATTATTATCAAAATAACGATGACTGTCCAGATCCAGGACAATGAAACCAGCCCCATCCAACTGCAGAGGGGTAACACGGGAGGATGTGATATCGCCGAAACTTTTCACCTAAGCGAGAGAGAACTTAGAGAGTTGTAATGCTGATTCTATTGGTTATAATTCTGAAAAGCCAATTTTTTATGGCCGCGAATCATATTTAGATCAACATACAACCTGTTAATGACCTGCAAATTGCAAAAAACGTAATAAAATTTGAATTTCGCGGGCTACCTTAGCGCATCCCCCTTAAGACGCTGGACTGGACAGGGAATCAATATAAACGGCGAGTACATCTCATATCTTCGTTTTACCGATGAAATCGTCATAATAGCAGAGACACTGGAATAGTTAGACCAGATGCTGCACAGCCTAAATGGAGCTTCTCAGCGGGTTAGCATGAATTTGGCCAAGACGAAAGTCTTGTACAATTCTCACGTGCTGCCGAGTTCAATTATCTCTGGAGCCCTAACCTCCGGTAGCTTGGACCATGCTCCCGATACCGGCGGATAACATTTTTTTATATTTTTAAATGTTTTTATATTATAATATTTAAAAATATAATATAAATGTATATAAAGGAAAAAATAATAATCGTTTATTTATAAAAGGGTCACATGTACAATAAATACCTTAACAAATAAAATAGAGCACACACACAGAACCTGGGCTAGAAAGTGAACAATGAGTACCTACAAAGTAAAAATTAATACTTATGTAATTAAAAGTAAACGTTTTGCGGTTTTTTTTGCAGACAACAAGTAGATCTTCTGACTGTGCATAATTTATCATTAGTAAATATTTAAGTAATATTTTTTTACAGCTAAAGTAGTTTAATTTATAGGTACTAAGTTTTCTATTTAATCTATTGTACAGAAATGGGCCTTAGAAGGTACAAAATCTTTCTACAAAGACACGTTTTGAGGTTGCATTAGATATGCATACTTTATCATTCCGTCTATTGTCAGCGTTGTAGGTAAGCATAGTGTTCTGTTTTAATACTAAGTGCATAATGAAAAGATGGCGAACCGTCAATACGTTGCAGGATTTATATAGTAGATCTGTGGGAAAGAAGAAGGGAAGGAAGTTTGCCACCTTTAAAATTGCTCTCTGAGCACTTACAAGAGGAAGTAAATTAGTGTTTGGTGCCAAAACCCAAAAAGTGATACTACTTGAAGTAAAAACTGAGAAGATCTGAGTTTTTTATTTTTTTTATCGTGTTATATCGAAAACCATCAGGTCAGTGAAATTACAAAAAAAAAAAATTATACTGATATTACAAGTGACTTACCTGCGTTGATACCCTCAAAATAAACTAGTCAAATAAATTTATTTTTATTTTATCAAGTTTCGATATCGAAACCCATCACGTCTGTGGGGTTTCGCTAGTTAATTTATTTTGACCGTGTAGAACAATGACATTATAAGTAAAATAGAATTTAAGTAAAGTAAAATAAAATAAATAAATAAAGTATAATATTAAGCTAAGTTAACACTTCTTTAATGTACATTATAAAATATATTCCTTTATTGCATAAATTAAACTACATACATTCGATCAAATTGGTTGTCATTTCATACCAACCCTGCCTTGGGGTCTGCCAAGGGGCAGATTCAGCAAAGTTTTTGTTGTGCAGCGATTTAAAACTGTGTAACTCCAAGGTAGAATAGGACGAGGTATTACTTCATCAAAATGCTGCTGGCGGAAACAATGACACTCTTCTGAAGGCCATCGGAGGGCACATGGAGCGGCTGAGCACGATCACTATCATTATTCTAGCAATCATAACTCTTCTGCTAATTTACGTTTTCCTGAAATACTACCGTAAGTGCCATCGTCAATGGATACAAGAAGAAATTGCATTCAAAGCTATTCAGCGCATAAGGGCGTTTCTACATGGACGAGTGGAAGGTACACCTGCTAACTAATTAATCCAGCATCAAAGTCAGTTTCCACGTGTCATCTAAAAGCGGGCACATGACATGTGGCGTTTTTGAAGATCGAATGTATGATAATATATGATATAATGAAATGTGCAATATGCTGTAGAACCATATACTCGTAGAACTCTTCACTTGGGCAAAACGATACTACTCGTATTCACCTGAAAATACACATTGAATAGCAGCGTTGGTTAACCTAGTTCTCTCAATTAAGGCTTCGTTGAGTAGTATGGTAGGGTAAGCAGTGGACGGACAGGCGGACACTATTGAAACAATTATGTTGGAGACGTGCCAATACATCTTCAAGGGTTTGGTGAATTATCTACTGGGTCATTGTGGTTCAGGCGTTTAGTTTTGATGGTGAGTTGCATGCGAACTGTTAATTGTATATTATTTACTTTACTGCCCCGTTGGTCTCGACGTCGCAATCGCGACTACTGAGTGGGTTCCTGGGTTCGATTCCCGGGTCAGGCAAAGTGTTATTGGGTTTTGTCATCAGATTTTTTTTAGTAACAGCCTGGAGTTTGGATGTTGGTGGTGTGATACCCCGTGCCTCGGAAAGCACGTTAAGTCGTTGGGCCTGCGCCTGCGCCTCTCCGGTCGTGTTGTATTGTCGTCCCATTGGACTATGAGAGTGAGGGAAGGGAGAGTGTACCTGTGTCTGCGCACGTATTTGAGCATTATAACATCTCCTGCGCCGAAGGCTGGTCTCCATTTAGATTGGTCGCCAGGGCCGAAATTCGGTCTGGAAGACTATTATTATTTGTTTTACTTACAATCCTTGTTTGGAACAGAAAAAAAATATAACCATTGTCATGTTCTCAAGAAAAGGTAACTATTTTATTCAAAGCATTATAAAGTACGTACAGTCATAGTAAAACCAAGCTAGCTTCTTCTAAGAGTAAACAATTTGCTGACTTAGTGTAGTCTTCTACGCTAGGAGAGCAATCTTTTTTATTCCAGCCAGCTCAAAGTCTAAGCGTTATCACCAACGTCGGGTCGATTATACCTACATACCTACAAGTTACCGATTTGTCACAAAAAAACCTGCACCCCGCAGTTTCACCCACAAAAGTCTCGATCCCGTGGGAATATCGGGATAAAATGTATCATATGGCCTAATGCAGGTCATGGTCTACCCATGTGCCAAATTTTATCCAAATCCGTTCAGCCGTTTCAGCGTGACAGCGTAACAAACAAAGTCACTTTTTCATTTATATTAGCATGTAATATACAACGTGTCCCAGAAATCAACGTCAAGCCGAAAACGGTCAATAGGCCAAGTCGTGACAGTTCTTAGAAAAATATAAAAAAAAATCTTAGTCATGTACTTTTCAAATTTTATGGATTCAAAAATAAATCTCAAAAAGTGACACCCTGTGATGATCTTTCAAGTCCTGTGACTACAAATATTAACTTTTCGTCAGTTTTTTTTCTGTGACGTAACCATGAATAACCCTTCTGTAAATGACAGTTAAAAGTTAAAACATATCTACCTCAGTTTTAAATAAAATGTTAGATTTTTGCCCAACATTGAATTCAAAATTATTACATCACCCAACTTTAACCGCGTGTAGTGTAAAAAAAATATACTACACTATTTTGGCAAAAAACTTTAAAAGATGGCGTGTTTAGTCTGGATTCCAAAATGGTAAGCCACTTACTAATTGCTACTTCTTAATTGAGGAAAACAAAATTATTTGTTAGTTTCAGGTGCGTTTGAAATAAAATTCAGTTGTTGGATTTCTTTAGTTATAATTTTTATTAAATCAGATTTTCCATGTTTATAAATGTTCGAACTGTTCGCCTTCAGTTGCTATGCAAGCTCTACATCTCTTTAAAAATGATCGCGTAATAAGACGGGCGTGTCTTCTCGAGTTGATGGATTCAGCGGCTTCTGCAATTCTTTGGCGCAGCTCGTCTAAATTTTGGATTGGTTTAGAGTACACGATATCCTTTATCGTACCCCAGTAAAAGAAATCTAAGGGGTTTAAATCGGGTGAACGGGCAGGCCACGAAATTGTACCACCGCGCCCAATCCACCTATCGGGGTATTCCCGATTAAGAAACTCACGTACTGTTAGAGCATAATGCGCTGGGCAGCCATCGTGTTGGTACCACATCCTGCCGTAAATGTTCAGTGGTACTTCTTCCAACAATTCTGGTAATTGGTTTTGTAGAAAGTCCAAATACCCCTGGGCATTTAAGTTCTCCGCCAGCTCGATTGGACCAATAACTTTACCATTCAAAATTCCCGTCCACATGTTCACTTTAAACTGGTACTGCGATCTGTCTTCCCGCATCAAATTTGGATTTTCCACGTGCCATTCGTGCAAATTGTGGAGGTTCATGTAATCGTCCTTTTTAAATGTTGATTCATCTGACCATAGAATTTTTTCAAAGAATCGCGGATCCTCTCGGTGCTTCTGCAACATCGTTTGACAAAATCGCACTCTCTCTGGGTAGTCTCGGGGTAGCAGACTTTGTACTCGTCGTACATGGTATGGGTGAAACCGGTTTTTTTTTTAAATACGCTGTGCAGTACTTTTGGGGAATCCTATGCTCTGTTGAATTCCACGTACTGAGATACTTGGGTCTTCTTCAACTGCTTGCAGGACTTCGACCTCGTAGGGCAATACGGGTCTACCCATTTGACTAGGGAATCGACCCTCTGATAGTGACCGATGCACATTGATAAATACTCGATGATCGGGATAACGCACAGCATTTGGGTATCTCTCACGATACATTCTTGCTGCAGCATTGGCGTCGTATAAGCATTCTCCATAAATGAGATGCATGTTGGCGTATTCCTGTGCGATGTATCAAGATGGCATGATAACACACTTCACAAAACACGGGATTACGATAACAGTGCAGATAAATCCAAATCACAATGCAAATCAAGTCCAATAAACAAAGCCACAGTTGTAAGTACGAAGTCAATACAAATTATACGGAAAGATGCGTAGTAAACGAAAGAGCGTAACGTACTGAAGTATTGCACAATTTACCCCCTAACGCATCCCTGTTTCGCCAGAGTGGCGTCTCTATGTGGCGGACGAAATAATGTGTCAATCCGTCTCGCTCTTAGATAAAAGTAGCGTCACTATCTATCTCGCTCACACTCAACAAAGTAGCGTCACCATCTATCTCGCTCGCACTAGTCAAATAACGTCACTCTTTGTCTCAATCGAACTTGTATGAAATCCGACTTCATTAAAAAAAATGTTTTTCCTCAATTAAAAAGTAGCAATTAGTAAGTGGCATACCATTTTGGAATCCAGACTAAACACGCCATCTTTTAAAGTTACTTGCCAAAATAATGTAGTACATTTTTTTTACACTACACGCGGTTAAAGTTGGGTGATGTAATCATTTTGAATTCAATGTTGGGCAAAAATCTAACATTTTATTTAAAACTGAGGTAGTTATGTTTTAACTTTTAACTGTCATTTATAGAAGAGTTATTCATGGTTACGTCACAGAAAAAAAACTGATGAAAAGTTAATATTTGTAGTCACAGGACTTGAAAGATCATCACAGGGTGTCACTTTTTGAGATTTATTTTTGAATCCATAAAATTTGAAAAGTACATGACTAAGATATTTTTTTATATTTTTCTAAGAACTGTCACGACTTTGCCTATTGACCGTTTTCAGCTTGACGTTGATTTCTGGGACACGTTGTATATAAGAACCTACAACTCTTTGGAATCGGCAACTAGCTTCGTATATCTAACTGACTGACTTCTTGACAATTCAAAAGTGCCTGTAAATGGTTTAATTGAAATAAATGCTTTGAGTTTGAGTTTGAGTAAGGATTAAACGTAGGTAGGTATCGTGGGAACTTCATATGTCACTCATGCGCTATTACATTTTAAGGCTCCCACAGACAGGCGCAACACGACAGCACACGCGCACTTCTAGAGGAGCCTTTAACATTACATTATAGTAACAGTCCCTCTCTGCATGTCCGTTACAATTATGTTCTCTGTATAGGTTCACGTGTGATCGATTCCAAAGGACTATGAAAGTGTTAGGAGGAGACTCCCTATTTTTATGTTAATTTGCATGAATATTCTGAAACAGCCACACATACAAGCAAAATTAAACTTTAGTATTTGATTTATTGGATCTTTTCTTTCCATGTTGTAGACAGTTACGTAATTGTAATTTTTTCTCTTAATAATTTTTTTATGCGAAATTCATGTCTTTTTTTAAGGATAATTCTAAAAAACAAATAAGATTGTTTAGTTTTTATGTCTAAAATAAATATTCACAGCAAGAAAATATAGTTTATTATCCCGACACAAGATGTTTTTTCTCTAGATCAATTATTACTTTAGTAAATGAAATAAGAATTGAGACTTACTATATTTAGTTTCGTGCTCGAACACGATCAAAGAGCGCACGCGATATTCAACTTTATTACTGCTTTATTAGCGTTTAGCACATACCGGAGTGGCGGGGAACGAGGGGCGGAGCTTGCGTTCGAAATTTGATTTAGACTGCCTGCTCTTAGCTAACCTTGTTCAGGTTTGTGCCCTGTAATGCTCCACGTTTGAGGACTGACTCCCAAAATACAAGCCCTGGCTTAGTTTGGGTATTAATTTCAGTACTTAAAACAAAAATAAATAAATACTGTATCTATGTACCAAATTCATGTGAATATGCTCTCATTTGTAACACTAAACTTTTTTTACTACTTTACTTAAGGTTGAATTCTTAAGCAATCACTCACTCACACATTTATCTGTACTAGTGGTCGCCCATTGGTCGAAATTTGATCACATCTACTACGATAACATGGCTCTATAGTCCCTAAATAAAATAGAAAAAAAAAAAAAACATGGCCCTTACCATACTACCATAAACTACGTGACAATTCAATTCAATGTGTGTAGTCAAGTGTGTGTAGAAAGAGTTTGTATGTAGTTGTAAGTATTCGTCTTCGTATTAATCGTAATATCTCAGTTATTACCAGAATTATTGGTCAACTAATCATCACTAGCCGGTCGCGCAAGACAACGCACGTATCGTTTTCATAGAGTACGTCAGTGCAGCGCCATACTAATAATAACGAGCGATTAATGACGCAACTAGTCGAGCAACAAATCCGTGGATTTGTTTTTGTTTGACGGCCGTCTCATTACGCACACATGCGTTGTGAGTCTTGGTGGCGCTTTGTAAATACTTTCACAAATACACTCAAACGTTTTGAATTTTGGAGGGGCGGGCCATGTTATCGTAGTTAATCTTTACTCTTACTTACCCTTTGAGGCCCTATTCGCGTTTTGGCGATCAATGACTCACGCACCGACCTTTTTTTATGGCCTGTCATTATTATGACAGGGGCCGCCGGCAATCATAAACATATTTTTAAATAAATAACAATAGACGTCAAGCCTAAAGAGTAAATTTTTCTGAGAAGCTAATTAGACAGGCCATAATAAACAATTGCAAGAATGGATCTGGGAAGTGCATTGTTTTTCTAAACAAAATATGATTTCAGATAACAGCTGCCATTGTATTGGTATTACGTTATTTCTATTTCTGGTAAAACGACTGTATCAATTTACACGAAATTTTGCACCTTTCATTATGAATAGATAAGTGATTTAACAACAGCGTTTTTTAGAGAGTCTATGTAAAATTTGCGTAATAATAAATCTCAAACATCACAGTGCATGGGGCCGCCTTTAGACGTATGATTTTTCGAAACATTTCATATGTATTTATGATATAATTAGTGATATTATTATCGAAAACGATGTAGTAAGTATTATTTTATGATTATTCATCTATTTCCAGGCGATAAAACACAAAATGAGCCATATTTCGTAAAAAAATGTACTCGGCGGAACGAATTCTCTCGTAACATTTCTTTGTTCAAAAATTTAAATCTTACGACGTGATTTCGTGCAATTATTATCTAAAACGATGTAATAATAACGTATAAATGAAAATAAGTACACTTACCCCGATTTCAAATCCATTTAGGGCACTAACACAATAAAATCACTTCACGGCAATCCATTTGTAAACAACAATGGCGGCCGGCCGCACGCGAAACTAAAATATTATATTTTAGTTGCCACGCCGTATTTCGTCTATGGAAATGTTAAATTTTTTTGTTGTCAGGCCCGACGATTAAAGTTACCACACGCAATATTAGGCTTAATATTAGTAGAAATTCAGCTGTTAATGGCGTGCGCTCGCCGCCGCTCCGGCGCGTCGGTGGTGTGCGAGGTAGGTGGCGCCCCCGACGCGCCGGCGCGCACCTGCGGGCTCAATGGGTAACTCTCTCTTATGTAATTTTTGACGGTTGAAAAGTGTTGATTCTCAGCCTTGTTTGAATAAATGCCTTTGGAATTTAGATTTTTTACAATCTATACATATAGTACTTACTAATTCCATGAGTAGTACTTACTTATTCCATAGTCAAGCTGTCATTCTGTCACCTATATCTCTTCAAGTCATGAGGCCCTGGTACTATGTGTGTGTGTGTGTGTATGTCAAACGCATGGTAGTGTGTATAATATTTTTGATACTTTTAGAACAGACCATACATTATTCCACGCAAACGAAGCCGTAAAAATCCGAAAAAATCGGATATAATCTAAAACCAGGCTAGTCAGTTACACGCTTCACCGTCAACCTTGACAGGTGACGGCCATACTCGGCACGGCTCCAATTTTAAGCAGAACATACTGTACCCGAAGCTAACGATACTTTTATTTTATCTTTTTGTGGGGTGCTTTCTATTTTAGGGTTACTTCAAATTTGAATTTTTTTTGTAGGTCAATTTTATGCCACTGGTATATTTTTAGTCGCGAATTTTATTTGAGACTTCAGAAAAAAGACTGATTTAGCTTCAAATTAACTTTAACTTCAAATTACGTAACGCACTTTCTTTTTCACGATTTTCACCAACTTTTACGATTTTGAAGGAAATTGCTAATCTATTGCTTAATCCGTTTGGAAATTCGTCTGTAAGGCATAGCCATTGTAAGAGTTTTACGAAATACCCGCTGGTGTTTCATAGATTGCTGGTGATTCTAATGAATATAATTCTGTAAAAATACATAATATATCTGATAAAGTCCTAAATCACAATTATTTTGAATTTTTGATCCATCTTCTATTTTGTTAAGTACTTGGTACTTGTTGACGGGCCTACACTGTCCTCCCATACCTATTAACACTGTAACTTGGAAACATTGTTAAAGCCCACTTTTTTTTTTTTAAAGAGTAACTGTGGAGTTTCTTGCCGGCTCTTCTCCATAGGAAACAACCATTTGGAACCGAGCACTGCGGTTCCACCCTATAGTAAATTAGACAACTTTATTTGTAAAGCTAGGGTTTCTTTGGAAAGCGGTCCCGTCATATTATAACGGCCGTCATCAAAATCTGTCATCAGTATGCGGAGTACCTACGTTGCAGCGCGAATTTTAAATCGCAAGTGCGTATAGAATGAAATCAACCCTAAATTAATCAGGAATGAAATTATCCGGAAAAGAACCGGAGTTACCGACATAACTTGCAGAGTAAGCAAACTGAACTGGCAGGGGGCAGGCCATGTTTGTCAAAGGACAGCAGAAGCAGAAGAGTCCTGGAGTGGAGACCGCGTATCGGCAAGCGTAGTGTGGGACGCCGCCCAGCTAGATGGACCGACGACCTTAAGCAGGCTGGGTCAGACTGGATGCGGAGGGCGAGTACAGAGTGTTGCGGCACCGCGTAGCCTGGGAGAGGGCTATGTCCAGCAGTGGACTGCGATAGGCTGCGTTGATTGATTTAAGTGAGTGTAGATACCTACATAAGACACCATCTGTTCCAAATTTTTTATAAACCTTTCGCGCGTTTCTTAATCGCAGTGCGGGCTAGTTCTAAAGCCACTTAAGCCGGGTCCACTGTAGGTCAGGTCAGGTAACGATTTTAGGTGTTTTTATAATACGAAAACATGGCGCAGCGGACTCGATATAAGGTGATACGAAAAAAAAAATCGCAGCAAACTGGGCGGGCATAAGAAAGTGACAGAGTCAATAACTTTCACATGCGAAAAAAGAGAGCACAACAATGCGCTGGAACCAAAATAAGGATTTTAGAAATACAGAAAAAAATATAAAAAGTAGAGGTTTTTTCGGAATTAAATTCTATCGAGGAAATTTAAGCTAATTGCGTTCCCTTCAGTCAGAGTATTAATCAAATAGTCAATAAACATAATATCCAAAAACTAAATGCATGAAATGCTGTAATAGTGAAATAACTGGTAAGGAAAAAGCCCTCAATTTATTTTGGTATCGCCTTAAGAGCAGGCAGTCTAAATCAAATTTCAAACGCAAGCTCCGCCCCTCGCTCCCCGCCACTCCGTTATGTGCTAAACACTAGTAACACATCAGTAATAAAGTTGAATATATCGCGTGCGATCATTGATCGTGTTCGAGCACGAAACTAAATAGTGTAAGTGTCAGTTCTTATTTCGTTTTTTATAGCTAAAGTAATAATTGATCTAGAGAAAAAATATCTTATGTCGGGATAATAAACTATATTTTCTTGCTGTGAATATTTATTTTAGACATAAAAGCTAAACAATCTAATTTGTTTTTTATAATTATCCTTAAAAAGACATGATTTTCCAATAAAAAAATTATTGACAGAAAATATTACAATTACGTAACTGTCTTTAACATGGAAATAAAAAGATCCCCTAAATCATATACTAAAGTTTCATTTTGCTTGTATGTGTCACTGTTTCAGAATATTCATGCAAATTAACATAAAAATAGGGAGCCTCCTCTTAATGTGTCAAGAAACGCTCTGTATTTGGGCAGTCGTTATTGTATGCCCATTTTGGCCGCTTACTAGGAAACCAATGCTTTAATAACTAAAATAGACACTTCATTGTAAAGTTTCCAAGAATCATTTTAATATCGTTGTTTCCCTAGAAACCAAGCTTATAGTTACTGACAGGTTCAAATCCGCAGTACCAAGAATACCGTTGTTATTAATACTAATTAATGGACTATAATATTTAATGTAAGTGTTAATAAGGATTATTATGTTATGAACGAAAACATGATAAAATGTTACTATCGCTCGTTCGTTATGATTATAAGGGTACTTATCCGGATTATTCTGGATAGTACATTGGCAGATTCATGGTAGTATTACTCGTATACCTACATTTTGATATATAAATAAACGAAGCTTTCTACTTTTTAAAATTACCTTATTCTGCCGCAATTTCAGCTAGAATTTATTTAAAATAAATTGAAACATCTACCTATCATACCTTCATTATTTCACCTAAAGACGTCCACTGCTGGACATAGGACTCCCCCTAAGGGGTTGGGGTTGCCATAATCGCCACGCTTGGCAGGCGGGTTGGCGATCGCAGTATGGTGTTAAAATACATAGAGAACGCTGCTACCCATTCTCTAGTAAGTCCCTTAGTCGCCTTTTACGACACCCACGGGAAGAAATAGGATGGTGCTATTCTTTACGTAATAATATCTAAATATTATTTTCATTATCTATCTTGAGGAGCTCATGGCTAAGTAATAACAGCCGCACTGGTCGATCCATCAGGTTAAGCTACGCTTGCCGGGATTGGTCCATGGATGGGTGACCATCTTTACATACCGAGACTCCTCCATGCCTCGGAAAGCACGTTATGCCGTTGGTCCCGGCTGTCATTCTTGGATCTTTGACAGTTGTTAGGGGTTGTCAGAAGCCCGAATGTCTGACAACCAGTCGTACCAAGGGGTATCGTATTACCCAGTTACTGGGCTGTGGAGGTCAGATAGGCAGTCACTCCATGTAAAATACTGGTTTTCAGCTGCATCCGGTTAGACTGGAAGCCGACCCAACATAGTTGGGAAAAGGCTAGGCACATGATAATGAGAGAGTGAATTTTGTGAATTTGTATATATGTGCAGGGTACCTAATCTCCGGAACCACGGCTCCTATTTGAAATTTTTTTTTCACCATTTGATAGTCACATTATTTCACATGGACATAGGCTATACCTAATATATAATGTAAATATATACAAAAAGAAGTACGTAATAATACTACTACTTGATTGATACCCACATCTATCTTGAGCTTATTGGTGATGTTTTTAGGAAAGGTCTACTCGGAACATAAATCCGAAGTAACGGCCGAATGTTCGGTCGTTTCTTTACTACGGCGAACTATCGCTGACTACGACGAACAAAAAAAAAAGGCTGTGGAAGGGAAGAGATAAGCCAAAGCAAAACTGTGACTTGAAGTCGGGTAAGGACTCAAAGTCAAAAAAGGAAACTGGAAGTTATAAAACGGCCGAACATTCAGCCCATACTTCGGTTTAGCGCTCCGTAGTAGACCCCCAGGTGCGTAGTTCTCGCAACCGGTGTGCATATATGAACGTAAGCGAATCAAAAGGGATTACGTAAGGAGCGTAGCAGGTGGCGTTCTGTATTCTCTACCTACCTCAATGGGAAGAAGGCGTGAGTTTTTGTGCGTGAAATATCTAATTTACTGTTCCATAGTTAAGGAGTAATAATGTCTGACATAATCTTTGAATCATTCCTAGACATAATTATTGTTCACGAGTTAGTGCTCAGAGAATGTAAACAGGCGTCTTTTGTAGAAATATTAAGTATTTACGGAAAAGTAATTCTTTGAGTCTAAACGATTTTTTTAGTTTGTATTAGTCGATCATGTACTATTTATTTTCTAATTTATGCCTATGACCTTTTCTTTTTAATGTTTATCAGTGGAAATTTGTAAATGACCTTCAATTTCATATCGTTTAAGAACACTGTATTGTTAGAGCTGTAACTTTCCCGCATAGAATAAAATAAAATATTATTTAGCTAATTCTATTATATGAGCATAGTTCCATTCCATGATTTACTGTTAATTGGGTCAGCCGTAAAATAGTAATAATACCAGCCTATTAGTGTCCCACAGCAGGGCAAAGGCCCGTTCTCTCGCAGAGAAGGCATGATCATTGATCTCCACGGTTGCTCAGGCGGACTGATGATGTTAGACTTTTATTAATTACACTTCCAGGTTTCATCAACATTTTCCTTCACCAATGTCAGTGATGTCCAAGATAACTTACGACTTGAAAAAGTCACAAAAAAGATGGCGTAGTAAAATAAAAAAACATCACAGCAAATTAATTCGATAAAGACACATTACTCACTACTCTAATATTAAGACGCTGACAACAGATAAACCGCGGTCCCTGTCAGACTGCATACAAAAGAAAGAGAAGCGCGATGACACAACGGTTGTAATTTATTGCAAAATATGAAGCAATTATCTTTTTACTCAAAAATGAGTTGAGTAATCGAAAATAAAAAACAACCAAATTTTGCATACAAATAAGATGTTCTTGTTATTAATTAAATACCAACCGTATGTTGATATTTAATACAGATATTTTGGATTGAAACTAAAAAAGTAAAAGGTTAGTTTACCGTTAATTTTGATCTAGTTTTTTTTTTCTAAACGTGTTTTGGTAATAACCAAGTTCTGAGAAATATGTTCAAGAATAACACATATTTTTTCCGCTACCACAAACTATATAGATTTGGCAATGTTTTTATTTAAAACAAGCCTACTTTTATCATTTGCCTCTTGTCAGCGCCTTAAATCACACAGTCTGAAACTAGAAGTAGGTACATAGAGTACTCGAAATGCTACGTCTCGTTCCACAGAGCACACATCATCAAAGCCACACGTAAGCACACTTAAGCAACACGTACAAACTGCCACAAACCGAATAGCGACCCTCATTTAAAATTCAAATACCGAATAAGTAAATTTAAGTGTTAAAATTCCACCGTATTCATCATTCGCGGTGCGAAGTTCGAACAAATAGATAGGAAGCAAGTTTAAAAGCTTCTAGAGTAGTGGTTCCCAACCTTTTACTATATGTGTCCCCCAACAACTTTTAAGAGAGTAAGTAAATGGTCATGGTTAAAGTCCAATTTAAGCTTATTTTGAATTATTGATATTTGTGTCTGCTATTTTTAGGGTTCCGTACCTCAAAAGGAAAAAACGGAACCCTTATAGGATCACTTCGTTGTCCGTCTGTATGTCTGTCTGTCAATCTGTCAAGACCATTTTTCTCAGGAACGCGTAGAGATATCAAGTCGAAATTAATATCAAATACGTAAGTCTATGGTCCCTTGAAGCTCTAAAAAAATCAAGCTTCCAAGTTAACGCAATAAAAAAATACGGCGATATAAGCGACATTATTGCGACATATTTCGATACTCGCAAATAAATCAAACCCTATAGGGTACTTCCCGTTGATTTAGAATCATGAAATTTGGCAAGAAGCAAGGTCGTACAGCACAAGTATAGGAAAAAGTCCTAAAATTGTAAATTTGTAGTTTTATCACATAAAAAGAAATTGCGAATATCTCGCACATAAATCAAAACCTATAGGGTACTTCCCGTTGACCTAGAATCATGAAATTTGGGCAGAAGCAAGGTCTCACAGCACAAGTAAAGGAAAAAGTCCAAAAATTGTTAATTTGTAGTTTTATCACATAAAAAAAAAACTATTTTACGATTATAAACTTACATTTTCAGTTGGAAAATTGACCGTGGCGTATATCGCTGTATGGGAGAAAATGTTTTTCAACTACAATGTTAAGTTTGTTTTAGGGATAAATTCATCCCAACTCTTCATTGAGCGTGGTCCGACACGCACTTGTTTAATATTATATCATTTTATAAGATGTCGCTTTAGTTATGTGAATGTCGTATACACCTGTGATTGGTCGATACATAAGAACTTTTAATTGTAATTTTTATTAATTAATGTAAAATTTATATACTGTTGGCGTACCTATTTTTAATAAATATTAATAAACTGTTACTACTAGGTCCCGATGTGACGTGTACCGAATGTGCACAAATTGACTAATTGGTCACTTTTACTTCAGGGTTACCACCTTCAGGGGTACCAACTCGCATTGAGCCCGCGTAGTGGATTATGGCTCTCTCAGAGAGAGGAGGCCTGTGGGACACAGGCCTCCTCTCAGTAGCAGTGGGAACATTATAGGCTGATTGTTTATATACTTCAGGGTTGCTGTCATCAAGACATTATATTTCTAGTAATAAGAACTTTTTTTTTTTAATATGCAGCTTGTTTTTAATGGCTTTTACAGACTCGCGCGATATCGCGGGCGCGACAGGCAGCGACAAAGAAATTGTGCTACTAAAGTCGGGTTGCGCCCGTGATATCGCACTGTCTGTACGAGCCTTAAAGCCGCGGCGCCCCCTCTTTTGTCACTCTAAGCCTCCAATGGTTGGGAACCCCTGCTCTTGAGAGACTGAAGTCAGGATGTCGGTAGATAACGTCGACGCGTCGTTCCAGTTATTCGCAGACAGTGTTAGGAAGCGCCCTTAGTGTTGGGACTAGCGAGAAATAGTTGGAGAATTCTCCGACTAGCGTTCAATTGTTTTTTGGTGCTAAGTTTTTTCCACTGCGCTGGAAAATCCATTGTTGTCATAATTTGAATGTTCATACATTGATTCCACTGCGGTTTTTTTTTTAATTTTATTTAATTTTTAGCAATAAAATATTTCAATATTTTGGTTCCACAGCGCTCCAAGAAATTTTGAGTAGAATTAGCAAAAAAATAAATTTTGAATGAAACAATTTTAATTACCTACCATAAAAAAAAAGAAAAAATAATAAATAAATTCATTTATTTCAGGTAAAAAACACCCATTGAAAAAAAATATATTAAATATGTTTAAACAGTCATAATCACAATGTCACATCTAACAATATTTTTTTCTTAAAACCAAGGAAAAAAAATCACAACTTCAGTTTAGAAAGTTTTCTTAAAACTACAGCACAAATAACAACGTAAGTAATACTCTATAATAAAATAAATGTCACGAAAAATAGATAAGATTTTTAAAACTGGGATACAAATCACAACACAACATAATAAAAATATTAAAATGTTGTTCTTTTTTTTTTTTAGATTCATTCATCGTTTGACTTAAATTATATTTACCTGTGCGATAATTGAGTATAATACTTTTGAATTCTGTGTCTCTCTATATTTCTGATATTTCTATTTGTGTATAAAAACAACTTATGGTTTGCTTTGTATGCTGACTCTACTTATTTAATTTTTGAAATAATATATGTATTTAACTTGGAGCGCAGTGAAACTACCCTTTGAATCTGCAGTCTTTATGGCTTAGCAGTTCTGATAGGTGAGACAAATAATTCTATGATTAAAACAGGAGACATTAACTCCAATAACTTAAAGACCATAATAAGGGCCTGATTGCTCAGGAGCCGGATGATGACATATTTATGTATGTTTATCATTAAATCTACGCTTAATGTATGCATAATTTTTTTTTTGTTAAATTTTATATTGTTGGTTTGTTTTTCGTTTTGGTGTAAGTTGTAAAACTAGCAATCAATTGTTATAAATAAGTAATTAGCATCGAAACATTCCACTTAAAACTACCCTCAAAAATGGCCTGGTTTTCGGTAATTTAGGTAAAATTACCAAAAACTAGGACATATACATTAATAAATACCCCTAATTACTATCACTACTTCATCTCAGGCTACTTAGATATAAAAGCAAAACCACTCGAAAGAGCACAATTAAAATAAAACATCTGTGCTCCACAAGAATTTAAAACACAGGCTGCAAGTAATTAATGTAGCTCCACAAATTGGCGACTCGATCTACAATGTGTGCCAGGCCTTAGGGTGTGGTGCTAGTTGCAACAAACTGCCGGTATATTCTGTATAAAAATCGCATCGTGAACATTTATGTGAAGCGAGCTTGTTCCGTGTGGTGCCGGACGTAAAGAATAGCACCATCCTATTTCTTCCCGTGGGTATCGTAAACGGCGACTAAGAGATAAGTACCTTAGTCCCTATTCCACCCAGCAGCGTTCACAATGCATTTTAACACCATACTGCGATCGTCAACCCGCCTGCCAAGCGTTGCGATTATGGCAACCCCTCCTTTTGGGGGAGGCCTACGTCCACCAGTGGACGTCTTTCAGCATCAGGTAAAATAACAGCTCATTTCCAGCTCACTGCTCACTATACTGTAGAATTATTATCTTCAGTACAGGGACATCATTTTTGAGCCAATGAATGCTATAAAACAGATCCATTTACAGGAACCCTTTTTTTAATATCTACAGAGCCGAACGTGTCTTTCAAAGAACAAGATAAATCTTCATAGAAAACCAAACTCAGTACATGACATGTGAGTATGAGAGGTATTTCTATAGTCGCACATAAGAAATGAAAAGAATGGCTCTGAGGTTGAAAGAAATAGTTTTTAAATTGAAAGATCGTTTTGTTACAAGTTTTATTGAAAATGTTCAGCTTTATTTGTAGTTTTGATGTGTAATGTTGAGTTTGAACACTACAATCATTTTTATGAAGAATAGAATATCTTCAGTATAGTGACCATATTGGTGATGTTCTTCAGAAATGTCAGGTGCGTAGTTCAGAGTAACTACGATAATATGGCCCGCCCCTCAAAAATGCAAAACGTTTGAAAGTATTTGTACGCATGTGTGCGTAATGCGACGGCCGTCAAACAAAAACAAATTACGGATTTGTCGCTCGACGAGTGGCGTCATTAATCGCTCATTATTATTAGTATGCCGCTGCACTAACGCACTCTATGAAAACGACACGTGCGTTGTCTTGCGCGATCGGCTAGTTAAGATTAGTTGACCAACAAATCTGGTAATAAGTGAGATATTACGAGTACTACATGCAAACTCTTTCGTAAGGATTTGACTATACACATTGAAACAGTAATTTGGAGGGGTGGGGGCAATGATTTTGAAGTATACTGTTAATCCATTGCTTCATAATATATGTCTGCTCAACAACGTAAATGACGCAATGAATGTAGTTGAACTTAGTGTGGGATAACTCGGCACATGTGCTAGCACAGTTGTAGCTACTCACTTGGATAAAAAGAGTCACTCACTCTTTTTATTATGATGTGCTAGCACACACCACAGGGCAGAGATTAGCTACACAGAACATTTGTAACTATTCTTATTACTCTTTCCCTCATCATCATTCGTGCGAACTGTGTGACACGCTTAACCGACTAGTCACCGCGTGTGCCTACTCGACTGAGTATGTGCGCCGTGTCGCGTTGTCGTCACTACACACCACACTTGCGACTCGTGAGTGTGGTGTGTAGTGACGACAACGCGACACGGCACAACTCGCACGGCGAGTAACGCAACTCACTGACACACTCGCACAGTCACAGCACGTTCGTGCTGACAGGCCACCGCAGGCTCGCCTCATTCGTGGTAGCACAGTGTGCTAGCTCACTTTGTAAAAAGAGTGCCTCGCACGATCCTCATTTTAAAAGAGTGTGCTACCCATCCGTTTCCTGTGGAGAAGAGCTGGCAAGAAACTCCACGGTTACTCTTTTAAAAATAATTAGCTTTTACAATGTTTTCAAATTGTGTAAATAGGTATGGGAGGACAGTGTAGGCCTGTCAACGAGTACTTAACAAAATAGAAAATGGTTTACAAATCTACAGTCTATTAAGCCTACAAAGTTCTTGCATTCACAAAATATGTATAAAAGAATCTATAATATAATATATTATTAAAATAATAAACATAAAATCCTATATATGATTGCCATTACAACTGTTATGCTGTCCACAAAAGCCTATTAGTGGCTTAATAGTTGAAATGAAAATTGTAGATATACAGGGTGGAAGGGACATCGACGCGAAACCTGTTACCATGTATTCAGTACATCATACTTGACCCCCGTGCGTTGAAATTTCTAAATAAAAACAAAAAACAGCTGCTTCCTACAGAAGTGCAATACCTACTCGGTCAAAATGTATGGAAAAGCGATTTTTTTTTTAATATCCGACGAAAATTTACAACGCACGGGGGTCAAGTATGATGTACTGAATACATGGTAACAGGTTTCGCGTCGATATCGCTTCCACTCTGTATAATGTCAAATAATGACAAGACTATGTAAAAAAAAAAAAACATCGTGTATAAACGTAGCAGGCGGTAATTCTGTAGTTTCTGCTAATTGTATCATCATTAGAGCATCCACAAGTCACGACAGCCTCGCTGTTTCTGTCGATTACAATTTTATTAATGTCATCACGCCATGATCTATCCTCCTAATATTTCGTGTTGACACGAGTCAAATAGTTTGTTCTTGACACTTTCCTGTGTTTCATGTCCAATAATTACTTGTTCAATGTTTACAAACATTATTTTGTAATTCCTTTTCAAATGCAAACTATTTGAAAAGGGTTTTTTTTATCTTCAGTCACGAGCACTAATAAAATTTATCTACTTATAGACTTATCAAAATTTAAAAGAGATTTTCGCGTGGAATAATGATTGAAATTATTTCATGAGTTCTAAAATACTATTTTCTGATTAACATAAAATTACAAGAAATGTGTAAGAGCTTTATGCTCTGCTGGTCCACTTGAATCTTGTAAACCTTTTTTAACCTTCCCGCGGGCATTGGCCTGCAAGACCGACAAAACACTATTTCGTGATTTTTTCTATTTTCATCAATGCTGGCATTTTGTATTTCCTGTTAGCTTGTCTGATTCGTTACTACGTTTATACCAGAGCGCAAAGTTCATTCGTGCGAGTATCACGTAGCCGCATTTGGTGACAATATTGGTCTATGGGCCCGACATAGGTATAGGTTTATTTTTGATTTCGACTCAGTATAAAATGTACTGAGTGGAAAAGTGATGACACTTCTACCTTTAATGAGCTATATGTTTATCTAGCTGAGCCCCGAGTCTCGATCCCGTGGGAATATCGGGATAAAAAGTAGCCTATGTCTTAATCCAGGGTGTCAGCTACGTCCATACAAAATTTTATCAAAACTGGTCGAACCGTTAGAGCGTGAAGAAGTAACAAACATACACACACACACACACACTCACAAACTTTCGCCTTTATAATATTAGTGTGATGATGTGATGTTCTTCATTAAATTTTCTTTTAGATTTGTAAGTTTGCTGTTGTTTATTAGAAGAAAATATATATTTTTGCTAACATTTTGTAAACTCTTACGAAAATCTTGCTCTCTCTCTTTTATTTTAGTCCCTGAAATAGACTGAAGTAAAAGAGACCGTTACTCAGTAAATTAATAGTTTATTATCAAGAAATTAGGCTTATCTTAATCACGATATTCCCTAGTTTCTATAAACATATTATCGCCATTTGTTTTATTTCAAAAATTGTACTATAATTGGGGAACTTTCGGTCTATGAGACCGTACGCTGATATAGCTGTCACAGAATTTGGCGCGGGTATAGGAAGGTTAAAAACACTGAAACTATGAACGTATCTCCTTGACGTATTTGATTGATGTATCGATTTTTGGTGGGGAAACATAAAATCACTTCTTTAGATTCAAAGGTGACAATTACACCAAACAACCAAACACCGACCAAGAGATGCAACATAAATTTTAGTTCCTTTTCGTAATACAACAGTAAAAATAATGTTTAGCATAATATGTGCATTATAATTTTTATTAAATTACCGGCCGAGATCCTATGGGAGCTCCCATTGAAATATCTTAAAATTAAACTATGTAGATGGTTAGTAGAGAATGGTTTTTATAGTTTACAAGAACTCCTGCAACAAAAAGAAAAAAATATATTTTTCACTCCTCTTGCTCAAAAAGTCCAACGTTGTAGCGTACCAGGGGGCAGTCTGCTATTTTCAATGATTGGTCATTATGACGACCATACCAAGGCAACGCTATGACCATTGTGCCAATAGTTTGTAAGCTCTTAAATTCATAATGGCGTGACAGTGGTCCATAGGGAAGTCAAAATAATAGTATATAATAATATATTCAATTATGTATAATATTTTTTTATTTCATAGGATTAGAAATTAATTAAAAAAACATTACACACACTACCATGAGTTTGACACACACATAATTATATACCTTAGATTTCAAGATAGGTGACAGAAGTGACAGCTTGAGCATGGAATTAGTAAGTACTTTATACTCGCATGGAATAAGTAAGTACAAATATATTGTAAGTAGAGGGGGTCGAATTTCGACCAGTGGGCGACCACTGATATAGTAAAATCGCTAAAACATCCACCGTTTCATCCCCCGCTACAACAGGAATCACGCACCCTTGCCAGTTGTGTAACAAATAGGAATTTAGGCCAAACGATGTAGCGCCTGGGATACGTTATTTATTCCGATTTACGTACAGTACACTAGCCTTATAGTTGCAACACTATTTCACTGTGAATGCCATTTAGAGCTGGAAAGCGTGTTCCGCTAATGGCTTGGTGACAAGCTTGATGGTGAACATTTAAAGGGTTGAGAGTAAAGGTTGGGTTGGGTTGATTTTTATTAAATTTATTATTGTATACAAAATTGTGACTAAATACTACCTATTTGATTATGTGCCGTCTTCATTTATTGACATATTTTTATTAACTGCGCATCGCAAATGATAAAAGTAGGCTTGTCTTAAACAAAAAAACTGCCAAATCTATATAGTTTGTGGTAGCGGAAAAAATATTATGTTATTCTTGAACATATTTCTCAGAACTTGGTTGTTGCCAAAACACGTTCAGAAAAACAATACCTCGATAAAAAAACGGTACGCTAATCCTTTACTTTGAGCTTCAATCCAAAATAATTATCTGTATCAAATGTCAACGTACGATTGGTATTTAATTAATAACAAGAGAATTCTACTGAGAAATTATGACTGGAGGAATTTCTCAGTAGAAGCCCGGAGCCCGGTTGATAGCAAAAGGCTCATCCCCTCTTGTATGGCACTTAAACATTACTGGCAAAATATAAGTCCACCTCTCCTTAATCTTTCAGGAAACACTGGCGCCCTAGGTTATAAGATTTCAAAAAAAAAAAACTACTTGATAAAGCACAATTTGTCACTCGGGAGTCCTTCTATCACGTTTTAAATGACTAGTTATATCCGTATTTCTAATAAAAATATGACGTAGAATAGAGACCATTTTTCGTCATCTTTCGTAAGAAAGGAAAGTACACGAAAACAAAAGGTACAGTCAATCTATCAACCGTCAAACGTCGAGATCAGACGTGTTAACATGACGTAACATTCTTATTTTTCCCTTTAGACATGTATTGATAGGAAAATGCTATAAGGAAATAACAAAACATTTGTTAGGAACACAGAGGAAGCTATCAAAATATTAAGTTTGATAGTTAATGTCAGCCCATTTCATAATTGTTTGTACAGACGATTTTTTTTCTTCATAATTTTAGGCTCAGTAGTTTCGGAGATAATGGGGAGAATGGTAAATTTTCAACAATTTTCTTAAATTTTATAACTATTTATATTAAAATTATAAAAAAAATATCTGAAATCCTTACAACAAGCCCTTTCGTTTTTGGTATACCGCACGGTAAAGTTTGCAAAAACTTTATTTTTTATTTTTCTAATTTGCCCCCCAAAAGTGACACCCATATTCAAAATTCATTCATTCATGTGTACTAAACAACTTAATCGGTCTAATTCATGTGTACCAAACATCTTAATCGGTCTAGTTCATATATATGTAAGATATAACTACAAGAGTTCCGTTTGTCCTTTTGAGGGATGGAACCCTAAAAAAAGTCATTTATTCAAATTAGGCTGAGAATCTTTTTGAACGAAAATATGACAGGAGAGTCAAACGCCTGCTCATATTTATTACAAGGAGCTTCAAAGTAAAAAAAAAAAAAAACGAGAATCGAACCAAATGCTCAAATGACAGCCACTGCGCGCAGACTATTTAACAACAAAATTATTAAGACTTAATAAACGCATTAGGTTTGCTCCGATTCCTCACCGGACACGGTTGTTTCGGGAGATTCCTGTTCAGGATAAAGCGGGAGGAAACGGCCGGATGTCACCACTGTGTGGATCGCCCGGAGGACACGGTCGTCCCCTCCTTCTGCGAAGCAGTAATGCTCGCGAAGGAGGAGGCGGAGCGCGTGAGGGAGAGGCAGGGTTCGCGCCCTCACGCCCCTAGTCGCCGCAGGAGACGCCCCGAGTCCCAAGCCGATTTCCGGCCACCGTAGGCGCGGGCTTGCGGACGGTGAGCGATGGGTAGCTCGCCGTCCGATAAGGACCAGGCCCGGGTCGACGGCGCGTCGTGTTCCACGCGCGCCTCAAAGAGACGTCAGCACGAATTGACGGGGTCCATTAGGGCCAATGCCTGCCAGGGTTGCGAGTTTGTCCGAAAGGGATATCGTGGCCCTGGCACACAGGCAAATGAAGGAACACGGGTGGGTTTTAGTCAGTAAAAGTCTGACACGCCCTGCCACTCCGCCCAGAGCGGGAGAAGTTATTTGAGAATTTCCCACCCAAAAAAAAAAAAAGGTTTGTTCTGATGTATTCAAACCGTATCACAACAGATTGGTCTATTAATGGAACATATTAATTATCATAATACACATTGGTTTCATTGTTCTGTAAGCAAGTACATAAGTTGCAACAATTGATTTAAATATTAGCTTTGAAGAGATAATTAATGGAGCTATACATGACGAGTTACATGTATAACAATGTGAAGGGCGGGAATTTTGGGGGATTATAATGTAATATTGACGTTTAAAAAGTGCTGATCTACAGCATAATATTTGAATAAATGACTTTCGATTCTGAACCAATGCTTAGTGTGAATGGATATAATTAGAAATTAGTAGACCACTTTTCAGATACACGAGAGCAGTGGTAGCCCAGAGGTATCGGCCCCGACTTACGAGTTGTAGGTCGTGGGTTCGAACCCAGGCATGCGCTTTACTTTGTGTAAATAATTTCATCGCCACTGCTCTCAAAACGGTGAAGGAAAACATCGTGAGGAAACAGGAAAATGTCCTAGAACCAAAAATTCGAAGACATGTGACATCCACCAAACCGCACTGGGCGCGCGTGGCGGATTACAGCCCACTCCCTCTCATAGAGAGGAGGCCTGTGTCCTAGCAGTGGGACCACTTTTGCACAGTCTCCATTTTAATAGGTAGAAATGGAGACTGGGCAAAAGTGGTCTATGGATCAATAGCGGTTTTGATATTTTTGTAGGGATACCCCATCTTCATAGTCCAGTCATTTAAAACATCGTAGGTCGTAAAAATTGCAATGTACTGTTTTTTTTGGAATGCTGTTAGAATAGATGCCAATAGTGTAAAACTGTTTGCAGCTTCGAAAGACTTATTCTGACTGCGTGGTGTTCGGAAAAACCTAAATATTTTCGGACTTCTTTCAGTTTTTGGCTTATAACTTCTAAAATGGGCATCCTACGGAAAAGTCGATTATGCTGTAAACCGAATCAAAATCCAGTGCGGAGATTAAAAGAACAACGCGGCTACATAGTCAGACATGAAAAGCGACTTTAATTATTTATACTTAGGTGCTTACTTACAATTTGTTTTTTATTTTTTATAAGCATGGATTATGTATGGGTCATGGATAGATCGAACAGAATATTTAAGATCTCTTACTAGAGATTATGGTAAGCTTAATCGGAGACTTGTCTCTGTCTATTTGCGTGCCGATAAGCTTTTAATTGCGTAAAAAACTATAATCTCAATCTGAATAATTTTGAAGTAGGTATCCATTGCTTCTTAAGTCCGAAAAATGTATCTGCTTAAAAACGTAAATAACGCAATAAACTCCTATACATTTTTAAATTGAGTGCAAACATAGCTCTGTAGGTCCAATAGAACCCGAGATACAGTACTTCAAACATTGGCCATTTTTCATAGAAAGTTCAAAATGATCGTTTTAGCTGTGTTCCGAGCAGAATATCGGCTAAAATACTCATCCTACGAAGAAAGTCATGTATAGAGTAAACTTTGTTTTATACTCTTGGTATCTTAACCTGAAAGCATCGCAAAAAAACAGTACAGTGCAATTTTTTGTGAGCTAACTGGGATTTTTGAGTCGACGGTGACTGGCGTATTATCCTTGTGCAAAACCACGACACTTTGAAAACCCGACTTGTGAAAGTAATCTAAATATCCCACTAAGGACCTACCTACATCTACAGCTAGGGTTGCCCAAATGCCAACCCTACTTTATAATATTCCTGATTTAGTAGAGGCCTAAATTACAACATAAAAAAACATGCGACACTAAGTCTTCGATCAATCTTGAAGTAGCAAAACTTATGCTCACAAAAAAACAAAATATTTGTAAAACTTATTTAAGAGTACTCATCTATTTTTTCGCCATTGCCTATATTTTTACAGGCAATCGCTTCGAAAATACTGTATTATTTGATATAAAACGTTGGAAACCCTATCTACAGCCCAATTTCATGAAATGAATCGATGCAGATAAGATATCTGATCCTAACTGTTTAGTTAGGATTTCAGACATCAGGTTCATTACTGGCAAAGTCATGTAGATTATTATAATTCATCTCACAAGCATTAATCTAGGTTAGCCGAGATAATTATTATAATAAGACAATTAATTAAACCTTTAGGGTATCTACCTTGATCTGGATTATTCTGATCGCTTTAAGGAAATTGATAGGTAATTAATTCAAGACTCAATTCTCAAGCAGAATAAGGTACCTTATACCTACTAAATTATATTGTGTATGTTTGTCACTCTATCACGCTTTAAGGCTGCCTCCCGCAGACAGGCGCGACGCAACACTAGTAGCATAATTTCTATGAACACTTCATGGAAAGTGTCGCGCCACCTGTTGTGCCCGCGACATCGCGCCAGTCTGCGGAAGCCTTTAACGGCTAAATAGTATTCTTCAGAAAGGTCAGGTACGTAGTACTCGCAACCAGAGTACGTGTATGACCAGATGTATAAACGTTAACAACGCAAAAGGAGTATGTAAGAATAGTTGCAAGTGGCGTTCTGAAGATTCTGCGATTCCATGCGAAGAAGGTGTGAGTTTATGTATGTAGATTTGGATGCAATTTGATAAGCACGTAGACTGTGTCGTGTATTAATGTATGGGATACTTTTTATCTAGTTTCATGTAGAATTTTGCCTAGGATGTGAGTAAAACCGCGGGTAACAGCCAGTCTAGAATAAACAAAGGCAGTATACGAGGTGAAAACCACCCCATAACCAATCCAAAATCTATGCATTCTGTAAATTTTAACATTTTTTATCAGAGATTTTTTTTTTTCTGAATTGCTCTGACTTTTGGTGAATCATAATTTATAAATGTTTGCATGCCGAATAGTAAAATATGGCTAAACTTTAATGTATCATAACACCTATTATATATTACCCATATTTGCAAAATAAATGTCTTCTATTTTATTTATTCTATTTATTAAAGAGTATTCAGCAGAAATAATTACTAGTTAAATGATTTTTATTTTGAACTAGCTGAAAACCATTAATTGAGCCCTGTGAGACTCCCATTGTTACTATATATCCGGGAGATCTTTTTCCATTAAAGTCAACGCTCTGAATCTTATTACTCAAGTATGAAGTAAAAAGATCGAGAGCGGTATTCCGGATCCCGTAGTGGCGGAGTTTCCTGATTAACGTTTCATGAATAACGCAATCGAATGCCTTTGACAAATCACAAAAGATGCCCAAGGCATCGCATTTATGTTCCCATGCATTATAAATATGTCCTAAAAGTTCAACACGCATGCATTAGTAGTTGAACGGCTCCTTGTAAAACTGAACTGTTTGTTAAGTAATAATTTATGCGTTTAAAAAAACTTTGCAATTGGTCTAAACTTAATTTCTCTAAATTTTACTAAAGGTAGGTGGTACGTAAAAACCTGATTCGAATCATTACGAACATTTTGAAAAAATTGCCAAATCGAGCGAGCTACCAATTATATAATTTTGTAAAAGACTGGTTACGTGTGTATAGAATTTGACGGAAGACGTTGGTTTAATTTAAGGTTTAGTTGTAAAAACATGATTATATTGAGATTTTGACATTCAATATCTCCATAAAAATTCAGTTCCCAGGTACAGAAAAATCCCCGGTAATGGATCCGGCAATTGGGACTCGAGGTGGCATTGCACAAGTCCGAGGCCATGTGTTTTTATGGTCCTCGGAACGCGCCACTGTCGGGTTCCCAGATAACGGCGGGAGGAGTTCACATCGGCGTCGAGTCGACGATGAAGTACCTGGGACTCGTCCTCGACAGCCGGTGGAACTTCGTGGAGCATTTTCGACGTTTGGCTCCCAGACTGGAGCGGGCCGGGGCTGCTTTGAAGCGGCTCCTGCCCAATCTAGGGGGTCCAAACGCCTCCTGCCGGAGGCTCTACGCGGGGATCGTGCGGTCCATGGCCCTTTACGGGGCACCGGTGTGGGCGCGTTCTCTGAGGCTGCGACCAGCGCAGCGGTTGAACGCGTCCCAAAGGATCATGGCCATCAGGATGGTATCTGGAGGCGAAAGTCCTCGCGCACATTTGGGTGTGGCGCGAAGAGGCGAAACTCCGGGGCATAACTCCGCTGCCGCAAGAAATTGCGGCACAGCGGACGGAGCTCCCGAGGGATCTCATGGCGACATGGAGAGTGCGATTGTCGCAACCCAGCGCTGGGCACGCCACAATTGTGGCGATAAGTCCCCTCTTTGAGGAGTGGCTGGAGAGGCGCCACGGCGTCCTTACCTTCCGCCTGACGCAGGTCCTCACCGGACATGGATGTTTCGGGAGGTTCCTGTTTAGGATTAAGCGGGAGGAAACGCCCGGGTGTCACCACTGTGTGGATCGCCCGGAGGACACGGTGGAGCATACGGTGGAGGTCTGCCCAGCTTGGGCGGAGCACCGCCGTGTCCTCACGGAGGCGATCGGCGGCGGCGATCTCTCGCGTCCGGGCCTGGTTCAGGCCATGGTTCGGAGCGAGAGTGCATGGGAGGCCGTCACCTCCTTCTGCGAAGCAGTTATGCTAGCGAAGGAGGAGGCGGAACGCGTGAGGGTGAGACAAGGTTCGCGCCCTCATGCCCCTAGTCGCCGCAGGAGACGCCCCGGGCGTCGGGAGTCGCAAGCCGATTTCCGGCCACCGTAGGCGCGGGCCTGCGGACGGTGAGCGATGGGTAGCTCGCCATCCGATAAGGACCAGGCCCGGGTCGACGGCGCGTTGTGTTCCACGCGCGCCTCAAAGAGATGTCAGCACAAACTGACGGGGTCCGTCAGGACCAATGCCTGCCGGGTTTGCGAGTTTGTCCGAAAGGGATATCGTGGCCCTGGCACACAGGCAACGGAAGGAACACGGGTGGGTTTTAGTCAGTAAAAGTCTGACACGCCCTCCCACTCCGCCCAGAGCGGGAGAAGTTATTTGATGATTTCCCACCCAAAAAAAAAAAAAAAAAAAAAAAAAAAAAAAAAAAAAAAAAAAAAAAAAAAAAAAAAACCTACGATTAACCTTGTAGCCATTCTTGTGACGGTTTACCTCAGATTACCATCAAGTCAGTTTAATCGCGTTTGGTATTTCTATAGAAAATGCTGACATGTCATAATTATAATTATTTCACACATCGTTGTCAAGTTGATTGGACTGGCCTTGAATGCGTTCGTTCACATTCATGGCCTTTACATAATTTTATTTTTATGGCAATTTGGTGTATGTTAATCTGTCCTTCACGTGTGGAAGGAAATTGATTGTATAAGAAATTGACACAATACGTCAATTTACCGTGATAATGCAATTTCGTATGACTGTCGAAAACTACAGTTGTGATTTGAAAATACGGACAATTAGAGTTGGAAGTCAATTTAATAATTAATTAATTTCCCTGAATTCACATCCGGCACATCTTGGATAATCAGCTCTGCTACAACTCTACTGATTTTCAATGATTTAACGGTGTGATTTTTTCGCAGCTTATGCTATTAAGTCATACGTCATTTGTTTAACATAGGTAATAATAATGGTAAAAATCATAACAAAAAAAAAAGTGCGCTATTTTATGGCGTACAAACATTAAGGTAATAAAAACTAAAATAATAAAAACAATTACAAATAATGACACATTTCATAATACAAATTAGTTAATAATAAATAGCAATATAAATGTATGTCAATAAAAATAGAGAAAGAGAAAAATTATTATAACTTAATTTAATTAATATTCTCATAGTTATCGACCTGGTCCTGATCGATACGAAAGAAAAAAAAATGACATAGCATATTGACTGAAGGCTAGATTGGACCACGAAATCATAATAAACGCAATGTAGTCCATTAATAATGCCATACTAAATACTTGACCATGTAATAAAATCACTTAATAAAACACACATCTATACTATTCGATCAATCTTTATTAATAAAAACTGGTTATTAGGGTTATATTCTCAACCCAGTTTTTTTCTAAACTTGTAAGTATTTAAAGTATAAACTACGGTCTACTAACTACGGTCGTTGTCCCCAAAAAAGATCATCAAATATTTTTTATTTGTTTTATCGTGTTTAGATATGCTCATCACGGCTGCGGAATTTCGCTAGCTAATTTATTTTGACCCTAAATAGATCACCACACGTACTATGTGCCTAATGGTGATTACAGACTATTAAAGAGCTGGGCGGTGCGACTTGGGAGAGGCCTATGTCCAGCCACTGCTATACATAACACAAAGTTAAAGTCAAATTATTTATTTCAAATATGCACATAAATATGCTATGTCCAGCAGTGGACGTCTTTCGGCTGAAATGTTGATGATGATGATGAGGCACATTTAAGGCACTTTTGAAAATTGAATTGAATTGAAAAAAATTGAATTGATTCTAGTTGCCCCTTCCAAAAGGTAGTTTCGTATGGAGATGAATTTGCAAGAAACTACACCGTTACTCTTTTTTAAAAATGTTTTACAATATTTTGTTTGAGTACATTAATTATATGATTATATGTGAAGACCTAGAATAAAATTACTATGCCACAATAGGCAAAATAATGAAGCAAAGACAGATAAATTAATTATGTGATAGATACATGGTGCTCACATATTTACAAAGATTGTAAAAAAAAATGCGTTTTCCTAAAAAATAAAGTAGCGCCTATCGTATCCCACTGACTGCGATAGGCTGAGTTGATTGAAGGAGTTAAGTTTTGTCGAGTTGCTAGGAAGTTTGTTGAGCTACTTCTTCTTTCCAGCTTCACCATTCTGGACTTGTGAAGGGTGCACATTTTTTGGACTGCCTGTTGTAATTTTAGCTTTCAAAATATACTAATTCCCAGCATGTATTTTGGATTAAAGTTCAGATTTATTTATGATGGTGTTTCACTTTGGGCAGTAAAGAAAAAAACATGACATTGAAAAGTCACGTTACTTCAAACGCCACACGGTTTTTTTGGCGCGTAGCCAATATCTGAAATAACGCCGCCATCTTGTTTTAAGAGTTTACTCCTTAATAAAATAATAAAAATCATTTATTTCAGACAAAAAAGCCATAGGCAAGGCAAGGTTGTTAGTAACATGTATTTTGCGTATAACTAATGTTAGTAAGTAAAATAAAAAAAACTAGTCACACCGTCTACCCCTGCAATGTAGGCTCAACGGTCTCGCAACACAAGGAGTTCAGTGAACCTACTGAGCAGAACAGAATCGATTTCCGTATACAGTTGTGGACATATATTTAGGAACGACTGATAACGCAGTCACTTTTGGATAAACAAGTTGCTTTTATTTTTATATCAACTTACAGACAACTTTGAACCACATAAAATAACAGCTTTAAGTTTTAATGATTCATACTCAATAATCTAAATAATTGCACTTCCGTATAAAATCTATTTATCTTAAATTGGCTGTATTTCAAAAGTACTGGGCACTGGATAAATAATTAAGAAAGCAAAAAAATATGTTCTCAATTTTGAATTTCGAAAACAAATATCACATTTTTTTATTTCCAGCCTGTCCTTTGGTGCTACATCGTTTTTTCAGTCAAAAGTGCTATATTATTTCAAAATAATGAATAAAAAGGAAAGTTGTCACAACTTTCCTTTTTATCATCTTTGTTTCATCAACCCGGAAAACGAATATGGTACTCTATGAAAGTGATTGGTCGTATAAAAAGATTGCTGATCATATGGAGTGCTCCAAAACTAAAGTTTATAACGCTGTAAATCACGTCTAGAAATTCAACACTACCCATAATGTTTTTCGAAAACCTAAATCTAGAAACACAACACCGCGTGAAGATGCTTTGATTGTTCGTTCAGCGAAGACTGATCCATCTAAGGGTTCTGAAATTATGAGAAGGGATGTTTTGGCAATGGAGGAGTATCAGCGGGTACAGTACGAAGACGCTTAATGGATGCAAAGTTATTTGGAAGAATCGCCCGGAGAGTACCAATTCTCAAGAAGGTGCACCGAAATACAAGATTAGATTTCGC
The DNA here is from genome assembly GCA_963921375.1 of Tiliacea citrago. Lineage (NCBI taxonomy): Eukaryota > Metazoa > Arthropoda > Insecta > Lepidoptera > Noctuidae > Tiliacea > Tiliacea citrago. The sequence goes on along the minus strand of OY992799.1, from coordinate 20,440,296 downwards.
TAGGAAGTATGACGACTGGACAGCATTTCAATGGAAAAATATATCTGACGAAACGAAGATAAATAGACTAGGTTCTGACGGTAAACAGTATAAGCGTTGACCGGCTAAGCAGGTATTGATGAATCCGAAGTTCAAGAAAAAAGGAGTAAAGCAGAGGGGAGGAAACATAAAAGTTTGGGGATGTTTCTCAGGGCATGGGGTTGGGCCAGTTAAAAAGATTGAAGGCTTTTTAGACCAATTTCAATACAGGCAAACATCAGAAGAGCTATGGAATAGGCTTTCTTATGCTGAGGAGACGTTGCCTGTAGTTTGGAAATTAGTAGCGGAAGCACTTTTTAACCGACTTCCAAAAAGGAGGAGGTTATTATGTTCGGCTGTATGTTTGTTTTTTTTTTTTTTTTTATGTATGTTCACCGATTACTCCGTCAATTGTGGACGGATTTTCAAAATTCTTTTTTTGTATGGAAGGGTATGCTCCCGAGGTGGTCCCATTGCCACCAAATCAGAATCTGATGCGGGGATTCCATGTAAATCGAGGGAAATCCTCAAATTTTATAGGCATGCCTATAGCGATTTGAATATTCTTTATAGAAACTCGTGCATTTGCACTCGAAAAGCACCATTTGGTGAAGTGGAACTGATGATGAAGACCACAGATGGCCACCAGAACTACTTGATAATAAGTATTTCACCGTTGCGATTCGATTAGGCACTTTAATATGGTTGCTAAGCAATTTATTTTCGTCAAAATGCATATGGTGAAGTTGCCATCAGTTCTCCTGGTTCTTACCAGCAGAACTTTCTTTCTTTTCTTTTTTTAAAAAAAACGTTGCCGCACACTAGGAATTTCTCCTGTATCGTGGGTGAATTTACAAACATTTAAACTCACATACACAAACAGCCAGACCCGGAACAACTACTTATAGGTCATACAAATAACTCCTCAACAATTAACGCCCCTGCATCGGGAAAAGCAATATTTTGTAAAAGGTGATGAGCATTTGACAGTAGGCTATTGTTAATTAGATAAATTACAAGCCGACCCACTAAAAAGTGAAAAATAAAAAACTTTTTACAAAAAAAAAAACAACCAACTTCCAAAAAAAACACTACAAAGTGAAAAATAACTTTAAGTTCGGAAGTCGGTGGCAAAAAACTAAAATACAGATCCAAAGACACCGACTTCCGAAATTAAAGTTATTTTTCACTTTGTAGTGTTTTTTTTGGAAGTCGGTTGTTTTTTTTTTTGTAAAAAGTTTTTTCAACTTCGATACAAAATAATTTATAGCAGAAAAATTATGTTAAAAAAACCTATATTTTTTTAAAACGCAGTCGGTAATGTATTTTTCTTATTATTAAGCAAACCTTATCAAGAAATTTTAAAATCACACACTGGGCTTCAGCTATCCTTGAGATAAAATCAAAATTTTATTTTATGATTATACAATTTCACGTTTACTCACAAATATATAAGAAATTGACGAAAAAAGGTTTTTTTTTTTAATTTAGTGCACGGAGCGGAGCCTTAACTCAAAAGCGTTACGTTTTTCTGCGCAACGTTCCTTGCGCACCTTTCATTTCTATTTATTTTTTATTGTTTTTCGACATCGGTGTCATTTTCATCGTTTTCGAGGTCGATAAACGAAATTGGGGTCAAAATCAAAATTAAATATGGCACCACCGAAAATTTGCTAATTTTCGTCTGCGTGCCGTTTTCAAGTTTTTTGAGGGCGATGATAACAATAATGAGGTTAAAATCAAAATTCAAGATGACGCCACTGAAAATTTGCTAATTTTTAATCATGGGTGTCGTTTTCAAGGTTTTCGAGGACACATCACAAAATTGGGGTTAAAATCAAAATTCAGGATGGCCCTGCCGAAAATTTGCAAATTATTGGAGTTTACTTCTTAAGAATCAATTTTCATAAGAAAAACTCCAAAGCGTTACATTTTCAGCGCAACGTACCTTGCGCACCTTTCAAGGAGTAAACTCCAGTCGTGTGTTGGAGCTGACACACATACACTTTTTTTTCTACAACAATTCCTGTGACAGTTTCACAACATTTTTACTAACAATTTATATATATTATATATTTTGCTGTACTGTGCGTTTTGTGCAGAATAAATAATTTTTCTTCTTTCTAACAACGCCTCCATCAGGCACCAGAGATCTTTGTAGCACGCTACATGAACCCAAAATGGGTTCATCTATATGTTCATTTTGGGTTGGAACCCAAAATGTAAAAACGTTTGCGGTGTAATTATTCTTCATAGACAATAATTATTTCAAAAACGTAATATTCTTATTGAAACCGATTACGATAAGAACATTATTGCCTTGAATTTACAAAAAGTGATACGAGTATCAATCGATAAATCACTAGTTCCCTATCTATCTACCCAATAACGTAGGTATATAAGTGCTCAACATTGTACTTGACGAACGATTGACATGGAAGTACTCCATAAATTATAACAATCAAGAGATAAAATCAAGTAGCCGGCAATGATTTGAGTAGGTATTTTGACGCTATGGAACGTTTTATTAATAATCAAAAAAATATTTGAATGGATAAAATCTAACATGATCACACGGACGTTTTTCATAATAATTACAATTACAAACACACAAAATAAATAAGGTGAATTTGGGCAATTCATCTTATTAATTAAAAAGTGAATTGCCCGCAAAAAGGCCGTGATAAAAACCACAGAAAGAGAGAAAGCTAAAGCATGCCAAAAAAAATACAAAACATCGTCTTCCATCTCTTTCTATTACAAAATAAGTACCTATTCTATCGCTTTCCTAGTCTATGTTTAACCCTATGACCGGTTCGCGTCACTACAGTTTACTTCGATCTCAATCAGCTGTCACTAGTAGTTATATTTACATTCATACCATAAGGATATTATTGAAATAATATACCAATTATTATACTATTCCTAGCACGTAAGGTCACCAAAATAATTATGTAAACTAATTTGTACTTACCATTTTTAGGCATAAGTTTACTTATTTCTTCCAACTCATAATTTTCTTTATTCTTGTTAATTCGACTACCATTTGACACTTTCACATACAAATTAGGCTTGTCCAATAATTTATCATTCTGTTCACGCATTTTTGTAAATATTATTATAACCTTTTTGGTAAAAAACACTATTTTTGTTTTAGTTGTGACTTTTTTCTTTTTTTTCTTTTTGGCTTCGCACGGTTTGTGCATTTAGCCAGTGTCATGTAAAATTAGGTAACAAGTACAAAGTTATTTAAATAACTATGAAATGAACTCCACTCAATGCATGATAAAGATGATTGATGATATCCCCGCCCCACTCCCCTTGGATTTAAGTAAAGACGCGGCACTTTACTGAAACCTCGCGCGGACTTCTTGAGAGAACTTAAAGTGATGTTGCACTGTTTTGTTTCATTTGCCTACATTAATGCAGGTTCACGAACACTTAATGGTTAATAATCCACCACTATTACACATTAATATTCGGCTAAACACAAATTTTAGAAAATAAAACAAAACTGCTAACATGACGCTTCACTTTCCCGCCAAGAAGTCCTAGTTGTGACTTGAGTTCGACTGCACTGACAATTTACAATAGGTATTGCCAGCATTCGTTTATCAATTCCCATAAATGGGGCCGTATTTCCCACGGATATTTACGAATGCTGCCCGCATTTAAAAAGGTGCCCCAATTCGAAAAATCCTTCAGTCCAACTTAGGCATTTTTACACTGACAATGCTGGTGTTGTCAGTGTAAAAATGCCTAAGTTGGACTGAAGGATTTCAGGACAGACCTTTTTTTCCCTTTCCGGGACTTGATGAGGATGAGGAATATTCCAATGGTGATAGAGAAATGATATAATTTAATTAAAGAAATCAAATTTGATTGTTATTGATCTCAATTAAACAGAAGAAGAAAACATTTTACCAGAAGCTAGATTTTAGTTAGATAAAAAACATGAACCTGAACCCTAAAAGTCCTGTTGATATACGACAATCCATTTTTTTTAAATTCTGTGGTTTAGGTATAATAATAACTTTATAAGTTTTATTTTATACTTAAAAATAAAAACCATATTTTAGTACTTATTATGATTTGGTGGCATTTTTATTTCTGTGACACATTTGAGTCTTTTTCTGGATTTATTTTAGTGCTTCTTTTGCTCACAGTTCAAAACTGACTAAGTGCACTTAGGCATTTTTCGAATTAGAGCACCCTAGTTTCGCGATAAAACTAAAACCATTAGTATTACGTTTGTAAGATGACCCTCTGACCGTTAGGATGATTTAACTTCACTTTATTTTCTTAGTCTAAGTAAACTACCTACATCTACTATTATCTAAAATATTTGTGCCAAACAGTTAATATTTAAATAAAGAGTTGATTCAGTACATTTAATTTGTCATTTAATATTACAAAAATGAAAAAAAAAACCTAGCTAGCTTTCCTGAAGTTGGTAAGCAGTGCGGATTCTCCCGTCATTTGGGGAGTTTCAACAGATTGGCAACTTTGAATCACAGCAAGTATTGAAGCTCGATCGGCGTTCGGGCGCCTTCGTTCCCATTCGGTTAAACTCGGCAGCATTGCTTACAGACTCACAGTGCCATCGCCAAACCAGGAAGTTTTTAAATACGTCATTTGTGCCAAAAAAGGTCGAAGTCGTGTTCAAGGTCGAGCAAGAGCTTAGATGCCCATACAGACATAAACTGCTAATTTTCTAAGCATTTTTTTTATATACATGAGCTGTTAAACAATTAAATTAATAGGTATTTTACGACAATAGTTTTGCAATGCTAAAATTAGAACTGTTGCACCTTTTGGATTCAAGGGAAAATTAATAAGAACCAGCACTATCTACATAATAAAACTCTTGAATATACGACAGACAATGTACAATGACTACCTACGTTGTCTAATAATTAAAAAAACATGCTCTTGACCTGGGTCTAGAGAATGTTTTTTTTTATTTTATTACGTAGGTTAGCAATGTGAACATTAAGCCATATTAATAAAATAAAAAATTACTTTTATGAATGAATATTAGTCATTGAATACATGAAGTGGGCTGCCGTTGTAAGAAGATTAAAATGCCACGGTGTATACGTATACGAGTAAGGCATCAGCGAAAAAAAAAGCACCCTGGGTACCAATATACGTATAAATACGTATTATGTATAATTCCGTAGATTCAGCAGCCTTGGTACATAACTGTAAGTTATGATTATTTCGAAGAAACACAAGCTGGAAGTGATAAAAGTAAGAAAGTAAAAATATCCAAACACCTTTAAAAATGTTGTTACTCTTTTATTAAAGCATGTTTTATTTGAGATGCCATCCTATATAAAAAATACTCTATTGGTGAGGCCAGTTACTGCATATTCTTTTGATACTCTTCGTTTCTACGTGTCTACCAGTAGTCGGCGTCCTACATAAAAACCATATACGGATATATCCGTAGTCGACATTCAATGTGTTAAACATAACTGGCGAAATGTGGGTGTACTATAAGTACACCTCTGCCCATCCCTTCGGGGAAACAAGGCGTAATATTATGTAGTATTCACCATACTTGGAGAACGACAGGGGTTCATAACCATAGGACATCCTGTTCAATACACTTTCTCAGCTGAATTGGTTCCAATATCCACCGCACCGTTCTGTTTTCAAATCGATAACTTCGATGGGTTCCGTCCTCATCAGATTTATGAATAAAACATTTGAATTCATAATCAATTCTACATTTTATTACCTACAATTTGTTTTTAATGTTCGAGAATTTCATTACATAACTTTGCAAAAGTTATTGTTAACAAAGAAGAAATAACTAATGTCAATGTTGAAACATTCTTGATATGCTCTAAAACGTTACAGCGCTTTTGGCAACTTAAAATAACAGTCGTCTCGCCAAAATCGATTCCCGATTCCCCAAAGCGATTCCCGAAAGTGGAGTAGATGTTAATTGAAGTGGCATTGCCACTACTCGTACCATATATAATACACCAAGCCTTTGAAAGTCTATATTATTTACAGCGTATAAATGTTTGGAATCAAAGGCTTTGCATTAAGTCGAAAACGTATTTTCCTTTCTAATATCGTGTGAGAAATAAGATAATTCTTTTGCTTTAATGCATGACTTACTTACATGCCAGTCGTGGAGGTTTTTAGGGTTCCGTACCCAAAGGGTAAAACGGGAACCCTATTACTAAGGCTCAACCGTCTGTCTGTCTGTCTGTCTGTCCGTCTGTCACCAGGCTGTATCTCATGACCCGTGATAGCTAGACAGTTGAAATTTTCACAGATGATGTATTTCTGTTGCCGCTATAGCAACAAATACTAAAAACCAGAATAACATAAATATTAAGGGGGCTCCCATACAACAAACGTGATTTTTTTGCTCGTTTTTGCTCGATATTGATAACGGTAACAGGTAGACACTTGAAATATTCACAGAATATTTAGTTATTATTCACTTTAAAAATCAATAATTAAATTAAAATAAAACAATTATTTAAGGGGGGCGGGCCCTCATACAACAAAATTGATTTTTTTGCCGTTTTTATAGATAATGGTACGGAACCATTCGTGCGCAAGTCCGACTCGCACTTGGCCGGTTTTTTTTAAAACAACTGCAGGCTTAGCACGAGAACCGTTGAGAAGCGTTTTGTCGACAGAAAAGTAGACAAAAATTACGTTTCCGTGTATACAGTTTTCCACCGAGAAGCAGACCAACGCACAGTGGGCCCATACTGAAAATTTGTGGACTTAGGCAACAAAGTTCCAATATCGATGCGATTTTTTTTTATATGACGTGTTATGATATTCCTGACAACTTTTATTCTTATAAAATTTCTTCTAAAGTTGATAGTTTGTCTTGAAAAAAATTAATTAGATTTTTTTGTATGGAGCGAATCACGTTTAATTTTTTTTCTTCAATTGTATAAATATGTTGAGTGTGTGGCGTGAGTATATGATAGCTAGGGTCATTCTCTATCCACGAAAAATAAAATCAGCGCCGGCCATCCGCGGCAGCGCAACTAATCATTCGATAAAAAAAAAATGTTTTGTAAGATTTTTTTTGCCATTTAAAATAAATTCAAAGTATATTTTTGTTTCATGTAGCTGTTTTGACCTTCTTTTTAGTTAAATATATAGTTTTCATAGCGCATAGGTACTTATAACTAATTATTCTGGTAGAAATTTAGTTATTATTGCTATGTTGTCGGTAGCACCTGCATTGTGATTGATGACTCATTTGTTTGTGCGCTCGGCTAAGCGCATAACTAATGAGTCATCGTAAAATGCTCGTCTCTGATTGGCTGAATATTTTTCACTCACTGTTATAAAAAAAAAAAAAAATTTAATTAGGACCTTGATCCATAATGTTAGTAATACACAATACCTATGCTATGTTAGTAACAAATGCAACTCAAATTTTAGTTCAAATACCTGTTGCACTCACTTGACGCACCAGGTACATGCACATGTACATGCACCCAATGATCCATAATGGTGCAACACGGCTTATCACTGATGACCTTCAGAATGTCGTTGACGCTCCCACGCACTCTGCGCATCATGGACGCATTTATTTTATTTTTATTTTATTAGAACTACGGCTGGATTTTGTACCAACCTAGATCTTTTTGTGAAATTAAGAAGTGGCGGTGATCTGAAAAATCATATGTTTCTATATGAAAGTATCATTTCTGTCTTGACTACTGAAGTTTCTGAAGAAGACAAGAACCGAATCAAGGAGTTCTGTCGACTTTTTTGTGTAAATCTAAATAAAAAGTGGATAGAATCAAGTAGAAATCAAAAAACTTTTATGAACCGTGTAAGTAATCGCAAGTGGTTGGAAAAAAAATCAAGTGGTCTGTCTGTGACAGTGTTGATCTGAGAAGTGAGATGGGCTTTTCGGACGCAGCCTTATTTGAGCCCGTGGATATAGATTCCCATGTTCTTATTCTTGCAGTATGTACTGCGGAAGCGGGAACATCTACAGAAAAGGAGCACAGAAAACCGTTCGAAGAGTTAAGTAATAAGCAAAAAAAAAGACGTTCTACTTCCATAGTAGAAGAAAATTCCGAGGAAGAGTTGCAGCACTGGTACATAACAAAATTGAAAGACAACGGCAAAAAGAATCTGGCAAAAGTGGTCGAATACCTTTCCAGTAATCCAGATGCGCTATCCGAAGTAGACGAGCGACTATTAAAAAAGCAGAGCTTAAGTACTGTCTCTGAAGATAAGTGTTTAGCTCTTTATACATCAGTTGCACTCTCGAAATGGAAGTACCTACTTAGCTCTTCGACAATTTCTGAAAGAAGAAAACTATGCTGCCTTTCCATCTTATCCAAAGCTTGTAAATGCCAAGAAAAGATGTTACCCACCACAAGAGAGTATGGAGATTACCGAAAAAGAGCTCACATTAAATTGCAAGCGCTATTGGACCACACTGTGAAGAGGATTCTACTAGATATTAATTCTGTTGATAGGTCTCAAAATGAAGAACTCAAGTTGACCTGGAAATGGGGACTTGATGGTTCTTCGTCGCAGAGTAATTATAAACAGAAAACGTCAAACACAGTTACAGAGTTCGATGATTCATCAGTAGTCATGATAAGCATCGTCCCTCTTGGGCTAGTGTCTTCTAGCTCATCATCTGGGAATGAAAATATAGTTTGGGAGAACCCCACACCTTGCTCAACTCTGTACTGTCGACCAGTGAAGTTCATTTTCACTTCGGAGACAGCTGATTTTATAAAGTCTGAAGAGTCTGAGATGAAAAAACAAATTGATGAACGGATATCTACACAGTGTGGAAATATTATTGTATCACATGAATTGCATATGACCATGATTGATGGAAAAGTGGCCAATATTATTGCTGAAGTACCATCATATGCAACGTGTCCCATTTGCTTGGCAAAACCGAGCGAGATGAATAATTTAGACGCTTTGACTTCCAAACCACTTCGCGAAGAAATTTACAAACATGGAATTTCTTCACTGCATATGAAGATTCGGTGTATGGAATGTCTTCGCCATGTATCTTATAATCTGGATTTTCAACGATGGACTGCTAGAGGCGAACATAAGACTTTGAAACAAGCTAAAAAAATACCACGCAACAAGAGTTTCGTGAGCAAACTGGAATGCTGATTGATATAGTCAAACAGGTATGTATTTAATTTTCGCTCTTTTTATGTTTTTTGTGTATTATATCTCTATGTATTGTATATTACAGTATTGTTTTCCCATTTTAGGGTTTTGGAACTACAAATGACGGGAATACTGCGAGGCGCTTTTTCCAAGATTACAAAAGAACATCCAGAATAACGGGAATTGACGAAAATCTGATTGAAAATTAGATTTTCCGTTATTCTACAAGCCATATCATCAGGCAAAAACATTGACTGTGAAAAATTTAGAAGATACTGTAGAGAAACAGCTGATGTGTACGTGCAACACTATTCGTGGTACTACATGCCAGTTAGTGTACATAAACTTCTAATGCACGGTGCGGACATCTGTAACCACTTTGGTGTTTTGCCAATCGGTAAGTAAAAAATAAAAATAGTTTGATGTATTATTTGACTCGATTACGTTTTGACATTAAAATGTATGTACTTATGCGTTTTAGGTACCTTATCTGAAGAAGCTTCTGAAGCCCGTAATAAGGACTTCAGAAACGTTAGGGAGAGGCACACTCGGAAAACGGGGAGAATAGCATCAGACGAAGACATTATCCATGGACTTCTAATAAGCTCTGATCCCCACATATCCTACATAAGGCCTAAATTAACGAAACAGGTTGATAATGAGTTGTTGCCTGAAGCAATTCAGTTGTTACAGACTACTGAGCCTCCCTGTGACAGTGAGATTATGGAGGAAGAAGAATGCCTCATAGCAGAGTCCGAAAATTTGCCGGACCCTCTAGCACTTCTGGAACAAGAAAAAATGTGATCCGGCTCTAGATTATTCCTACAAAAGCCCATCACGGCTAGGAATATGACAAACAGCCCTTTTGAGGGCTACAATTACTTCACCGTTTCATATTGATCATACGTACGATAACTTATACTATAATATATAATACATACGCTTGATTATGTAGATAATTATAAAAGACTGCCCTATCATTAAAAAAAATAGTATAACCTGAAACTTATTACGATATTTTTTTAACAATAGATAACGTGCAGTTAAAAAAATAACACAGCCAATCAGAGACGAGCATTTTACGATGACTCATTAGTTATGCGCTTAGCCGAGCGCACAAACAAATGAGTCATCAATCACAATGCAGGTGCTACCGATAACATAGCAATAATAATTAAATTTCTACCAGAATAATTAGTTATAAGTACCTATGCGCTATGAAAACTATATATTTAATAAAGAGAAGGTCAATCAGCCTAATGACACAAAATATATACTTTGAATTTATTTGAAATGGCAAAAAAATTCTTACAAAACATTTTTTTTTTACCGAATGTTTACTCGCGCTGCCGCAGATAGCCGGCGTTGATTTTATTTTTCGTGGATAGAAAATGACCCTAGCTATCATATACTCACGCCACACACCCAACATGTTAGTACAATTTAAGAAAAAAAATTAAACGTGATTCGCTCCATACAAAAAAATCTAAATATTTTTTTTCAAGACAAACTATCAACTTTAGAAGAAATTTTATAAGAATAAAAGATGTCAGGAATATTATAACACGTCATATAAAAAAAAATCGCATCGATATTGGAACTTTGTTGCCTAAGTCCACAAATTTTCATTATGGGCCCACTGTGCAACGATTTCTATTTTACAATCGAGTAGAAATAGAAAACGACATGCCAAACCTGCTGTAATAGTTTAAGTGGCCCGTTTATCACTAATTAAAAATGTTGGGGTTGGTTTCCAGTCTAACCGGATGGAGCTGAATATCAGTATTTTACATAGAGCGACTGCCTATCTGACCTCCATAACCCAGTTACTGGGTAACACGATACTCCTTGATAAGACTGGTTGTCAGAGTTTTGGTCTTCTGACTACCCGTACGACTGTCAAAGATCTACGAATGGCAGCCGGGACCAACGGCTTACGGGCGTAATATGAGTATTGGATGGTCACCCATCCACGTACCGGCCGCGGCAAACGTAGCTTACCCTCGGTCGACCCATGCATTTGTTATTATTTAGCCACGGTTTCCTCCGAGAGAAACGACCTATATCCAAGAAACAACAAGAAAAGAACTGGGGGCCTACTCCGAAGTATCGGCCGAACACTCGTGTGTTCGGCCGTTTCTTGACTTCAAAAGTTTTCTTATTTGACTTTGAATCCTTAACCGACTTCAAGTCACGTTTTTGACTTTGACTTATCTCTCTGACCGTCGTTTTCTCTTTTTCTTTTGTCGTATTTAGCCATAGTCAGCCGTAGTGAGGAAACGGCCGAACATTCGGCCGATAGTTCGGATTTATTGTTCGCAGTAGACCCCAGGCTCCGATTACGTTATCGGATGTTGAACACCATTAATCATAATCTAAGGAATGGAAGCAGGGGTAATTTATCTGTAATAAAATAGCGAACGCGTTTGTCATACGTTAGCTTTTGAACGAAGATATCTTTACTTAATATTACATCTGAGAAAAAAATTGAGACTGACAGAGAGACTGGCATAAATCGATGTCCTATGATGCCACTGAGCAATGAAGACGTTCACGAAATGTATGGGGCTTGGTACTCAAATATTTTTTTTTTACAGCCGCCAGTTTTTTTTAAAACAAGTGTTAAATTAAATGTTTGCATCCGTAACTACAAACATTATTTATATTTCAGAGATGGCAGCCCTGTGGCAAATGACGTGACAATGACAATGACAATTTCAGTCACCAGCGGGCCGAGCACGGGCGTGCCAAGACGTTTGTGACAAGACATGATAAATTATGTCATGTCAATTTGTACTAGCATTTTATCACAAAACAGTTTTATCGCTCAAACTGTGATAAAATGTGTGACTCAAGTCATGTCACAGTAGGTCGTGCTTGCCCCGCAGGACTCGGCTTGACATTTACAGCTTTGACATTTTTTCGACACGTTTTGTTATCGCATTGTCATGATATTCAATATTTTTTGTCTTAATTTCATGGACCTGCAGCTAAAATTATAATAAAATGTCGAAGTATTGATTAAAAACGGAAACTTCAGCCACATTTAAAATAATTATATTGCATAGAAATGAATAAATAAAAACTATGTGCGTTTTGTTTGTATTGAAACACTTTTCACTTTTTCACAAAAACGGGCGCCTGAAAAAATCAAATTTAACTATAATCGAGTAGCATAATAAATAAGCTTTCTAATAAGGTACATCACATTAGCGTTTCTAAAATCTTCGGAATATTATACCACTTTTGACCTTTCCTTTTAATCATAATTTCAGGCGAAAGACGTCCACTGCTGCAAAGGCGGCGTTTGCCATAATCGCCACGCTTGGCAGGCGGGTTGGCGATCGCAGTATAGTGTTAAGATGCATAGAGAACGCTGCTGCCCATTCTCTAGTAAGTCCCTTAGTCGCCTTTGCCGACACCCACGGGAAGAAATAGGATGTTGCTATTCTTTACGTCCGGCACCACACGGATGAATTAATTCGGGGGAAATATCGAACAAAAAAAAAACCTGAGAAGAAAATTGACAGACTGGGTTAATTATCCCCCCCAAGAAAAGACACCTAGAAAATAAAATTAAAAAAGAGTCTTTATGTCTTTATTTGTCTTAGAATGATTACATAAAGCTCAAAGATAATAATTATAATGATTAAAATTCCTATTCAAGACTGGTTTAGGTATAAAATTATTCAAAAATAAACCAAATTTTCGTTATTGTTCAAGATACTTGGACTATTGGTTAGATTAATAGTAACAGTTAAAAGCATATTTTTTATTTATAAAAATAAATCAATATTATACGTTGATTACTGTGCTGATTTTTGTTTTATTCCTCAGTTTCCTGGTTACATTCTCAGTTTCGTGCCCCTTGATTTCCTTGAAATGGCCATAAAACTAAAATGTTTGACTATTTTGACTGTTCCACTTAACATAAGCTAAAAAACGATGTATTCTTGATAATAGACTATATTTTGCAACTAGAATGTACAAAAAATTACTGAAATCAGACTCAATTTCGTCCTAAGTTTGTAGAACTACCCAGTTGCTACTTCTTAATTTAAGTCTGTACGTCAAAACTTGGTAAACGCCTTGTAACCACCTCACTTATGTAGCATTAAGTAAAATAGTTGTCCAACTTTGTGCTTGCCAAAGTATTTTGGTAATTTCAGTTGTTTGACTTTCATATAGACATGCCCTTTAGAAATGCCAAGCGTTACGAAAGTTTGGACATGTCGGCACAAGTTTTGTCACTTGTTCACCACTTTTGGATACGAATTCCAATTATTATACATAACAAATGATGTTTCATATTGTGGGTATCTTTCGTTCAAAATATTCATAGATACATCTGGCAGAATGAGTAGACAATTCTTTTATTTATTTCTTTTTTTCTTTGGTGACTAGCCATCTAGGAATGTGACAGCTAAAATACACAACATTGTCCCGTCACTAAAAACATAATATAACCTTAGGCCTTTTTCGTGCACTACGTTTTGCCGGTATCAGGCAACACTCTCATGGGTATGGTAGTGTGCTTCGTCATCATTACCATCTCAGCGGATAGATGCCCTTGTCCACTGTCGGTATTTGTGTGCAGCTGTTGACAAGGACTCTCCAAGCGTGTCCAAATCTTCGCGGATTCCTGTAACCTCGGTTGTCTTCTTGTTGTGCTTACCAGAGGGCCTAGATAAAATATATTCTATCAGCAATATCTATAAAGCATAGGTCAAAAATGTACCTACCGAAAAGCTTATGTCAATCCTGTTCAAAATCGTTGTAGAATCTAGTCATCAACTTCTGTTTTATTTTTTCTTGGCATTTTTATCGATGTTAATATCCCCAAATTTAATGACATATTTTTTTTTCTTGACATATCTTTTATCGGTGTTAATAAAGAAGCTTATAGGTAAAAGTGGAGGCAATACTCTGAATACCTAACTGAAAACGACTGTGGTTGGACTCACTCATATAGTACACTCGTATTAGTATTCGGAAAGAAAAAGTTCGACCACAGTCGTCTCCACTTAGGTATTTTATATCTGTACCTTCATGGTCTTAATGTACCTAAATTTAATTTAATTTACAATTTTGAAACCTGTCACTTATTTATCCGTAATATTTTATTTGTTCTAAGCTATATTATGTCTTCATGTAGTATTAGTCTTTAATTAATTCATTTCGATACAATGTAGAAATTGTTAATGAAATAAATACAATATTACTATTTACCAATAGTTGTGCTAAACCAATATTTCTGCGCAATAAAATAATTGTGTCAAAGTTATACATAGAACGCACACTTTCAAAGCTCTTTTGAAAGCCCTCGTATGCTGTTTAAGCAACCTTAGGCCCCTCGGCAAACAAACACGAGTGCCGTATTTGTCAATAAAGTTTCAGTTATCTTTTATTGTGAAAATGGTGTCAGGGTATCAGGTACCGGCTGCTGTCATGTTTAGTGGGAGTTCTCGACGTGACATGAATATATCGAGTTCGTCTGAGCAGGCTAGTACATAAATGTGATAGGATAATACCGGACCAGGACAGTTTTGGTCTTGGATAAACTTTTGGGTCTTGTGTTTATTTGAATAGTTTACTTTGTATTTATTTATTTATTTAACAGTTTATGTACACACATATAAACAGACAATAAGAAAGGAACAGAAAAATACGTACAAAGGTGATGCTTATTTCTAAAAAAATCTCTTCCAGCATACCTGCCATAAGAACGTAGACAGAGATGTAGACAACGTGTGTAAAAGTAGAAGAGAAAACATAATACATAAAATAAAAATAAAAACTTACTAATATTATTACTATACTGATCACTAATTTAAATATAAACATACAATAAGAGAATATACTTACATACATACATCTAAAATAAATATCACTAAAATATATATAAGTAAAAAATAATAAAAACTATACTTATTAAGCAACTATGACGAAGTGGAAAGATAGTGTTACTTCACTCTTTTTTTTAAAACTGCATCAGGCAGAAGTGAATTCCACAACCGAACCGCGTGCACAGAGAAGGAGTAGGAATAAAAGTCTATAGAGTGGGGAGGTGATTTAAGGAGATTTCTAAGACGCGACCGGCAAGGCGCATCAGAAGGATGGGCGTAGGAAAAGCGTTCCCGCAGATAGGATGGCGTTCTAGGGTTGATAGCAGACACAATATCCGAGAGTTCCTTTCTAGTGCTTATTTGGAATGTTTAAGATGTAGTCATGCTTTTAACAGAGTATAATGATCACTTTCTTATTCTTAAAATTTTAATCATTTTTTTAAATCAAAAACCCATCGCGGAGCAGTGCTATTAAGTACAATTTGATTATCAAGTCTTTGTACAGAGTGTGTTTAAAATTAAAAACATACTGATAACTACAACTAAGTAAAACTAAAGATATATTATTTATACGATTTATAGCAAGCACCCTTTCTTTAAATAAAAATAACTTGCTCCAATCCAATCTAGGCCGTCCAAGATCAAGGCTAAGAAAAGCCTAGGGTGAGCAATAAATAACATTTTTATTTATTTCAAGCCTTCCCTAGTCCCTGTAGATTATATTATCAGGCGCACCCATATCATGACCGGTCACGTCTTTATAAAAACGGTTGACATAAACAGGCCTAACCTTTATTGATTTAGTCCTCTGTGTAACTTTGTACTGTATATTTTTTATGGAAACGGGGTCTGTGTGGTGCCGGACGTAAAGAATAACACCGTCCTATTTCTTCCCGTGGGTGTCGTAAAAAGCGACTAAGGGACTTACTAGAGAATGGGCAGCAGCGTTCTCTAAGCAATTTTAATACCATACTGCGATCGCCAACCCATTATGGTTGGTACCCGATTATGGCAACCCCCCCCCCCCCCCTTTGGGGGAGACCTATGTCCAGCAGTGGAGGTCTTTCAGCTGAAATGATAATGATGATGGAAACGGGGTTGGTAGCTAAATAATAATAACCGCACGGGTCAATCAAAGGTTACTACGCATACCGAGGTTGGTCCATGGATGGATGACCATCCATTACTTTGAGAACCCTCCGTGCAGAAAGCACGTTAAACGGTTGGTCCCGGCTGTCATTTGTAGATCTTTGAAGCCCGAAAGTCTGACAACCAGTCTTACCAAGAGGTATTGTGATACCCAGTAACAGGGTTTTGCCGGTCACATTGCTCCATGTAAGATGCCCCCACCTGCATCCGGTTAGACTGGAAGCCAACCCCAACATACTTGGGAAAAGGCTAGGCAGATTGGAAACGTTTATTTTAGTAGAATCGACCTCGTTATTCGTTTACCTCTTTTATCAGCAAAACCCATACAATCAAAACTTTACTAAGATTGAAACTACGTCTATCTTACCGTCACCTGCCTCATATAGACCTTTTTGTTTTATGACGTTCAAGCACTGAGGTAGAAAAACTATGGAGATGGCATTGCAAGTGACATACAACCTTATGGTAATAAAGATTAGATTTAGATTACCTACGAGGTTGCCTATACATTGTTGATGACAGAGAGAATACGGGCAAAGGAGACGTTCGCGAAATGTATGGGGCTTGGTTCTAAAATAATTTAAAATTTAAACAGTTTTTTTTCAGCCCGTTTTTTTTTTAAACAAGTGTTGAAAAATAAAATGTTTGCATCACTAACTAAAAACATTATTTATATTTTAGGGATGGTAGCCCTGTGGCAAATGACGTGACAATGACAATGTCAGTCAGCAGCGGGCCGAGCACGGGCGTGCCAAGACATTTGTGACAAGACATGATAAATTATGTCATGTCAAATTGTACTAGCACTTTATGACAAAACAGTTTTATCGCTCAAACTGTGATAAACTGTGTGACTCAAGTCATGTCATTTCGTTTATCATGATTCGCCTTGATATTTACAGCTTTGACTTTTTTTCGACACGTTTTGTTATTGCATTGTCATGATAATCCATAATTTTTGTCTTACATTTCATGGAGCTGCAGCTAAAATTATAATGAAATCTCATAGTATTTAATAGAAATGGAAACTTTAGCCACATTTAAAATAATTATATTGCACAGAAATAAATAAATAAAGACTATGTGCGTTTTGTTTGTATTTTAACACTTTTCACTTTTGAAAAAATCTGATTTTACTATAATCGAGTAGCATAATAAATAAGCTTTGTAATAAGGTACATCACATTAGCGTTTAATTTTTTTTTGGAATATTTTACCACTTTTGACCTCTCCTTTAAGAATATTAATGAAATGGACACAATTCCTACATATTAAACAATACAGAGACAAATTATAATGCAATAAATAATTCAGAGGGCAACCCTTTTACCTTTCGAATGTAAATTATTGTGGTATCAGGCGTTTTGTAAACAAGACTATAAAATGTTTCGGTTTGATATTGTCCCTCTTCATGCGTTTAATCAAGGCTTTGGTACAAAAAGCGTTGTCATTCCATGTTTTATTATTTGTTTGAAGGAATAATTAATGAATCTCTAAATGATAAATGATTTTTATTTCCGTACGTAGGTTTGTACAAACACTTACACGTCAATCATATTTTAAAAACTAGATGAGGTCGGCGTTTCCTATTTGACTACTTTGAGAAGAAAGGCCGAAACAAACTCAGAGGTCACAGTCTCTTTTAAAGTCCAAGCATCACCAATCTACATGGCCTTCACATGATCTGACCAAGATTTCAGATCATGTGAAGGCCATGTAGATTGGTGTCTGAAATGATCTTTTGAGGAAAGAACCATACAGATTTGAGTGGTATGTGCAAAAGAGATATGAAAATAGAGTTACTTTATTCAAATCTAAGAAAAAGATAAGATCATCATCATCTTTCTGCCTTTTTCGCATGCTAGGCAGGCAATTTACGTTTTTTTCTTTAAAATAATAAATAAGATCAATCTAAGAAAAACAAAACAACGTGCAAAAGACACGAAGAGATAAAAAATTTAAACGGTATCTTTAAAAAATAGTAGCATTGCTGCATTGGTTATTTTTATCCCCATTAAAAGGTGGATGAAAAACAGTGTCAGTATATTTAAAACCGTAATACTTGTATAAGCCGTTAAATAAAGCAACCAACCATCAATATAGGTATATATATTTTTGCAATTGGCAACTTGCAGGTCAACCTAGGAAGTTCTCCCTTTCTAAAGAAACTGGTCTGCTTCCTATGGAGACGGTGTGGCTTAGCGTGTGGAAAGACGACGCAAGCATAAGTGGAACGGATGACCGCGGTGTAAATGCGCAATTTGCACTAGAGTGACAATTTGCTGCGTGCGGTCAATATGAAATGAAGCCTACCGAGGGCGAAAGAGGCGCGTGAACAAGCCGTCTTTAAGTGCAGTGAGCACTTAAAGACGGCTCAAAGGTAAAATAATGGTCACGGATCATACCTAGGTATTGGACTCGCTTCTCCCAAGGGATAGGCTTGCCATACATAGAGATCAGGCTGGGGAAGGGGAATGGAGCAACCAACAATATCTCACTCTAAACGCCTAATACACAACGTCGCGCGTCGGCTAATTCAAGTAGCAATGCATCATTCAGATGACAGAATAATTATATCAGTCACAGATGTACACATTGGGCTTGCTAGCATCAAGACGATTTAATTAAACCTGAACTTTATTATAATAATAACAGCGTGTAGTTAATTGTTTTACTGCAGGGCAAAAGCCTCTTCTCATCGAGCATTGATCATCACACTTGATCGGTACCAATACGAGTAGATACTTCATACTATTTATTTTTGCTTTCATCGTCGGTGATAAGTTACTTACTGATAAGTAAGGTTTTTTTTTATCTTAGGATAACATGAATGAATACGACAGTGTGTTTTTTGGTTTGTGCTTCAAAGTTAAAGTAAAACTCAAATTATTTATTTCAAATAGGCACATAAAAGGCATTCTTGAACGTCAAAATTTATAAAAAAATTGAATTGATTCTAGTTGCCCCTTCCAAAAGTTAGTTTTATATGGAGAAGAATGGGCAGGAAACTCCACCGTCACCATTTTAAAAGGTTTTACAATATTTTGTGTACATTAATTATATAATTATGTTTGAAGACGATGCACCTAGAATAAAATTACTATACCACCATAGGTAAAAATAATTACAAACGAGGCAAAGACAGATAAATTAATTATGTGATAGATACATGGTGCTCACATATTTACAAACATTGTAAAAGTATTATAACGTTTTTCACTTTGTTACTTAAAACTATCTATCCTACAAACGTTGAGTTATTCCCTGAGTACTCCGCTCCCGGAGGACCCGGAATACGATAAATATGATTACATTTCTGTTTTTTCTTTTTTCTATTGTTTTTAACTTGTACGGTCGACTCAAAAAGTGCTTAAATGACAGGAGCACTAATTTAGTAGAAGCATAGAATAACAGATTGAAATACCATTTAGGTTCAAACCCCACTTTGTTATTATTTTTACAAATGATAATGATTGATAAAGCAAGCTACGATACGGCACAAGACATATTGCGGTTCAAAGCGAAACCCATCACCAAAAAGAAGCGCAGAAGTATTCTCACCGAAAAAGATATCGCAAAACTGATAAAGGGCTATGAAGAAAGACATATTGCATTAACTAAGTTTTTAGAGGACCTTAGTAAAATAGTGCTCATAAAGCCTAAAAAAACTGATTAAAATTGTTAATATTTTGTGTTTTAAAAATTTTTTTACTTAAGTTAATTATTTATAATTATCAAATTACTGTGAGAAGAATGATTTGACATTACACTGATTTTGTATGTTTTGAAAAGACTGATTGAACATGTTAATATTTTGATTTTTAAATCTTTTATTACTAAAGTTGATTATTTATAATTGTTATTTATAAATGAAAAGACTGATATTTTCATATTTTGAGATTATTTTTAAAGTTAATTAATATATAATTTTTATAACGATTTTTAAAATAGTTGTATCTATTTTGAAAATACTGATGGAAAATACAAATATATTATAAAATATTTTATATAATATATAATATTTTTATTATTATTAATGTTGATTATTTTGATAGTTGATGCTTGCATGTTTTGAGACTTTAAAGTCACCTAATAATCAATTTTTAAGAGCATTTTGGTTTTCTGTATTGTAAAAAACATTATGAAATTGAAATTGATTTTACATGTTAAAAGATTATTTTAGAGTTAACTATTTACTATGCTACATTATAAAAAATATTGCTGAAAGTGAGACTGTTTTTGCGTATTTTTTAAATTACGATAATGTTCCACGTAGAGTAGGTATTTTGATTTTCTGTATTGAAAAAGGAACTATTGTGATAATAATAAGAACCTGTGATTGGCTCTATATAAATATTGTATTCTCTAATTATAATATTTACCTAAACCAAGCAAGACTATAATTTTTTCCTGATCCTTAAAGTTAAGTATTATTATTTTAGTAAGTAATAAACTTTTATTTAACACATCATCTGCTGACGGTAGTTTTAAGTTAAACTGACTTTTAATTGAGTTTATCAAGATAAAAATAAATCGGAGTCCGCCGGGACGGGGGCCTCGGGGATCGGGGTACTCAGGGAATAACCCCAAATATCGTGTTTAAAGTATGTCCCTTAGCCACTGTGCCATCACGGCTATTATAATGTTCCATCACATAAGTTCAACTGTAACAATGCATGCCTTTACTAGTCCATAAAACCTTTTGTTTCATTTTTACATAAAGCGGAAAAAGAGGAAGCGTGTTGTCGGCTCTGTATACATATGCCTCGACAATAAATAGGCCAAGGTAGCGCCTTCTATGACATGAGGGAGTATGAAAGATGGCCAGGTTACGTAAAGGCGATGATCAACAGAATTCTCTAGATTTCTGAAGTGCTGGTAGTACTAAACTATGATCACCAACCTGTGAGTTATGGGCAGCAAGTACAGTGTCTATTTTAAATTAGCTAGCAACCTTACAGAATTGAAAAAAAAGAGATTTTCTAAACTCACAATTTCAAGTAAGTCATTTTTAGGGTTACGTACCCAAAGGGTAAAACGGGAACCCTATTACTAAGGCTCCGCCGTCTGTCTGTCTGTCTGTCCGTCTGTCACCAGGCTGTATCTCATGAACTGTGATAGATAGACAGTTGAAAATTTCACAGATGATGTATTTCTGTTGCCGCTATAACAACAAATACTAAAAAAACAGAATAAAATAAATATTTAAGGGGGCTCCCATACAACAAACGTGATTTTTTTGCTCGTTTTTGCTCTATATTGATAACGGCAACAGGTAGATGCTTGAAATATTCAGAGAATATTTAGTTATATATTCACTTTAAAAATACATAATTAAATTAAAATAAAACAATTATTTAAGGGGGGCTCCCATACAAGAAACGTGTTTTTTTTGCCATTTTTATAGATAATGGTACGGAACCCTTCGTGCGCGAGTCCGACTCGCACTTGGCCAGTTTTTTTAATTTGGCCACCCGATACCAAATAAAGGATCGTACAGACTGACGCGATATCGCGGGTGCGAAAGGCAGTGTGACCCTTGTCGCGCTCGCGATATCGCGCGAGTCTGCACGAGCCTTAACCAATGTGCCAATCAACACCACGCTTATCAGACGGATTGGTGATTGCAGAACCGATGTGTATTTCATAAGAAAGAACACTGCTGCTTATCCTCTTAAAATTATGTTAGTCGCTATTTATCAATGTTTGTTTTATACCCCAGAGAACACACGACACTGAACGAACCGCACTTATCAAAATTTTGTTTCAGTGCGGTTAGTGGAAGTGCTCAGGTGCGGTTCGGAGAAGTGCTGTTGAAATCAGTGCTCTGAGTGGAATACCTCAATTTATTTAGTGACTGGTAATTAAAACCTGACTTAAACATAACTGGCGAAATGTGGGTGTACTACAAGGTACACCTCTGCCCAACCCTTCGAGGAAACAAGGCGTGAAGTTATGTTGTGTAATTAAAAAAACATGTACGGCATTTAAAACGGAATTTTATCGCGAATTTCTATCATAATACGAGTACGTCCTCACATTTCTCAGTGCTATATCTCAGAGCCTTTTTAATATCACTCCACTCTGACATTTAACTCTCAACCTTATTGTTGTTGTTTTAGAGTCCAAAACGTTTATATTCAAAACATAAACAGAACGAGGGAACTTTCCTTTGTTAGGGAAATGTACACATTCTTGACCTCCACTGAAGGAATGTAAACTACAATGCTTTAATATTACACAAATACTAGCTTTTGCTTTGATTTCTCTTGTACGTAAATGTTGGAACGTTATTTTCCGGTCATTTGGTTGTCAAAGTCAGCAATATGGCTGCGTACAATTTTTGTTACGCTACCATGTTTTAAGTGTTCCTTGAATATCCTGCCGTGTTATAAAAGAAGTTGCGTAGGAATGTTTGAAAATAGTTTAAAGTGCTGATTGTTTGTACGATTTTGAACATATCTAATGGATAGACCTGGGGGTCTATTCCAAAACGATAATCCAAAGTATTGGCCAATTGTACGGCCGTTTCTTAACTTTCAAAGCTTCCTTTTTTGACTTTGAGTCCTTACCTGACTTCAAGTCACATTTTTGATTTTAGCTTAAGTATCTCTTTGAATATGGTTTTTTTTTTTCCCTGTTGTCAGCCATAGTTAGCCGTAGTCAGGAAATGGGCGAACATTCGGCCGATACTTCGGATTTATCTTCGGAGTAGACCTGGAGATGATTTTGATCCAAATCATTTTGAAGAATCGTAGGTAATTGGCAACGCATAAGCCTTGATATTGCAGATGTCATGGGCCGTTGCCACTTTTCTTCAGGTCTGTCGTCATTTTATCTGTTATCAGAAGACTTAACATCAGACCCTAATCTTCAACTATTTCTAATATTTTATTTCACAAAAACCTCTACGGGCATTTATGAAACGTCAGAAGGTGCACGGTTCCAATTGGTCGTGTCATAAGGAGAAGAACAGGAAATAAACTCTATGGTTACTCTTTTAAAAATAATTGGTTTTTACAATGTTTTCAAAACACAGTGTTAATAGGTATGGGAGGACAGTGTAGGCCCATCAATAAGAACCTACCAGGTACTTAACAAAATAGAAAATGACTTTGACGTTCTGAGGAAGGTTGGCCATGCGGTGGCTGCCGTAGCCCCTTGATGATGGTGGTTTCCAGCTGATTTTGGCCACAGTGATACTATTCTATGACATCAGCGGAGTAATTGCGTAGAGGTTAACTACGATAATATGGCCCGCCCCTCAAAAATGCAAAACGTTTGAAAGTATTTGTACGCATGTGTGCGTAATGAGACGGCCGTCAAACAAAAACAAATTACGGATTTGTTGCTCGACTACTGGCGTCATTAATCGCTCATTATTATTAGTATGGCGCTGCACTGACTTATGAAAACAACACGTGCGTTGTCTTGCGCGATCGGCTAGTTATGATTAGTTGACCAACAAATCTGGTAATAAGTGAGATATTACGAGTACTTACAACTACATACAAACGCTTTCGTAAGGATGTGACTACACACATTGAAACGGTAATTTGGAGAAGCGAGCCATGTTATCGTAGTTTATCTCTACCAGGCCTTTGAGGATCTTACCGTAGGAGGAGGAGGTTGCCGTAGCCCCTTGATGATAGTGATTTCCAGCTGATTTTGGCCACAGTGATAGGTACCATTCTATGAAATCTGTGAAGTAATTGCGTAACACACTATCAGTATCAATGGGTTTTGTTTTGACAGTTCAACCATACTCATTGCATTATTTACGTTACTGAGCAGACAAATTTTCAAACATTATTATGATCGTAAAATGTGAAAAAAAATATATATTTTATTATTATTTATTTATATTTTTTTTTTTTGAAGCAATGGATTAGCAATATACTTCAAATTCTGATTGATAGCGTTTTACGCAATTGGGGTGGGTCGGTGGAGAGTTATGTCATGTGACTAGCAATATACCTATCCAATTTTAGCCACTAAACTCTGAGGAAATTGGACACGTATACACCATCATACACAACATAACATTCACACCTGTAATCCCCGAAGGGTTAGGCAGAGGTGCACCTATAGTACACCCACATTTCGCCAGTTATGTTTAAGTCCCATGTAATAGGGGGCGAGCCTATTGCCATCAACCGGGCACAACACCATCAAGATACACCACACCACCAATACACCATCAATGACGCTATAAATTGTAGATGTAGCAGATCTAGCTTCGAGGTCATCATCACAAGCCACTGACAAGCTGAAAAAGCGACAAAAACTGCTCGCATCACGAAAAATATTGAACGTCAGACTACATATTAATAACCGAAAATGTCATATACGAGTGACTTTTAAAAACATAATTCATGAGTCAACATCGTGTCGTGTGCGAAGTTTTATAAAACATGAAACGCCAGCGATAAAGATGTCTTCAGACGGTTTGAGTTAAATGGCTCGGGGGCGATCAATCACCGCTGGCTTGCCAACTTTGTCAGGCATAAGGCTCTGTATGTTTAACATGGTAATTTATCGTTTAGGTCCTGTGTACTACTGTGGAATGCGGCGCCGCTTGTGTTTTGTTTTTTTTTTGTTCATACGTTGGCGGCGGAAGGATGGAGAGTAGGTTAGGGTATTGTATTGATGTTTGTCTAGCAAGGGTGATTATAACCTAAGGCCCTGTGTACACGGTACGGCTTCATTACGTGTAGAAGCCTCGTGCGCATTGGCGTCATATCGTGGGCACGACACGCATCGTGCTGCCGGTCGTGTCCGCAATATCGCACCAATCTGCACAAGCCTTTGACCACGCCGTTAAAAAAAACAACACATACATGACACGGCAAACAACCGGACGTGACAACGGTTAGGTACGGCTCAGTTGTGTTTTTTAGTGCCAAGCGTGCGTCATGATAAGAAAAAGTTTATCATTGCTGATTACGTGTAAAGAAAACTCAAAAATGGAAAAGAAAGTTATGGATAGGTACATCCGATCATTTTATCCCATGTTACAGGCCTTTCATGAATCAATCATCATCACCTGCCTAGCCATTTCCAACAATGTTGAGGTCGGCTTCCAGTCTACCCGGATGCAGCTAGAATACCAGTATTTACATGGCGCGACTGCCTAACTGACCTCCACAACTCAGTCACTGGGTAATACGATACCTCTTGGTAAGACTGGTTGACAGCCTTTCGGGCTTCTACAACCCGTAAAAACTGTCAAAGTTCTACAAATTACAGCTGGGGTCAATGACTTATCGTGATTACCGTGGCACGGAGGGTTTCATGAATCAATGTAATAGAAAGAAAAAAAGAAAGAAAATACGTTTATTTGCGGTAAACATAACGCAAAGAAATAAAAACACAAACACGAAAGAACAAGTTGAGGGAAAATATGCGTCACATTCACGCAAAACGGCCATCGCTCAGCATAATGCTGCGACCCTATGCTAGACAGAGCCCTAGCGCTGAATAATTATTGATTTATCTCCATTTTGAAACAAATTTAGCGTAGGAAAGCCGTCACGAAAATAATTGCCGCCTTGAAAACATCGAGTGCCGTCGACTCCCCTAGACTGCCATATAACATTGATGTGAATCACACGGTGCATAGACACGGCGCATACCGGCAACGACACCATACCGTAATGCCACTGTGTCGTCAAACAAGCTTCCATTGGGATCCATACAATAATGACGACACACGGTCGAGCTGCACGATTACGACAAATGCTTGCACTGATTGGACAGGTCCACTCAAAATTGTGTGGTTCTTTCCTCAAAAGACCATTTCAGACACAGATCTACATGGTCCTCACATGATCTGACCAAGATTATGTCTGGACTTTAAAAGAGACTTTGACCCCTGAGTTTGTTTCGCCATTTCTTCTCACGGGTAGTCAGATAGGAAATGTCGACTACATCTAGCTTATTTTTTACTTTTTAATATGACGTGTAAAAGTGATCCCGATATCCTATTTACAGAATAAACGATTTCATTTCATTTCATTTCATTTCACGGCGAATAAACCGTAGTTTTTCACAAGTAGTTTCACCGTAGTTTTTGCAAGAAAAGCGTACAGGGGGACTACTCCGATCATAAACCCGAAGTAGCGGCCGAATGTTAGGTCGTTTCTTTACGGCAAACTATCGCTGATTACGGCGAAAAAAAAAAAGCTTTCGAACAGATAAGCCAAAGTCAAAATTGTGACTTGAAGTCGGGTAAGGACTCAAAGTCAAAAAAGAAAACTATGGAAGTTATAAAACGGCCGAACATTCGGCCGATACTTCGGTTTAGCGCTTCGGAGTAGACCCCCAGGTCTCTGGATATGAGTTTGAATCACCATACCTATTATTGCCTCCAAGCAGAGTTATGAGTTCGGGTTGAGGGAAAATTCTAACATTTTTTCATTTTGTCTATGGAATAAAGCAACGCACTAACGATACCTCTAGTATAGCAGATGCCTATTGCCCATATGTTACAGTGTCCACTAAGTATTAATGGGGCCCAGCGGTTGTTTCCTCCTAATGGCATAAAAAAGGCCTAGTAAGCTTAGGAACTAGTTATCATAATACGCATGAATACATGATCTGCGCTACAAAACATCCGCTTCGAAGCTTACTGATTCCAGCGTGTTCCAAAGCGCTGTGAGGTGTGAACCGTACTTAAGGATTCCAATGCACACGACCGGATCCAGCCCAACACTACCGGTGCCTGACCGCATGTTTACGCGAGTCAAAACCGCGCATGAGCCGGATGGCGGCCGCGCAATACCACCAATTATTTGCTATTCCCATCGGATAACAGGCGCCGGCGGCGATGTGGTTGCGACGCGGTTTACATTAGAATACTGTCAATAATTATCCGATCACTGATCGGTCTCAACACAGGTATACCTATATAGAATCGCAAAATAATAATATCACATGAGCTGGGTTTAATTAATAAAGGAAAACTTGTGAAATGAATAGTTGCCCTAATTATTTCATTTCTAAGGCATGAGGAACAGTGTGTTAGGTTCACTAATCCTCCATAGAAAAGGGAGGATCCTCCGACGAGACGGGTATTATGTCTGGTGGGCTATATTGGCTGCCCGATGGTTGATGTCGGGATGTTGTATATATTATGCCAGTCGCGCGGTAAACTCTGCTTGCGCGATGCAGGATTTGTGTGACGTCATGTCTTTGATGCGTAGTTCGCATGTGGCGTTGTAGATGCCACCACAAGGGAAATAGAGCCGTCAAAGGATTGACTGAAATGATCAAACAGATTAAGATGCCACGTCAATTTTGTTCCGAGGGATATCCTCGCGGATTTCCTTCGTCTGTGCTACTCGTAAATAAATGTATTTTATTTATTCGTCTCGGACAAACAGAGGTTTAGGTAGGAAAATTTATGAAATACCTCGCTGTGATTCTATTGTTTCCATGAGTCAGGAGCATTTCATATCACTGCCATTGTAGGCGAAGCACCATGATTTGATAATACAACAACATGAGTTGTAACTATGTTTTATTTACTTATAGCATGCCATAGTCAGATATGCTGTAACAGATTGTGTTACGTATCACTTTACATGATAACAACATTGTAACATAACATGTATTTTGATAACATCATCATTTGGATAATGATCGTAATAATGCAAGGTAAAAACTCGGGTTGAAACATGCATGATCAATCTTACGCAATAATATTGTCAATTGCGTAAGATTAATCAAGTTGCAACACGATTCTGAGGTGGCGACCTAACTCAAGGCCAAACCCAGCCACGCTTTGGTAACCCGTAGCATTGTATGGAAGAAAAGTTAAAACCCTTCAGGGCCCACACGCTACTTGAGCTAATGACCAAAGCCATATATACAGAAGAAATTCAAATTAAATTAAGTTCTAAACGCTTAAAAGTTCTTATTGTGTCAGCAAGTGCAGTCTTCGACAAGTCTCCGGTGAAGTAACAGCTCCTCATAACTGTTAGCTTTACAAGTCGCGAATTTTCTATAAATAGCTCAGGGCAGTCAAGTTATCATAGCTTAGGATTATTTTACTTCTCTATTATTGTGTATTTCCGTGTACTCTTTAATGATCCTTTATGCTTATTTGACTGTATTTCCGTGTTGTGTACAATTAACTAACCTTACGTATGTGATTTAAATTCGTGTTAAACTATTGTGTGTGTAAATAGCAAATATAACGTTTTAAAAAGTGCTGAAAGTGGTTTCAATTAAATTCCCTCGTCAAGGGAACATCATCACCCCCGCCTACATCACCTGACTCCCGCGTTAATAACATTTTGGTCCTGTCGAGCCGGATCAGGTTCAACTAGAGGGAATTAATAAATAATAATAAATAATAAATTAATTAAAAAACCACATAATAATGAGTTTAAGGAGCGAAATAACCACACGCAGTAAACTACGTAAGCTAACGGAGGAAATGAGTGTTCGTAGACATCAAGAGATGGTCTCTGACTCAGGTGTGACCACCGAAAGGGCACCAGAGTCACCGTCTGTTGCACCAACGATGGCATCCACGTCTGCCCTCAATATCCCACTGACGGGTGGTCGAGTAGTCGACTTCAGTAGGAGTACGCCAGAGGGACCACAGGGAGGACAGACAGCCACTAAAGACCGACATAGATCGCCGCGAAGCAAAGGCTCGTCTAAACATAGCCGAGTCGATTACTTAAGGAAAAGAGTCGAATACGAAGCTGAGCGCGAGTTGGTGCAAATGAAGGAGAACTTAGTCAAAAAGAGACTAGAAGCTGACATCGCCGAAATAGAGGCGGCTGCTGACAGCGATGACTCTCACTCAGATGTGAGTACGACACAGCGCGTGGAAGAGTGGGTGAATACAACGCCCCAGGTGCCGCAATTGAACGAAGTATTGCGCACACCGGCTGTGTCAGGCGCGACCACTGAAATGGCTGCGCCCCGTGAACCATCTGAAACTGTAAGTAGAGTGAATCGCGTACCGAATACATACCGTGCGTCGTCAGTGCCTAATGAAAATGTGTCGCGTATAACAAGGGCATCTGAGCCAGTACCGTTACGTAACATAACGGTACCGAGTACGCCATCATACGTGCCAGTGTCAACAGAAGGTGTGAGATTTCGTCTACCCGAATATTATCCCGTCTTTACCACTCCGGTCGCAAGTGTACCTCAAGTATCAACACTTGAGTCGGATACACGGCGGCAGACGCAGTACGGAGCGGGTGAAAGAGAGAGACGGCGAGAATCGTCGGGAGACAGAGACAGCAAAATCGACAGACTGGCAGAGGCAATCTCAAGCATGGCACGACCACGGCCGGTACCAAGACAAGCTTACGAATTGCCATATTTTAATGGGGACCCATCCGACTGGATATCTTATAGAAATATGTATTGGGATACGACCCGGCAATACGAATTTAAAGCGCATGAAAACTTAGCACGGTTAAAAACCTCATTACAAGGCGAGGCAAAGATATCAGTGGAGGATTTATTAAGGACGTCGACGGATCCCACTGATATAATGCGTGCGTTAGAGGACGAGTTTGGTCACCCGACCTTAGTGCTACAGTGCGTACTGAAGAAAGTACGAGATTTACCTAGAGTGACGGAGAGTTGCCGGGAGCTAGGTAAATTCTCTTCTACAGTAAGAAATTGTGTATCATTATTAAAAAACATACACGCAGAGGGCTACATAAATAACCCACAATTAGTGAGTGACCTGCTGAGCAAGTTAACACCGGTACAACGTACGCAGTACGGTGACTTTGCGATGGGCCTAGATAACGCGCAGGGGGTGGATTTAAGAGTGTCACCGAACTTAGAAATGTTCTCGGAATTCCTGACACACCTAACACGCTCGGCATCATACTACGCGCAAGCTAACATGTTCGAGTCGAGTCCACCCAAACAACTTGCGAAGCAACAAAAGCATGGCGCCGGTCAAACCCGACCAGTGACCAATGCACGCCCCGCTGCCAGCAGGCCACCGTGGGTTCAAAAGGTGAACACGCAAAGTGACGAATCCCTCGCACCGAAAGAGTGCATAATATGCCAGAAGAAACACACCATTGAAGAGTGTGAACAGTTTAAAAAGCTGACAGTGCAACAGCGTTGGGACACAATCAAAGATAAAAACACGTGTTTCAAGTGCCTGGTGAGAAAACACCCTAAGAGGTTTTGCCGCGCAAGTAGATGCGAAAAGTGCGGCTACGGGCATCACCTGTTGTTGCACGCGGACAAGCAGCCGAAGGAGGATAAACAGCCGAAAACTGAGAAAACAGAAAGCATCACGAACATAGGAGAGTGGCGAGCAACCGCGTTATTAAAAATAGTGCCGGTATCAATCAGCGACAATAAACAATGTTACGCATTATTAGACGATGGTGCGACGGTATCGTTGATAGACAGTTCTCTCGCTACCGACCTAGAGGGTCCGTGTGTACCTCTTTCGCTGAAGACCGCGGGCGGCCACGGAGTGACGGACCTAACCTCGCGAATGGTACAAGTGCGCGTGAAAGGACCCAATGGTCAGTGTCACAACATTAAGTGTCGCACAATGGTAGACATAAACCTACCAACGCAGACAGTGTCCGCCTCAGTGATAGGCGACAATGCCCATCTCAGCGACTTGGGTTGCGTGGAGATGAGGGGCGCGAAGCCGCTGCTGCTCCTCGGGCAGGACAACTGGGAGCTACTCGTCAGCCAGGACATCCGCCAGGGACGATCCGGTAAGCCAGTTGCCTCACTTACTAGATTAGGTTGGGTCATACATGGACCATTCAATAATTCTAGTTCTGATGAAATAGTCAATTGCATGACAGTCTCCCTCCCTGACTTACATAACTTAGTTAAGTCACAGTTTGAGCTAGAATCAATAGGCATTTCAGAAAATAAGCGCAAACATAGGGATGTCGAAAAGGCGTTAGAAGTGTTGGACAGCACTAGCCATCGCACCATAGATAAGTCGCAATGGGAAGTAGGTCTATTGTGGAAGCATAATAACGTACAATTGCCCAACAACTACAATCAGGCCCGGCAGAGGTTGTACGGTATAGAGAAACGAATGCGCAAAGACGCTAGTTTCGCAGAGGCATATGCGAAGCAAATAAATCGATTAGTGGACGAGGGTTACGCGCGCAAAGTAGAAGGCGAAGTAGCCAGTACACCGGTTTGGTATTTGCCACATTTTGCAGTGGTAAATCCCAACAAACCAGGGAAACTTCGCCTAGTGTTCGACGCGGCCGCCACGTCACATGGAACGTGTCTAAATGACAACCTACTGACCGGACCTGACTTATTAAATTCATTGTTAGGAATTTTAATAAAATTTAGAATAGGCCCTGTAGCCTTTTCAGGCGACATCGCTGACATGTTCCTAAGAGTACGAATCAGGGCAGAGGATCAAGGCGCCCAGTTATTTTTGTGGCGAGACGCGGACCAACATAGGGAACCAGATACATATGCGATGAATTCCATGATATTTGGCGCAGCCTCATCACCTACCACGGCGATATATATATTAAACAAAAATGCCAGTGAGTTTGGAACGACATATCCCGAGGCTGTTGAGGCAATAAAGACCAGGCATTACATGGACGATTATCTAGACAGTGCCTGGTCCGCAGACGAAGCCAATAGGCTGGTTGAGGAGGTGACCAGTATACACGCCTCTGGCGGGTTCATAATCCGGGGGTGGGTCACCAACTCACCAGAGCTTAGGGATAGGTTGGCAATAGATATGCCTGATAGGGTAGCCCTTGAGAAAGGAGCGGGCACTGTGGAGAGGACCCTAGGTCTGATATGGTCACCAAAGAAAGACGATTTAGGCTTTGATCTCTCATTTAAAAGGCTGCCGGCCGAAATATTGAACGGTAACCTGGTGCCCACGAAACGTCAGTTCTTGAGCATGATTATGTCAATTTATGATCCACTGGGTTTCCTTTATCCATGCGTTATTCAGTCGCGCATACTGATGCAGAGGATATGGAAATCGGGGATCCAGTGGGACGAACCCTTACTAGACAAAGACGCCAAGGTGTGGTTCATTTGGTTAAGTAATCTGAAACGTCTAGAAGACGTAAAAATACCACGGTGGTATGGTTTAAACCTAGAAAACCTAGAGTTGCATGCCTTCGGAGATGCTAGCGAACTAGCATACGCCGCGGTCATTTACCTAGTGGGTTATAACTCCGAAGGTAGCAGGGAGATTGTCATGCTGCTAGGGAAGGCTAGAGTGGCTCCACAAAAAGTAGTATCTATTCCCAGATTAGAGCTGCAAGCTGCGGTATTGGCCTGCCGGTTGGCAGACACCGCTGAGAAAGAGTTAGGTTTGCAAATTAAAAAGAAATTCTATTGGACCGACAGTAAAACTGTCTTAAAGTGGATCAATTCTGATGCCCAAGAGTTCCAACGGTTCGTTTCTCACAGACTAGCCGAGATAGATAGGTTATCAGACAGAGGCAACTGGCACTGGGTACCCTCGGAGGACAACCCAGCTGATAAAGCGACCAGGTTGTGTTGGCCTGATAACCATGCAGAGTGGCTCTCGGGCCCCTCTTTCTTACGTAACCCACAGGAGCAGTGGCCGGCATGTCGCGAGCCTGAGGAAACCGAGGCGGACCTCGAGCGCATCCAGCGGGTCCACGCGACCACAACGCCCGCGGCTCCACTTCTACAGTACGAGCGCTACTCTTCATGGGCACGCATACAGCGCGTCACAGCGCGCGTACTAATTTTTGTCGCCCGGTGTCGTAAACGCCGGGTCACTACCGAGCTAAGCCCACGTGACTTAGAGGAAGCACACGACTTCCTAATAAAGTTGTGTCAGGAAGATAGCTTCCATGACGAGCGGGCCGCAATCCTAAAAGGCCTGCCCGTCCCTATCAGCAGCAACGTCAAGGCGCTCGACCCGATGATCGCCGACGGAGGGCTGCTAAGAGTGAGGGGACGTCTAAGTGCCTGTGAGGCGCTCACATTCGGCGAGAAGCACCCAATAATTTTGGAGGGTCGTCACCCTCTGACTAGAAAGCTAATCGCACACTACCATGCGTTGGCTCTACATGCTAACCACGAAACAGTCGTTAACAACCTACGAGAGAAATACTGGGTCACAAAGGTAAGGACCTCAGTAAAAGCAGTAATCGCAAGTTGTCAGCTTTGTCGTATTTGCAGAGCTAAACCAGCCCCACCAAAGATGGGTGACCTCCCACTCGCCAGGATAGAGGTGAACCGAAGAGCCTTCGTTCGAGTGGGAGTCGACTACTTCGGCCCGATGGAGGTCGCTATCGGGCGACGGCGCGAAAAGAGGTGGGGAGCCCTATTCACCTGCCTCACTACGCGCGCCGTCCACCTGGAGTTGGCCGCCTCATTGAGCGCCGACTCCGCCATACTAGCCTTGCGGCGCCTCATAGCGCGCCGCGGGCAGCCAGCGCATCTGTACTCTGACCAGGGTACCAATTTCATCGGGGCAAATACCGAGCTCCGAGCGGCCCTGAAAGACCTCAACCATGGTCGAGTAAGGGACGAGGCCATCAATCGAGGAATCGAGTGGCATTTCAATCCCCCGGCGGCCCCACACATGGGCGGCTGCTGGGAGCGCCTGGTGAGATCCGTAAAGAACGCGCTGCGGAGCACGCTTAAAGAGCGGGCCCCCCGTGAGGAGGTTCTGTATACCCTCCTCACAGAGGCCGAACTGATCATCAACAGCCGACCATTGAGCTACGTGTACGACGACCACCACCAGCCCGTGGTCCTGACTCCGAACCATTTGCTCCTGGGCACGGCGTCCGGGAGTACTCCGATGGCACCAGCCGACGTCGACGACGTCGACTCGCGCCGGCAATGGCGGCGTGTAAACGCGCTCGCTGACATGTTCTGGCGGCGCTGGCTGCGGGAATATCTCCCAACGCTGCAACGTCGCGAAAAGTGGGCAGATAATGTGCCAAATGTGCGTGTCGGCGACGTTGTGATAATAGCCGACAATAACAAACAACGTAGTGCGTGGACTAAAGGAGTTATAAAAACAGTGTACCACGGGAGTGACGGCATCATCCGTGTAGTAGACATTAAAACTACAAACGGGGTCCTGCGTCGGCCTGTAGCTAAGATCATCGTGCTTCCCACAGACCAAGAAATGTAATACGGTTGAACCCTGTTACAGGGGGTGGAATGTAGGCGAAGCACCATGATTTGATAATACAACAACATGAGTTGTAACTATGTTTTATTTACTTATAGCATGCCATAGTCAGATATGCTGTAACAGATTGTGTTACGTATCACTTTACATGATAACAACATTGTAACATAACATGTATTTTGATAACATCATCATTTGGATAATGATCGTAATAATGCAAGGTAAAAACTCGGGTTGAAACATGCATGATCAATCTTACGCAATAATATTGTCAATTGCGTAAGATTAATCAAGTTGCAACACGATTCTGAGGTGGCGACCTAACTCAAGGCCAAACCCAGCCACGCTTTGGTAACCCGTAGCATTGTATGGAAGAAAAGTTAAAACCCTTCAGGGCCCACACGCTACTTGAGCTAATGACCAAAGCCATATATACAGAAGAAATTCAAATTAAATTAAGTTCTAAACGCTTAAAAGTTCTTATTGTGTCAGCAAGTGCAGTCTTCGACAAGTCTCCGGTGAAGTAACAGCTCCTCATAACTGTTAGCTTTACAAGTCGCGAATTTTCTATAAATAGCTCAGGGCAGTCAAGTTATCATAGCTTAGGATTATTTTACTTCTCTATTATTGTGTATTTCCGTGTACTCTTTAATGATCCTTTATGCTTATTTGACTGTATTTCCGTGTTGTGTACAATTAACTAACCTTACGTATGTGATTTAAATTCGTGTTAAACTATTGTGTGTGTAAATAGCAAATATAACGTTTTAAAAAGTGCTGAAAGTGGTTTCAATTAAATTCCCTCGTCAAGGGAACATCATCACCCCCGCCTACATCACCTGACTCCCGCGTTAATAACAGCCATATTGATTTAACAAAGTAGTATTTTTTCGGTTCACATCCGAACAGCACTATCAATTTCCTTCCAACAATTTATCAAATCTAAATCAAATCACTATAAATGTGCACAAAACCATGAAACTTCCTATTTCTTTTTCAATACAACCGCAGTTAACATTTTCAATGCACAAACAGACCGAGGGACAGAACTACGTAATTTATTGCAGGCCACATCTCGCATGTCTTATGATTTATGATACAATCGAGCTGGTGCGCCCTCTGTCGACCAGTTCGCGTACTATTACGTCTGAAAAGTTCATCTGCCTGTTTGGTATAGACATTTATTTGTATGTATGCATGAGGATTGGAAAAATGGCAATAAGACTGTCCAAAACGTCAGTTATTTTGCTGACGTATAAAAAGAAAAATGTCTTTTAATGTTACATCTTTCCTCTCGCTTTTTGTGGGTGTGATTTCGTGAAATGGGACGGAAGTGTGTAACAGGAAGTGACAGTTTGAGCATGGAATAAGTAAGTACTTTATAACAGCATGGAATTAGTGTACTTATGGAATTAGTAAGTACTATATAGAGTTAGATGTCAGATGTTACACATCATTTATACGCGACTACTGTAAAAGATGCTCGCTTTTTTTTCTTTACCCTAGCTCAAACCCAGACTCCGGTTTGCTACTGATTATTTTCTATTGAAAAACCAAAATTTTCCACCCGACCTGTGGACCAAAAATACCATGACGAAATTTTCTTGAAAATCTGTTAACATTTACACATAGAAACAAAAAGACATAATCCTTGAAAGTTTTTATCACCTCATAAAAGACATCTAGATCCACCCAGAACCCATTTATGTATAAGAGATCCTCCCAAACGACGTAATTAAACATTATACATGCTCTAAGTAACAGAAACTAATTTTAATGACGCACAAACACAGACTCCAACCGAATCCTTTGAGCAGTTACACCAAATAGCAGTTGCATTCAAACTTCGCGCTAAAAGGTAAACTTTAGGCAGTCATGTCATTAAATGTATTCATGCGATTTGCCGTGCACCCGTGCCTGCACTGCACGCGGCCACGGAATAGATAGAACACAGAAGGTCCATACAACGTCCTCGCACGCACATGTTGGAACTAGTAGAAATAATTAACTAATTCGAACAATATTATGAAATGAATCCGTTTTAATATTCTGCAAATTAACTATCTTCTGTGGAGTTTTAACATAAATCACACTCGGCAATACTGTTGTAGCTTCCCATTAGTGAAATAATTTTCACAATCCAACATACAAACTCACAAAGAAGACGTTCACGAAATGTATGGGGCTTGGTACTAAAATAATTGAAAATTTAAACAGCCTTCTGACCTATATGGGCTGAAAGAGGATAATTATTTTTATGTCTTTGGGCATTTAATTTTTTTTTACAGCCGCGCGTTTTTTCAAAACAAGTGTTGAAAAATGAAATGTTTGAATCACTAACTACAACATTATTTATATTTTAGAGATGGCAGTCCTGTGGCAAATGACGTAAAAATGACAATGTCAGTCAGCAGCGGGCCGAGCACGCACGTGCCAAGACGTTTGTGACAAGACATGATAAATTATGTTATGTCAATTTGTACTAGAATTTTATGACAAACCAGTTTTATCGCTCAAACTGTGATAAAATGTGTGACTCAAGTCATGTCACAGTAGGCCGTGCTCGCCCCGCAGGACTCGGCTTGACATTTACAGCTTTGACTTTTTTTCGACACGTTTTGTTATTGCATTGTCATGATATTCAATATTTTTTGTCTTAATTTCATGGTGCAGCCAAAATTATAATAAAATCTCAAAGTATTTATTAGAAACGGAAACTTTAGCCACATTTAAAATAATTATATTGCATAGAAATGAATAAATAAAGACATGTGCGTTTAGTTTGTATTGAAAAACTTTTCAATTTCACAAAAACGGGCGCCTGTAAAAATCAGGTTTAACTATAATGGAGTAGCATAATAAATAAGCTTTCTAATAAGATACATCACATTAGCGTTTAAAAATCTTCGGAATATTATACCACTTTTGACCTCTCCTTTTTCCGCAATTATGTTGAGGACAGAGGACTAACCAGTAGTAATGAAAGATGGTGTGAACACTACTACCAGATTTATTCTCAATATCCACAGATTTTAGTTTAGGTAGTATAAATTACATACACTGATTTTAGGCAAGCATGGCTTTAGTTAAAGTACCGTGTCCTATAACAATACGCGGATACAATAATTGCGAGACTAGTGAACCTTCTTATGTCTGGAAGCGAACTACTATATGAAAATAAGACTGGGCGGATACTGCTTTCGTTTAAATCTACTTCTGGGTTCTAGAAAGTTCGAGAACATTCCAGTATGTTCTGCAGTGCTGCTCCCGGCGCGGCGTCGAGAAGCGACAACTACAACATTCATTAATTACTTAAACAATGATTATTTGATAAACCGTCGCTCTGGTGACGAGTGGCGTAAGCAATTACCCAATATTTCATTTATAAATTCTGACGCCATCTAGCGTGGTATGGTACAAAACAGAAGGACACGCCTACATTTTTTACGCCACCCAACAACGGAGGGCGCTATTATGTATATCAGTCACTAATTTAATATGCGTTGATTCGTAATTATTAGGCAAAACTCAATAAATGATAAATGATTTTTATTTCTGTAAGTAGGTTTGTACAAACACTTTTACACGTCAATCATATTTTAAAAACTAAATGAGGTACGGGTATTCTGTCTGACTACTCAGAGAAGAAAGGCCGAAGCAAACTCAGAGGTCACAGTCTCTTTTAAAGTCCAGACATAATCTTGGTCAGATCATGGTGAAGACCATGTAGATTGGTGTCCGAAATGGTCTTTTGAGGAAAGAACTACACAGATTGAGTGGACCTGGCCAGTCAGTGCACGCACTTGTAATGGAGTGTGGAGCTCAACTCAGAACTTATGGAGCTCAACGATTCGACGCACAATACCAAAGACAGGATATTTGGATAAGCCGCATAAATTAGTCAAACTGCCAGACCATAATTAAAGCTAACGCTACTTGTCTTCACGCAGACATTTACAGCGTGTTTGTACACTTGGTGACCACAAGTAAAGTGCGCATCGCTTCGTGAGATAAAAATACATAATATGTTAATATACCGGATGCTTTTTTTTACTGTATTGAATTTTTTTTTCAAGACAGTAGAATAAGTCATCCGTAATACACATTTTAGCGGCACGGCATTTTAGCGTCTTACAACGGCAGCCCACTTCATGTATTCAATGACTGCTAATCATTCATGAAAGTAAAAAAAATATTTTTTAACATTTTAATAATTAAAAAAAAAAACATTATGACGCATAATGTAGTTTGAAACATCCTGTTATAAGCGCGGTGCGAGCCTTGCGCTCTCCATCCCACGCCGCCCTTGGAACTAATACTTTTTGACACCTGAGTTGTTTCCCAATTTCTTCTCACAGATAGGAGATTATGTCGACTCCATCTAGCTTATTTTTTAATTTTTAATATGACGTGTAAAAGTGATTCGGATATCCTATTTACAGAATAAACAATTTGATTTCATTTATAGCGAGAGCAAGCGCACTCACAACTGTCTGTCGGCTGAGAAAGTAAGATCGCCGTACATACGCTTCTATCGGGCCTGTGTATTTGCTCGTTGTATGGACCAGACCTCCTGTATGCACTATTCTGTGGCGCAGCTGTGCTCGGCTCATTTGTAACATGCAAACATTATACATAAGTAGCGATTATTTCAGTTACCTTGCTATGTTCACGCCGTTTCTTGTAAGTGGAAATTATTTTACCAAGCTCCTTTTTCAATTACTGAGAATGAACATGAATATGGTATTAATAATACTGCCTCTTGGATTCGATTGCGTGGACTGGTTTAATTGGTGTTGGCAAAGTTTTTAAGTGCCTTTACAAATACATAAATTGTTTTTCTCCTTCTTAGTTAGGTGAATATTAAATGTATCACATTAATATTATAAAGGCGAAAGTTTGTGTGTGTGTGTGTATGTTTGTTACTTCTTCACGCTCAAACGGCTGGACCAAAATTTATAAAATTTTGTATGGAGGTAGCTGACACCCTGGATTAAGACATAGGCTACTTTTCATCCCGATATTCCCACGGGATCGAGACTTATACGGGTGAAACCGCGGGGCGCAGCTAGTTCCAAATAAAATCTAGAAGCGCTGGCGTGACTAAATAGTAAAATTAGTTACATATATTTTGGAATTCCAAAACAACAACGCACCTGTGATAAATAATATCTCCATAATGTCTTTGATGCTTCTTACGTCACTCTACACACACACACACAAACATTTCGTACGAGGCAGGCTGTCAAATTATCAACGCCTCGATCAATTTTTTTTACGCCGTAATCGACACAGAAGTCCCCACTAGGGACGTATATCGTCCTTAGTGGGGGCTTCTGTATCGATCCCTAAAATAGAAGTATTTACATAGGTACAATAAATGAAACAGCTCATACATGAAAAGGCGTAAATAGGTATAGCAAATATTTTTGGCAACATTTTTCGTTATTCAAAATACTTTTCATTATTTGACAACCATTTTGATTTAGGTAATTCATTACCAAAACCGTAAGTTATACGTTTATAAGTAAGTACATAAATATCATAAATACTTTGAATTTGAAAACGTTAAAGCGAATTGCAGATGTGTGAGTAAATATTAGTAAACGGGGTTGGAAGAAAATACGGAAGCCGATTTTGAGCGACAACGGTCCAAGATTTTTGATCATTACATTAACACTGTTAACACTCTTTCGCCTTAATAAATTATTCTCTGGTTTACTATTCAAACAATTAGCTGTTATATCGATCCAGGAAGAGGTGGGGAGATGACCTAGACGCGTACCGCAAGGGTGGATTGAGGTGGCTCTGGAAAAGGATGCCTGGAAGGATTTGGGAAAAGCTAACAAAGAAAATCTGTCCTGGAGACATTCTGGGAACACATAGAATAAAAACCGACGAAAAATACTGAATGTAACAAACATGAGATTCGAAAATCCCTTGATAACTGTGTTATTTCTAATGTTTAGTAATTCTACTAGTCCCATGGCAAGTCAATGTTCAGTAATGAATATTTTGTACCGTATCATTATAATTTACATGTAAAATCTTCATTTTCTCGGCAAATGCGGGAAAATGTAGGAGACAATTTTGTATTTCAAGCATTTTCCGGTGTTATAATATTTGTATTTAATTTAGTACCTATTATATTATTGTTTAAAGGTCCTGAAAGTGCAACCAGTCGGTTATCTTTTAAAGTGAAGGCACGTGAACATTATTATACGTAAGAAGTTGGCAGAAACATCCCAGCGCTGATTTGCTGGATTCGTTTTCTTTTCTGTTATTTCTCCTCTCCCGATCGTCCTGTCAAAGTTTACTCTGTTTATATGTATGTATCTATGTACTAGTATTTATTCATGTATTTTATGTTATTTTCGTGTTATCTATCCCTTATAATAATCCCTCACTTGCCATGTTGTTTGACTAGTAGAAAATGCCTCAGGCATTAAGTCCACCTTTGTACAGTATTTTTTTAATAAATAATTCATAATAATCATGGTAACAGTACCTACCCAGCTTGTAAACAACGTCAGCACATGCATTCATTTATATAAAAAAAAATACAAATCCATTAAAAAAGAAGAGTTACTGAACCCCATTAATTATAATAACTGTAAAAAATACTGTTTATTACTGTATTCCCTAATCACCAAACAAAAGTTTTATAACAAATAACAATTAACAAAAACTTTCCGACTATATTTCACTATTTAATATACGGACCAAAAAACGTTACCACCTAGGAAAATGAACAAGCAATTAACATTTTATAAAAGCCCGCTGCGGTACCGCCGCGAAACTTCCGTGCCGTGTGTTTTCACCCGAAATGGGGTCAGGGGTCGCACAGTGTTCGTTATTCATAACATTTTTAGTTTTCACTCGTCAAATTATGAAATGAGGCCTGTCGACCTGTTTGGAGGAAAATACGACATTTTTATAAATGAAAATTGTAAAGTCTAGGCTATGTTTGTACGTGGAAAATCATTTTTAAATGTTTTTATTACGATAGTCTTCTTTTTCTTCGTGTCGCTGGTACGGCAGTATTTCAAATCTTTAAGGCCCCAAACGTCCACACCGTTGTCGGTGGCAACGCAGAGGTCTCTTGCAAGCTTAGTTATACAATATTAGTTTTAGTATATGCAAAACCCGAAACACAATGTCTAGTATTTTTATGTATAGAACTATGTTCAAAATTTCAAAACTGTATCATGAAAAATCACAAAGTTATAAGGTTGTTATGTTACCGGGTTGTCCGTACAAAACATGGCCGTCCCCGCGCCTCCAGGGTCGTCTTGCGCTCATTGCTAATAATTTGGCAGTAGGTACGTAACCGTACGGCGATTGTATTGTAAGTAATTAAATGGTGATAACATTTTCCATCACACTTAAATATTTTTGGGACAAAATATAACATGGTGTAAAAATTATTGAAATCGATTCAGTTCCTTCAATCAACTCAGCCTATAGCAGTCCACTGCTGGACATAGGCCTCTCCCAGGCTGCGCCACAACACCCTGTCCTCCGCTTTCCGCATCCAGTCTGTCCCAGCCACCTTTTTAAGGTCGTCGGTCCATCTAGCTGGGGGGCGCCCCACACTACGCTTGCCGATACGCGGTCTCCACTCCAGGACTCGTGTGCTCCACCGGCCATCGGTCCTTCGACAAACATGGCCAGCCCACTGCCACTTCAGCTTGCTTACTCTGCAGGCTATGTCGGTAAC
Organism: Tiliacea citrago; assembly: GCA_963921375.1. NCBI lineage: Eukaryota > Metazoa > Arthropoda > Insecta > Lepidoptera > Noctuidae > Tiliacea > Tiliacea citrago. Next base: position 20,398,268 of record OY992799.1, on the reverse strand, counting down.
TCCGGTTCTCTTCCGGATAACTTCATTCCTGATCTTATCCTTCAAAGAAACTCCGAGCATAGCCCGCTCCATAGCACGCTGAGTGACCTTAAATTTGTGGACCAGCCCGACTGTTAGTATTCAGTTCCTTATTCTGAACAAATTATATTCAGATTTCGCATATACTATTTTTTTTTTGTATAATTATTGATGGTTGGATGTTGGCTTTTTTATAATTGGTCACAATATTATTTTGAGTTTTTGTCTGTTTGGATAGTTTGTAATAAATGGTATGTGATTTGGATGTGTGTGTATAGGGCTATGGTCTTTTTCTGTTAATTTATGTTTTGACAATGGGTGTTATTTACCTGAATTAAATGAAATTCATATTATATAATATCTACCACCGCGAAGGTTGTCAAGGATATCTTGTATACGAGGAAGGAGACAACAATCTCTCGATAGTGACGCTATTTAGTTTCCTGCTGTCTACGCAGGAACGAACGGACCCGTCTTTGTTTGTGACCGTTACTACCGGACTAGCCCACGGAGAACGAGAGGGACGAATGACTCCGATCTCCAACATCGTATCAATCTCTTTATTGTGAAATGAAATACCTTTTCTGTACAAATATTTCAGTATTTATCTTCTTGCACACACACAAACTTGGTTTATAGCAATATTTAACGAACTATTTAATAAGATACTCAATATAATATCGGTAAAGACTTTAGACTTCTTGAAGACAATTCACTTATCAATTAGGTACTTGACGCCCCAAATATCATGTTTTGCATTCCATTCTGTTAAAAAACCAGTACTTTTCCGTACCTGTCAAATGATATGATAAATTGATACTTCATTTGAGACAAATCACTACAAATCTTATTAATATTTTGAGAATCTTTAACTTGACAGGAGAAAGTGGGTACTATAAATCAGTCTGACTGACTGGCCTTTTTTTTTGGGATGGGAAATTATCAAATAGCTTCTCCCGCTCTGTACGGAGCGGGACGGCGTGAAAGACTTTTACTGAGTAAAACCCACCCGTGTTCCTTCCATTGCCTGTGTGCCAGGGTCACGATATCCCTTTCGGACAAACTCGCAACCCTGGCAGGCATTGGCTCTAACAGACCCCGTCAGTTCGTGCTGACATCTCTTTGAGGCGTGGGTGTCACTGGCTATCCTACCGTAATTATCTTGTGGAAGAGCCAAGTCGTTTTACTAAGACCAACTTAACTTTAAGCATGACGTTCTGGGTTCGATTCCCGGCTCGGAAAAAGTGTTATTGGGTTTTTCCATCTGCAACATCTCAGTAGCAGCCCGGATTTGTATCCGGTTGATAGCAATTGGCTCGCCCCCTATTACATGGGACTTAAACATAACTGGCAATATGTGTACTTCTGCCTAACCCTTCTAAGAATACAGGCGTGATGTTATGAATATGTTATGTATTAGGTACCTAGCTATCTACGTACCTGCCTAAATTATGTGAAATTCTATTGAAAATCAAAGGTTATGAATAATAATGATAGTCTTTCTGTTTCAGGTAAATACTAGTTCTACAAGGTTTTGCTGACTGTGGAATATAATAATGGTAATTTTATAGAAATAATAATGGTACATTCATAGTTTTAAGGGTTTCTCCCAACGTGAAAAAAGTTTAAAGCTTGTAAAGAAATTATTCCCTTGATATGAAATTCAGATGACAAAAATACATTAAGAGCGTATACGCGGTACGGCATTTCATACAAACTTTCAAGCCCTTGTTTTTCGAAATGACTGAACCGATATTAATGAAACTTCATACGCATAAGCAGGATACAAAAGTCTAAAAAGTTTGATAAGAACATTTTCGAAAATAGTGTTACATCCAAATTAGACCGATTTTACATTTTGCATAGAAACAGAGATTTCCAGTTATCTGTTTTTCTATAAGACATTTCGGAAATGTTCTTCACTAACTTTGTAGACCAGTATCCCAGTACCTTATAGGTAGGCTCTATCTTTATAAAGGCTCTTACAAACACACGCGATATCGCGTGAGTGTGTAAGAGCCTTAAAGCTAAATTATGTATCTTTTCAAAATATTAAATATTCTCAATACTCAATACTTTATTGCATTCCAAGACAACATAAACATATAACAGTCGGTATGTGCTGCTGGTGGGTTGGTATTCTATGTATACCTAATAAGTTAATATCACTTTGCCTGACTGTACAAATGGCACTGAATTGGTAGTAAAACATCTGGTATTATTCTTCGGGTTGAGACTAAGAAGGTCGAGTGGGCCCGGACCCTATTCATCCCTTACAAAAGTATTATGTTTGTGAATATGTGCAAGGTATCAGGTGATACGAGTCTAATGGATTCCTTAAAAACATAACATAACATCACGCCTGTAATCCCCGAAGGGTTAGGTAGAGGTGTACCTAATAGTACACCCACATTTCGCCAGTTATGTTTAAGTCCCATGTAATAGGGGGCGAGCCTATTGCCATCAACCGGGCACAAATCCAGACTCCGGGCTGCTTCTGAGAAATTCCTAATGGAAAATCCCAATAACACTTTGCCCGACCTGGGAATCGAACTCGGGACCTCATGCTCAGCAGTCGTGCTTGCGACCACTAGACCAGCGGGGCAGAGGATTCCTTAAAGATTTTATTAATTTTCAAACATTATTTCGAGTTAAACTAGGAAATAAATTTGGTGAATAATTGTTTGCAGTGACTATTAATGTAACATTGCAAAGTTATGCGATGTAATTTGATAAGTGATGGTTATTTGAGAAATTAAAAAGGTGAAATATCTATCTATATATATAATTAACTGAATTATTTACAAGGAGCACGGGTGCCTTAATTACTGCCGTTTTAGGTAGATCCGCAGTGGTAGCACAGAGTAAACGAACATAGGGTAAGCTTCATACAACTGAGCTATGATAAGTACACTACTACAAGCATCAGGCGCGTGTGTGCGGGCAACTGACGGCTTCGCCTGAACGAGGCAATTGGCTGAGCTGTTAAGAACTGGGGGTCTACTCCGAAGCGCTAAACCGAAGTACTGGCCGAATGTTCAGCCGTTTTATAACTTCCATAGTTTCCTTTTTGACTTTTTTGAGGTACTTAGCCGTAGTACAGGAGCGACCGAACATTCGGCCGATACTTCGGTTTAGCGCTTCGGAGTAGACCCCAGGTTTCTCTTCGTACGCAATCTCTTATGGAAAAGTTCATATGGAACAAATCTAACTTAGAGAGATGTATTAGTTATTGTAAATATATATTTGTTATGGTCGCGAATCATATTTTGATCAATATACAACTTGACACTGACCTGAAAATTGCAAATACTTCGCGGGCTATCACTGCGGATCCACTTTAACCCAGATAACTAAATCACAAGCCAGTGTAATTAAATTACCCACTGAAAACTTTGTCACTCAACTTCAAAACAAAAAATTCTGAATATGTCTCAACTGACCCTTCTCCCAATGAGCCCTAAAATGGAAAACAGAAGCAATCATTCACATACATACTTTGTAGGTTAAATTTTCGTCCCTCTGGGTAACGTAGGTAACAAATTCATGAGATTCTTTCGAACCCACGACCCAAATGATTCAGCCGAAATATTTGAACTCCAAATAGTTTCCCTTCTAATTTATTGTTTTAAATATCGAGATATTTTTTTGCGAAAAATTTATGAATATGAGGGAAATAGATTGTGGAACATTTATTGGTTTGAGCTTTCTCAAAATGTTTCATAGATTTCTGTATCTTTAACAACGTGATCCTTTTGGTATAAACTATATCTAGGGTATTAATGAAGGAGCTTGTGGCTAAATAATAACTGCCGCACGGGTCAATCGATCTGAGGGCTAATTGCGTAACACACTATCAGTAGGAATCGGTTTCAATTTGACAGTTCAACAAGATTCATTGCGTTATTTACGAGCAGACAATTTTTTCTAACATATGAAGCAATAAATTAGCAATATACTTCAAAATCATTCCGATTCCGATTCAAACTGCGTTACGCAATTAGGGTGCAGGGTAAGCTACGCTTGCCGCGGTTGGTCCGTGGATGGGTGACCATATGTTCATACCAAGATTCCTCCGTGCCTCGGAAAGCACGTTAAGCCGTTGGTCCCGGCTGTCATTTGTAGATCTTGCTACGGGTCGTCAGAAGCCCAAAAGTCTGACAACCAGCCTTACCAAGGGATATCGTGTTACCCAGTAACTGGGTTGTGGAGGTTATATTATTATTAATATTATTGTTTATATATTTGTTTTCCTCGGCCTAGCCGGGTAGTCCTGATGGCACGGGCCTAAGCCAAGTGTCCAGCAGTGGGGTTTAGTGTGGGAGTAATATTATACGTAGACTGTATGGTAGACGAAAGTATATTTGAGCAAGATGTCCGGCTCACACTGAAGAAATTTTCTAACTAGCCTGCATGTGTTAAGAATCACTGCCTTCTGCAGCAGGTGGTAGGTGTTAGATAGTAGGTTTAGGGAACTATGGGACTGATGAAGCTGTTTAGGAATTACTCCTGTTGTAGATAGCACTATGGGGAGTATTGTGACTTTTTTAAGATGCCAAAGTCGGGTTATTTCGTCTTTTAGTTCGGTGTATTTGGACAATTTTCAGCTATTGTAGTCTGTAAGTTATGCGTATTTGGCACGGCAATGTCTATTAGGAACCCAGTTTTGTCTGCTTTATTAATTAATGTGATGTCGGGTCTATTAAAGTGAATTGTGCGGTGAGTATGGCTCGGTCGAAGTACAGTTTTGTTGTGGAGTTCTCTAATACCGTTTCAGGGTTGTTTTTATTTATATTATTATATCGTTTATTTCAGGCACTAGGCAGTCGCTCCATGTAAAATACTGGTATTCAGCTGCATTCGGTTAGACTGGAAGCCGACCCCGACATAGTTGGGAAAAGGCTAGGCAGATGATGACGATGAATCTAGGGTATTACTGAGACCATGTCAAAGAATCAACTGGCAAAAGAATTACTTTTCAATAATATTTTTTTTCGTTTTCTTTTTTCATACAAAATAATTCGACAAAGTCACGATTATTTATGGAAAACACCCTTACGTGAGATATGACAACGTCACATTTTCTTAGCTTTAAATATGAATAATTAGATTGAATGAAAATGATTTACTCGTACAATGAAACTTCGATACACACATCGAGAGTCTAGTGTTAGTATATAAGATGTTATCTTCGAAACTATGTATTTTTGGAACACTAAACTTGTTCTAGGACTTTTTGAATTATTTTTACATATAGCATAATGATAAAATATTATCCTTAATCAAAAGGAGCACGTTGTATAAAAATAACCGGCCAAGTGCGAGTCGGACTCGCGCACGAAAGGTTCCGTACTTTTATCTATAAAAATGGCAAAAAAATCACGTTTGTTGTATGGGAGCCCCCTTAAATATTCATTTTATTCTGTTTTTTAGTATTTGTTGTTATAGCGGCAACAGAAATACATCATCTGTGAAAATTTTAACTGTCTAACTATCACGGTTCATGAGATACAGCCTGGTGACAGACGGACTGACAGACGACGGAGCCTTAGTAATAGGGTTCCCGTTTTACCCTTTGGGTACGGAACCCTAAAAACCAACCCAGTGTGAGACGGACTAGCGCACTAGATGTGACAGACGGACAGACAGACGGCGGAGCCTTAGTAATAGGGTTCCCGTTTTAACCTTTGGGTACGGAACCCTAAAAACCGACCCAGTGTGAGACGGACTAGGGCACTAGGTGTGCACTGTGGCGTCACTCTTATATTATCTCTGAATGTCTGGAACTATCATAGTTTAATTTTCTTATTTCGACTACATTATTGACAGTTCTTACTATTATATCGTTTGGTTACCTCATAATGAAATGTAGATAGGTACCATATCTACGCGAATCAATCGTCAAGTGAATTATCGCAAGGTTCTAACCAACTGGCTGATTTCCTCTGATTCCTAAATCTACCTGATTCCTAAAGTAGTTACCTTTCTAATTTATTGTGTCAGCAGTTTTTAAGTTCCAACGAACGTGATTTAAATCTCTATCGCATTGGTCGAACCTAGAATCAGCCGTTTCTAAATTCAAATTGTTAAAACTTTTCGGCTTTTGAAACGGTAATTGAGTTTTAACCGTGATTTGGTTTAAAAATGGAAATCCGGTGAGGTGATTAGAATATCGAATGATTTTGAGGTAAGGATTAGAAGAGCAGTGGTGGCCCAGTGGTTAACGGCCTTGACTTACGAGTAGTAGGTCGTAGGTTCGAACCCAGACAGGCGCTTTACTTTGTGTAAATTATTTCATCACCACTGCTCTCAAAACGGTGAAGGAAAACATCGTGAGGAACCGGCATGTCCTAGAACTAAAAATTCGAAGACATGTGACATCCACCAATCCGCACTGGGCCCGCGTGGTGGATTACGGCCCACTCCCTCTCACAGAAAGAGGAGGCCTGCGTCCCAGCAGTGGGAACATTATGGGCAGATTATGTAGGATTATTAGGATTAATTGAAAATTGAAGGTAACGTGATAGAGGTGCACGAATAACATTATAGACACATACGAGGGTGGGTCAAAAAGTTCACGGAATGGGGAGAGGGGAGAGGGAGTAGTTATTTTTACCTGTTACTACTTGGCTTGGTAACTCAATATAACTATAAATACGTACTAATTTTCACTCCAATCGGTTTATTAACTTTTGAGAAATCGCTGAATAAACAAGTCAATCGGGAAGAAAATGCTCACACCGCTGCACCGCTTCAAAAACAGCAGCGCGAGTTTTTGGAGCCGTGTAGTGAAAACAGGGATGAGTTTATGAACCGAATTGTGACTAGAAATGAAACTTGGGTTCATCACTATGAGCCTGAGTCAAAGCAGTGTAATAAAAAATGCATACCACCGCCTAAGAAGTTTGAGGTGTCTCAATCGGCCGGAAAAATTATGGAATACTTACAGTTTTTTGGGATTCAGAGGGGATCTTATTGATCGATTATAATGGTAAAGTATCAATAATACGTGGCAACACTACGCAACGCCACTAGAAAAATAAAATTAAAGAGAAGAGAAGGGGAAAATGGTCTCGAAGTGTGTTACTTAAAATTTATTTTATTTATTCTTTACGCAGCAGAAAAGTTGCGCGCGCGCAAAAATTTGGCATAGGTCTTACCTCGGTAACGTCCCGCGGGACACTGGCAGACACTGGCAATTCCTTTTGCACGTCCACGCACGCAAGAGTCATATTGCGATGGCTGCCTTACACAAGTGCGGCTTCGGAACTTTAAACCACTGGCCCTATAGTCCAGATTTGGCCCCTTCTGATTATTATTTGTTCCCAAACATGAAAAAGAGCTTCTTGGAACGAAATTTACGGATTACGAAGAAGTGAAGTCGGCAATTTCAGCAAATAGGCTTTTTATTCATGGTACGTCGTGCAACAATGACGCACAACAGGTTGCTGCTGAAAACATGCAACACGTTGCAACATTGCATCGTGTTGCGTGGGAAATGTTGAAACATGTTGTTGTTGTGTTGTTGTTGTTGTCGCTAAAAAACAATATTTAACAACATCCTCAAGTTGAAATTAGTCATGAAAACAAGGCTTTACATTCAACAGTTACTAAGAAATTCCAGATGGAAAACCCAATAACACTTTGCTTTGACCTGGGAATCGAACCCAGGACCTCATGTTCAACAGCAGCGTTTGCCACCAGACTAACGAGGCAGTTTTGTTATAAAAATTTGGCTGTTATGTTAGTATACTGTGGTGTCTAACGACTTCCACGCAAATAAAGTCGCGGGCAGTAGCTAGTTTAAAATTAAAACTATATACCAAAGATAAAAGGTGCCTAGCAGTGGCGAAGAGTACCATATAACACGATTCCTACCGGCTTCCCTTCGGAGGTTCGCATCAGCAACTCTACCTCTATTTAAAAATGGCACAGTCAATAGTGTCTACTATTGCAAAAAAATATAGTTACACTACGGGTAGATACTTAATTCACTATAATATTAAAACAACACAAACGCCTGTTTTTTTTAGCTTTGAATTACAACAACAAAAATAATTTTTAATACAACTGGGCGGCGCCATAACGTCATAATCGGGAACTAAAAATTCATACAATAGCGATCCCGTCATGACGTCACTTTAGGTCACGTGGCACCGCTGTACGTACACTGGCTTGTTCTCGGCCATAGCTACTGTACAACGGGTTACGATAGAGACAGATATAGAAGAAATGCGTCAGCGAGAACGAGAAGGAGGAATATTGAACATTTTATTTATTTTTCACCTGTTCAACTCTATTTTATTTATTCGATTCTTTATATTCCTATTATTTTAGAATGTTACAAGTTAAAACCTTAGCTTTGGCTTCTCTCTTGCAAAAATTGACACCTCGCCGCTGATACCTAGTGCTTATGAGAAAAGAAATCACAATACTCATACCTTTCGTACTCAAATCACCAAGAAATGTACAACAATATTAAACGCGAACCCCATTCGGAACATGATTCCATTACGTTCACCACAATCCCACACACGCATTTACAAAGGTACCATCTTTTTAAGCGTCCTCAGAATACATAGGCATGAAATATACGAGGTAAAGTTAAATAAAAATAAGAGAAAAAAAAACTCTGGCAATGGAACATATAAATATAGGATCAAAGGAAAGAAACACTGTCCTTCTGAAAGTTTTGTGAACGGAGGGACGGGACTTATAAAGAATTCGAATTCGGGTGTTCGCTCCAACAAATTTTATTAAGTTTGGTACGGTAGGTAGAAATACGGCAACAATAAAGCCATAGATTGTAACTTGAAGAATTTGTATAAGGCTTTGTTCGTTTAGTGAAGGTAAAGTAATATGTCTGCTCATCATGCATGAATTTCGAAAACGGATAATAATGTCTTAGGTCATAAGTAATTTATTTCATAACAATATAGGTACACTGTGTTGAAAAATAAAAAAAAAATACAATTGCAATTAAAATAAAATACACTAACTAGAAAACTCGATAAAAACAATAACGATCAATTAAGAATTCAAGTAATAATAGATCGAACAATAATAAATGTCAAAGTAGTATATACAATCATAAGTTACAATGTCATAATATGTCATCTAGGAATTCATTGATACTGTAATAGCCTTTCCCCAATAAATAGGTCCTTAATTTGTTTTTAAATAAGTTAACACTGTGTGTGGTTTGAATTCAACTGAATGCAACTTGTTCTATAAAAATACAGACTGATACCTCGGGCTATGTTTGACAACTTTTAATTTTGGTTGAATAGTGTTGGGCAAATCTTTCCTACGTCTAAAATACTAAAATGGTCTTTACATGATTCCGTCTGTTTCATCCGGAGCATAGTCATTAAAGCTCTTTTCTAAGCGCTTTCCTTAAAGTTTTTTCTCTTTTCTTTAATGACAGATAAGTCTGAAGATTATTCTGCAGACTTTTAAATTAAACATAGCAGTTCTGTCAATTTCCTAGAACACCAATAGCCAACGCTTGCTAATGTTACGGCATCTACAAACGCCACATTCGAACTGCGCATCACATTGACGTCACACAAAATCCTGCATCGCGCAAGCAAAGTTTACCGAGCGACTAGAATTTATACAACGGCGGTAGCCCACCAGACACAAGACCCATCTGTTCGGAGGATTCTTTCTTTTCTCTAAAGGATCAGTGAACTTTATCCTGTTCTTTGTACCTATAAACTATGACATAGTTTTCCATGTTTATAAATTATCAATTAGATTTCTAAAAGTAGGTACGTACGCACTTTTTTGTTTTAAAGTTGACTTAAAACAATATCACACTATTATTATAAAGGCGAAAGTTTGTGAGTGTGTGTGTGTGTGTGTGTTTGTTACTTCTTCACGCTCAAACGGCTGGACTAATTTTGATAAAATTTTGTATGGAAGTACCTGACACACTAGATTAAGACATAGGCTACTCTTTATCCCGCTATTCCCATGGGATCGAGACTTACGCGGGTGAAACCCCGGGGCGCAGCTAGTGACAGTCATATAACCAAAATCGGAGAAATATAGCCATTAGCTACAATTAAGCGAGTATTTATCACTCACAAACCACAGAAGGCAATTCAGATAACTCCTGAAGCACTTAAACATACATTGAGTCCCAAACATCCGCTTAAACTAAAACCCAATCAGTATCTCTGCACACCCCGATCTGACGCATTTAAGGCGAGTTTTATCAGTAATCACATCAATGTAATTAACGATACAACTGAATGTATGGCTGTAGCCGTAGCCCTTTCAATTAATTGATCAGAATATGTACAGACGCCAGCACATCTACTACAATCTGTCAAATTTCTTTAAAAGATTTTCAACTTTATCGTTGAAGCATAAGGTTGAAGGTTGATTGGGAAAATTTTACAGTTTCGGGTAGATTGACCTGCTGGCGTCTGTATGTGTACGTGTACAGATTTTCCCTAAGTAAGAAAGAGGGGGCGATATTAGTTGGTAGCGACGTCATTGTCTCGCAACAAACAAGGATTTTTTTTGTAAAATATGTCTATTAAGGGGTTTTTAAATAAAAAAGCAAAACATAAATTCTGTCAGAAACTCGAATTTTGTTTTGTTACATCCACCTCCATTTATGAAACCGTCGTTTGTCACAAGATCAATTAGTTATTCGATCGATTAGTTTGAATACTAGGCTGAAAATCAGCACTTACATTACATAAGACAGTCCCCCAACAACGCCCGCCCTTCACAACTTCCTAGTGCTTTAGGTGGGAAGAAGAAGTGGCGCAACAAACTCCCCAGAAGCACATTTCCGTTCAGTTGGAAAAAACTTTAGTATGCAAAATAATTTAAATTACGCAACACAAAACATTCAATTAAATTATTTGACATAAATGTTAGCTAGCACATGCCACTACGAGTATATTATTAAAAGAAGTCGAAGATAGGTAAACTCCGATTTTCTTTTTGTTACCATTACCAGATCGCATAATATTTGTCCATACTGACAGATATTATGCGATCGACCTTTTTTAAAAATAACACGATAAATAATAATTAATAATACAGAGACAAAACGACAACAGTGAAGGTCCTCCTGCGGATAATGATTCAGAGGCCTTGGTGAGAGTCACTCGTTAACTAGATCATTTACTAGGTTATTTTTATGTCGACGCCAAATGTCATTTTAGTGTTGCAAATTAAATTGTATGTTTATTTGTGCCTAGATTTACATATTAGGTGTGTGTATAATAAATTTATAGTTTTTAATAGGGATGAATATCTTTATATTTTAATAATATTTACTGAACCTACCACTATTTGTCTCAGCATCACCCAAAGGTTGACTGGTAGAAAACGTCTACGGCATTAAGTCCGCCTCTGTACATTTGTGTGCTTAAAGTATTAAATATATAAATAAAAAATCAGAAAATATAAGCACATTATTACAAAATTGTGGCAGTTTTAAACAAACGAATCTAGAGGTGCAATATTGTCAACCTTCACAATATCGTTGTAAGACTGTTGCTCTTTACTGATAGGTAACAATTTACCTAACTTACAATTTTCCATAAAGAAAAGTTTGTCAAAATAAGCACCCTAAGAAGTATAAATTACAAAATAAACAGAACAAAATTTAACCTGATCTAACGAATTTAATAAAAATAATAAGCTCCCAAAATGCGTTCAGCTTCCGAAAACAAACTTCGAACTGGCCTCATAATTATAATAAGTGAGCCAACTCAAACAGGGATAGATGATTTCTGTCAGGAAAGTCCAACAAAAAATATTATTCCAACTTCGTCTGACAATGGGAGAATTTTAAGTTGAACTTTCCCAAATTCTCTGAGAAGGTTCAATCTTAATTCGTACATTTGGAAGTTCCAGAGGCCATTTTGTTAAGGGAATCTTGTTGATTTGGGCGAAGTTAAATAGGAAGTTGGTGCGGCTAACTCGATACTCTTGTGTCTATTTGATAGCAACATCTTGACCGATGTTATTTTTGTTGAATGGTGAAACTCGTGTAGTCTATTGTGGGGTTTCGTTTGTACTTACATAAGTACAAACTTGGAAACTTAATCACTATGCATGTTGATATGTATATTATGTATGAAAAATGTGATCCCCATTATCGTAATTTTCATCATTTTTGGGGTACCATAGTCAACAAACCCTCATAGTTTCGCCATGTCTGTGATTTCGCGTACTCTCTTGCACGTAAAGTGGGGACGATCATTTTTTTTTTGTCGTCGACCCCGTGGTGTGTACCGTTAGATAGGCAGTTCAAAAATATTGCGGGTGTGTGAGAACCTTTAATTAAGAACTTTTATTAGAAAAAATTCATGAAAACCATTTTTCGATTCAGGTTGTCGTTTGCGTAATATTAAGCTTTAAAGTGCTATTTTTTGTTAGATTCAAGTGTATCCCACTTTTTTAAAAATTATTTTGATGGGAAATTATCAAATAACTTCGCCCGCTCTGGGCGGAGCGGGAGGGCGTGTCAGAATTTTACTGACTAAAACCCACCCGTGTTCCTTCAAATGCCTGTGTGCCAGGACCACGATATCCCTTTCGGACAAACTCGCAACCCTGGCCCTACCGGACCCCGTCAGTTGGTGCTGACATCTCTTTGAGGCGCGCGTGGAACACAAGGCGCTATCGACCCGGGCCTGGTCCTTGTCGGACGGCGAGCTACCTATCGCTCACCGTCCGCAAGGCCGCGCCTACGGTGGCCGGGAATTGGCCTGCGACTCCCGACGCCCGGGGCGTCTCCCTCGGCGACTAGGGCTCACGCGTTCTGCCTCCTCCTTCGTGAGAATTACTGCTTCGCAGAAGGAAGTGACGGCCTCCCATGACTCTTACTCCTAAAAAACTCGTGCAACTCTTAACAATATTTAGATTTCACGATTTTATGACAACAGAACTCTTCTCGGAAGAATGACAAGATTAGACATCAAGGTCTGACCGTAGCTGTCACAACGGAAAAACCATGTAGATTGTCAACACCGCAGTTCTTAAACATATAGCTTCAAGTTCCATATTTAATTTTCTGTCCGTACTTCACGCCTCGGCACCCCACTTTCAGCTTGGACACCCGATATATAAGCTGAGCTCCACATTCAGGTCCAGGCCCCAAATTTAGCCAAGAACCAACTACTTCAAAATACTTACATACGAAAACATAATCTAAAATATTTCTTACCCAAGTAGATGAAACTATTTTAGTGCGCACATGAGCCAAATTCATCCGTACCACATTTGACAAGTTTTCACATGAAAATTATAAGCAGCCATGAATATGTACCACCGATGCGGATACGAGAGCTGCATTCAAATCAGAAAACGTAACTATCCCAAACCAGTTTAATTCTCTCTTACAACTTTGCTCATTTTTATGATATCGTATATTTTATGTCGTGCGTCGAATTTATGCTGTATGCAGAAACAGTTTGGGAAAGTCAGTGAAAAGTCGAAGACCACTTCAGTATATTATAAATGTTAATTATTGTACTGTTATTTTTATTATATTTATATTCCATTATTTATTTCACTCCAATTTTTATTGAAAATATTGAATTGAAATCGGAACAGAAGTTAAATTAAAGCGTATTCTTAACTCTTTGCCATTTTATGCAGCGTGCCGCTTAGTGGCGTCATTAATTTTATACACCTATACGGTTTCGCGTTTTCTTTTTATGAAGATATTTTAATTTTATTAAACGTTATTATTTATTGATTTAAGAACAATTTTCCTAAAATATTATTTTGGAGCAACCTGTACTTAAAGAACTGTAGCGCAGAGGTAATTTGCCGGGGATCGGATCATAACATGAAATTCATGAAATAAAAACGAATAACGTGCAAAGCGTAGGCGAATTGAAGGAAAGAGAGAGTATTATTATTTAGTTTGTTTGAAAATTTTAATTTTTGTAATGTATGATTTATTTTATATTATTATATTTTTAATAATTACTGGTCACTAGCCCTACCCGTGTGTTAAATTAATATCGCCACTGTAGCGGAATGTTGTATAAGAAATGCTGAAAATGGTACAATGTATCGAATAATTTGTCGATAATTTATAATCGATGATGACGACACTATTAATTAGCATAAGCATGGTCTAATCAGCCTATAATTTTCCCACTGCTGGGACACAGGCTTCATCTTGGTGAGAGCTGTGGGCCCTAATTCACCACGCGGGCCCAGTGCGGGTTGGTGAACGTCAAATGTTTTCGTATTTTTGGTTCTAGGACCTACTACCTACACGATACGTACGAACTAGTTACTTCACGATGTTTTCCTTCATCGTTTTGATTAAATAATTTACACAAAGTAAAGCGCCTGTCTGGGTTCGAACCTACGACGTACAACTCGTAAGTCGCGGCTGTTACTAATGGGCCACCACTGCTCCACTATTCAATGAATCTGCAAAATCATTACGTGTTTGACATTGGCCATCGATACGATAAGTTGCTGATTTCTACTAATACATTTTCAATAGTGAGAAGAAACGATAGATGGACTGTGTTCTAGATGATATAGCTTGAAAGGAGGTGCCTACTGAGATGACGACTGATGGAGAAATATGGAAGAATAAGATATTTTGAGTTGACCCTAAATAAATCGGGATGCAAGAGAATGACGATGAAATTTCCAATAGCATTGATAATGCACTTATTCGGTAGGTTGAAACTGTAGTCATATTTTATACCTTACTGTCGGGTCCTCTCCCGCAAATATTATGGCAATAAATGGACTGGTCCAATCGTTTCATAAAACCAAATGGAAAAATATTCAGATCCAAACAGCAAAAAAACATTACCGTTCTGATTTAAACGAAAGAATTTGCCCTGAACGTTCAATTGAATATTTTTTCATTGAATTCGTATTAATTCCATTAGCGTGAACTCTAACTGGATATTTCAGGGATTCAACGAACTATTCAGCATCAATTTGCAATTCTAAAGAAGTGTTCCATTTTGATAACTAATATTTTATTTGTTTTCTCACAAGTGTTTCCGTTTTAAATATTTAATAAAATACTTAAATAATTTATTTTAAACACTTACTAAAGTATGATTTTTGCATTTTAGGGTTTAAGTTATAAGTTTTTTTTATTGCTCATACGCATCAGAGTACCATCCATGGCTAGGGTTATAAAAAAACGTTGAAAAAAAACATGAAAACAAAGTTTTTTTTCTGGAATAGCTTTTTTTCAAAATTACGAAATTAAAAATATAGTAAGATGGTTATTGTTAAAAATGAGCTGATATTAGATTTAATTTGGTTAATAAAGAAAAACCATTTATTTTTTGTTAAATATTACATAAATGTCTCAAAATCGGGTCTCCCTTGTTTGACCGAAAGGAATTTGACAAATTTTCACTTCCCAAAAAATTTCTCGCATAATTTCATTTGCCAAATTATTACTTAGCAAAAAATCTATTCACAAAAAATTGTAACGCAAACCTAATGTTTGACAAATGAACGTTTAAACTATAACTTGTTTACCAACTAGTACTTTTAACATTTTTTATTTAGTCAAATATTTCAGTTGGAATAACAGTTTTTACGCAAAATCAAATAATAATATAAATAAGTAATTAACCTAATCTAAATAGTTCAGATCCGGGTAACCTACCTAAAAACAATCTCTTTTTTCTATTAATGCAAGTCGTTTCTGGCACTCGCCGGCCGCTACCGCGGCACCGCTCGCTTCGCTCGCTCGGCTCGTGCGTAGGAGGTCACAGATTTACCTTACCTAACCTACTCATTTTTTTTTAAAAGAAATTATCCTAATCTAAATAGTTATGTTCCGGGTAACCTACTAAAAACAATATCTTTTTTTCTATTAATGCAAGTCCTGTCTGGCACTCGCCGGCCGCTACCGCGGCACCGCTCGCTTCGCTCGCTCAAAAACGTTAATTGTCTGAAGATTGTTAGCTGTAATAAATCATTTGATTAAAGACCAAATGCCATAATGACATTATACTTGGTGATATTTTGCCAAGTAAAATTTTGACCAAATGAAAATATGCGTACTAAAATCATTCGAAATATTGCAATGGTATAAAAAAAGGTTGCTAAAATTTGTTTGGGTAATGAAAATTTGGCAAAATCTTTTCGGCAAAACGGCAGGATCCCCTCAAAATCATTGAAGTTTACATTTACGGATGGGGATTTCCCCAATCTTCGTTTGGTTTATGTTTTGTTTGAATTGACTGCAGACTGTCGAAAGCCTGAGACAGTGAGACTTCATGGTGATTGTAGCACTGATGAGCATCTGGATACTTCTTCAGGCGGACAAATTCTGCTGTTCCATAACCTATAATGAAACAGCAGAATTCAGGCAAAAAAAAAATATTAACTTGAAATATACTTATATTTTAAAATATATTTATACTTATTTTGTTAAGTGGGAGTGTTGATTGTATGTAACAAAATGAGGTTGTTACCTATGAATGTTTGGTAATATTTAAAAGAATAAATTCAGTCTGCCTGAATTCTGCTGTTTCATTATAGGATGTATAACTTCTAATTTTAATTATTAAAACTTAATTTGACTTGAATTAAATATAAAACAATCATAATTAGTTTTATTCTATTTTATTGAATGTTTTTAACTTTTCTGAAAAAAAAAACCAAATGTAGAAAAAAAACGACAATGCTAAGTTTTTATTCATGTTTATTTTCAAGATTGTGAAAAAAAAACCATTTAGTTTTTTTTTTCAATTTTCATCTCATCATCATACCCCCCCTTATATATACCCCCTATACCCCCTATGGTATAAACCATGTGGGGACGACAATACAACAATTAAACACTGGTAATACTCTAGAGCGTATAAGTATTTTGAAACGATATGATTGGGCTACCATTGGCATTCATAAAAGTAGAACACGGCTTTATGAGCTGTACAATGAAAGGTATTATGTAAACACTGATCAATTTAATTTGTATGTTAGAAATTATTCAAAATTATTTAAAAAAGTTTGTTGTATGGCCAAGTCGCGTTATTTGAGTTCGAAGATTAAAAACAGTAGTAATGTAATTAAAACGACTTGGAATATTATTAATAGTGAAACGGGAAGGTCTAGGAACCGAAATACTGACTATAGCCTGTCAATTAATGACAACATAATAAAATCAGACTCACAAGTCGTCGTGGCCTTTGAAAATTTATTTTCGGATATTCCCGTTTCAACTACTAAATCCCTAAACTCATCACCTTCTGTTGCTGAGTCTTTGCTTAAGGAAAACGTAAATGTTTGCGATTCGGAATTTCATTTTGAACATATTACCTGTAGAGATATAATTAAAACCTTTAACACTTTAAATGTAAAAAAGACTGCAGATCTGTGGGGTAATTCTGTAGAAGTTGCTAAGTCTATTATAGACATCGTAGCACCTACTTTAGCTCTTATCTTTAATAATTGTATTGACTGTGGGGTGTTTCCTGACCTCATGAAGAATAGTAAAATAATACCGTTGTTTAAATCAGGTAGTACAGTCGAGTTCATTAATATATTGGCACTGTCAGGATTCAAAATATTGTGAGCGTTGGAAAGCTCAATAAATTCTATAGAACCTATAGATCAAAAATATGTCCTCATGTGAACGGTTCAATAATATATGCTGTGCATTGTGCAATAATATGTGATCATGAACAGTTCAATAATATGTGATCATGAACAGTTCAATAATATGTGATCATGAACAGTTCAATAATATGTGATCATGAACAGTTCAATAATATGTGATCATAAACGGTTCAATAATACAATATGCTGTCCATTAGGCAATAATATGTGATCACCCTTTTCAAAAATATAGTATTGGCTTTTATAGAAAAAAAAGAAAGAAAGAAAGAAAGAAAATACGTTTATTTGCGGTAAACATAACGCAAAGAAATAAAAACACAAACACGAAAGAACAAGTTGAGGGAAAATATGCGTCACATTCACGCAAAACGGCCATCGCTCAGCATAATGCTGCGACCCTATGCTAGACAGAGCCCCAGCGCTGGTTTTCAGCGACCGCCGGCGTTGACGTGATGACGTCAACCGGTGCAGCATAATGAGATAAAAATAAACAAAATAAAATAAATGCAATACTTCGTTATCTATGTATATATAAATATAATATCTAGAATGGCAACATTCAGTAACGTCGGCAATGACTCAAGCGACGAGCGCATGTTACGCAATCTGTGTGTGCAGCTGTCAGCTGTCATAAAGAATTTGGCGTTTTACGTAATGGTTACATCTCAGTCAGAGAGGGTTACATAATTAAATAACATGGCGCATTATGTAAAGAATGCTAGGATGTTATCTAACAAAGGATTCATTGGGTGACTGGGTATTAAATAAGTATGGTATTTGTACAGTGTTCGTGAAATTTGTATGGTGTTGATGACAAAATCGGTGACCTCAACCACAGACCAGGACAAAATGGTAAGTGCAAAATAAATTGTTATATTTATGATCGTGAATAATAAATAATTTGAATACTATTAAATAAAAGAAATTAGATTGGATTGGATAATAAATTAGGATAAATTTGATATCAAGGAAATTATACCTGACAAGCCATAGTTTGTCAGTTGATTAAATTAGGCTTAACCGTAAATTGCAGAAACAAGGTAGCTTATGGGTGCCGAAACACAGAGATTAATACAACCCCATTAACAGAAGAGCGAATCCCAAGCAGCCCATGCCCCAGGAGATCCCAAGCCAGTGCCTGCATGCCATGACCGCAGAGGTACAGTGAATCAATACTAGAATTGAAGGGAAATTTGTTCACGTATGAGTAACTTTTTATGTTGGAATTTAAAGGATTGTATTGTTTTCAGGCGTCGCATTGGTGGTGGGAGATCATTCCAACAGCGCGTGGCTGCAAACTTGAAACACCCCCTGAAAGCTGTAGTTCTGTGCATTGGCACCAACAGTGGGCTTACCATGGAGCGAAGACTATACTTAACATGGTTTTGTTTCCAAGTTAGCTTTTCATAGAGATAGTGTGGTTTATGAGTTGTAATGATACCAAACAACAAATTGGCTAAATGAAGCTTCCTCCTGGCATTCATCTTTAATAAATTTAATTGGTTAATATATGGAGTAACGTGACTTCTCCGCGGAATGTTAACACAAAAACGAACACATGCATTCTGGATACGTTGGATCACATGCTCTGTTCTTGAAAGCAGGCATGGCCCATAGACTGTGTCACAGTAATTTAACTTGGATAGGATGAGACTGTCAACAAGTTGTTTCCGAATTGGCACACTTAGGAATTTCCGTATTCCATATAAGACCTTTAACCTATAAAAACAATTTCGGAGAACATTGGTCACATGGGCCTCAAAGCGCAACGCTGGATCAATAATTAGCCCTAGATTGCATGCCTGTTCCACTCTCTCAATTTTCTCTCCCGTGATAACTATCTCAGGGTTGGCAGACAGTATTGCACTAACTTGTTTCCTAGAACCCAGCACCATAAATTTAGATTTGAGAGGGTTCAGAACCAGAGAGTTTTCCTCCGACCATACAACCACTCTATGCAAGTCTTCATTCATTTTCTGCACTGCCAAAGATGTTTCATTCCCCTTGAAGGATATGTACAACTGGATATCATCAGCATACATATGAAATTTGCAGTTAACAAAGGACTTTAAGATATCGGCACTGTACAGAATGTACAACAAAGGCCCCAGAATCGATCCCTGAGGGACACCCCTTGATACTTGGAGGGGGAGGGATGACACCGACGACCCGTCTTCCCTATGCATCTCTACATATTGAGACCTGTTGGTAAGATAGCTATTAAACCACTCCACCGCATCACTGTCGAAGCCATAGAAAGCTAACTTTGACAGCAGTAGAGTGGTATTAATTGCGTCAAAAGCCCGGGAAAAGTCCAGCAGAGCCAGAATTGTTCCCTCACCCCGGTCACGTGCTTCAAGGATATTACCCACAACATCAGCCAGAGCAGTTGCAGTACCTCTACCCTTTCTGAAACCCGACTGAAGGTCGAAGGACTGAAGGTTATAATCTGAGCAGGGTAAGCTTCTTAATTATCTCTACATGCATGGGAAAGTCAATTATTTGCTCGAACAAATAAGATCTAGTTTACATTGTTACAGAGATGACAGTAGTTTCCATTGTTTTCCTCGCGTTTGCGTTAGTTTTTAAAATGAGTGTCTTTCAATGCCGTATATTTTTCGTACAGCATGGCCATTTAAGAATTGTAAAAAAATTATGTGCCACCTGTCATTTATATAGCAATACGATTCGACCTAAAATTTGATTACTTTGCCACCACAACTTTTTTATGACTAACGAAGTTGTTTGCAGTGAATTGAATTTCACGTCACGGGAAAGAAAAGAATATCATTACATTATAGTTTAAACTGTATTATTTGACAAGTATATCTAAGAAAATATTAAAGTAATATGCAACAAAATAGCACATGACTTACGTTAAAAAAAAACAAACAATATTTTATCTTAAACTAAAATTAATCTTAGTTACTTATAAACAATTATTGGCGGCCAAATTAAAAATGATAGAACAGTTACTTAATATCTTGTGTATGATCCGTTCGCATCAATCACTGCTTGTAGTCGGGCTCTCATTGACTGTACCATATTGTGGCAATAATCACTATTTCTAAAACTATTCCAGATGTCATAACGGAAGAGAATTTAAAGGCTCATGCATATTATGCATGAGCCTTTAAATTCTCTTCCGTGCGAGCCTCATTACAGTCCCAATTCTGTACCATTAACCCCCATAGATTCTCTATGGGGTTGAGGTCCGGGCTTTTCGGTGGAATTTTTATTAATTCCAAGTCTACTTGCTCAGCTATCCAATTTTGAACTCGTCTGGCATTGTGAACGGAACTATTATCCTGTATAAAAGTAATTCGATGATTATCAGGATAGACAATTTTTGCACTTGGTAAAAACACGTCTTTTAGAATATCTAAATAGGTATCACTCCTCATTCGGCCAGATATTTCGCACAATTCTATGGGTCCACCGGAATTTATCCACCCCCAAAACCCGATCGTAATGCGTCCACTGCGTCTATTTGGCAATACATTCTCTTCATCATATCGTGTATTGGCTGCACGATACAAAGAGATCCGCCCGTCCGCCGAAGAGACAAAAACTTTCTCGTCCATGAAAGCGACGTGTTCAAAATCATAATTTAAATATCTGTTAGCAAATTGTAAACGTAACATTTTATGCCTTTCCGTTAATAACATTTTTTTAGCTGGAATTCGGTGATGAATTCCCGCTTCATTAAGTCTTCGTCGTATAGTTAAGCTGGATACAGCCAGATCAGCTGCAAATGTAGATGTTCTGATAAATCTTGCATTTCGAACACTTTCAACCAGTTGCATATCTTGATCATGAGTTGTTTTCCTAGGTCGGCCAAAAGATACATGTTTTGTAAGATTTCCTTCTTCTTGCCACCTTTTCCACCATAATGTAACAGTATTTCTCTGTTAAAGAACGATTTTATTAAATTACCACATTAGAGATCAGAGAAAAACATGGACGAATACCTAAAATTACTTTGCTTACCGATATGCCTAATTCTTCTGCAATGGCTGATTTAGAAACACCTTCCTCACACATATAAACTATTTTATGTTTCGTATGCTCATCAATTCTATACATTTTTATTTTAAATGGGTAGGTATATTTCAATAGAATTAATATTGTATATTAAATCCAGTAAATCGTAGAATTAAATCGTTAAATCACATGTGCGTCAGTTATAATTTTATTAGAAAAACATAACGTCATTTGAAGTTAATCTAGCCAGTGATAAATAATGTTGAAAACTCCTTGACCATGCAATTTTAAGATTGCTATTAAAATTATCTTTATGACGTAAGTAATAAGGTTGAATTTGAATTACATTTACTTGTTTAGATATTATTGTATTCATGTGTGCATACATACTTGTGAATCCTACAATGTTCAGATAATATGATTGTTGTTCATATAATAATGTGCTTTTGGCTATATACATGTTACTGAGAAAAACCAGTCACATATTAATGAATCGAAATCTTGACTACAATTTAATGATGCTTATAGTTGTCACAATATTATGATTTTTTTTGACGGTCATATATTTTTGAAGCCTGAAAGGGCTAATATATTAATGAACTCGACTGTACATCAGACCCCACAAATTATAGACCTATTTCAGTACTACCTGAAGTAAAATTTTTGAGAAATTCATTTTGGACCAATTGCAAAGATTTTTTAATAAACATAAATTACTACATAGCAAACAGTTTGGTTTTACAAGGGGTCGTTCGACTACTGATGAACTGTTAGGACATATTTATAATGCATGGGAAGATAAATGCGATGCCTTGGGCATTTTTTGTGATTTGTCCAAGGCTTTCGATTGCGTTTTTCATGAAACGTTAATCAGGAAACTCCGCCACTACGGGATCCGGAACACCGCTCTGGATCTTCTTAATTCATACTTGAGTAATAGGATTCAGAGCGTTGACGTCAATGGAAAAAGATCTCCCGGATCTATAGTAACAATGGGAGTTCCACAGGGCTCAATTCTTGGTCCTTTCTTGTTTCTTATTTATATTAATGATTGCCTTACCTCATAAAGGATAATCATGATATAGTGTTGTTTGCAGATGACACTTCACTTTTGTTTAAACTTAAACGTCAGCAGCTGGTTACTGACGATGTAAATAGCGCGATCTCAAAAGTAGTTCACTGGTTCAATGTTAATAATTTACTTCTAAATGAAAAAAAACCAAATGCATTAAGTTTACGCTACCTCACGTTAGGCAGGTGAAAACTGATGTGTTGATAAAGGGCGAAGAATTGAATCCTGAAGAAAGCACAGTATTCTTGGGCTTAACTTTGGATGCTAAGCTTCAGTGGGGCCCACATATAAATAAACTGTCTAAAAAGCTAAGCTCCGCAGCATATGCTGTTAGAAAAATTCGTAATTTAACTGACATAGAGACAGACCGTTTAGTGTACTTTGCCTATTTTCATAGTGTAATGTCGTACGGTATTCTGTTGTGGGGAAACGCCGCCGACATTCAGAATATCTTTGTTTTGCAGAAAAGAGCTGTACGATCAGTTTATAAATTAAGTCCAAGACACTCTCTCCGAGAGAAATTTAAGGAGATTAATGTGATGACTGTACCTTCTCAGTATAAGAAAATCTTTTATATGCCCATAAAAATATAAAATTGTTTAAAAAATACAGTGATATCCATAATATAAATACTAGAAACAAACATAAATTTGTTGTTCCTACAACAAGGCCCAAGAAAATAGGTGGCTCGTTCCGATGTCAATGTATACGCTTTTATAATAAACTTCCAAGCCACGTTCAAGATCTAAGCCTTAATAAATTCTAATCATTCATTAAACGTAAGTTGTGTCAGAAAGCTTTTTATACCGTTAAAGATTATATTGATGACAAAAATGCTTGGGATTGAGCTCCTCTAATTTTTACTTATTTAAGTGGTTTATTTTTATTGTTTGATGTTTTTTTTGCTAACTTTTATTATTTTATATACGTAACGTAATATATACGTAATGACATGATTATTTACTTGTAAAGTATTATATTATTTTAATTATTGTGAATGTGAAGACTATGTGGGTTATTGCTCTTTTATTTTTATTTTCACTTTGTCTTTTATTCTCAGTTAGTGTTAATCATGGTCTGGCAGTTTGAGTCATTTAAGCGGCCTACCCAAATATCCTTTCTTTGGTATTGATCGTCGCATCGTTGAGCTCCTTAAGTTCTGAGTAGAGCTGCACGATTACTGACAAATGCGTGCACTGACTGGTCAGGTCCACTCAATCTGTGTGGTTCTTTCCTCAAAATACCATTTCAGACACCAATCTACATGGCCTTCACATGATCTGACCAAGATTATGTCTGGACTTTAAAAGAGACTGTGACCTCTGAGTTTGTTTCGGCCTTTCTTCTCAGAGTAGTCAGATAGGAAACGCCGACCTCATCTAATTTTAAAAAAATGACTGACGTGTAAAAGTGTTTGTACAAACCTACTTACAGAAATAAAAATCATTTATCATTTATCATTTAAACCATCAAATACATAAATCGAAAACATCGAACATATATATTTTTTTTCAAACAATCTATATAGTAGTGATGGACCGACTATGGGTTTTGCCAATCTGCCGACTACTTATAGTGACAAATTTGATATTAAGGATTTGATTGAATTTTTGTTTGCAGACTGAGCATGTCATAAGTTAGATAAACGAAGTTTAATTTAGTATCATAATGACGTTCTCACCCTGTATAAATTCCCACAAATATATTTTAAAAGAAGAATTCAGGCTCACTGGAAGTTGCCAAATTATGGACGGAATCCCTTACAAAAATGTTGTACGCTTATTAAAATTGTTTAACTAAACAGTCTGATGGATGGCGTCTAATCATTTCAGCAAACCTGGTTCATCATTTAGTTACTAAAAGAAATCCGACCACATAAATATCGTTCACGTAAACTTATCTGCACACTGCAATCATCACTGATCGCTGTAGTACGTCACAGTTATCATAGTTGCGTGCATTACGATATTATGTTGATTATTCAGCGGGGTCATGTGCCATTTCGTTACGACCACAGATTTTATTCATAGAGTCACGCGCGAAGTCACTCTATTGCGTTAAATCGCTGACAGCTGTTGTGATTTCCAGAATGTTCACTATGGATTCGGAAGTAGATATGCTTTTTTGGCACAGGTTGTTAGTTTTTATTTCAATAGTCGGCTATACTGTGAGGTTGTATACTTCTGAGTTTGTTTTGGTATTTCTTCTCGGGGATCAGTCTGCTACAAAATGCCATTGCTATCGAGTTTTAAATTTTTTACCAAATTACATCACACTAATATTATAAAGGCGAAAGTTTGTGAGTGTGTGTGTGTGTGTGTATGTTTGTTACTTCTTCACGCTCAAACGGCTGGACCAATTTTAATAAAATTTTGTATGGAGGTAGCTGACACCCTGGATTGAGACATAGGCTACTTTTTATCCCGATATTCCCACGGGATCGAGACTTACGCGGGTGAAACCGCGGGGCGCAGCTAGTTGACTTATAAAAGTATCTCAGAACTTACAGAACTTACAGAAATAAACACACATTTCCGTTCATTTCATTTTATTTATATTATGTTTTCCGACCTACTGTTTATTTCCAACTATATCATTGGGAAAATAAGTGGTTGGGTATAATTCAGGTTTCGTTGACTTTTTTGTTACATAATCAGCCTATAATGTTCCCACTGCTGGGACTCAGGCCTCCTCTCGGTGAGAGGGAGTGGGCTGTAATCCACCACGCGGGCCCAGTGCGGGTTGGTAGATGTCACAATATGTCGTCGAATTTCTGGTTCTAGGACATGCCGGTTTCCTCACGATGTTTTCCTTCACCGTTACCGTTGATTTTTTTATTAAAGGTTCATAAAACCAAAATATTTTCTCGTGTTGGTGTTCACCACAAAGAAAAGAACAGAATATTTTCAACAACATTTTATTATAAACAGCATCAACAAAATTTTCGAACATAGTTTTGTTAAATATTATATATTATATTATTATTATACTAAGCTATATATACTAAGCTATAGTATATCAAACATTTTTCACTTTCAGAGTGCTATTTAGATGACTCACTGACGTACTATCGGCCCAAGTTAAGCATGCTCACTTAAGAAAATATTCCTGCGAGAGCGCAGCTAGTGACAAACCACACCCCTTCCTAGTTTCCCCCAATTAGAGACAATATGCATTTGTGTGAGTAATGAGCGAGTAACATAAAATAACAAACATTAGCTAGAGCGCGGCAGTGCCAATTTGCTCTCGCTAATTGTTGACGCTTCCCTTAAATTCCTATCGCCATTTCATTTTACGACCTGTTTATTTCTATCGGACTGATTGCCTGCCTAACTGTGACCTCTGCTTGTATACCGGACTGTGATCGAAAGCCTCTTCTTGACCCTAGCTTGTATCCTGGACTGTGTGTGTATTGTGTGTGGGCTGTGACTAACGTGGTGCAACCATGACGACCCGAAACCTGATTCAGGAAGAAAGGAATCAAATTATTGTTTTGCATAGACAAGGGTTAAATATATCCCAAATAGCAGTGGAGTTGAACATGCAAGTAAGTTATGTTTTTGTATTCAGATAGAGGGAGAGATATAGAAATAAATAAAGTGATAGTAATATTATTATTTCATAGTTTGCATTTTTCCTTATATTGCAATTTAAAAACAAATTCCATGAAAAATATTGGTATTCAGCTGCATCCGGTTAGACTGGAAGCCGACCCCAACATAGTTGGGAAAAGGCTAGGCAGATTTATATATAAAAATAATAAAATTATTATAACTTTCAGATGGATTCTTTTTAAAAGTCTCATAAGATATTACCTACTTATAGTAATGCATTCAAATAAGATTGTTCTTTTTATTTATTTTTGCTTTCAAAGACGTTGTTGGAGCCTTTTATGACCCGATAATAAATCCTAAACCAAAACAACCTAAACAATGGTGCCTTATCTCACAGCGTCGTTGCCGCATTTTAATTAGAAAAACCAGAGCGCATTCGTCGCATTTCTAGAGGCTTGATCATTATATTTCAAACTACAATTTTTTTTCGCCCAAGCACAAGATAATTGTTTTTTATAATTATTTTTAACATTTATTTTATCATAATACTGCAGATGGAAAGTAATTGACAATAATGTAAATTTTTGTTAGTAGTGCTCGTAAATACTTACCAAAAAAACTTAAAAAAAAATGCACACATAGTTTTAAATACTAACGATTTAGTGCTTGGCTGGCCGATAAAATAGCAAGTACTTACTATTTTTTCGATCGTTGGTATTTAACCACGAAAAACCTTTAGAAATGCCACGTTGCCAGCCCGCACGGGATAAACACTTTTAAATAGTAGAGATAAAGCACAAATTTGCTTGGGACAGTTTCATACAATGTTGGAATTTACGCTATGCCATTTTTCTTACTCATAGGTATACGAGGTGTAAATTGCAATATCTGAAAACCTCTTAAGGGGTCATTGTACTAATCATTATGAACAACTTTTACTACGGGACCAAACCTGAAATCGCGAAAAAAAAACAGCTGTTCCCTACATTTATGTTCGCGTAACTCGTCAAAATGTATGGACCAGCTGCTTTTTTATCGCGATTTCAGGTTTGGTTCTCATAGTAAAAGTTGTTTATAATGATGAGTAATGACCCCTTAAGAGATTTTCAGTTATTGTATTTACAACTTGTATTTTAAAATATAGTTATGAATGTTATAACTACTTAAATTAGTTATAGAAAAGTTAAGAGTTTATTTATCATGAAGTCAACCAAAATGCACACCTTAAGTATTTCAATACTTATAATTTTTATTTATAGTGTACTAGTTGTGCCCTTTGAATAAGAATTTTGTAGTGTACTCGTATTATTATACTTAGTTCCTATATTATGTAAAAAATCGATGCTGATTGTTTTTTTTTTTTTTTTTTCGTTAGAGAACAACGGTGCGCCGCTGGGTGCGAAGATATGAAGAAGGAGAAATTACAGAACGCGTTCGTGCACCTCGACCCCGGGCTATAAACGAAAACGAGTTAAATAATATGATAGCCACGTATGAAGAGAACCCGTTCACACCCACTCGCAGTTTCGCACAAGAATACGAAGTTTCGATGCAAACTATTAGAAACGAGTTGCATCGAGCTGGAGTCCATCACAGACGTCCCGCAAAAAAAAATATTTTGACGCAGGAGCAGAAAGCTGCTCGCGTGCGATTCGCTCGTGACTACAGGGACTTCGATTTCTCTTATGCCATATTTTCTGATGAAAAGTGCTTTAGGTCTAGCCAAAAAGGTCGTCGGAATTTATGGCGTGTAGATAACACAAGATACGAACCTCGAAATGTGAACCCAAATGCAGAATCGGGAAGAATTGTAGTGAACATGTGGGGCTGGATGAGTGCTGCTGGACCAGGCGAGCTCGCTTTTATACCAGGGAGGGCAAACGGCCAAACGTATTTAGAGGTGCTACAAACCATCATGGTACCCACAGTGCGCACGGTGTATCCACAACTGGACGTGCCAGAATTTTATTTTTTCCAGGACAATTGCCCGATACACCGTGCGCGGGTTGTTCAAGAGTGGTTGCGAGGGCAACCACAAATTAAAACAGTGCCATGGCCCTCCCGATCGCCAGACTTAAACCCCATTGAAAATTTGTGGGGTTTAATGGTCCAGAGATGGGATAGTAGAGCAGAAAGAACGAAGGAAGCACTTGTCACACATTGCGAACAAGTTTGGGACACATTCAGAGGTTCGAATTTGTGCGAAGTCCTGGCTAGGTCCATGCGTAGCCGTTGCGATGCTGTGATAGATGCGGGAGGAGCAGCGACGAAATATTAAGTTAATATAATTTTTAACATGCACTATGTTAATTAACGAAAGGCGTTCCCGTTAACCCGCAATAGTCCAAACATGCTACAATTAATATTACCATTTAAAAATTCGCGAAAAAAAATCAGCTGCTCCCTACATTTTGTTAAGCTAGGTATGCGAACATAAATGTAATGAACAGCAGATTTTTTTTCGTGAATTTTCGAATGGTCATATTTTGGTAGCATGTGGACGCTATACTATTGCGGGTTAACGGGAACGCCTTTCGTTAATTAACATACTGTATAATTACATTATACAGGGTTATTTTTCTAACACCTGGTAGGACTATATTAGTACAACCACTTTTGATCTATGACTTTTTAGAATACCAAAAGTAAACTTTCAAGTTTTTGTTGTAATATTTGTAATAACACTTTTTAGATCTGTATTTTGTAGTAAGTACCGCTGCGACCCTGCATTCGCAACGCACTGTTTGTTTATTTAACTACTTACATATTTTGGTACCGCGTAGAGTTGTTCAAATTTAGAGCGATCAAAATAAATATTTTTAATTGTATTATGAAATTATTTTTTTATGAATTATTAAAAGTCATACAACAAAAGTTGTTATTTATGATGTTAGTATTATAGTCCTACGAGCTTATTAGTGTTTTATCATCAAATGACTTCTCCCGCTCTGGGCGGAGCGGAAGGTCGTGTCAAACTTTTACTGACTAAAACCCACCCGTGTTCCTTCAGTTGCCTGTGCCAGGGCCATGGTATCTCTTTCGAACAACCCGCGACTCCGGCGGCTTGCAAATAACCCTGTATAGCTATTTTTATTAGGTTTATTTTTATTATTCCAATTTGTATTATATTACTTCGTTGATTAATGTCACAGGGTAGACTGTAGACCGTAATCATAGTTTAAAATATTGCCAACGATTTTGAAGTCTTCTTGTAAAATTATTGATGTCAATTTAGTGTCATGTTGCCTTTATTGGTGGATTTGTTGTTTTATTTACAATCAATGTTGTCGTAAGCCCCGATCTCGTTAGTTTGTTATTTTACATATTCAGTAGTGTCATCATATCCGTCCACCTCATAAATAATTGATCTCATTTGCTTGATAAACCTAGTCTGTAGTGTAATGTAATTATTGCAAATTATAAAAATTATTAAGATTCTTAAATTGTACTAATCTTAAAACTTTTCAATTTCATTAGAACTGCACGAGCAATATTCTCCTAATCTTATTTACTGACAGGCTTTTTGCCTGTTGTTGTTGTGTTGTCTGTTTGTCATTGTTGTGTTGATTTCATATTTTGAACTTTACGATATAAGTGTAGATAAATACAGTTTATAAATGATATTATGAGTAAGAATCTTTTCACTTATAATATTTTGCATTTTGATGATAATTTCTGTGTAATTTTTTGTTATAATATGTTAATTTCTGGATGAATCTTTAATGTTTTGAAAAAGTCTATTAAAAATAAATTAAGTTACTTATATTGTTTTTTTTTCTACAACAGCAAATCCTTAAAATTGTTCTCAAGTAGATTTTAACTAACTGTTTATTTTTTCACACTGAGATTACAGCCGATAGTTTCATACAAAAAGCACTTACTATACATCTTTTATTATACAGATAAGATTTAAATATCAACCTAAATAAATCTTTAATCCTGCATAATGTTAAATGAACACAAACTAAAAATATATATTTCACTAGTACCCAACATTTTATTTCAATCCTTTCACTCTCACTGCTGCCAAGGCACAAATTATAGTTTAGTTTAATTACTTGATAAGCTTCTGAATTTTAAAGTGGCGTAGGAACTGAATCATTGTTAGATTTGTCAAAAAAAAAACTTGACATGCAATGCCGGTAACGCGCCTGTAGCGTTGATTTCGCTTAAAATCATGAATTGTCAAACTTTGACTAGAGCATGAATTATAAAAGAGTAAAGTGTTGGTTTGATTATAATCCAGTCTTAAAGTGCTCATCCTGCACGGCATGCCTGGGCATTTTAATTGCAACGATACCTTGTTCGTTATACAGGCTGAAATTTAATTCATGGGTATCCTCTTAAGGGGTCATTGTACTCGTCATTATGAACAACTTTGACTATGGGAACAAATATGAAATCGAGAAAAAAAAATTGCTGTTCCCTACATTTTGTCGAGTTATGCAAACATAAATGTAGGGAACAGCTGATTTTTTTTTCGCGATTTCAGGTATGGTCTCATAGTTGAAGTTGTTCATAATGATGAGTACAATGACCCCTTAAAAGGATGCCCATGAATTCAATTTCACCCTGTATTATTTTAATGAATAAAAGGTAATATTACAATTACCTACTGTTAAAAGTATTAAACCAAATACAAGGAACAACTGCAAAACATTTGAGATAATCCTAAGGTAATAAAAAAACGTATGGCCCTTGTATTAAGCCGTCCTCTATTGTTTAACCGAATTTCCAGACATTCCCACTAAATAACAATGGGTCTTAGATAATGAACTTATTTTTATTTCAGTTGCAAGAGTTGTGCGGCTTGCGGCCTTGCGTTAGCTACAAACAAAAAGCTCTGATAACATTGTATGAACTGCGCAGAGTATTGGTTCAAATATTACTGTAATTTTCAAGTATTCCCAAATTGCCCAAGTATAAACAAACACATAGAAATTTAGATAGTTATTTACTTTTAATAAAGTCGATTAAACACAAAAAATGTCAATATAAACATTTGATACCTTCATGCAGTGCCGGTCAACGCACCTATACCTAACGTATTCAGGGAGCCGTGAGATAAAAGGTAAACAAACCATAAATGTCCGTTCAATCGATTTTGAATGCTATTGTGTTGGTGGCATGACAAATGGCAGCTGCAGTAAACAGTTGGTATTGTAACCACTTTTTTGCCTTTAATGCCATCCATAAGCCTACGGAATAGAAGTCAAAATCGGTGGAACGGACTGTAATAAAACGGTTCGTTTCAATGTCTCATCTTATTGTGAAGGGAATATGGTGCGGTTGCTGCGGCATGCGGCATCACATAGGATATGGTGAAAATTGGAGAGGCAGTGAAAGTGTTCATAAATAACCTATATCTATAGACCCGATAGAGAGGAAAATATTAAAGTGGATTAATACATATAAATTGTAGTTTATTAGTTATTACAAATTATTTTTGTAAATACTGCAATATCAATAATACATTTTCTAAACCAAACAAACAGAAGATATGAGTACTAAAATTAATTCTTGTCAATAATAAAATAACAATTCAATTCAATAACAAAGAGCTCACGCCGCCGCCGCGCCGCGCTGGCCGTTCCCATTAAAAACTCGTCTCTTAGCAGAAACAAGTGAGCATAGTACGCTCCTAGTGTGAGTGTCACACATTCTATACATACATATATACTAATACGAACACCACTAAAATACGCTTTGTGCATCCTATTGGTCAAAACTCGTGCATTGTGCGATCGAGTCGTGAGCCGTGCTATGAGATTATCGCCTTAGAGGTGAGCATGCAGAAGTTTGGCCGATAGTACGCTTAGGTACATACATTAGTAATAACATAGCTCCAAGTAACAAAAAAAGTGTAATTAAAATAGTATAATATATTTCCGTGATTAAATCTACAGCTTTTTGCATTATCGCACTTATTTCAATACTTTTAATAGTCGTCACTGGGATGTCCGTGAGATCCTTCAGAGCCATGGGATTACCTCTTAAGGCAATTCTTTTAAGTGATGGTACTAATTTCTCAAACATTTTAGTATCCACTGTCGTTATGTAATTGAAATCAGCTTCTATGGCTTTGAGCTCTCTACATTGGGTAAAAAACGAAGCATCTAGTGAGGTTAAATTATTTCTTGATATATCAATAATTTTGGTGTATTCCAAGCCTAAAAAAGTTTCGTTTGATAATTTTAATCCACAATTTGAGACACTCAAAACTCTCAAGATTTTCACATGTTTGAATGTACCCTTTGTTATTTCTCTGATTTCATTGCAGCTTAAATTTAAAAGTTGAATATAATTGAAATTAATAAAAAAAGTTTCATCTATGTGACTTATATTATTATTGTTCAGGTATATTTTAATCAGTGGTTTTGTTCCATTAGGGTTTGGAGGACTTTTAGAGCTTGGTATTTTCTTCAATTTATTATAGCTAAGATCAATTTTTTCAAGATAAGGAAAATGTGCGAAATTCTCAAACGTTACTTCTTCAAAGATGTTGTGTGATAAAATAATCGTTTCTAGAGTTCCTACCTCGAATACATCAACGTTTTTAAATTGGTTAAATGATAAATCCAATTCTTTTAAATTAGTGAAATGTTTTAAAGTTACGTTAAGCGCTGTAAAGTTACTACAACACAAGTTTAAGTAGTACAAGTTTTTCAAGTTCGCAGAATACTGGTCTCCCATCATTGTCAGTTTATTTCCTTGTAGATATAACCATCTCAAGTTGTACAAATTCACAAAAAAGTCATCAGGTAAATATGTCAACAAATTGTATGACAAGTCTAATAAAGATAGTCTGTTTTTATTTTCAGTGAACATAAACGCTTCGGGTTTTATTACTTCAAGGTGATTCCGAGATAAGTTCAAGGAGTTCAATTGCTCTAACCCGATAAACGCCTTGCTCATACTCTTTATCTGATTTTCGGATAGATCCATGTATACAACGTTTTTAAAGTTACTGAAAGCATAATTTTGTACAGCATCCCAGCTGTTTCCAATAGCTATTAGAATACGGACATATGTGTCAAATTTTGCGTTAAAGAGATTTGCTGTAACATTATGAACTGGAGATTCGTTGATGACGAGTGTGATGTACAGATCAGTGTAACCGCAATAAGGAATTATGTTGATTTTGGCAGGAATATCGCAATTAATTGTGTAATAACAGTTATCGTCGTTTCTGATTGTACAGGAGATAGCCACTGACGGTTTTATTATGAAAGTGATGACCAGACCTGAAAAATAGAGATTATAAAAGATTCTATAGAAACTGATGCTGATTCGTGTTTATATCACGCCGTTATCTAGATTTCTATTAGTGACTAGGCTGGCACAATGACAAACACTTCAAAATTTATCGTCGAAACCATATTGGTGCTTATACTATAAACATGTTCTTATCAGAATCGAACAATCTACATGATTGCCTAGTTTACAGTCACATGAGACTTCCATTGAAAATGTATGATTTATTACGTTGACCTTGTAGAGGTCAAAAGCCTTAAATTAAAAAAACCACCTTAGATAAAATCGACAAACAGGCTCATTTTCTGTTACTGCTCTAAATAGAGTAAACCAAATCAAATCATTTACAATATTATGAAAGTCACAAAACTTTCATCAATTTGTAATTTATTTTGGTTCCTTTATTATGAATTTAAAATTACGAAAATAATATTGTCATACGCTTTTGTGGCTTTCTGTGCGTTTTAAAAGAAGATACAATTGAAAAGAGCAAGTACCTATGCAAGTAAGCAGGTATGGTCATGTGATTATGAGGATCAATGAAAGGCGACCAACCAAAGTAATTAACAAGGCAATGGAAACGCCGGGAGGGGATGGCCTAGAAGGACATAAACACTGATCTTATTGCTGATGTTCTTCGGAAAGGTCAGGGGTGTAGTACTCACGGAAGCGATCGGCGGCGGCGATCTCTCGCGTCCGGCCCTGGTTCAGGCCATGGTTCGGAGCGAGAGTGCATGGGAGGCCGTCACCTCCTTCTGCGAAGCAGTTATGCTAGCGAAGGAGGAGGCGGAACGCGTGAGGGTGAACAAGGTTCGTGCCCTCGCGCCCTTAGTCGCCGCAGGAGACGCCCCGGGCGTCGGGAGTCGCAAGCCGATTTCCGGCCACCGTAAGCGCGGGCCTGCGGACGGTGAGCGATGGGTAGCTCGCCGTCCGATAAGGACCAGGCCCGGGTCGACGGCGCGTTGTGTTCCACGCGCGCCTCAAAGAGATGTCAGCACCAATTGACGGGGTCCGTCAGGACCAATGCTTGCCGGGGTTGCGACTTTGTCCGAAAGGGATATCGTGGCCCTGGCACACAGGCAACGGAAGGAACACGGGTGGGGTTTAGTCAGTAAAAGTCTGACACGCCCTCCCGCTCCGCCCAGAGCGGGAGAAGTTATTTGATAATTTCCCAACCAAAAAAAAAAAAAAAAGGGGTGTAGTACTCGCATTTTGTGTGCGTGTATGACCACATGTCATGAACGTAAACGAAGTAAAAGGAGTATTTAAGAATCTTAGCTGGGTTCATTCTGTAGTTTCTACCTACCTCCATGGGAAGATAGCGTGAGTTTATTTACGGATGTATGCATATACTTCTGTGACTGGGTTTCGGATCAGTATTATAATAACAGTTCATAAAATAAAATATAATTTTCACAACCAACAAAAAAAATATTTAAAATATGTCTAAATGTCAACACTCACATGAATATATTCTTTTATCCATATTTTTACATTATTATTTGTTGTTTATTTGATCGTGTTGACGCGTCAGTAACTGATTGCCACAGAAAGGAAATTATGATAACACAGCTCTTTGTTGGTTTGCAGAATAATGACATGATTTCTGTTAATCAGTCCGTCTCATTATTTTTACATACATCCATAAACTCACGCCTTCTTCCCATGGGGGTATGCAGAAACTATAGAACGCCACATGCTACGCTCCTTACATACTCCTTTTGCTTCACCTAAGTTCATATATCTGGTCATACACGCACGCCCCAGTTGGGAGTACTACGCACCTGTCCTTTTTGAAGAACATCTCCATCATAAACGTCAGTTTTATTCCTGAGATTGTACGTCCAAGCTTGAGATATAAAAACGACATATAAGAACAGTCAGTCATTATTTTTGTAATTAAAAAATATACGTATACTTTTCATGTAGGTAACAGCCTTTTCTCCTGAATCATGCAATAGTGCTACAATAATCTTTTGACACTTGAATGACACTGACACTGACAGGGGTGGGCTGTTAGAAAACATTTGCAAAACAGTTATGTGAAATTGTATAGAAATAAAAAACTTTTTATTAAAAAAAAATAACAGACTTCCAAAAAAACACTACAAAGTGAAAAATAACTTTAATTTCGGAAGTCGGTGTCTTTGGATCTGTATTTTAGGTTTTTCTTCTGAAATTAAAGTTATTTTTCACTTTTTTCATTTTCACATAACTGTTTTGCAAATGTTTTCTAACAGCCCACCCCTGTCAGTATTTTTTTTTCACTTTTTAGTGGGTCAGTTTTAAATTTATCTAAGTTACAATAGCCTAATGTCAACTGCTCATCGCCTTTTACAAAATATTGCTTTTCACGATGCTGGGACGTTAATTGTTGTGGAGTTCTCCTGGTAGCAACCAGGAGAACTGCCACTGACCATATTGTGACGAGCATAAACTGCTTAGCAACCATATTAAAGTACCTAATCGAATCGCAACCCGTTAAATACTTATTATTATGTTGTTCCGGTGGCCATCTGTGGTCTCCATCATCAGTTCCACTTCACCAAATGGTAATTTCCGAGAGCAAATGCACGAATTACTATAAAAAATACCCAAATCGCTATAGATTTGCCTATAAAATTTGAGATTTCCATTTCCATGGGATCCCCTCATCAGATTCTGATTTGGTGGCAATAAGACCACTTCGGGAGCATACCCTTTCAAATAAAAAAATATTTTTTTAAATCGGTCTATAATTGACAGAGAAATCGGTGAACATACAAATAAAAAAATAAAAAAAACATACAACCGAACATATAACCTCCTCCTTTTTGGAAGTCGGTTAAAACAGGATGACAGCATTAGTTCTGATTTTGGCCATGCGCCAAAAGATCTCTGTACAGCTATACACTTTCGCTATCCATTCAATTTCATTGCTACTCATAGCTTGTATCGAAAACTTGTCAACAATATAATGTTTATATTACTGTCTCACTCGCACTGGCGATAAATCCATTCAGTATTTAAACAAGCAAATTCTTCGGCAATTAGATCATTTATTCGGATTTATGTTACATCAACGTTTTCCAGTCGGTAATTTTTATCAGGTACAATGTGAAAAACGATTTTAATTTACGAAAGAAGAATAATGAAATAAAATCTAATATACGTCAATTTTATTCCTGAGATATATAAACATATCTGACAGAGGAAAAATTAGTCATCATCAACTAGCTGCTCCAAGACAATATTTAGAAGAAAGTAGTTGAGGTTAATGATGACGCAGTGTCATCTGTTGACTCCTTTACGATCTATTTCTTAATACTTAGTGCTTTTCCTAATAAAACCTCTAAAAATCAGTAACACATTTTATTCCACGAACCATATTGATAAAACTACTTCCTACAATCTAAAGTCCCGTATCGGCATGATTATAAATCTTTATAATTTTTGTGTCATATCTAATAATTTAGTATTGAAACTCACCAAACAGTCCAAACCTTTAATTGGTTCATCATTATCTATAATCAATCAATCGCCCTAGCCTTTTCCCCAAAAATGTTGGGGTCAGCTTCAAGTCTAACCAGATTCAGCTCAATACCAGTATTTTACATGAAGCGACTGCCTATCTGACCTCCTCAGTAATTTATTTACAATCTGGGATATTTAATACTTTTATAAATGTTACTTATTTGCACTACGAAAATAAGCTTACTGCTACGACTTATTAGCACTGTCAATGTCAAAATGTTACCACTAATGTGCCGGTTGACTGTACCTGGGAGGTATTTGTGGTGAGTTTGACTGTAAGAGGAATTCGTAAAAAGTATGAATTCAAACTTTTATCGAGTGAAAATCAAGTTTTAGCTATTTTGGAAAAATATTTTTATGCTTTTGTACACAGAATTATTTATTATTCGAAATAACATCGACATTTCGTTGTGTGTATTTCTCTTCTTTGAATTCAGTGATTTCGTTGAAGCTTAAATCTAAAAGCCCAATATTATTGAAAGTATTCAAAAAAGTTTGATCTACATGACTTATATTGTTATTGTTCAGATATATTTTGACCAACGATTTCGTTTTATTAACGTTTTCAACGCTATTAGAGCCATATACTTTCTTTAACTTATTGTAGCTAATATCTAACTCTTCAAGACTAGAAAATTGTTCAAAATAATCAAACATGAATTCTTCAATGTCGTTATGTGATAAATTAATCTTTTCTAGGGAGACTACTTCAGATACATCAATTTCTTTTAAATGATTAAATGACAAATTCAATTCTCTTAAAAACTTGAAATATTTCAAAGTTATGTTTAGCGTTGTAAAGTTACTACAACACAAATTTAAGTAGATCAAGTTTTTAAAGTTCGTTGAGAACTGGTCTCCCAGAATTTTCAGTTTGTTTCCTTGTAGATATAACCATCTCAAGTTGTACAAATTCACAAAAAAGTCATCAGGTAAATATGTCAACAAATTGTATGACAAGTCTAATAAAGATAGTCTGTTTTTATTTTCGGTGAACATAAACACTTCAGGTTTTATTACTTTAATGTGATTCCGAGATAAGTTCAAGGAGTTCAATTGTTCTAACCCGATGAACGCCTTGCCTATACTCTTTATCTTATTTTCAGATATATCCATGTACACAACGTTTTTGAAGTTACTAAACGCATTATTTTGTACAGCATCCCAGCTGTTTCCAACAGCTGTTAGAATCCGCACATATGCGTCGAATTTTGTGTTAAAGAAATTAAATGTAACATTGTGAACTGGAGATTCGTTAATGAAGAGTGTGATGTACGGATCAGTATAATCGCAATAAGGAACTATGTCAATTTTGGCAGGAATATCGCAATTAATGGTGTAATAACAGTTATCCTTGTCAGTTATTGTACAGATGGTGGCCACCGACGCTTTTATAATGAAAGTGATGACCAGACCTGAAAAAGAGAGAACATTAAAGATTCTGTTAAAACTAATGTTCTTCATTGAGTGTCGATGGCAATCTAAAAGGAGTCGGCCCAGAATTCGGCTACGTGTTTGGCGCCATCACTAGCGTCCATCAGCTCCTGTAACGTGCAGATGACAGCATACGCCGGAAACGATATTAAGCGTCCCATCGTTTGTAGCAGTACCTGATGTTGATTATATTTTAATGGCGCAACACATGGTTGAATCAATTAACTGTTCATTCAACTATGTATGCATAGGTAATAAATTTAGCAACAGCCTCATTGGTGCTTGTGCTATTATAAGCATTTGTAATCTTAATCGAATAATTTTCACAATCACATGGGACTTCCATTGAAAACTGATGATTTATTACTTTAACCTTGAACATTACCGGTCATAGGCCTTTATGATAAAAAAAAACATAAAAGACATAAAACGTCAGCGCCACCTCACTCTTTATCTCGCTCGCACACTACATCTTGCGGTCACGCGAGCAAGCGAGACAGGTAGAAGGCTCCAATCAGCCGATAGTTTAGTTTTACAGTGAAAATAATGGAAGTATAAAAAACGTAGTTCTGCTTTATGCTATTTAGTTCAGTTATTATGCAAAGTTTAATGATCTAATTTGAAGTATTTTTTTGAATACTAGCGGTTTATTGTTCGGTTTGGAGGTAACTTTGTAGTTTTTCTGTCGAGTAAATTTTAAGGAATCATGTTTTCGTCAAACATTAGTCAATCAACTCAGCCTATCGCAGTCCACTGCTGGACATAGGCCTCTCCCAGGCTGCGCCAAAACACCCTGTCCTCCGCCTTCCGCATCCAGACCCAGCCACCTTCTTAAGGTCGTCGGTCCATCTAGCTGGGGGGCGTCCCACACTACGCTTGCCGATACGCGATCTCCACTCCAGGACTCGTCTGCTCCATCGGCCGAATTCAAATGGGATTTTACATGGTCGCCAGTTTGGTTTCACGAAAGGTAGGTCGACGACTGACGCAGGAGTGAAACTCATCAGTCACATTTTGGAATCCTGGGAGAAATCCCAGGATGCCATTGGCATTTTCTGTGATCTCTCAAAAGCGTTTGACTGCGTTGACCACAATACACAAATTTGTAAATTACACCACTACGGAATTCGTGGACAAGCTGCTGATCTTGTTTTTTCCTATCTATCAAACAGGCAGCAAAAAGTAAACGTTAACGGGGCAAAGTCCTTGGGGTCTCTAGTAAAGATGGGCGTCCCTCAAGGTTCAATTCTTGGCCCTTTCTTATTTCTAGTTTATATTAATGATCTGCCTTACATGATGGCTAACTTATCGAATATAATTATATTCGCTGATGACACTTCCCTTATTTTTAAAATAGATAGAAAAGATACGGATGTCTTACATGTCAACGATAGTCTGGCTGTTCTTTCAAAATGGTTCGCAGCTAATAATCTTTTACTTAATGCGAACAAAACAAAATGTCTTAAGTTTTCATTACCAAATGTACTGAGTCTAAATTTAAAACTTGACGGCAAGAAACTAGATGCTATTACGGAAACTGTATTTCTAGGAATTACTTTAGATTCAAAATTACAATGGGGTCCCCACATTAGAGCTCTTTCAAGTAGATTAAGTTCAGCTGCATATGCAGTAAGAAAAATAAGGCAGTTAAGTGATATAGCCACAGCTAGGTTAGTGTACTTTGCTTATTTCCACAGTATTATGTCATATGGCATTCTGCTGTGGGGATCGGCTGCTGACGTAGATTCAATTTTCATTTTACAAAAGAGGGCAAACCGCGCGATCTATGGAATGGGTCCTCGTGAGTCCCTTAGAAACAAATTCAATGAAATTGATGTACCAACTCTGCCTTCCCTTTATATCTTAGAAAGTATTTTATATGTTCGCAAAAACTTAGGACTTTTCAAAATAAGAAGCGATTTCCATAATATAAATACACGTAGTAAACATGAAATTGTGATACCCAAATTTAGATTAACTAAAACAAGCAAGTCGTTTCTTATAAACAGTATCCGCTTCTATAACAAGTTGCCAAAGTCGGTTATAGAACTTAGCGATGGAAAGTTCAAAACCCACATCAAACGTGTCCTAATCAAAAAAGCATACTATAAGATTAAGGACTACGTTGAAGACAAGGAAGTTTGGCAATAATTCCTTCTGCACATGTGGCTTCCCTGGTACCTCATTAACGGCATAACTATGTGAACGTCTATTAACTGCTCCTAAATTACGATTTTTATTTCTGTTTTTTACATACTTTGACATAACCTACAAATTTTAATTTAAAATATATATTAGTGACTTGTGGACAGAATATCTATTCAGTTTTTTTTTTACAGTTGTAATCACAATGTTGTCATTTGGTTTAAATATGTAGGTTTTTATTTTTATTACTTTAGTAATATTTTATATAGATTCTTTTTAATTTGTGAATGTGAGAACGTTGTAGGCTTAATAGACTGTAGCTTTGTAAACTAACTTTTATTTTGTTAAGTACTTGGTACTTGTTGACGGGCCTACACTGTCCTCCCATACCTATTAACACTGTAACTTATAACATTGTTAAAGCCCACTTTTTTTTAAAAGAGTAACCATGGAGTTTCTTGCCGGCTCTTCTCCATAGGAAACGACCAATTGGAACCGTGCACCTAGCTTCTGACGTTTCATAAGTGCCCATGTAGGTTTATGTGAAAAAAAAAAAAAATGATTTGATTTGATTTGGCCATCGGTCCTTCGACAAACATGGCCAGCCCACTGCCACAGTTTGCTTACTCTGCAAGCTACGTTGGTAACTCCGGTTCTTTTCCGGATAATTTCAATCCTGATCTTATCCATTACATTAGTACTTAATATTAATCCTCAACTATACCATTACTGCAGTATTTTCGATATAACGGAGGATTATGCTAAGGAATTTGAGGTTTTGTTGACTCATAAAAGGCAAGCAGCAGAGTAATTGCGTACTCACAACTCAAATGCATACTCACTATTCCAATGCCATTCATTTTTACTATTCTACAATTTTCATTGCGGTATTTACGTTATCGAGCATAGGAATTTTTAAATATATGAAGAAATGGGTTAAGAGTATCCTTCAAAATCTTTCGGGTTGTGATTGAAGAAATTGTGTTACGCAAAATAATCGGGGTGCAGATTTACAGTATAGATGAGGACATTCCTTAATTTATGTTTGCATTTCTCCGCTCAATTCAAACGGCAGCCTTAACACTTAGAATTCCATGACGTGAATTTAGTAGAATTTCACAGGTTAATATTTTCCTAGCTATGCCCCCTTCCGCTTCAATGGACTTATAGCCTAAACATGCACTCACATCGTTGTTTATTTTGTTGCAACTAAGACTTACAGCTTTCCACCATCCACAGCTCGACTTCATCCACTGCTGAGCATAGGATCTCTTTTCTTGTGCCAATCTCCACGCTCCTGTGTCTCATCCCGGTTCTACTAGGTACTACTATTCACGTAATCATTTTTAATTAACTTCTTAGTACTTCGTCTTTGAGAAGATATTTTATGATTATGAAACACATCATCACTTAGCTGATGAATATCGCCACGCACGCGCACCGTCCACCATGTAGATATTTATATATAATTATATAGTTTACAGAATGAAAATATATCAATTTATCGTCGTTTTCACAACCAACAATAATTACGAATTGAATATGAAACACTCACATATAAATATTCTTTTATCCATATTTTTATATCTGTTTTTTTTTTAATGTTCCTCGAATGTCGACGCGTGCTTAACTGATTGTCGCAGAAAGGAAGTATGAATATGATAACACTGTGCTTTGTTTGCTTGCAGAATTAATGAAATATTTAGGATTCCGTAGCTGTAGAATGAAAACACAACCATTTATAAGGTCACTTTTGCATTTACACATCTGTCTGTGATAGACTTTATTCTCTAAAACTGACTGCGTACCATAGGAATTAGAGGTATATCTTAGCAATTGAATCTTGAAATAATCATAATTAGATATTGTCCCTACCGAAATTTCGATATAAAATTATTTATTGTTGTGTAATATCGTGTATCAGATAAGTTCGACCCAATTAACACATATACATATTAATATACATAATCTGCCTATAATGTTCCCACTGCTGGGACACAGGCCTCCCCTTTCTGTGAGAGGGAGTGGGCCGTAATCCACCACGCGGGCCCTGTGCGGGTTGGTGGATGTCACATGTCTTCGAATTTTTAGTTCCAGGACATGCCGGTTTCCTCACGATGTTTTCCTTCACCGTTTTGAGAGCAGTGGTGATGAAATAATTTACACAAAGTAAAGCGCCTGTCTGGGTTCGAACCTACGACCTACTACTCGTAAGTCGAGGCCGTTAACCACTGGGCCACCAACCCGCACACACACATATTAATATATATATTTATTATTATTATTTTATTACTTATATTTTTTTTTTTCATCGACTGTGAAATAGTTGAATTTGAAATAAGTTGTTGTGCTTAGTTTTACTTAGTGGTTATGTTAGGTTTTCTTTATATTTAGCAGTTAAGTAGATTAAATATACGTTTAATAAGAATACCGGTTACCGTAGAATACCGGTTGCGCTGCATTTCAAATACCTTTTTTTAATCAGAAAAGGCAAGTGTACGGAATAGCGATTTCGAAATTATTTCAGTCCCTTAAGGTACATGACGCTGGAGCTGCACCGGTGCCAGC
The DNA here is from genome assembly GCA_963921375.1 of Tiliacea citrago. Lineage (NCBI taxonomy): Eukaryota > Metazoa > Arthropoda > Insecta > Lepidoptera > Noctuidae > Tiliacea > Tiliacea citrago. The sequence continues at coordinate 20,355,122 of OY992799.1, read as the reverse complement.
TGTCCGGCGCGGTGAATACGCGGTGCCGCTGCGGCACATTCGCGATTTCGCATTCGTGTACTCAAACATGCGGTCCGCCGCCCGCTTCGCTCAGTATAGTTTTAAGTTTACCTATTCTTGCTATTGTAATAACTAAAGGTAACAATTACTCATGTGTTATCTGACACTAACTGTGTACCTGAAACTCACCAGTACCCCGAGTGTAAATTTGCAAGTGAGTAAACGTAACTAGCGCGTTTGCTTTAAGATTTTTATTCTCACCCTTATATTCTTAGCATTATGATCTATCGGTCAAATTTTAACGCAAACGGAATAGTTACGTTTACTCTCTTGCAAACTTACACTTGGGGTACTGATGTGTAACTAAATCAAAAACTTAAAATCAGTGCCCACTGTAACGGTTAGGACTTTGCAGGTAGACTGCGCAGACCATTAACTGTTAAGTAGTGTAGAAAGAACATTGAAACCAGCAGTATAGGTTAGGCTAATACATATAATTAAGTAGATACTAGATAGGATTAACACGGTTAGGTCGTCGGCAAGGTTGACTGCTCTGAGTATTCGCACACACTTTAGTGTAAGAAGGGTACCGTCCTTGGCAGCACGTGACAGACGTAGGGGGCTTGCCAGCACAGCTCAGCAAGGGGCCGCAAGGGGAGCACGCTGCACGCGTAGCTGAACTGTGCGCTACCGGCGTACTACGGCCTGCTACCAACGCACGCTAACTGCAGTTACGAAGGAATTACCGGCCCCAGTCCGGCGTCATGCGCAGGAAGCCTAATTCTGTTCCATATTCACTATTGCAAACTATTCATTAATACTATACACTCAAGATTTTATAATCACCTTTATCTTATCTGTAGCCAACACGAGTAGACATTCCATAACACGACTCAACTAAATAGTACAGTCGGTGACTAGCATTATCTGAACCCTCTTATACAAAGAAGAATAATTGAAGAGGGGTCAGATAATGCTGGGACCGATTGTACACTCTTTAAATTCACACCGTTTGTAACTTAGTTTTTGTTGACATCGTAGGTAGTTGGTTGCAACACATATTTTAAACGAGAAATACCCTAAGAACTTCAAATCAGTTAGGTATAAATTATATTTTTTGCGTGAATTAGTGTTAGGTTTTTGGAACGAATTTCCTTATTTCACTTTGTACTCAGATGTCCCAACTCTGTTACTTGGCGAATGAGAGCTAGACCGAAAAAAAGTGTAATATTTTGACCGTCACGACACTTTTGCTCTGTTATGTGTATTTGTGTGTTTACAAGCGTATGCTATGTATAATACTGTTGGAAGTAAGACGTGCGGGATCGGCTTCAGCTATGCTTTTTTTTGTTAAGTTACAAACGTTGTTCATTTATTTCATTGTGCCTATTTTACATAATATTTATGTGCAAACTTAAATCCAAACTCAAACCTTCTTATTACTAAACAAGGTTTATCTTCAGACCCAGGTTTTACCCATGGAGCCATTATTGAATATCGAACTTTATTTCGTCTATGGTAAAGTTCCTAATACAAAACTGACAACTTAGTACCGAACCAAGTTTTCAGTTTTGTATAAAGAACGGTATTTCAATCACAGTTACGTTCTTATTACAAATACTGGCTGCATGGTTTAAGCAATGTCAAAATATAAATCTTGTTTTGTAATAAGGGGGGTATGTATTTATTTGAAATAATCCAATTACTGGCACTTTTGAATTTTTAGGGGGTCAGTCATTCAGAAAGATGACACTAGTTGCCCATTCCAAAGCGTAGTAGGTACATAGAGAAAAACGGTCAAGAAACTCCATGGACACACTTTGTACAGCGAATTATTTATTTTTATTTTTTTAAACAGTCTAGTGAGATAGCGCCGAGACCAATACAAATTGTCAAAATTCTTTTAATAAATTCGTATTTCAATCAATAGGATCCACACGCGATTTCCCAAATCAATGAACCGATGATAAACAATAAATCCAGGGCTGACCTTAAACTTTAGGAGCTATGGCCCTATTACCGTTGGCAAGTTGCCAACTCCCCGTTACCACAACATAAAGTATGAACTTAAACGGTAACGTTTACGTAAACGTTTTGTTTGTGTGTTCAATTCGCGTGAATTATAAATGTTCTTGGATGATTTTGTTATCTGTTTTGTTTTTGGGTTAGGTTATGCATCAGCTGCTTCGGTAGTTTAGTCCCGATATCTGGGTTTCGGACGCAGGTTTTACGTCTTTGAGGATTAATTTAGGTACATTAGGATTAGAGAATACAATCCCGAGCATGTTTTTCAATCCCGGGCTTACGGGATTTTTGAAGCCTTTTCCCGGGATCCCGGGCTCATCCCGGGATTAGACTATGTGGTTTCTAATTGGGCTAAAATAAAAAAAAACACGAGTAATTAAAAAAAATGTCTTTAATGTCTTTGCACAACACAAATCAGAATAATAATAAGAAATGAAAAAATACTATACTTTTGCAAGAAATTAAAAAACAGCACAAAATAACTATTTAGAATCGGGATCCCGAGATTCGGGATCCCAGGATTGTATTCTCTACTCAAGACCCATAAATATGGGTAATTGATTGACAGCAAATAGTTAATATCGGCACCTACTCCATATATTTTACATGATTACGGTCTGGAGCTCTACAGCATTTATGATCAGTGATGTTTATAATGCAATGGCCTGTTGGTTCCAGTCAAGACTCCAGACAATAAGTAAATCCAGTAAGTCTTCAATAAGTTATTATCTAATCTCTCTAAGTTGCCTAGTGACCTTCTAATGTCACAGTTTTACCCATTACCTTTGTACGGGTGATTGGGACATCAATGCTTCACAAGCATTATCTCAAGATACTAGGCATAAAATAATAAATGGTGTCTTGAGCTAAGTATCTCAAGACGGTGTCTTGAGCTAAGTATCTCAAGACGGCGTCTTGAGCTAAGTATCTCAAGACGGTGTCTTGAGCTAAGTATCTCAAGACGGTGTCTTGAGCTAAGACCTCCCAACCCCAATTGACATTAAAGGAAAAGTTAGAGCTGGAAATTAACAAGAGTATGAAATCCCCAGATCCTGAAGTATAAGTACAAAATGAATTGGGGTTGGCAAATAGTATTAGACGTGAAATGAGCCTGTTCGAAAATGGAGGAGTTCGTGGATATCATTGTACATATATAATATAATTACCTACAGTACACAGTATATTACTTTTGTATTATATAATGCAATGGCCTGTTGGTCCCAGTCAAGACTCCAGACAATAAGTAAGTCCAGTAAGTCTTCAATAAGTTATTATCTAATCTCTCTAAGTTGCCTAGTGACCTTCTGTCACAGTTTTACCCATTACCTTTGTACGGGTGATTGGGACATCAATGCTTCACAAGCATTATCTCAAGATACTAGGCATAAAATAATAAATGGTATCTTGAGCTAAGTATCTCAAGATGGTGTCTTGAGCTAAGTATCTCAAGACGGTGTCTTGAGCTAAGTATCTCAAGACGGTGTCTTGAGCTAAGTATCTCAAGACGGTGTCTTGAGCTAAGTATCTCAAGACGGTGTCTTGAGCTAAGTATCTCAAGACGGTGTCTTGAGCTAAGTATCTCAAGACGGTGTCTTGAGCTAAGTATCTCAAGACGGTGTCTTGAGCTAAGTATCTCAAGACGGTGTCTTGAGCTAAGTATCTCAAGATGGTGTCTTGAGCTAAGTATCTCAAGACCCATAAATATGGGGATCCTGCCGTTTTGCCGAAAAGATTTTGCCAAATTTTCATTACCCAAACAAATTTTAGCAACTTTTTTTTATACCATTATTATTACCAATATTTCGAATGATTTTAGTACGCATATTTTCATTTGGTCAAATTTTTACTTGGCAAAATATTACCAAGTATAATGTCATTATGGCATTTGGTCTTTAATCAAATGATTTATTACAGCAAACAATCTTCAGACAATTAACGTTTTTGAGCGAGCGAAGCGAGCGGTGCCGCGGTAGCGGCCGGCGAGTGCCAGACATGACTTGTATTAATAGAAAAAAAGATATTGTTTTTAGTAGGTTACCCGGAACATAACTATTTAGATTAGGTTAATTTTTTTTTTTTTAAATGGGTAGGTTAGGTTAGGTTAAAACTGTGACCTCCTACGCACGAGCCGAGCGAGCGAAGCGAGCGGTGCCGCGGCAGCGGCCGGCGAGTGCCAGAAACGACTTGCATTAATAGAAAAAAGAGATTTTTTTTAGTAGGTTACCCGGATCTGAACTATTTAGATTAGGTTAATTACTTATTTATTATTATTTGATTTTGCGTAAAAACTGTTATTCCAACTGAAATATTTGACTAAATAAAAAATGTTAAAAGTACTAGTTGGTAAACAAGTTATAGTTTAAACGTTCATTTATCAAACATTAGGTTTGCGTTACAATTTTTTGTGAATAGATTTTTTGCTAAGTAATAATTAGGCAAATGAAATTATGCGAGAAATTTTTTGGGAAGTGAAAATTTATCAAATTCCTTTCGGTCAAACAAGGGAGACTCATAAATATGGGTAATTGATTGACAGCAAATAGTTAATATCGGCACCTACTCCATATATTTTACATGATTATGGTCTGGAGCTCTACAGCATTTATGATCAGTGATGTTTATAATGCAAAGACCTGTTGGTCCCAGTTAAGACTCCAGACAATAAGTAAGTCCAGTAAGTCTTCAATAAGTTATTATCTAATCTCTCTAAGTTGCCTAGTGACCTTCTAATGTCACAGTTTTACCCATTACCTTTGTACGGGTGATTGGGACATCAATGCTTCACAAGCATTATCTCAAGATACTAGGCATAAAATAATAAATGGTATCTTGAGTTAAGTATCTCAAGACGGTGTCTTGAGCTAAGTATCTCAAGATGGTGTCTTGAAAACGGGATAATGATCTTGAGATAATGCTTGTGAAGCATTGATGTCCCAATCCTAGGCATAAAATAATAAATGGTATCTTGAGTTAAGTATCTCAAGATGGTGTCTTGAGCTAAGTATCTCAAGATGGTATCTTGAGCTAAGTATCTCAAGACCCATAAATATGGGTAATTAGCAAATTGTTAATATCGGCACCTACTCCATACATTCTTACATGATTATGGTCTGGAGCTCTACAGCATTTTTGATCAGTGATGTTTATAATGCAATGGCCTGTTGGTCTTAACTCCAGACAATAAGTAAGTCCAGTAAGTCTTCAATAAGTTATTATCTAATCTCTCTAAGTTGCCTAGTGACCTTCTAATGTCACAGTTTTACCCATTACCTTTGTACGGGTGATTATCTCAAGATGCTAGTATCTTGAGATAATGCTTGTGAAGCATTGATGTCCCAATCCTAGGCATAAAATAATAAATGGTATCTTGAGTTAAGTATCTCAAGATGGTGTCTTGAGCTAAGTATCTCAAGATGGTGTCTTGAGCTAAGTATCTCAAGACGGTGTCTTGAGCTAAGTATCTCAAGATGGTATCTTGAGCTAAGTATCCCAAGATGGTGTCTTGAGCTAAGTATCTCAAGATGGTATCTTGAGCTAGGTATCTCAAGATCCATAAATATGGGTAATTGCTCACTTAAAGTTTAAACTTTAAGGGGGATTTGATAAGGCTTTTTAAACTGAATATTAGTAATAATAGCAGAGCAACAATAATTTCATCAATTATCCTCAAAGATTAACTTGAAGCCCATCTCCCATGCTCTTTGAAAGATTGGTGATTTTCATTTATTACACAAAATTAAAACTCTAAAAGCAGGCTTAGCATGATGTTTCTATTTCTACTCTATTGTAGAATAGAAATCGCTTGTCTATCTTTCTTCGTAGAAAACTGTCAGCTGTCTTATCTACACAGAAGCGTAATTTTTATCTACTTTAAAACACTTCTCTACGGTTCTCATGCTAAGCCTATGGAACCAGGAATGGTTGGTTAAGTTTCTTTTAGTACTAACCTAATAAGCAATGTGGAGATATGAATAAGCAGTTTTTTATACATGTATAAGATTTTGCAATATCAGGTGGCGATGACAAAGATAGGGTCAAAGTAGGTCTAACAAAGTCTCCCGCCATTTGAAATACTTAATTTCAGATAACTGACTTTTAAATTTTAATGACGTAGCCTACGTAACCCGTCGTCACTGACGTAGCCTACGTAACCCGTCACTGACAGAACAATAAATGAAAAAAATAAAACCTGATTTGCATATTTATACTTTCGTACAGGGAATCCCCGACCGACGGGAAATACCCGCAACAATATTATGATATGAGATGATCGGGTGATTCCCCTGTTGGTTCGTTGGGGAATTACCATAAGAGTATTGTATTAAAGTATTCCGAGCGGGGAAGTCCCTTCTAAGTTCTACGACAAACATATTATTAGAACTGTACCTGTGTAGTAAATAGTGGGTACCTACGTATTATAGGAGTTGCTTTTTGTCGTAATGTATTAAAATAATCTAGGCAAGGTTATTTTCAAGGCGCAACGGACTACGGAATACAAACTAGACTTGTTTGTGGCAATCCCGAAAATCCCGAGATTAGCCAAGTACAGTCCCGGGATTTTCGGGGCCAGAAAACGGTCGGGATCCCGGGATCCCGAGATTCAGGATCCCGGGATTGTATTCTCTAATTAGGATTGATAGATTGTGATATACAGTATGTAACAATAAAAACAAACCAGCCAAGTGCGAGTCGGACTCGCGCACGAAGGGTTCCGTACCATTATCTATAAAAACGGCAACAAAAGCAAGTTTGTTGTATGGGCTTAAATATTTGTTTTATTTTAATTTAATTATTGATTTTTAAAGTGAATATATAACTAAATATTCTGTGAATATTTCAAGTGTCTACCTGTTACCGTTATCAATCAAATATCAAAACGAGCAAAAATATCACGTTAGTTGTATGGGAGCCCCCTTATATATTTATGTTATTCTGGTTTTTAGTATTTGTTGCTATAGCGGCAACAGAAATACATCATCTGTGAAAATTTCAACTGTCTAGCTATCACGAATCATGAGATACAGCCTGGTGACAGACGGACAGACAGACAGACGGACAGACAGACAGACAGACAGACGGCGGCGCCTTAGTAATAGGGTTCCCGTTTTTCCCTTTGGGTACGGAACCCTAAAAAATTAAGCATTGGCTAGTCGAGAAGTCAAAATCAAAGAGTTAAAGAGGTAAGAAATCAGTTAATCATTACAAATATTGATAATTAAATATTTATTTTAATTATTTTTGTTGAATAGTTTTTATAAATGACTTGCTTTATTACGTATGTATACCGATTCCTAAAACGTAGGTAGAAGGAACAACAGGGTTTTTGTTACATATTGTATAACAACTTTCTCCGTGGGACCAACATCGTAAACGCGAAAAAGTTATTAACTGTACCATACAAAACTTCAATACCTATACGACCCAAATATGTGATAGCCGATTATATTTTAATATAGAAAGTTGTTCAGTTTGCTGGTCTGTACCACGTTAAATATCGCCACATCTTTCTTATACACGCTGTATATTGGACATTTCAAATATTTTCTTATGAATCCGTCCAAAATATCCAAGAATAAAACTTTTCTTCCACATTAATCCCCAACTTTAGTTTCGGCAAAAGTGTCATCAACATTTTCAGTACCACCACGATTACTTACGTCACGAAATTCCCAAAACTTTGCCTTCATATTCCGTGCATTTTGAGATTCTTCGATAACTCATTATTTAATACATGAAATCATAGTCTTATATTTGGCAACGCATTGAAATTCAATTTAATAAATCAAGCCCAGCATTTCCCACATGCAGAACACCTCCGAACCACAGAAATTAATTCTATCGAAGTTGTAAAACTAATTCGACAAAATCTCTAATGTATTCCGAGAGCTCGGAACCATCATTAAAATTTCACGTAGAATAGCCTACCCCTAATTTTGTATCCAGCAAAATCAGGTGCTTTGGATTCAGCGGACCGCAAAATTTTACCGGTAAGTAATTTGTTTTGGTTTAGCAAAGTTTATCAATATGTATTTTATTTAGAAGTAAAATTATTTTTATTACATCGTTATTGTGTGCGAATAGCTTGAAGAGTTAACATTTTCCTTTGGTTTCACTCTCTTTTTAAAGCTTTACTTTCTTCTTAAACCATTCTTATTTATTTAATGTAATGATTACGATTTCAGTCGACAGTTTTAACTCGCTACACTTATGAATAAGGGGTCTCTTCGAGAGCTCGAACCTATTAAGACAATCTTGAGACAAAACCTGTGAGAGATAGGACACGAATGAAAGAATATACATTAAGGCATAAGATACTATGGAATACAGATTTTATTAATCTACTGACAACATTATAAAATATGAACTCCGTTAACATTACTATATAAATTTTAGTAAGTAAAGCGCCTCGTCCATGAAACACTTAGCACGCTACGCGCGTTAGTTTTACGTAGAGTAAGCAATCTACCACATCAACTCAATGAAAATCTTAAATTTACTGACAGACACATCAGAGCCTAAACTGCTGGGTCTAGAAGCTTGGACTTTTGCAAATTAGTTCCTTATACACATTATTAAAAATTCTACCCCTAAAGGGGTTAAATAGTGGATAAAAGTTTGCATAGAAGTTTGTAATTTTTGCCGATAAGAAAATTAGAGCCATACCCCACCAGGACGGCATGGCGACGGCAGCGCAGCCAGGTAGCCTCGCCAGCAAAATGTATGGTTTGCTGCGAAACTAAGCCGACCCTAGGTGAGCCACTCACTATATAGCTGTATACATTTAATTGGCAGTGCAACCTGGTGACGTCGTCATGGCTTCCCAGTGAGTTATGGCTCTTATATACCATCGGGCACACGGTTTGTGTCATAATAATATACAAACTAATAAAATTACTCTAGCTAAGGAGTTCTCTATCTTTATCTATCATGGACGAGAAGCTTTAAGTTAAATTACAAAAAAAAAACACTAACAAAAAAGTAACCAACTTAACATAAAATCACACTACGGACTTTGAGGCCAAAACAAAATATTTTTAACATAAACATACCCTAATGCAATACAAATCAAAAAGCCTAACTCAAAAGATCACTCTGAAAATCTGAACCATCCGAAACAATTGAATTTCTCATTTGCATAGTCACGTTGCTACCAACAACCAAAATACGTTTTTTGTACAGTTTTATATAAACAAAAATACCAGCTCCAATAAGTAGTAATGTTAGTAAAGAACACCAAGTTAATACTATAGTAGTTGACGATACTGACGAAGCTGGATCGTCTGTCAACTCCTTCACTTTCGGTTTCGTAGTAGTACTATTAAATAAATCACCTCCACATTTTATGCCATGAACATTGTCTTCATGATATATTTTATCAATAGAAGTTACTGCTACCTGTCTGATAGCATAAAACGTAACGTTTGCAGATTTTATATTATGAACTATTTCCTTACAAGAAATAGGATTACCTCCTAAACTCAAAGTTCTTAATTTCCTTAACGATATTAGTATCAGTCTTTCAACGTCAAATGTTTTGATACGATTGTAGTCGATTATCAACGTTTTCAGTTCATCACATTCATGAAAAACGTCGACATCTAAAACTGCGATATAATTTTTGGATAAGTCCAAGAGTTCCGTTTTATGAAGACCTTTTAGGCTGCCGAATCGAAGTTTCATCAAGTAATTAGATGACAAATTCAGTAACTTCAGGTTTTTCATAAATTGAAATGTACCAGGTAGTAGATCTGTTATATTATTTCTGCTAACATCTAGTGACTGTAAGTATTCATTATTTTTAAATAGCGTGTTATTTAAATAAGTCAAATTGTTATTGCTAAGATCTACCGACATCAGTTCTTTGAAATGACTCAGGTCTATATTGCTTATTTCATTTGAAGATAACCCTAGGTCAATTAGTGTAGTTAAAGAGTTTATTCGTTGGCTATTGAAATGTTTAATTTTATTGTTGGCTAGATGTAACGCCGTCAAATTAGGAAAGATATCAGCACCAAGTAAAGTGAGATTACTAATGTTATTGTTCGATATATCAAGGTATAACAGCTTGCATATATTTACAAAAAGTTTCGATATGTTTGTGAGTTTGTTGTTGTTCAAATATAGGGCTTTTAAATTATTTGTCAATAAACTTTTGTTAAAGGACAAATGTGTGAGTTTATTATACGATAAATCCAGACTATACATGTTATCAACTCCTTTGAAATTGTCAGGATCTATTGTTTCTATATGATTGTTAGAAAGATTTAAACGAGCTAATACTGGTAGATCGACAAATGCTGAATAATCAATTTTTGTAATGCTAAAGTTACTTAAATCTAGAAACCTTAAATACTTTGCTGGACTGAAAACATTTTTCTTTATAATATCACTTAAACGATTACCTACAATGTTGAGATATTGCAAGTTTTTCAACGGTAAGGAATACTGCTCAATTATCTTGATCCTGTTCATGGAAAGATCTAATTTTCTAATTTGTGATTGATTATCAAAAATGTGTTTGGGGACTATAGTAATATTATTATCGTTGATATACAGTTCAGTTAGATTTGGCAAACAATTCTGAAAGTAATATAAATCAGATATTTGATTATGAGATAGATCTAAAACAGTGATTGAAGAATTATCAAAGCTAGAATTTTCAATTGCTTGAATATTGTTAGTACTTAAATTAAGATGCGTGAGGCTTACCATGTTTGTAAATGCCATATCCTTTATACCACTAATACTTTGTCTTGACAAATCCAGGTTGGTGACATTGCGCAAACCGGTGAAAGTATTTTCTTTTATATCTCCTGTTATGTTGTTGTTTTCAAAATTTATATAATATAAACTACAGTGCAGAAAAGAATTTTCTTGTATTCCTGTGATATGATTATTATAAAAGTTCAGATATTTTAGCTGATTGCTGACATCGAAGCTCACATTTTCAATGGTAGTATTAATGTTATTGTAACTAAAATCCAACGTTTCCAAAGAGGTAGCTTGGTTGAAGCAATTTGGTTCAACTGATGTCAATGCGTTATGCGATGCATTGAAGTAAACAATTTCAACCATACGATTAATTTCATAGCCTGATAGTTTTATCAAATAATTGTGAGAGATATCGAGTGTCTTCAACATTTTTAAGTTCGTTAAGGTCAAATTCAAGAATAACAAGTGATTATTTTGCAAATTAAGATAATCTAAATTCTTTAAACTCATAAAACAATCATCAGCCAGTCTCGACAACATGTTGTTCTGTAAGTGCAACCTCTTCAAATTGGACAAGTCATTTAGTTCACTTGACAGTTCTATTAGCTTATTATTAGAAAAATCCAGCTCTTGTACTAAGTTATTTCTAGAATCAGAGATATAAAATGACTTGGAGTTCAGACTCTCAACTTTGTTGTTCGATATATTCAGGGTTTGAAGATAATTCAAGTTTCTGAATGCTTCATTATTAATTTTTTCGATGTAATTGTTCGATAAATCCAGGTTGATGCTCTTGGGGTAATATCTAAATGCAGAAGAATCAATATGTGTCCAAGAATTATCATAGGCTTTAATTTCACGAACTCGGGAGTCGAAGTTGGTTGCGGCAAAAAATCCAGTGGTGAGAAATGCCAAGTTAGAGTTCGTGATGCTGAAGATTACGTAGGGATCCTCTTCACAGTTGGGGTTGTTAATACCGCTAGGGTTGTTGGTACAAGCGATGGTGTAGTTGCAGGAATCATGTCTATTGGTCAAACTACAGCCGGCGGCAGACGACGCGATGGTCGATGCAAATACGATGACACCTAAAATAAAGTAACAGAAGTCCATGTTAGATAACTTCTCAATTAAATAAACAAGAAATTATTAAAAAAATTCTGTTTCGGATTTTTCAGGAAACCATAAATTTGCACTGAATTTCAGTTCAGAATGATGGGAGAAATTATTCGTTTTCGGTACAGCTAGTACAGTCGGTGACCAGCATTAACTGACCCCTCTTCTATTATTCTTCTTTGTAAGAGGGGTCAGGTAATACTGGTCACCGACTGGACATAGAACCAATACCATCTAAGATGTGCCAAAGATAATCTTGAACTCGGTTATAGTAAGGACTGAAACTAGGCAATAACAATGAATACAGGCCTTGCGCAGGGAATTTTCATAATTAACCGACGAAAACAGAAGGAGGTTCTCAAGTCGACGCGTACATTTTTATAAACTATAGTCACGCACGATATGGGTTAAAATGCATTGAAGTTAGCTACCCTACCCTACCTCTTTTTTGAGAGTTGGTAGGACATGCCGGAAGTAAGTATTAATAATTATTCACGATAAAACAACTTTATACCACTCCAAAAATAAGAATATTATAATAAACCGAACCATACGTACCCAAAAAAATTTTGAAATCCATATTGGCACTCCAAAAATTACAATTGTTATTTTCTCACTTCACAAAAACTGCACTTCTCAAGAAAGTCATTTACATTTCCTATGTTGAACTTGTAATAATAATTATCGAAAAGGAACAAAAGCTTCTGTTTGTGTTGGCGGACGTTGTGATAATAATGGAGCCCGGTCTTTGTTTAATGATTAATTGGGAACAAATGATTCATGGAGACTCAACTTGTTTATATTAGTAGGTATTACTAAAATCATTTACGCAGCGGGATAGAAAATGTGGAAACATAGAGATAAACATGTTTTTGGTATAACGATGTATTCGTTTCTATAGTTTTTGCCTGCAGCTTCACCCGCGTAAATAGTACCGGGATAAATAGTCCATTGTCCTGACAACAAATCATAAAAAGGGTTTTTATAGATGACATTTTCTTGTTTAAAAATAAGTTGTAACTTATAATCTTTTTTTTGTTTTTTTTATTTATTACGATAGTTTCCTCTTCTATTACTGTATGTTAAACTTTATCATTTATTCTTATACTACTCTTCGTAGGAGCAATTGCTTGAGCACAATTATTTAGTTAGATTTATATATTACTATATTATTTTGTAATCTGTCTATTGTAAAGAGCTCAAAAAGACATGTTCGTTAAACGTCAACGAAATAAAGCATTTCTAAATAGACGAGTACAACTGTGACGTAGCATGACAACCGAAGTGCCAGGTATTACGTTTAGTCGGTTACTTGACAGCTCTCTCGTCACGTGGGTTTTTTTTGTTTACCTTTATTTCACTACCTATACCAACGGAATAGTCTCACTTAATTTGATCAATTTACGGTATTTTATAACTATTAAATATATGTAAGGGAGAAGCGGTGGCCCAGCAAGCAGTGTGCAGTGGTAGCAGTGGTAACGGCCAGACTTACGAGTTGTAGGTCGTAGGTTCGAACCCACAAAAGTGCTTTACTTTGTGTAAATTATTTCAACAACACTGCTCTCAAAACGGTGAAAGAAAACATCGTGAGGAAACCGGCATGTCCTAGAACCAGAAGTTTGATGACATGTGACATCCACCAACCTGCACAGGGCCTGATGATGCAAATATAAGTAAGAGATATTTGTAAGAAAAGAAACAATTTCTATTATTATCTGATTATTAAATAAATAAACAAAAAGGGAGACATTTTCACTCATAAACCAGGTCAATATTATACAAAAAGTGAAGTGTCAAGCGATGTTATACCTTATGCGGTGAAACTAAATATTTTTTTAACTGCCTTGCAAATGATCATGGTACGGACCCTTCTCTCTTGGCTCACCTATTTGGTACAAAAAATGACATGACTTAAAAAAATTTAAGTAAAGAGTCTCCACAAAATTGTTGTTCACAGGATATTGCATGGTACTTATCGCCATTGCATCCGAATGACTTGAATGGGCCTGTTTTGCGAAGTACCTATGTCATGACAAAGGTTTACTTTAATACTGTATAGGCAGTGTCATTTACCTAAACTTGTGCTAAAATATATGTTTTTACAGCAAGAAAATTCAATACCTTTCTTAAGGCGCAGATATATAATTTTAATGAGTTTTAAATCTGTTATTACACCTTCAAACAAGTTATGAAAAAAAAATATGTTAAACTAGAACGCATACAAATCAATTCTATTTGTGAATATTTAAGTATTGTGGTAACATACTTTATTTAATAAATTCAGGAAGTAATGTCTACCGAAAGCTTAAAAAACGATGTTACTTTTAAAATACTAAAAAATTAAAGTCATGATGTTCATGATTTGTTAAGTATAAACAGACTATTTTATATAATTCTATCTGTGATTTTTTAAAATATTCATATTTTATTACTAAAAATAAATATTTCCTATGAAACCGAACGGCGCGCGGCGCCGGCGGTGCGGTGGCGGCGTGAACACGACGCGCATTTGTATGGCCAAGGTCAAAGGTGATTACCCGACCCTTAAGAAAGGATAATTGTTCAAAATCAAAAAACCGAACAATAAGGATCACTTATGGTTCTCTAAATCTCTCCTTAACGAAAAAAAAAAGCTAAAAACACGATATAAAAAGTACAAAAATCCAAGGGAACACTTTGTACGAGTATAAAGACGATTAGACGTGAGATCTAAAATTATAATGAACAGCTGTTACAAAAAAAATGAGCGTCACTGAAGAGAGTATTAGTCATAACCTAAAACTCTTTTGGTCCTTCGTGAAAGCAGAAAAGTCTAAATCAAACGACATTACCTCGAGGATGTGTCTAGGAAATGAAACAACATCTATGATCTAGTGATGAAGTCTGCCACCTTTTTGGGAATCATTTCTCCTCTAATCTCACTTCATGCCAACGCAATTGAAATCGGCATGTATTATCAAGCTTACTCTGGTTATAAATATAACCTCAATATTGTCAAATTAAAACCGTTTTTAAGGTGATTTAAATTTAGAATTTACGGTTTTAGTATTCAAATCATTTGTTTACCTTTTCCACAAATTGTTTCGGATCAGAGTATAGTATAGTTGAACGTACCCATAGTCTGTGAGATACATAACTTACTAGCTTTGTGAGTGCCCCATATAAACTCATGCATGTCAAAAAGAAATTCTGTTTACAATTTCTCCATTTTATCCGTAGCTATCCAAATATAACATTTCATAGTGAGCGTGTACTCCAAGGGAATTATTGCGGCCTCGTTTGTTTCAGTTTGATTGATGACTGCTCCAAAAGGAATACCCTGTTATTTTTTACATGAGATAACTTCATATCGTAACATTACATCTGTTATTTTCTTTCACTGAGATTTGTTTTTTAGAAGGAACATTTGTTTTAAGGACCTGGGGACTTCAAATTATGCTTATATTTTTAACGCCGCCTTTATCGGGAATAGTTCTAAATCTTTTTTATGTGCCTATTATCCCTCACCTGTGGAATAAGAGACCGCCTTTTGTACAAAACAAAATACTTTCTTGCTATGCTCGTTCATTGCTTGTTGGGGAATTTAGATTAAAAAACATAAACTCACGCCTTTTTCCCATGGGGGTAGATCGAAACTACCGAACGCTAGCTGCTACGATCCTGACATACTCCTTTTGCACAGGGAAGCATCTTAGGGCTACCACTATTCCTTGTATATGTCAACGATCTCCCTCACGCTATTAAACAGGATTGTGTAATGTTCGCTGATGACACAACGGTTATCCTTGATTGTAAAAACGAGGAATCATACGAGTCTGATATAAATAACACTTTGAATAAAAATATTACTTGGTTAAATAACAACGCTTTAAAAGTTAACATAGATAAAACTAAAATAATCAATTTCAAAACGCAAAAAAGTAAATATACCCACTTTAAAATATCGCATAGAGAACAAATAGTAAAACAATTACACAAATATTCGACAAAAAAAAAACTTTTTACAAAAAAAAAACAACCAACTACCAAAAAAAAACACTACAAAGTGAAAAATAACTTTAATTTCGGTGTTTTTTTTGGTGGTCGGTTGTTTTTTTTTTGTAAAAAGTTTTTTATTTTTCACTTTTTAGTGGGTCAGTTTGTAATTTACAATAGCTTAATGTCAAATACTCATCTCCTTTTACAAAATATTACTTTTCCCGGTGCAGGGGCGTTAATTGTTGAGGAGTTCTCCTGGTAAGGAGAAGTGATGGTGACTTCACCATATGCATTTTGACGAGCATAAATTGCTTAGCAACCATATTAAAGTGCCTAATCGAATCGAAACGGTGAAATACTTAGTATAATGTAGTTCCGGTGGCCATCTGTGGTCTTCATCATCAGTTCCACTTCACCAAATGGTGCTTTTCGAGTGCAAATGCACGAGTTACTATAAAAAAATACTCAAATCGCTACAGGTATGCCTATAAAATTTGAGGATTTCCCTCGATTTCCATGGGATCCCCTCATCAGATTCTGATTTGGTGGCAATGGGACCACCTCGGGAGCATACCCTTTCAAACAAAAAAAGAATTTTCAAAATCCGTCCACAATTGGCGGAGTAATCGGTGAACATACATAAAAAAAAAAAAAAACAAACAGACATACAGCCGAACATATAACCTCCTCCTTTTTAGAAGTCCTCCTTTTTGGAAGTCGGTTAAAAAACATTCCAATGAACAAATAGTAAAAAAATTCTTGGTATAACACTTGATGAACATTTCACTTGGAAGGAGCATATTGATGAAATATGTATAAAAATCAATAGGTTTGTTTTTGCAATAAAGAAAGTTAAAAATGAGACATCCAGATCAACTGCTTTAATGGTGTATCACGCCTATGTTGGCTCCGTCATCCGGTATGGTATCATTGTCTGGGGAAACTCTTCTGAAATTTCTAGAGTTCTGTTAGCACAAAAAAAATGCATACGAGTAATTGTCAATATGGACTGGACTGATTCCTGTAGACCAGTGTATAAATCAGACAACCTTCTCACAGTTCCTTGCGTTTATATATATGAAATCGCTAAGTTTAACAAAATTAGCGACAAATAATAAATAATTCACTCTTTGAACCTAATAATAATACAAATAAACGAAAAGCCACACAATATTTATTAAAAATGCCTGCTCCTAGGATCGAACTATTCCGACGCAGTTGCGTATATATGGCGCCACTCATTTATAATTCAATTCCAAATTTTATAAGTGACCTTCCTTACAGAAAGTTCTGCATTGTTCTAAAAAAATGGCTTATCTCACATAGTTTTTATTCTTTATCTAAATTCCTCAAAAAACTTCGTGTATATCTTATCATTACAGAAATGCATTGTAAGTAGAGCAGTGGTGGCCCAGTGGTAACGTCCCCGACTTATGACTTGTAGGTCGTGGGTTCGAACCCAGGGCAGGCGCTTTACTTTGTGTAAATAATTTCATCACCACTGCTCTCAAAACGGTGAAGGAAAACATCGTGAGGAAACCGGCATGTCCTAGAACCAAAAAATTCAAAGACATGTGACATCTACCAACCCGCACTGGGCCCGCGTGGTAGATTTTCAGCCCACTCCCTCTCGAAGAGAGGAGGCCTGTGTCCCAGCAGTGGGAACATTGAAGGCAGATTATGTATGTTATGTATTGTAAGTAGATAATCTTGTTATCAAGTGTACGTACTGAATTATATTTGTGTTTTATTTTATGTTGTATTTTTGTAATAGAAATAGATTTTTTTTTACATGTTGAGTTTATGAAGCTTAAAATTTACTTTAAATAATTTAATGTTGAAATTATTATTGTGTTCATTTGTGTAAAGAGTTGCTTATTGAAACTATCATCTTGCTACTTTAATATTAGTATGCCAATTTATGGCGAAATGTGTCATCGCACTAAAAATTTTTATAACTACCATCTTTTGTACCGTATTTACTGCAAAGTCATTTAGACTTTGACTTTTATGTTCGGGGCACAAATTATTCAGAAATTTTCAGATTAAAAGTCCTGGGTTAACGGAATTGATGAATGATAATATCTTTGATAGAATTTAGAAAACGCATCATGATGCATGAATAGTCCGAGTTCAAGAACCTACCAAAAGCTACAAAGTCAAAAGTCAAATCATTTATTTCAAACAGGCACATAAAGGCACTTTCGAACGTCAAAATTTACAAGAAAATAGAATTGATTCTAGCTGCCTCTTCCAAATGGTAGTTTTGTATGGTACAGAATGGGCAAACTCCACCGTTACTCTTTTAAAATGTTTTACAATACTTACATATATAAGACTACAGTCAGGAACAGCGTATTCCTAAATTTTATAACTATTAATACTGGAATTACTAAGCGCCCTTCATTGTCTTGTTATAAATTACTTATTATTATAATAACAAAAGACGATACTATTAAATAACAAAACAATGGCTCGTGCCTACTGCAGTAAAGTCAAATAACAATCAATCAATTGTAAGCAACTAAAAGATAAATCTAGATATTTTAACGTGCGGTTTTATGATTATTATTGATTATTGGTACACCGCAGACTACCTGCAGTATTGTCTCCTTCCCACTTAATCCATCCACACACAGGACACAGCGGTTCGCTAGGTAACGATGCAGCCGACGAACTCACAAGAAGGGGGTGATCTAGCATGGCACCAGTGGGACCTGAACCCATCGCGCCACTCCCCTTCGGTTATCTACGCACTCTGGTAAGGAAACGAACCAGGGACCAACATCACAAACTATGGTTGGACCAAACTGAGTGCAGGCAGGCGAAGGAGGCACTCCCTACTATCGACGGCCACCTCACAAAACGGGTTCTACAACTAACTAAACAACAGCTGCGTACAGTTACAGCCGCTATAACTGGCCATGGGTCATTTAATAAACAACTCTTTGTCATAGGAGTCACAGACAGTCCGCTGGTTAGGGCCTGCATGGAGGACGACGAGACAGCAGCTCATGTGCTGTTAAACTGCCCGGTGAGTGCTACATACACGGCAAAGTACTTCGGTAACCCAGGTATCCTACGTGAGATTGTCAGTAACACCAAAGCGTTGCTGGCCTTCCTTGAGGAGCTGGGGTGGATCGAATAACCGATTTTCCCACCCGTACGCAAAACACGCGCATTGATGTGGAGTTGCGGACACCAGCCCGTATTACCTATTAAGACCGCCCATTGTGTCACCCGATGTAAAATTTCTACATTTATATCTGTAATTTTAATGGTTACACATAACAAAGAGTATTCTATTCTGTCTTATATATCCAACCAGAGTCGAGTGTTAAATGTTAAGGATTACGATACAATTTCCAGAGAATCTTTCGGCAGTTCAGCGGTTTTATGGGCCTATTGCGGCAACACAGTAGTGTGACCATATTGTTCAGATTTCATGAAACCGTCGTGCTACTTTTGTAGTGAAATCAGAGGGAGATTATGTATGTACATAATCATTATGTACATACATAATCTCCGGACTTCGGACTACATTATGTATCGCAGTACATTATGTAATTATGTCATAATGGACACCGATAGATAACGTAGTCCGAAGTAAGCAACACAAAAAAACCGGTGACCCGTTTTTAGGGGTCCGTACCCAAAGGGTAAAACGGGAACCCTATTACTAAGGCTCCGCCGTCTGTCTGTCTGTCTGTCACCAGGCTGTATCTCATGAACCGTTATAGTTAGACAGTTGAAATTTTCACAGATTATGTATTTCTGTTGCCGCTATAACAACAAATACTAAAAAACAGAATAAAATAAATATTTAAGGGGGCTCCCATACAACAAACGTGATTTTTTTGCTCGTTTTTGCTCGATATTGATAACGGCAACAGGTAGACGCTTGAAATATTCACAAAATATTTAGATCTATATTTTCTTTAAAAATAAATAATTAAATTAAATTAAAAAAATATTTAAGGGGGGCTCCCATACAACAAACGTGATTTTTTTGCCATTTTTATAGATAATGGTACGGAACCCTTCGTGCGTGAGTCCGACTCGCACTTGGCCGGTTTTTTTGTGCTGCGTACTTCTGTTTTCTGTGCTGTAGCGTTATCGGATAAGTACCTCCCTAGCTACCTACAACCCTAGCTATTTAACAAAAAAATTGGTCAGACAGACCGTTTGCGGAAAAGTAAAAACAAAAAACACTTACCTATATAAGAGGCATTTCATTTAAGTAGGAAACAGTGGAAACAAAAAACAATAACATTTAAATAATGTAAAAAAAACGGCCAAGTGCGAGTCGGACTCGCGCACGAAGGGTTCCGTACCATTATCTATAAAAATGGCAAAAAAATCACGTTTGTTGTATGGGAGGCCCTCTTAAATATTTGTTTTATTTTAATTTACTTATTGATTTTTAAAGTGAATATATAACTAAATATTCTGAGAATATTT
Organism: Tiliacea citrago; assembly: GCA_963921375.1. Lineage (NCBI taxonomy): Eukaryota > Metazoa > Arthropoda > Insecta > Lepidoptera > Noctuidae > Tiliacea > Tiliacea citrago. The sequence goes on along the minus strand of OY992799.1, from coordinate 20,334,830 downwards.
CAAGTGTCTACCTGTTACCGTTATCAATATCGAACTAAAACGAGCAAAAAAATCACGTTTGTTGTATGGCCCCCTTAAATATTTATGTTATTCTGGTTTTTAGTATTTGTTGCTATAGCGGCAACAGAAATACATCATCTGTGAAAATTTCAACTCTCTAACTATCACGGATCATGAGATACAGCCTGGTGACACACGGATAGACAGACAGACAGACAGACAAACGGCGGAGCCTTAGTAATAGGGTTCCCGTTTTACCCTTTGGGTACGGAACCCTAAAAATGAGCCGGCCGGTACGAAACTACAGAAATTACAAAGATACCTTGTCGCTATTTTGTTTAGTATACAAATATAATTACCAGACGAATTGAGAACTTCCTGTAAATCGGTTGAACGTAAAGATCAACGATAAAAATTGTTGCCGTTCTCATTAATTTTATTACACCCGTCATCATCTGTCTAACCTATACCCAACTGTTGGGGTCGGCTTCCAGTCTAACTGGATGCAGCTGAATACCAGTATTTTACATGGAGCGACTACCTATCTGCCCTCCACAACCCAGTTACTAGGTATATCACGATATATCCCTTGGTAAGACTGGTTGTCAGACTTTCGGGCATCAGATGACCCATAACAACTGTCAAACAGCTACAACATCTACATCGTTCACATTAATTACACTAAATACTCGTATTATAAATTAAACATTTGATAACAGCACAATTATTATTCTAAAATGACAAACTCAAACCAACCATCGTTGCCTGCGGGGAAGTCCCAATTTGTTTATAAAGGTCATTAACCTCACAATTGTTTTTGCATAACAATGATGAATCAACCAATGATAGTAATTCACTAATTTGCAGAAATGTCTTAAGGCCCCCCCCAGACAGCAGCGACCCGACGACACGGTGCAACGTGATTCTGGTTGAACAATTTTTAGAGTTCCGTACCCAAAGGATAAAACGGGGACCCTATTACCCGTCTGTCTGTCTGTCTGTCCGTCTGTCACCAGGCTGTATCTCATGAACCGTGATAGCTAGACAGTTGAAATTTTCACAGATGATGTATTTCTGTTGCCGTTATAACAACAAATACTAAAATACAAAATAAAATAAATATTTAAAGGGGCTCCCACAAACGTGAATTTTTGCTCGTTTTTGCTCGATAATGATAACGGCAACAGGTAGACGCTTGAAATATTCACAGAAAATTTAGTTATATATTTACTTTAAAAATAAATAATTAAATTAAAATAAAACAAATATTTAAGCGGGGCTCCCATACAACAAACGTGATTTTTTTGCCGTTTTTTATAGATAATGGTACGGAACCCTTCGTGCGCGAGTCCGACTTGCACTTAGCCGGTTTTTTATAGATAATGGTACGGAACCCTTCGTGCGCGAGTCCGACTTGCACTTAGCCGGTTTTTATAGATATTGGTACGGGACCATTCATGCGCGAGTCCGACTCGCACTTGGCCGGTTTTTTATTAAGTTTTCATAAAAATTGTTCTACTAAAGTCGCGTCGCGCCTGTCTGCGGAAGCCTTTAATAATAATATCATGTAGGTGGAATAAATAGGACAGATAAAAATACAAAGTACTCGTACATCCCTAAGTGATAATATTTTTCCTGAAGTGAGTCACAGACTGATTGTGTTCAGTAATATACCATCTTATAGCACGGGATAATCATTCTATCAATACGTAACGTCATCACGCCTTGTTTCTCCGAGGAGTTGGGCAGAGGTGTACCTTAGTACACCCTCATTTCCCCAGTTATTAACTTAGCCTATATACTGTTGATAGGTACACTGATGGACTGCGATATACCAGCAGTGTAGCGTTGTCCAGCTGTTTACAGCAATGGCAGCTGATGCCATAGGCCTCTACCGAGCTGTATCCAAACACCTGGTTCTCGGCCTTCTAAATCCAGTGCTTCCCAGGGGCCTTTCTAAGGTTCATTTAAATGAAAGTCCCCCATGCTATGCTTGCAATACGCGGTTTTCACTCGAATACAGGTCTGCTTCAATGGCCATAAGGTCATTGGATAGACTTGGCCGGTCTACTATCAGTTCAGCTTGCAGACTCCGCACAGGACCTCGCGGCGGAATCTCCCAGGCGCCTTTCATGACACATGCAAGATAAAAAACGGGTATTCGATGGAACGGACCTAGGTAAAGTGAAATTCTATTAGCGTTAACGATAGTGGAAAAGTCAGCAGACAATTTTTCCGAACTTTGAAGCACTGGATTAGCAGTATCATTCAAAATCATTCAGATGGTGATTGAGAGTGCATTCAGTGAGTTTGACGCAAGAATGCTGCTGGTCCAAGCACTTTATAGAAACGTTTTTATTCCATTAAACGTTGTACAAAAGACGATTCAACACTGATTCGAAATTCAAAAAAACTACGAGTAGCATCATGGCGTCTGTAACCGGCCGATGCGGTCGAATTGATAAGACCGGGGCGACCGTAAGTACTTACGTTTTATTTTATAGATATTTATTTTGGTCCCTTTAAAAGTATTAGGGCAGACCCTTAGATTGTTACAATTGGTTCCGTATGGTAATTGCAAGGGAAACCGAGACTACGAATATAGGTCGCAGGGTGTAAAAATTGAATGGTTTTTGTTGTTTCTGTAATGTTTGGTTGAAGTTTGACCGCTTCTTCCATTAAAAAGACAATCATTTATTTTATATTAAGAAGGTACCCTTTTCTTATTAGTCTCAGACGTTCTGTCCAGAAGATCAATCAATCTGTCTAGTCTTTTCCCAACTATGTTGAGGTCGGCTTCCAGTCTAACCGGATGCAGCTGAATACCAGTATTTTACATGGAGCGACTGCCTATCTGACCTCCACAACCCAGTAACTGGCTATTACGATACCCCTTCATTGTGTCATCCTGCCTGGTAGATGACGGTAAGCATGATAAAATTGATTCATAAAATATTGCTGCTACAGTATTTATATCCAATGTTCAGTTGTCGATATATATAGCTTATAATAATAATTAGTAACAGCACTAACAAATTTAAAACAATAATTGTCTCAGAAATATAACTGCGAATAAAAATCTTGGGGCGTAAAACGGAATGTCTTTATTTCATTGGGCGATAAGTTGGGTCAATGCTTTGACCAATGTTTGTCGTGGTTCCGGTGGCGCGGTGTTTGCATGTCACTCGATTGATATCGATTTCAGACGTATTTGCGGTTAAAACGATGTTTGTTTGAGTTCACAGTTCAATATTAGCACTCTAATGTAACAATAAAGCTAGTAATAGGTATTTGCTGATAATAATTGTTAAGCACTTGGGTTGGGATGGGTTTTTTTTCTTTGTATTTTTTTGTTTATCTCGTTAGTACCTATATTCCATTGGTTTAGGTAGTTAAATAAAGGTAAACAAAAAAACCCACGTGACGCGAGAGCTGTCAAGTAACCGACTAAACGTAATACCTGGCACTTCATTTGGTATTCTACGTCATAGTTGTACTCTTCAATGTAGCAACGTTTCATTTCGTTGACGTTTAGAGAACCTGTCTTTTTGGGCTCTTTACAATAGACAGATTACAAAATAATATAGTAATATATAAATCTAACTAAATAATTGTGCTCAAGCAATTACATCTACGACGAGTAGTTTAAAAATAAATGATAAAGTTTAACATACAGTAATAAAAGAGGTAACTATCGTTAATAATAAAAATATAAAAAAATTATATAATCATTTTTTTTTTTTGTTACAACATATTATAAACAAGAATGTGTCATCTATAAAAACCCTTTTTATGATTTGCTTACCTTTATTTAACTACCTAAACCTATGGAGTATAGTATATGTACCTAGTGTTGTATGTTAGTACCTAGTTTTTTGGATGATCTATTGTATATAACAATTTATGTAAAAATACTATATTATAGTTTAAAATAAAATAAATTGAGGGCAGAGGGCTAATTGATTGACAACAAAAGGTGAAGAGATGGGAATTAACGAATGAACACTACTACCAGATTTATCGTCTATATCCACAGGTTTTAGTCCCGGCTAATATTTCAAGTAGATCTTTGACAGTTGTTACAGGTTATCAGAAGCCCGAAAGTATGACAACCAGTCTTATACAAGGGGTATTGAGTTACCCAGTAAGAGGGTTGTGGACATCAGATAGACAGTGGCCCCATGTAAAATATTGGTATTCAGCTACCCCAACATAGTTGGGAAAAAGCTAGGCAGATGATTATCTACAGGTTTTAGTTACAGAATAACTAAATACACTATTATACATATACATATGTATTATATTATTTTAATTATTGTGAATGTGAAGACTATGTGGGTTATTGCTTTTTTTTTATTTTCCCTTTATCTTTTATTCTCAGTTAGTGTTAATCATGGTCTGACAGTTTGAGTCATTTATGCAGCCTACCCAAATGTCCTTTCTTTTGTATTGAACATCGCATCGTTGAGCTCCTTAAGTTCAGAGTAGAGCTGCAAGTTTACTGACAAATGCGTGCACTTACTGCTCAGGTCCACTCAATCTGTGTGGTTCTTTCCTCAAAAGACCATTTCAGACACCAATCTACATGGCCTTCACATGAGCAGCTGACCAAGATTATGTCTGGACTTTAAAAGAGACTGTGACCTCTGACTTTGTTTCGGCATTTCTTCTCAGAGTAGTCAGATAGAAAACGCCGACCTCATCTAGTTTTTAAAATATGACTGACGTGTAAAAGTGTTTGTACAAACTTACTTACAGAAATAAAAAAACATTTTTCAACTCATCAACCAGCAGATCGACCAATAAATCGTCCAACACTGTCGCATATGCGTAGCCTTGCGCTTACCGTTAGGGCCTAAGGAATTGTATGAGACAATTGCTCCCGTTCGTACGGCCGACATAAATCTGGTAGGCGGCCCCTGCTAACTGCACCACAGAATAGATTGGGACAGAAGGCCCAGTAAATACAGCGAGAGAAAACGCAACAAACATAGACGTGGGTCTATGTACAGTACGTCTGTGCTGTGAAGTTAGCTACAGATTGTATTTTCTCACATAAAATGTACTTTAAAAAGAGGCCCTTATGCATTCATAAACGTCGCCCTAAGCCGCGGTCCGTGCCCAAAAGGGATGCCCTTAGCGTGTAGGCTTATAGTTCATTAGTTTTATGCCCCAGCTTAATTTATTTAGGCGCCCACAGGGTAGTCCAGTTAAGTAGCTGACAACCTCCTAGGTTGACCTGCAAGAAGCTATTCCCAATAAAAAAAACATAAATGATTATTTTGTATGTCTGTAAGTACGTTTGCACGAACTCTTTTACACGTCAATCATATTTTAAAAACTAGATGAGGTCGGCGTTTTCTATTTGACTATTCTAAGATAGGTCGAAAGAAAGTCGAGGTCACAGTCTCTTTTAAAGTCCTGACATAATCTTGGTCAAATCATCTGAAGACCATGTAGATTGGTGTCATAAACTTACATCAGTCATCGTCTGTATTCCTCAAAGAGTTAGGCAGAGGGGCACCTATAGTACGCCCCAATTGCGCTAGTTATGTTTAAGTCCCATGTAATAGGGGGCGAGTCTATTGTCATCAACCGGGGGCAAATCCAGACTCCGGGCTGCTAGTGAGAAATTCCAGATGAAAAACCCAATAACACTTTGCCCGACCCGGGAATCGAACCCAGGACCTCATGCTCAATAGTAGCGCTTGCGACCGTAAGACAAACAGTCTGCATAATTATGCATTCATTTACACCTTATTGAGATTTCTAGAATTACTTTCAACTATCGAAGTAATTACATAATTAACACAAAAGTCGACGTAGATGAAATAAAATATAAGTGTCCGTGGCGTGTAACAAGTGCAAATGCACTTGCAACTGGCATTTGTGTGACATAGTTTACGATAGTTTAGTTTCATAGTTTTATCGCCGTACGTAGGTACTGTGCGTTCACTATAACTCGACGCGTAATGCGATTGGTAGCACTGAATTTTGCAGTCATGTGATTGGTCGATCTGTTCGTCAGTCGCCATTTTGAACTCTATTTAAATGTACAAAATGCAGTCCTACCAATTGCGTACAAGCTAGTGAACTAGTGAACGCATTATACTACGCATCTAATGTATGTCGTGCGTCTGTTTTCATTCATTATATGGAGCTGGCCTTCTGTGTCTATCTATTCTGTGTCAATGTTCTCCCTGTAGGACAATGAAGGCTCGAAAGCTTACAACTAAGATACTGTTTTTCGTTGATAATATTTCGTGGAGGGAGCATTGTTAGGGTATTATTATAACTGTGATAGAGGTAGACATCTGCGTTCCGCTGCGTATTTAAATGGTATTTTGTATGTTTTAGTGAAGAAGCTTTGAGAAATATCAATTACCGAGATAAATTGACGATCTGAGAAGGCAAGTTTATTTTTGGTAAAATCTATCATATTTATTTATGCATTTATGTACACACATATTGTATAAACATACAAGAAGAAAGGAACAGAAAAAGTACAAAGGTGATGCTTATTTCTAAAGTAATCTGTTCCAGCAGACCTGCGATAGGAAAGTAGACAAAGAGATGTAGACTACGTGTGTAAGAGTAGAAGAGAAAATAGAATACATAAAATCAAAAACAATTCACTTAATAAAATAAAACAAATAATAATATGGCAAAATACTAATAGAAGAAAAAGAAGATGCATAAATACATACTACTAAAATAACTAGAATATTTATATTATTATTGAAATTAAAATAATAAATACTGCAACTATGAAGAAGCGGAAAGGCACTCTTCTTTTAAACACTGCAACAGTTTAGCAGTCTCTAATGTCAGGCGGAAGTGAATTCCATAACCGCACAGCATGCACAGTAGGAGACAGACACAGGAGGGCAGTAAGGGGTGAGTAGGAGTAAAAATTGGTGGAGTTGGGAGAAGACTTGAGAAGGTTTCTAAAATACGATCTGCAAGGCGCATCAGAACGTCGGCTGATAAGATGGCGTTTTAGGATTGTGAAGGAGGTTAAAAATAGCAGACACAATATCCGAGAGTTCCTGCAAAGTCGAATAGGAAGCCACTTGAGTATCTTGCGAAAGTTAGAAACGTGCTCATACTTTTAAAGGTTGAAAACAAAACAAATACAAATATTCATATATTAAAAATTAAAGTCGCTTTTCGTGTCTGTCGTACGACCGAGTTGTTCTTCGAGCATCGTTAGTAAAGTATACGAAAAACGGTGACTTTGATCGATTTATAGAACATAATTTTATACATTGACAATTTAGCCTTATACCGATGATTGACTTCAATGTGCCGGCGGCTGAGAGTATATCATGCTCACTCAGATGTCTCGCTGATGGTGGTGCGTGTGTTTGATCATTGTTTAATCATTTAACTCCCTTCAAAATGGATGACTTGAATGGTGCTAATCCATGCGTCATTTTTGTGATTTGCGCTGTCGGTTGAGGCTGGTCATTTCTTAGCTGTCACGGGTTATTTTTTTATTTTTGTTTATATTTGCTGTACTATGGACGCGTTTTTTTACATCGTCCTCATATTTAGTTATAAATTCAACTTTTTTATATCTACTAATAGTTTTGTAACAATATATTTTAAAAGAGTGTCCATGGAGTTTCTTGCCGGTTCTTTTCCATAGGTACCATCGCGGACACTGGTGCCTAACCACTTTTCAACCTTATGCTCTTAGTAATAAGGTCGAATGGAATGAGCAACTAGCTTCATATTTCTATTTGTGCGACTCTTTGACAATTCATTAAATAAATTAATCCTTTGAGTTTGATTAAAGATTAGCCTTGTTGCCTCTACGTGCGGACACTTTTTCATATGCCGCGCCACTTCAAATACAGTTGTCAAGACGCCACTGTCTGTACACATAGAACGACGCACTTTGCGGCTGTCAAAAAAATATGGAACAAAATAAAACTTTAGATAGAGGTTTATTTTGTTTCATGTGATTTTTTTTTTGTAGGTATATTATTCTAAGAGACAAGGTGTTTTAAAGGATACATAACTATGGTTTCATTAGAATATCCCCATGAATGATTTAACAGGGCGACTAAAAAAAGGTATTTATAAAGCAGAGGTGAGTGGTAACTCCGGGAGGGGACGTCCTAGGAGGACATAATATAGTGACCAAATTGGTGCTGTTCTTTAGAAAAGTAAGGTGCGTAGTACTCGCAACCGGCGTCGTTGAATGGCCAGATGTATGAACGTAGGTGAAGCAAAAGGAGTATGTAAGGAACGTAACAGGTGGCGTTCTATAGTTTCTGCCTACCCTCACGGGAAGAAATCATGAGTTTATATATGTATGTATGATTTAACAAGCCTGAGACCAAGAGCTTTGTGGATTGGATACGTTGTTAACTAGAGACAAAGTTGTGAACTCTCACGGAGCCAGTAATTTAACCAGCACCATGGTCTTTAACCGAAACAAACACGCGCTTGGCGACAAAAACAAACATGGTGGTAGTAGATAACGTAAGTACATTCAATTCAAAGAAATTGATGTACTAACTTTGCCTTCTCTTTATATCATAAAAAGTAGTTTATATGTTCGCAAAAACTTAGGACTTTTCAAAATAAGAAGCGATTTCCATAATATAAACACACGTAGTAAACATGAAATTGTGATACCCAAGTTCAGATTAACTAAAACAAGCAAGTCATTTCATATAAACAGTATCCGCTGGTATAACAAGTTATCACAGTCGGTTACAGAACTAAGAGATGGAAAGTTCAAAACCCACATTAAACGTGTCCTTATCAAAAAAGCGTATTGTAAGATTAAAAACTACGTTGAAGACAAGGAAGTTTGGCAATAATTCCTTCTGCAAATGTGGGTTTCCTGGTACCTCATTAACGGCAAAACTATGTAAATGTCTATTAAATGCTCCTAAATTACGATCTTTTTTTTTACGTACTTCCTTGACATAATCTTTTCATTATTTGACATTATAGACCTTCAATTTCAATTTCAACAAGGTTTTTACTTTTATTATTTTAATAATATTATCTATAGATTTTTTTATTTTGTGAATGTGTGAACGTTGTAGGCTTAATAAACGGGGGGGTTCTAGATTTGTAGACCATTTCCTATTTTGATAAGTACCTGGTACTTTTTGACGAACTTACACTGTCCTCCCAAACCTATTAACACTGTAATTTGCTACCATTGTAAAAGCAAACTATTTTTAAAAGAGTAACTGTGGAGTTTCTTGCCAGCTCTTCTCTATAGGAAACGACAAATTGAAACCGTGCACCTAGCTTCTGACGTTTCATAAGTCAAAGTCAAATTATTTATTTCCAAATAGGCACATACGAGGCACTTTTGAACGTCAAAATTTATATTTCAATAAGTGTACATGTAGGTTATTGTGAAATAAAATATTTTTACTTTGATTTTGATCGACCTCTCACGAGAGAGAGAACCTTTTCATCTCTATTTATAGTTACAGGAAATGTCGAACATGACAAGATAATTATATTAAATGTAATAAATAACTATCAATAGGACGTATTTGTTCACGTGGCTCGAGATTTTCCTTATAGGTACTATCGACGTACAAAATACAGACGTCATTTCTTTTCATCTTTTGACAAAAGTAAATAGGAAAAATGATCGATGAGTTTTGTGGGAAAAAAGTAGGACACTCCCTTTATACCCTGTGTCATGATAAAAGAACACAGGGATGACTTTTAGAGGGTGGGAAGTAGCATCCTCCTTTCCTGCTAATAACTACAAACTGTGATGAAGGATTGATTGATTTTACATAATGTAATATCACGTCTGTATTCCGAGGGGTTAGGCAGAGGTGTACCTATGTACACCCACATTTCGCCAGTTATGTTTAAGTCCCATGTAATAGGGGGCGAGCCTATTGCCATTGACTGGGCTCAGATCCAGACTCCGGGCATACTAGTGCTCAATAAATTATATAAATAAATAAACCTCATAATAAATAAATAAATAAACCTCAATCTTAACGAATTATAGAAAAATCGCTCCGAATTCGATAGGTATAGCAAATAACAGACTTAAACCAGTGTCTTTGATAATTAACTGAACTGCGACGACGGCCCGAAGATCAAAGGAACCCTAAATGCTGATTACGGAACCATGGGCACGTCACGTTTCCTTTGAAATCATCGTCTCAATGAACTTTCTTAGCAATCACCGCAAGTATAACTTGAGCTTGTCTAGTCATCAAATTACTGAATTATTTATTGCTCTGTTTGAAGAAAACTTTGGAAAACAAAAATAGTTCAAAATATTTTAGGGTGGTAAATTCATGTTATGGTATCTACCGAGCTTTAGCGTTTCGGAAAATAATCAGCTGCTTAATACTTTTTGATAAATAATTTAGGGCGAATTTCACGAATGAAACTGAACGCGATCAGGACATAAACTACGCTTAAGAGCTGTCAGTGTCATAATTTTCTTTGGAATATTGACACTGACAGCTCTTGAACTCGGTTTAGATGTGCTAATCGCGTTCAGTTTGATTGGTGAAATTCGCACTTAGTGTAGGTATAGCAGAAATGGCCGCCCAGATACAAGTGTAAAAATATAGCAAGTTTATACAATATTCACTTAGTAAGGGTCGCCCCTTTACGTAGGTATACAAAGGCACAAACTCCGGCCATGATACACTAAGACCCAAGAGACGTTTAGTAACTTTTTGCAGCGACCCCATAGGTACAGTCCGGTACAGAAACTGGTTAGTTCCCAGAAGAGAGCCGAAGTTTGACGAAGTTTGCCGAAGTTAAAGTTTGCTTCGTTAGTTTTGGCACTGGATGCTCTCGTATTTAGTTTATGTGATGTTTTGTATTGTACTGTTATATGGTTGTAAGTGTGGACAATAAAAGGGAATATAAATTGTCTGAAATTATTGTCTCATAAAAAGGCTAAGGTCTCTGCGCGACAATGACCACGTTGCTTGCTTTTAAACAAGAATTTAGAAAAATGTAGACATCTGCTTCAGTAATATAAATAACAATTCAATTCTGCAAAAGTACTGACATAAAATAAAGAAAAAGCTCCTGAAATCAACACTTTTTCATTAATTGACTTCCAAAACTCTATGAAAGTTTGAAATTGACAACAACTTTTTCTCTCTCTCTTTTTCTCAAATAAAAGCCCTCCATATTAGCTTTTAATTTAGGAACACTCCACCTTATGTAGCCAGAGCCCTATGTGCTATGCCAGGGAAATCATCAAACTGACACCCTACGTCAATTTGCCGTGTTATAGCCATTGAGGTAGGTATACTATCAATGGAGATGGCATATTCTACAATATGAAGAATAGTTAGACAAATAATCAATCTTATCGACACAGACACCTCAAAACGCGTTTTGTTTCTTTCTAACTAATCAAGAGCTACCTAAGAAAAGAAAGACATCTAAATATTTGTCAAGGACTAAATTTGGCAAGACTTTTGTGTGACGTCAATATCATGATATGCGTGCCCGGTCGCCATGTTTAGTGCGAAGTTTTGTGGTACAAAACTCGGCAATGTATTGTCAAACGGTTGATTGCTTTCTCTCTCGCACTCGCAGTAACAACCCTACGAAAGGCGGCCATTTTAAGTGCTCGATTTCTGTAGGTAGTCACGCTAATTTTGTATAATATATATGGCAAGTCGATAGGTTATAGCCATTTCATACAAATGTCAAGGAATGACAGTTGTGATTTGAATTTATTAAATACGGACTGCCAAACTGTTGCAGATTTTTTATTAAATACGGACTGCCAAACTGTTGCAGATTTTTAAAAGTTAGAACACTATCTTTCCACTTCATCATAGTTGCATATTATGTATATATTATATGCTACATTTTAATTATATATATTTTAGTGATATTCTTTTCAGAAGTATTGTATGTATTAAGTATATTCTCTTATTATATGTTTATGTTGGAAATCGTGAATAGTATTTATTTTTTATTTTATGTATTTTGTTTTCTCTTCTACTCTTACAAACGTTGTCTACATCTCTTTGTCTACATTTCTATCGCGATGCTGGAAGAGATCTCTTTAGAAATACGCATCACCTTTGTACGTATTTTTCTGTTCCTTTCTTCTTGTCTGTTCATATGCGTGTATCAATCAATCAATCAATCAACTCAGCCTATCGCAGTCCACTGCTCGACATAGGCCTCTCCCAGGCTGCGCCACAACACCCTGTCCTCCGCCTTCCGCATCCAGTCTGACCCAGCCACCTTCTTAAGATCATCGGTCCATATAGCTGGGGGGCGTCCCACACTACGCTTGCCGATACGCGGTCCCCACTCCAGGACTCGTCTGCTCCATCGGCCATTGGTCCTTCGACAAACATGGCCAGCCCACTGCCACTTCAGTTTGCTTACTCTGCAAGCTATGTCGGTAACTCCGGTTCTTTTCCGGATAATTTCATTCCTGATCTTATCCTTCAAAGAGACTCCAAGCGTAGCCCGCTCCATAGCACGCTGCGCAACCTTGAATTTGTGGACTAGCCCGACTGTCAGTGTCCACGTTTCGGCACCGTATGTCATGACGGGCAGGACGCACTGGTTAAAGACTTTAGTCTTCAGACATTGCGGGATAGGCGACGAGAAGACTTGACGCAGTTTTCCAAATGCCACCCAACCCAACTGTATCCTTCTGTCGGCTTCTTTATCAAATTTGTGTCTACCGACCTTGATGACTTGTCCTAGGTAGACATACTCCTTCACAACTTCGAGTAGCGACCCTTCAATGTGGATTGGACTCGGCAAGGCGTGCGAATTGTACATGACTTTTGTCTTGTCCAAATTCATGCCGAGGCCAACCCGCCGAGAGGCTCCGTTTAGGCTGTGCAGCATCTGGTCTAACTGTTCCAGCGTCTCTGCCATTATGACGATGTCATCAGCAAAGCGAAGGTGTGAGATGTACTCGCCGTTCACGTTGATACCCTGTCCAGTCCAGTCCAGCGTCTTGAAGACGTCCTCCAACGCATTGGTGAACAGTTTTGGGGATATCACATCCCCCTGTCTCACCCCTCTGAGCAGTTGGATGGGACTCGTTTTCTGATCTTGAATCTGGACAGTCATCGTGGCAGCGTCATACAAACATCTCAACACTTCTATGTAGTGCCAGTCAATTCGACATCGTTGTAGAGAGGCCAGAACTGCCCATATTTCAATGGCGTCGAAGGCTTTCTCGTAGTCCACAAATGCCATACACAGCGGCTGGTTGTACTCCTCGGTCTTCTGTACAATTTGCCGAACAGTATGGATGTGGTCTACGGTACTGAAGCCTTTTCGAAAACCGGCTTGTTCTGGCGGCTGGAACTCGTCAAGTCTCCTGGCGAGACGGTTCGTGACGACCCTCGAGAACAGCTTGTATACGTGGCTCAGAAGTGAGATGGGTCTATAGTTCTTCAGCAAGGTTTTGTCGCCTTTTTTGAAGAACAGAACCACCGCACCTCTGCTCCACGCTTCGGGCGTTGTACCCTCTTGGATGACGGAGTTAAAGAGACTCGCTAGCTCCTCCAGGACTGAAGCCCCGCCCGCTTTAAGGAGCTCTGTCGTTACATGCGTGTTTATAAGCTGTTATTAAAAACAAAATACGAAGAATTTAAGTTGGTAGTCAATTTGATAAACAACAATTAATTTCCCTGACTTCACTCCATATGTTATTTATCCACATGATGATACGAGTTGATGGCTTCATTCTTCTGACAAGCAACACAGACTCAGTAAGTACATATTAATGTAAACCTATGTATGAACATGATATATTATCATTTCTTGATTAGGCCGTATCGTGTGTCTGTTACTCTATATTATTACACCTATAACGATCCTTCAGCGGAATTAAATTAGAACCACTACGATTGGAACTCACATTAGTTCCGCTTTGGATAAATAAATAAATTTTTGGTGATCATTGAAGTCCTCTTCTCACTAGGAAATAGGTTATACTCGTATCATGTAACTTTGGCGTGTCTCGCAAGTGTCTCACAATTTACAGTAAGCTCTGGCGGTCTACTCCAGAGATAAATCCGAAATATCGGCTGAAGGTTCGGCCATTTCCTGACTACGGCTGACTGTAGCTTTTATTTTTTTTTTGAGTGGGAAGCAGCTAAGATTCTTAAATACTCCTTTTACTTCGTTTACGTTCATGACATGTGGTCATACACGCACACAAAATGCGAGTACTACACCCCTTTTTTTTTGGTTGGGAAATTATCAAATAACTTCTCCCGCTCTGGGCGGAGCGGGAGGGCGTGTCAGACTTTTACTGACTAAAACCCACCCGTGTTCCTTCCGTTGCCTGTGTGCCAGGGCCACGATATCCCTTTCGGATAAACTCGCAACCCTGGCAGGCATTGGTCCTAACGGACCCCGTCAGTTTGTGCTGACATCTCTTTGAGGCGCGCGTGGAACACAACGAGCCGTCGACCCGGGCCTGGTCCTTATCGGACGGCGAGCTACCCATCGCTCACCGTCCGCAGGCCGGGCCTACGGTGGCCGGAAATCGGCTTGTGACTCCCGACGCCCGGGGCGTCTCCTGCGGCGACTAAGGGCGCAAGGGCGCGAACCTTGTCTCACCCTCACGCGTTCCGCCTCCTCCTTCGCGAGCATTACTGTTTCGCAGAAGGAGGTGACGGCCTCCCATGCACTCTCGCTCCGAACCATGGCCTGAACCAGGGCCGGACGCGAGAGATCGCCGCCGCCGATCGCCTCCGTGAGGACACGGCGGTGCCCCGCCCAAGCTGGGCAGACCTCCACCGTATGCTCCACCGGGTCCTCACCACACAGTGGTGACACCCGGGCGTTTCCTCCCGCTTTATCCTGAACAGGAACCTCCCGAAACACCAGGCTGACTGTGGCTGACAACGGCAAAAGAAAAAACGACGATCCAAGAGATAAGTCAAAGGCAAAAACGTGACTTGAGGTCGGGTAAGGATTCAAAGTCTAATAAGGAATCTTTGGAAGTTAAAGAAACGGCCGGACATTCGCCCGATACTTCGGATTATCGCTTTGGAGTAGGCCCCCAGATTCGCACGGGTGATTTTTAATCAACGATTTTTTTTGGTGTACTGGATTTGCAACTCTCGGTATTGAGCCGAGCGTTGAGCAAAATCACTGTTAGGTTTTCAATTCTCAGCGCTAAGCAAGAAAGCCACTTCAGCTTGCTTATTCTGTGAGCTATGTCGACAACTTTGGTTCACTGCCGGATCACCTCGTTCCAGATTCAGTTTAGAAAATCCTGCCATAATCACCCATGGGTAAGATAAGTACAGTGGGTCTACTCCAAACATAAATCCGAAGTATCGGCCGAATGTTCGACCGTTTCTTGACTACGGCTAACTATGGTTATCTACGGCAAAAGAAAAAAAAACAACAGTCACAGAGTTATGGTCTGGCCGAGTTTGAGTAATTTATAATGCGGCCTACCCAAATGAGTTGAGCTGCTCATAATTTTTCATTTCAGCCAAAAGACGTCCACTGCTGGACATAGGCCTCCCCTTAAGGGGGGGTGTTTGCCATAATTGCCACGCTTGGCAGGCAGGTTGGCGATCGCAGTATGGTATGGTATGGTGTTAAAATGCATAGAGAACGCTGCTGTCCATTCTCTAGTAAGTCCCTTAGTCACCTTTTACGACACCCACGGGAAGAAATAGGGTGGTGCTATTCTTTACGTCCGGCACCACACGGAGCACAGTTGAGCTGCTCGATTACTGTCAAATACGTGCACTGACTGGACAGGTCCACTCAATCGGTGTGGTTCTTTCCACAAAAGACCATTTCAGACACCAATCTACTACCTACATGGCCTTCACATGATCTGACCAAGATTATGTCTTGACTTTAAAACAGACTGCTGACCTCTGAGTTTGTTTCATTTATCAAACCTGAGGGTCTATTCCGAAGCGTTAATCCGAAGTATCGGCCGAATGTTCGGCCGTTTTATAACTTCCAAAGTTTCCTTTTTTGACGTTGAGTCCTTACCCGACTTAAAGTCACATTTTTAACTTTGACTTATCTCTTCGACTGTCGTTTTTTTTTTTGCTTACTTAGTGATAGTCAGCCGTAGTCAGGAAACGGCCGAACATTCGGCTGACACTTAGGATTTAACTTCGGAGTAGACTCCCAGGACTCTCATCAATATCGAGACAAACAGCATGACAATATTCCGAGTATAAACAATAGTAAAGCCACCTCTTTGTTTGCGTCTCCCTGTTTATATAACAAATAAGTCTATTTACTTGGGATTAGGCAGAAAACTATGCGATAATTTGCCATTTTACGACTGTTTACGTCATAACCCAAAATAGAAAGAGGTAATATCGACTTAATATACGTCATTATGTCTACCAAATGATAAGGAGTTTGATGAAGGGCTGCGGGAATGTCGACGTCAACGTGAATCTATTTGAAATTTATTATAGCTCTGTGTTTATGATTATTGTTAAGATTGTGGTTTTTGATGTGTAACGTATTTCTTCTCGTTTACTGTGGGAGTGATTTCGTGAAGAGGGACGGAAGTGTGTAACAGGAAGTGACAGCTTGAGCGTAGAATAAGTAAGAACTTTTTAAAAGCATGGCATTAGTGAGTACTTTTTAAAAGCATGGCATTAGTAAGTACTTTATAAAAGCATGGAATTAGTGTACTCATTGAATTAGAGAAGAACTAAAGTTCTTAATAATTTATTACAATCTAGCTTAATAAACTAATAAGCAATTTAACTCTAACTTATTATTTTACGTGACAGATTACGTTATAGGTAACTAAGAATAGTGTCAATTTGCAGTTTTACACAATTCCGTAGCACTTTCTTAGAGTCTGATAATTAATAAAAACACTTTGTTCATGTGTTACATGTATAGCACAGCATTGTTACTATTATTCATTCACTACTTATACACTACACTAACTCAAATGGTTTAGTTCTCTTTAGCCTACGCACTATGTCTGTGTTGTCTAGCAATTGAATTGATTCAACATTCACATGTCAGATGTTACACATTATATGCGAGGCGCGAGCCTTACAATAGTCTCGTTTTTTTTTATTAATGGCATATTTTTGATTGTTACGCGAAGAATTACAGCCAGAAATTGATAAGCAAATCGATGCCCTTCTTCAATTTGCCGTGATAAAGCAATTTTTTACAACTGTCAAAGAATAACAGTAAGTTGTGATTATAATATACGGACCATTTAAGTTGGTGAAAGAGTTGGTAGATTAAGTACTATCAGCCGCACGGGTCGTTCCATCAGGTTAAGCTATGCTTGTCGCGGTTGGTCCGTGGATGGGGTACTGGTTCAACACTCAGAAGCAGGGTTCTTGAATATAAAAACACTTTATTCAAGTGTACTCAACACGTCATTGGAGAGCGGGATCTCCTAGCACAGGTATATCATTTACTTAAAAGGAGGTCCCTATGTAAGATTTACTGTAAAAGTTGTACAAGTTTCTGCAATAAACCTTTTTATTTTATTATTATTATTTATAAATGCAGATCAGCTTTTATTACTAAGTTATATTAATACAGTAACACAGTTTGATTATGCAGTACTCGTACAAGTGACTAGCATCGATGTCGAAACCCGAATGCCAGGCATGGTGGGCATATCACTCGAATGCCCGCCGACTATATTTTTGTATCCGCACCAGTTTACTTATTTATCATTGGTCGTTGATAACTGCCAAAGTCTCGGCCAATCATATGAAGTCAATACAACTACTTTTGATCATACAAATTCATAGGAATGATTGTTATTAGTCAACAAACACAAATAATTATAGGTGAGATTTAAATATTTATAATATAACAATCGTATAACATACCGAGACTCCTCCGTGCCTCAGAAAGCACGTTAAGCCGTTGGTGCCGGCTGTCATTCGTGGATCTTTGACAATCGTTACAGGTCTTCAGAACCCCGACAGTCTGACAATCAGTCTCACCAAAAGGTATCGTATTACCCAGTAACTGGGTTGTGGAGGTCAGATAGGAAGTCGCTCCATGTAAAATACTGGTATTCAAATGCATCCGGTTACACTGGAAGCCAGCCCTAACATAGTTGGGAAAAGGCTAGGCAGATGAGTCAATTTACTGACTATTTTTTTTCAATTTTACGTATGGTTCGATTTGCTAAGTCTTGACTAAGATCACGAATTGATCATCTTTGCATTTGCGACTTCCCTGATTCGTCAGAAGTGGCCTAGTGCCTACATCTATAACTTAGATATTAAACGCGATTTTTCTCCGTCCATAAGTGCGCTACCTTGAGAACCATTTATCCATCTGATTTATTTATATATTTAATACTTTAAGCACACAAATGTACAGAGGCGGACTTAATGCCATAGGCATTTTCTACCAGTCAACCTTATTTATGTGTTTTCAGTTCTAACATATTTTCTCTGGCCAATTTTGAATTGGTATAATCCTGTGAAAGTGAGTTTATTTGTTTTTTACGCACCTAATTACCTAATATAATTACCTATTAACGGATTTGGATTAAATTTGGCAAATGGGTAAACCATAACCCGAATTAGGACATAGAATACGTTTTATCCGGAAATCCCCAGGGGACAGACTAATGCGGATGTAACCGCGGGGGACAACTAGTAATAACAAAAACCAGCCAAGTGCGAGTCTGACTCGCACACGAAGGGTACCGTACCATTGTCTTTGAAAACGGTAAAAATCAGGTTTGTTGTATGGGAGCCCCCTTAAATATTTATGATATTCTGGTTTTTAGTATTTGTTGCTATAGCGGCAACAGAAATACATCATCTGTGAAAATTTCAACTGTCTAACTATCACGGTTCATGAGACACAGCCTGGTGACAGACGGACAGACAGACGGCGGAGCCTTAGTAATAAGGTTCCCGTTTTACCCTTTGGGTACGGAACCCTAATAAAGTAAAACACACAAGTATGACTCTAAAAAATCAAGTGCTTTATTGCACAAAACACAAAAATAGCTGATGTCAAGGAGGTTGTATATCTCATAATAATCTCAACGAAATAATTTTACAAAGGCTATTTCCTACTTTTGAAATAAAAATCTTTAGTGCTTTGGTAGACATAAAAGTAAAAAGGTTACAATTTTGTCGCCGGTATATAAAACTTGTAACGTAAAGAGTTTTGGGCTTACGTTACCATTGTACTTTACTGGTGGGTATCTTTTCTTTTATCTTTAGTATAAAGGCTCCCGTTGTCAGGCGTGACGCAACACTAGTAGGATAATATCTATGAAAACTTCAAGGAAAGTGTCGCACTGCCTGTAGCGCCCGCGGTATCGCGCCAGTCTGCACGAGACATTAGCCTGTTTTACTTAAATTATTCTTAAATTAGTGGTGCGTATTTTTACAAGAACATTGGTAATCCTGTGAGTGGTTCTAACCTAGGTAGTACCACTAGTGTTACATTTTCGAACTTGAGATGTGGTTTATAAATTAATCTTAGACCCTAGTGGGGTCTACATAATCAGCCTATAATGTTCCCACTGCTGGGACACAGGCCTCCTCTCTGTGAGAGGGAGTGGGCCGTAATCCACCACGCGGGCCCAGTGTGGGTTGGTAGTGGGGTCTAATTACGGTGAAAATAAACATCGTGAAATCTAGACATAACACGCGATAGAAGCATTCAGCGAATGTAAACAAGTTCATCATCATCATCTACTAAGCCATTTCCCAACTATGTTGGGGTCGGCTTCCAGTCTAACCGGATGCAGCTGAATACCAGTATTTTACATGGCGCGACTGCCTATCGGACCTCCACAACACAGTAACTAGGTAATACGATACCCCTTGGTAAGACTGGTTGTCAGACTTTAGGGCTTCTGACGACCCATAACGACTGTCAAAGATCCAAGAATGACAGCCGAGACCAACGGCTTAACATGTTGCCCAAGGCAACAACCCTCCGGGGTTTGGTAAAAAAACAAGTTATTGGTGAATAAGCAAATGCTTGTTAAAACTAAAACAATACATTCCATCTGGCGATGCTCGTTAACTGTGTGTTGCTTTCTAAGGCCAATCGCCCATAAACACCTCTAAGTCAGCACGCCAGCATTTCCTCAGCCTCCCTCGGCAACGACGCCCGCTTCTGGTTCCAACTGCATGACGACTCTGGCCCATCTGTCCTGATGCATACTTCATACATGGCCCGCTCACTCCCACATCAGCCTAGCAGACTTGTTGACCACATCGGCGATTCCTGTTTTGGAGCGTATCGTGGTATGACGTATTCGGTCGCTGAGCTTAAGACCTTGAGTTTGAACTTTTGAAACTCGATCAGGGAACAATAACATTCTATCTAAATAATTATATTGTTGTTTATCAGTCAATATTATGTTCTTTATTTCCCTTACAAACTTTCCTCTCTAAATTTACGTCTCTCCCATTCCGCGACATCATTTTCTTTCGCGTAATACACAATTTTCTCTACGTCTGTTTGATCAACTGAAATAACAACTTATCTTAGCCAGCTTTGCTTAGTTAGTTTCTGAAAGTCAAATACTTCTTTCTTTACATCATCCGCTAAATCTCTACGTCAGCAAAAGGTGTTTTCCGGACATTATCAGCAAAAAAGGCGGATGATACGGAAACAGGTTCTTAAGCAACTCCAAACTGTCGGTTTAAGCTCTTAATGATCCAATTTGCAAAGCATTTTGCTGGCAAATACCGCCTTAAGTGGGGCCATGAAGTCAGCGAGTTTACGAGCGAAGGCCGTGTTGAATTTAAGTGGGTTTTTTCGTCCAATATCTTAGTTTACGATGTTTGTGACGGTTCACTGCGTTTATAAGGTCTGTTTGTGTTATTGGAGAATTTTAAGTTCACGTGGAATAGTAAAAACTTGCTATTGATTTAGGACTGGAGGCGTTAAAGAATCCATAAAAATGCATAAAATAAACACTAAATATTTAAATACCGGTATCCAACGAGCAACAAAATAACTTTAGTTAATAAATATAATCAAATTATTAGAGTTTGTTAATTAAGAAACAAGAATTAATATCCCCTAAAACAATTGGATTATTACCTTAGATTAACTAAATTAAACCGATGCTAAACTTATACAATTAAATTATTTATTATAATGTCTGGCTTTTCTCAACAGTTTAGTTAAAATAACTTTATTTTGAATAAACTAAGATAAGTAGTCAGTTGTTCTGTTAGTCTAAAACACTGTATCTCTAGTTGAGCTTGTTTAATAAGTCGTATATTTTTGTTTTCATTTAATTTATCAGTTTATACACATACATGCATAAACTTAAATCTTCTTCCCATGGGGGTAAGCTAGGCAGAAACTACAGAACGCCATTTCTGCTACGATCCTTACATACTCCTGTTTATGTACACTCATATAAACAGACAAGAGTAAATAACCAAAAAAATACATAAAAAGGTGACCCTATAAATAATAAATATATCATATAGATCTTAAACTTACTGACAGACGCACAGCCTAAACCGATGAGTTTAGAAGCATGAAATTTAGCATAAGAGTTCCTTATAATTATTAGAATTAAGTTGAGCACTAAGGATAGATTTAAAAAAATACATCCCCCAAAGGGTTAAAAAATAGGGGTGGAAGTTTTTTGGCAAGTTCAAACTTTTTGCCGATGGGAAATTTCATTAGGCTCAAGGCTTGTTTCTTAACAATATCTTCCAGTGTTTTGTCCCAAATAAACGTATTTTCTCTCAATTCCAATGCTACAGTAGCTTTTTTACAACAGCGTGTTCTCATGGCCCACGGCGAAGGATTACAGGGACGTCGTCGACTCGTTCACGGCAAATTCGTTTATTTCTCTTTTTTTCTCTCGAAACTTAATCCCTGTAATATCGCGGGTGTAAGCAGGCACCTACTTAAACTGCCTTCGTAATGGCAGCCACGTTGCCGGCAAAATTAATTTTAATGAGAAGAACTCGGGAGCCTACAGCGAAAGTGGATTAAGCTACAAAAAGTTTTTATTTATTTTGTGTGTTACCATTAGACTTAATTTAATGATATGGTGTTGCCCTATTTTTAAGGTCTGCAATCAAATTATTTTTTCATGGTTCTTTTAGTGCTTCGTGTTTACTTTAGAAATTAAGTTTATACATATTTTTATGTTGCATTTGACGTTGGCTAATGTTTTTTGAATATTTTTTGTTAATTTAGTTTAGTTTTTTATTAGTTATGGACGCAGTAAAGGGGTTTTAATTAGGGGAAACTTAAACCTTTTTAATGGGGTGGGGAAGCAAATATTCTAAGGGTACTTTAAGGGGTAAAAGAACCACTACATCCTGAATGTAAGTGGTTTTATATGCCATTGCCTTTGTGTGCCTTTTAGATTCTGCCTATGGTTTCTGAACACTAGAAAATTACTGGAGAGTTACTTTGAACGTATAACTACGTATTTCATGAACATAACATGACGCCAGTCAACCCCGAAGTGTTAGGCAGAGGTGATTTATATTACACCCATAACACATAAGACATAAGCATAGAACATAATTCAAATTTATTTATTTTGGGACAATATACAAAAACTTAGAAACTATTATTAGTACTTAAATACAAAGGACAACACTCACACACACATAAGCTGTATGTAAGCTAATTTCTATATTATTAGTTATACCTATGAAAAAATTACAAAAAGCATGTACTATATGTGGGAGATAAATTATTTAATGATTTTTTAATAATATTTTTATCAACTTCCGGTATAAGAAAGTAGTGTAACTGACTACTTGTTCCCCCACTATACGAGTGAATCTTGCTTTAAAGCGGGCGCACTGTCTATCGACGGATCAGAAGCTGTCCGATAGCGGACACGGCACAACGGTGCTCTGAACTGTCAGGTATGTTTCCTAAATATTGTTGAATTTCTATTTTTATGTTGCATTTTATTTACTGTGTTATTATTTTAAATTCTAAAATGCTATTTATTATTGCTATGAAGTATTGCTGAGTCACTTACTGGTAAATATAATAACGAACCTATTTATGTCTATTATTCTACCCTACCTCCTACATATATAATGCTAACGAAGTAATTATATTTGTGAGAGAGATGGTAAAAGAGATTGGTCCAAATATTTGCGTATTGGAAACGACAAAATTCCCTCTGAAACAGAGCTAATCTTCATCAATACTTAACGTTTGAAAAATTAATTAACTGAAGCTTTTAACTCGCCTATTCCCCTAGTTATACTTCAGTGAGCCTATTCTAAAAACTTAAAAAGTGAAACGAAACGGATCTGACACAACATTCGAGAAAATGGCCTGCTGTTTCGTCAAAAAATTCCACCCTCACCGCCGAACCCATGGGGTAGTTCCCCAAAAATTATGGTTCCTATTATAAAGTCCAATGAAATATAAATAAAAAGGGGGACATTCTCATTACAACGACAGTATTTTTTTAAACATTACGACTTTGAGTAAAAGGCCTTTGCCGATGTAATAATTCAAAATGTGCGGAGAAAAATAAATCGTCGGACTCTTTGAAGTGGCCGAACACGGTGTATTGTTTGTGGGTGTGACGTAACAAATTCATTTGTTGGAAAAAAAAACAATTTGTGTTACTACAAAGGTTTTTTTTTTGTAGTTACTTTAAGCATTGCCCTTTGGGAGCGTTAAGGTAAAGGAAAATAATTCGTTTCGACCAATTCATAATAATATTTTACCTCGTTTCGTTTATTCAAGATTTTGTTTTATAACGATGCTTGGCATTTAGTGTGACGTAAAATAAATGAGATTTAATCGGAATAATTAATCAACATAAATAGCTAATGGGGGGCCAAATATCGCAAGTAGAACGTTTGGCGGCTTCAAACTAACATAACATGGTACCGTCTACTTATCTTTATATACTCCCGATTTGCAATCGAAAAGGTCAAAATATAATTAAGTAAACATAATAATTATATTTTCATAAATATTATTAATTCATAAAATACCTATATAGCCTTTTCCCAACTATGTTGGGGTCGGCTTCCAGTCTAACCGGATACAGCTGAATACCAGTAATTTACATGGAGCGACTGCCTATCTGACCTCCACAACCCAGTTACTGGGTTATCAGACTTTTAGACTTCTGACTACTCGTAAGGACGTTTTAAATATTATTAACCAAATGATAAAAACAGGAAACGTCGACAACGTAATAACAGCTTTTTAAAAAAAAAAAACATTACGACGACACCCTGTATAGAACAGAGACAATTTTCAAATAACACGTCTATTTTATATCTGTTCGAAAATGGAACACAAAAATATCGCCATTTTGTCGTCCCACATAAGTTGTGAATGCGAACCCCGGGCAAACGAGTTAATTAAAAAATAAAATTCGCTAGGCTCAAGCAGACTCAAATTTTCTACGTTGGTACTGCCACCCTAATTAATGTTTACTTATGTTATCTCTCCTTTTATTCAACCCCTTTGGAATAGCGCTGTGAGCTTTGATATTAGTCATGCCTGCATGGATAATATGATGTTGCCAGTAGCTTTGAATATTTTAACAGAATTAGATTTTTTTTGGAAGAGTCGTGTCCTTTATGTACTGACCTCGAATCAGCTACACCCAGTAGGACAATTCCCGTATTTCTATGAACGTTTAATTCCCTGTCTGTATCTGTCAAACATACCTCTAATTTTATTTTGTTCATATTTTTGATAGTGTTTGTCGCTGAGATGAGCTGATATGAGATTGCGAATAGATTTTCAAAATTTTTGATTTCAGGTATTGGCTTTCCGGGATCAGCTATTAACAAGCTGACCCTATGTGTATTCTGATGTGTCTTTGTTTTGAAAGAGATGCCTTTGATATGCTGAAAAAGTTGTGACGACTCCCATACTAAACTGTTTCAAGAACCGACTAGACATATTAAATATCTCCAAAAAAATTTTCAGTCTAATTTTATAATTTTGTTTTTATTAAACTTTAATAACTATTTGTATCTTTATATTATTACTATAGCAAATCATTATGTCACGGTTTAGATTAGAAAAAAGAAATAAAGAAAATACGTTTATTTGCGGTAAACATAACGCAAAGAAATAAAAACACAAACACGAAAGAACAAGTTGAGGGAAAATATGCGTCACATTCACGCAAAACGGCCATCGCTCAGCGTAATGCTGCGACCCTATGCGAGACAGAGCCCCAGCGCTGGTTTTGAGCGACAGCCGACTTATGGTTGTAGGAGGAAGGCCCCGGGGGGGGGGGGGGGGGGAGGTCTGTCGCACAGTTAATACTAGCACAGACATCATCGACATCGTTAACTCTATCTTTAAAATACTCAAAACTCTGTACATTGTATTTTTGTTTAGGATAGATGAGTTGTACCCACATTTGATAACAAAAAAAATATTATTTATTATGAATTAGCTGCCACGACCATCTGCCACTGTTCTGCCGCGTCTTTTCCCAACTATGTATGTTGGGGTTGGCTTCCAGTCTAACCGGATGCAGCAGAACACCAGTATTTTACATGGAGCGATTGCCTATCTGACCTCCACAACCCGGTTACGATACGATACCCCTTGGTAAGACTGGTTGTCTAACTTTCGGGCTTCTGACGACTCGTAACGGTTGTCAAAGATCTACGAATGACAGATGACAGCCGAGATCAACGGCTTAACGTGCTTTCCGAGGCACGGAGGGGTCGAGGCAAGCGTAGCTTAACATGATCGATTGGCCCGTGCAGCTGTTATTACTTTGCTACAAGTTTGTCTTACCAAATAATAATAAGATTCAATGGGCGCGATATATCCTGCGTTATAATTCAGATGTATTTTTAATATTTAATTTAAACTACTACAAACAGTATTCGGTTTATCACCACGACCCTAGTTCTTATTAACTGGACACAAAGCTGGCTGGCATACCCTAGGTTACCATAATTGTCCATCCATATAATTCATCTGACATGTTTAATTTTTATTTTTAAACCGACTTTTGCAGTGTTCTGAATTTATTTTATTATTGTTTTATTTCTTTTATTTGTTTTTTTTTTTTTTGAGTTTAATAATTTTGTAATGTTACTTTAATAATTATTTAATTAGATAGCCAATAATATAAATATTTGGACACCTTGTTAGGTAATGATACAGTGTACTTTATATTTATTTGTAACATCTGTTTATGCATGCACCTGTATTAAGCCAATAAATAATTTGATTTGATTTGATTTGGTAGTTTCATTGTATTCTGATACTAACCCACCTTACATCAGAGCTTTTGTTCCTTTACCACTAGAGGGACAATGATGGACAAAACAGTAACAGTGGTATACATAATTATACATAAACTGGCGTGATATCAAAACATTCAGTGCTTTACACTCGCAACTCTACACAATTTACATAAACCAGTTGCTATAAAGGCGAGTTCATACCCTCATATTACACAAGTACAATACCTCCGCCATCTTGTCTACATCTTACAGACCAACCCTTAGACCAACCCTTAGACCAACCCTTACTATACAACTCCACGCATTAAATAAATTATTTATACGTCCAACGGGGAGTACCCGAAATAAGCTTTAAAATTAAGGGTCCCGCCGCTCCAACTTTATGTACATACCCTTAGAACAGCCTTCTTGGCGACCATTTAGTGTAAGAATTTTGTCTTTTATAGCCAAACAGCTTCGTCGTAATTTTTCGCCTGACAGATCACTCGCTGTGTTATATTCCCGGCGGGAGGATGGTACTTTAAACCCTTGCGAGGCGGTGGGGTTGAAAAATAATAGAGATGTTGTAGGCTTCTTGGTACGGTTGTACGGTGCGAAATATTTTGAGATGAAATGTGTTGTAATCACGTGTTTTGTCTAGAGCATCCTGGGCATACGGTCCCATTACCGGCTCGCGGAACTCCCGATCCGGATTTCGACTCCATGAGTGGCTTAAGAGGGCCCTTCCCGGTCCATCTATCGTCAACGCGAGCATGGTCGAAAAGTTTGTTGTTTCATCCAGCGCAAGTGAAAACTATTAACAAACGAGTGAGAACACGATAACATTGCACGAAAAATAATGTGCGGAATTTTCATAAAACTTGTTCCAGGAAATACGTGTTTTTGAGTAAGCCTTACTAGTTTGTGAAATAAATGTTGGTCATTTAGAATCTCCATTACATTTGCAAGGTTTCTATCGTAATTTTTTCATAACATTTACAATTTATGAGTACATTATGAATGGCCAAAATTCAGGTAAAATTTGTGCAAAAAAGCAGATTTTTGCAGGCTTATACTGAATTTGTTTTTAAAAATTTTATTTTCTGCTTGCATAGAAACCTAGATATAGTGCACAAAATATCTATTAGTTCAAAAATTTCAAAGAAAGATGTGTTAAAATGCCATAATCACGTACGAGCGTTTGTATGAAAAGTATGTCGGGTTGGCCGCCCTTAATTGAGCATCGTCAACATGCGTACTATGCGTGGAGCAGTGTTTTATGGTATCTTACGGTAAATAATGTCTGCGAATAATGGTGTATTTCCATCATCAATATTCTTGTTATTTTCCCCCTTCTATCTCTCTACTTTCAATCAATTTAGTACACATATCTGATAGAAACTTCAACGCGATCAATTTTGTCACAAAAAATCGCCAACTCGAGGCTAAACTTCCATACAATACGCAATGACACAGATATTTTTTCTTATCGTATCAAATTCTCGAAGGCAAGGTCAATATTAGTCTTTTTTTTTTCTTTTATAGTAGTTACTTAGGCGGCCTCTGCAACTACAATACTGCCGCGGCCTACAAAAGGGGCATTGATGGACGAATGTGAAGATGTGGGCCAAGGCTTGTATAGTACTTTCCTCAAATAATGCGAGGAAATTCAAACTAAGTAAATTAAATAAACATTCCAGAATCAATAACGAACAACCACAAACAACAACATTATTTTTCACGCGCCAAAAAGTTAATTTGCTTCTTTTTTGGGCCAGTTCGAAATTTAAATAAAATCCTTGATAAGTTGCCTCCTTGGTTGCCATGATTGTGTCGAAGTAAAGAGTTCGTTCCATTTGTAAATTAATACATGAGAGGTAAACGCTCGTACAGACTCACGCGATATCGCGGGCGCGACAGGCACCAACAAAGAAATTGTGCTACTAGTGTCGCGTCGCGCCCGCGATATCGCACTAGCCTGTACGAGCCTTAATGAATTTTCACTGTAATTTATTCGGCCGCTAAGTACGACAGATACGGATTTTCATACTTACATTGCCGGCCACCTGCTCGCATCTATTTGACCAGTACCTACAGCATAAGCTGCAATGTTTTGGAGTGAGCATTGAGCAAGTCCTGCCTTTATACAACATTATTTTTAGTATATGCGAAACCTGAATATAGTTTGTTCAGAAAAAGGAACTGAATCGATTTCAATAATTTTTACACCATGTTATATTTTTCCCAAAAATATTTAATTGTGATGGAAAATGTTATCACCATTTAATTACTTACAATACAATCGCCGTACGGTTAGGTACCTACTACCAAATTATTATCAATGAGCGCAAGACGACCCTGGAGGCGCGGGGGGGAGGGGGCGCCGCCGCGCCGTTAGCATGTTTTCGTATGGACAACCCGGTAACATAACAACCTTATAACTTTGTGATTTTTCATGATACGGTTTTGAAACTTTATACATAGATTCTGTACATAAAAATACTGGACACGTGTTTCGGGTTTCGCATATACAAAAACTAATATTGTATACTGTACTTATCCAACACGGTGCAATTAAAATATGGCCCAATAAAAATTAAACACACTCAAACTTTTGTTCAATAACTGCGCAATCTTCAATATTAACCCTAAACAGTCAACAACATTGCGCAATTCGTGATATTGCGCAGTTTAGACATTAAACACCCATTTCCGCGAATTTGTCTAACAGTAACCTACTTGCTACGTAAAACGATGACAAATTACAATTCCCTTAGCTACCCCCTTTTGTTTCTGTAAGCCGAAAAACGCTAGAAAAATTCGGCCTTCGTATTAAAATTCCATAACGGAGATTCCTTTGGGAATATTAAAATATTTCGTACATTCACTTTAGAAGGGAAAGATAAAAAATTGCCAAGTGTTGGTTTTTGCCCGAAGTTGGGTCCCGTGGATATTTATTTATTGAACTCGTTTAAATAAAGTATTTTAACGTATACGCATAAACGCGTATACGTATGCGGTATTTTTATTTATTTTATGTTAAGAAAGGCGTAAGTATATGGGTGTATGTAATTTTATTGTATTTTTTTTTTGTATTATGTAACTATATTTTTTTTATGACCTGAAATCTTTAAAAAAATCTGCTGTTCCCTACATTTTGATGAGTTAATCGAACATAAATGTAGGGAACAGCTGATTTTCAAAATCCAACACCTTTTACTATGGTAAAAGTTGTTCATAATGGTGAGTACAATGGAGTTAGAGGTTGTGTATTAATTCCGGTACATGTTGTAATTGTTGTATATGTACGTTTAAATAAATTAGAGCAACAGCCGTCGAGGGAAGAGCTACTACCATCGGTAAGAACTTATTTCTGTCGACAAGCAGCAATGCTGTATTTCAATTTCAATGGCGTAGGCGTCTGTGAAAGAACAGTTACATCCATCAATTGGACTTTCGACAAGACAGCAAAATTATAAAGGTTCCATAGTTTTCGGGAGCAGTGGTGGCCCAGTGGCAACGTCAAGACTTATGAGTTGTACGTCGTAGGTTTGAACCCAGACAGGCGCTTTACTTTGTGTAAATTATTTCATCACCACTGCTCTCAAAACGGTGAAGAAAAACATCGTGAGGAAACTGGCATGTCCTAGAACCAATAAAATTTGAAGGCATGTGATATCTACCAACCCGCACTGGGCCCGCGTGGAGATTACAGCCCACTCCCTCTCACCGAGAGGAGGCCTGTGTCCCAGCAGTGGGAACATCATAGGCTGATTTATGATAATGATAATTTTGTGGAACCCTAAAAATCCGGGTCACATGGAATTTCCTATAGATTCATTGAATGCATTCGCGTTTATTAATGTGGGTCCCAAATCGGCCGCAGGTATCATTTTTGGTTTTTTTCTATTTTAATTAGGATTATAACGAAAAGGTTCGATTCTTATCATATTTTAGTAATTATCCTTCGGTGCCTTATCTGGGGTTTGGTGGTATCAGCTGCTGATCTTTGGGGACGGGATATATTTCATACCTCTGTCTCTTTCTCACTAAGAGTTGTAATACTTTTATTTATGGGAGCTTCGAGCTTAGCTAAGCTACAATATTATACAGGGTCAAATTAAATTAGCTAGCAAAACTCCACAGATGCTTCTGCAGCTCCGCTGATCACACACTTTGATGTAAATTCAATCCTATACAAGCATTTTTCTTATAGGAGGGTTTAATAAGAATATTGTACAATTCAAATTGATAGTGTTTGGTAGTTTACACACATACATAAACACATGCCTTCTTCCCATGGGGCTAGGCAGAAACTATAGAACGCCACCTGCTACGCTCCTTTCATACTCCTACTGTTAGTGTTTCTTGCTTACAAATCATGACTATTTTCATTCATGAATTTCATATTATTGAATATTCATCAATCGACTCTCGATAATTCGATCAATATTCTATCACAAATCTAACGTAGCTGCTTCAAAACAATGTTCCAACAATGCTCCACATGGCATCGGTACACCGAATAATCTCCCGGGATTTCACAACTACTTGAAAACTTCCAGTCAAAACGCTCTGAAAGAGCTTGACCCACATAAACTCTTCCCGAAAAATATTACAAAGTACTATCCGGAGATCAACGTTCAAATCTTGAAATTCCCGGAAATAAGTCCCTGATCACGGGTTTACCTTGCCGACGGATTTTATTGTTCTTTTCCACAATTAGGTACAGGCTTATCTGACTCTCTTTAAAAGTGAGCGTTGTTTTAATTGTCATGGTAAGGTAAAAACAGTGGATCAAGTTGATACGGTTCTTAAAAAATAAGCCGATGTTTTACACTGTTCCGGTCTTGGAAGGATTGTTTTTACCGTTCTAATATTTAACATAACGAAAAATTAATGTTAATCCCTGCGATTACATCGTCATCCATTAAAATTTCAAACAGAAACACTTCAACTTAGTAGAAATGGCAGTATGAACTTAAATTATATAGGAACATTCGGTTGTAAACCAAACCAAACCAAAAAAGGACCAAAGATTTGAAGAAAATATTGTATGGATATACTCTGATTTCATAGTATATTAGATTAGCTGTCTGAAAAAACTTTTATGAATAGCCTTTAAAACCATCATTATATTAAGGTATATAAATGTACTCTAATAAAGAATAGAATAGAATACTCTTTATTATGTACACCGTAAAAATTACAGAAATAAATGTAGAAATTTTACATGGCGTGACACAATGGGCGTTCTTATCGCTAAAAGCGATCTTTTAAAAACAACCTTTGGATGGATTAAAGGGGAAGGAGAGACAATACTGCAGGTGGTCAGGGGCCCAAGTCTGCTATTTTTATAAATTCAGTCATTCCAACACAATCCCATTGTCATTTTGCTAAAAGTTCGTAATCTGGTAAACTCATAATGGTCGATCATTGGTCGGTCAATGTTCTCGTAATATAATTGTGTTATTATAATGGCATTGTCGTATTGCCATTATTATAAAACCCATTAGTAGAAATGTCATTCATTTGTCATTATGTACGAGATTACCAATATATGCAATTTCTTTCAATGTAGTGTCAGTGGCCGGCCATTGGAAAGTCATAATGACACCATTATAATAGTAGATTGCCAAACTTGTCAAAATCAACAATTATGAAATCAATGATCGACCATTCTGACACTATTGTAATAGCAGACCTGAGGCCCTGGAGGTGTACCATTTACATATACAACATTATTTTTAGTATATGCGAAATCTCAATATAGTTTGTTCAGAAGAAGGAACTGAATCGATTTCAATAATTTTTACACCATGTTATACTTTATTTCGTCCCAAAAATATTTGCCTAAGTCTGATGGAAAATGTTATCACCATTTAATTACTTACAATACAATGGCCTACGGGTACCTACTGCCAAATTATTAGCAATGAGCGCAAGACGACCCTGAAGGCGGGAGCGCCGCGCCACTGTTTTTGTACGGACAACCCGGTAACATATGAACCTTATAACTTGTGATTTATCATGATAGAATTTTGAAATTTTGTACATAGATTCTTTACATAAAAATACTAGACACGTGTTTCGGGTTTCGCATATACTAAAACTAATATTGTATATAAGAAATACATACAATACATAACACATATAAAAAAAATATTATTATAAAGGTTAAGTATTTTAATTCGAAATTGAATGTATTACCCATGTGCATAACTAAAACTCAGACCAATGGTAGCGCAGTGGTAACGGCCTCGACTTACGAATAGTAGGTCGTGGGTTCGAACCCAGACAGGCGCTTTACTTTGTGTAAATTATTTCATCACCACTGCTCTCAAAACGGTGAAGGAAAACATCGTGAGGAAACGTCATGTAGGCATGTCCTAGAACTAAAAATTCGAAGACATGTGACATCCCGCAACCCGCACTAGGCTCGCCTGGATGGATTACGGCCCACTCCCTCTCACAGAAAGAGAAGGCAGTTCCCAGCAGTGGGAACATTATAGGCTGATTATGCATAAGCTTAACCAAAACTCAGTAAAAAAAACATATAAAAAAAACTCGGAACTCTTCCTTACTCAAAATCGGTTAAAAATCAGATGCCTCACTGTCCCCAGCCAAACTGTTTACTCAAATGTCTAAACCCAGATCTCGGCCACATCGTAAACCAACATTGGCATATAAAAGAACAGTCAAACTTTAACAATGTTCCCGTTAACTGCTCATTTTAACTGTCTATTAGTTCTAACTATTCTTCTTGATTAGATACTTGACTTGCTTTTATGAGGATTGTTAAAAGAGGATTTTGCTAAAGTGTTTCAGTATAGCAGTTAAGGGAATGGCAATGGATATCTGGATATATGGAAGAATGTAATAGTATGTAGATAGGCACTTTCACGACTTTGGAGGGGCTTATGGCTAAGTAATAACATCCGGATGAGTCGATCGATCAAATTAAGCTACGCTTAATCCGCCGCGGTTATTCCGTATATGGGTGACCATCGTTAGGTACATACCCCCGTGCCTCAGAAAGCACGTTAAGCCGTTGTTCCCGGCTATTATTTGTAGATTTTACAGTCGTTACGGGTTGCAGAAGCCCGAAAGTCTGACAACCAGTCTTAACAAGGGGTATCGTAATACCCAGTAACCGGGTTGTGGAGGTCAGATAGCAGTAGTCACTCCATGTAAAATACTGGTATTCAACTGCATCCGGTTAGACTAGAAGCCGACCCCAACATAGTTCTGTGCCTGAGAGACATAACACTGTAACTCCGTTTTATACGATTTTGAGTTTTATACACTATCGTATTATATGTGTCCTTCTCTACAAAGCCATAATACTGTAACTAATAGAATCAACTTTACGTCAGAGTTTCTAAATTGTGTTAAAATGCATTTCTGGGAAACATTCTAAAGCATAATATTATAGGTGATTATACGTTAAAATACCACGATAATATAATTTAAATTTTACTGTATGTACGGAGTTACATTGTTTTGCGGCTACACTTTTGATGACGTGGCGCACGGCACAGCGATCTTAAATCACTGTATGTGATACAGTATTTTTTATTTCCCAAAAAAAAGTACCAATATACTGTCAAATTAATCTCAATATTGTTACCTAATTAAAGCTTAGTAGTGTAGTTATTAGCTAATAAAACATTTTCCTCCTTAAACTCAAGATTGCCAGTTATTTTGAGAAAAACCCTTATCCTGTAAAGTTTTAATTTTGGTGCTTAAGCTTCTCAGGTACAGAGTTGGGAAGGTTAGGCAGATGATTAGGTACTTAGATGACTAAGTCCAGGCCACACCGCTTGCTAGCGAGCGACCGAGCGAGCCGGGCTAGCATCGTTTCACCTCTTTTCATACTTCGGTTCACACCCGAACTAGAGCGATAAGCTACGTCAGGGATACAAACGATGCGAACGAAATATCCGACGATGCCAGCGATGCTATTCGTTAGCTTAGTTCTGTAGTTCGAGGTGTGAACCGAGTATGAAAAGAGGTGAAACAATGCTCGCTCGGCTGTGACAATGAGACGGAACGCTCCCCTCGCTCTCCCGCCCCCTCGCTCGCTCGGCGTCCGTCCGTAGTTTTTGGTGTGAACCTACATAGTTTATTTCGCCTCGCTTCGCAATTTCTCGGAACAGTCAGATAAAGTTATTACAAAGTCAAAGTCAAACCATTTATTTCAAATAGGCACATAAGAAGCACTTTTGAACGTCAAAAATTTACATAAAAATAGAATTGATTCTAGTTGCCCCAAAAGGTAGTTTCGTATGGAGAAGAATGGGCAAGAAACTCCACCGTTACTCTTTTATAAATGTTTTACAATATTTTGTTTGAGTACATTAATTATGATTTTATGTGAAGACGATGCACCTAGAATAAAATTACTATACCATAACAGGTAAAAATAATTAAAAACTAAGCAATGAAAAATAACTTAATTATTAGATAGATACATGGTGCTCACATATTTACAAACATCGCAAAAGTATGTTATTCTAAAAAAAAAAAAAAAGGCAGTGTGTGAGTATAGATTATCACAGAATGTAAAATCAATATCATAAAAATAACAGATTTTACCATAAAAATAGCAACCAGTTTGATTTTGTCTTAGACTTTAGATTGTCCTATGGAGCTAGACCAGCATGTTTCCAAGCATTCCTGTCCTGGATATAATCCTCTAACATGTAATATGCTTGTTTACAAAGTGTACTTTTAATATGTGTTTTACAAGTTTTGGTATTTATAAATTCGTTGTACCAATCATTGTTTTATGCCAAAAAGAGTTAAGCTTATAATTGGGGGAAATTACTAAAGTGTTTTAGGTCACACCACATAACCATTTTTTACAGGAAAATATCTATTTTCAAATTGTCAAACTCATTGACTCATAATAACTCATAATATTATTCAATACTAACAGAATATCAATCAATAATAAAAGTAACCACCATAATAACAACAGTCAGCTTTAAAAAACCCAAAAACAAAGTTAACATTCTAGTTGAAAAACATGTGCCACGGTCAATTTTCCAACTGCAGATGTCAGTTTGTAATCACCTTTTTATATTATGAAACTACATATTAATGATTTTCGGACGTATTTCTTGTGCTGCGAGACCTTGCTTCTTGCCTTTCATGATTCTAGGTCAACGGGGAGTACCCTATAGGTTTTGATTTATTTGCGAGTACTTGACATTAATTTCATTTTGATACCTCCACGCTTTACTGAGAAAAAGGATATTGACAGACTGACAGACAGACTGCAGACGGACAACGACGTGATCCTATAAGGGTTCCGTTTTTCCTTCTGAGGTACGAAACCCTGAAAAAACATCGTCGTTCTTTATCACCCATCAAGAAAGCATATCACCAAAACGCCTTAATCAAAACGAATCCAATTGGGAGCCCAACAAATCAAATTAAACGTAATCTACCACAAGAAACTTTTTCGATTCAAAAAGAGACATAACATGACCTCATTATAACAGCCATCAGACTGCAAAGCGGGCGACTGAAAAAAAAAAGATAAAACAATTCTACGTACGAAAAGCGACCAAATTCCAAATATGACGTTTTTGTAATCTAACTTTTTGCGTCATCAATCACCTTGTGAAAAGTTGTGCCGTTAAGCTGTCCGGATTATTAAAAATACCTCGGACAGGGCTCGCATTGCGTCACGAGTCACGAGTATCTAAAGCACCTGTCCCACAGCTTAACAAAATTTTGCGAGCAACGAGCAGCGAGTGCGTGCGGCGGCGAGCGATTACTCACTACGATTACTCACTACGTATTATCTTCATATTTCTCTCTTGAAGTTAGGCGTAATTACTTTTTACTCATGTTCGCTGATTGCCCGGAACTATTAGCTCAGCTTGTGAGACTTTTTGTTCCTCCTGTACGCAAATACCAACTTAGACCGCAACTCTACGGATTGTTGGCCGTTCCGTCAGCACGCACAGTTTTGCATTCTAACTCGCCCTTGGTTCGCGCACTCGCAATGTTGAATGCTCTACTGGCATCGACGCAGGTGTGTGATTTGTTTGCCTCGAGATGGATAGACACGTGTGTCGTGCATGTTCGAGATTCCGTGAGATGATGAGCGAAAGATGAGTTGTTTTTTTTCTTCCATCATTATTTGATTGATGTTTGTTAGTTTTACCTGTTTTATTAGTTATTTTTTTGTATTATTTCTTATTTTTATTCCTTTCTTATTGTAAATATTATTTTATTGTTTTTATTTAAATTTAACTGTGCAATAACTTGGATCTGGGTCTGTAATATTGTCAATGTATTTTACCAATATAAATAAATTGTCAAGCATGGGTCTCTCAGCGAGTGCTCTGCCCGTCAAGCGAGCATCGCTTATGGCTCTTCGGCAAACGAGTACTATTAATATAAGTGTCTCTTTTAATTACACGGGACCTACAATATTTTGTACGTTAAGCGATAAAATCGTTGATAGCTATTTGCTTCCTTGTCGGCGGTGGCGGTGGGGCAGGTGCCTAAGGATGGTCCGTCCACAAATGCGTTGAATTTTTGTATGTAAAGTAGTTAAATTAATTAATAATTATACAAATTTAATACCAACATAAACTGTTCGTATATTCAAATCACGGCTGTTTTTTTTGACAGTTGTATGAAATGGCTATAACACGGCCATTCGACGTAGGGTGTCAATTTGCTTAACAATCTAGTCGGTGCCTACCTATATGAGTTATATTTCGTTAAATTGGATAGGATACTGACCTTTCAGTGAAATTTAGAATCTCGTAATTAAGAACCGTTAAAAAAAGTCGAGGAATCTTATGTGTACCAGTATATAACAAAAAATATATATAAATCAATCTTATAGCGACAATCAATGCCAAAACTTGTTAAAAATGTTGGAAAATTAGAGGATTGAGACAGCGTAGAATGCGAACTATCTTGACAATACGGCAATCTCCCCTCAGGTTAATTAACACGTTCAGTGCCGGGAGCCCTCCTTTTTTTTTTTTTTTTGGAAAATTGTCAAATAACTTCTCCCGCTCTGGGCGGAGCGGGAGGGCGTGTCAGAGTTTTACTGACTAAAACCCACCCGTGTTCCTTCATTTGCCTGTGTGCCAGGGCCACGATATCCCTTTCGGACAAACTGGCAACCCAGGCAGGCATTGGCCCTAATGGACCCCGTCAATTCGTGCTGACGTCTATTTGAGGCGCGAGTGGAACACAACGCGCCGTCGACCCGGGCCTGGTCCTTATCGGACGGCGAGCTACCCATTGCTCACCGTCCGCAGGCCTGCGCCTACGGTGGCCGGAAATCGGTTTGCACGCGTTCCGCCTCCTCCTTCGCGAGCTTCTGCTCGATGGGAGGTGACGGTCTCCCATGCACTCTCGGTCCGAACCATGGCCTGAACCAGGCCCGGACGCGAGAGATCGCCGCCGCCGATCGCCTCCGTGAGGACACGGCGGTGCTCCGCCCAAGCAGAGTAGACCTCCACCGTATGCTCCACCGTGTCCTCCGGGCGATCCACACAGTGGTGACACCCGGGCGGTTCCTCCCGCTTTATCCTGAACAGGAACCTCCCGAAACATCCGTGTCCGGTGAGGACCTGCGTCAGGCGGAAGGTGAGGACGCCGTGGCGCCTCTCCAGCCACTCCTCAAAGAGGGGACTTATCGCCGCAATAGTGGCGTGCCCAGCGCTGGGTTGCGATAATCGCACTCTCCATGTCTCCTGGAGGGTTGACTCAAGTCGCATATGGGATGCCGGGAGCCGTCGCGGAGGGCTCATTTGAAATATTCGTTGTTCTTAGCGAAAAAAAATTATAAACTGAAAATAAAATCAGTTGTATATTTTAGCAAGATTTAATAGTATACTCGTTGGTTTTCAAATACAAGTATTTTTAATTATGTTTATATTCATATTTTTATTAACTTTTTTTTTTTTTCATTATAACTTGCTTAGATGCCACTGTGGCGTAGTAATTAATAGTTTGTATTGTGTTTCTGGTAGATTTAAGTACTAATAGTAGTTTCTAAGCCGTGTGTATACT
Source organism: Tiliacea citrago (assembly GCA_963921375.1). Lineage (NCBI taxonomy): Eukaryota > Metazoa > Arthropoda > Insecta > Lepidoptera > Noctuidae > Tiliacea > Tiliacea citrago. The sequence continues at coordinate 20,296,614 of OY992799.1, read as the reverse complement.
AATCAAATGGAGTATACGGGTCTGATAAAAGTTTTTTTTTATAGGTATGTATGGCGGCATGGCGTATGAGCTCTACGAAAAGTTAGTGGAGTCGAAAATGTTAAAGGTATACGAAACACTTCATCAGTGAGATCTAGCCTCCATTTCAGACTTTTTAGAACTAGCTTTTGTCCGGGAGCGTACTACCTGAATAAAAAGTATTCTATGTCCTGACCTAGATCATGGTCTACCCATATGCCCTACCCATATATAAGATTCATCCAAATCCGTTCAGCCGTTTGAGTGTGAAAGCGTAACAAACAAACAAACTTTCGCATATAAAATACCAGCTGCGCCCCACGGTTTCACCCGCGTAAAACTTGATTCCGTGGAAATATCGTGATAAAAAGTAGCCTATATGTTATCCAAGGTGTCAACTACAAAAAATTTTGAAAATTGGTCCAGCCATTTGAGCGTGAAGAAGTAACAAATACACACGCACGCACACACTTACAAACTTTCGCCTTTATAATATTAGTGTAACTAGCTTTTGCCCGCGGCTTCGCTTGCGTTAATTTAGAATTTGACAATCAATTCGCGTTATAGTCTGCTTGTAATAATATAATTCAATCATGATTCGAAAGACACGTGGTGCCATCTATTATCGTAAGAACGTTATTGCTGTTTTAGTAAGTATAGTACTTTTTTCGGGATAAAATATACCCTATATCCGTTTCTGTACACCTTATAACGTATATGCAAAATTTCAGGATGATTGGTTTAGTGGTTTAGGCGTGAAAAAGTAACAACAAACAAACAAACTTACTTTCACATTTATAGTATTAGTTAGGGTTAGGATTAGCTGTTGCCCGCGACTTCACCTGCAATCCAGGATGAAAAGAAACCTATGTCCTTCTCCAGGTCATGGTCTACTCATGTGCCAAATTCCATCCAAATCCGATCAGCCGTTTTAGCGCAATGCATAACAAACAAACAAACTCACTGTGGCATTTAAAATATAGCTGTGCCCGCGAAGACTTCGTCCGCGTGGAATAGTGACTTTCGGCAGCATACTTATTTTTTTAGGCTCATTATTATTTATTAAATTTTATTTATATCAAATCAATAAAAATCATTTTATAAAATAATTATAATAAATTAAATCTTTGAAAATAATACATATATTAAAATAAGCTATTTACAGTATTTTACTGCAAATATTTCCCCTGCAAATTGATTACAATTCAAGTTGTTTACACGATTTTTTTGTTTTACTTAATAATTAATGTTCTTAGTGAAATGAAAAAAAAAATCTATTAGAATATTAAATATTTTTTCTTTAATTTTTGTTTAGAACTAGATAAGATTAGAATTTTTTAGATTAGTTTAGAAATAGATTTTTGTTTAGAATCATACGTAAAATACTATTGTTTTCGTTAATTTTGTAGTTGGTTTGAGTGTTTTAATAATATTTGCGTAATAAAAAAAAAATAATAAGTTTTTTTCGCAAACCAAAGTAATTGTAATATTTTTCTTTGTTTACGTTCATAAGTTAAATTAAGTGTAAAATGTTATAGAGGTTTTGTTTATTTGGGTCAATAAAAGTAGTTGAATACTAATTCATTTAGGTTCCTAAATAACTTAGGTTATTTTATAATAGTGTAAATTTAAATTAAGTTATTTTCGTAAGTTTCTTACTTACGTTAATTTCAGTTTCACATTTTGTAATGACTCCATAATTATCTGTATTTCTTCTATATTTTTATTTTCTGGGCCGTAAGCTTTTTTGCCGACGTCATCACACAAAATCTATCATCCCCTATTTTTACCCCGTTTAGAGTAAAGTTTCACAAACTTTGAATGTCGTATTTATTTATTAAAGCCTAAAAAATAAGTTTCAAGCTACTAGCTTTAAAAATTACTAAATTTCCAAACAAACTTTCATCCCCTATTTCAACCCCTTACCGCCCTTTTTCGCATTAAAATGTAGCCTATGTCCTTTCTAAGGCTCTAGACTATCTCTGCACCAAATTTGATTTGAATCGGTTTAGTAGTTTAGGCGTGATTGCGTAACACACAGACAGACAGAGTTACTTTTGCATTTATAATATTAGTGAGGATAAGGATTAAAAAGTTAGGATACCATTAGCATACCTTTTTTTTTTTGGGTGGGAAATTATCAAATAACTTCTCCCGCTCTGGGCGGAGCGGGAGGGCGTGTCAGACTTTTACTGACTAAAACCCACCCGTGTTCCTTCAGTTGCCTGTGTGCCAGGGTCACGATATCCCTTTCGGACAAACTCGCAACCCTGGCAGGCGTTGGCCCTATTGGTCAATTCGTGGTGACATCTCTTTGAGGCGCACGTGAAACACAACGCGCCGTCGACCCGGGCGTTGTGCCGTCCGATAAGGACCAGCCTTATCGGACGGCGAGCTACCCACCGCTCACCGTCCGCAGGCCCGCGCCTACGGTGGCCGGAAATCGGCTTGCGACTCCCGACGCCCAGGGCGTCTCCTGCGGCGGCTAGCGGCGTGAGGGCGCGAGCTAACCCGTCATGGCTGGCTGTCGATGGTCGTAACTCTCATAACAAACGTAAAACATTTTCAGTTTTTATTTAGTGCCTAAAAAATAATAGATAATTTATAAAAAAAATACATTATTCTTTATTGTATTCAGGGGTTCGTTTCCCAGGTTTTCTAAAGCGTACATGTTATGGCCGGAGTCCTATACAAAAATGAAACGTCTTATTTTCTCTTCATATGAACCTTCCTCGGACATCAACGAAAATTGGAATAAAAAAAATTGCCGAATTTGTCCAACCGTTCTTAGGTTTTACGCTTAGCAACACATTTTGCCACTTATTGTTATTATATAGATTTAAGTCGCTTTTCGTGTCTGTCTGTGTGACCGTGTTGTTGTTCTAAACTGCGCAACGGATTTCGAAGCGGTTTTCACCATCATAGATTTTTTTCTTCTGGAAGATTATCTGTATTACATGGTATTTAACTTAGATAGACTGCCCCGCTGGTTTTGTGGTCGCAAGCGCGACTTCTAGTCCTGGGTTCGATTCCCGGGTCGGGCAAAATGTTTGTGGGTTTTACACATAACATAACATAACATCACGCCTGTAATCCCCGAAGGGTTAGGCAGAGGTGTACTATAGTACACCCACGTTTCGCCAGTTATGTTTAAGTCCCATGTAATAGGGGGCTGAATGAATGATTACTGTATACATTTTAACACGTGCTATCATAAGTCCACCATTTATGACGGGGATCGCAACTGTTTCTCCTAAACACAGGTTGTTTTGTAACCTATCTAGGAGACCAGTACGGCACCCACTAACTAGATTAAGAAACTTTATGCTTTTGCTTTCTATAATACCTTGTCATGTAATCTAGTCCTAGTTGAACAATAAATCTTTATCTTTATTTAAGAAGAATAACGAAACATTCACAAAAATCATCAATTTATTTCCGGACTCAGTAACAGTAAGTTAAAGAAAAACTTTCCTTATTTAATATAATATACTTACTTACAAAAGTACGGGAACGAAAATCCTCGTTATGTGTTGATAAAGTTCCTGAATTCATTTCATAGTTTTATACTTGACTAGCTTCTGCCCGCGACTTCATCCGCGTAAATATATTTTTCTTCACCGACCCATCCGTTCCTTCTGACTTTTTTTCTTTTTGCCCTAAGGGTCGTAGCGTGATTTTAAATAGCCTTTTTTAATAACTTTCTCAAGAGTTGGACTACCAAATGCAAAAATATTTTTTTTAAATCCGATTGAAAAAAAAAAAGAGAGAAAAATAAGTTTATTTGTCACAGACACACGTGCATCATCATTCATCATTTCAGCCGAAAGACGTCCACTGCCGGACATATGCCTCCCCCAAAGGAGGGGGTTGCCATAATCGCCACGCTTGGCAGGTAGGTTGGCGATCGCAGTATGGTGTTAAAATGCATAGAGAACACTGCTGCCCATTCTCTAGTAAGTCCTAGTCGCCTTTTACGACACCCACGGGAAGAAATAGGATGGTACTATTCTTTACATCCGGCACCACGCGGCACGAAAAGATAATTAACTCGAGTAAATAACATTTAACAGAAAAATAAAACAAAATAGATCTACATAATAATTACGAGCACAAAACAGAAATAGTCGGCAGCTGCACGTCATGACTGTGACAAGATGGCTTCCACTCAGCATGATGCTGTGCTAAGGGGGAACCACAGCAAAGCGCTGATTTTCAGTGGTCACCCGAAAAAGACGTACGAAAACCAAGTCAGGTTTCATAAATTGTACATAAAAGGTAACAAAATAAAAAGCACGCAGAATATAATACATGTATACAACCAATTATAATAATAAATATGACGAAACAGAAAAAATCTTAACATAAACAACATGGACAAGCAAACACAGACACACACTCCCACACACGCACAATCACACACACACACACACACACGCATTTAATTACTTTAAATTTTTAATTATTTTATTTTCACGTCTATTAGAACGTAATTATCTTAAACTTTAACCGCCTTATTACAAAACAAGATTTATATTTTGACATGGCTTAAACCATGCAGCCAGTTTTTTGTAATAAGAACGTAACAGTGATTGAAATACCGTTCTTTATAAAAAACTGAAAACTTAGTTCTGTACTAAGTTGTCAGTTTTGTGTTAGGAACTTTACCATAGTCGGAATAAACTTCGAAATTCAATAATGGCCCCATGTTTAAACATGGGTCTGAAGATAAACCATGTTTTGTAATAAAGCGGTTATTGTCCATCTCAATACTTCAAAATTGTGGACAGTAACATCAGAAGCACTATATAACCTTTACGTCATTATTCCTTAGGGGACCGGACTGCTTCTCCTTATCACAGGTTTTCATAACCTAGCTAGGAAAGCAGTGCTTACCCATTCGTTCGTTGACATAGTACTTATTTTGGAAAACTGTATTTTTTAACGTGTCTGTAACCGAACGCTTTGGTTTTGAGTAAAATAAACATTTATTTTTATTATTAACATAAATATTGGTAGCTCCACAGATTAGCGAGTATAAACAAACAAACTCTTCAGATTTATTATATTCGTATACAGATAATGAGATACAGGAGTAAAGTAAAAGTCCTTCAAGGTCTGTGCGCACTGAAGCGTATCAAGGGTTCGGCGACAAAAGTATTTCTGGTACAAACTTTGGTGTTCCTAATTATGTTAGGGAAACTCTTTTTATCTTCGTACGAGAACTGTAGATAATATTTACTCGGGAATCGTTCGCGCGTGTGAGTTACTGCCTTTATTTAAGGTTCTTCGTGAATTATATTTTATGAAATGTTGCTTCAATTCTAGTAAAATAATTCAGTCTCAGACATCTGTTTGATTGTTAAGCCCTAGGGGACGAATAAGGACAGATAAGTTGAAAATAAGTGGAATTTTTACTGTTTTCAGATAATATATAATCGCATGCCGTTCGTGAAATAATATTTAATATTGTGCCTTGTAGTTACTGTATGTAAACGATCTCATAGTGGAACTCAGCAGCATGCGTGTTGGATGGTATTAGTGTTAATAATATCAGCTACGCGGACGATATGGTGCTGCTGGGTCCCACTGCGGGTGCGCTCGGAGAGATGCTGAAAGTTTGTGAAGCCTATGCCGAGACACGCGGACTTATTTTTGTCCGCTGGTAAGTGCCCTGAATCTGTGTTAACTTAGATAGGGTTTCGCAATTTAAGTATCTTGGACATTACCTTGATATGTCAACATCATTAAGGTCGTCCTTAAGGATGATGTTGACATAGAGAGGGAGCGCAGGGGTCTGTCAGTCCGTGGCAACCTGCTGGCCCGTAGATTCGCCCGCTGTACGTCCAAGTCAAGATCACGCTATTTAAAGCGTATTGTCAGGGTCTGTACACGCGTGGTCTATGGGTTAGTTATACCAAAAATTCCCTGCACACTCGGCGCGTCCAATACAATAACATTTTCAGGATAATGTTCGGACTTCCTCGTTTCTGCAGTGCCTCCGAGATGTCCGCGCAGGCTCTGACAATTTTCATGCCGTCATTCGGAAAAAAGTCGTGTCACTTATGAGGAGGGTGCGAGGGAGTCACAACAGCATCCTGAAAACGATAGCTGAAGATGTACGTGCACCCGTGTTGAGACATTTCGTTCGTCTGGTATCTTTTAGGGAGGTGTCTCCCTATGTGTTATCTTGACGGGGCGGGGTGTCTCAACACAGGGGCATTTGTGTATAGAATTATTTATGTATATGTATGATGAGTGTAGTCCTTTGTAATTGTATTTAAGTACTAACAATAGTTTCTATGTGTTTGTACGAGTATACTACACCTTTGGATCTAGTTGTCCCAAAATAAATTTTGTATTTGAATTCGATGTTACACTTAATGCTTATATTGATGTGCTCGAATCGTAGTGATAAAGATTTATTCATAGTTATGTATTCTTACTTAGATTTATATTATCTTATAAAGCAATTTAAACATCTGTCTGACTGTTTATCTTTATAGGTACCTACCTAACATTTAAATTGCCTTTTCTGGAATATCATGAAGCATTGTGTATTTATTTCGTACGTCCATAGAAAACAGGTGTTAAATTATGTATATTAATTATGCGCTATTGATATACATATTGTTGATTTCACGTTATATAAATATTTGTACCTGCGTCCGTGTTTCCGAACGCATACAACCCTAATCTCTTCAAAGTGAGAGTAAACAGGCTTCTTTTGGGTAAGCTCACTCCATCGTCGACTTTGTCTCTGTCACCTCTGACCTAGACTAAGGTCAAGACCAAAACCATCCCAAAAAAAAAATTTGTCAAATAAACGCAGGGCTGGAATTTCTCAGTGGCAGCCCAGAGTCTGGATTTGTGCCCGGTCGATGGCAATAGGCTCACTCCCTATTACATACGACTGCAGGTGAATTATGTACAAAATAAATCATAGTGAACTGGAAAGAAAGTAACAGAGTAAATTCCTTCCACATGCGAAAAAAAAAGAGACGTAAGAGTGCAACAAAAAAAAAAAAATAAGCTATGTATCAAAAATATTTTCAGCCAGTGTTTTCAATTACATAATACGCACAGTTTGATTGTAATTTTGCAATGAATTTACTAAAGATTTTGGAATTACATTTAAAAAAAAATAGTATAGGTCTTTTCGGAATTAAAGTCTATCGAGGAAATTTGACCCAATTGCGTTTTCCTTCAGTCAGAGTATTAAACAAATAGTTAATAAACATATATCCAAAAATTAAACCCATACGAGCTGTAGTAGTGAAATAAATGGTTACGAAAACGCCCAATTTTGGTATTGCCTTAAATATAACTGGCTAAATGTGGGTGCACCTCTGTCTAACCCTTCGGGGAATATAGGCGTGATGTTATGAATGTAAACAATAGGCTGGTCACCATAAATAAACACTTGTAATGGTTGATACTAGTGCCTATTTCTGTAGTTGTATACATAGCATAAATTACTCATTCACTCCCGAAGGGGAACCTATGCATATATTTCAAGCCATCTAGGTAGTAGACTAGCTAAACCCGTGACTCCCCGTGGCTCAATTAGCATACAAATATTGAACCGTTTAGGAGTTACGAAAAATTGCCCACATGTACATTTAGGAACGTTGATTATTGAGCAGATTGGCACACTGCGTCAATTTGCCGATTTTATTGACAATGTTAGACAAACTGTGATTATTAATTAAAACGATTTCATTTGATTTGTTTATTCTAGTCCGTGTGATAGACAGTAAAGACAGAGCGACGTAACAGACGTCAACGTCGGTACTTATAGACGTAAAGAATAGCACCACCCTATTTCTTCCCGTGGGTGTCGTAAAAGCGACTAAGGGACTTACTAGAGAATGGGCAGCAGCGTTTTCTACGCATTTTAATACCATACTGCGATCGCCAACCCGCCTGCCAAACGTGGCGATTATAGTAAACCCCCTTTGGGGGAGGCCTATGTCCAGCAGTGGACGTTTTTTGCCTGAAATGATGATGATGATGAGTATCTGTGAGTAGTGGTGGGCGTGGTGGCCCAGTGGTAACGATCGCGATTTACGAGTCGTAGGTCGTAGGTTCAAACCCTGACAGGTGCTTTACTTTGTGTAAATTATTTCATCACTAATACTGCTCTCAAAACGGTGAAGGAAAACATTATGTGGAAACCGGCATGTCCTAGAACCAAAAATTCGAAGAGATGTGACATCTACCAACCCTCACTGGGCTCTCGTGGTTGATTACGGCCCACTATCTCACAGAGAGGAGACCTGTGTCCCAGCAGTGGGAACATTATGGGCTGATTATGCTTATGCTTAAGGCTCTGACAACAGGTAAACCGCGATCACTGTCAGACTGCATAAACTGCTTGTAATTTATAGCAAAATATGAAGCAATTATCTATTTACTCAAAAAATTTGTTGAGTAATCGAAAATAAAAAACAACCAAGTTCTGCATTCAAATAAGACTTTCTTGTTATTAATTAAATACCAACTGTACGTTGATATTTAATACAGATATTTTGAATTGAAACTCAAAGTAAAGGGTTTGTTTCCCGTTAATTTGTATCGAGTTTTTTTTTTTCTAACAGTGTTTTGGTAACAACCAAGTTTTGAGAAATATGTTCAAGAATAACATATATTTTTTCCGCTACCACAAACTATATAGATTTGCCAATTTTTTTGTTTAAGACAAGCCTAATTTTTCCATTTGCCTTAACCTCAAATACCTCAACAAAGACCAACATACAATCGTACCTTAAAATTCAAAACGAGTCAATTCATGAACCGAACAGTCTGCAGCGGGCCAGGCACGGGCGCGCCAAGACTTTTGTGACAAAACATGATAAATTAGGTCATGTCAATTTGTACTGGCATTTTATGATGAAACAGTTTTATCGCTCAAACTGTGATATAATGTGTGACTTCAGTCATGTCACAGCAGGCCGTGCTCGCCCCGCAGAATCTATTAAAGGTGACATGAATGACACAATTTGTATTCAAACTACAGAATACATACGATAGTGGAACGACTCCGCTTGCTTTGTACGAGTACCAGCAAACAATGAGAACAGTTTTGGCTTTTGTACCCAAATGTAAACTAGCACTGAGGTAAATTTTCGCACCACTAATTCTAGGTTCTGAGGCAACTTAGTAATACAAACAGTGAGGTTATTGCATTACTGGCGAATTGCTATTTTAGCACGTTATTTAGTGAGGCCAAACACTGCCCTGAGGCTTGATTTGAATAGAAAATTACTTCTCTTCATACTAACTTGAATAAAATTATTATTCTAAAAACCAGCCAAGTGCGAGTTGGACTCGCGCACGAAGGGCTCCGTACCATTATCTATAAAAATGGCAAAAAAACACGTTTGTTGTATGGGAGCCCCCCTTAAATTTTTGTTTTATTTTAATTTAATTATTTATTTTTAAAGTGAGTATATAACTACATATTCTGTGAATATTTCAAGCGTCTACCTGTAGCCGTTATCAATATCTAGCAAAAACGAACAAAAAATCACGTTTGTTGTATGGGAGCCCCCTTAAATATTTATTTTATTCTATTTTTTTGTATTTGTTGTTGTAGCGGCAACAGAAATACATCATCTGTGAAAATTTCAACTGTCTAACTATCACGGTTCATGAGATACAGCCTGGTGACAGACGGACAGACAGACAGACGGCGGAGCCTTAATAATAGGGTTCCCGTTTTACCCTTTGGGTACGGAACCCTAAAAATGATTGGTTCGTGTCTATTTTATGTGAAGTATATCCAGAATATATACTTTTAGCGGTTTACGATTTTTTATAGTATGATACTAGGTAGAACCTTCAAAGAGCAAAAAAGTCAAGCTATTTTCTATCAAATTCCTAATCGAAAAATTCCTAATAGCGGGCGCTGGTCACCTTTTCCAACTGTAATTTCCATTCAAAATGTTAACATTGACGTAGTCTGAAAAATAAGAAGGTGCAAGTAAAAATTTACTTTAAGGCACTTAACAGTTTTAATCCTTGACTGTACATACAGACAGACAAACGGAAGACAGGTACTCTTAAATGATTCCTAATTATAAAAAGGGGTTTAAAAATCAACCCCTAAAATTTATGACTCAACAAACGAGGAAACTATCTAAAATCTAAAACACTACGACGCGACGTCTCGAATCGAAATATTCCCCTTTGAAAGCTATTAAAGCAGCGAAGCGCATTTCCTTCACTTAGTAGCTTTTGTAAAAGGCACCGGTCGCTATCCCAGCTTATTCCAGTCAGGGCTCTAAGCCGTCTCAAAATGCAGATTATCCTACTAATATTTTAGAAGACTCACGTAAACTCGGATGCGACTCACAAATTCTACTTAAACACACTCTTATATTTAAACGTAACTCCTTTGAACATTGTGGAATGCAAATAAATATATGAATATTATGAATATTTTATCTATGTGTTTTTAATTTTTATAGATTTTCTTCCTGGGGTAATTGCGTAGAGATTAACTACGATAATATGGCCCGCCCCTCTAAAATTCAAAACGTTTGAAAGTGTTTGTACACGTGTGTGCGTAATGAGACGGCCGTCAAACAAAAACAAATCACGGATTTGTTGCTCGACTAGTGGCGTCATTAATCTCTAATTATTATTAGTATGGCGCTGCACTGACGTATTCTATGAAAACGACACGTGCGTTGTCTTGCGCGATCGGCTAGTTATGATTAGTTGACCAACAAATCTGGTAATAAGTGAGATATTACGAGTACTTACAACTACATACAAACGCTTTCGTAAGGATGTGACTACACACATTGAAACAGTAACTTGGAGGGGCGAGCCATGTTATCGCAGTTTATCTCTAACACACTATCAGTAGCAATGGCTTTCGTTTCAACAATATTAATGGCATTAATTACCTACGTTGTTGAGCACACACGAAGACGAACTTGTGAAGCAATGGATTAGCAATATACTTCAAAATTGTTCAGATTGCGAGCAATTAGTTGTGAACCGACTTACGAGTTAGCAGAAATGTAAAATTTAGGAAATTTATTTATTAAAACTCTATTCACAATTAAATAAAATACCATGCCCTATAATGTTTATAAAGCCATTTCCAGTGATGAAATCTTTGAACCGTTTTTTTGGAGACGGAAAGCGTCCTGAGAATGATGAGATAAGATATCCTCGAACCAAACATTAGAATCAGAATCATTTATTTGCAAAGAATATAAGTGGCAAATAAAGACGTTATTGCCTTATCATTTCCACATGGTTCCAGTATAACCTGATCTCGCATTGTATAAGATTTCCGAACAATAAAAGGCTGCTGCAGCTGATACTGGAAATGTATAGCTTGATGTGTAGCCGTATTATATATACCTGTGTTGTTCTACCGTGTGGCACACAAATTTATAAAAAATAAAATAAGCATTATAAATTAAAAATGTAATTCGAAGACATGGAACACTAACCCGCACTGAGCCCACGTGGTAGATTATTATGGCCCACTCTACTCCCTCTCACCGAGAGCAGGACTGTGTCCCAGCAATGAGAATATTATAGGATAAATATTTCTTATAATTGCTAAAAAATAATCCGATTACCAGCTACAGTTACTTCAGAGGTTCAGTAATTTTTAATTTGATGGGCTTAACTCGAAAACTTGTAGCTCTGTAATTATCAAAGTGGGGAAAATGTACAGTGAATACTAATCAGGGGGTGCTTAGAATAATCAATGTATACGGTGCACACTGAGGACGCAGACTCAGCTTTATGTAAATAATGTTTCTTTCAGAAAACTTTTAACTAACCTTTTAACTTAATGAGGCTTTTCGCGTAGTTCGCTTTCGCCAAGCGTACGGATTTATTCACGACCCGATTGATCACGTTTAGAGTATGAATATTGGAAAGGCATTAGAAACTAGTGTTCGAATGTAGATGAAGTATGAATGTGCGAAGTTGACTTTATCGCTTATGGAATTCATGAAGTAATCCTTAGATTTAATATAACTTCTCAATCGTGGCGTTACTGTTTAGGTCTTCCTTATTTAATTATTATTCAGGGTAAGCGATCCCATTTTGTTTTTTTTCAATGCATATTTTAACCTCAATCACTCAACCTTTTAATTAAATATTCTACATAAAGAAGAATAATGTTGGGAGATGATTGAAACGGCAATAAAATAAATAGATATATTTTATAGAGACTTATTTTATAAGATTTTAATAGACGTGCACTCGGTCTTAGCTTCTATCGGAATGGCGGCGGGGCTCGCACGCGAGTCCCTGCGCAGCTAGTGTCCCCCCGTGTCTCTCCGCCGCCATTGGTTTGTAATGCGCATGTGCAAGATGCGCACCCATGTACAATAGCGTTTAGTTAACTCAAACATACACCACACACACACACGACACATAAACATGACACACACACTTGCACACCCAAATTCACACTGGAGAGAGGCTATACCGTTTATTTTTATTTTTTTATTCTCTTTCTTTAATTCAATTTAATTTAATAACTTTTATTTTATTTTTATACTCAAACTATAGCTACTAACCCAATGCAACTCCGTACTAATTTGTATAAATTTAAAATGTTATTAATAGAGAAAACCTTGTCACCGATAACACAAGTTTAATGTTAGCTTGGGTGCTGGAAGTAATAATCAGTGATAATTATAAGCAATTTTTAAAAACAACATTGTCACAGTACTAACCTATCGCCTTTGTGTAAATTGTATATTTGGAAACAAAGTTTATTCTATTCTAGCTATTAGGTGACCCGACGGATGTCCCGAGCTTTCAATCACTTCAAATTTTACAATTTTCCCAGCAACTTCTCAATGTTTTCTTTCCGTAAGAACCTGATCCGAACTATTAAGAACACTATAAAATAAAAAAAATCCAAATCGGTCCAGCCGTTCTCAAGTGATGCGCTTACCAACAAACAGCATTTAATAAAGATGATTATATTATTATTATTATAGGCTTATCGATAACTAATAGGTAGGTACCTCGAAGTTCAAAACAAAATTTAATTTACATGAAAATTTATAAAATCTTATCAAAGAATTGCATTTAAACGCTTATAACTGTATTTATGGAAAACCTTTGTTTCAAATACAATTTTACAGTTGATTATGTCAATGGGTAAACTAGTCCGCTACTAAATTTTTTTTTTTCTGTTTATGGTTTTTTCTTGATTTTCGATACCTACCGATTATGTCTGTGAGGTTTCTATAATTAATTTAATTTGACCTTCCATATTTCTTCTTAAAAACCGATGCACTTGCTGTTAACAAATATAATAAACAAAACGTATTGTTTATTCTGAAAACCTATCCCAAGCTCTCCGTACAAACATTAGTAAATAAAGAAAAGAAAATAAAACAAAAGCAAACCGTCCCGCAATCCACAGAATCATGAAGAATCGATGACAGAATGAAACAATACAAGGCCGGAAATGTCGCTCTCCCGAAAATTCCAAGGACGTTCTAACATCAGCCACAGAATAGATAAGTACAGAAGGTCGTCTCCATACAATGAGCGAAAACGCACGCACACAGACATCGCTTTGCGGTCAGGCGCAAGGCAAGCGTACAAGTGCACTGGCGAATGGTGTTTGTTTGAAATAGTGGGAGATGTTCGTACATCAGACAGACGGAAGGAAGGGGCTCGTGAGTAAATGGTAACAGCCCCACGTGTCAATGGAAGGTTAGGCTACGCTTACCACCGTTGGTTCGTGTATGGGTGACCATCCGTTACATATCGAGACCCTCCGTGCTTCGGAAAGCACATCAAGCCGTTGGTGCTGGCAGTCATTTGTAGATCTTTGACACTATAGGGGTATCGTGTTACTAAATTGTGAAGTACCCAGTAACTATACTGGAAAATACTGGTAATTAATTGCATCCGGTTAGACTGGAAGCCGACCCCAATATAGTTGGGAACAAGCTAGGCAGATTGACTGAGTGTGAAATGTCCATACGTACGCATTTTCGCATGTTGTATGGAGTCGACCTTCTGCACATAACTTTTCTGTGCCACAACCTAGAAACAAAAGCAATTTTTGCTAACAATAAAGACATGCCGCGCTGTTTAATAAACGTTCTCTTATATTATATTCAGAACATTGGTATGAATATTACGTTTCTCGGAAAACTAAAAGGCTTAGATAAAATTATAGGTAGCCTACGTAGAAAATGGGAATAAAAATGGCTGCTCCACTATTGCTTTCGTATTTTCCTCTCGGTCTCACTCGATGTTTGAAGGGAAACGTCAATAGAGCTACCATTTTTTAAGAGGTTGTATGGATTTATGATTAAAATGTAGGCTTAGGTAGGGATGTCACTGAGAATTCCGTTATGAGAAAATCGAATACCAATGTCTGATACGGGGATCGAAATCCACGCATTACAGACGCGCTTGAAACCATACCAACGATATAATGTGTCGATAAAACCAAAAATCCATGACAGTGGATAAATTTACAACTTTTTTGAGCATGATAAATGCTAAAAAATGTTGTAAATTTATCCACTGTCATGACGGCTTACCATGCATATGTGGTATCCACGCTGAGATATGGTGTACTTTTCTGGGGGAACTCGACGGAATGGGAGTCTGTTTTTAAAGCCCAAAAAAAGTGTATACGGTCAAAGTCAAAGTCAAACCATTTATTTTAAATAGAAGCACTTTTGAACGTCAACATTTACAAAAAAATAGAATTGATTCTAGTTGCCCCTTCCAAAAGGTAGTTTTGTATGGAGAAGAATGGGCAAGAAACTCCACCAATGCTCCGGCAATGTGTAAACTTAAGACCACTGATTGCTGCGAACCATATTTCAAAAAACTTAAGATTTACCTTACCTAGCCTCAACATTTAATAAGATGTCAGTCTTTGTCAAAAGTAATATGCGTAAGTATGAAAAATTCCGAAGTACTAGATATATAATAGAAATAAAGTTCAGGCTGTACCCTGCAAAACTTATTTAATGGGTTCCAGTGTATATTGCATGATATCTAAGTTTTATATTAAATTGCCATGTTATATTGACAACTTGCACATATTATTTAAGCGGAAACTAATGAAATTTCTAACTGATTAACGTTGAGTTGCACAAAACTAACATTAGTTTGACGGATACTTTAGATTTATGCCATCCCTTACATTTTGTACCAAAAAGACAGTGACGTCATCAGTTTAAAGTCGCCGTTAAACTAATGTTGGTTCCGTTCATTTCACCGAAAGTGTATGTACAGTGTGAAGGAGTATCTAAAAGGGAAATCCATACATATTTGAATATATAACTGAATATTCTGTGAATATTTCAAGCGTCTACTTGTTGCCGTTATCAATATCGAGCAAAAACGAGCAAAAAAATCGCGTTTGTTGTATGGAAGCCCCTTAAATAATTATTTTATTCTGTTTTTTAGTATTTTTTGTCATAGCGGCAACAGAAATACATCATCTGTGAAAATTTCAACTGTCTAACTATCACAGTTCATGAGATACAGCCTGGTGGCAGATGGACAGACAGACAGACAGACGGCGGAGCCTTAGTAATAGGGTTCCCGTTTTACCCTTTGGGTACGGAACCCTAAAAAGATAGACTAGACAAAGAAAAAAAGAAAAAAAAAAAGAAAGAAAGATAGATTGTAAGTAGAGGGGGTCAAATTTCAACCAGTGGGCGACCACTATTATATTTATTACTACACGTATTGATAAATGAACAACTGGAAATCGTTGATATCAGCTAGGCGAGCTAATCAACCACGCACTAACAAATTCAAGCCCGATAACGATTCCTGGAACCTTGTCATTTGTTATTCAGCCAAGTGTAACGTTTCCATTACTGGCTAAGATCAAATACTTCCCTATCTAAAGGATGCTTTGTACGGGCACAGAATAGTATTAAACACCTTGTGATATATTGAAATTAAATGAGAGAAAATTTAAAACACATATTAAAAGTACACTTTGTAAACAAGCATATTACAAGTTAGAGGATTATATCCAGGACAGGAATGCTTGGAAACATGCTGGTCCAGCTCCATAGGACAATCTAGAGTCTAGACAAAATCAAACTGGTTGCTATTTTTATGGTAAAATCTGTTATTTTTATGATATTGATTTTACATTCTGTGATAACCTATACTCACACACTGACTTATTTTTTTATTTTTTTAGAAAAACATACTTGTATGATGTTTGTAAGTTATTTTTCATTGCTTAGTTTTTAATTCGTTTTACCTATTATGGTATAGTAATTTTATTCTAGGTGCATCGTCTTCACATATAATCATATAATGAATGTAATCAAACAAAATATTGTAAAACATTTTTAAAAGAGTAACGGTGGAGTTTCTTGCCCATTCTTCTCCATACGAAACTACCTTTTGGAAGGGGCAACTAGAATCAATTCTATTTTTTTTGTAAATTTTGACGTTCAAAAGTGCCTCTTATGTGCCTATTTGAAATAAATGGTTTGACTTTGACTTTACCAACAGAAGGTCGGCTCCATATACCGAGCAAAAACAGGCGCACACACATAGACTCAATCGTACGGAGATTTCAAACGAAGGCCAGTAGTGAGTGCGCGTGCACTCGCTGTACGTGAAGCATGTTTATGTGTGTCGTTGTACAGAGCCAACCGTCTGTGCAAGGGTTTAAAATTATGAACATTTATTATTATTAGGCCGATTTCATCTTATCTTAGACCCTTCGTGACCAATGTGGCAGATTGAAACGTACCATTTACTTCCAGTACCTACCTGCTTTATGTTCCGGATTTTATGTTCTATAAAAATACCTGTTTTATAAAAGATTTGTTATTTTATAACTTTTGAATCTTCGGGCATGGATTAAGGCTAGTATTAACTGATGCGGGACGGAGATATGATTTTATTATGACTGTGCTAGCAAAGACTTTATGATTGTCATAAAAATGAGTTGGGTTTTCTTTTGCACTGAAAAGTATAAAAATAACGTGCAGGCTTCTTGTTTTATTCTAGGTATATAAATAATGCGTAACTGTCTACCTTTCTTTTGATTTCATTGTAATGTCATATCAAGAGTTTTTTTTTTTATCACAAGTTTAAAAAAAAAACTGTTTAACGTATGTGATTTAAATCTTTGTACACGCGTAAGAAAAAAATTAAGTTCTAGGTACTACATTTGTACCACATTGACTCCAAGTGTCTCCAAGAGAGTTTGAGAGTTTGTGTCTCAAGTGTGTGTGTGTTGTCTCATTATTTTATGGCAGTGATCTCTAAAGGTGCGGTGACAGAGACCGGAGACCGAGACGGAACACAGATTGAGACCGAGACCGTTACTGGTCATTAGATTTTGTACAGACGCCCGTTCCCGAGCGAGACCGAGACAGGAGTCTGAGACGCGAGACAGAAGGACGGTCTCACCTTGGACCAGCAGTGTCACGCGTCTCGCTCAAAAAGTCGAAAATACGTCATGAACATAAATTTTCATCAAACAATAAATGGTTCTTCACGAATAGTGAAAACAATCCTACTTGGCATCTAGTTGTATAATTCGTTATGTAAATATTTTCTTACTTTTATAATAATATAAAAGCAAATCATCGTCTTCTTCATCCTCCAATAGAAACTTGATTGAAGACAGTTACGTAATTGTAATATTTTTTCTCAATTTTTGTATTCGAATATTACGTCTTTTCTAAGGATAATTCTAAAAAACAAACAAGATTGTTTAGCTTTTATGTCTAAAATAAAATATATTCACACCATGAAAATATAGTTTATTATCTCGACACAAGATATTTTTTCTCTAGATCAATTATTATTACTTTAGCTATAAACGAAATAAGAATTGAGACTTACGCTATTTAGTTTCGTACTCGAACACGATCAAAGAGCGCACGCGATATTCAACTTTATTACTGATGCATTAGCGTTTAGCACATATCGGAGTGGCGGGGAGCGAGGGGCGGAGCTTGCGTTCGAAATTTGATTTAGACTGCCTGCTCTTAACCCTAAACGGACATTGCACAATTCGTGATATTGTGCAATATAATTAAACGTTTCTAGCCTTAGAAACAATTCAACATTCCACATAATATCACGAACCAAAACTAGTGAGTAAAGTGATGCTGGTCACTATGATAAAATTAACTTTGCCAACACCCAACGTTCGTTGCCTTATTAAGGTCAAAAAGGAGCATAACCTAAATAAAAGAGAACTGGAAGAACTGTAGTTTCAAACTTCCTCCCTTAATAAAGGGAGGAAGGGGGGCAGGGGTTAAGTATACGGGATAGCTGAAACCGGATATAAACACTTCGTTATTCCTTAGAGAAAATGTATCGAGATGATTGTATAGGAGCCTGTGAAATAATAATTATGTTGTATCTAGGGTTCTAGGTTGTAATTATGTTGTAACCAGAGCAGTGGTAACGTCCGCGACTTACGAGTTGTAGGTCGTAGGTTCGAACCAAGGCAGGCGCTTTACTTTGTGTAAATTATTTCATCACCACTGCTCTCAAAACGGTGAAGGAAAACATCGTTAGAAAACCGGCATGTCCTAGAACTAAAAAATCGAAGACATGTGACATCTACCAACCCGCACTGGGCCCGCGAGGTGGATTACGGCCCACTCCCTGGGCTTGGGTTCGAACCTGGGTTCAATTCCTATGTCGGGCACAGTGTTATTGGGTTTTTCCATCAGGAATTTCTTAGTAACAGCCCGGAGTTTTAAAGTTGGCGGTTTCATATCCCTGTTCCTCGAAAAACAAGTTAAGCCGTTGGTCCTGCGCCTGATCTCTCTCCGGTCGTGTCGGATTGCCGCCCCATCGGACAATCAGAGTGAACAGAAGAAAGTGCACCTGTATCTGCGCACACGCTTGTGCACAAAACAAACAAACAACAACAAACAAACAATATATATGTAAAAACCCGGCCAAGTGCGAGTCGGCCTCGCGTACGAAAGGTTTCGTACCATTATCTATAACAACGAGCAAAAAAATCACGATTGTTGTATGGGAGCCCCTTTAAATAATTATGTTATCCTGTTTTCTAGTATTTGTTGTTATAGCGGCATCAGAAATACATCATCTGTGAAAATTTCAACTGTCTATCACAGTTCATGAGATACAGCCTGGTGACAGACGGACAGACAGACAGACAGACGGCAGAGCCTAAGCAATAAGGTTCCCGTTTTACTCTTTAGGTACGGAACCCTAAAAAATAAAGAAAATACTTTTCAAACAAGGAAACACAAATACAAAAAACCGGCCAAGTGTGTGTCGGATCACGCATAATGAAGGGATCCGTAGTTGGGATGAATTTGTCCCAAGAACAAACTTAACATTGTAGTTGAAAAACATGTTCTCCCATACATTGATATACGCCACGGTCAATTTTCCAGCTGCTAAATAATGTAAGTTGGTAATCGCAACTTTTTTTTATTCGATGATACTACAAATTAACAATTTTCGGAACTTTTTCCTTTACTTGTGCTGTAAGAGAAAGAGAAATTTTATGATTCTAGGTCTACGGGAAGTATAAAAAACTTTTTACAAAAAGAACACAACCGACTTCCAAAAAAAACACTACAAAGTGAGAAATAACTTTAATTTCGGAAGTCGGTGGCTTTTGATCTTTATTTTAGTTTTTTGCCACCGACTTCCCAAAATTAAAGTTGTTTTCACTTTATAGTGTTTTTTTTTGGAAGTCGGTTGTTTTCTTTTTGTAAAATGTTTTTTTATTTTTCACTTTTTAGTGGGTCAGTTTGTAGTTTATCCAATTTACAATAGCCTAATGTCAAATGCTCATCACCTTTTACAAAATATTGCTTTTCCCGATGCAGGGGCGTTAATTGTTGAGGAGTTCTCCTGGTAAGAACCAGGAGAACTGATGGTGACTTCACCATATGCATTTTGACGAGCATAAATTGCTTAGCAACCATATTAAAGTGCTTAATCGAATCACAACGGTGAAATACTTATTATTAAGTAGTTCCGGTGGCCATCTGTGGTCTTCAACAGTTCCACCAAATGGTACTTTTCGAGTGCAAATGCACGAGTTACTATAAAAAATACTCAAATCGCTATAGGTATGCCTATAAAATTTGAGGATTTCCCTCGATTTCCATGGGATCTCCTCATCAGATTCCGATTTCGTGGCAATGGGACCACCTCGGGAGCATACCCTTCCAAACAAAAAAAGAATTTTCAAAATCCGTCCACAATTCACGGAGTAAACGGTGAACATAATTAAAAAAAAAAAAAAAAAAAACATACAGCCGAACATATAACCTCCTCCTTTTTGGAAGTCGGTTAAAAAATAGGTTTTGATTTATTTGCGAGTGTCAAAATATATCGCATAAATCACCGTATGTTTTTAAATACGTTAAAATATAAGCTTAATTTTATTTGGAGCACCAAGGACCATAGAATTACGTACATGATATTAATTTCAACTTGATACCTCTACGCATTCCTGTGAAAAAGGGTATTGACAGACAGACGGACAACGAAGTGATCCTATACGGGTTCCGTTTTTTCCTTTTTAGGTACGGAAAAGAGCAAAACGGCCATCGCTCAGCACAATGCTGCGACCCTATGCGAGACAGAGCCCCAGCGCTGGTTTTCAGCGTTGACGTGATGACGTCAACCGGTGCAGCATACAGTGAGATTGTAAATAAGAAATAAATAAATAAAAAACTACTTCATTCTACATGTAGGTACTAAGTAAATATATAATATTTGAAATGGCAACGTTTCCGTTTTGGACATACTGGTTTGATTTGGTTTGGTTTGGTATGTCCCGCGTAGATGGTTAGTCTCCACCGAGATTGGTCTGGAATTTCAGCTTATTATTAGTAGCAAGGTACCTAGTTCGTTTGGGATTGTTTTACTATTAATAAAGATGACACTGCGTTCTTGTAATTGTATATTTTCAGTTGTTGTGTTTTAAAGAAAGCATATTTTTATTTTTGATGTGTAACATATTTGCTCTCGCTTTCTCTGGGAGTGATTTCGTGATAAGGGACGGGAGTGTGTAGCTCAAGCTGTCACTTCCTGTGACAGCTTGAGCATGGAATAAGTAAGTACTTTTTGATAGCACGTAATTAGTAAGTACTTTATAATAGTATGGAATTAGTGTACTCATGGAATTAGTTGGTACTATATAATTATAGATTCTAAGTAGGGGTCGGGGGGAGGGGGGGTATAATTTCTGTTGTTGCTCAGTTGCTTATTATCAAGGTGAGATGTCAGATGTTTTTTTTTTTATTTTAGGATTTTGTCCAGCTGTTAGCTAGAAGTCTGAGATGATGATTAATACCTAGGAGTAATTGCGTGACAAACATAAAATAGCAATCAATACCTTTTTTTTTGACAGTTCACCTACGTTCATTGCGTTATTTACGTTGTTGAGCAGACGAATTTTTCAAACTATGAAGCAATGGATTAAGACTTTCCTTCAGATCCCTTGGATTGTGACGCAAGCAGGGTGCCGATGTAAGGTTATAAAAAACTGGACCATATAATAGGCTTTGATTCGTTTTAAACAAAATAAGAACAATAATAGTAACGTTTTACCTAACGAAGCATAATCAAAACAATGCCTTTTGAATACTACATTACCTATAGATAATTTGCCCCATTATGATGAAATGACGCAGAAATCATGGCTTCAAAATTGTCCATGACTCCACATAAATGCTTAAAACAAACCAACAACCAATACTCAACGTTAACTACAAGCAATAAAATTCAAAATTAAATGGCAAGTTGCAACACGGTTGTAACATTAAATCGTCCCTATCTTATTGTATCATCAAAACAATTACACGGCGTAATAATTTCGAATAAATGGATATTCAATAATAAATAATTATTTAATTTTTGTTAATTGTCACGCGAACGATTACCGAGGTATTCGAGTTATTTATTTTTGGATATTTAAATATCGAATACATAATTAAATGGTATAGTATTTTCCATTTAAATAAAGATTGGCTTTTAATTTACTCCATTCATTGGTTGTTTTTTCGTGTACACCATTTAATGTAAGTATTTCATTTTAGAAAACGACTTCGGTTCTTCATCTAAGTCCTTGGATTTCTGCCTCACGGGAAGCCGATGCAATTACGGTACGACCCAAATATTGGTTTGGTCCAGTAGATACCCCAACCGCACGTCAATGGTAACAAAACCAGTTTAAGCTGGCCAAAGCCAGTTTAAGCTTCTATGGAAACAAACCACTGACGAGCGGTGTTTGTACCAATCACCGTCAGTATTGTAAGAAAACCCTGAAATCGCCACCATGCAGAAGTAATCATAATAATCAATACGCCATGTTCCGTCATAAGGCAAAATGATAGATAATATTAATACATAGGTAGCTGTTGTATCACATCCAAAAGATTAATCCGATGGGCGCTGTCCTCCCCCAACGACGCCCTAAGTTGAGGTTCGTACCCCACAAGGGGTGCCCTTAGCGTGTAGTCGCTTCGTTTATAAGTTTATGCCCTGCCTGGAGGCCTCAATTTATTGAGGCACCCACAGGTAAGTCCGATTAAGCAGACGACAACCTCCTAGGTTGAGAGATGCCATTTAGAAATAAGAAAAAAAAAACTTAAAAACAAAATAAATCATAAATATACACAGATATGAACGCTAATGGAAAAGCAATTTCTTTCAAACAACCAATTGAATGAAAAGACAATTACAGTCACAAAACATTTTCCTTACAAATTGCACCATTTAAATACGCCTTGAAATAGAAAATACCATGCAGCTGTTTTTAAAATTATATTCGCTGAGTCACTCAGGCGTTAACTTTTGTCAAGCCAAACATGGATTTTCCATTTTCATTCACAATCAAATTGTGATTGATACAAATATTTTGTTCAAAAATGTTGAAAGTTATATCTACCTGCAATTATTGACGCAGGATAATTTTTATTCACGTAGGTACTGAAAACGAATTATTAGTGGATTTATTTTTGTTAGTAAGAATTTATTTATTTCATATAATAATTATATTATAGCTTTATTTATTTCCGTAAAAAATACAATCTAATAGCTTAGAAATTGAAAGTTAAAAAAAAAAAAAAAGTTATAGAATATTATGTAGTTTGTGCGAACCCCCTTCGGGTAAAAGCGTCCTCCAAGGAATGCCAGTAATCTTTGTTGCTGGCTATGTTTAGCCAGCTTTGACCCGCCACCTCCATGACGCCCCCAAGCAATAAGTCAGTAATCGTAATATTCAAAGGCGTTTTGAACGCAAAACTGTGATAATTAATAGAAGAACTATCTTCATCTATTTTACAAATTTACTTAATTGGGAAATACGAAGGAAATGGTTAAGGCTAATATATTATTTTTCCAAAATACGATAGATGTATTTATCAACTTCGTACAAAAAAAGTAAACTTAACGAGTCAACTGCTATATATCCGCCTCTACGCGGGACTTCCTAATTGCTTAAGCTTATTTAATTTTTAATATTAAGACAGTTATTACTATTCTTTTGTATTTTACATTGTTTATTGCTATAATAAATAAATGTATGTAATTATTTTCCTTATTTAACCATTATTTGTAACGCCAACGTGACATATTATTGTTGTTGCACTGAAATAACACAAGTTTAAAAAACCGTCGAGAGCAGGCAGTTTAA
Organism: Tiliacea citrago; assembly: GCA_963921375.1. Taxonomy (NCBI): domain Eukaryota; kingdom Metazoa; phylum Arthropoda; class Insecta; order Lepidoptera; family Noctuidae; genus Tiliacea; species Tiliacea citrago. The sequence goes on along the minus strand of OY992799.1, from coordinate 20,272,934 downwards.
ATCAAATTTCTAACGCAAGCTCCGCCCTTCGCTCCCCGCCACTGCGTTATGTGCTAAACGCTAATACATCACTAATAAAGTTGCGCTCTTTGTTCGAGCACGAAACTAAATAGCGTAAGTCTCAATTATTATTTCGTTCATAACTAAAGTAATAATTGATCTAGAGAAAAAATATCTTGTGTCGGGATAATAAACTATATTTTCTTGCTATGAATATTTATTTTAGACATAAAAGCTAAACAATCTTGTTTGTTTTTTTTCATAATTATCCTTAAAAAAGACATGATTTTCGGATAAAAAGTTCATTGAGAGAAAATATTACAATTACGTAACCGTCTTCAACATGGAAAGAAACAGATCCAAAAAATCATATACTAAAGTTTCATTTTGCTGTGTTTCAGAATATTCATGCAAATTAATATAAAAATAGGGAGTCTCGTCATAAAACGGCCTATGATTGTGATTGTGAACAACAGCTGAACGCGCCGATTTTCCGACGTATACACGGACTAATGTTATATGTCCGAATCTATTCGTCACTTTGTGAAAAATAGGTGTATTTAGTTTTCTTTATAAAAATTGAGAACTAACAGAAAAAAAACACCTATGATAAAACAAAGAATCATACCTATACTCCGTTGGTTTAGATAGTTAAATAAAGGTAAACAAAAAACTACGTGACGAGAGAGCTGTCAAGTAACCGACTAAACGTAATACCTGTCACTTCAGTTGTCATGCTACCTCACCGTTGTACTCTTCAATTTAGCAACGTTTTATTTCGTTGACGTTTAGAGGACCTATCTGTTTGGGCTCTTTACAATAGGCAGATTACAAAATAGTATAGTATTGTTATAAAAAAAAATGTTTTCTAGCAGTTACATCTACGAGGAGTAGCAGGCTGTTAAGAATATATGATAAAGTTTAACATACAGTATTATATAGACTTCCAAAAAAAACACTACAAAGTGAAAAATAACCTTAATTTCGAAAGTCGGTGTCTTTGGATCTGTATTTTAGTTTTTTGCCACCGACTTCCGAAATTAAGGTTATTTTTCACTTTGTAGTGTTTTTTTTGGAAGTCGGTTGTTTTTTTTTTTGTAAAAAGGATTTTATTTTTCACTTTTTAGTGGGTCAGTTTGTAATTTATCTAATTTACAATAGCCTAATGTCAATTTCCCGATGCAGGGGCGTTAATTGTTGAGGAGTTCTCCTGGTAAGAACCAGGAGAACTGATGGTGACTTCACCATATGCATTTTGACGAGCATAAATTGCTTAGCAACCATATTAAAGTGCTTAATCGAATCACAACGGTGAAATACTTATTATTAAGTAGTTCCGGTGGCCATCTGTGGTCTTCAACAGTTCCACCAAATGGTACTTTTCGAGTGCAAATGCACGAGTTACTATAAGAAATACTCAAATCGCTATAGGTATGCCTATAAAATTTGAGGATTTCCCTCGATTTACATGGGATCCCCTCATCAGATTCTGATTTGGTGGCAATGGGACCACCTCGGGAGCATACCCCTCCATACGAAAAAAGAATTTTCAAAATCTGTCCACAATTGACGGAGTAATCGGTGAACAAACCTCGTCCTTTTTGGAAGTCGGTTAAAAAGAGAAAACTATCGTAAAATCAAAAATAAATTTAATTAGGATAGAAGTTACAACTTATTTTTAAACAGGAAATGTCATCTATAAAAACCCTTTTTATGATTTGTTTATCTTTATTTAACTACCTAAACCGATGGAATATAAGTGGAATTATGTAAAAAAAAATATTTCGTAAAAAGTGCAGTTGGCTCTTTCTACTTTGCTGCCGTCGAAATGATATCTACCATAGACAGTGAAACCAGATTCATTGATGTCTGTAATAACGCCGGTCGCGGAGCCACAGACAAAATTAATGGTACATTCGATTCCACTAAAAGTATAATGCGTTAGGTTAATGTCTCGTGATTTCTATGTGGCCAGGCCGTGGCCTCGATTTTGGCCTCATCGGTTTTGTAATTATTTGTATGTTGTTATTTTTGTGTATTTGTTAGTAGGGACGTTGTTAATGACCTGGCATGGTTTGGGATTGTTAAAGACAATTAATTATAATTTATATTGGACTTAACCTTGAGGAGCTCGTGGTTAAGAAATAACAGCCGCATGGGCCGATCCATCAGGTTAAGCCATGCTTGCCTAGTGTGTTCCGTGGATAGGTGACCATCTTTACATACTGAGATCCCGCCGTGCCTTGGAAAGCACGTTAAGCCGTTGGTCCCGGCTGTCATTTGTAGATCTTTGACAGTTGTTACGGGTCATCAGAAGCCCGAAAGTCTGACAACCAGTCTTACCAAGGGGTATCGTGTTGCCCAGTTAGGGTTGTGGAGTTCAGATGGGCAGTCGTTCCATGTAAAATACTGGTATTGAGTTGGTTAGACTGGACAACCTTGGTATATGGCGAATTCTGAATAGTAGACTTATTTCAGCTGAAATGATGACTGGATGACCTCAAATTCTTCGAAGTTAGCCAAGTTAGGGGTAAAATCCTGCTCGGGACGGTTTTTACAGCTTGAAAAAACATCGAGATGTCATTGTTATATGTTAGTTTAATATGAATGTTTTATACAAAGAAACCTTTTGGAATAAATTCTCTAAATGCTGGCGCAACCGCATCAAAAACCGGTGTGGAGTTTAGAAGAACAACGCGATCACAAAGACAGACACGTAAACCAAGTTTATTTTGTAATGATATGAAAGAAAGAAAAATTATTTATTCTGCACAAACAAAATGCGCATTACAAAAAAATTACAAACAAAACAAAGTAGCCAAAAGCCTCGTATTCAAACAATGAAAGTTTGACAATCTTGTCCATAAGCACACAAAGTTTCAAAGCATTGATCTAACTAAAATAATAAATCTTTAGTTTGGAGTTTCATGGCGGGAAAGTGAAGCGTCATGTTAGCAGATTTGTTTTATTTTCTAAAATTTGTGTTTAGCCGAATATTAATGTGTAATAGTAGTGGATTATTAACCATTAAGTGTTCGTGAACCTGCATTAATGTAGGCAAATGAAACAAAACAGTGCAACATCACTTAAGTTCTCTCAAGAAGTCCGCGCGAGGTTTCAGTAAAGTGCCACGTCTTTACTGAAACTCAAGGAGAGCGGATCTATCATCTTTATCATGCATTGAATGGATTTCATTGCATAATTATTTATACAACTTTGTACTCGTTACCTAATTTTACATGACACTGGCTAAATGCACAAACCGTGCGAAGCCAAAAAAAAAAATCTTTAGTTTTCAGTACATACGCGAGTAAAAAATATCCTGCGTCAATTATTGCAGGTAGTTAAAACATGAACAGTTTACGAAATAGTGGTATCAATCACAGTAGGTAATAATTTGGTATTTTATGGGTGAATGAAAATGGAAAATCCATGTTTGCATTGACAAAGGGTAACGCCCGAGTGACTCAGCGCTTATGGTTTTAAAAACAGCCGCACTGAAATGGTATTTCCCATTTCAAGGCGAATTAGATACGAAAAGCGACTTGAATTTATAATAATTATGTTTAAAGAATATAGTTCTATAAAAGGTTTTTAATACATCTGAGAAGGCGTCATCGTAGCTTGGCTTTTTTTAGGAATCTAGTCTATCTGTCCGCCTGCCTTGTGTCCTACAAAAAAAAATCAAGATAACCTAGACTTTATTTCTGCAGTGAAGAGTCAGGAAAAAACAATTTTTTATCAAATTGACAACCAATTTTATTTTCATCTCGTTTATTCGAATCACAACTGTCATTCCTTGACAGTCGTATGAAATGGCTATATCACGGCAAATTGATATAGTGAAGCAATTCTTTTTTTAAATAAATATATTTTTTTATTTCATAAACAATAAATTTTTCTGACCGTACCTAACCGGAGATGACTATTAAAAAAAAATCTGATTGCATGCTTCCATGTATTTATGTACCCTATGCCATGGATTTATTGATATTTTATAAACAAGACACTATGCACTGGCCGAAAACATTGTAAGAATATAAAGAGACTTTTTCAATAGTATTTTATTGATCATAATTCTGCTGACAAACAAAAGTGCGACTAAAAATATTTTCTCAGTATATTCATGTTCCTTTGTGTACCAGATTCATAATAAATAATTCACAAAGAGCCACAAATGTTAAACGGATCAAATATTTACAAAATTATTGACAAAGCTCTCCGTTTCGTTACAAAAATTGGGGGCATGTGTGTTTACTTTCAAAAAGAGATTCCGCATGACAAACTCGGATAAGCACAAAACATATTGGAGGATCCTTTAGTTTTGTGCTTATCCGAGTTTAAAAAGGAGTTATTGTTTTTCCTTTTATATTATAATATAAGAAAGCTATCTATCAGTGATAGTGTAAGTAAAAAGCAATCCCTTAAAAAGTCCCGATTCTTTGATTTATCCCTTTGTAGGGGAAAAGAAAATAAAAAGATCCTTCATTTTGCCGGACAGAGGCGCTTCCGGAAAATTTACGTGGAGGGTGAAATAATATATATTCTGTTTACAGTGTAAAAACAACGATCAAACACTTTGAAACCAGCAATACGGTACATGTAAAAATAATAATGATCGGGATGGAAGTAAGAATACATCACGCCTTCCCCGAAGGGTTGGGCAGAGGTGTACACCCCCATTTCACCGGTTAAGTTTAAGTCCCGTGGAGACGACCCTATTGCGATCAACGATAGAAAACCCCAATAATACTTTGCCCGACCTGGGAATCGAACCCAGGATCTCATGCTTAGTAGTAGTGCTTGCGACCACCAGGCCAAACAGGCAGTCAGTGTGGAAGTAATTCTCTGAATATTGAAACGTCGACTTATAAAAATATTAATTTAGTACTTCAATACTTTCTTTGAAAATAAAAGTAAGCAGAGATTAATCTTGCTAAAAGTATTGAGATTACCAATAAATAATCACAACATCGTAGAGTAATTAAAGAAAGTAATATTTTTAAAAGGTTTTTTAACTGAATAAAAGAGGATGGATAAATACAAGTAGTGCCGCGATCGCGGCCAGCGATCGCTCCATTCAATTTGGTCGCAGTCGGCTATTTAGTATTTTTAGGACTCCAAAATAGGAATTATTATTTTGAAGTTCCCAAAAAGAGGCGCACTCAATATCACCATGTCCCAGAATTAACGCACAACCTCTTAACGGGTCATCATCGTACTCATCATTATGAACAACTTTTGCAATGGGACCAAACCTGAAATCGCGAAAAAAAATCAGCTGTCCCCTACATTTTGACGATAAATGTAATCGAACATACCTAAATGTAGGGAACAGCTGTATTTTTTCGCGATTTCGAAATACTAAATAGCCAACTGTGACTAAATTGAATGGAGCGGTCGCCGGGCGCCATCGCAGCACTGCTGGATTCGCTCGCTTGGCTCGCGCGCTGTTGGTCAGAGTTCTTTTTTTTTTTTTTTTTTTTTTTTTTCACGCTGAGAAATGCATTACGCATGCCCGCTCGTGGGGGACGAGTCGGGGTATGTGGGACTCCTGTCACTACAGTATACCCACTAAAACTCAGCGGTGTTCCCACATCGCCGTGTTGGGAGGGCCATGGGATAACGGCTCAGCCTTTTCTTCCACAACCCTCCCGGCGCATGCCCGCCTAGCTGGCGGGCCCCTCATGCCCCCCCGTTACTGGGGGGGCTACGGGAATGGCCGGGAACACCTGGCCATTCCCGTCCGACACTGGTGGAGGCCTGTGCAATACAGGTAAGGGTGCCCCCGCACCCGTTGCCGGCTGGCCTCCACCTGGGAGGAGTCGGAGATGACGTTCAAACTGACGTCTTCTTCGACCCCTCCTCCGCCTTCGGAGCGGCGCCGCGGCAGGATCGTCCTCCCGCGTGCGCTCTGCCGCCTCCTTCTGGGACATGACGTGTTCGCAGAAGGAGGCGACTGCCGCCCAGGACCCCTCATCCCTCAGCATGGCGTTAACCAAGCCGGGGAGTGAGAGGTCCGATCCAATCACCGCGTTCAGACTGTGGCGCGGCTCGGACCACGACGGGCACACCTCGAGGGTGTGCTGCGCCGTGTCCTCCGCCGCGCCACAGTGGTGGCACGACGGCGTCTCCTCCCGTCCGATTCGATGCAGGTACGATCCGAAACAACCGTGTCCGGACAGCACCTGCACAAGACGGAACGAGAGGAACCCGTGCGACCGCTCGAGCCAGTCTCGCAGGACTGGCCCAATCGCGTCGAGGGTTCGGCGGCCGAAGGCTGCAGTGGCGAGTTCCCCCGTCCAATGGACGGCGATGGCGTCTTTCGCCTCCCGCCGGACTGCAGCCCGCTCTTCCGGGGCTGGGCGTTCTCCTCTCGCCCTCCGCCCCGCCGTCCATTCATACACTCTGGCGAGCACCCACGCCTCGAGTTCCCAAGGAGGGGTGCTGGCCAGAGCGCATGCTGCCGCAAAGCCCACTGTGCGATGGGCCCGCACCACACGCTGTGCTATAGCCCGTTGGGGTGCCCGCAAGGCCGCGGCGTTCTCCCTCCTGTGGAGGGAGTCCTCCCAGATGGGAGCTCCGTAGAGGGCCATACTCCTCAAGATGCCGGCGTAGAGTTGCCGGCATCGCGCGCTAGGCCCCCCCAAGTTGGGAAGCAGCCACGAGAGGGCGCCCGCGGCCTTCAGCAGGCGCGACGACAGCCCGCTAAAATGCGGACCGAAGCGCCACCTGCTGTCAAGTACAAGGCCCAGATATTTCATCTGGGCCTTCACCTCAATTCTGGCGCCCTCCACAAATATGTGGGCGTCAGGTGGGGGGCGCTGCTGAGGGCCGTGGAAGTACACGGCCTCGGTCTTGTGCAGCGCCACCGTTAAGCCTAGACGGTGGATCCTCCCTGCAACCAAGGATCCGCCCGCCGAGGCGGTGAGGAGAGTGTCGTCCGCATAGCAGACAACACTCGTACCTCGGAGGAGAGTTCCCCGCAACAGCCAATCGTAGCCGACGTTCCAAAGGAGAGGTCCCAAGACTGACCCCTGCGGAACGCCGGCCTCAACGGCGTACCGCCGGACTTGGCCAGTCCTATCCACCAGGAGGATCGCCCGATCCTCCAGGTAGCTGGCCAGCAGACTGCGCATGTGTCGAGGCACTCCGTGGAATCGGAGCGCCTCTAGGATGGTGGAGTGGGGAACGGAGTTGAAGGCGTTGGCTATGTCGAATGACACAGCCAACAATCCGTCCCTCGCTTCCATCGCCTCCTTGACCTGGCCCTTAAGGCAGGCCAGCGCATCCACCGTGGAACGCTCAGCCCGAAAACCGAACTGAGCGTCCGACAAGTCCGGTCCGATACTCCGCAGATGGCCCTTTAGGCGGGCAGCGACAATCCCCTCGAACATTTTGCCGACCTCATCGAGCAGAACGATGGGCCGGTATGCCGAGGGGGAGTCTGCTGGGCGGCCCTCCTTGCGAAGGAGGCACAACTGTCCCTCCTTCCACGGTTTCGGGAACCTTCCAGACGCAAGGCATGTGCTGAAGAGTTCCCGAAACCTCTCCTCCATTTGAGTGGCAGCGATCGCCACCACTCTCGCCGGAACACCGTCGGGGCCCGGAGCTGTCTTCTTGGCGCGGATATGGAGAATCGCCGCGCCAAGTTCCGACTCCGTGACAGGAGGGGCCTCCTCTTCTTCCTCAGCTGGCGGAGCTATCCCCTGCGGTGGGCCCATCACTGGTGGGGTGAAGTTGTCGTCCCTGCACGGGAACAGGGACTGAACCACCCCATCCAGAAAGGAGGGCTCCAGGGTCTCGGTGACCGGGGGACCAAAGGGACGCAATTTGTTGCGCGCCGCCTTGTATGGTCTCCCGTAGGGGTCGTTGTCGAGACCCTCCAGCAGCTCTGCTCTCGCCGAGTCTCTGGCGGCGGCGATGGCCCCACCGAGGACCATTTTTGCCTCCAAATATACCTCATAGAGGTGGTCCTCGTTGGCCCGGTCCCGTAGACGCCGCCGCCGACTCCGCGAGTAGGCCCTCCTTGCCGCCACACACGCTGCTCGAAGCCCCGCCAGCTCCACCGACCACCAGTACACGGCGCGATTGGGCAGTGGCCGGCGAGACCGAGGCATGCTGGAGTTGCATACCTCGGTCAGAGTTCTAACTCTAAGAGTTCTAACCTAACCTAACCCGTTAGGGTCGGTTGCCCTAGCATAGTTACTATGACCAATTCGGCTCGCCCACTGTTGTGCGTTTATTCTGGTAGGTACATGTTGTATAAGAGTGTTAAATATTTGTTTTTGGAAAGCAAAATTTGAATTACATTTACAATTACATGCCATTTATAATTAGGTGGATTCTGCATCCCACGCTCTTGTCGTACCTTATCCATTTACGATCCCACGTACGCACGGCCGGAAAAGGGGCGGCTATATTAATTCCACCTTATCCCAACTTCCTTGATATATTATACAATCCAATATATCTCGAAAATGCCCGAAAATAACTGTCATAATAATTAAGATCATGTTCTTGTGACATTACGAACTTTTGAGTTTATGTATGAATGCGTGTTTCCTTTGATGACAGGAACGTTCCTACGAGTATTCGCCACGAAACCGTATGTATTAAGCTCAACACACACAGGCAGCGGGTGCGGGTCGGGCGCGCAGCGGGTTGGCGCGGGCGGCGGGAGCCGCGCACGCGTTTCGTGTGGGTCATTCATATAAATACAGAGAATTCAGTCCGCCGTACTGCCGTCCCGACCCGCGCCCGACCCGCACCCGACCCATGCCCGACCCGCGCCCGACCCGCAACCGCTGCCTATGTGTGTTGAGGTTTATACTAGCTTCTGCCCGAGACTTCATCCGCGTAAAATTATCGCCCGCTCGCGCTAATAATTCGTTTGAATTAGGTTAGTGTTCTTTCTGACTTTTTAGGGTTCCGTGTGTTTGAATGAAAAAACGGAACCCTTTTAGTATCACTCGTGTGTCTGTCTGTCTGTCATAGCTAATTTGGTCCGAATCTAGTAGACCGACTAAGTTGAAATTTGGTACAGATATGAACTTAAGTGACCCAAACACGGACGTGTTACATAAAGAAATGAATTTTGGATATTTTTTTTTTTTCGGTGAGAAATTATCAAATAACTTCTCCCGCTCTGGGTGGAGCGGGAGGGCGTGTCAGACTTTTACTGACTAAAACCCACCCGTGTTACTTCAGATGCCTGTGTGCCAGGGCCACGATATCCCTTTCGGACAGGCTTGTAACCCTATGGGGTCAGTTTTGGGAGACAAATAAGAAAATTAAAAAAAAGTTTTGCACACTGTACCGTGTGCAAGGGCCTCAAGTTTATTTTTTAGGGTTCCGTACCCAAAGGGACCCTATTACAAAGACTCCGCTGTCCGTCCGTCTGTCTGTCTGTCTGTCACCAGGCTGTATCTCATGAACCGTAATAGTTAGACAGTTGAAATTTTCACAAATGATATATTTCTGTTGCCGCTATAACAAAAAATACTAAAACACAGAATAAAATAAATATTTAAGGGGGCTCCCATACAACAAACGTGATTATTTGGTATTTTTTGCTCAATATTGATAACGGCAACAGGTATACGCTTGAAATATTCACAGTTTATTTAGTTATATATTCACTTTAAAAATACATAATTAAATTAAAATAAAATAAATATTTAAGAGGGGCTCCCATACAACAAACGTGATTTTTTTTGCAATTTTTATAGATAACTAGCTGCGCCCCACGGTTTCATCCGCGTAAATCTCGATCCCGTGGAAATATCGGGATAAAAAGTAGCCTATGTCTAAATCCAGGGTGTCAGCTACCTCCATACAAAATTTTATCAAAATTGGTCCAGCCGTTTGAGCGTGAAGAAGTAACAAACATACACACACACACTCACAAACTTTCGCCTTTGGAATATTAGTGTGATGATGATTATTTATGAAATGAAAGTTCATTAGAATTGTTGCGATAGAATACACAGCGTGAATATATGGTGTAATAATAAATACATAGGGCAAACGAAACCATAGCGTGATTCAGAATCTAGGTTGAATCTATAACCAAATGCTGAATTGAAACGTATGCATGTTTTAAGACTGAGCAGCGCCATCTATGTGAATTTTTAGTAAACTAAAGTTATCATCAATATTGCGTATTCTAAGTTGCAAAATGGATACAATGCGGGGAAAAAATGCATGCCTATGGCAAAACAGCTGACTACCAAGTAACAGATTAGACGTAAAATGGCGAAAATGTATTACAATTCTTTACTCATCCCGAGTAAACACTACATTTTTTCGAGATAAAAAGTAGGCTATGACTTAATCCAAAGTGTCAGCTACCTCCATACAAAATTTTATCAAAATTGGTGCAGCCGTTTCAGCTTGAAGAAGTAACAAACATACACACACACACACACTCACAAACTTTCAAATTTATAATATTAGTGTGATGATGGTACGGAATCCTTCGTGCGCGAGACTGACTCTCACTTGGCCGGTTTTTATAGATAATGGTACGGAACCCTTCGTGCGCGAGACCGACTCGCACTTGGCCTTTTTTATAATTTTAAAATAAATAGTTTCAAAGTTATTTAAGAAAATACATGAAAACTTACCATTTCTAAAGAAAAGAAAGAAAGAAAAAGCATTTATTGGGACTCGCACAGATCACAAATTAAACTAAAACATACTCATAGAAACATAAAGAACAAAAATCCCGTATCTCCGAAACTACTGAGCCAAAAATAAATTGAAAAACATACAAAAAATTGTTCTTTTCAGATTACACGAAAACCTATAAGATACTGTGCCCTGTTATTGGGATTTTCCAGTAGGAATTTCTCAGTAGCAGCCAGGAGTATGGATTTGTGCCCGGTTGATGGCAATAGGCTTGCGTATTACATGGGAGTTAAACATAACTGGCGAAATGTGGGTGTTCTATAGGTACACCTCTGCCTAACCCTTCTGGGATTAGAGGCGTGATTTTTGTATGCTATAAGAAGATTTACGGTCTTAAAGTAACAAGGTAAACCTCCCAAAATTGTGTGTACAAACTTTCATTTGCAGTTGGAATGTATGGTGAAACATGTTGTTCAACTACAATGTTAAGTTTGTACTTGGGATAACTTCATCCCAACTAAGGAACCCTTGAATGTGCGTCGCTTGGGTGTTTTTTTCGTTTTGCTCGGCTCGGGTCGTAGCTTGTTGTTAAATTGCCTAGAACCTTCCTCAAGAACTGGGCCAACAAATGCAAAATAAAATTCAAATCTGATTGGTAGTTCTTGCACGTTCAAACAAACAAAAAAAAAACTCTTCAGCTTTATTATATTAGCATAGATATTTTTCTGTATCCGAATAAACCGGTGACAGCCCTATATTTATAAATAACATCAAAATTCTTCGGTTGACTACAAATAAACTGTGTTCTTTTTACAAAAATGTTCGCGGTTTTTTAATTTTCAAACAATTTTCCGCGAAATGGGCATTTTCGGAACAATGAATTTTTTTGTATTGTCTGTCGTGCCAAAAATAGAAATATTGGGTTTTAATTTATCGCTTTTCAGTCATTTCTGACAAACATCTGTAAAGCTTCGCGCGCTATGATTTACATTTTTGTTCCATAGTTACCTCGAGGCGAGGAGAGGAGCTCGTGGCTAATTAATAAAAGATTCATGGATCCATCCATCAGGTTAAGCTACGCTTGCTGGGGTTGGTCGGTGGAAGGGGTTTTTACATACCTAGACTCCTCCGTGCCTCGGAAAGCACGTTAAGCCGTGGGCCCCGGCTGTCATTCGTGGATCTTTGACAGTCGTAACGGGTCGTCAAAACCCCGAAATTTTGATAGCCAGTCTTACCAAGGGGTTCACACTGATTTCAACAGCACTTAACCGAACGGCACCTGAGCACTTCCACTAACGGCACCGAAACAAAATTTTGATGAGTGCGGTTCGGTGGAACAGTTTTCTAATATTACTTTAAGTCTCCGAACGGCACCTGCATACAGTTTGTAGTGATGGGACGTATATTATATTCTGTGTTCAGGACATTACCAACTATAACATAACGAGTAGTAAGTGCAATCGAACCACGAACAGTAAAGGGCTCCGATATCGTACGTAATAAATGCGGGTAAATTTTTACGTATGCAATTTGTTTAACGTTGGATTCAAATCACTAAACTATTTCAACATAGCATAATAGCAGAGACGCTGAAAAAGTTAGACCAGATGCTGCACAGCTTAAATGGAGCCTCTCGACGGGTTGGCCTCGGTATCTATTTGGACAAGACGAAAGTCATATACTATTCACACGTCTTGCCGAGACCAATCTACATCAAAAGGTCGCTTTTTGAAGTTGTGAAGGAGTATTTCTACCTAGGGGAAGTCATCCAGCTCGGTAGACACAATTTTGAGAGTGAAGCGGACAGAAGGATCCAGTTGGGTTGGGCAGTGTTTGGAAAACTGTGTCAAGTGTCTTCGTCACCTATCCCGCAATGTTTGAAGACCAAGGTCTTGAAATAGTGCGTCCTGTCCGTTATGACACATGGTGACAAAACGTGGACACATACAGTGGGACTGGTCCACAAATTCAAGGTTGCTCAGCGTACTATGGAGCGGGCTATGCTCGGAGTTTCTTTTTAGGATAAGATCAGAAAGGAAACTATCCGGAAAAGAACCGGATTTACCGACATATCTTGCGGAGTAAGCAAGCTGAAGTGGCAGTGGGCGACCCATGTTTGTTGAAGGACCGATGGCCCATGGACAGACGAGTCTTGGAGTGGAGACCGCGTATCGGCGAGATGGACCGACGACCTTAAAAAAGTAGCTGAGACAGACTGGATGCGGAAGGTGGAGGACAGGGTGTTGTGGCGCAGTCTGGGAGAGGCCTATTTTCTGCACTGGTCAGCGCAAGGCTGAAATGATAGATCACTTTGACGATATTATAGTTACATATTATGAGGAGTTACATATTGTGCCGATTGTCGTTACGGCCAAAAGCCTGATGCCTGAAAGCCTCTATCAACATCTCTCGAGGCTCTCGTTAGGCGGTTGGATCAAGGGCGTGATTCAAAAGGCAGTATTCCTTGATACGGCTCGCATTGTGAGGAAGTTCCTATCTCCTGCAGCCCTAACAACTGGTAGCTCGAACCCTGCTCCCAACACCGGCAGAACTCATTTTATTATATTTTTAAATGTTTTGTTTTTTATTTTAGATTGTAGGAAATACTTAAAAATGTATTCTGGTCAGAAAACAAAAAACAAACGACATAATTATTATTATAAATTAGACATCCTACCTACATGATAACACGCAATTACTAAACTTGCCTCGATGTGACAGCCCCGACTCACTGCATACTGAAACATACTTAGATTTTATGTAGCGGTCTATATGTGTGAGTGTGTTCATTCGACCATTTTGTTCCTAGTTGAAATACTGTATGATTTGAACCTCAGAACAATTTTGAACAAACGTAATCGCTAAGAGAAGTGACAAGGTCTCTCATTATTTGTTTACTGACGAGCGATACAAATAAAACATTACTCTTTGCTCCAGGTGAACAAGGTGGAATTATCCGGAACACTTAACTTCTGCTGATTTGTATCGACATGTTTTGTTTGCTTATGTCTTGAACAAAAAAATACACCCCATCACTAAAAAAATATTTTACATAGGTGCCGTTCGGGGACTGAAAATAATATTAATAAACTGTTCCACCGAACCGCACTTATCAAAATTTTGTTTCAGTGCGGTTAGTGAAAGTGCTAAGGTGCGGTTCGGACAAGTGCTGTTGAAATCAGTGCTCTGAGTGGAATACCTCCCTATTTGAAATAAATAATTTGACTTTTGAATTTTTTTTTTAACAGACTCGCGCGGTATTGCGGGCAAATTGTGCTACTAGTGTTGCGTCGCGCCCGCGATATTGCACTAGTCTGTACGAGCCTTTACTGGGTTGTGAAGGTCAGATAGGCAGTCGCTCCATGTAAAATACTGATATTCAGCTGCATCTGGTTAGACTGGAAGCCGACCCCAACTGAATGTAAGAACGTTGTAGGCTTAAAGGCTCGTACAGACTGGTGCAATATCACAGGCTCGACGCGACACTAGTAGCACAATTTATTTGCCGGTGCCTGTCGCGCCCGCGATATCGCACCAGTCTGTACGAGCTTTTATAGACTGTAGATTTGTAGACTATTTTCTATTTTTTTAAGTACCTGGTACTTGTTGATGGGCCTACACTGTCCTTGCATATCTATTAACACTGTAATTTGAAAATATTGTTAAAGCCAATATTTTTAAAAGACTACCTAACCGTGGATTTTCTTGCCGGCTCTTCTCCATAGGAAACGACCAATTGGAACCGAGCACCTAGCTTCTGACGTTTCAAAAGTGCCCATGTATGTTTATGTGATTTTTTTTTTATGGATGTAGTGCGGACCAACCTTCACAATTTATTTAGCTTGGCAAGCCGCACGTCAGTGTTACCGAAACCAGTACAAGCTCGCTTCATATTCTATTGAAACTCTGTACTACAGGAGGCTAGCTCAAGAAATAAAGAAACACGAAAAATAGGTTTCAAAGGTTAAAAAACCGGCCAAGTGCGAGTTTGACTCGCATCACTCGTTCCGTATTATATAAAACGGCAAAAAAAAACAAAAACACTTTTGTTGTATGGGAGCCCCCCTTAAATATTTTTTTATTTTAATTTAATTACTTATTTTTAAAGTGAATATATAACTAAATATTAATTTCAAGCATCTACCTGTTGCCGTTATCAATATCAAGCAAAAACGAGCAAAAAATCACGTTTGTTGTATGGGAGCTCCCTTAAATATTAATGTTATTCTGTGTTTTAGTATTTGTTGTTATAGCGGCAACAGAAACACATCATCTGTGAAAATTTAAACTGTCTAACTATCACGGTTCATGAGATACAGCCTGGTGACAGACGGACAGACAGACAGACGGCGGAGCCTTAGTAACAGGGTTCCCGTTCTACCCTTTGGGTACGGAACCCTAAAAACAAGGTACAATAGGTAATAAAGGTAAGTAATAGGCTTGAGGTCAAGGCCACAGTGTTGCCATAAACATGCAGCCTATTATAAATAAAATATTTTTTATTTATTTATTTATTCGCTCCAAACATACAAATACGAGTATCCTTACAGGCTAGACCCAATGCGATATTGTAGTACTCTTAAAAATTAAATATTTCCACTGCTTGTACCATAACAAATTCTATAGGTGTATTCTTTCAAATTCACCTAAAGCACAACAGAATAATGTCGAGGTCATCAGCAATGAGGTTGAGAGTGGGGAATAAATCATTTATTTCAGATTCATCATTAAGATTACATCCATATTTGTTAGTACAACTGCAAGCTTACAAACTAGTGGTACAGCCCGATTCAAACTTTATGGCGGCTCGGAACATGAGGCGAGCCACTGCGCAGTAACGAATTTATGTATCAGCGGGGGTGAGGGGTGGGGTACTGCGCAGGGATTAGCGCCCTTCAGAGCCGCCATTAAGTTTGACGCGTACATTAGTAATAATGTATTTTAATAATTTATAAATAATTTTTATTTTATTATAAATATTTATTTTATTTTTTTATTTTATTAAGTATGACGTGTACATTAGTAATAATGAATAGCAATTGGTCATAATAATTTAATTAATTATTATATAATAATAATTTACACGTACACATACACGCGCATTACACTGACTCAATTATTTTAGACTGGATCCCTTGGAGATAATTATCGGGATAAAATGTAACATTTGTCCTAATCCAGGTCATCGTCTACCCATATGCCAAATTTCATCCAAATTCGTTCAGCCGTTTTAGCATGATAGCGTAACAAACAAACAAACTCATTTCTGCATCCATAATATTGGTTAGGAAAGTACGCGTCAAACGTCATGACGGCTCTGAAGTGCGGTACGCGCTGTGTAGTACCGCACCCCTCACTCCCGCTGACACGTGAATTTGTTACTGCGCAGTGACTCGCCTCATGTTCCGAACTGCCATAAAGTTTGCATCGGGCTGTAACCAGATATAAAATGCCACTTAAAGATATTGTTTACCAAAGAAGTAAGTTGAACGGTTTTCCTCAATTATTTTCTCATGATTAAATTCCTTGGTTCCAGAACGCTTACACATTTCCTGGATGAAATCACCGAGGTTTCCTTTTTCCACCCTTTTCTTAGAAAAATAAGAAAAGATTACGCTTAATTACAGGAAGTAAGATTACCCCCGGTTTTCAATAAATGAAAATACTTTTAAGCTAAGAATTCTCTTACAATTTCTTTTTTTATTTATTTCATCAAAGAACAAAAAAAAATCGGCCAAGTGCGAGTCGGACTCGCGCAGGAAGGGTTCCGTACCGTTATCTATAAAAAAGGGAAAAAAATCACGTTTGTTGTATGGGAGCCCCCCTTAAATATTTATTTAATTTAATTATTTATTTGTAAATAAAAATAAGTAATAATTATCTTAATTAACATACATGCTTTGCAAGAAGCGTCCAGTCTGTGCACTCAACATAAAATACTCTAGGACCAAAGACTTACAATGTTCCGTGTGGTGCCGGACGTAAAGAATAGCACCATCCTATTTCTTCCCGTAGGTGCCGCAAAAGGCGACTAAGGGATTTACTAGAAAATGGGCAGCAGCGTTCTCTATGCATTTTAACACCATACTGCGATCGCCAACCCGCCTGCCAAGCGTGACGATTATGGTACCTCCTTTTGGAGACAATAAACAGAGCCGACGACCCTTAAACATCGGCCACCGGCGATTTACGAGAAGCTAGTAGAGCTAGCAACTAAAAGCGAGTTGGCGAGCAACGAGCAGCGAGTGCGCGACGGCGACGAGCGATTACTCGCTGGTATACGTATGCACTAAGCGCGAGTCTCAAAGTCAGAGTTTTGTGCCCGCCAAGCGAGCATCGCTGAGCGAGTACTCTTTTTAACAGCTCTTGTCCCTGTGACAAACGAGTACTCGCCGGCGGTGTGAGCAGTCAGCGATCAACTATTAATATATTTTTTTTCTTTTCTGTGGCAATCCGCGATCAGTTTTTACTTTTAGCGGATGAGTTGGGGGTAAACATTGGCGGAAAGAGCGTGACTCCAGCGAGCCATCTACTCTGTATTCGTGCTTAGGTCTACACAGGTGTGGGTGGGCTACACGATGTACCCCTTTTAAGTCTTTTCCTATAACTTCTTGTTTTCAGTGCGGCAGCCAAATCGTTGGGGTGCCTTTCCAGTCTTTCCTGGTATTTTGTTCTGATATGTTTGATCTCGTTTGACAGTATTCATAACTCCTTGTGTATTCGTGACAAGCCAAGGAACGCCACTAATTGACCTCAAAGTAGAATTTTGCATTCTCTGTATGATGCTAATGCTTGGGTTACAGGCGCTGCTAACTATTAATATATGTATCTCTTTTCCTTACATAGGACCTAAAATCTTTTGTACGTTTCTTGAGCGAGAAAATAGCGTTGATACCTAGTCGTAGCTTCCTCCTCAGCCGGTAGGATGGATGCCTAAAACGGCGCGGGTACGTAACTAAGCCGGCCGGTAATTTCATTGTCTACGTTTTTATCGTAAATAAGAAAAGAGGACGTATTTACTTTTGGATATCTATTTATTAAGTTCAATCAGTGGACATCGCTTGGGGATAACGAATGTAGTACACGGTATGAGAGAGAGCGGACTAGAGGAGTAAATTAAAAAGTATAGATTTTTTTAATGAAAATTGACCGTTACCGTAAAATTCAAAGCTCAATAGAGATAAAGATAAATTTATTTGTTCAAACATGTGTAACATGGTACATGAATATGGAAACATAATTTTTATTTATTGTTATTATTTTTAATTTAATTCTATCGCCATAACACAGCATTGATGTGTTTCGACAGTTAGAGGTAAGATAGCCAGTTCCTCTGTGGTGAGGATTTCGGTAGAAGCTAGCTTCCACCTTCGACCTGATCATCGCTTACCATCAGGTGAGATGAAGGCCATGAACTTCCCGGAAGAGGTTAAAAAAAAAGTTTTCCTTTGAAGCTAACGAATAAAAGGTATCTACTAATTTATTTTAAAACGCAGCAAAGTTGTCATACCTAGTTCGTTCGTAAAGAATTCGGTTACTGACAAGGGCCGTGATTGAATGTTTCCCAATTTTTTTCCGAAGTGACCTCTCAGTTACTTTCAAATCAAATCTTAAATTTTTTCCAACAAGGGTTAGGAGTTAAGATGATAAATGTTTTGATAATGTTCTCCATATTCTGCAGTCACTTGGGCATGCAAAATTTACACATAAATTACAATCTACTATCAAAATAAACAAACAAAACAAAATTACAGCAATAAAAAAATAAAAATAATAACAAATTTATTAATAATTAGAAAATCATTTTAACACATTAATGACCAAGACCTACTAATTCCGAAGTTACAAAGGCTGTTGGCCAAGAGCGTGTCGGACTCTGTGCGAGTCCAACTCGCTCTTGGCCAACAGCCTTTGTTCGAAGGGTTCCGTTTTAACAATACTTATTTTTTTAATATTTTATTTGTTATTTGTTGTTGTTGGTGTTTGTTGTTATTTTAGTCATTTTTGTTTTGTTTGTATTTTGTTCGACAAAAATATGTCAATTTTGTTAGTTTTAAATGCTACTTTTTACTGTTTGTATTTTTTTGTGCGTGTTACAAATAAATATAGGTATTTTTTTCTTTCTTTCTTACTTTTCTTTTAAAAACACGATTCTTATATGGGGATCCCCTTTAATTTTTAACTTTAATTTATGTTTATTATTAAAGTGGCCATAGTTGATAGTACAAACTTTGTGAAAATTTCAAGTGTCTACCTATTACGTTTCAAAAGATACAGATACGTTTCAGAAGACGGACAGGCGGACAACGGAGCCTGTGATACCCCTTTGGGTACGGAACCCTAACAAGTTTAAATGTAAAGTGGACCTTAAAATACAAGCTCATTAGTATTAATTACCTTGTTTGAACTTTGATAAGATTTTGTAGTAAAAATAAAATAATTTTTGAAGTAAGAAATTCCAAACTACCAAATAATTGTCTGAAATTGTTGTTTAGAACTTCACTTAGCTATTTTGTTTAGGATTCGTTATTTTTGGCCCAATACTTAGTACAATATTCACAGACCGCACTTTGACTGTACTTTTCCAAGAACTGCACTTACTTTCGCTTTTCATGCGAATATGCGCCTTATTTTTATGCTGGTAATAATTATTCATACATGTGAAAGTGATCAAGCATGTCATACGAATTTGAACATTAATTTTATAGCGATAAAGTTTATATTCGTATGAGACACTTAGGTATTTTAAAAGTGCGATCTGAGAATTAGGGTGCACTTTAAGGCTATCTCAAATATAAAACAATCCCGTCCATATCTACACAAACAAATACAATTGAAGTGTCTGATTGTAAGCTTTATACTAAACGCTTTTGATGCTTTTGATTTATAACAAACTATTTTTTTTTGTCTGTCCGTCTGTCGGTGTTCCCGCTAATCTCCAAAACGGCGGGACCGATTTTGACAGGAGTTTCATTGGCAGATAGCTGATATTATAAGGAATAACTTAGGCTACTTTTATTTTATTTTAGAAAAAGCCTTAAAGTTTCTAATTTAATCTCTCCACACAATTGATTCTTTATATTTGTCAGTAATTACCGACAAGCAAACGCGAATGCGAGTTCGTTCTTCACCATATTTGTTCAAATAAATCTCGTTTACACTTGTCGGTTTCAGGTTAATTAAAACAAATATGGACAACGATGTGAAACCGGACTTTATGTTCAGTGATTGATATTTTAACCTTTTTTTTATTATTTATTTTATTCGGGAAGCCCAGGGGCGCAGTACCTACGTGCCTGAAACAAGCAGTGTGTGAGAATAGTAGCACGTGACGTTCTGTAGTTTGGGAAAACGATTTGAGTTTACGCATTTTAAATTATATGTGACGGAGCAGGTACGTCTCTCTCGTTATCATCAGCCATATTTTAACTGCTGTGGGCGTACTATGGGTAGTGTTGATTATTGCGCACAAGAAAAACTGTTTGCAGTTTAAATCAAATTAATCACACTTGCAATTCACAGTTTCACACACTATAGGAACGCGCAACAGTTTAAACCGTGTTCACGCCTCGACCGCTACCGACAAACTGAACTTAACTCCGGTCGAGCGTTATGTTGTAGACTCTGTCGAGCGCCGCTAGGTGGCGCTGGCGTCCCGATTAGTCAAACGAGTGACTAACGTATTTCCGACATATGTATCTTACCTATAACTGGCAGTGCCTTATCTTACCTAAAAAGTATTCTAAAGCAAACATATAGAATAATTATATCACTACATATTATAAAGCAAAGTCCCCCGCCGCGTCTGTCTGTGTGAACGCGATAAACTCAAAAGCCACCGAAAGGATTATCATACGGTTTTCACCAATGGACGGAGTGATCCATGAGGATGGTATAAGTGAATAGATCATTAGGTTTTGTGTAAATTAGCTGAAATATGACGTTGATCGTTGAAGATGTCGGAAAAAAACATGCCGACTGGGAGCTTTACCGGCCGTGCGCCTCGTAAACCAATAGAGTTTTATGAAAACAATGTATTACAGAATTATTCGTCCCGTGGGATAATATCCGACATTCACGATCAGAATTTCACGTCATGCGAGCGTACCGTCCATCATGGAGTTCCGCAAGGCAGTGTACTCGGACCACTCTTGTTTACACTCTATATTAATGACTTCCCTAAATCCATTAAACATCCCATGACACTGTTTGCGGATGACAGCACGATAAATATTCCATGCCATAATAAGAATACATAATGAAACGGAGTTCAAAAATACATTAATTGAAGCGGTAACGTGGCTGAATAAAAATTAATATAAATAAAACTTTGATTATGCACTTTAGCCAACGATCATCATTATTCTCTAGTCTTGACATCGAATATAATAATAATACAATACATACAGCTAATAAAATTGGCCTAAAAATCGACAGAAACTTTAATTGGAAAGCGCATATTGAGACTCTAGCCAAAAGAATAGGTAGTGGTACCGTTACATAAATCATCACGTACTCTAAATATAGAAGCGCTATTAAGAGCAGGCAGTCTAAACCAAATTTCGAACGCAAGCTCCGCCCCTCGCTCCCCGCCACTCCGTTATGTGATAAACCCTAATACATCAGTAATAAAGATGAATATCGCGTGCACTCTTTGATCGTGTTCGAGCACGAAACTAAATAGCGTAAGTCTCAATTCTTATTTCGTTTATAAATAAAGTAATAATTGATCTAGTGAAAAAATATCTAGTGGGTGGATAATAAACTATATTTTCTTGCTGTGTAATATTTATTTTAGACATAAAAGCCAAACAATCTTGTTTGTTGTTTTTATTTATCCTTATAAAATACATGATTTTCGAATAAAAAATGTATTGAGAGAAAATATTACAATTACGTAACTTTCTTCAACATGGAAAGAAAGAGATCCAATATATCATATACGAGTATGTACCTACTAAAGTTTCATTTTGCTTGTATGTGTGACTGTTTCAGAATATTCCTGCATATTAACATAAAAATAGGGAGCCTCCTCTTAACGGCCTACTATGGTTTAGTTGAATCCGTCATTAGATATGGTGTTATCTTCTGGGGCAACTCAACCCATAAGGTTATAATCTTTAAAAGACAAAAGTGCTGCGTAAGATCTATTGAAACAATTAATTTGGATTTGTTTTTACGAACATTGCTATTTCTAATATACAGGGTGGAAATTTGTAATGCCACCTGGAGGGAAAGTACTCTTAATACTGCAGATATAAAGTTTTACTCAAAGGAAACATTCCTTTATTTTTGAATAGAAAGCAAACTGCATTCAAAGATTTTTGGAAATTCTCTTCTCCCACACCCGGGAATCGAACCGGCTAAAATCTGAAAATATTATACCCTGTACTTTTATTGCATCGATCGTTAGGGTCAATTATAAGGATGAAATCTCTCTAACAAACATGATAAATTAAATGAAAGGAAAACCAGGAAATCTTCAAATTTTAATCTAACATTCCATATTTAAATTACCTCATACACGCAGCTACGAGTATGTTGCAAAGGAGTCTGCATTACAAAAGATGGATGTTAGTTAACTTGACTCATTGAATTTGTAACTTCAGATTTCCTGGTTTTCCTTTCATTTAATTTATCATGTTTGTTAGAGAGATTTCATCCTTATAATTGACCCTAACGATCGATGCAATAAAAGTACAGGGTATAATATTTTCAGATTTTAGCCGGTTCGATTCCCGGGTGTGGGAGAAGAGAATTTTCGAAAATATTTGAATGCAGTTTGCTTTCTATTCAAAAATAAAGGAATGTTTCCTTTGAGTAAAACTTTATATCTGCAGTATTAAGAGTACTTTCCCTCCAGGTGGCATTACAAATTTCCACCCTGTATATTAGAAATAGCAATGTTCGTAAAAACAAATCCAAATTAATTGTTTCCTTGTATGGCAGAAAATTTTCCAAGATATAGACGTGATGATAGAGAACTATGTGTATTATGCGCAAGAGTGTTTTTTGCATAGCACCAATTATCTACAACAAAATGCCTAAAAATTGGAAAGAGCAAACTATACCTAAACTTAAACAAACAATGAAATTGTTTTTGGCACAAAAAGCATATTATACTATTACAGAATTTTTAAACGACTCATGGTGATTATTATAAATAAATAAATAAACTAACATTGTAGTAATTATAGGTCATGTGGTAGTGGAGAACTTAAATATGCCTATATTATAAATAATTGAATGCCTATTAAAAGTGGAAGTAAATCGTCAATGTGATAATTGTAATCGGTATTAATGGACAAGGAAAATAAATAATAAATAATTGGATAATGGAAATGATTGAATATACCTTGTGATATATTGCAATTAAATGAAAGAACATTTAAAACTCATATAAAAAGTACACTTTGTAAACAAGTTTATTACAAATTATAGGATTATATCCAGGATAAGAACGCTTGGAAACATGCTGGTCCAGCTCCATAGGACAATCTAGAGTCTAGACAAAATCTAACTGATTGCTATTTTAATTGTATAATGGTATATTTTATTATTTTTATGACATTTATTTTACACTCTGTGATTACCTTAACTCACACACTGATTATTTTAGGAAAACGTTTTTTTTTTTTTTACAATGTTTGTAAATATGTGAGCACCATGTATCTATCACATAATTAATTTATCTCATTGCTTCATTATTAATTCTTTTTACCTATTGTGGTATAGTAATTTTATTCTAGGTGCATCGTCTTCACATATAATTATATAATTGATGTACCAATACCAAATATTGTAAAACATTTTAAAAGAGTAACGGTGGAGTTTCTTGCCCATTCTTCTCCATACGAAGCTACCTTTAGGAAAGGGGCGACTAGAATCAATTCAATTTTATTTGTAAATTTTGACGTTCGAAAGTGCCATCTATGTGCCTATTTGAAATAATTAATTTGACTTTGACTTTATAAGAAATTTGTTTAAGTGTGACTGATATTTAATGTATAAGTGTAAAAGTCAAAAATCATTGATTCAGTAATATAATTTGTACCTCAGATATTTGCACGCCATGAGAAATAGCAGACATGTCGTGAGCCACTCTTATTTAAGATCTTGCATGCATGTATTATTTTAATTCTGTATTTATACACATATTTGAGCAACTAAAATGTATTTCTTTCATGCGGGTAAAGCCGCGGGCAAAAGCTAGTTAAATAATAATATATATTTATTCAAAAATTACAAGGTATAAAAATGTGTACAGTTTTGCTTAAATGTAAATTATATTCTTCTGAATTACGTGCCTGAACTAGGTAATCCTGTGTTTCAGACGAAAAGTACTAAAATAGTCTTATAAAATTAATAAACACCAAAAGTTGACAATGGACAAATAATTTACGTAAATTAATGAATTTTGAATAACATTGCCAAATTAGAAAAAAAAAAAGTTTTACAAACTGCACCGTTCCACACAGTAAACGAAAGGGGCATACTGTGAGGGTCTCAATTGTCTTTTTGTTATTTTATTTTTCAATAAATAGTTTTAAAGTTATTTATGAAAAGTGACCATACCTTGTCTTGTTGTCTGTTATGTAAATAAATTATATTATGTTATTATTATCTCCGAAACTACTGAACCTAAACTTTTATAAAAAGTTCAAAAAATAGTTATATACTTACAGATTACAGAAAAACCTATAAGGAGTCTATGGTCTTAAAATGACATGGTAATCTCTCAATATTGTGCGTAAAACTTACATTTGCAGTTGGAATTTATGGAAGAACACGTATTTCAACTACAATGCTAAGTTTGTTCTTGGGATAAACTCATCCCAACTATCGGAACCCATCACTGTGTACACCTGACCGGTTTCATTTTTTATTTCTGAAGTATTTCAACTCATAAGCCTTGTACCACACACCAGACCCCAATATTTCTTCATAAAATATTAAGGTACCTATCTTGATCCCGGTGTAATCTTTGGCTCACAATCGCATAGAATATAAAGGAAGAAGTGAACCTAAGCGTGCAAAATTTAAATACGTATGAATAGGGAAGAATTGGCCTTCGTTACATGGTCAGGCGAGCACATAATGTATATTAGAGGATCGCCTTGTATCGATATATTTTCGGGAAAAATACGGTCATACGTCTTATGGGACAGATTGCGGAGAACCGGGTAATAAAGACTGGATTGAGTTTAGAGGTTTTTGCTGAATCGGACGTTAGCTATGTCCGTTGCGAGTTTGTTTTTGGTTTTATGTAAACCTTCTGTAGGTATCTATTTGCGCTTAGTCTATTAACATGTCCCAGAATTAAAGCACAACCTCTTAATGGGTCATTGTACTCATCATTATAAACAACTTTTACTGTGGGACCAAACCTGAAATCGCGAAAAAAAAACCAGCTGTTCCCTACATTTATGTTCGAATAACTCGTCAGAATGTAGGGAACAGCTGATTTTTATTTCGCGATTTCATGTTTGGTCCCAAAGTAGAATTTGTACCTAAGACAATTACAATGACCTTCTCTTTTTTTGAGTGGGAAATTATCTTTTGGGTAGCTTACCCGCTCTTCGTGTCAGACGTTTACTGACTAAAACCCACCCGTGTTCCTTCAGATGCCTGTGCGCCAGGGTCACGATATCCCTTTCGGACAAACTCGCAACCCTGGCAGGACAATGACCCCTAAAGAGGTTGAGCGTTAATTCTGGGACATGCTGTATACAAAACTATGGCCTCTCGTGAGTTGCAGCTGAAAATCACCTTCAGGTGGTACACCTTGTGTTGTCATCTGACATTATGCTGAACTGAGACCCTTTTGGCATTTTATGAATTGTTTGCTGTGTTTCTATAGTTTTAAAGTGTATTTTTTTGCTGTAATGCCAATCTTATGCCCGCAATTTCGTCCGCGTGAAATTTCGGCCCCCGACCCACTGCGTCGCATTGCATCGCCCGCCGCGCTATTATTTCCTATTCGATTAGCGTTATTTCTGACTTTTTTTTTTCTTTTTGCTCGGCTCCTAAGAGTCATAGCGTGATCTTAAGTAGCATATAACCGTCCTCAAGAATTGAAATCAAATGCAAAATAATTTCTTCAAATCCGTTTGGTAATTCCAGAGATTGCCCCCTACGTACAAAACTTACAAACAAACAAACACCTCTCTTGAATATTATTAGAGATATAGCTAAGGTAATGTTCTTCAGAAAGGTCAGGTGCGTAGTGCTCGCTACCAGCGTGCGTGGATGTATGAACGTAAACGAAGCAAAAGGAGTATGTAAGGAGCGTAGCAGGTGGCGTTCTATAGTTTCTGCCTACATGGAATCCATGGGAAGAAGGTGAGAGTTTATGTAGGTATTTACTTCCAGTTGTTATAAATATTGTGTATGTTTATTATGTCAAATATTCTATATTGCTTAACAAAATATTATCACCCTTAGATTATTGATGTTTATAAAATTGGTTTCTTACAAGAAATCTTGGACATACAGAATTGCCATAAGCACCCAAATATTTTTTTTCTAATCTTAGGCAGACATACACGTTGTGTGTACCTATGCGTTTCATATTAAATTGACTCCAAAAGCTAGTTTATATAATTATGTTGAATCTTTAATATTTTGTCGTGTATTGCTGTTGGCTTGTTTATATTGTCGTGTATGTTCATACACGTCATACATACCCAATATTAATGTATGTTATTTGCGTTGCTCCAGTTTATTAAATTTACTCTTTGACATTCCCACCAAAAATAAAAAGCCGCAATCAATTCGAACAATTCTCTTGTTCAAAAATCAAAACGTTGAATCATTTGAAATTAGAACTCGCACGAAAACGAACAAAAGTATCTATCATCACAAAACTCACATATTTGAAAACCGAACCATTTTATCAATGGAAGACAGAAGTAATCATATAAATCCTCCTTCCGCTAAGCTTTGCGGCACTTTGAAAAAGTTAAATTGCACATTAAAAGCGTCTAAAGTTTAATATTATGCCAAAAACCGTTATCACGCCCTCTCATTTCCGATAAATTCCGGTGTTCCGGAAGACTTCATTAAAACCGTAAACGATTCGGTTAATTGTGCGGTATTGGCTTCAATGGTTTTAGGCTCTATTGTGTATTGTACCTAATAATGCCTACGCAATCGGTGGAATATTTTATGAATCGGTTTTATTGAGATTCTCTGTTAGTATTACCTAAAGGTAATAGTAGAAACTTGATTATTTTGATACTTATTTGTATCTATTTATAGATTCAATGTACATGGGTCGATTATCCACTGCCGGTACCGTCACCCGGACGTCACCGAGAACGAGATGACGGTGCCGATAGTAGCGATATATACATTTACTATGGCTGCGTGTCCACTGCACGACCATCACTAGAGCGCGGTCATCCCGACCGCCGAAGTTTCGAGTAGTTCAGCGCGACCGCTATAACTCGGCTCAAGATTGCGACGGACCAATGTGCTGGCAATAAAAAACACGTTTGAACTAGTCCACAGCCAGCCATAACACCGGCGCGCGGCGTCTAAACCACCGAGTCCGGTCGCGGTGGACAAACGATCGCCGTCAACGGGACGGGACGTCACGTTTGGTTTGTAAAAGCCAATTACTTTTAAAAGAGTAATCGTGGAGTTTCTTGCCGACTCTTCTTCATAGGAAACGACCAATTGAACCGTGCACCTAGCTTCTGACGTTTCGTAAGTGCCCATGTAGGTTTATGTGAAATAAAATATTTTGAATATAAATTTGGTTCGAATAATCACGTTTCTCGGTGACGTCCTGGTGACGGCTGCGGTGGACAAATGCCCTTAGTCTATAGGTTCGCTTTCAGTCATCATTTATTTTGCATTAATAATAGAATAAAAAGTACGATTAAATTCGATTTCACTTCTTATTCGTTAAAGTCGGCCTTCAGCAAAAAGAGCATTGTCCAATTAAATAGTGTGTATAAGACCATTAATTATTCATTAACTTTTCAATTGTATTGATACAGAATCGCTTTCCAAAGGGTATCGATACTTAATGAAATCGCTTTCATTGTTCCTTACTTCTGAATTCTGTTTTATCGTAGCGAATACGACTTCGGGTATAAAGTGGTTGTATACTGTGAATAGGACCTCTCTTTTTAGGTGTTTTGATTAAATTGGACTGAGAAAACCAAGATCGAAAAGAAGAAGTATCTTGATGTTTTCCTTAGCTATAATTTTAGGGGCAGAGGTGTACCTAGCTATGGTACACCCACATTTCGCCAGGTCCCATGTAATAGGGGGGACTAGCTCTTAGAGAATAATAGGCGTGAGTCATGATGTCGTGTTAATTTCTAGAGCTCATGGCTCCAATGCTTTGATTATTATTCTAGATAGAGTCAATCAACAATCAACTAAGCCTATCGCAGTCCACTGCTGGACATAGGCCTCTCCCAGGCTGCGCCACAACACCCTGTCCCCCGCCTTCCGCATCCAGTCTGACCCAGCCACCTTCTTAAGGTCGTCGATCCACCTAGCTGGGGGGCGTCCCACACTACGCTTGCCGATACGCGATCTCTACTCCAGGACTCGTCTGCTCCATCGGTCACCAGTCCTTCGACAAACATGGCCAGCCCACTGCCGCTTCAGTTTGCTTACTCTGCAAGCTATGTCGGTAAGTCCGGTTCTTTTCCGGATAATTTCATTCCTGATCTTATCCTTCAAAGAGACTCCAAGCATAGCCCGCTCCATAGCACGCTGATAGAGTAGCGTGTCACGTTGCAAAATAACTAAAACAAACAGGGCAACTTTGTTAAGCTACGTTTTACACTCGCGCCACGTCTTTGCTTTTTTCGACGAGTTAACATCTTTGAGACATATTCCTAAATTTGATGCAATGGTCGAAATGTAAGGTTAATCTGCGCTGGATAACCGTTCTTGACACATCGTAAAGCACGTTACACCATTGCATCTTGAGTCCCAATGGTTACACGCCCATGTGAATGAAAACCAAACTAATATAGATTCCATTAAGGGAAGGGTAGAAGTCCGAATGTTGCTCCTAACCTAAAATCCGTATTACCTAGTAACTGATGGTGGCCCAGCGGATAGAACACAATATCAA
This sequence comes from Tiliacea citrago, assembly GCA_963921375.1. NCBI lineage: Eukaryota > Metazoa > Arthropoda > Insecta > Lepidoptera > Noctuidae > Tiliacea > Tiliacea citrago. Next base: position 20,244,199 of record OY992799.1, on the reverse strand, counting down.
AGTATTGTAAGCGCTTAGCGCGCTGTCAGTACTGGACTCGAAATGGGGTAGGAGCTACATAAGAAAATAAAAAGCAATACTGAATTTTCGCTATTTATTTCAAGAGGACGTGCTCTCTTTTACGCGCCTATCACTAGTGTCATTTTATGAAAGCAATCGCCGCGTCCAGAGTTATTTTCTACCAGCCTGCATGTTGTAAGGTTCCTTTTTTTTGCAGACAATCTTTACAGTACTTACATTTACTTTTCTATTTAGCCAAATAATTAAATTTGATCAAATTTAATTATTTTTATGTTCATTTGTTAATGCCTTTTTTTTGTTTATCTGTCTTTTTTTCTGTAATTTTTTTAAATTTTGTTTTTCAATTTTTTTTTTTTTTTTTTTAATTATTGCACAGTAGTCTAAGCCTTTTCATACTGATCCATGTAACAGGAGAAACCTCGACCCCTGTCATACAGGATGTATCTACTAGTTCTTCTTTACTCTATACAGAGGAACAATTAATTGTCTATGTTCACTACACAGATGCTCATTAATTACCTACATACGATTCTCATTTGCCTCCCAAACCGGCACACCAGTAACGTAGACACACGTCCACACGGTAACATCGTTCATACGGGCAACATCGGCATAGGTAACGATCGTACTGGCAACGTTTAAAAGCAATTCACAGCACAAACAGGCTGACGGACAGCGCTTACTGTTCGGTCGGGAATTGATGGAATTGTGCCGTGTTTGGACTGAGCAAGAACAACAGAAGTGCAGGACATAAACTCCCTTTGAGTGAGGGGGTATATAAAGGCGTTATGTCGTGTACCGTTTGCAAGCATATACTAGGAGGGTCAGATTATGGCTCAATGAACAATAATTTGCTACTGTTCTTGGAGTTTAATGCTCGCTCTTCTCCATAGGAATATACGCTACGATGCTTGCCTTGTTCGTTAGTTGGGTTCGATCCCTGGTCGGGCAAAGTGTTATTGAGTTTTCCCATTAGGGATTTCTCAGTAGCAGCCCGGAGTTTGGATTTGTGCCCGGTTGATGGCAATAGGCTCGCCCTCTATTACATGGGACTAAAACATAACTGGCGAAATGTGGGAGTACTAAGTTACACCTCTGCCTAACCCTCCGGGTATTAGAGGCATGATGATGTTGTGAATCTACGCTTTGGAACGTGCAACTAGCTTCATATTTCTAACTGACCGTTTGCTTACGATTACGAAGACTTATTTTTGGAATGTGAAATGCTGCCGGTTCATGAGAGTAATGTCAGTCGTGTTGGAAAACATCGTGAGGAAACCGGCATGTCCTGGAACCAAAAAATTGCAGACATGTGACATCAAACAACCCGCACTGGGCCCGCGCGGTAGATTACGGCCCACTCCACCGCTGGGATACACTTCCTCTCTTAGAGAGCTAAGAGAGGAAGTGTATCCCAGCGGTGGAAACAATATAGGCTATGTATGTGTCTTTTAGATTGACGCTTCGCTGCGCTTCGACTCTGCGCTAGTATAAATCGACTCAGGGAAAAACACAAACGAGAATGTTAAAAGTATCATTCGAAAAGCTAATCTAGCAATAAATACAGGGTCAAATTGAAGACGTGATGGGTATACAACATTATTTTTAGTATATGCGAAACCTGAATATAGTTTGTTCAGAATAAGGAACTGAATCGATTTCAATAATTTTTATACCATGTTATATTTTGTCCCAAAAATATCTAAGTGTGATGGAAAATGTTATCACCATTTAATTACTTACAATACAATCGCCGTACGGTTAGGTACCTACTGCTAAATTATTATCAATGAGCGCAAGACGACCCTGGAGGCGCGGGGGCGCCGCGCCGCTGTTTTTGTACGGACAACCCGGTAATATAACAATCTTATAACTTTGTGATTTTTCATGACACAGTTTTGATATTTTGTACATAGATTCTTTACATAAAAATACTAGACACGTGTTTCGGGTTTCGCATATACTAAAACTAATATTGTGTATATCAAAACATGATCAAATAAAAAATAAATTAATTTGATAAGTGTTTTTATCAACCGCAGGTAATGTGGTCCACTTGAAATATCAGTTAAAAAAACCCTTTTTTTTGTGTAAACTTCACGTGGCTTGATGTGTATCAATATCAAAACACGACATAACAAAAAAAACTGTTTTTTTTCAACTCATACTTCAAGTTACATAAATACAAGCGACTGTAGCTTGTGGCTTATTAATAACAGCCGCACGGTTCGATCGATCAAGTTAAGCTACGCTTGCCGCGGTTGGTCCGTGGATGGGTGACCATCTTTTCATACCAAGATTCCTCCGTGCCACTTGGTCCCGGCTGTCATTTGTAGATCTTTGACAGTTGTTACGGGTCGTCAGAAGCCCGAAAGTCTGACAACCAGTCTTTCCAAGGGATATCGTGTTACCCAGTAACTGGGTTGTGGAGGTCAGATAGGCAGTCACTCCATGTCAAATACTGGTATTCAGCTGCATCCGGTTAGACTGGAAGCCGACCCCGACATAGTTGGGAAAAGGCTAGACAGATGATGATGAGTTGACCCCAAAAAACAAACAAGAATAAACATTTTTTTTTAAATCGTGTTTAGATATATCTAGACCCATCACGCATGCGGAATTTAGCTAGCTAATTCAATCTGACCCTGTATAACATAAGCGAAGCAAAACCTCCTTCATTTTGTAATGTCAACTGGCTTTCATCAGGCACCTCTTGACATCAACAATGGCCGCGTTTAAAAGCGATTGCCTACAAACAACCCTAGTTAATGTTGATTTGTGTATTGATCGAATCGTATACGCGTATTCGTACTGTTCGAGCAGGAAATAAGGAAGGTTCTTTTACTGAAAATAAACTAGTGATATTTACTGAAGGTATCGTTTGCAATCGTTTCAGAAAACTTTCCTTTTTAACCGACTTCAGAGAAGAAGGAGGTTATTTATGTTCGTCTGTATATTTTATTTTTTATATTATATGTTTATAGGAGCAGTGGTGGCGCAGTGGTAACGATCGTGCCTTACGAGTTGTAGGTCGCAGGTTCGAACCCTGACAGGCGCTTTACTTTGTGTCAATAATTTCATCACCACTGCTCTCAAAAAATCGTGAAGAAACGGCATAAACCAACAATTCGAAGTCAGGTGACATCTACCAACCCGCACTGGGTCCGCGTGGTGGATTACGGCCCACTCCCTCTCACACAGGAGGCCCAGCAGTGGGAACATTATAGGCTCCATGATTATGGTATGTATTTTTTTTTTCATCGATATTTTCGTCAATTGTGGACCGTTTTTATATTTTTTTTTGATAGAATAAGCTGGCGCGCTTGTCCCATGTAACGTTTTATTAACTTTGCTTGGGTAGTTTTGAGTTAATTTCGATAATACGCAATAATCGACAAAAAAAAAACCACTTCCTGTGTACCTTGATGATGTTATATAATACTTCCTGTTACTGTTGTTTACATAGCAATTAGTGGTATAGTAATTGTTATGGGGTGGTAGGTACCTACCATTACTCACAAGTAAAAAATAATAAAAAGCTTTTATACCGTTATCAATATCGAGCAAAAACGAGCAAAAAAATCACGTCTGTTGTATGGGAGCCCCCTTAAATATTTATTTTATTCTAGTTTTTAGTATTTGTTGTGATAGCGGCAACAGAAATATATCATCTATGAAATTTGCAACTGTCTAACTATCACGGCTCATGAGATACAGCCTGGTGACAGACCGACAGACAGACAGACAGTTAGACAGACAGATGGCGGAGCCTTAGTAATAGGGTTAGGGTTGGGTAGGGCGGGGGGGGTCGTATAGGGTAGCCTTTGGGTACGGAACCCTAAAAACTAGCCACGTTCCATAAAAAAAACACTACAATAGTAGTTTACGAAACTATTGCATAATGAGGGGTATTAAAACACGAGTGTATGTTTAAAAATGTGTTTGTTTTTATTAGTATCACAGTCGAGCGTTTTAATACCTAGTTATGTGCAGTTTCATAATAATAATAACTTTAATAATAACTTTATTTGCATTATAAAAGTACAACCATATAATTGATATTTTTAACATTAGGTAGGTAGGCACTAAAAACTTAAATAAATAGGTTCCTGCACTTAAATACTAACCAATAATGTGATATTACATTTCTCACCTTTCTAACGTCATAAAAATGTTGTTCATTAAGTACTTACGTCGTAATTATGCAGTACCTATTTAAGCACTAATCACTCACCAATAATTAATTACACTGATATTGTTCTTTAGGTTGTAGAATTCGATTCACACTAACCTCCGTACTAGTCGAAACTGTATCACGGTAGGACAGCCTTCCTCTTACACAATTAACCAGTTCTAAATACAAATAGTATTCCACTATTATTTCACAGTATAATAATTTTTATCTATGATATTAGATAAAAATTATGTTTCATAGACTAATTATCTACTCTCATACATTGGGATGGAACCAATTAAATAAAAGAACAAAGTTAAAAGAGTAAGAAATAGTTTATTGCTAATAAAACCCAGCACAACACCGCGCATGCGCTAAAGTGGGCGCTGCCACAGACAAGTAAAAATTGGCATCAAACTTTTTTGTAATGCTATAAAAATGGCGCGCCCCACGTAAGGTATACAGGTCATGGTTTATCGTTTCATCAAAATCCAAAAGGTAACTGACAGACAGGAAGAGTTACATCGCATTTATAATTTTATTACTAGCTTCTTCCCGCGGCTTCGCTCGCGTTAATTTAGAATTTGACAATCATTTCGGGTTGTACTCTGCTTGTCCCATAATATAATTCAATCATGATTCGAACGACACGTGGCGCCATCTATTCTCGTAACAACGTTGTTGTTGTTTTTCTCGGGAACAGTACTTTTTTTCAGGATTTAAGGTACCGGGTTATGTCCGTTTCTGTACACCTGCCAACGTATATGCAAAATTTCAGGATGATCGGTTCAGTGGTTTAGGCGTGAAAAGGTAACAAACGAACAAACAAACTAAAAATACACACAAAAAACAAAACACACAACAAACATACAAAAATTGAAAAAAAATAATTGAATAATAACAATAAAACTTTTTATTATTTTATTTTTTAAACTTACTTTCGCATTTATAATATTAGTTAGGATTAGGATTATGGGATAGTACACACACACATACATAAACTCACGCCTTCTTCCCATGGGGGTAGGCAGAAACTATAGAACGCCACCTGCTACGCTCCTTACATACTCCATGCTCCTATTATGGGATAGTATGGATGGATATACATCCACTAACTTACGTAACTAAATATCGTGGACCTACTGACTTACCTGCATACGCACTGCACACATCGCATTTATCGCTCTATGCTGTAGTTAAATATCAAGCACGCCATTTGTCAGGATTTGCCGAACACACGAATTTCGAAACATTAATCTTAATTATTTAGACAATGCAAAATCGTGATTTTGCTGCTATAACTGTGTGGAATATTTTGTTACTATCTGCATTTTGTAAAGATGTATAGTAGGAAGATCGTTATCAACCTGCAGGCTTAGCACGAGAACCATAGAGAAGCGTTTTGTCGACGGAAGAGTAGATAAAAATCGACGTTTCCGTGTAGATAGTTGATAGTTTTCTACCGAGAAGTACCCTTCTCGGTAGAAAACTACAAGCGATTTCTATTCTATTCTACAGTATAGTAGAAATAGAATGCGTCATGCTAACCCTGCAGAAAACATGCACTAAGCCATGTGATTGCTCACAAAGGAAAGAGCGACCCTTCACAACCATGTTTATGGGTAATAATTACCCACAAACATGGTTGTAAAGAGTCGCTCTTTCCTTTGTGAATGGAAGGAGGATTAAGGAACTACCCTTGTGGGTACCTAATTTAAATGCAGTAAAGAAAAGAAATAAATAAAAATTGGTTTATTTGTCACAGAGTCACGTGCATACAAAAAGATCTGTTATCTTGAATAATAAAGATAACCGGGCAAGTGCGTGTCGGACCACGCACAATGAAGGGTTTTGTAGTGGCGATTAATTTATCATAAGAATAACCTTAACATTGTTGTTGAAAACATTTTCCCTCATACATTCCAACTGTAAATGTAAGTTTGTACGCATAATGTTCAGAGATTTACCATGTTTTTTAAAGATGACTGGTTTTTCTGTCTTCTATAAGTAAAAAACTATTTTCTGCATTTTAACAAAATTTTAGGTTCGGTAGTTTCGGAGATAAGGAATGGTCAATTTACATATCTATATTTTCATACATAACTTTTTTTTTATTTCAATATTATAAAAAAATAATATTTGAAATAGATACCAACAAGCCCTTTCATTTGATATGTCGCACGGTACAGTATGCGAAACTTTTATTGTGTACCAAATTTCAACTCAATTGGTCCTGGTAGATTCGGAGTAAATCGGCAGTGACAGACGGACAGACAGACAGCCAGACAGACAGACACACGAGTGATCCTATAAGGGTTCCGTAATTCCTTTTGAGGTACGACACCCTACAAATTAGAAAAAAAAAACTAAATAGATGTAATAATAATCACGAGCACAGAACATAATATAAGAAGGTTTCCACTCAGCATGATGCTGTTTTTATGCAAATAAATATATTTTTATCATAGGGGACCCTGATCTCTGTGTGGTGCAGGACGTAAAGAATAGCACCATCCTATTTCTTCCCGTGGGTGTCGTAAAAGGCGACTAAGGGATGTACTAGAGAATGGGCAGCAGCGTTCTCTATGCATTTAAACACCATACTGCGATCGCCAACCCGCCTGCCAAGCGTGGCGATTATGGCAAACCCCTCCTTTAGGGGAGGCCTATGTCCAGCAGTGGACGTCTTTCGGCTGAAATGAATTAATGATGGGTCAATCAGTGCTATGCTGTGGGTACAGCACAGCACTGATTGCTGATTTTGAGTAGCGTCTTCCTAGTTTCTACATAATTATGTTCAATTGACACATACTTATCTTAACTCAAATCTAGTCTTAAATCCAGCTTTACGACTCAACCTGGCCATAAGACGGAGGTAGATACTAATTCTGGAGCGATGCTCAGTCATAAACGACGACGTCTATAAACGCTGAAATAAAAAAGCACATAAGCAAACATACTTCAGAAATAAATACAAAAAGGTTTTTTTTTTTTTTTTTTTCCCTTGTCCTAGGGTTCAACAATAGGATGGACCCTAATCTTATTACAATCTAGCCTTATAAATAGACTAATAAGTAATTTAATTATAACCTAAACTATTAAATTGTCTTTTACTAAGAATGTGTCCAATAGCACTTTTCTTATTGTCTCTATTAAGGCGAATACACTTCGTTCTTGTGTTTGTTTGGCACTTTTGCACTTTACACTATTCACTAACACTAAACACTAGCTCGAACGGTTTTGTTCTTTTCAGTCTTCTAACTATGTTTGTGTGGTCAAGGAGCTGGATGGCCTCGACGTTCACATGCTGATGAAGTCTCTTATCGTGAGCTTCTGCAAATTTCTGGATCACTCTTTCGATGAACTCAACTTTTAGGTCCCTGTGGAGGTCATCATTTCGTATGTACCAAGGTGCATTTACAATTTCCCTTAGCACCTTGTTCTGGAATCGTTGTATTATTAAAATATTGGTCTGTTTGGTGCAGCCCCATAGCTGAATACCATAAGTCCAAACTGGCATCAGGACTTGTCTATATAGCAATAATTTGTTTTGCACGGACAGCATGGAGTTTCTTCCCAGCAGCCAATACATTCTTTTGAATCGGAGGTCGAGTTCATCTTTTTTCTTCTTGACGTGGGCTTTCCAGCGTAGCTTGGTGTCAAGGGTCATACCGAGATACTTGGCTGTATTCTCGTATGGGACTTGTTTGTTATTTATATAAACTGGGGAATACTGTCGTTTTTTGTTGGTAAAATCTATGTGAACAGATTTGGATTCATTAAGTTTAATCCTCCATTTTTTGGTCCAGTCATAAACTTGATTTACAGCCATTTGAACCTTTTCTACTGCTTCTTCATGGCTGTTTCCTACAGCCATTATGGCTGTATCATCAGCAAAGGTCCCAATCGTGTTTTGCTCTAATTCAGGAATATCGCAAGTGTATAGTAGGTACAGGACCGGACCTAACACACTTCCTTGCGGTACGCCAGCTTTAATTAATTTCAGTTCTGAGTAAGCATCTTCTTGTCTTATTCTAAAGACTCTGTTCAGGATGTAGGATTCTAATATATCTGCAAACTGCTTTGGTAAGAGGCTCTTCAGTTTATGTATAAGGCCTTCATGCCATACTTTGTCAAATGCTTGCGCTACGTCTAGGAATACAGTAGAACATAATTTCTTGTCTTCAAGGGCGTTTTCTATTACGTTTGTGATCCTATGCACTTGATCGATGGTAGAGTGTTTTTCTCGAAAACCAAATTGGTGTTCTGGTATTATGTTTTTGCTATCTATTATTGGTTTAAGCTGTTTGAGTAACAGCTTTTCAAATAGCTTGGACATGATTGGTAGCAAGGAAATAGGTCTATAAGATGATGTTTCGTGAGCTGGTTTCCCTGGCTTAGCTATCATTATTACTTCGGCCACCTTCCATAAGTCTGGTACATATTTAAGCCTTAGTGCGGCATTGATAAGGGTCGTTAACTTAACCAGACCCTTTCTTGGGAGGTTATGAAGTACTTCTCCTGTTATTAAATCGTAACCTGGTGATTTTCGTATACTTATATTACGTTTTATTTCTAGTGCGACTTCTCTCGGTGTTACTAGTTTTATGGTAACTTCATTTTCTGATGTCGTCATATTAGTCAAAGTGTGATCTTCAATGATTTCCCCGTCGTTTGGTTGAAAGATATTTTCTAGGTGCCCTGCAAACCTCTTTGCTTTTTGCTCGTTAGTAACTGCCCATTGCCCATTTCCACATTTGATAGGTGGGATTTGGGTAATCGGCCTTTTCAGGTGCTTAGTAGCCTTCCAAAGGGAGTAATCTGTCCTTTGGTCGTTTCTTAGGCTCTGACGATAGGTTTCGGTTGAGTCGTCTTTAAAGTCTTGGATTAGTCTTTTTACTTTTTTTGTCAGATTATTTAGTTTTCGTTTGTCATCAGGGCACCTAGATTGATGCCACGTTTTTCTCTGCCTTCTTTTCTCCATAATGAGCTGCTTGATTTTGAGCGGGTATGTATTTCCCTTAGTCCTCTTATTGAAGTCGGGTGTATTTTCCCACGCTGCTTGCTGGATATGCATTATGAACTTTTCTACTTCGATGTTTAGATGTTCGGGTGTTTTTAATGGTATTTTAAGGTCTATTTTATCATTCAATCTGGTCTTGAAGCTCTCCCAGTCTGTACACTTATTAACAAGAGTGGGTCTGGCTTCTTTATACAAAATGTTCTCGCTAATTTCTAGATATATTGCTGAGTGATCTGAGTTCATGTCATAGCTTTGTTCTGATTTCATATAGCTGGTTGATAGATCCTTGGTTACAAAAAAATCTATTAAGTCTGGAATTTTATTTGGATCTGTTGGCCAATAGGTGGGCTTTCCAGTTGATATGACATCACATTTCAGCTCTTTTATGGCATTTAGTAGTTCTTTACCTTTAGTAGTTGTTAGTCTGGAGCCCCAATACGTATTTTTAGCATTGAAGTCACCTCCTAAGATAAATCTACTTCCAAGGCGAGTTAGAAAGCTCATATAGTGGTCTTTTTTTATCACATACCGAGGTGGGCAGTAAATGGCAGATACTGTTACAGGATATTTTTTTGTTTGTAGGCAAATCGCCACTGCTTGGATGTCTTTCTCTTCATATTTAAACTCTTCATAGTGCTGTAGGTTTTCTTTTACAATAATGGCACTACCGCCTCTTGCTGAATTGTCTGGGTGAAGTGCATGATATACTTTGTACCCTTTAAACTTAATGTGAGATTGCTTTGTGAAGTGAGTCTCCGATATCAGGCACACATCAATTTTTTCTATGTCTAATACTACTTGTAACTCATTCTGGTGTTTTTGTAACCCATTTGAGTTCCACGCCATAATTTTTACTGTAGTATTCATTTTTTTGGCTTAGAAGTAGCAGCTTTGTTGCTATTTTCAATTTTTTTCAATCTCTCGTCAAATGATGACATTAACTTTAAGATTTCATCCAATTTTTTGTCACTGTGCAAATCAACCAAGGGCGCCTTGGATATGCCTGTTGTAGCTACTTGGGCAAATGAAACGTCTTTTGTTGTAGTTTTAAAAGTGTTTTGACTTTGTTTGTACTGGCTCGGGCCTTCGACTCTTCCAGTAGGTGTATTTTGTTGAGGGGCACTAGTATTGCCCTTTAATTTTTTGTTTCGAATCTGCTGGATTTCTTTTGCTACGATACATCCCCTGTAGTTAGCTGGATGTGGAGCTCCACAGTGGACGCACTTTGGCTTCTCTTCTTTAGATTTTCTGCAATCCATCGTCAGATGTTTACCTGTGCACTTCACGCACCTCGGTTCTTTGGAGCAATACTTTTGCGTATGGCCATAAGCCTGGCATCGTTTGCACTGAGGTACTAGTTTTGTGGATTTTAGCGGTTGTATTTCCACATTACATCCCAATACAGTTTTTATGTTAAATATTTTGCTGGTTTCTTCATCATTTGAGAATGTCAGCATGAACATGTTGAGTGGCTCTTTGGTTTTCCAACTCAATTTATTGACTGCTTCTAGAATTTTGTAGCCTTTGCCACGCAAGTCTTCAACAATTCTCTCCGGAATGCATGTGAAATGCAATTTTTTTGCTATAACTCTAATTGGTCTCTCTTGCTTGTTCTCATAGGAGTGCCATAGGCAATTGTTTAGTGAGAGAGCCTTTGTAATTGTTCTGTACGAATCTTCGTTTTTGGCATTAACTTTGACTGTATCGCCGTTCATCATTTTGATGCTGAACGCGTCAGCTGATTGATCCTTAGATAGAAAATCAAAGAATTTCTGGTAATCATTGATACCATCGACTACAATAGGTGGTGGCAAGGGAGTTTTAATTGATTTTTCCTTACCTTTATTCTCTTCACTTCCGTGTTCATGCAGAGTGGGTTGGGCGGGGGAGGTGTTCAATTTTCTTTTCTTCCTGCTCTTTTGCCGTATCCATCCTGTTTCTCGAGCTAGTTCTTCTTCGTCCGTGGTATATTCAACACGCGGGGGAGAAGTCTCAGTGGCGGTTTTAGCGGTTGTAGTAGCTGATGTCGGTGGGTTTTCCGATTGACGTTTCAGCTGTTGCTGGAGATCTTCTATTTGACTTTTTAGGTCATTTAAGTGTTTTTGCAGCTCTTCACGTTCTTTTCGTTCTTCACATAAGTGCTTGTACAACAGATGCTCGGTTTCTGTTGTTAAGTTTACGCTGATAGTGTTCAATGTTGGTTTTTTCGAACCCATTGTAAAAGTTAAGCGAGTATTAACTTCGCCTTAACTATGATATTCGCTGACAGCCGTCAGCATTACGCAATAACTAGGTCATTGCGGTGCATCCGACTGGACGGCGTTATTTTGCGTAAGCACTTTTACACTGTGGTACGCGCGCGGTCGCATGTAACACAACTGCTCTAAGCGAAAATCGAATGATGACTTGATACAAATTTCAACTCAATTGGTCCTGGTAGATTCGGAGTAAATCGGCAGTGACAGACGGACAGACAGACAGCCAGACAGACAGACACACGAGTGATCCTATAAGGGTTCCGTAATTCCTTTTGAGGTACGACACCCTACAAATTAGAAAAAAAAAACTAAATAGATGTAATAATAATCACGAGCACAGAACATAATATAAGAAGGTTTCCACTCAGCATGATGCTGTTTTTATGCAAATAAATATATTTTTATCATAGGGGACCCTGATCTCTGTGTGGTGCAGGACGTAAAGAATAGCACCATCCTATTTCTTCCCGTGGGTGTCGTAAAAGGCGACTAAGGGATGTACTAGAGAATGGGCAGCAGCGTTCTCTATGCATTTAAACACCATACTGCGATCGCCAACCCGCCTGCCAAGCGTGGCGATTATGGCAAACCCCTCCTTTAGGGGAGGCCTATGTCCAGCAGTGGACGTCTTTCGGCTGAAATGAATTAATGATGGGTCAATCAGTGCTGTGCTGTGGGTACAGCACAGCACTGATTGCTGATTTTGAGTAGCGTCTTCCTAGTTTCTACATAATTATGTTCAATTGACACATACTTATCTTAACTCAAATCTAGTCTTAAATCCAGCTTTACGACTCAACCTGGCCATAAGACGGAGGTAGATACTAATTCTGGAGTGATGCTCAGTCATAAACGACGACGTCTATAAACGCTGAAATAAAAAAGCACATAAGCAAACATACTTCAGAAATAAATACAAAAAGGTGAAAAAAATTCAGGTACTAAAAAGTCACTGACCTTATAATTTTAGTTTGCAAAACTTCTCCCAGTTTTTTCACCGCGGTTTACGTAAACACGTTTTCCAACTGTTTGTAGAAAGCCAACTGAAATGCTGAAAGGTCACTGAACTGTAAACGTCGCGTTATTTTTAATGACCCTTGTCAACATATCATAAAGTCGAGCTAATCTCATTTGCTGTGTTTTTTGTAAATAACGTATATAAACTCTTTGTTACAAAGTGTCAACCGTTTTTTAGATACTTTTATGAGTAGAGTTGTTTCTGCCGGAGAATTTTAATTCTCCCATCTTTTTTGCGGGTTGTTAGAAGATAAAAAGCTATAAGTTTTTAGTTATACACTTTTATTATAGGTTAGCACAAACAGTGTGTTTAGTAAAAACACTTTGACTAAGGGAAAGATTCCCAGCAGGCTTAGCACGAGAACCGTAGAGAAGCGTTTTGTCGACGAAATAGTAGAAAAAAATTACGTTTCTGTGTACACAGTAGAACATTTTCGGTAGACAAGCGATTTCTATTCTACATTATAGTAGAAATAGAAAGCGTCATGCTTAGCCAGCAGATCACACTTTCAATTTACTTTACTTTGCTAAGTAAAGATTGCATTAGATAGCTTTTAGCAATAAGATCACCCGTTGCCCCCTACCTTATGTAAAATTTCTACATTTATATCTGTAATTTTTGTTGTATAAATACTAAAGAGTATAAGTAGGTATTCTATTATATTCATTAGAAAATTAACCTTATTATTAAAAAAAAAAGATTGATATTCATTAGAAACGGTAACTTTACAAAGTAAATTCAAAGTTCGATCTATAAATCTCGCCCTCGTTGAGGTGCTCACTGAACAGAGAAAATACAATGTACATATTTTGTAATTTGTAAAACACTAGTTATTTAATAAAGGCCTATCAAGCCTCCTATTAGTCACTCAAATGTATATGTCACTAGTTTGGTGATAGGAAAAAGCAGCCAATAAAAATTACTTGATTTGGGGGCTCGTGGCTAATTAATAAAACAGCCGCACGGATAAATCGAAGGTAAAGCTACGCTTGACGAGGTTGATCCGTGGATGGGCGACCATCCATTATATAGGTACCGAGACGACTCCGTGTCTCAGAAAGCACGTTAGGTCGTTGGTCCCGGCTGTCATTCGTAGATCTTTGACAGGCGTTAAGGGTAGTCAGAAGCCCGGAAGTCTGACAACCAGCCTTACCGGCTAAGAGCACCTTTATAAGTATAAAATAATAATGGTTAAAACTTATTACAGCATGAGGCATTCCTTAATTAAACCTTTAACATTATCATTATAAAAATGAGGGGGTAGTCTTGCCAGTGGGTATCGTGTTATTACCCAGTAACTGGGTTGTGGAGGTCGGATAGGCAGTCGCTGCATATAAAATGCTGGTATTCAGCTGCATTCGGTTAGACTGGGAGCCAACCCGAACATAGTTGGGAAATGCTAGGCAGATGATGACTTAGAATTTGACTAAAGACTTTCATTAACGGGGTAGATAAACTACGATAACATGGCTCGCCCCTCCAAATAACTGTTTCTATGTGTGTAGTCACACCCTTACGAAAGAGTTTGTATGTTGTAAGTACTTGTAATATCTCACTTATTACCAGATTTGTTGGTCAACTAATCATAACTAGTCGATCGCGCAAGACAGCGCACGTGTCGTTTTCATAGAGTACGTCAGTGCAGCGCCATGCTAATAATAATGAGCGATTAATGACGCCACTAGTCGAGCAACAAATCCGTGATTTGTATTTTGTCTGACGGACGTCGTACACATGCGTACTTTCAAACGTTTTGAATTTTGGGGGGGCGGGCCATATTATCGTTGTTAATCTTCTATTGTAGTTTTCACACTAAACGCTTACCAACATTTAAAAAACAATAAAAATTGTACAAGCCGTCATAAACAGGTTTTGGCAAGAAGATACCGAAACACCAAGTGGAAAATGAAAAACGTCCCCCAAGGCCGTTGTAAAATCTACCTACAATATCGACAAAAAAATCCTTCTTGATAGCCAATTTAAAACACAAAGGTGTCTTTTGATCGCCCAAGCTCAGATATTTCGTACAATGATAGAGGCTGTTCGGATCGCGAATTAAATTTTTATTACGGCCCAAAAAGGGTATTTATTACTTTCATAAAAAAAAGAATAGTGTTTTACAACTCGAATTTCTTGCCTAAGAGGATGGGCGTTACGTTTCTAGGGTTCCTTATCCAACAATCAAAAGACCTTACATAATATGAAATCATATTTTAATTCAATTCAATTATCTTTATTGCATTTTATTGTATGCCACGTTTCTGTAACGTCACATAGAAATTGTGCTACTAGTGTCGCGTCGTGCCTGCGATATCGCACCAGTCTGTACGAGCCTGAAAGGTCTCCAGTTTAAATTATACCACGTTATAAATACAGCAATCTTCATCATTATCTTGCTTTCTTCATCCATACTACTCTCATCATGTCGTCATCACGGTAATCACCTATCTTGCCATAATTATCATCATTCACACAGTTCATCCATCGTTTCTTTGGTCTTTCCCTACTCTTATAGCCATCCACATTCATACTTAAAATTTCCCTCGCGACATTTGCCTCATTTTCCACATCCATGATAACCGGTTTCCACACAACTTTTCAGTCACCGGTGCCACTTTTAGACTTCCTCTTATATCAATCAATAAATTCAACATATCACAGTCCACTGCTGGACATAGGCCTTTCCCAGGCTGCGCCACATCACCCTGTCCTCCGCCTTCCGCATCCATTCTGTCCCAGCCACCTTCGGTCGCCAGTGCACCTAGCTGGGGGGTGTCCCACTACGCTTGCCAATACGCGGTCTCCACTTCAGGAGTCGTCTGCTCCATCGGCCATTGGTCCTTCGACAAACATGGCCAGCCCACTACCACTTTAGTGTGCTTACTCTGCAAGCTATGTCGGTAACTCCGGATCTTTTCCATCTAATTTTCTCGTATTTTCCTCTTATATCGTATACTCATTTCTTATTGTACCTATCAATTTGCGTAACACCACACAATCCTCTTAGCATTCTCGTCTAATACAGCAATACAATGCAAATAAAAAGACAAATCTAATAGTTTATCAAAATCATTTCTGTATAGTTATTTCCTCTTCTTCAATGGAACTTACCCGGCACTGTGAAGTAAGCCGTTATTGTTATTAAACGTGACATTTCACGTGACAAGCAAAAGCAATTTCGTGCAAGATTGCTTACATTAAGACATGGTGTCGCTTTCAAGGCTCGTACAGACTAGTGCGATATCGCGGGTGCAACGAGACACTAGTAGCACAATTTCTTTGTCGGTGCCTGTGGCACCCGCAATATCGCGTGAGTCTGTACGAGCCTTCATGCTCTGAATAAGGTTTTGTAACCATAGAACTGTAGGGAACCCTAGATGATAGAGAACAATTCGTTCGAGACTGGACCAGCTTTATATTTAGTTTTAGATTAAAAAATTTACAGGATTTTTATAACTTATTCTCGTCTGTTTAAGCTATAAAGTTTTTTCTAGGTCATCATTTTATAAATCGTGTACAAGATCATCATGTTCCTAGCCTTTTCCTAACTATGTTGGGGTCGGCTTCCAGTCTAACTGGATGCAGCTGAATACCAGTATTTTAGATGGAGCGACTGCCTATCTGACCTACACAACCCAGTTACTAGGCAATACGATACCCCTTGGTGAGACTGGCTGTCAGACTTTTGGGCTTCTGACGACCCGTAACAACTGCCAAAGATTTACAAATAAGTGCCGAGACCAACGGTTTAACGTGCTTTCCGGGGTACGAAGGGGTCTTGATATGTAAAGTTGGTGACCCATCCATGGACTAACTGCGGCAAGCGTAGCTTAACCTGATCGATCGACCTGTGCAGCTGTTATTACTTGACCATAACCGCTCCACAAATCGTGTACAAGATGAGCTTGCTTATTCTGTGTGCTATATGTCGATCACTCTGGTTCACTTCCTTCCGGATCGGATCTCTCAGAGAGACCATAAGCATACCCCTTACTATTAACTCGCAATACTTAATACTTTATCTATTTGTACGGCCAGGGAAATTAATTGTTTATTAAATTGACATACTTCGTAAATTTTCCGCGTTATAGACATTTCATACGACTGTCAAAGATTGCCAGCAGGCTTAGCATGACGCTTTATATTTATACTCTACTGTAGAATAGAAATCGCTTGTCTACCGCAAATGTTCTACTGTCTACACGGAAACGTCATTTTTGTCTACTCTTCATTCGACATACATATTTTATAATTAATGTACATAAACAAAACATTTGTAAAACATTTTAAAAGAGTAACGGTGGAGTTGCTTAACCATTCTTCTCCATACGAAACTACCTTTTGGAAGGGGCGACATGAATCAATTGTATTTTTTTGTAAATTTTGACGTTCAAAAGTGCCTTATAAGTGCCTATTTGAAATAAATAATTTGACTTTGACAAAACGCTTCTCTACGGTTCTCAGGCTAAGCCTGCTATTGTGATTTGAATATTTGGATAATGTAAGATGGTAAATAGTTAATTTAATAAACACTTAATTTCCCTGACTTTACAAAGGCGGCCATAGTTTACGCCATAGGCATTCACTATCTACCGTCATAGTGAGAAAAAATGGTAGCTGTAACAAAACAAATTGCTAAAATAATCAATATACAGTCGAACGACGGTCAAGACATGACCGAATGTATTTAAAAAGGGACAAAAAAGTGTCCCAGAAATTCCCGAAAATCCTTTACCTACTTACCTTGAAGGATATTAACGTCTTTGTGTTTAAGCCGACACAAGTCGTGTAATCACGTCACGTTGTCGTTGTGGCATCGTTCGGTTTAAGTGAGACGTGTCCCGCATTAACATCACGAAATAGATAGCTACAGAAGGTTGGTTCTATACAAAAAGCGAAAACACACGCACACTTAAACACGCTTCACGTACAGCGAGTACAAGCACCCTCGCGACTAACGTTCGACCGAGATCACTGAACGTACAATTATTATTATTCATCACAGACCTACCAGTCTTTAAAGGAGACATCATCGCTTAATATGTCCAAAAAGAGTTAAAAGTTTTTTTTTTATAAACAGCTTATTATAGTGTATCTGAGTATTTGCAGTATAAACTATGTTTTTTTAAACTAATTTATTTATCTCTGTTCTTCATTTTATTATGCATTTTTTTTTGTGTTTTGTTCAACTGTATTTTGTATGCCGAACGGTAAAAAAATAGGGTTATTTATGAATGTTTAAAATCTTTAGGATAATTTTTACTTAGAGAAAGACGAGAGCTGCCATCCACGCAGCCGTCTTCATCAATTAGGAGAACCTTAAACCTTATAATTAGGAAACTGACGCGACGCGACCTTCGGTGCTCCAACACGCGCGACATCATGGTCGCGATTGAGCAGAACCGAGGGTCGAAAGTGTTCGCTCGGCAACTAGGGAGATCTCATCTGACGAAACTAAGAACTGCGGATGGCAGAATCGGGACTTCGAAGCCCGAGATATTCGAGGAAGTCGAGGATTTCTACGGGCACCTATACTCATCGCGGACGCCAAAGCCAGCGGGGCATAGTGCGGATGACCATCGAGCCGAATTAACGCGCCACTACACGGAGGACATCCCGGATGTCGACCAGAGCGAGATTAGGGCGGCTCTCGAGCAGCTTAAGAACCACTAGACACCTGGTGATGATGAAAAAATGACAGAGCTCCTTAAAGCGGGTGGGGCTCCAGTCCTGAAGGAGCTAACGAGTCTCTTAACTCCGTCATCCAAGAGGGTACAACGCACGAAGCGTGGAACAGAGGTGCAGTGGTTCTGTTCTTCAAAAAAGGTGACAAAACCTTGCTGAAGAACTATAGACCCATCTCACTTCTGAGCCACGTATACAAGCTGTTCTCGAGAGCCGTCACGAACTGTCTCGCCAGTAGACTTGACGAGTTCCAGCCGCCAGAACAACCGGTTTTCGAAAAGGCTTCAGTACCGTAGACCACATCCATACTGTTTGGCAAATTGTACAGAAGACCGAGGAGTACAACCAGCCGCTGTGTATGGCATTTGTGGACTACGAGAAAGCCTTCGACTCCATCGAAATATGGGCAGTTCTGGCCTCTCTACAACGATGTCGAATTGACTGGCGCTACATAGAAGTGTTGAGATGTTTGTATGACGCTGCCACGATGACTGTCCAGATCCAAGATCAGAAAACCAGTCTCATCCAACTGCTCAGAGGGGTAAGACAAGGGGATGTGATATCCCCAAAACTGTTCACCAATGCGTTGGAGGACGTCTTCAAGACGCTGGACTGGACTGGACAGGGTAGCAACGTGAACGGCGAGTACATCTCACACCTTCGCTTTGCTGATGACATCGTCATAATGGCAGAGACGCTGGAACAGTTAGACCAGATGCTGCACAGCCTAAACGGAGCCTCTCGGCGGGTTGGCGTCGGCATGAATTTGGACAAGACAAAAGTCATGTACAATTCGCACGTCTTGCCGAGTCCAATCCACATCGAAGGGTCGCTTCTCGAAGTTGTGAAGGAGTATGTCTACCTAGGACAAGTCATCAAGCTCGGTAGACACAACTTTGATAAAGAAGCCGACAGAAGGATCCAGTTGGGTTGGGCGGCATTTGGAAAACTGCGTTAAGTCTTCTCGTCGCCTATCCCGCAATGTCTGAAGACTAAAGTCTTTAACCAGTGCGTCCTGCCCGTCATGACATACGGTGCCGAAACGTGGACACTGACAGTCTGTTAAGGTCGCGCAGCGTGGTATGGAGCGGGCTATGCTTGGAGTCTCTTTGAAGGATAAGATCAGGAATGAAATTATCCGGAAAAGAACCAGAGTTACCGACATAGCTTGCAGAGTAAGCAAACTGAAGTGGCAGTGGGCTGGCCATGTTTGTCGAAGGACCGATGGCCGATGGAGCAGACGAGTTCTTTATTTTTTTTTTTTGGGTGGGAAATCATCAAATAACTTATCCCGCTCTGGGCGGAGCGGGAGGGCGTGTCAGACTTTTACTGACTAAAACCCACCCGTGTTCCTTCCGTTGCCTGTGTGCCAGGGCCACGATATCCCTTTCGGACAAACTCGCAACCCCGGCAGGCATTGGTCCTAACGGACCCCGTCAGTTTGTGCTGACATCTCTTTGAGGCGCGCGTGGAACACAACGCGCCGTCGACCCGGGCCTGGTCCTTATCGGACGGTGAGCTACCCATCGCTCACCGTCCGCAAGCCCACGCCTACGGTGGCCGGAAATCGGCTTGCGACTCCCGACGCCCAGGGCGTCTCCTGCGGCGACTAGGGGCGTGAGGGCGCGAACCCTGCCTCTCCCTCACGCGCTCCGCCTCCTCTTTCGCGAGCATTACTGCTTCGCAGAAGGAGGTGACGGCCTCCCATGCACTCTCGCTCCGAACCATGGCCTGAACCAGGGCCGGACGCGAGAGATCGCCGCCGCCGATCGCCTCCGTGAGGACACGGCGGTGCTCCGCCCAAGCAGGGCAGACCTCCAGCGTATGCTCCACCGTGTCCTCCGGGCGATCCACACAGTGGTGACACCCGGGCGTTTCCTCCCGCTTTATCCTGAACAGGAACCTCCCGAAACATCCGTGTCTGGTGAGGACCTGCGTTAGGCGGAAGGTGAGGACGCCGTGGCGCCTTTCCAGCCACTCTTCAAAGAGGGGACTTATCGCCGCAGTAGTGGCGTGCCCAGCGCTGGGTTGCGACAATTGCACTCTTCATGTCGCCATGAGATCCCGCCGGAGCTCTGTCCGCTGTGCCGTGATTTCTCTCGCCCCGGCGTTTCGCCTCCTCGCGACACTCCCAGATGTGCGCGAGGACTTTTGCCTCCAGATCCCATGGCGGTAGTCCGGCAAGGAGGCTCGCTGCCTCACGGGAGACTGTGCGGTAACCCCGTACCAGCCTGAGCAGACGAGTCCTGGAGTGGAGACCGCATATCGGCAAGCGTAGTGTGGGACGCCCCCCAGCTAGATGGACCGACGACCTTAAGAGGTCTTAAGGCTTTAGAGGGCTTAAGATGGCTGGGTCAGACTGGATCCGGAAGGCGGAGGACAGGGTGTTTTGGCGCAGCCTGGGAGAGGCCTATGTCCAGCAGTGGACTGCGATAGGCTGAGTTGATTGATTGATTGAGGATACTTTTTACTTGCACTTATTATGAAAATTACAGTTCGAAAAGATGAGATGCGCCTGCAATAATTATGGGAAAGGAATTTGCTTAACATTTTCGCTCCTTGACCGTACCTACGCATCTATGAATACGTGCGACTGTTTTCGCTCTTTGTATGCTAGCTGACTCAGCTGACCTTCTGTACTTTTTCTGTTAATGTTGTCGCAGAAATCAGTCACAGAATAGCTCTTAATCAATGGGAATAAATAAGTTTAAGGGAGCACGTAAGGCTCTGATAAGGATAGTGAATTATGGTGTTGTGGTCCATTGATAAGAGAATAATTTGGGTTGCGATTAACGGGATCGTTTTCCGGGTTATCGGTTTGAGAAGAGATTTCTGGTTTAGTAGGATGCATGATTGCATCTTATCGTAGACTAGCTTCTGCCCGCTACTTTGTCCTCGTGAAATTTCTCGTTTTAGCTTAAAATAATTATATCCTATGACAGTTGGCAATACTGTAGCATCCCATTAGTGAAAGCATTTTAGGAAACGGATCAGTAATTTGGTAATCGGAGTTTGTATACCTATACAAACGCATACCTGCTGTTTTATAATATTACTAGCTTCCGCCCGCGGCTTCGTCCGCGTGGATGTCGGAAAAAATGTCACGTGAACGTACTACCAGAAATAAAAGTACGTGTAGTAGTATGAGTTAATGCAGATTATAAACTATATGTATGTTACCAAATTTCATCTAAATCCGTTCAGCCATTTTTGCGCCAATCCGAAACATAAAATCATCCCCTCTAAAATTGACTACCTCTTTTAGATTTCCGTTTATTTCCGATCTTAAATATAAATACCGAGTTTCAAGTAACTCGAACCGCGCGTTAAAATCTTTCCATTCAATTATTTTCCCCCACAAAATTCAACACCCCCTTTAAAAGGTCGTTTTCGAAAATTTATGTTTACTGCCGTTTTATTTATTAAGAAAATATCCGGGTCAATTTTCAAGTTTATTAATCAAAGGAAACATAATTTTGATATAAACTGTCTCCCCCTTTTCACCCCGAAACGAATTTATTTTTGAAAAATATTAAATCATGTTTTATTCAATTACTTTGGAGTTTATCATGACGCACAGTAAAATCCTTCCCTTAAAACTTAATTACCCCCTTTTGCCCCGTAAGGGTTACATTTGAATAAACCCAAACACATGCAAGGCTTTATATTTTGTGAGCATTAGGTATATATAAAATACCGAGTTTCGAGTTAATCGGATCGCACGTTAAAATTCTTCTATACAAACTTTGACATCCCCAAAACCCGTAGGGGGTAGTTTGAAAAAACTAAAAATGACAAACTTTATAATTTACTTACGTAAGTATTCATGCCATGTTTTAGGTTTATTAACTCTTGGAATAAGATTTTTCATACATACAAAATTTCCCCTTTTACCTCCTTAAAGGTCGAATTTCCAAAAACCCGTTCTTAGCGGATGCTTACGTCATAACTATCTATGTACCAAATTTCAGCCCAATCCGTTCACTGGTTTGAGCTGTGTGTTGATAGCCTAGTCAGTCCCACGACCTTATATTTAAATAAATATTGTGTATTTTTATAAGTTGGAGTATCATTTCGTTTTGTTTCATCGCAACCGCTTCATTCTATGAAAAGTTAGAAACGGTACACGTGTTCTTATATTATTTTTACTTGAATACAAAAGCGAATGAACAACTTCAATACAAAACGTCATCCCCCTTTTCACCCCCTTGTGGATTGAAATAAAACAAAAAACAATGGTTTACATTCTGTTAGTTTCCAACCATAACCCCAAATATTAGTTATTTTAACTTGAAAAAAAATTAATTTCATCCCCCTTTTCACCCCTTAAGGGTTGAAATTCTAATAACACCGATGCGTTAGCTTCCAACCATACCCCTTGATAATAAATTTTGTGATTTTTACTTCGAAAATTAAGGATTTACCATACACAACTTCATCCCCATTTTTAACCGTTCGGGGGTAAAGTTATCAAAATATAATTTATACATGTCTCACAGTATAAATTATTTTCAATCATCAGCCTAAACACAAATTTTGAAGATCCTAACTTCAAAACTGACGGACTTTCATATAAATTTCCATGCCTTATTTTACCCCTTTAGGGGTAGAACTCCCAAAAATCCGTTCTTAGTGGTTACTTACTGTTCACAAAGAACACACATTCCAAGTTTCATGTCTCTAGGACCAGCGATTTGGGCTGTGTGTTGGTTTCCACCTTTTTTTTTAATATGATTGACGTGTAAAAGTGTTTGTACAAACTTACTTACAGAAAATAAATCATTTATCATTTATTTATCATATAACCATAAGCCGAAATATTAGTGATTTTAACTTAAAAAATAAAAAAACTTTAATTAAAAAGAAAATTTCATCCCCCTTTCACCCCTTAAGGGTTGAAATTCTTACAACCCCGTTGCGTAGGGTTTCAACTATAAAAAATTTAGTGATTTTTATTTCTAAAATTAAGGAATTTCCATATACAACTTCATCCCCCTTTTTAACCCTTCGGGGGTGGAATTATCAAAAACGCTGAGATACGCTTAAATTATTTTTCAATTGTTACTCTAAACACAAAATTTGAAGATTCTAACTTCAAAACTGACGGACTTTCATATAAACTTCCATCCCCTATTTTACCCCATTAGGGTTGGAATTCCCAAAAATCCGTTCTTAGTGGATACTTACTCTTTACAAAGAACACTCCCTCCAAGTTTCATGTCTCTAGGACCAGCGATTTGGGCTGTGTGTTAGTTTCCACCTTTTTTTTTAATATGATTGACGTGTAAGTGTTTGTACAAACCTACTTACAGAAAATAAATCATTTGTCATTTATTTATCATTTAACAATAAGCCGAAATATTGGTGATTTTAACTTAAAAGTAAAAAAAACTTTAATTAAAAAGAAAATTTCACCCCCCTTTCACCCCTTAAGGGTTGAAATTCTTACAACACCGTTGCGTAAGCTTTCAACTATAAGCCTAGATAATAAATTTTGTGATTTTTACTACGAAAATTAAGGACTTTCCATATACAACTTCATCCCCCTTTTTAACCCTTCGGGGGCAGAATTATCAAAAACGCTGAGATACGTATAAATTAATTTTTAATTGTCAGCCTAAACACAAAATTGGAATATTCTAACTTCAAAACTGACGGACTTTCATATAAACTTCCATCCCCTATTTCACCCTCTTAGGGGTGGAATTTCAAAAAATCCTGTCTTAGTGGATACCTACTCTTCACAAAGAACACACCTTCCAAATTTCATGTTTCTAGGATCAGCGGTTTAGGCTGTGCGTTGATATATAATATCAGTCAGTCAGTCAATCAGGACTTTGAATTTTATATATATATAGATTTGCCTGCGGCTTCATCCGCGTGGAGGTCGGAAGTTATCCCATGGAAAGTTACAGTCAGATACAGAAGATACAGTGACCTACATAACCAGACCCCTCTTCCATTCTTCTTCTTTTCAGGGGTTAGGTAATGCAGAGTACCTCGCTGCGACATTTATTTTTAAGTGCCGCAGCATCATGCTGAGATAGGGGCCTTTTGGCCTCGTACAGGACTTTCTGTTTTATTTTTATTTTTTACTTTGTTTTATTTTTGTTCTTTATGTTTATATGAGTGTGTTTTAGTTTAATTTGTGACCTGTGCGAGTCCCAATAAATGCTTTTTCTTTTCTTTTCTTTACCTACTGATCGTAGGTACTAGCAGAATAAAAAGTATCCTATGTACTAACCTAGGGCATGATCCCGCAAATGCGGCACCAGTCGGGGATCGCGGAAATTGCACAAGATCCCAAAATCCCCGGTGCAAGTGTGGGAAGGGAACACCGGGGTGGTTTTAGCCAGTAAAAGTCTGACAGACCTCTCCACCCGCCCCAGAACGGGTCCTCCGTTCCATGAATCCATGAGGATTTTTGAACCCGGAACAAAAAAAAATGGTCTACCCATATAAACCGTTTTAGCGTGAAACTGTAACAAACAAATAAACAGACAAACTCACTTTCGCGTTTATAATGGGGTTATTCCACTAATCCCCATTGACATTTAGTTAGAATTAATAAAGAAGTATAGATAACTACTTTCTAATTAATGCCAGTGTTTGTTCATTATCATTGTCCACACCCTTTTTAACTTGCTGCAGTTCATAAGCCACACACTATTCCATTTTTTTAGAAAGTTTTTTCCGGAAAGTGTAATTTTGGGGGTATGAAAAACAGGGTGTAAAGTTCACTCATCCATCATAGAAAAGGGAGGATCCTCCGACCAGACGGGTGTTGTGTCTGGTGGGCAACTGCCCGACGCGCGACGGTTGATACCGGGACGTTGTATATATGCTAGTTGCGCGGTAAACTCTGCTTGCGCGATGCAGGATTTGCGTGACGTCAGTGTGACGCGTAGTTCACATGTGGCAATGTTGATGCCGCTACATAACAATGTCACGTATTTTTCAACACTAAAACAGTTTGTATTAAAACCTTTTAGTAATTGCTGCCCATTTTCATTAGTGGTTTTACAATTAGTTAGAACGTAAAGTGTTCTAGTCACCTCCTACGAAAATCCACTGATATTTCCGTAATTCAAAAGCATGTCAAAACAGTAATTCCATGGTAAAACCCAATAAATTCTAATCTTGCATAATGTTCTCGAAATGGCGACAGATAATGTTAGAGATATGAATTACCATGCCATGAAATATATTTCCCCCTTTTACGAGGACATAAAAGATTTAAATTACTCAAAGCACACGTTTAATGCCAGGACGATTATATTTGTAGCAGAAACGACCATAATGCAGACCGTGTTACCAAAAACATTTGTGAGCATATTCATGTTCACAAATGGATGCTTAAGAAGAGACAGGGCGTACTCTGTCTCTTCTTAAGCATCTATTTGTCACAATCAACTCGACAACAACTTCCTCACAATCTATGTGTCAGACAGATAGATTATGAGAAAGTTGATATAACTGAAAAAGAGCAAAACGCAAAAATGACAGCTTACAGTGATTAAGAAGAAGACTGGAACCTTAATTTGGGAACCAACTGGCAAGAGACGATCTACAGAAGATCGCAGGAAGTCCTGGATGAGACACTCACGGACCAGGGAAGCATGACACTAAAGGGAGAAAGCCTGAAGTCAGCCATAGGTAGAACAAGACTGCCAATGATAATGATGATTATTAGCAAGGGGATGATCAGTAAGAACTAGGTATTAACTAGAAGGTTTAAAGATTTTTATTTTGCTGTTTCATATTTAATACTCATGTGCTTTTTTCATACTTGCCAATCATTTTTATCTAGGCAATAGTTCGTTGATTTAAGTTACTAACCAATGTGTGCATTAGTAGTAAAGGATATAATTAATTTAAAGTAATATATAATTTAACCGTCAAAAAAACACAATATCGTTCTAAAGCTTCGCTTCGCTCACACAGCCATCACTATACAGCAGCCTTAAGATAAGTGAATAAAGAAATCAGTCCACCCCTTAACTTGGATCTAAGTAGAGGAAAAAAAAGCTCAGAGCAATCGATCTCGGGACCCATATACATTTGTTCGGCAGTTTACGGACCCTGTGAGAAATACTTGGATCTTGGATGTATCGCGTTGTTTGGGAGAAAAATAACAAGGGCTGTAATGAATGCGAGGGTGTAAGTGAGATGGAGTATACAGGCCTTTTAGTCACGCTAGATTGGGAATGGGTTTAGATTGAAATGGGTACAAGGTAAATTTAAACTTGAGGGTATAGTTGATGTGGTCTGCGGTTTGGGTAGGAGAAATATAGAGGTGACCTTGAGAAAGTTGGAAAGTAGTGTTGTTAAAAAAACCGGCCAAGTGCGAGTCGGACTCGCGCACGAAGGGTTCCGTACCATTATCTATAAAAATGGCAAAAAAATCACGTTTGTTGTATGAGAGCCCCCTTTAAATATTTGTTTTATTTTAATTTTATTATTTATTTTTAAAGTGAATATATAACTAAATATTCTGTGAATATTTCAAGCGTCTACCTGTTGCCGTTATCAATATCGAGCAAAAAAATCACGTTTGTTGTATGGGAGCCCCCTTAAATATTTATTTTTTTCTGTTTTTTTAGTATTTGTTGTTATAGCGGCAACAGAAATACATCATCTGGGAAAATTTCAACTGTCTAACTATCACGGTTAATGAGATACAGATTGGTGACAGACGGACATACAGACAGACGGCGGAGCCTTAGTACTAGGGTTCCCGTTTTACCCTTTGGGCATGAAACCCTAAAAAACAATCAGTTGTCTCAGATTATACATATAGTCCTCCAGACAGAATTTCGGCCATGGCGACCTGTCTCAGTGGAGACCAGCCTTCGGCGCGGGAGATATTTGAGTGCACAAGTGTGTGCGCAGACACAAGTGCATTCTCTCTTCCCTCAGTCTCATAGTCCGATGGGGCGGCAATCCGACACGACCGGAGAGAGATTAGGCGCAGGGCCAACGGCTTGACGTGCTTTCTGAGGCACGGGGATATCACACCACCAACTTCCAAACTCCGGGCTGTTACTAAGAAATTCCTAATGGAAAAACCCAATAACACTTTGCCCGACCTGGGAATCGAACCCAGGACCCCACGCTCAGCTGTGGCGCTTCCGACCACGAGAGCAACGGGGCAGTTCGGGGCTCTCAGATTATCAACAATACCAAGTTGAGGTCATCAATTTCTTAGAACTAGTATCCTCAAGCAACCATAGTGAGATCAACATTAGTATTTGTATGGGGCAGTGAAAAATACCTCCAAAACCTATTTTAATGCCACTGATCAGTTTGTAAAGTCAGAATTCGTCTTGTTAAATCAAAAGTTTTATCAAGTAGAATTTTAACTTCACTAATCATAATAGAAGAAATAAAGATGATGCTCTTTGTCCATTTTGCCCTGATGCCCTTTGACAAAGGATTCCATACCAATAATTAAAGTATTTCAACAAATAAATGTTTTCATTCTACATTTTACTTTATGTTCAAAAAACTTTCGTAACACCTTATAAAAATTTAACTATTGCATAGTAAAACATCATTTTAGGGTTCCGTACCTCAAAAAGAAAAAACGGAACCCTTATTTATAGGATCACTTCGTTGTCCGTCTGTCTATCGGTCTGTCAAGACCCTTTTTCTCAGAAACGCGTGGTTGAAATTGATGTCAAAGTCTACGAGTCCTCGGAGCTCTAAAAAAACCAAGCTTCTAAGTAAACGCAATAAAAAATAAGGCCATTTAGACGACATATTTTCATACTCGTAAATAAATCACAACCTATAGGGTACATACCGTTGACATCATGAAATTTGTCAAGAAGCAAGGTCTCAGGGCCTCAAGTCTGCTATTACAATAGTGTCAGAATGGTCGATCATTGATTTCATAATTGTTGATTTTGACAAGTTTGGTAATCTACTATTATAATGGCGTCACTATGACTTTCCAATGGTGGGCCACTGACACTACATTGAAAGAAATTGCATTTATATTGGTAATCTCGGACATAATGACAAATTAATGACATTTCTACTAATGGGTTTTATAATAATGGCAATACGACAATGCCATTATAATAATACAATTCTAATAAGAGAACATTGACCGACCAATGATCGACCATTATGAATTTACCAGATTACGAACTTTTAGCAAAATGACAATGGCATGACAATGGGATCATGTTGGAATGACTGAATTTATAAAAATAGCAGACTAGGGCCCCAGAGCAGAAGTATAGGAAAACATCCGAAAATCATTAATTTGTAAAAAAATATTTTATTGTGATTACAAACTTACATTTACATTTGACCGTGACGTATGTCGATGTATGGGAGAACATGATTGTTTTTCAACTACCTTATACCATGTTAAGTTTGTTTTTGTGATAAATTCATTCCAACTACGGAACCCTTCTTTGTACGTAGTCCGAGACGCGTTCTTGAGCGGTTTTTATTATTTTTCTACTAGAAAATGCAGAGTAATCCCGATTTTGGTTAATACTACTAAATAATTCCGGCTCTCCACAGACCTAATCCCGTCTTTTTAATATTACAACCTAGCCTTTTATCCTACGCCATTTTTTACGGCCGCTTATTTAAAATTACTCTTTTAAAATTCATAGTTTGTTAAAAGGAAAAAAATATCATCATAATAATGTAAAAGTGTTCTTTAAGATTTTTGCTTTTATTTTTGAGGAATAAAGGGCCGTTGGTGGTTTGATTGCATTATACAGGGATACTTTTTTTTTTAAGGAGTTATTGTTGCAGACCTGAACCTATTTTAACTAATGCAAAAAACTTATAGTGAAAAATAAATAGGTACTTAGCTTAGCTGCCTCACTTGCTCCTCAAATCGTCAACACTCAGTGGTGTTGACGATTTAAAATTTCGTAATTCTGATTTTCACACAATGTGTAGAAACCTAAAGACGTGTACGCACGAACGAACAAGAACATGGTGAACACGAAACACACGAACACCGTACACTTTGTTCGCATGTGCGTACCATTAAGGAACATCAAACACTATGTTCATCAAAAATGATCGTGGCGATCCAATTTCGTTTTTATAATTATGCGGACGGTTTTCGGAGAAAAATGCAACATTGTTCGTACCGACCTCGAGGGGTGAGCGCGCGGCAGCGCGAGGTTATCAGTTCACAGCCACCTATCCAAAAGTGTACCACTTCCAACGGTGAATCCACATGACTAATAAAAAGAGCGCGGTGGTTGAGCGCGTACACAAGTCGTACTGTGTTCGTATGGTGTTCGCTTTGGTAATTTACGTCCACACGTACGAACCAAATTTTCCGTGTTCGATGTTCATGTTCCCTCTCGAAGAGAGGAGGCCTGTGTCCCAGCAGTGGGAACATTATAGGCTGATTATGTGTGTTATGTGTGATGTTCATGTTCACCATGTTTTATTCGTTCATGCGTACACGCCTTTATGGCTTAGACAGAGTGACATTCTATCAGCGATAACTATGTGATGACACTATTTATGCTACCAAAAAGCGTAAAATCATAGAAATACGAAACACTTTGAAAGCAATTGCCAGTTGACTATCCCTCTTTATCCTTCCTTTACCGTTTAAGCAAATATCCGATCATTGAAGTGAAAACTTCTATAGCCGCGCTAAGCGATTTAGGGGCAAAAGTTATAAGTTCGCGTCACCGACATGCTAATGCGACGTATTGCGCCAGACTGGCGACGTGCAGTGGACTGTGGACATGTATACACTAATACATTATCTATCTATCTGCCTAACCTTTTCCCAACTATGTTGGGGTTGGCTTCCAGTCTAACCGGATGCAGCTGAAAGATCCACGAATGACAGCCGGGACCAAGGGCTTAACCTGCTTTCCGAGGCATGGAGGAGTCTCGGTATGTAAAGATGGTCACCCATCCACGAACCAACCCCGGCAAGCGTAGCTTAACCTGATGGATCGACCCGTGCGGCTGTTGTTACTTAGCCACGAGCTCCTCACACACTAATACATTGTGTAAAACATTATTTTTAGTTTATGCGAAACCTGAATATAGTTTTTTCAGAATAAGGAACTGAAACGATTTCAATCATTTTTACACCATGTTATATTTAGTCCCAAAAATATTTAAGTGTGGTGGAAAATGTTATCACCATTTTATTACTTACAATACAATCGCCGTACGGTTAGGTACCTACTACCAAATTATTATCAATGAGCGCAAGACGACCCTGGAGGCGCGGGGGCGCCGTTAGCATGTTTTAGTAGGGACAACCCGGTAACATAACAGCCTTATAACTTTGTGATTTTTATGATACAGTTTTGAAATTTTGTACATAGATTCTTTACATAAAAATACTAGACATGTATTGTGTTTCGGGTTTCGCATATACTAAAACTAATATTGTATATACTCAACTGAATCATGTGCTGTTCAAAGTTTTAAAATTTCACTTCTGTTCGCAGTCAAATTACTACTAGCTTCGACCCGTGGTTTCACCCGCATAAGCCTCGATACCGTGAGAATATTGAGATAAAAAGAATCCTATGGTAGGTAATCCTAGGTCATGATCTACCAATGTGCCAAATTTCATCCAAATCCGCTCAGCCGTTTTAGCGTGAAAGCGTAACAAACAAACAAGCTCACTTTCGCATTTATAATATTAGTTAGGATTAGAATATCACGAAATTCGATATATCCGTATTTTTATCGCCAAATCCCAGACAGAAAATAGTTAATAAACCAAATATAATATCAAATAACTGCCACATTCTGTCGCCATCAGCGTATGAAATGAGATACACTACAGAAAACTCAATAATGAACAGTAGGAAAGTCAAGCAGTAAGAAACTAGAATACCCACTTTATTGAGATCCCTCTGCTCTTTAACTCTACCTATTTCAGGGACCAACACTATCTGGGCGGGAAATCGCGAGCGAAAACCGGTACCTAATATATTTCTACCTCAAAAGAGAACTCTGTCATCAAAATTGAATCTCGAGCGGACCAATACGGGAATCAAAATGGTTGCCAATTGAATTTCAGCACTTTCGGCAAGTTCGCCGTCACAAAGGTACTCTAAGCCGCTGAAAGCTCCAGTTTAAACAGAATCTAGTTTCCAAAGCCTCTTGATTATTTAGATGAATATTGTGTGCTATGTTGTACATAAATATTTGGAGCGTGAAAGGGGAATATTTGAGAGGTAGTATGCGTACCTGTGTGTGTGCTGTTTGTGTAGGTACTAAAATACTTTCAAACGTATTTGGTAACTCACACAAGTTTTGAGTATGAATGTGGATGGCTATGGGAGTAGGGGAAGACCAAAGAATCGATGGATAGACTGTGAAAATAGTAGATTATGTCATAAGGGACCAAAATTGTAGTAGAATCCTAAGCGTAGCGAGGGATTCAAAGTACGTCGCTCGACGTTAAATAATTTTGGTACCGTGTGGCACACTGCTTTTCATCCCCCTCTATGAGAAAAGTTCCCACGTATATTTTTTTTTAATTTGGTTAACCATGCCGCGTCGGCAGGCGCGCTTTTTTTACTACCGGCCAAGACTTTATCGAAGCGCATTGCATTCAAACTTTTTAATTAAATAGTGTTCCAAATTCAAAACTCATTTCGGCACTGTTATTAAGTGCGCCGGAATGACCCATTTTGCTCGCACTTATCGAGGAACTCTTCGGCTCTTTTCGAATGGATGGGATGAAAATGATATGGCTAGAACGAGGGTGACTACGGAGATGATGACTAATAGAGAAGTATGGAAGAAAATGGACATGCTTAATTGGAATAAAAGCAGGAGATTGATGACACTTAAAATTTTTAGACTACAGTATTTATTCGTACATTTTGCATAATAAGTAATTACACGATTTTAACTAAGTTATTAACACCACATGTAGGTATTAAAAAAACTAAATTGTATCCTTACTTCGTTTTGTAATTGCTTAAAAATCCACCTCAAAGCACTTCCCTAACTAAGTTCTTTTAGACGTTCACGTTTGCTACTTAAAATGAACTTTACTGAGTAAAGTAGTAATATTCGTATTGATAACCCATTACATTAAAAGATAAGCGCCAATTCAGTAGCGAAGCGTCTGGTTTCAGAATCGGATTTTGACTTCGGAATTCAAAGAGCAGGGGGCCAATCGCGCTATTTCTCAACGTAATTACCGTTCGAACGGAACGTTTTTGGTTTTGGTTTAGTTTTGGTTTAGCTGATGTAAGAAACGGTATCACGCTATTTTTTCTGAGCGACAAAATCGTTGACGTTACCCAATACTGAAAGTTCGATCGATCGTTCCTCCAACGTAACTTCCAAAGTACAGCTAAATCGTTTCCGTTGAAATGATTAGCGCGATACGAAATGTGTCTAACGTAACGATTTTGGTTGTGGTTTAGTTTTGGTATTAACGTTCAAAATTAGCGCGATCGGTCCCCTGGTCTTTAACACACTTCGTATAAGAATACAAAATGTGTTAAGGCTCGCATATTGAAGACTCCCTCAAAATAGGGATGATTATTATTAGAAATATTCGAACAAATAATGTAATTTCAAATAAGGCATAGCTAAATGAGATAATCGAAAAAAAACTATAAAATCGATCCAGTTGGAGAAACTACATGCTTTACAAGTTTTTAGAAGGGATTATTCCAATCCTTGGCGCGTGGTACGGACAATGTATGGCACTAGTATAAAGTTACATAGTCGTAACGTCAATTCTGTGATAGTGCCGTCCTTGTCTAGCAGTTATTTTAAAACGTTTATTACTTGGCATTTTTTTTACCTTTTATACTTTTAATAATATTGTTTGCACTATTTGCAAACTATTTTTTTCGAGTTTAAAATAAAAAAAATATCATCACCCCTATTTAAATAAACGCCTTATTAAACCTTATTAAATAAACAAAGTTATATTTGCATGTTAAGCCCAGACAAAGGAACCTCTAATACGCTTTAAGTATGACCATTTATTTATTTAATTCAATATGTTCTCACGCCATTCTGCCATTAGAGACGGGTTTCTCAGTTGTGGGCTAACAGCCTATTTTCTCTTAATGCTTTAGAGGTCGTTCTTGAAGCACAAATGTATAAACATAATTTGTATTAAGGAAATAGTTAGGTCTTTTCTTAGCATTAAGTGGCATCTGGCTCTCTCTGAATCAATGAAATTTCTTGAGTGCTGATCTCATGCTAATCTGAAAAGGGCTTAATTTAAAATTCACTTTTTATCTAAAGAATAAATAATGTGACAGTTTGACATATTTTTTTAAAGTTGGCAAACTGCAATATTTATTCAGCCCTAACAAACTCAATTATCTTTACGTCTTGCGCCGAAATCGGATCACTAGCTTAGCAGTAAACCCGTACCAAACAGACAAACGCACAAAGCTTTTATAATGTCCATCATCTGCCTAGCCTTTTCCGAACTATGTTGGGGTCAGCTTCCAGTCTAACCTGATTACAGCTGAATACCAGTATTTTACATGGAGCAACTGCCTATTTGACCTCCACAACCCAGTAACTGGTTAATACGATACCCATTAGTAAGACTGGTTGTCAAAATTTCGGGCTTCTGACGACCCGTAACAACTGTCAAAGATCCACACGGCTTAAAGCGCTTTCCGAGTCATGGAGGGGTATCGGTATGTAAAGATGGTCACCCATCCACGTACCAACCGCGGCAAGCGTAGCTTAACCTGATCGATCGACCCGTGTGGCTGTCATTAGGTACTTACCCACGAGCCCCACATTTACAATGTTACAAGACAGGATTTGGTAACAGACACCGCGTCACCAACGACGTAGTCATAAAATAATAACCCAATCGGTATACACCAATATCTAGTACCTATTTATAACGTTAGGTAGCTGGTAGCCACTACTCTATTTAATGGTCAAACCGACCCGAACGATTAGGCAAGCTTTGATCACTCAGATGAGTTGAACTGTGAAAATTATGGACTATATTATACAAATATGTCCCATCCGCTGCGGGTATGGGTCCGCCATCTTTATTTGGGTCAAATGAATATATATTCGTAGGGGTTTATGTCTATGGGTAAGTATGGTGTGTTTTATTTTTTCTGATGGGTTAAATGGACTTTTGAGTTTTAAAAGGTAATTGGTAATACGGGATGGTGTCCGCAACTCTACGGCAATGCCTGTATTTTACGTACGGGTGGGAAAATAGATTATTCGATCCACCCCAGCTCCTCAAGCAAGGCCAGCAACGCCTTGGTGTTACTGTCAATCTCACGGAGGGTACCTGGGTTACCGAAATGCTTTGCCCTGTACCTATGTGGCAACCATATGCTTAAGATAAAGTATAAGATAACGCCTAGATGATCGGAAACCTGGCGCAGTGACTGAATGATTGGCTGGTGCGTTTTGTATCGCGAGTTCGATTCCCGTACTGACCTAATTTGTGTGGGCCTACAGGTTCTAAGTGTGGCTGTTCGTTTATCTGATGAGATAATTATTATTTGTTTGTATACGCACCACGAAATAGGAGAATTTCATAACTATTTGCGATACTTTTAACAATGAATAATTAATGATTTTATTTCTGTAAGTAGGTTTGTAGAAACCCTTTTACACGTCAATCATATTTTAATAACTAGAAGAAGTCGGCGTTTCCTATCTGCCTACTCTGAGAAGAAAAGTTGAAACAAACTCAGAGGTCATAGTCTCTATTAAAGTCCAGACATAATCTTGATCAGATCATGTGAGGACCATGTAGATTCGTGTCTGAAATGGTCTTTTGTGAAAAGAACCACATTTATTTGAGTGGACCTGTCCAGTCAGTGTAAGCATTTTTCATTAATCTCAATACTAAGGAGCTCAAAGACTTGCCGAACAAAACGAAAGAAAGGACATTTGGGTAGGCTGCATAAAGTGCTCAAAATGCCAGACCATCATTAAAACTAACTGAGAAAGAAAAGAACAAAATTTTAAAAAATCCACCCACATTGAGCTCACATTCACAATAATTAAAAGTAATATTATACTTTTCAACATAAAGTACACATAGACCTTTTAAAATAAATTCTCTAAATTTCGGTGAAACCGAATCCAAATCCTTCAAAATACATCAGAAGAACTAAGCGGTCACACAGAGAGATACGAAAAACGACTTTGTTTTATAATATGTATAATATTATTATTATTATAAGTGCCTTTATTAAAATTATATCTATATATATCACATAGATATAATATAAATGTTAATAAAGGCACTGCCAGTACAAGGATGTCATTTGGTATACATTTTTGTTTTTATTATTTAATTTATTTTTTATACAGATTCATTTATAAATTTTGTGAATGTGAGAACTTTGTAGGCTTAATAGACTGTAGATTTATAGACCATTTTCTATTCTGTTAAGTACCTGATACTTATTGACCTACACTGTCCTCTCATATTTAATAACACCGTAATTTCAAAACATTGTAAAACCCAATTATTTTTAAAAAAAGTGGAGTTTCTTGCCGGCTCTTCTCCATAGGAAACGACCAACGACAATTGGAGTCGTGCACCTAGCTTCTGACGTTTCATAAACGCCCATGTAGGTTTATGTGAAATAAAATAACATATTGACTGATTGATTGATACAACGAAACAATTCAATACAAGTGAATAATTAATTTATGTTGACCACAATGTTTTGAATCCGTCACTATTAGAAACATACACTACCACTGTTTGTGTTAAAGTCACTAATAGTTCTATTATTTTTCAATTTGGGGCACTTTTTGTAGTGTTAGAACGCCTTTATGTACAATTAAGCTATTAATTACCAATTATGTATTAATTTAAATCTATTAATACTTAATTGATAAAACCGTTATGATGTCTATTGGTCCAACACTGAGTAATTGTTGGTCAAAATACAAGGCTGCTATTTTTGACACATAACATTTTCTGTATTTGTGATCAATGATGATGTGGTTGGTGCACCGGTAGCTGGAGGTATGAATTATCGTGAAACTACTGAAAAACTAACAGATATCATCAGAATAACAGCGCTGCGACACTTATTTTTAAATGTGTCAGCATCATGCCGAGGTAGTAATTTAACCGTCTGGCCTCGAAAAGACTGTTTTTATTTTCATTTTCCTAGAGGTTTATTTATTATTTTTAGGGTTCCGTAGTCAACAAGGAACCCTTATAGTTTCGCCATGTCCGTCTGTCTGTCTGTCCGTCCGTCCGTCTGTCCCCGGCTTAGCTCAGAGACTCTTAGTACTAGAAAGCTGTAATTTGGCATGGGTGTACATATTAGTTATGCCAACAAAGTCGTAAAATTAAATCTTGATAAAAAAATATATTTTACCTTACACGTAAAGTAAGGATGATATATTTTTTTCTCGTCTATCCCATGGTGTGGGGTGTTGTTGGATAGGCCGTTCAAAAATATTGCAAGTCTGTCAAAATCATTTTTCGATGCAGGGATCCGTTTGCGTAATATTAAGCTTTAAAGTGCTAAATTTTATTAGAGTCAAGTGTCCCCCCTGCCAGTTAAATGGTTGATTAAGGATATGTGAAAAAAATCATGGCAGTAGTATATATAACGAAATTGAAAAGAAAACTATCACAGCTAAGTAGGCCTTACAAGTTAACGAGTAATAGTCGACCAACTTAAATTTGCTATTGGAGAATTGACCGTGTCGTATATCGATGTATAGGAGAACATGTATTTCGACTACAATGTTAAGTTTGTTTTTGGGATAAATTCATCCCAACTCCGGAACCCTTCATTTTGCGTGGTCCGACCCGCACTTGGCCGGTTTGTTTTTATGTTTCTACTAACTGCGCTCCGAGGTTTCACCCGCGTAAGTCTCAATCCCGTGGGAATATCGGGATAAAGAGAAGCCTATGTCTTAATCCAGGGTGTCAACTACCTCCATACAATTTTTTTTCAAAATTAGTCCAGCCGTTTGAGCGTGAAGAAGTAACAAACATACACACACACTCACAAACTTTCGCCTTTATAATATTAGTGTGTTGATTTGATGTGATGACTGTGTTTAGTTTAATTTGTGATCTTCCTGTGCGAGTCCCAATAAATACTTTTTCTTTCTTTCAAAGAAATTAAGATTAAAAAAAAACTGAAAATGTCAACCCAGCTGCAACCAATAAGTTCAAAACAAGATCACTTTAAAGCAGTCTGATGCAGTTGGTGGCAGTTATTTTAGTTTAATCTCAGATTTGATGAACCCTGTCTTTGTTGTCGCGCTTGAAGTCGGGTAGAATTCATTAGGAAATAGAATAGAATATTCTTTATTATGTAGGTACACAATAAATAATCCAGACATAATGAAATATCGAGCCAGCGACCACTTATTAGTCGACAAATTGTCGAAAACAAACTATGCTAAAACCAGCTGCAATCAACTTAATACAGGTTACACTTATTCGTGTACTAGGTCCAACAAAATAATAATCAATTGCCCTGAAACCCGCAGTTGGCACTAACCAGGCGAATTTCCCGCGGTTGTATTACCGCACAATCATAGGCAGTTCGCAGTTAATAATATTAAGGTGAGTACACACTAGAGCAAATTTCCATGAATTGTAATTTAACTTTCTTGTGAATGCTCGACGGTTTATTCGACACTCCTGGCGTATGAGCTTTTATTTCTAACATAGCCTATGTTTTTTAAACTCTACTCCACGTCATAATTATGTTTTGCCCGCGTTGATTACTGCTCACTGAAAAGTTAACAAATACGCTCGTAAGAAGTAAAATAAAGCAGTAACAAAACTTCAATGGCAAGATTAACAGATCCCTTGAGTCCCAGATGACTTTTTATAAGTAAAGTAAGCGTTTCATACGAATATGAACCTAATTCTTATGCATATAATCTTTACATTCATTAAAACTTACTCACAGTAAGCGTTTCAATCGAATAGCAACATCAAAAGTATACGAACAGTGTTCATATTCGTATGTGACGCTTTTACTTAGCAAAGTAAAGTCAGAGCGCGGTCTATGAATGGTGCCCTTCTTCTCCTTATCGGCGGGTCCACTGTGCCATGTTTAGCTAAGAAAAACATGATAACAAAACAAGTTAGCAAAACAGCCAGACGCTGTCTTTTCAGTAAACAGTGTTTTTGTTAAAAAATCTTTTTTCAAAAATGAGTTTCAACGAGGAAGACGTGTCTGCTGTTCTAGCAACAGTAGATTTAGTTCTACAAAGAAGAAATAGATTGTTGATATCTCCAAAGAGGCATCTTGCTTTTTGTGTTTATTTTTATAATCAATTGATGTAGCCTCCCATATCACAGATCTTTCTCGAATTATTTGTATAAAAACAAAGTATTTTCTTAATTCCACTCCATCACTGCACTTAAAACTTAAAAAAATGTCATGAATAGTCTTCGTCAGTAGAGCACTACACACGAAATCAGTGAATTCACACTCCCCAACCCCGCCGCAGGCGAACACCGGTAATGTTATCCGTTCGTCGCGATATGTTATATGTTTGTCTTTTTGGTAATAAAACATTTAGGCCACGTACCCAAATCAGTTAGCAAACAATGTTATGTGTTTGTAAAACAAGAAAACATGGTGCAGCGGACCCGGCTTAGCGTGTCGAGGGCAAAAATAATTGCAAAATTTTTTGTTTGGCTTTAAATTAAGTAACGCGAGTACCTTTTGCTAATGTAGGTCCTCGCGTGTGCAGGTGACAGGATCCTGGATCGGGGACCTTGCCCTAAATGTTCAGTGCATCAAAGGGTGACATTGACCGGCTCGATAATCTGTTACAAGTAAATGCTCAAATGTATACCCACCTTTACAGCAAGCACTGGTCGAGCTGAAAACCTGTAATTTATTTCAATGATTTTCTATTTTATACGTCTGGTAGTATGGAAGATTTATTTTTATTACGGTTGCCTTATAATAAGTTTTATTTATTACCGTCGATTGAATTGTTTGGTTTGTAGTAGCTTCTGTAATTTGAGGGTAGGTAGTTGAGAGGGTATGGTTTGGGAATTTAATAAAAGGTACTCTCTTCTGAAAAGGCTTGAATATTTTATGAAGTGGTTGGACAGCAGTGTATTTTTATGGTGTGTAATGATACCAATACAAAATGGTTTGCCAATCATGGCGAAATAACTGCACTGTACATTGGTATTTTGACAAGATAGTGAATAACCCATAGACGACCTTCCATTATACATAGGTTTATCGAGACCCCCCGTTCCACGGAAAACCGGTTAAACCGTTGGTGCCGGCTATCATTTGTTGATCTTTGACAATCGTTACACAGCCAAAAGCCCAAGTCTGACAACCAGTCTTACCAAGGGGTATCGTGTTACACAGTAATTGGGTTGTAGAGGTCAGATAGGCAGTCGCTTCATGTAAAATACTGGTATTCAGCTGTATCCGGTTAGACTAGAAGCCGACCCCAACGTAGTTGGGAAAAGAGTACGCAGATTGATTGAATTATGAAATATAGGTACGATATTAATGTCGACATTAATTGCACTCAATATACATTTAAAAATCAAAAGTGAACATATAAAAGAATTTAAACTAAAAAGTTTGATCACAACTCGGTCGACCGTCAATGCAAACCACAAAACTAGTTAAAAGTTACAGTACAACCGTTTAACAAATAACGAATCGAGAAGTTACAAATATTTAACTTTTCTGATTGTAAAGTTGCGGACAGGTCTGACACACGGTTCATTGTGGATTGTCGGATTTGACAGTATTAAGTGACTGAATAAAGTCTATAGACGACTTGAGTCAGTTTTGACCATGTTAAGTAACTGTTTTAGTATGTCCCTACTAATGAAAAACCGGCCAAGTGCGAGTCGGACTCGCTCACGAAGGGTTCCGTACCATTATCTATTAAAACAGCAAAAAAATCACGTTTGTTGTATGGGAGCCCTTAAACATTTATTTTAATTTAATTTATTTTGAAAGTGAATATATAACTAAATATTCTGTGAATATTTCAAGCGTCTACCTGTGGCCGTTATCAATGTCGAGCAAAAATGAGCAAAAAAATCACGTTTGTTGTATGGGAGCCCCCTTAAATATTTATTTTATTCTGTTTTATAGTATTGTTGTTATAGCGGCAACAGAAATACATCATCTGTGCAAATTTCAACTGTCTAACTATCACGGTTCATGAGGTACAGCCTGGTGACAGACGGACAGACAGACGGCGGAGCCTTAGTAATAGGGTTCCCGTTTTATCCTTTGGGTACGGAACCCTAAAAACCACCGTTTACCCAAAGTGGTATTTTACACGGTAAACGCAAGCTTGGTGGTCAACATCTCTCTATGGATGTGCTCAAGAGACATCTTAACGCTTGCGCTATTGATCTTAATCCTTCGTGCATTTCAATAAATCATGTTGTTAAGCGATTTTAATAATTATCTGGTGGTCGTTAAGGTTGAAATTGGGAGAGGGTGGCTTTACACAGGTCCTCTTGGCGCTATTATTCATAAAAATATCAAAGCTTTCAAAGAAAAACGACACAACGCTATTATCAAGAAGCGCCAAATACACAAAGAGAGACCTAAGCCCTCCTACTCGTATACATACACTGCAGGCTAACTTTATTGTTCTAGTTGCGCCGCGAGTGTTCAAAACAAAATTCGGTCTAGCGAGCCAGCTAAGGGCACACGCAAGGAATTGATTTAAGGGTCGCCCTTATCGAAATCGATAAGGAGGACTATAAATATTCTACTAATAAATCTCTTTGTTCGTTCGAGAAAGTACTACTACAATAGCAATTTCTGCCACTGGCTGGAATTCAAACTCAAAACATTTAAATTTAATCAAACCATGTACATAAACGTACAGTCAAGGTTTAACCGTCAAGAAGCCGTGAGTCCATAATACCTCAAATTGGTTAGCATGATCCTCCGTTATATCGAAAATACTGCAGAATTAATTTTGGAATAAATATATGTTAAAGTTGAGGATTATTTAGTACGGTGTTTGACGAAAACGCGATTCCATAAAATGTTCCCGATAGAAAAAGTTACTAAGTTACCTCCAAACCGAACAATAAACAACTAGCACAAAAAAAAAAACAAATTTAGAACGTGAAACTTTGCATAATAACTGAACTAAATATAAAGCAGATAGGTATTGTTTTTATTTTTTAGTTACTTTTATTTTCACCGTAAAAAGATATTACTTAAACTATCGGCGCCTTGGAGCTTTCTCCCTGCCACCCTGTCTCGCAGTGAAATAAAGAGTGTGGTGGCGCTTCTTTATTCCCTGTAGTTCCATGTTGAGGTATTAGTAGGTAGGACTCTTAAGCTTGTTGCCCAGCGTTACTTTGTTCTGTAACAATGTCGTGCGACGGCTCAATATATTAATCATTAATATATTTTCCGTGACGCCTTCTAGTCTTTACCACCTCACATCATTATAACTAAAATACACTCGCGGTCGAATATCCCTGTAACTTGCAAGTTAATAATGGTACATGCATGAAACTAACTTGATATTATAAAGAATTTTAATACCGTATGAAATAAAACCTTAAATATTTTAACTTTTTAGGGTTCCGTATCTCAAAAGGAAAAAACGGAACCCTTATATGATCACTGTGTCTGTCTGTCCGTCTGTCACAGCCGATTTACTCCGAACCTACTTGAGCGATTTAGTTGAAATTTGGTACACATATGAATTTCCGTGACCCAAACACGGACGTGTAATGTAAATAAAACAATTTTGAATATGAGGGTCACTTTTGGGGGGAAATTAGAATATTTTGAAAAAAAGTTTTGCAATTGGTACTATGTGACATATCAAATGAAAGGACTTGACGTAAGAATTTAAGATATACTTTTAAATAATTTTAAAATAAAAACTTTTAAAGTTATTTAAGAAAATCGATGAAAATTGACA
Source organism: Tiliacea citrago (assembly GCA_963921375.1). NCBI lineage: Eukaryota > Metazoa > Arthropoda > Insecta > Lepidoptera > Noctuidae > Tiliacea > Tiliacea citrago. The sequence continues at coordinate 20,202,128 of OY992799.1, read as the reverse complement.
ATTATCTCCGAAACTACTGAGCCTAAAATTTTGACAAATATACTGAAAATTGTTCTTTACTTATAAATTACAGAAAAACCTATAATAAGTCTATGGTCTTAAAATAACATGGTAAATAATTCAATATTGTGTGTACAAACTTAGATTTGTAGTTGGAATGTGAATCCCAACTACGGAACCGTTCATTGTGCGTAGTCCGAGACGCACTTGGCCGGAAAAGTTAAAATATTAAAATCCTCGAATTTGGAAACAAATTAAAATCGTGGTTGTTTTACTTTTGCTTGTTTTCTCACTTTTGTTTTCAATCTGTCAAATCAAAATGTTACAAGGCGGTCATTTGTCGTCTTTCACCATGAGTATTGAATTACTGTCATGTCGCTAATACCAGAAGAATGTACACGTATCGGCACTATGTTAGAAGAAGGCAGAAGTCAGCGAAGTACAGCAAGACCAAATAGTCATGTCACTTTCTACTGTGCAGCGAGTCGTCTAACGTTTCCAAGAAACTGGGCAGAACATAAGAACACTAGGAACCGGCAGACCGAGATGTACTACGGATCGAGATGATCGATTTATTGTTCCGAAATCGGCACCTCACGGCAGTTGAAGTAACAAATCAACTTCGGGAGACCCATAGAGATGACGTAAGCGAGCGGACTGTAAGGCGGCGGCTCGTTGAAGCTAATTTGACCCCACATAGACCCCTCAAATGGTTGGGTATCAAGCTGGTACATCGGGCAGCAAGATTACGTTACAATAGGGAGACGAAGAATGGGCAAGAGTAGTGTTTTCTAACGAACCCAGATTTATGCTGTATGCACATGATGGGCGCTGAAGAGTCTACTGACGGCAAGGGTAACGGTTTATTCCACCTTGTTTTGATGAAAAAGCGCCGTTCAGCAGTGGATCTGTTATGATCTGGGCTAGAATCTCTTCAGAGAGTCGCACGGAGTTAGTGCTGATAGAAAATGGTACGCTAACTAGTGAAAGATTATGTGGACGAAATTCTTAATGAGCATGTCAGCCTTTATTTAATTAATACGAGTATGTGTGAAATTCCAATAATCATGCATGACGACGCCAGGCCATATACAGCTAAAATTATAAATGACTATTGTCAGGACGTTGGACGCCCGGACCTAAATTTAATTGAACATGCTTGGGACGAGCTTTGGAGGTGTGTAAGAAATCGAAACCCCGCCCCAGCTTCTACTAATACTTCGAGACCTGAAACATGCGTTAGTGGAAGAATGAACCAATATCCCACAACATAGCATAAGAAACTTAATAAACAGCATGCTTAAATGCCTGGCAGTTGTGACAAGACCCCGTGGAGGCAATACAAAGTATTAATTTTGTTTTAAAGTTCTTTTTGTGTTGTATTTGAGGTACCAACATTATTTTTTTAACGTAAAAATTATTGATATTTTTAATGTTTCCAAAACTTAGTGTTGTTTTATTAGCTGGTAAATTATCTAAAAGATACATTTTCATTCATGCCGCTAGCTCTATTATTTTAAGAGTAATTTTATTTTTACGTATTGATCCGTATCCTTTGTCCGCGAATGTATTTTATAACAGTAACTCTTTATTTAGTGAACATAATTAAACTCACATTTGGAAGCCACACTCAATATTTCGAAATCAACAAAGCGTTAATATATATTCATGTATCTAACTTTACATTATTAGAAAGCTCAGAGGAATCAACGTTCACGGTATTACCCGGTATTTATTCTCTAAATTATACAGAACAGCAACACGGCAATTATTATTCGGTCATAATGTAGGTACATACAACGTACATGTTTACTTAAGTCTGGTGTAGTTAATCTGAACATTGGTATACCTAATTTATGTGTAAATAATGTAAGGATTCAAACATAATAGATAAGCACAAGGATTAGCAGAGCAATTATGAAACTAAAATAAGGGAAATATTTAATTTATCCTCTGAAAACTTATATAGACCTTCTAATGATGTACCTATGTTTTTTTAGGGTTCCTTACCTTAAAAGGAAAAAACGGAACCCTTATATACCCTCTTTCAAATTAATAACCCTCTTTCTCGAAGTTGAACCTAGATAACTGGACCGTTTGTCCTAGGTAAACATACTCGTCCACAACTTCGAGTGTAGCGTCTCCGATCTTCACGAGAGTGTGTGTTACATGTGCTTTTGACATGACCTTTGCCTTGCTCTAGATACACCAGAGTAAGACGCCCTGGCGCGGTGGCCCTCTGCAGGATACTGGATGAACGCTGATGATATACGATGATACGCCTGTAGAACGTCAAAGCAGGCTAAATTGGGTAGGCTGTTTAAATATAGCCAGTACTTTGGGCTAAAAAAAAACTGGCCCTATGGCTGATCTGCAACCTAGTAAGAAATTTTGTTGAGACCAAGAAAACAAGGCAGAAGTAAAATGCATGGAATACATACCTTTAATAAAAACAGGAAAATCACACCAAACACCGACTCTATTAGGTACGGTTATAATACGGTTCAATATGAATAAATTTTGCTTCAAATCAGAAACCTATGCTGAACGCACCAATGCAACTGAAAAATAGGGTTTTTTTCGACAACATTGTTTGGAAGCTTTCGAGAAAAAATTTGAAATTGAAAACATTCAATTTTAAAAATGAATTGCCCAATATAGACAAAGAGTCCATAGGCGCATCGCGCGTAAAAAGTTTTAATGCAGGAATTATACTGCAGTATGTATGAATCTTAGTTTATAAAAACCTATTCGGCAACAGATAAATAGAATAATAATTCACATCAGATTTAGTAGTTAATTAATACGCACACACATAGCTAGATCAGAAATTCTTGGTATTTTGTTTGCTACTTGATCTTGCTTGACCTCGATTTATTTTGATCCGTGAGGCCGCATACATCATCATCATTCTACTGCCTTATTTCAATTTTTATTGGGGTCGTCGCAACATGTCCCGTTCTTCCATACTTCTCTATTAGTCGTCATCTCGGTAGTCACCCCCTTTCTAGCCATGTCATCTTTCACACAGTCCATATATCGTTTCTTTGGTCTTCCTCTACTCATATAGCCATCCACATTCATACTCAAAGTTTACTCCACGACATTTTCCTCACTCGTGAGGAAAGTTTTGAGTATGAAGAATATTTAATTTATTTTTATTCAAAAGGAACAACAAACACCTACAATATAAAACATAGAAACAATAAATACACAAAACTTATAGACAATATTACAATATAACACAGCAAACATCATCTTGACTAAATTTCTTACATTTGTAGGTAAAGCACGAAAGTACAGTGTCATAACTCGTAAATCCACATAAACCCAATTTGTCACAGCCATGTCCAAAAATCAAAGAAATCTAGCAAAAGAATCGTAAGTAACAAAAGGAATGAAATCCCTCAAAATACTTCGGCACTTAATCAATCAAACGCTCGACAGTCGGATAACTTGACAAATTCTATCTACTGTCGTTGTCAAGAGTTCGCCTTGCGACGAAATAAAAACGTAAAGAAGGTTCGTTCCTAATACATAACTGCCGATAAGGAAGATATGTGTGTCATAAATAACTGGGAAGGATCAGGTGAAATGAAATATAGCCGACATTTCAGTACAAGTGATGAAACTGATTCATTTTATCTGATGCCTCGTATCGTAATTTCAGATTATACTCTAGCTAGCTACTCTAGGTTAATTCTAGCACCGATGATATAAAACACACATACACCTTTACTATAATTTACATCATATCCCATCACAAGTGCATATAGGTAAAGAAAACAGACTTAGTTCTTTTGGGAGCATCCCCTGTATACGAATTTCTCCCATAAAAGTCTTGAGGTTTCAAAAGGATAGCACAAAGTCTCGACGAAATATCGGGTTTCTGTTTTTTTTCCGAGAGCTTTCTTCCACAGTTTTCGTCTGTTAACATCTTTGGTAAATACATATATGGCAAATACACAGTATTACATACATAAAATTATTTGTAAAAGGAGTCACATGTTTAGAAAAAATTAATGGATCACAGTGACAGCTAGCTGCCAAATTCTTAGACGGATAGTAGCGACATCTGAAGTGAGCCAGTGGCAGTTTTTATCCTCATTTCTGTGACTAATTCTCAAAATATTTACCAACAATGCCCTTTCAATTTAATTAATTCAGTCTGCCTATAATATTTATCTATGCTGACTATCATAATTATGGGTAAAATTCATGTTTTGGTAAAACAATCTATGAGCTTTTGTTCGTTCATTCGTGAATCTAAATAGGATATCCGAATGACTTTAACACGTCATATTAAAAAAATATTAAAAAATAAGCTAGATGGAGTCGACATTTCCTATCTAACCTGTTTCGTCTCAGGGGTAGTCAACCCCTGAGACGAAACAGTTACAGTTGCTTGCTGATTTTGCATTGCTGTCAAATCACAGTGATCTTTATTTTCGTTCTGTTAAGATTTTTTTAATATAGTTTATTTACATTTAACTAAAGTAAGGTACCATTTTGTTCGATAACTTTTTGCCATCTTGTAGGTAGGGACATGATCCCATTGCTATAGAAATTTTGGGACTTCTGATCAAAATACCGCGACAAGTGGTTTTGGCAGTCCTCTCGTGATGTTAACCTGACGCTGCCTAAAGAATTCTGAAGAGACCGAAACAGGTGGAAATCTGAAGGTGCAAGGTCAGGACTATACGGCGGATGCATTAACACCTCCCACCCAAACTCTCTTAATTTTTGCTGAGTGGCTAAAGATGTGTGAGGTCTAGCGTTATCATGAAGAAAAACCACACCCCTTCTGTTGATTAATTCCGGCCGCTTTCTCTCAACTTCTTGCTTTAATCTCATCAGTTGTTCGCAGTAGAGTTCAGAATCGATGGTCCTGCCTGGTGGTAACAGCTCATAATGAATAAGGCCCTTCCAATCCCACCACACACACAGCATCACCTTGTTGCGAGTTAACCCGGGTTTCGCCACAGTCTGTGAAGCCTGACCGGCCTTTAACAACGACCTTTTTCGCACGTTCTTGTCGTACGTGATCCACTTTTCATCATCAGCTTCTTCAAAAATGGTTCGGTTTCATTACTCCGTAATAAAGAATCACAAATGAGTACACGGTTTATTAGGTTTCTTTCAGTGAGCTCGTGAGGTACCCAAATATCGAGCTTTTTTGTGTACCCAGTTTTTTTCAAATGTGCCAAAACTATTTTGTGGTCAATTCCCAGTTCTTCAGCTACGTGTCGTAACTACTGATATGCTGATCTTGCTCCACTTTTTCAAAAATGGCATCCATTTTATCCGCAATATAATCTGACCAGAGCGACGTGCATCTTTGACATCAAAATTTCCGGATTGAAAACGCTTAAACCAAATTTGTGCTACTCTCACAGACACTGCACTAGGTCCATTTTACCTTTTTTTGTAGTAAAGTTTTAAAATGTATCGAATTTCTTCATTAGATTCACTCATCTTGACAGTACGAAAAACAAATGAAAATCACACATTTTCCTAATTTGAATTTGGAATTATGTTCTTTAATATTTAAACTTTCAATGATACCAAAACCAGCCAGATACAAATAGTATAGCCAAAGAGATTTTATTACAAGTTGATACATACTATAATGCGAAAAGACTTTTTCCCCAACCTAATATATTGGTTGAAACTTCTGACTATTCTTATTCAGTGATGACCTCAGAGAATTGCAATGTTACGAGCTAACCACGAATCAATCCAAATGTAATTTGGTTTGAGGATAACAGGATTATTCTGAAACATAATCAGCGGTACATCAATCTCAAAAGATGTCGAATATTATTGGTTTAAAAATCTTTTTATGTCTTGTAACTTAAGCCTAACTTAGAAAGAGAAAATTGAGTAAGTACAGTCAGCGATAAAAGTCGATTAACATTGCTACTTTTACCTAACAGACACAAACAGACTGATGAAGCGTTACATGAAATGTACAAATAATACTCCAAATTAATACATTACAACATGAATTAATGTAACACTAAAATCAGACGAATTTATTTCAACGTGTTTGAAACAAAATTATTCACACAACAACAACCCAACTGGCGAAATATGGATGTATTATGTATGTATGGGTACACCCCTGCCCAACTCTTTGGGGGTGTCAGGCGTAATGGTAGGTTATGTAATAATTATTCGACACATTGTATTTCAGCACTTCATTTATAATAGCTAAGAGTTAATATGAGATTCTTTTAATTTAACTTCTGCTCCATTTTTAATTACGAGTATCTATCAAATGTGTCACTCGTACAATTTTCCCATTTAAATTTTAACTACTGTTTTTGAATTAACCCTTGTACCTATTATTATAAACATACATTGTTTTCATACATTGTGTATTTGTCCTACTGTTTATAGGTACACTGTGTCATACCTCCTCGTCCTTGGCAACTGATTGGCAACGAGAAATGGGGCGGAAACTGATTTTGGAGTTAGTTAAAGATATCGCCTTGGGCTTAGTGTTGCTTTCTCCTGCTTATAGACTAAGAGCTCGGCTTTGTTTTGGATTATGTTGAAGGGTTTGAATTTGTCTACGTTTGAGGAAGAGATTAGAAGAAACGATAACTGATAAGAGAGTCGTAACCTTGTAATAATTGGTCAGAAAATATAAAAATCAAGTAAAACAGATTAGTTGGAAATGAATCAATAGTACCTAATTTATTGGTAGAATTTTATGAATAAGAGAGTGTAATAAATGTTATTAAATAATCCAATCCCACGAACAGCCTTTACATTAATTAAAATGAGAAAAAACTTTATTTTCTCATCAAATTCGCTATTTTCTAAATTAAATTAAATTGCATTTATGTCAGCCAGCTTGCATAGTATGCATATCACCGGCTTATTTTGAGTAACTATATAGTGTCTAAACCAAAAAAGTATATGAACCTAATAAACAATCGCTTCATTCACTTTAAAGCTCCTGATGACGTCAAAAACACAATCACTATCTCACCGCCTAGAACTTCAAAGGTATTGATTGGCTAGCACGAGGCCCGCTGAACTATAACCCAAGAGTAAACAGAGATATTGTATCTACCAAGATATTCTCCGTCGCTGATAACATTTATGATCCGTGCTGTTATCATGTTTGGCTAGTTTATGCCTTCGTATTCCTGTTAGTGCAGCGTAGATGTGTGTTGAACGTATAGATAGACCTAGCTTAGACGCGACAGAAATGCCGTGTCAACGCAATCTGTTTTCGATACCATCACGGCTATGCCACGCTAGTGCTGCTTTAATTAAGCAGCGTATACGCGGCTTTTGCGTCACGTCAACGCAACAACAAAACATACGCTCAATGCGAAGACACTCTCACGGTGTCACCAACTTTACATAATCAGCCTATAATGCTCCCACTGCTGGGACATAGGCCTCCTCTCTTCGAGAGGGAGTGGGTTGTTAATCTACCACGCGGGCCCAGTGCGGGTTGGTAGATGTCACATGTCTTTGAATTTTTTGGTTCTAGGACATGCCGGTTTCCTCACAATGTTTTCCTTCACCGTTTTGAGAGCAGTGGTAATGAAATTATTTACACAAAGTAAAGCGCCTGCCAGGGTTCGAACCCACGACCTACAACTCGTAATTCGGGGACGTTACCACTGGGCCACCACTGCTCTCACCAACTTTAATCAATTCTAAACCATCTTCAGCACAATTAAGAAAAACCTTTTCCGATTCCTGTGATTGCTTAAATATTGAATCTGCTTCGAAGAGTTGAAGTGTAAACCTACCTTAGATTATACAACCGTGATGCTAGAATTATCTCCTAGCTTATACACCTTCCCTACTTCTTCACCTACTAATTATTCTCTATATTTGTTTCAGATGAGATGGCGAGAGACTGGCGGCATGGGCATACAGCTTGCAGCAGCCATATTCTGCATGCTGCCACTCTTCACATCATCTACAGGGGACATACGTGAGTCTGCTGCCTACCCTTCACCGTCATCATCATCATCGTTTAAACCACCCCAAAGCGTCACCACATCGACCGGTCCTGTGCTTCTCGCATTCAGAAGATTCCAAAGACCCCTTGGCTTAGCACTTTTTAAATCAGTTTTTACATAATAGACGACGATCTGAAGAAACTATAAGGGCTACAGACTGGATGTGAATGTTTTAGAACCGAGGACGTAACTTGGGAGAGGCCTATATACAGAAGTAAATTGAATTGAATGTCTTTAGTCGTTCTGATCATTGAGTATGTTTACGAAGTACGTCCAATGAATCCTGGGCCATCAGCAACAAACCCTCATGTTACAGCTTATCTGATTATCAGACATAGCATGCATAATCAGCCTTTATGCCTCCCATTGCTGGGTTGCAGGGCTACTCTCTGCGAGAAGATCGCCCCGCCCGGGTCAAGCTAATTTTGATTATCTGCGATAGAACAGAAACTACGATAGCTGAATAAATATGCAAATCTAGACTCATATAATAACTGATCAAACAAAATAGAAAGAGTAGTCTAAATGCTAGTTTACCATAGATAACAATTGACAAAATAGTTAAGACTAAATTAATGACAAAAAAGTGACGTTTTTGCTCATAATTCTGTCAGCATTAAACTCGTCTGCGTTAGCGAGATAAGCAGATACTTGCCAATAATCGGCGTCGAGCTCGGGCTTATTACAATAATGCCCATTGAATTAATTACGGAATGACTAATAAGTTAATAAATGGTCCCCGATTGTGATGAAACGAAATGTAATTAGCATAATTTTAATATGAATGTTGTTATAATGCTGGGAATTGGACACCTGATGATAAATCGGCGATAGTTTTATTCACTGAGGCTGTTATATGTTTGACGAGTCATAATTATTTAATTATCGTTACTACTTTTATAAAATATCTTACTTTACACGAATCTATATGTCAGAAATGTTTGTAACTGGGGTATTTGTATTGTGTATTATTTTTAATAGCTCGTTACTTGAAACCACGTTATCTAACATCAGACGTATCGGTGATCGCAGTATGTTAACACGAACGCATCAGAAGATGCTAACAATGCTGCTTTCTCCTTTTAGATAAACCCTTGTCACACAGATTGGACCTACACGGAAGCCTTTTGAAAAGGTTTTGTTATCTGTCTTCGAAGTTGAAAAATGAGTTGACCGAGAGCTTGAAAACTTGTAACTGCCTCTTAAGACTAAAGAGGCAAGAGAGGTGTCTCATTATTTCATATTCATTATTTTTAATTTACCATTGCCAATATGATACTAATGTGTCCCAGCAGTGATAACATTATAATTTAGGCAGATTTATTTAAACTTTATGCACAAATAAAATAAAACTGTACTTGAAAGGCGGATTTAAAGTCTGAGGAATGTTCTACCAGCATTATCTATTAACTAGATTAGGGCGATGCAGAGACTAAACATGGCCTGTGCAACACAAGGGATCGATAAGTCAAGAATAACCATAAAATACAAGCATACACAATAAACACACACACATACACACACACACACACACACACACACAGACACATAATAAACAAAATAAAATATGCTTTAAGAGTCACAATAGATCTCTAGAAATGGTAGGCAATGAACAAGCTATTTACCACTGTGAATAGCTGATGAGCTGTGACTATGATGGAGGCACTCCTCCAGCAGACCACTACTGGAACTCGAAATATGACATTACTCCTAATACCCATTTTTTCTGCTACCAGGACATCACGGCACTTCAAGAGCTCGCGGCTGGCGCGCAGGCGTGCAGCCGGTCGCTGACGCCACTGCCAACAACACAGTTAGCAACATCACTGCCCAGCTGGGAGGCACTGCCTACCTCCACTGTTTAGTGGGTCACTTAAGTGAAAGAGGGGTGAGTATTACTTCTAGAATACTTAATAATATAATACATTTAACTGCCTCGTCGGTCCAGTGCTAAGCATGAGGGCCTGGGTTCGATTACCAGGTCAGGCGGGGTTTTCCACCAGGAATTTCTCAGTAGCAGCCTGGATTCTGGAATTGTGCGGTTGATGGCAATAGGCTCGTCCCCTATTACATGGGACTTAAACATAACTGTTGGTGAAATGTTGGTGTAGTATATGTACTCCTCTGCCTAACCCTTTGGGGATTACAGTCGTGATGTTAAAATAGATTGGTGCATCGTAATAATGCGTGATCGTGTCGCACTACCTGCTAATTCGACTCGTGGATAAATCTAAATTAGTTTCAGACCAGTAATTAGCCAAGTTGATGCCCTGATCTATTGCCTCAATTAAGACTTTCCGGGAACAGATGATGAGGCACAACTAGAAATATCTTCACCATGTAAAATTGTTTGGAAATAACGTAGATATTTATTTCAATAATGACGAGGGTAGATTATGAAACATAATAATTTATTAGATTTTTTTTAATTTATGTATTTACTTCAGGGACAGTGATCCATATTTTTATTAATATAGGTACGTAAGGATTATTATTTTAGTAACCAAAACATAATTATAATATTATAACTAAAATTATATAATAGAAGAAGACTCTCATAAAAAAAATCACAATAATAATAAATGTTTAAAATCGTCAATATTATTTAAAATCAAGAAATTCATTAAAATCTTAAAAAGCAACAAAATAATAAAAATAAATAAATTAAAAATCAATCCTATCATTTCAATACAATACAAAAAATATTTATTGATATAAAACATATTTTTTCATCAGTTGCTATTCTTTTCGACATGCTATCAGACAATGCACACTATTGGGCAGCCAAATCTAACAGCCACAACGCTAAGAATGCTGTTGCCAATGCCGCGGGCACGACTTAGCAACGACGCAGCTCTCTTTCTGAGAATGGCATGGAAGCCATCAATACGAGCGTCGTCGGCAAATATCTGCAGTGCCTCGGCAACTATTTATTTATTTTATTTACTTATTTTTATTTATTATCTATACTATTACCACTTACATTTATTTTTACAGATGGGAAACCCAATACAAAAATGTAGTCACAATTTCCACACTCAGAGCCGTCACCCAAAAACCCAATTAGACACCACCACCAACAGAAATGAAATCTTTTTAAACTGTTCTATTTTCCACCTGCAACTTTTACTGCTTTACTGCATCGTGCAAAAATAATTTTAAGTAAAGATCGTAATGTAAATCGTTACAGAAAAACTAGCACAGGTATAAACGCCTTAGACAAATAAAATAAAGGCGTTTTGAATAAATGATGAAAGCAAATAATAAATCTTTCCCAATCCCTGACATAAAAGACCAAAGAATTACAGACACTATTAAATAACTTAAGCCGCTAAAGTGATAAACTTTATCTACACAATAGTGATAAATCTGATTAGGACTTGCTAAGTCACTTTGGAATTGATGCCTAAAGTCTGAAGTCTGTGCTAATATTCCAGTAACTTTGACCTATGATGAAGGGTATTACTTTATAATTGACAAGCGATCCGCCCCTGCTTCGGTCTATTTTTAAGACTTGACAACGAGATTTCTGTTGTACAAAATTCTCTAAATACTAGTGAAAATTGCATCAAAATCCTTTCCGTGGTTTACAAGAACAACGCGATCACACAGACAGACACAAAATGCGACTTTAACTTATATTATGTATAAATTAACAGAATGGAATTATATAAACTTTGAAATAAAGGTGACAAAGAGATTACTTTGTAGTTAAACGAGTTGTTTAATTTACGGTACAAATTGATGAGCTTGACTTTATTTTTATTTAGTACCAGTTTTTGTCCGCGACTTTGTCCGAGTGAAGTTTCTTGTTTTAACATAAAACATATCCTATGACACTCAAGGATAATGTAGCTTTCCATTAGGGAAAGAATTTTCGGAATCGGATCAGTAGTTTCGAAGATTATTCCATACATACAAACTCACAAATGTTACTTTTTTATAATGTTATTAGTATTTTAGTATAGATTAATCTGGAATGTTTGGAGGGGCTTGTGACAGTTGAGGCTAAGTATTAGCAGCCGCATCGATCAGGTTAAGCTACGCTTGCCATGGTTGGTCCTTAGATGGGTGACCATCTTTACATACGAAGACCCCTCCGTGCCTCGGAAAGCACGTTATTTCCACAGGCATCTGAAGGAACACGGGTGGGTTTTAGTCAGTAAAAGTCTGACACGCCGTCCCGCTCCACCCGGAGCGGGAAAAAATATTTAATAATTACCCACCCAAAAAAATGGTCCTGGCTGATAGCAATCGCTTTACGAACGTATTCGGTCGCAAAGTCCTAATGGGATCTCTAGACGGCCAAAATTGCTTGACGAGATTGTGATTTTTTCGTGCTTATCAAGCAATTTTGACTGTCTAGGGACCCCATTAGTACTTTGCGACCGAATTCGGTCGTAAAGCGATCGCTATCTATGTCGAGACTGCAGGGCCTGGCCTGTATTTTTTTTAAATCTATACTTATACTATCTACAGTTACTGGCATAGAATAAGATTCGGTTACTGATTATAATTCTGTTAAGCCATATTTGATACGGTCGCGCGAAAGGTTAAAGTTGAACGGATCGTCCATTAATTATTAAAACTACCCATTCATCAAATGTTACCCGTAACTGTGTACATCACGCCTGTATTCCCCGAAGGGTTAGGCAGAGATGTATCCAGTACACCCATATTTTGCTAGTTGTGTTTAGGTTCCATGTCATGGCTTTTGCCATCAACTGGCCACAAATCCAGACTCCCGGGCTGCTACTGTGAAATTCCAGACGGAAAAACCCAAAAACACTTTTCCCGACCCGGGAATCGAAACCAGGACCTCATGCTCCCCACTATGCCAAACGAGGCAACATTAAACATTTGTCATAATTTTTGTAATAAAATACTGTTTTCATAATACTACTGTCAATTTTAATGTACTCTAACTAAGTTAAACTAAATCATTAACTGCCTAGTCTTTCCCCAACTATGTCGGGGTCAGCTTCCAGTCTAACCGGATGCGGCTGAATACCAGTATATTACATGGAGCGACTGAACTCCACAACCCAGTTACTGGGTAATACGATACCCCTTGGTAAGACTGGTTGTCAGACGTCTGACGACCCGTAACGACTGTCAAAGATCTACAAATGACAGTCGGGACCAACGGCTTAACGTGCTTTTCGAGGCACGGAGGAGTCTCGATATGTAAAGATGGTCACCCACCCACGGAACAACCCCGGCAAGGGTAGCTTAACCTGATCAATCTACCTATGCAGCTGTTATTACTTATCCACAAGCTCCTCTAGTAAAGTAAACTAAATATTGTAATTAAATAGGCGGTCGTTTAGGGCCAACAAATTAGTTCACATGTTAATTCTTCGCCGCGTATTTTGTGGTGTGTAACCTGTAATGGTGCTCGACATTGACACGACCAGATAATTGGATCGTTGACGCCGCAACTCGTTCCCAAAGGATTAATTATGCACATGCCTGTAATTGTGCCGCACCCAACAAAACACGTGTCTTTTTAGGGTTCTATACCTCAAAAGGAAAAAAAAATGGAACCCTTATAGGATCACTCGTGTGTCTGTCTGTTTGTCACAGCCAATTTGCTCCGATTCTCCTGGACTAATAAAGTTGGGTACACATAATTATGAATTTCTGTGACCCTAACTTGGACGTGTAACAAAAATAAATGAATTTTGAAGAAAAAAAAAGAAAAAAGTTTATCTAAAATTTTGATAAAAATATAGAAAATCAGTCTTTACTTATAGATTACAGGAAAACCTATCTAAAAAGAAAGTTAAAGACCACGGGAGAGACCTCCTGGTCTATGATCTTAAAATAACATGGTAAATCTCTCAATATTGTGCATACAAACTTCTGCAGTTGGAATGTATAAGCGAACGTGTTTTTCAACTACAATGTTAAGTTCGTTCTTGAGATAAATAATTCATCCCAACTACGGAACCCTTCATTGTGCGTGGTCCGACACGCGTATGGCCGGTTTTTGGTACGTATTTTAAAACACGTGTATTATACCTAGGTAGTATACCATGTTATAATATTAAACTGCCTCGGTGGTCGAGAGGTGGCAAGCGTGATTTCTGAGCATGCTGTCCTTGGTTCGATCACAGGGGTGGTCCAAGTTTCATGGAGTTTTTCGATTAAGAATTTCTCAGTAGTAACTTGTCCTCGGTTAATGGCTATTACATGGAACTTAAACAACACGAACTGCTTCGTTGGTCTAGTGGTCGCGAACGCTACTGCTGAGCTTATAGGTGCTGGGTTCGATTCCCAGGTCGCGCAAATTGTTATTGGGTTTTTTTCCATTTGGAATGTCTCAGTAGTCTAGATCTGTACCCGGTTAATGGCAATAGGCTCGCCCCCTATTAAATGGGACTTAAACACAACTGGCGAAATGTGGGTGAACTACAGGTACTCCTCTGGCTTACCCCGAAGGAATACGGGCTTGACCGTATGATGTTTATGTAAAAATAACGGGTGAACTGTGGGTGTACACTCTCTGGCTTTCCCTTCGAGGATCAGCGTGATGTTATGTTATATAATGACAGAGTAATAATGTGTTATTTTGTCTTTCAGCAAGTGTCGTGGATCAGAAAGAGAGACTGGCATATCCTGAGCTCCGGGAAGTTCACGTACACCAATGACGAAAGGTTTCAGGTAAGTTCGATACGTTTTATAATATTTTTAGGGTTCCGTACCTCAAAAGCAAAAAACGGAACCCATAACGCATCACTCGTATGTCTGTCTGTCCGTCTGTCACAGCCAGTTTGCTCCAAATCTATGTTGAAATTTGGTAACATATGAATTTGGATGACCCAAACACGGATGTCTAACGGAAATAAATGAACTTTGGTGCCCAAATTATAAAATTTTAAAAATAGTTTTGCGAACTGCACCGTGTTGCAAATAAAATGAAAGGGCTTGTTCTAAGGATTTCAGATTGATTTTTTTATAATTTTAAAATAAAAACTTTTAAAGATTAGGAAAATAGATGAAAAATTTACCGTTCCCCCATCTCCAAAGTTGACGGCACGGTTGGCGCAGTGGTTAAGCGATTGACTGCCGCGCTGCGTGTTGCGGGTTCGATTCCCGCACGGAACAAATATTTATATGACCTACAAGTAGTTGTTCCGGGTCTGGCTGTTTGTGTATGTGAGTTTAAATGTTTGTAAACGCACCCACGATACAGGAGAAATTCCTAGGATGGGGCAACGTTTTTAAAAAAAAATAAAAAAAATATTAAGTTGTAACATTTACAATACAATATACAATAGTTTTTTTTTTATAGAATACAGGAAAACCTATATTAAGTATGTGGTATTTAAATGACATGATAAATCTCTCAATATTGTGCGTAAATACTTAAATTTGCAGTTGGAATGTATGAGGCAACGTGTTTTTTAATTACAACGAAAGTTACGAAATTTTTTCATGGGATAAATTCATCTCGACTACGGAACCCTTCATTGTGCATAGTCCGACACGCACTTGGCCGGTTTTTTTTAATCACAAATCGCGTAAAAAACATCTGCTGTTAGTAATCTGCCTACATTTATGGTAACTAGTCAAAATGTAGGGTATGTTACTTCTTGTATATTATTTAGACTGTGTTCCAGGGGTCTAAATTTCAGACTTTTTAATACCTACCATGAGAGAGGTTTTCTTATTTAAAGTAGGTACACTAAAGTCTTTTCATACACCGGGGCAGTACCTAGCATTTTGTGAAGCCTTGATTTTATCACCGGAAGGCTTCTTATGAAATTCTTAAGCTTCTAGGTATAACTTTTGCATCTTCGCATACCTCTATGAATAAACTGGGGATAACGTTATCAAATACGACCAAACTATTTTAGATCAATCAGATATTCGCCTCACCTTAAAATACCAGAAATATTCTAAAAATAACTGACTAACTTACTTAAATAATAATCAATCAACCAATATTATTGGTCATGTTGAGAGGATGAATGAAAGGCGACTAACAAAAGGTATTTACAAGGCAGATGCGATTGGAAACGCCGGACGCGCTTGGAGGACATATAGTGACCTAATTGGTGATGTTCTTCAGAAAGGTCAGGTGCGTAGTACTCGCAACAGGCGTGCGTGTATGACCAGATGTTTGAACGTAAACGAAGCAAAAGTAGTATGTAAAGAGCATAGCAGATGGCGTTTTATAGTTTCGAAGGCGTGAGTTTATGATATATAACAATCACAGCATTCACAGATTACGGGCCCATGTACATTGAATTCTCAACTGTTTTTGCGCCCATCCGGGCAGAAACTGAGGCACTGTATCAACTTCTTATCAACCACAAACACACGAGAACAACTCGCAAGTTTCCATGAAAGTTACACGACTAAGTTTGCAGGCGTCGGGCTTCGTATGCACTGTTTCAAGGTCTTTGAAAGTCTTTGTGTATTTGCAAGGTTCGAGAAAACAGAGAATAATGGCCTGTTTGTATGTTTATATCGACTGCCTTTTGTGTGATTGAGAAAGTTGTGTTCTCTCGATCAATAGAGGTGTTATTTTGATACCTACATGCAGTTATTTATCTGTATGCATTTCGTTTTATCCCGCGACCACGAGCTATACGCTAAAGCGACACGCGTCATGCGTCAACGACTGCGGATAAAACAAATGAAGTAAATTGTACCTATAGACCATGCCACGAGGGGTCGTGCAAACGTGACACCGATAGAACAATTTCTATGAAAATTTAATGGAAATTGTTCTACCAGTGGCGCGTCGCGTGACAAGTCACGCCGGTGTGCACGAGCCTTTACCGCGTTCCTACTTGCGGAGCGACCGACGTGGCGGCCGGAAATAGGGGGTCTACTCCGAAGCGCTAAACCGAAGTATCGCCCGATATTTCGGCGGTTTAATAACTTTGACTTTGAGTCCTTACCCGACTTCAAGTCACAGTTTTGACTTTGGCTTATTTCTTCGACTGTCTTTTTATTTTTTCGCCGTAGTCAGGGATAGTTAACCATAGTAAAGAAATGACCGAACATTCGGCCGATTCTTCGGATTTATGGTCAGAGTAGACCCCCAGGTGACACGCGTGCGTGTTGCTTGACGCAAGTCGCGTCACCGGAATCCGTGAATCCCCCTTACGAACTCGGTACTCATCTGATCATTGCTAACTATACTCCGTTGGTAACCGACTGCATGTCATTGTAATACCTTCCACTTCAGTTGTCATACTACGTCACAGTTTTCTCTTCAATTTAGCAACGTTTTATTTCGTTGACGTTTACAGAACCTGTCTTTTTGGGCTCTTTACAATAGACAGATTACAAAATATTATAGTATTGTTATAAATCTAACAAAAAAATTGTGCTCAAGCAGTTACATATACGAAGAGTAGTTTAAGAATATATGATGATACAGTAATATGAGACGAAACTATCGTAAAAATCAAATGGTAATGTTACAACGTATTTTTAAACAAGAAAGTGTCATGTATAAAAACACTTTTTATACTTTAATTAAATACCTAAACCAATGAAGTATACTGTATAGTGGCCATGGATGGACATCAAATAAGCGTCTGGTAAAAATAAAAGACTGAGATTACCAATCCGTCTGCCAAGCATAGGGATTTAAATTTTTCTCAGACCGTTTATTGAGAGGAATTTCCAGTAGTAGATTCTTAAGACACTGACAACAGCTAAAGCGCGGTCACTGTTAGACTGCATACAAAAGAAAGAAAAGCGCGATGACACAACGCTTGTAATTTATTGCAAATTATAAAGGAATATCCTATTTACTCAAAAATGAGTTGAGTAATCGAAAATAAAAAACAACCAAGTTCTGCATTCAAATAAGACGTTTTTGTTATTAATTAAATACCAAACGTACGTATGATAATAATACAAATATTAACAATACAGATATTTTGGATTAAAACTCAATGTAAAAGGTTAGTTTACCGTTCATTTCTATCGAGATTTTATTTCTAAACGTTTTTGGTAACAACCAAGGTCTATAAGAAATATATTCAAGAATAATATGTATATTTTCCGCTACCACAAACTACATATATAAATTTGGCAAATTTTTTGTTTAGACAAGCCCACTTAGGTCATTTGCTTCTTGTCAGCGCCTTAAGGGCTGATTTAAATGATGATGGCCATTTAAAAAAACAACTGCATTTTCTTTAATTGGGGGGGGGAAGGCTCTTTGATTTTGTAATGAAGTTACACGGCAAGGTTTGCTGGCGTTGGGGCTTCGTATACACTGTTTCAAGGTCTTCGGAAGTCTTTGTGTTGCTGCACGGTTCGAGTAAACTGAGAATAATGGGAGTGTATGTATGTTTGTATTGACTGTCTTTTGTTTAATTGAGAAAGTTGCGTTCTAGTTTATTATTTACTAGCTTCTGCCCGCGATATCTACCGCGTGATGTTTCTTGTTCCCCCGAACCACTGCGTCGCATTACATTGGCCGCTGGCTCTTTATTATGTATACCATAAAAGTTACAGATATAAATGTAGAAATTTTACATAGGGTGACACAATGGGTGGTCTTATCGCTAAAAGCGATCTTTTACAGACAACCTTTGGATGGATTAAAGGGAGAAGTAGAGACAATACTGCAGGTAGTCAATGGTGTACCATTTACATATACAGTAAATACATACATACATAAAGCAATACACTTATCTATATAAATATATATATACAATAATAAACACGAAACAAGAGCAAGGAACTGTATTATCTAATGGTGATGTTTCAGGAGTGAGGAAGTGGGAGTGGGTAGTTCAGGGTCGTAGCGTGATGATAAATATCTTATAACCTTCCTCAAAAATTGGGCTATCAAATGCAAAAAGAATTTTTCAAATCCGACTGGTAGTTCCAGAGATTTCCCCGTACATACAAACAAACTTACAAATTTTACCTCTTTATAATTATTAGCATAGATTACAAGCCGTCTGCCCGATAGGATTTCCCATCGGGAAAATAAAGAACTTCCATACAAACTTATGTCCTCTAAAACTCATTAAGGACCGATTTTTTTAAAGTCCGTCCTTGGTGCTCTCTTTCGCTATTCATCATGCGTCATAATGAATAAATATATTTTAAAAAAAAACTAATGTTAAACACTTTCATGAATGATTAGTAGTCATTGGATACATGAAGTGGGCTGCCGTTTTAAGACGATTAAAATGCCACGGTGTATACAAAAACAAAAACAGAGCCACAGGAATAAATATACACATGTGGACATGCGGTCCACCTCGAACAGTCTTCTGAGCGTTTTTCGTGGGCCGCTTCACAAGAGACGCACAACGCTTCCGCATGATAGCATGAAAACCATCCACGCTTTTCACCACACACTTTGCGCGCTGCAGTGGTGCGGCAGCCCGAACAGTACCCTGAACGCGTTATTATACTGTACTCGCAGAGCACTGTATGTACGCTGCGTGTATTTAGTCCACAGGCTGCAGGTGTAAAAAGATTGACAACAGGCCTTAAATAATGTCACTTTGACATGCTCAGTACACCGTGCAAATCTGCGGGCCAGCATATTACAGCGCACAGACAACATCCTGCGCTATCTCCAAATCAATGTTGTCACATAGATCCTATGAGACCCAGTGACCCAGATATTTAAAATTAGACACTCTGTTTAGGCTGGCACCGCAAAGATACAAGGCTATTAGCGAGGGATTTATTACCAGCCTTAAACACCATCACCTCACTGTTCTTCACATTATATCTGAGTCCATGGGTTCGTGATATATAGAGAACTCTTACGTGCAAAATTCCATAATAATATATACGGTATGTAAATAAATAAAGAAGATTATTTTTTTTTGCATAAAACATGATATACAATGGTGGCTGGTGGTTGGTAGTGGCTTCTTCGGGTATGGCCGCGCGTTGTCCGTCAGCGAGTATTTAAATGAATTTATGATTTTTACTAAGTAGGTACTTAGGTGGTATTTTTTTATTACTGTAACCTTGTTGACATTTGACATTTTTGTATTTTTTTTTACATTTTTACTGTAATTCGAGCGGTTTGATATTAATTTGTATTGTAAATTTTGGCACAACTACACCAAACAGAGACCAAGAGATGCAACAAACATTTTGGTTCCTTTTTGTAATACAAGTCTAAGTACCTAAAAAGAATGATTATCATATGTGCATTACAATTTTTAATAAATTACCGAAAATCATAAGGGAGCTCGCATTTAAATATTTTAAAATCAAACTACGTAGATGGTTAATAGAGAATTGTTTTTATAGTTTACAAGAATTTCTGCAACATAAAGAATAATATATTTTAAGTTTCCTATAGTTTAGTTTCCTATATGATGTGCTGTGGTTTAATAATTTAACATAATTATTGACTTTTGTTACTTAAAGAAAAATATTATTTTAAGAATTTTAGTTTTGTTGTGTGTGTATATTTTATTTTAACTTAAAATTTATCATTATTTAAAAATCCTAATAGATATTTTCTCGTATATTCCGTCTAATATCATATTAAAATAAGTACCTATTAGGTATTGATGTAAAGTTAATTTGCATGCCCTAAACAGGCAAAATATGGACTGTACCTAAACCACCAACCTCTAACAACTGGTAATACCTATATTTTCCGCAAATAAATTATTCTTATTCTTATTCTTAAATTAATTTTAAATTATAATGTATTTAACTTTGTATGTATTTGTAATGTATTAAAATATGTATCATTTGCATATTCATGTGACGGAATAAACATGGAGGACTTTTTTAATATAAAATACCTATTGTACTAATTACCCATGTTTGAAAAGTACTAATAAATAATTTGCTTATTTGATTTGTGGGTTTTTGACATTATTTACATTAAAAATATATTATATTCCTATAATAGAATTGAGGAGCTCGTGGCTAAGGAGGAGCTCGTGGCTAAGTAATAACAGCCACATGGGTTTATCCATCAGGTTAAGCTACGCTTGCCGGGGTTGGTCCGTGGATGGGTGGCCATCTTTACATACCGAGACTCCTCCGTGCATCAGAAAGCACGTTAAGCCGTTGGTCCCGGCTGTCATTCGTGGATCTTTGACAGTCGTTACGGGTCGTCAGAGACCCGAAAGTCTGACAACCAGTCTTACTAAGGGGTATCCTACTACCCGGTTACTGGGTTGTGGAGGTCAGATAGGCAGTCGTTCCATGTAAAATACTGGTATTCAGCTGCATCCGGTTAGACTGGAAGCCGAACCCAACATAGTTGGGAAAATGCTAGGCAGATAGACCAATAATAGAATTAAATTCCTACATAATCCTGGCAATAGCTTCACACTGGCCATCGATGGCTAGGTATTGCAAAATAGGTATGCTAATAACTGACTACGATTACCATTTTGTTTGCCAAGCGTGGCGGTTGTGGAAACTTCCCCCCACACCATTTATTGGGAGGCAAATTTAGGAAATGGCCTACTACTAGACTAGTACATGTACATACAGGGTGTGGCGTAAATAGTGGT
Source organism: Tiliacea citrago (assembly GCA_963921375.1). NCBI lineage: Eukaryota > Metazoa > Arthropoda > Insecta > Lepidoptera > Noctuidae > Tiliacea > Tiliacea citrago. The sequence goes on along the minus strand of OY992799.1, from coordinate 20,180,641 downwards.
CCAACGTTAAGGGGTCAACACGCGGTATATTCAGCTACCACATACCACAATTTGTTTTTTTCTGAGACCCATGGTAAAAATAAAAATGAAAATGGGGTATGTGGTAGCTGAACATATCGCGTGTCGACCCCTTAACGTTGGACCACTATTTACGACACACCCGTATATGGGCTGATATGATTTATTTATTTATTTGTGCACGATTTATTACCTAAGTTTAGGTTGTTGAAATTACAATATACAGGGTCAAATTAAGTTAGCTAGCAAAACTACGCAGACGTGGTGGGTATTGATACCTAAATACGATACAACGAAAAAAGAAAAAAAACATTGAATTTTTTTTGGGGTTTACATAGTTACTTGTTGTACAGTTTTTTTCTTTGTGTAAACTTCACAGACGTGATGGGTATGGATAGCTAAACACGATAAAACAAAAACTTAACTACTTCAAGTAACTTCACTACCAGAGGCCATTGACACCAGAAAAAAAAAACATCAAAACTTTTTTTTCTTTGTTTAATCGTGTTTAGAAATCGATACCCAATACGTCTGTGGAGTTTCGCTAGCTAATTCAATTTGACCCTGTATAAGGCCGGTAAGTAAAAGTCACAATACCCCCGTACTAGCTGATACTGTATTACAGTGAGGTATTATTCCTCATTTCTGTGACCCGTACAGTAACAAACTATTGAGAACTTAAGATATATATGGCTCCTTAGGAAAATAAAATTAACAAATGAAAAACTTAAAATATTGAGTGTGTGTCCAGAGTATTTTTGATGGTATGTCAGTATGAATGTATGTATGGAGTTTGCTATGTCAAAATCTTAAATGTGTCTTCAGTATTATTATTATTTAAGCAGAGTAAGTATTTTTGCACAATAAGATAAGATAATATAAGATCATTTATTTGTCCAAAACATAAGTATACACATATGGCATGCAAGATGTCACAATAAAATTATATTACAGTCATGTTTTGCCTTAACAGCGTACAAATATAAATAGGTAGGTTATTAAATTAACATCAAATAATTACTAATATATCTATTATTCAAAAAAATAACAATCCAAATTATATTAAATAAAATGTACTACAGGGCAGTGTCATCAACTCGTCATAGATATTAAAATTAGTCAATTAAATTAAATGTCAAAATAATTAGGAATACACAAATTAGATGAATTTATCATTAAGAAATTTGTCAATGCTGTAGTAAAAGGCTTTTTAAACAACTTCTTAATTTTTCAGTTGTATACTCGCTCCAATATACAATCTTTTTAATTAAGTGTCAATTATATTTCCGAAAACCTAGAGTTACTGATGATGGCTTAACAATAGGTATAGGGATATAGGCCAGTCTGTCCATCATAAAAAAGTGCTCAAACCTCATTAAGGTCCGATAGTCTTTTGATCACTATAAGAAACTGGATCGATTGGCATCATAAAAGTTTTTGTAAAAATTACCGATTTTGGTGCTGTCTGTCCTTTTTTTTTTCAAAATCTGTGAACCATCATCTTCCTGCCTGTGTCTAATGTTACTTAGGGTCGGCGCAACACGTTGTCTCTTTGGCTTATTCCACTTTTCCCCGTTGGATGATCCCCATTGATGGGGATTAGTGAACTTTTTGTTCACTATTCCCCGTTGACCCAAAATTTTTATTTAATGGGGATAAGTGAACTAAAAAGTTCAATAATCCCCATTAGGTAGGTACGTTAAAAAAATAAAATATATGAATCATGTACTTTTATTTTTATAAGGTAAGAACAAAATTTTAAATTACCTACATACCTACTTTACGATTTTATTAGAACGAAAAACAGATTGTTGCCCCAACGAAATTGTTCTAACGATGTTTGGGAATAAGACCTTATATCTATCTATCTAATAAGATACACAATACTGTAAAAGATGCTCATTTTCTAGTGGCGCGCGCGCAAGGCGGTGGCGGAGCGGGGTTCGAGTTAGCTCGTATGTGATTGGTCGACCCATCTTTTGTTTTTGTTTCGTAGTCGTTAAGGGTTAGTAGTGTGTAATGTAGTTCAAGCGTGCAGTTCTTATCAGTTCGCAGTTATTAGTTTAATATAGGAATAAATAAAGGAAATGGCTGGTAGTTCAACTGACGTTTGTTTAGAGTACGTTAAAAAAGGTAAAGCTACCATACTTCTCCGGGCCGGACATCAATACAGTAAAAAATGCAAATATAAAAATGGTGGAGTTTTGTGGGAGTGTACCACAAGAAAACAAAGTAAATGTGCCGGATCCATCACTGTCATGGTAAGTTACTTATTATATTTTGTGATTAATAATGACAATAATAACTCAGGTTATGTGTGTTATCAATATCACGTTTATCAATATCAAAATTTAAAAATCAACGTTAAAGTTTAAACACTGTTTCTGTCATGGCGGCACGTGTGACGTCATTCTTTTGTCAAACAAGTCTATTACACCTAGTGTAGTAAAAGAGTGTAGCTGAAGTGAATTGTATATATTTAATTATTATTACATATTTTAGTTAAGCATAAAGTGAAATATGTTTTGTTGAACTATTCTGATAGGATAACAACAAGTAATTAATTATTATTACTTAATTTTACAGGACAATCAAGTTGTAGCTGAGAAACGACACAATGTTTGTGAACCTGATTTTGCGCGGAATGAAGTTACCTTGAGGTTATTCAAACTAAAAACTACACTTGCGGATCCAGAAGCACCTGCTATTCCCACTGCTTACAACGCGGCTGTGAGCTCACTAAAAGATACCGGAATTGACAAAATAAAAGAATTCCCTGCCCTGAAGTCTATCAAAACAACATTATATAAACACAGAAATGCAGCATTTGAAGTAAGTAAAATTGAGTTCAAAAATGTTGAAGAAGTTAAAGTACCTCCAGCTCATCAGGAATTTATTTTAGCAGACTACAATGACAGTGGTATCCGTGTAATAGCTTTTTGCTCTGAATTTGCCCGACATCAAATGAAAAATTTGAAGATGTTCTTGGGTGATGGAACGTTTTGGATCTGTCCATCTCCCTTTTACCAACTCTACACCATTCATGGGGATTTGGGCAGTACAGAAAAACACATAAACATTGTGCCACTTGTTTATGCCCTCATGAGCCATAAAAATCAACAAACATATGAAATTTTATTTAGTATGCTAAAATCTGCATTACCTGATTGGAATCCAGAAATATTTAAATGTGACTATGAAGTGGCTCCGATGAACGCAATGCGAAATGTTTTTGTAAATATATCTATTAGCGGCTGTTATTTCCATTTCACCCAGGCCATATGGAAGAAAGGAAAACAACTCAAACTAACAAAAGATAAATTAACCAGAAGACAAGTTGCACTTAGCACTGCTTTGGCTTTGTTACCATCAGATAAAATCATTGCGGGTTGGTTTTATGTTGCCTCTCAAATCCCTGATGATGATAATAGCAAGGAGTTTAGAAATTACATGCTCAGACAATGGCTACAAGATGATTTTATTAAAACGTGGTGTGTATTTGGACAGACTCATCGCACTACGAATTTAGTCGAAGCATGGAATAATAAAATAAAAAAGCGTGTGAAAATAAAGAAACCCAACATTATGAAGCTCCTCACAGCGTTGGCTGAAGATGCATCGTATTACGAAGTTCTTGCATTGGGGGTTTCTGAAAATAAAGGTATAGCGGAAAAAACAAAAAAAAGCATCAATCGCGATAATTATATACAGGAGGTCCAAATGGAACTCATTAATAATGAAATTACGATTGGGCACTATTTAGAAAAACTTAAGTGAGTGTAATCTTTGATTTTACAAGGTATAAGAAAGAAATATTTTCATGCTACAATTTTAAATTAATGATTGTAACAATCTGTGACTTTATTAGGTATAAGAAAGTTATATTTTTTATTTTAAATTAATAATTGTACAATCTGTGATTTTACTAGGTATAAGAAAGTTATATTTTTTATTTTAAATTAATAATTGTACAATCTGTGACTTTATTAGGTATAAGAAAGTTATATTTTTTATTTTAAATTAATAATTGTACAATCTGTGATTTTACTAGGTATAAGAAAGTTATATTTTTTATTTTAAATTAATAATTGTACAATCTGTGATTTTATTAGGTATAAGAAAGTTATATTTTTTATTTTAAATTAATAATTGTACAATCTGTGATTTTATTAGGTATAAGAAAGTTATATTTTTAATTAATAAATGTAACATGATTCATATATTTTATTTTTTTAACGTACCTACCTAATGGGGACTTTTTAGTTCACTTATCCCCATTAAATAAAAATTTTGGGTCAACGGGGAATAGTGAACAAAAAGTTCACTAATCCCCATCAATGGGGATCATCCAACGGGGAAAAGTGGAATAAGCCGTCTCTTTCCATTCTCCCCTGTCAACCGTGCCTAACATTCACTCCCTACTCTTTCTTAACATTCGTCACACAATCCAAACATCTTTGGCCTTCCTGTCCCTCTTCATCCATCATCATTTATAATCAACACTCTTCTTTCAAAATCTGTGAATGCAGATCAAAATGTTCTTGTAGCTACAACGGTACAGGCAGCCGCCCTTAGGGAGCGGACACATATCTACGGTACGGCACCGGCCACCGGTAACGGCAAGATGCCGCTACCGGGAGACGGCACGGCGTTGTGTCACGGCACGGTGCCGTTTACGGTACGCCGCGGTGGCTTAATCGGCGTTCTTCAACGTCTATTTAAATCTTCAAAACTTGATATGGACATTCTAAAATATTCGTAAAATTTTTCATCACCACATATTTTTAGCGCTTATATTTCCTCTCTAAATGAACTTCTATCATGGTTCATTATAGAAAGATATGGATTCACCCAATATTTTCTTTGGTCGCCTTAGCAACAAGAGCAGAATAATACGTCTTTCACGGTCCATATTAAGACCAAAACTGAACGATGATTGCTGCCTTGTGCCCGCGGTGCACCGTACACGGCACCGTGCCGTCTGCCGGTAGCGGCGTCGTGCCGTTACACGGTGGCCGGTGCCGTACCGTAGACATGTGTCCACGCCCTTACTGCCCCATCTCAAAAAACCGCCATGTATATCGTAGCCATGTTACCAAAAATGTTTAAGCCGCGTTTCCACTAGGCAACAATTGACGCGCAACATGTTGCACAACAAGTTGCCCAACATGTTGAAAGTCAGCGCGGAACTTTTGTTGAACAACGTTGTCTGTCTACGCATCTACTACTTTACGTCAGTTGTCGACAACATGTCGCTAGAGGAACTTGTGTTGATTTCAGCGGCAGTGGTTATAATTTGAGCACTCGTTCGTTACACCACACTACGGACATTGTTGCGCGTCACGTCTCCACTCGACAACAATTGATGCTCAACTAACGATGCTCTTTTAACAAACTGGCAACGTCGCGCGATGTTGTGCAGCGTTGCCGTACATGTTGAGCGTCACGTGTCGCGCGCCAAATGTTGCCTAGTGGAAACGGGGCTTTAAAACATTTTTCATCAACAGTAAGGTCCATCGTCTACGACGCTACTCAAAAGTAACGTGTGATAAACTCAATACACCAATAACTAGCTAGAACATAGAACTTAGTAGTTCAATACTAGCATTTCAACATTAGTATTTCAATACTAGAATTTCAATACAAGTATTGAGACATTCTTGCTCTCAACGGTAATTTGAGTATGTAACTGTTTACTATTGAGAAGCGTCGTGGACAAACGAGCTTTATCTTATCAGCAACCACTGTCCGTTGCATTTTTAATTGGAACCCCCACCAAATTTAATAGCTTACCTCTATATTCGTTGGATCATTTAGCTCCCTTCAAAATGGTTGAGCTGAATTGTGCTGATCATGTCATGTCATGTTCATGAACGGGCGCTGTCAGTTGGGACTGGTCATCTCGTAGCTGCCACGGCTTATTGTTTCTATTTGCTGTTCATACTATGGGCGAGTTATTTTACAGCATACTCCCATTTAATTCTTGTAACAATATAATTTAAGAGTATCCAAGGAGTTTCTTGCCGGTTCTTCTTCATATGTACCTACTACGCTTTGGAATCGGCAACTAGCTTCATATTTCTAACTGACCGACTCCTTCACAATTCAAAAGTGCCCGTAAATGGTTAAATTGAAATAAATGCTTTGAGTTTGAGTTCTACGAGTACTTACGGCATAGTACGGTTCATAGACCAGCGAGCTGCATTGTCAATGCACTCTAAATTGTTCCTAAATTGGTTCCCCACAAAATTAACGCCCTCAAAATGCTAACGAATATGTGATCCGGCGACCACAGCGGTCGAATTTGAGCGTGAGTAGGAATTACGGATAATTCCGCCATTATTGAAATTTTGGAGCTCAGAAGCACGTGTAATTATTTCAGAATGACGCTTAGTGTAGGACCCGATGCGTGAATTCAGATCGGTTGGTATTACGGTGCAGGAGAGATAGATTTCATTTGATTATTTGATATTTTCAACTTGTCAGGGTTATTTTTATTTTTAATTCCATTTAAACTAACCTGGTTTTTTTAAGATCAGGTTTATTTTAATTATTTTATTTATAGTTTAAGAATCTATCTTTGTTACTCTCCTCAAGACAAACACTTTTCTGAGTGGTGCTTTTTGTGTTGAGAAACGCTTGATAACATTTCTGGATACATTACTAAATACCTATAAACTATTTTGCTTACTGTTTTTCTTTTTCTATACTAGAAAGAAAGAAAGAAAAATATATTTATTGGTCACAGAAAATGTTATACAAAAAGATATGATAATTCAAAAACATAAAACCAAAACATATTTATACTTATGAACACGGGGCACAAGGCTCGCCCCCTATTACATGGGACTTAAACATAACTGGCGAAATGTGGGTGTACTATAGATACACCTCTGCGTAACCCTTCGTGGATTATTAGGCGTGATGTTATGTGTGTTGTATATTCAATTAAAGATTCCCATTTCAAGAACAAAACCCATTTACCATCACACACATACAAACTGACCTAGAATAACCCGACAACACAACGCTGACGCCTCACTCACACCTATATACTGTATATCGCTTGCCTAACAGCGTAATAAACGCAGATGCAATTCCGAGCGACATGGCATAAATGAGAATGTGCTTGGCGGAGGCCAAATCCGTGTCAAGCTGTACAAGCGATTCTTATCACTATGACAAATAGAAATGCATTTTTTTTAAGTAATTTGGGAATGTAGGGCGTTGTGTGTCGTGTGTTGAAATGCGCAGTGCGTATTTGGGGGTTTATTTTTCAGGTTTTTTGTGTGTTTTTATTTGGTTTTGACTAAACAACTGTGCTCCCAGTTTTGGATGTTGTTGTCGATGTTTATCTATTTATATATTAAAATAATTGATTCACATGACTGCCTCCTTGGTCTAGTGGTCACAAGCACGACTGCTGAGCATGAGGTCCCGGGTTCGCTTCCCAGGTCGGGCAAAGTGATATTGGGATTTTCCATTAGGAATTTCTCAGAAGCAGCCCGGAGTCTGGATTTGTGCCCGGTTGATGGCAATAGGCTCGCCCCCTATTACATGGGACTTAAACATAACTGGCGAAATGTGGGTGTACTATTAAGTACACCTCTGCCTAACCCTTCGGGGATTACAGTCGTGATGTTAAAATAGATTGGAATATCGGTCCGGACGTAAAGCACCATCATATTTCTTCTCGTGGGTATCTTAAAAGGCGACAAAGGGACTTACTAGAGAATGGGCAGCAGCGTTCTCTATGCATTTTAACACCATACTGCGATTGCCAATCCGTTTGCTAAGCGTGGCGATCATGGCAAACCCCACCCCCTTTTGGGGGAGGCCTATGTCAAGTAGTGGACGTCTTTCGGCTGAAATTATGATGATGACATAAATATCTATACTAATATTACGAGTATTAAGAGGTAAAATTTGTTTTTTTTTGTAAGTTTGTATGTAGGGGAGTTTGTATGTAGGGGGGTTTGTATGTAGGGGGGTTTGTATGTAGGGGGGTTTGTATCTCTGAAACTGCCAGTCGGATTTGAAAAAATATTTTCGTATTTTATAGCCCATTTCTTGAGGAAGGTTATGGGCTATTTGACATCACGCTAGGACCCTTAGGAGCCAAGTAAAAAGGAAAAAGTCAGAAAGAACGCTAAGCTAAAACTTAAGTAACAGTGCGGGCGGGCGATGCAATGCGACGCAATGGGTCGGGGAACAAGATATTTCACGCGGAAATAGTCGCGGGCAGAAGCTAGTTTACAATTTATAGAACCTTAAACTAGAGATAATAATAATAATAACAAGGCAAGTCAACAAACGTCTGATTTTTCATATCCCATATTTTCCTTATTTATATATTTTCTCAGCCACATTTAGTCCCAAAAAATTCAAAAAATACAACAAAACCTTTTAATTTTACCATTATTAACAAGAAGACAATAAACAACTAGAAAATGAAAAAGTTATAAACATATCGAAAAAGCAAGATGACGCTGTCAATTTGACCAACAATCACAATGAAACATGGGATGAAAAACAAGAATTAACAGAATGTTGACGAGATCAGCAGCTCGCCACGCACGCCTACCACCTCCGGACTCTTCGCTCAGCTCCGCCTCGCCGCCGCCGGCACCCAGCACCATCGTGAGCGCTGTGACAACACCGGCCGCGTTAGTTGCGTCGAGCTCGAGCGACGAGTATTTTTCCCCGCCGACGTCGCCAACATCTGTACGTCGGCAGGGGAGAGGCCAGCCACCGAGGAGCTTGGGACTTAGGGGCCAACCGGCCCCGAGCCGGGTCCCCGCTGCCGGTGGTTGTGTGCAGCTCATGAGATGGACTCAGTCTATGAACGAGAACGTCATGTGCGCATATTACGGGTCTACAGAGGGGGAACTAATCTCACTGCGTACCGTGTTAGGATGCTGTCTCTGTTCAAGGAACTAGAGCTAACCGTCAACGTCTCGGCCCAACGACTGTCGGATCAGGTGCGGGTCATCCAACGCAATCATAGGTTGGACGATGCCGCACTTGATAGGCTGCGCTCAGAAATACTGAGCACAAACCCCGGCACAAGTGTCAACTATTGACTCAATCCCGCTGCGGTCCAATCATGGTGTTGAAGAGGAGGATGATAGGGTTGCCACAGTAAGTAGCCAGTGCAACGCCCGATTGAGGAGCGCACTGGAAGATGCGATTCACGAGTATAGGTCAACTCCGACCGAACTTAGACCCCGATTACCACGCCTACCCATGCACAAGAAAAATAGGGCGCTGGTGTGTGCCTTGGACTCGCAGCTCAAACAGGTTTTCGAGAGCAGCGAGAATCTCGCTGATACACATTCGATCCTGTATTGCGCAGCTGTTGCGGCATGTCGTTTAGCAAACGTCAAGTTCCCATTCTGGGACGGAGCTACTCGACCAAAACCAGCCGTACCAGCCTGGAAATGCAAGATCGAGCGTCGTATCGATGGGGCCAGGGCACTCATCGGTAAACTATACTGCTTCAGGGAGGGCAATACACGACCACGAGTGATGCGCTTTGTGAGGCGGGCATTCTCGGGGACTGGAATCAGCCCTCGAGAATACATGTCCCATGTCACAGAGCGCATCGACTTCCTGAAGCAGAAAGTTTGTGCATGGGCGAGCCGTATTAGGCGGTATAAGCGGCGGGTTGATCGGTACACGCAGAATCGCATGTTCCAGAGCGATGAAAGGTGGGTATACAGAGCTTGGGAGCGACCTAAACAAAACGTGACAGACGTTTGCCATCCGGATGATGGCTTCAGGAGTGAATTCTGGCGCAGCATCTGGTCGGTGCCCGTCTGTCACACTGAGGCTGGTTGGATGCGGGATGTCGAGCGAGTGTGTGAGACTATACCAGAAATGGAACCAGTACTGATTACACCTTTAGACGTAGCCAAAGCAGTCCGCCCATAACCGAATTGGAAATCACCGGGACCGGACGGACTGTACAACTTCTGGTTGAAATGGTTAATTAGTTCCCACACTTGCCTGGTATCTCAGTTCCAGTCATCCTTAGAGTCTGGGTCTCTGCCGCAGTTTCTAACAACAGGCGTTACCCACCTGCTCCATAAGTCAGGTAGTCCCGCGGAACCCAATAACTATAGACCGATTACGTGTTTATCGACGGTCTATAAACTTCTTACATCCATTTTGAGAGTGAAAATTAATACGCACATTGACAATAACTCGATTATGTCTGCCTCTCAAAATGGATGTAGGAATGGGTCCCGCGGTACTAAAGAGCTACTCCTCATCGATATGGCCATTAGCCAACAGGTTTGTCGATCCTGCAAGGATCTGTCGACATGCGGGATAGACTATAAGAAGGCCTACGACTCGGTGCCACATACATGGCTCATGAGGATGCTAGAGTTGTAAGGGATAGATACAACTCTACGCACCTTCCTGATGTCGTGTATGGGGCAATGGAGGACGGTCCTTCGCTATCCAGGATGTCGACAGATGCAGGGGAATGATGAGCCTGTATGGATTAAGCGGGGAATATTTCAGGGCGACAGTTTGAGTCCACTTTGGTTCTGCTTAGCCCTGAATCCTCTAAGTACACTGCTGGAGGATTCAGGTCTAGGCTATCGGTTGAGGAGAGGAGGTCAGGTCATATCTCACCTCTTCTACATGGATGACTTGAAACTCTTTGCCCCCAGCAAATTGCGACTGATCGAGCTACTGAAGGTAACTGAAACATTCAGTAGCGCCATCAGGATGGATTTTTGGTGTGGATAAATGTGCAGTCATGCATTTAAAGCGAGGGGAGATTATGGAATCCGAGGGAACTCAACTCTCGGATTCCATACACCTTAGATCCCTCTCCTCATCCGAAAACTATAAATATTTGGGTATGTCAGAAGCATTAGGGATCAACGTTTTAATGTACTCTTTTGGCATACTCAAATGGACTCAAACCGAGCTGGACGCCCTGGACAGGAGGGTCCGTACACTGCTGACCATAAACCGGATGCATCACCCACGATCATCGGTGATGAGACTGTACATCCCGCGGAAGTGCGGGGGTCGAGGCTTTTTAAATGCGAAGACCCTCCACAATCGCGAGGTGTGCAGTCTCAGGGAATATTTTTTAAAAGCTTAACTGGGTATGCACCGTGATGTGGTGGCAGTTGACAAGGGACTCACCCCACTCTCCATGGCTAAAGAGAACTGGCGCAAACCTGTAGTACTTACTACCGATGACTGCAAGGAGATATGGCAAAGCAAGGAGCTTCACGGACGTTTCTATCGGGCTCTTCATGAGCCTGGTATAGATTTCTTAGCGTCCGTATCCTGGCTACGTTTTGGTGACCTTTTCGGGGAAACTGAAGGTTTTGTTTGTGCAATTATAAATCTAATTATAGACGAAGTTATCTTGACGAATAACTACCGGAGACATATTATGAAGGACGGGACGGTTGACGTGTGTCGGGCATGCCACCGTCCGAGTGAGTCCATCAGACATATAATCTCTGGTTGTTCTCGTCTGGCTAACGGCGAGTACTTGCACAGGCATAACCAAGTGGCCAGGATAATTCACCAGCAACTTGTTTTGAAATATAAACTTGTGGATTCAGAGGTACCGTATTACAAGTGTGTGCCCGACCCAGTTCTCGAAAATGACCATGTCACGTTGTACTGGGATCGGTCTATCATTACTGACAGGACTATTGTCGCCAATAAGCCCAATATAGTGGTGATAGACCGATTAGCGCGCCGCGCAATGATTATCGATGTCACCATTCCACATGACGAGAACCTCGTGAAAGCTGAGAAAGAGAAACAAATTAAATATCTCGACTTAGCACACGAGGTTGTTGACATGTGGAATGTGAGCTCGGCTGTCATTGTGCCGATTGTCGTATCAGCTAATGGCCTGATGGCCGAAAGCCTCGATCAACATCTCTCGAGGCTCTCGTTAGGTGGTTGGATCAAGGGCCTGATTCAGAAGGCAGTACTCCTCGATACGGCTCGCATCGTGAGGAGGTTCCTATCTCTGGAGCCCTAACCACCGGTAGCTTGGATCCTGCTCCAATAGTTGCTATTTATAAACTGCCAAATAAAATCGCAAACGAAACATAATTTTTCAAGCAAATTTTTACCGCGGTGCGCGGGCTCTAGTATATTGGTATTCTTTATTTACTGAGCAAGGCACACCAACGACATATTTACAAATAAAGCAACAGTAGGTAATTACGAATTTTCAATTCTGTGTAAATACGTCACTTATAGGCATGCACAACATTCTTATTAAAAGATGAACAACTATTCAATAAATTTTAAATTATAACAATATTAGCAAACAAAATTTGATACTTAATAAAATTACCAAATAAGATTAGATTATTGTTCACAGCTTTGCAATTATTATCCGCAACGATTCAACTTTGAAGTGCGCGCTTAGAAAAAATCAAAATCATTTTTTTTTTGCCAACATGGGTAGGGGTACAGATGTTATAAAAGTTTTTATAATGTTCTCCATGCTCTGCCGTCACTTGGGCATGCAAAATTTACACATAAATTACAATTAAAATACAAAATTATTAAATTGGAAAATCATTTTATCTCTCAAGGTCAAGAAGTATCTAGGGTAAGGTTGAATGTCACTTGTAGGTCATAAAAGGACAAAGCATACAAGGTCAAATTAATATAGCTAGCAAAACTCCGACCTTGTGATGGGTATCGGTATCTTAACATGATAAAACAAAAAAGGAAATTAATTTGATATTTTTTATTGTGAGGTCATCAACCACAGTTAGTGTACCTACTCACTTGAAATATCGATTTATTCTTCGTTCGGTACACTAAGTTTTTTCCTACATAAAACATCCTGGTTCGTCCCAAACAATATGCTTCGTTCGTCCCAAAATATAATTTTAATTATTTTATTCTCGCTTCGTCCTATTTTATATTCCTTGTAAGGCCCAATAACTTTTTTGTTTAGGCCTAACTTGCGTTTTTTTACAATCGGCAAAAAAGGGATACGTATTATTATATATTTAACATCAATCAACTATTTAAAACAACCGCTCCTCTCTGTCTTATTCGCGAAAGAAAATTTACTCGTATTATTTTATAATAACATTATTCATGCAAGCCTAGTACTTTTTGTTAGGTCTACTGCTCGAAATTTTGCACAACGTGTCTTGTCGTGTTCAGAATACCGTCTTCTAGGTATACAACGTACTACGGATAAAAAGTATCCAGATTATAAACTATTTCATCCAAATCCTTATTAGTGGAAAACACTAATTATTGAAATACTATCTTGAATTCATGCAAGCCTAGTACTTTATGTTAGGTTACTGCTATTACTACCGACAGATAAATTATTATTTGCTATTTCTGAAATTTTCTGCGCAATTTTCTTAATTTTTCTTTTCGTAAGAATCTTCTACAAAACTTAAAAAAAACATGAATGAAATTGGTAAAGTCATTCTCAAATTATGGCGTGACCAAAGGAAATAGGGACTCATTTTAATATAGATTATTGTTTTGAAAAATTTCAAATAATTGCATTTTATTTTTTGTTGACTGTACCTTTAAAATATTTGAAATTTGGGCCAAAAGACAACTACAATAGTTTTATGGGACAAACTAAGAATTTTCGGAATGTGGGACAAAACTTCGAACGATCGAAGAATAAATCCAAATCACATCATCATCACATCTCACTAACATTATAAAGGCGAAAGTTTGTGAGTGTGTGTGTGTGAATGTTTGTTACTTCTTCACGCTCAAACCGCGGGGCGCAGCTAGTGTAACATAAAATCTATGTCTCTATATTCCGTTGGTTTAGGTAGTTAAATAAAGGTAAACAAAAAAACCCACGTGACGAGAGAGCTGTCAAGTAACCGACTAAACGTAATACCTGCCACTTCAGTTGGCATGCTACGTCACAGTTATACTCTTCAATTTAGCAACGTTTTATTTCGTTGACGTTTAGAGAACATGTCTTTTTGGGCTCTTTACAATAGACAGATTACAAAATAATATAGTAATACATAATTCTAACTAAATAATTGTGCTCAAGCAATTACATCTACGAAGTAGTATAAGAATAAATGATAAAGTTTAACATACAGTAATAGAAAAGGAAACTATCGTAATAAATAAAAAAAAATGATTATAAGTTACTACGTATTTTTAAACAAGAAAGTGTCATCTATAAAAAACCCTTTTTATGATTTGTTTACCTTTAGTTAACTACCTAAACCTATGGAGTATAAATCTGTTTTTTTTTAATCGCTGTCGACTGGTAAATTATCCAAGAGGCTGGCGGCATTGCCACTTGTATGGCAATGCTTAGCCTCTGGCCAAGGTAAAAGCCAGCCCTTGGGTCACGGGAAGTGTCAACCAGCTGTTTGGAGATTTCGTTGAACAAACCATGAGCACTCGGACTACGGCCCGAGTGTTTCAACCCCAAACGGCTCGAAAAAATATTTTTTTTAACATATTAATGACGCAAGATTATCGACACACGTTGCGTGTAAAGGCCTTCCCACCTTCCATGGAAATAAAGACATGCCGTCCGGTCTCTTGCCATCGTCACGTGCCAAGCCATTGGGTTCTTAGTCGACAGCGATGCGAAGGAATTTTTCGACGCCATATTTTAATTTATTAATAGTTTTTACCTATAAAACCTGTACTTAATTCTCTTAGGGAAACTAAATAAAAACCACTAGTTTTTTTTTTTGTATAAATAGTGAAGAGAATACCATAACACAAGAGAATGAAAAGCAATTCCCTCTCACTCTCTCTCTGCAAGTATCAGGCGTGGTTGATGTTCTTTAATAAATTAACATTAATCATTAGAAAGCCCATTTTTAGTAATCTTTAAAGAATTAATAAGAAGGCGATGAATAATGAAATTAAGTAGATAGATACTGAATTAGGAGGTTCTTAAAAGTGATTAGCCTTATGAAGTTTTCATAAGGCTAATCACTTTTAAGATCCTCCTAATTTTATCCCTAGTAACAGCCCGTAAAAACTGAAATTAAGTGAGAGGCTTTTAGTGTTAATCACATAAACGCCAGGCCTGCGACGAGACCTGAAAGAAACGCTGAAAATACATTAGGTAATATTTTTAGGAGCCCTGAATAAGTTACTTAAAAAAATATAAACATTATATATGTACGGGCAGACTAAAATAAAGCTGATATCGGACGCTTCCCATTTTGTTAATATTGTTTTTATGTTGTTCACTCGAAGTGACACATCTGAACACAAAATGAATCAAAAGTGAGAAATGAATTTATTACTGAACCGATCCATTGATGTTGGATTTCGGCATCTTAAACACGTCAACATCCCTGATGTTGACGTGTTATTCCAACATTTTACTGTATAAAATATCGTACATTACAGAGCCGTTTGAATGGCCTTATGTATCCGGGCGTAAAATTGTGTGAGCTTGTAAGAATCCCTAATATTATGAATGCGAAAGTGAGTTTGCATACACGTTGTCTAAGGTACAGAACAGGACATAGGGTACCTTTCGTCCAGAAAAAAAGTACTGCTCCCGAGGGATAGACGCTGAACGCGAGCGAAGCCGCGGGCAAAAGCTAGTACTAAAAAACCTTCACTCGCATCCTCCCATAGACAATAAAAAAGGAGGCGAACAAGTTTTTTATTAATTTTGCACCCTCTTTTTATACTTGAATGTCTTTAGAACTCCATTTTGGCAGTTCTAAACTTTGTATTGTTTTTATTAGAAGTATTTTTTTTTGTAATGCATACTATAAGGCTTTTAATCTTCGTGACTTCGTGTAAGCAAATCTGCAATATACAGCTTGTTACGGAAAGGGTATATACACATCAAAGGCACGGATTCTTTTGGTGATAACAAACTACATGGCAACATTTTTTTTAATAATACCTACATAATTATAAAGATAAAAAATATTTAACTAATATAAATCAACAGTTTATAATTAAATTCAACACATCACTAGACTAAGTCAGCTGATCGGTACACGTTTTTATCCATTAGTTTGATTCCACCGCCAATCGTGCCGCCCGCGACGCCGCGTGTCGGTGCGGCGCCGTGTCGCAAAGCTGTGGCAGGTGTATGTGTGTGTACTAGACGCACAGACTCAGATAATGGATAATGACCCTCGTATTGCGGTGACACGTTTGGTGTGATTTAAATTTAATACATTATAGAAATAAAAAAAATATCAAACATTTTCAAAGTTATTCTTTTTGAGCTGAAAGTTTGTACAGAGATTCTGAACCAGATGCAGTCTTCACCCTGTTTGTATGGCTATACCCTTTCCGTAACACGCTGTATTATCAATCAATAAATTTATTGTATAAATACATGTTAAAACACTCGATATGGGTCAGAAATAGGGTTAGTCATTTATGTTAAGTTGATCACCATCATCATTTTGATATAGAATAATAAACAGGCTACAAGACAGACATAAAAAGTGATAAATCTACGTTATAATAGAGATAACAAGGTATGACTTTTATTTTTGTGTGATCTTGCCTTTCCAAAAAGTAGTGTGTTTCATTTAATTTTAAGTACATTAGAACGCAAAATTAATTAAAAAATAAAAATTAATTTATTAGTGAACCGATCCATCGATGTCCGCTTTCGGCATCTTTCCTAATGAAATGAGAAGTGAACATTGACAATTTTTCTGTAATTTTGTCGGTGTCGCGTGAACATTAAATTAAACAAAAATGAACATTGACTCGAGAGAAACGCCTGCTATCAGCTTTAGAACAGGCAGGGAGGCTGCCTTATCAAAGGCCATTGTTGAGTGTTCGGCAGTCTCCCGCGCAAGTGGCTGCAAATCTTAATTCTCTTAATTTTATTGTTTATTTGTGTTTTGATTGCTTCAAGAAATATTTATCATGTCTGTATATATCAAACAACGAATGTGACTAGTGCGTGTAAAATACCACATACCCAACAACATTTATCTGAAACTTAATCAAAATAAGGAAATAATATAACGAAAAACCGACATTTCGTAATAGTAATAGTGTGGTGAATAATAATTCGTAAATAATAACAGTGAGAACTGAAACACGTTTTAGTTTAGTTCGGCCGAGTGCGGGCGTGGGAAAATAAGCAGTCGGCACGCTTTCGCGTGACTACTTAACTTGTTATGTAAGTTTATGTTAGAAACCATTTTTTATTCTATGAGGTGAGCAGAACTCTTAGAAACAAGCCGTGTGCCCGATGGCATTCCCATCAGCAAATTTTGTTGTTATTTAGTAGATATACAGGGTAGCCAACGCCACCTAAACCTACAATAAGTTTTAGAAATATGATTGAATCAGCCCTAGCACTGATACGATCTATTATTTTCACCAGCTTCAATATTTTCTCGTGAACAAGGCGTGATTTGTGGTAGCCCAATGGTAACGTCTCGGACTTACGAGTTGTAGGACGTGGGTTCGAAACCAAGTAGGCACTTTACTTTGTGTAAATAATTCCATCACCACTGCTCGCAAAATGGTGAAGGAAAACATTGTGAGGAAACCGACATGTCCTAGAACCGAAAATTCCCAGTGCCCAGTGTGGGTTGGCAAATGTTACATGTGTCATTTACTTACTGGGCCTGCGTGGTGGATTAAGGCTCTATCCCTCTCAAAGAGAGGAGGCGTGTGTCCCAACAGTGAGAACATTAAAAGGCTGATTATGCTAGGGTAGCCAGTGAAACGAGGTCCAAAGCAAAATTTCAAAAGGGTCTCTTCATGAGCTTCCCCAACACCCCTATACACCGTGTCATTTTAATTGTCTTACAACGGCAACCCACTTCATGTATCCAATGACTACTAAAAAAAATATTTATTATCGTTCGTATTTTTTATGTTATTCATTATGACGCATGATGTAGTTTGAAACACCCTGTTATGAGCGCGGTGCGAGCCTTTGGAACGCTCTTGGAACGCAAGGCTCGCATCGCACTCGTAACAGGTTGTTTCAAATTACGTCATGCGTCATAATTAATAATATTTTTTTTTTTTTTTCAAAAGTTTATTTAAAAAAAAATACTTTTATGATTAGTAGTCATTGGATACATGAAATGGGCTGCCGTTGTAAGTCGATTAAAATGTCACGGCGTATAGTCAGCGATTATTCATAGTTTGGGAGCTAGACGGTTATTAATATTTAAAGGGAAATTCTCACTTGACTTCAGACTTTTTTCTGACTCTACAAGATGCGACATGGTATTCTGTGTACTTTAATATGAACCACAGCACATCAATCAAGGAAAAAGTATGCGAGCTCCACGGTCCTGGCGAATTACTTAAAAATATATTTTTAATATAAGTACACCTCTGCCTAACCCTTGAGAATTCCAGGAGTGATGTTATGTATTGTTATTTGTTATAAAATTGTTATAGTAAAATAAGCTAGCCAATTTATTATATTCAGTTGAATTATAATACTCGCTCAATTTCATGAATCAAAATGTTAACCCTTACTTGATTGACTTGATTAAATATTGAACAGGTTTTCAAGGTCCGAAGGCGAGAACACCCAATGAAACTCACAAACTGTTTCAATCAGGACAATTTAATTCACAAGGAATCGACCGCAAAAAATATTATCTTAAGCTATACATGGTTTGCTCGGTAACGTAACCATAGCGCGATCTATTTCGATCCCAACGCCATCTAGGGAAGTGTCAGGTAAACTTTTACACGCATGAAATATTAGACATACCGCCCACCAAGGACATATTGCAGAATGTCCTTCTCTTAGTCTAAACCGCCCACCATGCAACATGTCTAGTATTATGGTGTGCCCAGATACAAAGGTTGATATAATAATAACATGGGTGAAAGTATATAAATGACAAAAAAAAACCAAACAATTTCGTAATTCTTAAACTAGATGCATCCAATTATGAACAATACATATTCTTAAATTATACCTTACAAACACAAAGTTTAAGTTGCTACAGGAAGAATAGCTAATTTGTTAATAGGTCTCTTTATCAGGGAATTTTTAGTTCTAACAGTAACGACTCGAGTGATTCCGTCGGGGCCAGGATGTTTTAACTCTATCTTCCCCAGCAACCACTTGCCAGGAGGTAAATCATCCTCTTTTATCAGAACTATCCCACCTATGGCTGGTTCTGGATTTTGGTGAGCCCACTTATGGCGTTGTAAAAATTGATTTAAGTAATCTTGTGACCACAACCGCCAATAATCCTGTAGCATTCTTTGGGTAAGTTGCCACCGTCTGAGACTAGAAATGTTAGCCTTTTCGAAGTTCGAATCAGGTACTAGGACGAGTGGTTCCCCAACCAGAAAATGGCCCGGAGTTAACACCGTTACCTCATTTTGATCCACACAGGAAAGTGGTCTCGAGTTGAGGCACGCCTCAATTTGTGCCAAAACCGTCGTTAGTTCCTCGAACGTTAATGTGGAGTTCCCTATAACCCGTCTGAGATGGTATTTAGTGGACTTTATTCCTGCCTCCCATAGACCGCCAAAGTTTGGAGCGTGAGGAGGAATAAAGTTCCACTTTGTACCATTATTTGCCAAGCCCTCAACCAATTCGGGAATGAATTTTGATTTTTCTTCATTAAATAACTCCTGCAGCTCTCGTGCAGCGCCAACAAAATTTGTGCCGTTGTCACTGTGTAGTTCTGCACAATGTCCACGCCTCGCCACGAACCTCTTGAAAGCGGCCAAGAAACCCTTGGACGTCATGTCACTAACGACTTCGATGTGAATCGCCCGCGTAGACAGACAGATGAAAAGCGCGATGTACCCCTTGTACGACTTATTCCCACGTCCTTTAGACACTCTGACGTTTATTGGGCCAGCGTAATCGACGCCACTGTACAGAAAAACTTTATTTGGTGTAACACGAGGAGCTGGTAGCTGTCCCATTAGTTGGGTTCTGGCTTTATTTGTATACCTAATACAAATAACGCATTTTCTAAAATAGGCCTTTACTAAAGGTTTAACTCCTACAACCCAATACCGAGATCTCAAGTAAGCGATCATAGCTTGAGGCCCCCCATGCATCGTTTTTTGATGCGCCTCGCTTATGAGAAGCTTCGTGAGGAAGGAATCTCTAGGTATAAGAATTGGATGTTTGCGATCATAACTCAACTGAGTCATCTCTAATCTACCTCCCACTCTAATTACTCCCTTTGAGTCCAAAAATAAGTTTAACGATTTATACTTTCTTCCCCCTTTACCTAAAGATCCCGTCCTTTTCAGTTCTTGTATTTCATCTTGTAACTCTTCTTCTTGACCCGTTCTAATACATACTTCCATCGCTTCCTCTAGTTCTGTTGTAGACAACTGTTTATGTCTCTCCTTGTCAGCACAACTGATTCTTAAATGCAAGAACTTCCTACAGTAGGCTACTACCCTGATCATCTTTGAAAGCGATGAAAATCTGTCCCATACGGAAATGTCAAGGATACCCGAATGGACCTTAACTTCCTCCAATTTAGTAATCAAGTGTTTAGGCTTTTTATATTCTATCATTGATTGCCTTAAGAACTCTGGTCCATTGAACCATATCGCAGTGTTGCCGAGTTCCCCTGGAGCCACGCCGCGAGAGGCACAATCCGCTGGATTTTGTTTGGATGGAACGTATGACCAATATTGTGTATCCAATGCGTTTAAGATTTCTGCAACGCGATTGGCCACAAACGTTTTCCAACGACTTGGATGACTATTAAGCCATGCGAGAACAACTTCGGAATCCGTCCAAGCGTGCACATCTAATACATTTACATCCAGAGTTTTAGCAACGTCCACTATCAACTTGGCTAATAGAACGGCTCCACATAGTTCCAACCTAGGTATTGACACCTGTTTGATGGGAGACACCTTGGTTTTCGAGGTAACTAACGCAACCTTTATGTTACCCTCTGCATCTATAACTCTGATGTATACCACTGCAGCGTAGGCCATTTTTGAGGCATCCGAAAAACCGTGTAGCTCCGTCTTTACATTACTGGATTTAATGTTAAGCCAACGTGGGATTTTAACATTCTCTAATGAAGATAAGTCCTTACGGTAAGTAATCCATTCTTTTAATAAACTACTGGGCAATTCTTCGTCCCAACCTATACCTGCTAACCATAGCTTTTGTATCAAAATTTTAGCTAAAATTATACTAGGTGACAACCAACCTAACGGGTCGAAAAGCCTAGAAATATCCGACAGAATATTCCTTTTACTTACAGGTTCCGTCGGGAGAGGCAGTTCTACAGAGTACTGGAAAACATCAGCGCGAGGATCCCAGGTAAGTCCGAGTATTTTTGTAATATTATCTATTTTTATTTTTACTTCCTCAGCCTTATCTCTTTTGCTTTCTCTTATCTTATGTAGTAACTCTTCGCTGTTACTTATCCATTTTTGCAATGGAAATCCCCCTTTAGCTAGAATATTGTTTATTTCTGTATGAATTTTATATCCTTCCTCTACACTTTCTGCCCCTGTCATTAAATCATCCATGTAAAAATCATTAAGAATGATTTTTGCTGCTATTGGATGATCCTTCCCTTCATCATAAGCAACCTGATGTAAAGAACGCACAGCTAGAAATGGCGCCGATGAAGTACCAAATGTAACAGTCACTAACTCAAATTCGTCAATTTCTTTTTCAGGACTATCCCTCCAAAGAACCCTCTGAAACATTGTATCGTCTCTATTGACAAGAACTTGTCTATACATTTTAATTATATCAGCACCTATACAAATTGGATGTGTTCTCCAACGCATAACCGTATGTCGTAATTCTGCTTGCAATGTCGGGCCAACCATCAAGTCATCATTTAATGATACCCCATTTATTCCCTTGCAGGAAGCGTCAAATACCACGCGCACCTTAGTTGTCTGCTTATCTTCCCGGAGTATTGCGTGATGAGGTAAGTACAACCCTTTATTATTTTCTTCTGGAGATACTTTTACCATATGGTTAAGTTCTATATACTCCTGCATCACCGCAGTGTAATCCGTTTTTAATTTGTGATTCTTTGAAAGTTTAAATTCTAAACTCTTTAATCTTTTTTCAGATATGAATCTAGATTCACCATCCTTACAACTTTGGTTACTATTCCGGAACGGCAACCTTACAATGTAACGTCCGGTTTCGTCTCGCTTTGTGGTATTTGTAAATATATTCTCACATTCCGCTTCCTCTTTACTAAGTATTTTTTTTTCAGTTCCTGATGGCTCCGCTTCTAGCTCCCAGAATTTACGTAAGAAGTCATCAACCTGAACATTGGAATGCATGACAGTGATACAAGGATACGAACCAATGTCGGACGAATTTTCTGTACCGACAACACCCGAAAGAATCCATCCAAATTCTGTTTGTTGTGCTACGAGCGATCCGCTGGTACTCTTTTTGATTCCATCTTGGATAACTTGGCTGTATATCTCAGCACCCAATAAAACGTCAATTTTATTAGGCCTGTGATACTCAGGATCTGCCAAATCGTCTTCAGTCAACTTTACCCATTCTACCCTGGTTGCTGTTACAACTGGGAGAAGGGATGTGATGGACTTCAATACGAATGCATTTACTTGCACGCTGTAATCTGGATTCACTCGAGAACGTATATCAACAATTACTGAGGAATTAGACATAACTGTTTTGTTACCACCTACACCTGTAACACGGTGTTTTGTTAAAGTTTTCTTTAACCCTAAATATTGAGCCATTGACTCAGTGATAAAAGATCCCTGTGACCCTTGATCTACTAATGCGCGAACCATCCGATATGTTCCATCATTTGACTTGGCTTTTACTAAAGCCGTAGGTATTAAAACCGTATCCTTACAATTTCCTGTCGAAAGGCATGAAACTATTGGCTTAGTAGATCCCTCCGCTTGTACAGCGGCCTTTTGAGTTTCCTCCATTGAGGTACTATTCCTAGTAGTAGCTGACGCTGCTTCCTTCTGAACAACGCCCGTGTCCTCACCAACAGACCCAGAACCACCGCTAGGGTGGAGTAAAGTATGGTGGCGTCTTTTACATAAATGGCATTTGACGGTGTTTCTACAAAATCTGGCAGAGTGGTTACTACCCAAACAAATGAAACATAGCCCATTTTTCTGTACGAAATCACGTCGAGTATCGTTATTTTCTTTAGCAAAACCTTTACAAGCAGTTACCTTATGAGCGGCAGAACAAAATGCGCAAGATAACTCCGCTTTTCCTTTCCCTACTAAATGGAACGATTGCGAACTCTTTTGAACAGGAGTTTTATTTTCAAAATTTTCTAAACCTCGAAAACGGCCAGTTAAAAAATCAGTAAATTGAGTAAAAGTAGGCAAATCATCCGTTGCCTCCGAAGCTACCTTTAATTCCCAGGCTTTCCTGGTGTCCTTATCCAATTTGGCACTAACAATGTGTATTATTAGGATGTCCCAAGAAGTAACATCTATCCCTAAATTTTTGATTGAACCTAAACAATCGGATGTGGTGCTAAGTAATCTTTTTATTTCAGTGGCTGATTCTACTGTTAAACCCTTTTGATTAAACAAACGTTTTAAAATTCCATTCGCTAAAAATCTTTTATTGTTATACATTGCCTCTAATTTTCCCCAACTAGCCGCATAATTTTCCGATGTTACATTAATGTTTCTTAATAGGTGCTCTGCATCTCCAGTTAAGTACCCTTTAAGGTAATATAATTTTTGCGCATCGTCTAGAGTTTTATTATTGTGTATTAACCCTCCAAATAAATCCCTAAACGTCTGCCACTCACTATAATTTCCAGAGAACACCGGTATCTTAACCTCAGGTAACTTAAAGTTTCTAAATCCTGTACTACAGCTAGCTTCTGAACTAACATTACACGCTTCACTAGACATTTTCATATTATTTAATATTTCTTTCAGCTCGCCTTTAAACTGTATATAAAACTCTTCGACCTCCTCATATAAGTCATTCTTATGGTAGTTTGAACTAAATAAATCAGACTTTTTTACCTCACTAATTATTTTTACATGTGTTTTGTAGAATAATTGCCATTGCTGTTCTAAGTTTTCAATCCTAGTCTCTATATAACAAACAGTTAGACGCTCTTTAGGACTTTTTTTAAAGTTAGATTTTGACTTGAGCATTTTAGCTTTAATGTCTTCCTGAATGTCGTTAAGCGACTCCATTCTTAATTAAAACACAAGTAGGAAATGTCCCAAATATAAAATACACAATTTTGCAACTTTATAACTATAAATAAACTTATTGTCCAGTAAACAACACAAAATCTTCTAAGTTTCTTCTCTTCGATATTTTTATAAGTCCCAGTTAACGTTTAAAATTTTACAAGTGTTTTAGTATATCTGAGTAAAATCGGGCATAGATTCCCCGTCTAAACCACTTTTTGGTTAAAATTAGTACAATTCCAAACTAATATTACCAACGACTAAGTTAATTATCTAATGAATATAAAGTTCAAATTTCAATGCACTTTCTTGAATTGTCGAAGTTAAATTCTTCCTATTAATAAGGTCGAAAATGTACTCACGATTTCTCCACTATACACTCACTGACACTGATACTCGACGCCGACGTCTCACTTGTGGCGCCCTCTGGCGGCCGCTCCGTGAACTCCTCTGCCTGGCTCCTCCACGCAACGTCACTCCTCCGGCACCCAGCCGGATCCCGCTTCGAAGACGTCACCGCTGACGCCTCGCTGTAGGGGTGCTCTGGACAGCAATCCACTGCCCAGTACTGACGTTGCGGGGTGATAATCACCACCACCACCGATGACTAACACAAAAACACCTTCACGCCAACCCGGCTTCGAAGGACCATGAACAGGTTTTCAAGGTCCGAAGGCGAGAACACCCAATGAAACTCACAAACTGTTTCAATCAGGACAATTTAATTCACAAGGAATCGACCGCAAAAAATATTATCTTAAGCTATACATGGTTTGCTCGGTAACGTAACCATAGCGCGATCTATTTCGATCCCAACGCCATCTAGGGAAGTGTCAGGTAAACTTTTACACGCATGAAATATTAGACAAATATTTCGGCAAAAAGGATTCAGACAGTCAATGTAAATCACTTGATTAACATCGTTTGCGGAAAAATACTTTTCTTGAAAACATACATTTTAATCCGAAAAGCTTTTAGTAATAGAAAACAAATATAATTAATATTTATCTTCATAAAACACGGTGAATAAAGTTGTTTTAAAAATACATTAAAAAGCATACATGTTTTTATAAAATTGAACAGACATACTTCAGTAAGATGTAGGCAAATATTATCAGTAAATTATTTCCTGGTATCTTAAAATCCTTGCTTGAGTTTTAAAGAAAATAGAAGAATTTCGATTAAAATCCAAATGCGACAAGCAACCCTATCCGACATCTGCACCACACAACTCAACAGAATATAAAACTGATACAACACCCCTCTCTCCCCTACTTTATTATTTCCCTCTATACTAGCTCCGACGTAATAATCATAAATACAACTTGGAAAAATTGCGTTCAAAAAACCGCTGACACACTTTTCATATCGACGGCAACGTCGGCGTAAAAACTCATTTTATACAACAAAAAAATATCCTATTACACATTATGGCCGAATGCTTGTTTCGGTCTTTTTCGGCTATTTTCGGCCAACGTCGGCCTCATTCCATCATTGACACGTCGTTTCTGATTTCTGCCGCGTCAGGCAATTCGATCACGGTCTAGAAATCTACTTCCCTAGCTAAGGCTGAAGTCACATAGTTAGCAGATTCGCTTGGTACCACGCTTTGTAAGTAACGTACCTATTTGGTTACAAATGAGTCATGCAGCATGGCACCTCCCGGCGAGTCCCGTACGGTATATCGAATTACCCATGAACGATATAACTGTCTACAGAAAGCATGGTTCACCGACGAACGGTAATACGAGAAAACTATTAGTCGATACCATTATTTAGCGACAGCACGTTTCGCCGAATAACGCTACATAGAATGAATGGTTGGCCGATACCAAGATTTGCCGATGTCATGGTTCGCCGGAACACGCTTGAACTAAATAATCCTTTATCGATAGCAGTTTGCTTTATCGATTGCAGCAAAAAAAATATGACACATAATGAGATAAGCAAAAAAATATATAAAATTAGATACAAAATTGTAATTTATTGAAGGGTAGTATTTAAACGTATAGTAATTTAGTTAAATTGGATATTGATGAAGAGTTTTTGTTTTGGTAACTGAATTTACCAACAATAGAGGGGACCTGGCGCTCGGCGGCCGCTGCCGCGGCACGTTATATACATATACATAGTTTTATCGTATTACCGTTCGTCGGTGAACCATGCTTTCTGTAGACAGTTATATCGTTCAAGGGTAATTCGATATACCGTACGGGACTGCCTCCCGGCAGTTTAGACATAACAACGCGTTCAT
The DNA here is from genome assembly GCA_963921375.1 of Tiliacea citrago. Classification (NCBI taxonomy): domain Eukaryota; kingdom Metazoa; phylum Arthropoda; class Insecta; order Lepidoptera; family Noctuidae; genus Tiliacea; species Tiliacea citrago. The sequence continues at coordinate 20,154,228 of OY992799.1, read as the reverse complement.
TCGCTAGGATCAAGTGACCTATAGCTCGCAGCGTAGAACTAAGCACTAAGCGAGGCACGTAAAATAGTCTGTTTCAAAAGTATCTAATTAAAATGTAAACAATTGGATAAGAAACGTACTTACCTGTAACCCCAATTTGTAGTGCCACTCTCAATTTGTAGTGCTTTGATTTGACTATTTAAATACTTAAACCCGAAATTATGATATTAAATTAGGCGTCAGACCCTGCGAAATTCAAATTTTCTTACGTTTTTTGCAATTTGCAGATCGGTATCAGGGCCTCAAGTCTGCTATTACAATAGTGTCAGAATGGTCGATCATTGATTTCATAATTGTTGATTTTGACAAGTTTGGTAATCTACTATTATAATGGCGTCATTATGACTTTCCAACGATTGGCCACTGACACTACATTGAAAGAAGTTGCATATATTGGTAATCTCGTACATAATGACAAATGAATGAAATTTCTACTAATGGGTTTTATAATAATGGCAATACGACAATGCCATTATAATAAGACAATTATATTACGAGAACATAGACCGACCAATGATCGACCATTATGAATTTACCAGATTACGAACTTTTAGCAAAATGACAATGGCCTGACAATGTACACTTGTATGTAAAAGTACACTTTGTAAACAAGCATATTACAAGTTAGAGGATTATATCCAGGACAGGAATGCTTGGAAACATGCTGGTTCAGCTCCATAGGACAATCTAGAGTCTAGACAAAATCAAACTGGTTGCTATTTTTATGGTAAAATCTGTTATTTTTATGATATTCATTTTACATTCTGTGATAACCTATACTCACACACTGACTTATTTTTTTAGAAAAACATACTTGTATGATGTTTGTAAATATGTGAACACCACGTATCTATCTAATAATTAAGTTATTTTTCATTGCTTAGTTTTTAATTCGTTTTACCTATTATGGTATAGTAATTTTATTCTAGGTGCATCGTCTTCACATATAATCATATAATTAATGTAATCAAACAAAATATTGTAAAACATTTTTAAAAGAGTACCGGTGGAGTTTCTTGCCCATTCTTCTCCATACGAAACTACCTTTTGGAAGGGGCAACTAGAATCAATTCTATTTTTTTTGTAAATTTTGACGTTCAAAAGTGCCTCTTATGTGCCTATTTGAAATAAATGGTTTGACTTTGACTTTGAATGGGATCGTGTTGGAATGACTGAATTTATAAAAATAGCAGACTTGGGCCCCAGGTTGTATGTTGACCTAAATATGATTCGCGGCTATATCAAATATTTATTTATACAATTATAATCACAATAATTATCTATACAACTCTCTAAGTTAATAGGTATTACCCTATTGAATGACTATTTTATGAAATTATGACATTTGAGGCCAATTCTAACTTAAGGCGTAGTATTGCTGATTCTAATGGTTATAATTCTGTAAACCCATATTTGTTACGGTCGTGAATCATATTTTAATCAACATTCAACCTGACACTGACCTACAGATTGCATAAAAACGTAAGAAAGTTTGAATTTGTGGAGGTTTTTCATTCGACTAAAATTTGACGTTAATTTTATAATCTCAATTTTTGTTGATGATTCTTAAAAGTCAAAGTCAAACCATTTATTTCAAATAGGCACATAAGAGGCACCTTTGAACGTCAAAATTTACAAAAAAAAAGTATATTGATTCTAGTTACCCCTTCCAAAAGGTAGTTTAGTATGGAGAAGAATGGGCAAGAAACTCCACCGTTACTCTTTTAAAAATGTTTTACAATATTTTGTTTGATTACATTAATTATATGATTATATGTGAAGACGATGCACCTAGAATAAAACTACTATACCATAATAGGTAAAAAGAATTAAAAACTAAGCAATGAAAAATTTTCTATTTCAATTTAATAATATCATTAAAAAAATAACGATGGATAAAGTGATGGTGGTGATTTATAGAATACTGATGGAGGTGGTGATAGATAACTTGAAACCTTCTAAATACAGATGAATGTATTAATACTTCCATTTAGAGAGTGATTGCGTAAGAATTTAACCTTAACAGGTGTGTTTACAATTTCATTAGATACTTTTAAAGCAGACTATAGCTGTATGGCTTCGTCCTAAGTCGCTTCGACAACGTTCGTGTTCACGAATTTAGCCGACGTCATCTTTGCTGGATGAAAATCAGCTTGGACATAGGATTAGTAGGTATTATTTCCGTGTTGCTCTGAAAATGATAGGGAAATAGCTACTGTGAGGCTTTCGGCACAATTTGCAGGAGTCAACAGCGTTAATGGGTTGTGTTGAGCTCAAAAGCGTTAGGAGCTTAGTAGTCAAAAGCTTTTGACCCCACAAAAGCTGATGTACTTCCTCTGTGTATACTCATATTTAGTGGGTAATTACGTAGGTACATAGCCGTCAGGCCTAGTAACATGGAAGCCTATTATATCCTTAGTAACTACATTTTGTCCTGTAAGGAAAATAAAAACCAAAACTTTTTTTATAAAAGGCAATTTCGTTTAACTTTACTTCGGTACGAGTACCTACCTACCTAATGTGATAAAAGTATTTGTGAAAAGATTACAATACAATCATTATGTACACGAACAACTACAGTTTCAAGAATTGTGCACAAAAAACGTCTGTATTTCCGTTTTTTTTCAATTAAATATTTCATCGACAACGCGTCGCTTTATCTGACGCAAAATACCGACATCCATCAACTTTTACATCGACATAAAAGTTTCCGAATTACCATTTTTAATTCTTTTCTCCTTTTTTAATTAATATTTCCTCTCGATAATTTCACGCCCAAGCTTTAACAACTTTCCCCCATCGTTAAAAATGGCTGATTCATTTGAACGTCAAATTGACAGTTGATTTGACAAAATTCGTCTGTTTCAGCATTTAGATAACGAAGCCCACTTTTTAATTAACAAAGTCCGGAAAAATATGAGTTACGTCATTATTAGCACAGTGGTTAAACGGTACGGATTGCGGGTTTGATTTCCACATGAGCAAATTATGTACGTACGTGTAGGTACTATTTGTATGGTATTAATTTGATTATTCTGGATCTAAAAGTGACTGCATATATAGATTCGTTTTAAGGCGAAGTAATATCCAATGAGCGGTTTGTATGGGCGATCCACGCAAATATATAGATTCGTTTTTAAGTTGAAGTAATATCCAATGAGCGGTTTGTATGGACGATCCACGCAAATATATAGATTCGTTTTAAGGCGAAGTAATATCCAATGAGCGGTTTGTATGGACGATCCACGCAAATATATAGATTCGTTTTTAAGGCGAAGTAATATCCAATGAGCGGTTTGTATGGACGATCCACGCAAATATATAGATTCGTTTTTAAGGCGAAGTAATATCCATAGAGCGGTTTGTATGGACGATCCACGCAATTATATAGATTCGTTTTTAAGGCGAAGTAATATCCAATGAGCGGTTTGTATGGACGATCCACGCAATTATATAGATTCGTTTTTAAGGCGAAGTAATATCCAATGAGCGGTTTGTATGGGCGATCCACGCAAATATATAGATTCGTTTTTAAGTTGAAGTAATATCCAATGAGCGGTTTGTATGGACGATCCACGCAAATAATCATTGCACATTATTTATTTCATTAACACTATAATATTTTATCGCAAAAACCCGAAATAATACGTGAGTTACACAGTCAATCAAACTGCCTAGCCTTTTCCCAACTATGTTGTGGTCGGCTTCCAGTCTAACCAGATGCAGCTGAATACCAGAATTTTACATGGAGCGACTGCCTATCTGACATCCACAACCCAGTTACCGGGTAACACGATAACCCTTGGTAAGACTGGTTGTCAGACTTTCAGCCTTCTGACGACCCGTAACGACTGTCAAAGATCCACGAATGACAGCCGGGACCAACGGGTTAACACGCTTTCCGAGGCACGGAGGGGTCTCGGTATTAAAAGATAGACACCCATCTACGGACCAACCCCGGCAAGCGTGGATAATAGCTAATGGATCGACCCGTCCAGCTTACAGCAACTTAGTCACGACGCCACGAGCTCCTCCTCTAACATGAGTGGATGTGTGAGTGTAGGGCTATCGACTATTTCTATTAATTTATGTTTGTAAGTATGATAACCTTGTTGGCAATTATATTTTCGAGCCGTTTAGGGTTGAAACCCTCGGGCCGTGGGGTCCGAGTGCTCATGGTCTGTTTAATGAAATCTCAAAACGGCTAATTGACACTTCCCGTGACCCAAGGGCTGGCTTTTACTTTGGCCAGAGGCTAAGCATTGCCATACAACGTGGCAATGCCGCCAGTCTCTTGGGTACATTACCAGTCGACATTGATGTGGATGAATTTTTCGACGCCATATTTTAATTTGTGAATAGTTTTAGATAGAATATAATTTTATTATTTTTATTAATGAATTTAGTAGGTTATTGATGTACATATTATTTTATAAATAATTAACTTATAAATTTATACAAATAATCAATTTATGTTTGGCAATATATTAATTTACCAGAAATAAATGAATTTATATTATTATGAATAAATAGTGCGATATTTAGATTACAACATCACAACCCCTCGATTGCCAGTAGATGCGTCCCCATAGCCTAGTCACCAACGCCCCTTTGTACGATTGCCAGTAGATGCGTCCCCATAGCCTAGTCACCAACGCCCCTTTGTACGATTGCCAGTAGATGCGTCCCCATAGCCTAGTCACCAACGCCCCTTTGTACGATTGCCAGTAGATGCGTCCCCATAGCCTAGTCACCAACGCCCCTTTGTACGATTGCCAGTAGATGCGTCCCCATAGCCTAGTCACCAACGCCCCTTTGTACGATTGCCAGTAGATGCGTCCCCATAGCCTAGTCACCAACGCCCCTTTGTACGATTGCCAGTAGATGCGTCCCCATAGCCTAGTCACCAACGCCCCTTTGTACGATTGCCAGTAGATGCGTCCCCATAGCCTAGTCACCAACGCCCCTTTGTACGATTGCCAGTAGATGCGTCCCCATAGCCTAGTCACCAACGCCCCTTTGTACGATTGCCAGTAGATGCGTCCCCATAGCCTAGTCACCAACGCCCCTTTGTACGATTGCCAGTAGATGCGTCCCCATAGCCTAGTCACCAACGCCCCTTTGTACGATTGCCAGTAGATGCGTCCCCATAGCCTAGTCACCAACGCCCCTTTGTACGATCATAATTCGACGAGTACTTAGCTAATCGAAGATCGTAAAACCGTTTCTGCATTGACCCGATCCGAATCCGAGAACTGTATTTTCTCAGATTCAGACCAAGACAATACGGATCTTGTTCCTGTCTTCCGAGCACTGCCAAACGACGAATTTAATTCTGGAATTTCTCAGCAGTATTGAGTTTTGTCATGTAAGCTTTTTCTGTTAATAAAACAAGAATGAATTTAAGAGCTGCCATTTCAGGAATATTTCCTATTTTCCTTTAGATACTTATCAACATGTCAGATCTCATGTTATCTTTGATTGATTGGTTGACTGAAATAAGAACAAGCAATCCAATCACAAAACATAAGAACAAATAGAAACGGCTTTCAGCCCTGGAGGCATGTTATCAAATTTTATATGAACCTACTTGTTTTGAGGCGACCAGAAATAACTTAGTCATATTATTATGTCAACTCTTATAATATATCAAGATGACTATCTAAATAACTTAACCATTTTTATTTCTCTTCATGATTTGGCATATTTATTTTTGTATCCTATTATTAGATGAAGTGACAGACAGGCGGTTTATTGGTAAAATGACGACACTTGGCAGAGGGAGCGGTGATCGCAGTTCGTTTTTATTAGATGAAAGAATTGTACTACTCTATAGTTTGATAGAAGTGGCTCACGCCCTATAGCTATGGTTTTTATAAGAAAACGATGAACGGTCACGCAATTACGGCTTTCCATATACCGAGCTTTTCCTTGAGGGTCGGATAATAGCCTTTGAACCTTGCCACACAAATGCGCGTCGCGCTCTTGTTTTGCCGCGGTTAAGTTTCATAGGGAATATTTATTTTTAGTAACGGTAAAATTAATATTTGAAAATAATTGCAGATAGAATTACAGATAATAAAATAGCCTGTTCATACAAAAAAAAAACATGAAAATATCTTAAGTACTCAAGTCAAGTCAAGTCAAATTATTTATTTCAAATAGGCACATAGATGGCACTTTTGAACGTAAATATTTACAAATAAAATAGAATTGATTCTAGTCGCCCCTTCCAAAAGGTAGCTTCGTATGGAGAAGAATGGGCAAGAAACTCCACCGTTACTCTTTTAAAATGTTTTACAATATTTGGTATTGGTACATCAATTATTATAATTATATGTGAAGACGATGCACCTAGAATAAAATTACTATACCGCAATAGGTAAAAAGAATTAATAATGTAATATGTGATAGATACATGGCATGCTCACATATTTACAAACATTGTAAAAAAAAAAACGTTTTCCTAAAATAATCAGTGTGTGAGTTAAGGTAATCACAGAGTGTAAAATAAATGTCATAAAAATAATAAAATATGCAATTAAAATAGCAATTAGTTAGATTTTGTCTAGAATCCAGATTGTCCTATGGAGCTGGACCAGCATGTTTCCAAGCGTTCTTATCCTGGATATAATCCTCTAATTTGTAATAAGCTTGTTTAGAAAGTGTACTTTTTATATGAGTTTTAAAATTTCTTTCATTTAATTGCAATATATCACAAGGTATTTTGTTATAACATTTAACACGTACCCCATAAAAGATGTATGTACTTTAGATAATCTGAAACATGGCTGCTTTGAAAGTAATATCATTTTTTATGCTTTGGGTAGACATTACTTCCTAAATTTATTTCATAAAGTATTTTACTAGAATACCTTAATTTTCACTTATAGAATTGATGTGTATGCGTTCTAGTTTAACATTAATTTTTTCCATAACTTACCTTAAAATTACTGATTTTCATGATGGCCGTTAGAATATGACGGAATCGGTTCCGTAGGAAACCTAAGCTTTACAACTGTAATCAATTGGTTAGATATTATGATGATGTTGTGCTTCTTTGCAGGTGTTACACGGAGAAGGTTCAGAAGATTGGACGTTGCAGATCAAGTTCGTGCAGAAGAGGGACAACGGCACCTACGAATGTCAGGTAAGAACTTTTATAATATTTTGATTACATTATGGCCTGTTTCGCCGCCTGGGGACAACTTATGGTTAAGTAACCTGGGAGAAAATTTCATACAAATATTTTTTTTATGTCTTAATAATAATAATTTATTTTTTTCAAAATGTTTGGTAAGTACAGTCTGTTACAATAAATGGATAAATCGTAAAGAGAAGAGAGTAACCATAGACATATAATTATATCTATGAGAGTAACAATTAACAAAATTTAATCTGGCGTCCTAGGTTACACGGTAACCTGTATTAAGGTTTGTCAGCCTAGGGTCAGCAGGAATACGATTTTTTTATAGAGACTGATAGGGCTATAAGGAGAAAGAAAGAAAGAAACAAAATACATTTATTTAGCACAGACTAAAAGGCACACAACTTAATATACAGCAGATTTAAAAAAATATATAATAAAAAATCAACAAGTAAAAAAGTGTAAAATGCGGTGTAAGAAATTAGCAGTAAAGTACTCACGGCTGCGCCAAAAAGGCCCAGTACAGCAAAAAACTGCCAGACAACTAGTGCCTGACGCTGGTTTTCAACTGGATCTGAAAGTGTGAGGTGACGGATGTAAATCAGTTTTATACTGCAACGTGTGTATGCATACATAAATAGAATCAATGTGGGTCAGATAAAAAATAATAACGAATAAGTACATAAACAGTGTGATTTTTTGTAAAATTCCAAAAACAAAACAAAAAGCCAGTGAGCTGAGCTGAGCCGAGCTCGAGCATGAGCAAAAGCAATAAGCAATTCCCAGCAATGAAATTGTATAACAACAGTTCGGTGTAGTTGTATAATTGTTGTATAACAGCGGCTATTTGCATTTTCGTGTTACATTCAAACACTGACGCATACGTAAGTCGGTAGGTGTGCATCATATAATTGAGACATTCAGTGTGACCATGTCCAACTTCCGCTGCGCCTCTATGAGATACTGCCGTAAGTGTCGTCTAAAGGTGTCTATCTGGTTAATTATTCTAATCGGTGGTGGGATGTTATTCCATACTTTGGAAGCCGCATAACGAAAGCTGCCTCTAAAAGCGGCTGTACCCTGAGACTGAGTCGAGAGTTCTTGCGAGCATTGTTATTGGTGCAAACATAATAAATGTTAACTTATACTAAGTGTGTAAAGTTAACACTTATCCACACCTACATCCACACCTATATGGTAGTGTGTGTGTGTGTTTTGTGATGTAGGTGTGGTGTGTGTGTGTAAATAGTAGGGAAAGAGGTTCACTACGATTGTGAAGTAAGCAGAAATTCAGTGTCGTCGTAGTTTAAACTGATTAGAAAGCATGTTATCTGTTTCTTACACATTTGGTAAGAGGATTGTTTTCTGGTACTTAGGTAAATTATGTATATCTGTAATAAACTGTAAAACAAGGCCTTATTATTATTAAAACGTTTATTTGAGACGTAGTCCATATACCTACTGTTAGTAACACAAAAAGCTATTGTTATTATATACAAAAACAAAGCCACAGCAAAAAATATAAGTACAAAATCACAAAGTGGCACCGCACAGGAGAGCCAGTTTATGCCAAGCCCTGGACGCGTCCACCCGCAGTGTGTAGTCGCATCCAGCGCCGCCACATCAGCGAGTCCCAGCGGCCCACGAACACGCACAGAAGGCTGTTCGAGCTGGTCCGCATGCGCTTCTTATGAGACGCAGAATGCTTCTGCATGATGGTATGAAAACCATCCACGCCTTTCACCGCAAACATTGCTGAAGCGCTGCAGTGGAATATGCGCTTCAGTGGTTATCATTTATATTTAAAAAACATGAAAAAAAAACAAGCTTAGCAAAACTCCTTTGCACAGAAAACTTGTGTTTTTTTTTCCGTTACGATATTTTCATGTTCATCAATATTATATTTCTCAGTTCATAAAATTCTAATGTAAACAGCTACCGGATTGAGGGCAACATTGATTAGTTTCCATTTTTATGGTTTTAATATCAGCTAAAAACTTTTTTATTTACATTTGACTTTATATTTCTACTAGCAACCCGGCTACGCATGGGTAGCAGAGCATTAATTATAATGCCCACTTTTTTTGTCGAATATTAGCGCGCTACGTCGCGCTTTAGATTAAAATGTAACTGACGATCATTCTACTTGAAGTATTTTATATCATCATATTTCAGCCAATTTACACAAAACCTTAACGAATTATGCACTTAAGCCTTCCTAATAAATCACTCCGTCCCTTGGTGAAAACCGTATGAAAATCCATCCGGTTGTTTTTGAGTTTATCGCGTTCAGACAGACAGACACGGTGGGGGGACTTTGTTTTATAATATTTACTAATAAACAACTTTAACATAATTTTATAACTCAAATAACTTCCGATCATGCACCTCAACATACATAAACTCCCGCCCTCTTCCCATGGGGGTAGGCAGAAACTATAGAACGCCAGCTGCTACGCTCCTTACATACTCCTTTTACTTCGTTTACGTTCATACATCAGGGGGCCTACTCCGAAGCGATAATCCGATGTATCAGTCGAATGTTCGGCCGTTTCTTGAGGCCCAAAGTTTCCTTAATTGACTTTGAATCCTTACCCGACTTCAAGTCACGTTTTTGACTTTGACTTATCTTTCTGGCCGTCGTTTTATTTTTTCTTTCGCCGTAGTCAGCCATGATCAGCCGTAAAAAGGATACGGCCGAACATTCGGCTGATATAATTATCGGAATAACGCTTTGGATTAGGCCCTCTGGTCATACACGTATGCAGGGCCTCAAGTCTGCTATTACAATAGTGTCAGAATGGTCGATCATTGATTTCATAATTGTTGATTTTGACAAGTTTGGTAATCTACTATTATAATGGCGTCATTATGACTTTCCAATGGTCTACATTGAAAGAAATTGCAAAGAAAATGATCGACCATTATGAATTTACCAGATTACGAACTTTTAGCAAAATGACAATGGCATGACAATGGGATCGTGTTGGAATGACTGAATTTATAAAAATAGCAGACTTGGGCCCCTGGTTGCGAGCACTACGCACCTGACCTTTCCGAATAACATCCATTTACCTTCTTAATAATAATACAAAATGTTCTAAACTAGTGGCTAAACTCGTTCTCAAAATGGTTGTGGCGAAATTAAATTTAGCAAAAGCAATTTGGAACAGTAATCGTAGGCGCGCAGGCAAAAGTGTCGTTGTTTCTCTAACTAAATAGTAATTTCGTTGTAGTTTCGTTTATATAGGAGAGTTCTGCTGCATTAAACGGAATGACGATGTTATGCAAATGGAAGCAGGTCTTGATGTTTTGAGAGGAGATTACATTTTATTCTTAAAACTATAGCATTGTTAGGACTTCTTTTCGCTGGCTGGTTTATGTCAGATAATAAAATTTGTTCACCTACGAGTACTAGCTGATGACAGACGTTGTCCTGTGGTCCAGAGTTCATACAACGAGCACATAGATAAAAGATTTTCCCCAATTTTCTTTCCTATATTCAGATTATTACGAACCCTTTTTTTTTTAAATAACCAAATTGGTCCAGGTTTTTTCAATTGATTCGCTTACCAACGAACAGTATTTAATTTTTACTGATCTATACAGCGTGTTACGTAAAGGGTATATCCATTCAAATAGGGTGAAGAGTGCATCTGGTTCAGAAGCTCTGTACAAAATCTCAGCTCAAAAAGAATAACTTTGAAAATATTTGTTTTATTTTTCTATAGGTAGTTTATTAAAAAATCATAATAAACGTGTCACCACACTACGAGGGTCATTATCCATTATCAGTGTCTGTGCGCCTAGTACACACACACACCTCTGCGACATGACGCCGCAAAGACACGCGGCGGCGCGAGCGCCACGATTGGCAGCGGGATCAAACGAATGGATTAAAACGTGTACAGATCAGCTGACTTGGTAAACATTTGATTATTATTAGTTAAATGTTTAGGTATATTAATATTATAAGATCGGACGTGGAATTTCAATTAAAAAAAACGTTACAACACGTAACCTAAACTTTACTGTACTTCAGTTTTTACAAGCAATAAACATGATTAGAAAACAGAATCAAAACTTACGTGCTAGTTCACAAAATCACAACATATGTAAATAAATGCAACAATTAGACATATGGGCGCTAAGCTACGGGGTAGTGTCTTCAATATGAACACAGTAGCTTCACACACTTCGTTTATTACTATGTAAGCGCGAATGCAAGCTCAGAATGATGACAGATAGCATGGAAATATAATGCAATAATTTAGACAAGTTAGAAAGCCGAGAAGTAAGAATTTAAACACATGAAAACAGAAAAATGCGTGGGCGTGAGCCGAGCGTAAAGCGACGCGGGTGTGCTTTGGGAAGGTTGGCTGCGCACTGGCGCGGGCGATCGTCGACTGCGAGCAGGTCCTTCGCCTCTGTCCCCGCGCGCCGCGGATCCACCCGCTGACGCCTGGACCGGTTCACGTAAGGATGTCTGTTGCTTGCGCTAGTGTTGTACTGGCGACGGGAGTCCGTCCGCCACATCACCCCCTTTGGAGACTTAATGTCCTGCGGAATAGAAATCAGGAAACCTGACTATGCGTCCTGAACGAGTGGTTTTTGGAAAAGGACTTTGATTAGAATGAGAAGGAGGAGGAACGGGGTTGTCGGGAATGACAAAATCGCTATTGGCTTGGATGTAAGCTGGTTTGCATCTATCAATTGAGACGGTCACTGGTCCTCTATTTAATTCTACAGTGATGGTCTTATCTGTTCTTGAATTAACTTTGTGTGGTCCCGTATATGGTGCTTGTAGTGCACCACGCAAAGCATCTTTTCGGAGAAAAATGTGTGTACATTTTTGTAGGTCTTCATGAATGAAGACAGATTTATTTGAATGTCTAGAAGCAGGTTGAGGTCTGAGCTCAGACATGTGGGCTTTTAGTTGTGAAACGAAATCTGATTGTAAAACTTTCTGAGATTTAGTTGAGTGAATGAACTCACCAGGGATCCTCAATGGCTCACCATATACCATCTCAGCTGCTGAGCATTTAAGATCTTCTTTCCACGCTGTTCTGATGCCGAGAAGGACCACGGGGTGAATGTCCGTCCATCTCTTCTCGCCATGCGCCATGATCGCTGCCTTCAGGGTGCGGTGTAGCCTTTCAACCATGCCATTCGCGGCAGGATGGTAGGCAGTTGTGTGGCGTTGCTGGACTCCGCAAAGATCTGATAAAGCCTTGAAAAGGTGGGAGGTAAACTGGCGGCCTCGGTCTGTTGTTAAAATCTGTGGGCAACCAAAACGTGAGATCCAAGTGTCACAAAAACCTTTTGCTACTGATTCTGCTGTTATGTCCTTGAGTGGGAATACTTCTGGCCAGCGGGTATATCGATCTATGGCTGTGAGACAGTATTTGTAGTCATCTGATGAAGGGAGTGGGCCAATCAAGTCTATATGGACGTGGCTAAATCGTTCCCCTGGAAGTTGGAAGTTGCTCAAAGGGGAAGAAGTGTGACGTTGTACCTTACTTCTTTGGCATGCTTCGCAGGCTCTGACCCAGGTACGACAATCCTTGCGCACGGAGGGCCAGACGAACCTTTCTGTGATGAGTTTGATGCTGGATTTGGTTCCAGGGTGGCTCATGGAGTGAAGAGAGTTGAAGACCTGCCGACGCAACTCCTTAGGAACATAAGGACGAGGCCTCGACAGAGAGACATCACAATAGAGTGTGTAACTGGTACCTGGCACAGGGACTTTCTCTATTTTCAGGGAAGAGGCACTCGAGGAAATGAGTTCCTGTAATTCTGCGTCATCCCGCTGTTTGTGTGCCAATGTAGCTGTGTCGGGAGGAGTTGAAATGGCTTCGATCCTCGAGAGAGTGTCGGCTGGGACGTTGTCCTTACCAGGGATGTATCTGATGTCCGTTGTGAACTGCGAGATGTAATCCAAGTGATTGAACTGTCTCGGCGAGCAGTGACGATCCTTCTGATCAAAAGCAAACGTGATAGGTTTATGGTCAGTATAAATCACAAAATGCCTACCTTCGACCATGTGGCGGAAGTGTTTCACGCTTTCATAAATTGCTAATAGCTCCCGGTCATAAGCACTGTACTTTTGTTGAGCCTTATTCATCTTTTTGGAATAGAAAGCAAGTGGCTGCCACTCTTCATCTACCAGCTGTTGGAGAACTGATGCTACCGTAGTTGATGAGGCGTCAGTGACGAGAGCAAGTGGTGCGTTATGAACTGGATGAGACAGAAGAGTACATTTGACCATACTAGCCTTACAGGTGTCAAAAGCTTGAAGAGTCTCTGTTGTCCAGGTGAGTGGTTGTGAGCCTTTCACTTTTGGTCCAGCGAGCATGTCGTGTAGAGAAGCTTGATCTTCAGCAGCGTGAGGGATGAAACGTCTGTAAAAATTCAACATTCCTAAAAATCTGCGTAAGCCATTGACGGTTTTTGGTGGTGGGTAGTCCTGTATGACCTGCACCTTGTCATCCATGGGACGCGTGCCATCTTCGGTAATGGTGTAACCAAGAAATGTTACCTCTTTTTGGCCAAAACTGCACTTGCCCTCGTTGATGAGTAACCCATGTTTGTGTAGTCGCTCAAAAACCTGCTGGAGATGGTCCAGGTGCTCTCCCTCGCTTCTGGAAAATATTAGAATGTCATCGATATATGAATAACAGTAATCCAGGCCCCGAAGCACTTCGTCAAGGAATCTCTGGAAAGTCTGTGCTGCATTGCGTAATCCGAATGACATCGATGGAAATTCGAACATTCCGAACGGTGTTGTAATCGCAGTTTTTGGAATGTCCTCTGGAAAGACCGGTATCTGGTTGTATGCCTTCACCAGGTCAATTTTGGAGTACAATTTGCATCCTGCTAGCCTGTGGGAATAGTCCTCAATATGCCTGACGGGATACCTATCTGGAATCGTGCGTGCATTGAGGGCACGGTAGTCTCCGCATGGTCTCCAACCATCCTTTTTGGGTGCCAGGTGCAGTGCAGACGCCCAAGGTGAATCTGAAGGGCGAGCTGTGCCATCGCGAACCATGTCGTCAAACTGTTCCTTGGCTATCTTCAAACGATCTGGTGCAAGTCGTCGTGGTCTGCAGAAAACTGGTTGGCCTGGCGTGGTTCGGATATAATGTACAGTTGAGTGTTTGATCTCTCGATAAACACCGGATGGCTTTGTTAAAGCTGGATACTGAGCCAATAGCTTATGGTACTCACTGTTACCGGAAATCACCTTGATGCTTGACACGTGGCATTTTCTGAGCGACCCTGCTGATGACAATGTGGTCAGGCTGTCTAGTAACCGACTGTTTCTGCAATCAACAAGAAGGCCATAATGTGAGATAAAGTCGGCACCAAGGATAGGCTTGTCCACGTTCGCTACCACAAAATTCCAAGTAAAATCTCGCCGCAGCCCCAGATCCAGGTGTAAATTCAAAGTGCCGTATGTATGAATAATGGTGCCGTTTGCTGCTGTGAGACTGTAGTCGGTTGGATTTCTAGCTTGACGTAGAAACCGACGTGGCAGTACACAGAGGTCGGAACCGGTATCAATTAAGTATTGCACCTTGGTTTTCCTGTCTGTGACGAATAGGCGGCTGGTAGCCCGACAGTCTTCGGCCGCTTCTACTGACTGCCGTGGGAGTTTCCCGACTTGAAGTTACACGGAGATGTACACTTACGTGCCTTGTCACCAAAAATATTATGGTACCAGCACATACCTGGTGTCCGGTTTTGGCTCTGACCTCTGCTCCTCGATCGTCCTGAAGAACGGCTGGATGAGCGTCCACGGTTACGGCCACGATTCACGGTAAGCTGAGAAATTTG
Organism: Tiliacea citrago; assembly: GCA_963921375.1. Lineage (NCBI taxonomy): Eukaryota > Metazoa > Arthropoda > Insecta > Lepidoptera > Noctuidae > Tiliacea > Tiliacea citrago. The sequence continues at coordinate 20,139,206 of OY992799.1, read as the reverse complement.
CCGTGACAGCTCTGACTGGATGCGTGACGTTATCAACTGGTCCATGCGCTGCAATAAACTGTCGACATTAAATGAGGTGCTGGCCACCTGGTTTGACGATGGGGATACCTCGCAAATCTTGTCCGCGAGCTCTGCCACGTCATCAAGGCTAGCAGAAGCCTGAGACATAATGATGGCTTGCACGTGCTGCGGGAGACGGCTCGACCACATGTTGCGCAAAAATTCATCCGAAATCCCCCCGTCGGCTAGGGTTTTGAGGTGACGTAAAAACTGTGAAGGCTTACGGTCACCTAATTCCTCGTGGGATAGAAGCTGACTTATTTGGTATTCTCTAGAAATTGATAGGCGTTTCGTTAGCTCTTGCTTTAATTTTACATATTTCTCTGTGCGCGGCGGGTTCTTTATGAGGTCTTTCACTTCCTTTACATACCTTTGATCAAGTTGGGCAACAACGTGGTTGAATTTTGTTGCATCATCCTTAATACCAGACACAGAAAATTGTGCCTCCACTTGGGCAAACCATACGTCCGGGTCTTCAGCCCAAAACGGCGGCAACCGTACGGCCACGCGGTCGACATAACCGGAAATGGACGCGTCGCGAGTGTTGTCGCCCTCCGGCTGCGCTCCGGACCCCGGCATCGTATTCCCATCCATCGGCATCTTGCTATCGGCGCTCGAGATCGTGTCCTTATAACACACAGGCGGGTCACCAATATGGGCGCTAAGCTACGGGGTAGTGTCTTCAATATGAACACAGTAGCTTCACACACTTCGTTTATTACTATGTAAGCGCGAATGCAAGCTCAGAATGATGACAGATAGCATGGAAATATAATGCAATAATTTAGACAAGTTAGAAAGCCGAGAAGTAAGAATTTAAACACATGAAAACAGAAAAATGCGTGGGCGTGAGCCGAGCGTAAAGCGACGCGGGTGTGCTTTGGGAAGGTTGGCTGCGCACTGGCGCGGGCGATCGTCGACTGCGAGCAGGTCCTTCGCCTCTGTCCCCGCGCGCCGCGGATCCACCCGCTGACGCCTGGACCGGTTCACGTAAGGATGTCTGTTGCTTGCGCTAGTGTTGTACTGGCGACGGGAGTCCGTCCGCCACAGACAGATAGGAAAAACAATTTCATGATACAGATGACGCCTGACGTCGAAAAGGGGCGCGCCGCTAGTGCTGGCGCGCGCTTTTATATTCTTAGTACTGACTAGTTCGGTTCATCTCTTACAATATAATAATTATGTAGGTATTATTTTAAAAAAGTCGTCATGTAGTTTGTTATCTCCAAAAGAATCCGTGCCGTTGATGTGATCCCGAGGGCAATAATAACATAAAATTGCAGTCTGTTTTCCGAAAAGGTAGGTAGAGATTTAAAGTATGTAGGTACATCCACATTTAGAAAGAAAGAAAGAAAGAAAAAGAAAGAAAAATAATTTTATTTGTCACAGAAACACGTGACATTTGACAAACACATTTCACTTATTATGTTAAAATCCCATGCTACCAATGGAACACAGAGAGAGAACCGGACATTAATCCAGATTTCGCGCTGAAAAAAAACCCAATACTAATTTGCACAACTGAAGGATCTATGATAAGCAATCCTGCTGGATACCACCAGACATACGAGTTAGTCGCCCAACCCACAAAGTTCAGTGACTCTAAATATCAAAAAAACGTAAAAAATGATGAACGTAAACGAAGCAAAATACGTATGTCAGGATCGTAGCAGGTGGCGTTCTGTAATTTCTGCCTATCCCATGGGAAGAAGGCGTGAGTTTATGTATGTATGGGTGTACAAAACAACCGACTTCCAAAAAAAACACTACAAAGTGAAAAATAACTTTAATTTCGGAAGTCGGTGTCTTTGGATCTGTATTTTAGTTTTTTGCCACCGACTTCCGAAATTAAAGTTATTTTTCACTTTGTAGTGTTTTTTTTGGAAGTCGGTTGATTTTTTTTTTGTAAAAAGTTTTTATTTTTCACTTTTTAGTGGGTCGGTTTGTAATTTATCTAATTAACAATAGCCTAATGTCAAATGCTCATCACCTTTTACAAAATATTGGCATTCCCGATGCAGGGGCGTTAATTGTTGAGGGGTTCTCCTGGTAAGAACCAGGAGAACTGATGGTGACTTTACCATATGCATTTTGACGAGCATAAATTGCTTATCAACCATATTAAAGTGCCTAATCGAATCGCAACAGTGAAATACTTATTATTAAGTAGTTCCGGTGGCCCGGAATTGAGGATTGCCCTCGATTTCCATGGGATCCCCTCATCAGATTCTGATTTGGTGGCAATGGGACCACCTCGGGAGCATACCCGTCCAAGCAAAAAAATCTTTTTCAAAATCCGTCCACAATTGACGGAGTAATCGGTGAAGATACATAAAAAAAAAAACAAACATACAGCCGAACATATAACCTCCTTCTTTTTGGAAGTCGGTTAAAAAGGTTTTTGTTTTATTTTCTTTCTAAGCCTTCTTACTTACCTAATAAACGTTCCTTTGCGCTTCTTATTTATCAGTAATTTAAAAAGATATTCTAAATATAATCGTATAAAGGAGGGAAAATATATCGAATAACAACATTATTTTAGAAACCATCTTTATTAAAAAGTAATGACTCCTTTGGATACCTCCAAAGGAGTCATTACTTTTTGTATCTTTACCTTTTTTAAGGTTCTGTACCTCAAAAAGAAAACACGGAACCCTTATAGGGTGACTCGTGTGGCTGTCTGTCAGTCCGTCTGGCACAGTCGATTTGCTCCGAATCTAATGGACCGATTAAGTTGAAAGGTACACAATAATTATGAATTTCTGTGACCCAAACACGAAGCTTAAATAAATGAATTTTTAATTAGAAAATTTTAAAAAAAAGTTTTGATAACTATACCGTATGACATGTTAAATGAAAGGACTTATTAGGAGGATTTCCAATATATTTTTTTTATAATTTTAAAATAATTCGTTTTTAAGTTATTAAGGAAAGTAGATGAAAATTAATCATTATCCCCTTAGATCCAAAACTGCTGCGCCTAAAATTTTGAAAAAAAAAGTCTAAAGTCATATATAAGTAACAGAATTTTTAGAGTAAGGCAAGAGGATGCCTATTCTCGGTACCACAAGGAAGTGTGTTAGGCCTTGTATAGCAATTAGACTTGCTATACACATGTGATATCCCAGAGCTGGAAAACAACACGATTGCGACCTTTGCAGATGACACTGCTATTATGGCTACCGGATCAAGCCACAAAGAAGCAGTAGAAAAAGTTCAACTAGCTGTGAACAAAGTTTATGACTGGACACAAAAGTGGAAGATCAAACTGAATGAGTCAAAATCAATTCACATTCACTTCACTAACAAACACTGCGATTACCACCCAATCCATATAAACGGCATGCAAGTGCCTTATGCTAATACAGTCAAATACCTTGGCATAACTCTTGACACCAAACTGCGTTGGAAATCTCACGTCAAAAAAAAAATACGGGAATTTGACATACGTTATAAAAGTATGTATTGGTTATTCGGAAGAAAATCCTTCCTATCAATACATAATAAAATTATATTATACAAGCATATTCTTATGCCAATTTGGACGTATGGCACCCAACTTTGGGGCTGTACTAAACGAAGCAACGTTAAAATAATCCAACAATTCCAAAATAAAGTACTCAGGGACGCTGTAAATGCACCATGGTACATTAGAAATGACGACCTCCACCGAGACCTTAAAATGGAACTCGTCACCAACATCATCTAAAAATTTGCTGAAGCCCACGAACACAAACTTCACCGACATGTGAATGTCGAGGCAATTCAGCTGCTATACAACACAGACATAGTGCGTAGGCTAAAGAGAACTAAACCATTTGAGTTAGTGTAGTGTATAAGTAGTGAATGAATAATAGTAACAATGCTGTGCTATACATGTAACACATGAACAAAGTGTTTTTATTAATTATCAGACTCTAAGAAAGTGCTACAGACTTGTGTAACAGTGCAAATTGACACTATTCTTAGTTATAACGTATTCTACCACGTAAAATAATAATTTTGAGTTAAATTGCTTATTAGTCTACTAGGCTAGATTGTAATAAATTATTAAGAACTTCTTATTAACAAGGAAAAATTAAAAAGAAAACAATGCAAAGTTGAGTTTTTAATTCACCTACCATAAATATTCTTAAACCGTAATTTAAACATTATTAGAGCACAAAATCACTCAAGAAACAATACACACAGCTTCAGCCATCCTAAAAAAGCCATTATTCTTCCTCCTTGCCCAATACAAAGGCAATAATGAATAAAATTTTCACCTCGCTTACCCAATAAACAATATACCATGACGATGCAATTTAATAAGTTAACGCTGAACAATTTACGGGCGTAAATTGCTGAATAAATAAAAGCAATACAAATTTCCGAAATACACTGACTGATTGCGATTTTAAACCGTGAACCTCCATAATACTTCGCACGGAATAAAATTTATAGAAATCGTAAAGTTACCCTGTATTCGACGAAATTTTTAATTAACGGTGAAATTAAACGCGCTCTTGTCCCCGTTTAAACAAAAAAAAAAAAAAATATCTACGAGAAATTGAATCTGCCTTTGTTATAATTCATGCCCGACTTCGACTCGAAATGTACGGAAAAAATAAATTAAGGGGCCGACGTTCATACAAACGTAATACCAAAATAATTTGTAAATCAAACATATTCTTAAGGTAGTGTGTATTTATTTCGATTGGATTACAAAATATCTATGATATGAAGTATATATTTTAAAAAGGACAATTATATAAAGACGAGATATGAGGAATTTAAAATTTCTGTAGAAAACTTATTTTTCTCATAACTTTTGTATAAATCAATGTCCACTCAAAATATATATTTGGGAACCTAGATATTCTGTATTCCGATCAGAATAAAGACACACTACCTTAAGGGGGATGCGCTAGGGTAGCCCGCGAAATTCAAATTTTATTACTTTGTTAGATTTGCCTTTTAATGCGTTTAAAGTTAAAGTTAAATCCAATCCTTGTTCAAAGGCATACTATTCTATCAATGACTACTTAAACGATAAGAATAGTTGGTCGCTGTGATTAACTCAAGACAATGTTCATGTTCTTTCTCCAGAATTAGCATACCTACTGACAGGTTATATGAGTTCATATAATTGGTTATTTTTATTTGACTGTCTAAGTCAATTTATTTTTATTTATTAGTGACATAATATACTCATGAAAATGTTTTTTTTATGAGTTTTATTGCAATAAGTGGTTAGCTAGTGACCTAGACAATTGATTATATTATTCTTGCCTGAGCAACCGGCAGCAAGTTCGTCATGCTCCCTTAGATGTCACTGCTTGCGGTAGCGTCGGGGGTTGGGTTGCCTCCTTCCCTCAAATATGGCGAGGGGGGTGATGGCTGATCCTTGCGTTATGCTCGTGAACGGGTGCTGCTTGTGTTGACTGGTCGTCTTGCTGACCATGGTTTTATTATTGTTATTAATGATTAACTGTTTTTTATTTTAATACGATGGTGCTAGTTTATCATTTTTGACTTCGAGTTACAGCTATAGCTTTGTGTGGGCGGGCACGCCCATTATGCCTGGAGGCTTTTATTTAGGTACGTTCTGTTTACGTTATTTCTGCTTGAGTATAGTTTTCGACGATTTTTATGTTTTTTTTTGGTATAGTGGCGTGTGCTAGCTAACATAAGGCAAATAATTTAATTTACTGTTGTGTTGCGTAATGCAAATTCTTTTACATTTTATTGTATAGATTCAAGTTTTATATCTGAACAGACAGCTGTGCTGCTGGGGAGTTTGTTGCGCCACTTCTTCTTCCCAGCTAAAGCACTAGGAAGTGGTGAAGGGTGGGCGTTTTTGGGGGACTGTCTTATGTAATTTTTGACGTTCGAAAAGTGCTGATTCTCAGCCTAGTTTGAATAAATGACTTTTGATTACGTTTTTGCAATTTGCAGGTCAGTAACAGGTTGTATGTTGATCTAAATATGATTCGCGGCCGTAACAAATATGGCTTTACAGAATTATAATCATTAGCATCAGCATTACAACTCTCTAAGTTCATAAAATCCTACTGAATTATTATTTCAGAAATAGTCATTCAATAGGATTTTACGAAGAGAGTTAGTTGTATTGCCGATTCTAATGATTATAATTCTGTAAAGCCATATTTGTTACGGCCGCGAATCGTATTTAGATCAACATACAACCTGTTACTTACCTGCAAATCGCAAAAAACGTAAAAAAATTTGAATTTCGCGGGCTACCTTAGTGCATACCCCTTAAGAATATGTTTGATTTGTAGCGGCATCAACATCGCCACATGCAAACTACGCGTCATGCAAATGCTGCATCGCGCAAGCAGAGTTTACCGCGCAACTAGCTTAAATACAACGTCCCGACATCAACCGGAGTTGCCCACCAGACACAATACCCGTCTGGTCAGAGGATCCTCCCTTTTTTATGGTGGATGAGTGAACTTTACACCCTGTTCCTCATACCACCAAAGATATTATACAAACTATTTTGGTTTTACGTTTGTATCAAAATAAAAAGTAATTTATTCAAACTAAGCTGAGAATCAGCACTTTTCAAACGTCAAAATTACATAAGACAGTCCCCCAAAAACGCCCACCCTTCACCACTTCCTAGTGCTTTAGCTTGGAAGAAGAAGTGGTGCAACAAACTCCCCAGCAGAACTACGCATCCATCGCCGGTCTCTTAAGATCGACAAAAACGGGTTAAAATCAGATTTTCTTGCGTTTTTTCGTTTTATTAAGAAACAGGGTAGATTTTAATAAATCCTTGGTTTAACGGTTGATGCGTCATCGTATCGGGGCGTAAATGTTTGTTGTTGAATTTTAGCGTCATCCTGTATAATCCTTGGGGACTTTGCGATAATCACCTCGCTTAGAGGATTAGCTGTAATGGTATGACGCTGTACATATTTGTAGTTACTTATAACGGTTATTAAAGGCACTTTGTCGACGGTAACGAAGGATGCAGTATTTGATAATTAAATGCTTTCTTTTTTTATTTACACTTTTGACATCTCTCTCTCTGCCTAGCCTTTTTCCAACTATGTTGCGATCGACTTCCAGTCCAACCGGATCCAGCTGAATACCAGTATTTTATATGGAGCGAATGCCTATCTGACTTCCACAACCCAGTTACTGGGTAACCCGATATCCCTTGGTAAGACTGCTTGTCAGACTTTTGGGCTTCTGACGACCCGTAACAACTGTCAAAGATCTACAATTGACAGCCGGGACCAATGGCTTAACGTGCTTTCCGAGGCACGGAGGTATACGGGTATGAAAAGATGGTCATCCATCCACGGACCAACCGCGGCAAGCGTAGCTTAACCTGATTGATCGATCCGTGCGGTGGTTATTACTTAACCACACTTTTGACACTATATTAAAAATACGCGAATCCTTTCGCACTGAGGCTGTTGAGAACCCAATACGGGTTAAGCTCACCTTTATAAATAAGCTGTACTTGTAATCTTATAACATTGTTTCTATAAAAAACGTGTGCAGTAAAGAATAAGAATAACGCAACTCAGCATTCGTAAAAACAACATACCTACGCCTAACATGATATTTTCGTATCGGAATTGTCTAGAAGAAACATTAACCTAAGACATCTGCGTGGTAACAAAAAACATAAAACAAGGCCATTACTAAGCAAAAAAAAATACGGCCCTGATCGAACTGATGCCATAGAAATGATTAAAATTGAATAACCAAAGTAATATGCCACGACAAGAAAAAACCTGTAAATTACATAATCAACATAACATGTCATATCATCACGCCTTTGTTTCCCCGAAGGGTTGGGCAGAGATATACCTAGTACACCCACATTTCGCCAGATATGTTTAAGTCCCATGTAATAGCGGGCGAGCCTATTGCCATCAACCGGGCACGAATCCAATCTCCGGGCTGCTACTGAGAAATTCCAGATAGAAAAACCCAATACCAAAACCCCTAGACCAACGAAGCAGTCCATGGGATCAGTGTGATCAAGGCCGTATCTTTTTAGGGTTCCGTACCCAAAGGGTAAAATGGGAACCCAATTACTAAGGCTCCGCCGTCTGTCTGTCTGTCTGTCCGTCTGTCACCAGGCTGTATCTCATGATCCGTAATAGCTAGATAGTTGAAATTTTCACAAATGATGTATTTCTGTTGCCGCTATAGCAACAAATACTAAAAACCAGAATAACATAAATATTTAAGGGGGGTTCCCATACAACAAACGTGATTTTTTGGGTCGTTTTTGCTCGATATTGATAACGGTAACAGGTAGACACTTGAAATATTCACAGAATATTTAGTTATATATTCACTTTAAAAATCAATAATTAAATTAAATTAAAATAAATATTTAAGGGGGGCTCCCATACAACAAACGTGTTTTTTTTTTGCCGTTTTATAGATAATGGTACGGAACCCTTCGTGCGCGAGTCCGACTCGCACTTGGCCGGTTTTTTAAATTTTTTTGCCTAGTAAAGGCCTTGTTTTTTGAGTCTGTTTCCCCAGCCAGAAGTAGGTTAATGTTTCTCCTGTTCACGTATTGACGGCTGAACGAAATTGGTTGCCACACGGGGCCACCAATGACCTGGGTTAGGACATCGGATACATTTTATCCCGGTAGTGCGTTAATAATTCAGATAATTTCCAATCTCTACGTATAGTATATTTTATATCATTTAATTTTATTGTTTTACTTGTCTGGTAAACAGTACATCCATTATGTAGAAAGAGACTTGATATTACACCAACATATTTCATAGCAAATATTTTTTCATTCGTTACAAATACATTAAATTCATTACATACAATAGGGAGCGCAGGTGGCGTTCTATAGTTTCTGCCTACCCCCATGGGAAAAAGACGTGAGTTTATGTATGTGTATATAATGTGTGTATACAATAGATAGACCACACAAAAAAAAATAGAAAAAAAAAGAATACTAACGAGATAAACAAAAATATACAACAAAAAAAAAGGACACTCAAGCGTCGAAGTACTCGTCCGTATCACTGTCCTCCGGAAACGTGCCCAGAAGACTGGCAGAATTGCCACGTTGAATGGCAATGCAAATTGTCCAAAGAACAAACCAGCCCTCTGGTCATGTGAAGTGTCGATCAGTCAGCGAGAAATTTCTTTAAGGTGGAGATTTCTTGAAAATGGTAAAAAAGGTGGTTTTTTAAAGCAGTGTATCTCTTAAACCGTAAATATTTTTTCCAAAACAAAAACATTAGATATATTCAAGTCTTTTGTGCATACGGTGATGGAACTCAAAACATAATTAAACATAATTTAATACATCTAAAAAATCTTCAAAGACAACTCTTAATTATTTTTAAAAGCAGTTTATTCTTTCGTTAACAGTTATAATTATAATTAAAAGTATACCATAAAATTGTAAATTCCAAACTGCATCCGGTGATCGATTAGTTTTTATTAATTAGTTAATATCTAATTTTATACGTTTTTTTTTGCATTTTTACGCCATACGTTATGTCATCGCGCATCTCTTTCTTTTGTATGCAATCTGACTATGACAGCGGTTTAAATGTTGCCTTTTAAAAAGGAGACGCGAATTTATATTTTATAATATTCTCCTTTCTCCCACATTTCAATTAGCATACAATTTAATTATATAAACGTTAAAGCATACATTTTGCATCCTATAACTAGTGTGGACGTTAACATCATTAATATGCAACCTCTCAGCTACGCCGTAGACATGTCGTAGCCTCATAGCGTCTCGTAGCGTCTCGCAGCGCCTCGTAGCAATGTTGTTAAGTGATGACCACGAACGATACTATACGAGAATATGTTAGTTATAGATTATGTTCTTCATACATTTAGAATTCGTTGTCCGTCTAACGTAGTAAAATGCCACAGGAAACTGTATAAAATAATTTAAAGCTTACATTCAGATGAACCTTGTCAAATGCTCAACTTCTTGGCATACGAAAAACATGAGTTACCGTGTTACCAATACTAAAATTACCGACCTACCAGCATGTTTGCCTTCTTCTACGAAAAACATGAGTTACCGTGTTACTCGTACCAATACTAAAATTAACGAATTACCAGCATGCTTGCCTTCTGTTTTTATATTGTAACTTTATTCCAATAAATAATTGAAAAAACTTTTAAGTACTTTAATAAAAATATATACTTTAATAAAAAATCTCAAAACAAAAATTGATATTATGAGCTTTGCTATTATCTTTTCTAATTTCCTACACACAAACAGGTCCAGTTATTTCACATAAGCTATTATATGTATACTAAATGCAGCATTTCGTAAAAGCAAAGTCTCTGCGCTATAAAAGACGTATCTATTTCGTAGCCTCGTAGCAATTCCGTAGCCTCGAAGCAATTCCATAGCCTCATAGCAATTCCGTAGCCTCGTAGCAATTCCGTAGCCTCGTAGCAATTCCGTAGCCTGGTAGCAATTCCGTAGCCTCGTAGCAATCCCGTAGCCTCGTAGCAATTCCGTATTCTCGTAGCATGTCGTAGCTATTAATAATGAATAGATAATAATCTTTATTTCTTCAAAAAAAAATCATTTACATTATTTAGATCTAAAAATATGGCCTAAGCTAGTGTTCCAAAGTGAAAAACCCTGACTTCTAAACTTGGTTTGTTTTTTGTCTGTTTCTAAACCTGTATCTTAGAAGCCAGTGTCCCTTCAAAGTGATGAACATATAGAAAATAGGACATACATTATACACAAAAATCCATTAGGGCAAGTTAAAGAGAAAAAAAGAAAAAGTTTAAAAAATTAAAACATTAGTGAAAGTGTTGTGAATGTCTTTAATATGTTTGTCTGGAGTTATGTGTGTGTGCGTATTTGAGGGTGTGTGTATGTTTGTGAAAGAGAGTGTGTGACTGTGAGTGTAAGTATGAGTGAATGTGCGAACGTATGCGAGAGTATGATTTATTGATCATAATTGACCATAACTTTTTATTAACAGGGCATTACAGGAAAACAATATAATAATAACAATAAATCATAATTATATTTCAGACAGTATTTACAGTCCATATTAGTACAATTTAAAAATAATACTACAGCACTATTTAACAATTTATAATTTGCAATAAATGTACAATATTATTTATACCACCACTATAATATTTGTAATGTAAAGGCCTTTTCAAGTGATTAATATGAAAAGAAAATAAAAAACGAACAAAATCTAAAATTGTTATTTTTGTGAGCTATTTTTTTTATTTGTAATATTCTCTGGCTTTTCATTATGTGTTTTTCATTTATGCTGTTCTTACTAACATAGTGTATAAGTCAAAGTTTTATTAACAAAGTGGACTAGATGTCTGAAATAAAGAATTTGATTTGATTAATATTTAAGCAGGTAGGCCATATCATTGTTACAAAAAATACTCACAACATTAGAAATAAAATTACTTCCATCTTAATTTTTTCCCCTAACGTTAAATTAACAAAAACCTCGAGCAACGTTCATTAATTTTCTCGCCGCCGACACTAATGTTATTTACAACAAGATGTAAGGCTATTGTATCGCAAGGATGATGTAGGTATCAAAGGAAGTACAAGTAGAACACAGTTTACAATAGTTTACCAGTATGTGGAATCCACAATGTCACTCAAAATTGAAAATCAACGGACTGCAGGCAATCCCACTAGAGCAGTGGTAGTTGTAGGTCATAGGTTCAAACCCTAGCAGGCGCTTTACTTTGTGTAAATTATTTCATCACCACTGCTCTCTAAATGGTGAAGGAAAACATCGTGAGAAAAAAAAAATCGAAGACATGTGACATCTACCAATCCGCACTGGGCCCACGTGGTGGATTACGGCCCACTCCTTCTCACAGAGAGGAGGCCTGTGTCCCAGAAGTAGGAACATTATTGGCTGGTTATGTAGGCAATCCCATGACAAGACTTCAAATAAATCACATCAAAAGTCCTATTACAATTCAATGCTGAAAATATAGCGCCACAACACCAGCTTCTTTCCCTTCCACATTCGATCTGCCCCAGCCACTTTTTTTAGGTTACAACTTCAAATATTATTCTAAAACACCTGAATACACACCGTACACCGGCACTTCTCCCGGTCTGCTCCGACTTTCGGTATCTCGGTTCACTCGTGCAAAGCGATGGCGAAGTAGATCGGACAGGAGAATGATGATGACCTGAATACACACCGTGATACATTGCGTTTTTCATAAAAGTCAAAACATCATCATTCATTATCATTTCAGCCGAAGGGGGGTGGAGGGACAGGCATGTAAATAGCCGTGTTTTCTATGCAGGTTGAGGACAAGAAAAAATCAGCGTGTGGAATGCACGCCGATTCAAAGTGCCTATTTAGTGCAACAAAATAAAATGTGATCGGTGGCGGTAAGGTGGCATCGGTAGTTAAATCCCAGCAATTAAAGCAAATGCGGTACCTGAATGGGCTTCTTGTTGTCTTGAGGATCCTCCGCAGGTGGCCACCATACGTAAATTCGTCCACGCTGGTAACTTGAAAGTCTATTTTTTCACACATTAATCGGACGCGGGTTGATATTTATACTGTTGAACGTTAGAATGGCAAGTCCCCAAAGATTACGGGATAATTATACACTTAAGTTTATAGATTTAGCGGGTGAGATGGATTAAGATTAGAATGCAGTTCCTTAGTTAGAAAATAATGCACCGACTCGCGCGCACGCACTTTTACATTTGACAGCTGTCATTGGCCGCTCAGGCCTCTGATGCCCTCTTCACAAGTCCTCGACAGGAATATATGCCTAAGGTTGGACCACAGACACCGTAACACCACCCACAATCAACGATTATCTATATGGAGATTGAATATAATAAATTTTGAGTTTGCCATAATCGCCACGCTTGGCAGGCGGGTTGGCGATCGCAGTATGGTGTTAAAATGCATAGAGAACGCTGCTGCCCATTCTCTAGAAGTCCCTTAGTCGCCTTTTACGACACCCACGGGAAGGAATAGGATGGTGCTATTCTTTACGTCCGGCACCACACGGACAAGTCAAAACATATATGGGACTAACTCTAAAGTAGCAAAAAAAACCAAGAATTTTTGTATGAAACAGCAGAGTTTTTAATTACGTTTAAGAATTTTTCTTAAGGGTCTATACTACCTCAGCGCCACTGCACTGTTTATCTTGCTCGCGCACTATTCCCGCGGTCACGCAAGCAAGCGAGACAGCAGGGAGAAGACTCCAAGGGACCGATATTTTAATTTATTTCTTTTTACGGTGAAAATAATGGTAATTTGAAAAAAAAAACATAACACCTGCTTCATAATTAGTACAGTTAATATGCAAACTTTCATTATATAATTTGAAGCATTTTTTGAATACCAGCGGTTTATTGTTCAGTTTGGAGGTAACTTTAGATTTTTTTTCTAACAAGAAAATTTTATGGAATCGTGTTTTCGTCAAACATGTACTTAATATCAATCCTCAACTTTACCATATATTTATTTCAAAACGAATGCTGCAGGAGTTTCGACATAACGGAGGATCATGTTAAGCAATTTGAGGTAGTTAAAGTAAAAGTTGTTTAGATTCATGAGTACTTTTAGCCGCAGAAAGATGCCAATAAGTTCTAAGACATTTCGTATTCCTTCTGTCTTACACCACACAGTGGGCACTACATTACAGCGTCATGTTCAGTCGCGTCACGTTCCCCCTGATTGTTTTGTAGGCTCCAGTACAACACATTGTTACTTGTAAACTATACACAAAATAAAAGCTTGTTGGTTTTGTGAAGGGATGTCCTTCACAAAACCAACAAGCTTTTATTTTGGACGTAAAATCTTTTTATTTGAGAGAGCTGAGTTTGCATTGTCAGGAAATAGGTTAGGGCTTATTTTTTTGCTATTACTTAAGTGCCTACTGGTTGGATAATGTAATACAGGCGTTAAAAAGCTTGAAAACATAGCGAAATCTTTGTTTGTTCCCCATGCATTTCCAATTCTCTTCAACTTTTACCTTCGCCGGCCAAACAGACATGGAAAAAAAACCCGGCCAAGTGCGTGTCGGAACAACCACAATGAAGGGTTTCTTAGTTGGGAAGATTTTATCCTAAACACAAACTTAACATTGTAGTTGAAAAACATGTTCTCCCGTACATCGATATATGCCACAGACAATTTTCCAACTGCATTTTTTTCTTCTGAATATTTTTGTATGTGATAAAACCACAAATTAACAATTTTTGGACTTTTAAGACCTTGCTTCTTGCCAAATTTCATGATTCTAGGTCAACGGGAAGTACCCTATAGGATTTGATTTATTTGCGAGTATCAAAATATGTCGCATAAATCGCCGTATTGTTTATTGCGTTGACTTAGAAGCTTGATTTTTTTAGAGCTCCAAGGGACCGTAGATCTACGTATTCGATATCAATATCAACTTGATATCTCCACGCGTTCTTGAGAAAAAGGGACAGACAGACAGATGGACAACGAATTGATCCCAAAAACAAAAAACCAAATATTTAAATCAAAAGTCAAGTTCTGAACAATAAACCCAGTCCGTAAGAACGTAGTGACTAGTGCGTAAGTTTCTTCGTATGTCGATAAGGGTCGTTGATCAGCACGGTTCCTCAATCATAGCGTTTTGGGAATTTCAGGCCAAGTAGATATTTAGTTAGTAATTTTCCTATTAAGTATTCTTTCAAATACGAAGTTCATATTTTTCAAAGGCAACGACTAAGGCACTTTCACACGGCATAAAATTCTAAGTACGCGTTTTTCCATTCGGCGGTATTTGCCACATTTTGTCCTCGTCTTTGCCGTGCTAAAGCCGTACAATACTTGCATAGATGGACAACTTCCTCAACCTAGTTTTTTTTTGTTATTATTAAACCACAACCTACATTTATTTAAACAATGACACCATCGAATGTCTATTCAAACCGCAGTTGTCTGTAGAAACGACTACCTTTCGATAAAATCTCAGTGACAATAGTTAGAAATTGAAGTCGTATTATATTCGAGGCAGTATCGACGTTATCAACGCTTTGATTGTATCTCTTTGAAGAATATATTCTGTTCAGGCGTAAAATTATCGATATTGAAGCGATATTACTCAGGGTAAGGTTCTGGGTTTTATCAGACGAAATATAAAGGTTTTTTTGTTGTCTGGAAGTTATTTAGAGTTTAAATTGAGAAAGAATAATGGCGGTGTGTGAGCTTAGCACGAACGCGCGGAAAAAATATAACGTAAAATCGATCATTTTTTAAATTGTAAATACTCGTTCCACACAGAATATTGTTATTAGTTTTATAATAGTGACTATTTATATCGGATGATACTAATTTGTGCTTGCTTCATAAATTTAAATCGAAATGCAATAGGAAAGTTGTATGTTCGATTTTAAAAATCATTGTAATTTTCGTTTCATTTACTTCGCGTTCGTGCTAAACCCAGAAATCGAATTCGAGATCAAAAGTGTAAACAAAGAAATGTCATTGTCAAAGTGACAGTTTCCTAGTAACTCAAAATAAGTTTTTTTTTTTTAATTAAGTGTTTTTGGAAGAACGCTAAAGAAACGTGTCAAAATTAAAAATATGATAGCTAATATTATAGGTATCAATCAACTCAGCCTATCGCAGTCCACTGCTGGACATAGGCCTCTCCCAGGCTGCGCCACAACACCCTGTCCTCTGTCTTCCGCATCCAGTCTGACCCAGCCACCTTCTTAAGATTGTCGGTCCATCTAGCTGGGGGGCGTCCCACACTACGCTTGCCGATACGCGGTCTCCACTCCAGGACTCGTCTGCTCCACCGGCCATCGGTCCTTCGTCAAACATGGCCAGCCCACTGCCACTTCAGCTTGCTTACTCTGCAGGCTATGTCGGTAACTCCGGTTCTCTTCCGGGTAACTTCATTCCTGATCTTATCCTTCAGACGTCACTTTAAAGTTGAAAACTGCGCGCAATATTATATTTTAACTGTTTAAAATATGCCTACAATTTTAGCACTTTGTTATAGTACTTTTAGGCAAACTGCACAATTGAGGTTGTTATTTAAAATTGGCAACACCTTTGTTTACATTTTTGATCTCGAATTCGATTTCTGGATTTAGGGATGTTATCTATAACATAGAACGTTATTGTACTGGCTGGCGATAGTGAGAGACTTAACAGTCTACCATTATCGCCAGACAGTACATAGCACTATGGGCTACTGGGCACTTTGGGGATTATCAATGCATAAGGTTAGATGCGCGGTTCGACTTCCATTCCCATACATTTTAAATTTGTGAGAACCGTTACTGTAGCCTTTCCGGAGTGAATTGTCATGGCTTACAGATTTTGCAGCAATGTGTATGAAGTTGAGCAAATTCAAATTTATTTATTTGTACACGTAGGTATAATATTGGTACATGATATAATAAAATAAAATTTTGTGTCACTATGTGCTGCCCTGTAAGGCATACAAAGATTTTCTTACAAAGAATAGGGGTACTGTTAAGTAAAAGTCTTAAAACTTTAGCAATAAACATAAACAAACAAAATAATAAAAATTAAGGTAACAATAGTTATTATAAAAACTTATTAACTAAAGTAAGTAGGTAATAAATACATCTGAGAAAAAACCTACGTTTTTATTTTTCTTCTAAATTTTCATTTATAGTACAATATGCTTTCTGTATTAGGAACTTATGGAAAGCGTAGTTTTTTATTAGTTTTTAAAATTAGCATTATATTACTGGTTTTTTAAAGAAATGGTTTGTGACCTACTTAAAAGGTACCTACGTAATGATTGTAGGTATTGTTCTCTTAACTAGTCAGCCGATGCTGAGACAAATCGGGAAAAATGTAATCGGCTGCAATAAAATTGCAACCCTACAAAAATAAATTCTTCCGCCGCAGTAATTTATTTGATACTAGCTGCGCCCCGCGGTTTCACCCGCGTAAATCTCGATCCCGTGGGAATATCGGGATAAAAAGTATATATGGTATATATATATGTATATATAGTATAGTAAGCCTATGTCTTAATGCAGGGTGTCAGCTACCTCCATACAAAATTTTATCAAAATTGGTCCAGCTGTTTGAGCGTGAAGAAGTAACAAACATACACACACCCTCACAAACTTTCGCCTTTATAATATTAGCGTGATAAAATAAATTAAACTACAAATATTGACCTAATCTTTGCCTACCTTAATTTTCCTGCTTCTTTAAATCTATTATAATCTATATAAATAAAAATTAAATGCTGATCATTGGTAAGCGCATTACATAATAACGGCTGGACCGATTTGGCTATTTTTGTTTAATTTTGTTTTGTAATAGTTCTAACTAACTTCTTCCTGCGACTTCGTTCGCGTGGAAGTCGTAAGACACCACAATATACTAAAATAATAGCCACATTTTTTCGTTTTTCTAGTGATCACAAAAGCTACAGACTTTTGAGCATGGGTACGATTCGGGTTCAGGCAGTGTTATTGTAGTTCGAATTAGGTTTTTTTTTTTTTAAGAATCCCGTTAAAAGTAAGCGGCCTTTTTTTTCTATGGGATTTTTTTATGAACCTTTGGACAGTACAAAGTTTACCTTGTCAACTAGTAGATACTACAATAAAGTTAGTATACAGCGATCAAAATCCAAATATTTTATTTCACATAAACCTACATGGGCACTTAAGAAACGTCAGAAGCTAGGTGCTCGGTCCCAACTGCTCGTTTCATATGGAGAAGAGCCGGCAAGAAACTGCACGGTTACTCTTTTAAAAATAATTGGCCTTACAATGCTTTCAAATCACAATGGCAATAGGTATGGGAGGACAGTGTAGGCCCGTCAACAAGTACCAGGTACTTAAGGGTGTATACAACGTACGGCATTTCATACAAACTCTCAAGCCCTTATTTTTCGAAATGACTGAACCGATTTTAATTAAACTTCATACGCATAAGCAGGATACAAAGGTCTAAAAAGTTAGTCAAGAACATTTTCGAAATGTCTTATTTAAAAACAGATAACTGAACTGAAAAAATTAAAATCGGTCTAATTTGGCTGTAAAACTATTTTTCGAAAAATTTCTTAACTAACTATTTAGACCTTTGCATCCTGCGTATGAGTATGAAGTTTCATTAAAATCGGTTCAGACATTGCGAAAAACAAGGGCTTGAAAGTTTGTATGAAATGCCGTACCGCGTATACGCTCTTAACAAAATAGAAAACGGTCTACAAATCCACAGTCTATTAAGCCTACAACGTTCGATAGTTAGTTACTCTTGTCACTAGTTTACTGCTGACATACTGACCTATTTCTCTCAGTTCGCTTTAAACTTAAGAGCCGATGGGATGGTAAGCAGGTTAATGTGTTGTTGTTCATAGAATAATAATGTACTTCATACTTCATCTAATCCATACTGCATTATGATGATATAATGATGTTACTAGACACGACCCGTACTTTTTCAAACTCAAACTCAAAGCATTTATTTTAAATAAATTACAGGCACTTTTGAATTGTTAAGGGGTCGGTCAGTCAGATAGAGGAAGCTAGTTGCTCATTCCAAAGCATAGTAGGTTCATATGGAGAAGAACGAGCAAGAGGCGTTTTAAGAAAAGTACGTTGGCGTCACTAAGTACTTTTGAAATAGGGTTTTAGGTTTATCTTACCCGTGAGACATGTGGGCTAGTTTCGTACACACAGCACACTCACAAACATTGCATTGTACATTTACAATGCATTTTGACAATTCCAAAAAATTTGCAATGAATGCATTGCGAATTTTTTAAACATTTATGAATCATATGAGCTACTTCCTTCAAAGTCCTTTGGATTGTAATGGAAAGTGATTTATTGGTGCTGGTTTGAAGGTCGATTCTACTCTTTATGGACGCTATTGATAATACTATAGACTATAAAGCTTACCAAACTTAAATAAGAAGTCGCACCATAGACTCGAAAAGTAGAGCATTTTTTCAATACTTTTTTATTTCTCTTCTTGGGCCCTCATCGCAGGTAATCGTAGAAACAGTATTTATTTTAACGGAATATTTTAAATAGACAGCAGTACCTACTTGAAGTCAATCATTCTTTGTTCAACATTGACCTTCAGCCAAACTAACTCAACACAAAATTGTTCTTCAATCTTTCATCCCCAAACATTTCCTTTTGATTCAAATCAGCAGAAAAATTAACTACCCTATAATTTCCCCAAGGGAATTTAAAACAGATCTCGTTGGAAGCAATACTCAAAAACAACTCTGATTCAAATATACAGGATTAACTCCCCCGTCTTCTTATTCCCTTGGAAACAATAAAAATAACAAGATCTGAAAAATCAGGATGGCGGATCTTTTAACAAAACGTACACCGTATGCAGATGGTATCGTTCGCGATTTACATAACGAAAATGATTTCACAACTTACACTTCGGATGGGGGAAGGGGGTTGTGGGGGGAACAATGGTATGGTACATTCTTGTAGGACTGTCTGTAGGATTTTGGTTTGTTTGTGTTTATATGAAAGTGTCGGTTGTTGAGTGGTACCTACATTGAAATTTCCATTAGAATGATTCAATTAATATTTGGAACGAAGTTTAATTCAATTATCATCACAAGTTAGGTCTCTGGTAACTAACTGTCACGCCAACATGTCTTTTATACGAAACATAGATAGGTAGGTAGGTAACTATGTATGGGAATGTGTAGGTAATCATCTCATGACAGGCTAGGGGGATAAATAAATGATAACAGATTTTATTTCTGTAATTAGTTTTGGACAAACACTTTTACAAGTCAATCATATTTAAAAAACTAGATGGGGTCGGTGTTTCCTATCTGACTAAACTGAGAAGAAAGGCCGAAACAAACGCAGAGGTCACAGTCTCTTTTAAAGTCCAGACATAATCTTGGTCAGATCATGTGGAAACCATGTAGATTGGTGTCAGAAATTGTCTTTTGATGAAAGAACCATACAGATTGAGTGGACCTGTCCAGTCCGGATACGCATTTGTCAGTAACCGTGCAGCTCAACTCAGAACGTACCTAACGACCTCAATGATTCGACGAACATTACCAAAGAAAGGACATTTGAGTAGGCCGCATAAATTACTCACACTGCCAGACCACGATAAAAACAAACTGAGAAAAAAAAACAATTACCCACATAGTCTTCACATTTAGAATTATTAAGATAATATAATACTTTACCAAGTAAATATTCATAATATCATGGGGAGGTCCTTGCCATAATGCTTGCCATGGTCCATGACATATTCCCCAGTTTCTATGCTTTTTCACTATCTAAGCCTACCCCAAATTGGGTGGAGCACCACCGTGTCCTCGCGGAGGCGATTGGCGGCGTCAATCTCTCGCGTCCGGCCCTAGTCCAGGCCATGGTACGGAGCGAGAGTGCATGGGAGGGAGACAATCACCTCCTTCTGCGAAGCAGTAATGCTCGCAAAGGAGGAGGCGGAACGCGGGAGAGGAGGCAAATTTCGCGCCCTCACCCCACCGGAATCCCAGGATGATTCTCGGCAACCGTAGGCGCGGGCTTGCGTACGGTGTGCAATGGGTAGCTCGCCCTCAGATAAGGACCAGACCCGAGTCGACGGCGCATTGTGTTCCACGCGCACCTCAAAGAGATGTCAGCACAAACTGACGGGGTCTGTTAGGGCCGATGCCTGCCAGGGTTGCGGGTTTGTCCGAAAGGGATATCGTGGCCCTGGCACACAGGCAACTGAAGGAACACGGGTGGGTTTTAGTCAGTAAAAGTCTGATACTCCAGCTCCGCCCACAGCGGGAGAAGTCCCCTAATAACTAGTGAAATACTTTCAGTATTCTTGTAAATTATGATAATGTCTAAACAAAAGCAAGAGCTCGGGTCAGCGCCGAAAATTGAAAATCAAACAGCGTGCTTTTATTTAGGTTTTTGTTTAGGTGTCGCCTAGTGTTAGTGGAAACAGTCAAGAGAGTATAGTAAAGCGTATGAGAGGGTTTTGGGACTTAATATCCTAGTAACTTCGACCAACTTGGAACTAACGCTCGCCCGCCGCCCGCCGCGCGCCGGCTCGATTTGCGCGCTCGATTTATATTATTTTTGGGACGGAACCTTTAAGACAGAGAAAGAGAAGCGCGATGACTCAACGTTTGTAATTTTTCAAATCCGACTGGTAGTTCCAGAGTTAAACGCGTTCAAACAAACTCTTCAGATTTGTTACTAGTATAGATTAGACCTTCAAAGAAAAACACGTTCCTCCTTACAGGGCAATTGCCCAGATAAAGTTAAAAATGAATACAATCATACGTGTACATTGTCCTGACCTTATTTTATTTAGGAACAAAGGAAGTTTATTTACACAGTACGAAAAACTAGTGAGAATTGAGAAAAGAAATTCGAAAGCTATTTTTGTTGTATTAGAATAAATTTTATTTAGTTATTGTTCTAGACGGTCCTGAAAATAACACCTAGCTAGCTTGACAAAAATATTGCTACTTGTATACCAGACGATATAATTCCCGAAAATTCTTGTATCACTGAAAAAATATACGTACATTGAGATTTATTAGGCTTTTCGTCTGCTTAGCGAAGTACCTAGAATAATATGCTTACGGAGGAGACGAAGCCGTTCTGTTTAAATACCCATTGTTTTTCGTACCCGCAAACTGTATGGCCTGTTTTACGAGCCGCTGTTTCGAGAATAAAGTAGAGTAATAATGATGAAATTGTTTTTTCTCAAACATGCTTGGAAATTCGAGCATTATTTTGACAACCTTCTTCGAGATAAATCGAAATTGCTGTACTGGGCAAACGCATGCGAGCCGCGGCCACCAAAAGTTGTATGAAAATGCATAATTTATTAATTATGTCGTGGTTTAGCAGCCAAATAAAATACATAGCATACATAAACTCACGCCTTCTTCCCATGGGGGTAGGCAGAAACTATAGAACGCCACCTGCTACGCTCCTTACATACTCCTTTAGGTTCACCTACGTTCATACATCTGGTCATCCACGCACGCCGATTGCGAGTACTACGCACCTGACCTTTCTGAAGAACATCACCAATTTGGTCACTATATGTCCTCCCGGCGTTTCCACTCACCCCTGCTTTATAAATACCTTTTGTTAGTCGCGTTCCACTCATCCTCTCAACATAACCAAACCATCTAAGCATAATCTTTTAAATTTTTGTTACTACATCTTCTTTTAAACTGCACCGTTGCCGTATCACGTCATTTTTCAGCCTATCATTCATATTCACGCCAGACATGCTTTGCAAGGAACGCATTTCCACTGCATTTATTCTACTTTCATGCTTCTTTTGCCACACCCAACATTCACTTCCATACATAACCGTAGGCACCAGCACACCATTGTGAACAGCCAGTCGAGCCTTTTTGGGCATCGACTGACTGGTCACAATCGCATGTATAGCACCATTCGCTTTATTTCCCGCATTTACTCTCCTTTCCACATCTTCGTCAATCTTTCCATCCCTTGTAAACTGACTCCCCAAATATATAAACTTGCTCCACACTCTTATCATTTATTTTCACATCACACACCGATACATCCTCTTCTCTTTCAAACACCATGACCTTCGTCTTATTCACATTTATATTCATCCCTTTCCTCTTATATGCTTCATCCATCACAGTCACCATGTCTTGCAACTGTTCTGCAGACGAAGCAAGTAGAACTTGATCATCTGCGTAAAGAAGGCATTTGACAGGCAACTCATTCATTCTCAATCCGCACTCACTCTCTTTCAAATCTATCCATGTACAAGTTGAACAGCCACGGTGACGCTACACAACCCTGTCTAACACCCCTTGAGATGCAGAACCAGTCCGTGTATGCCCCATTTAACCTAACACAAGCACTGGAAGCCTTGTATAAAGATTTCAGTGCCCGTACCAAGCTCCAGTCCGCACCGTACACTGATAGTGTTGACCACAGTTCTTCCCTCCATACACTGTCATAGGCCTTCTCCAAGTCAACGAAAGCACAGTAGACTTTCTTGTGCTTTGTCAGATATTTTTCGGCTATGCACCTTAAGGAGAAATCTGATCCATACATCCCATTCCCTCTCTAAATCCTGCCTGCACATCCCATATTTTCTCATCTGTCATTCTTACCACTCTATTTATCAAAACCTTTGCATACAGTTTGCCGACAACACTCAAAAGACTGATGCCGCGGTAGTTTTTACACTCCTGCTGAGAGCCTTTTCCCTTATATAGTGGTACGATTACAGCCTTGCACCAGTCATCTGGCACACGGCCATATCTCCAACACATATTAAAGATCCGACACAACAGGCTTGCTACCACCCCGTCACCACCCTTCAGCATTTCAGCAGACACTCTGTCATATCCTGCAGCTTTCCCAATTTTCATCCATACATAGCACTATCGTGTAATTTAAAAATGGAACGATCTTTTACTCCGAAACATGGAAAACAAGGAGGTAACAACAAAGGTTTTATTTAAATTTTGATATTTAAAGGTATCAACGGTTTTATTTAAATTTTGAACTGGCTTGCAAATAGAAAGTTGTTTATTGAAAAAACAAACAAATGAACTTATTGGCGCATGAAAAATGATCGTTGGTCGTCATTGAATTTGGAATTTATAAATAATTTACTTCCGCGCATTAAATTTCCGCGCATTATTTGAGAAAAGCACTATACAAGCCTTGGCCGCAACCAGGCATTGATGGACTCACGTATGTATGCCTCCGCTTCGCCTCGGACCACATTCAGACGTTCGTCCATCAATGCCGCTTTTGCAGGCCGCTGCAGTAATGTACTATTAAACTGGTTAAAAAAGAAACGGAATAGGGTATTGTTGTCTTGCTGTCCAATGAAGTGTAATGACATGTAGGTTTCGTTCATTGTTAGTGGTGTTAGTTTAGTTTTATAGTTTGCTATGACAGGGGCTCGTGACTAAATAATAACAGCCGCACGGGTCGATATTCAAGGTTAAGCAACACTGGCCGAGGTTAGTCCATGGATGGGTGGCCAACCATAACATACCGAGACCCAACTGTGGTACGGAAAGCACGTTAAGCCGTTTGTGCTGGCTGTCATTTGTAGATCTTTGAACGTCGTTACGGCTCCTCAGAAGTCTAACAAACAGTCTTACCAAGGGGTATCGTGTTACTCAGTAACTGGGTTTTAGAGGTCAGATAGGCAGTCGCTCCATGTAAAATACCATTATTTTTGCAGCCCAATACTGGGGGCCTACTCCGAACATAAATCCCTAGTATCGGCTGAATGTTCGGTCGTTTCTTTACTACGGCTAACTATCGCTGACTACGGCGAAAAAAAATAAAAAAAAGGCAGTCGAAGAGATAAGCCAAAGTCAAAACTGTGACTTGAAGTCGGGTAAGGACTCAAAGTCAAAAAAGCAAACTATGGAAGTTATAAAACGGCCGAACATTCAGCCGATACGTCGGTTTAGCGCTTCGGAGTAGACCCTCTGGTGTTTACCTGCATCCGGTTAGACATGAAGCCGACCCCAACATAGTTGAGAAAAGGCTCAGCTTCTGACCCTAGCCTTAGTCCACCAAAGGATACAAATCTATGTCTAAGTTACGAGAAACACCCTGTTACTGACACCATAACACTAAACTGCTTTTTATTTCAACTCCAGGTGTCGACCCGGACAGGCATCGTGTCGCACTACGTACGACTACAGATAGTGGTGCCAGAAGCCTTCATCTTGGGCTCTGGAGAACACCACGTGGATCTGGGCAGCGTCATACATCTCATTTGCATCGTTGAAAAGGTACTTTTGGATTATTTTTGGTGTAAAACTTTTATAGCAATGTTTTGTGGCACTGCCTTTAGAAAATACATGTATCTACGTCGCAGCCTAATTGTATAATAATACTACTACCGTATTATAATACCTAGCCGAAATACATAAAGGCGTTTTTTTCTGTTACGGCTGATTGATATTTAGCCTAAATATATTACGACTAAATAAACGTACGCCGCATTGTGATAGCGCATCGCGTCCTACAAAGCGGCTGATAACCCTCCGCCATCATACAATTTGGCGCGTCGCTTTGTATGTGTATTTGTATCATTATGACTTTTTGGCTGAACGTCAATCAGCCGTAATAGAAAAAAGCGCCTTTATGTACTTCGGCTAGACGTTTTGTAATACGCCGTATTACTCGTATACACTGAACGTCAATCAGCCGTAATAGAAAAAAGCGTCTTTATGTACTTCGGCTAGACGTTTTGTAATACGCCGTATTATACAATTCGGCTGCGATATATGAATACACGAGGTACCTATGTCTGAATGAAATGCACCAACGGCTACGGCATCGAATTATGAAGACGTTCGTAAATTCGTATTCATATTTTTCAGATTTACTAATACAGTGCTTATTCCAATCTCTGCTTTTCGCTGAACTTATACCACAAAAAAAAAACACATATACATACATGGGCACTTAAGAACCGTCAGAAGCTATGTACAGACGCCAGCACTTCAAGCTACTACAATCTGTCCAATTTCTTTAATAGATTTTCAACTTTATCCCTACAGCGTAAGGTTCAATATTGATTGGGAAAATTTGACAGTTTCGGGTAGCTTGACTTGCTGGCGTCTGTACACGGTTCCAATTCATCGTTTCCTACGAAACTCCACGGTTACTCTTTTAAAAATAATTGGCTTTTACAATGTTTTCAAACTAGTTTTAATAGGTATGGGATGGCAGTGTAGGTCCGTCAACAAGTCTACAAGTCTATAGTCTATTAAGCCTATAACGTTCTCACTTCTTCTATATAAAATATTATTAAAATAATAAAAGTAAAAACCTTGTTGAAATTAAGATTGTAGGTAGTCAGTAGGCAAGTTTTAAATTTAGACCCACTTTGGGTACCAGACTATCGTTGACATGTAAGACAAAACACTGAATTTCTTTTTTTTTACCCACTCGACTCACTTCCGCTTTTCCCAGGATAGGATATAGCTAGCCTAGGATCTAGCTACTTAAATCTTTCTGCAAATAATGTATTATTATAACAGACAAGAACAAAGAATTCTCATCCCCCATTAACATTACGATCTACAAAACCCACAACACAAGAATCCACAACCCACTTTAAATTAAAAGAAAACAAAAAAAAACAATTAAATGCGATCTCAAAAAATGCTTGCGCGAATTATAGAGCGGACTAATTGCTTGTTTTACAGAAAAATAATATTTTCATTCGAACCTTTTTCTTTTTGAACATTATTTTTCTTAACGAGGGAGCTTAGCCCGGGAAGTGTGTAGGATCTCTCCGGTGTAATTAAGAGCAGCGAGGTCGTGTTTGCGGGGGCAATCTATCGATCTACCGCCCGTTAGATGGGTATTTTCGTTTTAAAGTCGACGTTAAAAAGGGTAGTTGGTTATCTAGAGTTATATTAGTTGGTCTCGTGTCATGCAACAAAACATTTTGCTAGAAATGCATTCAGAAGATATTTTTGTATTGGTGACTGAACTTGTCCTATTGCCTCGTTTTAAATCCCGCTCCGATATCGGATCTATTCAACTACCTAATTATTTGAAAAC
The DNA here is from genome assembly GCA_963921375.1 of Tiliacea citrago. Lineage (NCBI taxonomy): Eukaryota > Metazoa > Arthropoda > Insecta > Lepidoptera > Noctuidae > Tiliacea > Tiliacea citrago. Next base: position 20,112,592 of record OY992799.1, on the reverse strand, counting down.
TATCTTCTGCCCGCGACTTCGTTCGCACACAAAATATAGCCTACGACACTCAGCAATACTGTAGCTCCCCATTTTTAAGCAGATTTTCGGAATCGGATCAGTAGTTCCGAAGATTACTTACAAACAAACTGACTGTCTCTTTATAATATTATGTATAAAATAAGGAGCAGTGGTAACAGCCGCGTCTTATGAGTTGTAGGTCGTAGGTTCGAACCCAGACAGTCGCTTTCACCACTGCTCTCAAAACGGTGAAAGAAAACTTCGTGAGGAAACCGGCATGTCCTAGAACCACACATTTGAAGACACGTGACATCTACCAACCCGCTCTGGGCACGCGTGGTGGATAACGCTCCTCCCCCCCTCCCCCTCTCACCGAGAGGAGGCCTGTGTACCGGCAGCACTGGGAACATTATAGGCTGATTCTGCTATAATATTAGTATAGATACATTCGTCCTTTGCCATAGATTCTCCATCGACTTCAAAGGGTAGACTTCTTCCCCTATAGGATTTTCAAAATATTTTGTGAATTGGATACGAGGTTTTTGGCTACTTTGTATGTGTGTATTATAAATTATGTTTATTTGTTGAAATGTGCGTTTTGTTTGTGCAGGATAAAAAAAAATTCTTTCTTTCTTTCTATAATTATTACTTCTAGAACCCACCGCTATGCTATCTCTAGGAAAGTACCATCTTCTTGTCATACGAGAATTAGGTTAGTATGGTAGACTGCCCAGAGTATGCCGGATGTAGTTAATGTTTAAATTAATTACTCGTGTATACTCTTTTATGCTGTAAAAAGTTATTTTCCTTATTTTTAAGGAGGAAATAACATAATATCACGAGCTTTTTCTAGTACATTCAAGAAGCGATCATCATTAGCTGCCTAGCCTTTTCCCCAGCTATGTTGAAGTCGGCTTCCGGTCTAACCGGATGGACCTGAATACTAGTATTTTACATGGAGCGACTGCCAATCAGACCTACACAACCCAGTCACTGGGTAATACGATACCCCTTGGTTAGAAAACTGGTTGTCAGACTTACGGGCTTCTGACGACCCGTAACGACTGTCAAAGATCTATGATTGACAGCCGGGACCAACGGCTTAACGTGCTTTCCGAGGCACGGAGGGGTCTTGGTATGTAAAGATGGTCACACAGCTACGAAGAAAAGTGATAACGTCAACATGTCACCTTTTCGAACTGTTATTTCCATTCTAAATGTTAGCAATGTCGTCGTCGAAAAGAATGATAGGATGCAAGTAAAAATGTGCTTAACATATTTATTACTGATCAGTCTACAGTGTGCATAGACTAACATCACGTCATTATTTACATAATCTCTCCTTAATGCTACAACGCGTTTGCAATAGATTTGTAGGCTTATTCCACTTTTCCCCGTTGGATGATCCCCATTGATGGGGATTAGTGAACTTTTTGTTCACTATTCCCCGTTGACCCAAAATTTTTATTTAATGGGGATAAGTGAACTAAAAAGTTCAATAATCCCCATTAGGTAGGTACGTTAAAAAAATAAAATATATGAATCATGTACTTTTATTTTTATAAGGTAAGAACAAAATTTTAAATTACCTACATACCTACTTTACGATTTTATTAGAACGAAAAACAGATTGTTGCCCCAACGAAATTGTTCTAACGATGTTTGGGAATAAGACCTTATATCTATCTATCTAATAAGATACACAATACTGTAAAAGATGCTCATTTTCTAGAGGCGCGCGCGCAAGGCGGTGGCGGAGCGGGGTGCGAGTTAGCTCGTATGTGATTGGTCGACCCATCTTTTGTTTTTGTTTCGTAGTCGTTAAGGGTTAGTAGTGTGTAATGTAGTTCAAGCGTGCAGTTCTTATCAGTTCGCAGTTATTAGTTTAATATAGGAATAAATAAAGGAAATGGCTGGTAGTTCAACTGACGTTTGTTTAGAGTACGTTAAAAAAGGTAAAGCTACCATACTTCTCCGGGCCGGACATCAATACAGTAAAAAATGCAAATATAAAAATGGTGGAGTTTTGTGGGAGTGTACCACAAGAAAACAAAGTAAATGTGCCGGATCCATCACTGTCATGGTAAGTTACTTATTATATTTTGTGATTAATAATGACAATAATAACTCAGGTTATGTGTGTTATCAATATCACGTTTATCAATATCAAAATTTAAAAATCAACGTTAAAGTTTAAACACTGTTTCTGTCATGGCGGCACGTGTGACGTCATTCTTTTGTCAAACAAGTCTATTACACCTAGTGTAGTAAAAGAGTGTAGCTGAAGTGAATTGTATATATTTAATTATTATTACATATTTTAGTTAAGCATAAAGTGAAATATGTTTTGTTGAACTATTCTGATAGGATAACAACAAGTAATTAATTATTATTACTTAATTTTACAGGACAATCAAGTTGTAGCTGAGAAACGACACAATGTTTGTGAACCTGATTTTGCGCGGAATGAAGTTACCTTGAGGTTATTCAAACTAAAAACTACACTTGCGGATCCAGAAGCACCTGCTATTCCCACTGCTTACAACGCGGCTGTGAGCTCACTAAAAGATACCGGAATTGACAAAATAAAAGAATTCCCTGCCCTGAAGTCTATCAAAACAACATTATATAAACACAGAAATGCAGCATTTGAAGTAAGTAAAATTGAGTTCAAAAATGTTGAAGAAGTTAAAGTACCTCCAGCTCATCAGGAATTTATTTTAGCAGACTACAATGACAGTGGTATCCGTGTAATAGCTTTTTGCTCTGAATTTGCCCGACATCAAATGAAAAATTTGAAGATGTTCTTGGGTGATGGAACGTTTTGGATCTGTCCATCTCCCTTTTACCAACTCTACACCATTCATGGGGATTTGGGCAGTACAGAAAAACACATAAACATTGTGCCACTTGTTTATGCCCTCATGAGCCATAAAAATCAACAAACATATGAAATTTTATTTAGTATGCTAAAATCTGCATTACCTGATTGGAATCCAGAAATATTTAAATGTGACTATGAAGTGGCTCCGATGAACGCAATGCGAAATGTTTTTGTAAATATATCTATTAGCGGCTGTTATTTCCATTTCACCCAGGCCATATGGAAGAAAGGAAAACAACTCAAACTAACAAAAGATAAATTAACCAGAAGACAAGTTGCACTTAGCACTGCTTTGGCTTTGTTACCATCAGATAAAATCATTGCGGGTTGGTTTTATGTTGCCTCTCAAATCCCTGATGATGATAATAGCAAGGAGTTTAGAAATTACATGCTCAGACAATGGCTACAAGATGATTTTATTAAAACGTGGTGTGTATTTGGACAGACTCATCGCACTACGAATTTAGTCGAAGCATGGAATAATAAAATAAAAAAGCGTGTGAAAATAAAGAAACCCAACATTATGAAGCTCCTCACAGCGTTGGCTGAAGATGCATCGTATTACGAAGTTCTTGCATTGGGGGTTTCTGAAAATAAAGGTATAGCGGAAAAAACAAAAAAAAGCATCAATCGCGATAATTATATACAGGAGGTCCAAATGGAACTCATTAATAATGAAATTACGATTGGGCACTATTTAGAAAAACTTAAGTGAGTGTAATCTTTGATTTTACAAGGTATAAGAAAGAAATATTTTCATGCTACAATTTTAAATTAATGATTGTAACAATCTGTGACTTTATTAGGTATAAGAAAGTTATATTTTTTATTTTAAATTAATAATTGTACAATCTGTGATTTTACTAGGTATAAGAAAGTTATATTTTTTATTTTAAATTAATAATTGTACAATCTGTGACTTTATTAGGTATAAGAAAGTTATATTTTTTATTTTAAATTAATAATTGTACAATCTGTGATTTTACTAGGTATAAGAAAGTTATATTTTTTATTTTAAATTAATAATTGTACAATCTGTGATTTTATTAGGTATAAGAAAGTTATATTTTTTATTTTAAATTAATAATTGTACAATCTGTGATTTTATTAGGTATAAGAAAGTTATATTTTTAATTAATAAATGTAACATGATTCATATATTTTATTTTTTTAACGTACCTACCTAATGGGGATTATTGAACTTTTTAGTTCACTTATCCCCATTAAATAAAAATTTTGGGTCAACGGGGAATAGTGAACAAAAAGTTCACTAATCCCCATCAATGGGGATCATCCAACGGGGAAAAGTGGAATAAGCCGATTTGTAGCCCGGTAAGCGTGAACATTAATCGCTTAATTTAAGCTGAATATAGTAATTAATCCTTTGCCTCTAATTGTACCTTTGCTTAACCGAGTTGGGAATCATGAGCCCTATTGATGGGATAGTTTCGCATCGTTTAAAAAATGTACAGACGCCAGCAGGTCAAGCTACCCGAAACTGTCAAATTTTCCCAATCAACCTTGAACCTTATGCTTTAAACGATAAAGTTGTAAATCTTTTAAAGAAATTTGTCAGATTATAGTAGCTTGATGTGCTGGCGTCTGTACAATGTAGGAGTTAATAAGCGTCTCTGAAAAAAAAAATCGCGTTTCCAAAATAAATCGCCTTTTTAGGGTTCCGTACCCAAAAGGTAAAACGGGAAACCTATTACTAAGGCTCCGCCGTCTGTCTGTCTGTCCGTCTGTCACCAGGCTGTATCTCATGAACCGTGATAGTTAGACAATTTAAATTTTCACAGATGATGTATTTCTGTTGCCGCTATAACAACAAATACTAAAAAACAGAATAAAATAAATATTTAAGGGGGCTCCCGTACAACAAACGTGATTTTTTTGCTCGTTTTTGCTCGATATTGATAACGGCAACAGGTAGACGCTTGAAATATTCCCAGAATATTTAGTTATATATTCACTTTAAAAATAAATTATTAAATTAAAATAAAACAAATATTTAAGGGGGGCTCCCATACAACAAACTTGATTTTTTTGCCGTTTTATAGATAATGGTACGGAACCCTTCGTGCGCGAGTCGGACTCACACTTGGCCGGTTTTTATTTACACCAACGTGTGGTGTAAAAAAGGTGATTTATTTTGGAATTATTTACGCAGCCGACTGACTAACTTGTTAGTCTAGTGCCCGTGTCGTGGCTGCAAATTAAGTACTAAATATCCATGTATGTTTTATACCAAATTCCTCAGTAACTTGGCTACACAAAAATACACCCACCAACCTGTGGCGGGGGTTATGAAACTTTTGGAATAACTTGTAAGCCCATTCATCATTTCTGCCGAAAGACGTCCACTGCTGGACATAGGCATACCCCAATTTAGGGGGGTTTGCCATAATCGCCACACTTGGCAGGGGTTTGGCAATCGGAGTATGGTGTTAAAATCATAGAGAACGCTGCTGCCCATTATCTAGTAAGTCCCTTAGTAGCCTTTTACGACCCCTATGGGAAGAAATAGGATGGTTCTATTGTTTACGTCCGGCGCCACACGGTACTTGTGAGCGCACAAGGTACTCATTATGTAACAAGTGGTACAATTAGGTACTAATTAGGACGGGGCAGCCGCACGGGTCGATTGATCAGGTTAAGCTACGCTTGCCGCGGTTGTTCCGTGGATGGGTGACCCATCTTTACATACCAATACCCCTCCGTGCCTCGGAAAGCACGTTAAGCCGTTGGTCCCGGCTGTCATTCGTGTATCTATGTTCTATGTTAGAGGGTTTGGTTTCCGCACTTAGTCCTTCATGTGGACCATTGTGTGTGGGCCATGGCGGCCGTCAGTTGTTTATTCCAACCAGCCCACCTCCCTCCAGACGCTGATTAGGTCTTCTGGTCTGCATAGAATATCTGTGAAGGATCTGGGTGACCCGAGGGTTTCTGTTCTGATCTGGGTGACGCCTGTGCAGTCAAAGAGCACATGCGCAACGGTTTCTTCAGCCTCCATGCAAGCCCTGAACAGAGGGATGTCCGTTATGCCTATTGTGTGGAAGTGTTTGTTTAGTGAGCAGTGTCCCGTGATGGTCCCCGTCACCAGGCGCAGGCCGGTTCCTGAGAAATGTGATTGTTATTGAGAAATTCTCAATAACAATCACAAGAAGGGTGTTTTCCATCGACGTCACTCATTTTACTGCGAGATTGTGTAGCGTCGTACTTACAATGTTTACACCCGAAGTGACGTGTTATACGAGGTCCCGCCATACTCGTAAAAATCGGTCGGATTTATTTATATACATACGAATGGTTGATAGGGCGGCGTATTTGTGGTGTATACGGAGGCTTTTCTTTGGTAAATCGATTGAGTTTTTGTGTTTATTTGGTCTCGAAGGTAATGAGGTTATGCTAACATCATGCGCTAGTAAAGATTTACCTATGAACTTGAGCATATCAACGAAAACTAGAATGCACAGTCTAAAGAAATATTGCCGTAATCACTATATTGGGCAGAAGGATTGGTGATACAGTCTCAGACAGTCTGTTGTCCTGGCATACTTGTACGACTGTAAATGTGGGAGTTGAGCCCCGGTACTAATTAGGTAGGTACAGGATTGTAAGATGTATCTCGTCCATTTCCCGTACAGAAGACCTTATTTCTAAAATAATATAGGCACGTATTAATTATTAATAATAATTATTCTACAAAAACGGATACAGAAACACATGCAACATCACACGAACACACCTTACACGACTACACACACCCCCACACACACACACCCACAAAACATCCCCTCCCCTCTCATACAACACACCCACTCCATCACACACACATACTCACACATTCATATTCAAATCAGTAAAATCAGGTCACAATGGGTTTAATAACACACATAAATAAAGGTTTCTTTTGTACACGAAGTTACAGTAGAACACTGACTCCTAGGTCACAGGGTTCCCCTAGTTTAGGAGGCAGGGTTTTTCACTATTTGTGCAGCCTTTTCTCAAAATCAAATGTACCTATTGTGAAATGTATTGGAATTGTTTAAAAGGGTATTTTGTGTCAATAAACTTCCCGTGGTCCTGACCCTCATTTGGGTCCGTACGTACCTAATCAATTAGCCGCTTTTTGAGGCACCCAGAAGCTTGCCATCGAGAGGTCTTGAATCAAACCCTACTCTATGCAAAAGGTTTAGAAGTGCACAGATTTTTAATCTACCTAGTATCACATTGCTGGTGCTTAAACAAGGTGCAGATTACTTGACCAACATTGAGTGCCCTTGGTCTGTCTCTCCTTTTGTAAGCCAGCTTACTTTTTCTGGCATAAAACTTCAAAGTACCTACCTTTTATTGCTAGACTTCACATTATTAATTACTCCTGTTCTCGCTTCCAGAGCCCAACACCCCCACAATACGTGTTCTGGTACCACAACGACCGCATGATCAATTACGATGCGACTCGGGGCGGGATCACCGTGGAGACGGAGCCCGGGGCTCGCACGCAGTCCCGGCTTACAGTCCGCGGGGCTACCCTGAAGGACTCCGGGAACTACACCTGCAGCGCCAGCAACACAGAGCCTGCTTCCATACATGTCTTCGTTTCTGAAGGCAGTAAGTATTTTTTTATTATCTAGGCTGTAAATAAAAAGGGTAAAGCGACCCTATGTATGCCTTATTTGCTAACGACAACTCAAATAGGTATCGTTTTGTCTGTTGATTTGTCGTTTTTGACTCAGAATAAGATGTAGCAACGTACCCATGATGAGGTCTTATACACGAAAAATACCATAAAATAAGGCTTTGAAAATAAGAGATGACTGTGGGGAACTTGGGAATTTAGTGAGGTACATGAACTTGCGAAGTTGTTACAAACGCAGATGAATTTCTCTGGATTTTATCTACTATAATGATAATGATAAATGATTTATTTTTGTATGTAGGTTTGTACAAACACTTTTAACGTCAATCATATTATATTATATTATATTTATTATATCATACTAAGCACTACTTGGGTATTATAACCTGAATTGACTCGCTCAAAGCGAGTGTCCCTCTCACTCAAGTTCAATGTGTTGTAAGAAAGAAGAAGAAATAAAGAAAATGTTAATTTAACTAAGTACTTACCAACATAATCTATTGAATATCTCTATATACAAAAATCTATCTATATACAAAATACTAATTATTATTTCTCTATTTTACTGGCTTAGGTTCGAGACTGAAAGTTTTATTTTTTCAATATTTTTTTCTTCATGAGAGAAGTTAAGACAATTAAAATTCAGAATAATGACAACAAATTTTATTTAATAATATTAATAACACTTAGAAAATGTATTTTTCAATACACTTCCGCGAAAACTGGTTCATATCGCACTACAATTAGGTTCACAATGCAATGTATTTCACACGCATGCGATTTTTTTATTTTCCAACACGTGTGCGGGAACCTATACTTAGTCTAAATTGGTTCAATACCTCTATTCACACCGTCTTGCGTTATAGACGGTCCTCTCTATTCGGAGATGATTTTTTTTTAATCTCGGCAAATATGCGTCCTTCAATCAACTCAGCCTATAGCAGTCCACTGCTGGACATAGGCCTCTCCCAGGCTGCGCCACAACACCCTGTCCTCCGCTTTCCGCATCCAGTTTGTCCCAGCCACCTTTTTAAGGTCGTCGGTCCATCTAGCTGGGGGGCGCCCCACACTACGCTTGCCGATACGCGGTCTCCACTCCAGGACTCGTCTGCTCCACCAGCCATCGGTCCTTCGACAAACATGGCCAGCTCACTGCCACTTCAGCTTGCTTACTCTGCAGGCTATGTCGGTAACTCCGGTTCTCTTCCGGATATCTTCATTCCTGATCTTATCCTTCAAAGAAACTCCGAGCATAGCCCGCTCCATAGCACGCTGAGTGACCTTAAATTTGTGGACCAGCCCGACTGTTAGTGTACACGTTTCGGCACCGTATGTCATAACGAGTCCTTACGGCGTTAATATTTTTGGAATATTTAAATAATGTTTATAAATAGAATACCATGATTATTACAATAAAAAAACGTTTATAAATAGAATACCATGATTATTACAATAAAAAAACGTTTATAAATAGAATACCATGATTATTACAATAAAAAAACGTTTATAAACAAATTAACATTTATTTGTATTCTAAACTCAAAAATATTTGAATTTTCTATTTTTCATATTAGGCTGTTTATCGGCTTTATACCTTTGCTTCTCCTTCAACCTGGCGAAAGCAAAGCACGGAAAAAAGAAAATTAAATCATAGTTTCCTAATAATTCATTACAAACATATTTTTCGTTATTGTATTTTATTTCTTCAAAAGTGTATTGAAAAACGTCGTTAGATACACGTGGACATTTGTTATTGCAGTTCTCGGCTCAAAAACACACCTACGGCTCGGGTGTTAATTCCGCCTCGAATGCAATAACAAATATTCTCCACTTGTATCAAAATGTACTATTTTCTCTTTTAAGGCGAACTAAGGCTTGATAGCTTTATTTGATTGATTTTTAATACACATAACGATTAAATTTCAAAAATTATTCTGATGTTTTACAAGCGTGAAAGTATATAGCGTGGCAGGGAAATCGACGCGCAACCTGACCATGGATTCAGTAGGTACATGAGTCTGAACCCCCTGCGTTGAAATGATTGTTTCGTCGGTTATTAAAAAAATATATATTATTCCATACATTTTGGCGGAAGTTTTGCACTTTTCTATGAAAGAGCGGGTTTTTTTTAATAACCGGCTAAAAACTTCTACGCAAGGGGTATAATCATGTGCTGATCAATCATGGTTACAGTTTGCGCATCGATGATGCCACCTTGTATATATTAAAGTCGAAACATCATTGGACCAATCAGAATTCTGGAAAGAGACAACTACTGGCCGCACATTTGCTTTGTCTCTCTCGTACTTTTCGGTCTGTATTCACTTCACAACTGAATACGGAACGCTCAGTCTATGTCTATGCTGTTTACCTATTATAATCCTCAACCACCCTCCTCCTTCCAGGTAACAAGATGGCGGCCATCCTGCGGCGCAACACGAGTGCTATCCACGGCATTACAACCAGCGGCACGTGTCTGTTGCTGCTGACGTCGGTGCTCATGCACTTCGGCCTCCGATGACGTTAGAAAGGGATGGCAAGCTTTGTGGCACTGTATGAGAGAAGGGGACGGAAATAGGTTGCAGTGTCGCTCATGCTTTCTGTTAACTCAGGAGATCAGAAAAGTCTCAATTCAATTTCGCTAGATTTTTTTATTTTGTTGTTTGTTTATCTGGTTTGTCTTTGACTACTGGACCTAAAATGCTCAATTTTGAAAAGGAAGATCGAGTGCACGTTACCTTGATTCCTGTTTTTTTGTTACACTGTCTTTTTCTTCTTCGTTTTCAAATCTTCTTGGCCCAAAACTTCGCCACTTCGGCGCAGCGCAGAGGAGACGTTGACTGCATCTTTTCACTGTGAAGAAAAGGGACAAGTCTGTTCCACTTGTAGTGTTTTAGTCTTAATTGTAGTCAGAATTAGAATAGATTCCCATCTATCTACTTAACCATTGAAAAACATAAAGCATGAGCAATACACGCTTGCACAATATATATACCTAATGATTGTTTTTTGACACATTTCACACAGATTTCAACCATTAGGATACTTAAAATGACTGCTCAACAAATAAATCGAGGAACCAAAAATTACTTTTTGTAAGGCAGGTTATTACTCCAATAAATAATTATTAGTTTTGAAACCATAATAATAACAAATAAAATTAGTTTACGGATTATTTCATGGCTAATTTTACGAACGTATTTTCAGACGTCCCGTCAAAGTCAAAGATTTATTTGCTAATAAATATGGTTATAAAAGTTCTTACATTGGTAGTATTACAGTAGCTCAACATATTTAATCATAACATAATGACAAAAGGTATGGTAAAAGTACAATTAGGTTATTTTAATTTAAACTGAAGGAATTCTTTTAAAGTATAGAAGGAATTCTCAATTAACCAACTGCGTAAAGCCCTTCTAAAGCGGACTATTGGAAGTTCTTTCATTTGGTTAGGAATCTTGTTATAGATTTGCAAATTATTGCAAATCCCGAACGATTTGATCCTAATTTCTTTGAATCCTTACAAGTATTGTCTAGACGGGCAGTTTAAGATCGAATTAGCCCTTAATCTGCTGCATTATTGTTGTGGAATATTGACACTGAGAGCTCTTGAGTGCAGATTAGGTGTCCTACGGATCGCGTCAGTTTAATTGCTGAAATTCTCTCTAAATAATGTAGAAAAACAATATAATAATTTATTTTGAGAGGTGATATTCTGACGTCTGTAAGATCTTAGGCCACGAAATTATTCCCGAAACTATTTATATTTTCAATCAAGTAATGATCAATATCAGAAGTCAAAGATTGTCCTCATACAGTGCCAACGTAGAAAAATAATTAAATATTTAATATAAACCAATCATTGAATTGTAACATAAGTTGATTGTAAACATTACTTAGTTAAAGTAACAAATATAATGACGTAACTTAGTTACTTATTTAGATTGTATTTATTATAGGCACAATATTGTACAGTTAAACAATTTCTTAGTATAAATATTGCGGGATTTTTGAGGTTTTCTTACTCGAATATTCCCATGGGCTTTATTCAGACAGTTTTACAAAAAGCCAGTTTTTTTCAGTAAGTGTGTGTACATCTATGACGCTACGTGCAAGCTACGCATAAACGTCAAGAAAACACATGTGTTCGTAGGTGTAATCACATCCTTATATTCAATTATAAAATAATGATAAGACATGGAAACCAACCTTAAGATTCGAATAATTATAAAGTTAAATAAATTGTTGTTCTCAAAAAATTATAAAAGTGTTAAAAATTAAGTCGAAAACATTCTGTCATCATTAAAATAATGCTCAAAAATTATAAACCAATTCTGATACTCGTAATGTAAATAATAATAGTTTGATTCATTTAAATGTATATAATTAAATAACCTGACAATTGTTTGACTATATTGCCTTCGAAAAGCACAACTTAATTTTTTTGACCAAAAATCTATACGTTGATTTTCCTGAAATAAGATTTTCTTGTCGAATATTTCTTATAAATAATTATTGTTTGTTTATGTAGTATTTATTATTATTTCTAAATTGAACAAAACAGATTTCTAAATGAGGTCAATTAAATTATACGTACGAAGTGTAAAAAGCCGAAATCATTATAGAAAATAATATTATTCTGTGCCAGAAATAACTACTATACTACTATATATTTAAAGAAAATAAATGTAGATATAGATTTCTATGATTTTTTTTCAAAATTGTGATTTATAAAACTATAATTTTATCGAAATTATTAACAACCTCGACCTTATCGATTCATGGATATTTTATTAATTAATGGTAAATTCTCAGGAATTAAAATTAAGATAGGTAATTCTAATTTAGGCAGTTTATTGTAACACCTGACTAGGTAATTAGACATCAGAATTTATTTTAATATAATAACATCACGCCTGTATTCCTCAAATGGTTAGGCAGAGGTGTACCTATAGTACATCGACATTTCACCAGTTACTCCCGATACCCGAAAAGATTTAGATACTTAGATATTTATTTTCGAGCTAGAAACAACATGACATAAACTGACTCGAAAAATAAACGGTAACCCAAAACCGTTTATTTTAGTATAATTACCGAATGTAACTATTATCTTACATTAAAGTTTGCTCAAATAAACACAAAATCGAGGGTTTTTCGCACTATTAAACATTAGTAAAAAATATAGGTACACAGATGTCTTTCTACCATAGTCAAAATTAAATTTACCATTAAATATGCCATTACCATAAGCCTATGGTAAAACCATAGACAAGAATAGTCATGTAATATACCACAAGTATACTTAAACTAAGATTTGACCGTTTGATTCTAAAAGTTTGTTATTTCTTGTAAATATAACATGACATATTAATAACATAGTAAATTAGTCATACTATTAGTTAATTTGTAAATAAATTCATCAGTGTTACTAAACTCATTTAATGTAAATAATATTTCGGTGATCATGTATGCAATAAATAATAAATTTCCTTGGATTTTGAGTTTTATTTTCCTTTTCCATCCTCATTTCTTACAGAATTTACAGATGCAGAAAATGTATTAACTTATAAGACACCGCCGTCGGTGCTCCATGGACCAATTGAAATTTGACCAGTTGGTCTATCGGGAAAATTACATGTTTCCATCGTCCAATTACCAACTTGGCTATTGATAATTGAGAAATGTTCCGCTGCCCAGTTTAATAGTAAAGCCTTGGCCATATTAAAAAATAATTTGCCATATTTTTTTTTTAAACAGCTTAATAGATTGTGCGTTTGTGAACCACTGCTGCAAGGTATCGGCCGAGCCTGTCACCTTGCAGCAGAGATGTCACAAATTGTTTCGGTGTTAATTTTTTACCAACATAGTTTGTTAGTAGGTATATGGTTACTAACACTATGAGTCTTGTTGCTCGAATTAAATTATTAAATTAGTAATCATTTACTGAATAATCATTTGTGTGGATTTTAGCAGATTTACAAATTATAATTCTTCAATTCTTCCCACTGCACAAACAAAACTGGCAAATGCGATCACAGAGTACATTTTGTATACAATGTGATAATCCGAAAATTTATTCATTGTCATTCATTACATGACACCATATTGACACATAAGCACATAAGTTTTCTGAGTAAGTGGCCATTTCAAGAAGTTTACATAGGTACTTCCCTATAGTGTCATTAAAGATTATATTTTTCTAATGAACGCAGTTTGATGTGAACCAAAAAAGTATAACAAAAGCTTCTTTGAACCTAATGTATAGACTGGTGTGAACTCAGGGTACTCAGGGTGTTACGATGGAACATAGTTTTTGTTTACGTCATCGTCAAGTATTATCCATAGCCCAGGTTGGTCATTGGACGATGGAAACATGTAATTTTCCCCATAGATCAACTGATCAAATTTCAATTGGTCCATGGAGCACCGACGGACACCGCTTGCGTGAAATCACGACTCCTTTTTGCCCACCAAAACCGTGCCCAGTTTGCGTCAGTTACACACTGTTCAGTAAAATAAAATGTTTACTTCTGTGATCTTCAGAAACACTTTTACCAACACTTTTTTTATTTTGATCAACATTTTAAAACTAGATGGCGCCGCCATTTTCTAGCTGTCTAATCCTTGAGAAGAAATGCCGAAACGAACTCAAAGGTACCCTACTACTTAGTAGAGATAACTACGATCATTATGGCCCGCCCCTCCAAAATTCAAAATGCTTGAAAGTATTTGTACGCATGTGTGCATAATGAGACGGCCGTCAAACAAAAACAAATCACGGATTAGTTGCTCGACTAGTGGCTTCATTAATCGCTCATTATTATTAGTATGGCGCTACACTGACGTACTCTATGAAAACGACACGTGTGTTGTCTTGCGCGACCGGCTAGTGATGATTAGTTGACTAACAAATCTGGTAATAAGTAAGATATTACGAGTACTGTTATAATTAAGAAAATATCGTAATCGACTATTAACCTTATTTTACTTTAACAAAAAAGTTTATACAGTTTACGGTTTGTCTACAGATACATTGGTGACCTTTAATTGACCGTGACCTTGTCACCTTTGTTATATTATTGATGGTTTACAGCTCGCGTCACTTTTGTCATCTATGAATGGCTAACCCAGAAACCCCTTTTTGACATTTTCGCAAATATCTCGAAAACTAGGACTTCAAAAGTCAAAAATAATGACATTTTCATCCTCCCTTGTGTTACAGCCCCGAGATGTTTGTCTATAGATTCATGGATGACGTTTTTGTAAAGAAATATTTAAAATAAAATACAAAATCGGTAACAACATTTTATTCTCACTCAATATTATTTCCACACCAACATGATTTCACACTCACACATTACAAAAACTTTTCCAAATTCAAACCATGTAGCGACTGTCTTTTGTCATTACTATCACATTATACTGCTACAACGATCTTTTGGCGCTCGAATGACGTTGAAAGGGTGGCGCTGTTGGTAAACATTCGTGCGATTGTTTTGTGAAATGTATTGAAAAAACAAGACGGCGGCGTTAGTTTAGATTTTGACAACAAGCCAGATCCTTGAACAGCTATATTTTATAATCACAAATATTATGCTTTTTACATCCGCATTTTTTACATCAGTAATGTTTACATCTGTATTTTATCCAATGTTGTCTACTCCCCTCCTACCTGATTTTGCACACTGACAAAGTCACAGTGATCTTTACTGTCGTTGCAATAAGGTTGTTGTTGCGTTGCTGCTGGGTTTGCTATCAGATGTAAAATAACTGTGAAAATACTGTACCTATGTGTAAAATTTTGCCATCGACTAACGCAAGATTTATTTATAAAGTCTTGTCTGTGACCAATTTAATTTACTTCCGTTTTACATTGGATTCTTCTCCCTGTTAACCAACAGTAGTTTATCCTAATATATTGTGCTGAATAAGCATCGTGATCCAATAACTTAAAAAAAACTTTCTTTGACAGTAACAACATGGAAGAAAACAAAAATTTTCATACATGTTAACCTGTTAATCAACCGATTCAATGTTCCTCAATTGACTGACGAATCGGTTTTATCCGTTAATCGATTGACAGATTTATTAAATCCATTCGTTAATTGATGGATATATTGGTTAAATCCGTTAGTTGATGGATAAACAGGTTAATACCCTAAACCTATGGAAAAAAATATTCCTAAAAATCCACCGTAATAAATTCAATAACCGATTACTAACATCTTATTCATTACTTGCTAATATAAATTAAATATCCTTACACCTATTAACGAGCATTTAAGGGCTACTAGCTAGGGGCCATTTGAAATAAGATTAGACAAAAATAAACCTTTTTACAGTCCGTTCAATCGATTTTGACTTCTGTTACGTTGGTGGCATGACAAATGCAGCTAAACGTTGGTATTGTAACCACGTTTTTGCTGTTAATGCTATCCTTATGCCTACTGAATAGAAGTCAAAATCGGTTGAACAGACTCAAAAAAGTTTATTTAAATTTCTAATCTTATTTCAAATGGAGTTTAGGTAACAATACATAGAGACAAATAAAAACAGTAATATCGTGTGTATGCTTAAGGCTTTTTTTCTTTCATTTTCGTTTTGACGAAACATCTGTTTCGTATACTGTTTTGGACCAGTATGTGGCTTTATTTATTGCGGCTCAGAAGAGTGCAGGTGAACGGACATTTGGGACACTAGCAGATGGTACATAGTCTGTTCAGGAGCACGGCACTGGGTGTTGGATGAATCGATACACTTAAGGTCATCGCACACATATCACAGCTCGGCACCAGATTGGCGTCACTTCGCCTCATCGGCTCGTCATCAACCAGGGGTCAACCAAACGTAGGCAGGAGACCGCATAAACATCGGTAGCTGGAATTTATTACAGATAGTTCAACTCAATAGTGCGCGCGCCACGCTTGTAATTACACAGCTTTAATTTGTATGGCAGTGACGCGGCAGTCGTTGTCCGAGCAACACACAAATGTCCTTATCACTTTATTATTATTATTTATTCATCATCAAGTAACAATAGACTCATACTAATTATTAGGCATATTTTTTTTTATTTTTTTTATACATGGTTTACCCACACATAGCGGCTCGCGCACAGATGAGTTGAACTATCTGTATTAGTTAACAGGGTTGTTTTCTTTCTAACCGACTTCAAAAAAAGGAGGTTCTGTTTAGCGTTACGTAAAACAAACTATTTCTTAGAAGTAGGACAACTACTCGTATTTCTAAGGCCCGGCGCCCATTGGCAGCACGGTATTTTTGAGCTACGAATAAAAATATAACTTATTAGTATGGAAATACAGTTGAAATTTCAATGTTAAGCATACCACGGAATTGTTTTTGTACTTACGACCGTTAACATTAAAATTTGAACTTTATTTCCATACGATTAAGTTATATTTTTATTCGTCACCTAAAAATACCTTGCCATGCCATGCCGCCAATGGGCGCCCTAGGATACTAATGAACTCACGATACTGCTTTTACGTTATTTTTTATCGTGGAAGACAAAGCCGCTAAAATTGTCAACTAAGGTAAGGGTTAAAATACAGGGTCAAATTTAATTAGCTAGCGAAACTCCACAGTGATCCACAAAAATGATTTGATGTTTTTTCCCTGGGGTACCACTGGTAGTGAAGTTACTTGAAGTAGAGATAATCTACGATAACATGGCCTGCCCCTCCGAAATCTAAAACGTTTGAAAGTATTTGTCAAAGTATTTACGAAGCGCCACCAAGACTCACAACGCATGTGTGTAATGAGACGGCCGTCGACCAAAAAATTAATTAAAGGATTTATTTGTTCGTAAGGATGTGACTACAAACGTAATTTGGAGGCGCGGGCCAGTTGTGTAAATGTTTTTTTTTTTTTTGTTTTCGTTTTCAGACATCGATACACATCACGTATGTATAGTTTAAATAGAAATAAAACTGGTTTTGAAACTAATAATTCAAGTAAGTACAGTCAATTACCCCAACAAAAAAAAAAAAACATTTTTTTTGTTTTATCGTATTTATATTATATATCGATACCCATCACGTCCGCGTGATGCCGGACGTAAAGAATAGCACCACCCTATTTCTTCCCGTGGGTGTCGTAAAAGGCGACTAAGGGACTTACTAGAGAATGGGCAGCAGCGTTCTCTATGCATTTCAACATCATACTACGACCGCCAACCCGCCTGCCAATCGTGGCGATTATGGCAAACCCTTCCCTTTGGGGGAGCCCTATGTCCAGCAGTGGACGTATTTCGGCTGAAATGATGACCCATCACGTCTGCTGAGTTTCTATAGTATAATTTGACACTGGACACAAAACAACTTTGGTTTTTACTTACGGCTACAGGCTTTAGATAATTTCTAGATTTTTAGATATCCGCCTTAGATACGGCCAGGGAAATTAACTGTTCATCAAACTGTCAATATACCGTGGCTATTAATGGAACTTATTATAGATAATTTCATAAAAATGTCAAAGAATAACAGTTGTGCTTAGAATATTATACGAACAATTTAACTTGGTAGTCAATTTGATAAACAGTTAATTTCACTGGCTTTACATAATATCAACGCTTTTAAATAACTTAACTATTTGAGGTAACTACACTGGACGAATAAGGTTTAATTTGTCATACGTTTACGCTAACTTTAATTATGGAGGTAAGCAGAAGTTTTCCCTAAGTAGCACTGCTTAAAGCCTCGTGTAATAAATACATTAATAGTTTTTAATAATCAGTTGATTTGACTTGGCACATTTAGATACAAACATAATTTTCTAACAGACAAAAGAACCATCAGGATATTATTCCTTGCTATGACTTTTTGGTATATTTTCTGTAAAGCAATAGTTCAAAATTTCATTCTTTATTTGAATTCAGAATCTCAGGTAAATATCAAGTTTGGAAAATACAATTTCAATGTCCTACATGACAAAGTTCAAATTCCATTGCAGCCAAAAAAATGTATCTTTTATTACAAATGGTCACTCAAAAATCAACTTAGATGGTTGATTAAGTGGCAATACATGTGAACTATCTATGAGTTAGTACAGTTAAACCAGAAAAGGTAAGCGCTTCGATAATCTTCGTGCTTCTGAATTATCATGAATTTCACGCCACTGAGTTCGAGCTTCTAAGTTTTGTACTGTCGCGCTTTGTATTAGTGCACCTATCATTGCGCGATTGTATGAATTTATCTCTCTGTCGTGTTACCCAAAATCCAGTCGCACCTCGTCATCTGTCACTGAGAGTTTTGAAAATTTATTTGGAATTGCAGTTCATCATCTGCCTAACTTTTTCCCAACTATGTTGGGTCGGCTTCCAGCCTAACCGGATGCAGCTGAATACCAGTATTATTTTACATGGAGCGACTGCCTAACCTGCGTCAGTGTGGTGCCAGACGTAAAGAACCAGCACCATCCTATTTCTTCCCATAGGGGTTGTAAAAGGTGACTAAGGGACTTACTAGAGAATGGGCAGCTATGCATTTTAACACCATACTGCGATCGCCAACCCGTCTGCCAATCGTGGCGATTATAGGAGACCTATGTCCAGCAGTGGACGTCTTTCGACTGAAATTATGAATGATGACTGCCTATCTGACCTCCACAACCCAGTTACTGGGTAATACGACATCTAAAGATGTCATCGTAAGACTGGTTGTCAGACTTTCGGGCTTGTGACGACCCGTAACGACTGTCAAAGATCCACAAATGACAGCCGGGACCAACGGCTTAACTTGCTCTCCGAGGCGCGGAAGGGTTTCGGTATGTAAAGATACTCACCCAGCCACGGACCAACCGCGGCAAGCGTAGCTTAACCTGAGCGATCGACCCGAGCGGCTGTTATTACTCAATTGTATACAGTTGTTAATCTATAATTTTCTAACCATGGAAGTACTTGCATCAGTTCTATACTATATTTCATCACCGCGCGTTCGTATTTTCGAACATACGACGATGATTGCAGAAACGCATACTTTTACTGGGAGATCTGTACGAACTCGTCCTGTGTTAAAGTGCTAAGTCTAATTAACCGATTAATACGTCATACTCCTACTAAGGCAGCCTATATTAATTTGAACTACGATACTTTAGCTACTATTATACGTCATCTTTTCATAATGACTTGTTTGTCGCATCCGCGTCTTGGTCTTGTTGCTTTATCAAGTTCCAGTAGATCCCTTTCTGTTTCTTTAGTTGATTGTGGGTTCCCATCTGAAAAAAAGGTACTAGTTTTAAAACGGTTACCAAATTTTAATTCAGCAGGGATTATAAAATAAAAAGATTAATATTTATGAATGAGTTATTTATTTCAAAATAACTTTTTCGAAACTCCATCTTTTTCTGCACAAAGCTGTGCTAAAAAAACGTAGATTTAAGTCGATCGACTGAATACCGCATCAAGTCGATTATATATTTTAGTATGATTTAAATTCGAACTGGTAGATTATTCGTACTGAATTTTAAATAGGTTGCAATGGTTCTTTAAGTTAGCTAATGTTCTTAGCCATTACTGTGTTGAATCCTATAGCTCGGGGTTTTTGAAATTTGATAGATGGCGTAGAAATAAATACCTGGAATTATTTTTTACTTTTAAAATTCAATATTTAAAAAAACAGGTGGCCACACCCACTGCCGGTGACTGTACACCGGCAGTAAATGTGGCACATGCCTTATACGCGAATTTGTGAACAAACTAAAGTTATTCTTGGCATTTTTTAATGAAAAAAGATGCCCAGTAGCATCTCTAGTTGGTGAATAATTTCAAGGTAAGTTCAAAATTTACATGTATAAAAAATTATGCCAAACTGTTTTTAAAGCTCTCCGCGAATGTTACTTTTTTTTTTACTTTCATACATCATGATTTAAATTCGAACTGGCAGATTATTCGTACTGAATTTTAAATAGGTTCCAATGGTTCTTTAAGTTAGCTAATGTTCTTAGCCATTACTGTGTTGAATCCTATAGCTAGGTTTTTTTGAAATTTGATAGATGGCGTAGAAATAAATACCTGGAATTATTTTTAACTTTTAAATTCAATATTTAAAAAAAACGGGTGGCCACATCCACTGCCGGTGACTGTACACCGGCAGTAAATGTGGCACATGCCTTATACGCGAATTTGTGAACAAACTAAAGTTATTCTTGGAATTTTTTAATGAAAACAGATGCCCAGTAGCATCTCTAGTTGGTGAATAATTTCAAGGTTAGTTCAAAATTTACATGTATAAAAAATTATGCCAAATTGTTTTTAAAGCTCTTCGCGAATGTTAGTTTTTTTTTTTACTTTCATACATCATAGTATAATTATTTTAATTACCTCAACAATGGCAGCTCGAAATTGTCAATGGTTTAGTGATGCGATGGTATGAATTTTATGTTCAGGTTTTATCGATGCTACAATTATAATTTTTTAAATTTAATTAAATAAAATGTGCAGCTCTAAGCCTTTCTAACATCTTGTTTTACCTTGTGGAACGCAAATAAATGAATGTGAATATGAAAATTATTTGAAATTTATTTTCCGTTTTTTTATTATTTTATTATGAAAAGTTTACTTCAAATTAGCAAATGCATTGATAGACATTTTATATCTAAATAAAAAAAATAAGGAAAAATAAAATAGCAAAATTTCCCCGCCGAGTGACATTTCTCCGCTCTTCTTTATACCCTATATTTTTTCAGACGCTAATATAGTCTTTCGGTATACACCTACTACATTTAGTGTTGTAAGAAACTCGAGTCTTAAGTCTTACAATAATAAGACTCGAGTTCTTTTTGAAGTTAGAAGCAGTTGTTTTTAGAAAAATGGAGTCTGATAAAAAATATTGAGAGCTCAATGCCTTTTTAATTTGAAAACTCGAGAACTCGAGTCTTGGTCTAGTATTTTTTTTTTAATCGTAGACATAATTTTGAACTGATTTTATCCCTTGAATATTGAAAAGAAATGAAATGATTGTTATTTCTGTAAGTAGGTTTGTACAAACACGTCAATCATATTAAAAAAAAAACTAGATATGGTCGGCGTTTCCTATCTGACTACTCTGAGAAGAAAGGCCGAAACAAACTCAGAGGTCTTTTAAAGTGCAGACATAATCTTGGTCAGACCATGTGAAGACTATGTATATTGGTGTCTGAAATGGTATTTTGAGGAAAGAGCCACACACATTGAGTGGACCTATCCAGTCAGTGCACGCATTTGTCAGTAATCGTGCAGCTTAACTCAGAACTTAAGGAGCTCAACGATTCGAAGAACAATACCAAAGAAAGGACATTTGGCCGCATAAATCACTCAAACTGCCCGACCAAGATTAAAACTAACTGAGACAGAAATATAAAAAATTACCCACATTGTCTTCACATTCACAATTACTAAACAAAATATATAATACTTTACAAAGTAAATATTCATGTCATTGTATATATAAAAATTCATCGTATCACGTCACGTATTGATAACATAATACACCAACTTGAAAGCTCATGACTCTGTTCAGCTCAAAGAACCCATAGGACTCAAACGACTAAAAAGAACTCAAAAGACTCAAAGAACTCGTGGCTCGAGAGATTATTAGTCCCAAGTCTTGAAAATCTACTTTAGCCTCAAAATGTAGACGAAAAAACTTGATTTAAAAAAACGAACTACATTATTATTTTTTCAATAAATGTAGGTATTAAATACACTTTGTAGATAATATATATCGACATAATGTCGATAATTATGTCACATCAGATATTTGAATGACAAAAATAAATTGACAAAAGGGATGTCTGTCGTTCGACGTTTTGTATGAATTCTTGGCTGCTGATTCTAATGCTGTCTACACATTATTATAATAATATAATTATTTTTTCTTACCTCCACAATTCTCCCCTTGTTGAGCACGACTATAAGGTCTGCGTTCATGACGGTGGACAGTCGATGTGCGATGACCAATACTGTGCGACCCTTAGCGGCTGTCTCTAACGCTGTCTGTACCACTTTCTCGCTAGCTGAGTCGAGGGCGCTGAGAAAATAAATATAAAAAATAAAACATAGTTATGACTGTCACGAGTGAAATATTGCGCCGACCCCAAATAAATTGGGATGAAGGGGGGATTGGCAAGAGAATGTTAATAAATAAAAAAATATATAAAAAAAGCAAAATGAATGATATGAAATAAATAAATAAATAATAATAAACAATGTCATGAGTGCAATATACAATATTTTTTCAACTCTCGAGATGCCGTTTAAAAAACATGTTAAAAGATGTAGGCTCATTTAGGCGATATTTCGTAAGTCACCAGGTTCTTTTGAGATTGTTTTCTCATTTCACAAGCAAAAAGTAAATCTCTGTGCGAGTACTCATCAGGTTACAAAAAATATTTCACTGTTAGCTACACTATTACCGAGAGGCATGGGATATGTTTTATGTTAAAACTCGCGGCCGAAGTCGCGGGCAGAAGCTATAATCTATTTAATAATATTTATATTTTTTTATGCTTGCGGATACTGCAATCGCACGTAGTTCGTGTGTCGCTTATAATATGTTTTGCTGGTGTTGTAGTTTATTGTTTTAAATAAGTGAGGTCTAACTAAAAAATTGTTTTATCTTTAAAAACATTTCTGTGTTTTTCATTAATTATAATGTGATATTCATTATAATTTGATATTAATTATAATTTGATATTAAGTATAATTTGATATTAATTATAACTTTATATTATTTTTAATTTGATATGAATTATAATTTCAATCTTCACCTGTCACTACGACGGTCATCTCGAAAACTACATTACAAGAACGGTGTTCACCATGCTTACCTGGTAGCCTCATCCAATATAAGAACAGGTGGGTTTTTGAGCACTGCCCTAGCGATAGCTATCCTCTGTTTCTGTCCCCCACTGAGTGCCATCCCTCTCTCACCCACAAGTGTGTCGTAACCATCGGGGAAGCCGGTGATGAAGTCGTGAGCATTCGCGGTTTGAGCTGCTCGGTACACCTGGAATTTTTGAGAAGAAAACTAAACTTATGATGATATTCTGAAAAATATTGAAGATTCAATTTTTTTTATTCGTCTGTACTTTATAAAAAAATAACTGTTTTTTTTTTCAATATAATTAAATGCAATTTATTCGCAAAAATTGCAGTACATTACAGATGGTCGGATTTATTTACAGTTTCTAAAACAATTCGCTAAAACTAGCATGCAAAATAATTCATTACAATAAATGAATAAATTATGCTAATAAAATTAGAACATTAATAGCTATTATATTAAAAATAAGAATGTCAATCATTTGTCAAATTATTATTGGAGGAATAATTAGTCTATCAGGATAATATCTTGTTTTAAACGTAACTGTCTCCAAGATATTGAAATAATCCGGAGTGCATTTTAACAAATTTACAGCATCCAAAAATGTATATCGCGGGCGTGCAAATCGGACCACTTTCAAAACAAAATCATGGACACATCTGTTTTTCTTGTTTTTTTTGCTTCGAACAATAAAAAAAACCGGCCAAGTGCGAGTCGGACTCGCGCACGATGGGTTCCGACCATTATCTATAAAAACGGCAAAAAAATCACGTTTGTTGTATGGGAGCCCCCTTAAATATTTGTTTTATTTTAATTTAATTATTTATTTTTTACGTAAATATTTTGATAAGTACCTGGTACTTGTTGACGGGCCTACTCTGTCCTCCCATACCTATTAAGAATGTGATATGAAAACATTGTAAAAGCCAAATATTTTTAAAAGAGTAACCGTGTAGTTTCTTGCCGGCTCTTCTCCATAGGAACCGACTTATTGGAACCGTGCACCTAGCTTCTGACGTTTCATAAGTGCCCATGTAGGTTTATGTGAAACAAAATACTTTGATTTTGGGTTTGTAATAATTCAAGAAAAATCATATCACCTCGGCATCGCTGGCCTCCGGGCGTCCATACCGGATGTTCTCCTTGACGCTGGTGGCGAACAACACAGGCTCTTGGCTGATAATGCCGAGAGCTCTTCCGCGGAGCCACTTGCCATCCATCTCTCGAACGTTGATGCCATCGATTGTGACTTCACCGGAATTTACGTCGTAGAACCTGGAGGTTAAAAAAAAGTAAGTTTAAAAACTAAATCCCGACTACTGAAAAATCACGCTCTAAAAGTATGAAACGAGAAAATATTCCCATCTGAAATTGTTATGTACAAATTATTCAATATTTATCGTCTATTAAATAAACAACTTATACGTGATATATTTTAATGTATTTAATACATATTCATAGTGATGTTCAGAGGATAGTCGTGGTCGTATGCCACCTATCCTAACAAAACAATACATTCTAACAGTAGTAAGCGATCATAAGCTATAGGGAAAAGTGAATACGACCACGGCTATCATCTAATGGAGCAAAAAGGGTTATTAGGCAGACCTAATAAACCTTTCTTCTCATTTTTCCTGACTATGGCGAAGCCATTTTTAAAATTTTACATTCTGTGATTACCTTAACTCACACATTGACTTATTACTTTATTTTTTTTAGGGAAACGTATACTTTTACAATGTTTGTAAATATGTGAGCACCATGTAGCTATCACATCATTAAACTATATGTCATTACTTCATTTTAATTATTTTTACCTATTGTGGTTTACTCATTTTATTCTAAGTGCATCGTCTTCACATATAATTAATATACCTACGCAAAATATTGAAAAACATGTAGCGGCATCAACATCGCCACATGCGAACTACGCGTCACACTGACGTCACGCAAATCCTGCATCGCGCAAGCAGAGTTTACCGCGCAACTAGCATATATACAACGCCCCGACATCAACCGTCGGGCAGTTGCCCACCAGACACAACACCCGTCTGGTCGGAGGATCCTCCCTTTTCTATGGTGGATGAGTGAACTTTACACCCTGTTCCTCATACCACCAAAAACATTTTAAAAGAGTAACGTTGGAGTTTCTTGCCCATTCTTCTCCATACGAAACTACCTTTTGGATTGGGCGACTAGAATCAATTCTATTTTTTTGTAAATTTTGACTTTCATAAATGCCTTTTATGAGCCTATTCGAAATAAATAATTTGACTTTGACTTTGCAAAAAGGAGGGTTATGGTTTCGACTGGTGAAATGTGTGGGTAAAATGTATATAATACATAATAAAGGTCAGGTTATGCATACATTTTAGTCGAGCTCTATGTCCTACCAATGAAATTGGTGTACAAATATATTTAGTCAATTAGCATGTCAATGTCAATTACCACCGGCTGTTGAGAAATTCCTGACGGTAAAACCTAATAACATGTTGCCTGACCTGAGAACCCAGGGGGCCGATCGCGCTATTTCTCAACGTAATTACCGTTCGAACGGAACGTTTTTGGTTTTGGTTTAGCTTTGGTTTAGCTGATGTAAGAAACGGTATCGCGCTATTTTTTGTGAGAGTATTTAATTGTTCGATCGATCGTTCCTCCAACGTAACTTCCAAAGTAAAGCTAAATCTTTTCCGTTGAAATGATTAGCGCGATACGAAATGTGTCTAACGTAACGTTGTGTCTAACGTAACGTTTTTGGTTGTGGTATTAACGTTCAAAATTAGCGCGATCGGCCCCCAGGTCCTCAAACTCGTCAGTCACGCCAGGGAGGCCTAACCCTTCGGGTAAAACAATCGTGATGATGTTATATGTTTTGTAATATAAAAAAAGAGTTATTTTCGTATTCCACGCTAAATGGAAAGTTTAAAATCAGCTCAAGATATATAGAAGTTTTTTTTTGGATACCTTACGCGCTGTGTGGCTATTAGAATTGGTTCAGTTGAAAAGTAGAGACATATTTTAATAAATGCAGAAGTTATTACTTGCAAATCAGGAAAATAGCATCACCTTTGTAAGTATTTTTCTTGTATGTTTATGTGTGTACATACACTGTTGAATAAATAAATAGAAAGAAAGAAAAATATATTTTATTTGGGGCACGCACAAGAAATACAAAAACAGCATTTAAAACTAATAATATCCAAAAAAAAAACATCAAGATTTATGCAATGCCAACAAGGCTTCTATCTCAGCATAATGCTGCGATATTGAAAAAATAAAAACTAAATAATAATAAATAAATGTTACCTCTCTAAGAGAGCAGCGATTGTGGACTTGCCGTTACCAGACGAGCCAACGATAGCCACTACTTTGCCAGCCGGAATCTTCAGATTGAAATTCTTCAACACGGTCTGTAAACACAATAATTCATCATGACTATTTTATACATAAGTACTTGCATAAACTCACGCCTTCTTCCCATGGAGGTAGGCAGAAACTATAGAACGCCACCTGCTACGCTCCTTACATACTCCTTTTGCTTCGTTTATGTTCATACACGCACGCCGGTTGCGAGTACTACGCACCTGACCTTTCTGAAGAACATCACCAATTAGGTCACTATATGTCCTTCTAGGGCGTCCCACACCCAGCGTTTCCACTCAGTTCTGCCTAGTAAATACTTTATGGTAGTTATGTCACAGTTACATCCTCTCAATATGACCAAACCATCCAAGCATAGATATACTTTTCAAAAAATAATAGGCCCGTTTTGAGTACCGTTTCGGTTAGGTGTAATCAAAATTGCCAAGTAACTGCGACCAACTTGTAAGTAGCGCTCGCGGGCCACTGCCGCGGCAACACTCGCTGCGCTCGCTCGGCTCGCGCGTGTTTGTTCACAGCTCTAACCTTTTGTTGCCGGGGTGGAAAATCCTCATGGATGTGGTGTGGGCGGGTGGAGGGGTCTGTCAGACTCTTACTGACTAAAAACCACCCCAGTGTTCCCTTCACACACTTGCACCGGGGATCTTGGAGCTAGTATTACTTCCGTGATCCCCGGCTAGTGCCGGCCCGCCTGTGTGGGCCACCTCAAAGCCGGCCCTAACCTAACCTAACCTAACCCATTTGGTCGAGGTGCCACAAGTGTCGTGAATTTTTAATTTATAAAAACTAATTGTAACTATTATGTTGCAATTCACGCCACAGCCATAAATAATATCATATTTAGAAATCCAATAAAAGTCCATCGACATTTTTGCGTGGGCACCCTTACTTACTTTGCTTGATTTGTTGTAAGCCGCCGCCATGATGCACAACAAAAACAAAGCGATGTCAACGCCTCTACCGGTGGATAATGTAACTATTTTGCAATATGATCACAATTGTTTGGCCACATCACAAAGTAGTCATGCGTATAATTGTACATATCGTCAAACGTTGAGTATTCAATGATTTGGCCAGACTACATCAGGATGTGGCCAGCGATCAATCTTCTATTTCATAAAATACAACCAAGAAATGGTCAAACACTTCATGAAATGATCAATTCTAAGATCTGGCTTCGAAATAAATAAAATTTCCGAAATTATTTTTCTAAATGATGGTGAAAAAACAACCATAACATCAAAATCCGTTACGTAGTTTAAAAAAACAACGCGGTCACACAGATAAGACATGAAAAGCGACTTCAATTTATAATTGATGTACAGATGAGCCCCTTTTACAAATAAACGATGATAAATTATGTATGAATTATGTTGAGCTCCTTAAGTTCTGAGTTGAGCTGCACGATTACAGTCAAATGCGTGCACTGACTGGTCAGGTCCACTCAATCTGTGTGGTTCTTTCCTTAAAAGACCATTTCAGACACCAATCTTTATGGTCTTCATATGATCTGACCAAGATTATGTCTTCACTTTAAAAGTGACTTTACCCTCTGAGTTTGTTTCGGCCTTTTTTCTCAGAGTAGTCAGATAGGAAACGCCTTCCTCATTTAGTTTTTTAAAATATGATTGACGTGTAAAAGTGTTTGTACAAACCTACTTACAGAAATAAAATCATTTATCATTTATAAAATATCCAAAAGCAGTCACTCACCGCTTCAGGTCTTGTCGGGTATGCGAACGAAACATCCTTGAACTCAATGTCACCGTGGAACTCATGAAACTTGATCGCCGCCGTGCCTGATTGGTCCATTACAGGCTTTTTGTTGATGTACTGAAAATAAAAATGAATGGAAATTGAACTTTATAACATAACATTTAAAGATAGAATTCACCTAGCTCAAATACACCTATAATTGCATTCAAAACTGAATCTTACACATTCAGTTATAAGGTCGTATTGCGAACACTTGTTGTCAGCGTTGAGACCGTTCACGACTGATTCAAACATAGCGTCTTAACGTTTTCAAGAAAAGCACTAGAAAAGCCAAAAGGTCACATTCACACAACTTCAGTGACGTGTGGCATTCAATAATAGATTTTATATCAAATACAAATATGGTCTAAAGTACACACATGACTTTCATAAACAACTCAAAAGGAACCTTATTCACATAGCTTTAGGTCTAACCTCAAACACTCGTCCTCCCGCGCTGATTCCCTTCACTACAGATCCAAACAATAAAGACAGCTGAGCAACTGATCGCTGTACAGTTTGCGCGTTCACCAGGAAAGCCATGACGTCACCGGCTGACATTTGTCCCGTAGACATTAGATGGCCGCCCATAAACATGGTGCCAAGGACCATACTGAAAAAAAAATAAAAATAAAAATTGTAACGGGGCTGTCTGTTATTTTGTTTTAAGGGTTCCGTACCCAAAGGGTAAAACGGGAACCCTATTACTAAGGCTCCGTCATCTATCTGTCTGTCTGTCCGTCTGTCACCAGGCTGTATCTCATGAACCGTGATAGTTAGAAAGTTTAAATTTTCACAGATGATGTATTTCTGTTGCCGCTATAACAACAAAATAATTAAATTAAAATAAAACAAATATTTAAGGGGGGCTCCCATACAACAAACGTGATTTTTTTGCAATTTTTATAGGTAATGGTACGGAACCTTTCGTGCGCGAGTCCGACTCGCACTTGGCCGGTTTTTTGTTTAATATGAGTTTGCTTTTAAGAAGTAAGAAGGTATGGTTTTGTTTGTATGAAACAGACTTGTAATTTAGAACCCTTTGTTGTGACGGAGGAAGATTCTTTCACTCGGAAATCATTTTTTACATTTTTCAGCACGGTTTTTGATGTGTAACAGCTTTCTGTGGGAGTGATTTGATGAAAAGAGACGGAAGTGTGTAACAGGAAGTGACAGCTTGAGCATGGAATAAGTACTTTTTAATAGCATGGAATTACTAAGTACTATATAGATTGTAGAGGGAATCGAATTTCGACCAGTGGACGACCACTAGTAATGAATAATTATTCGAATAAATATTTCAGTATTTGGCTTTTTAAAATATTGAGGTTAATTTCTATCACTGCTCAGTTGCTTATTACCAAAGTGATATGTCAGATATTACACATCCTATGCGACTACTGTACGGCTCGCAAGTTTTTTTTTTCAATACTTGTTCAGCTCCTTGTTTGACGGTAATTGTACCAGCCAGTACTTAAAAAAAAAAACAAAAATCCAGCAAAAACTCTAAAAATATTTAATGAAACTTCCATATTTAATGAAAATCCCTCCTTATACTCTGTCTCAACTTTTTTATAGAGTAATTTCCTCTTGCTTATCAGAAACCAGAGGAATTGTTGATGGATGATCATACCATGTTACATTGAATAGAGTAGGTACAGGCTGCAGTATTAGCCTGCATGAAAATAATTAGATCATATTACCATCTACTTGCATCTGTGTTACACTAGTAGTTCTGCGAACAGTAGACCTCGCAAGTACAAACTTTTTTGCAACAATTAATATACCAGCAGATTCTACTATTAAAAACTTAAAAGTGAGCACTTACTCCATTTTGAGGAGCTATTCTGTTCATCACGCCGCAGATCCATGAGACCAACTTAAAGTTACTTTTACTTTTTACCTTTCTAATAAAAAAAGAACCATCGATATCGGATCTCATAAGGCGGAGATATCCAGTAGCCCCCTTTTTGTCTCTTTTGGAGGATGTACCTCTCAAATGAAAAATGCCCCGACGGCATATTTGAAAGCATAGAGGAAAGCAAATTTTGCCAGACTTGCAGCAGAGACGCTTCGCTTCGCTCGGCCAATTAAGATACCTTTTAGAATATTCTCGAGGGATGTAATCTCTCACAAACATAAGCTCAATTTCTATATCAACAAAACCATACATACCCATTCAAAAACAAGTTAGTCCCAGCTTGAAACAAGCCTATTCCCAATCCTAGTTCCATATTCATCTCGGCGGCGGTCTTACACTCTTGTGCAAACAACTGAGCTTCGTTCTCTTCGCCAGCGAACGCCCGAACCGTTCGCATGTTTGATATCGCTTCCTCTGCTAATAGTGTCGATTTTTCTATCTGGAATTAAAATAAGATTTTTGGAATGGCAACCGTATAAAAAATAGCAAAAAAAACAAAAAAAAATTACTACAATTAAATTAGGTTGGGTTATGTTCTTTTGGGATTTACCCGGGAAATACGGAAGCAATAACAGATCCCAAGATCCCCGTGGTTTCTAGTCAGTAAGAGTCTGACAGACCCCTCCACCCGCCCCAGGGCGGAGGACATCCATGAGGACTTTCGACCCCGTGAACAAAAAAAAAAATGTTCTTTTGGTATTGGACACAAATTGCAAAACAGAGAAAATTTTAAAGATGGAAGGAAAGCTTTGCTTTGAACATTATATTTTTTATGAGCCTGTTGTATCCCACGATACAACAGGCTCATAAAAATTATAATGTTTTTTTTTGGTGAGCATTTATCCTTTTCCTAGCAAAATGTCAGTTCTGGCATGTATTTACATCAGCATCCTTTTGGAATTAATGCTCATCTCCATTCTGCCATTACATCACGTCTACGTGTGCCCAAAGGGTTAGTGCTCGTTTACGGAGACGCGGTGTCGCGCGTCATCACACGCGCAAACACAAACATATGGCAAAGTGCGATGTTGTTTATGGAGACGCGCGGCGTGAAGAGTAGCGGTGTCCGCCACTGCGGCCGCGGCGGAACTTCTAGCGTGTAGCGTAGCGGGTATCGCCGTATGCTGGTACTGGAGCGTGCGACGCCGCGGGTGTTGTTACGTTTTACCCTGAACGGAGAATTACAGAAACGCAACGCGCAATAAACGTTGCGGGCGACGCAGCGGTGCCATCCGCGTGCTCCGCCTGCATTTCAATCAAACGCGTGTAAAATCGCTTCTCCGTAAACGCTCTCATACAACGCCATATGTTTGAATTAAGTGAGGGCCGGACCGCACAACGCGATGCGCGACGCCCTGCGTCTTTATATACAAAAGGCCTTAGGCAGAGGTATAGAAAGAGATAGAGGTTTCAATATCATGAACACAGCATTTCTGAACACTCAGTTATGGAATAACTTCGCTCTAAAAGATAACGATATCGAATCAATATACCCATTGATAGTTACTATTCATCTGAGGATTCTGAGGACGTCAGAAACTGAAGGAATTACATAGAAATAACCAACTCACCTGCGTTTGCGCCTCTCTAGACAACTTCCTCAGCAGTGAACCAATGAACGTGCCGCCAACGACAACCGAAGGTATACATAACAGAGTGAGGGCGGTCAGTTGAGGAGATATGACTAGCAGACTAACTGACGAACCTACCACCTGGAAATAGAAATAGCATATTATTTATTTATTTATTGATATGACACTTGTTCGGGCTTAGGGTGAGATAAAGATAAACGTGGATCTAGATAACAAAGTCACTATATTTCACGAACTTACACAGTTTAAAGATTAAGATTAAATGAGGTGAAAAGGATGGGATTAGAGTCACGCGCACGGTAAGACGTCGACCGATGAACTGTCAATAGCTACATAATTAGCAATTAAATAAATGATCGAGCCGTACAGTAGGGGGCCGCAATTATGATGACCTAGGTAAAACGTGTTGTACGGTGGTTGACCCGTACAACACTTCAACGCTTACTCACTAGACCATACACAAACAAAAATGACTTACCTACCAGCTTCAGGTATTGTGGTCACTTACAGAAGTATACCGATAGAAACCGTAAGTTGATTACATCAAAAGTTACATAGTAAAACAAAAATGAGCTTTGTTCACAAATACGATCGGAAATCTCTGTTTCTGTCTCGTTGTTCTCTCTGCCTAAGTCTTCTGTCAGTGAGAATTGAATACCATGCTACTTGTATATTTAAGAACCTTGTGTAGGCTTAATAAATAAAGTGTGTGTGTTTTAGTTTCAAATTTATTTATTTTTTATTTCATTTGAAATACAGAAATATATAACAAAAGGGCTGAAAACGTAGAGAATCGAAGTGGATTGATAGACGGCTCGTATCGCACAGAGGTCAAAAGCCTCGTACGGAATTCATGGAAAGGGTTAGAGAAGATGTCGATGCTATTGGATGGATGTTATATTATTTTAAACCATGGAATATTTGCCCCCAAATGTATTAATGCAAAATTGCTTTTGTTATTTGGAAATTTTATTTACATTAGTGGAAGTTTTTATGTTCAATTGTCAACGAACATAATACGTCGATTTTTAGGGTTCCTTAATCAATAAGGAACCCTTATAGTTTCGCCATGTCCGTCTGTTTGTCCGTTTCTTCCGCTGCTTAGCTCTGAGACTGTTACTACCTACGAGAAAGCTGTAATTAGGCATTGGTAAATTTTCAGAATTTGTTTTTCTTTAGTAGGTACCTTGCACGTTAAATGGGGATTATATTTTTTTCTCGTCTGTCCCATTGTGTGGCGAATCGTTAAATATGCCGTTCAAAAAGATTGCGGATCTGTGAAAACCTTTTTTCGATTCAGGGTTCCGTTTGCGTAAGTTAGCTTTAAACTGCAAATTTTTGTTACAGTAAAGTGTGTGTGTGTCTCCCAACAGCCTTTTTTTTTGTTTTGGGTGGGAAATTATCAAATACTTCTCCCGCTCTGGGCGGAGCGGGAGGGCGTGTCAGACTTTTACTGACTAAAACCCGCCCGTGTTCCTTAAGTTGCCTGTGTGCCAGGTCCACGGTATCCCTTTCGGACATACCCGCATCCCTGACAGACCGCAAACCTGGCAGATTGTTTTTGGATATGTGAAAAAATCCACGGCACTAGTATATTTAACGAAGTTAAAAGGAAAACTATCACAGCTAAGTAGGTTTTACAAGTTAACGAGTAATAGTCGACCAACTTACATTTGCGTTTTTCAACTATAATGTTAAGTTTGTTCTTGGGATAAATTCATCCCAACTACGGAACCCTTCATTGTGCGTGGTCCGACACACACTTGGCCGGTTTTAGAATTACTGAAGTAGAAGTAAATAAAAATTACCTGTGTAGTAGCCCTCATTCCACCAGAAATTGTCTGTTTGAAGGAGCTCTTAAAATCTTGCACATCAACTGTTAGCCTGAAATAACAAGTAACACATATACATGCAAATATAATGTTTCCATAATAATAATCTTCTTTATTACATAAGAAAGTGGTTACAATTTGTGTGAAGTCCCTAACACTTGTGCTAGGTGGTGAACCTGTGTTACAAGAGCCAGTGCCCTCTCCCGGAGGAAATACAATTGAATACTTATGCAATAAGATTAAGACTAGAAGTAATACAAATTAATAATAAAAAAAAACATGGTTAAAAAAACCTGTAATGGTTTTTGTGTGTATGCGTGTAATGTGTGTGGGGTGTGTGTGTGAGTTTGCGTGTGCTGGAATTGTCTGTGTAAATTGAATTGAGTGTTCAGGAATGGATGATTGGGATCGCGAGTAAGTGTTGACGTGAAGTTGAGTGCCTCTCATAGATGTTCTCTCCATAAGATATTTTTCATCAAATAACTTCTTAGTGCGTGTCAGACTTCTACTGACTAAAACCCACCCGTGTTCCTTCCGTTGCCTGTGTGCCAGGGCCACGATATCCCTTTCGGACAAACTCGCAACCCTGGCAGGCATTGGCCCTATCGGACCCCGTCAGTTGGTGCTGACATCTCTTTGAGGCGCGCGTGGAACACAACGCGCCGTCGACCCGGGCCTGGTCCGTATTGGACGGATAGGTACCCATCGCTCACCGTCCGCAAGCCCGCGCCGGAAATCGGCCTGCGACTCCCGACACCAGGGGCGTCTCCTGCGGCGACTGAGGACGCGAGGGCGCAAACCCTGCCTCTCCCTCACCCGTTCCGCCTCCTCCTTCCCGAGCAATACAGCTTCACAGAAGGAGGAGAAGGCCTCCCATTCAGTCTCGCTCCGAACCATGGCCTGAACCAGGGCCGGACGCGAGAGATTGCCGCCGCCCATCGCCTCCGTGGGGACACGGCGGCGGCGGTGCTCCACCCAAGCCGGGCAGACTTCAACCGTATGCTCCACCATGTGCTCCGGGCGATGCACACAGTGGTGACAACCGGGCGTTTCCTCCCGCTTTATCCTGAACAGGAACCTCCCGAAACAACCGTGTCCGGTGAGGACCTGCGTCAGGCGGAAGGTGAGGGCGCCGTGGCACCTCTCTGGCCACTCCTCAAAGAGGGGACTTATCGCCACAATTGTGGCGTCCCCAATATCCGACTACCGTAAAGCTCGCTCGTTTTTTCCTTATATGCCACAACGATAATACAATGTTTTTTCATTTTACACGTTTACACTTAATTTATTTTTCAAGTTACTAGGGCAAAATATCAAAAACCGAAAGATCGTTGGGCAGACAGATTGAAATGGATGTTGTTATTATTAAACTAATGTCAATCAAAATGACCTCCCTACCTATTAACAAGTTCCCCAGTTCGCTCCTGGTCGAAGAAACTCATGTCCTGCTGTAGAATGGACGTAAACAAGTCCTGCTTCATCTGAGCGGCCACCCTCTCACCCACTTGGGACAGCAGGTGGATGTAAAAGAATGTGAACATTGCCTGAAAATAAAAAAGTTTTTTTTTGTAAATTTTAGAGAGTAACTACGGACTATACTTACTCCATTTGAAATAAGATTAGACATAAATAAACCTTTTTACAGTCCATTCAACCGATTTTGACTTCTGTTGCGTTGGTGGCATGACAAATGGCAGCTGTAACAAACAGTTGGTATTGTAACCACGTTTTTGCTTTTAATGCCATCCTTATGCCTACGGAATAGAAGTCAAAATCGGTTGAACAAACTGTCTATTTAAATTTCAAATCTTATTTCAAATGGAGTATAGGTGTGCTTCATGCCTAAGTGAAACCAACAAATGCCAAACGATCAGTATGAGAAATATTTAAATGGTTTTTTATTGCATGGTTCGCAGCTATAAAAAAAAATAATCTGAGAAGTTTAGTCTACCAAGGTTAGTCAGTTAGTTTAGTTGTGGTTTTTTTTTTTTTTTAGTCAGCTGGACGGTGCTCATTAGTGATAACAATTTGACATTGAGAGCACCTTTCTGTCGTACAGTATTTTTTATCTCACGAAGCGACGCGCGCTTTATTTGTGGTAAATGAGTGTACAAACACGCTGCAAATGTGTGTGTGTAGAAGCTCTCCGTACCGTCCGAGACATGGGCGCAGTCGGAAGTGTGTGTGTGTGTATGTGTATTATGTGCTGACGCTACTCGTCTTCACGCACAAATTCATAGCGTGTTTGTACAGTTGATTACCACAAATAATGCGCGCTTCGCTTCGTGATATAAAAATACTATATCAGTAAGGGTGATTTTGGGTGAAAAAAATGGATTATATTGTTACAGAAAGTCTACTTCATCCAAATGAAATTGGCACGATATAAGTTTATAACTTGCACCATAACCCTTTCACGTACACATCGGCACACTACACCTGACACTCAACACTACACACTAACATTATACACTCTCATAGACACACACATACACACAGATATAGGCGCCCTGATTAGCTTTTTGTTTATAGTTTCTTTTTAACTTCTACCCCCAAAATTATAATAACTTTAGTTTTTAGTCTCCATAACTGTAACGTTCGATGTAATTTCATATATTTAAGTAAAACTTTCTGTTCTTCCGTGGGGTGGGGACCTGGTGATTTGTAATACAGGCACTTTACGCCTAACTCAGACACCAGCTCCTCACATTGCTAAAAAAAACCATATTATTATGTGAAACCTAGATTAAGCTTGTCATTGTGAGGAGAAATAAAGAATTTTATGATTTATGATTTTTGTAATGAAAGTGTTACCACTGGTGCGATTGACTGTGCTGAGCTGTAAGACAGGGCTAGTTATTGTTTCAATGTAGCCCTATTTTTTTTAATAGAAGGATAAAATAAAACTAAAATCTATCTGCCTAACCTTTTCCCAACTATGTTGGGGTCGGCTTCCAGTCTAACCGGATGCAGCTGAATACCAGTATTTTACATGGAGCGACTGCCTATCTGACCGCCACAACCCAGTAACTAGGTAATACGATACCCCTTGGTAAGACTGGTTGGCAGACTTTCGGGGTTCTGACGTCCCGTAACGACTGTCAAAGATCCACGAATGACAGCCAGGACCAACGGCTTAACGTGCTTTCCGAGACACGGAGGAGTCTCGATATGTAAAGATTGTCACCCAGCCACGGACCAACCCCGGCAAGCGTAGCTTAACCAGATGGATCGGCCCGTGCGGCTGTTATTACTTAGCCACGGGCTCCTAAAATATAAAATAAAATAACGGAACTTGATCCATATAGTGTATAGTAATACACACTATTTAAAAGCTAATTAACAGTCAAAAATAGCTTGTGTGGGATGGAAATAAGATTATGTAGTAGGTAATCTTTTTCTTGGAGTAGACAATTTGCCTTGAATCCAAAATAGGAACGAAGATATCTAAAGTTACATTTATGTTGTTTCTAACCTAAACCAGCCATGTCAAGGTGTGAAGGTAATGAACACTTACTTAATCTATCAACTAATCTTCTCAACATTATTTAATTAAATAAGAATTCACCTGTCCCATATACAATCCAACGAGTTTGAGCGCAGGCAGTCTGATCTGCTCCAGGAAGTCGGCAGCAGGATTCTGTCTCTGGTTTGCAAGCACGTTCACCACTTCACCCAACAGCACCGGGATGTACACGTTCAGAAATGCTACTACTAATGCTGACTGGAACGGAAGAATAAAAAGATATTAAGATCAACATTTTATTATTTTTTTATTCTTCCGTTCCAGAAAAAGAAAAAATAAAGAAAGAAAATAATTTCATTTTTATTCAAAGAAAAAAATAATTTCATTTTTATTCAGAGAAAAAAATAAAGAAAGATAATAATTTCATTAAAAAAAATTTCTTATAGATTTAAAAAAATGCCAAACGGCAGGAAAAAAATAACGAAAATTTATTTAATAACAAGTAATACTTATATCCAATAGTACATTATTATATCACTTACTATTAACACTAGACACTAAATTAAACAACTAAATAAATAAATACAAAAAGTCAAAGTCAAAGTCAAATTAAAGTCAAATTATTTATTTCAAATAGGCACATAAATGGCACTTTTGAACGGCAAAATTTACAAATAAAATAGAATTGATTCTAGTCGCCCCTTCCAAAAGGTAGCTTCGTATGGAGAAGAATGGGCAAGAAACTCCACTGTTACTCTTTTAAAATGTTTTACAATATTTGGTATTGGTACATCAATTATATAATTATAAATGTGAAGACGATGAACCTAGAATAAAATTACTATACCACAATAGGTAAAAAGAATTAATAATGAAGCAATGAGATAAATTAATTATGTGATAGATACATGGTGCTCACATATTTACAAACATTGTAAAAAAAAAAAAAATATTTTCCTAAAATAATCAGTGTGTGAGTTAAGGTAATCACAGAGTGTAAAATAAATGTCACAAAAAATAATAAAATATGCAATTAAAATAGCAATCAGTTAGATTTTGTCTAAAACAAACGGACACTTATATTCTGTTGGTTTAGGTAGTTAAATAAAGGTAAACAAAAAAACCCACGTGACGAGAGAGCTGTCAAGTAACCGACTAAACGTAATACCTGGCATTTCAGTTTGCATACTACGTCACAGTTGTACTCTTCAATTTAGCAATGTTTTATTTCATTGACGTTAGAGAACATGTCTTTTTGGGCTCTTTACAATAGACAGATTACAAAATAATATAGTAATATATAAATCTAATAATTGTGCTCAAGCAATTACATCAACAAATAGTAGTATTAGAATAAATGATAACGTTTAACATACAGTAATAAAAGAGGAAACTGCCGTAATAATAATAAAAAATGGTTATAAGTTACAACATATTTTTAAACAAAAAAGTGTCATCTATAAAAACCCTTTTTATGATTTGTTCGTCTTTATTTAACTACCTAAACATAAGCAGTATAGGTAGGTAGATAAAACTAGCAATGACTGAATGCAAGGGTTTTTCTTTTGGGTAGTAACCAGCGTTGAAAGATTTTTTGAGTAAGGCAGGATTATTTCGTAGAAAGCAAGACATTTTTAAAAAAACTGGACAAATGCGAGTTGAACTCGCGTGCTGAGGGTTCCGTACAATGAATATGTTATCTACCATGTTTTTATCCCAAGAAAAATCTTAACATTGTAGTAAAAACATGTTCTCCCATACATTCCAACTGCAAATGTAAATTTGTATGCACAATATTGAGAGATTTACCATGTTAATTTAACACCATAGACTTCTTATAGGTCTTCCTGTAATCTATAAGTAAAGAACTGTTTCCTGTATTTTATGCACCATTCTTGGCTCAGTCGTTTTGGAGATAAGGGAGGATTCATCAATTATTGTCTATTTTCTTAAATGACTTTTAATTATATATTATAAAATAAAAATTGCGGCCTTCACAACAAGCCCTTTTTATAGATAATGGTACAACTGGCAATGCTGGTAGTACCTCAACCTTTACCAAGTGCCATGTTAGGTAACATTAAATTATCAAAATCTGATTTGTAGATTAGCTGATAAAACATAGCATTTTAATATGAGTAAGTTGGTAGTGAAATTAATTTATCTGAAAGGCAAGGCCAAATTCGTTTCTCAAAGATTGATACAAAAAACAAATATTCAGGTACCAGGATCATATAAACTTATAAGAACTTACCGCTATAGCAGCAGCTAACAGCCATTTATGAGGTTGAAGATAAGAAATAAACTTTTCCCAATCAAACTTAGCAGTGTCTTCATCTACATTCGGCCTTCTTTGTATTACCCTAGAATGGGCTACAAGAGCCTTGCAGTACGCTGGGCCATTGCTCAACAAATAACGAGCCCCGAGCGCTAAACTAACCCCAGTACATAACTTCCATGGGCTACATAGTAATAATAACCCAGGCTTTGCATTTTTCTCCGACGATGTTTTGACTTCAGAAAAGTATCGTTTTACGACATTTGACGGCTTATTTTTTATTAGATTTGTAAAGTATGCATTACTTTTGGTTGTCAGTAACCTGTAACAAAAGTTTCATGTAAGTATGTCTGTGTAATTTCATGTTTATTTATCAAATTATGCTGCAACTTATTTACTCATATTTACCTCTGTCTCACAAGCTGACAAGAGTTCATTTGCATTAACTGCCACATTTTTATAAAATTATGCTTACTAGCCTATAAAAAGATCACCTATTTACACATTCTTTTAGTCTTAATTATCAAGAAATATGCAGATTATTTCCTGAAAATTTATTTGATAACCTCATCAATCCATAGTCCAATGTCACTGTCTGCTGTCAAAACGATGACGTAATACTTACAGTTTAGAAACGTACTTACCAAATAACACATGAACCATCTAAACTAAAAGCCAAAAAAAGTCGTACAATCGTGCTAAACAATAATTATAAGAAAATAAAACTGTTTTCATATTGACAAACTCAAAAATTAAGGCAAAGTGATATTATTTTGTAAAATCACAGCAGCAAGGTTCAGCTACCTAATTTCTGAATGAGTATTCGTTTCATTTTACGTAATAAATGTATTGCAGTAAAAATAGCTTCAATCTAATAGCCAATAGATGGCAGTGAGGGGTTTTATGTACCTCTGTAAAAACTTTAACATTGGACTGATAGTATGTGATGAACAAGGTAAGCAGGCACAGAAATGCTAAGTAGTCGGAGTGTCTTGAGTGTCATCTATCTTTGTGTACTAGGTATTATATTTTCAAAATAAATAGGTACACACTTTGTTACAGATACCTACCTCTTACCTAAATTAAACTCTTGTGTCTAGAACTATAAACAAAAAAATAAGATCTAAAACAATTTACATAATTTATTATAAATTACATCCCACCAAAGATGATAATAAAACCGTTCATCACACACCAATTGACCACAGTTATAAATTTCACCCCTGACGAGCTGCGATCAAAACCGCCCCTTTATTGCAAGCAATACTTTAATCCTTCGCACTAGTCACTAAAGTGCTGACAATAACATGCATTACACTTAATAATGTTTAATTTGTTTGAATTTATTGTTGCTGTCTA
This sequence comes from Tiliacea citrago, assembly GCA_963921375.1. NCBI lineage: Eukaryota > Metazoa > Arthropoda > Insecta > Lepidoptera > Noctuidae > Tiliacea > Tiliacea citrago. The sequence continues at coordinate 20,071,658 of OY992799.1, read as the reverse complement.
ATAACTTGAAAGGGAAGGAAGATTGTAATTGTTGTGGAGGTTTTAATTTAATGATAGTTCGGTAGTGTTATGTTCTGAATGCATTTAGTTTGAATATGTACCTACCTAAGTGAATTTCACACATGAATTGAACGCGATCAGTACTTACCTACATCTAAACCGCGTTCAAGAGCTGTCAGTGTAAATATTCTACAACAACGATGACACTGACAGCTCTTGAGGGATGCTGACGCGTTTAGTTTCATCGGTGAAATTCACACTTAGACATAGGAAGAACCTGCCAGGGTTACAAGCCTGTCCGAAAGGGATATCGTGGCCCTAGCACACAGGCATCTGAAGGAACACGGGTGGGTTTTAGTCAGTAAAAGTCTGACACTCCCCCTCCCGCTCCACCCAGAGCGGGAGAAGTTATTTGATAATTTTCCACCCAAAAAAAAAAAAAAAGACATAGGAAGAAGGGAGTTGGAGGTCTACAGGTCGCCCGGAATCATTACATAGATTTATAGTTATAAAGGTGCATGGGACCGGTTTATTGTGGTGATGTTCCGGGTCTGTCGGATGAGATTGAATATGATGACCTGCTTAGCTCAGTGTTTATAATAAAAGGTATACCTTTGATCTCTCACATCTGATGAGCGAAGGTTGAGGTTGTGATGAGAAACCTTTGTTCTCCCTGCCTGTCTATCAAGTGCATAAGTCTACCGAACTCGATAACTCCTATCCGATATCGTGATTGTTTAATAATTATCTTAATATTAATCTAGGTTAAGCGCACACGAGGCACCAGCCCCAACCACTGGTGGCTGTCGCCACTTGTCATACGTCTGCGATGCATCCATAGGTACAAAACGTATGAAAAACCGTGTGAACTGCTTGTCGCTAGGCTAGGTACTGGCTCGTTTGCGCCTAGCCTGAGGGCCAACGCACATCTGACGAGGCACAGGGCAGCGCATTCGTCACTGCCAAACAAATATTGACCTAGCAACAGTTGACACAGAGTTGAAAATAAATAAACTTCCATTAGCTCGAGAGCGCGTAGAAGCGGAAAGAGGCGCGTGTCTTAGGTTATTTATTCTCAACTTTATTTTTAGGTTCGCAATATTGATATTTTGTTTACCAGTGACAACCGCGCCGCGCTGTGCCTCGCCTCCGCATATTCTATCAAGACTAAAATATTCGTAGGGGAAAAAAAAAACTTAGGTAGGTACTTAGTTAGTATTAGTATCTATGATGTCTTCTGGCTAGGTTTTAGCGCAAGTCCACGCAAACAAAACCGCAGGTCTGTATCTAAGTAGGTAAGCTAGTTTTAACTCATAATAACTGCGGTAAAACATTACTGTTTACTCCACGGTAGCGGTAGAACTTTATGTCGGTAGCTGAGTCACCTACAACTTCTGCTGACGCCCAGACACCTGACACTTTGTTATGTTTAGTGCAACACGAGGTTCCTTTACCCGATTGTTATTCGAGGAACACTAACAAAACTTTACTAAGATAAGAAACATTAAACAGTGCCGTTTTGTTTTAGAATATGTGCTGACTGGATGACGGTGTAAAATAGACCTATTTAAAAAGTTTTATCGACAAAGGTTTGAATACGCACTGCGAACCAACGCAGAAACCGTGACCCACTTTCTATCCGAGAGTAGTAGAACGATATTCCTAATCCATTGCTTCTTAAGTTTGAAAACCTCGTCTGCTCAACAACGTAAATAACGCAATGAACGTGAGTGAACTGTCAAAATGAAACCCATCGCGATCAATTGTCATTTTATGTGTGTTACGTTATTACCCCGCTGTAGGTTCTTACATTAGTAAAATCACGTTTAATATGTAGGCCTTATTTGTAGTCAACGAAATGTAAGTAAGACCTAGGTAGCTTGAATTATGTAGGCAATTAATAAACTGCAAACGCAAGGATTTAGGGACCCGCATTCTAATTTCCGGTACAAAACCGGAGGGGCGAGAAAAGTGGAAATTGCTTTCAAAGCGTTTCTAGTAGGTACGTATAAAGTATAGTATAGGTCAATCTACCTAGCCTTTTCCCAACTATGTTGGGGTCGGCTTCCAGTCCAACCGGGTGCAGCTAAATACCAGTATTTTACAGCTGGGCTGTGGACTGCCTATCTGAGGTCAGATAGGCAGTCCACAGCCCAGTAAATGGGTAATACGGTACCCCTTAGTAAGACTGGTTGTCAGACTTTCGGGCTTCTGACGACCCGTAACGACTGGCAAAGATCCGCGAATGACAGCCGGGACCAACGGCTTAACGTGCTTTCCGAGCCACGGAGGAGTCTCGGTATGTAAAGATGATCACCCCATCGTATATTATATAGGTAGAAGATAGAATACTCTTTTTTATGTAAGTACTGGCACACCATCATCTGCCGAGCCTTTTCCCAACTATGTTGGGGTCGGCTTCCAGTCTAACCGGATGCAGCTGAATACCAGTATTTTACATGGAGCGACTGCCTATCTGACCTCCACAACCCAGTTACTGGGTAACACGATATCCCTTGGTAAGACCGGTTGTCAGACTTTTTGGGCATCTGACGACCCGTAACAACTGTCAAAGATCTACAAATGATAGCCGGGACCAACGGCTTAACGTGCTTTCCGAGGCACGGAGGAATCTTGGTATGAACAGATGGTCTCCCCATCGTATATATAGGTAGAAGATAGAATACTCTTTTTGTGTAAGTACTCGTACACCATAAAACCTATACAGCTATAAATGTAAAATTTTTACATAGGGTGACACAATGGGCGGTCTTATCGCTAAAAGCGATCTTTTAAAGACAACCTTTGAGTGCAATAAAGAGAAAGGAGAAACCAAACTGCAGGTAGACTGTGGTCTATCATTTACACGAGAGGTCTTAAATCCGAGGGCCTGACCTGCGGAGGCTTCCATGGCGGCCCGGCAATAGCTTGGCAAAAATAAATTAATTTAATATAATTATATACTAAAACAAAATAGACAGGTGCTTACACTAACGCGTGAAAACAATTTGAGAATTGCAAAAACCACTATCGGGGCAGATATTGATAAATTAGTTAAGAGTGAACAATGTCAAACATCTTATTGATTGAATTTTATTAAATCATTTTCTGTTTCTAGGCTTGTAAAATTGTAGGTATAATAAATATCTGCAATGATTATTCTTCTTTAATTAATTATCTACATTTATGTTTAAAATGGAATATAATCAATTTCTTATGTGTTGCGGCCCGCCGAACCAAAATCAAAAACACTTTAAGATATAAAAACACTTTTATAGTCGCGAATCATATTTTAATCACGATACAACCTGACACTGACCTGCAAATTTGAATTTCGCGGACTACATCTTAGTTCTGTATTGTAAAAACCGGCCAAGTGCGAGTCGGACTCGCGCATGAAGGGCTCCGTACCAATATCTATAAAAATGGCAAAAAACACGTTTGTTGTATGGGAGCCCCCCTTAAATATTTGTTTTATTTTAATTTAATTACTTATTTTAAAAGTGAATATATAATATAACTAAATATTCTGTGAACATTTCAAGCATCTACCTATTACCGTTATCAATATCAAACAAAAATAAGAAAAAACCGGCCAAGTGCGAGTCGGACTCGCGCACGAAAGGTTCCGTACCATTATCTATAAAAACAGCAAAAAAATCAAGTTTGTTGTATGGGAGCCCCCCTTAAATATTTGTTTTATTTTAATTTAATTATTGATTTTTAAAGTGAATATATAACTAAATATTATGTGAATATTTCAAGTGTCTACCTGTTACCGTTATCAATATCGAGCAAAAACGAGCAAAAAAATCACGTTTGTTGTATGGGAGCCCCCTTAAATATTTATGTTATTCTGGTTTTTAGTATTTGTTGTTATAGCGGCAACAGAAATACATCATCTGTGAAAATTTCAACTGTCTAGCTATCACGGATCATTAGATACAGCCTGGTGACAGACGGACAGACAGACAGACAGACAGACAGACGGCGGAGCCTTAGTAATAGGGTTCCCGTTTTACCCTTTGGATACGGAACCCTAAAAACGAGCAAAGAAATTACGTTAGTTGTATGGGAGCCCCCTTAAATATTTATTTTATTCTGTTTTTTCGTATTTGTTGTTAGAGCGGCAACAGAAATACATCATCTGTGAAAATTTCAACTGTCTATATATCACGGTTCATGAGATACAGCCTGGTGACAGACGGACAGACAGACAGACAGACGGCGGAGCCTTAGTAATAGGGTTCCCGTTTTACCCTTTGGGTACGGAACCCTAATTAATCTGCTACATTCGTTCATCATGGCCAGACCATTTGAAGCAATTTTATCCCAAATTCTTTTTATTAAATTTTTCTAATTTATGTTTTATTTTGTCAAGAGCTCGTGCAGCTTTACACATTGAACTTTGTACCGTTCTTATTACAATCACCGTAGTGTACTCAAACTACAAGTGTAAAACTTTCTTGTGCTCATGACTGTACCTACAATTCATACTTTTACCATCCTCCTTAGATCAACTTGCCCCCCTGGGTCATCGGCTGGCGACGTTCATGGAAGTAGGTACCTACACCCACATTTTGGCGGACGAGCCTATTGTCATCAACTGGGCACAAATCCAGACTCCGGTCTCCTACTGAGAATTCCTGATGGATAAAACCATTAACACTTTTCCCGAACCCAGGACCTAGTGCTAAGCAGTAGCGCTTGTGACCATTAGCCAATGAGGCAGTCTTACCTGTAAGTTAACTGTAGCAACTCCCCCTGGTTAATAGTGTACCATGGGGTGGACACAGTTAGCCAAATACCATAAAAAAATAAAAAAGACACAATTTAAACTTTTCACGTGGTCAATTTAACTTCACTATTATAGCATGTCGGTGACGCGAACCAATAAGTTTTTCCTCTACGGAAAATCACTCAATGCGCTTAGTTTTCACTTCAAAAATCGTTTCTTCAAAATCTATTAAATCAAAAGTAAGCCAAATAACCAACTTCTACATAATAATTGGAGATACAAAAAATTACGCACTATAGTAACATAACATCACGCCTGTAATCCCCGAAGGGTTAGGCAGAGGTGTACCTATTGTACACCTACATTTCACCAGTTATGTTTTAGTCCCATGTAATAGGGGGCGAGCCTATTGCTATCCACCGGGCACAAATCGGGGCTGCTATTGAGAAATTCCTAATGGAAAATCCCAATAACACTGCCCGACCTGGGAATGGAACCCAGGACTTCATGGTCATGCTCATGAACCCGCTATGGTGCTTAGAAATGTAATTAACTGTTTAACAGGGTTTTGAGATCAGTGGTGATGAAATTATATAGGTACGTACACAAAGTGAAGCCTAGGTTCAAACCCACGACCTCCAAGTACCTCCCTGTGTAGCTTAACTGGGCAGTGTTTGTCTTCCTTAGTTTTCTTTCTTGGCATCGTTCTGGTCATCCACTAATGGCTCAATATCATCTTACTTTTTTCTAAAGACCTGAAACTTTTTGAAAAACAATTTTACGTAGGTGGCTTGCTATGAATACTAACATTATAAAACAAACAGCTTTTCAAACAGACAAATAAGAAGAAAATTCTTAAAGCTTAACGCAGTTCGGCCATTGCAGCTATTGCATTGAATTAAAAAAAAAATCACAGATGGTCAAGTGGCGGGAACGCACCCCGGTTTTGGCGCCAATATAACCTATTGTTTATCACAAGTGGTGCATTTAAAACGGTATTATTTGTGTATCGCTCGTTTTTATTTGATTTTATGCCATTTAAAGTTGTTTGGAGCATTTGATTGTTGATAATTTTATTATGAGTGGCGGGAATAATTTTTGCTTTTGAATTTTTCTTCAGTGACATCTGACGTCACGTTATGATTGTAATCATATTATTAAAAGTACTACCGACCTTCTTTTAAACTGCCGCTGCCTTTTACAAAGTAAATAAGGGTGTCTTCTTACGAAGAACTTCATTTGAATTTCATCACGCTAACTTCGCCTTCGCAGAGGTTAAATCACATTTTTTTTTATAATCGTATTTTCATTGATTCTAATACGACAGTATTCGGATAAGACAATCTGTCATGTTGTTCCGGTTTCAATATGCCGCATGCCGCCGACGGCAAATCCCGTGAATTTCTCTACCAACCGCGACTGTTTTCGGCGGGTAGGTATTCTTTCAGATTTATTTGTGTACCTACCTACTGGAGACCTTGAATTCTAAAACAGACATATAGTAAGAGCTTCTTTTAATGTTAATTGTACTTTAAATTAAGCAAATTAACTAGGTAACAATTTGAAAATAATAATAATTAACTTGAATCTGTAGATTTTTAGGTTAAGACAAAGAAACTTTCGAAGCCCAATGGAACTTTTTAGTTGACGTAGGTAAAAAGTGAAACACATAAACTTTTTTACAAAAGAAAAACCACCGACTTCCTAAAAATACACTACAAAGAGAAAAATAACTTTAATTTTGGAAGTCGGTGACAAAATTCCGAAACTAAAGTTATTTTTCACTTTGTAGTATTTTTTTGGAAGTAGCTGTTTTCTTTTTAAAATCTGTTAGTAATAATTGCTCCAAATATAAATTATAATAATATTTATACTTAGCAATAACCGTCCAGTTCCCACACTGACCACAATAATACAATAATGACCACAAATCTGGGTAAACACATAAATCACTGTTAAATCAAATTATTTGAGTTAGAATAAGTAAGTACATATACAATGACTTTTAACTTTAATATTAGGGATGATTCAGCATAATTTACGGAGTTATATTATATAAATATTTTTGATAAAGTTCTTACCAATATTGTTTCTATTTCTCTAAATTTTGTCGAGAGCAGAAGCTTATGGTAAGTATCCGTCTAAATTATAAGTTGCAGGTAAGTCGCAAATAAACAGTTAGTTCGTTGACTTAATCGGTGTTTCATTGAGTGCGCTCCTGAAAATATTCCCTAAACACTACTAAGCTACTGTTTTTTTCGCGAATGAAAGGTTTTTCTGAATAACAATGAGTACAATTACCCTTTATGATGTTTACGGTTGTTTCTGTTACACCTTTTGATTATTTATAATATCTAGATAGAGTGTCAAGCTGCAGAAGAACTAAAACAAACAGGCCAACTTCGTTATGCTGGTGTGAGTGACAGCTACGTCTTACACTCGCGCCACGTCATTGTGGTGTCATTGTGTTATTCAAACGTGCGTGCATTTTGCGGCCAACAATTGGACGCAATTTATTCACTTTTCTTAGCTGTGACGTATATCTAGGAGACATATTCATATTTTTGGTTACAGCCTGTATATTGCCATCCTATAGGTAGTTCAATAGTATGTTACTTTGCTAACTTAGTTGTAGTACAACTACACGCTTTCATAAAAGGTAAGAGATGGAAATACCTACCTAAGTCTTCAAAATACCGGCCAAGTGCGTGTCGGACCAGGCAAAATGAAGGGTTCCGTAATTGGGATGTATTTATCCCAAGGACAAAATTAACATTGTAGTATATAAAAACATGTTCTGCCATACATTCCAACTGCAAATGTAAGTTGGTCGACTATAACCCGTTAACTTCTAAAGCCTATCCACAGCCCATAACCAAAAACAACCATTTCGCTAGCAGGGGTCGATAACAAAAATTTGCAAAAAACTTTCATTTTTTTTTTCGTTATTTTATTTAATCTCTTTGTCGGCGTGATTAATATATATACCCACCAAATGACAGCTTTCTAGTACTAAGAATCTCTGAGGTAAGCCGCGGACAGAAAAAAAACATGGCGAAACTGTAAGGGTTCCTTGTTGATGACGGAATCCGAAAAAGCGATGAGAACATGGCTGATAGAGATGTATGTAAGAAGTTATGATGCACCGACCTAAAAAAAATATTTAAGGGCAGGAGGAGGATGCTGCATGATGATTTCTTAACATTCCCATACTACTACCAAAACTCTGCAATTTCCAAAGAAATATGCCACTCATCTCATCAGACCACACATTTGTATACCTTTTTTTCGAGGTCAATCCTCATGGATTGACAGATCAGATCAGACAGAACGGACCCGTCTTGGAAGAATGGAGGGTTTTAATAAATAATAATAAAAACAAACAACATTTCTATCAGGCTACAATGGCCCATAGACATATACCTTACAAACTAACATAAATTTATAGTATAAAACAAAACTAGTGTTAATAAATATAGCTTAAAAACTATTTTAGTTGCACTTCAGTTGACTAGCTTGTCCTTGTGCTGTCCTGTGGTAGGTACTTGCCCCTTGAAGCGACGAAACACCACCTCCAGCGGCCAACTCTTCTTCCATGACGACGTACAGATAACAATTCGGTAGTCGTACCGTTCTGGTAAAAAAACACTTCCTCTCTCCTTAAACATCATCATTACAGAATACAGTTCCTTGCTCTTGTTTCATGTTTATTATTGTATATATTTATATAGATAAGTGCATGCTTTATGTATGTATGTATTTATTGTATATGTAAATAGTACACCACTGACTACCTGCAGTATTGTCTCTCCTTCTCCCTTTAATCCATCCAAAGGTTGTCTGTAAAAGATCGCTTTTAGCGATAAGACCGCCCATTGTGTCACCCTATGTAAAACTACAACATTTATATCTGTAACTTTTATGGTGTACATAATAAAGAGTATTCTATTCTATTATATGTCGGACTCCTACCGACTAAAACCCCACTGTTCCTTCTAGTACCATGAGTCGGGGGCCAGGGAGATACTTGTACTTCCACCGCACCCCCGACTGGGCATTTGTCTGCCCTACTTTATCTAAACTCTTTGCAATCAAACCAGTAGAAGCTGTCATAATAAATTAATAGTGTATCCATATGCCACAAATAGCCCAGTTTACCGACAAATATCAATAATGTTCAATACGTACTAATACTTTAATTTATTGTCTGTCCTGACAAAATACCCGATCATTTAGACCCTCTGTTCACCCCCAAATGGCAAGGGCGTGATATTTCAGAATCGCGTGGGATTATTATGGTTTTATTGTGTGCATAAATAAATATTAATGTTGTCTTGTCTGTGGTAGGAACTTTTCGAAATTATTTTTAACAGAGTTTTGTGGAGTGAAAAATAGTTAAACGAAAAGTTTTTCATCCTGCATTTTCATTTGATTTTCATAAAAAAAGACAGAAGATTTAGTATCTAGGTCATCATCATCTGCCTAGCACGATATCCCTTGGTAAGACTGGTTGTCAGACTTTTGGGCTTCTGACGACCCGTAACAACTGTCAGAGATCTACAAATGACAGCCAGGAATCTTGGTATCTTTGGAGCAGAGGCGGCTCGTGACATTTATTTGTGGGGGTTCACTAAAAAAAAGAAACGTAGAACTAGAGCTTACCATTTATTTTATTTGTAAAGAAAATCCATTCGGCGATCTTTATCGATTTTCATCAACGCGTTCATTGAACTCTCTAATAGATTTTCGATACGCAGAATCGAGCGCCTTTCGAATATCTTGACGGCCGATAGATGCCAATTGCATTTCACATAAGATATGAAATCGAGATTGCGAATGTTTTTTCACTTTTATTGAAAGATGCGCTAAATCGTCAACACGGCCATTTCCGTCCATGCAGATTCACCACCACTGCCGGCGCCAGCTCCAAACACCAGACACGGGAAACAAAATACTCTGTTGCTTTCTTCACATCCACACAACCAAGGTGTTTTGAAATATTGTTCAGATTTAAAACCACGCGTAAAAGATTTATTTTTCGTAACACATTTTTGAGAAAGTGCAATTTCGGGACGTGGTGGTCCCTTAGCTTTCAGTTCGATACGCATTTCGAGAGTCTTTTCACAATTTTTAATAAAAGATACACTGTATTATTCCATTTTCAATACAAATATTGCGCACAAACTATTTTTAATAATTATTTAGAATAAACACTGCGAATCTACTGACAGCCGAGTTGAGCCGACCGTTTGTTTACATAAGATCGGCAACAGCGCATAGGCATAGATCGCATTCCCGCGCGCGGCCGCCTTGCGCCGTTTCGCAAAGTCGCGCGTGAGCGGCGCTCCAAATTAGGCTAATTTCTCATACAAAATCTTCTGTTTCACGCGTCGGACTGTGTCGATATTTCTCTTTCGCACTCATTGAATACAGTGCTAGAAATCGTACTGAACTTTGTTTCATAGGAGCGCAATCGCTGGCGCTCCACACGTTACAACTTGACGCCAAATGTACGCGTAGGAAATGGTTTTCTAGTAAACTGCTATTGTATGCGTATGGGCATAGTAGAAAGAATGTATGTATAGGATTATAATAAAGAAATATAGATTATGCTATTTTCGTGGGAGTGCACTGCACCAGCGCTCTTTATGACGAGCCGCCTCTGCTTTGGAGGAATCTTGGTATGAACAGATGGTCACCCATCCACGGACCAACCGCAGCAAGCGTAGCTTAACCTGATCGATCGACCCGTGCACGCAGTTATTATTTAGCCACAAGCTCCTCTTTAGTATCTAGGTATAAACTAAAAATGTCAAATTAGTAATACCTAAGTAAAGACTATAGTTAGTCATACCTAAGTAAGCGCTTTCAATATATGTGGAATTTTGCAAACCTAAATGAATTAGAGAAAGTATGGGTATACCGTGAAGAGCAGTGATGGCCCAGGTGGTAACGACCGCGACTTACGAGTTTTAGGTCGTAGGTTCGAGCCCAGGCAGGTGCTTTACTTTGTGTAAATTATTTCATCACCATTACAATCTGCAAGCTCAAATCGGTCAAGAAAAAAACATCGTGAGGAAACTGGCATGTCCTAGAACCAAAAGTTCGAAGACAAGTGACATCTACTAACCCGCACTGGGTCCGCGTGGTGGATTACGGCCTACTCCCTCTCACAGAGAGGAGGCGTGTGTCCCAGCAGTGGGAAAAAGTCTGATTATGTATGGGTAGACCGTAGAAGTAAAAGTTAAGTCATCAATACAGCAGTAAAACAGGCAGCTATTGTCTTCATATTCCTTCTAAATATTGAGTTAACACAAAAATAAGAGATTTATTGCAATATTTTTTTCCAAAATGCACAGATTTTTTTGCAAATTTCTTAGACATTTGGACAGAAAAGTTTTGTACGAGTATATACGTTTTAATCATCCGAATTAAATTAAAATAATTTCGACCAGCACGTGTATGATGGTTAGCAATATAACGTAATCCTATTACTGACACTTGTTCAGTGCAAGTGTTTAATGAATCGGATCATAGTGGATTTGATTCCTGTTTGGTAGTTAGTAGGTCGGCGGGGCGCTAAAATGCTGCTGCGCTGCATGTCAAAGTAGTAGGGGCTGCCTAACGTGTTACCTAGTTGCAGAGTTGTGGAGGTCAGATAGGCAGTCGCTCCTTAATGACATTCAGATGCATCCGGTTAGACTGGAAGCTGACCCTACGTAGTTGGGAAAAAGCTAGGCAAATTGATTGTGTCAAAGTAGTACAAATAGCGCTGAAAAGAAAAAAAATCATGTAGGCCTCTTAAAAAGTGATTGTTTTGAAAGTGACCCGTAAATTAACAGCAGTTAACTTTAGTGAAAATTCTAGGTACAAGTGCTCACACATGTGCTATGCAATTATACAATACTAAGAGATTGAATGTATACATCAGTGGCGCAGTGGTAGGCCACGAAATACTGATAGAAAAGAAAGAAAAAAAAGTCACAGCGTCGCTCTACATAATTATGATGACCCTCAAAGTAGTCACATTTATTGATTTATAATATTTGATAATAAGCCTGTAGAAGTTATAAATACAAGAACTCACCCTCACTCTTACTGGAAGTATTAAACAAAATGTACGGAAAACAAATATTGAAATGACGAGTACGAGATGCATTACCATATTTTTGGATTAATTCTCGTAATTCGGGTACACATCTACATTTAGACACAACTTGAATCTTATCATTATACGATAACTGAGAAAACTTATTGCATTTAACTTCTAATAAACACACATTATCAGCTCACACTTCACAACTGAATACCATTTTTAAGCGATAAAAACACCAACAAACAATACGCAAGTAACATTTACTGTACTTCTCTGTTTCAAAACAAATTATTTATAACTTAATAGGTTAAAACATTCAAGAACGTGTTATAAATTGCTTGTCGCTATGAAACAATATGGCGTGTTTACGAAAAACGAAACCAAAAATATAATTTCCAATTTGTCGAAAATACTAGCAGATAAAGTTGCGATATTTTTATATTGAGTTGCTTTACAAAAGCGGACAACAAAATTTTGGCGGGTTATCCGTCTGCAGCCATGAGCCAATCACAACCCAGCTCCACTCAAAGGAGTTACGCCCATAATCTAGACATGTGTGCCGTTCATACACACAAAATATGCATCAGTGTGCCTATATTTATGAATGAAAAAGTTGCGAAATGAGGCAATTTGTCTTGGAGCCTTTATAGTGTACTACGTACTGACTTACGCGCGTAATTACGGCACACGGGCGCGAGAAGTAACTATAAGTGTTCTAACAAGAGTTTTAATTTTTTTTTTATATTTTGTTTTATTTTATAACATAGTTAAATAGGAAAAGAACCGGAGTTACCGACATAGCTTACAGAGTAAGCAAACTGAAGTGGCAGTGGGCTGGCCATGTTTGTCGAAGGACCGATGGCCGATGGAGCAGACGAGTCCTGGAGTGGAGACCGCGTATCGGCAAGCGTAGTGTGGGACGCCCCCCAGCTAGATGGACCGACGATCTTAAGAAGGTGGCTGGGTCAGACTGGATGCGGAAGGCGGAGGAGAGGGTGTTGTGGCGCAGCCTGGGAGAGGCCTATGTCCAGCAGTGGACTGCGATAGGCTGAGTTGATTGATAGTTAAATAAATGCATTTGGACTAGGGCTAGGGTAGGCTAAGTCTAATTGCCTCTATAGACGGCTTGCCCCTGGTATACATTATAAAGATATTATTTACAATCTTCAGCAACTTCAACAATATTTTCGAATACTAATCAATTAGTTTATGCGCCCTTGTGGAGCAGGACCAGCTAAATTTTTTTTTTTTACCACGCATTTTTGTCAGCGATGTAATCCCCCAACTTATAATAATATGCTTGGCTGCATAGTGTGCATTTTATACAAGATTTAAATTTCGTTTCATTTAGTTGGACTATGTGGAGAGGTATTTTATTGTAACATTTTAAACAGTACCCCATGAAAGATGAGTCTACTTTAGCCAGTCTAAAACCTGGTTGAACTAATTGGTCCCTATTTCTAGTATTCATTAAGTAATAATCCATATTCAACTTACTTTCAACCTTACGCCAGTATAAATCAAGTTGATTTTAGAATGACTCACTGATTTTAGATGTACACACGGCTACACATCAAGCTATAGATTTCCAGTATACGCTGACCTGTCATTGTATGGAAATCCGAGAGAAAATGCGAGATCAGCCTATACTGGAATAGTATAGCTTGATGTGTAGCCGTGTGTCCTACTATTGAAAAATCATAAAAAAATTGTAGCGCAAACTGAAGTTTTAATGTAGGTTTTAAGGTTATTTTTCCAAAAACACATTTTTATTTGTTTACATATTTCACTTTGTAAACATTTGATCGCAGTATGGTGTTAAAATGCATAGAGAACGGTGCTGCCAATCGAAGGGTTCCGGTAAAAAACCGGCCAAGTGCGTGTCGGAGCACGAACAATGAAGGGTTTCCGTAGTTTGGATGAATTTATCCCAAAAACATACTTAACATTGTAGTTGAAAAACCTGTTCTCCCATACATCGATATACGCCATGGTCAATTTCCCAACTGCAAATGAATGGTTGTAATCGATTTTTTTTATGACGTGATAATTATACAAATTAACGATTTTCGGACTTCTTCCTTTACTTGTGCTGTGAGACCTTCCAACTTGACACCTTCACGCTTTCCTGAGAAAAAGGGTATTGACAGACAGACAGACCGACGGACAACGAAGAGATCCTATAAGGGTTCCGTTTTTTCCTTTTGAAGTACGGAACCCTGAAATAAAGCATAATTTGTACATAAGCAGAATTTGTAATTATTACAAATTCTGCTTAACCCAGATAAGGTTAACCGGTACTTAACGGTTAACGGTGTAATAATAAGCTATTGAATTTATTAATATTTCTGGATATTCTACCAATAAGAAACATTTAAAACCACCTCAGCTGCACATTTTAGCGCTCATCGCGGCTCGGTGTCATCGCAGCTGGTATGACCACCCGCGATTCATCTCTACGTTTTGACTTTAATATTTCACAATCATATTTCATCACCTTACAAAACCAAACCACCACTCCTATCACAGCTACATAAGGTTGAAAATCGAATGTAGTTGTGTAGATTAAACTGTTTTAGTAAATTGGAGCTTGTTGGGTGTTCAAATCTGCCGACAGATGGCGTTCTCAGTTAATATTGCTCGTAACGATAAGTATTGGTTATGATATAAATCGAATGGAAGCTTTATTGTTTATAGTTTATGGATTCGTTGTTTGTTAAACACTTGTGTTAAGAGTTTGCGTTTAAGGAGTAAGAAGACATGGTCTTGTTTGTATGAAACAGACTTGGAATTTTAAGAACCCTTTGTTGTGACGGAGGGAAAATTCTTTCACTCGGAAATCATCTTTTATATTTTCAGCAAGGTGTTTGATGTGATCTTTCCTCTCGCTGCGAGTGATTTCAAAACTGGACGGAAGTGTGTAACAGGAAGTGACAGCTTGAGCATGAAATAAGTAAGTACTTTTTAATAGAATGGAATTAGTAAGTATTTTATAATTGCATGGATTTTGGACGGGACTTTCACTGGCAAGCACAGGTAATATTCAATAATACACAAAGTAAGGTTACATCTGCTCATAACACACGATATTATCACTCACCGCCACATATTTTATAAAAGACAACCTTTAAAGAGATTTACGATACGAAATCACGGCAAACACATGACGCTCTGTAAATATTTACAGTAGGGTAAGCAACTGTTCGCATTACAGAGGATTATTAACATTTTATTATGAGAAAATTAATTATTAAGCAAGGGGCTGAACTAACTACAGATGTGTTGTAAACAATTGTTTTTTATGAGTTTTTGAAGTTTGTTGTGATGAGAATGTTGAGTAATAATTAGTGCTTTTTTTGTTTAATATCAACATGAATAATGTAACCAATATTTTGTAACAGTATTATGATTTAAACGAGTGCAGTTTCTTGGTCGTTCCATACGCTTCTCCAGCTTCATCTTTCTGACTGACCGACTCCTTGAAAATTAAAAAGTCCCTGTATATCATAAATTATTGCAGTTTGAGATAATTAAACAAATATACCTTAATGAATGAAGGAACTGAGAAAGTAATATTGGTTACAATAATAAAATTACGAGTGCTTTGATGTAAGTAGAAACGCTAAAACGATGATTAATTTTGGAATAGAGAAAACCGCACCTTATTACAAAAATGAGCTGTTCATAACAATAAACAATATTAATAATATACAAAACAAAATGTGTGCCTGAAAATTCAAACTGTGCCTTTCCGTCGGAGAAAATTCTCTTTGATAAACCTAAGTTCAAAATCAAACTCAACTCAAACTCAAAGCATTTATCACACTAATATAATAAAGGCGAAAGTTTGTGAGTGTGTGTGTGTGTATGTTTGTTACTTCTTCACGCTCAAACGGTTGGACCAATTTTGATAAAATTTTGTATGGAGGTAGGTGACACCCTGGAATAAGACATGGGCTACATTTTATCCCGATATACCCACGGGATCGAGACTTCCGCGGGTGAAACCACGGGGCGCAGCTAGTTTCAAATAAACCAATTACAGGCACTTTTGAATTGTCAAGGGGTCCGGTCAGAGAGATGAAGCTAGTTGCCCATTCCAAAGCTTAGTAGGTAGGTAGGTACCTATGGAGAAGAACGGGCAAGAAACTCCACTTAATCCTTCAAGTTTTTCTTAGATAAAAATGAACATGTCTTATCATCTTAACAAACCGTTAAACTTTTCTACCTAGGTATTGTAACTATTTATATTCCAACACCCACCTATTTTTTTATTTTCCATAAAGCTCTCTGTTTTCAGAACTTGTTAACCTTTTCCTTTGTCTAAGAACTTAACCACCTTGAACCTTACCCCCCAGAGTTTTCTTTAAGATCCCTTCATCATCACCATCATCATGCTGTGATAGGAGCCTTTTGGTCTTCGTACAGGACTTTGTTTTGTTTTTTTTTTTATGATTATAAGAGTGTGCTATGTTCTATGTTAGAGGGTTTGGTTTCCACACTTAGTCCTTCATGAGGACCATTGTGCGTGGGGCCATGGCGGCCGTCAGTGGTTATTCCAACCAGCCCACCTCCCTCCAGAAGCTGATTAGGTCTCCTGGTCTGTTTAGGATATCGGTGACCCGAGGGTTGTTGTTCTAATCTGGGTGACGCCAGTTCATTCAAAGAGCACATGCGTAACGGTTTCTTCAGCCTCCATGAGTGTGTTTTAGTTTAATTTGTGATCTCCCGTGCGAGTCCCAATAAATACTTTTTCTTTCTTTGTTTCTATATATTTCTAATTATAAAAACAGCAGGGCTTACCTGTTCTAAAAATAGGACTCAACAATCCACATAGGTAGTCAAAAACCCATACCATGGTCACACCCACGCACCAGTTTTACAGCCCACACATAATATCCACTCAGCCCTTTGACTTAACCTCGTATGAAATTCATAATAATTGAGGGACAATTAAGGTTGGCCGACCTTTGGGGGTTTGGTACACCTTTGAGGTAGGGACCATTGCGTCCCATTTCACTTTGAGCGTTTAATAGAGAGTAACCTCAAAGAAAAATGTACTTACCAACAATTACACCTACGTATGTAACTATGAGGCACTCGGGAGGGAGCTGAGTCAGTCAGTAGGGATGAGGTTGCGGTATCGATAAAGTGATTGAACAAATTTGATGAAAAAAAATTAAGGATGCTTATGGGGAGAATTCCTAGGGAATTCTTAGGGAAATTCTCACTTATTATTTTCTCAAAAACGCTTAAAAAAATTAAGAAATTTCTGCATTTTGAGGAACAGCAAAAACACAATATTTCTATTATTCCCCGTATACTTTAAGTCAATAAGGTCAATCAGTAAATTCCTAAGAAGATGTAGCAAGGCTGAAAAGCACAGTAAAAGAGAATGCAGACTTGATAATGAACTTCTAGGATCGCCTATCGTCATACCAAAGGCAGCATTTTTATTGCCAAACTGGGTCCCTAAAACAGACTACATATAAAGATAATACCTGCCCCAGTTTCTAACATATATAATAAGAAGATCACACTATGGCGGGACTACTATGTAAATCTCGGATATACAATTAATTATTAGTTGCTAGCAAATTATAAATAGTCTCTTTAACATCTTCTAACACCCAACTTAGACTCTCAATCTATCGACACTTCACTTATCGACGCGCCCCCACTCCTAGCACGCCAGTGCCGCCGCGTGGCCTTTGTGGAGTCTCTCCAATATTCGCTTTGTTACTCTGAAAAATGTACCAGCCGCCATCGGGCGTATTACTTTGTAGCAAATGTTTGCCTTCATATAAATACGACGCTATTCACTGTATTATATCGCATTACTTGTTTGGCGTTTAGAGATAGTGCTTTTTTTGGGGAAATATTAGAGGTTCTGTGTAGATTAATAGAGATTTTTTTTACAGAAAGCTTTTCTTTTAAACGAAGAGGGACTGTCAAAGGTCTCTAATGCTAAGTTATTAAATGATGGATGTAAAAATACCCTTAAAGAAGCCAAGAGTCTTGTCTGGTTCTTCCCGTTTTTAGGATATTTTTTTTGTACTTATCCATTTTTTTCAAGTTTCGTTATGAAAATAAGTATTAAATCTTATCATCGATCCATGTACCGTTTTATGCACCCACACTGAAAAAAAATTTGTTTGCTTTAACAAAAATCTTGTTTAATGTGATCCCGCATCTTGACTCCATACGAGCCTAACAAGATCTTGACTTCTGAAGCTAGGAGAACTTTGTTAAATTATCATAGTTCCGTCTACTAAGTAATGAATTAGTTTAATTACGGGTAGTTATTTAATTTAACTCAAATGTCGGCCAGTTTAATAATGTTATAATGCTAACAAGTTGCTTGTTACCATCAACTTAAATTATTATTTGATATACAAAAGTGAAGAAGTAAAATCAAACAAAGCATGTACGATGTAACAAAGACTGGTGATTATTCTCTACATTTCACATTGTCGATACAAATAAAATAGAAAGAAAAAAAAAGAAAGAAAAATTATTTATTCTGCACAAACAAAACGCACAGTACAACAAAATAAGTCAAAAAAAAAAAAAAACATACAAAGTAGCCAAAAGCCTCGCATCCAATACAAAAAAAAACCAATATAAATGAATTTGTTGTGGCAAATATGCTATCTTGTTTATAGTAAATAATTAAATAATGATTCCAAACATTTTAATGCTAACTAAGAGAAAATGTATTTTAGTTAGCTCACATTTTTTTCAGTGCATAAGCACAATTTATAGCGTGCGTAACATTGCGCACTGCCGCAAACAGCGAATTTGCACACCAAAAATAAAAGTCGTTTCACAACAATTATTATGGCACAAAGTTACTTAGCTTGATGTACAGACTGCGTAGATGACAGCTTAGTGATGGGTCTTTTTACACTCTGTATAGTCATTGATGAACTGAAGCAATTCGACCCTTCGGCTATATAAGATTTTTGACCAGGGCCTAGACAAACTGTAATATATATTTATATAATATGAGCGATAACGATGATGGAAAAGTCAAACTGTATTGGATTGACATAAGCTATCGGAAAGCTTCTGTCGTATTTAAAGTCGTTGTAGAAATACTAAACACTTTGGAGGCAAGTTCCACTTGTCTAGCCCATGAACAAAATCTTGACGACGTGAATAACTCTATTCTTCAGGTCCAAGATTGGTTTACGGTAAATAATTTGGTACTAAATGAAAAAAAAACAAATGTATTAGATTTAAATTACCTAATGTTAGAAGTAGCGAATGTGATATCATATTGAACGGAGAAAAACTGGAATTTATTAATCAAACGGTTTTCCTAGGAAAACTACAATGAGGACCACATATCTCTTGCAGGGCGGCTAAGCTCGGCCGCTTATGCTGTTAGAAAGATAATACAGCTAACAGATATAGAAACCGCGCGTTTGGTTTATTTTAGCTACTTCCACAGCATTATGGCTCGGGCTGCTGTCCATCTTTATTTTGAAAAAGAGAGCTGTCAGAGCAATTTATAATCTACGTCGCCGCGAATCTCTTAGGGGCGGGACACACAGAAAAGACGTTAGACGAGGACGCGTCGCAGACGCGGTGCCCCTTCGATAAATTTTCATACAAAATGTATAGAAGCGGCGCGACGCAAAATAAACAGAAAAGACAGGGCGCGGAGGAGATGCGGTCACGAACGCTCACGACGCGACGCGTCCTCGGCTTACGTCTTTTCTGTGTGCCCCGTCCCTTAGGGAACGGACGGTACCTTGCCAATTCATTTATGATAATATTATGTATTAAGGAAAAATCTACATATTTTTAATGAGATAAGCGATAGACATAATTTTAATACTAGAAATAAAGATAAAATAGATCAATCATTTTTCAGATTATCTAAAGTACTTCCATACATCTTTTATGGGGTACTGTGTTAAATGTTAAAACAAAATACCTTGTGATATATTGAAATTAAATGAGAGAAAATTTAAAACACATATTAAAAGTACACTTTGTAAACAAGCATATTACAAGTTAAAGGATTATATCCAGGACAGGAATGCTTGGAAACATGCTGGTCCAGCTCCATGGGAAACCTAGAGTCTAGACAAAATCAAACTGGTTGCTACTTTTATTGTAAGATTTGTTATTTTTATGATATTGATTTTGCATTCTGTGATTACCTATACTCACACATGTTTATAAATGTGTGAGTACCATGTATCATCTATCTCATAATTAAGTTATTTTTCATTGCTTAGTTTTTAATTCTTTTTACCTATTATGGTATAGTAATTTTATTCTAGGTGCATCGTCTTCACATATAATCATATAATTAATGTACTCAAACAAAATTTTGTAAAACATTTTTAAAAGAGTAAGTGTAGTTTCTTGCCCATTCTTCTCCATACGAAACTACCTTTTGGAAGGGGCAACTAGAATCAATTCTATTTTTTTGTAAATTTTGACGGTCAAAAGTGCCTCATACGTGCCTATTTGAAATAAATAGTTTGTTGACATGGTAATTTTAAAACAATGGTAGATTTTAAAATAAGTTTTTTTTGATAGATTTTAAAGTACGGTAGATTTTTATACTATGGTAGATTTAAAACTATGGTAGATTTAAATCTGTGGTTGATTCAAAACTTTGGTAGATTCAAAAACTATGGTAGATTTAAAACTAGGGTAGAACTATGAACTGGAGATAATTAAAGTTGTTTTGGGAAAGCCGTCGCAATAATCTTGAATGTCATGGAATAAACCTCATAAATCCTTACTACATGATTATCAGAAGAACACCTCGCTTTGACAATAACTAAAAATACAGTCCTTTCACAGTTATTTTTCTCACTGGTAAAATCACAGTGATCTTCATTCTCCTTGTAATAATGCTGAGTTGGGTTGCTGCCACTGACGAGTCTGTCGTAATTACAATGATCTTTATTCTCCTTGTAATAAGATTGCTGTTGAGTTGATGCTATCAGAGGTAAAATAACTGTGCATCAAGAGTGACAAAAATAATCACAGCAAAAAAAAATTGATAGATAGATAGAAACTCTTTATTATGTATACTATAATAAAGAAATAATCAACACAAAAATAATCCAGAGCGCTACGAAAAACAAAACACGATTCTTGTCCCTACAAAACATAGCTACATCTACAGCCAACAGAAACCCTAACACATTAATACTTGGATGGGTCCGAAGAAACATTTTTTCCCGAAAGTAATCCATTGGGCTGCTACCTAATGAATTTAGAGGGTTAATGGTACCGGACCTTTGAAAATGGCCGACGGAGATATTGACCGGGAATGTAGCTGCAGATACTTGTTCTGTGTTTTGTGTTGCTACCGTGATTGAGGGTTTTAGGGGAAAACTGTTGTTTGGCAGATACTGAGGATAAATGGAGGGATTCTATGGAATTATTATGACATGCCGAAAATAATGAATACGACATTTTATTAAAAAATACGCGTGGTTTGGTCAGTTTACCGACAATGCTGATTTTTTTTATTATTCTTTGACAAATAATGTTTAAAATAATTCGGTTTACTAAAAAAATCGCATATGCATTCTGCATTAATATGCTTTATGTGATAAGCTTGAATTCTCTTTCCCTCAATATAGATGTTGTTGCATTTTGGTTTCATATACATGTTTGTGCTTTAATAAAAATCAATTTTATAATCAGACGTCATTATTACTTTTTGAACAGCTGGCCCAATATTTTGTTAAACTATTGATGAAACTTCTGTATTAGCAGAATCAGTAGATAACTTCAATATCAAAACTCTATTTTTGCTGATATTACGTGTACAGTGAAGAACGATTATTTAGAATGTCACCTTTCCACGCTTCTTGCTAATTCAGCTGGTCAAAAACATATACCTACGCACTTTTGCACGTAAACAGAACTTGTACTTAAGTACTTACAAGTTCTGTTTACGCCAACAACAAAATACCAAACTCGCACATGAGACGTAAGAAAACACCATATAAATAGTTATGAGCAACAAATATTGTCCATTTGACCACTAACAAAGATTCCGGGAGAGACGCACCATCCATATTGTAGTAGGTAGAAGTAGTGGGGGAGGCAATCCACGTCGGCGCATGTAGTCGCGAGCGGCAATATCGCGATGGCCGGCGGCTCATTTAATCACGCGACGGAATTTGCAGGATAAGGAGACCTTCGGGGTGGGTTAGAGTGGAGAAGGAAAAAACATTATTTTGTTAACTTTCTGGTTCTGGCATAGGCGTACTATTTTGTGTCGAGGCTGGTGAAGATCAATCGGTCAATGGTCTCAAACAAAACAATAATAACGAACTGCATAATAAAAGACAAAATACTGTTAAGAATTAGTGGCAAAGGGTTTAGAATGATTATCATTGTTTTCCACCAGCCTTGATATAGCACTGGTTTATTTGATACCCATTCATTTTCAGTGTGCCCTTTTTCAGCAATCGCAAATAGTTAAATACTAGTACAAAGCAAACCTACTTCGAACCGCTCCTGCCACAATCCACTCGTCCAGTAAGGGCGCAGCTTCTAGAATATTCTAGAAGCCGTGTGAGTAATAGAAGCCGCGCGCCTTGTTTTTGTCATCAGCCGTCTGATGTCCGTCAACTGGTCCGCGTACCGCCAAAGCTATTCTTTGTTACACAATTTACGAAAATTCTACATCTTAAACCAGAACACTAGTAATAAACTCCTTTCAGTAAATGTGTGTGTGTTAAACTAGGTTATTATGTTATATCATAGATAGGTACACATACAAATACAATACAAATGTAAAGCAAGAATTTAAAGTCAAGTTTCAAGTCCAGCGCTAGCAAACTCCTTGACCCGTTTCCTCCATGTAACTTGATTCAGAGCTTGCGGTTTTCAAGGACACAACATAACTTTGTCACAACTTTGCACGTTTACAATGTGATATTTACTAACATCAAGTAGCGAGGACTGTTTTCACGCACCTAGGATAATTTACTTCTAATAAGTTCATCTTCGAATGAAATCTATAATACCTATTTATCTCTACATTTTTCTTTACAGCAAATTACTGAGGTCTAGACGTAAGCAAGTGCATCTTTACTTTTGGGCATTTGTAAATTCTCATTTCGGATTTTGCGATCATGTGATACGACTAACATTTGGCACCTTTTCCAACAAGTATAATTCGTATCTGCATAATTATGCTGCATTGATTTCTGAGTCGGTAAATTCTTATCTTTAATCATCTCTAAAAAGAAGACTGGTTTCTGAAAAAAAAATCGAACGATCACCGGATAAGAGAACAAAATCTCAAAAATTTCTGCAAGATCGCTCTCTACCCTTACTAAGCAGATGGCTGATAAAAGACGCGCGGACATTGCACGCTTATTGGACGAGTCAATAATGTACTGCTGGAGGGACAAATGCCAAGACTAGACAGCATATTTGTATATATAGATAGCAATAAACGTTGTCAACGATAATGTTGGCTTGTCAGCGGACCAAGCGTGATTTGGGTCTTTGTTTGGAGCCTTTGAAGTGTTGTTTAAGTTGTAGCGTCGTATATTATCCTTCGTAACTTATAATGTATCAGAAGGTAGCATTTATTTCATATTCTAGTTACAGCATAAAATAGTTTAACTATAATATGCAAGTAACTAGTGTATATTATTAGATATTGTGATGGTATGTTTGCAATTAGATTTAGAAATTTTAGAAAAAGTTTTTGAGAGACCCCTTAAATCAATTCAAACAAATTTCTTAGTTCTAAAATAATTTGCAAGTATATGGAAGAGAGCAGGACAGAAAATGAACTGATACCTTTTTCAAAGACGGTTGAAATAACACTATTGATGTTAGGAATCCTGATCATCACCATTCTATCATTGTCACATAAATCGGGTAGGCTGGTACTTTGATTTTGCCATAGTGACTTCGTATGGATCGATTGTTTCCAAAACTATTATTTTGCTCTGCTTCTTCCTCGCCTTTATCATTATGGTCGGCTTTGAAATGATGATTTCCTAACGAATCCGCAGCTGTAGCCCACGAAATTCAAATTTTCTTACGTTTTTTGCAATTTGCAGGTAAGTGTCAGCTAATATTACAAAAAAAAAATTCATTTCAATTAACATACTTGGTTTGCATTAGGATTTATGAACTTAAAAACTAATGCCTTTTTCATAAAATCATGACATTGCGAAACAAATCTAACTTAGAGCGATGTATTAATGATTTTAATGACTATAATTACTATTACAATCGCGAATCATATTTTGATCAAGATACAACCTGACACTGACCTGCAAATTGCAAAAAAAACTTAAGTAAATTTTAATTTTGCGGGCTACAATGCGAATCCACATTATCAATATTTCTATATTTTTTTATTGAAAGAGAAAATACCGATGTTCTTGTCAATGATAAGTATCATTGACAAGAACATCGGTATTTTCTCTTGATCTCTCGTTGATTCGTCTCTGGACAAAACGTGATTTGGGTCTTGTCTCGATACTTTGAAGGATTTTTTAACTTTTTACTTTGTATCTAGTAGAATATTTTAGTTTCACACGATTATTTCTACTTACATTTCATAGCTGCTGTTTAATTTTTAGGATTCGATATCTCAAAAGAAAAAAGCGTTACCCTTATAGGATTACTCGTGTGTCTGTCTGTCTGTCACAGCCAATTTGCTCCGAATCTACAGAACCGATTAAGTTGTAACTTGGTAAACATACGAAAATCTGTGACCTAAACACGGACGTGTAACGTAAATAGTATAATTTTGAATATAGCAATTTTGGGGGGTAAATTAGAAAATAATAAATTAAGTTCTGCATGACATATCAAATGAAGGGGCTTGTTGTTGTATTTTTTGTACCTATTTAAGAAAATTTACGAAAATTGACCCTTCTCCCCGATGATCTCCGAAACTACTAAGCCTAAAATTTTGAAAAAGAGAGAGAAAGTAGTTCTTTAATTATTATAAATTACAGGAAAACCTATAAGAAGTGAATGGTCGAAACATGGTAAATCACTCAATATTGTGCGTACAAACTTACATTTGCAGTTGGAATGTATGAACCGGTCTTTCAACTACAATATTAAGTTTGTTCTTGGGACATATTCATCCCAACTACAGAACCCATCATTAAGGGTGGTCCGACACGCACTTAGCCGGTTTTTTTAACTGATATAATGTAAAATCGAAATCAATAGGAGTCCGTTAACAGGGCCTAGACAACTGGCGATCGCTTGCAAAGATGTTTTTTAGGGTTCCGTACCCAAAGGGTAAAAGGGGAACCCTATTACTAAGGCTCCACCGTCAGTCTGTCTGTCTGTCTGTCCGTCTGTCACCAGGCTGTATCTCATGATCCGTGATAGCTAGACCGTTGAAATTTTCACAGATGATGTATTTCTGATGCCGATATAGCAACAAATACTAAAAACCAGAATAACATAAATATTTAAGGGGGCTCACATACAACAAACGTGATTTTTTGCTCGTTTTTGCTCGATATTGATAACGGTAACAGGTAGACACTTGAAATATTCACAGAATATTTAGTTATATATTTACTTTAAAAATCAATAATTAAATTAAAATAAAACAAATATTTAAGGGGGGCTCCCATACAACAAACGTGATTTTTTTGCAATTTTTATAGATAATAGTACGGAACCCTTCGTGCGCGAGTCTGACTCGCACTTGGCCGGTTTTTAATTCTACATGGCCTTTCAAACAGACATGGGATAATTAAGCTTTACGGTACCTAATGACAATTCCATAATTATATTTTTGACTTCTCCATCATCGTTAGCGCTGATAGAATGACACTTTGTCAAGGCCTGAAGAATAGCTGAAGATTGTTTTAAGAGAACTGAGGTTCTCTTATAAAAATCTTCACCAGTTAGTCAGAACTATACAAATGTTCAGCAGAGAGCAGTGAAGGCTCAGTGGTATCGGCCCTGACTTACGGGTTGTAGGTCGTGGGTTCGAACCCAGTCAGGCGTTTTACTTTGTGTAAACAATTTCATCACCACTGCTCTCAAAACGGCGCAGGAAAATATAGTGAGGAAACCGGCATGTCCTAGAACCAAAAATTTGAAGACATGTGACATCCACCAACCCGCACTGGGCCCGCGTGGTGGATTACAGCCCACTCCCTGTCACAGAGAGGAGTCCTGTGTCCCAGCAGTGGGAACATTAGAGGCTGATTAAGTAAACAAAAGTTCTAACTGTTTTTTTTTATATATCACCTTTCTGGTTTAGATATAACTTAAAGAAACATAGGAATACATACAATCCCCACAAGTTGTCTGACCTCCTCGCTTTCCTTTTCCTCGCACCGTCGGGGCGCCGGGCGTCGCGACGCTTTAAAAATATATAAAAGTATTTGTAAGGTTACGAATGGCCGCCGTCGCGTCGGTGCTATCTTGTAGGTATTGCAAAATGTGTAGCTGGCATTTTATTTCCGGTTGTATTGTAATACTTTCACTTAGGGAAGATCTTAATTTTTCTAACTAAACTGTCCAATTTGGGATAATAACGACCATTTCAACATTGTCATGCGTCAAGTGAAGTTTTATGACTAAATATAAAAATCTACAACGTAATGGAACCAATTCCGAACTAAAACGTTTCCTCCACAATTTCCTCAAACAAAATCAACTGGAGAAAGCCGTCACCATAAAAAATATACTTCCACCATTGTCGGTCAACATTCCTGATTCTTTGGAGCACGTCTTCACGCTTTCAAGTGCGTAATCCTTCAGGAATCGCCACTATTGTACTCCCGAGACAGAGCATTAATCCTGCCTTTTCAAGACAAGAGATATCCATCATTTGTCAACATTGAACCGGCGGTGCGTCCCCTTGCCTCCCAGCCACCCTCCCTCTACACTCACACAGGAGAAAACTGACACAGATTATGTTGGATGTTTTAAATTTTCAGAAGGGACGTTTTGAAAATATTTTTGGACGTTTGCTTGTTGGTAATTGGTAAGTTCATAGCTTGAATGTTAGCTATCTGAAATATTATGAGAAATGTGACACACAGCCACTTCGGTTGCTCGTGCAATATTTTAGTATCGGCTAAAAGACCGATGTTATGATAAATATCACTTCCAAAGATAACAGAATATTTTTATCACAGTTTCCAAATGAGTGACTATTCAAGATCGTACTATTATATTCTACCCTAAAGTCTATATTCATGTCCATATTCTACCCTTTTTTTTTTTATTTGGGTGGGAAATTATCTAATAACTTCTCCCGCTCTGGGCGGAGCGGGAGGGCGTGTCAGACTTTTACTGACTAAAACCCACCCGTGTTCTTTCCGTTGCCTGTGTGCCAGGGCCACGATATCCCTTTCGGTCAAACTCGCAACCCTGGCAGGCATTGGTCCTGATGGACCCTCGTCAGTTGGTGCTGACATCTCATTGAGGCGCACGTGAAAAATAACGCGCCGTCGACTCGGGCCTGGTCCTTATCGGACGGCGAGCTACCAGAGCTCACCATCCGCAAGCCCGCGCCTACGGTGGCCGGAAATCGGCTTGTGACTCCCGACGCCCGGGGCGTCTCCTGCGGCGACTAGGGGTGCGAACCTTGCCTCTCTCTCACGCGTTCCGCCTCCTCCTTCGCGAGCATTACTGCTTCGCAAAAGGAGGTGACGGCCTCTCATGCACTCTCGCTCCGAACAATAGCCTGAACCAGGGCCGGACGCTGATCGCCTCCGTGAGGACACGGTAGTTCTCCGCTCAAGCCGGGGAGACCTCCACCGTATGCTCCACCGTGTCCTCTGGGCGATTCACACAGTGGTGACACCCGGGCGTTTCCTCCCGCTTTATCCTGAACAGGAACCTCCCGAAACAACCAGGACCTGCGTCAGGCGGAAGGTGAGAACGCCGTGGCGCCTCTCTCGCCACTCCTCAAAAAGGGGATGCCCACAATATTCTACCCTTGGCTGTGCTCATCAAATAGGAGCTTATTACGATTATTATGATACGAACGTTGATATAATATTTTTTTTCTTTTGTGTTTAAATTTTTAATTTTGTACAACATAATAATATGATCCTAAATTGATTGAAATAAATGATTTTTGAATTTGAATATGAATAAAACACCCATGACGTGATATAAAACTTAAAAAACCCAACCAGTTTTTTAATAACTATTCCCCAAACAATACCCCGCATCCCGCCTCCCCTGGCTAATCTTTGCCAACCGCTGGTGTACATAGCTATATGAGAGTGAGCTAGTGATTGTCAAAATTTGGCTTCGTAGAACAAAGCGTTATTTACCGAGCCGGGAGAAGCCTTTGTGTCGGCATTACACCACTCCACATAATATTGTGAAACTTCTGACAATGCTCTGTTTGCCAGGACGTATTATGAGGCTCAGAAAAATTGCGACTTGTTGTACGGGGAGGTGATTCGGATTAGGTTTTGAGTTTTTGAGGTGGCGGTCTTTTTACGTGGTGGGTACGTGTTTTATATAGTGTAGTCGAAGGTTGAAGTAGAAGCTAATGAAAACATTGGAAGGTAAGTGTTTTAGGTTTTAAAATCAGGCTTTGTCTCTCTGTTAATTTACTTTGTGAAATTTATTTGCGAATAAAGATAATATTAAAATATCTGCCAAATATGAAATGTAAAATAAGTCTTTTCAAAATAATGCATTCGTTTCATTCAAGCAAAAAATTTGTTGGAGCTTTAAATATTCATGCCCCTAAAATGTGCAACAAAAAATAAAAAGGGGCAATATTATCTGTATGCCTATCCCTATAATATAAGTCGGCTATTAAATAACAATGAAGCCGTCACACGATGCACGCAGAAAACGAATTATCGAGAAATTAATTGGCCGAAAACCCATCCGAACACACGTTCGGAAAGCGCGCGTTCGAAATTCAAATGAGGCGGCACGCCCCACCCCCGGCCCCGCCCCGCCGCCATCTTGGATCCGAGTGGGGAGGCGGAGGGGGGCTATTAAATTATTTCATTCCACATTGGGCCGCTCCCGCTATCGGATTAAAACAATTGCCTGTGAAACCGTAAATGGATAATGAATTTTGCGAAGAAAATAATATGGTACGAAATTTAATTTTGCTCGGAGCTCTATCTTGTTTTATTTCTCCTTGGAGTATTTTGTTGTTACATGTATTTTTTTTTTTCAGGAATATTTTTAAACATTACCTATTGTATTGTATTGTAAAAATATGTGAATAATTTTCCAGGAATTTGTACGAAAATTCACGTAAATACTAGCAAGGAAAACTATTTGTTCAGAACGCTTTCAAGTTTTAAAATGAAAATTCTATCAAAGAGACCTAAAAAACTCACTAACAAATATAAAGGCGACCTACATAATATATTGCTCTTTGATTTTGTTACTTCACCTTGACCCTTCTGTTGACCAATTTAGTTATCGGTTTGCAAAGTATTACTACCTAGTTATTATCTACTCCTAAGTGTGTAAGAATATTTATTAAATTTACACTCACATTGTCAAATTGGTATTATTTTTAACCCAATCTGGGCAGCCTTTGGCCTTCATCTCACCTGATGGTAAGTGATGATCAAGCCGAAAGTGGGAGCAAACTTCACCCGGAATCCTCAACCACAGAGGAACTGGCTATCTTAACTTTAGCTGCCGAAACACAACAATGCTGTTTACATTGTTGTTATGGCGGTAGACTTATATTTCTCAACAGTGGCAGCAGAAAGGTCAGAAATGTAGGTCGCATAACAATTTTCACCAACAAAAACACGAAAATGCTGTTTACCAAAACCCAGAGACAAAACATAAATAATACCTAAGGTTCTTTATTTTATTACAGGAGCGAAATAATTAATATTGTGCAGTTTCCAGATTTTCCTTAAAATTCAACTTACCCAGGTTGCGAATTCGTGAATTCACATTTTATTAATGCATTTTATAAACTGAACACCTAGCAACAACCAATGAGAACGGTATCTATTATGATATAAAAAACCAGCCAAGTGCGAGTCAGACTCGCCCACGAAGGGTTCCGTACCATCATCTATAAAAACGGCAAAAAAATCACGTTTGTTGCATGGGAGCCCCCCTTAAATATTTGTTTTATTTTAATTTAATTATTTATTTTAAAAGTGAATATATAACGAAATATTCTGTGAATATTTCAAGCGTCGCCGTTGTCAATATTCAGCAAAAACGAGCAAAAATATCACATTTTTTGTTTGGGCCCCCTTAAATATTTATTTTATTCTGTTTTTTAGTATTTGTTGTAATAGCGGCAACAGAAATACATAATCTGTGAAAATTTCAACTGTCTTACGGTTCATAAGATACAGCCTGGTGACAGACGGACAGACAGACAGACGGCGGAGCCTTAGTAATATCCGGTTCCCGTTTTACCCTTTGGGTACGGAACCCTAAAAACGGGAATTGAGTAAACTGTATAATTATAAAAGTGTGTAATACTACAACAAGTGCAGAAAAGCTCTAAAGACTTTATGAAAACTTACAGTCAAGGAATGAAAAATGTTTTAAGCAACTTTATGTTAACTTTTATTTGCACCTTCTTATTTTTCCGATTACGTATTGTCAACATTTTGAATGTAAATGACAGATCAAAATGACTAAATGCGCTCGCTATGTGAAAAATGAATGTGTTTGAAAATAGCAAAAAAAAACAGATACCTACATCATATATCAACAAGGAGTGCAAAAAAACGTATGTATAGCCACAGCAGAGTTTATTAAAGGTAGCTTTAATTAATTAAACTCAATACAAAATCCGTCACCTTAGACTGATAAACTTTTATGGCAGCCAGCCTGCAAGTAATTACCAATCTAAAACTTTTGTATTAGCTGCTACTTCATACTAACTCCCAATCAAAATCAAACCTTAATCACCGTCCTTAAAACTCACACTCCACTGCATCTTTTATAGTACATTAAATACCAATAGTCGAACATCAGTGACCCGGAACTACTAGTCGAAAGTTCTTTTCGATATTCGCTTCGCAACTTACGAAGTTGTTGGGGAAACTTGCGGCCGCGAGTGCTTCGGTTAAGCGTCGCGAGAACCCGAGGAGGTGACAGTTTACCGTGGCGAACATTGCGGTCCTATCGTGTCGTGTTGCAAGCATCGGATGAAGCGAACGGCTGGAAGCGTGCTCTACTTGGGAATCGGCATTAAAAGGAAGAAGGAATTTCATTGTAATGAAACGAACCTAATCCAAATAATTAGGTTCTAGCTTCTGCTAGCCTTATAAATTATTCTGGACCTTACGTTTACCCATATATTAATCTCTTTGTTGACGCTTTCTGGGAACCATCCAAATTGTAAGGGAAAATAAATGGGATCGTTTTATATGCCCATAGTAGCAGCCCAACCCAATCCAACTGTTCTCATAAAAAGAATAATTTCACCAGCTGTGAAAATGGCGAAGATTTTGAAAGTGTCGAGCTTAAGACACTAAAGGTAATGTAGTTCTAAGGAAACATTTACACAGTTCGTTCATTACACCAAATAAATACCATAATCACATCGAAACATATTCATCGCCTCATCAATTTTTCATCCTTGAAGTAAAGCAACATCCTCATCGCCACACATCGCAGGTGCGAATCGAACACGATTTAGCCATCAGCGCGGCGTCGTC
The DNA here is from genome assembly GCA_963921375.1 of Tiliacea citrago. Lineage (NCBI taxonomy): Eukaryota > Metazoa > Arthropoda > Insecta > Lepidoptera > Noctuidae > Tiliacea > Tiliacea citrago. The sequence continues at coordinate 20,040,187 of OY992799.1, read as the reverse complement.
AGTCGTCCCCCTACCACCCTCCTGTCACCCTCCCATCCCTTGTCTCCGATTCAAATTGAATCGCGGAGTTGCACTGCGCTTGAACTATGTGCACGCAATTGGGCGGATGTGGCTTTGAAGACAATACGGCTTGGAGAGATCGATATTGTTGTATGTTTTATGTTTGAGTGTCGTAATACTGTGTGCAGAACTGTGGGACTGTATTTATGGAGCGATGTTGGGGTATGACGAAAGATGATTTTGTGGCTGTTGATGATAAAGACTAAATATAGGAAATAAAGTAATTTGCTTATGAGGCGGACTATTTTTATGGGAACATTGAGTGAAACCTTAGCCAGAGTTGAGTTTGTAGCGGCATTAACATCGCCACATGCAAACTACGCGTCACACTGACGTCACGCAAATCCTGCATCGCGCAAGCAGAGTTTACCGCGCAACTAGCATATATACAACGTATACAAAACGCATTATGCTAAAACATCATGGCTTTCAATAAACTTACTTAAATGTTTCCTTGATGTTTCGTCGCTCTTAATGTTTAACGACATGAAAACACAGAACACAAACATTTTCATTGATCTCCGAACCAACGAGAAGATGACTGGTAACTGAAACTGGCGGTTGTTGCTGAAAACCAGCGCTGGGGCTCTGTCTCGCATAGGGTCGCAGCATTATGCTGAGCGATGGCCGTTTTGCGGGAATGAGACGCATATTTTCCCCCAACTTGTTCTTTCTTGTTTGTGTTTTTGTTTCTTTGCGTTATGTTTTTATTATCTTTATTTTTTTTCTTTCAACTGACAACAAGAAGACGGGCAAAATATTCTCGGTAGGAGTTTATTGGATCAAAAGCTTCGATCTAACTATTACCTCACCGTATCACCTATTGGTGGAAAAATATTTTACTCTGTCCACAGCGAAAAAAGGCTTTTGTCCACAACCTCCTGATTTCCCCATTATAATTTAGCCGTCAGTACCACTAGACCTTCTGCTGTCAGCTTGTCACTTCAAGTGGCCACCGCATAGCTTACGCCAATGTATAAATTAAAAACCGGCCAAGAACGTGTCGGACCACGCACAATGAAGGGTTCCGTAGTTGGAATGAATTTATCCCAAGAACAAACTAAACATTGTAGTTAAAAAACATGTTCTCCCATACATAGTCAAAAAGATTGTTCGCAACTGGTTGCTACCCCAATCCTACAGTGAAACCGAAGCTCTCTTACTTCGATCAATACTATTATTGATCGAAGCTCTCTTAAAGGTAATTTCGTAACACACCAACAAATACACACACACGCACACACACTCTCACACCACACTCTTACACATAGTGCACATTGCTCTCAAAACATCATTTTATCAGTCTTTAATTTATTTTATTTTTTAATATGTAAACTGTTCATAGTCGGGACAATGTTTTGATTGTTGTATAATAATAACACTTTTTCATGTGCTTCTCGATTGTAACAATAACAATTAATGTAATGCGCATTTGCATATGGCAATACCACCCAAGGACTCTATGAGACAGGCTCGACCTAGTGTGGAGTTCTTAGGTAAAGTTATTCCTTTGCGTCTTATCCAATAATGTAAACCTAGCTTTTAATGTAGGTAGATAAGATAGATAAGGAAATGTAAAGCACTTTTTTGGAAAATAAACATACAAACAAAACAAACAAACATTCCAACTGCAAATGTAAGTTGGTCAACTATTACTCCTTAACTAGTGAAGGCTGTGATAAGTGATAATTTTCCTTTTGACTTTGATAGATTTACTACTGCCGTGATTTTTTTCACATATCCAAAAACAACCATTTAGCTGCCACGCTGGGGGACATTTGACTCTAGCAAAAATTTGCACTTTAAAGCTTAATATTACGCAATCGGATCCCTGAATCGAAAATGGTTTTTACAAACCCGCAATATTTTCGAACGGCCTATCCAATGATACCCCACACCATGAGATAGACGAGAAAAAAAATATCATCCCCACTTTACGTGCACCGTTGACGTTCAAAAATTTTTTTAAAAGATTTTATTACCACTTTGTTGGCATGATTAATACCCATGTCAAATTACAGCGTTTTAGTACTAAGAGTCTCTGAGCTAAGCCGCGGACAGACTGACAGACAGATGAACATGGCGAAAGACTACGTAACCCTAAAAAATATCAAGCTCCACAAAGGCAGACCCTCCATTCTTCACTGAACTCTTTATTAAATGTTAAAGCAATTTAATAGAAGGTATTGACAAGAATTTGGGTTGCAAATTAATAAGTTAATGAATTATTCATCACTCAAGTTACCACTACACCTATATTTGCATGTAATTAAGCGAATTTTATGTTTTAACCAGCTATTTGAACAATTGAAAAATAACGTTAATAAAGAATGATATGAAAAATTTTGTTTAAATAAATTTGAAAATTTGCAAAATGCTGTTAACATAATGTTGATAGTGATACAGCAAAAAAAATACTTATAATAAATTCGCGTTTTGACAACATTTTTAATGAACAAACCAACGTTTACCGAAATCCCCGTATAAACTGTAAACAAATGTTATTAATGTGTTCAACAGATGTGTCAACAGTGGCATTATGTTGTAAATTCAAACTGTACTGCCATCAACATGTTTCCTGCAATCATTTAGACGATTTTTCCGCGACCGCGCGCGGCAAGTTTTCATATTTACTTTTCGAAAACTTCCTTATTCGTCCCACGTTAAATTTTAAATATATTTAACGTGGGACGAATAAGAAAATTTTCTGCTGTTTCGTCCTACAGTTTACTGTTACAATGTTGTGTATCATTTTTCTCATGAATAACCACAAATTAAAAACCAATATAATACGCAAACTGTGATTCAAAACAAAAACGATGTAATTAAAGACACTTCATCTCATATACAGGCTGCTATTTATAGGCATAGGTATACAGGGTGTATCGAGTTTGGAGTGAATTGGGAAATGGGCCCGGTGCACATCAATAATGCATGCAAGCGGACAAATCACTTAGCGGGTCGATACTACCGACAGTGCATCGCGTTGCCACCCTACTGGTGCATATTATGTACTGTAATGGACAGGACTGGATTATTTATTTACTTTGCGAAGTAGGTATTTGCGTTTCGGCTCGTGAAATAATGGAATTTTAATTTTGTTTTGGAAAACGGGATAGTATATGGTAAAATGGTCTGAATGCGTACCTTGTTAGGGGGTGAAAGGTTTTTGGGGTGAAAAACCTTAAAAGTAGGTATCTAGAATAATAGAATACCTACTCTTTTTTACTCAGTTCAGCAGCTTTTTTTTGCTTGTTGCTTTTTGTTGTTGTTTTTTTTGCTTGTTTTTTTGTTTGTTGCTTTTTTTGCTTGCCCACCCACAAAAAAAAAAAAAAAAAGAGTTAACAGTAATGAAAAATGTGAACTAACTTTGTGACCTACACATACTTTTTTTTTACTTTGACTGGACACCTGTAAGAATATTTTCAAACACTGTGTTATGTTGGTAATACTAAAAAAGAAACAAACCCTTTGAATTACAGAATTTCAGACAAGTACTTACGTGGTTCCAATATCTTATATAGGTTCTGTTGATATAAAACATACAAATAAAACAAACAAACAGCTTTAATGACTGAAGGAAAAAAAGTTTGGAAATTCGGGTTAAGGCTCGTACAGACTAGTGCGATATCGCGGGCGCGACGCGACACCAGTAGCACAATTTCTTTGTCGGTGCCTGTCGCGCCCGCGATTTCGCACGAGTCTGTACGAGCCTTTAATACACAAAGAAAAATTTGTATTTAAGTAGGTGAGTAGATGCCTCTACGACACTCGTTACATCATAGCAAGATCATAACACTCTAGTAAGTCTAACACACACACATTCACACATATAGGCTATCACCAACGTCAAACGAACAAAAGGCCGTTAAAAAAAAAAAAACAAAGAGCAAAAGAATTTAAGACAAACGCCAGTTATAAAATGAACATTCTTCATAACAAGAGCGAGCCGCGAAAGAATGTGAGGCTCTATTCTTTCAGGTTCTTTCTATCCGATAAGGTCTTAATGAAATACTTCGTTGATTAAGCCCCGTCCGAGCTCTTTTAAAAAAGGAAAAACCTTTTTTTTTTAATGCGCCTTTTTTGGTGTGGGTCTGTTTATTTTGAGGGGTATAGGACACTTGCCACGGTCGGTTAGTGGATGGGTCAACGATCCATTACAAGTCGAAACCCCTCCATGTCACGGAAAGCACGCTAAGCCCGTACTTCGTAGATCTCAGACAGTCGTTACGGGTAGTCAGAAGCTCCGAAGTCGTGATCACCAGTCTTACCAGGGGGTATCGTGTTACTCAGTAACTGGGTTGTGGAGGTCAGATAGACAGTCACTCCATGTAAAAATACTGGTATTCAGGTGCAACCAGTTAGGCTAGAAGCCGACCCCAACCAAGTTGGGCAATGGCTAGGCAGATAGTTTCTTTTTTATTGTGTAACTTAAGGGTGTTCAAAATATCGCAACTTTTAGATTTCATAAGAGGTGATTTAAGATGAATCCGCAGCTTCAGCCCGCGAAATTCAAATTTTCTTACGTTCTTTGCTATTTACAGTTCATTGTCAGGTTGTATCTTGATTAAAATAAGATTCGCGACTATACCAGATAATGCATTTACATAATTATAATCATAAGAATCAGTAACACATATCTCTAAGTTAGATTTGTTCCTTAATATCTTGATTTTATGAAAAAATCAATGAAAAAAAAAATCAATGGAATAAATCTGAAACTGAAAATAGTAAAAAAACGTAAGAAAATTTGAATTTCTCAGGCTGCAGCTGCGGATTCACCTTATCACGAGATAAGTTCGTATAATAAAAGTTTTGTTTTGTTTGTGAAACCGGCGCTAAGCATTGCGTAAGAACGTGATCGTTCAAGAAAAAAACCCTGTAATGAAGAGTGATAAATAAAATAAAACTATGACAAGCCTTTTAATTTCCCATTACAAAATTTTGCTGTATTCTGCAAAAGACCAAGAGAAAAAATAAAGCAATAATCTATCAAAATTAATGGTAAATTAGCGACGCGAGTACTTTCGCCTCAAGGACCCAGGGCGGAGAAATTATACACTAGGATGGTCTCTGATTGGTGCACTCGATGGTCGGCAGCGAGGAGTCCTGGGACGCGGTGGTATCCTTCTGCGAAACAGTCGTGACGCAGAAGGAAGCTGCGGAAAGGAAGCTCTAGATCTCTTCTGCTCATCCGGCCCGCAGCAGGCGCACCGGACGTCGGCAGAAGGCAGACAATGCCCGCTTCCGGCCCCCCTAAATGGGTTCAGGGACGGTGGACTTGGGGACGTCCGCCGCCCCCTATCATACGGGACCAGAGGTGGCGGCACGTAGTGTTCCACGCGTGCCCCTTTCAGACGTCACGGAGGGTCAAACACCTCACCAGACTTTGGGCCGGCAACAGCCAGGGATCGCGGAAGTCGCACTTGATCCCGTGATCCCCGGTGCATGTATGGGAAGGGAACACTGGGGTGGTTTTTAGTCAGTAACAGTCTGACAGACTCCTTCACCAGCCCCAGAGCGGAGCACATCCACGAGAATAAGTACAATAAATCTATGAAAAAACTAGAACTTGAACTAGCCTTTTTGGCATCGCACGAGTTCCCCTTCTTTTTTTTTTTTGTATATTGTTAGTTCTAAATTCATTGTTTTGTGTTTCTGGTGCGTGTCGCAAATAAAATATTTTTCTTTTCTTTCTTTCTAACTTGCAAGCAATAACTTAGCAATTTTCACGCCACAGTAACTATTTAAGATTTTAAAAATGCTTTAAAGCCGTAACGCGTCCAAAATTCAAAAACAACAAAATCCTAATACGATTTCCATGGGAACATCACAAAGTACATGTGCAAATAGTTCTCTACTTTGGCATACTAATATCCGTTGTGCAAACAAAAAACAGACATCTATGCCAAGATACGTTTTGCCGACTATACTTTGCTTACCACCACCTTCCTACATGGACTCAAAGTTCAATTTTCTCTGGCAATATTAACAGTTAGATCATCAACTATAACATCCTACACATAAGGTTCATATTCGCTTGTGATTTTGAGATCAAATGTAAAGTTACCCCAGTATAGTCCGGTCGTTACATGTTGACAACTTTTGAAAGGGGGCGAAGCAAATAAAAATGTAATATCGGGCTTGAAGAGCGCCACGTGCAATGGGAATTGATCTCTCTAATATTAAGATGGTGTTGCGATAATTGCCGTTCAATTTGCCATTAAAATTGGGGTGATTTGATGAAGTAACAAACATGTTTTTGGGGCCTTTTAAGAGCATGATTTCTTTTTGTGACTTAGAAATCTACTGCTGACGAATTCTGTAAAAATCTTACAAAAAAGAAGTTTATTTCATCAACTTATGTAAATTACATTGTTATGCTTGGAGTCACCTTTTAAGCAAAGATTTGCTTGTATTAGGTGGTTCCGCTCTTCCAATTTACATTGACCATACATTAGTGAGAGAATAAACAAAAGATAATTTTGAAAGCACGCCGAAGGTTTTAATACAAAAATAAAAACAAAAAAAAATATGGAATAAGGAATGCGCACAGTGCTATGTGTGTATGTGTGTGTGGGGGTGAGTATGTATGAGGTGGCGGTGTGTGTGGTGTAGGGGTGTGAATGTTGGTGTGGAAGGTGTAATTTCTGTATGTACTTTTTGTTTTACTCGTGACAAATTGTATCTATATAATGATTTATTTTGGGAATTATGTGGCTTATGGAGCATAGCCCCGATTTCTTCGTAGCTTTGCTCTTCAATCGCGGTATATGGTAAGAATTTTATTGTTAAAGTGAGGTGAACTGTCATTCTGACGCTAGATTTGACACTTGACACAGGCCTATTGACATATAGGCTATATAGTATGTATATAGCATAGTGTACAATAGTATATAATTATATTGTATATTGACACTATGGACAGCTCACTTAATTAACTAAAAAAAAACCAATAGGTTTTAATTGACAGAGGTTTTAATTGCAGCCTAGTTTTGTGATGAGAAGGTGGTCTCAGCTGCTCCATCAATCCCTGCCTAGTAGTTAAAGGGCCGATTCCACTGGTAGAAATCGAAGAGTGAGCAATTTACTGCATTTTGAGGGGCTATTCGGCTCATCACGCCGAAGATGCTCATCAGATAAAGAAATAAGGCCGCGTTTTTCTTATTATTGTACATTCGACGACACGATTGGCGCAGTGGTTAAGCGATTGACTGCTGCGCTGCGTATCGCGGGTTCGATTCCCGCACGGAACAAATATTTGTATGACCTACAAGGGGCAACAACAATTTGTGCCCGGTTGATGGCAATAGGCTCGCCCCCTATTACATGGGACTTAAACATAACCGGTGAAATGTGTGTATCTATACCACAGGTACACCTCTGCCTAACCCATCGGGAAATACAGGCGTGATGCTATGTTATGTTCCAAAATATTCTGTTAGTGAGAATTTCGCGAATTGAATTTGAATTTTAATCATCTCATGCGTCACCATACTCCAAGTTTCTATACCAACACAACTCCACTAGTATAACCAAGAAAATATCCTATTAAGTTGAAGAACAGTTCATTAAGACGGCAAGCCAAAGGAATAACAATAATAGCTCTAAACGACACTTTATTTTTCACAGTCACGCAGTGAAACCGTAAGCCGCCGCGCAATTATAAATATTTCAATTATTAAAAAGCTGACAGATTCAGCGGGTCCATTCTTGTGTCTTGTGTTCAGATTGGGAGGCTGGGGGTTACTTACATGGCGAAGATTCTGTACGGTAATGATTTTAGTAAACTATGGCTCTGTAACTATGCCGGACGTAAAGAATAGCACCACCCTATTACTTCCCGTGGGTGTCGTAAAAGGCGACTAAGGGACTTACTAGAGAATAGCAGCATTCTCTATGCATTTTAACACCATACTGCGATCGCCAACCCGCCTGCCAAGCGTGGCGATTATGACAAACCCCTCTTTCGGGGAGGCTTAGGTCCAGCAGTGGACGTCTTTCGGCTGAAATGATGATGGCTCTGTAATTGAGGCCTCGCCTCACGAGGTCGTGGGTTCAAATCCGGGCAAGTACCAATGTGACTTTTTCAATTCATCAATATGCTGCTTTCATCAATATGTTGCAAAATATTCTAAAACTTTTAAAAGTGTGTGCAAAATAGCTATAGCTCTTTATATTAGCAATAAAATAAAATCAGCTGATGATATAATAAAAACTACCTGGCAAATAATAAATTTAGAAACTGCACATGGGCCCATCACTTCAGAGGTAGAAATAGCTCAGGAATTTGAAAACTTTTTTGCTAATATTTCCCTTAAAACTACTGAAACTTTAAATTCCTCACCCGCGCTCTCTGCTGCCTTACTTAGAAAGTATGCCCTTTGGAATTTAGGTTCCAACATACAAACCCCCAGGCTGTTATAAAAACTTTTAAAGATCTTAAAATTAAATTAACAGAAGATCTCTGGGGCATGTCTGTAAAAGTCTGGAGATCTATAATCGAAACCATTGCGCCCTATTTAGCTTTTATACTTAACACCAGTGTGGATCAAGGAGTCTTTCCGGATCTCATGAAACACAGTAAAGTAGTTCCTTTGTTCAAATCCGGAGATAGTAAAGAACCCAATAATTATAGGCCTGTGTCAATTCTGCCAGTTCTCAATAAGGTGTTTGAAAAGTTGATGCTCAATCAAATGTTACGTCACTTCAATAAAAATTCCATCTTTCATGAACAGCGGTACGGTTTCACTAAAGGGCGTTGTACCTCTGACCATTAAAGAACATTTTTAACGCCTGGGAGGAAGCACAATATGCCCTTGGAATCTTTTGCGACCTCTCTAAAGCGTTCGATTGCGTGAACCATGAGACACTTTTGCTGAAACTAGAGCACTATGGGATTAGGAATGCAGCTCTTGATTTACTAAGATCATACCTAAAAGATAGAAAGGTAGAAAGAAATAAACGGCGTTAACTCATTGGGGTCTGAAATGGCAATAGGCGTTCCTCAAGGTTCGATATTGAGTCCATTCCTCTTTTTAGATTACATTAATGATTTACCCCAATTACTTCAAAATCAACCGAAGATGGTGTTATTTCCCGATGACACATCATTGATCTTTAAAATAGATCGACGATCACAAAATCTTGACGAAGTGAATAACTCTATTCTTCAGGTCTAAGATTGGTTTACGGTAAATAATTTGGTTCTAAATGAAAAAAAAACCGAATGTATTAGATTTAAATTACCTAATGTTAGAAGTAGCGAATGTGATATCATATTGAACGGAGAAAAACTGGAATTTATTAATCAAACGGTTTTCCTAGGAATTACTATAGACGAGTAACTGCAATGGGGACCACATATAACCTCTCTGGCGGGGCGTCTAAGCTCGGCCGCTTATGCTGTTAGAAAGATAAGACAGCTAACAGATATAGAAACCGCGCGTTTGGTTTATTTTAGTTACTTCCACAGCATTATGTCGTATGGCATTTTACTGTGGGGTCGGGCTGCTGACATTGAGTCCATCTTTATTTTGCAAAAGAGAGCTGTCAGAGCAATTTATAATCTCCGTCGCCGCGAATCTCTTAGGGAACTATTTAAAAGGATTAATATTATGACAATACCTTGCCAATTCATTTATGAATATATTATGTATGTAAGGAAAAATCTACATATTTTTAACAAGATAAGCGATAGACATAATTTTAATACTAGAAATAAAGATAAAATAGATCAACCATTTTTCAGATTATCTAAAGTACATACATCTTTTATGGGGTACTGTGTTAAATGTTACAACAAAATACCTTGTGATATATTGAAATTAAATGAAAGAAAATTTAAAACACAGTCATATTAAAAGTACACTTTTTAAACAAGCATATTACAAGTTAGAGGATTATATCCAGGACAGGAATGCTTGGAAACATACTGGTCCAGCTCCATAGGACAATCTAGAGTCTAGACAAAATCAAACTGGTTGCTATTTTTATGGTAAAATCTGTTATTTTTATGATATTGATTCTACATTCTGTGATAACCTATACTCACACACTGACTTATTTTTTTTTATTTTTTTAGAAAAACATATTTTTATGATGTTTGTAAATATGTGAACACCATGTATCTATCTAATAATTAAGTTATTTTTCATTGCTTAGTTTTTAATTCGTTTTACCTATTATGGTATAGTAATTTTATTCTAGGTGCATCGTCTTCACATATAATCATATAATTAATGTAATCAAACAAAATATTGTAAAACATTTTTAAAAGAGTACCGGTGGAGTTTCTTGCCCGTTCTTCTCCATACGAAACTACCTTTTGGAAGGGGCAACTAGAATAAATTCTATTTTTTTTGTAAATTTTGACGTTCAAAAGTGCCTCTTATGTGCCTATTTGAAATAAATGGTTTGACTTTGACTTTGACTTTGACTTCATATCTACCTAATTTCTTAGTTTATCTTGAATATCACTGACATCGGTGGGGGTATATATATGTATACTGGGTCCATTCTTTTTCTTATTGTGTGACTTACCATTTTTTTTAAGGGTATCTCTGACGTTGTACTGTTTGCAGATGATACCTCTCTTATTTTAAAAGTAGACAGGAATAGACAAAGTTTTACGACAAATAACTTATTACTCAATGCCAAGTAAACGAAATGTATTTATAGTTCGCCTTACCGAATGTACGAAATTTACGTCCCAACATCGTCTTAGATAAAGAGGTGCTTGAAACTGTAGACTCGGCAGTGTTTCTGGGTATAACAGTAGATGCCAAACTTCAGTGGGGACCACATATATCAAGCCTAACACATATACCTTTGCCTTATAGTTAATATATGTCTCAAATCGCCAACCCTTCATGCGCAAGCGTGGTGATCAATGCCTTCTCTGTATGAAGAAGCCTTTGTCCTGCAGCTTGACAATACAGGTTAGTTAGATTAGATCTAACTAACCTGTGGTGGTATCCTTCTGAGAAACAGTCGTGTAGCAGAAGGAGGCTGCGGAGAGGGAGCGGGAGATCTCTTTCCCCCGGCCCGCAGCAGGTGTACCGGGCGTCGGCAGAGGGCAGAAAATGTCCTCTTCCGGCCCCTCTGAATGGGTCCAGGGACGGTGGACTCGGGGACGTCCACCGTCCCCTATCATACTAGACCCGAGGTGGTGGCACGTAGTGTTCTATATATCATTAGGCCACGTTCATTGCGTTATTTACGTTGTTACAATTTTTTCAAACCAAAGAAGGATTAGGAATTTCCATCAAAACCCTTGGATTGTGATTTAAAGTAGGTAGAATCTTACGCAAATAGGGTAGTGTCTTTGAATGTAATGTCTCCTATATTACATTCCGAGACAGTGTCAAACTGTGGAAATAGGGTACTGACGCTGAATGTAATAACCCTTACAATACATTCCGAGACACTGTCAAACTGTGGAAATAGGAACTGTCTCTGAATGTAATATCTCCTACATTACATTCCGAGACAGTGTCAAACCGCCGAAAATTAAACTTTGAAAGAAAATTCCTAAGAGTCCCTTACTGTGAACACTATAAAAGACGAATGGGGTGTACAATATTCATGATTGGTGAGTTAACACTTATTATAGCCGCCGCCGCCCATCCCGTCGCTGCCGCTCCGCTCATTACTAACTACTTAATGCTTTAGCATTAAACGTTTACATTCGAACCATTCTGCTGAAGAATCGAATTTAAAAAATGTTTTATGTTACTTAGTTAAGTTTATTTTTTGCAGTTTAGGGAAATATTACAGCTTTTATTATGGCTTAGATGGTTTGGTCGTGCTGAGAGGATGAAGGAAAGGCGACTAACGACTAAAAAGGCAGAAGCGAGTGGAAACACTGGGAGGGGACGCCCTAGATGAACATATAGTGACCTAATTGGTGATGTTCTTCAGAAAGGTCAGGTGCGTAGTACTCGCAACCGGCGTGCGTGTATGACCAGATGTATGAACGTAGGCGAAGCGAAAGGAGTATGTAAGGTGCGTAGCAGTTGGCGTTCTATAGATTCTGCCTACCCCCATGGGAAGAAGGCATGAGTTTATGTATGTTTTTATTATTATTTAGTCTAAAGCGTTCCTCTGGTTGGCAATGATCTCTATAAATTGTAAAATTTCTGACATTTTCCTTTACTTGTGCTATAAGACTTGCTTCTTGCCAAATTTCATGATTCTAGGTCAACGGGAAGTACCTAGTACCTCTACCATGAGTTTTCAGTCAAAACCCGCTAGCGTCTACGTAAATCATATGTATGAAATATTGTACAGCGCCCCTTGCGGTCACAGCAATAACTAAAATACGTACGGTGCCATGGGCACTATAGATTTCGATAGGCAAGAAACGTAACGTAATCTATTTGATAGTCACTAACGTTTTTCAGCTGTCACCATACAAAACGGCACCATGAGTCACTAATTCGAAAGACGCTATCGAAAAATACGCTTGCGATAGTAGTTACGTAGCTCACTAGCATTTTGAGGTGTGAAACATTTATTTACATTAAAATTATACACGTTTTTGAGTCTATTATAGTCAAAATAATGTCGGAAAGAGCTTATTTAGCATGAAATATGTTAGTGGCCAACTTTATATACTCTCTAGAGAAGCATTTAAATATTTGTGCTTATTATTGAATAAAGTTAGGGGTTTGAAGTCGACACTTGAGAGTGGCATTAGAACTAAAACAATAATTTTAATTTCTCTATACACTACCTACTTATACTAAATTAAGACCCACTGGTCCTCATTGTATGACATATTCTATTTATGTAAACTTATTTCAATTTAAATTTAAGTCAAAAATGCTGCGGACCACGCAACGTCAACCAAATTACAAATTTAATTGACGACATGAAATATTAAAAGGATTAAAAATTCAACCTGTTCTACTAAATTCCATAAGTACCTAGTCCATGAACCGACAACTTACTTACAACAATATTTACTGTAACATGAGCATAGGAGCCGTTCTCTCATAATATTAATGAAAAAGAAAGAAACAAAACGAAGTTAGCTATACGACACGATCTATTGAGCTTACCTTATCGCCTGCGTTAGACTCCGTAAAACACATGGTGCAAGCGTTATCGAAATCTATTTCATCCACGTTAATACGCTAGCGTGTAATTTTTCGATAACAACTCATGGTAGACGTACGGTTTTGATTTATTTGCGAGTATCAAAATATGTCGCATAAACCGCCATATTTTCTTATTGTGTTGACTTAGAAGCCTGATGTTTTTAGAGCTTCAAGGGACCTTAGACGTTACGTATTTGATATTAATTTCAACTTGATACCTCCACGCGTTCCTGAGAAAAATGGTCTTGACAGATTGACAGACAGACAGACAGACGTACAGACAGACAGACGGACAACGAAGTGATCCTAAAAGGGTTCCGTTTTTTCCTTTTGAGGTACGACACCCTAAAAATGGTAACATACCAGTGATTCCATATGGGTTCATTTTCGGGAATTTTGGTAAGAATAAGTGTTACACTTGTTCTGCCTGCCTTCTCATATTAGATACTTAAGATCAATTCAACACATTTTTAGTTTTTCTATGTCATAAGGTCAGCTGGCACCGTGTCATTTATTCCTGTTTCAATTATGTCGTGTCTCACCCAATTAATCCAGCTATTCTGTGGCGCCCTCTTCCGTGGGGTATCAAATCAACATTAAATTCCGCACTTACATAACATAATCAGCCTATAATTTTTCCACTCCTGGGAGTCCGCCCTCCTCTCGGGAGGTGTAATACAGTGGGCTGTAATACACCACACGGGCCCAATGCGGTTTGGTAGATGTCACATGTCGTCGAATTTTTGGTTCTAGGACATGTTTCTCACGATGTTTTCCTTCACCGTGTTGAGAGCAGTGGTGATGAAATTATTGACACAAAGTAAAGCCACGACCTTCAACTCGTCAGTCGGGGCCACTGGGCTACCACTGCTCTCAATTCTGCACTTATTTGTCACATATTATGTGTTGCTGAGCACTACAAACCTAATTTTAAAACCGGTTGTTTGTCAGTTAGACTCCGATATACTAAGTCTGTGGAACTCTCAACTCGTTTACGAGTTAGCAGCATGTTGGGAACGCCAATTAGTTCCAACGTTACAGAGATTACTAAATCGTGGGTACGCGTATGATACTCGTACTTTACGTATACTATGGTAATTTTGATTCCTACTATAGCTAAAATAAAACATACTGTGGCGGTTTTCGGTGATAAAAAAAACACAGATTGAGGTGACCAATGTGTTGCCAATTGTGACAGATATGATAATATCAAGAAAGAAGAATGAAAAAACATTTATTGGGACTCGCACAGATCACATTTAACATTAAACTAAACTAAAACACACTCATAGAAACATAAAGAACAAAAACAAAAATAAAACAAAGTAAAAATGAAAATAAAAACAGAAAGTCCTGTACGAGGCCAAAAGGCCTCTGTCTCAGCATGATGCTGCGGCACTTAAAAAATAAGTGTCGCAGCGCTGGTATTCTGATAGGGCCCGCAAGAAATATTATTATGCTAAAAGACTGCCTATAATTAAGAAATGTTTAGCAGTCAACGGTTTCCAATATTGTGGTACTCTGCGTAGCGTTTCATAGCTAAGCAACAATAGAGTCATGTCCTATCTAAGAGAGCCGGGTGATCTGTAACTCAGGACCCTCCTACCCCAGACACCTTTCTCTATTTAAGTTTGTACATTTTATTAACCAGTGCCTGTAATATGATGTTGACATCAACTCAGCCTATAGCAGTCCACTGCTGGACATAGGCCTCTCCCAGGCTGCGCCACAACACCCTGTCCTCCGCTTTCCGCATCCAGTCTGTCCGAGCCATCTTTTTAAGGTCGTCGGTCCATGTAGCTGGGTTGACATAATAAAGAGTATTCTATTCTATGATTATGATTATAGAATCAACATAGGTACTACAATGTCTAAGACTGCCTTAGTGAGAAAGAGGGTTTTAGGCATGACACCGTCAATTTACAATCTGATGTCATAAAAAAATTGAGTATTACTCAATTCAAAACAAAATCAAAACTGTTATTAATTGAAAAATGTTGTTATATGACTGATGAATTTCTAAATGATAAATTAATGTAGACTTATTTATTTGACTGGAGAAACCATTTTTAATTGAATATTATGACTAATTGTAATTTAAGATTATTTATTTATGCATTGTCTGTAGAAATTGTTCCCTAATGTGACATTTATAATTTTTGTTTTCATTTATTTTGCAACATTCTATTAATTTTGACATACCTTCGCATGCAACCAAATTTGTACGAGCTGGCAAAACGTAGCGACTTATGAACTTTAATTTAAGAACTGTATTCACTACCTATGTTACACAAATAAAAAAATTCTTTTGGTTAATTGGTCATGACCACAGATTTAGAGTAGACTAGATGCCGCATGTTCATTAGATAGTATGAAAACCGAGCGTGTCATCTTTTTTATACCTACGATGACGTCACCCCAGCCATTTAGTGATGTGCTCAACGTAAACAGAATCTTTTCAATCGCTAAGCGCGTCTGTGAGCTAATAGACTTCGTCAGAACGTGCGTTTACATTTTTTCAATTGACATGCAATAGGAAATCCCGCAGTTCCACTACAGCTAAACCTATAAATAAATACCCTTCAGCTTGGCAAATAAATCGCGATTGTCACGACACGCTTAAAGCCATCATAAGGGCGGGTTCAGACACGCGACTCGGCGACAGTGCGAATAGCAAACACCCTCGCGGCGACACGGCGACTATTAATTACGTAGTTGAAATACACGATGACACTGTTTGTTGTAATTTATATTTTGGAGAGTTGGATACAGTGGTGTTTACTTTTGTTTGTGTGACGTAGTCACTTCCGAAGAGACTGGTTTCTGAGGAAAAAAAGCGTAGCTGAATGATATTAGAAAGAAACAGTTTTAAATCTGTCCATATATTTTTATTTTTGTGTTTCAATGAATGATACGATGAAGAAGACGCAGGATACGTGGACGAGGCTATCGCATTTAAACCAAGACAAAGAAAACATATTTATCACAAAAATAATAGTATTTTTGGGACAAATATTTTTCTTTGTCTATTACATACTCGTACGTAATATAACTACACAAAACAATTTTTATTAAGCGTTATAAAACACTAATTTCTCACGATTTTATAGAATCAAACCGGAACTCAACTGAACTACTACGTTTAAGGCGACAAGTGACTAGGTGTCACTTGACGAACTCATAAACAAACCTCATCTTTCTATGACTGTTGAGCCCCAAATAAAATAAATAAAGACCTCACAATCAACACTAGCGGAAATTACATTCCTAAATTAACACAACACTTTGGTACTCAACCTAGTGTGAAATGACAAGTAATCACGACACTTTTGATGTCCCGTGTCCCATGTCCCATGTCCTTTGTTGTCCGCCATGACACGTGTCGACGTGATCAATCGACGCCTTTTTATCAATTGCAAACACTGATTGCGTCTGAACAGGACATTAGTTTGATGTTTGTTGTGATGTTCACGAGGGTTTTAAGTGATATATTTGCAATAAATAAAGTGTAATGCAGAGTGGTAACTTCGGCGAAGTTTATACTTACCTTCACTACTTCTATACAATGTGTATCAGATATTTGTGGTCATATTATTATTTCAGGGTCTGGTACACACCATCAAACTGAACAACTTTGTCCATGGGGCCAACATCGTCATCGCGAAAAAGTTATAAGCTGTCCTGGGGGTCTACTCCGTTAATCCGAAGTATCGGCCGAATGTTCGGCCGTTTTATAACTTCCAAAGTATCCTTTTGTGACTTTGAGTCCTTACCCGACTTCAAGTCACATTTTTGACTTCGGCTTATCTCTTTGGCTGTCGTTTTTTTTTCGCCCTTTTCAGCCATAGTTAGCCGTAGTAAAGAAACGGCCAAACATTCGGCCGATACTTCAGATTTATGTTCGGAGTCTGTACATTTCGGTCGGGTAGGTATTTAAATTTTTTTGTTGTTCGGTTTGATAGTCTATAAGTAACACCCTTAGATATGACTATACCCAAACTTTATTATTGAATCAACATTTAGACACGAATAAAGCAATTACAGAAGGGCTAGCTGGACGAATCATAAAATTAGCTTAAACATATGACTAACTTTTAAAAAAGTTGCGTATTTTGTACAAAGTGAAGACAAAACATGGGCTAGTGCTAATGTAGCACTGCTCACCCCTGAAATTTCTGATGCACGCTATATATTTTTTGACAAAACTAAAAACATGCTCGATGTCGGGGTTCACGGCGCAGAAGAAAATTAAATTTTTCAATCTTATTATGCCTGCTTGAAGCCAGAAAAAGTTTTTTTTTTGGTATAAAAAGTACACAAGAAAGGTAGCATTAATAGTTGGTAACCAAAAAACTAAAATACAGATCCAAAGACATCAGACACCGACATCCACAGACTTCCGAAATTAAAGTTATTTTTCACTTTGTAGTATTTATAGGAAGTCGGTTGTTTATTTTTTTATAAAAAGTTTTTTATAAGAATAACATAGGGCGTCACAATAATAACGGCTCTTATCGTTAAAAGCAAACAAGTGAAGTATAAAAATAATACTTATCTCTTCCAAAAATACATTCCATATTACGTTACATACCTCCTTCCATATCACGTGTATCTAGATATTTATATAACTGTACATCCTACCTACCTTCTCCAGTCGCGAGTCGTGACATGATCCTTCTGAAGTATTGTGTCCACACAATATAAGCGCAAATAAACCGGATCTCGCTGCCGTGCCGTGTGCGAACTGGCTGTGACGGTAGCATATCGAGCAACAAGGATTAGGAATATATATTTTTTGTATAGAATTTTAGGATATTGTTCTAAAGGGCAGGACCTTCTAGAATGTTTACTGCAGTCACCGAATAATTGGCAAATCGTGGTTATTCATTTATTAGTGGCGGTGATAATGAATGAGAATTAAAAAACACAATCATCATATCTTTTCCCAACTGTGTTGAGGTCGGCTTCCAGTTTAAACAGAGAATTCCAGAAACACAATACAAGTACCTGAAAACTAATTTAGATAAATAAATAAAAAAAACGTGTATTTCGACCAACAAGGATCATAAGCACAATATTTTTACCAAATTAAAAAAATATATAAAAGCACATTAAAAAATAAATAAAAACACAATTAATAAGACTACATAAACACATTACCGAACTCGATTGCTCAGTATGTGAAAGATACAGCAATGGTTCAGGTACTGGCAATCGAACCTCTGCACGAATGTCCTCAGGATGCTGCTGGAGCAAGCCCGAACTGCGTACCAGGGATGTTACACACCGTATGCCAATATGCCTATTGAATTATGTTTTGTATAGTGTACCTACCTACTTTAGAATACTTATTAAATACTTACTAATTAAATTATTGTATGTTCGTATAGTAGGTACTCAAAGCATCCTCAGTCATCGTAGCTAACCGGAAGTTTTGAGGTCTAAATTTACATTAAGGCCGTCTTGTAGTGCGGTGTGTAGCCGGCTGTAACTGGCCGGCCATTGCGAGCTCTTGAACTGCTAGATTTTGTGTATATTTGCTCCATAGAAAAAAATAGTAAGGAAATTATAAAATGTGTTCTCACCAAGTTCTAAAAAACAATAAGGCCTATCTTTTGGTATAACTTTTACATGGTTTAACGAAGTAATCTCTTCAAGGTACACGTTTTAAATAGCGATTTAGTGTCATCTTTGTGATTTTTTTTTATCGAGCCAATTAATTTAATTCATGTTTCTATCTTCATACAGTGCTTGATAATATGTTCAATTTTCTTAAAATATTTTTTTTTGCGCAAAATTTATATTTTGCTAGATTTACAGAGGTTTAAAAAAGTTAAAAAGTACTGCAACCTCGCCTTAATTGGACAGCCCTTTTTATTTCTTCTTGTTCAGCCAAGATCTTGGCTTCGTTCGATTCGCGATCGTAGTACGCGTATCATGACCACCGTAGAAACGAAAGACAATATGACATATTTAAGAAAAATGTCGACGCCGCGTTAAAAATAAACAAAAGAAAAGCCACTTTTTTAAGAACTACTTATATCTATTCTTCGTAGACAAAATGATTTAAGATACTTACTAAGTCAATAATTTAATACTTATCTTTGTTCGTAGAGTCGAAGTGGTCATGCTACGCCTGCAGGTTCCCATGTGACAGTTGCCTGTTCTTCTCCTTAAAGATCTACGTTTTGGAATGGGCAAATAGCTTCAACTTTCTGACCAACTGACCGACTCTTTGACAATTCAAAAGTGCCTGTAATTGGTTTAATTGAAATAAAAGCTTTGCGTTTGAGTTTGACTTACGGCCAGGTGTGCTGACAGACAGCAGCCAGTTTATCAACATAATATAGCCATTTAATTTATTCTATAAATCCAGTCATATCCATAAAGCAGTTGCTTCCAATTCCACCAGCAAATCCCCTCCCTAACCCGAACAAAAATAGTGGGTTTCAGCGCGATGACACGTCTGAAGTGAGCGCTGAGCGCAGCACAAGTGAGATTAAGTCAGTCGGCACCGACGCAATTCGCACCTACAGTGTACACGAGGCTTACTTGGTGCTTATGCGACTGTTATGTGCTACATCTGTGCGCATTGTTAGGATTAGTTTGCACAGTCGGGAGCGATGGATGATGCTTTGGCTGCGTGATTTCTTTAATTTTTTGGTTTGTAATATGCAGGTTGATTTTTAGGTTGCCATAAATCATTTATTTATAAACACGTTAAATATTACTAAAACCTGTGCACCTCGAATCAAAGATCATCGTCATTCTCCTGCCCTAATCCTAATTTCATAACATCATTCTATTTCTGTCCATCGTTTGAAGATGACAGAGACAGAATTATGTTTTAAATCTGTTTAGCGCTAAACGCATTTAGTGATTTATAGTGTAAGCGGGCCATAATGTATTTACGTTAGTGGACGCCATTGCTTAATGTACCCGAGGCTTATTAAATGCATAACCTCAACCCGGAATATTTTTTTCTCTAACATGCTTGAAAATTCGAGCATTATTTTGACAACCTTCTTCGGGATAAATCGAAATTGCTGTACTGGCCAAATACATGCGAGCAGCGGCCACCAAAAGTTGTATGAAAATCCATGTGTCGTGGTTTAGCGGCCAAATAAATTACATAGTTAACTCATATCTATCGTGTAATATAAAAATGGAACGATCTTTTACTCCGAAACATTGCAACCAAGGAGGTAACATAACAAAGGTTTTATTTAAATTTCGAAGTGGCTTGCAAATAGAAAGCAGTTTATTGAAAAAAAAAACAAATGAACACATTGGCGCGTGAAAAATTATCGTTGTTCGTCATTGAATCTGGAATTTATAAATAATTGACTTTGTTTGAATTTTCGCGCATTATTTGGGAAAAGCACTATACAAGCCTCGACCGCAACCAGGCATTGATGGACTCACGTATGAGTGCCTCGTCTTCGCCTTGGCCCACTTTATCACGTTCATCCGCCAATGGGCCGCTGCCCAGTACCTAATGTAGGTACTGTAAAAGTTTAAAAAACAATGGACTTGTTTTTTATTGTGCTGCATAATTTTAACTCCCTAAAATAGAGTTGGGCTACACGATGACTGATGCATGCATGCTGTCTGTCGGGACAGGTTAACTCAAAGCAGAAAGAGCAATTCCAGGCTCTGAATTGCTCTTCCTCCAAAAGGCCACAGACATGGCCCTGCATTGTTAGACTCACATAAATTCTTAATAATACAATGTTTGGACTTCAAAAGAGATCACGACCTCTGGGTTTGTATCAGCATTTCTTCTCAGGGATCAGTCAGCTATAAAAACCGGTGCCATCTACTTTTAAAATATTGACCAAAAAATTGACGTGAAAAATGTCTTTAAAGATTTACTTATAGAACATCATTTCATATCATAATAATATTTATTTATTTATAAAAGTTTGCAAACAGCTTTTGTATACAATACCTATATCTTTTTAAGTACCTATATAGGTAACGATTAGCCTTGGAGTTACAGTCACCAATTACGGTTCAAGATAATCTCGACAATGTGGATGGAAAAAGCATTATAGTACTGTCTGTAGAACATCTCCAACCATGGGTGATTGGACCTACTCTTAATCAGTAAATTACTAAATTAAGATTATCAAAACATTCAAAAGAACAATCTTATCCAAAATTTCAACAACAACTCTCAACAGTAGAATAATGGATGTAACTTAAACAAGTGTTATTTGTTGAGCTCAGTTGTTCATGAGAATGTCCCCATCTGCAGTGCTGTGCAGTAAGCAGTATCGCAAACAACTCCCTGAACCCTCCCACGGCAACGAATTGTGTAGCTTTGTGGATTTTAGTAATACGGTAAGAATTTAGGAAAGTAGCTTAGGTTTAAGATAACTTGTTTATGGGCGTTTATAAATAAGACTTGTCATCACAGTGACGCTATTTAATATTACAGTTTTAACCTAACCTAACAGGGGACCAAACGGTCCCCTGGATGTCGGAATAATAACAATTGAACGAATTGCGGATTTTCCTTCGGCATATTTCATAACTGCGAGCGTTTTTAAGCCGACGGCACCATATATTAATGATGAATCATCAAAAAGGCACAATCTGCGTGCGACACATAGACATTTAGAAATTATATAAAAAAAAACAACTGTGTCAAAATATTATCCCTAATCTTACACAATCGACTCAAGTGTACAAATAAACTTCACTCCCACAGGATTACTTTAATTTCAATCCGACGCGTCCCCAAAAAGTGCTAAACTATTGACTCTATAAACTAAAAACTACAAATAAGATTTAAATGAGAGCGCCGACGGTTTAGGGTTGAATTTAATATTGGGGAACGAATTAGCGGGGCGCGTAATGAATAATGTAGAGGTTTTAATTCTTTCATTTAGAATATTTATTATTTTTAAATTAAATTAAATTCTTAATGTTTTAAAGCCCATTTCAGAAAGTTATGTCTTTTTATTTATGTCCAAGAAAAATATATTTTTTTGTTTACTTTGATGTTTTTAAGACCCTCAGATGGATGATAATAACGTATTTTTAGTAAAAAATAAGTAGTAAAATCTTTCTAACTCAAGAGTCTAAAGAAGAAGACGTGTATCTACTAAGGCTAGGTACTCACCATTACTCCTGAAGAATCCTCACTACCTACTATAAATGGCATAGTTACCAACAGTGGAGTAGTAGAAGTCAGACTCAGATGATATTCGTTTAAGAAGCAATCAAATACTTAAAATAAAAAAGTTACAAGTTTACAACAACCGGGTACAACCATATTTTTCCTATTCACACTGCACTCTGTCTTCCAAAAAACACATAAAGGCGTCTTCACACATCATAAGGCAAATCATAGCTTAGCTTCAAAAGAACCGGTAGTTAGTTTCCACCCAATCTCACGCGGTTCAAATTATTTCCGCTCCTTAACTCCACACAATCGGGTGTTTTGCGAAATGGCCAGGCAGCGTCAAATTGGGGGTATGCGCAGCCAGGCGTCATACAATTTGCCCCACCGGCATAATATTTATTTCATTACTTCTATTCATAGGCTCTAATCTGTGTAGCGGTGGAAGTTAGAAATAGGAGTTATTTTGCGAATATTAAAAAATTTTAACGTTTTGAAAAATACCTATACCTACGTAATAATTCTACGTGATTCTCATCATCAGATATGATATATAGATAAGTTAATAGAAATAATATGCTTGTATCGTTGCTGTGATTTAAAAAGTAGAACCACGTACCCGCACTTAAAAATGGTCATCCGTCTCAATTTCTTCAGATCACGATCACAACATCCTGCAAAAAATAAACCATTTTAACAAGATTGCTTAAACTGTTACACACTTAAATTGCTTCGTGAAAACATCAAAAAGAAATCTCTATCCTCCATACGCAAAATAGTAGTACAATATACACACACAACCTATCCTTAAACCATAAAATAAGAATATCATCACCAAAATCACCATCCGTCACCGTCAGTCTTCAGGCAACACCGACCCACAACCCTCAACTGACAGTTTATGAATGCCATATAATAAAAAAAATTGCGCATGCAGCACCGTACCTACACGTCACAGGGAAACTTAAAAAAAAGAATAAGAGAGATTTAGTGTGAGAGACAGAGAGGGCTAAATCTTTCTTCTTTCTCAAGTAACGAAATGTGCCTAACGTGACGCGTCCTTGAAATTTCACTCTCAATATTCCGCCGCGCCGCGCCGCCTAAGAAATTCACTTCAAAAATAACAACAGACCTTTCCCAAACTACCAGATTTTCAAACTATAACTGCAACATACTGCATACGAACAGATCATAGCTTACTACACGGGGCGTCACTATCAAGGGCTGGATTTTTCGACCCCCGCGGCGACATTATCACCGAACCTCCATCAAAAACAACCTTATTCCTACAAAAATAAAGTTGAAAGTCCACCGACAACAATTTGTCAACGTAGCTTCAATGCGGAACACTATTGTGAGGATAATACCGCGATCAAACGTACACCCATTGTCATTGAATCTGATAAAGAATTTTAAACTTTATCACGTTAGCTTAAAGTTCGTTTTTCTTGGGGTTGTATTGATAGTGCTTTTGGTTATGGGGGTAAGTGAGATTCGTTTAATTCATG
This sequence comes from Tiliacea citrago, assembly GCA_963921375.1. Classification (NCBI taxonomy): domain Eukaryota; kingdom Metazoa; phylum Arthropoda; class Insecta; order Lepidoptera; family Noctuidae; genus Tiliacea; species Tiliacea citrago. The sequence continues at coordinate 20,016,386 of OY992799.1, read as the reverse complement.
TAGACGTGCGCAGGACTCTTAATTTTGAATGTAATATTTGTAGGGTGTGTCAACCGAGACACTAGGTGGCTTGCACTTAATAGTTCTGTGCAACTCATTTGCTAAATAAATTAGATTTTAAAGGCTTTTTTTTATTTTATTTTTGAATTGGTTTTGTTTCAGAGGTTTTGTTCTAGTGCTGGGAATCATTATGGATATTGATCATCAAAATATGAACACCTCATGTACAAGGAAATAAATGATTTGTTTTGATCAAGTACTCATTTTGATTTTGACCTGAAGATGTGAATTGGTCTCTCATGGCTAGTCTTGAAAAATAAAGTTCGTACTATAGTCATTTTGTTCAAGAAACAAATCTTGTATTACGATAATAAAATAAATAACTGCCTCATTGGTCTAGTGTTCGATTCCTAGGTCGGGCAAAGTGCTATTGTGCTTTTCCATTAAGAAATTCTCAGTAGCAGCATGGAGTCTGGATTTGTGCCCGGTTGATGGCAATAGGCTCGCTCCCTGTTAAATGTGGTTGTATTATGGTATACCTCTGCCTAACACTTCGGGGATTACAGGCGTGATGTTATGTTATATAAGACATGTATGTTATTAAACTGATAGAAAATTCATGTATAGTACATTACTGCAGCGGCCTGCAATAGCGGCATTGATGGACGAACGTGAAAATACGTGAGTCCTTCAATGCCTGATTGCGGCCAAAGCTTTTATAGTGCTTTTCTCAAATAATGCGCGGAAATTCAAACAAAGTAAATTATTTATAAATTCCAGATTAAATGACGAACAACGATAAATTTTTCACGCGCAAAAAAAAATGAACACATTCGTATTAATTTTTTTTTTCAATAATCTGCTTTCTATTTGCAAGTCAGTTCGAAATTTAATTCATACCTTTGATAAGTTACCTCCTTGGTTTCCATGTTTCGGAGTAAACGAGCGTTCCATTTTTAAATTACATGATAGATATGAGTTTACTATGTAATTTATTTGGCCGTTAAAACACGACACCATGTGGATTTTCATACAACTTTTGGTGGCCGCTGCTCGCATGTATTTGGCCAGTACAGCAATTTCGATTTATCTCGAAGAAGGTTGTCAAAATAATGCTCTAATTACCAAGCATGTTTGAGAAATAGTTGTTTTTAGGCGGCGAGTGCTACGCAAGACTACGCGCTACGCCGTAGCTTTATTGTAACGGCGTAGGTCAGGGGATCTACTCCGAAAATAAATCCGAAGTATCGGTCGAATGTTCGGCCGCTTCCTGACTACGGCTGACTATGGCTGACTACAGGAGAAAGAAAAAAAAGGCCCGTCAAGAGATAAGTCAAAGTCAAAAATGTGCCTTGAAGTCGGGTAAGGACTCAAAGACAAAAAAGGAAACTTTAGAAGTCAAGAAACGGCTGAACATTCGGCCGATACTTCGGATTATCGCTTCAAAGTAGACCCCCAGGTTTCTTAAAGCGTTTTGCACTACCATTTTGCTGTTGTAGCTCGTAATAAATAAAACCTTCGGTACTTTTAGCAATAAATTTTGTTTAACATCGCGCTTGTGTCTAACAGGGATTAGCATAGGTCTACGTCACCTATTTGAAATAGATTAACTATTGCAACTAATGTAATTGTCCTTTTAAAAGTGTTTAAAGCATTCATCAATATTGCTGAAGTGAACTACCTAAATGCGAAAAGTATTAAAAATCTAGCGTTACCCCATTCCGATCAAAAGCATAACCCTAACAGTGGTAGTAGGTCAGGGTTTCTCTTCAGCTCGTTATAAATAAATCTGCGGTACTTTGAGCAATAAATTGTGTTTTCTTAATGAACATGACGCTTGTGATTACTAGGGATTAAGCAGAGGTCTACTTCACCCACAATTTGAAATACATTGATGAGCCACAAAACTAATTTTTATTTTCGAATGTAATTAAATTATTTATCAGTACTGACTTGAACTACCTAAGAGACAGAAAACAAATGCGTTTATCGGTATAATTCCAACAAAAACAAAAGAATCCGAACATTTTTTTTAAATATACCGTAGCTCTTTTGCTATGAGGGTTTTCTGGCAGCACGAGCACGAGACTTTAGGTCAGGAAACTGTGAAAAGTTTCAAAGCGCCTATATTTTCATTAATCGTTCAGTCAGGCTGAACGATTAATGAATGAGTGAAACTGCGTACCCTTTTACTGTACCCTTTTGCTGTGCCCTACAGGATCTATAATGATCTAAATTATAATTATAGTTACCACCTAAGTACACAGTATGGTAAAGCAATAAAGATATTTAGTAGGTATTGCAACGAATAAAAATAAGAGTACCGGTGGAGTTTCTTGCCCATTCTTCTCCATACGAAACTACCTTTTGGAAGGGGCAACTAGAATCAATTCTATTTTTTTTGTAAATTTTGACGTTCAAAAGTGCCTCTTATGTGCCTATTTGAAATATAATATTTGTAAATAATATTTGTATGTGTGTATTATAAATTATGTTTATTTGGTGAAATGTGTTTTGTTTGTACAGAATAAACAATTTTTCTTTCTTTCTAAATAAATAAATAAATAATTTGACTTTGAATGATGAACGTCATAATATATTTTATATTTATTGTTGAAATGGAAGACCTCTTGTCAAAGTAGCGCCAACTGGTAGCGTATGGTTTTTCTTTGAATGAGGGTTTTATGAAAATCATAAAGCCCTCATTCAAAGAAAAACCATAATAATGTAGCTTATAAAACATATGTACCATTGATATTGGAACTCAATCCCATTGTGTCTTTACATAGCACACAATATATGGATTATAAAGGAAGGGATGTCGGCCCTCGGTAAATCTAATAAACATCCCTTCAAGGGAACTTTTGGAAAACAATTTGCCGAAGAATTGATTGAATGTGCGTTGTGTAACGTAACGTGTATGATGTAATAATGTATTTGTTTAGAAGAAAATAATATATTTTGGGTGAAACAAGAGACAAGAGATTTATGTACAGATTAAAAACAAACAGTGAGATCTTGAATCATGAGTTCGATTATAGGTGCAGTTTAGGAAGGTTCACTGAAGATTGCTAAATGTAGGTTTATACCATCGAAGTAGAAGATATATTATTTCGGTTTGTATATTATATATATAATTATTATAATAAAAATTATAAAAATTAAAAGCCTTTATTCTACCATAATTTATGTACATTTAACAATTTAAGCATAATAATTATTTAATCATTTCACATATTAGATAGTACACATTTCATTATCATTTATATTATTATTTATTATTTGAGTTAGATTCATATTGATATTTGTATAATATTATTGTGTGCTTGTGAGCAAAATATAGTTTTAAATATATATATATACATATATAAGGATTTAAAAAAAATATTATTAATATTGGCATGCACGTGAAATTATTTATATTTTTATGGAAGTCGGCGTAGGCCTCCCCGAACTTTGTCCATGTTTTCTCCTTATTTATAACTCTAATTAATTACCCTATGATACCATTATGTTACGTTACGTTACGCTACAGGAATACGGCTTCTAAAAAACAGTATTATGTTTTTTCGTAGTTTTCGAAAAATCTTTTTTTTGTATGCATGGTTTTGTCCGCGGCTTCCCCCGCGTGGAGGACGGAAAGTATCCCACAGGAACATGCACGTTGTTTAATAGATATTTTTAAGAGGATTAATTCCGTAATACTTACAATGTTTTCATATAACTCTATTGGTTTACGCGGCGCACGCCAGTAAAGCTCCCGAAGTCGGCATGGTTTTTTCCGACATCTTCAACAATCATCGTCATATTTCAGCTAATTTACACAAAACCTTAATGAATTATACACCTAAACCTTCCTCATGAATCACTCCATCCATTGGTAAAAAACGTATGAAAATCCGTTCGGGAGTTTTTGAGTTTATCGCGTTCAGACAGATAAACGCGGCAGGGGGACTTCGTTTTATAAAATGTAGTAATAGTGATCGGGATACTGAACTTTTGGGTCTCTAGTTCTCTACGAATATCATCGGCAAAGATTAAATTAATGTAATAACAGAAAATTACTTCTAACACCAACACCACACCACACAATTTATTATTTTTATTTTATTTATTTTACATTCTGTGTTTACATTAACTTACACACTGAACAATTTTTTCTTTTTTAGGAAAACGTATATTTTTATAATGTTTGTAAATATGTGAGCACCATTTATCTATTACTTAATTTATCTGTCATTGCTTCATTTTTAATTATTCTTAGTCTTCACAATAATTAACAACACATTGTAAAACATTTTAAAAGAGTAACGGTGGAGTTTCTTACCCATTCTTCTCCATATGAAACTACGTTTTGGAAGGGGCGACTAGAATCATTTTTTTTTTTTTGTAAATTTTGACGTTCAAAAGTGCCTTTTATGTGCCTATTTGAAATAAATAATTTGACTTTGACACTACTAAAAAACGCTACCAAACATTCCTATAACTTATTAACCTACATTTCCTACAAAATCAAAAGTACTAAAAACTCAACCACCATCTAAATTCAATACAAAACATGACACATTCATGCACAGTAGCCGAACTAAGTACGTCCTCAAACTATTGAAGTACGAAAAAAACATCTTCAAATAACAAATTCAATAAGATACGGTACATGTGGTCGAGTACAGTCGGCCTCGCTTGAGCACAATTGTGCCCACTTCAGTGCACACGTCATAATATGGAGATACATTTGTTAGGGTATAATTTTAAGTATAGGGGCGGTGTTGTACAAATGTGGAAATAGGTAGAATTCGGTAGTTACTCTGTGAGGAATTTAGCGGAAAATAAATGCCAAGTCGAGAAAGCTGTTTAACCCCGCCAAAAGATTCACTATGTATTGATGCTCACTTCAACCTTACTTCACCTAAGTTTTCATGGTGATATATTTACAGAATAGCACTACTGAACCAACCTGGCAGCGACGTCGTTAAAAGATAAGGATCACCGTCTCTCCACAATTCCAATGCCCACTCAAGGATGCATATCGGGTACGGCTCTAATAATCCTTCCATATCCCAAAGGCACGTCTTGCCTACCATCATCGCGGCCCCCGGTCTACTCTTTGATATGCAATGGTCTTTGTAGCCCCATGAAACATGAGGCTCCAGGGCTAGTGTGAATCTTCAGGTTTATTCGAGTAATCGAGTCTCGCCACGCTGGGGTCGGTGCATTTCATTAATTCATTTACTATGATGAAGTTGTAGCAAATAGGTGGTAATGCTTGTAATAGTTTAATGATAATAGCCGCACGGTTCGAGCAAAGGTTAAGCTGCGCTGGCCGCGGTTGACTCGTGGATGGGTAACCAGACATATCAAGACCCCTCCGTGTCTCGGGGAGCATGTTAAACCGTTGGTCCAAGCGGTCATTCGTAGATCTTTGGACAGTCGTTACGGGTAGAAGCCCAAAAGTCTGGTAGATAAATCAGTTGTGGCTGTCAGATAGGCAATCGCTCCATGTAAAATACTGCATCCGGTAAGACTAGAATCCGACCCCGAAAAAGTTGGGAAAAGGCTAGACAAATTTTTGCAGAAAAAAAGTGAAAATCTACAGATTTTTTTTAGTATAATCTATCCTTTGGTAAAATATTTTTTTCTGTTATATAGTTTAGACATTGCTTTATGCCATTATTTTAAAGGTATCAACAGCAGTTTGATACTTTAGAATCTATGGCCAATAGCTTGTCCGGGCCACTAAAGTCTAATTAAAACCCTGATTTCCAATTGATGATATTATTAAGGAAATATCATGTCGCTAGAACGAATATCAATTTTATGAAAGTTGTTTTCAGATTGACTAGTAGGTACTATTAAAAAACTCATAAAGCGTTTGAATTTGTAGCGCAAATTGAACTTTATGTGTACATGTTAAAGTCTTTTTCCCGAAAACACATAATGAAATGAAAATAAAGTGTTTATTCTGTAAATATCCGATATCCTACATGGGAATCAGTTTTACACGTAAAAAAATATTAAAAAATAAGCTAGATGGAGTAAACATTTAGGTGCCTACCTAATATTTGAACACTGATATCAATTAAAAGAGCCTTTATGAGTGACGATACGAGCATATGAAAGAATACTCGGCGCACTATAGGAAGCCTCCGTCAGCATCCCATCTGCACTCACCTAATCTCTACGAATCCAAAACACAAAGCTATTATGCACACTAAACAAGCCTGCTCCGATCAATTGTGCGTGCATTGCGTTAACTTTACAACTCAAATTATTTGCACTACGTTAGATATTTCTTAGAAACAGCGGGGAGTCTATAAATACTCAATTTGATGCGTATAAAGACATTGTATGTGTGTCAAGACCGGAAATAAGAAGAACATCATTTATGTAATTGAACCTTCATAGTTCCCATTTTGCACTCCTAAATATCTTATTGAACACTCTAATATAATGATTGCACCTCTTTTTATAAACCTCAAATAATTCCTATTTTGGGGTCCTTAAAATATTAAATAGCCATGTAACTGCAATCAACTTGGATGTAGCGGTTTTGAATTTTAGAGGATCTGTTAAATATTTCCCAAATGAGAATGGTAAGTGTTCTGAATTACTAGGCTTGAATTATTAGGGGCTATACTAGGCTTTTAGCTATTAGAGTGTGTCTTTGTCAATTTTTTGGGTTCCGTACCCAAAAGGTAAAATGGGAACCCTATTACTAAGGCTCCGCCGTCTGTCTGTCTGTCTGTCTGTCCGTCTGTCACCAGGCTGTATCTCATGAACCGTGATGGTTAGACAGTTGAAATTTTCACAGATGATGTATTTCTGTTGCCGCTATAAGAACAAATACTAAAAAACAGAATAAAATAAATATTTAAGTGGGCTCCCATACAACAAACGTGATTTTTTTGCTCGTTTTTGCTCGATATTGATAACGGCAACAGGTAGACACTTGAAATATTCACAGAATATTTAGTTATATATTCACTTTAAAAATAAATAATTAAATTAAAATAAAACAAAAATTTAAGGGGGGCTCCCATACAACAAACGTGATTTTTGAATTCGTGATTTTTTTTGACGTTTTTATAGATAATGGTACGGAACCTTTCGTGCGCGAGTCCGGCTCGCACTTGGCAGGTTTTTATTTTATTTTTTATTTTTGTGAAGTGTGTTGTTTGTGCAGAATAAACAATTTTTCTTTCTTTTCTTTTCTTTCATAATTTGTGATGCAACTGGGCAGAAGAGAGTGAGGCGGTTGATGCAAGCGATTGTAAGTACAGTGGTGTCTTGTGGCTAAATGATAAAAGCCGGTCGATTCGTGGGTGAATTCATAAAATATCGAGACCCTTTTATTCTGGCTGTCATTCGTAGATCTTTGACAGTCGTTACGGGTAGTCAGAAGCCGAAAATTCTGACAACCAGTCTTACCGAGAGGTATGGAGTTACCCAGTACCTGGATTGTGGAGGTCAGATAGACCACTCCATGTGAAATACTGGTATTCAGCTGCAACCGGTTAGTCTGGAAGCCGAAACCCCAACATAGTTAGAAAAAGCTGAGCAGGTTATTTGACTGTGCCATTTTATGTGAAGAATACGGATAATAAGGAGCTTGTGGCTAAGTATTAACTGCCGCACAGGTCGATCGATCAGGTTAAGCTACGCTTGCTGCGGTTGGTCCGTGGATGGGTGACCATCTTTTCATATCAAGATTCCTCCGTCCCTCGGTAAGCACGTTAAGCCGTTGGTCCCGGCTGTCATTTATAGATCTTTGACAGTTGTTACGGGTCATCAAAAGCCCAAAAGTCTGACAACCAGTCTTACCAAGGGATATCGTGTTACCCAGTAACTGGGTTGTGGAGGTCAGATAGGCAGTCGCTCCATGGAAAATGCTGGTATTCAGCTGCATCCGGCTAGACTGGAAGCCGACCCCAACATAGTTGGGAAAAGGCTTGGCAGATGATAAATATGGATAATAAATAAACTGGATACATTTCTGGAAAAAAAAAGACAAAATATTGAAAAATATATATCTGATAGACCCTTAGCCACTGTTCATAGCCTCAAGCAACTACAAAATCATCAAACATCAAAAGATTCCACTGCAACAATTCGCGTCTCCTCACGATGACAGAACAAACACGCCTATCGCAACGATTCACACTCGACACGTTTAAACAAACTCTAATTTAATTATTATTGTTGTTACAATGTTGTTAATGCCTGTTGTCTTAACACACAAGTATTGCTAAATATTTGTTTGACAAATAACGGAGAAATTACAATTTGTTTAGCTTTGTTTGTGATAGTACTGAGTACCTACTCATTTAGTTATTGTAGTGTGATAAGAATTGTGATTAGCGGGTTGTAAAATTTCGAAGGAAAGCTTAATAAAGTACCTACTATAATAAACGTGCCTTATTTGGCTCCCGGGGGTCTACTCCGAAATAAATCTGAAGTATCGGCCGAATGTTCGATCGTTTCTTTACTACGGCTAACTATCGCTAACTACGGCGAAAAAAAAAACCGGCCAAGTACGAGTCGGACTCGCGCACGAAGGGTTCCGTACCATTATCTATAAAAACGGCAAAAAAATCACGTTTGTTGTATGGGAGCCCCCCTTAAATTTTTTTATTTTATTTTAATTTAATTATTTATTTTTAAAGTGAATATATAACTAAATATTCTGTGAATATTTCAAGAGGTTACCTGTTGCCGATATCAATATCGAGCAAAACCGAGCAAAAAAATCACGTTTGTTGTATGGGAGCCCCCTTAAATAGTTACTTTATTCTATTTTTTTGTATTTGTTGTTATAGCGGCAACAGAAATACATCAACTGTGAAAATTTCAACTGCCTAACTAACAGACAGACAGACGGTGGAGCCTTAGTAATAGGGTTCCCGTTTTACCCTTTGGGTACGGAACCCTAAAAAGACAGTCGAAGAGATAAGCCAAAGTAAAAAACTGTGACTTGAAGTCGGGTAAGGACTCAAAGTCAAAAAAGGAAACTTTGGAAGTTATAAACCGGCCGAACATTCGGCCGATTCTTCGGTTTAGCGCTTCGGAGTAGACCCCCTAGGGGTCCAAGTACTCCCTAAGCACGAAATCTATAGTTTCTGTCAAAGTTACGGGCGTTTCATACTCCGTATCACTTACGGACATAACTATAGTTCAAGGCCGGAACTAAGGATGAATGACAACACGATTTGACAGTTCTCCATAATCCCGATGTGTTTTGCCCGTCCGAAAAATTGAATTCGTCACTTGTTTTGACGGATCAACTATCTTTCGGACGGGTTCGTTGACGGACTTAGAAACTGTAGACCCCTGCTTAGGGAAATCAGTTTTTCTCATGTTGGTCGAAGTTGAGAAGGGATAATATCATTTTGAGTTTCATAATAAGGGGAGTTTTTTAGGGTACCTATAGTCTGATTATGGTGCCTTGCGCTTGAGCCATTGGCCCTGCGCCTAATCTCTCTCCAGTCGTGTCGGATTGCCGCCCCATCGGACTATGAGAGTGAGGGAAGAGAGAGTACCTACACCTGTGTCTGCGCACACACTTGTGCACTATATTATCTCCCGCGCCAAAGGCTGGTCTCCGCTGAGACTGGTCGCCATGGCCGAAATTCTGTCTGGAGAACTATATGTATAATCTGAGACAACTGATTGTTTTTTAGGGTTCCATACCCAAAGGATAAAA